>BCIA01000005.1:2936905-5645814 GCA_001599815.1 Furcasterigmium furcatum
GGGGGGGGGGGGGGGGGGGGGGGGGGGGGGGGGGGGGGGGGGAACACCGCGGGTAACGACGGGAAGAGCAGGGGATGCGTACTTGTGGTTGGCAGACGCCAGCTTCTCCTGGCTATCTTGCAACAGGCTCTCCAGGCTCTGAATGCGCTCGTTGCGGGCAATGAGCTTACGCTCGGCGATGGCCACCTCCTTCTTGAGGCCCGAGTTCTGTTCCACGAGCTGGCGCTGGACTTGTGTGAGCTGCTCCAGGTTCCTCTCCAGGAACGCCATCTTCTTTTGTTGTGCACGGTTGTTAGAGGACCGTAGCACGTTGTTGTACTGCTCGCGTGTCTCGTCTAGCGAAATCTCGAGCTCGACCACGCGCTCGCAGCGGTTCTGCAAGTCACGCATCAAGCTCTTCTTCATGATGTCAAACTCAGCAATCTGTTGCTGGATAGTCTTTCCGTTGGTCATGGGCGTCGTTGTGCCTGCCTTGACCCTCTGTTGGAGGTCGTCGATGAGGGCCTTGAGCCTGCTATTCTCTGACGCCTTCTGGTTGATCTCCGCCTTGAGCTCGTCGTACGCCTGCAGGGACGCAGTCTGCTTGTTGGAATAGGCATTCTCCAAGCGGGCCTTGACCTCCTCCACATCGGCCTCGCCCAGGTTCCGCGTAAGAAGAGATTCGTACTCTTCCTGGACAGCGGCGAGCCTCTCCTCCAGTTCCAGTCTTCGTCGTGTCTCGGCCTCTGACGAGGAAGAACTGTACACCGAGAGCTCCGCTTGTCGTACGACGCCTTGGATCTCCTCAAACTTGGTCTGGAGGGTTTCGAACTCCTCGGGTGCGACTGGATCGCCTCCGGCGCTGAACTCTCGGAGAGTGCCAAGTTGCTTGATAGCATCGGCGATGACCCTCTCGTTGTCGCTGAAAACATCTGCGCCAAGGTCAAAGCCAGCCATCATCTTTGCCATCTTCTCTGCTTTCTTCTTCTCCTTCTCGTCCAGGAGGGCGCTTGTCTCTTTGGCGCTCATCTTGGCGTCGAGAAGATGCTGCTTCACCTCGTCAAGCTCTGTTGTAAGCTCCGAGTTCTGCTCCTTTAAGGCATCCATGGTAATCTGGGCCTCTTTACCCTCGAAGTTGAGGCGCTCCAGCTGCATCGTCACCTCGTTCACCTCAGAAGTGAGCTTCTCGTTCTCCTTGCCGGTCTTGCTGTCGTGGTCCTTGAGGAACGAGAGCTCCTCCTTGGCCTCCCGAAGGGCCTTCTCGGCCGCTGTGAACTGAGACTCCTTCTCAGCCAGCTGATCCTGCAGCTCATTCTCGCGGCGGAGGAACTCATCTCGCTCATCTTTGTCCAGAGGCAGACTGGGCGTTCCAGCACGTTCCGAGATGGCTGGAGTCTCCGCCCTGCTCTCAGGCACCAGCCGTGAAGGGGTGGAAGGGCGAGGTGCGCGGGCTTCTGCTTTGGCTCCCGAGACGCCATCGGCAGACATGGGGCCCACCCATCTGTCTTTTGGTACCGACTCGCCGGCACGCCACATCTGGATTTCGCCCTCGAGGTTGGCGAGGTAGCTTTCGAAATTGGTAATCTGGCCCTTGGCTTTGCTGAGGAGGGACTTGAGCTCTGCAGGACTGAGTTCGGCGTTGACCTTGGCCTTGTTCTTGATAGCCTTGGCTCTTGTGCCAAACCTCAACGTGCTCAAGGTCTCTGCGTCGTTGTAGCTGCTGGGGGAGCAGTTGATAATGAGGGTTGTCCGGCTGTTGCCTCCCAGCGACTCTTGCAGGATACGGGTCAGTTTGGAGTCTCGGTAGGGGATATGTGATGATCGGCCGTCGGTCAATGCGTTGATGACCATTCCGAGGGCGCTCAAACTCTTGTTGATCTTCTTGGCCTCTTCCAGCGTCTGTCCGCTAGCTCCCGTCTTGCCGACCTTCTCGCTACCAGCGAGATCGACTAGGAACAGCTGACCGCTCTTTGCCGAGCCCGTCTCAACATTCTTCTGGGTAATGGTGATAACAAAGATGGAGTGTGAGCGCGAGGACTCCTGGTTCATGTTGGTCGCGGCGACGGCTCGTGCGTTGCCGCCTCGACGCATAACCTCGAAAACCTCTTGAACGCTAGAGACGTAGATCTCGAGCAAGCCCTTGACATATACGCCCCTGCTCTTCTCCTCGTGAACTGGGAGGTTGTCGTTCTGGGGGGCCAGGAGATCGCGGATCTTCTCCATATAGATCTCCATGTAGCTGACGCGCACGGTATATTCGATGGTGCTTGGACTCGACATGATGCTGGCGAAGATCTGTTCGACAATCCTGGGAATGACACCCCTGCCATCATCGTCGTCAATGTTGGAGCCCATCATGGTGTACGACTTGCCAGCGCCCGTCTGGCCGTAGGCAAAGACGGTGCCGTTGTATCCATTGAGAATGTCGTCGACGGTTGGCTTGATGGAGAAATCGAAGATGTCGGACTGCTTGCAGTTCATGTCAAAGACACGGTCGAAGGTGAAGGAACCCTGAGCCTCCTTGGACTAGACCAGAATCTATCGTCAGCTGGCGGGATGCGGGAAAATGCTAGGGGAAGGATGCGGCGAGGCGCCTTACGTCAAGACTGCAGGTATCCTCGGCATCGAAGGCGACGATGGGCTGACCGCCCGATTCCAGCTCGATCTTGTTCTGCGGCCGGAACCGGGCCACAACCTTGATGCTGTTGTTTGCGCCCGACATGGTGGATGTGGAATGCTTCCAGGCGGATAGAAAATGCTGGCAGCAGGCTCTGGCGAGGGAGAGGAGTTGTGGCGGTTGCACAACCGGAGCGACCGTGGAATCAGGGGTTCGTGATGGACGGGAGGGACCGGTGAGCAGTGAAGCGAGCAAAGTAGCGGGATTAGACCCCAGGGAATTCCAGGCGGTGGACTCTTGTCAGACGCACGCAGGGATCAAAGAGCAGGGCGCATGTCGCAAGCCGTCCAAAGCACCGAAGACGGGGCGATCTATGCGAGCAGAACGCTGGAAGCCGATGCAGTGCTGCGATCACGAAAGGGGCGGTACAGGAGAAGCGAGGTGTTGATGTTGTTTTGTGTTGACAACAGGCACTTGTATTGCCCAGCAGGGGTTTTGGGGGGTTGAGTAAACGAGTCGGGTGGGAGGGCGGGGGTGACGCGCTTCTGCAGTTGGTGCGTGGGATGAGGTGCCCGGGAAATGATGGGTGCCGTGAAGTGGTTTCACCTCATGGCGCGCCCCGGCCTGTTTAGCGCGGAGGGACAACACTGCCCGCTCACCCTCGGACACCGACAGGAACATACTTAAGTACGTGTGTAAACCTCACCTACCTTGCCTAGGTGCCTACGGTAGTAATAATATGTCCCTACCTTCAGGGCTAACTGGGTATCGAGCTGGAGGTCCCCCGCACCGCCCGACACCTACAGGTATGGTGAACCCCTGTCCTGAGCCAGGCACTTGTGTCTTATCAACCCCTCCTCCAAGGATAACCATGGAAGTAGGGGAGCTTTCCATGACAATCTGCCCAGAGTAATGCATGTTCTTCCGCTGGGAGCCCAGCTCGAACATGATGAATACGCATCGGATGTTACATCTCCTCTCGGCATAGGTATGACCAGGATCATCCATGGTCACGCCCACGCTATGGTTGATTACAGCGACGGGGCTGGTGGAGCGGAAGTTGTTGGTCGCATGATGATATCTCGCTATGGAAGAAATGGCCCAGTCACCCATAAACGCCGCACGTGCCCATGATAGTTACACAGCAAACAATACGCCAGATGCCCTTTGGTACCGTCTCCTGTACGGGCGATAGCAACGACAATCAAGCAACCTGGAAAGCAATGCCCCTGTCCGTCCAAACACCGAACCCAGTCCTAAGAGAGGTGATGAATACCGGCCTCAAGTGTGGTTGCCGGCGTCCCGGGTCAACGAGTATTGCCCGGGAACCATGTGTTCAGTCCTCCCAGCTCTTTTCTACAGTCTCGCGGACCCTTTTTGTGTACTCCTTGCGGTTGTCCTTGTATAGGTTTGACGCTTCGACGTTGGCAGGTGAGCCGGTATTCGGGTCGTTAAGAAGGCTGGAGGCACCAGGTCAGCAAGTCTGGATCACTAGCCGAGAATGTGTGTCCTCGTGCTGGGTGGGGGACGAGCATACCTCTGAATACTCGTGAGAACGGCTGCCACATCGTACGTCGGGCTCCATCGATTCTGCAGGATGTCGAGACAGAGCTCGCCAGTGGCATAGACGTTGGGATGGAACATTTGACTAATGAACTTGACGGCGGGAGGCTTATTCGGATACTGCTCCTCGAACTGCATGACCAGCCTGAAGGTACCGTCCTCGAAGGGTGTATCGGCAGGTCCGATGATGACGGCGTTCCTTGGGGTGCGTCAGAAATCATTCCTATCTAGATATCGAGATGTCATCGTACCAGGTCATGACATTGTCGGGGACGGGCGATGCGGAAACGCCGGCGGGAGGGTCGGTCTGCATACGCTGATCTGAGTGTCAGTCAGATGCTTCGACTGGTGACAATGCCTCAAGTACTTGCCTTGAAATCACGCATCAAGCGGCGTCTCGCAGCTGTCGACATGGTGGCGGACTATACGCAGGCTCTGGTTCCTTTGAGAGAAGCGTTGGAAGGATGATGTGTTGGTTGGACGGGTGGGTGATCGATCGTATGGCACGGGATGTTGGGGTGACTATTAGGCTGGAGATCCGGACCTGAGAATGATGAAAGGCGAGTTGAAGGGGCGGAGGGGTGCAAGGCAGCCAATCAGCGATGGGGTGATTAAGTGATCAGAGTCCCGACTCCAACAGCTCGGGTGTCTAGCAAACCTAGGTACGTACCTACCCTTGTTACCTACCTAACCGAGAGGAAATGGAAGTAGGCAGGTACCAACTCGCCGTCCCGCCCGTACCTAGGTAGGAAACACCAGGCAGGTTCCTGCTCCCTGAGGCACTGCCTACCTAGGTCAGGTAGGTAGTAGAGCAAGCACCCACGGATGACGACAGTGTTTGAACGTTCACTTATCAGCCTCACAGGGATAGGACACCAGGAATAGGTAGGTACTCATATGGTCCAACCCACCCGAACTCGGTCGTCCAAATGTTCATGAGCGACGCAGCGCAGCGATGCCATCATGCCATCTCCTCGAGTACCGGGCAGCTTTCGTGTCGTCCTCCTTGACAATATTGTCCAGTTATCAATTTATCCTGGGGCGCATTCGCCCGTTCGGGCTATGCTCGGGATCGGCTGTCGCGATCAGGGGCATTCGGCGCCGAGGCCCGCTGATAGAGCCGACGTCACCATTTGCTCAGCTGAGCTATCATCGGCAGCGGTCCCCACAAACCGCAAAGAAGCGCTGGCGGCCGCCTTAAGCCGAGCCGTGCCGAACAATCGAATCCGGGGACAAATGCCTTCACATGCCGTTCCCGTCGAGCTCCTGGCGCATTTGCAACTTCATCTACAAGCCCATCTTCCTGACACAGATGACCTGAAGCTGCGGTGGCCATCATTTTTATCACCTTGTCCCTGTTTTTAAGACCATCGTCTTCCTCGATCAGCCATGGCAGTCCCTCAATTGAGACCTGGCGCTACCCTAGCAGCTAGGGCAACTCGCCAGCTTGCCGCCCGGTCCTTCTCGACGAGGTGCGCCCTCCAGCAGGAGATCCGCGATGCCTACATCCTCAGCGCATCACGGACACCAACAGCCAAGGTAGGTCCCGCCCGCCCGCGGCTTCATGAGAAGGCCGGTCTGACATCCCAAGTTCAACGGATCCTTCACCAGCATACCTGCCCCGAAGCTTGGCGCAGTCGCCATCAAATCTGCGCTGGAAAAGTCCAAGGTCCCCGTCTCCAAAATCACCGACGTGTATATGGGCAACGTCCTCCAAGGTTCCGTTGGGCAAGCCCCCGCGAGGCAGGCATCGGTCTTTGCAGGTCTCCCTTCGAGCGTCGAGGCCATCACCATCAACAAGGTCTGCGCCTCGGGGCTCAAGGCTGTCATTTTCGCGGCCCAGAACATCCAGTTGGGTTTATCAGAGGCGCAGATCGCGGGCGGAATGGAAAACATGTCACGAGTGCCGTACTATGTTCCCCGAGCCTCGAGCCTGCCGCCTTTCGGTCACGTCAAGATGGAGGACGGCCTGATCAAGGACGGCCTCACCGACGTATACGATCAGTTCCACATGGGGAACTGCGCCGAGAACACGGCCAAGAAGCACGGCGTCACCAGGGAGATGCAGGACCAGTACGCTATCCAGTCGTATGAGCGCGCCCAGGCGGCCTGGAAGGCCAACGCCTTTGCCGATGAGATTTGCCCCGTGACGGTGCCGGGAAAGAAGGGCGACACCATCATCGAGATTGACGAAGGGTTCAAGGACATCAAGCTCGAAAAGGTTCCCAGCCTCAAGCCCGCCTTCGTTAGAGACGGTACCGGCACCGTCACAGCAGCAAATTCGTCGACTCTCAACGATGGCGCCAGCGCGCTTGTCCTTGGTAGCAAGGACATCGCCCGCGAATACGGCGCTGGCTCTAGGGTGCTCGCCAGAATTTGCGGCTCGGCCGACGCCGCTGTTGATCCAATTGACTTCCCCGTTGCCCCCGCAGCTGCAGTCCCTATCGCGCTTGAGCGGGCTGGAATTACCAAGGATCAGGTCGCCATCTGGGAGTTCAACGAAGCTTTTGCCGCCGTGGTCAAGGCCAACGAGAAGGTCGGTTTCCGCTCAGCCCATGCCCTCGGCTCCCACTAACGCATGCATAGATTCTTGGTCTGGAGAATGCAAAGGTCAACCCTCTGGGAGGTGCCATCTCGCTGGGACATGCTCTGGGAAGCTCGGGGTCTAGGATCTTGACAACACTGCTTCATCAGCTGAAGCCGGGCGAGTACGGCGTCGCAGCGATCTGCAATGGTGGAGGTGCTGCCACGGCCCTTGTTGTTCAGCGGGTCGAGTCTGTGTAGAGAATTAAAATTAAGTGTAAAGGACGAGTTGGGACCCATTTGCGGCCCATGTTTTGTTTTATGCAAGTGAAAATTGTCCGGCTTGGAAGCTCCCATGTTCATGTAGAGCCAGTGCTAGGGTGCGCCTGCGGTGCAGCTGAACTGTTATCACGGATTCAGTACCCACGTCTAGGTTGGTCCTATCACACGTGGGGTGCACACCGAGCCCACCGAAACGCCCAACCACGCTTCGCCTTTCTGGCAACAGAAACGCCATCCTTTCCTTCACGGCGAAGACGGAGGAACAAAGGCCACGACCAGGCAAGATTTGTACACCGTCCTTTTTCCAAACGGCCCGTGAATGAATCTTGAACCCCCAGCCTCGACATGTCTCTCCTCGTTTCGTTCTTGACACAAATCAGGATATTTGTGAAAGCGCAAAACAGCACCGAACTGCGCAACTGGCTGCTGGTTGAGCCAAACGCGTCGCAGACGTATCACAACCTCGCCTCAGAGCTGCGCTCGAGTTTCCGCCCGGGTGTCAAGTCTCTCGAGGACCTCGTCGAAAAATGCCTTCCAGAGGAGGATGACGTGCCGGACGGCGAGGCCACGCCGTGGCCCGGTTTCGTCGCTTTCATGACCGACTACCTACAATTCTGGAGGGATGTCAACTTCGACGATTTACTGCAGGCCCATGCCCTTCTCGGAGGGGTAGTCAAGTAAATCGAACCACATTATCCTCCCCAATGAGATGTCTTCATGCTGACTTGTCTCTAGTTCGTGTTGTACCGCATTCGCTCATCCCATGTACGGCGGGATGTTGCTTCACACGGCCATGTCCCTCTGCGAGACCCTGGCGAGGCTCACGATGATGGTGCACCACCGCCCAGACCTGTCTACGGCCACTCAGTCAGGTGACTCCGAGGAGAGCACTTCTATTGCGGAAAGTACGGCTGAGAGCATCCAGAAGAACTTCAACATATGCCTGAATGATCGTTCCAGCAACCGCTTTGACCGACCCGAGGGCAAGAAGGTTGGAGTCTACATGTTCGCCAACCTCGTCCTCAAGCTTCTCTTTGCTTGTAGGCGAACACATCTCGCGAAACAGCTTTTTGCGAACATCTCGGTCAACTCACCTCCATTATCATGGTATCCTGCCGCACAGCGCGTCACCTTCCTCTACTACCTAGGGAGATTCCATCTCTCCAACTGCCACTTTGTCCGTGCCGAACGTTGCCTCGAAAGAGCATACCTGGAGACTCCTCCTCAGCTCACATCTCACCGGCAATCCATTCTTACCTATCTTATCCCCATCAACATTCTTCTCGGCCGACTCCCGTCGCAGCAACTTTTCTCACGGCCCGAGGCTGCAAAAGTTCTGACCCCCATCTTCTCGCCACTGTGCTCTGCGATCCGGAAAGGCGACTTTGTCCTCTTCCAACAGTCACTCGCGGCAAACGAGTCATGGCTCTTCGAGAAGGGCCTGCTCGTCTTCATGACATATCGCCTCCGGCCTCTCCTGTGGCGCTCCCTAGCCCGGCGCACGTTCCTCCTCACATTCGAATCAGAGACCTTCGACGACGACCCGAATGCCACGGCCAGGCGAGCTGCGACTCTCGACATTGTCAATCTCCTCACGGTAGCAACATACCAACAGCGCCGTCTCCAGGGGTGGCATCCAGTTCCTGGCCGAGCTCGCCCGTCTCATGTTTCAGCAGTCTTCATGCGGGCCGTGGCGAACGATGCTGTATCAACTCTTGTGCCTCCGGACGGCGGACCAAAGAAGTTGAGGCCGAATGAAGGCCTTATCTGGGGCAATGCTGAGGTCACGCTGGCAGATGTTGAGATGATGGTGGCCAGCCTTGTGAGCCAAGGCTTCATGAACGGTTACATTGCTCATTCATCCTCTCGTTTTGCTATAATGGGGGCGGCGAAGGCAGGCAGTCCGGTTGCCGCCGGTTTCCCCCTCCCACATAAAGCAATCACGGATCGCCACTACGAGGATGGGCATGTCGACCTTGATGATGTGCCTGGCTGGGTAAAGAGTTAAGAGGCATATGCGACCAGGCCTTGCAGATCACAGGGATTTCCTTACTCGCTGAAGGACAGAAGGAGTATCACAAGGTCTGCGCAAAAGTTGCTCATATATATCTACCTACCAGAGCTCAAATCGACCTACCCACAGCGAACCCTGCACCTGCCGTAAATCGTCACCCTGAATCATGACGAATATCCTCATCCTGCTCTGTGTCTCACGCGCATCAAATAGTTCCGCTGCTTTGCTCGCAGTGATGCAAAATCGCTCAAACAAGAAGACGAGCCTCTCGGGGGCCACCCGAGAGGCCCTGGTATCTTTTCCAACTCCCATCGACCCCTTGACGGGCTCAAGCCCGAAATACTCCAATCCGTGAGTCGTCTTCACTCACCGCGTCGATGCAGTGGGTGCGCGGTCCAGCCAGGTATGGACCGAGTAGAAATTAAAGGAACTGGCAAATCCCGCCTGAACGAGAATAATGGTTGTAGGAATAACCGGGTATAGGCGGAAGAAAGAAACCGTAAATGTGTCGCCAGCAATTGGGCCCGACAATTCATGCCGGGGCTTCCGAGACTTAAGCAATAAACACTAAGCCGATGTATGTCCGAGTCGGATATGTGTAGGAAAGAAATGCCCATGCGCTGATGGGGTTGTATGTGAACAAGTCGCCGGTTGCGGAACGAAGCGAGAACCTGGGTGTGGAATATCGTGGCCCAAAAGCGATCTCCAGGGGCGCACTATAACTCAGTGATATTGGCGGGACCAAGTCGGTGGAAACTCCACCTCAGAAGAGAACTGCAGTTGCAGCAAAGGCAACAATAAGCCCGGCAATCGCGGTGCTGCCGTGCTTCACGCCCTCGTTTTCGTCTGAGCTGCTAGCCGCGGCCTCTTCGGTGTCGGTGGTAGGGCTTGAGCTGATTTGGGTTGTAGCAACGCTGGACGAAGAAAAGTCGTCCACTGTCTCGGTTTTGTTCTCGTGGAAAATGACAGGCTTAACCGAAGGATAAATCTCATCCCACGTCGATGACTCGGGTTCGGCGGACGTAGAAGCCGGGGCAGCACTAGAGGTCTCCTCTGTCGCCTCCGGCTCCTCAGACGATTCGGTCTCTGGCTCGGGGCTTGGCGTGGGTTCAGGGGTCGGTGTTGGCGTCGGTGAAGACGTGGGCTCAGGCTCTGGTTCCTGCTCGTCTTCCTCTTCCTCCTCTTCCTCCTCCTCCCCTTCCTCCTCGTTTCCGCCTGAGTTACCAATGGGATAGACAACGATGTTCGCCTTGGCGCCCTTGGGAACGGTGACAACGCAAAATTGGGACCCGCCGGCACCGGTTGCTTTGAGATCACTCGTCACAGACCCGATGGCGTTCTTGGAGGGGTCAATCCCGCAAGGAGTACCGTTGCAACCACCACCAGGGCATTCGATCTTGACGGCGTAAATAGGCGTGGTGCTGCTGAGGCTAGATCCCTCCCAGATGGGGTTGTAGCCGAGGGTCACGAAAGTCTGGCCATTGGAGTCCTGATTCGCGCCGGCAACGTAGGTAGCCCAGTTGCCGATGTTCTTGGAGGAGTCCCCCCAAACACAGCCTTCGTCCTCGACGCCGGGAGGATTGATGTAGTAGCTGGATCACGTTAGCTCGTATGTTGGAGCTGCACCATGGGGAAAACTAACTGAGCACCAGTCGATTGCCAATAGCTAGGGTCAGGAACAGCAAGGCTTGCTGACTTGTCGACGATGGTCTTGATGTACATGCCCTCGTCTCCGGGGAAGACTTGGGGAAAAGTAAGCCTCCAGGCGGACGAGTGCAGCTTAGGAAGGACGGCATACCAGTCTGGCAAAAGGACAAGGTCTTTCCACATTCGTTGACAGCGGCGACGGTGCCAACGCCATCCACGCAGTAGGGCTTGTTGTCGAACGGCTTCTCGGCCTTACCGTTGGACTTGCATAGCAAACCGCCGTTCTGATCCAAGCGTCAGCGAGGGGAGGGAAACGTCAGACAGGGGCAAGACGTCTTACCATTGACTCTGGGTAGCTGACTTTCGAGCCAGGTTCCCACTGGGCCATGAGCATGCCGGCCTTGCAGGCGATGGGGCAGTATTTTCCTTCGGTACACTCCACATCAGGAGCCATGGCGAAGCCACTGTTCATCTTGCCGGGAACTCTGACGAGGTCGGGATGGTCCGGAAGCTCACATAGGGCTTTCCCGTGGGAGTTCCTCTTGACGATGGGACTGGTGCTTTGGAGTAGTTCAGAAGTCTCGAGGCCTTGATGACCATGCGAGTGGTTCTGTCTCCTTTCGAGATGCGCGCGTTCGTGTGCTCCATGATGGGACCCATGGGCCTCCGTCTGATGCGCTGAGAGCAGGAGCAGGGCAGCCGAGGTGACGGCAGCACCAACGTCGTGAAGCCTCATGGCGGGCGAACCTCGCGAGTCCAGGTGGTGTCGGGTGGCTGCGCGTTGCGCGTGGGGTCTCGATTCCTGCGTGTGAATCGGGCGACGTGTTGGGCAGCGAGAGAGCTATGACATGGGTAGAGAGGACGGTCGTCGCGGCGTCGAGCCTAGGTAGATGCTGAATGAATGGACAGTCGACTTGCTCGCGAGGCAAACGACAAGGTGAAGAGGAAACGGCAGCAAGGATCGCGAGAGAGTGATGGAGAAGCGTGAAACGAAGGGGATGGAGGGCGCAAAAAGCTGGTCAACGTCTGGGCCGGGGGAACGAGTGGAGGCGAAATGAGGTGAGTGGGCTGGGCTTCCTGTATGGAGTGCGTCTGTGCCGCCATTCAGTGTGTCGAGGAAGCGATCCACTTTTGGTGAAGGGTTCTTTGCCTGTCAACTGTCCAGGCCTCCATGACACTGGGCAAAGTCAATCAAGCAAGGCCTGATGGCAGCCAGGGCCCCCATATTGCCAGCTTGCCCAGGCAATCAGCTTTTGGTCAGACATTGGGCCAGGCCAGAGACGGGGGTTCTAGGGCCGCCCTTGCTCTCATTGTCTTGGTGAAGGATCAGGATCGCGGGACAGAGGTGCTGGAGTTGTCGAGGGAGGCCCAAGCCACAGTCAAGGGGCAGATGAACCGGTTCAGGGGAGACAGGGGTTGTGACCAATGGGGTGGCGATCGCATGAGCCGGTGAAATTGGCACCCAATTTGGTGCTGGTTTCCTGGCCAAGGCCAGGCGCATTTCATCTCGGCCTGTCGTGGTCCTGCATTAGCTTCCCCACAGAAGATCACCTCACATCCAAGGTACGAAAGTACCTATTACAGTGCTTGAAACGCTGATCTCGAATCAGAGCCGAGGATGGAGGCTGCACGTGATGGCTCGCGATGTTGTATCATTGGTATCAAACGAGCATCGGAGACATTTGGACGAGTGAAGCACATATCGATCCCTCGCCAGACGTACAATGTCAACAGACAAGTATTTCTGTGGCACACTGGTGCCCCGGATACTGGCGGATGAACAGTAACGAAGACTCTTTGGCCCGGCAGTCCGCTCTCACGAGCCGGCCGGATGTCACAAGCGCCAGATCGACCAGATACCAAGCACCATCCACATACACATGTATATGTTTTCCCGGACTTCCCCAACAAGTTCGCAGGATGTTTCCCACTGGGTACTACAAGTGAGTAATTCGGGAGTACGTCTATCCTGGTGTCTGTCATTCCTCCTGCTATTTTTGGCGGGCGTGCGGCGCCTGCCTGTTGACGCAGCAAGCGCGATTCGGCTGACGCCAGCTGCGCCTCTTTGCTTCTGACCACATCCCCCAACCACCGCCCACCAACTTTGCATCTCTGCTTCAATTACAGTCGTCTCCTAGGACAATCTTTGCTGACAGTACACGCTAGTTGGCCGTCTGTCGGACCTCAAGGAAAGCAACACTGGCTGCACGGGACGTCATACTACCGGATCTCACAAGAGCCGAGATAATCTTAGGCCGCCGTCATGTTGGATTGGCCGATGAGGCCCTACAAATTTCGACGCTTGAATGCCACAACCTCTCGGCGTTGATGCCTTCCGGCTCACTCCGCCTCCCGGCCCATTGTATGCGGAAGATCGGGGAGTGTGAAGATTCGTGATGATCAACGACAGCTCGCACTACCCTTGGGAATGAAGTGCTCCTCTCGGGTATATAAGCCCGGCTTTCTGGCGCCCTGAGAAGTGATGTACTCCAACATCTCAAGTCATTCCATTCCCAGCTACTATCAGACCTTCAGGCTCGTACTTCCCCCAAGTTCAAAATGCAGTTCACCGTTACGGCCCTCGCCGCTGCCATGGCCCTCTGTGCCAGTGCAGCTCCTTCGTCTACCCGCGCATATCCTCGCAGCAACTCTTCCGAGGAACAGACTCCCAAGCTGAGCCTCACCAAGCAGCTCCGGCTGGCTGACAAGTAAGCACACAACTCGCGTCTTCATTAGCCCACGGGATCATGGCGGCTGACACCCTCCGCCAGCGCCGTCGAGTACTTCAGTCTCCTCGCCAAGAACGAAGACTTCATCTTCGATTTCAACCAGCCGCAAAGCAACCCTGGCAAGGGCGGCGAACTCGTCGCTGCCAACCGTGTTACTTTTCCTGCCCTCGTTGGCACTGGATCTGGCATGGCCGTTGGCCGCGTCGAGGCCTGCGGCATGAACACCCTCCACGTCCACCCCCGCTCTGCCGAGCTCCAAGTCGTCGTCCAGGGCAGGCTCATCACCGAGATGGTTCCCGAGAATGGCATTCTCGATGCTGACGGAAACCGCCGCTCCATCCGCAGTACGTTATCCCGGAGTTCATTCTTCCTTATTCTGGTTGTTTCGGGAGCTTAGAGACATGTCTCTGCTCCCTGGACACGACGAGCTCTCAACACATCCTTTCAAGGCAATCACTAACTCCGCGGGCTGATAGCTGAACTCGGCCCCTTCCAGATGACTCCCTTCTACCAAGGCTCCATCCACACCCAGTTCAACCCTGACTGTGAGCCCGCTGTGTTCGTTGCCTCCTTCGCCAACGAAGACTTTGGCACCCTCCAGACCTTTGATGGCTCCTTCGCCATGGACGACGATATCATCGCGGCAGCCTTTGGTCAGAGCATCGCCGGAAAGGACATTGAGCGTGTTCGTGATGCCATCCCCACCAGCATCGCCCTCGGCGTAGAGGAGTGCCTTCAGAAGTGCGACATCCAGAAGCGCTCCGTCTGATTCGTAGCTGCAGGGCTGCGCTGTAAGCGCTCTGCTTTGGTCGAGGACACGGCGGCCGGGTGCTAGTTTTCAAAAATGTTCACGATACGACATGAATTTAGATACACGCATTGCACGGCGTTCGGCAGCTAATGGATTGGCCTTGGTTTTGTTTCTCTCATACCTGCTTTGGGGGGGATGTTGGCGCGCAGTCTTAAAGCAGTATCTGAACGCGGCATCTGTGTCGAGACACACCGCATTCTCTCACGCCTCGCTCCATCTTCTGCCATCAGTCGCTTCGATATTCAGTGACTGTAAATCACTAAGGCGATGAATGTATCATGTATATTGCAGGTACCTCATCTAGGTGGGGACAAGACATGTGCATCTTCCGACCAATCGCCAATCTATTCCTGAGCGCGACATACCGAAGCCATCATGATACTAACTCACCCTAGCCTTCCTAGTAGGACGAAACCCTCCATTCTAGGGGTCGAAATCAGTGCCTGCCACTGCTCCAACCCCTGAGCGGCGACAAGGAATGTGACGGGGGTCCAAGGCACAGAGCAGGCCTTGGTCGGCGGGTTTCTGCATATCCACCCGTTGCAAGTTTTGCCGAGTACGTAGGCATCGGGACATCGCGGAGCAATATGCCGGCGGCGGAGAAGTTGATGTGGAAGCAAACTGTGCGGAGGTGGTGATACACTCTCTCCTGTTCTTGTGCACACTGGTGCTGATCCCGACCATGGTGATTTGGCATGTTCCGGTTAATCTTGGTTGTTGGCGGCACGACTAATGCCCACACTTGCGTGCCACGGAGGTGCGGCGCTCTCTGTTCCATGGGACACCTGTTTGACCAAATATGTGCTGTTGAGAGTTCGAGGAAGTAACGGCTGGTACCTCTCACCTTGCCCGGCCGGGCAACAATGACCCCGGGGCTCAAACGGTGGCCTTGCCTGGGGCTTGCGGGAAAGACTCTTGGAAAGGAAAACTATCACCCGGAGAGACTGGCGAACTTTGCAACCTGTATTCGTTGGGGTGGTGGTAAGGTGAACGACGACCGAACTGTCGACATTTCGTCTACCCATAGTTGTTGTCTGGGTGAGGTGGTGATTGACAGTGTGACGACGTACATGCGCTTTCTGGAGTCCCAGGCTGTGAGAAAATGGCGATCCTTGGCTGATGGGTGGTAGGTATCATCGTTCAACCAAGGACTCTCCGCTTGAGAAAGACAACCTCGAAGGAAAGTTTCGTAAAACAACAAGATGGACGGATTGGCGTCTGATGGGAAGGTCAGTAACGCCGAGGGGGCTTTTCGTGCCATCCACCACCATTGCGAGCTTCGTCTGGACGTGAGAATCGCCAGCGCCCACCCTGCTGAAAGTCCGTCCGTTCTTCCGGAACGAACCTGTCAGCCGAGGGGCGCCACCCTGGTGGACCACGCCGAGACGATGGCGGCAGCGAAGGCTGTGGAGGAGGGATTCTTCCTCCAAGTTGACGTTGGCGCTCTGCCTCTCGATGCGGAGGCCTGATGCCAATGAACACCTCTCTGCCTCTATCCACAAACACACCACCGGACTCAAAGGTGTACCGGTTGATTTCGTCTTCCCTACCAAGATCACGGTAGGTGTCCTGGGTATAGTGAGACCTGATAGCGTCAACACGCTGACGGGCAAGGTCTTCAGACACTGGCTGGTACGAGATTGTTGGTCTCGCCTGCGTCTCCCGGTAGCCACGCGTCGCTTTCGGACCAGGCATGTCCATAGAACCCTGGTGGTTAGGAAGTGGGAGCACTCTTCCAGCTCTACTGATGCGTGGACCGAGCGGGATGGCATTTGCGTTGCCAGCTTCATTGTAGGCAAAGTTGCGAGGCGCCACGGGGGCTGAGCGTGGCGGTTCCCTCTGGGCAGGTGCGGGACGGAATCGAGCGCCAAGGTCAGGACCCCTCGTGGGGCCAGCGTTAGAGTCGAGGGTAAGGGTAAGGTTGCCATCATCATTCCTGTGATACCTGACCTCCCATCTCTTGGTACCGCCGGGGCGGTGACCATCAGCGTCTTCTTCCGCAATCCAGCCACGCACCTTCTCCGGCGGGACGAAGTCAACCCATAGGGGCCGCCTGTTACTTTCTTCAGGCCAGGTGACGTCGTGCAGCGCAGAGCGAGCGCGGACCGCCTTGGCAGTCTCGTTGAAGATGATGAAAGCGTGGGTTCGGATGGGGTCCAAGTAGAAGAGGTCGATGGCATCTTCGTCGATGTCTTGGTTAGCCGGAGTTGCGAGCGCATGAAGATGCACCCGAGCGTCCTCTTCACGGAGCGGTCTCATAAAGCCCCTGATATAAAGCGCACGGGTCGCCGGGTGCAACGATGGCTCGACAATCCGGTGGTCGGATGCAGGGTGGTGGAAAGGCTCGGGCGAGTGATGGACGATCTTTTCGTCTGCTTGCGAGCTTGACTGCCCACCAAGTGGTTCATCCGGCCTCTTGAATGGGGGCTCAGCTTCCATGGCTTCTGCACCGAGTGCGCCCTCATCTGCCTTGAGGCGTTTGGGGTCGGGGGGCGGTGTGATCGATCTACGCTTCCGCTTTTGCGCATCCTGAGAGACCTCTGTTGGCGGTGAGGGGCTAAGTGCAGCAGTGTGCGACGTTTCGGCAGCGGCAGCCACGGGTTTGGGCTCTGGAGATGCTGCTGACGACTCTTGACGGGCCTCCGTTGCTTCACCTGCGCCCGTACTTTGGGGATCCCTAGAGGTCGTGGTGACGGCGGCTTCTTCCATGTCCAGTGCTGACATAGTGTCCGTCGGCGGTGAGGCTGTATTGGCTTGTTCGTGGGCTGTTGGCTTCGTATCATCTTCTGTGAGTCGCTGAACAAGCTCCTGTTTAAGGCCTGTGGGTTGAAGGCCTCTGCGCCTGAGCTCGGCGCGAAGGTCAACGACCTTCAAGGCGCCCCAATCTGTCATACCGCTAATGGTAAGTGTAGAGATAAACGGGGGTGAGTCTAGGCGATTGGCCGGAGGAAAGGTGACGTTGGTGACGCTGGAGATTGACCTGGTGGCTGGCAGGTTGAGCGGCTGGTGAAATCGAAATCCCTGTGTTGGTCAACCAGCGGGATAGGGGCCGGCAGGGTCGGGGAGGAAAAATGATGAGAATGATGAAATTGCTCCCCTGGGTAGAGAAGGATTGGCGGAGAGGATTACAGGTGAGCTTTGGTGATTACGTTTGAGAGGTGTGGGAGGTGTTGAAGAGGACTCCGATGAGGTGGGGCTTCCGGTTCCATTGCAACCAGAGAAAGCCCGAACCCAGGTAAGGTACCTTGGTAGGCATCAAAGGCCCCCGCCGCCCGGAGCGGATATCTGCTTCAGTGAATTCTTCAGGTAAGGAACCTAAGGCTGGGACTTAAGACACCTACTAGGCAGGTACCTAGCCAAAGAGACGATTGGCGGTCGCGGCTTCCCTCTGTAGATCTACCTAGTGCTTCAGGGTGGAAGGTCCAGAGGAGGAATGCTCTGGATGTGCGTTTATCTGATCCCATGTGATAGAGGAGGAGATTAGGGGTTGCTTTCCAAAGTGCCTACCTACGTACATACCTCCCTATCTAGGTACTTATGGAGAGGTACTTTGGTACCTGGCAACATGTGGAATTGTCTTACTAACATGAAGACCCCTGGCTCCTGGATAGGTACCTAATTAAGGTGTGCCCCATTGCAGCCAACCAGCGAAGCACACCCGACGCCTGCCTGTACCTACCTTAGGCCGCCGCCTTCCTGACCTCATATCACCTTTTCTACACCCAAAGCATCGCTCATTCTAGATCCCACAACTCCTCATCAACAATGCCCACATGGGTCATTGTGTACCTTTGTTCATTCACCAGCTCCATCTCATTCACAAGGGGCAACTTCCTTCACACCGCCCACTTTGAAGCTCACAGGACGCCGTTGAACCAAACTGGCGGACAAAGACACTGCTCGCTGCCGTACAACTCATCTCGATGCATAAGATGACGGCACACCAAAGCATCCGGCACCCAACCAGTCCACACCTTCCCTTCTATCTCTGATACCATCACCAGCAATCCTCAGTCGCTCCCGAGAATGCATCAAGCCGCTGCACGAATGCCTGTCGCCCAACTATCACCAGCGGCGACGTACCCCACACCTCAGTCGAATCAATCGCCTCGCGGCCAGAAACGTGCTGCCTCCTCCCCCGAGATCTCGACGTACGGCGATCACGGGCCATCCCGCAAGAAGACCAAGACCCAAACACTCGGGTTCTCGACCTTGGAATCCCAGAATGGACATCAGTTGCATTATGGCTCCTCCTCGCCACCAGCCTCCCACGGTGACCTAACTGAGATCCTGGGCACGTCGGAACTCAGGCATTTGCCAGATATTTACCAAAAGATGGACGAGGAGATGCAATTATTTCCTGGAAGCAAAGATTGGGCCGATGACGAGTTGAGGCTCTTCCGTATTCTCTTTCTCCGAGAGTACAGCCCCATGCTGCCACATGAATGGAGCATGGACTTTCGAGGGATTCCCGTTCCCGAGAACCTCTTCTCTCAGACGGAATTCTACCAGCCGATCATCTATTCCATGGTAGGGAATACCTTCAAAGGTGTGTTGTGCGTCCCGGGTGTCTGTGGAAAATTGACTGACACGACCTGCAGCGACCAAGGCGTTGATCCGCCTCATCGGACTCACAAGCACAGTACGAACGCTTGTGCAGACGGGCCAGAAAGGCAAGCTCTCCCTGGCGATCCGCAAGGAACTGGACGAATACGCGAAGTGGGCAGCACAGGATGGCGGCTTTGGTGACCTTGACATTGTGCCGAACCTCATTATCGACGCTGTCGACATTTCCGCAGGGAGCGATAAGGTTGAGGAGTACATGCAATCTCGTATGAAGAACCTGGCCGCCAAGCATCGCAAGTACTGGAAAATCGAGCGAGTTGCCGAAGACGAGGCTTGGAAGCTTCCAAAAGTGGCGACGCCCGAAGTCAAAGCTAAGGATGATGACTCAGAGCGCCTCGGTGGCCTCCCAGAAGCCACTGCTGGTACTGGGAATCGCCAGACCGGTTTTACAGCTGAGATGTCGCCCGCCGTGGTCAAGGTCGAAGACACGGACGAGCCTTTCGCTCAAATGGAGACTCGATACACGCAACAGCCCCCGGTTCTCTACGGCATTTTTGTCATTCACCACTCCGCGGTGGTATTGACAATAGACTCGTCCAAGGAAGGAGAAGATGCATATGTCAGCTACCAGGTCGAGGCAGGCTTCAACGTCGAGTTTCAAGGCGTCTGGAACGCGATCACCATGGCTATTGTTATCTGTCTGGCAAGAGATCACATGGTAACAATGGCGAACGACTTTGTTCAGCTGGTGGAAAGTCCTGAGAGCGACCCTGATGCTTGAAGGGAATGAATTATTTGCAGAGCGATGCATACATTCGAGCGAGACTTGTCCTTTTTTCTTTTCTTTTCTCTCGGGCTTCTACCCTATTTTCTTGTTTGTGCCCTCAGCCCTTCGTCTCGGCTCTTGCTGCTTGTTTCCCTTTTATGTCCGAATGATTCCCCCTCGCCAGCATCGACGTCGATGAGTTGGTTTGCATGAGAAGTGCCAAGTGCAGATATCCCCCGCCTGTTTCCTGTTGACTCTGATTATTCACTGAGGATGACGATGTCTGTACTTGAATTTGATAGTAAAGGAACCGGATAAGACGAGTATGCGCGCATGTCTCGAAGTTTTAGTTTATGGACGTCAAGTGAATGCCGGTGCTTCAGGCCCAGTGCCGGGATCGGGGGCCACAGTAAAACCCCGGAAGTCGAAACCGAGATGCCTGGGCTGTGTTGGGTGTCAGATGCAGGTGTGTTGCATTGCGCCATCCACATAGGTAGGTACCTTATGCTATGCTAGGGCTGATTGGGGGGCCAGGAATCAATCGTGCACTCCAGGAAGGGGAAGTTCTGGTTGTGTCTGTCCCGAGCCGCAGTCGGACGTCGGAGTTGGATGCCCGCGTGCACCAAACTGTATGGGTGACCTGAAGCCCCCTGAATCTCGGAATCCATCCGAGGCTTCCCTGATCAGTGGACTGGCAAGATGCCGGTCAGGATAACATCTCCCAAGGAAGGAAGGAAGGACTGACGTTGAATGAGCCGCCTCTCTGACCCGCAAAGCCGGGCTCGCCTAAACCTGCTCTGCCCTAGAGGCGCGGGTGGCCTGCTGGCACGGCTTGTCTCGTGGGTAGTTCCACAGTGGTGGCCCCCTTGGTGTTGCTCGGCGCCCACCACATCGGAGAACCCCTGCCGGTAGGTAGGCGGCGGCTGGCCAATCACAGAGTCCACGTTGTAATCCGTGACCTGTCAGGGCAGATGGATTCGATGTGGATACGTTTTTGGCCCTGTCGCGCCTCGTCATTGGAGACGGCCTGCCAGTAAGAGATCATCAGTGACAAGCGCAGACGGCCATTCATTCTCATCTAGCCACTTGCTTTGCAGTGCATTGTTGTCCCCTTTTCATGGTCCTACCGCCTCGGCCCAGCAGAGAAGACGGTGGAAGATCTGGGCTTTCCCAAGAAGAGCACACGCCACACAGCGCGACCCAGGCATATCCGAGACGTCGTCCTCCGAAAGCTTCTTGGATGACCTGTCCTCGAACCCCTTTTACGATTCCACTGCAACTTCTAAGCCACACTTTTAGTCGTCTCCGGGGGTGAACCACCCCAGACTCTTCGTCGCCTCACATCGACCGCGTCCTCTCGGGTGCTACATCACAACGATCACCCCGTCTCTCATCAACCCACCATCACACCACCTTGTCCTGCGCTCCCCCCAATCCGACCTGCCTGGCGATCTCGGCGGGTGCCACACCACAGCAAACTCGCCCGTCATCAGCTCTCCCTCCCTCACAGGCCACACCTGGCCGACAACGGGGACATCGTTTGCTTCGTCAGCTGACATGCGTCTGGCGGACATACCGACGACTTCGTCATCGTCCTTCATCACGTTTTCAATCCGTCCTCGCTCTGTATCTCGCTGCGCGCCCCAGGTTCTTGCTGGCAGCACCTGAAAGCTAACCAACCACCGGTGGCAACCCCCGGTGCTTCTTCGTTTTCCGTTTGGCCTCTCGGGTCTGCGCTGCGCTGGGTCTACTGGCGGACAAGGCGGGCTGAGCAGCTAAGCACCGCCTGTCAGTACGTCGTCTCGGACGTTTCAAGGCCTCCCATCACTAGGCCAGTCACCGCCTTCCTTCAACTTGGCAGATATTTGGCATCTTCCATCCTCATCTGGCGGCTGCGAAGGTGTTGACCGTCCTTTCAAACCCTTCTTCGTCGAAGACCCCTCCGATCTAGGCCTGGGTCGGGGAGCGCATGGCCATGTCCACCCTGCCTCGTCCAGCCCCGCTGAGGGAGAACCCCTCTCCCTCACGAACAGCGCTCCCAACGCATAGGAAATCGCCAGCCGACCCTGCCTCTCGCAGAAACATAGATGATCCTGAAAGGGCTGGGTCAGTCGCTTCAAGGCGAAGTCCTTCCAGCGACGCAGCGACCCCATCGCAGGCCCCAAGCCCAGGGTCCGAACAAAGCAGCGGGTCGCCGAGACAAACGAGAGGCGGCATCAGCGCCAGCCCTGCTCCTACAGTAGCCAGTACGAGTACACAAGGCCAAGTAGGCCAGGTTTGCAGGTAAGCAGGCAATGGTGCGCTTCACCTTGTCGTCCTGGTCTGTGCTGACATCCATAGCAACTGTGGCACCACACAAACACCTCTCTGGAGAAGATCGCCTCAAGGGTCGACAATATGCAACGCCTGCGGCCTATACCAGAAGGCAAGGAACACGTCACGTCCTGCCAGCTTGAAGAAGAAACCTCCCCAACTCGTTGCTGCCACTAGCTCACGTGCTGCCCCTGCCAAGATTGCTCCCGCACCGGGTCCTGGACCCAAGTATCACGGCGCCCCAGCACCCACCTATGTCACGGAAGACCAGATGCCAGCGGGTACTTGCCCCGGCGGTGGGCGATGCAATGGCACGGGCGGCGCAGAAGGCTGTGGTGGCTGCCCTGCGTATAATAACCGCATCTCAAAAGCCGCCCAGCTGAACAATCTAGACTCTGAGCAGCAAGGATGTGGATCCCAGAGCAAACAGAAGGCGCCAGCAGAAGATGATTCAGAAGCACCTGTGGACATCGCCGCCCTGCGGCTGCAGAACCCGAACGCGACGGTCGTTATTGCTTGCCAGAACTGTGGCACGACAACCACACCGCTGTGGAGGAGAGATGAGAGCGGCCATACCATCTGCAATGCTTGTGGTGAGCATGCTCGTGCCCTCGCTCAAGTACTCTGAATGCTCATGAATCCATAGGTCTCTACTACAAACTCCACGGCGTCCATCGGCCGGTCAGCATGAAAAAAACCATCATCAAGCGCCGAAAACGAGTTGTTCCCAATACTGCCGGCGGAGAATGGTTGGAGGAATACGAGGGCTCAGAATCTCAGAGCGAGGCGCCTGAATCCCTAACGGAGCGAGGCAGCCTCAACGATGACGGGTCGATCAATCTCGGTCTCCGCCCTCGCCCAGACAGTTTACCGTCCATCCTTCCGGCACCGACAATGCGTCTGAACCAAAGCCAACCGACACTGCCTGGCGTGGCTGACTTGGCAGGATACCAAACGTCACATTCACGGTTGTCGCACCCCCACCCAGACAACCATCACGAAAACAGGCTTGCTCCCATCACGTCCATGCCTTCGACAGCGGCAGACCGGCAGTCGTCACAGTCACCTGCCTCCTTTCTCCCTCCGTCGCGCAAACGATCCTTTTCATCGGCCGAGGATGAACACATGATGGGCACTCCTGGGAGCGCAGATCAGTCAAAACGTTTATCGTCCATTAAATCCATTCTCAACCCGTCCAGCCGCCCGGAAGAAGAGGAGGCATATGCACGTGCGGCCCGGGCATCCCCTGGCATCGCCCCAAGCCCAGGGCGCTTCACGCAGCAGACTCCCTCCCCACTTCCGAGCCCGTATGGAATCATGCACGGATCCTTCGACGAGCAGGAAAGGCTGAAATCCCAGCGAAGAGAGGAACTATATCAGGAGGCTCAAAAAATGCGAGAGGCCCTTGCGGCAAAAGAGAGGGAGCTGGCGGACATGTAGGGCCGTTGATTCCATTGCTGTGCCATGGCAATACGGCTCTCGCGGGACAGCACGCGGCACAAGTGCGCTGCGAGGCAGGATTATGGCGTTTGAGTACGGGAAAACTGTCAGCGTAGGAGTCTTGAGTGATCTCTCAAGGTGAGACACCGAGGACTTGGAACCAAAATGGGCTTTCCGGGGATATGGGTTTCGGGGTGGTAGATTCTTGTAGCTCAGAGCGAACGGCAGTTACATTCACGACACGGCACAGTCTGATGAGAAGACCTACTTATGCAGTAGGCCATTTTCCTCAGACTACCCAGCTGTTCGGTACAATGTGGACGTTGCAAAAGATGAAAGTTGATATTCTTTACAGCTGCCTTCACAGCGTGATCGTGATTCGGGGCATGGCAGCCTCGTTCGTCGTCAGGCGGCAAAGCCGACATGTTGTACATATATAGTTGGCCCGACCAGCCGGACCAGCTCGGGTATCAGATATCCTCGTGCGAGCTGATGGACAGCCGCTCGCAAGGAATACTGGCCCACTCATCTCCCCGTGTCTCCAATTGCGCCAAAGGGTTTGACAGTCGCGGGGACGGAGAAGATTCGAGTACTTGATTCAAGGGAAGTCTCCCACCGCAACGTTTAATATCTTGACAAGCGAAAAACTCCTCAGCAGGTGTCCCAGACCGATTCTCAAAGGGAAAACAGTATGATCAGGTGCAGTTTGTGCTGCTGGCCAGGTGGCGCGCGCAACGCCGGGGGCACAGCGGTCGCGCGTCCCCGTTGTTCCTGCCGTTGACACACACACACACACACACACACACACACACACTATGTTGGACTGGATGGTGGAGGGATAGAGGAGCGTTGCTTACACCTGCTCGGCTCCCCAGCCGGCGTCGGCTTCGCGCATGTTGGCGGGCGGCTCGATCTGGGGAATGAACTCGAGGACGACGTATACGAGGCCAATGAGGCCGACAACAGAGCCAGCAATGACGCGGAAGACGTTGTCGCCGAGGAGGATGGAGCCGATGAAGACGTAGACTGAGGGAGGATACCAGAATTAGCGGTTACTCCATGCGGACTGACGGGGGTCGCCCTCGCGACGCAGGTACAACGGCGCACTACTTACAGACTCCACGGCCGACGAAGGAGAAGAGGAAGGAGGCGTAGCGGGAAACTTGGGGAGGGATTTGGAACTCTGCGCATGTTAGTTAGAAGACGCCGGTCTGAGTGGCCACTGGACATGGGTGGTGTACCGAGGAGAGCGGTGCCTGGGCAATTGAGGTCAGATCAATGGCTACATCGACAGTGTGCGCGGGAACAGCGCCAGGTTCAGGCATGGCAACTTACAAAGACCGAAGATGATCACGTAGACGCCGACGATGATTCCTTGGCTGCGGGTTTGAGTGTCAATAACTTGCGCCCCCTGGCTCTGGGGACTAGGCCGGGGTGACATACAAGCCAAAGTGGAAGAATTGCGCAATGCCGCCGGCGACCATGACAGCCGCGGTGACGAGGTTGACGATGCGGCTATGGGAGGACGCGTGATCCATCAGTAATGGTGGTTCTCCCTCAACAGTCCATTGAGCACTCACAAGGTATCGGAGAGCTCCATTGTGGCGATATTGTCGACAGGTAAGGCTGTTTGTGTAGAATAAACGTTGTCGGAGCCGACTGTGATGCGATCAAAGTGGTCGCGGAGGACTTGGGGATGCAATTAGGATCTTGTCGGAGACGGGCTTGCGTGGCAGGGCGCAGGCAGCGAGATAACCCGGGATTTGCTTCTGACCCAGCTGTCGGTGGCGGTAATAGGTGGCGCGACTTCAAGCGACCGGCGAGGAGTAGGGCTTTGATGATATCGGGTTCGGTAATGGATGGATCCTCACAGGTGGTCAGCGCAGCTTGTTATTGTGATGCTTGGGAGAGGGAACGAATGCGAAAACCTGGCCTCCCCCTTGCCCGGAGCTCGAGCTGTGACGAGGGTGGCTAGGTAGGTACCTGCCGGTCCACGTCCCTCAAGATTGGTGGGCCACTAGCCACAGACAGTGGCGCAGACGAGCTTGCTCCCCATCCGTCCAGCTCCAATGGTCGGTTCATGGGAGTCGAATCTGTCGGGGACACGAAAAGCCATCAGCAACAAATGTCCCTGCCCTCCCGTCTCGAACCTGCTCTCTGTAGCCAATTCGCGGGACATTAGTTGGCTGGGTCATTTCTTATCAAGATTAGCCCCGATGGCTTAACGCTCCTTTTTGCCCGGTGAACCACGGCCTCCAATATGCTCGTCCTGAGAGCTTCGGCGCCGGCGACATGCGTCCGCCCCGTGAGGCATCTCACGCACACGCCCATCGCACAGCTATGGGTAATCGTATCTCCTGGCCGGGTGCCCTTGCGGCATAGGTGTATGCATTCTTCCCCGGGACAATCGAGACACCAATCGATACAGGATATCAGAAATATTGGCATCATTGCTCACGTCGACGCTGTAAGCTGCTGCTCATTCATAATTCCCATTAGACTGCCGTGAGCTGAACCTCTCAACAGGGGAAAACGACTACCACAGAGCGCATGCTGTACTATAGTGGAGTGACGCAACGAGTCGGCGGTCAGCCTCCCCGTCCCATCTTTGCCGGCATGTCGCTGATGAATGGTCGCAGATGTCGACTCCGGCAACACCGTGACGGACTTCCTTGATCTTGAAAGAGAGCGTGGAATCACCATCCAGTCCGCTGCCATTACTTTCCACTGGCCCCTCCCTGAAGCCCTCCGCCCTGGCACCCGCGCCAAGACGATCAACCTCATCGACACCCCGGGCCATCAGGACTTTAGGTTCGAGGTTGACAGGTGCCTCCCAGTTCTCGACGGCGCGGTCTGCATCATCGACTCGGTCAAGGGTGTCGAGGCACACACGGAGCGCGTTTGGGCTTCTGCACAGCAGCATTCGATCCCTCGCATCGTCTTCGTCAACAAGCTTGACCGAGACGGCGCCTCGTTCAGGAAGTCTGTGCTCGAAGTTGGCACAAGACTGAACGGTTGGCCTCTCGTCTGCCAGCTTCCCTGGTGGGAAAGAGACAATTTTGTCGGCGTCATCGACATCATTGACCGTGTGGGATATCGATGGAAGTCGGAAAAGCAGAAGACTCGCTATGAGGGCGACGCGCTTGACGAGGCCCTCTCTGGGAACCAGGCTCTGCTGGGAGAGATTGCGACAGCCAGGGAACGTCTAGTCGAGGGCCTGGCCGAGCTGGACGAAACATTGATGGACCTCTTCGCCGAAGATCCCTCCAGCATCACGAGTCAGATCACCAAGCAAGCCCTCCGCCGGGTAATCCGCAGCGGTGACGGCAAGGCTATCCCGATTTTCGCAGGCGCCAGTTTCCGCCACATCGGCGTTGAACCGCTGATGGATGCAATTGTTGACTACCTTCCCAGTCCCGATGAACGACCTGAGCTAGAGGTTCGCATTGGGGACAAGAAACAAAAGCTTTCAGCACTCCTCGATTCCCATGTCGACAAGAAGGGGAAACAGCAACGACTGGCTGCGGTAGCCTCGGTGTTCAAGGTATACAACCACCCAAAGGAGGGCATGCTCAGCTTTGTCCGTATCTACCATGGAGAGCTTCACAAAAACGCCGCCCCCTGGAACACCCTGTCCCATGTATCCGAGACGCCGTTAGGCCTGCTTCAGATCTCAGCTGCGAAAACCGAGGTAGTGCCGCATCTCTCTACGGGGCAAATAGGTGCTATGAAAGGGCTGAAGAGGGCCCGTACAGGAGACACACTGCTCACGTCGATTGGGTCCAAGGCGCTCCCAGACTCGCTCAGGCAGTTGCAAATCCGTCCTCCTGATATCCCCCCGGCGGTTGCCTTTCTCGCCATTGATCCGTACGGTAACGTGGCAGCCCAGGAGCTGGAAACGCTCCTGGACCAAATGTCACGACAGGATCCAAGTCTCAGGTGGAACCGTGATGAGAGATCAGAGCAGTTCATTCTCCAGGGCATGGGAAAGCTTCACCTCGAGGTTGCCGTGCATCACCTGAAACAGAATATGAAGGCTCAGGTGGACTATGGCCCGATCGAGGTCGACTATAAAGAGTGCCTCACGTCACCGGCCGGTGCGCACCAAGTCGTCTTCGACAAGCCTGTGGCGGGCAAGACAGGCAAGGTCACCTGCACGGCCACCCTCGAGCCCTTAGCCGAGCACCACCGCGAGTCTGTCCTGGAACCCACCGTTGAACAAGGCGGTAACATGATTCACGTCATCATCGATCTGCCCGAGGACGGCAGACCCATCGGTTTCGACCCTGACGAAGCTCGTCAACAGCTCCTCAACGGCGTCATTGCCGCCGTCGCGCGGGGGCCTCGACGCAGCTCACCTGTTCAGGGATGCCACATCACCATCCACATCGACCCAGATGCCGTGGACAGCCCGACTGGTGGCCATTTCAGCGGCGCGGCTCATCGTGCGGTCCGCGAAGCGCTCAAGGACGCACACACTACGCATGGCGCTATCGGCCTCATGGAGCCTATCATGCTCGTTCATATCAGTTGTCCCGAGACGACAGCCGGCCAGGTCCAGCACGATATCAGCTCCGGGGCTGGCGGCCACGTCCTCGAAATCAACGACCGCTCTGCCGACTCGAGCAGCGGTGTCGTCGACGCATCTGCCATTTACGCCCCGCCCGATCCTTATGACAGCGTCACTTCGCTACGGGAGAAGAAGTCGACACGCATGGTCGAGATTGTGGCCAAAGTGCCATTCAAGGAGGTGTTGGACTTTGATCAACACCTGCGGAGCAAGACAGGGGGCAGGCACTCTATGACTATGGCATTCGACAGTTTTGACCGGGTGATCGGGCCAAGGGAGAGGAACTTGTAGTACCTAGGGTATGTATGCATCATTGGGTGCTGGTAGTTCGTCGAGGGGATAGACGTCATGTGTAAGATAGTTAGTGTTTAGATATAAGTTGAGACGGTGTTGGACAAGGAGCGTGTCGTTGGGTTCTGGACCCTCTTCGTGGGATCTCGACATTGAGGGAAATGCAAAGCCGCCTACAAAGCCTCATTGCCACCACTCTTCTCCATACTCTACTCGCTTGGAAGGTTTCCCAGCTGCCAAGACACCTCGATGCTGCGCAGCAGGAGTTGCATGGTGAGCCTCCCCGGCCAGTGATGCCCCCACCCGAGTAAAGGGAGGCAGATGCTATTCTGGAAAGGGAGGCTGGCAGCTAGCAGCTGAACTCTCCTCCCCCTCACCGCAGCCTGAAAATAGGACATAAGTACGGTGTGTATCATCGGGCAGGCTCTCCCACCACACCACTCCCTCTTTACTCTGTTCGCAGGCGTGGCCGGTTGGTAAGGGCATCGTGCAATGATGTAAATGCAGATGTCGGTTTATTCAAGCTTGCGAACTAGTCAAGACTGGCGCCCTCGTGCCATTGTGCTATGCGTGTCGACATCTAGATAGATAGTTTGACACACTGTATGACCAAACCAGTCTTGGTACCCAGCGAGACCATGAGTCCTGTGGCGGCAGTCGAGGCTCACCTTGCATCGCACCGATGCTGGCAACAAGAATGCCAAGCTATGTGTCGACTACACTCCATGTGAAATATAAGGTGAGTGGTGTTGCCCTGGAGGAAAGCCACAGAGAGTGTGCCAGGACGAATGACGAGAAGCGGGCCTGTTCAAGGGGCACATTCGGATCACACCATGAAGCAGCAAATCCGCCCGAGGACGTGTCGGTAGCGGGCTCTCATGATGGATCTGCTGATGGCACAGTAACAATAAGCGTTTGCAATCTGGTGCTTCAAGGTTTCTTCTTTGCTCATACAACTGTCAAATCATTACATTTACTCCCGCAGTATCCCAACGCAAAATCCAGCCGACAAGACCTTCCCACCGTCGCCCGCGCTAAGCAGTGGCATACGCGGGGTCGACTCCAACACGCTCCCTGCTCATAATGTCGAGCATCAGCTGAGTGGGGCGGTTGTCCTTGTAGACCCTCTGGCTGTCCTTGTACAGCTGCAAATTCTTGAGGTACAGATCGAATAGGAAGCTTGTATCCTGAGGGCCGCCCTTGGCTTCCGGATGGAACTGGCTCGAGAAAATGGGGCGAGTCTTGTGCATCATGCCCTCGTTGCTGCCGTCGTTGAGGTTGACGAAGTACTCCTTGAAGTCACTGGGGAGGGTGGCAGCATCGATGGCATAACCATGGTTCTGGCTGGTGATGTGGCACTGGCCCGTGGTCAAATCAAGCGCTGGGATACTATAAGAAGCAGTCAGCTTTCACATTCATGTGGTCATGTTGCAGGAACAGGGCAAACGTACTTGTGAGCTCGGTTGCCAAATCGCATCGAGACAGACGATGCTCCAGCGGACAAGCAGAGCAGTTGGTGGCCCATGCAGATACCCATGATGGGGACGGAAGAGGTGTCCATCAGGCGGGCGAGGTTGTAGATCGTCTCCTGACAGTGGGTGGGATCACCGGGGCCGTTGGAGATGAAGACGCCGTCGAAGTGATCGGCGACTTTTTGAATGGGGTAGTCATAAGGAAAGACGGTGACCGAGGTGCCACGGCTGACGAGACTGCGCAGGATATTCTCCTTGACACCGCAGTCAATGAGAGCGACGTGGAAGTTGGCGCCAGGAGACTCAACCACGAAGGGGGCCTTGGTGCTGACCCGCTTGACCAGGTTGATCTGGCCGGGGTCGATGAAGCTCTCGTCCTCGTCGGCGTCGTATTCGTCGCCAATCGAGATCCTGGCGAGCGAAGAACCCTGTTCACGAAGGAAGGTGACGATTTCGCGGGTATCTACGCCGGAGATGGCGGGTACGCCCTCGCGAGCGCACCACTCACCCAAGCTCTCGACAGCAGTCCAGTGGCTGTACTTCTCGGCGTAGTCGGAGACGACAATGCCGGCGCACTGCAGGTGAGGCGACTCGAAGTACTTGAGCAGGCCCCACTCGTCAAGCTGGTTCGAGGGCACACCATAGTTCCCGATGAGGGGTTGGGTGAAGACCAAGATCTGGCCACGGTAGGAGGGGTCGGTCATAGACTCAGGATAGCCAACCAAGGAAGTGGTGAAGACAGCTTCGCCAGAGACGTTGGCGTTGGCGCCGAAGGCACGCCCGGAGAAGATGGGGCCGTCCTAGACATAATGAGGTTAGTGATGCTGGGACGATGTGTGGCAAAGTTGCATACCTTGATCGTGAAGGTAGCGTCAAGGTTTTTGACGGGAGCAGTAGCGCGGGGGCGGGAGACGGGCATCTTCCTGCCCAGGCTGCCGGCGTTGGTGCTGGAGGCGAATCGGGTCTGGGCTCCAAGCCTGGAGGCCATCCCGGCGGCACCCCGGGCCGCGGGTTTGGTGATAGAAGCTAGTCGGGAGAACATTGCGTTCGCGGTGTATTGTAGAGAATGGAGGTAGGCTGCTGGTGTGTCAAGGGGCTTCTAGGGCCTAAGAGACTTCCACAGGTGGTCTGTGTCGGAATGGTCAGTCGAGTCAATGCAGGCGGTGAGTCAGGTGGTAGTGTACCAGAGAAATAATCCTGAAGATAAGGAATTAGCAACAGTTTTCTAATAGCTTCTTGACAGGTAAATGCCCGAGTAGTTCAATTGGGGGACCAGCGAGGAACCAATGTGGCTTCAAGGCAAACCAACCAAGGTTGGGAATGGCCTCAAGAGGTGGTAGGGCAGATGGTCCGATGGACGGAGGCGCGTGGACATACCTGCGAGGTGAAGATGGACGGGCGCCCGTTCATAAGGGCAGCTTCGACAGGTTCAGGAGAGTGGAGAGAAATGTGTGCCTATATAAGGCGGTGACGGCTTTTGGGCGGGAGTCGGGCTTTTTGTAGATATCGTGAGCAAGGTGCAGGACGCAGGTGGAAGAAGAGAAAGAAAGGAAAAAGAGTCATTGGATTCTAGGTTGGGGAGGAAAATTGCGAGGCTTATCATTGGGTCCCGCTATCAACCTGACAGGAGCAAACCTAAGGTACCGCCGTGGAAGCTTGTGTGAGCCATCCTTTTAGCCTTTTAGGGGACCAGGCACCCCTACCAGAGGGCGCGAAGCGGGGCACAACTCTCTGCGAAGGGCGCCGAAACTCAAAAGACCCCGCTTGGCAAAATATTCTGGTGCCGATATCGTCTCCCAGGTCCCACATGCCGGCATCCATGATGACTGCGCTCAATGACTGTCCCAACTGACGACGCCCAGTCACGTCGAGCTGCACCTGAATGCCCTCGGAATCAATCAACCTAGTTCTGGCTTGGCTCTGCAACTGGGTCTCGAGAGCCAAGGCCCTCCATTGGGACTCCGACAAAGGGACTCACCGCCTCGAGTGTGAATTGCCCTGTTGAACTGCTGCTCGCTCGTCGTCTTCGGGCTGACCGACTCCGACGACATTGTGAATATACCACACCGCCCACTGGCCCCCTCGAGTCTCTTGTTCGACGCGCAAACCTCTATGTGTATCTCATTGTGTGTAACTACTTATACTCATACATCAAGGGGCCCAACCCTTCTTACAAAGCGCCAAGCTCCTTGAGCTTCCCAACAAGTCCATCGACGTCCTCGACCTTGCCGCCACCCTGTCTCGGTGCCGGCTCTGCAATGTCTCGTTAATTGCATGGTCGCTGCGAGATTGAATGTGGGCTTGAACTCACCAGTCACCTTGAGCACCTTCAACCTGGCCGAAGTGTCTAGGCCAAAGTCCGCCAGCTTCTTCTTCTCGAATGGCTTCTTCTTCGCCTTCATAATATTCGGCAGACTCGCGTAGCGGGGCTCGTTGAGCCTCAGATCTGTCGTGATGACCATGGGCAGTTTGGCCTTGAGCGTCTCCACGCCGCCGTCAACCTCGCGAGTGACCGTGACGATGTCCCCTTCGCCGAACTCAACCTTGCTCGCCTGGGTCGCCTGGCTCCAGCCGAGCAGGCCCGCGAGCATCTGGCCCGTCTGTCCAGCGTCATCATCGATGCTCTGCTTGCCCAAAATCACCAGGTTGCTTTTGTGCTCGTCGGCGGCCTTCCGCAACAGCTTGGCCACCGTAAGAGGCTCCAAATCCTCGCCATCCTTGACCTCGACGTGCACACCGCGGTCGGCACCCATGGCCATGGCCGTTCGCAGTACATCGGCAGCCTTTGGCGGGCCGGCGCTGATCACGGTGATATCTTCGACGCCGCCGGGGGCGCGATTCTTCTCGCGAATGCGGACAGACTCCTCGACGGACAGCTCGTCGAAGGGGTTCATGGAGTGCTTCACGCCGGCCGTTTCGACACCCGTTTGGGCTTTGTTCACTCGCGGCTTGACCTGTCAAGACACACCAATCCGTCAGCGGGGCCGGAAGTTCTTGGGGAGTCTCGAGCATCGCTGCAACATGTTGCGAACATAGGGCCCGGGGCAGAGAGTGCTTACAGCATAGTCAATGACCCGCTTGACGGGTACGAGAATCCTCAGAGCAGACATGTTGACTTTGTGGAATCCGATTGCTGCGAGAAGTCGAGGTTGGGAGTTCGAGCAAGTGGACGGGCGAGGTAGCGACGGCGAAGGAGGGTATCGTCATTGGGGAAAGATGGACTCCGGTGCGGAACCGGCTAGTACCGGCCTCCCTACCTCGGCCTGGGATGGGGGTCACGTGATCCGCACCGGACAATGTTGACAGATCCCTGATTGCTCCGGCAGACCACGCTCGTGGTCCTGGAAATTGGCACTTCTACGTTACGGTGTGTCTATGTGTATATCCGAGTCTTCAGTGGCAGGACTAGGTCATTGCGGCAGAGTGCGCGGCGTGGGAGTTCAGAAGACAACTCATCAGCTTGCTCTCCTTCAGTTGCTCAGTATATATATGTTCTCCGTGACCATCTATCACCAATCATCCCACTCGTCCTTCTTTGGAGGCGGTGCCGCCGAACCGCCCGTCCTTCCCTTGCCCATCGCAGCAGTGCCAATCGCACCGCTGCCCGCCGGCTTTTGCTGCTGTTGGTCGGCCAAGCTTGAGAAATCATCCCAGAAGTCTCTCCTGCTTTCGTCAATGGGTGCTTGTCTGTAGCCGGTTTTATCGCCGGGCCCCTCAACAAACCGGTTGAAGCCTTGCTGTGCGTTGCGGGCTCCTTCTTGCGCAGCCCGCCCGACCTGGCCGGCTGCCATCTGTGCTTGCTTCGCAAAATCCGAGTCGGCCAGCTATCCGATGTTTTAGCTGCGAGCATTCCAAAAGGGATAAGAGCAGGTTCGAGTCACAGTCGAATCGACGCGCAGGGACTGACCTGTTTGGCTGTGGGTTGGATATAGCCGTCGTTGACGGTCTTGGCCGTTTTTGACACTGTCGAGGTGAACCAGCCGAATCCCTTGGTTAATCCGGCCATAGGATCCTTCTGTAGCTCATCCCACGACGGGGCATTGTCGTCCTTGGGCTGGGCAGTCGGCATGTTCCCGAATCCTCCATATTTCCCTCCTTGGTTCGGCGGCAGGGTGTCAGACCGAGCGGCGTTCTCGGCTCCCAGCTTGGAAAAATATTTGTCGTCCACCTTGACTTTTCCTGCCGGGCTGTCGGACCGCATGCTGGCGTTTCCACTGAGCGGCGTCGCGGTGCGGCTCGGGTCCTTCGCTGCCGCGGAAGCTGGTGTGGGCTTTTTCTCTCCGGGAACATACTCCCTGCCCTCGACATTGGCTGCGAGCCTCTCTTTCCATTCCTCGCCGACTTCACCGCTATATCTCTCTGCAATCGTCGCATCGTCCCAGGAAATCCCCCGCATCTTGGTATCCTCGTGATGCTCGAAGAAGTTCCGCCAGTTCTCGTTACCGCCGAGGCGCATGCGTTCGATTTCAACCTGCTTGAACGCGTCCATCGAGATGCTTCTCACGAACGAGATATGAACACCGAGACCGCGGTGCACTCCGGCGCATGATAGACAGATGAAGACGCCGAACTTGGGGGATGCCCATTGAGGAGAGGGGGCGTTGCAGTCGCAGCAAATGTTGTTCTTGGCTTCTTTCTGGATGGCAGCGAGCTGTGCGAGGACACCCCAGTTAGCGGTCTAGCAAGAGAAAACTCGACAAGGACACAGGCATCCCTTGACGTACCTTTGCCCGAGTTTCGGGATCAACCTCCCACATGGCCTTGGAAGCCATTGTGGGAAGTGGGCTTGGGAGAGTGGAGGACGTGTGTAAACGCGACCGCACGCAACGGACGGGTGCAGGCTGTAGATGAATTGTTTTAGACACAGAATCGTCAGGGCTTGGATGATGTTTCGCTGACCTTGGAGGGAGCCTCGGATTTGGGATGGAGCAAATGGGTGATAAGGGGTTGGAGACTCTCGAGCTTCGGGCAAAGGACAGGTCGAGTCTAGACCGAACCCCCGCCCCCGGCCATTGTTTCGTCCCGCTCAAGAAAACGCACCCCCTTCCATGGCCGCCCTTCGTCTTCAACTCCGACGGTCACAAAGTAGACCCGGGAATTTCGTCATAGCATCCCCAGAAAGTTGGATGACCAGGACCGACTGCTACTACATGTTCGAGAAGGATACAGTATACAGTCATCGATATTGACTGGCACGACTTCGTGCAGGCCAAGCATTGGAGCCAGTCTTGGCAAATGCTGTCCCAACGACGCCTGTGAACCAGCTCGCGTGCTCACGGCGGGTGGCATCACCAAGCTCTGCTTGCACCGCATGCTTGTATATTCACTGTCGCTACCTTGCTGGCAAGGCCAGGCCAAACTTTTCCATTCATCGCCAGGTTCACACATCTGTATGACACGAAAGTTATTCGAATGTACAACCCATGCTCTTGAGCAGGGCCAACAGAGTAAGGGGAACGAAAGGTACACGGGGCCCAATCAGGGCCCCAAAATGGGAAAGTGGTCCATGTGCATTAAGTAGTATTGTTTTTGAGTCCCGAGACCAGATACCAGCGCCGTAAACCTCTCCTGCCCTATCTAGCTAGGTCCGAGAGGCCCAAGTAGGAATATCTGGTCATGGAAGATGGATTCGCCACCAGTGCGTGCCCATCTCGTGTGTGGAAACCGCGTCCAAAAAAAAAGGTGAAATTGTCGAAACCGATGCCGTATCATGTTGTTAACTCATCAGGGCCCCGAGATTCGAAAATATCTGCTATTCTCGGTCCACATGGTGTTGGGTTCCACGGTTGGGGCTCGTCACCTCCAACCTAAGCCGCGGTGGTAGCGGGAGTGGCGGTGGTGGTGGCGACAGTCTCAACGGGGTCGGTGTTCTCCTTGTTCTCGGGGGCGTTGGCCTCCTCGTCGGTCTTGTCAGGGCTGTCGATCGCGACCTTGACAGCGATCTCGCGGCCCTCAATCTCCTTGCCGTTCATCTCGGTGACGGCCTTCTGCTGGAGCTCCTCAGAAGCGAGAGTAACGAAGCCAAACCCACGTCCCTTGCGGGGTTCGCCGCGAGCCTGGAGCTTCTTGATCATGAAGCGGGGGATGGGACGCAGGGCGATCTTGGCGGAAGAGGGCTGGTAGGCAGCGAAAAGCTCCTTGAGCTGTAACGTTTTGTCAGCAGGCCGTCGTGTGTCTTCACAATGGGAATTTCATACCTTCTCCTCGGTCAGATCGTAGGGCAGGTTAGCGACCATGACCTTGGTCTTGGAGGCGATGCCATCGGCAGGGGGTCCACGCTCACGGCGCTCGCGGGGAGTGCGGGTCTGAGTGGCCTTTTGGGCCGCGTTGTCAGTGTTGTCCTTGTTGGTGATATCGCTCAGTGGTTGAACCTCAGTAGTGGCCGGGGCAGCGGCAGCTTCGGGAGCAGCGACGGCGGCGGCGGCAGTAGCCTCAGTAGTCTCAGTAGGGGCGGCACCCTCCTCCTTGGCGTCCTGAATGCGATTGTCTGTCAGCAAAAGGGGAGGATGATGGTGGATCAGACGATATGCTTACGCGTCCGCTACGGGCACCCCGACCGCCACGGCCGCGGCCACGGCCACGGCCAGAGGGGCGGCGGCGAGTGCCATCGGCAGGAGCGTCGCCGTTGGTGCCCTCAGTCTTCTCACCAGCAGGCTCGGGCTTGCGAGCGAGCTGAACAGAGACCTTGCGCTCCAGGATCTCCTTGCCAGAGAGCTCAGAGATGGCACGCTCGGCCTCGGTGGGGGTGGAGAGGTCGACGAAGGCGTAGCCAACGGGACGGTCGGTGCGAGGGTTCTTGGGGATGGAGACGGATTCGCTGAGGGCGGGTCGAGTCAGCAAATTGCGTCTTGTCAGGAGAGGAAAGTCAAGTCGAAGGGGCCCAAGGTCATCGTCTGGGGGACAGAGGCAACAGGCCAAGTGTTGTCATGACGGCGACGCCGACAGCTGTTGATGGCAGAAAAGGGGATGCCAATGCAGGGCCGAGTCTTGTAAGATGTGGCAACTCGGGCAGACAGGACCCTTGGGAAGGCGCTGAGGGCATCGTGTCGATTGGGAGACCAAGTGGTCGAGTGTAGCAGGGGACGGATGGGGACTCACACTAGGTATCCCTTGAAGAACTCCTTCAGTTCCCCCTCGGTTGTCGCATAGGCCAGGTTGCCGATGTAGAGACGGCGACCCTCAGCAGCGCTGGCGAGGACCGCATCATTGTTGGCAGCGGCAGGCTTTGACTCGGTGGCCTTGTTGTCATTAATCGAGGTGTTGCTCAGAGCGTTGGTAACGTCATTGACGGCGTCGTTGACCTTCTCGGAAACCTTTTCCACGGCGGCAGACATTTTGATGGATTTGGGTTTGGGGTTTGGGAGATGGGTGGTAGAGATGCGAAGCTGTATGGGTTGATGAGATGACGTGCGGTGCGACGAACTTGGACCTGCTGGTGGGTGCGAGGAACGTCCGAGGCTTGGGAGATTGAAGTTCGCGGGTTGGAGTTGAACTCTGAGGCAATGGAGGGGGAAAATAAGGGTAGCTTGGTGCCCTAGATCGCTTGAGGGGGAAGACAGACGACGTGCGTTTGCGTGACACAGTTTCTTGAAGGTTGTGATGAGGAGGGAGAGGAAGAAGGGGGATGGGTCGGCCTGGCGCAGTGAATAAGTAGAGGCGAAGCGTTGGAATATTTTTTCACTAGGCAGGTGCAGGGGTCAGGTGCATTTTCGAGGCCGTGCAGGCAGGCAGGTGCCTGGGTGGGTAAGCGAAGGCGCGACCCCCCGGAAGGGAAGGGGTGCAGCTCCGGCAGGTACCCCTGGCAAGTGTAGGGAGGTACCAAGTCCAGTAACCGTCTCATAGGTACACAAGCCACCCGGCGCCCTAGGTAGGTCATCAATCTGGGCTGAACAACTACGCTGTACTGTTGATGGCCTCAAACAACGACAGGCCGAGATTGTACTCACCAGGGCGTTGAGATAATCTGAGGCAAGTACATAGTTAGCCCCCGTTGTGGTTTGACCTAACTGGAGAAGGAGTGAATGAGAGCTTGGGCTTATTTGTTGACTGTTGAGCAACGGCACTGACAAGTCAACCAACCCGTCGGTCGGAACCCGCATGGTGGGAGACAAACGAATATGAAAGATCCTCTAGTACCTACTTTAGGTAGCCTCGGTCGGCGCATTCACTAGGTAGGTACTGAGGTGGCAGCAAGAAAAGTGACGAGCAGGTGCTGAGGAATGTTCTTTGCTGTCCGAGGGATGCGACTTCCCGAGCAACAAACAACACCAGATCCAACAGGTAGGAGGCTAGTTAGATACGTCAAGATGGCCTTCCGAGTCCTTCATCGGCCCTTCCTGGGCAAAACTCATTCACCGAATGACTCTTGCGGTTGCCACTGTTTGCCCGCACTTCCCCCATCCATGGATGTTGCCGCGACGTGAGGCGGTTGCCATGAACAGATGAGTAGTCCCCATGATTGGATGCTGCCACCTGGTATCGGCCTCCATGCCTGCGACTTTCCACGCTGGATGCTGAATGGTGCGGACAAGTGCCGGAGCTTTTGTCTCCAGAGATCCACAGCGGCCCCTCGGACCTACCTGGGTCGTCGCCCCTTTGCTTAGCACGTTCGAGGCTTTGGTTCAGGCAACCCGCAGACTACCTACTTAGTACCAAGTACAGGGCAGGACCAGGTGTATGCCATGTGGGCATCATAGGTACGTGAGTTAACCGCGGGAGCTTACGGTGTACTTGTAGGATGTTGAGTTCGATAAAATGTAAAGAGAGAGAATGTCACCTCTGATAATGCCTGCAGCATGATTGCACAATTCGACTGAAATTGCCCTGGACCCTGGACAATTTCCCTGGTCCACTCCGGTAGCACGGGTCGCTCGGTGCAGAACCCTGACAGCCACACGACACTACCCTGGCCATCCCCCCCTGAACTGGGAGCAGATTCTCAGGGGCAACAAGATTGTTGATAACAAGATTGGAAGGAAATGTTCCATGGAAGCCTGGGAATCTCACGCGTCCACCAGGGCCGGTAGTTCCGGAATGGTCCAAACGACCAGCCTGGCCGTCGACCAACATGTCATCGAGAGCCGTCAACCATGTTGTTCAATCTTCGAATCCGAAGCCACCTCGAACCAATAATGTTTACATGTGATGCGGCGAACAAGGTCTAACTTGCATGGACGGCGCTGCCGCCGCCCGGCCTGTCGGGTTCAACGGCCACGGCGAAGAATCGGACCTTGCCAGTTCCCCTGCGATTTCGCCCGTTCCGGCATCTGTCTCCAGCCTTGTGGCGGATCATTGGATTCGAGCGAGAAGAGCACGTCTCGGGTTTCCGTGGTCCGGTCCTTTCGTACGGATATGGCCAGCTCGGTCTTCGTACGAAGGCCCTTCCTAGGTTGCTGGTCCCCAGATTTCGGCCGCCAAATCACATTGGGAGGTACCTAGGTACAAGACCAACCGACTCGGCAAGCTCCGATGCCGCCCGTCGTAACTCCGTACCGCTTCCCCACCTGGGCACTGTCCGATTCGGCGATTCCTCACCCACATTGATTCAGTGTGTGACATGCCTACATAGATTTCACTACACGCTTGAGGGTTGATATTCAGGTCCTTACGCCCCTCCCTCTCGCTCCCACAGTCTTGCGGTGGTGCTATCTCGACGCCTGGTATATCACATGACCACCGAATTGTCATGGCCACCATACCTCGAGATCTGCCCGTTGAGGTAGCAGACATCTCTAATAGATCTATCCTTGTTCTTTATGGCTCCGAGACGGGCAACAGCCAAGATGTCGCGGAGGAGCTCGGCAAGATCGCTCAACGACTTCACTTCAAGACAAAGGTTGAGGAGATGAACTCCGTTTCTTTGGTATGCCCAGCTTCGCCGCCCACCACAACTGCTTCGTGTCGAGCTGACGGGTTTCTTGCAGAACGAGCTGTTACGCTGTACGCTGCTGGTTCTTGTCATATCGACGACGGGTCAGGGAGACATGCCCCAAAACTCCACGTCATTCTGGAAAAGTCTCCTGAGGAAAAAGCTGCCCCCATCTTGTCTGGCCGGTGTCAGGTTCACGTCTTTCGGCCTGGGCGACAGCTCATATCCCAAGTGAGACCCTGTTGATCTCTCAACCGCCTCCTCGCCCTGCTAATGCTCTCTCTTGCCTCAGGTTCAACTGGGCGGTGCGAAAGTTACATAAACGGGTAGAGCAGCTCGGTGCGACGGAGTTTTACCCCCGAGGTGAGGGAGACGAGCAGGATGATGATGGGTACGACGTTCTCTCTCCTCCTCGCTGCTTTCCTCTGCGCTCATGATCCAATCATACGCAGGAGCGCTGAGATGATTCCCGTCAAGCTGACCATGTTTCTGCGTGCAGAATTGACCAGACTTTTATTCGTTGGTCAGTCGACCTGAGGGCAAAGGTCCTTGAGCAGTATCCGCTGCCTGATAACATCGCCCCGGTAGCAGCCGAGGCCCTTTTGCCGCCCAAGTACACCTTGGTTTTCACAAACTCTGGTGAACGCAGTACATCAAGCTTAGATGGCCCTGGAGTCGACAGACATCCCGTGCCACGCCACAGTGCTGGCGCTCAGGTGCAAATGCCTGCACAAGACGACGTCCCGGAAGAACTGATCCATTCAGTCCCAGACGGTATCCTCGCCGTGCTTCGGACAAACGAGAGAGTAACCCCACCAGATCATTGGCAAGACGTGCGTCGACTCAGTTTCGACATCCATAACACTCGCCAGGCGGATTTGAGTATAAACCCCGGAGATTGCCTCCGGCTCTACCCTCGAAACTTCCCCGAGGATGTTGAGATGCTCATTAACCTTATGCACTGGCAAGAGTTCGCGGACACGCCGCTTGACCTGGAAAACTCACCAGCGCTGCCCACAGGGTTATATAGCCGTCGTTTCACGACTCTTCGCAGATTGCTGTCAGAAAACCTCGACATCACGGCCATCCCGAGGCGCAGCTTCCTAGAAGCCATCTCTCACCATAGCACAGATGCAAGTCACAAGGAGCGTCTCATTGAGTTCACCAAATCCGAGTACATTGACGAGTACTACGACTATGCAACGCGGCCTCGTCGATCTATACTCGAAGTTCTCCAAGAGTTTCATTCCGTGCAAATCCCACCCGAATACGTCTTTGACGTCTTTCCCGCCATTCGCGGCCGCGACTTCAGTATCGCAAGCATCACCCCGTCACCTCCAGAGGCTCCAACGGCATACACCATACAGCTCCTCGTGGCTCTCGTTAAATATCGCACTGTTCTCCGGAAAATCCGCGTTGGCCTCTGCTCCCGCTATGTTACCCCTCTGGAATCCGGAGCGCCTGTACTTGCCACGCACAAACCTGCTCTTACTCGTTTCCATGGGCCAAAGAACGCCCACCGGCCTCTCTGTGCCTTCGCAACAGGCACTGGCATTGCCCCCGTCCACGCCCTCATACAGGAACGGCTCCGGTACGATGCAGCCGGCACCGCGATGGGTGACACTCTGCTCTTCTTCGGCAACCGCTCCCGCGAAAAGGATTTTTTCTTCCGGCACGAATGGGAAGCCGCGAACTCTGACAAATTTCGCCTGTTCACGGCTTTCTCGCGCGACCAGCGGCAGAAATTCTACGTGCAAGACTTGGTCCGGCAGCAAGCACAGGTCGTGGCAGAGCTGGCGCAAAAGGACGCCATCTTCGTCGTGTGCGGCGGCAGCTCCAAGATGGCCACCGCATGCCGTGAAGCAGTCATCGAGAGTCTCAGGGTATGCGGTGTGTGCGAGACAGAAGATGACGCACGGGAGTATTTCGGGAGGTTGACTTGGTGGCAGGAGATTTGGTAGACTTTTGACGGGATCAAATAGCGAGTGGAGGCCACCGCTGTCGAGATTCAAGTGACACAAGGAAGTGCTTGAATAATTATTTGTGTGCGAGACTACATGAACTACCTAACTATGAGATGCGGGAAGTGATGATCTCGACATCCAACCAGAATACGTTCTAGGAGCATAAGAATAGAGCCCCGCCAACAGGAAGTACATCCGACAACGCCAATATTTTTGGGCACCACCAGTCCCGTGAACGCCTTGCTCGAGATACCCAAACTCCGATATGTGCCCAGGATCCCCTCGAGAATCTACCAGACAGTCACTCCAAGAACCAACCACATAACATGTACATCAACTTCGGCCTCGTCATCTCTCATTCTCCCAACTGTACCGCCGCTCCGCCAGTTGAGGTACGTGGATGAACTCTGAGCCGCTGTCGATATGCTCCTGTCGTTGAGCAGGTTGCGAGCCAGAGTCATCAGTTCCAATTTGCCGATGGGCGTCGCTTCTGCTCCCCTCGCTGTCTCCGGGCTGGCGAGATCGGCGGGCATCTTGCCGCGACGCCTCGAGGTATTGCGTCTCGAGCTCTGTGTAGTTACTGCCGAGGGTGTCCATGGACGCCTGGCCAGGATCGTCCCTCCTAGGCCCTCCTGATTCACCCGGCCGGGAGAAGCTTGAGCTGCCTGGCGATGTGGACAAATTTTCCGGCAGTGGTCCAAGATATACCACCCTAGAGGGGTCGATGGGTGTTCTCTGGATTCCCGCGGGAGCAGGGGGTAACCAGACTGCGCCACCCGATCTGGTTGACGCTGGTGCGTTCGACGGGTCGGATCGAGTCTGCAGGGAGGTTTGGCTAGGCGATGTTGAACGCGCATCCCCGCCTGAGCATTGTGTAGTAGTGGGAGAGACCGTTTGTGTAGGCACCGGCGATGGATTATCGGGTATCCTCATGGATGAATCTCCCCGAGGGCTCAACGGTGACGGCAGGCTACCAGGGAACGAGTTGGAGTTCCCACATGTTGTTGTCGGTGATGATACAGGGGATAGCTGGGTGTCGGGGGTTTGGTGAGATGTTGGGGGACTGATGTCTTGGATGTCCTTTTCTGGAGCTGGTTGGTTGGCCGGGTCCTCAGGGGGGGAATATGGCGGGACCGGTCCTTGTAGTTGTTTGACAAGTTTCCTCCTAGCTGCCTCGTACGCACTCAGGTTCTCGGAGTTACCTGTGCCCAGTTCCGTGTCGCCATTGTCTGAGTCGCCGTCACGGGAGGCATCCAGTTCCATGGGGCCGATGGGCGCCGGCAGTTCGTAGACAGCATGCCCGGCATCCGCGCCGACCTCGGTGGGCTGGGCAACACTTCCAGGGGCCTCGTGCACCTGAGTTCTTCTCGGCCTCCGTCCACCCACAATCCTCGACAGAATCTTTGCAATCGGCGTTCGAGCCTCGTCTGAATCCACGGAAGAAGAAGATGGATCCTTTTCATGGTTTGCAGAGGTCCGAGCTCGCTTTCGGCGGTAGCAACAGAGCCAAATACCGAACGCCGCGATGATAACGAACAAACCGACACCCACAGCGATCCCGGCAATCTGTCCCGTTGTTAGCCCGCCGCCGCCTCGGTCAGCAGTGTAGCCCGCAGGGGGTGGGAAGGGGCTGTTGTCTGGTTGGTCGATGTTCTCGATCGCCAAATCCGTCAGAGGATCCTCAGGGACCTGAGTTTGATGTATCGAGAAGACGCCACTATCATACTTGGTGATGATGTACGCCTCCTGAAGAAATGACCTGCCAATGATGAAAGTGCTACTCGAATTGGCGGTCCTCCTCAGGGGAAAGTAAGGCACCGAGGCATCTCCGTAGCCAATAACGTCTTGGAAAGGGTAACGTAGGATCTGGGCAAAAGCCGCCGCCGTGATAGTAATGTTGACCACGCCCGGCACCGTCAAGGGATCGCCGAAGTTATCGGTATTGTCGAAACTTGACAGGGAGAATGTGAAGGAGAACGTCGCCGCCAACAAGGTATCAAATTGGGTGTTGTTGATGATGTACAGGTCGAAGGTGCTGTTGTATGTGAGCCCGAGAGCCTGTGCGAACTCGTCACAGACCACTTCTGGTAGCCACAGGAAGGGCGTTGAGCTGTCGACCACGGCTTCGAAACTGGTCGACATGTTCGATAGTTCCATGGTAGTTGAATCCCAACCTAACGGGCTGCGGCCGTCCTTGACAGTCGAAACAGAGATACCACGGACCAAGACCCGAGGACTGGTACCGTTCTGTGCGAGTGAGAATTCGATGTTGTGAGGAACGAAGCGATTCGCATCGTAGCCTCCCAGGGTGAGAGAGCATGGCATGCCGGAGGAGCCGGCTGTGGTGCGTGTTCAGCAAGAAGAACATCACCAGATATGAGAGGAGATGCACACTCACCGTAGTAGGCGCCCGCGGTGTAGCCGTAGCTATAGCTGGGAATTTGGCCGTACTGCTTGACGGCTTGGGTCAGAGGTGAGTCGTGGACGAAGTCGCCGAATCTGCCTTGGATGATGCCGAGGCCGAAGAGGCCGTTGTAGTAATCGGTCGAGTTGATCGCAGCAGTTAGGACTTCGCCCATGGAGAAGGTTCCGTCTTGGAGAGTTGCTGCCGACATCGAGTCAAGGCCGTAGTCACCGTTGCCTCCGTTTCCTAGATCGTCGAGGCCGATGCCCCAAGTGCCCAGGGACTTCCACGAGCTGGATCCCTCGATAGTGAAGACGTTGCCTCGCGCAGTGCCACATAGAGGCTCCCCTGGGGAAGGTTAGCGACAGGCCGAACCAGGGCGGTGGGCGTTGAGTGTTGGGTGTTGCGAGACGTACTGTCGAGACAGCCTCCGGACTGAACGACCCAAAGCTCGGACAGCGCGGTGCTAACAAGGACATTGACGGTCTGGCCAGGATCACCGACGCTGATAGTGATGGCAGACCAGTTCCCGTCGACACCATACCTGGAACCGATGTGAGCTTTCACGGGACATGATGGAGAAAGTCGTCGAGGGCGGCGAGTCTTACCACTGCGAGGATGGCTGGAGTGCGACGGCCGAAGGGTTGGCGCCAGCCACAACCCCGGCCAAGAGCGCGACGAGGAGAGCGCTGAGAACCATGATGGTTGGTCACTTATCCGCAGTGATGGACCATCGTTGAGTACAGGACAGGCGCGCGGCAGCCACAGAATCGTCAGTTTCGGCAAGGTGATGGGATCGAGTGCTCTGTCAAGCCTCCCTCCACTCTATCCGGGGGGGAGGGCGCAGATCATCCGGATTGACAGGCTCCAGAGTGGCATGCCCCAGGTGGCATGCGAGAATGCGATGAAGCCGAAGACGAGGTTGTTGTTGCTCGGGGGAGGAGGACGACGCAACGATTACCGATGATGATTCGCGCGAGGGAGCATTTTCTCAGGGTCGATGGGCGGAATGGATGGGGGATGGACGGCGCCAGGCAGTGAGAGGCGCACTTGGGTAGGTACCTTTGTACCTCCACTGTCCGTTGGATTGCAAGGCCCTTCCGATAAAGGTATGGACTGGCAGCCCATCGAAGCCACAGGGTGAATGGGGGGTGTCTCGGTCGTTTTCACATGGACGGGGCAGTGATAGCCCAGGTGGTGCTTGGTCTATGGAAAGCCACAGGGGGCTACTCACTGTCCTTCTGGGCGCTGCTTGCGTGGATCGGCTGGATGCGGGCAGCCAGCGCCCGACCTACAAGTAGGTACTGGGCTTGGTTTGCAGGAGTTTCCATCCCAGATGCGGCTAGTGGTCCTTTAGCATGCCCGGGCCCGTGTCAGCCCGGGGACTGGACCCCGCCTGAGGGCCTGGACAGGACGTCCACCATGCATTAACCTTTTCCGGGCCAGGGTTCCCTAGCCAGAACTTCGACTCGGTGCTTTTGCCGTCAGGTATTCCTTGCCCTCGCAACGGAGATGGACGCTCAACACAGCCTGTCAGCCGATCACCCAAGCATCAATACCCAATTGCACCTACCTATATCACGCGCTCCCAGAGTACCTACAGTGGGTTGATGCCGCATGTACATATTGTCTGTCCCTACTAGGTAATCAAGTAAGGTAAGGTTTGTTGCGTCTGAACGGCGGCCCAGACCAACCAGCGATGACGATCGACGGGCATGTAGAGCGGCGGGATTGGGAGACTGCTGAGAGGCCCCACAACGTCTGGGTTTGACTGGACGAATGGAACCTAAAGCACGGGCAGTTTCCGCCAGTCGCGGCCCTTCAGGCCTCCTGTTGGCGCAACGGCTAGGACGAGTTTAAAGCTGACAGGCTTCCAAGGTTGTACTCGATGTAGGTACCTTATCGACCCTTATCGACCGACGGCCCACGGGGTGAGCCACGGGAGGAATGGCGCTGGCGGCGGACTGCCCGACACACCAAGGACGCTCGGGGCAAAAAGCTGTGCTCTTGAGTGGCACAGAAGACGACCTTGGCGCTGGGGATTCCGTTCGGACAGAGAGCCACTCGCATATCCTCCAGTCCTCTGCCACCGTTATCGCATGGGTGGCCCGGATAGGCAAGTCGCAGGGCACGCCACAGCACCCGAGCTGAAGATGGCCGTCGAGAGGCGCACGTATAGTCTGCTGCGAGTGTGCAGAGCTAACCAGATGGCAGGGCTTGGCTGCTGGCCACGGACACGGGGCGGACGACTTGTTCGGAGGTCATACGATGGCCTCTCCAGAGCTCTGGGACGCCTGCGCCGAACCGCTCACCCTCTCACTGGAGACGGGGACCAGCGTTTGTGATCCTAATAAGCTTCGGGCCAGACAGGCAAGCTGGGAATTGACGGTGGGTGTATCGAGACCACGGAGTGGGGAGCGAGAGGCAACAGGCTCAAAGTATGCATCATCGGCTGGTACATAACTGCTCGACCCCTACTTCTGCAGAGTCTGTCTCTCGCGGACACCATCACCGCACGTGAGACGGTGTCCGGCTCGAAAGCCCAGCTGATGGTGTGCCAACTGGTTCCTGGCCGTCGAATCGTTGGACGCCACCATGCGGCAACGATTCTTCTCGAAAGCGCCAAGCCCAGCGACCTTGGACTGGCAAGGCGTCCTGGCCACAGGCCACGTTCTCAGCTGAGGCCATTTGCTCAACCACTCGCCTGGGACCTTTCCTGAGAACCAGACCAGGACCTGATGCTGGACTCGCAAGGAGGGAACGCAGACGTAAGTATGTACTTTCAGTACGCACAGAGATAGGGCTGGTCGCTCCCTGGAAGGCAGATCTCCCCGTCAGCCACCATGTGAGAATGACACAGAACAACCAGCAACCATTGAGACACGCTGTCGACGACGTTTTGAGCCGGATGGAGGTCGTGGCGGGGATTTGAACAGGCCCCTTCTGGACCACCGCCCCTCTGTCTACCATCCATCTGCGACAGCAACGCCTGGCGCCGCCTTGGCCGACTCTCCCACGACGCTAAAATAACAGGGCTTGAGGGCCTGGTCGATGTCTGAGTCGTCGACGGGACATGGCGACGTTGAGATCCCGGTCAGATGACGAGCGAGCAGGTGAACGACGAGACCTACTTACACATGAGAGACAATAGCGGGTGTCCCTTGCTTGCGGTGACGCTCTGTTCACTCGTCTCGTCCCGTCCTCAAGTACCCTCACCGCATGATACATGATTACCTACCTACTTGGGTACGAGGAGGGCGCTCGGCAGTATCGAGATGCAGTCAACAGCACCCTGTGCCGGCCCCCAATCCCGCCCCCTGACCACTCCGGCCGGCACCCACCCCCCTCCGTCGGGCTGGTCTGGCTGTGCCTCGCACCAGCGATCCACCTACCTGCCTTAGCAGGGGGCTGCTGGGTTTTTAATGAAGGGGGCTCCGGGTCGGAGGTCGGCCTGGGAGAATATGAAGCAACCCTGACCCTGCTGCCTCTCGCCAGAGTCGACATCGGCCCAGAGATTAATTCCCTACACTAACGCGCGTTGAGGAGCGCGGCGGCAGAGCACGCAGGCAGGCACCCATAAACCAAGTCCCCTCCTCCATCAGCTTCCCTCCTCTTTGTTTGGCAAGGTTCAAAGAACAGGACCGGACGTCTTTTCATGACCCAAATCAGCGAGCGAGCACGACCACACACGCGACAGCCATGTCTGTGAGCGGCCCCTAGCAAGCACGGCCGGGCTCCAGATCTGAAAACTGCAACCTACCTGATAAAACAACACCGGGATTCACGTTGTGCCAGTTGGCCCGTCCGCGAGGCGTCATGAGGAGTGCAAAGTCCACTTCAGCCCTGCTGGTTGTGGCCGCGTTTCTTGAGCTGGCTCTGGCTACAGAAGGGTGTAAGCTGCCTCACCACCAACGACGCGCAGATGAACCCGACTCGCTGACACGCGTAGATACTCAATCGCTTGATGTTTCCGGGCGAACCCAGGCCTCAAACTCGTCCACCTTTGCCGTCCCATCTCAATCATCGCCACCGGCAATAGCCCGTCTGTCAACATCAACGTCGCACTGGGATGGCGGCGGCCGCTCAAGTACTACCTCGACGTCCGAGGGCTTGGACGAGTTTGAGCCTCAACAGCTGCTCCCGGACCCGTCTTCTTCCATCCTTTCTACCAGCGGCACTGGACAGACTCTGTCAGAGAGCGTCTCACTGACCACGGGCTCGTCCCAATATCCAGACTTGTCATCGCTGCCAAGCCTTCCATCATCATCATCATCATCATCATCATCATCATCATCATCATCATCATCATCTTGGGACTCGACGGAATCGGCACTTGACTCGGCATCCAGCTCTTCCGTGTCTGCCAGCACTGCGATTTCAAGCTCTGCGGAGGATATTCCAAGCTCAACTGTCCCAGAGACCACGGTGAAGCCCTCTCTCTCGACCACCATCCTGGATCGCTCGACGTTGCCACCTTCCCTCACCTTGGCCACTCTGACCCTTTCGGACCCTCCCACCAAACCCTCAGGGGAGGCGAAGGCCACCGAAGAGCCCCCTTTGGACTGCATCCCCCCAAAGGAGGAAGACAAGCACACCACCATTTCCGTCGTGTACACGGCAACGACGACTTTCTTTGGAGATCCCGCGGAATACGTCCCTCCTTACCCAGAGCTGACGACACCCAAACTGTGCCCGGGTACCGGAAACCCGGAATTTGGTTCAGGCCCCGGCGACCTTGACGGCGGAGATATGACAGACAGTTACGTTTCCACGATCTGCTACACCGAGAAGGACGAAAAGACATGCAAGACCGTAACCGTCGAGGCACCAATGGCAACATCCGAAAAGTCCAAGAGCGCCTGGGTCAGGGAGACTGTCACCTTCGTAACGACCGACAAGAATCCCTCCGTGGTGTACAGCCCGATCAAAACACCGGGGTACGGAAAGGAGACATACACCGGCAATGATGGGATTCACCACACGAAACAACCTCCCCTTCAGACGAGGCTACCTCAGTCCCCAGCGTCGAACCCTACGCACAAGCTCACCATAGAGCCAACCAAGGTCATCATCGACAGCAAGACCATCACTGTTCATCCTACGGAGACTACCCGAGTCACTGTCGATGATCGTGTCTTCACAATCAATCCGACCGAGGTTATCGGCGACGGCAGCACGATCCGGAGGCCTTGGAACGGACAAGCGAGCCGTGGGCCGGTTCTGCCACTGACCACTACCCTTGGCTCGACACCGGTTGTCATTGCACCTTCTGGGCGCAGATCTGTCGTTGTCATCGGCGACAGCACCTTGACTATACCTTCAGGGGGCACAACTGCCGTGATCGATGGCGCGACAGTGACCTTGGGTCCCACGGCCATCCACTTCCCTAACCACGTCGTGCCACTCGACCACGAAGCACAGATGCTGACGGAAGTTTTCGTCGAAGGCGGCCAGATGATTACCGCGATTGGGCCTACTCTGGTAGTCATCGACGGCACAACGATCACGTACGGCAAGAAGACACCGGCAATCGTCAGGACGGTCGATGACGAGGTCATAACTGTCGGGCCTTCGGGGGTCGTGGTCGGTTCGAAGACGCTCGGCGGCCCGAATGCTGCGCGGCAAGACACGGACATCAGAATCGTCGGAGGGGCGACGCTCACGCAAATCGGGGAGTCAATCCTGGTCATCGCTGGCACAACCTTCACGGTCGGACCAGGCGGCGACGGTCCTCTCACCACAAACATTGGCGGGGAGAGAATCACCATCGGCCCGGACGGTGTCTCCTTTTCGACTCTCAGCCTAGCATACCCCTTTGGCCCTACCATCATCACGACCATGGCGGCGGAACCCACAAAGACGGGGTCTTCCTTGCCAGCCGAAACCGAGGACGACGACAACGCCGGGAGCGCGCTGGGCGGTTCACTCCTCACCATGATCCTATTTTGCATAGCCGTCGGCGTTTGGAATCTGGGAACCATTTACTGAGAAGGGCAGCGGGAGGCGACAGCGACAGGGGCATGAAGCGCGACATCTATTTGCTTTTCTGGGGTTGAACCAGCGCACCGCCGGGGTCACGAGCTGACCGAGCGGGTTATGAGACATGAATAAGGGCAACCGGTTCCCAGAAGGGAAGGGTTCGGCTGGCACTGGGCCAAGCGAGACTTGTACATTACCTATATATCATGAACACCCATGTATACTAATACTTCTCCAGCCTTCTGTACCTGGCCTGGTAACCGCTACCTGAACTTCCCGCTGTCGACCTCGACATGGATGCGACAGATCCACCATACTCGAACCATGAACTTTCACCCTGTGTGCATCTGCCTGGAGCTGGCCATCGGAAGGGAAGAACGGACTCGTGTTAAGCCTACCAACCTACGTAACCCACCTCACCACATGAACCATACTCGTACGTGCTATCTATACGCCTTGGCTGGGGTAGTCAACATCGAGATCGACCGCAAGCATGTCTTGGACGCTTACCGCCGCTGTCCAACACGAACATCTTGCTGAGACACCGGGTCTCACAGCACCAAATGTTTGCCGGACGACATCAGCTATGCCTAGCAGGGCTGGTTGAGTTGACTTTACCCCCCACATCGGTTCTGGCTTACCGGCCCGTATCCCACGGTCAGCCCGGACGGCAACGCCGTTCAACAAAGAAATCCTCCGGTAGGATCCGAGAATTCCTTCCAGAACGCAGGATTAGCTGGGACATGGCCGTCTCGGCCCTTGACGGCGCTCGCAAACAGCGGGGCGGCGTAAATGCCGTCCTGGCTTGTGAAGCACTGGAGATGTTCTTCCCATCCCAGCGTAGCGAAGGTGCCAACCAAGCCAAGGAGACAAGCCACCATCGGCAACCGGCAAGCCTCTGGGGCATCCATCGACCGCTCACATATGCCGGCCTGGCTACATACGGGAAACATGGAGACTGGCCCAAGACTCGAGCACAAGCGCGGGGTAGGGCCGATCGCTCGTATAACACCCCCTACCCCCTTTCTTAGTCCTATACTAGTTCTTGTTTCGATCGATACTGGACGACCAGCCAGCATCGGAGGTCCACAATGGCACGAGGCCAGGAATCTCAAGTGAAGGCTTGCAAGGTCGACCGACGTAGATCGTTTCCCGGTTCGCAATCCCGCTGCTCTTTGATCCCCAAGATGGATGGTCTCGTGTCTGATATTTACGGCCGCGGTCATACGAAAGCAGTTCGGCTGGGATTTCGTTGCTTGGAGGACCAGTGATACAAACTGTCAGACATTCACGCGGAAGAAATTGCTATCTTGGTAGGGGCTGGCTCGTCACCTATCAGCACACCACCTGCTCCCGTTCCCATTGCACACATAAAATACACTTAGGCAAGCACTGACACAGAATCAAAAGTTGGCCGAGGGTGACAAGCATGGTGTCCTCAGTGATGAAGTATGCGTTGTATCGCAACGAAAGAATCATGCATTATAAGGTCAGTGTCAAAGAAGTGAAATACCGTCGAGCTCTGAGGTCGTGGCAGCAAAACAACCAGGCGACACAGCATCCATGGATCGGAGACAAAGAGGCCCAAGTCCCCCCTACAATTGCCTCCCCTTGCCTTTGCCCTTGACCTCCAAGGCAGGAAAGTCCTCCCGAGGTCCGACTTCTTGATCAGCGTCTCCGACAAAGCCAGCAGCCTGGGCATGCTCCTCCATGCTCAACTTGAGAGCGAGTGCGAGGTCGTCCTCCTCCTGTGAATTGGTCACATCATTGCTCGAAGATCCTGCGGGCATCGAGAGGGTGGCCTGGCTGGCCGATGGTGAGGTCGACGCGGATCGCTTGCTCTTCTTGGCAGGTTTCGATTTGTAGGTGATGGGCACGTCGTAGTCGCCAGATCCATTTCCTTGCGGCGAACGACCGTGCTCGTTGACACCTTCTAGGAGCGAAAGGCGGAGAGCTTGCTGAACCTGCATCTCATACTCGCTCTCTTCTTCCACGGTGGCGGGAGGGTTGAATCCCCCGCCAGAGATGCTTGGCTCAGGAGTCAAAGTCGAGGCAGTGCTCTCGCTGAAAGATGAAGCAGTGTCAAAGCTGTTGTCTGCAGCTGAGCCAGTGTCGCTAGCACTAGTGCGTCGCTGCTCATCCACCAGAAAGGCCTCCTCAGAGATCATCTGCGCATATCGGATGGCCTCCTCCTCCGTCATGTCGCCAAAGGCACCAACGCCGAAGCGATTTTGGAGGCGAGCCCTCTCCCGTTCACGGTGCTCTTGCTCGTGTCGGAGCTCTGCTGTTTCGGCTGCTATGTAGCCGGAGACTTTGCCGCCTTGTCGACGGCTCGCCAGGCGGCCGTGTATGTCCGAGTGACGAAGACGGCGCTTGCGCCCTGGCGGCTGACTCGTTGCACTGTAACTCCAGTAACGCAAGAAGGAGCCGAAAGCAACGATTCCCCGGAGGATCGTGGGATTGGGGTCAAGGAAGATGGCGCGCGCAGCAGAGTAACTCTCATGACTGAGCCCAGGGTTCATGGTCATCATGTGGCGAGGCACGCGACCAGATGGCCTTGCGTTAAGGGTTCGTATCGACTCCAAGGTTGAAGCCAGCGGGTCCCAAGCTTGAACAAGACCATCGCTTCCTCCATGCACAAGATACAGCCCGTTGAGAGCAAGGCATGAAATCTCGGGCGACTCGGTTTGAATGACACGGACAGGGCTCAGTTCCGTTGTCGATCCCGCGTCGCGGATATTCCAGACCAGCACAGCGCCAGTCTTCGTGCCCAAGGCGAGCATGCGAGTCCTTCGGCCAGGTATCTCGGTACCGGGGTTGTTCGACTCGTTGAGGGGATCCTCCGCCAGCGTGAGAGAAGCATGCATGGAGTCTTCCAGAGCTGTTGCCGTGATCTCTCCCTTGACATGACGCCCAAGACTGAGGCTGCCAACTTGCCAGTCACTCAGATAATCGATGTCATCTGCCGGAGTGGAAGTGGAGGGTGGCGGCGACACAGGGGTCGACTCCCCAGTTGCAGCCATAGAGCCCTCCATCTTCAGTGAGGCTTCGTCAAGCCCAAGCCTGCCAAAGAGGGATGAGGTAGCTGCCGGTGCAGGCACCAAGGGTGTCTCTGGGGTGTCTTCAACTGCTGGGCCCGAGCGTCTCATGGCATATGTCGACCTGACGTATCGAAACGCACTGGGGCCCTGGCCATGATCCCAGCCTCGGTTGACAATAACGATTGTTTCACCGGCTTTGCTTTCATCGTCGGCGGCAAAGTCAACCTCGAGCCGACGCTGCATATCCCAGCCATCGCAGACTTTGCGGAAATACGACGGCTTGTGACGCAGGAACTTGTCGATCTCACGAGCCTCGGCGGCCATTTGATCCTTGCTGAGCGTCATGGCATCGCAGGGCGATCGCGGCGAGTAGGAGCCTTTGATGGCGTTCTTGTCGAGGTCGTCAGGCCGAGCTTGGCGTCGAGTGTGCTCAATGACTTGCCAGTAGGCACTTCTCCCGGCGTACCATGCATTCTTGGTGATGTCTTCTCCTTTGGACCTGTCCAGGGTTGACTTTGGAGTGTCACACAGATAGAAGACCTCGCCCAGGGCATTCAAGGCCACAGCCCAGACACGTCGAGCAGCCTTCCGTCTCTGATTGTACTGGTCATCCACCTTGAGGGAAACGATGGGTACACCGGGACTTAGAACCCATCGAGCAGTCATGTCGCCCGTGGAGAAGCGAGTTCCACTCGAGTCCCAGCCCACTGCATAAGCTGTGACAACACCAAGAGTCGAACCAGTCAAGATCCCGACCATGGAAGCTGTCATGGAAGGAACGGCCGACGACTTGGCCAGCCAGACCGCAGAGATAGCCTCGGACAGTTCAGGGATCTTGGGAATGTCGGGGTAGGTGTCGACTACTCCAGAGCCCGAGCCGAGGTATCTCCCGCAAAGTTCCGTGGTAGGGCGATAGTAGGCACGGCCTCCTGGGAAGCCCTCACCAGCCAACGAGCCAAAGGTGCTGCTGACATCCATCACATTGAGCGATGCCGCGGGTCCCTCTCCGACGCCCCAGAGCTCAAGTTGCGGAAACACCTCATCGAGCTGCTGTGAAGCGAATGGGTCAACAAACCCCCACTTCTCAACCTTGCCGACAAAGGGGTCGCTCATGGTGCTGACACCTAGATCTGCAGTGCCATGGATCGCCCGAGGTGGCTTTTTCCCATTGACAAAGACGGCATGGAGGTTGGTGACAGCCCATGGCAATTTGGAGTTGTATGTCAGAACTGCACTGGCCTTTTTTCCGGAGCGAGAGGATGTGCCGATACCACCGGCACCAGAACCTGGTTTCCCTCTCGCAAGACCTCTGAGCAGACGAGTTCGGAGGAGATATTCGCTTCGCCAGGTGGCCAGTGGAGTCAGCCGCCCAAAATACCGAACCTCTGAGCGGACGAACTCGGAAGTCTCGTCGTCCCATGGTCCAGTGTGAGTCTTGCCAGACTTTGTAGTCAAGCTCTCGTGACCTGGGAAATAGCGCAGAAAGGCCATTCTCCAAGCATGAGAGGTAGTGACAAGCGAGTAGAATCGTCTCGAGACAAGGGCCACAGCGGCATGGGAATCCGGGTGTAGATGGGAGAGCACATGGGTCAGGATCTCTGTCGAGCTCACGTCAGAATATGTTCGCCAGAGTGGCTAGACCTCCGGACAAGAACGCACCATTGGGGAGGTCGGACAACTGAACGTCGTCGTCGTGACCGTCAACCCGCTTGACGACCTTGAAACCGAGGGCATGTTTCAGGGTGGATGGAGTCATGGCAGAATTCTCGTAGTCTATGATACGTTGACCAGCAACATTCTTGCCGGTATCGTTGGCCGAATCGCCCTTGACGCTCAGTCTGCGGAGCCTCTCGTCGAGCTGGCCGGGGTTAATGCCCTCTGGCAACGCAGCAGGCGCGCCGCCTGCGGCTTCTCCGGCAGGGATACCCAAGATGGAGGAGCGCGGCAGGGCGTTCCCGTGGGGATGCTGCGAGAGAAAGCCATCTTGAGGAGCGGAGGGGCTTGTCGGAGAGTCGTTTGGTACTGGTCGCGATTGGGAAGACTCGATAGGCCAAGGTTGCATAAAGTTGGAAGGGTTAGCTTGTGGGCAGGGGCAGGTAACTGTGCAGTCCGATTATGCACAGCCTTGAGGTTGAGGGTAAATTTGATCGATTTAGGGTCCAAAGAGATGGGTTTTGAATTCTCGTTGCTTCGATAACTGCCGGGAGAGAGAAAGTTGTCGAGGGGATGGATAGGAGGATGAATGAGTCAAACCGCGCGTGTTTCGTGGTGCACCGAGAGTCTGCCCTGCTTGGGTGACACTAATCTCCGGGTCTTGTGCTTAGTAATCACGGCAACCACGTTCTGGCACCCCGGCCCTCATCGAAGACGGGATACCACACATCATGCGAGTCGATCCTACCTGCCTCCCTATTACAACCTCACTTTATTTTCTAGCGTTGTCACCTGCTTGAGATGGTATTGCTTCATTGATAATGTGGCTCGGCTGCGCTCAGAACTTGAATGGACGTCGCCGTACTGATGACAAGAGCCCTCTCGACCTCACAATTACAACCCAACCCAACAAGACTATAATATCTCAATATCGGGTGGGAACCAGGGGAAGCCCCAGGTCCTTCGAATAACTTAAGAACGGGGCCATTCAGTGGCTGCACCGCATGGCAGGCTCGCAACTCTCTCGGAAACGCTGCACTCTGTCTCATGCTGACCCTGTTCATGTCATCGTCACATGCACTCTACCCCAAGGGGCAAGGATGGACTGCTGCAGAATGACGAGCCGCTCTCAGCCGCTGACCGCTCCTTGCGGGCTGGCCCGCTATCCTAGCAGCGCCTCCTCGCATTCTACGCACTTTGAACAGAGACGTTGATCGCCTCAAGGTTCCCAACGGTGCGGTGAGGGCAAGGGGCGGAACCGTGAATCGACAAACGCCTCGACTCCGCTCGTCATACACGGGTGGGTAACGGGTCAGGCGGTCGTCTCGGGCCGCTCTGACAAGGGTCTGGCCCCGAGCGTTTTCAGGACAGGATTTTCCAAAGGCGGACCGCTGTCAGTTGTAAACACTGTATGGCGGTTCTCTGACGAAGTGGCGAATGGCCCGAGGTTCTGGTCTTGTTGCATGGTTGTCTTGTCGGCTTGCAAATCAGCTTGTTCGCCTGGCCACCGAAGTTTGACCCCGGTGTCAGCTTGCCTTGGCAAATGATTCGAGAACTGGGCTCTCAAGCTCTGTGACGACGGGCAAGAGCTTCAGGGCCAGGATCGGTCGCGGCATGTATGTGCAAGTACTTAGATATCGATGGATGGAATGAATGCCTGGGCAAGCTGGGGTGGCGGTCCTAAATGGAAGCAGTGTCCTGGTTGCCACGACCATGTTCTCCTGTTCGATTCCAGAAATATCGCGTTGACCTCGGCGAGTGACAACCGTATCGACAGGGCGGCCCAATTGATGAGCCATGTTGCCATGCCACACAAACGGTCACGGGCAGACGGTGCGTACTGGCTTGCAAGGTTTTTGACGGCGGTTTACTGGATTTGAGAGCTTACCCACAAGTTCGTCGGAGGCCAGGCCAGTCTCGGTTGCGAACAAATGCTTGCGAATTCTCGGCAAGCCAGGGAGTTCACGAATGAACAGCCGGTCACAGGACATGGGGAGTCTGGGCGTCTCGGGCCACTCTTAAGCTTGTCCGAATCAGAGGGGAGTGCGGAAGTAATCTGGTCCCTCCGCGGACCACCTAATTATGCATGGCCCTCAATCGGCGGTTCCGTTCTGCTTCCACATGACGGCGGCAAGTCGCAGGTGGATTGCTTGCGTGGTCTAGTTGAAAGGGGGAGGGGAGGGAGCGGTATCCAGTTGCAAGCGAATTGGCTAGGCATGGTCCAAGAGAAACCCATCAAATGCACCCTGACATCAGGCAAAGAGGGAGATTCCGGCTGGACGGGAATGCATTGCAAGAAGACCGACCCTCGGAAGATGATCATGCGTGGTGAGGGGTTCGCGGCGATGAGTACAGCGTAACATGCCATCCACGTTGCCATGTACCCCCTCCGTTCTCACGGGTTGGTACTTATACGTTTACAGAGTAGAGTGGTAGCGCTACTGCGGCAATGCGGGCGAAGTGAGACCATTGAGGGTGTATTGTAAGATGTCCTCAAAACCAGCCGTGGGATCGTACGGTTCAGGTCGCCCGATGCGCCTGACCATTGCGCGGGCAGGCTGCACGCTGCGAATGCTCCCAGGAAGGGTTTGGAACCGGTATTACAGTACATAATGAAGGGCAAGCCGAGGCCTCGAATGGAAACGTCCAGGCCGGAATCCGGACATACTGTGCGGCGTCTCGCGCTCTAGACCCCTGCGAGAATTCCTGCAGGGATGGCGGAAGATGGAACTCAAAGCTCTGGGCGCTGGGTCTCTCGTCGAACCGTCCGATACATATGTACAGTGCACATCCCTTCTCCTCTCGGCATCGGGTGAGCCCTGATCAAGTCCATAAATCAGACGGTCGGGAGGAAGACTGACAGGGCTGGAAGAACCATGCAGTCCCTGATTCTGCGAAGCAGCCTCGCGATCCCTTTTTCAATTCCTCGCCTTCCCGTGATCTGGACTAGTTCCAGTGGTCTCGCGTGGACGGACAGGCGATGGCGTGGGTAAAGTGAGACATTCGATGGCGATTCGGTCAAGACCTTGAACATGCCTGGCTGGCGCCAAGTACAGTACAAATGGGGACTGGGCGCCCATTTCCTGCGACATTGACACCGAAAGGGGGTCTGGCGACCAAGCGAGGCCAGGGGCTTGACCGAACTATCGAGGCACGAGCGAGGGCGTACGTACAAATAGACTGCTTGTGTTCTGGAACTCTGCAAGTGAGTTGTGACAGTGACGTACCATAAGCTAGGGCCGCCAGCACTCAGAATTCGGTCTCGGACGGGACACGTCTGCATGGCCGGCTGTTCCTGGAATGCATTCCGTTAGGCGGTACGGCTCTGCGCTTGTACAGTACACCGGCACCTGGCCTAGTGGTGGCTGTCGGTTCAGGGGTTAGAAAGAGAACTGGGGGTCTCTGTGCGTACCGTTCATGCTATGGTATGTACAACTGACTGGTGGATGGTTCCCAATCAGGTACCCAATCAGGTATTAAGTAGTAGGCAGAGCCGTCCCTGGCGGTAATTGCGCCGACAAGCCGCGGTCACTCGAGCGAGACAAAATCGCCTTCCTAGGCACCTCTAGTCCGAAGATCTCATGGTGCGAAAAAAGCACAGTGGCGGAAGCGCTGTAACGGGAGAGCGACAAAATGAGGAGAACTGGCCGGTGCTGGGTGGAGCCGCTGAGACCCCGCCTGGGATTCCCGTTGCGTTGGACAGGCCTGTGAATGGCCCGCACCCGAGGGAACTTCCCTGTTTTCACCTCGTCTGCACCCCCACCTTCGGGTTGAGTCTTCCTCATGGTTCGTCCGCCAGCGCAGAGGTGCAGTCGTCTACTGCAACCTAAACGGGGCGAAAGTCCGGACCTAGACGGGGGGTCCACTAAAGTGTTCCAATGCCCTTCCCCGTCTTCTCCAGTTCCGCTGCCCTGGGAAGGGCAGGTCCAGTGTTGTCCTCCGAGGAGCACAGTCCCCAGCCCCGTGCGGCGTTCACGCTACCTACAATCCAGCAGGCCGGTTCAACACAGTGCGCCTTCCCGGCACCGGGCAGGGAACGCTGTCGCGGAACGGCGCCCCCTGCTGGTACCGCCAGACTGAACGTACAGTGCTTCGGTGCCCTGCATCCTGGTCCCCCATTCTAGCAGGATGACCCGTCAGCCCATCCCCCCCCATCCCATCGTCCTAGAGTATACACTCCCGTCCCGTCCACCGCCCCGGTCCCGTCTCCTCCTCCTTCTCCTCTTCAACCCAACGGCGCCCTGCCACAACAATAACAACACCCCATCAGGGCTTCGGTTTTCGACATACTCGAAGCTCACGACTTGTTTGCAACGACCCGAGGGAGAAGGTGTAGACCTTCATTCGCTTCGAATCCCCTCAGTCACTTATTCAGTCGACAGCCCGACCAGAGCCGCCTCCCGCCCGGACCAGTCTGTCCTTGGATTCCCTGATTCGACGATCAGAGAGACTCGGCAACGCTCAATTCCTACCTCTAGGTCCCAAGTGTCGCTGGTACCCGGTCAAGTCCGACCGAATCGCATCATTGCCGATATCAGCCAGCCGCCACCCAGAAACAGGACCCGTCTTGCGACCGTCGACTCGGCAAATATGAGCTCCCCGGCACAAACTGGACCCTCGGTCCCCAAGGACCAGGAAAAGAAGGGCCTCGGGAAGCTTCTCTCTAGGACCAAGACTCTGTTCAAGGGCAGTTCCAGCAAGCGAAACTCGACCCTGCAGCCCGGCTCCTCTACCGGTGCCACGTACGTTGAGCCACTGCGCCCTTGATATCGCGCCCACTGACGTGCCACACAGCCAATCCAAGCCGGCTGCTCCTGCTTCCACCGCTGCCGCTGCCCCCAAGGTTGCGCCTGCGGCCGAGCCCAAGAAGAACAAGTACGACGATCTCGAGGGCGTCAGCAAGGTTCCGAGGCAGGAGCTGTTCGAGGAACGCGCCAGGAAGCTCGGCGAGAAGTATGGTTTGGAGATTAAGAAGAGCGAGTGGTACTCCACCGAGGGCACCGCTCTGCGTGTCGAGAAGCCCATCCGCATGCGCGTCCACCGCACCTGCGCTGCCTGCAGTGCCACCTTCAGCTCCGCTAAGGAGTGTCCCAGCTGCGGCTCGACCAAGTACAAGCGCTACCCGCCCAAGCGTACCGAGGCCGAGAAGATCGCCAGCCGTGAGAGGCGTGCTGCTCTCATCAAGGCCAACAAGGAGAACGCCCCCATCATCCCTGACTACCGCCCCGAGCCCAAGAAGGAACCCGTCCTCACCAAGCCCAGCAAGACGGGTGGCCCAGACCTTGTGCACAAGAAGCCCCGTCAGAGGGTGAGACGTACTTGTCATGAGTGCCAGACCCTCTTCAACACCGGCAGCAAGAAGTGCGAAAAGTGCGAGCACGTCCGTTGCACCGATTGCCCCAGAGACCCGTAAGTCATCACCAGCCCGACGGGCTGCTTCCTACTGACACCCCGAGCAGACCTAAGAAGGACAAGTATCCTTTCGGATATCCTGGAGACGAATTTGGACCCAACGCAATCCCTCATCACGAATGCGTTGAATGCAAGACCATCTTCCCTGGCGGTGCCCCCGACGGCACTCCGTGCAAGAAGTGCTCCCGCCCCAAGGATGCCGACTGCCCACGGCTCAAACCCCGAAAGGTCGAACCCGAGCCAGATCCTGCCATACTGCAGAGCGTCCAGGCCAAGATCGCAGCTCTTAAACTCGGATAACGATCTTGACGGTCCTGTGTTGGTGCAGCAAAGAAGAAGACGGGAGTTGATTGTGAGACATGACAGCGAGTCAGCAAAATTGGATTTTCCCTTCGCATTTCCCCCTCAGATATCTCTATCACAGAAGCCATCCCGCCACATTTACGCCTTGCCACGAATCCCACCATTGCATCTCATCTCATCTCTCCCATCGGAGGACGACCTTTCGAATCTGGCATTACTTCGAAATATGGCATGCTTGTTTTGACCCGGGATGGTCATGGCTGTTGATGGGCATAGAGATGTCTTCGAACACGGGCCGGACGAATGTAAGAGGCATTCGCGCCACATTCCTCCTCATCCTGCCCATCTGCTTCTTAACCCTCCCTCTACATCATACTACAATGAGACACAAATCATGAGGTGCCATCATCTCCCCGCTTGCCTAGGGACATTGTGCAATGTATATTTTGTGCTCTTCGGAATCGGCGTGCTATTGATTGTTTACCAGGCCCATCATCGACAACTCCTGGCGATGTTGCTCGTCGCCCCATCTCATGTGATGTCTCAGAAGTGGTCAATTTCCTGACGCCAATAGCCTGGCCCAAACAACAAAGATGTCAGAAGCTTGATCCGAGCTCCCAACCCAACCCAGCCCGCCGGGTCGGGTCCAGAACCACTCCCTCGGTCCTTCTCCTTGGGCTGGGACGCGCAGACGCGGCGTGACAATGTGACGAGGATGCATCGGCCAGATCTCACCATTCCACTTGCGGCGCAGCATCAGCACACACACCCAAAGCTGCTGGCGCACCACACTCACGGAATGCAGGGACTGGACATCTGCGCTGACGTTCCAACAGAGCGGCCCAGCAGGGCGGGCGAATCGCCTTGCCCTGTCACTCAAGTTGGCCGACCGCAGCGCCGCACCCGACCACGCGTGCGGGAGCTGACCCATCCCGTCGTCCGCTTCCGGGCTGATGTTTGGGACGGATCAAATGGACAGAATGTGACTGACTGCCAACCGCATCGCCAGCCAACCAATGCCTGCTGGAGGATCGCCTCATGGAAGGCCGTGCGCGAACGAGATCTGGATGGCCTTTCGTCTTCCAGAGGGATGGTCCAGGCCACGAGGGCAGCCGTGCGCAGGAAGACCTGGCCGGGGTGAGGCCCGAATGTCTCAGACATGACATCCTCATCACATTGGGATGTCTCGGCAAAGATGACGGAGCTAGCCTCGATGTTTTTTTACCGACTCATCGGAACCTTCAGCATTAATTCGTCCATGTCACTTGAGGTCACCCAATTTGAACCCCCTCTGATAGTCTCGAGGGTTGGTTTTTGGTGTATTGAGTGGATTAAGTCTGAAGCCCATATGCCTACTACTGAGCCGCCCATCTACGTTTGGTTGTCGACATGGGCCTCAGAGCTAGCATTACCCAGTGCACCCATTCTCGCAGCCATCAATAGACGCAGAAGCATACCCGACGGCAATATGACTACTTCAATATCGCGCTTCATTCCACCGTCTCGACAACGACGTTCTCGTACGTGAACAAAACGTCGCTACCGTGAGGCACTGCAGCGCCCACCGTCTCCGTCCTATTCCGCTGCACGCCGATGTAACCATCCTTCAAAGTGTCCATCCGCTGGTTAAGCTGCCGACCCGACTCGCGAACCTTGCCCTCGGATAGCTCCCGCTGCAGCGTCTGGAGGTCTGGGTGGGCTAGGACTGGTAGAAGCCTGTTGGATGGGTAAAAGCGGCCGCGGATGTCGTCTTCGCGAAGCACGGCATTTTGGCGCAGGAGACCGACGCGCCAATGAGCAGTCGGGCTGAACTGCTCTCGGAACACCACCTCGTCCCTCAGGGCGGCCGGGAGTAGCTCAGGCGACACGTCGACGGCTCCAGAGGGCAGGGTCTCATCGCCGGCGAGAGTGATGAAGAGATCCCCCTTGAAGTAGACAGCACCCGGCATGGTGGACGCTGTGCAGATCTCGCGAAGCCCCAGCAAGGCGTCCAGCCACTCCTGGGCGAGGCTTGAGGGGGGCTTGATGCGGACGCGAATGGCATCGCCGACCTCAACACGCTCCGCGCCGAGGAATATACCATGGAAGTCAGTCTTACGGCCGTCCTCCGAGGTAGATAGACGTGTGAACAGCGAGTAAGACTGTGAGATTTTGAGGGCTGCCATTTTGGAGGCGTCGAGCAGGATAGACTCCCTTCTATGTGGCTCGGCAGCGATGGCCTGGAAGACTGCGTCCCACGGCGCGTTGTCAAAGCTCTTTCCCTGCAGTTCAGTAAGGGAGACGGGAGGTACGGTAAAGGCGAGAAATGGTCGTAACTCCGTCTCGGCCTTGCTCTGGAGCTGGCTCTGGTTGAAAAGGCCGTGAGAAATGGGCAGGATCTCATAGCGCTTATTGCTATAGTCTGCCCTCGCAATGAGACCGATGCGCCAGCTAGGGAGGACTTGGAACCAGACAAGCTCGCCGACCCTGAAGAACAAGGACGAAACTTGGAGGTTGAAGGCGACCAGAGCCGGTTCCGCGGCCGGGTTCTGTGCAGGGGTGGAGCCATTGGTAGACGGCATATCCAGTGTTTGCGCCGGAGCCGGGACCAAGGCGGGAGCAACAGACGGGATCACGGCCGGCTGGGCTGCAACGGGCGGGGTTGGCGTAGGAGTTGGTGTAGCACTCTGTGTGGCTTTTGTTGACTTTGCCTTGGGGGCCTTGGGGGCAGATGACGAGCCCGTGGGAGCCGTCGACTGAAGGAGGGCTGCTTTTGGTTCGGTGATTGCCAATTCCTCGGCACCGGGGACGGCCTTGGGCGGGTTGCAATGAATACAGCAGCAGTCCCTGGGATCCTTTGACCCCGAGATGAGCCAAAGGAGGTGGATGCCGAACTCTTGGGGGCTCTTGAAAAGCTTAGACTTGGCGGGATATCCAGACACCCAAAGGTGCTTGGACCTCTCGTAAAGCCAGTATCCGCGAGGAAACTCGACATACCAAGGCAGGCCGTCTGGGCACAATGTCAGTACTTCGTCTCAGGTTCAGCGACCGGTGGGAATTGACTGAGGTTTACGTACCCGGGGGGTTTGGCGCGAGCTCCTGCTTGAGTAGGATGCCAAGTTTGATGCGCCACTCGACGAACCGAGCATCATCTTCGGCCAGTCGCAGCATCTGAGGCTTCGCCCTAGGCGTCTTTTCTGGGGCAGCGCCGGTCTTCTTTACGGTTTTAGCGGAATCAGTATCGACGGGGTTTGGCCAGTATCCCGGGCCAGAGTCCTGGCCGTCGCTGTGAGGGATCTGAATCCGTTGGTAGTCCTGTTGGGTCACCATGATTCGGCTGTCTGCGTCGGGCCGCAGATCCCTTCACCGGATGAGATGGGGCTGGCTCGAGTGTAGGAAATAAGTCGAGGACGACTGGACGCCCTGCAGGCCCAGACGGCGAACCTGTCGTGGTTCGAGGTACCGTAATGACGGCCGAAGCTCTGGAATGCTAGCCAGAGATCGGCCTGCCGGGTTGTTGGCCAGATAAAGCTGCTAGCTCGGGAAAACAGCAGGAGCATTCAGCCTTGAAGCGATTTTGGAATATTGCGAGAGGTGTAACTCACCGCAGGTCACACTCTAAGAGTGTGTGTTGAATCGGTGGTGACCGTCAGTTCACCCTTGTTCGAGGCTGGTGGTCGAGGTTCAAAGACCTTCACTAACAATTATTAGTCATCCAGACCAGGACAACAACCCAGACGGGTGTACTTGGGCGTGCCTATGAAACTTTTTAGGTAGGTTCTTCGCCAGTTGTGGCTTTCTTGACCGGAGAGGGTCGAATGAGTATGGGGGTCATTCGGCAAATAATTGATATCGTCTCGATGCTGCCTTTTTCTTTGTACTACTGCTCCCCTCTCGCTTACGCCCGCCTCTGAAATGCAGAACCAGTCCCCCGGGGTATCACACACAAGAAGACGAAGAAAATAAGACAAGGCGCCAGAACTTAGTCCCGCCGCGAAGTTACGACGACCGTATTTTGCTTCCAGGTAGAGCCTCTCCAGATAGGCCACTCATCGACGTCGGGGATTTTGCCGTGCCGCTCTACGTGAATCTCGCTCAGGCGGATACTCTCGAGTGGACTGACTTGGCTCGGTTGGGGTTCCGACTCGTAGGATGTAGGAGGAATCCCAGGCGTCGGAGGTGCTGATCCCAGCCGCTCCGTGCCCTGGGCGACGAAAATCCGTCTGAGCTTCTGGGGCACGAGACTGTCTCGCATGTATTCCCGGAATGCCTTGGTGGTGCCAAAGACAACGAATGTTAGCAAGCTGGCTGATACGCCGGGCATGAAGTTCAGTAGGTCACCCTGTAGTCGCTCCAGGGTGAGATCCGGCTCCGCTGGCAGCGAGTCCTGGGCATTCGACTGAGCCGAGCTGAGCTGGAAGGTGACTGTGAAGAGTTGAAACACGCTGCGCAGAGAAGCACAAAGTCAGCAGCTGTCTGTCTGCCTCCAGCGTCCAGGTAAACGCACCCCATGGTAACAGCAGCAATCGAGAAACGCGTCACCAGCCAGCGGTCATAAATCGATCGTCGGCCCCGTTTGGCCCCATCCGTTTGCGTGCCGTCGCTCAGCATCGACCCTGATCGCTCGCCATATCCGACATGCCATGATATGACTCGTCTCCGAGTGTCAACGTACTACGAACCACCAGAGTCAGTGATTGGCTTTTGTGGAGGTGTTTGGAGCTAGTCATCGAGTCCGAAGAGCAGAGGCATGTCGCAGACCTCCCGAAACAACCAGAATGGGTGAAGATGAACTCCGGGATAACGTACCTTGATCAAGATGACCAGCAGCGTCACTATGCTCCCGGAGACTGCAGAGATAACTATCTTTTCGTTTAGTCTGTGCATTATAATTCGGAGCATGAGACGTACGAAATACATCTGCAACAACGAGGAAGGCAACGGGATTGCGCTGCAGTGCGTCGAGTTGAAGAAGACCGATCGTAATGATGGGCAATCCGACTGCCATCATTTTCGAAACATCGTTCCATCTGCCCCTCAAGGCTGCGATGAAATTGGCCTGGAATATGGACTGCGCGAGCGCCGTGGCCCTGCTCGGTGTTAGCCGCGAACCATTTGCCATGGCAGATGCAAGCCGGAGTCTGCGCTCACCAGAAGAAAGTGGCCAATGCAGTGACATTGTAACTGTACAATTCTGTGCGCTCAAGGTCAATCAAGGGCATCCGTGACATCGCGGGGAGAAGAGCATACGGAGATAGAACAAGACCAAATCGAGACCGTAGGATTGTCCCGCGATTATAAGCTCAGCATTGCCCAGATTCTCGAGAGCGTGGTGATGTTGCTCGATTTTGATATCTCTCCATCTCACGATGGTGTGTATTTGTTGTGCTATGGAGGCGCCTGAGCCGAGAGCAGTCGAATAGGACATAAGAGCCACGTCTGTTGACCCGTGTTAGTCGAAGGAACGAGGCCTATCACGGGGGAGGGTAGGGACGAGGACTGACAGCTCTTGGCTTCCCGATGAGCCGATAGAAGCCATATCATCAGGAAACTGGCTGAGAGACAGACGAAAGAGTAGACGAGGACGCCAATGGCGGTCCCCAGCTTTTCCACGGGCAGTTGAGAAGCCATCTCAGGCCATGACACCCGCACACGCCTGGATCACGGACGGTTCACCAAGGTATCGGACAGAAAGGGAAGGAAAAGCAAGAAACGGACAAGGGGGGAGCAGACGGCACCTGGGTCAGGTTCAAGTACGTATCCCTTGCGATCTTCACAAGGGTTATTGGGTTGGGGGCGCGCCTTGAGCCCGACTTGCCCGTTAACGGGGCTGATTACTTTCCGGAGATTCCCAGACCAGGAAGCCCTGGTACCAGATCTGCGACGCATAATATGGATGGGGAGGGCCCGCAGATCTGGCGGGAGATGCATCGGAAGTTTTCTCACTTCCGGGGGACCACATGGTCGTTTCGCCTGGCATACGACCTCATATGGCAGGCACCTTCGATTCGGCGAACGCTTCGGGAATAGGTATCCAGGTGACTGTGGCCTGATTGGCGGCAATATCGCTTCTCCCTGCCCCTGAGAAGGGGACAAATAACGGTGAATCGCCAGGCCTGGGTCAGCGGATTCGAGCCGGGAGAGGCTTCATCAGCCTCTGAGCTGAAACATCCCTTGTTGGCTTCATAGAACCGCAAGGCTGGCCCCTGTCTCGTTGACGCTGCAATGAGCTGCCGACTGATCCCATTGGCAGATCGTGACATCGGCCATGTCTCTCTTGTGTTCCTGAGCAGGGCATTCCGGCCAAGGATCAGCTAGCGTGGCCCCTAGTCCCAGGCTGGGTGCTGGTTCGTAGTCCGAGCGAGAGAGAGAATGGTGAGAGGAGCCCATCGGATGGCGAGTCGGACATGAAACGGACCACATGGCCTCTGATAGGGTTCCCTTCCATCTCCGGTTACGACGATGCCCGAGATGAGGCGAAGAGGAGTCCTGACCCGCTCAAGCACCGGCTTCTAGAAGGAAGATGAGGCGTCAACCTTTGAGACGATATTGTGACAGGCTTCGAAACCCGAAGGAAGACGTGCGGGGACATGATCAGGATGGATCATCTGGGGAGCTCGAGGGGGCTCCTTGATCTCGCCCTCGAGGAGCTATGCATAGCAAAGGCTGCCGATGGAGCAATGTGAGGCTTGTCAAGTCAACGGGCATACATGGCCGTTGTAAGGAATGATTGGCGGCCAGTGACAAGGGGGATCTAATCAGAATATCGGATTCGACCGAGTTCTCGATTGTCAGCTGCGTTGATCTCCCAACTTCCCGGAGAAGGACATAGCTACACCACACTACCGGGTGTTGGGACTAGACCAGACGTCTCGAGACGCCGCTGGTTTCTCCATCTGCTCAGATAAGAAGAACCTATTCGTCCAGAACAAGTATTCCGAAGGCCAGGCCACCTGTTGCTCGGTATTTGATTGTGGTTGTCGCGTCGGTTAAGGTCCTGTGTCGGCTTCACTTGTGTCCGCCTCAAAAGTCGCCGTCTCGCCGGACGTCGGAATTAGCCCGTAGTCCCTCGTACAGCTGCTGCTTCACTCGCAAAGAGACAATGGAGTCGCCAGAAGACCTAAGCCGTGTAAACACCAACACGGCAGATGTATCTAGAGTCCAAAGGATGAAGGCGGATGGAAGTTACGGACCTCCCTACTAGGTATTCAGCTTGGAGTACTGGAAGGTGCTGCGGACGAAATTCGGGCGCTGAAGAAGCCCCACTTCGAATTCGAGCTGTCGCGGTGCAGGCACTTCGACCACTTTACGCGTCGACTCGCGTCGCTTCTTCCAGCGGAGGACGTACAAACTAAGAACCTCCAAATATTCACGACATTGAGAAACCCTGCCGATCTGCGTAGAACGACCACCCTCGGAGAACCCTCCCCAACACACCAATACCGTACCATGGCTGCCGCAGTGCCGCAACACTACAATGACGGCAACCGCGCGTTCCTCCAGGCATTCATGGCCCGCGGAATGATGACATTCGAAGACGCGAGACCGGTGCTTGCCGCTATATTCAGCCTCGACGAAAACGAGGACGTCTCAGAGGAGCAAGTCACCCCTGATGACTTCGAGTCATACCTGGCAGCAGCTTCGCAGGCGATTTCCTCCTTCGACTACGAGATACGAAGCGCCGTGCACCAAAGGACGAAGGAGCGCATCTACGCGCTGGTCAACACAACATCCGACCCCATGACGCAACTTGCGACCACCTACGCGCCGGACGAGCTCTCCTTCGTCAAGCGCCTCCTCGATGCCATCTGCGAAACGAACAACACGCCACGAATGGAGATGATGTGCATCGCCGGCATGGATGCCACCAAGCTAGGAAGACCAAAGAAACCGAGCAACCCTGATGGCGAGGCAACGCAGACGCAGACGCAAGCGCCGGACAAGGGCCTCAAGCACAGCGAGGTCGAGCAGATGCTCTACAAGCTCACCAGCGAAGGGTGGCTGGAAAAGTCCCGCGAGGGTTACTACAGCCTCACGCCGAGGGCGCTCATGGAGCTGCGGACGTGGCTCATCGACTCGTACAACGACCCGGATCTCGGGCCCGAGGAATGGCAGCGCATCAAGTTTTGCAAGGCTTGCAAGGATATCGTCACGCACGGCAAGAGGTGTTCAGAGCCAGACTGCACCTTCCGGTTACATGACATCTGCGAAGGGGCCTACTGGAGGACGCAGAGGGAGAAAAAGTGCCCGCAGTGCTCGCGGGACTGGAGTGGGAGTCTCTTTGTGGGAGAAAGAGCCCTCACGAGCACCGATGCATATCAGAGGGGCCGCAGGAAGAGCGGCGGCGGCCCAGCCAGTCGGAGGAGTAATGTGGCTGAGGCGAATGAGGACGACCAGGAGGAGGAGGAGGAGTGAGCGGGATTATTTCCGGAACATGATACCCCAAATCAGTGATTGATTGCGATGTCGCGGGCACCAGCGGGCCCAATTGATAGGGTATTGCATGGCATTCGAGACCCTGCCGATCAGGGAGGTGCCGAAAAGGTGGCAGGGTTGTACGTGGCGAATGTTTGTGCGTGGCCAATGTTGGGTGCGCGCTTGCGCTGAATTGTTTCTCAGAGTCAGCCGGGACGTTGCTGAAGAGGCAGCCCAAGGAGACCGGCGAACCGTCCACTAGGTATCCAGTTTTACTACCTAGGTTAAAGGTTCCTAAGAGACTCGGTCCTACTTACAGCGTACTTCTACACCACATTCCAGGTCAGATAGCCAGGCAGGACGGGACCCAACGGGAACAGGGAGGGCCCTCGACATCAGGATGATGATGGAAGCGAAGGCCCCGCGGCCCCCGAAACGGAACGATCCAGGCGCCTGGCTCGTGGCTTCTGGCCAATCAACACCCCGAACACCCCGGTAAATCACGTCCCGAAATGCCGGCATGTGTTGTAACAGCGGATCTCAGGGATCCATGGATCTGAGCTGGGAGGGCGCCCACTAAAAATCAACGACCCAGCGTGCAAGCGGCGCGGGCAAGCATGTGCACATGACATCACGCGCCCAGCGTGGCTGCGCAAGCTCCCTCCCCGTCCAAACCACCCAGGCGAGTAGCTAATGATGCCACAACTTCTTCTCAAACCTGCCCGCGCTTCACCAACCACGGCACAGCATCCATTTCCACTGGCGCCTCCGCCTCTTCGCCAAATAAAAGACGGGGACTCATAAATTGTCCCACCGCGGTGTCTTGTGCAAGTTTCCACCTCCCCAGTATCAACTTCTCAACGTCCCAACCTTCTCCAATCTCTCGACCGCAAAACGACGAATAGAGCCTCACGCTTCCTGGCTGGTCGCAAGATATCGACTCTAGACACCCCAGACGCAACGTACGCGCGGCCACCTCCGGCGCCAACCGCCGCCGCCATCATGCTTGAGTACTTCGCCTACAGGAAGTACAAGAAGAACAAGACCGAGAAAGAAGCGAGAGAGCTGGCCAGGCAAGAGGTGGAAGAGCATGAGCGCAGCAGCGCAGGCAAGCTGCCCGCCACACCTGAGCCCATTTTAGACGAAGACGACGAGGCCTTCTTCGCACGACTCCTCGAGGGCCCCGACGATGTTGCTTCCCGCCCACCACTGCCCGCTCGCTCTTCGGACCAGTCCGCCCAGACGAATGTGAAGGTGAAGGAAAAGGAAAAGGAAAAGGAAAAGGAGAAGCGGTCTCATAACCCCATCCACCTCCTCCTGCACCGAAACAAGAACAAGGACAAGGAGAAGCAGCTCGTCGTCGCCAACCCACAACAGGACCCTGCCGCCGTCGTCCCCGTGGATGAGGTCCAGCGCGAAATGGATGACCTGTCCCAGGTCCTGAACGACCTCAGCCTCGGTGCCAGCCGCAACAACAAGGCATTCGCCTTATCCCCCGACAACAACGAATTAGTCCGGAAATTCACTCTCGTGCTCAAGGATCTCGTCAACGGCGTCCCCACCGCCGTCGACGACTTGCGCAACCTCATCGACGACCGCGACGGCACCCTGAAGCGGAATTACGACAAGCTCCCCAGCAGCATGAAGAAGCTCGTCGCGCAGATGCCCGACAAGGTGCAGAAGAACATGGGCCCCGAACTCATGGCCGCCGCTGCCAAGAGCCAGGGGATCAAGCTCGAGACCAACGAGAACTCCACCATGAAGGATGCGGCCCAGTCGCTGTTCATGCCCAAGAACCTCAACGACCTCATCACCAAGCCCGGCGCCATCATTGGCATGCTCAAGGCCATCGTCAGCTTCCTCAAGCTCCGCTGGCCCGCTTTCATCGGTCTCAACGTCGTCTGGAGCGTTGCCATTTTCCGTGAGTCCCCGCCCTACGTCGCATTCACCAGTTCGCTGTCGCAATGGCTCACTAACACCTCGGCAGTTCTTTTGCTCGTCCTCTGGTATTGCCACAAGCGCGGCCGCGAGACCCGTCTCGAGCGCGAGAAGTCTCAGCAGAGCATCGACGGCGCGGATCGCGTCGAGGAGCTCCCCGATGATCTCATGCTGGCTGGACCTCCTTCGCGGGCCTCCTCGTATCGCAGTGGCCACAGGAGCATAGACTCCCGCCACAGCAGCCGCACACCAAGGCGCGAGCCCTCTCCCGACTACGAGTACGAGAGGCCCAGCCGGCGCAGGACGAACAGGTAAACCACGCACACCTGCCCGCTACGAAATTCTGCATTCCGAAACGTCAGGTCACGATACAACAATACCCCCTTTCGCGCCGGCTGGCGCATCTGTGCTACTCGGAAAAGCAAGGATCGCATTTTTGATTGTCTTTTCCCGCGGCCGGTCTCCGCCGAGATGTCTGCTGTCGGTCTTGTCACGATGTACATGAATGATGGATGGTTTGGGCCCTTGGTTGGTGATCGAGTTCTCATAGACACTTTTCGCGGGGTTCAGCACGCCCATGACACACCCTTGAATAGGCGGTGAGAGTCATCCCACAGAATGAAATAATGAATGAATTCTCAAATGTACATGCGAGTCGCCTCCGGCAGCTCGAGCCACATTGTGACCCCCTCATACCTATGTCGTGTGATCCGCCCATCATCCTACCGTGTGACGCCAAATGCAACCCGCAGCAAGTATACAGAGTGCCCAGGGTATAGCCGCGAAAGAGAACAAGGCTACCAACGGAAGCGGGCCTTCTTAACCTTCTAGTCGTCCTGCAGCACCTCCTTGATGCCCTCTCCTCCTGCTGCCAAGCCGCCCTGCCCAGCAGCCGTCTTGAGGTCGTCGACGCCCGACTGATCGATGATCTTCTCGCCGTCCTGGATCCAGTAGTCGACCTCGTCGATGATGTCGTACACAATATCCTCCGCGATCTGCTCAACATACCGCTCCGAGATGGGCAGGAGCTTGCCCCTCGCCGGCGGGCTGTCCTTGGCGGTGGTGCTTTCGGTGCTCGGTTCGACGTCGACCATGTCCACGTCCTTATCGGCGGAGGTCTGGCCGCGGTAGCCGGGCGGCGGGTACCAGAAGTCTGGACCGAAATTGGCCTGGGCCGCGCCGCCGCGGAAGACGCTGATGGCGGGGTAGTACCCGAGCATTCCGTCGTCGAGACCCTCGCGGGCGTCTCCTGTCGGAGATGGTCTTGACGCCGGGGAGAGGAAGGCAAGCAGGTCTTCAAAGGCGGTGCCCATAAACTTTCCGTTCTTGTAGATCTTGATGTATGAGTTGGGCAGCGTCCGCAGCGCAGGCAGTGGGTGATTTGGGTGTGGCTTCTCAGTCGCGGAACCGGTGACAGGTTTGTCGAGGCCGGTGCTCATGAAATCCTCGAGCTCCTTGGTTGTGTGGTAGTCGATCTGCTCAAAGTAGAGCCGACGCTTCTTGTAGCTGATGGGCGCGCGGTCGCGCACAATGTTTGGTGCGCTCACGACGACAGCAGGCTCATCGGGAGCGTCGGCGCCGTCAACGGCTGGGTTGTACTGCCCTGCCAGGACCTTCTGATGCAGGTCCACAGAGGGAAGCTGAATCTCCAGTCCGATGACATCTCCTTCGTATACATTCTCACCTTCAGGAAAGAAATCCTTGGGACGGGACATGAACACCTTGTGGCCGGCCCTGTCACGAATGCCGTAGCTGTAGCAATCGAACCCCACGGGCGCATCGACGGCGGCCTCTCGCCGGGCGAAACCAAAGCGAACGTGGCCATGCGATTCCTCGCCCTTGTCATTCTTCTGCTTCAGAACGCCCCTTGTGACCTTGACTTCCCAGTAGAAGCGACCCTCGCGGACAGCAACATTGGCTCGTGACATGCGGAAGCCCTTGTCCGTGGTGACATGGAGGCCAGTTTTGTCGTAGAACATGTGCGTAGCCGCGTCCTCAAACTGAAGGTGCGGTCCGTACGGCTCAGGCTCAGTCTGTCGGAACAGGAGCGACGAAGGGAAGGCAGGGTCGGCAATGCAAGCGGTGTACCGATAGTTCCTCTTGTTGACGATGCTGCAACTCCCATGTCAGCCATGAACGCCAATCTCGTCAAGGTCGACCCCCAGAGACGAAGCAGGTACATACTGATCTGAAGTCTCGTAGAATTCGATAGCTCCCTCATTATTAGGCTCAGGAACTGTTCGATGGTGTGTGAAAGCCGGGCCCCTCGAGGGGTGGAAGTCGCCTGGCTTCGGCGGAGGCTGCTTATACCTCAACGGAACGTCTGCCGGCGGCTCATGGACCTGGGAGTCCCTCTTCTTGGATTCAGAGGCACTGCTCTTTCCTTCAGCCACATATCCTCCCTTGGACTCGCGCTTCTTGAGCGATTCCTTCTTGGTGCGTTTCGGAGGCATGTCTTCGCTTGAGGTCGGCTTCGGGGTTCCTCTGCTGACGTCTGGGTTGAGGGGGGAAGGCACCGAAGGCCGGGGGGTGTAATCGTCGTCAAGAATTCGCTTTTGAGGAATAATCGGGGAAACTGAGGCAGCAGGAAAGGAGCCCGGGGCGCCGATGCCAGCTGCGATGCTGGCTATGGTGGTGCTGCCGGGCGTTCCCTCGCGGGGAGGCGTCTCCACCTCGGACGCCATTCTGAGTGATTGAACCCCGGTAGCACTGCGGTGTGTGTGAGGCTGGCTGCAGAATCAATGCGCTGACAACAAAGAATGGGAACAAAGTGCGGGTATCTAAGCGTCAAAGAGCTCTTCCAAGGTTGTGGTGAGGTGGGTGAAGCGAGGCGCATGGTGAAGGAAGGGAAGCTTGAAATTCGAGTTGCCGCGCCGCGGCCCCGCGTCGACCGTGTCGTCGGCACCAGCCCCTAAATCCTTAGCGCACTTTTGGGGACAGGGGTCAGCTCCAAGCCAAGCATTGAGTCACGCCTATCACCGTCCCCCGTCGCACGGAGGTCTCCATCTGAAATGAGACGTGTGTTGCTCTCTATGTGAGCCAGCTCTATCGCTGCTGCTGCTGCTGCTTCGCATGCCAGTGTCCGTCTATCCCCAACGCCTCCAATGTGCCGCAAGACCTCTTCTACACAAATGTACAGATGTAATGGAATGTTGTACAAGGACGATGGCTCTTCCATCTGTCCTACCCTGCTGACCCCGCCACATGCCTCCCCTGCATGGCTCTTTGTCTCTTACAGCATCTGCTCCCGCGCCTCTTCGTCCATTGGCATCCACACTTCCAGCTGCTTCAATAGCCTCTGGTACAGGAAGAGCATGGTTCCGCTCTGGATAAAGGTCCAGACACCTCGCGGGCCCACGCCTCTGAACCAGCCGCTGATGCCCTCGGTCTGATAAATCACCCTCAGCCCTCTGATGACGGAGGATGTGTGCAGGTTCGCTGCGCCCGGGCGCGGCGTGTGTGTGGAAGGTGACGAGGTCGAGATGCTGCGTTTCTGGGGGTTCGCGGCATGTCCTGCCAGGACACCTTTGGCGAGTTCCGGGACTTCGTTGACTTGCGTCTGCAGCCGGGTCTTGACAACATCCAGCGGACAGGTCATGATGCCTGCGAGACCGCCAGCAAACCCTCCCGTCATCAACTCTAGAGGCGCCCCGACATCTCTACTGCCCTGGTAGAGCCTGGCCCATGCCACAAACTGCTCCCAGAACATGAACTGAAGTGCAGAGAAAGGTAGGTCTCGGTACAGGGTGGCCTTGTAGCCGTGGAACAGAGCCGCGGTGCCTTCTTGCCGTACAATCGTCCGCGCGGCATCGACAGTGCCTCTGTAGTTGTATCCTGAGCGGAAGTAGGGATTGTTGTATCGGCCCTGGAGCTGCATGCGAGTCTTGAGCACCTCAGAGGGCACATAGACGATCGAAGCCGCGAGATCGCCAAGGAAGCCTGCATCGAAAAAGTCAGCATTTCTGCCCTCAGCAACGACAAGTGCCAAGTCCACCCACCGGCTGATAGATAAGCCACATGTTGTTGCACCCCGTGGTCTATCAGTAACCGTTTACTCCATTCGTATGTGCCGAAGAAGAGCATGGTGCCGGGAAACGAGCCGCCGAGAGCGGGGATCCAACCGCCGTAGAGCCCCCTGCGGATGCCCTCCTGACGCCATATCGTATAGTAGGAAGAGCCGAGGGATGTGTATCGAGGCGGAATGTGCGGGTCGCCCTGCTGTCGAGTCTTGACGGTGTCGAGGGAGTGCATCAGCATATCGCCGGTGGAGCCGCCTATGCCTCCAGCGATCATGGCCTGTCGGAGAGATTGTTAGATCATTCGGACTTCATGATAGTGCCCTCTACTCGGGACGAAATAAAGGGAGACCGTACGTGAAGGTAAGGCGGACGGCCTTCCTCTTCGAGGCCTCCATTATCTGAGCTCATGTCCTCCCGGCCAGTCTTGCGTCCTGTGAATGCGAAATCCGTGACGGCGTTTGACCCAACCTCATGCTGAACTCCAAAGAGCGCCCCTGCTGTGACAGAGCCAGAGACCAATGGGTCCTCCCGCTTGGACGCAGACGTCTGAGGAGTGAAGAAGCCCGCGATGCGATTCGTGATAAAGGACATGGAACTCGAGAAAGATGCTATATGAGTCGATAGGCGCAGAAAGGATCGAATTTGCGTGTCGGGTGTCGTTGCAGCAAGGGGAGCAGACCTAGGCGATGGCAAGAGGAGGCCTCCCCGGTGACGGATGGCGATGTCGCGTGTTGAGAGATCGATTGCAGATTTTGGTGATGGCGCTGCGGCCTGGGCCTAGTTCAACAGGAAAAATGTTGCAGGGGTCCAGTGGCCCGCCCGGACGCCGGACGGTGTTCCATGCGCTGGGCTGTGCTGACATCATCCCGTCGCTGGCTGCCCGGCTCCGCCCAAACTCCGTCAAGTCCACCGAGAAGACCGAGACTGACCACCTTACTACCATTTCAGACAGTTATCTACAGGACGTTGAGCAGAACAAGAGCAAGTGCACAGACTAGTCAGAAGACTCGGAGGAGAGACGTCCATGCCTCGAGCCGAAAGCTCCGAATAGCAGCAATCCATGACCGCCGCCACAAAACGTGCACGTGAGTACCATGGTATCAGATCAGCTGCTTCTTTCAGAGCTTTGGAGAATAGCGTCCTCTTCTCTTGTATTATCTCCTGCGCCCCCTTTCGTCTTCCGGCCACCCGATGGGACCGAATCTGCTGAAGGGACGCAATATGTGCGTGAGCCGTCCATTTACCAGATTTACAGAGATCGGACCGTATGTATTGCTGTCCAAAGACTTCCCCTCCCCTGCTTCGCCTTCGACCCAGATATGCGCAGGAGGAATCTCGATCCTCCCAGGTTTAGCTGGTGGCCGCGTCTGCACCACGTCTCCCTCCACCGCAATAATTCTCTTTACGGCAATTCTCTCGGGGTTGAAGGGTGAACTATGGCAACATGTTAGTCCCAGAAGGCAGCGCATGGAGTCACAAGACGAAACATACTAGAATGTCACGATCATGCCCCTCTTCAGATTCTGGCTCGGGTTCCAACGCCAATTGAACGTAAGGTATTTCCGCGTAGTTTGGTGCATGTCCTCGTTGAAGTATGGGTACATCGACGGCCCGGTGATCGAGGTAATCGTCGCGACGTGGTCGTTGATGAAGATGAGCACTGGGAGCCCACAGGCTACTCCAGCAAGCGCCCGCCCAACCTGGCCGACATATGAGGACCGCCAGCCATGTAGCCGGCGGAAGCGGAACAGCAAATGGTCAATCATCATGGTAATTTACCGAGGCGCATGAGGGCGTAGCATCCTGGCCGGAGTGGTGCGATGTTGGAGAAATGGTTTGGAACGGAACTCACTATCCAGCTTCGTCCCAACTTTGTCCAGGCGTCTCCACCTGGTCCGCTTATCGCCTTATCGCTCACAGGTACCAAAGCACGTCCTGTCACCACTATCCCGGATGCCTCATAACGATCTCGTTGTATTCATCAGCTGGAAAACCACACGGTTACTACAATGCCCCGAATGATGCTTTTGACGCCGCCTAAAGTCCCGTGCCACGGCCCACGGCTCACATGGCAAAACCCCTTCTACACCGAGGGACTTGATGTGACCCGTCTACCACCTCCGTGTCTGCAAACCATCCGTTGTAAGCGCCGTCGGCATCCGCTGCATCTGCTGGGCCACAGATGGGTAGATCGCCGTGTATCCTTTCGTATGACTGGCAGGCGAATCCCGCACACTATCAGACGGTATCGGGAATGTCATCGTCGCTGCCGCTCACACTCTCGTCACCGCTGACCTCGGCGTTCTCGCGCTCCCTCTTCTCCATCAGGGCCTGCAGTTCCGCGTCATCACTCTCCGTGACCGCCTTGGGCTCCATCTTGACGACAAGCGACCCACCCGCCGACTCGATGCTCGTCCTGATGTCGACAATGGCCTCCTCCAGGCGGGTGATGCCATGGTTCTTGTCGAGGCAGGTGCTGGTGAGGACGTAGAGCGGGGGAGACACGAGCTTGACCTTGACCTGGGTTTCCTCGGTGTTCCTGGACTCGGCGGTTCTCAGGGCGGCCTTGACGGCATCGATGCCCTCGTATCCGAAGCAGGTGACCTCGACGTCGGCACGGACCTTGGTGGGCTGGGGGGTAAGGCGCTTTCCGATGTAGGACTGGAGCTCCTCCTTGACCGCCTCGGACGGGAATGTGACGTCCTGCCAGACATCAGGGTTTCTAACAGCACCGTCAGTTCCCATCTCATGGTGTGCGCAGCAAGACATCCTTACGTGATGGAGAGCTTGAATGCATCGATGGCGTGACCAAACTTCTTGTTGAGCGGCCATGCGATGGTCTCGTAGAGCTGGTCGATGGGGGTGAGGGTCTTCTCGGCGACGTGGCGCATGATGGAATGGACCATCTTTCCCTTGTTGTACCTCTCCTCGCACTTGATGATGTCCTCGGGGGACACTCGTCGCTTGCTGAGATCAATATAGCCCTTCTCCTTGTCCACACGGAGCACGACGACAACCTCGTTTCGGCCGACCCTAATCAATTTCTGGATGGAACGGATGCGACGCCTCGAAAGTTCGGACAGCAGAATCATGCCGTCAATAGAGTCGTACTCCAGCAATTTGACGTAAGCACCCATCTCGGCGATCTGCAACGGTTAGAATTATTCACGACTGGACCGAGGGGTTTATCGAGTGCAGTCCAGGGCATGCGTCTTCGGATGCACGCGCCTCGAGCTCTGGCACTTGAGCAAACGCACCTGCTTCACGTTGACCCTGCGCAGGACTTGTTAGCACGAGGCGTTTGTTCGAGGGCGGCCCGGAGGGTTGACGTACATGACGAACTCGTCAATCTCCGGGTACTTGTTCTCATAGTACCGGAAATGTGAGAAGTTTCCAGTTCCGTCCGACATTTTGGCGTTTGGCGCGACCTCGCGACTTTCTCCGGGGTGTTTGAGGGTGGTAGAAGCGGGATCGTAAGGAGAAGTAGGTCCAAGGCGGGGTGATTCGTCGGCTGTTGTCGAGGACGTCGCTCGCTCGTATCGTGTGATGACAGACGCTTGTTGATTTAACCAAGTCTGTTGCCGGTAGAGAAATGCAGTGTGGGTGTGGCCCAGGGGGGGTTCGGGCTGAGGCTTGTCGTGATGAGGCGGCGCGAATGAGGCGAGTCCGAGATCGTGGGGTTTGCGAGTCACAATTTTGGCATCTCCATGAAAAACGAAGAAACAAATTGCGGCACTGATGGTGGGGTGAGGCTTGGGCACAATGTGTGTGGCGCCCGAGGAGCAGACGGGGCGGTCCAGGCCGGCAGAATGGGAAGCTTCTGGGACAGATAAGTTCAGCTTCCACTTATCCGCACGTGACACGGCCGTTCATTGGTGCCCCTCCAACGGCGGGTTGTAGTACTCGGCGAGAGACGTCCACTGTAAACAAAAGATTCACCAAACCAGGTCCTGGATTCGCGACAGCATCATCAGAACAATATCCAAACAATATGGCGCCTGGTAAGCCATAACCTTCCCTTCGGGGCTTCCACACTGAACTCACAAGCTAATATCAGACCCAAGCTTCCCAATTCGAGCTGGCGCAACCGCCGAATGATGCAGTCTCGTCGCTCGCATATGCGCCGGAATCGCCAACAAGACTGCTCGTTTCCTCCTGGGATAAACATGTCTACTTGTACGATACTCATAGCGGCGATGGGGAGATATCTGGCACACGACTCAACTCATACGAGCATCGTGCCCCGGTGCTAGACGTTTGTTTCGGCGCGAACGACAACGAAGCGTACACCGCATGTATGGACTGGCAGGTCTACAAGTACGAGCGCATCCCGCCTGCTCCCGTGGTCGCTTTGTCTGACAATTATTTTCTTCCTAGGATTGACTTGGAGAGCGGGGAGAAAACCTCTGTCGCGCAACACGGTGCACCAGTCCGCTCTGTCGTCTACAGCCCGCAGCATTGTAAGACACGGATGGCCCAGCGATGTGGAATAAGCCTTGACTAATTCTCATCCGTCCAGCTCTCCTCATCTCCGCCTCGTGGGACCAAACACTACAGTTCCATAACGCCCAAGACCCCTCCCTCCCCAATATCACAATCCAACTGCCTGGCAAGCCGCATGCCCTGGCCGCTAGCCCGACCAAGCTGGTCGTCGCCATGACGGCACGTCTCGTTCACATCTACGACCTTTCCTCGATCCCCTCGTTATTCAACGCCTCCGGCTCCTCCCCCGCTATCAAGCCCTGGCAAGAACGCGAATCCTCCCTCAAGTTCCTCACCCGCGCCGTCTCCTGCATGCCCAACGACGCTGGCTACGCAACCTCAAGTATCGAAGGCCGCGTCGCCGTCGAGTGGTTCGAAGACTCCCCCGAGTCCCAGGCCCGCAAGTACGCGTTCAAATGCCACCGTCAGGCCGCCCCCGCCGACGAGAACGGCGCAGGGGGGGGCGACATCGTCTACCCCGTGAACGCCCTGGCTTTCCATCCGGCATATGGCACCTTCTCCTCGGGCGGCGGCGATGGCACTGTTGCGCTGTGGGATGCCGAGGCCAAGCGACGCATGAAGCAGTACCAGAAGTTCCCTGAAAGTGTCGCAGCCCTCGCCTTCTCCGCCGACGGCCGGTACCTCGCTATCGGCGTCTGCCCTGGCTTCGAGACCGGCATGGAAGACTACTCCGGGGAGGGCAGGACGCAAGTATTCGTCAGGGAGCTCGGTGAGACGGAGGCCAAGGGCAAGGGAGCTAAATAGATGTTCTGTTTGGCCACCGTTACAATGCTACCACATAGGAGAACCGGAGATGCATCGTATCATGAGCTGGCGCCCGGCGTTCAAGGAGGGGGCCTGAGTCTTCAGGTCACATAGGGATGGGAGAAAAGCTAGTGATTGATACCAAGTTCAACTCGCAGAAGATTGGCATTTGGATCTCCCTTGTCTGCCGTCCACCTCGCCCGCTCTGTCAATCGTCAAGATGTTGTTGGCTGGTTGACGAACCCCAGCACGCTTGTGATGTCTCCCCCCACTAGATGCATCGCTCACATGATTTTCCCCGTCGCCCAAAGCCTCCCTCGAAATCAGCAATAAGCCATGCATGCCTGTCTCTGAGGCAGTCCCAGCAAAGGGGCAAGGTCAGCCACAGCCCGCGGTCTAAGCATCATTTGCCAAATCCGGGCTTGGCCTGGTGCTGATCTCTTGTAGTCTCAGGTTCGACGGGTCGGAGGGGAAATCACCGTCAACCAGGTCAGCAGCCAAAACCTGATTCGCCGGGCCTTGGACAGGGCCTTCTTGCCTCTCGTCCTCTGAGTCTTCAATTTCGGGATCATCCCAATGATGATTGGTGCCGCTCATCAGCTCTTCATGGATCGGTCGAGATTGATATGTGTCCGCCGGGAAGGGTTTGAAAGCATTGCCATCTGATTCGTCGTTGGATGGTGAGACATATCTGGTCACTTCGATCATTGTTGGGTCTTGTGTGATGGTCCTGTGAAAGACTAGAGGCTGCCGTGGGAGGAGTGTGTGGTGAAGAATCGAGGCTGGAGGGTTGGGCATCTCTACAGATGGGAGGATATCGCCCACACCAGCACCTAGTACTCGGGCGGAATCCCTATGAGTGATTGAACATTCGACCGCTCTCCCTCCAAGAGCTTCTGCGGACAAGGTTGGGCTTTCGTTGGGCATCGGCAATGCCTGGCCGCCTTGTCGAGACGCCGCTAGAAGCTCTGGGTCGATGGCGGGCATTCTTCGCTGGCACTTGATTTTCTTGAGACTTGGTTTCGGACCTTGGGCGAAAGTAAGCTGGCCCATTCCGGCAATGACGCGTTTCTTTCTCGATCGACCCGGCATGCTCGGTCTACCCAGCGGGACGCTCTCCATGTTGCTGAAGCCGTCGCGACATAGCAGCTCCAGCCCCTCGGAGGGCGAAGGAGGTGGAGGTACAGGCCTCTCAGGTAGCTTGAAATCGTCTACATGAATGTTTCGATGTAGAAGAGAGAGGTTGCTGGGCCGTCCACGCCGCCGTGGTGTACTATTTCGTGGCTCCAGCTGTGGCCTTATTGCCTCGAATTCTGCTGTCACATCCACGGGTTAGAGTAATGGTCTAGGTATCGGAAGCACCATTCTCCTTACCCTCCGGTTTGACGAAAACAAGAGAAGAATCTCCACCATGTCCGCTTTGGTCTGCTTCAGCCGAGCACGTAGTCTGGTAGTCCGTTCGAGAAAAGTCGGGGCAATCTGCGGTCTCGACAGATGAAATATAAGCTGCAGACCCGTCTCGGGCCCCGGCCTCAAAGGGGGAAATAATCTCCTTGGGGGAAAATGCAGAATCATGCGGAATCATGTCCAAGAGGTCATCGTGCACCCTCTGCTTGCGACGCATCTCGTCACGCCCGAGGCGGACGGCGACTGAGTCTGTTCTGCTTCGAGACAACAGGCCTTTTCGTCTCGACATCGAGTGACCGGCTGACACAACTTCTCGCCAGTATTTGTCAATATGAATATTCCCCGAGTCCTGTTTGGCCGGGGAAGACCCTGCTGGGGAAGCGGTGCCCTGGCTCGTGTGTGGGTGCTCTTTTGGTTGGGAACGGCTGATGCAGTGTCCACGCGCGCCTCCAGGCGGTTCGTAAGTCCCACAGTCCTCGGGCATGACAGGAGGATGTGCCATGGCTGCGAGTCTCAATGCCGACGGGCTGGAGGAGCGCAAGAGCAGCGAGTTGAGGGGGAGGATGATGGGCATAACCTCGCAACAACTTGGAAACCTTGGAACTGGGATGGGGACGGAATCGAGGAACCCGGGCATGTAAGGATGGTACCTAGGTACCTAAGGTCAGTACCTGCCAGGCCAGGTAGGAAGCTGGGTTGGACGGAAGGCGCAACCCGATTGCTGTGCACCTTCTCCCGAGAAATCCAGACTGTCCTGCGAGCTACCCACCCACCGGTGAGTTGACACTCAGCACTACTAAGGCTGTCTGTCTGGGCACCCGCCGATGAACCACAATGATGGATGACTGGCCATGGTCACGCGTCAATAAGATGTAATGACAAATGTATTTCGTACATTGGTGCGCGAGGGCTTTCCAAGTGCGTGTCCTGCTCAAAGCGGCCGCAGAAGCATCGGCATCCCATTGATCCAGAACCAGACACACCCCAACTCGGACGCCACAGAAATGATGCTGGCTTATACACAACTCGTACAATTCTATTGTACATATCTCACCGTAAATAGTCATCCGTATCTGACTCAGATGCTCCATCAGAGGGATCGTCGACCTGAGCCAGAAGATTTGCCTTGTCCCTGAGGACAGACTGCAGAACCTCTTCGACGTGGCTGGCCATCTGGGCATCAGACGCTTTCAGTGCTTCGTCCTTGTCGCTTTCCGAAGCCCTAGTGAGATAAAAGATCGTCTTCTTGAGGCTGCTCTGACAATACCATGCGGTCCTCCACTCTTTTCTTAGCATCTGCTTTAACAGTATCCGCAACTTCCCGTATTCGTGTTGCGCCGCGAATGCCTGGCTGAGAATGGCGAAGCTGTGGACGCTGTAGCAGATATCTCTGCCGCCGTTGTTGGCCATAGCGGCCTCATGGCAGATCTTGATGGCCTCTCTGTAGTTCCTGACGGAGAGACATACCCTTGCCGCCTCGTGAAACACAGCATTGTCGATTGGGCGCCCAGAGTCTCGGATCTTTGTAAACAGGCGCTGCATGGCACTGTAGGCATTGGGCCGGTCCTCCGAGTCGTTCGTGTGCCGGCTTTGCAATTGGTCCCGAATCTGCTCTAGCTGCGCCAGGTCCAACGGCACGCTGGCTTTGGCGATGTCATGACCGCCAGCTTTAGCCCTCTCCACCATTTGCCAGGCTGCTCTGGGGCCTCTAGTTTGAATGCACGACCGGACGCCCAATTGCAGGCAACGGCTGGAGAATCCCATGCCGTCATTCACTGCTTCGCTGTAGGCCTTAAGGACGCCCTCCCACCTCTTGCGCGTGAAGTCGTAGCGCATCTGTCTGTACAGTGCAGCCTCCTGCGATGGTTGCATCGTCGTTCGAACGTGGATCTTGGTCGTTCTCGCCGTCTGTTGCCCGACAAACTCGTCAAGGACGGCACAATCTGCAGGGTCCTGGATGCAAGGCTTTACTTCGTCATACAACGCTTGCAGGTTGGACGTCCCGTAGCCCCAATCGTTCTTTGCGCTGGAGAATAGCGAGAGCCAAAAGGCCTTGGTCGGGACAAATCCTCGGGTCTGACAAGATCGTATCCAGTCCTGCAGGCTCTTGTAGCTTCGGCGTTTCCCGTGTCGTCGAACCACGAGATCAATCGTACTCTGGAGTAGCGGTGCTTCATGTAGTTGTGCAGACTCCTCAATGAACTCCTCCAGCTCGCCCCACGTATGATTTTTGCCGTATTCGATGAATACTTGTCGCCAAGCTTCATCGTAGTGCTCCTGTTGGCGTTCGTTGAAGGGCTTGAGGCTGTGCATGCCGTGGAGCACTTGTCGAGCTGCCTGCCAGTTGCCACTTCGGGCGTGACCCGAGGCAAAGAGGCTGATCAATTTCTTGTCTCTTCCTGCGTAGGGACGATGTCTCTGCAATTCCTGGTAGACTGCATGTGCCCTGCGTGGCTCTCCGGCCTCCAACATCGTCTGGATCATGGCGCTGTGGAGTTGATAGGTCTTCTGGGTGTAGATGTGCTTGACATCAGTCCCAAGAAGCCCGATGATGCGGTCGTACAAAAAGCGGACCTGGTCGAGACTCCCCGACTTGTTCCAGTGTATCCCTAGCATCGGGGTCACGATGCGGAGATCCAGCGAGTCGGTAGGCTCGACACCCAGAACCCGCATGGTGTTGAGCACATCGAGTGCGGCATGGTAGTCCGTGCAATTCAGGGCCTTGAAAATCTCTTCGACGAATCGTCCTGAAAGAAGGCCGTGGTCGTCCGCTGGGCCAAATTTGGAAAGGTCCACGAATGCATCAAGGGCCTGCTGGAAGTGACCTGCGCTGTAGAACGATTTTACAGCTTTTTGGTACTCGAAAAAGCCGAACTGGCAGACCTGGTGGAGCTGTCGCAATTGGGACAAAGCCTCGTCTGGCATGCCAATACGAATCATGTTGTCCACAATCTTGCAGCGCGCCATGTCCGACCACAATCGGTTAGAACGAAGCCTGTACCCAGGCTCGTTTGTGATGTTCGCGAGAAATATCTGCCCAGCCATCCTCAGCTGTCGAATAGCTGAGGCGCGTGGGAGAGAGACAACCCGTTCTGTCGAGCATAATTGTTGTATTAAGCCCTTGGGGCCGTGTCCAAGATAGGCCTCCAGGCTGAGGGGACCGCGGGAGACCAGGAGAAAGAGTATTTCAGCGGCTTTAGAATGGTCTCCATACCGTTGGAAAGCACGGCACAAGTGTCGCGATAGCTCACAGAGCCAGGATGGCAGTGGCTGGCCCTCGGGGACCTCACCGCATGCTCGGCGAAAAAGCTCCAGTGCGGCGTCTGTAGACTGAGGGATGTCCCGCTCCTCCTGCAGCCAGATGCGTAATTCTTCTAATGCGTCCAATGTGGTTACCGAGCATGATCTTGCTGAGGAGGTTTTGAAGAATTTGCGTAAGGAGAAGGCAAGATGATCGGGCCGTTGTTTCGATGGGTGTCGGCGAGGCCGAGAATCGGTCGTAGTGGAGGTGTGATTTGCAAGACTGCTTGTCAAATCCCGAGCGACTGCTTCGTTTCGCGTGGTGGGCTGAGGCTTCCGTGGATCGGGGGGGGCTTCGTCAAGGTCGGCATCGTTAAAGTCCAGCTTGTCCCAGAACCAGCGAGCATGTTCGCGTCGACTCTCTCGGGTTGCTGCCGGTGATGAGTTGAAGAGGTTTGCGTCGCCATGCGTATCTTCCCGGATAGCCTCGAGAGCCGAGCTGGCAGACGAGCTGTAGCATTTCAGGGACTTGAGTTTCCTTCCATTTTCCACGGCCGAACGCGCAATGCTGATGCGTCGCCTCCTTTCCTCGGCGAGAAGAACGAGGGAGCATGAAGTTCCGAAGATGATACCTCGGAGGGCATGCAGAGCGGCCTTGGAAGGTACTGGCCCAGAAGGCGCCATGGTCGCTGAGTCGGTTGAGATTCCGTCGGATGGCCGTTACATCATGTGCATGATGATATGGGCATTGGGGGCGGCTTGTCTACGGATCGCAATACGACGACCAGCGACCAGCGACCAGCCGGGTGGAGGTTAGGTATAAAGTTGAGGTGTCGTCGTTACCTTTGGCAGGTACGGTAGCTTTCTCGTGGTGTCGTACGTTTTTTCGAGGTGGGAACATGAGCAGCATTCGGCCCATCGAAGGCCTGGCTTGAACCACAGCAGTCCGATCCTTAGTCAGCATCACCCCAAGCACTCCGCATTGGCCAATGATGTTCAGCTTGCACTGTGGGACTTCAGCACGAGAGACGTCACGTGGGAGTTGCCAATCCACCGACTCTCGAAAGATCAACACTGTAAGAGGATTAATCCATCCGTGGATGTCACAATTCAACATGGGAATCGTTGACCTCCTGGATGCACCATACCGTTTGACTACCAATTGGATGTTCCTAACATTGCGACTGCGGACTCGGATACATCATGAGAAACTGGGTGCTTCTCGGCGCGGCGGAAGCTGGCTGAATGGACTCGATAAGTACCGATGGCTTCATGGCTGAGGTGAGCCATGAAGTTTCCCCGGCTCTTGCGGAAACATCATTACTCCTGCCCGGGAGTTCAGTGCCAGGCATAAGGCAGCTGCCATACTCCGGTCCCGTTAGGTGCCTACCGTGTGAGGTATGCGTACAAGACAAATCTCCACTCCTTGGAAGGCATCGCGGCGTTTGGCGTCGGTGTTAAGCTAAACGACGGGAAACCACAGCCGAAATCCAAAGTCAATGAGATCATGCCGTGTTGATCGATTCGTCCGCCTTTGAGCGGCTGAGGTCTAGCCTGCTCGGGTAACCACCTCACCTCCACAGTCCCAACCCATCCGCGTGAGCTCGGGTTGAGCTTCTCAACTCCGCAAGTTGTGCGAACCTATATATCTCCAGCCCGTCCCCTCTCGGCCACCCGCCTTCTCCATTCCCTTCAACTTCTTCAACTTCTTCGGCGTTGCAACCCCCAAAAAGAGGATTGATTGATCACTCCTGAACTTCCCGAACCTCCCGAAAGTCTCCATATCCCATCGCCGTCATGTCTGCTCTACCGATGGCCCCGCCTCCCACGAGCGCCCTCGCTCGCTACAGGCTGCTCTCCCCCACGGCTGCGGTCAGGGTGAGCCCCCTGTGCCTAGGTGCCATGAACTTTGGCAACGCATGGTGCGTACACGAGTATCTTACCGAACGGTAGACCTGTTGTTCTGACCAGCCTCCGTGCCTCCAGGGAGGGGTACATGGGCACCTGTGACCAGAAAACAGTCGAGGACATCCTTGACTACTTCTATCAGCAAGGCGGTAACTTTATCGACACCGCCAACAACTACCAGTTCCAGGAGTCCGAGGCCTGGATTGGGCAGTGGATGAAGTCCCGAGGCGTCCGCGACCAGATGGGTGAGAGGCTCCTTCCTACCTCACACCTCACCTCCCGAGCCAACGAAGTCCATCCCCGACTGACCATTCAACAGTGATCGCCACAAAGTATACCACCAACTTCAGAGCTGGCCCAAACGCCCCCCATATCATGGCAAACTACACCGGCAATGGATCCAAGAGCCTTCTGACGTCCGTCGAAGCTAGCCTGAGAAAACTGCAGACTGATTACATCGACCTTCTCTACGTCCACTGGTGGGATTATTCCACGTCCATTCCCGAGTTGATGCAGTCCCTCAACAGCCTGGTTGTCTCTGGCAAGGTCTTGTATCTCGGCATCAGCGACACCCCTGCCTGGGTCGTGAGCAAGGCCAACGAGTACGCGCGCAACCACGGCCTCCGCCAGTTTTCCGTTTACCAAGGCCGCTGGTCGGCGGCTTCGCGTGACTTTGAGCGCGACATCATCCCGATGGTCAGGGCCGAGGGAATGGGCCTGGCACCCTGGGGCGCGCTTGGCGGAGGCGCTTTCAAGACGGAAGAGCAACGCAAGTCCCAGGAGGGCCGCAAGGTTCAAGCCAGCGAGGCGCAAATCAAGATTAGCCAGGTGCTGGAAAAGATCGCCGACCGGAAGCACACCATCATCACGAGCGTGGCCCAGGCCTACGTGATGCACAAGGCGCCCTACGTGTTCCCCATCATCGGCGGCAGGACGATTGACCATCTCAAGGGCAACATCGAGGCCCTCGGGGTCCAGCTCAGCAGCGAAGATATCCAGGAGATTGAGGGCGCTGTACCATTCGAACTCGGTTTCCCGCACAATTTCTTGTGGGGTGAGAAGCTGCCCGAGACGAATACCAGTGTCTGGCTGCTGGGCATGGGCGGTACATATGACTACGTCCCCGAGACACAGGTACGTGTGATTTGCACTGCACCGAGGAATCGTGCCGCTAACAAGTATCAGCCCATCGCGCCAAAGCAGAGCGACAAATAGGGTCATCGAAAACAGCGCCGATCGAGGCGATCGAGGTAGGGCGATAAGTCGATTGCCGGCTAAGGGTTCACTGCTTGGGTTACCAAGGATGAATGAGCAGAGCCTGAGAATACAGACTTGGCGTTGCCTGAATGATGCTGCCTTCATATCAATTAGGACGTTCCTTCTACCTGCTGGGGAGACCTGACTGAGTAGTCTTACTTATTTGAGGACGCCATCAGGGTAGTATTCTTTGCAATGGAATAAACTATACTGTATGTCCGCGTCGTCTTGGGTGAGCGGAACGCTGTGCTTCACCAGACAACATTCTACTCACTTGTGATTGTATCGAGATCGAACGAGACTAGACTTGTTGACTGGGCCTGACATGTGATGGAGGGGAGGGGTCGGATCGGAAGGGCGGTGAGCCGGCTGCCCACCACTGCCGTACTTGACCGTCTCTTTTCAGGGGGCATCTTGCCTGTCAATTGTCCACATCCCGTCTGTTAGGGGGGGAGGGAAAAGGGGCGCAGCAGGGGCCCGTGATTGGATGGGTCGCGCGGTGGGAGCCGTGGTGGCACGACTTGTGGTCCCAGAATGGCCTTGTCTAAAATTTAGAACCCCCCGTTTTCGCATTGGGGCAATTACGAATGGCAGACGAACTGACGACAGGGACTTGAGAGCAGACCACCTCGCTGTCACGACCGGCAACATTTTCTGCCACTTTCCCTGCGTCCTCGAACCATACTCGGTATTTAATATTTCGCCGGGACTTTCTTTCCTCAGCAGGAACCTCCATGCCCACACGCATCCCCAACGCCATCCCGTCCGTCCCCTGAAGCGAACTCGACCGCGATTCCCCGAACCCTTCGGAGCGCCATCTCATCCCTCCACCCTTCCGACAACATTTCAGCGACCATGGCGAGCCTCAAGGCAGGTACCGATGCCCGCAGGGAGCGGCGGAGCAGGTATCACGAGGCGGATGTGGTCGTGGTTGGTGCCGGTGTCTTCGGATGCGCTGTCGCCTATGCTCTGGGAAGACAAGGCCGCAGCGTGCTCTTGCTGGAGCGGTGGATGCATGAGCCCGATCGCATCGTCGGCGAGCTTCTGCAGCCCGGCGGCATCGCGTCCCTGCGGAAACTCGGCCTCGGCGATTGCTTGGACGGCATCGATGCCACCCCCTGCTACGGATACAATGTGATATTCCACGGCGAACCCGTCCAGATCCCTTACCCTCCCCTCGACCAAGGGGGCAATATCGTCGCAGGATACAGTGGCCAGGCAGGCTTTGTTCCTTCGACCGAAGGCAAGCAGAACGAGGGTCGAGGCTTCCACCACGGCCGTTTCATCATGAACCTGCGCCGCGCATGTCAGAGACAGGAGAACATTACCGTTGTCGAGACGGAAGTGACGGGAACCATCAAGGGAGAGGACTCGGAGCAGGTCCTCGGCGTCATGGCGCGCACCACAAACAAGGAGACGGGTGAGAAGGAGCCCGATTACTTCTTCGGCAACCTCACCATCATTGCCGACGGCTACGCCTCCAAGTTCCGCAAGGAGCTCATCCCCGAGACACCCGTCGTCAAGTCAAAGTTCTACGCCCTCGAGCTCATCGATGCGCCCATGCCCAACCCGGGCTACGGCCATGTCTTCATCGGCAGCGCCTACCCCGTACTCATGTATCAGATCGGCAAACGCGAGACTCGTGTCCTGATCGATGTGCCTGATAAGATGCCGGAAGCTTCTCCAGCCGCTGGCGGCGTGCGTGGCTACATCCACAACTGCGTCATACCTGCTCTCCCCGAGCAGCTCCGTCCATGCGTCGCCCGCGCCCTCGAGGACGGCAAGATCCCCCGCTCCATGCCGAACTCGTGGCTCCCGCCCTCACGCCAGCCCGACATTCCTGGCGTCCTCCTTCTCGGCGACGCCATCAACATGCGCCACCCCCTGACTGGCGGTGGGATGACCGTTGCCTTCAATGATGCCCTCATCATCTCCGAGCTGCTCTCCCCTGAACAGATTCCCGACCTCAGCGACCCTGCTGCCCTGCGTGTTGCCAAGAATACCTGGCATTGGCGCCGCAAGAGCCTCACCTGCATCATCAACGTCCTCGCGCAGGCGCTCTACGCCCTGTTCGCCGCCGACGACCGCCTCCTGCGCGCCCTCCAGCTCGGCTGCTTCTCCTACTTCCAGCGCGGCCTTGCAGACGAGCCGGTCTGCCTTCTCGGCGGCCTCTACCAACGCCCTTCCGTTCTCGCGTACCATTTCTTCAGTGTCGCCTTCCTCGCCATCTGGATCAACGCTCTGAACGTCATGAGCGGGCCCCTTGGTTTCCTCAAGCTGCCCCTGGCGCTTGTCGATGGTATTCTCATTCTCTGGCGCGCTAGCGTCGTCTTTTTGCCCCTCATCTGGCGCGAGAGCATGTAAGAGACTTGGCGTTAGAAGTAGACGCATCTACATGTGGAGTTTATTGTTGCAGTAGAGGCGAAAGAGCGAGCGCAGACGGATTTGTTGCGGCATTTGCATGGCCTGCTCCAGCGGCGGCGGCGCTCGCTGCGAAATCCAAAGATCAACCACCTTGTATATACCTTTGAGACTTAGATACTGGCGCAAGGGGTAGGTGTTTTTTGGTTTTGGTATGATGGCATGTGGCAAGACAGACTTATTTAATTATAATCACGACGAGCTCATTATGGAGCGGAATGAGATACAAGTATACCACCCGCATGTGTCCCCTGCCGCGCACAGGACTCGGAGTGCAAGTACTCGCCATTGGCAGAGGAGCCCGAAGCTGTGGTTATGAAAGCCACGTAGTCTTTGCCATGCTCAAGCCGAGGCACTATACCGGAGGTCTTGGGCCCCTATTCCGAGACTCTCAGGGCAGCACCGTCGTACCCTAAGAGCCAGTGCGGCGGGACGGCTCTGGGCTCGATCCCCGAGCCTTCATCCTAGGTGTCGCTGTTCGTGTGCTGACCTGGACAGCGCGGATTCCCCAACGTTAAGCTGCTCTCTGTACAGCCGCTGGCCTCGTGCAACCTCTACATCTCAAACAGGGCTCTGTGAGAACGCTAGCTCAGGTCAGTCGCCGCCTATAGACGCCCATCATCCAGCTAGCTCTCAGCACGGCCAGGCCGACGGCCATGCGGATGCTGTCGGACACGAGGCTCATCTTGGAACCGGCGACCTCGTGCCACTCGATGGGCACCTCGACGACGTGGATGCCGGGGCTGGAGCCGATAACTCCGCCATCGGCGCCTAGGACGGGTGCGGGGGGTGCAGACTCGGCGAGGAGAAGCATCTCAATGTCGAAGATCCAGCCCTCGACGTGCATGTAGGGGATGATGTGGGGGAGGGTGGCCCGGGTGAACAGCTTGAAGCCGCATTGTGTGTCTCGGAGGCGCGATGTGGCAGGCGGCGTGAGGATCATGAGGACTAGATGGAACGAGCGCATGAGGAAGTTGCGGAGAGCAGAGCGCTGGGGAGGCTGGTTAGCACTCAAGGTAACCGTGAGCCGCGGAACCTACACAGAGTCGGGACAAACCTTGACGACTGCTTCACTACCGACGAGATGCGCGCGGCTTCCGATGGCGACGCCCCGGTGCGAGCCGTCGACGACCTCCTCGCATCCCTGGATCAGCCGTCCAAGATCATTGAACCTGGAGGCGCCGTCTGCGTCTGCGAAGAGAACGTACTCGCCGCGGGCGTGCCGCATGCCGTGGGTGACGGCGCCGCCCTTGCCGCGGTTCTTCTCCAGCTTGACCACCCTCAAGATATCGTGAAGGCCCTTTTCCCTTGCGAACTTGAGGCAGACCTCGATGGTGCGGTCCTTGCTGCCGTCGTCGACCACGATGATCTCGTAGCCGGCGAGTGCTTCCGCGGGGGCGTTCTGGACATGCCGACGAGACGCCGTGGGGCCCTTCGCCTTCCCGGGCCCTACAACGGGCGCAGAGGTGCCTCGACCGATAGTCTCGTCGAGATATTGGACTGCTTCCTCGAGGGTGGGCAGGATGCGGTCCTCCTCATTGTAGGCTGGGAAGATGGCAGAGACGCGGACTTCGGCGGGCTCGATGCTGCCTGTGTCGGGGATGGCATCGGCGAGGCGGGGGTCGGCCAGGCGAGTGCGTGTCTCGGAGGCTTGACGTTCGGCAAGCCATCGATCGAACCAGCACGGGAGGGAGCCGGTCTTGGGGCTTTCGGATGTGGCGGATGATGTGAGGTAGGTCTTTTCGGAGGGGAAAGCGGCGCGGGGCTTCGGCGCGATGTAGTGGAGGAGTAGAAGGAGCTATATAATTATTCCGGTCAGCCTGAGCCATGGCAGGACCGGGGATGATTGATTGTCTTCCAGAAAGACATCGCGAACACGTGCGGGGATGGCGGGGATGGTGGTGTAGTGGTGACCTACCGACGTGTGGGCCACGACAAGCAAGAAGACGAAGAGGCCGACCCGGACAGGCCAAGTAGTGCCGGCAAGCAGGTCCAAGAGGCCGTCCATGGTCGCGCGCACCTCAGAAAGGTGTGGTATATATGCGCGTGGTGCTGTGGACGGTCAATTGGGTGAAGCGTGCATGAGCTTCGGCGTCAGCTGAGGAGATGTGTTCGTTTGCGACTCTGTGGCCGAGTTGGGGAAGTTTGGAGCTAGCAGGCCGATCTACGTCAGGGGCAGGCTCGACGTTGGAGCTTGGCGCCGACTTTCGGGGTCCTCCCGTTGGTGGCGCGCAAGGCTAACCAACCATGAGGTGTGATTGAACGGTGAATCGATGAAGGCTCGATGCTTGTCATTGGTGGCAGCCTTGCATTAGCGTGGTCTTCCCGTCGTTTCTGGGTGCGTGGCAGCCCGTTTTTGCAAGGGTCCGGCCGGCGCAAGTTCTCGCGGGACCCATTCCGCTTCGGGAATCCACGTTGCCTGCCTCTTGACCTGAACCTGAATTCTAGTCGCCCCCAAGACAGCCCGAGGGACTGTTCAGGTCCATGGCAGCCCTGCAGATTCAGGTCCGTCAACTTGTGCGACCTCGGACGCTCTAAGACTATTCTTACCTGGGTAAGGAGTACCCGCCCACCTTGCGAACTATCGTCTCGATGGGTACGGTATAGCGTTGATTTCTTTTCCCCTCCATCACTTAGGTGAAACTTAGTTCTTTGGAATTCAAGTAAAACACTGCAAAGCGCCCGACTTCCCAACCTCAACCGGTGGATTCTGGCCGCTGTTGCCGGCCGGATCTTTCTCTCGTCGCACGCACAAGACAAGCTGAAGCCCAGACCGGCCTGCCAAGCAGCACCAGCAGAAACACCGTTCCATCCCGTCTCGTTAAGGCAGATCAGTGTCCTCGCCAAGTGCGTCTGGGCACAGACAGGAGTCACGCGGCGATGCCTTCCTCGCAATGGATCCCTCTGTCGGGCTGCGTCCGCGTGTGGTCCATCCCCTTCGCGAAGCGAGATGCGATGTCTTCTTTCGGTCACACACCCTCGCCATCTATCTTCACTTCTAAACAGTCGTCACAACCACCCCTTCTGCCGCCACCTTGATCCGGCCAAGATGACCCGGTCAGGGCATCAGATCAGGCACGCATGGCCCGAGTCACGGCATGCTTGATTGGGACTCTGATCCCACGTTGCGCGCAGCACGTTCCCCCATGCACGCACGTATCAATATAATCCCTGCCCGGCATGCTCAGCCGCTCCCAACGGCAACCGCCAGGCCTGCTGGGAAAACATCCGAACACACACCTCGAGCAAAGACCCGCAGAGCCCATGCACGCCGACGTTCTCAACTGTCAGCCCGCAGCTTGCTCCCCTCCCCCCCGGTGAGCTGAGACCCGCGGCGAACCACACGCCTTCTTTCCATCTTTTAGCGACGCCCTCGGGCTGTAGGGAGCCAGGATGCAAGAAACGTGCATCGTGTGCGTGCCACTAGGTATGCGCTGGCATCGGAGGAAAGTTCAAGGCCACAAGCCCGCACACGCCCATGTCGCCTCGGTCACGAATTATCCCCTGCTATTTGAGCGATTATGATGGTTACCATCGATTATCTTATCTTGGCTGACGAGCTCCTGATGGGATCTTGCCGGTTGACCGCTGTCCAACAAAGTCTCACATCCGATCCCCCATGTCAGACGTACATACATTGGGACTTACTCGGACTATGAGTGAATCACTGATTGACCTCTTCAATCGGGAAACTTTGCCAACTACGCCACCCCTCTTACGCAACCAGATGCAATAACCATGTGGACCATGCGATAGTGACAGCCTGGAACCTGATGCCACCGCAATGTGAGCCTACCTGCGCTCTGCACTGTCAGCGTCACCGGCGGAATCAATTCGTCAGTCCTCCCGGCGCCCGCCCAGGGCTGAACCTTCTGCCTGGTCCCAAACCAGCGCCATTCTACGCCATGGCCCCCAGCCTGACCAACTCGCCGTCCACGCTGCTCCAGGGCTTGACAAGGCGCTGATATGCATTGGCCTGGACATGCAATGCCCCCCACCGATGGCGTGTTCTGACGCATGCACATACGGAGGAAACTCCAAGGATCCGGACGTGGTCGGTCAAAGAAGCAGGCCTCCCGTCGCAAAACGCGGTGAAACGATTTGGATAGCTTTCTTTTCTGGCTCATGTCTTAGGTATCCTGCTGGGCCTCGTGTTGCTTTTCCCGCCCTCCTGCTCACTCCTCCAGGCAGCGAGCGGTGAACAGCTGCCGACATACCGGTGGCGGCAGCTTTCCGCGAACATCCTGAGGACCCCGAGAACGTGGCGATGCACTGCAATGCATGTGTGTGCTCGTGGGTGCGGGCCCTTCTAGTCCCATAACACCTACGCGAGTTTCTGGGGAAACTGAAATCCCGAAATCCAGCCCAAGAAACGCCATTGATCTAAAACTTGAAGCCTCAAAGTCCCATGTCGTGATAACGTCCGTTCCTTCGAATCAATATGCGAGAAGAACAGCGATGTAATAAGAAAAACCAAAAGAGAATAAGCTGTTCATATGTGGTTGATTAGAGCGGCCGAAGATATCCGATGCCGAGGAGGTATGTGCTGTGAGAGTAGAGCAGGCCAGAGAGCGGCCTGGGTAGATGGATGGCGAGGTATCTTGATGATTGATGATGGCCGCAGTGTGTCCTTATACGGCCACGGCAGAGTTGCCCCGAGACGACCAGCGGCTCTTCTTGGTGAGCTTGGCCCCGCCAGGAGGCTGCTTGGAGAGACGTTTGCTCTTGGTCGGCGCCGGCGCCGGCTCGGGCACTACGTCGGCCGTCTCGCGCACGGGGGGCGCCGTCGTGTAAGCGGAAGCTTCTGCCGAGACAGAAGGATACTCGATGTGAGAGTCGATGGTCTCCAGCTCGGTAAAGCGGGTCACCTTGGCCTTGGAGACGCGACGCTCTTTGTTCGATCTGGTAGGAGAGACTTCGGCAGCCTCCACGGCGGGGGTTTGCGCGGTGGCAGGTTCCCAGGTAGGCTCCTCTTGGGGCGCTGCCGCAGGCGTGGGCGGAGCTGAGATGGAGACGGAAGACTTGGTTGACATCGGTGCCGAATTGGCCGCTGATGATGGGGCGGTCGAATTAGTGCCAAAGTTGAAGGAGGCGAGAGAGACGTGTGCCGTGGACAGGCTCTGCTGGCTAGAGGTTGAGGCCGCGGAGGAGGCAGCGGCAGGGTTGTCGAGTCCGAGTCCACCAGAGAGCTGCACAGGAGGCAGCGGCGCCACGGCGGGAAGAGGCCCGTAGCCGCGTGTCATCATGGCGGCTGGCGGCCTGCGATCAAACGACGATGCTGCCGCCGCCCGGGCCAACACGGCAGGGTCGCCGCCTCGCTCGGACGCATCCGAGGCCCTGCGGGAGCTAGGATGAAGGCGGTGGGCCATGGGACGGCTTGCCGCCGTCTGGTGCAGAGGAGACATGCCCACGGACTGAGGCATGGTGCTGTGGCGGTGGAAGCTCGGTCGGATCTCAAGGTCATCTTGAGAGCTGGAGGAGTCACCAGAGCTGCCGAGAGGAGAGCCTGAATAGAGGCACGGGGTCAGCTATTGGGCCATGCTGCGGGGCCATCGCGGCCGATGCTCAACTCACCTTTGCTGGACGCTGAGCTCTGTCTGCCAGACTCGGACGGGGGAAGCTTCTCAGCCTCCTTGCCCTTGATCGACGGGGCCACCCCGTCAGGCATGGAGTACATCAGCTCAATTCCCCGATCCCAAGGCGGCATGGGAGGAACACCGCTGTAGCTGTATGCTCGCGGCATGTTGCCCGCAGGGTTCGCATGCATGGACGGGTAGCTGACGTAGGACAGAGAGCTGGCCACGCGAGGGATGCCCGTGACGCTGGGAGGACCAGGCATCCTCATGTCCCTGCCGCTAGCAGCCATTGCGCTCCGGCGGCGGTTCTGCTCGACAATCTTGTCCCTGTCGTCGTTCTTCCAGCTCGGGGGAGCGCCGCTCAAGGCGTCGATGGCGGCATGGGTGGGAACATGGCGATAGGGCGCGCTCTCGGCTTCTTTCCTGGCCCTGTCTGCCTCCTTCTGCTGATGCTCCTTGGCCGACTGGCGGGACCTCCTGATCTTAGAGAAAACGGACATGATGGCGGCGGCGAGAAACAGGACGAGCGTACCAACTGGACCTCAGCACAAGGTCCGACTGAGGGGTTGGCAGCGAGTCCGAGACGTATGTATGCGTCCGGACAGGTCGGGATTGAAAAAGTGGTGAGATGAGGCGAGGTGACCACGCGAACCTGACCAGACTAGGAAGGCGCGCAACAAGACAGGCCGGGTAGATACCCCGGACGCACCAGATGCCTGGGTTTCGTGAGGGGTCGTGGTATGGTGGCGCAGATTAGCCCAGGCCAAATGAAATGGGTGCTGCTGTCTGGGCGACGTGTCTGAAATGAGTAGGTCCCAAGGATTCTGAAGCCGCCGGCCGATTTTCTGGAGAAGAATGACGGGAGAGGCCCCTGGATCGTAGGTAAGCCCGGAGAAACCTGCACTAAAGACCCCGGTTTGTCAGGAACGCGAGCTGGAGGGTGGTTTGTCTTGGTGGTGGTGATCGGCGTTCGGTTGACACCGAAGGGCTGGCTTGCTGGCTGGCCTGGCCTGGCGGGACTTCTCCTCGAGGGAATTGGGCGCGCGAAACACGAGTTCAGCCAATGAGTTGATCTGCTGGACGCCCGGGATGAGGTGATCTCTGTCCGGGCAAAGAAGCCGCGACGCCTCCGAGTCAATCGACACAGAGGCTTGTGAAGAAATATGAGGTTCAGCGCCAACCGGGGCGGGAGGCGGCTGCCGGAATGGGACAGGCGTGGAAGGCGTGGAAGGCTTCTGGGCAGCTCTCGGGCCACAGGAGGCAGGGAAGAGGGTGGCAATCAGATGTGAGTGCTGGTCCAGCAGGCGTAAGAGGGTTGTTTGCCAGTGCAGCTCCAGCACTCATCAGTGTCCTCGTGGAAGAGTGTTGAGAGGGATGAGCAGCGGAACCATCTGCTTCCCAGACCGCACAGCTGAAGCTGGGTATCCTCGTCTCCTTTTAAGGCGAGGGCGTGTGGACCAGGCTGCAGGCGTGTGGGTGTGTGGATTAACAGATAGGGAGGGTGGGCGTTCTCAGAATGCCCGTGTGCAGCCCTGGGATTGTTGCTGGTGGGTGGGTGGCTTTCCAATGTACTTATGCCCCCTTGGCATGGGTCGGGCTGGGCTGGAGTTGCCCCTGCTGCTGCAGACACGGTCTGGGATCTCCTCGACTCCTCTATCATGGCCCTGGCAACCTGGCCTGGCAACAAACGAGACTCGGGCTTGGGCTAGTAGTGTTGGCAATCGGGATCAAAGACCCCACGTTCGGCTACCGGCGTCGAAACTCGCGCGGGACGTTGGGACCTGCTAGCGAGTGCTGGCGCCGCCTTTCCGGAATCCCGAATCGAAAGACAATGGATGCCCCGAGGAAACATGCAAGCTCTTCTGGCGTAGCGTTGGGAAGCGCCTCGTGTCTGCAGTCAGCGGTGTCTCGCCGGCCGGATAGACAATGACCCAAGCCAACCACCACGGAGACAAAGTCCCCCCCTGTCCCCAGCGAGACAAACAACCCGTCTAGTGCTGGAAGGTCCTCTTATCAGCCTTCCCTGAGACGAGTGGTGAACTTGTCTGTCCGTTCGTCGCAGCGGACTGTTTGACATTCGACCTGGTCCAAGGGGCCCCTCCTCCTCCCATGCCCAAGATCGAGCCTCGTATTCCATTCCAGGAACGGGACGGGTAGTGCTGAGGATCCCTGTAGGGATGCGTCGTCCACGTCGATAGCGTGGCGGCGTGGCGGGCCAGCGAAGTGACCTCACAGGGCGACTGGGACAAGTCCAATGCGATAGTGATGGTGCCAGACTGCTAGGACCTTCGCTCCCCGTTCCAGCCGCAGCGGATCACCACCGTCCGCTTTCAGGGGAGGACCTGGTCCACGCCAAACATCGCGCACGACGGCGGGAACTTAAGACGCAAGCCCCCGGGTCAACGGTCGCTGGCCTCGATGTGCCGTGTCTCACGTAGAGCGAAAATCTGTTTGATGATGGGAGGCAGAGGAGAATGTTTCCTCTTATTAGCCGTACCGAGTGATCGGGAGATGTGCCATAGTTTACCTAGGTAGGCAGAGCATCCGAGTCATTGGTTCGGGCTTGTACTTTCGCTGTACACATGCTTAGTTACCGACTTCAGCTTGGACGGCGAAGCCACCTGCACGACCTCCCCATCGGGCCCATTCCTGCGCTCGTGTTGCAGGCGGTGATACATACATGCGGTAGGTACGTATGTAGGTACTTGTTTGTACTGGAGCCGATAAGCAGGTCGAGACAAGGGCTCGGCCCCGGACCCGACGGTCTTGTGCCAAGTCGGGAGGATCAAAAACCAGGAAGCAGACAAAGTGATCAAATATCCGAGACGCTGGCATCCAAACGGCGTGATCTTCCACGGGCTCGTGCAACGCTTCGAGCACCCCGAGTTTGTCTCAGTGCCTGATCTCAGGCGAGGCTGTGGTGGGAGATTGGACGCCGCCGGGATGCCATTCCATCCATCTGGCTTGTGCCGGTCCGAGAGCTCGTATGCCTCTTATGCACAACGATAAGGCCGAGATGTCAGACAGGGAAGGGCGTGATTGCTGCTGCAAGGATCTTGAGCGATCTTATCAACGGCGAGCGATATGGCATTTGTCGTAGTTGTCCCGACCATTGCCTCGATCGCCGGCCAAGCCGGAGGTTTCTGCGGCTCCGAAATCCAGTGGCGCTCTGATGAATCCTCACGGGCGAGCTCAGTCGCGACTTATTGGCTCCTCGTCCCGAAGATAGGGACATCCACCAGGCTGCATACGCATCTCTGGACATGAGAAGTCAGGGCCCATAGAGACTCGACTGATCCGTGCTGAATAGGTAAATAAGAGATGCATCCAATGTCTCAGAGGGCGCCATCTCGCGCAGGCATTCCAAGGGCGCCATCTCGTGTGACGTCTCGAGAGTAAGTCTCGAGGGATAGCTAGTATGAGGTGACCAGAAGTTGTATTTCCCGATGTGCTCCCGACAGTGAGTGACTCGGAAGATAGTAAACGTCCCGTATACCGGGCAGGTCGTCGTGTTAAAGGTCCGGCGATGGGCGCCCTGAACTAGCCTGATCCGTGCTGAATGCAACAATGGAGAATTTGCGGGGAAGAAACCCATCAACGTGAAGGAACGGCGGGTTGTCTCACACCTGACGATGTCAAGGTTCGAGATGCACGTGGTCTCCCGGTTGAGATTGCCAGCCAGTGCCAATGCCGGGGCATAGGGCGTGGAGGATGAACCCCGACCTGGCATGCTTGACGATCAAACGAGAATGGGAAGCTTCATGACGGAGATCCGCATCGTGAGGGCGGCGATCAAGGTTGAAACATGCGAAGTGATGGGTAGAGATTCATTTGCAAGCCAAGGAGCTCTGACGTTCTGAGATATGGAAGGCCCTCGTAGCCCACCTTTCATCCTAAATTAACGAGGAATGTAGGTCGGTGATGCAGGCAGGCAGCACGCTAGCACCCGAAGCTTAAGCTTTTCTTCCTCGCGCTGGGGCGCCCTGCCCCTGTCGTCAACACCGGCCCAGGAACCCCCAACCCAAGCACACAGGCGCCAGGCGCCAGGCCCGACGGGACTGGAAGTCAGAAGGCAGGCACGTATCAGGCGCCTATCCCGAATCGGACATTCGACGATCAAGGTGGAACGACCAAGGGACTGCCGATTGGCTATCCGCATCTCCAAACCGCTCTGGCTGACGTAGCGGCACCTGCTGGCAGTTGCTGAACATCTGTCGGCAAAGATTTTGATGGGCGGCGACAGCGCAGCACGGGCCACTTGCTGCCGGGGGGACCCGCTTGGGGAACTTGAGAACCGGCCGATCACGCGCATTCGCCCACCACCCGCCTGCAAGTCCTGGACAGCCTCAACTTCTTCCTGGTCACATCCCCCGTCTTTCCCCCCATCGACGCCCAAGTCTTGCGCCTGCGCTAGCATCTCCCATCAGAACACACGAGCACCCGGCATTTCGGCCCAGCCTCGCGATCATCTCCCGCATCGATATCGCCATCCTCCTGCGCGACTTGTCCCTCGCTATCTATTGCGTCGGGCGACCCGGGCGACCGCTGGGCCTCTCTCCCTCTGCGTTTCGTTATCTTCCAATCCCCATCCCCGGTAATTGCGCGACCGACCGACCGGCCGACCGACTGCTTCCTCGCCACCGGTTTTCATGGCGATCTGACCCAAGAGTCTCTCGCCCCCCCTCCTCAACCGCACATCATTCCATCCGCGACCGCGACGACGTCACACTGAAATAGGCATCTTCCCAGGCGCCTCAGCCGCCTTCTCGCGATCCTCACCTCCTCTTGCTCGTCGTCGCCTCGTCCATCCTCCGCCAATTCGCGCCTGTCATCGGCGCGACTGCTTGGAAAGTGGCGCTCACTATACTTAGCCAGAGCGACTCCGAACTCTCCCTGCAACAACATCTCGATCTCGCTCCGGATATCGTCAACTTCCCACCCCGGCCTGCGACCGAGGGGGACGCTCAACCCTCGATGATGGCACAGCCCGTGCCTCATCAGACGACGGACAAAAAGCGCGTCAAGGTCTACGAGCTGCGCAACAATGACTGGTACGATAGAGGAACCGGATTCTGCACGGCTGCTTTCCTTCAGGTACGTAATTCTGCCCCTGGCTTGAACTCCTGCCCTTGCACCTCCATCCGCGCCCAGATCGCGCGACTGCCAGCCCCCGCCCTTCTCTCCCTCTCCCCCCCTCTCTCTCTCTGGCCAGCATATGAGTTTGGACTAACAATCCTCTCTTACGTTCCGCAGCATTTGGAAGATGGCCAGCCTCGTGACCCGCGAGTCTGGGTAGAAGCCGAAGACCCGCCCAACCGTTTACTTCTCGAGACCAAGGTGGCCAAGGAGGATACCTTCCAGAAGCAACAAGGCATGTGGCACTCCCTGTTGCATAGACCCCGCCACATTCATAACCTAACGGTTGCTCCAAACAGAAACATTGATAGTATGGACCGATGTCAGCAGCGGCATTGACATGGCCCTCTCCTTCCAGGAAGCAGAGGGCTGTCTGTTGATTTGGTGCGTTCCGAGAATCAATCTTCCACCCATCCAAACGTTCCATCGTACTGACATGTGTCGCTCGAACAGGAAGTTCATCAGCAGCATCCAAACGACATTTCAAGGCCCAATGCCCGCACCAGGTATTATCAATGGCGGTCGCAGCAGGGATCGAGCTGACCTTTACGAAGCTGAAGACAGCCTATCCGATGATCTGGCCATGGACGTTCCGAACACCGTGAGCCTTCCCGCGGCCGAGCTCAGGAATCTGAACGAGATCGAGACGACAATGCGAATGATGAATCAGACCGCCAACGGCCGCGACGCACTTGCGAAGTTCATCATGGGCGAGGATTATATCGGCAAGCTCATCCCACTCGTCGAAATGGCGGAGGACCTCGAGAGTCTCTCTGACCTGCATCGCCTATGCAACATTGTCAAAATTATCATTCTGCTCAACGACACGGGCATTATCGAGCATGCGGTATCCGACGAGTGCGTTCTCGGCGTCGTGGGCGCCCTCGAGTACGACCCCGACTTCCCGAGCCACAAGGCAAACCATCGCCACTGGCTTGATAACCAGGGCCGTTACAAGGAGGTCGTTCCCATCGAGGATGACGTGATCAGACGCAAAATCCACCAGACGTACCGACTTCAATATCTCAAAGACGTCGTGCTGGCCAGGATCCTCGACGACCCTACCTTCTCCGTGCTTAACTCGCTCATTTTCTTCAACCAAGTCGACATTGTGCAGCACTTGCAGGGAAACGCCAGTTTTCTGAATGAGTTGTTCGGTATTTTCAGAGCCGTTCAACCCGATCAGAGGAAGAAGAAGGACGCTGTCCTCTTCATCCAGCAGTGCTGCGCGATCGCGAAGAACCTCCAACCTCCGGCGCGCCAGACCCTGTACAACAACTTCATCGCACACGGCCTTCTTCAAGTGATCAACTTTGGCCTGCGGCATGGCGATGTGGCGGTTCGCGTTGGCGCAACGGACATACTCGTTTCACTTATCGACCACGATCCTCACATGATTCGACAGACGCTCTACCGACAGATCCAAGACGGACACCCGCTCTTGACGGATTCTTTGGTGGATCTGTTGTTGGTGGAGGCGGACCTTGGTGTTCGATCCCAGATCTCAGACGCCTTGAGGGTCTTGCTGGACCAAGGTCCACCAGTACCACAGCAACAACAACAGCAGCAGCAGCAGCAGCAGCAGCAGCCCCCGACCCAGGAATCATTTTCAAAGGCCAATGGAGAGTTTGCAGTCAGAAGTCGGCCCGGTGAAAACGTGCACGAAATGCTTCTTGCTAACTTCTATGATCAGTCGGCCAAGAAGCTTTTCAAGCCCGTCATTGCCCTCGAGGGGCGGAAAGACATGAATTTTACGGTCCAGCAAGCCGGCATGTTCACTTATTTGATAGATCTCATTTGCTTCTTCCTCCGCCAGCATCTGCATCGCAGCAAGTTTTTCGTCCTGCAGAACAACATTGCTCAGCGCGTCGTCCAGCTGCTCGACTGCCCGGAGAAGTACCTGCAGCTCGGTATGTTCCCAACTCGGCATCGAATTTGAATTCATTCATTGACAAATATCCAGTCTCCATTCGATTCTTCCGAAGCCTCATCGGCTCGCAGGATGACTTCTATATCAAGCACCTTACGGAGAAACAGGTGCTAGGCCCTATCCTGGATCTGCTCATCAAAACCCTCCCTCGCGACAATCTTCTGAGCTCGGCATGCCTTGAGCTTTTCGAGTTTATCAAGAAAGAGAACGTCAAAGACCTTGTCAAGTATCTCGTCCAAAATCACCGAGAGAAGCTTGTATCCCTGAGCTATCTCGACACGTTCCGCGAGCTCATACTCCGGTACGACCAGCCACAGAGCAGCGGTGCGACGGACTGCTTTTCGGAGGAGACTGAGGGGCCGAGACGACCGGTGCATCCCAATGCCAGGATGATGGAGCACATTGCCATAGATCCCAGCGAGGAGGAGTATTGGAACACGTCTGATGATGAAGAAGACGGCCCAGAGAGCAGAGCTCTTGACAGAGCTTCAACGAACGGCGCATCGACACCCTCGTCGAGACCTTTGGTTGACTACCCTTCTGACGAAGAGGTGGATGAGAACCAGGAAAACACCGTGCCAGGGGCGGCGACGACCAATGAACCCTCTTCGGATACCCGTACCGCCGACGACGCACCCCAAGAATCGTCCTCCCCAGCAGTGGCCCCTCCAGAGCGATTGTCGGAGAAGCGACGGCGCGAGGAGGACGACGAAGATGAGCTCGGCAAGCTCATGCAGAACAAGCGGCGGAATAGCAGTTCTGCCGGCTCCAACGCCTCGATTTCCTCCACCGGCGTTCCCAAGCGGAAGAAGGGCTTTGCAGACAGATCGAGTCCTTCGGTAGCTCCGAGGAAGATCTCCATTAGCATCTCGCCTTCCGTAAAGACGGGCGGGAACTCGAGGGCCGACGAAGAATCATGAGGCGTTTTTCCTTGCTTGTTTTCAACCACCAACGGTCGCCAGCGAGTACGGGCTGCGACGCTGGGGGATCCATTCCGGTCGTCTGGCTGATTTCTGTTGGAGCAGCGGGAAGGGGTGATTGGGACGGCGTTTGCCTTTGACGGAAGAAATACCTATGAAATGAAGGGATCGTTGTGGTTCTCTGTATGTTCTGCTCTCGCACAGAGCGTGTCGGTGGGCCAGATGGGCATGTGGGCAAGTCTGGCCAGGGATATCTTGTCGGTATGAGAGCCGAACTGTATTTCAGAAGGCCTGTTGTGGCTTCGTGGGAGCGGCAGTGGGAACAGGCGTGGACGAGCAGGAAGAAATTCGCCCTGGGTGAAGAGTCACGCCATGATTGACGATGTCACCGTTGGTTGACGGAACGCTGGCATGTATGGTAAAAGCCGGCCGTGAAGCGATGCCTGCATGGTAGTATTACCTATATAAATCCCCGGCCAACGCCGGTGAACACATCAAGCTCTCGGTACCTGGTCGGAATCTGAATGTGGCTGGCTCGGCTTACTCTGTCCACAATGACGGCCCCGTTGTTGGCTTTTCAGAGAGGGTCATCACATGTCACCGTTTCGAAATGGAAGACATTAGATCATGGTAAATCGCACTATCATGGGCCATGGGAACCTCGCTCACGCTTTATTGTCTTGAAAACCGCCTAGCCCAGTTCTCATATCCGTCTACCATGTCCTGCGTGACGCCCCGCGGCGTGCTCTCAATAGCTGCCACGACGTCGCGCATGTAAATCATGCTCTCGTCGTCACTCCGATTCCCATCGAGCCAGGCGTCGACAGCGCGGTTCGAAGCCATGGAGCATATCTGCTTAAGCTCCGCACCCGAGAAGCCCTGGGCCTGCCTCGCCAGCTCCGCGACATCGAGATCCGGCGCCGTACGGAGACGGTCCATGTTCATCCCGATGATGGCCTCGCGGCCCTCCTGGTCGGGAAGACCAACGTAGACGAAACGGTCGAAGCGTCCCGGGCGGAGGAGGGCGGGGTCGATGGCTTCGGGGCGGTTAGTGGCAGCGAGTATGAGGACGCCGGTGAGAGCCTCGAAGCCGTCCATCTCCGTAAGTAGAGTGGTGAGCATGTTGACGCTACCCTGGCTGCGAGATGCGCCGCCTCCGCCGGACCCGCCTGGACGCTGGCCGCCGATGGAGTCGATCTCGTCGAAGAAGATGATGCTGGGGCTCGCAGAGCGGGCGCGTTCGAAGAGACGGCGGACGGCACGCTCAGACTCGCCGACGTACATGTTAAGGAGCTCGGCACCCTTGACGGCGAAGAAATTGAAGCCAGACTCAGTAGCCATGGCCTGAGCGGACAGGGTCTTGGAGCAACCGGGGGGGCCGTAGAGGAGGAGGCCCTTCGGTGGTGTGAGGATGAGACGGCGCACCTGGGGGTCGGACGTGGTGGTGAGGCGGATCATGCGCTGTAGGGCCTTCTTGAGGCTTTCTTGGCCGCCGACGTCGCGCCAGTGGATTGTTGGCGGCTTGAGATTGACATCATGCATGGCAGTTGGCCGGGTCGAGCGGAGAGCTCGTTCGAGATCTTCGGTCGTGACGTAGACTGGCGCTGTGTCCAGGTCATCGAAGCCGTCCTGAGTCGGGTCAACACGCTCAGCGAGGACTTCCAGGGCGGTACCCATGAGCTTGCAAAGGTCAGACGCGTTGAAAGCATGGGTCTGCTTCGATAGCCAGGACAGCGCTGTGTCCTTCTCGGATGGGTCGATGGGAGCGCTCATCGTCTCAAGGATCTGGCGGCGGCCATCGGCGTTCGGGATAGACAGGGCGATGTTACGCTCGAATCTAGTCAGCTTTTGCAGCTCTGGGGGCACGTCGCTCATGTAGTCGAGGCAGGAAGCCAGCACGAGCACCTTGGGCAATGTATTGGTGTCCCATGCCTCTTGTGCCAACTGATCAAGTTGTTGCCCAAGTCTCGTGGCGATGGTCCCGGAGTTGGGGCGGTCTTTTCCGATCAGGGCTTGAAGTCCGTCGATGAGCACGATGCTTGGGCGGGACGCCCGTGCCTGGTTGAAGACCTCCTCGACGGCAGTGGACTTGTCGTTCTCTTCTATCCTGAAGACCTTGCCCCAGCCAGTTGCCGCAACCCGGTCGAGGATGTAGGATTTTCCTGCGCCCCTGCCGCCGTGAATGACGACAGCGCAGGATCTCTGCTGGCCTTGATGCAAGAATTTCGTGTTGAAGCCTCTAAAGAAACTGTTGAGCTTCTTTTCCTCAGAGGAGAGCCCCGGGATGCCGGTCACGGCCAGCTTTGACGGCCTATCCTGGTTCGCGTCGATGACCACGTCACCTGAGCCTGGATTTTGTATCCGCACGGAAGAGGCGTCGTCGAAGCGGGCGACATTGGATTCTTCCGAGTTGACTCTCCTGGCTACGAATTTCCGCTTGAAACTGGCAGTGGTGCACTCAAATCTCAGCCCAGGAAATATATGGCCTGCACGTTCTGCAAGAGTGTCAGCCGCGGCACTCAGGGGTAATTGGGGTCTCATCATACTCAAGAGAAACCAGGCCGCGCCCTCCCAGGAACCCATCTCCGTCTCATTCTCAATGGGCTCCAGAGGCTCTAGTTCTATGGTCTCTGCCGGTGGTACGACAACATCTTCATGCGCCTTGATGGAAACTTGATCGCCCAGCTTGAAACCACAGGCTTCTCGATACGCCTCGGTCATCATTATGACGTTCTGACCGATGCTCTTGTCTGGAGATGAAGCCAGTAGGGCTTGTCGTCGGATCGGGATCGCTTCCTGTTCAGCCACATTGCTGCCATCAAGGGGACTGGAAGAAGCAGCTAGGGCAATCCTCTCTACCCAGCATCGCTTGCCACTCTCGACGCCCCCCGTGAGCAGGATCAGGGTATCTTTGTTGACCCATACTTTTGCGACTCCCTGGAGACTTGACTTCTCTTGAGCCGAGTCCCATTTCAGGACGGGACGGACCTTGGCGGTTGCTTCTTTGACCTTTGCCGCCATCTCCGGTCGTGTTGCCGCTATGCGACGTCCCAAACTTTCAATCTCCTCACGAAAAAGGTATCCTCATTCGCAGCACTGACTCAGGTTAGATAACCCCTGTCCCTGAGAGGCCGTGAGCGAGTGTACGTACAGTTGCGTGAAGGCAGATGAGGTCGACAAGACTCCCTCTCTTCTCACCAGAGACACCTGCACCCAACTTCTCAGGTGATTGATTCCCTTGCCTTCTCTCTGTATGGGAGAACAGAACAGAGGCACAGAAGAACAGGAAACCAACGCGACTCTTCACGTTTGATATCCGAGGACTGTGGTATGTTGCGAGTGAGAGCGCAGGGGCCAAGTCTAGCAACCATGGAGTTTTCCACCCAAAAATTCGGCTGGCACAAAAGGACAGTGGGGGTGCTAAAAGGACCCCTACTAGTCCCAGGTAAGTACCCATCTTTGCGATTAGAGAGGGGTGCAGATAGCACTCCCGCTTTCAAGCTCTGAGCACCTCTGACATCTTGCATTGGAACACCAATCCCTCCTCCGTACTTTTGACGACGACGTGAAGAGCTTGGGACGCAAATCCAGCCTCGTTCAATGGGCTGAGCAATCGATCACACGCCTCCGGCCCATTTCCAGGACCTTGCAGATGCATCTCACCTCGGGAGCAGCACTTCTCCGGCCTGCCCTTGGCCGAAATCCGGTATGCGCACGATGTCGACGCTTTATCGCCACCACGCCGCGATGCGCTTCTGATAGAAGCCAATGGCAAGGCGGCCCGTCCAAAAGAGCCGACACACGCAACAATGAACCATGGACACGATCCGTACCGAAACAGCCGTTGACCTCTCAGCCTCCGCCACAGAGCTCCTCGCTGTTCTGTAACCTCTTCCCCGATCTCGACGCGGCGACCCCTGCGGGCAAAAATGATCAGACACTCGACCAGGCAGAATCGCAGCAGCGAGAAAGGACGAGGGCAGCCAGCCATGGGAGGCGCGGGACAGAGGGCACGGCGGGTGTCGCTGCGGCATCACGGCGTGACGAGCTCTGGCGCGAAAGTTCCATCTCCACCCGTGACCTGCGCTCCTGGCTCGAGACCCAAGCCAGTGCCGAAGAGGTCCTCCCGGACAAGGATCAGATGCCGGCTATGCTTGTCCTCGCACATGCCAGCAGGTCTCTCACCGAGAGCGACTTCCATCGCATCGGCCCGCAAGGCGAGCATCTACAGGGCTGGAACGGCCCGATCAAACAGAGTACGTGAACAGGCAATTGTTCCCAGCGCCCTTAGTCAAGATTGCTAACCAAGATCGTCATGGCAGTCGTCCAAGCCTACGACCGCAACACACTCGAGCCGCTCGGCTACTACTTCATCCTCTTCGCCTCCAAAGCCGCTGCGCGGGCGTATCAGACGGAGGCTGAACGCACGCATTGGCCCCTCAAACCCACCGGAACCATCTCTCTACCGTCCAATACGCCCAAATCAAAGGCATCATCGTCCCCTGTGTTTACTCTTTCCAGCTCATCCACGGCACCTCTGGGTCTAAAGGTGCATAGCCTCCCGCCCAGCACAGCGGCCCGCCTCAGACCATTTACCATGGATGGAATCCTGGCAACCGCCGCACCGCCTACGAGTGGTGATTTCGATAAGGCCCGTTCTCCAAGACCCCAGGCAGACCACCACGTCATCCTCTCCCTCAACAGCGGCGCAATCGACCTATCCACGCTTCAGGGGTTCCTCCAGCGAGACGGCGAGCACCGAAACCTCGCGTGGGATATCACACACGTGTACCCCTATTTCCCACAAAAGCTGCGTGGCGTGGAGAGACGTGCGGTCGGCCGGCGTGGCAGTCGGACGCAGCACGGCGCCAAGACCGCCCAGAACGAACAGGCCGTTGAATCAGAGGATGCGGCGGGCCCGGAAGCGCAGGGGGGCAGTCCTGTGTCAGATTCAGCCAAGTCGGGGCGCTTCGTCCTATCGTTTGGAGATGTGCATGAAGCGAGGCGGTTCGTGAGGACATGGCATCGGAGGGAGTTCGAGGTACTGACGCCCCCGGAAGACGCAGAGGAGACGAACGGCCGCGACATTCGGCGAAGCATCACTGTGAACGCTGTGATGCCCTGGTGAAATTCATGATACCATTCCACTCTTATTTCTCTTCACTCGTCCTGCTCGTGTCTTGAACCACCTTGTCCCCGTCCTCTTCTCAGTGCGGGGAGTCCTGCGCCGACGGGGCATCATGTGTGCAACGCGGACAGAAAGAAAGAAGGCTGTATTAGACACCCCATATAAAATGATACTTGCAGAAAGCCAAGGAAACATGAACCGAACTCCTAACCAGATATCTGCTCTCTCTCTCTAGTTGCGCGGATGCGATCCCGGCGGCGGCCGCGGCGACTGAAGAATGATGAATGATGCCTCTTCTCCTGCTGCTGTAATATGCCGCATGATGTGCGAAGACAAACGACAGTAAGACAGAGAGGATGTAGGGCGTGAGCGATGCATCGAATACAAACGGCCGCAAAAAAACAAACAGAGCCGCGCTCCGCCGACTACTCCTGCGATATCCGGTTTTCCTCTTGCGTCTCTTCCGCTGAGTTCCAGGAGCATCACGACCTCATGCTTCTAGGTAGCGCCTGTGCTCCCGCCCCCTGGTCTGGATGGATTCGTCGCCGGGAAAATGTTGTGTCCACCAAGGCCCAGAGTTGTGCCTGCCACTATACCATGCTTTGGAGAGGCTCCCACGTGCCGTGAACTGGTACTTCGCATCTCGTCTGCTCAATATGCCACTGGTGCTGATCAATTGCCGAGCAACGCCTCCAGGTGCCCCCGCCGGGTCTATTTCTTTCCCGGCCTCACCGATGCAGCGCCCCATCTGGAAGCAGTGTGATCACGCTCGGTAGGATCCAACATGGCATCGTCTCCCATGGCAGCCCATCCTGTGGACGGGTATGCCTAACCACTTCAGCAGCACTTGCTGCCGCCCTGCCCGTCTTGCGCACCGACATTGACGCCAGAGCCAGCGCCGGCACCCGCACCCTGCTCGTTCTTAGAGTTGTCGATGAGGCGCTTCTTGATGTCGGCTGCGAGGGAGTAGAAGGCTTTGTCGATGTTGATGTTGCTCTTGGCGGAGACTTCGAGGAAGGGGATGCCGAGCTCGTCGGCGAGCTGCTGGCCCTGCTCGGTGGAGACGACGCGCTTCTCTTCCCAGTCGCACTTGTTGCCGATGAGGATCTTGTTGACGCCCTCGGTGGCGTGCTGCTCGACGTTGGCGAACCAGGTGCGGATGTCTGCGGGGGAAATGGGGGGTCAGCATTCGCGGCGGATAGGGGTAAGATGCGTTTGGGTAGGAGCGTACTGTCAAAGGATCGCTGGTCGGTAACGTCGTAGACGAGCAGGATGCCCATGGCGCCGCGGTAGTAAGCGGTGGTGATGGTCCGGAATCGCTCCTGGCCGGCGGTGTCCCAGATCTGCAGCTTGACGCGCTTTCCGTCGAGCTCGATGGTACGGATCTTGAAGTCGATGCCGATGGTGGTGATGAAGGAGGGGGTAAAGGAGTCCTCGCTGAAGCGCAACAGGCAGCAGGACTTGCCCACGCCCGAGTCGCCTATCAGCAGGAGCTTGATCTAGAGAGTTGGGACGCGCAAGTCAGCGGGCTTCTCATCTTCTTTGAAATTCCAGCCGGGCGTGCTGGTCGATTGCCGAAGGCAGGGGGGGAACCGTCCGTCTGGTCTGGGGGCGGGCCGCCGAGGGGTGGTTTGGCGGGACGTACTAGGAAGTCATAGTTTCTGTTACTCGACATGGTGACGATGGATCGATCCTCGGCGGAGAAGCCGAAAGGGGGCGTGCGGTATTCGTGAAGGGGTATCGATGGGGAGGACGTAGGGGCTGGTCTCGGGGAGATGATGAGGCCGTCGCGAGGTTTCGATGTGATGCCTGTGTTGTCGCGAAGTTCGAGTGACGGAGATGTGGCAGAACCGGGAAAGTGGGATTGCGGCACCGAGCAGGTCCAGTTGCAGACCACTGGAAGATGGGATGGATGGATGAATGCGGTTTGGCGGGAGACTTCTGCGTGCTGGTGATGGCGATTTAAGATTGCACCCCCGCCGTCCATGCTTACCTACTCACTAATTGGGGCGCCGCCCTGGGGATGTTAGTGGACCGGAGAAGCTCTGTCCCTGAAACCGCCTGGGGAAATGCGCTTTTGGGGTACCTAGCATCCTAACTAGGTCTTGGGACTCAGGGCACAGGTCCGGAGTTCCATGGAATCCATCAGCTAGACAAGCAGGACGTACCCTCAAAATTGAAGGTTAGTGCCACAGTACCGGATGTAAGTAGGTACATTCTTCTACAACTATGGACCTGAACTGAGGTGGTAGTGACGGCCACCTCACTTGACTCGCATACGTACCAAGTCGCCACCAAGCCGCTGTCTGGGATGGCACCTGACACCACTTACACACCCATCACGTCCTGGACGCAGAAAAGCAAACTTGAACTGTTTGAGGGGAGCCTGGGGGCACGGGCTCTAAACCGCTGCATTCCACCCATTGCCATCCTCTAAGCCACACCAAACGTCATCGGTACCTGACCGCCACCTCTTGCCTGGGCTATGCACACTGGCTTCACACCTCCAGTGCACATCATCGACCTAGTCAAATGAACACCTTGCTCTCTCGAGGCAGGCCGCCTGGATGGCAATGAGGCCCGCGGGGTAGATCGAACTGCCTCACTGAACCTTGGGAGTCGAGGACGTGGGAATATTGTTGAACCTGTGAGAAGACTGTCCGCCCATCAGGGTCGATAAGATATGCATAGAGTATCAAGTGTCGCCCAAGTCCACACGTGTATATACGTACAAACACCACACGCTTTCAAGCGGCAGAAGCTGACATGAACTGTGAGTGTCCTTCACCTCAACCACTTGCCGTACGCCCACTTGATCCTGGCCAGCGCCCGTCTCTGCGTCTCGAACCCCTTGAGCTTAGTCAAGTCGTCCAGGTCCTCCAAAAACTCTTTCTCCACGTCCCGCGGCAGGATCTGGTGCATCAGGCTACGCAGCACATGCGTCTCGCACAGCAGGAGACCGTGGTCCTTGTACGAGAGGACGTTGTCCTTGGTCGGGGTTGCGTCGGAGAAGATGCGGTCGATATTGCGTAGCACCCTGACGCTCTGGCCTGCTTTGCGGGTGTTCCGGGCGCCCTTGCGTCCGCCCAGGGCACCACGCAGGTACTGAAAAACGCCAATCGACACCAGGATGCCCGGCGTGAGGCCCACGAAGCCAAACACCAGTTCCTGGCTTTTGAGAAGCGCATCGATGCCGCCGATGGCAACCTCGAGATCCACCTTGGTCTTCTGCACCTGGATCAATAGCGAGCGGACCAGATCGCCGCGCAGGGCACCCTTGAAGGGACTTCGAAGATCCTGCTCGTATGCCTTGAGGACAGGCGTGACGTCTCCCTCGGCCACCTTGGCGCGAATGACTGCAATCTCTGTCTCGTTCAGCGGGCCACCGTTTCCTGCAAAGTGAGGGTTGTCCATGGCAAAGTCAACGACCATGCGCTCCAGACTCTCCCGGTCAGCCTTTAGGCTGTCTCTGCTCATGATGGCAATCTCGCTCGCTTCGTCATGTCGTATGGTTCGCACCACCTTTCCGATCGGAGTGATCACCCAGTTGGCCCAAAAGTCCCGAGCCGTAACTCCAATGTCCCTCGCCCATTGAATCAGCTCGGCTTTCCTGTTGACCAGAATCTTAAGGACTGTCGTGGACGACAGAGCTGCGATAGTCGCGGGGAGCCAGTACCGAACCAAGAAGGATGGTCTTCCGTAATGCTTGACCATCTGCTCCATCGTGTCATTGTGATCGGTGAGGGAACAGTCCAGAAGGTTCAGCAGCCGCTCGGCCGCAACAGTGGCCTTTTCCGATGCATTTGCGTCCGTGATGCTGACGGAGAACTCGGGGTCATCCTCGACGCTGTCAAAGACCTTGTGCTCGAACTCGTCCAGGTCCCATTGCAGGCTCAGGACATCACGGAGTACAGTGTCCATGAGAACGATGGTCTTGGAGACGACAGTCTTCCATTTGACCGTGCGGGCAAAGTCGATGTCGTTGAGGGCCTCCTCGCCTTCGAGATCGAACAGGAGACCCTCGTCCACAAGAAAGCCGAGACTTGCCGAGATCATGTTGCGCATTTTCCGCAGAGCGGCCAGCTTCGTCCGAGCCTCGCGCCGAGAGAGTGCAACGGGCGACAAGATCCTGCCTTGAACGGTCGGCAGAGACCTTTCCCGGATGCTGTCCCGAACCAGTCCGTAAAACTGAATCCACGGCTGAGTCAAGCCAGACCATGCCGAGTCCACGACTCGTCCAGGAGATGACCTGAGATGATCCCAGCGAGGTTTGTTCTGCTTATAGAGGGCCCAGAGGCGTAACGGGGATGTCTGAATGGCGTAAAGGCTGCTGTATCTGTAAGAGCCAGTTACCTCCTCCCAGTACCAGATCTCGTCACTGAGGGGGATGATCTGGTCCAACAGGGTGCCGAGGATCAGCCCGTAGGTCTGGACCGTTGCCTTGCTCACGAGAAGCCACTCGACATCGGCCTCATGCTTGGACTCGAGCTCCCCTTGAGCCTTGACGGCTCTGCCTGACCGAAGGATTCTGGACTGCTGCAACAGATACCTGATACGGTGAGAAGACAATTGGGAGTGGGAGCTGGCATTCGAAGAAAGAGCCTTCACCGTATGGAGAAGCTCGTTGATGCGGGGGGTGGAAAGAGCTCGTGCGGCTGTGAGCTCGGTGGTCTCGAACGCCACGTCAATCTGAACATCCTCGCCGATGTCTTCGTCATGCTGTGCTTGTTGGTCCAGGCGCCCGAATCCCAGGGAGATCCGGTCGAGCTCAGCATCAAGCTGCCGAACCTGACTAAGAAAGGTTGTCCGTCAGCTTGTGGCAGGCAGAATCGAGCTTTTGTTATTGTGACTTACTCGGTTGCGAAGGACATGACGGCAAGGCTGAGTGGGCCAGGAATCTAGCTGCAACCCCAGACCATGCCGGAGGGATGCTCTTGAAACTAAATGGAGTGTCGAGTCGGGGTTGCTGTGAGCTTGGAGGGGGGCCCTGGGAATGTTGTGACGGGGGGCAGGGTTGATACACTGTGATGCAGGTGCCTGAGAGTGGTCATCAGAGGTTGCGTACAAATGGATCTCGAGGTGAGAGAGCTCTCTGTGGGCAGCTCCGATGGGGTGCGACCCGATAACGTCATAACTAAACAAAATACCAGTCCGAGGTAGGAGCCCTGCGACACCTGGCATGCAGGCACCCGGCCGATGCCAGCTGCCCCCCAATGGCCCCAACTATCGTGAAAGTCAACAGGACCGCCAGTTCCGTATTCACTGATGAGTAACGAGACCTCGATGGAATGGCCGCCGACTAGGCATACTCCATCCATTTCGCGCGACTCGACTCGTCACAAAAACCATGTGTGTTCAACGAGAAGACAGGTCAGTTGGGCGGTGAGGGCATAGGACGACTTTGTCTTCGAAGAAGCCGAAGAGTGGATTGCCTGTCAGGAAACATCACCATCCGGCCGGAAGACGAGCTCCTTTCTTCGGCGGTAACAGCATCCAAACCACGCGATATCTGGCAGACATCAGCCGTTGCTTGGAGTTGCAGTGGCGCACAATGACATGACACCAAACTGGGGGGCGATTCGAAGGGCTGGATCCAACACGGACTACGGCAATGCCTGGCGCCCGATAGGCTGATCTCCCATCGGCAATCTGAGGTTGTCCGTCAGTCGACTTTTGCGGCTCTTGCGCCGGCCGCCAGCCAACCCGTTGTTTTGGCACCCCTCCCTTTCGTATTCGGTTTTGACGTACAACTGGTACCTGATGATCACCGCTCACTAAATCCGAACGACTTCCCCAGACAAAAGGCTTGTCTGCCGAACGGGATGGCAGCATTTGGTTCATGGCACGATACGGCTATCCAGCTTCCGAGCCTTTGGTGTGGCAAAGTCGAATCCGAATTCATCCTGCCCGGTATTGCGTCTGTCACCACGAGTACGAACCGGATCTGCCGCGAAACATTGCGATCGAATTGTGGAAATAGCAGGCCGCACATGATGACTTCTGCCAGAGGAATGAGAACAACACGAACCCGTAGGTAATGAACCTTCAACTCGCGTACGTTACAAGTCATCCATGAACTTGAACCTACTGTCAATACACCCCGTTACATTTGAACAGGACATGCATGGCCGGGGGAAATAAGGTACTTACGCTGTTTTTTCTTTTTGGCGGGGGGCCATCGAGTTTCAGCGGGGCGGAAGTCGGAAAGCCAAACTTGCAGGTGGGATCATGATCACGCTGTCTGCCCATTGGCTGTAATTGCATCCCTAGGGGGGTTCCCGTCCGCCCCTTGCTAGCGAAATTGATAAAACCTCCATGACCCCTTTGCCTTATCGATACTTTTACTGTTCTGTCCCTCGTCCAGAGACTTCTTCTCCCTCTTCACCTCGAGCCATACCACCGGCGCATTTCATTCCCTTCGACCCCTCCAGTGTCACGGCCCGGTCCCTTCCTGCGCACTTCTCCCCCTGACCTTACTTTTCCCGCGATTTCTGCTTCGTCGCCGATTCGGTGATCTTGACTCCCGCCATGGAGTTCGCGTACGTCCTTCACTTACCCCTGAATCCCGCTCTGCCAAATACTAACAAGACGCGCCGACAGGAACTCAACAGTCATCGCGCCTGGCTTTAATGCCACCGGCCAGGACTACTTCGGCGTCTACGATGAGATTTCCAAGTACAACGTTCAGCTAAACACAATCGAGCGCCTCTGGGCTGTTTGTCACCCCGTTCCCCAACAAATCGCGACCGAACCGCGACTAACGCCCACTCTCTAGGCCTGGTATCTCTGGATGCAGAACGACACCCTTGCCACTGGCATCCTGAGCTTCGTCATGCACGAAGCTGTCTACTTTGGCCGCTGCATCCCCTGGATCCTGCTCGACTTCATCCCCTACTTCCACAAATACAAGATCCAGCCTGTGCGTACCGCCTCCGACCTCTAGACCATACTCCCAAACTAACCTCCGCGCAGCAAAAGATGCCCACTCTCAAGGAACAGTGGGAATGCACCTACTACGTCCTCTTCTCCCACTTCACCGTCGAGCTTCCTCAGATCTGGCTCTTCCACCCTCTTGCCACCTACTGCGGCATGGAGTTTGGCGTCCCGTTCCCGCCCGCCTGGAAGATCGCCATGCAGATTTGCGTCTTCTTCGTCATGGAAGACACCTGGCACTACTGGTTCCACCGCCTGTTCCACTACGGCCCTCTCTACCGCGCCGTCCACAAGCTGCACCACTACTACTCGGCGCCTTTCGGCCTCGCCGCTGAGTACGCCAGTCCCATCGAGGTCATGGCCCTCGGCATGGGCATCGTCGGCTCCCCGATCCTCTGGGTCGCCATTACCAAGGACATGCACCTCTTCACCATGTATCTCTGGATCATCCTGCGCCTCTTCCAGGCCATCGACGCCCACTCCGGCTACGACTTCCCCTGGAGCCTGCGCCACTTCCTGCCCTTCTGGGCCGGCGCCGACCACCACGATCTTCACCACGAGAAGTTCATCGGCAACTACGCCTCCAGCTTCCGCTGGTGGGACTACATGCTCGACACCGAGGCCGGTGCCGACGCCAACAAGCGCCGCCGTGAGAAGAAGATCGCGGCCATGAAGGCTGCCAAGCAGCAGTAAAGTGGCTGCGCTTTAGCAGACATGTGTTGCGGGCTTGGTTCTCGCAGATCCGAAGATTCGGAGATGGGATCTGCCAGGGGTCCAAGATCCCTCGTGGTGTCTACAGAGATCATTCGGTAGACTGTCCGACAACCAGTGGAGAAGCACCCGAGTCCATCGGGTAGCGGATGAGCATGAACCGCAGAGGCCGCCAGGCCATGCATTAGAGAGCACCAGTTTTCGTCATCGGGCCGGCGTTTGCAGAGGGTGGTAAAAGAGGCGAGCTATGAAATGATTTCATCTGTTGTACATAGTAGTTTAAAGAGGCTCGCCCGCCACGACACGCATGAGGATTACAACCTATTAATACATTCATTAATGACCAACCTCTCCTTCTCAGTGCACTAGACGCGTGGGTACTGTCGCTCCGTTACTTTTGCCCACAGCAATTGCCGGCAGACGAGACGGCATTGTCCGCGAGCCCTCCCATTGCACAGCTGGACCCTGCCGCCGTAGTGCTCGTAGGTGGCTCAGCCTGCTCTTCTACGATCTCGCCGAAGTCGCGTGCAAGAGAATCGCAGATGCTCGCGAGCGTGACGTCCTTCTCAGACAGGCCTTGAGGATTATGCGTCGTCCAGCGGATGAACGTCGTGTTGTACACCTAGCCGAGTGTCAGCGGGCATCATGACTTTTAGGTGTGCGGTTCACTCACGTTTGACCATTCTGGGTGGTGGTTCTTCAGCTTGCACTGCAGGCTGACGGCGGTCATGAAGTCCTGAGAAATAGACAGTCAGATACCTCCTCGTGGAACTCGCTCGCTACCCGGAGAAGGATGCGCTCACCCAGGTTTTGCCAAAGGTCTTGAACTTGAAGCTGCGCTCCAGGGCCTCGCCGTCCTTGGTCAAGGCCCATCGCCCGGATGACGATGAAGACTTGATCAGCGAGGTGACCGTTCCATTCAAGGAGTCCGCATCAGCTCCCTTGGCGAATCGTGGCTGGAGCTGTGAGGACATGGTGCGCCTAGCCAGGGCTGATGGGATGGTCCGAGAAATTCTGGGAAATCTGGCCAACGAAGCCGGTCCCATGAGTGTGTGGACAGATGCTAATGATAGCAGCCGAGCTCCTTGATTCATCTCTCGATATGTTCTGAGAGGTGTCTGGTGTGGGTGGTTGCTCGCTGGGGGGAAGGTTGGGAGATGTGACCTTGGTGAGGTTCACCACCAACACAGCGTCGCGCAATTAGATCTATGGAGTGCAAGGGTTGCGGAATCCTGCGACATCCAATCACAACAGCAAATCTGTTTATCAATTGGTCAATATTCAATCCCAGTGACACAATGAGAGAAGGCCCTACTTAGGTATGTAACATGTTTTTCCTTCTTCCCAGCTGCTTGAGCTTTGAGGAAAAACCGAGTGCTTGAACTCTGAGGTAGCAGTCACGTGATGGCAAGTATGACCATGGAATTTGACGTCCAAAAATCCGATTCGAAGGGAGGTGCCAGCATGCATTTCAGGCTAGAGCCAACTCTTTCCGAGCGCCCTCATTAGGTTGCTATCTGGAACGCGACCTTACACCTCCCAGAGTTTTCATGCTCCTTGTTTAACGCCGCGAGAAAAGCCAGATACTACTTTAGATATCCTTAGTTCAAAAAACTTCAGAAGTAGCCGTCGTGGCTCAATGGTAGAGCATCCGCCTCCTACTCAGGAGCGAATAGCGGAAGGTCGTGGGTTCGAGCCCCACCGTCGGTTTTACAGTCTTTGCACTCTTTTTTTACTTATACTATATATATTTTAGTTTATAGTCTTCTTTTACGGCTAAGTTTACTTTGTTTATATAAAACTTTAAAGTATAAGATATTTTATATGGTTTTTTCTTATATAAATTATATAAATCATAAAAGATATATAATATATTGAGATTATATTCTTTCTCTTAGAAATTTATATTTTAATTATATAAATTTAGTACTTAACTAACTACTTCTTTTTTTTATTAGTCTTTCTCTAAATGTTCTCCTACTATGTATTGCTCTTTACTAAGTACTCATCTCCTAAACTCAGGTGCTATATCTCGGTACTAGGTACCTAGAAATAACTAACAGACCACATATTATTTAAACAGCAAATGGCGCGCTGTCTGCCTGTTGGGGCATATGAACCCTCTACTGACATCCATCGTTTGACCAGCCCCAGAGTTTCTCACCGCCGCCAGGAATATGCCTCGGCAAAGGCATCGAGAGACGGCACTGACAGAACGAGAAAGCATGGCGGTGTCGGCCCCGTTTTGATCCTTCCCGAGGAGGCTATGAGTTGCCCGTGAGCTAGGACGCTCTCCTATCGACCTCTGGATATCGTATGACCATCTGCCCCGCGACAGTGTTTGTCCATTACTCCACAGTCCGAGAAGCGGCAACGAGCGGCACCATTATCACTTGCATGAGGCGGTATTCGAGTCTTCTCCAACGCCATCCAATCCATGTGCAGGAACAAGCGGCCTCATTGATCAGCCCGTCCACACCAGACAGAAAAGGATGCCGTCTAGGGCCTTGGCCAACTCGACGAGGCGGCGCCTCGGTCTGTAACAGGAGAAGCTGAAGGGAAGATCGGAGGTGTGGTGGCATGGTGGTGATGGCCGTCACCGGCCGAGGACCAAGGTATCCGCAGACTCCAGCGCTTTGACGTCCTGCAATTTCTCCCGGGGCTCTTTCGTGATTCTTCCCTATCAAACTGAAAAGTATCCCGGCTTCTGGGACGCTCTAGGGTGTTCGGGCGTCCAGACCCTCCTCGGTCGTGCTGGGCGTTATCAGCCAGGTGGTTGCCTTCCGAGGCAAACAAGGGACTTGCCCATCTCCTCTAACGCACCAGGCGCTCCTCATGTGACTGATCGGCAACAGCCAAGCGCCTGAGGCTTTTAATTCTCCCAGCCAGCGCATATGCCCTGGTCGTCGCGCCGTGCCTTTGCGGCTTTCTCGCGATCCGAGTATACGACGAGAGCATGGTGCTGTGGGAACGGGACCCGGGTGCCTGCAGGCACAATCGGATCTCCAGCCACATTAAGCCCAGCCACAGTCGGGACCCGGAGGTCTTCTTCGCCGAGGCAAGTCCGCCAGCGACACATTGTTGAGCATTACATAATATCAATTGCCGGTGGAGCCGGACTCGTCATTGGCCCACCAGCAAATCAACGCCCTCCCATTCGTCAACTGCAAGCCCCACCCATCCGGTCGCGTCAAGTCCTGGACCTGGACCCACAGCTCCTGCTCTTCCCCTCAAGTCAAAGTCGGGTCCCTCGCCTTCCGGCATCCAACGTCGCTCGTTCTTGGGGCGGCTTCTTTATAAGCAGGCAGCGCGAAGTCATCAGTCATCAATCCTCCACCCAACCTCTCTTCGTGCTGACTCAGATCTGGAAATCATGCCCACGAAGAGGAAGACGCAGCATCTAGAGGAGATCCAGTCTCCTGCTGTTGCTGCTCCCAGCAGCGGAAACAGCAATCATCTGGCGACCAACAACTCTGGTGAGTCCTCGTTGCCTGTTCTTTTCGTCATCTTCCGAGCTGTCCGGGAGCGCGTTGCTACCTCTCCCTCTCTGCGTCTCTCTCACCTCCCGCCTCTGCGACTTGTTGCGCGTCGCGCGCGAGAGATCTCACTCAAGATTTCATCCCTTGAGCTCATCGGACCTTGCTTCTCGCGATGGCCGGACTCATCCTCGCCTCTTGCCTGTTCTGGCGCGCTGGCGGCAGCTTCTACTTGTGGTCGCGCGCGCGCAAAGTCAGCGCGCAGTAACACACCCTTGCGTCGCTGCAGTGCTGAGCATCTGCGCGAGCGCGCGCGCCCGTCAACCAATTCACAAGGGATGGACAGCGCTCTCGTGGCCACCTCAAGATACGACGGCGAGCCTCTTCCTCTCCCAGTTTGCAGCCTGGAGGCTCACAAGTGTGTGTCTCAACACATTTCCCCTGCTTTCGGGACTCGGGTCGCGGCACCGTCTTTGAGTTCCCCAAGGAATCGGAGCATCGGCTTGGTCGCTGCCCCTTGACGCGTCGACGGACGTCCTCCCACGGACTCGATGGAAGATTCCCCGGGTTGTTTCTGCGCCGCTACCACACGCCTGCCTTCCGCCCCTTTCTCCTGGCTTGTCTTTCCTCCCCAAATGCGCTCCTGCCAGTCAAGCACATCTCAACTACCTTTATCAGGTCCCCCTCGAGAGCTCCCCACCTTGCTGACAAACCGCATCTTCCCAGACGCCCACCTCAGGGAGCAGCTCGAGATCTTTAACAACAACACCACGGCCAATTCAACCGCAGGCGCTCAGTCTTTCGCCCGTGGAGCTGGCCCTGAAGCTTCCCAGCCGGTATCTGCGCCTTCTTCTCATGGCTTTGCCAACGGCGCTGGTTCCTCTCCCGACGCGCTCCCAACAGTCTCCAGCAGCGATCCCGAGGCCCATATCCACCCTGACCTGAGGGCCCGAACCGCCTTTGGCTCTGTTCCCAATATGATGCCAGCGGGCATTCAGGCTGCTTCGGTTTCGCCCGGTGCCCCTGCCGTTGGCGCCTCCGTCGCACCCCAGGGTCAACCACCGGCCCACACTCACCAACAGCCAGACATCCAGCCTGTCGGACACTCTTCGCCCGGTGACGACCCCATGGCGATTGACTCAGGCGCCGGAACCAGTCCTGATGGGCGCAAAGCTAAGCGCGAGCTCTCCCAGTCGAAGCGCGCTGCCCAGAATAGGGCTGCTCAGGTAGGTCCACCCGACAAGGCAATCGTTCCTCGCATCTACTAACACACCGGCCACAGAGGGCTTTCCGCCAGCGCAAAGAGGGATACATCAAGAAGCTCGAGCAGCAGGTGCGCGACTTTACTGAAATGGAGGGCAGCTATAAGCAGCTCCAGTCCGAAAACTACGCGCTCCGCGAGTATGTCATCCACCTCCAGTCTCGACTCATCGACACCCAGGGCGAGTTCCCTCAACCCCCTCCAAACGTCAATCTCAGTCAGCCTGGTCCCCCGCCCCCCGGCGCCCAGGACCCTTCGGGCTCAGGTCCTCCGGCCGTCCAAGCCTCCGAGCCCCCCCCGCCTCCTGTCGTGCCTTCCTCTCACGCCGGCGAGTCGCAGAGGAGCAGCGCCGGTGCCAGCGCCGGTGCGCCCCTTGACGCCGTGGCACAGGCCGTGGCCGGCCTCGCGGCGCAAGAACAGTTAGCAGAACGTCAGCAATACCCAAGCAAGGACTACGGAGCCGAGCCCCTCAAGCAGGACAGACGCGACACGGAAGATATCGAGAGGCAGATGCAGCAAGACGGCCTTGCTGCTGCACCCACTGCCTCCATGTAGGACGGCTTCGTGTGATCGTTATCACGTCACTTCTTGATCTGCGGCGACGAAAAGACAGGGTCTGCGCGGGAATTCTTATCCACTGGGGTCACCGGCGTTTCAGGGGTGCGCGAAGGCGAGAAGGCCACTTTATGCCTCTCTGCCGTGTGTTGTTATTGTTACTCGGTCAGTGCCCAATGCGGGCCGAGAGATTGCCGTTATCGTTTCTTTTTTTTTTTCCCGAGTTGCAGAGGGGAGATGCCATGGATCGGGGAGTTGTTGCGCCAGGGGTTCGGGTAAGGTTTACTTCGAGGGCGCGCATGATTTTCACACACAGTAGAGCCGTACGATGCCGTCACGGCACGCCGGGCGAGCCGGTTTGAGGGTGGCGTGCGAGGCTCGAATGCAGCATCGGTCACTGGTAATGCGTACGTTTACCGATTATTGCGCTCGCTGATCTCCGTGAGTGCTTGTGCGACTGCTTTGGATTTGCTTCCTACAATGTGACGCCTCGCAGCCGTCCGTGAACCCGTTTTCCGTGCTAAAATACATGTCTTGGTTACAGATTCGTTCCGCCTGCCCCCGCAGGCGCACCTGGACTTGGTCGTAGAATGCAATTTTCGATTGCAAAAGTTCTAATTGCTGTTGCCCAGGTCGTGTTCCTAGAACAAGGTCAGATGAGGATCGTGGAGACACGTCACAGGCACTGGAGACATACCTTGAGGTACTCGGAGCCCTTCTCGAGATACTCCTCCCTCGTGATGGCCGCAGCCTTCCAGGCCGACGAACCGCTCCAAGCAGCAGCGCCGCGCCAAGCGTCAAGCAGAGGATCCTTGGCGCGACGGGTCTTCAGAGGCGCATCAGCCGGGAGCAGCGCCGTGAGGCCGTCGCGCAGCCTTTGCTCAAAGTTCTTGAACAGCGTGTTACCGCCGGTCAGGAAGACGTCCTTGAGGAAGTCGTCACGGTTCCCGAGCCCGCCGAGGCGCTGGTTCAGGATGTCGCCCACGATCTCGACGAGCCCGGCCTGGTCCACGCCGGCGATGGAGGGCTGGAAGACGACCTCGGGGACGCGGATGCGCTCGACGTTGAGGTGGATCTGGTTCAGCTCGGCCTGGGAGGCGGGGTCGAAGGGGCGCGCCCCGCGCGCGAAGGCGTGCAACATGGAGCGGGACCAGTCGAGCTGCGCCTCGTGGGTGTTTTCATAGGTGAAATCCGGGTCGTACCGGAGGAGGTCGTGCTCGTAGGTCTTGAGACTGGCCATGAGGTCCTCTTCCTCCTGCTCGTCGTCGCTGTTGTCGCCGACGCCGATGGTGCGGTAGACTCCCCAATCGTCGTCGTCCGCGCCGAAGGTGTCATCGTCGCCGCCACGCCGGCGCTTGCGTGTGGGGTTGTCGGAGGCGAGGTTGGCGATCGTTTTCATGCGGTTCTGCGACGCAAGGGACTTGCGGTTTCCGAGGTCCTGCTTGAGACGGTCGCGCTCCTTCATCTTTTGCAGGGTGTCGGCGCGCCGTTGCCGCTTCTCGTCCAGCCAGCCCTCTAGGTCGTTCTCCCGTCGTTCCTCGTCGAGGCGCTTATCCTCCTCGATCCGTGCCTTTTCCGCCTCCTTCTCGGCCTTTGCTCGTGCCCTGGCTTCGTGGTTGGACTTCATAAGCTTCTGTTGCCGCTTGGCCTTGATGCCAGCTTCGTCGAGCTGGTCGTCTGGAACGTCGAGAAGGTCGAAGACTGGTTCTTGCTGCTCCTCTTCCGTGTCGCCGCCGACGTCCTTCTTGCGGGCCTTCTTGACTGCTGCGTCGAGAGCATTGATCGTCTTTTCCAGGGCGGCTTCGTCCTTGAGGTCCTCGCTGTCCAGGATCCGCTTCACCTCTTTCTTGTTTGTCTGCGCCTCGATATCTTTCTGGATCTTCCGCCAGTACTCGAGCTCGTTTTCCTTCTGGATGAGCTTCTCGAGCCGCATCTTGGCGGCCTGCTCCTGCAAGCGCCGTCCGCTCTCCTTCTTCCGCTCAGCTATCCTCGCGAGCTCCTCTTCCGTCTTTTGCACCACGACTTCTTCTGTGAAGGGGTACTGGATAACGATATCCCTGTCCTCGAGGCCTGTCCAGTCGAGGTATCCGCGCAGCTCGTTGTCGAAATCTTCGGAAATGTAGCAGTGGTCGCGCAACATGTGCTCTGCCTGAGAAGGGTTCAGCTTTGCATTGAAGGCCGGGTACTTGAGCTTGATGAGCTTGAGCAGGTACTCGGCCGAGTGCCAGCCGCCCCAGTTCAGTCTTGTCGCCTGTGCCAGCATGGGCTTCTGGTTGTAGACGGGGATCACGTGTGTCGAGTTGTACGAGGACGAGACAATGAGGCCCGTGTTGCCCTTGTTGTGTCTGTATGAAAAGAGAGAGTCGATGCCGTATGCGACGGAGGGCGCGTTGTAGCACTCGAAGAGGGTTTCGGTCATGGCTATGTTGGTCAGCACGGCTGGTCGGCGCGGCGAAAGGGGGACAAGACTGACTCTTGCGGACGTAGGGGAAGTTGGCGACGGCTTCTGTCATGACGATCGGCCTGTCAATGCCGCCTTCTGTCCCGTTCAGGCCCATCTTGAGGAAGATGTAGTCCAGGACATGCTCCATTGTGTCCCAATTTGTGAGGATGTTGGTGCCCTGTTCGAAAGCGTTCCTGATGTGCCCACGAGATGTCGCGTCGACGTAGCAGTCGTTTCCAGCGAAGGAGTAGGTCTTGCCGGCTTTGCGATCGCGGAACTTGGACATGATGGGCGGCATGCTGAGTCGGGGGCTGTCGTCAAAGGACCATCCTGCGCGAACCGTGGAGGAGCCTGCAGAGGTCAGCTACTGTTAGAACGGGAGCATAGGGTATTCTCGAGGCAAGCTGACCATTGTCGATGACGATGACAGCGTCGTCCCGCGCCAATGCCTTCTCGCGGCCGTCTGACTGAATCTCGACGGACTTCACGAACTTGGCCTCCTTCATAGGGAAGATCTTGGCTGGAGGATACTCCCTCGCGGGCGGCATCTTTGACGCGATGATCGCATCGTCGGTTGCTGAAGGCGCCATCGCGGCGAGCTGGCGGTCTCTTTGGTCCTGGGAAAGTCGACTATCGCAAGGGACGGGGTCTCATAGTTCGGCTATTTGGCGTTGGGCAAATGTGCAGGGAGTGTCGCTTGATGCTAGGTAACTGCTGGAGTTTGAACCTCGAAGGAGAGGCGAGGATCGAAGTACTCGGGTAGCGCAAGGAGCCGGGAGCGCCGTTTAGGGGATGCTTTGGAAAATGTCGGGATTGGTCTTCCACGGTCTGGGATGAGCATTGCGATGGATGCCAGGCTGATTGATGATGGACCGGAACTCGTGTGGGTCTCAGTTGCGAGGCGCGCTCGCTGCACGGGCCAGGGGTGCACAATGGGTCCAAGGGGGTGCTGTCACCAAACCCCCTCGCCTTCCCTGAAAGTCGAACCGGCCGGCGCGTCTCGGTGAGTTCAGTGCACGAGACGAGGACGAGGAGTCTGATATTGCACCGAAATAGGACAGGATAGAAATCATTTTAGTTGGAGAGTACTTTCGATGCAATGGAGATTCATGGTATTTATTTCATGGGTATCGTCGACTTGTCCGTCATGTCCTCGTTCCCCTACCTCAAAACACCCCGCGCTCCCGAATATCCTCAGTTCGGCGGCTTTAGGTTGTCCGTGGCTATCCATAGAGGTTAGTCTTGATGTATATTTGCAGGCTGGGGTGAATGCGGGAAACTTTACCCTCTAGGTGAAAGAGCACGTTCGACTGGTAGTTCTTGAACATCTGGGCGACGAGTTCGACATTCATGTTTTGAATGTTGATTTCCTGGCAAATTCGCGTCAGCAGCTCCTGCGGGACAATAATTTGCTCATTCCGAGGAAACCCACCTGGAGTGACTTGTTCATGACAACAATGGACTCATTCAGTTTCTCCTGGAGGCGCTCGGCGGTTAGCTGTGCCATCCTCGAGTCGTGCCAACAGGACTGCAAGCATACCACATTGGTGATGATGCGGGACAGCAGCAGGTTCTGCTGGTGCTCATGAGGGCTCTCCTATAACACCGTCAGCTCTGATTTGACAGTACTCGCGAGCCGCTTACCATCTTGCTGAATGTCTCAGTTCCTTGGTATTGCTTGGTGTACGTTGTCTGGTGTTTGTTGCTGGCTGCCAGCGGAGTGTCATGGTGCATCCACGCCAGGCGGTCAATTCCGGCAGAATAAGCAAGGTACTTGCCGACTGCTCTTGAATGGATAAACATCTCCCTCCAGACGCATCCCGCCATTCGTAACCAAGAACAGTCACCTCTCAAACTTGGTCCATCCATCATCCGAAGCACCCTCACACCCACAATGGCCGCCCCAACCGAGGCGCAGCTTGCGCATCAAGCCCTCCTCGACGAGATCGACATCCATTCCATCCACAAGAGCTTCCGCTCTCCCAACTGGCGGCCGAATCACAGACGAAACAAGAACATCAAGACCATCATGACCGATGCTTCGCGCAAGGAGGCTTCCTCCTCCGCCGTCGCCACCCCGGCGCAAGATATTTCTGGCGCGACCACGCCAATGGCCGTCGATTCCAAGGACTCCAAGGATGACGGCCTCTCGACCAGCGGCACATCCACACCAGCTGGCAATGGCACCGACAGTGCCAGCACCCCGAACCTCGCTCAGGCCTCGCGGAGCCTTTCCAAGCTCGTCCTCGAGAAGAGCCTGCGGCAGGGCAACAACGGCGTTCCTGGCGGCATCCCCGCCAGCCTGGGAGGCGCCAACGCCCCTGGTGCGACGTACACCAACATCGAGAGTGCGCCGTCTCTGGCGCACACCAAGCACTACTGCGATGTTACGGGACTGGCGGCGCCGTATCTCGACCCCAAGACGAGGATGAGGTACCACAACAAGGAGATATTCGGGCTCATCCGGACTTTGCCGCAAGGCGTGCCCGACCAGTACCTCGAGGCCAGAGGGGCGCACGTCGTTCTGAAGTAGGTTCAACAACAGGACCTATCATTGAGCTGGAACCACCATTGTACAGTATTTGCAAGCACGGCGTTTGGGATCCCGGAGCAGGTCATTGGGCATGGGAGGCATGGCACCTGCGTGTCGACGGGGGAAATACATCTTGAAGTTCACAACACACGTCACGGCTGTCCAGCATGTTCGACCAACAAAGTCAAGCCCCGGCTATGCAGCCCGCCGCCTTTCGGCAGAAGGTGTCAGCCGACGCTCCGGCTTAATCGTGATCTGCTTGTTCTCTGCCTGTGAGATGACTGATTACCGAGACCGTACGGGGGACGCGTCTCAGTTGCTGCGAGCTTGATGCTGCAGCCGTCCCGGCATGGCGGCCTTACTGAGGCTGCATATGATTCTCCTGATTCCTGGAACGATTCTCCCAGTGACAGATGCCTCGAAAGACACATCGCCTGCGGACTTTGGAGTGTGGTCGCAGAACCCTGAAAGGGGACTCGACCAAAAGCACACCGTAGATAAGATGCTGCTTAGACACTCCCTAACAAAGGCAACGTGGACGTTCTTGGTGAATCAGAAGAACTGTTGAATACTCAATCAAGTATCATCAGAGGAGCAAAATTGAGAGCCAGGACATTTTATCCTTGAATGATGACATAAGCCAGGGGCCCACCCATCCTGTCGGGACTGGGTCCAGTGCTTCGCTGTGGCTTGGCTCGAGCTCCAACCCGAGTTCTGCTGCAAGGGGCCGCCGCTTGCGATAAGCTGCGAACAGAAAACAGAGGTCCAATCCCCCTGGCGATCTGTTCTCTCCTCGTTGGAAACGAAACACCAACTCCCGAAGCCCTCCCGCGTCGCACGAAGCATTCCCGAAGCACGGTTACCACCAAAATCGACGCAAAACCTCTCCTTTGCCCAGGAACTCGACCCAAACCTCTACCCGTCCCATCAAAGCTACCACTATGTCGGCCATGTGGTTGACGGATACTCAGAGTGCGTGCGACTGGGACGATCGCCAGGGCCACGCCATGCGCTGCTTCTTGGCACGGCGTGGACTACTTTCTGGCTATGTGACGGAGCTCTGGCTGACGTGAAAAATAGAGATCGGAGCGATCTTCTGCTCTGGCGGCAAGTCTTCCATGTCTTGACACCGACCCCGAATGCGCCTGAAGCTGACGGTCCCTCTTACAGGAGGTTTCTTCCTCGTCGGAGGAGTTATGCTCTTCTTCGACAGAGCCATGTACGTCTGACCCCGCGATGAAAGCAACACTCTTGTCTGTCGAGGCTGTCCGGCTAACACATATCTCACAGGCTCGCCATGGGCAACGTACGCAATCCCCTCCACCCCTCGTTCAGGCCCTCTTGATCACGCGACACTTCCCTCCCACAGCACAACACTACCCACCCACTGACTCTCGCGACCCAGATCCTATTCCTCATCGGCCTCACAATCATCATCGGCCCGCAGAAGACCGCCCTCTTCTTCGCGCGGAGACAGAAACTCAAAGGAACGGCCGCCTTCTTCGGCGGCCTATCGCTCATCCTCCTCCGCTGGCCACTCATCGGCTTCTGCGTTGAGCTCTACGGCATATTCATCCTCTTTGGCGACTTCCTCGGCACCATTGCCGGGTTTGCGCGGAATATCCCCATCATCGGCCCGTACATCGGCATGGCCGTGGACAGGTCCGGGCTGGGACGGCGGAATGCGGAGCTGCCGGTATGAGCGCAGCTGACCTTCTTGTGTGCGGTGCCGGACGTGATCATCTTGCGGCTTGGGCCGAGACTGAAATTTACACGGGAGTTGCGTGCTTTGGGCGTGAGTGATGCCGGAGTTCTTATGAATGGGCAGCGCATAGACCAACAGAACGTGTCATGGCGTTTGCTAGCCTGGCCGTAGTTACGGCATTTACGGCGTGTACTTTACCCCATGTATGATACGAGATGACTTGATGACCGTTGGCCTGGGAAGGGCAAGCATATCTCCCGCCCAGTCGTCAAATTCTGGTTATAAAAGCTCTGTATGGCACTCATGTTGCATCAACTGGGGCTCGTCGCTTGTGTGCTCTCAACGTTCGATTTCGCAAAGGGCGTCCCGGGGACGGCCATCAACGGAGCAAATAGACTCCACCGCCAGCTAAGGGCACTGGATTGTCCCATCCCCTTCTAATTTGGTCATTGTCTCATCGCAATAACAGAAGTATTGACACGTAGTGAAAGGCCCTTCTCCTTCGAGGGTGCTGCGCCACATCGACGTATTCCTGCCGTCGATGCCATATGTTGACGGAAATGGCGCGGTCACCCCCATCCACTCTCCTCGGCCGTTGGCCCGCCGCGTACGGGCCCGGTTGTCACCTCCCGACTCCTTCCATTATAGCCACCTGCTTAGTACTGGAGGCTGACGAGGTAGTCGGCGAGCTTCTGCACGGCCTGGCTGGCGTTTCCGGCGATGGCGTTCTCGGCGTGGTGTCCGACGAGGATGGCCTGCTTCGTCTTGGCGACGGCAATGCCCTCGCGGCCCTAAATAGAGGGTGGGTGATCAGCTCGGGAACTGAGAGCGGTGTCCGTGAGGCCGGCTTACCTTGCGGGCGTAGATGGTGCCCTCCTCGGCCCTGGCCATGACAAACCGCTCGCCAGCGACGTGGAGGCCGTCTGCAAACGCCTTGTCCGCGGCGCCCGCGGCGCCGGTAACGATCTCGGCAATGTTCTTCATCTCTTCGGGGGAAATCTATGGTGAGCAGATGTGAGCTTGGCCCGAGGCCTCCTTCATGTCCAGAGCTTGCTGCGGGCAAGGGGTGTGTCGACGTACGGTAAAGCCAGCAGAGGTCGCCCAGACGCTGTCGCCGGCAAGGCTGATGATGGCGGCCTTGTCGATGTGGCCGGTGCCGACCAGGCTACAGATTGCGTCAGTTATGTTTGCCCCTCATCGGCCCCAAGCTGAGCGCGAATGCGCATCGGAAGGTATTCTGCGCAGGTACGGCCGGGGTAAACTGGGGAGGAGGAGAAATTGGGTGCAGGACGGTCGAGCATACCTGGTATCAACGTAGGCTACGGAGGAGTGTCATGGTTAGCTCATTGTGATTCTCGAGCTGAAGCATCATCGAGGTGGGGTAGTTCTTCCGCCGCCTTTGTTTACTGGGGAGCCTCACCTTGCCACGACATCTTGAGGAATAGAGGAGTGCTTGAGTCGAAAAATGTGGGAGTCGGTCAGATAGCAAAATCGAGCCGGAGGTTCAGTCGGCTTTCGCGGTGGTGGGATTCGAGGGGAGGAAAAAGGCGGTAGTTGTTGTTGTCGTGTTGACGCAGCAGTTGTTTCCTGTTTCTTTGCGGCGGGGTCATGCGCTGGACGGAGGGGGGCTTTGAGTGCCCGCAAAATGCCCCGGCAGTGGAGGCAGCTGGGGTTCCAGCAGTGGGACTTTGGCTTAGGTAAGGCGGCATGGTGGCATGGCATCAGTTTGTCCCTCGACTGGACGCCGCGACGACCTTCAATGTCACCTGGAATGCTAGGTAGCCTCTCAGCCAAGATGGCCGCCAAATCTCCCGCGGGGAATAAGCATTCGAGGGTGGATATATATCGGCGTTAATTGATGCTCGACATACGGACGCGCAAACATCAGAGCCGAGGAGTCAGCAACCTGTGCAACGTTTGAGGTCGTGATTATCTGCTCGCACCTCTCCAAGGACATCTTGTTTCCCCGATGGCGGGGATTGACGTCAGCCTTGGGGGATAACCGCGAGCATGTTGACCTGACTGTAGATTGAGCCCCGTGTTATGGAGACGCTCTCTCTTTCTACGACATATGAGATGGGCATGAGCGTGTGCTTAACATGTCATACGTCAGGGCGACTGTCAAGTTGACTTATGGGAGGAAGTCCTCCAAATAGCGGTCTCCGCAGGTCTAAAGATGCGAACGTCTCTTCCTTGCTGGCCCGGAGAATTGATGAGCATTTTGGCATCCTAGATTCTCAGATGCAAGGCTGCACCGATTCCAGTTACATCGGCCGGTGAAGCCTCGAGGCCCGGTCAACTCCCATCTGAAATCCGGGCAACATGTATCGCTGGATGTGCCCACTATCGGGCCATGACCGTGTTATTCTTGGACGGATACGAGACAGCAAGGCGGTGGGAGGCCCATCCCTAGGCAATACCTTCTCAATTATTGAAGAAATGCAACGGCAGTGTGGCCTTCGGATGTGGATTCTACTTGTACAGCTGCCTGCCTCTGGGTCCGGGTCACCGTCGTCTGATATCACCGGCCAGTGTTCCGTGCACCGGCCGGCGCAGGGGACTAGACAACCGGCCCGGCGGCTTCGATCTTGGCTATCGGGATGATTTTCAGGTCGTGCCAGATCTTGCCGCTTATCAGCTGCTTACGATTTGGATACTTGTATGTGGGATGGGCTGATCACTGGATTGTGCGCTTCTCTCCCTCTGCTTCTCATCGAGACCGTGCTGCCGGCGACGAGGTGCGAGGCAAAAGCCTCATCTTAGAAAATCTTCGCATCGAGTGAGAGGGATGGACCGAGCAGGCTTGGGAGGCACGTGGTGAGACGATGGTAGTGTCGGAATGCGACTCCTCTCGGGATGACCGTTGTTCTTGAAACACCGTCTGAAGGTGTCGTGGGCCTCGACGGCCGACCCCTCTGAGGTCTGTGACCATTGTGCATGAAGCGCAATGCCTTGAGCAGGGCAGGACCGTCGCAGCGTCGGTATGTATGTGCGTTGCTTGTTTGCTTGCTTGCTTGCCTGGCCTGGCGTGGCCTGCCTGACCTGATCTGACTTGACCGGTGAGATCTCAACGTTTCCAGCCCCGGCTGCGGTGGCATCGTTGCGGCAGCGAGCGGCTGGCACATGCGCTGCAACCCGCCAAGAGTGCCATCAGACGGTTCGATTGGGCGCGTGCCTGGAATGGGATCAGCGATTCTTATTCTTGCGAGACTTGCCGACTGGGCCACATGGCCCTGCAAGGCGAGAGCGAGCGAGCTGCCAGTGTCGGTCGCGAGTGGGTGGAGAAGCGCGCGCGTTGTCATTTGACACTTTCGGGGGGAAATTTGCGCTGGCCATGATGGAATGGTGGATGGACCTCTGTGGTTGTAGTGGTTGAGTGGCCCGCGCTGTCATTTGACCGCAGCGGTCCAGACTCGTGCTCCTCCAATTTAACCACCTGCACGTCCGGGGCCAAGGGCGATCTGACGGCGTTGTGGAACTGTCACATGTTGGACGACCACTGGCTCCTGAACTCCTGTCCACTTTCCGTCCTTCCACGGCACTTCTCGAATCTCCCGCCTGGAATCGCGCGCGCCATCCGTGCCATGACGATCCCGTCCAAATTCTTCAGGGCAAAGGCCGCCGACCCTGCCGACTCTGATACAGCGCCACAGCGGGACCCATGGTGCTGGGGATCGAGGGATCGCGGAACTTGAGACCGCTGTTCGGACAGGGGCACCCCTGATCACCTCCCAAGGTGCAAGGCTCCTTGCCTTGCCATCTGGGGTCAGTTCCTGGCGCTGATCAAATCCAAGGATGATGCCCCTCCCATCAACCTCAAACAGGCGATTCTGCTGGCTTGCGAGTCACGCTCCGGCAGATTAACCCTGTACGGCCTGCTGACGCTGCAGCCAGCAGCAGAGAGACTGACAGCACAACTCGCTCATCTGGACGAGGGACATTGGCACGGTAGGACTGGGCCGAAATGAAGGCCACGAACGTCCCAGGCGGCGGGCGGCCATCCAGGAGTTGCATCCTCGTCCTCCTCCTTCTCGCCTTCGGCCCCAGGTCCCTGCATGTGGATGATCTCATTTACCACCAGCGCAGCGGGTGCTGGTTTCTTGGTCAGACGGACTGACGTCCTCTGATCTTCCTCAAGCTTTCGTCTCCGCCGTTCTTTTTCTCCCAAACATGCCACCCCCTTGAGTCCCGGCGACCTCGGCATCACTTCTCAAACACTACCCTCAGTGATCGCCGACGGCGTTCTTAGCTGCGACTGACCAGTGGCTCGATATCAGGGTCGACGATGTTCAAGTTCGTCAGTCGTTCCAGATCCGTCAAGAGGGGGGGGCTGGCGCACGGCCCCAAGTCTCCCGACTCGCCCGCCTCTCTGGGTGAAGACTTTCCTGTGTCAAGTCGCCAAACGTCCAAGCAAGATCCCAACGGCCCTCAAAACGAAGGGTTCCCCTCGCCACCTGCTGTTCCAAGCGTCGGCCTGTCCGGAAATCCTGGCGGATCTCACCTCCACCCCTCCTCGCCCCCTTATCCCCTCCCATCCCCTGTGCCGATGATGCCAGAACGTCCTAGGACGAGCTCCGGTCCTGGCCCAAACAAGTCATCCGCCACCGCCAGCTTCAAGGATTTCGACAAGCGCAAGTCAAAAGACGACTTATCCCTCATGACGCGAGGCACGGCTCGAGGTGGCTATAAGTCATATCACATCCCGATACGCGGCAAGCCGCCATCCCCATCAGACAACGGCGGTAGAGATGCCTCGCCAGCGCCAACAATACCCGTAAGAACGCAGACGCCAGAGTCTCTCCCTGACAACAACGCAGCCATCATCACCATAGGCATGGCCATCGGGAGCCCTACCCACCCACCCTTCGCCTCCTACGGCAGCAACTGGCCGCCGCACACGGCTATTGGCGTGGCCACGTCAACACCAGACCCCATGCCAGCACCAGAACCAGCAGCAGCTCAAGCACCCCAGAGGTCTAAGTCTACTCGATGGAAACTGTTCGGAAGGTCCAAAAGCAAGCGAGTGAAACCCGAGGCGGCACAAGCATCAATCCCTTCCGGTCCGTCGGAAGTAAGCGTGGTAGCTAGCATGCAGGCTTCCAGCGGGTTGGATCGAAGCAACACCGAAAGACGTGTGCCCAAGCACAAGCCACTTATTGTTCGGTCAGGAACGGAACCTGTGGTGCAGTCCCCAGCCGATGCGGCACGATATGATCCGAGGCCGCCTCAATCAACCAGGGTGGCCGCGAAGCCTGTGGAGGTGTCTGCCCCAGCTTTGGGGAAGTCCCATGGACCATTGCTGGATGTCGAGATTCCAGACATCACCATGGAGCGATATAGTGTAATGTTTGGTGGCCTGTTGCAGGCCAACGGCTCTTCGTCATCCCTCTTGGCCAGGAGACAAGCCACCTTGGAGAGGTTAAGAACGATCAACGACAGGGTCGTTCAGGAACAAGAGACCCGAGATCTTGCAAGAGGCAGGAGGGCAACATCACCAGTCCCCGAAAGATCGCCTTCGCTCTCAATGTTTCCTACACCACCGCCAACGGCTCCCTCGCCGATGTCACCTCGTTCACGCTCCGCCACCTTGCCATCAGGCTTACCCTCAAACCCACGAGACGGGGCACAGGAGCGAAAGCGACAGCCTCAAATGCAGCTCGAGGTCCCGCTCAACTCTTCATACGGTCTGCCGGAAAGGAAAGCAAAGCAAGAACCCAGCGATTCGCAAAGCGCTGCGGAGTATCTCAGGGCGCAGGCAACGCCGTCTCAAAACTCGACTTTCAGTCCTGACCAATCCAGCCTCATCCTTGACTCACCCACCGAAGAGCGGGATCAGGAACTTCACATCAAGGAGCAACTGCGGCCAACGATTTACGAGCCACATTGGGAGATGGTATCGCCGTCCAACTCAACCAAGAGCCAGCGGAACCCTCGACAACTAGCCCTCGGGTTGGCCCAGACTCAGCCATCCGGTGGCACCTCGTCTCGCAGCGAAACCTCGGCCGCCGCGAATCCTGCCCAGAAGCACGTTAAGAAAACTTCGGAGGAGGAGTTTGACGAGGCCATGTTGAATGCTGCAGTCGAGATATCTATCGCCCGCCAGATCAGCATTTCCCAGCAGCAACGCGACATGCTACGCAAGAATATCGGCGGAGGAGTCCCGGCGGGTGCTCGACGCATCAAGGTCCCCAGGGGCGAGCGCCAAGGAGCTACATCTGGCACTGCAGGCCCGGCGAAACCAGTGGCGACCCAGAATGAGCGGTTGGCCGCAACCAAGACGGCAACACCGACACTGATCACGCCCCCTGAGCCGTTCGTTGGCTCCCCTCTTGCTCAGCATAGGAAAAGTGAGAGAATTGTCGTCGAGGGTGCCTAAGCCACTCGCCACATGGGCCCCTGACCGGAGCACCACCCATAATTCCCTTCTCTGTCGTAGCAGAGTGTCATCTCTGAACGGCAGCGTTCATCTTGGTCCTTACATTTGTTTCATTTATGTATATACGGTATGAGGTATGAAATCTGGGCTGCGTTACTGGCTGCAATGGGTCTGTGACCCTGGTGTTGCTTGGGGTTGGTCACTGCATGCAACCTTGACGGTTGGCATATGCGAAAGATACCATTTTGGCGAGACTATCCCCTGCTTTCGGGGGAGATTCTATAGGTTTTCCCTAGAACTGGATGAAGATTGTTCCATTAGACGGTTTCTGGTATTGCGTCAACGTGACGACTTTGATGAGACGAGCAAAGCGCGAGTTGTGCAACACATGAAGACCCTGGCGGCGGCCGAGTCGGTACTCGAGGTCCGGGCCGTTGCGGGCTGGTCCCGTGGTGGCGGCGCCACGCCGTTCCGGCGACGGGACCTCCACTGCAACACGCCGTCATCCGTCGAGGGTCTCTATGACTAAGCCCCCACCACACTAAACCAGGACCTCTCGCCGGATGACTGTGACTGAATTCACTCGCGGCCATCATCTCTCAAGTTCAACACAGACAATCTGCACACAGCCAGGCCGTCTCCGTCTCATTTGGATTTTCCAGCTTTCCTCACGAACTGCCTTTTTCTGCCTTTTCCAGATAATCATAGACGAAGAAGATCGAGACACCGCAGACCACCTAGGCACAACGGACACTTCATCATGGCATCAAACGGGCTCGACGACGCAGAAGCTCAATGGCGGGCCCAGTTCGAGGCGATGAAGGCCGCCGTTGCAAGCCTCAACCTCCCAAAGCAAGACACCCCGTCCGAGGTGGACTTTGATGACGCTTATGAGGGGTACTCTTCCGGAAACGCGGGACAAGACGTCTGGGATTTCATCTCCGACGACCACGACGACGATTACAGCAGCGATCAACTCGACGGTTACCACGACGCTGAGCATGGCGAGGGACAATACGACGCGACATGGTTCACCAGTAAATGCTCAGAAGTCGCAGCCAAGAACGGCCTCTCGAGTGACGCTTTCCAGAACCAGATTCTCGGCGTCCTATCGTCAGATGGCGGTCAGGACGAGCTCCAGTCTCAGCTCGCGGATCTTATCGGGTTTGAGGAACTTGATCTCATCATCGAACTTTTGGCTCATAGGGCTGAGATCGTCACTGCGGTCACTTCCCAGGCGAGTGCGGCGCAGTCGGATGGCAGGAGACTTCTTTCGAAGGCGGAGAGAGATGACGCGCTGCGCCGGAAGGACTTCGAGCACAAGAATGCCTCTCTCGCGCCCAGCTTCGCACGGGAGCCCCAGTATCCTCACGTGTACAGAATGTACAATGCTGGAAACAGTCTGAGCTATTCCGGAAAGAAATACGCCTTGCCCGAAGGCAGCAAGCATGACATCTTCGACAAGTTCGAGGAGTACTCGATCCCTGCTAGCAAGAAGACTGGCCTCTGGCCGGGCCAGAAGCTGATCAAGATTTCTGACATGGATGGCCTCTGTCGGAACACCTTCAAGGGCTACAAGACTCTGAACCGCATGCAGAGCTTGGTCCATCCGGTGGCATACAAGACGAACGAGAACATGCTCATTTGTGCTCCCACTGGCGCGGTAAGAAGCCCTGCGATCGTCCAAGTAGGGATGTACTCACACCACACAGGGTAAAACTGATGCCGCTATGCTCACCATCCTCCAAACCATCGGCCACTATTGCACGCCCAACCCGATTGAGGATATCGCGGCTACGGACTTTGCTGTCAACTCTGCCGACTTCAAGATCGTCTACGTCGCTCCCATGAAGGCCTTGGCGGCCGAAATTACTGACAAGCTTGGGAAGAGACTCGCCTGGCTTGGTGTCAAGTGTCGGGAGTATACCGGAGATATGCACTTGACCAAGTCTGAGATCGTCCAGACTCAGATTATCGTTACGACCCCTGAGAAGTGGGACGTTGTGACGAGAAAAGGCACCGGCGATACTGAGCTCGTCCAGAAGGTGCGGCTGCTCATCATTGATGAGGTACACATGCTCCACGATGAACGTGGCGCCGTCCTCGAGTCTCTCGTCGCCCGAACTGAGCGTCAGGTCGAGAGCACACAATCTCTCATCCGTATCGTCGGCCTCAGTGCTACCCTGCCCAACTACATCGACGTGGCCGATTTCCTGAAGGTCAACCGATATATGGGCTTGTTCTACTTTGACGCCTCCTTCCGTCCCGTTCCCCTGGAGCAGCACTTCATCGGGGTGAAGGGCAAGGCGGGCTCGAAACAATCCAAGGAAAACCTTGACAACGTTGCCTTTGAAAAGGTCAAGGAAATGCTGGAAGAAGGCCACCAAGTCATGGTGTTTGTTCACTCGAGACGAGACACCCTGCTCACGGCCAAAATGCTTCACCAGAAAGCAACCGATCAGATGTGTCTGGATTTGTTCGATCCGAGCGGCCACTCCAACTACGACAACGCTGTTCGCGACATGAAGTCTTCCAAGGCGAAGGACCTTAGGGAACTCATCCCGAAGGGTCTCGGTGTTCATCACGCCGGTATGGCGCGTTCCGACAGGAACCTGATGGAACGCTTGTTCGGTGAAGGTGTCATCAAAGTCCTCTGCTGCACGGCGACGCTTGCCTGGGGTGTCAACCTTCCTGCGGCGGCCGTTGTTATCAAGGGAACCCAAGTCTACAGCGCCCAAGAGGGCAAGTTCATCGACCTGGGCATCCTCGACGTGCTTCAGATCTTTGGTCGTGCTGGGCGTCCGCAATTCGAGGATGTTGGCATCGGCATGATCTGCACCACCCAAGATCGGCTTCACCACTACCTGACGGCTGTGACTGAGCAGCAGCCGATCGAGTCCAAGTTCTCGACCAAGCTGGTTGACAACCTCAACGCCGAGATTTCTCTTGGCACCGTAACCTCCATCCCAGAAGCCGTACAATGGATTGGCTATTCTTACCTGTTCGTCAGAATGCAGCGCAGCCCCATGACATACGGCATTGAATGGGCAGAGATCAGGGACGACCCGACGTTGGTACAGAGGAGACGACAGCTCGCCATCCAGGCCGCCAGGACCCTGCAGCAAAGCCAGATGATTATCTTCAACGAGGTCACCGAGGAGCTGCGCAGTAAGGACATTGGCCGTATTGCAAGCCAATACTACATCCTGCACAGCAGCATCCAGATCTTCAACACGATGATGCAGCCTATGGCAACAGAGGCGGATGTCCTGAAGATGATGAGCATGAGTGGCGAGTTTGACAACATTCAGTCTCGAGACACCGAGAGCAAGGAGCTCGTGTACTTCAGGGACAATGTCGTGCCATGCGCCGTGGACGGCGGTATCGACACCCCTCAGACGAAGACCAACATTCTCCTTCAGGCGTACATCTCGAGGGCGCAGCCAGAAGACTTTGCCCTTGGAAACGATCTCAACTACGTTGCCCAGCAGTCAGGCCGTATTTGCAGAGCGCTTTTCATGATTGCCCTGAATCGCCGATGGGGACATCAGTGCCTTGTGCTCTTGACACTGGCAAAGTCCATCGAGAAACGAATCTGGCCCTACCAGCACCCTCTTCACCAGTTCGATCTGCCCAAGTCTGTTCTCAACCAGCTGGATGCCAAGGAATCTTTGAGCATCGAGGCCATGAGGGACATGGAGGCTGCGGAGATCGGAGGTCTCGTCCACAACCAGAATGCTGGCAAGAAGATCTCGCACTTGTTGACCAACTTCCCGACAGTCAGTGTCGAGGCCGAGATCGCCCCTCTGAACCGCGATGTTCTGCGGATCAGGCTGTACATTACCCCTGACTTCCGATGGAACGATCATGTGCATGGCACGTCCGAGTCGTACTACATCTGGGTCGAGAACTCCGAGACATCCGAGATCTACCACCACGAGTTCTTCATCCTCAACCGTAGGAAGCTGCACGATGACCACGAGCTCAACTTCACGATCCCACTCTCAGACCCTCTTCCTCCGCAGATCTATGTGCGAGCCGTGTCTGATAGATGGCTCGGCGCTGAGACGGTCACGCCAGTGTCCTTCCAGCATCTGATCCGGCCAGACACGGAGAGTTTCTACACGGACCTTTTGAATTTGCAACCGCTTCCTATCTCCGCTCTCAAGAACCCAGCGCTGGAGGAGGTCTACGCCCAGCGATTCCAATTCTTCAACCCCATGCAGACGCAGATCTTCCACACGCTGTACCATACACCTGCCAATGTTCTTCTTGGCTCACCCACTGGCAGTGGCAAGACGGTCGCGGCAGAGCTGGCCATGTGGTGGGCTTTCAAGGAGCGGCCAGGGTCAAAGGTCGTGTACATCGCGCCCATGAAGGCCCTGGTGCGCGAACGTGTTAAGGACTGGGGAGCGCGACTGGCGAAGCCACTCGGGCTGAAGCTTGTTGAGTTGACTGGTAAGTGGCTTTGCCGTCTTTCGACAGAACACTGGAAGTAGACTGACACGTCTTAGGTGACAACACGCCTGATACCCGGACAATCAAGGACGCCGATGTCATCATCACGACCCCTGAGAAGTGGGATGGTATCTCGCGTAGCTGGCAGACCAGAGGTTACGTCCGTCAAGTCAGTCTCGTCATCATCGACGAGATTCACTTGCTCGCTGGCGATCGCGGCCCTATTCTGGAGATCATTGTCTCTCGTAAGTGCTCCCGGTTGCCCTCCGAAAATGTTCATACTCACGCCAGTAGGGATGAACTACATCGCGGCCTCCACGAAGAACTCGGTCCGCCTGCTGGGCATGTCGACGGCGTGTGCCAACGCCAGCGACCTCGGCAACTGGCTCGGTGTCAAGGAGGGCCTCTTCAACTTCCGTCACTCCGTGCGCCCGGTCCCTCTTGAGCTCTACATCGACGGCTTCCCGGAAACCAGAGGGTTTTGCCCGCTGATGCAGTCCATGAATAGGCCTACGTTCTTGGCCGTCAAGACGCACAGCCCCGACAAGCCTGTCATCGTCTTTGTGCCTTCGCGCAGACAGACTCGTCTTACCGCCAAGGACTTGATCAACCTGTGCGGCATGGAAGACAACCCCCGACGTTTCCTGCACATGGACGAAGATGACCTCCAGCTCAACCTTTCTAGAGTCAAGGATGATGCGTTGAAGGAGGCCATCAGTTTCGGCATCGGCCTGCACCATGCTGGTCTTGTCGAGTCAGACCGTCAGCTCTCGGAAGAGCTCTTCCTCAACAACAAGATTCAGATCTTGGTGGCAACGAGCACCCTTGCTTGGGGCGTGAACCTTCCCGCTCACCTCGTGGTCGTGAAGGGCACGCAGTTCTATGACGCCAAGATTGAAGGGTACAAGGACATGGACTTGACCGACGTTTTACAGATGTTGGGTCGTGCGGGTCGCCCTCAGTTCGACAACTCTGGCGTTGCTCGCATTTTCACCCAGGATGCGAAGAAGGACTTCTACAAGCACTTCCTGCACACCGGCTTCCCTGTCGAGTCTTCTCTTCACACCGTCCTCGACAACCATTTGGGCGCCGAGGTCTCTGCCGAGACGGTCGTAACCAAGCAAGATGCCCTGGACTACCTGACCTGGACGTTCTTCTTCCGCCGCCTCCACAAGAACCCGTCCTTCTATGGCCTGGAGATCTCGGCAGAAGACCACAATAGCACCGCTGCCCAGCGGCTCGCCAACGACTTCATGATCGAGATGGTCGACAAGTCGCTGTCCGAGCTGGCCAAGTCCCGCTGTGTGGAAGTATACCCGAACGGCGACGTGGACCCCACGCCTTTGGGCAAGATCATGTCCTACTACTACCTCTCGCACATGACCATCCGTCACCTCGCCAAGCACGCTGCCCCGAACGCCTCGTTCCTCGACGTCCTCTCGTGGATGTCCCGTGCGACCGAGTACGACGAGCTTCCCGTCCGCCACAACGAGGACCTCATCAACGCGGAGCTGTCGCGCAACCTCCCCCTCCCGGCCACGAGCTTTGGGCTGCCCATGTGGGATCCCCATGTCAAGTCGTTCCTGCTGCTCCAGGCGCACTTCTCCCGTGTTTCCCTCCCGATATCCGACTACGTTGGTGATCAGACCTCTGTCCTCGACCAGGCCATCCGTATCATTCAAGCCTCCATCGACGTCCTCGCCGAGCTGGGCTACCTCTCCTCGTGCATGCAGATGATAACACTCCTCCAGTGCGTCAAGTCCGCCCGCTGGCCAACCGACGCCCCCGCCTCCATCTTCCCTGGCGTCCTGGAGACCGCAAAGGGCAAATCTCAGGAAGAAGCGCGCCGGACACCCCTGGCAGCCATCACCGCCCTTCCGCCCCCGAAGCTCGCCCAGCTCGGTAAAGACCTCGGCGTCCCCGCCTCCCAGCAGTCCCGCTTCGCAAAGGCCGCCGCCGCCCTGCCGAACGTCAAGGTCTCCGTCCCGACCGTCACCGCGCTTTCCCTCGCCGTCGAGCTCCGCCGCCTCAACCCCATCACCGAGCGCGACGCACGCATCTACGCGCCCCGCTTCCCCAAGCCCCAGACGGAAGGCTGGTTCGTCGTCGTCGCCGACTCGGCTGCCGACGAGGTCCTAGCCGTCAAGAGGCTCGGCTGGGCAGCGGGCAGGAAGCCTGGCAACAGCAGCGGGCGTGATAACTCCGTTGGCATCGGCGCGAGGCCCACGGCGAGAGCGAACATCAAGCTGCCCGAGACCGCACGGGAAAGGAAACTGGACGTGTTCGTCGTAAGCGATGCGTATGTGGGACTGAACTACCACATTCAGGGAGTGGATATTCCGGCGGCGCCCATGGTGGACGACGATCTCGACAAGGGGAAGGGGAAGGCTCCTTCAGGAATGGACACCCAAGGCTCCTCGTTGAAGTAGATAGGCAGAAGGCGTGGAATCTTGTGTGGACATCAACAGGCATCATCACTTACAATCACTCATGGTACAACATGGGATATATCTGACTGAATCATGACCCTCTTGTGAGAGATGTCTCGATGTATCCATTAAAACACAGAGAACGTCTCAGTAGTCTCGTCGTGTCGTGCGCGTTGTATACTGTAGAAAAAAAAAAGCAACCAGACCATGCCTCCCTCAGCGCCGTAACCAGTCCCCATCCTACCGCCCAAGCCAGGCCGTCGTGAGATCTAGGGAAAACGGAACGAATGCTATGCGGTGAGAACGAGAAAGCCAGAAGTGACACGCAACCTGCCCGGACGCCCTGCCAGTGGAATGCCAAAACATAGAAGAGCTGTGCAAAGACAGAAAAGGAAGATGAGCGGACGGTAATCATACAATGCGGCCACGATGCCCTCCGCGCCATGCTCGTGAGTAAAAGAGGACCGAGGATATCAAAAGGAAAGGGGAGGCGCCTCAGCAGCACTTCTTCCTCCTGCCAGGAACCCCGTCCATCTCGTGTCTCGGGTCCCCGGACGCGCCAGCCGCAGCGCCGGCCTGGTCAACGGTGATGGCCGGCGAGAAGCCGGGTGAGAAGAGCCAACTTCTCCTGTCGCGGCCAACGCGGAAGCTCCCCCTGGGGTTTCCGTGAACTCCACCGACGCCGTCGAAGTATCCGCCGTCCATGCCGTTCTCATAGCCGGGGGTGCCGGGGCCAGCCGTGGCGACGAGGAGGGCCTGCTGCATCTTCCTGTTCTGCTCGACCAGCTTGCGGGTGACGACGCGGAAGACCTCCTCGACACCTTCGCCGCTCTCGGCACTGATCTCGTGGCAGGCGTCCCAGCCGACCTCCTGTCCCCAAAAGCCGGAGCTGCGCTTGGACGAAGGGCTGCGCGGGTGAGCGGCGTCGGTAGCCGAGGCGATGGCCGGGAGGCCGCTGGTGGCGGGGGTCTGGCCGGCGCTGAAGGTGCCGTGCTGGCGGACGGCGGCGGCAGAGGAGTCAGCGAGGGTGGACAGGAGAGGCGGCATGCCGGACGGGGTGGCGGTTGGAGGTGGCGTAGAGCCGAGGCCAGGAGCGAGATTCTCTGCGACGTAGGCGATGCATCGTTCAAAGGGGACTTCGCGCTTGGAGGGGTCGCGGGCGACCACGTCGGCCTTGGTGCCGACTACGTGGAGGACGACATCGCCGGGGAGGTTGCGGCGGAGTTCGTTAAGCCAGATGCCCATCTCGGTGAAGGACTGGGCGTCGGTTATGGAGTAGCAGAGGATGCATGCGTTCGCGCCGCGGTAGTAGAGGCGGGATATGGAGCGGAAGCGTTCTTGGCCGGCTGCGGGACGAGGGTCAGTCGGGGGAGGTTCTGTGCGTCTGGAGGAGGCATAAAGAGGGAGGGAACGTACCAGTATCCCAGATCTGGAGGCGGACGGTGGTGTCCGTGTCGCTATCGACGACGCGCTTGGTGAGGAAGCTCGCGCCGACGGTCGAGGTGACCTGGGCGGGGTTGAAGGATCCCTTGCAGTATCTCTGGACGAGGCTCGTCTTGCCGACACCCTGGGCGCCGAGGACGACGATTTTGGCCTCAAGGGAAGACATGTTGTTGCGGCGCGGGGGTCGGAGAGTCAGGTCCGAGGGATGGTACTTATCTCTGGATGTCTCGAGTTCCGGAAGAGAGTCGCTTGTGGAGGGGTCTTGAGGATGCTGGGACACTGGCGGGCGAGATGACTACGTGACTAGCAGCCTCAGCTGCCGGAAAAGGGGTGGTATGGAAGAGGAAAAAAAGGTAATAGAGAATGAGGCTTGAGAGATCTGCTGGGGCGCACAACTGCCACGCGGGGTCGTTCAAAGGTTGCTTTCAGTGTCACATTCGTGAGGCCAGCCACGGTCAAGGGCTCGTTGTGGCTTTTGGCTGCGGGACCGGCAGATGCAGAGAAGAATGCAGAGATGCGTGCAGTGCAGTACGATGCGATGCGGTGCGCATTCACCTTTCACGGCGGGCGACCGGGCGCAAAGAGTCCGCCTTTGCAGGTCTGAGGATGCGCTCGGCGCGGCGGCGGCGGAGGAGGAGGACAACGCAAGGCACGAGTCAAGGGGAGGGATCGCCACATGCGCATGTGCCCAGGAGATCGTCAGGCAAAGCAAGCGGGAAGGACAAGGAGAAGGAGAAGAGGAAGACGGCACAAAAGGAGGTTCTGCTGCTTCCTTGCCGAGATGCCTTGAGGGGCAAAGGAGAGCAGAGACCAGGGAGCGCGATGGAGGCGCGTTGGAGGGGTCGAGACGGAGGAGAGGAAGAAAGACGGAATAAAAGCTAACGGAGGGAATGTCCAGTTAAGAATAGAGAGCCAAGGGTATGACGAGATGGGCGGCCGGGGGGCGCGTGAGAGCGTGACCACCACCAGAGGGAGGCATCACGCACGCAGCCCGTGCCATGGTGGCGGCCTGATCGAGGGGCTGTCGATGCGGACGCGATGCTGATCCTCCTTGCATCCCGGTCCCGTCTGTCTGTCTGTCTTGTCTTGTCTTGTCTTTCCCGTCGCGGGTTCCGTCAGCTGATGGATGGATCATTGACTGAGGGCGGGCGGGCGGGCGGCGCCTTTGTTGTTGTGGCCCGGAAATTGCATTGTCGCTTGGGTCGTCTTCTTGTTGGCCCAAAAGCCAGGGATCATCCATGTCTTTCCTCTGCTCTTCCATCCTCTTTCCGAGATGGGAAAACGCCGGGTAGATGGGGATTCTTGATTTCCCTCGTGGTGCCTGTCCGGCGGTCAAGCGTCTCGTCCGCGTGGAGGGGGAACTCGAGGGGCCAGTCCGGTGGATCGACGATCGATGCGGCCGCCTGCAAGATCTGGTCCTCATGTGCGTATAAGCCCGTGGATGGTCATGTATGTACAGGGGATCGATCGCCTCGGCCAGGGATTGGGGGTTGAGGAGGTTTGAATTGGCGCTGGCGGGGCCCGAACCGTCCCAATTGCCATATGCCCAAATATGTAAAGGAAAAGCCATCCCGTCCGCTGGTCAGGTGCTCCTTCCACGGACAAGATGGGCCCGTTCTGGCGCTGCTCAGTGGTTGGCACCGGCATGGGCCACCTAATTAGGTAGGTATGGACTGCCAGGTGCACATGGGTGGACGACATTCAGCGCTTAGGTAGGTATTAGGTCCATTACTGCTGCCCGCCAGAAGGTGCGTAAAGTCTTAACCATTGGATGCCCAGGGCTCGTCGATCCGTCCACAACATAACATCAAACTCACCACTTCACCTGGCATGCTCCTCCAGAGATATCCTTCCCGACAACATGTATTCGCGGAAATCGACAAAGACTCGATCATCTCTGCTACCGGCTAACGATATACAACCAGAGCAACCAACACATAGCCAGATATCAAGGATAACTAGCACCTAGATACCAGCAAGAAGAACCGCCCGGTGGCCTCGGAACCACTGGCCGCCTCGGCCAGCCAGCATTGCCCCCAGAGACGTCAACCTACCGCCCTTAGTAGTACTTGGGGTTCTCGGGGTCGGTCAGGTCGAAAATGACCGACGAGTGCGGCTTGCCACCGCCGCGGTTCGCAAAGACCCGCGAGAACTCGACCGTGCGGTTGAAGCTGAGGCTTCCGTCCTCGAGGATGTCGATCCAGTGCGCCTTGTAGTCGGCAGGCGTGTTGACGATGGAGATCTGAAGGCAACGGTCAGCAACCAGCAAGCACACTTCACACCGTTCGCCGAGACTTACATCTCCGCCCTGCACAAAGTACCCCGTCACAAGCAGGTTCTTCTTGTCCGGGCTGATCTTGACATAGTGCGGCCCGATGATGGGCTGGTCCTCATTAGGGTCGTCCAGGCGCTTGACGTTGTCGAGGTCCGAGATGTCCAGTGCCGCGACGTGGTTGCCCTCGGTGATTGTGAAGTACGCCAGCTTGCCGTCGTCGCTGATGTCCGAGTAGATGGCGATGTCGTTCTTGGCCTTGGGGCCCAGGTCCCAGAGCAGCTCGGCCACGCCTTGGTTGCCGTTGGCATCCTCGCGGAAGGGGTAGATAATCCAGACCTGGCCGAGAGCGACGGCCCTGCGGGTTGTTTGTGGTTAGCTTTGCACTCTTCTAGGAAGGGGGCAGGGGATGGATCCTTACGTTGCGAGCGCCGCGCTCTCCGAGTTGCCGGGGATGAACTTGACATCCTGGATGCCGCCGCCGTTGGGGATGGTGATGGTCGAGATGATGGACCTCTTCTCCAGGTTCCAGAGACGCAGGGTGTCGGCGCGCTGCACACCGAGAGTCGGCTTCAGGATGCTCAGGGGCACGACAAAGTCCGACGTGAGGATGATGTTGTTGTCCCAGTCCACGCTCAGCCCGTGGGGGTTGAACTGCTGGCCCAAGATGTTCAAGGTGCTCTCGATGTCAGTGATCGCCGGCCACTCCTGGATGATATCGCCCGCAGAGTCTGTCTCGACGAGACGACCAACGGCCGTTCCCGCGGCGCTTCCCATGTAAGTGATGAAGAAGCCACCCTCGGGCTTGGCGCGGATCTCGTCCACGATGGAGCTGAGCAGCGCTCGGTTGCTGTGGGAGAACTTGGGCGCATAGGGGTCCGTGGTGTCAAAGTAGAACGCCGTGTCCTGCGTCTTGAGAATGGACAAGAGGCCGCCTCCGACGAGGAGCTTTCCATCGACCGACGGGCCGAGGTGGTGAGGCTCGTTGCCGCTGGAGGGCACATCGGTCACGGCGATGATCTGACCAAAGGTGTCCTGAGAAGAGATCAGTCAGACAATGGTCCGGTTCAAACAGTGCTTCGTTTGGAGAGAGAGAGGGACTAACATCGTCAAGACTGAGAGTGACCAGGAAGTCCTTGAAGCCCTTGTCTCCGGGGCCCGTCCAGAAGTAGCCGATCTTCTTGGGCTTGATGTTGGCACCCGTGAAGGGAGGGCTGGCCTTGGGAGGAGTGGGAACCTGGATAATGGGCAGAGGGGGGACGATGCCGTTGAGAGGCTCGGTGACACCCGGGATGGCGGGGATAAGGGGTGGGAGGCTGAGCTGTCTCTTCTCCTCGAGACCAGTCTCCGTCTTGACCGGCCCAGCGAAGGAAGGGGAGACAAACAGAGCGCTCGCGAGAGCGACGAGACCAGCTTTGGCAATCATGGTGTGCAGAGAAGTAGGTTGAGAGTGTTGGGTTGCTTCTCGGATCAGGACGAGGCCAGATATCCAGGTGCTTCTTATACCCCTCGAGACGACGCTCCAACTCCATCCAGTCTGATGAAATGGAGAGCTGCGCCGAGGAACCTCACTCCTGCAAGCCCAGTTCTTGGAGTACGCAAGTAGTGTGAATGGCATCATGAGACCTGAAGCTCTCGCCATCTCTCACTTTGCCCTTCCTCCGCTCAAGCTGCTGTGCCGCCCCCCGTGCTTCGGCGATCTGCTCCATGGTCAGTCGCCGAACTGCTCGGCGCCGTCGTGGTGTCGCCATCGCCTGAGATGAGGATGTTCGTGTAAGTGGCTTCCAAGGAAAGACAGACTAGTTTGCTGTCGTGGGTCACACTAGACGGTGGTGTGCCTGATGTTGTTGAATCCATGGCCACAATGGCCTCTGATGTTCCCAATCGGGTCAGGTTGAGCCAGGCCGAGCCAAAAGCAAAAGCCGCATCTGCAGACTGCAAATAGTCTGCCGGTGATCTCATGCTGCATACGGTCTAAGGCAATGCTAGTACTGTGACTGAAGATGCATCATCTGGCGGTCCATGTCGTGGGGTTTAGCTCCGGGAGTCGTCAGGGGCGGAAGACGGACCAGTCATCGGGGCCCATATCTGGATGACGCCTTGAGGAACAAATCAAGAAACCGTTGATAATGTGATGGTAAACGGATGCTTAGGGTGCCGTTGGGATCTAGAGCCTAAATCATGCTTAAGTCAAGCTCGCCATCACGCTAGATCGGTGAGCCGTGGCGTTGGTGATCGTCGGGGAGATCAGGGGCTAGCGGCGAAGCAGCCCATTCTCGTCCAGGGCCTTGATCATGAGAGCTCTCTCAGTCACTTGAGTTCTGTTTTGGCAGTTTAGGATGACGTCCTCGCGCTGGTGACTGCGGGAATTCTTGGCTCGGGAACTCGTCCATCCGAGTAGCTGTCATCCTGTGGGTGTCGTGGGAGTTCCGAGCAACGCAGTATCTATGCGGCCTCTCTTCAGAGAAGTACAGACTAGTTAGGATATAAGCTTATTTGGAATCAGAATAAGAGAATAGCATGCTGAGTTACTGTGAGCCATGGTCGACTTTCAGTTCCCGGGTCGGACTCACGATACAACCTCATGGGTTCAGGTGTCATCAAGCGGTTTGATGAGTTGTTCTCAAAGTCCGCATTTCTCTCGAACAAAACCAGTCTGGCCGCCTACCTCCGACACTTTTCGGGCCTTCTTACTTACACCTTCAGCTCACCGGTGAGATCCGGCCTGACTTGGGATGAGGCCCAAGCACCATGGTCATACTTGGACCATGTAAGTCCGCATCTGGCGGTAGAGAGCACCACGCCCCCTGGCTCCCCCATTCGACGGAATCTCAAGTGCCGGCGCCAAGCCCAGCCTCGGAGCGATCTTATTCGAAGTAAGCTTTTCTTCTTTCTCGGATGGCAGGCTTTCGGGTGATCGACATTGCGCCATGCGGCATAGACCGAGTGTCCCCCCGCGCTACGGCGATGTCGTTATTTGGGGCATCCATGTCGAATCCCCATGAACCGTCCAACGCCGTTCTCTCGACTAACCACGGGAGAAACGGCATCTCGGCACACGGAGGGCGGAATGGACAAGGGTAGAAGCTGGGGTGACGGTTTATAGTGTCCCTGATCATCTCGCAGAGCTGAGTGACGGCGGACGCAGTGGATTGACTGTGACAACAACATTGTTCATAGAAGTAAGACATCGCCGTCCCAAGTCCATCACACCATCAATAACGCCGTGTAGTCTTGATGTCGCCATCTTCGACCACTGAAAATCTCACCTCGGGCGACGATCGTCATAATCCCCAAAACCGCTACTGAGCCTGAGAAAGACGGAGCCTACGGCGCGATCATCACGGACGAGTTGAGAGGACTGGGAGCGAGGTGAATGATGCAAAGGAAGTAGACAATGTCATGTCCGCTGCTGAGTCGCGGATGAACCGGACTATATAGCTGCCCCTATGACCCGAGGCTGTTACTATAGTTCCTGTAGCACTGTCTTTGCACGATCTCCAGAATACCCAAGTCTGATATCCCGACTCTGAGATGAAGCTGTCGGCGCTCTCCGCCGCCGCCCTCGGGCTCGCCAGCACCGTCCTCGCTGTTCCCCAGAAGCGGGGTGAGTCTCAATTCCACGTCGGCCAACCCATCAGTGCCAACGGCAAGGGGGCTCCCATCGTTGGTAAGTGACCAGGGAGTTCTGCTCCAGAGCATACCGTGGCTTGTGTTCTGACTTGTCCTCAGGCGGAACCGACAACTCTGTCGACCGCAATAACCCCAGCAACCTGGGAGAGCAGGAGACGGACAGCGGAAACGTGCCCAACCTCAAGTGGCGCTTCTCGGACTCCAAGACGCGCATCTACGAGGGAGGTTGGGTCCGCCAGCAGGTCACCTCTGACCTTCCCCAGAGCCACGACATCGCCGCCGCTCAGCAACACCTGACCAAGGGCGCCATCAGAGAGCTTCACTGGCACAGAGTGGCCGAATGGGGCTTCGTCTACAGCGGAGAAGTCCTCGTCTCTGCCGTCGATGAGGACGGGAGATACGTGAATGAGAAACTCGGCTTTGGAGACATCTGGTACTTTCCAAAGGGAGTTGCCCACTCCGTCCAGGGCCTTGATGACGAGAACGAGTTCCTCCTGGTATTTGATGACGGCAACTTTGATCGCGCCGGGTGAGTGACCCCCCCTCTCCTGGACTCCTTGGCAGATTCAGGGGCTAACCCCTATTCTCTCCAGGACGACCTTCAACATCGTCGACTGGCTTCGCAACACGCCCCGGTCAATCATAGCTAAGAACTTCGGCGTCGACGAGTCAGTCTTCAAGAACCTCGGCCCTCCTCCGTTCATCGTCAACGGCACCCAGGCTACCAAGAACGTCACCGCCGAGGACGACCGGTACCTCTCGGGCAACGCGTCCTTCATCTACCGCACCCTGCAGCACGAGCCAGAAGAGATCCCCGGCGGCGGAGGCTCCCTTCACATCATCGACTCCCGCAACTTTCCGGCCTCCAAGACCATCGCCGCGACCTTCGTCACCCTCAAGCCCGGCGGCCTGCGCGAGCTTCACTGGCACCCGAACGTAAGTCAAGGACCCCCCACCTCGGCCTCCGAAGCACCTGAGCTGACCGTCCCTACCTAGGCGGAGGAGTGGCTCTACTTCCACTCCGGCCATGCCCGGGCAACTGTCTTCACTGGCAACAGCAACTCGCGGACATTCGACTTTGCCCCCGGTGACACGGCTGTCTTCCCGGACAACTCGGGCCACTACATCGAGAACACTTCCGAGGACGAGGACCTGGTCTGGATCGAGATCTACAAGTCGGACCGGGTCGCGGATATCCCGCTGACGCAGTGGCTTGCCCTGACGCCTCCCGAGGTGGCTGCCCAGACTCTGAACGTCCCGGTCGAGTTTATCGAGTCTCTGAAGAAGGAGAAGCAGATTCTCATCGAGTGAGGCACCGCTTGAGAGCAAATGAAAGACCCGTCAAAGCCAGGTCAAGGAAATCAGGTCTCGAGTGTATGCAGTCCGAGGCTTCTAATAGACATGTGAGATCGTATATGCGCAATTCCAGATCAATGATACATTTCCGTCACTTCGTTGTCAGTACCCGTGCATGTCTCGCTATGCCGATGAGCGCTTCTCTATAGCACATATCTCTCCCATCACAGCTTGGACACCTTGGGCCTCTGCGTCGGTGTGGCGAGCGGATCATAGACGGCGTACGACAGATGATCCGCGGGCGTGCTTCCGTGGGCGAACAAGCTCTTCGTGTCGACCAGGCTCGGGTTGAGCTCCTCGACCGTCGTGCACCCGATGAGACGCATGTTCATCTCCATTTCGTCCTTGAGGAGCTGCATCGCCCTGTCGACGCCGTCGAAGCCGTAGCCGCTCATGGCGTACAGGAACGGCCGCCCGATGCCCACGCCCTTGGCGCCCAGGCAGAGCGCCTTGATGATGTCCGTCGCGCGCCTCACGCCTCCGTCGATGAACACCTCGATCTTGTCCTCGATGCCCATCTCGCGCAGCACCGGCATGGTCTCGGCCAGGACCTCCACGCCGCTGCGGGCAAAGTCCAGTTGCCGGCCGCCGTGGTTCGAGAGCACGACGCCCTGCACGCCGACCTCGACGGCCTTGATGACGTCCTCGACGCGCTGCACGCCCTTGAGCACGATGGGCATCTTGGTGATGGACTGGAACCAGGCGATGTCCTTCCACGACAGCGCCGGGTCGATGAAGCTCGAGATGGCGCGGGCCGCGCCCTGGCTGTTGTCCGTGGCCGTGCCAGACTGCACGTTCGACCCGGGGTCGGTGAACTTGGACCTCATGTCCTTCTCGCGGCGGCCCAGCTGCGGCGCGTCCACCGTGATGAACAGGCCCTTGCAGCCGCGCGCCTCGGCGTGCTGGACGATCTTCTTCGTGATCTCGCGGTCCTTGTTGACGTACAGCTGCAGCCACTGCACCTGGTCGGCCTGGGCGGCGTCCATCATCTCGTCGAAGGCGCACGAGGCCAGCGTCGGGATCATCTGGATGACGTTGTGCTTGGCCGCCGCGCGGGTCAGGAGGACCTCGCCCTCGTGGTGGCCCAGCTTGCCGAGGGCCGTGGCCGTCACGTAGAAGGGCATGTCGACCTTGGTGCCGAGCATGGTCGTGCTGAAGTCCACCTTCTCGACGTCGACGAGGATCTTGGGCCGGAACCAGATGCGGTGGAAGGCCCAGTGGTTTTCTCGCAACGTCTGGGACAGGGTCAGCCGGCTTCTCTCCTCCTCCATTCTCCGCGGAAGGACTCACGATCTCGTCATCGGCGGCGCTGGAGTAGTACCCCCAGGCAGTCTTCTTCATGACCCGGCGCGCGACCGCTTCAAAGTCCATCAGGTTGTAGCACTGCTCGAGCAGCGGCTTCTGCGCAACGCGCTCTAGCCTTGCTGCCTCGTCGGGGTCCTCCTCCTTGGCCTCTACTGCCACGGAGCCCATGTCTACCGGTCCCAGGTGCTTCGACTTGTCCAAGTACTTGTCGAGGGTGTCAGGAGGGTGGATCGGCTCGTACTCTTCCGTCGCATCTTTGCCCTATGGAACATGTGAGTCGGGAGATTCGGGGAGAGGTATCGTGGAATCGCTCGGTTGGGGGTCATCGTACAGCGTACTTCAGGATGATCTTCTGACCTCCCGGATGCTCTGCCCTCGGCCGTCAGCACATTGTCTCTATACTCTCTTGGCTCGTGTTCCGTTGAGCTCACCTGGCAAGAACTCGGTGACATCGTAGGCTTTGCCCTGCGCAGGAAAGGAGTCAGCTCTGCTTCCATCCGTCCGGGTCCTGTCGCCTGGCTCGGTCGGATCATATCATACATGGACAATGACCCAGCACGAGTCGGCCGAGTTATGCTTCGCGATCTCGTCTCCCTTGAGCCCCATTGCGTGTGTGGGTGTTTTCTGGGCGCTCGATTGATGGCGCAAGAGGAAGCAGCCAAGTATCTGGAATGCTTCCGAACAAATAAAGTACAACGGTCAATGGGAGGTGGCCTGTAGGTCTGCGACTGGCAAATGCCGAGGAACCAAGAGACGCTGAGACCGAGATAGAGCTTCCGTACCACCGGTGAAAGGGGGAGATATCCAAGCAACGGGCGTTCGTCGAGCGACACTGATATGGGCGATGTGCTTGTCCTTAACACCGATAATTAGTTGGCGGATACACACGGCGAAGATGCCGATGGTGGGTTGAGTTGCCGATTCACCGAGGTCCTCAAATGACCTTCACCTCGCCCCTCATTAGCCCGGCTGGCTTCGGGGGCTCCACTCATCCCCACGTCCCCACGGTTCGAGCTCGGGTTAATGTTATGCGGGGGGTCGGTGAGGCTCGGTGAGATCGGGAGTTCTTCCGACGGACAAGAGCGATCGATCACTTTGGGGCGCAATACAAGGGGCTCTTCTCACAGAGACGGCCTAGTGTACTCTTGGTGAGCCTCGGTGAGATCGGGAGTCCTTCCGGCGGCGGACGGACACTTTACTTAGTACGTAGGTAGAGAGAGTCTCGGGGGCCTTGTCGTGCCGGCGGTCTCTCCCATCGTCCTCGGTGAATCAGAAAGTAGTGTGCTTGAGGGCTTATATTGCTGTGCCAAATCGTCAATCGTGAGGGGTATATGCGCATCAACATCTGAAGACAGGCATAAAAGAGGGAAAACAAAAGGAAAAGGATCCGTCGCCCCGACGCCCTCCATCTATAAGTCACTGCGCACCAGAGAGCCATTACCCATGCGTCGTCCGTGGCAAATCCTCGCTAGAACACCCTTCCTATACTGCCGCCCGCCGGCCCCGATAAGGTCGATGGTGGAACACCTCCCCCCTTCCGAGAAATACTGAAGCGGAACTTCTTCCTGCTCTCGTTGCTGATGATACTCGCCCTGTCCGTAGCAAACTCCCTGACCGTATTCGTGTCAATGAAGGTTTGCGGGAAGATGCCCCATTTCCCCTTGGCATTGGTCCCGGACCAGCACCAGTGGTCTGAGTACGCAACTGTGCTGTGTCAGTGGGATATCTAGATGGCCTGGACCGGAACAACTCACAGCTGATGTTCGAAATGAACTCCCCTTTATCGAACTTGAGCCACTCGCCGTCCTTCGCCTTGGGCGCAAACTTCCACCTCGCCACCGCCGTGATCGTGCTCGTCCCGCCCATCTTTACCTCGTTCTTGGGCGGTGGTACCAGCCGGATCACGTCAAACGGTACACTCTTCTTGGCGGCGTCATGCCATCCCAGCGCCCACTCGCCCTGGTACTTGGCCGGGAACTCGATGCCCGTGATGCGTGCCCCGTCCGCCAGCTCGAACGCTGGCGTCTGGTCGTGCAGCATGCGCATTCCATACATCTTCCTCACGGGCTTGATCGCCGTGGCCGTGGGGAGGGCGATGATCCCATCGCGGACAGGATCTAGTGGCGAGGGCACTTGCGGCCTCTTGAAGTGCAGATCATAGTTGTTGCGCAGGTTGAACGGGACCTCCGCTTCTTCCACAACCGTAAAGCCCGGCACTTGGGGTAAGGGTCGCGGATGCCTCGCCAGGTGCTCAAAGAGCTTCCTGGAGGTGAAGAAGACCGTTGCATCGCACTCTTCGAGGGTGTGTTGTGAGTGGGCGCAGAAGACGCAGCCGAAGAGCTGCTCATCCGACCTCTTCGTCGCCATATGGCTTTTCTGCAGGAAGCGGACTCGATAGCCGACTCCTGAGCAGACAAAGTTCTCTGCTTCTGCGTCATGTCAGCAATGAATTTTAGCCCGAGGGCTTCAAGAGCCCAACATACCGCTCTGCTTCTGGTCGAGCTCCAGATGGTGGGAATCACTCTCAAAGTCGCAGCCTGTGCATCTTGCCACGGTATGCGAGCCTTGGAATCCCTAGACACGTTGGGTGTTAGTCGGAATAGGCTCTACATGTCGGTTGTGTCCCGCAACTCACCGGCTTCTTGACCACCTTCACCCCACTCCCGCCCCTGGTCGTCTCCTTGGCGCCTTCACAGAAGCCTTTATACAGGAAGAACGAGCTGTTCAGGCTTAACGAGCAATCTCGCGGCGGTCCCGATGACATTCGTGGGCCGGCTGAGATGGAATGCCCCGACTCCTCCGACTCGACGGGAATCAGACCGTCACCAGCGTTGTACTCCTTCGGCACAATCTCAATGCCGTCCTGAATACCGGGAGGGAAATTGGCCGGGATGGTCGGTGCTCGGGAAACGGGGCTCGGGTAGCCATAATCGCCGCCGCCGCCGGTGATCGCATCAGGGTTCTCGGGTATTGACTGCACCGAGCCCCTGTTACCCAGCTGTGCCGGGCTGAGCGATTCCTGCATCGACTCCCTGGAGCGAACTGAGCTCCCCAGCGAGTCACGATGCTCCCTCGGCGGCAGGATCGTGGCTGTCAGAATAAACTCTGGCTCTTGTACCGACGGAGCATAGTTCGTGGCCATGGATGAGGAGGTCAGAGAACGCCCAGACGCTTGGAAAGGGTTCCTGTCTGGCGCTTCGGGCTGGACAGCAGCATTTGCCCTGGATGGCAACGAGTCGGTGGTCATCCTCCGCCGCCGCTCCTCAGCTTCCATTATTTTGACGCCCTCATCGAGCCTTCTGGGGGGCGATGCCACAGAGTTGGCATGCATGCCGTCCGGGCTGCTCGGGGACACGATGTCTGAGTCGCCTGACGATACGGGAGGCCGCCGGATATCCTCAGTTTCATCGATGTCCCCGTATGTATCGATATCGATATTTGGGGTGCTCTTGATGTCCCACGGGTTCGTTGGCGGGGGCGGCGGGGGAGTTGCCAGTCGTTCTTCTGCTTCCTCTTCTTTCACCTCCTCCTTCTGTGGCTCAGGTGTTGTTGGTACCTCAGGCTCCGGTTGGACGATGATGTTCAGGCCTCCCATGGTCGCGGGAGACGGGGAGTTTGACAACGCTGCAGTCCTCTCGTCAGCCCTTTCATTCTTTCCCGAGGTTGGCGGGTAACACTTGCCAGGCACATGAACCGTCGCCATCGAAACGGGAGATGCACCCGCGTCTGCGGGCGGTTTAGCAATCGGCTCGAGCTTCATCCTCCTCAGAATGTCCCCGACAGCGAGACCAGCGTTCTTGCAGAGCTTCTGAAGATTGACGTAGGCCTCCTTTTCGAAGGCGTCCGCCTCCATGAAGTCCTCAAAGTCCCACAAGAGGTCGTTCAGCTCGAGTCTGTATCTGGCGATCTCGTCTGCGCTGCCGGTCAGTGCCGTGCTCACCATCTAGATGCCCGCTACCGATTCGATAGGGCAGATAACTCACCATGCTGCTTGAGTTCATCAATGAAGTTCCCCTCAAACTCAGCGTACAGTCGCGTGCACAGAGGCACGACGGTCTTGAGGGTCCGTTCGGCGCCCCTGATGAGCTTTTGGCTCTCGGCGAGCATCTCCTTGTTGTCTTGGGCATTTTCATGCGCTGTTGTCGCCTTTTCGACGATCTCCTTGAATGGTGCAATGACGAGGTCGGCGACGACGTCCATCGTGGACAGTTAGGCATCCACGGTAAGCCTCGGGTGGCAGCTTTGTCGGCTCGAATGTGCTCCGCGGGGTAATCGCGTGGGCTGAAGGGTGAGGTGAGACTCGACGACCTGAGGGGGTGTGACAGGGCGAGCGACACAGATATTTACGTTGTTGGGACGCGGAGAGACAGGTGAAGAAAGGAGGTGTGAGAGAGGAAACGCTGGGAAACAGTCGGCAGGTGAGTCAAGATGACCGACTTCCCCTGGGAGCGAGAGGGAAAGGAGGCAATGTCAGTGTGACGAGGCTGGCGATGGATCCCATGTACCCCTCGGCTACCTGGAGAGCCTAAGACTGCGACAAGACGTTGCGGAATACATCAGTACGCGCGAGCGGGTAAGCCTGGCCTCAAGCCACCCCATGCGGCAGAATACCCGAATGCAGGGCGAAAGAGAGCTCGTGCTTGGTCAATAACCTCTACGAGGTGCGTCGGGGGGTTCCAGAGTGCAGCGGCCGCTACCAACGAGGCTATGCTGCGACTGGTTCCTTGTCTGATCTATTCGAAGGCCGCATGCTCACCCGGGGAGGCAAGCGAGGAAGAGCCCTACTGTCCGCCAGAAGTCGTGTGCGCCCTGGAAGACCGGGCAGAGGGGCTACCGCTCGGCTCCGAGACCGTGGCAGTGGACATGTGTGTTAGGCCTCTGTGCCTACTCGCCCTCGATTTAGGGGAGATGGGGAGCGTACCCAGGTAGCTTCGGGGGCCTCTTGCGTGTGCTTCTAGATGACAGCGCCGGTCGAGCCGAGATCGAGCAGGAACAGTCCGACCCACGGGAGGGCGCATAGCCGCGCGAAGGGTCCCTCCCAAAGTCCATGTCTCGTGATGGGTAACCAGCTCAGGCACCGCGCGAGGTGAAGCTATGGGAACGGACGAACGCCACAGAGGGTACCTGGTGGGCAGGGGACACCCTCTGGGATCGTCCACGGTCCACGGCCCGCGACGCTTATTGGTTTGCTCTCGAGTCGAACTTCGGTTCCCCGGCTTGGCCTCTCGGAGCGCTGGGATGCCCTTGGTCGTGGCGCAGCCCACGCCCTCTCACCGCGCCGGTGGACAAACAGGGAAAGCTGCGAGGAAGGACAGCCAGTCTGCCTCGCGACGTTTTCGAAGAGCCACCACTCCTGGCTGTTCAATCTGCTCTTGAAACGTCATAGGAAGAAACCGACCACTCACTTCGGACACGTTCCACTTCTCGAGAAGAGCGTTTGGTTGGCACAGCGCATTTTAGCGCCAAACGGTCAGTGTCGCCCAGCATCATAAGGGACGCTTATTCTTCGGTAGTCTCTTTATCTTCACCGAGGCCAAGACGCTGGCATCGCGGACCTCCCCGAAGCTTTACGGTTCAACGAATTAACTACCCCCTCAGCCACTCTTGTCGTCATGGTGAAGCCTTGAGGGCGTGGTCGGATGGCGAGAGCAGGTAATCAGGTCGTTTTCATTCTCATTCTATGGACGATGCCCCTCGTCAGTCATGACTTGAGGTCGTTAATCCTGGGTTAACCGCATTGACGCCGTTATCAAAAGCCACGATCGATAACTCGAATCCGCTCGCCTGCTTTTCAACATGAGATCATCCCTCAAGTCGATGCCTGAGTCTTGTTGGCGCCCTTGACTACGGTCTCAGCAATTTAACTCAGACTTGGAAAAATCAGCCACTCACCTGAGCAATGAATGCGCGCCCAATTTGGATAGTCTCACTCATACCACGCTGTCGCTGCCAGAACCTGCCAGAATTGTCAGTCATGACCTCAATGGAAGCACAGTTGCCACTCACATCTCTTCAGGTCCTCCGGTACCACGCAGGGAAGCCTGGCGGGCCTCCTCCTCCAAAGCAGCCCTGGTGATTTCTTCGCTCTTCGGGATGCCGGGCGTTGCTGCCTTGTCGTGCACTTCCTGCTGCAGGTTTTCCTCGAGAAGCCTCTTCTTCATCAAGTACTTCTCCTTTCGCTCCTTTTGCAAGCCAGGGCTTTCGACCTTGTTCATCACATATCGCACAACCAACTGGGTGATGAGGTAGAAGTGCTCTGCCAGGAAAATGCTAAGCAACACTGCCCAGGCTTGAATTTGGCCTCTTGACCCAGCTGGACCACTTCCGTTGCTGTTGCTGCTGCTGCACAGGGCCACGATGCCAGCACTCGTCATGGTACCAAGCCAGGATAAGAAGCCGATAGCGTCGATCCATGGTCCAATGGAGTCCGCACGCCACGGAATAGGTCGTCTACTGCTGATAGCAATCTTGACAGCATCAGAGCGCAATTCGACCCAGTTGTTGATGAGGAAGAAGCAGGCAGTGAGAGGCCATGCGACTGAGAAGAGTGAGAGATACCCAAACTGGATGACCATCTCCCGATAGTCGCTGGTGACGTCGTAGATCTCGAGTTCCACCTCACTCCGAACTCGATCTAGAAAGGCCTTCTCCTCCTCAGGATCCGGAATCTTTTTCACGCTGCTGCGGCTGATACGGGCCTGAACGCCCTTGGCTTCATCGAGAGCTTTGCGCTTGACGTAAGGAAGCACGGTCTCCGTCAGGAAGTTGACAACCTGGGCCGTCACAGTGAAGTAGAACATCTGTTGGCTGATTCGCGTCGGGTCGACAACAAATTCCTGAGTGGCCCAAATCTTGTCTCTGGGTGTGAGCTTCGTGGCCACTGCTCTCCAGAAGTCGAGATATGGAGTGAGAACATGACCGAAGGGGATGTAGACGAAAGCCGTGAAAAAGAGCGCCATGTAAGACGTGAGGAAGTTGAGGACGAATTCTTTCTGCACAAGAGCTGCGTGGTGGGCTAGGCCAGAGTTAGCGGCCGCTCAACCGCCAGGATTTGGGGCACTCTCACCGTCCATCGTCTCATAATTCTCCATGTCCGTTAATTTCTTGGCGAAGCCGGTCAGAACGGTCGAGAATGTCGGGGTCATAACGACGAGGATTGCTGTCGGGATGAAAGCCAGGTATGTTTTGAATGGGCCGTCATATACCTGGTTGATGAAGACTTCCAGAGAGTTACATATGGCAACCAATGTACCGAGGGCGAGAATGCAGGCCAAGGCGAATGGAATCTGCAGTAGCTGGGTTTGAAGCCGTTTGAAAGGCGAGTACACCCTTACAGTTTCGCCTGTCACCGGGTCCTGAGATTCGTGTTCGGGCTGGAATTGCGGCCTGGGGTGTTGGATATTCGAGGAGCCTCGGGTGCCCCACTGTACGGCCAGGTCGACCTCCTTCTTCTTCCAGTACTCGAAGAAAATGACGGACCAGAAGCAGACGACCAGGGCGTAGAGCCATGAAAACTGACCGAGGAAAGTCCAAGCAGAGAAGCCAGCGGCGGCGGGAAAGACAAGGAACTTGAAGTAAGACTGCATGAATGCAAAGTAGAAGGCGACGCTCTCGCCAAACTTGTCACGAATGTCGTCGAGGTCCGAGTCTTCGACGGTATACTTGGAGCTCATCTTCTGGATCCAGGTCCTATTGAAGGTGTGATTGTGTAGGGGAAAGATAGAGTCGACATGTTCCCAGCGGCCAGCTTTGGGGGTGATGCCGGCACCTCCTTCACCCTTGGGCCTGGTGATGAGAAGGTAAACCAGTCGGAGCCGCTCAGCCTCGGTGACCGGGTCATCCTGAAGAGACTGGGAAACGTCACGTTCGGGGCCGATAGTTCGTGCTCCGTGGAGCCAGTCTCCCAGGCGAGAGCGGTAGACCTGGTCGCCCAAGACCTTGTCCGAGGCGATCTTGACGAAGATGAGGAGTGAGGCCCCGTTGCCGTTCCTGACCTCTGTGGCAAGGCCTACACTGACGAGGGCCTCAACGAGCCGCACGAATTGCGCCTCAGCTTCATCTCTTCCTGTGGAGGTCAATGTTGGATGATGTGCTGGGAGGTGAAGGGGTTGATGGGTGTACCTTGGGGTGGGAGCTTGAAGTGAACCACAAAGTCGACGCCATAGTTGGACTCGAATCCCGGTTGAATATTTTTGCTGCTGTAGAGGTTCTTGATGCTGGCCATGATGGTGGCTCTGCGAGGCGCGGATGCTCGGTCGAAGTGCCGAAGACTACCAAGTTCGGATGGAGGTTCAGACACCTACGGGCGTGAAGGTGAGATGGGATTAGAAAGGCTTTATGAGCGTTGTGAGTCCAGCAGGTCAGGGAAACCTAAGGAGAAAGAGTCATGACGCTTCCCGACTTCCAATATTCTAGATTTGCATCACGCCTGGCAAGGAAAGAGGAGACGCACAAGAAGGAGCTCCTACCACTTCAACGTCATCGGAAAACAAGCTCAGCTGAAATGGTCCGTGCGATCCCGGCCGATCTGCTCGAAAGTGGAGACGCCGTCCGAAGATCAAGATGGATGCGCCTTCCTTGGCACGCCAGCACTGTCATTAGCACACTGCAATTGGTCCGTGCTGCTGGCTCCCGTCCCGCCAACCCTGGGGCCAATGACGTCCTTTGAATCTGTCTGATGTCTGATCCAGTTTCAGAGGATCCGCGACATCACGATACGTCCACAGAAACCTGACCAGCAGCATCTTTAACACCATCCCGAGTCACAGCTCGCCAGGTCTGAGCCCCAAACTTCCAGGTTCGGTACATCCACAGTCGGGCCTCGATCGTTCACCATGGGCCTCCTTCAGACATTGCGCCTGCGCCGGCGCAGCCAGTTCGATCCTCCAACACTACTCGACACGATCCTCACATCTCCATTCCAGGCCTTCATCTCGGCTCTCTACTCCGTCTTCCTCGCACTCCGCGGCCGGCCTTTCCATGCCCCTGCCTCTTATCCTATCCGTGTCGTCTGCCTCTCAGACACCCACGACCAGTTCCCTCGGGAAGTTCCAGACGGCGACCTACTCATCCATGCCGGGGACCTGACCAACCCGGGGACGGCTGCCAGCATCCAAAAGCAGCTGGACTGGCTTGCCTCTCTCCCTCACGCTCACAAAATTGTCGTTGCCGGCAACCACGACTCATACTTTGACCCGAGCTCCCGCGCCCTGGCTGACACCACCTTCAACAACAAGCTGAACCTCAAGGGAATCCACTACCTCGAACACGACTCGGTGACGCTGGACTTCGCGGGAGGGAGGCGCCTCAAGATCTACGGCTCACCAGACATTCCTCGCTGCGGCGGTGCAGACTTTGCCTTCCAGTACGACCCCGCCCACCCGCCCTGGCGAGGAACAGTGCCGACGGACACGGACATTCTTGTGACCCATCCCCCGCCACGCTACCACCTCGATCTCGGCACCCTCGGCTGCCCCTCCCTTCTTGCAGAGCTGTGGCGCGTGAGACCAAAGCTGCATGTCGTCGGTCATGTGCACTGGGGCCACGGCCGCCGGGCGATGCACTTTGACGCCTGCCAAGAAGCGTACGAGGCTCTCATGTCCCGGCCGCCTCGCGGCCCCTTCTGGGACTTCATCCCCAACGGTGGCTGGATTGATGCATTGCAGGTCATCGTGTATGGGGTTCACTCTATCATCTTCAAATGGCTGATGCTTGGACCCGGTGGAAACACCAGCGGCAGTCTGCTCGTCAATGCTGCACTGATGAAGGGTAACTCCGGCAAGCTGGGCAACCCGGTCCAGGTTGTCGACCTGTAAAGCGTTGCGAATAGTACACACGCAGAACGGCATCGGTGCAAAGCAGTATCGACATCGCAAAAGGGTTAATGACTGTCAACTAGATGGCGAGCATTCAATACCACCTCGTGGGCAAAATCATGTTTCAAGATGTCATGGAGAATAACTCTTGCGATGAATGATCGAAATCAAAACAAATGCCGCCGAACTCCATGCAAGGAAAACAAAAGTCAACAAGTCCCAGCTCCACAACTCCACAACTCCAAGCCCCTTTTCTATGTCGCTTCAGTAGCCTAGTTACAACACGATCCTCAGAATGGCCACGGCGATGGGCAAAACAATGGCAACACCCATGCTCAAAGCCACGCCACCATCAACCTCGACGAATCCAGTTGGCGCACCACCCACAGGCGGCGACCAGATTCCCGGAGGCGGACCCTTGGCCGGATCCTCCGGCGACTTCCGGTCTGCCGGCGGAGGAGTGGGGCCGGCCGGGTCATCCGGGCCACCGGGCACCGTCAGCGTAACCTCGCTCTCGCCGTGCGGGCCGCACCCATCGCACTTCTCGACAAACGTCTTCATCGGCGGCTCCGGGCACTTGTCAGCGCACTGAGTCTGCGTGTAGCAGTATTCCGTCGTGATGAGCCGCGCATGATCAGTCGGGCACACAGTGACGTAGGGAATGGTGATCACGTCGTGGTGATCTCCATACTTGCCGGGCCCATATCCGGGCTCACCCAGCGGCGGGGCGGGCGGCGGCTTCTCGTCACGCCCGCCGACGATGCCGTACAGGCTGGTCAGGTAATCGCTCCCTGGGCGTTGGCTTTGGCCTTCCATGCGGCGGGCCTTGCGTAGCGGAGAGACGGAGAAGCCGCCCATGTCCTCTGAGAGGAAGCCGCCGCAGGCCTCGGAGGGGTTTCCGGGGCAGGGGATGTCGCACTCCTCAAGGTCGGCGAGGGAACGGTCGCGCGGGTCGATGAAGTCGGCGCACAGGCACTGGTCGGCGTGGACGGCTGCGAAGCGGTGGCCCTCGCAGGCCTCGACACACAACTTAGGGGTCATGTCAGGTCTGGCGCCGGCGAACTGGAAGGTTTGGAATCCGTTTTCGGACGCGTAGCAGCCGAGTAATGCGAAGTCGTCGATGTTGGCCGGGTCACGGCCTGGACGGGGTCGCGGTTCAATGGTGGGGTTGGGCTGGAGAGAGATGTATATCGTGGAGGTTCTCTGCATGGTTGTGGTGGTGGTCAGGTCGTCATCGGGAGGCGGCGTGGGATGGTGGCTTCTTTCATAGACATCGATGTAGTTGACCTCCCAGTAGCTGCATCAGGCGTCAGCATAGTGCCTCCTGAAATTCAAACCAAGTCAAGACTCACGCATCGGAGAAGACCTCGGGGTTATTGGCAACATATTCTTCGCAAGTCTCTGCCAGATTACTGCAGGTCGACTCACTCCACATCTGGCCGGCGTAGTCACCACAGAAGTTCTACACGAGTTAGCCAATGTTCAGTCATGGCATCTCCGGCAGTGCGTATCCTACCGTCTGGAGCACAATGCTCATGTCTCTGAAGTACCGGTCCGGCTCACAGGTCGAGGTGCCAAAGAGTGCAGAAGGCGGGCCCCAGGAGTCGGGGTCAGGCTGCTTCCGATGAATATCGGAAGGGATCCTATACCGGGGCCAGTGCCAGATCCTGATGTCCTCAGATGTCCACTCCATGGCGTAGACGCCGCCGCGAACGGCGTTGAATGTGTCACCGTATGTGGCAGTGTCGAAAGGAGAGGGCAGAAAGCTGCATCCAGCGTTGTTGTTGGTCTGAGTTCTTGTCAATCAACTGCCCCTTCTCGAGCTGAATCGTGAATGACCTACCCCTGGACTCGTGCAGTCCCACCGGATGGCCTCTCCAGTCGTATCGATCCCCTGGCGGGGAACGGAGCAGCCCTCGGAGCTGGTGGTCTGTTAGCTGTCGTCTCCGAGTGTCCAGTCACGGAACTCACGTATGTGCCGAGATCAGGTTCCTCGTGGCCCTATTCGCGCCCTCGATAATGTCGATCTCGCCGTTGTTCGGCCATTCCGGACCATACATCCAGACTACAAGTGTCAGACCCCATTGTCTCGCCGCCTTCAAGAACCCAACTCACAAGCAGGCCACAGTCCACATGTTGAGGGTGGCATGTGCGAGAAATCGCCGATGAAGAGGCCGTGGTTATACGCCGTTTTACTCTCGAGCCTCACGCTTGGTCGACCGCCGGGCACGTCGTAGGTATTCTCGCTGTCAACGCCCAAAATGGCCGTTCCATCGCCCTGGATCGAGTAGATTCCCAGCGCCGCAGCATCGGGCTGACTCTGATACCGGACATACCCGTTGGAGGGATCTGCGCCGTTGAACCAGTTGAACCCGTGGACGAAGGCGTCCCCAACGTACGAGTCTGCCAGGCTGTAGCCCATGTTGGAGGAAAGTAAGAGAAAGAAGGGGAGTGAAGCGGAGTCGTTAACAAACGACGAGGCAAAAAGACATGAACCTACTATATTAGGGGGGTATCGTGGTCGATCATGGCTTCAGGAGGCATGGCAGATGACTTCTTGATATACGTCCTCCATCTGCGACAATGGCTTGCCCTGAGCCATGCCTTGGGGAGCTGGCCGCCGCCACATTGGGGTGGAATGCGGCTCATATCTCGGGAATGAGACCACGAAGTCCGATAGCTACATGTTCATGCCACGCCAAGCTGGCAAGTTTCGCGATACCTACTTACTTAGTGGGCGAGAAACGCGAACATCGTAAACGGAGGCTGGGCCGCAGGCTCCAAAGTGTGCTTCTTGTTATTATTGAGTCTGACAGTGCTCCAACGCAGGCGCTGGAGCCATGGTCTGCAAAGCATCGACTTGCCTCACCCCAGTGATCTCCCATCCCTCGCTGAGTGGCAACTCTGGTCTAGATGCGACGGCTTTCATGCCCTCGCTCTGTCAAGGGAGCTGTCAGAATCTGAACCAAACCCCCCAAGGCCCGAGACTCCATCGCAGAAAGATCGTCGAATAGTCGAGGGATGTGGCGACAATACTCTGAGGCGTGGGAAACGCGAAAGCTCGCCGTCGCCATTCCAGGGTGTGACTTTGGGCATTCCCAGAGTCAACAGGTATCTCTCCCTGCCACCATATCAGTCCACCACCAGTCCCCGCAGTCTCGCCTCGACCGCGTCGACCGCGGCCAACGGGGTATTTTACAAGGGAGAATGATACCCCAAAAAAAGAAAAGCCCACGGAAAACGCCAGCTCTAGCAGGCCCGCCATGCCCGTGCCCCATGTCCGTCCAGATGTTCGCCGTGTCCAAGAATGCACCCTCCCCAGAAATACAAGCGTGCCAGCCAGCCCACGTTCTGCGGCCGCGCCAAGCGTCTAGTGCTTCCTCATGCTCATACCATGATGCGCCGCAACCCCTCCGTGCCGCCCAGGACGCGTCGGCCAGTAACCGCGCACCGCCCGACGCCGCTCTCCCACTTGCCCTCTTTGTCTGTCATGAAGGCCTCCTGGCGGGGGTGCGATCCCTCCAGCCACCGGTGGATGCATGAATAGCAGTAGACAATGCCCGTCTGGCATGCGGTGGGCGTCTCGATGCTGCCGTCGCAAATCGGGCAGAGGCTGGTATCATCCGGCGCAGGGACCGTGTGGATCGGAAGCAGGGACTGGGCCGCGATGGGCGCTGTCTCAGCACTCGGCCCCTCGGACTTCTCCGCGCCCTCCTCGTCCCCGTTCTTCTTCGCAGTGTCCGCCGCCGCCGCCGCCTTCTTCACGGATAATCCAGAGACGACTGGTGGTGGGAGGTCGAGGGTCTCCGCAGCTTTGCGCGACAGCTGCTTCGCAAAGTCGGATGCATGCCACCACTCAAGGAACTTGAGAGCGAAGATGCTCATCGGCAGGAGCACCGAGAGGCTGGACAGCAGCCTGGGGCCCATCTCGCGCGGGGAAAAGAAGGATCGGCCCCCAGGAGGTGTTCCCCTGACGGGCTTGCTCGTCAAAGCATCGATAGCGCGGTAGTCTTCGGCGGTCATGCGTCTGATTCTGGTGCCAATGAGCCAGAGGAAAGGGTTGTGGTACTTGGTGCTGTCGAAGAGGTAGGCGAGGTTGAAGGACAGCAGGGCAAAGTAGTATGCGGCGTTGACGCTGGGGTAAATATTGGAGAGAAACCAGCGGTAGTAGTACAGGAAGCGGTCTTTCAGGGAAGGGTTGGCGGGCATGCGGGTGTATGCGGCGCCGAGGAGTGCGCGGGGCGCGTTGACCTCGTAGCTCTCGTCGAGCTTGCGCTTGATGTAGGGAAGGGCGACCATGACGGCGAGGTTCTTCCAGACGTCGCGGGTAGACAGCTTAAGTGCGTCGCGGACGATAGCCGGTGCGGCGGCGCTGGCGCGGGGGATCTCAGCATGGAGGGCCTTTTCGCGCTTGAGGCCGTAGAAATGTTCTGTGAAGGATCCGCCGCGGGTTCGGAGATAGTGCCGCTCGACGACGAGCATGGACAGGGCGTAGAGCTCCTCGAAGGAGTTGAGGATGCGCAGGAGGTAGCGCGGGTATCTTTGGGTCGCAACGGTAAGGAGGTATCGTAATGTGGGTGGTAGGAGCTCGTTGAGCTGCTGCTCGGAGAGGAGGTCGAAGAGGGACGGCTTCTGGTCGTCGAGAGCGCCCCGGAGGGCTGTGACGAACTCCATTGCGGTGTACTGGGAGGATGCTATGTTCTAGGATTGATCATGATGTGCTGGGAGCGCTCTCGAGGCGAGGGGCCGTGGGTAGACTGCGTGCGAGGCAGGGTGAGGTTGCCGTGGAAGGTGACTGGAGATGGAGTTGGGAGTGTCGGTCCACGGGTCGTAAGAAGCACCGGCCCGCGCCTGTGAAAGTCCGGGGGAGAAGTGGCAGTCCAGATGCCGATGCCGAGGCAAACGGGTAGCCCCACTTTGGTACTAACGGGCAGGGCACCTAGCACGATTGGTACAGTGACCCTCGCCGTACGAATCGTCTTCTACCCCTGAACACGCCCACTCAGTGACCACCAAAGCCTCCAGGGCTGGATCTTTCACCTTGCAACTCAGTACTAGCGACCTTACATACTTATTAGGTGCTTACTCCCCGAACATATTTCCATCCTTGGTTCGGTCTGCACTGCGCAGCAAAAACTTTCGGTCGGTCCCTTAGTCTCTCCGATAATCGTGCCATTCCAAGGACGTTGTAGGAAATAAATCCCCAGCTCCTCCGCGCCCTTTGCTTCAACCCGCCTCGGAACCATCCCATCGCTTAGAATCGACCAGGACCGTCGCTCTTTGTAGCACTCTCTGTTAACTACAAGATCTTATTATTTATCGCCGTTCCTTACGTCAACATGGCTCAGGATGAGGAAGTCCCCGACATTGAATCCCTCAAGGACCAGATGCGCGAGTACATGAGGTACTTCAGCAACAAATACAACACTTACGAACAAGACGCGGTATGCCATCTCACACTTACACCCTGACATAGAGTACATCATCATCAACTCCCCCATAGTACCCAGTCCCAACTCACTCAGTTGCTGATACGCGTACCCAGGACTGGATGGACACCCTCTCGCCTCATCTCAATCTCCATTCCGCTCGTGTCCCATCCTCTCCGTCCAGCTCAGCGCCCCCCTCATCCGAGGCCTTCACAGGACCCGAGTTTCCCACGGCAACCTTCGCGTTCACCGTTAAGCAGGAACACTCCAACCGCCTCGGAAACCTCCACGGCGGATGCACCGCCACGCTCTTCGACTTCTGCACCAGCATCGCGCTGGTACTCATCATGCGCCCCGGCCACTGGCAGGCCTTCGGCGTTTCTCGCAACCTCAACTGTACCTACATCCGCCCAATCCCTATCGGCACGGATGTCCTCATTGAGTGTGAGGTCGTCAACGCCGGCAAGAAGATGGCCCTCCTGCGCGGCCTCATTCGCCGCAAGTCCGACGGCGCAGTGATGGCCACCTGCGAGCATGGCAAGTTCAGCAACGACCCGCCTCTGGAGAAGCTGTAGTTCAGTCAGTCAGTCGGCTCTGGATGAGTGTTCGGGTTCAAGAGCAAAATTCATGTCTCATATTGTCTCATATTCTGATGTAGAGCACGCGTTTTCCATACCCGAGACCGATCTTCGAAAGAACGCCAAATCACGCCTCCTCCGTTTCCGAGCACATATTGTTACCTACTGTCCCTGACCGTTTTGTCCATGAAAGTGTCCCGGATGTGCCACTGTGAGATCGATGATCTCCACGTCGCCCTCGGCCTGCGCCAGCGCCTCGAGGTCCTCCTTCATCGCTTCCCGCTCCTCGTCCTCGTCGAGATCATCGTCATCATCGTCCTCGCCATACTCACCCATGACATAGTCTCCATCAAACTCCTCGTCACTGAAATCGACCAGCCCCTCGACAACGGACAGGAAATCGTGCAGGACGACCGTATCGGCCCCGTCGTCTTGCTCGCGGGGATCGCTCATCTTCCAAAAGGCCGTGGGGCCAGCTGGGCCATGCTCGTCAAAGTCGCTACTCAGAATCAGCACCCTCATCTGTACACGGGCGTGCAAAAGGGAGAGGAAACTCACGCGTCGAACCAGTTCCCAAATACGCCTCTAGTGGACTTGACGCCGCCGACTTGCACACTCTCGCTCCGCCACCTCTCCTCGCCGTTGAACACGGAGAAGGTCGTCCATCTTACCTCGCCCTCCTTCGTCAGGCGGCAGTACCCTTTGACTGCGGATTAGACAGATTCTTAGAATGGCCCCCAAAGATAGATTTCACGGGAAAGGATAAGACGTACCCCTCAAGTCCGAATTGGCGTTCTCATCCCACGAGTCGTCTAGAGACCGCGAAATACCCTCAAACCGCACCCTCGGCAGATCCTGCCCGTCTTCCTCATCTGGGGGCTCGATGGCCGTGACCTTGATCTTCATGATGATGAAGCGCACGGCCTCATCGACATCCAGGGGCGGACGGGGCACGTCCGGTGAAAGGTCATCCCACATCGGCTGGAAGTTATAACCAAAGAAGTCGTTATAATCAACGTAGCAAACAACCTGTAGTGTATGTCAGCTTCCCGCAACTTCCTCGGAGTATCACGGCAACCCACCCTTAGCCACGTCCCCGAAATCCCATAAGGATCCTCCGCATCCAACCGAGTCAGCGATCTCGCCGGTGATGGTACCCAGCTCCCGCTCCACGACCCAGCGAATGGCGCATCCCAGATGTTGTGCAGCGAGAAGCTCTGCGATTGGGTGGTGCGCAGGTTGCTCCCAAGCACAATCAGCACGGCCTCGACCTTCTCCCAGTCAACTCGGTCGCTCCCGTCATTGCGGAACGGTCCCCAGTGGGCTGCCGTCGTGTACTGCCGCAGGTCGTACACCTTGGCGCACGCAAAGGGATACATGCGGGAGCTGCGCGTGCGGCCGCCATTCAGAATCGGTCGTCCGTAGAGACAGTGGAGCTTGGCGCTTTGTTGGCGCAGCTCAGCCTCTGCTTCGTCTGCGGCGGTGGTGGGGAGAGTGGGCGTGGAGCGCGTGGGCCGTAGACTCTCGCGCCGGGCGCGCTGGAAGAGAGAGCTCCTGGTGAAGAAGGCCGTGCGGGCGGGATCGTTGTCGTGGAAGAGGTGGGCAAGAAGCCACTGGTTCCTTGAGGGGGCATGCTTGAGCTGACGGTCGGCGAGATTCTGGGGCGTTGGGTCCTGAGAGGCGTTACGGAGAAGGGCACTAATGGTCTGGTAGACGAAGGGGAGGTCTGTCTCCTTGGGTTTAAGGGTTGTTGCGGCGCAGATGATCTGGAGGCGGACGAGATTCTGGAGCTGCTGCCGCCACTCCATGTCTTGATGTTGGGGCAAGTCCTTGAAGTTCATCATGTCAGGCAAGGGACACGAAGGAGGCAACACGACCAACATACCAGGCTGTTGAGATATACATCCTTGAAAAGCTTTGTGTTGCCGCTCACGTACTCGCGAAGAGGACGACATGTCCGCGGGAGGCGTCCCAGGTCCCGCGGTTCGAGCCACTTGAAGATGTCATGCAGCAGCTCAGGCGGGAGCACGAGGAGGTGAGGCCCAGTCATCGCGGCTACCGGTGTCCCTCGGAATTGTGTTGAGCGGGTTCAGGAGAGATGATTTTAACAGCAGCCGGAAGAAGTCGAAATGGGGTGGGGGATGAGAACAGAGACGCGAAGCCTTGTCTGCCTGATGGCGGATGAGATGATGAGTTGAAGGATGGAAGTCATGTTAGTGCTGTCGACATATGGATGTTCACGGCTCCGCTGAGTAAGTTGGCTGGGGCGCGTGTCATGCACTAACATCAGCAGCTCCGATAGCTCCGTCCGGGCGTCTGGGGGAGCTTCAGCCAATGAGAGGATCCACTGCCGGCCGGGCGACTTCAAAGTCTCGGACTTAAGCCCCCCCGAGCCACGACCACGACCATGGAGCCCAGTACATCCAGGCAACGACCGACCTTCATGTCAGAAAGTGCTGCAACTCTCATTACAGTCGTTGTATTCGTTCGATGATGGGTATATAGGGGTATTGGCAATACACACAAATCAACCTAGCCCCAGCCGGCCGTGGCCCTCCCTCCTCCCCCCCGAAAAACGAGCGATGTCTCTCTCTCTCTCCCCTTTCCATATCGTGTCCGTCATCTCCCATTTTATGCGTCTACACACCCGTCCCGGAGTTAAGATGAATGCAGTTGCTCAGCAGTGTCGCTCCCTCATGCAGAAGCTCCCACCGCGTCGTCTCGAACGAGTCCTTCAGCACCATCAGCAGTGCCGTGCTGGCGTTGATCCCCTTCATGTTCTTCAAGTCTTCTGGGGACTCGACGCTGCCGTACTTGGTGAGGTACTCGCGCATCGCCGCCAGCTTCTCGTGCTGCGTCGTCGGCGCCGGCGCATTGGGACATGGCCCCTCGAGCGCGAAGCCGTAGCACCACACGACCAGCGCCGCAAAGTAGAGCACCCACGGCCTGTTCAGGAGCACGTCGTCCCTGGCCGTATAAGGCAGCTCCGACCCAAACCCGTTGGAGCTTGGCGACTCCGCGTCCTCGTCCGGCATAAGCACTGAGCATAGGAATCGGAGCGCGTACCATGTTGCATCCCGTGCCTTGGCCGACGGCGCCCAGTGGTCCTTCATCCTGCGCGTCGCGCTCGCCAGGTCCTGCGACCCGATGGCTCGGCCGAGCAGCCGCTTCGCCCTGGCATACATCTGGCAGTCCACAATGTCCACGTGCATGGCCATGTGTGCCAGATGGTGCAGCACCGTCCGGCTCTCGAACACGACGTTTGCCTCGTTCTTCCTGTTCGAGTCGAATCTGTATGGGTCGGAAGAGCCCTCCGTCCTCTGGAGTGATTTGTCAAAGTCCTTCCTCCACGCATCAAATGCCCGCGTCAGGGTCCCTCGCCACTTGTCACGGCCACCCAGCGCCTGAGACACCCCGCCGCCGAGAACGTTGACCTGGAGGTCCCTCTGGTTCATGTGCCAGGTGACACTCAGAAGCCCTGCCATCAGGATCGTTCGGCCAAATGAATTGGTCTGGACCTCCCCGTGGCTAAGGGTCCGCTTGAGCCCTTCTAGGAATGACACCGGCTTGATCCCGTTGGACAGCAAGTTCGACTCGATCCTGCTGACCTCCTGTCCGCTCGTTGCCTTCCATAGCGACTCGTCACACGGCAGTGGCAGGCGCATCTCGTGCGTTACCATCACCGTCGAGTGTCCGAACATGGTAGCATGGATGGAATCAATGAGAAATGCCGCAAAAGCGCATCGCCGGGTTGCTTCATTTGTGATCCAGTGGTTCCACCACTCGTCGGCCGTATGTGCCGTCCCGGAGGTGGACGAGTGCCGTGATCCGTTGGTCTTGTCATCCCGGGGGTTGGGCGGGGAGTCGGCCGTCGTCTTGCCGATGAGCGACCTGCCGCGTCTCATCAGGGTAATCGTCGTGGCGTGGTGAATGTGAGCCCTCTCGTGCAGTTCTCTCGTCGAATACATCTTCTCATACAGCTCCAGCAGCAGCAGCGTCTGGAAGACCCAGAGCTTGGCAGGCGGCCTGAAGTTGACGTCCATGAAGATCTCCCATCGCAAGTGCCAGGCTAGGAAGTTGGAGAGCTGAGCGCCTGCCTTGGTGACCTGTTGGCCGTGCGTCTTGTCGAGACAGGCAGCGCCGATCGTCATCATGGCGATCAGCAGCGAGTTGGGTGTCCTGTCAGGCGAGAATGTCGGCTTGTGCAGGATCGGAACTTGGTCGCTAAAGTGCACCCAGTAGGAGCCGATGTAAGCCTGCATCATCCTCTTGCTCAGCATGTGATTGCTGTCGGAACGATCGCCCTCCAGGATACTCTCTCGCCGTCGCTGTGCCGGCGCCTCATCGCTTTCGAGGAACCTGGAGTTGATGAGATCGTAGATCTCCTGGCTCTTCTCCTCCGAAATGGTCGCCTCGGGCAAGTTCTGATCAAGCAGGTTGTTCACCGCCATGACCTGTTGCGGCGCGCTGGGGAAGTATCCCATGGCGCTGTTGTCGGCCCCTAGATAAGGCACGCTGTACTGGCTCTGGTAGTCTCCGTAGCTGGATGCTCGTCAGCAAGAGGCGAAAGTACCTGAGAACCGTCAAGATGGTGGACTTACTTGCTGCTGTAATTCGGTGCAACCACCTGGCCCGGCATAGGCGACGAGTCGCCTTGCTGCGTGTTGAACAAGTACGCGACAAAGTCCTCGGGTATCGTGACATATGGGGACTTGCTCAGGACACTGTCGCTGCCAAAGACAGGGATGGTACCAGGCATTGACATTTGATCCAGCAGCATCATCTCTCCTGACTGCTGCTGGCTATGATCAATGTACTCAGAAGACGTGGTTGGCGCGTACTGCTGGCCTTCCCGGTTGGCACTCGTCTGGCCGCTGGAGAAGTCGGACGGGGGCAAGTTGAAGGGCGTGAAGTTCTGCTGGTTGACATATGCTGCGGACTGTGGGGTGTTCTGATGCTGGCTGTGGTAGCCATGCTGGTTCGACACAGGCGACATGTAAGGATCGGCTGTCTGGACGCTCGGACGTTGCTGAGGATGAGGACTCGAGAAGGACTGTCGTTGGCCGTAACCGCCGTCGTGGGACATCATGCCATCCATGCCGTTGGTCTGGTTTCCCATAGGATAAGTGGGAGGAGTGCCGGGGCCATGGCCAAAGGCATTCCCCGGAGAGTCCTTGTGCTGGAACTGCATGCCGTGCGCAGGACGAACGTTGGCATATCCGCTACCGGGTCGGTTTGTCTCTGGAGACGCTGAGCCAGGAGCTGCGAACGGAGCTCTGTCAGTAGTCGGCGAGGCATGGCTGATGATGGAGTCTTTGCGATTCAGAGCTGATCCCTTGGCAGTGTGTCTGTCCCTGTGTCGATTGCACAAGTCGAGCCTGACGAATGTCCTGTTGCAGTCGGGGAAATCACATGAGTAGATCTGCTTTGGCGTGTGGTTCAACTGGTGGCGGTACCTGCGTGGGCTGGTCAGTCTGTTGTTGGCCGCGAAGAAGCTCTTGGGGGCGGAGGAATCGCCTACAGGTGTTCTGCGCGGGAGTAACTCTTGCCGCAACCTTCGGCTGAGCATTCAAACTTCTTGTCGAGTGCTTTGCGGCTCCGCCTCCTCTTGCGCGTCGGACCGTCCGAGTTGGATGAACCAGCCTTTCCATCTTCCGCGTCATAATCGGCCTTTATGTCTCTGTCTATGGAGCGTTCCCGGCGCCTGCCCCGCTCTACTTCTTCTTCGGGCTCGGTTTTTGTCTTGACATCTTGCAGGGAAGCCATTATATTCGAGCCAGCAAAAGCTGAGCCCGGTGTTTTCAGATGTAGCCTCGGCGGCGCGACGATGGATGTCATCGGTCAGGGCGCGAGAGTCCGCGTACGTGGCTGCCAAGGTAACACGATCCGAGGCAGTGGTCGTGGGCGCGGAATCGGGGGGGCCTGGTACGAGCAGGAGGCGTCGTGAATGTTGATGCTCTGATGTATCGAGAGAACCCACGAGCAAGTGTATGCACGGGTGGCGCGGTCGCGAGCGAGCTGTGGGCGCTTGCGCTTCGATCTCGGCTCTTACAAGCTCGTTCCGATCGGGAATCGGCCTCTAGAACATGACTGTGAGAGTCGTCGCACTGATCGCCGGATGGCTGCGATGCAGGAATGCCGGCCACTTGAAGGCAGGTCAGGTTGTCAGCGAGCGCACAGGGCATTCAGAAGCACGGGGTGGCCGCGGAGATGGTAAGAGAAACGACTGAGGAGCCGAAGATAGGTGATCAGCGAGCGGGCGTCGCTAGGATGGCCTGCATTTGCGGCATGCCGCTGGCTGCGGCAAAAATGAACTGAGGAGAGAGCATGTGTAATATGCAGGCAAGCACTCGCAGGCGTATGGGGATGGGGGGCCCTTGCGGAAGAGGGACAGGCCGCCGGCGGCGGCGGCACGACACTGGCACGGCCTTGCTCCGCAGAGCATGGGAAAGTGGTGAAAATGGGGTGACCGTCCACCCACTGGAGGGGCTGAGGGGGCACCAGATCAGACCAGGGTGAGGGGGCTGGATGCATCGTGTACGCCGTGCACGCGCGCCAATGCTCACAGGAGCTCAGCGGCCGTGCTCGGGCCTGAGGGATGTCTGTCCTTGAGCGTTGACGGCGCCATGGCTTGCGCAAGTCGCTGGCGACTGGCGACAAGTGACGGTCTGCTCGGTGGTTGTGGCACAGCGCTCAGCAGCATGGCCACGGCTCCCATGGCGGCCGAATCCGCCCATGTAACCTCCGTGAAGCGGGCGTCGTTGAGGCTCTCTGGGCCCGACGGCTCGACCAACGGCCTGGGACGGAGGGCTCGTGAGGAGAGCTGGCCGCCGTCTCAAGTGAGGGGGACGAATGGGGCACGTGTGTGGTTCCGGCGCAAGGGGAAAATGTAGGAATATATAAGGCAGCTTTGACAAAGAAGCGGGATCAACGGTACCTTTGGCTGAAAGGTTAATTAGTAGCCCAGAGTATGAGGAGCGGCTGGGGCTATGGCGCTCGAGAACGAAACGACGTGAGAACCGGCAAGACAACGGCGGCCGCAAACAGAGAAGCAACGGGTCCCGACTGGGGCCGGCCGGATCGCGAATCGAGAAGCGGGTTTCCGAACGCTTGGTGATGGTCAAAAGGCCCCTCCCGAGAAGATCCCAGTGTCGAGTAATGATGCGATTCTGGGGAAGCTGTGGTGATGTTGGTTCTGGGGAACGGGCGCACAACCGATCTCGAGTCGCGGGAGTGTGGGGGTCTTTAAGAACGTTGCCCGCCAGACCACCGGACAGGGGGGTGGCCGCCCACTTGCAGCAGACGGCAGCAGACCGTCCTGGGGGTCCCCAGTACCAAGACTTCCCTGTGCTTGTCGAGATGAGCCGTCGACCATCGGCAAGACCACTCCCTATTTCATCCTTGTGCCTCCCACCCACCTCCTCCTGCCTGGGTTGGGAAAGGTGGCACTCGATGCACTTCGAGCCCTCAGCCCTCCAGCAGAGATCGCCAGAGTCACAACAGCCTTGATTCTCCCTCAAGTGGGCCGCCGCCATCTCATGATCGTGTGCTGTCGAGGACAAGCGTCGTGGGAAAACCGGGGATCCCTGGGCTCCGGCCGCCCTGCCCTGAGAGTAAACCCCGGAAGTCTTCCACCACTTACTTACTTTCCTCGTCTCCATCTGCAGCCCGTGATGCAGCGGACATCAAGTGTTGCAACCCTCCTGGACACAGCCGCGAGGCTATTGTTGGCCAGGGGCACCCCCCCCCCCCCCCCATCCTCTGCTACTTGCGGCCGAGGCGGCAATTCGAAGCGAGTCCGTCGAGCTAGCAACGGACAACGCCGCTCGCCACCACGGTCCGGTGCCGACAGCACGGACAGGCCCATCCCACCCTGCCGTCCTGCGTGTGTTTGGAGAAGCCCGTCGTGGGGAGTCTTCGACCTCCTGTTGTCTGCGTCATAATTATCCCAGGCAGAGAGAAGTGACTGCAGAATACGCGCACCAGTGCCTGCGGGCATGTCCTCGAAACTGCACCGCGCGACGCCGGCCAACTTGATAACGACGCGTGATGAGATGCTTCGAGGCCATGATCGTCACGACCCGCTTTGCTCTGTCTCAGAGGTGTCTGTCTGTCAGACCGCCCGGATAAGAAGACAGCAACAAGGCTGGGTTTGGGATCAAATGTCGACAGCCGGGAATTAGAATTGGAAATGCGCCCAACACTCATCCAGAGTATCGGGATCGCTGCTTTGGTTCAGCACCCTGGGAGACCACATCAAGCCACTGGCAGGGGCCTCATTTTGCCAGGCACGCGCACGACCCGACAGTCCTGTGGTCGAAGATGCGTATCGGTCCCTCCGCCCCCGATCTTTGGCATGTGTTGTTGGCAGGAATGGCGGCCACCAGCTTCCCAGATCAGCTCAGAATGTCTTCCGAACAATACATCTTCCGTTCATGATGGCTGCTGCAATGAGACGAGACACTGCCGGACTTTGTTGGAGCGTGGCCGGAGAGCGAGCGCCAGACCTTGCAAGCCACCTCCAGTTCTGAAAGATGCCCAGAGGCAAAGACATGGATCAAGGGACCTCCAACAAGCGGGTCTCCGGTGTCCTGAAGAAATAGGGTGTGTGGGGTGTGAATCACCCAGCATCTATTGGTCAAGGCACTCGGTTTTGTCCAGGGGGGGTCGTCCTTGCGTCCAAGTTGGGGAACCCTCGGGCGGCCCAAGTCGCTTTGCCGCAGGCAGTCGTGTGCTAGGCAAGCTAGGGTCGAGCTACTGGACGACTGTCATTTACGTGTGACATCGAAATCGGGCCTGGCGAATACCACAGAGGAGATATGACCACTTGGATATGTTACTAGTAGTCGGCCGTGGTTCAGCGCCGTTGCCTGTCGTACAACCAAGTTTACTCGGCATCGCTCCGGTCCTCGCGCCGGGAGGGCTCTCCTTTTTAGTTGCCGATGCAAGCGCGTCGATGGGCGGCCGCTTCACTCCTGAGAGGATCGTAAATCCGCAGCTTGGAAACCTTCGAATCCCGGAGACTTTGGCTGTCGTCGCCTGTGGACAGATACAGTAGATACCTGCCAGGGGCAAATGCATGGCGAGCAGAGCTGGTCAGTCATCAAAGATGTACGTACTTGCAAATGGCCTTGGCGGGACGCCCCCGTGAACTGTTGGCCCAATAATCAACCTGGTCGTCTTAACTTTCCTGCCGAGCCAGCCGTGTTGATCCTTGGGGCTTCGACGGTAGCTTACATACAAGCGACTATTGGCTTCTCGGACCAAACATGAAGCAGACTGGCAGGCGATGCAGCCACTCGATTGACTTGCCCAATCACTTGAGTTGCGGAAGAAAATTGCTCTCCTTACGGTGAACGATGCAGCTCGCGTCCCAGCCTTCGCAGATGGCATGTCTTGTTGGTTGACGGCACCGAACCCTGATTGCCAGATATGCCGTTCCCAACCCGCGGGCCTCGCTGTTCGTCTCGGAACTGACTGAACGATTATGTACCAGGGGTAGTTTCGCGTGGAAGGACTGAGACTCGAGAGATGAGTTCTGGGGATCGGCCTTGCTGGCATGGACTGCTGACCACCTGACCGGTCAACTATGCCCGGGCTGTGATCAGGGCATGACATTGCTGAGGGGGGGAAAAGCAAAAAGCGTGGTCGAAGCGCATGGACCGAGTCCTTCGGCTCGTCGAATAGGAGCGCTCCGGGGCTTTCGAGGAGGGTTGCCATCTGGACAAGGTTTGGGGGTTCTGTCCCACTTGTCCAGGGAGAGCGTGGGATGTGGACAGAGAAACTCTCGAGTTGAACCATCATGCCGGGCCCGCCACGCGCAGCATGCCGGGCTGGATGGCGTTATGTTGTGTGACTTTTGTGGGTGACAACTGCTCCCTATGTCTGGGAGCTCGTCAGACAAGGGCCCAAGCTGGAGCTAACGCTGCCGATGGGTTCTATTCGGTAGCGTCGACCTCGCTCGCTTCGGCAGCGTAGGCACCACCGACATGAAGTCGCAGCACTGCTCAGGCACCTTTCGGCCGGGGAGGCGAGGGTCGTCATCCGGGATGCAGGTAGACGCATGGCGGGCGGCTGTGGTGGAGGCATTCTGGGCCTCTGCATGTGATGCAAAGCTGAGAGGCCGACCAAGTCTTGTAGAGCTCGGATATGGGTATCATGCTGCCCTGAATGCTCTCAGACCAAGAGGGTTTGAGGCTGCAGAAAAGTCGTCGGATTTCTTGTGGTTCCAGGTTGGGAGTGCCAGACAGTGCAGATGGCCGAGGTCACACCCTGAGAAGAACGAGCAATCCAATCAACCAATATGCAGGTATTACTCCGTTCAACACAGTGCGGAGAGGCTGGGGCCGCCTCCACAATTCAAGGGACCTGCCAAAAGCAGACGCCCACTGACGTCGAGGGGCCCAGATTCTATACCCGCGCAGTCCAACACCCTGGGCCGGTGACAAAGGCGGTCAACCCTCTTCTGCCACCATCGACCCAGCGCACCGGCTTTTCCCTCTCGATCCTGCACGCTCCCCGCTCCTATTGTCTTTACCGCCCCAGACGGAGGCCATCTGTACCTGTCTGCTACGTTCTCAACACACAGAAGTAGAATTCGAGCAGCTACTGATCTACGATCGCCGCCATGCCACCGGCCAAGTCCACCAAGGGCGGGCACGAAGACGCCAAAGCCGACTCGAAGGAAAAGAACGGCCACTCTGCCACCTCAACCAAGATGCGTCGCGTGACAAGCACGACTGGTACTCAATCCCGCGACGCCGCAGCCTCGAGCCATGGCAAGGCCCCCGGCAGCAAGTCGGCCGCGAAAGAGGAAGTCCAGCTGCCCACAGTGAGTGGCACCGTTTTTGCCATCCCCGTCACGCAGCCCTGTCGTTACGCAGGAGCATGATCATGTCATTCAAAGAAGAACAATTCTGACCGCCAATCGCATGGGCAGATCGACTGGAACTCGTTCGACCGAGAGATGCTGCACTCATACCGTCGAGAGCACCGGCTCAGCACCCCGACCTGCTTCTCCAGCTCGTACCGACACATGATCCTCTCGCAGCCCGGTAGCATCGGCACCTACTCCCCTACAATGATGCGTAAGACGGCGGATCGGAGGCAAAGCAAGGAGCAGCTGGCCCTGGCCGTGCGAAAGCACTTCAACGGGGTCGGCGTGCAAGAGAACGACGTCATCGTGGACTTCATCCACCGGGTCAGGAGTCACGGCATCACCAAGGCTGACAAGCTGCGGAGACCGCATCTGCCCCTTGACTTGGAGAGATGATGGCTCTTTCTCTATCTTTGACGACGTTTTGGTTTTCTCCTTCTCTCTGCGGGCTTCAGACGGCATAATACCCTTGGGCGTTCGGTAATCGGCGTTTAGGTTCTTGGGACGGGATTCTCCTTCAATGAAAATCCGATGAGCAGCAAGCACGCGGGATCATTAGGTAGCATGGAATACGGTATTCCATGTTGAATGAATGTCACTCCAATTCATCCAAATTCAGACCCAATTTTCCCAGGCGCCCAGCAACGGAGACTGGAGATAACTCGTAGCGTCGTTGCGCCGTTAACCTCAGTTAAGGGACGGCATCTCAGCTTCCACAAATGCGGGCCCATTACAGTACCGCCCCAAAAACCCTAGAGACAGCCCACTCCTACCGCGTCATACCGCGATTTTATGGGCCACCAACCACTGTAGCGCCGCCTAAACCCGCTGAGTCACAGTGCCCGATCCAATGGCGGTATGAAACCGAGTAAGACCGCGCTCCGTGCCTGAGGTATCCATTCACTCAGGGTCCCCAGTTCGGCTTAAGGCCGGCTAAGAAAGATCCCCAGCTCGGGCTAAAAAAGTTGCAAGCCGGCGACTGGACCTTTGATATCATCGGCCTCTCAGAATCGCAAAGAATTTCCTCGAGCTTTCCACGGCCCCTTTAGCTCCCGCGCAGCTCAACTCCCGACCATTTCGCTGCCCAACACCGTACATTCGATCTGCACGGCATTTCTCTAATAGCAATGATTCTGTGAGACGGCCATTCAGCGCATTCTGACCAACCATTTTCATCATGAACCCGAGCCTCTTGACCAAGGCCGCGGCGGCCCCCGGCCGACTGCTTCCTACCCGAGTGTGCCCGCGATCATCCAAGCTTAAGGACCCTATTTCAAAGCGGGCAAACATTCAGACCGTCTCCTTTTCCGTGGCTGCGAGGCCGGCGAAGCGCCCCTGCCCGCAGGTAGCCGCAAACCCGCCATCGACCAAGCGTGTAAGTAGCAACACCTACCCATGTATTCAGACGCATCACAGTGCCGGCCGTACTAATTTCACCCTCTGGTCCAGACATTCCATGCCAGCTCTACACGTCTCGCCCCGAGTGACCCCTATAAAGCCCTCGGTGTCGGCAAGACCGCCTCCGCAGGCGACATCAAGAAGGCCTACTACGGCCTCGCGAAGAAGTACCACCCAGACACCAACAAGGATCCCTCCGCCAAGGAGAAGTTTGCGGACATTCAATCCGCTTACGAACTGCTGTCCGATCCCAAGAAGCGAGAAACCTTCGACCAATTCGGCGCCGCGGGCTTCGACCCCAGTGGCGCACCCGGCGGAGACCCCTTCGCCGGCGGAGGCAACCCGTTCCATGGCTTCGGTGGCGCGCAAGGCGGATTCGGCGGCGCCGGTGGCTTCAACTTCGAAGACATCTTCTCCGCGTTCACGGGCGGGCAGGGCTCGCCGTTCGGACGGCGTGGTGGCAGGGGCGCCGGCGGGTTCCGCGAGGAAGTCCTGGTCGGCGACAACATCGAGGTGCAGGCGAGCATCTCGTTCATGGAGGCCGCCAAGGGCACGAGCAAGTCCATCTCCATCACGCCGCTCGCGGAGTGCGGCACCTGCTCCGGCAGCGGCCTGAAGAAGGGCACGAAGCGGTCCGAGTGCGGCGTCTGCCATGGCACCGGCACGCGCGTGCACTTCATGAACGGCGGGTTCCAGATGGCCTCGACATGTACCAGCTGTGGCGGAAGCGGCCAGACAATACCCAGGGGGTCTGAATGCGGCCCCTGCGCAGGCAACGGCGTCGTGAGGGAGCGCAAAACGATCACGATTGATATCCCTGCAGGCATCGAGGACGGCATGCGCCTGCGGGTCGACAACGCCGGCGACGCGCCCGTGACGGGCAAGTCTGCGGATCCCAACGCCAGGACGCACAAGGGAGATCTATACGTGCTTGTCCGGGTCGCGTCCGATCCCAAGTTCAAGCGCGCCGGCTCCGACATCCTGTACACCGCCAACATTCCGATCACGACGGCCATGCTCGGCGGCGAGGTCACTGTGCCTACCCTCGACGGCGAGGTCAACGTCCGGGTTGCTACGGGCACCAACACCGGCGACAAGATGACCATGTCCGGCATGGGCATGCGGAAGCTCAGCGGCCGCCGTGGCCATGGCGACCTCAAGGTCGAGTTCCGCGTCAGTATGCCCAAGTACCTCAGTGCCAACCAGCGAACTCTGGTTGAGATGCTAGCCAACGAAATGGGAGACAAGACGGCCAAGAGGATTATGAACGTCTCCCCGACGTCTGGGTAAGCTCGCCCACCGCCTGCCTCTTCTTGCCTTTGCCGCATGCTAACTCGCCTCTAGCAACGATCCTGCCAAGTCAGACGACTCCGAAGCTCACAAGAACGAGGGCTTCCTCAAGTCCATGTGGCACACTCTGACCAACCACCCCTCTCACCAGAAGGAGGACGGCGACGCAAGCAAACCCGGGGCTGAGAAATCCACCGAAACGAAAAAGGATGACAAGCCCAACGACGAAGAGCCCAAGAAAAAGTCCTCCGACTCCGGCTCCGGCTGAGCTCCGGCTTCCCCGCGCCGCAGCCTCCAATTCAACATCCGGCACCCGGTAAACCATCCGGTCAAACTCTGGACACCCTGTATTACCATCACCCCGGCCACCCCATGGGAGCCTCGTCTACCAGGCCACCACCAGTGTACAAAATCTACCAACGTAATCATAGAAGGGCGCCCATCTCGGAAACACCCGCTTGTATCACCACGGTGCACCACCACACGGCACGCATCTAAACATCCCCATAGCACCAACCCACTCCCCTGCCTCCTCCGCTTTCCTGGGGAACTACCCAATGTTCTCAGGCCCAGAGAGGCACTTTCTGTATATCACGCTTTCCCCGAGCTGCACGAGGCATGTCCCAGCCTTGGTTTCCCATAGAAAGAGAGGCGGGCGAAGAGACGACGCCTGGCGCGAGGAGGATGCTCCCAGGAAGGCCACCCACCTCAATGCAATGAATATCTAATAAAAAAAAAACTTGCTCATTCATCTGGTCGTGAAGTGCAGCAAGAATGACGGCACATGTCACCGTGTCATGCTTCCTGTGTACCCAATATTTCGTTCCGTTCAATTGTGCAAATGCAAATGCCTACCATGCGGTTCCGTCTTCTATTTCCCACCCTCTTCACCTGTTCCCTGCATCTCCATCATCATGACTTCCTCCCTCGTTCCTAATACTAGTCCATACTCATCAACTCGACACACCTCCTCCCCGACATTTACTTCCACGCGTTCAAACCTGCCCAAGGATCACCCTGACTTCCACCTTGCGGATTCTGCGGATATCCGCCCTGCGAGAAGCCCCCCTGCGGATTCTGCTGCTGCTGCTGCTGCTGCTGCTCCGCTCCGTAGAAAGTCTGCTGAGGGCCCAAAGGTGGCGGTCCGGGCGGGGGCGGCGGTGGAACGAAGCCGGCGGGCACAAAGCCCTGCGAGGGGTTGTGCGAGTGCCCGTGATGCTGCTGCGGCTGTTGTTGCTGCGGGTTGGGGAACCCGCCGTACTGCGCGCTCTGCCCGAAGGACAGCTGCGTCGGTGGGGGAGAGGCCGGACCACGATGTACGGCAGCGCCGAACGTCGACTGATGGGGCGGAGGAGAGGTTGGGCCAGGGTTTCGCCCGTACTGACTGGGGTTGTAGGGCTGGCCGTAGGTGTTGGCCGGCTGCGGCGTGTATGACTGGGAGTTGGGAGGGCCCGCGAAGCTGGGGTATTGTTGCTGGTTTGGTGGCGGAGACTGCGGCATCTGGTACTGGTTTTGGTAGTTGCCCTGAGAAAATCGCGGCAATGAGCCGGAAGAGTTGGTCGAGGTGAAATTGAGAGGAGCTGGAGTCGGCCTATTCGACGGCGGCTTGGGAGGGGTGTTGCCCTGGTCCATGGACATGCGCTCCATGAGACCTCTGAGTCGCTCTCGCTCGGCCTCGGCCTGGGACTCCTTCTTAGTAGAGCGTTCCTGCTCGATCTGGTTCAGGAGCTGGGCACCCTCGGTGCGGCGATTGTTGACGAAGGTCTCAACATTTTTGTCCAGGCTTCCAACGGTATCCTTCATCTCGGCATACCAGCGCTTAGCTCCCTGCAGACCAGCTTCAAGCTCGAGGAACTCCTGGTACGCGCGCTTGTATCGGTTGATCACCGAGCCCCTCTGGCGCTGGATCGCCTCATACTTGCTCTGCTCTGACCGAACTCTCTTGTCTTGTAGTAGAGTGTTGAAGGACGAGTTGAGGTCTTTCATCAGGGAAGACTGTTTCTGGTTTGCTTGGAGAAGCCTGTTCTGGAGAGGTCGGAATTTCTCAAGCTCGGACTCGAAGAGCTGCTGCTCATAATTGGCGATACTCTTCTTATTCAAAATAAGGATTTCCGAGATGTCATCGTTGTGGACCTGAATCGGTTAGCGAGGCTTGAAACCAACGGAGAACAGAGGATATCGCAAACCTTTTCCTTGAGGTCCTTCAATGTCTGATTCCGTTCCCTCTTCACGAGGTTGAGCTTCTTCATAATCTCCTCCACATGCTTGATCTGGTCCACGACACTCACGCCGCCCTCGCCAAAGTCTGTGTCAAGCAAGTTCGGTTCGTTGCCCATGGGGCTGGCAGCGTTGCTCGACTTTGCGCGGACCTTGTTCACGGCGCGCTGGAAGAGTGCATCAACCTCGGAGTGTTCTGCAGCCTGTCGCATTTCCACAAACTCGGCCTCGTTGTGCCGGAACTTGGTCGACAACTGATCGTCGCTGCGGGAAGCCTCGTCCAGCGCCTCTCGATAACCTCGAATGTCGCCTCTCAGCGTCGTAGTCAGCCGCGAGCTAGGTTGCTGAGACCAGTCGTTCTCGTATTTGGATCTCATCTTCTCGCACACGCTCTCTTCCATATCCAGCTGCTTCGTGTTTCGGTCCAGAAGCGAGACGATCGCCTCCTTCTCGGACTTTAGGAGCTCTAGAATCGTCGACGGGTCTTCGTGGTTCGCGACGTCCTCGCACCATTGCCTGAAGTCTTCATCTGGAAGAACATCCTGATCGAAACCTCCTTTGAGGACTTGTAGCGCACCAGGTAATCTGAGATAATCCAGACTGGCGGCCATCTCGCCATTGGCCAGATCGACCTTCTCAGACTCGGCTCTGATGAGCTTCGCCTTCTCCTCGTCGTACAGACTGGCCATCTCGGTCACGGCAAAAGGGACAATCTTGGAAAACAAGTCGGGCCCGGTGATTCGCTGGATGTCCTGGCCAGCGTAAAGCTCGCTCACGGGGATGGGCTTGGCAGCGGGTAGCTTGCCAACAGGCGCCAAACTCGCCTCCGCTGGCACAGGCTGGTTGTAAATGTAGTCATTGTCTTTTGTCAATTCGATAAGCTTGTCTTGAATCGTGGCGAGGTTCCTCTTTGCAACCTCGGCCAGAATGCTACCCGTATCGGAGGCGAGCTGGGTGGTCGGAGGACAAGAGGAAGGAAAGGTGCTCGCTAGGCGACTGGCATCTTTTGCCTGAACTTCGGCGGCCTGTAGTCTCGCTATCGCGATGCCGTGCTGGTTGGTATCGGAGTCATGGATTGCCTGGTAGTACTGGGACACGGATCCGAAGAAGTTGTACTTGATCTAGGTGCGTGTCAGCTCGCGTGTCCGGGGTTGGCCCGGAACAGATTCATCTTGAGCCGGGCGGTATTTACTGCTCACCTGCACCAACAACAACCACACCCTCTCCAGGATCCCTTTGGTGACATTCTCCTGAACACCTTCGACGGCCTGGCTGTACAGGGTGGCAGCCTGGCTGGCCAGCTTTGCGAGAAGGGCAACGCTCTTGTCATCTGCCACCTGCTTCTCGAGGAAGACCTCTTGCGCCTGCGCGAGGTTGATGTGGATGAGCGTCTTGACAGTATCCCTGCTCAGATCCGCCGACGGCGCATGGAGGAAGTTCTCGTTGATGTAGGTGAACATGCCGGCGGAAGCCTGGAAGTTGTGGTACGCAGTCTTCACGCCGGATTCCTCAGCTCGAGATTGATGTGCGGCATAGCATGACAGCACGGCCGCGATATTGAAGATGATGGATGCCTTCTCGAAGGCCAGGGAGTACTGGGACGTCGACTTGTTCGTGAAGGCGTCGAACCTGTCAGGAGAGGTGGCATGTCAGAGAGAGCAGGCAGGCAGAGCTCTAACAAGGGCGCATGACGTACCATGTGAAGGAGATCTTGATGTGCTGCTCGTCCACGGGAAACCTCAGGTCGAGAAGCTCCAGCTGCCCATAGTACCTGTAAAGCATGTCGCGGCCCGAGGTGCTGTCCTTCCCAGCACCCCGCATGTCCTGTCGCAGGCGGTTGAGGGTGGCGCACTCCTCGGCATACCGCTCGGGGTCGTCTCCGTATGTGTCTCTGATGTATTTCTTCAGCGGCGTCACCCAATCGATCTCGTTGGTACCCTTGAGGGGCACCGAGATCATTGGCGACTGCGTCATGTTGGGCGAGGGTGGCAGGGTTGCCCGATGGGGGGGTGGTTCAGGTTCGCCGGCTCGAAGAGGGGTCAAGCTGGGGGCGGCCTAGGCCATATAAGCCGGCTCTGGGGACGTCGGCGAGCTCTTCTGGTACCAAGGTAAATAGGTATGTCGTTGCTGGAGCTGGCGACGGTCAAGACGGGACACTGGAGGCAGCGGCGGACGACTCAGGGTGGGGACTGGAGCCGTCAGGCCAGGACGTGGACCAGCGCTTCGGAACGCGGGGACACGAGTAGCGGGCGGGTTGCTGTTGTCGGGAAGCTGCTTGTCTTATGCGGCCTGTTCGGGCGACCTGAAATGTGCGTGGGCTCGGCGGGCGAGCTTGGGGGCGGCGCGGCGCGGCTGGAGGAAAGAGTCGCGATGTCCAAGTTGGCCTTTATTAGAGGGGATGGAGGTGTTTCGGTAGAGCTTCTCGTGGTCTGTGTGAGGTCATAACAGCGAGGAGGGGGGCGGCCACAATGTGATGAGATGAAGTGTCCGGGCGCTGGGATCACCAAGAGAAGTGAGGAGAGCTGGGCGGGGCACTTTAGGTACCTATCCCCTAGACTTCAAAAATTGGGCGCCCGAGTGCACCAATTCGTTGGGCGGCTCTCCACGGGCTGGCAGCTTTCGAGTGACAAGCCGCCGACGAGACTTGGCAGGAACCGCCAGCGCGAACGTGAACCGACCTGACTCGGACCTGACTAGGTACCTTGCTTTAGTACTTAGGTGCCTCCTACCTAATGTCGATAGCTCCTGGGAACTCCCTACCTGCCTACCTACCTACCTACCTACCTAAGGTAGAGTAAGGCGCCTAGGTAGTATTCTGATCCGTATTTGTCCAACGGCGACATGGTTTATCAGATGGGACACTTCGAGGAGTGCGACATCAACAACTGACCCCAAAGTGAGTCCATCACCATCGACCGGCCGACCAATGGATGTTACCGCCAACGCGCGCATGTTCGGCGGACGATCCCGCGGCCAACTTCCATCTTTACCGCCAGTAGACTGGCTCCGAGCCGGAATAGTCGCGTCCCAGATCCAGGATGACGCCGGCGCTTAAACCAACAGAGAAACAGGCAAACACCGCTCGGCGGCCCATGGCGCCCTCCAGTTGGGCAACCCTCCTGAGGTAGCCCACATGCGGCTCCCACCTTGCGCCCTTGATTCGACCAGAAACATCGACTGGTCCGGCCGCCGGTGGGAGGGGGGAGGATAGGCGCCGCCCCGACCCGGACAGTGAACTTGAGCGTTTGAACAACCCAGGCCGCCGCCCTATATCTCTGATTCTCGGCAATAGGCGTCGGTGATCACAGCACGCGCTTCTTCCCCTTGCTACCCCATCTCTCAGAGGTGGGTGGGTTCGTTATGAGGCAATATCAACCGACATCGTGGAACCGCCCTGTAGGAAGACTCAACCTCGTCCAGATGTTCCTCCAGCTGGGCCAATCCGACGCCCTCGATGGCCTTTTCAACCAACCTTATGCAGGGTGACCAGCAAGAAAGCGACGCAGCTGACGGTCCTCCATCGCAATTGGCTGGCGGCTCCTGTCTGCTTCACACCGCACTGGGCTCTCCTGATGCGACGCAACGGAACCGAGCCTTCGGCCGGATAGAGAATCTTCCGCCGATCCCCTCCATCATGGCTCGCAGGATGTGTTCCGACACTTGGCTGTGGCCCTCCCGTCCTGTGGCCGGGGCCGGCAGTTGTGTCTCCGGGGGATAGCCCGTTCCATTAACTGAGATATCACAGGCTAAGATGAGAATCTGTCGAGATGTCATCAATAACCTAGATGTCCGGAGTGGTGCTCGTCAGTTGCCCTCTCAACCATCGCAAGGGTTCTTCGGAGCCACCGCTGCAAGGAAGACACAAACGTTCTGCACGCAAGAAGGAACCCGAGACATGGCCTATGCGGAAGCGAATCACTGTTCCTTGTTTTCCCTACCTTATTTACGACCTGATCCGGGAGCCTGGCCGGCATTGGAAATGGTAAGTACAGTACGAAGGTCCTCGGAGACCTTTGTTCCTCGAAGAAAGCTCTGGGCACGGCATGAAAGTATTACCCCTGAGATTGCCAACCCGCCTGTGGTTCATCAATCTATGAGAGAGGCCCTGCATTTGAACCCTTTGAGACTGCCTGTTAGCGATGGTTATCTATTCACAACATCAATCTGCGAGCCGTCTCGCGTGTCTCTGTGCAAGTCAAACGGCTGGGTACCTGCATGGAGGCTTGCAGGAGACACGGGAGGCCTTGGGGTAAGAGTCCGCACCACCTTTAACACCATCAAGCTGGTCTGCCCTCTGGAGTTAAAAGTACGGACGGCAGATGGCTGGTGCGCCAGTCCAGGCAAGGGCGGAGAAGACTTTGCTGCATCGGCCGCTATCTCTTTCGGGAAGCTCGAAGTTGTCTTGGACACACAACGGCATTCCTTGTTGCGCCGTCGGGACGAAGTTGATCCATCCAACCGCTGATGCCTCCACCGATGGAATACTGGAATGGCTGAGGTGGTTCTCAATGGGATCTGACGGGATCGGATGTTGTGAGTTGTTCCTCTCTCATGAAACGAATGCCACGTGTGGTCCCTGCTGGATCTTAAATGACCCTAGGAAATGTTCCCAAGGGATCATTTCACAACAGTCGCCACGGTCATTTCAGCTGCATGATCCGAAGGACAGCTGGAACAAGCGCAGCGTCGAGATGCGGCAGGGATCGCAACCCAGGTTGGGCAAGTTTTCCCAAGTCCCAGGCCTCCAGGAGCTGACTCAAGCTGTCACGACGTGTCCCGTGTCTGCTGAACGACTCGCCTCAATCTGTCCGCATGAAGTACCTGCCAAGGCTGGAGGCTGGGGTATCCTCGTCATCAGCCTCGCAGTTTCGAGGACCCTATCCGTCATCCGTGATGCAAAAGCAATGTTTGGAATGACGGACCACCTCATAGGACCGATAAGTCGATCTCCAACCAACCAAGCCGACATGAAATGACGAAGAAAGAGGGACTGCGGGGATGTTCTGACAGATGCATGGAAACCGCAAAAGCAAATGTGATGGCAGGCAGAGGTCCCTGCCTGTACATCCCGTCTAGCTGGGCAGTTCTGGACATCCCAAACAGCCTTGCTCCAGGAGTTTGAGGTGTCCAGCGCGGCCTTTTCTCCGTTTCATTTGGCCTGCCCAGCTGCTTTGACAGCCCCGCCCAGAGCACCAGCGGATGGGATGGAAGCCATGATGAAAGAAAGAGCAGTGGGCCGGGGCTGCGGTCCAATGACACCGTCGCGCGCTAGCTGAGGTGCCATTCGTGGGTGTTCTGGTATCTCTAGAAAGCCCGAGACCTTGTGTCTATCATCAGGCGAAGCTGGCCATCTGCACATGCAGCCTTTTCTCCTGTGGGCAGAACGGCTGCCTCGTGGAAGGATCGTACAGGACGGGAGGTCAGGTCAAGACGGGCGTCGGGGGCCGGGGGCAAACGGTGCCAAATATAGGCTAGCAGGTGCTGCCATACCACACAAGGGCTTCGGTCAACGTTATTGATGCACGAAGGGTGGGAGCTGGGGCCATCCTTCGGTCTGAGATGCGTGTTGTGTGGTGTGTCCACGAGGCTTGACGGTAAGCTGGCAGGGAAGGTCGCTAGAAGGGACGCAAGTGTACATGAATGAATGCCTTTGTTGACTCGCCTCGTTCGGCCAAAAGCGCTGAGGCAAGCCTGGGATTCGAAATGAGCCCAACGCCTCCAGGCAGGGTCGCACGGCCGAGACTGCCCGTCACTGGCGACGAGCCTTGCGTGGGACGGAATCGGCGCACGTGGATGAGTTTGTCGGGGGGTCGGGATGCGGGCTGGCGGGAATAGATGATGGGCAGCCCTCGCAGATCAGCAGAACAACAAGAGCTGAGCATGATGTGCGGGCTTGGCCTTCCGAGTCGGAAAAGTTAGCTGCAACTCTGCTGCAAAGTGCAGGACCCGCGAGCCAGAGGTACCGTACCTTCACCTGCTGTCGCTGCCGCATGCACGGCTCGGCGCCCTTTCAGCGCAGCGCAGCGCAGCGCTATTCAATCAGCCCAGGCGCCCCAGAGCGGCCAGTGGCAGTGGTCTTGGATGCGTCTGAGATGGGGGTCTAGGTACCGGTACCTCCCTCGACTCGAGGACCCTGGTGGTATGGACTTGCGCCTTCCCATGGAAGCAAGCGTCGACATGACTGTCGGGCCCCACAGTGGGCGAGGCCACACTCACCCCGGCCGTTCCTTCCACGTTCATCACACCCCAACCAGCTTGGTCCATTCATCACTCACCCACTGCCCCCGGGGGACTCCATGCCCACGCGCCATCAGAGCCCCCTCAGTCCCGCCTTGTGAATGGCGACCGGGGACAGGAAGCTAGGTACTTACACTGTAGGTACTTGGCCTGTCAATTCCACCAAAAACGCCTCTCCCTCCTCCACGACTTCCACATCTTCCCACCGACGAGTTCCCCTCCTCATCCGGGCCTTGTTCCCCCCTTCTGCACCACCCAGGCTTTCCTCGCCCGACTCACGTCGTCATATCTGTCGTGAGATCATCACACTCGAGTCGACTCGCTGCCCTCAAGTAGGCCTTCACATCAGCGACAATTGCGCCCTGTCCTGCTCCACTCGTCAATCCGGCTACCAGGACCGAGGGAGTGAGGTTCCATTCGTCGTGCTGACGATTCGATACCCACATTTCATCCGTCTTCCAGAATCCTCGAGTCCAGCCCTCTTTCGCATAGACCGCCTCCTCTCCCCCAATCTGACCGTGCGACCGCCTCGAGCTCTCCTCGGATCTACTACTTCGCATCTTGTCGCTGGGCGTCGCAGTCGGCCGTCTTGGCTCTCGACCCTTCCTCGCATCAAAGATCACGGCTTGCGTTGGGACTTTGCCCAAACCAAAAGCCGCAGGGACGCCTCCCGCTCCCTTCCGCCCTCTCCGACAGTTCCTCGATCCAGCGCCTCGAGGCATCTCGACAGCCGACATCGACCACCACGAGCGCAGTCAACTCCGCCATTTCGTTTCCCGATCTGCGCGTCCATCTGCCACGAACACATGACTCGTCATCTCCCCGCGAATTGATCGGACTGATTGATTGCGCGCCTCGGCCCGGAGAAGATTTAGAACCCCTCTCGACCTCGGGCGGCTCGACCCCGGCACGCAGTTCAACATGGGCGCTTGCATGAGCTCCAACAATGAGGAGGTGGAACAGAAGAAGCATAGCCAGGCCATCGACCGGCAGCTGGAGGAAGACTCCAGGAGACTGCGTCGGGAATGCAAAATCCTGCTACTAGGTGTGTTCGGCTTCGCCTCGACTTGAATTGTGACGCGCAAAACCACTAACAGTGCTCCCTGCCTCAAGGTTCTGGCGAAAGCGGCAAATCCACGATTGTGAAGCAGATGAAGATTATTCACCTCAAAGGCTACTCCGAAGATGAGCTCTACAACTACCGACCGACCGTGTTCAAGAATCTCGTCGAATGTGCCAAAGCCGTCATATTGGCCATGCGCCAGTTCGATATCGAGCCGGCCAACGAGGAGAACAAGCAATACGCCAACTTCCTCATGGAGTACACGGCGGAATCTGGACCTCAGGCGCACATCGACCCGCAAGTCGGCATCGCGATTCAATCGATCTGGAACGACCCGGCAAGGCAACAGCTCATGGAGAGGCAAACCGAGTTCTATCTCATGGACTCGGCAGAATAGTAAGTGTTCGCCGCAGCATCCGTCGATACCCGTTCTAACGTCCTATGCAGCTTCTTCCAAGAGGTGATGCGCATTGTTGCGCCAGATTATTTACCCAACGAGATGGATGTTCTCCGAGCCAGAACAAAGACCACCGGTATCTACGAAACACGCTTCCAGATGGGACAGCTTAGCATTCAGTAAGTATCCAGCCTCGCTCAAACGGGCATGGATGTGTTTGCTAACAAGTACCTACAGCATGTTCGACGTTGGCGGCCAGCGGAGTGAACGGAAGAAGTGGATTCACTGTTTCGAGAACGTCACATCGATCATCTTCTGTGTTGCCCTCAGCGAGTACGACCAGGTGTTGCTGGAGGAAAGCAGCCAGGTAGGGCTCGGACTCGTCTGCCCACTGTCTGATGGTTAGACTGACAAATGCAGAACCGCATGATGGAGAGTCTGTTGCTCTTCGACTCGGTCGTCAACTCTCGTTGGTTCATGCGAACGAGCATCATCCTCTTCCTGAATAAGGTCGACATCTTCAAACAAAAACTGGGCCGCTCGCCAATGGCCAATTACTTCCCCGACTACTCTGGGGGCAACGACGTGAACAAGGCCGCCAAGTATTTGCTCTGGCGGTTCAACCAAGTCAACAGAGCTCACCTGCACCTTTATCCACAGTGAGTCGGCGCCGAACGTAGGTAGTGCTGAGGCATGGTCGGCTAACACTCTGCCAGTCTGACCCAAGCCACCGACACATCGAACATCCGCCTCGTCTTTGCTGCCGTCAAGGAAACAATCTTGAACAATGCTCTCCGGGATTCGGGCATCCTGTAATGCTCGCGCCGCCGCTCGAGCGGTGTCCACTAACTGTCTAGAGCCTTTGTTTCTTATGTCCTTTCATGTGAGCGATTTCTAGCATTGCCCGGCGTTGAGGGCGATTCGATTGTGGGCGGCGTTCGATCTGGCTCCCACGCTCACTACAACACAACATGATTTGCTACGGCGGTTCCCTGTCCTGTCCGGTTGGATGGTTGTTATGGTCCGAGGACTCGTTTTGCTGTGTCGTGCCGGAGGGGCGACTGGGCGGTTCTTTTGCTGAAGATGGTGGCCTCTTTTGCCCGGTTTGGCAACAGGTCTCCCGCGACTCCTTGCGTGGTATGCACGCCCCGACGACGAAATTGTTGGCTCAGGGAAGAACGGGATCTCAGGGCTGACTCGATGTGATTACTACCTCCTACCTACTGCGAGCGAAGGGTCGGGTAATTGGAGGAATAGCTTTGGCTGGGGGCCCCCGTGATGGCTCCAGCCTCCATTGCCAGTAGTCGATAGCATGTTGAGCACAATTGATTTTGGTGGTCGTCCAAAGCGCCGAGGGCGTCCGGGTTCGGGGCATTGTCGGCCATGATGGTCCGAGATGCGCTGGACGCGGAAAAAAAGATGTCAAATTCTGTCGAGCTCGTGGCCAGCCAATCCCAGCCGGCAGCTCGACGTCGTGACGAAGCCCCCAGACCTGCGACATGCATGGCCCTTGCAAGCGCCGTTGAGGTTTCCAGAGCGCGTCGTGTCCGACCTCACACACTCTCTCTCTCCTTGTGGTGTTAAGACATGCTCACGTCGCTGGAGCTGGGGAATGTATCACAGGGTCTAGAAGTGGCACGATAAAGCCATGCGACGGGCAGTCGATGAAAAAGAACAATCGTATCCTACAGGTACCTACATAGGTGTCACTACAACGAGTACCTGTATCTCTGATGATACGAGGGCGGTGGGTGGGGGGAGCTTCTGTCGAAGCTTCCAAGGAGCTTGGTTGCTTGGCCATGTGGTTTGGTCAAGCGGTGGTCCCGGCGTGCCTGTGGTCCGTCCTGGCAAGTGGAGAGCTCTAAGGAAGACCGACTCGAGCCAAAATCCAAAACCTGGTCCGCGCCAACAACCAACCAAAAGTATCGCTGGTGGTTCAGGTCGGGTTCGTTATAGCGTAATTGCCGACCGCCCAGGTCGTCCTACCGTACCCGGCTTCTTCTCCCTCGCATCCGTGGTCAAGTCCCCCAATGAAGTGAGAATAGAGGCCAATGTACGGTATGCACGGTGCTTGGTCTCTCATGCTCGTTTGCCGGCAGCGGCCAATTACTCCCTCGGGAGCCGGGGGACGGGGGCGCAAGATGAGGTCATGTCGGCTGAGATGGGAGGACGAGTTGCAGCTGGCACCTTCTACCGTTGGTTGACATGCAGTGCGGGCTTCACATGAGGTGGTGGACGGATGGGACGGGAGGGGGAGAAGCCTGGCCGCGCCATTCAGCTGGCGAAGGAGAGATTGGAACTTGACATGGAATGCAATCCAGCAGATCCGCTTCCAGCAATTCGCCTACCTACGGGAGTCCATGCTAGTCTGTTCGAGACCGCGACCCCAAGCCTCTGAGCTGCAGATGGACTAGGCTGGACAGGTGGAGGTGGACTTCCAGGTTCACGGTGACAGGTCCAGCGAGTGCTGGAGATGGGACCGACCTCCACTGGAGCTCTTGCCCACCTCATGGACTCCTCCACTCCTGCCTCTGCCCGCATGCAGTGCTGTGCTCTGGCTGACTGAGGTGATCTGATTTCCTTGGTGGTCAAGCTTCTCGACGACTCAGGGTCGATCCTGCCGCAAGCCATTTAAATAGATAAGTGCCTGGGTTCCATCGTGTTCCCAAGCCAGTGTGTCTGGTATCCTCCTCCATCCCTATCAGCTCCCTCTCTCCTTTGCTTCTCCCAAATATCACTTCATTTCTGGTTCCCAAGCTCGGCTCTGGTGGAAAGCCTGCTCTGCTGTGCTTGCTGCTTCACCCCACCTCGTCTTGAGAGAGAGCTGCCGTCGATCAGGTCTCAGTCTAAGTGAGTACCCCAGCTTGCCTCTCGTTTTCTGTCTGCGTCCTCGCCTTGGAAATCCGGGGCATTGAGAACAGAAGCGCCTTGGGGAGATTCTGGCGATTCGAAGGAGCACTGAAGAGCTTGGGCATCGATCCCTCGAGCTGCCTGCCGTGGTGTTTGGCTGGCTGCGAGTGGCCGCTCCACGGCCGACACCGAATGCGAACCCCGCTTCCCTCCATGGAACCCTTTGCCGCCGTCATCATGCTGGCTACGGGCTCCTGGGAGCATATCTGACGTTGTCTGCCGGCCAGGGGGGGTTATAATTGCGCCATTCGTACCACCAGCCTCCCCTCCAGCGTGCTTTCTCGACTGGACTGACCCATCTATCCTCGCATAGCTTCCACAACAACGATCTTTACTACGTCCGCTGCCACTACAGGACGCCACCATGTCGCCGACTACGTCCAGCACCGACCGCCTCCCTACGCGAGAGCGACGCCCCTCGACGGGCGCTCCGATCGTCGACATCCAGGGCTCTGTTGGCCCCGCGGGCATCTCCCGCCCCAAGCACAAGCGCACGCACACCGGTTTCGGTGCTGGCGAGATCAAGACCGTGGAGGGTGAGCATGTGCCCCTCGTGTCCTGGCTGGCTGGATGGAGCTTGGGCGGGGCAGCGGGCGCGAGCTTCAGGGAGCTCTGAGTATGCCCTGGGCATCTACCCCGCAATTGATCTGCGAACCCACTGCCCCTCCTGTCAAACCCTCGCCCAGGCTCAGTTGTCAGGCTCGACATGTTTAATATGCTTCTCCTTCTCGGAATGGATGCTGATCGATCATCGCAGCTTCGATTCCCGAGCCCCAGCGAGAAGCTTGGACCAAGAACGAGCCCCAATCTTTCAAGAACACCGAAGGCTTTCAGAAGGAAGTCGTCCGCCATGTCGAGACAACCCTGGCCCGCAGCTTGTACAACTGCGACGAGTCGGCCGCTTACTCGGCCACGGCCTTGGCCTTCCGTGACCGCCTGGTGACCCAGTGGAACCGCACCCAGCAGCGCCAGACTTTCCGCGATTCCAAGCGCCTCTACTATCTCTCGCTCGAGTTCCTCATGGGCCGTGCCTTGGACAATGCCATGCTCAATGTGGGCCTCAAGGATGTTGCCAAGGGTAAGTGAGCTGATGTTTGTCTGGTTCATGGACATGATCTGACAACTGCATTATCTAGCGGGTCTCGGTGGCCTGGGCTTCCGCATCGAGGATATCATTGAGCAGGAGCACGATGCGGCTCTCGGCAACGGTGGCTTGGGTCGCCTGGCTGCTTGCTTCCTCGACAGCCTAGCCTCCCTCAACTACCCTGCCTGGGGCTACGGCCTGCGATACCGCTACGGTATCTTCAAGCAGGAGATCATCGACGGCTACCAGGTCGAGGTCCCAGACTACTGGCTCGACTTCAACCCCTGGGAGTTCCCTCGCCACGATGTGACCGTCGATGTGAGTACAGAGTCGACCTGATTCCTCTGATCCACCAGGTGTCTAATAACAAAAACTAGATCCAATTCTACGGCCAGGTTCACAAGTCTACCGATGAGAATGGCAAGTCCATCGCCCACTGGGAGGGCGGCGAGACCGTCCAGGCCGTCGCTTACGACGTGCCCATCCCCGGCTACGACACCCCCTCGACCAACAACCTGAGGCTGTGGTCGAGCAAGGCGGCGAGCGGAGAGTTCGACTTCCAAAAGTTCAATAGCGGCGACTACGAAAACTCCGTCGCCGATCAGCAGCGTGCTGAGACCATCAGCGCCGTCCTCTACCCCAATGACAACCTCGAGAGGGGTAAGGAGCTTCGCCTCAAGCAGCAGTACTTCTGGGTTGCCGCCTCCTTGTACGATATCGTCCGTCGTTTCAAGAAGACCAAGCGCTCCTGGAAGGAGTTCCCCGACCAGGTCGCCATTCAGCTCAACGATACCCACCCCACGCTTGCCATTGTCGAGATGCAGCGCATTCTGATCGACCTTGAGAAGCTCGACTGGGACGAGGCATGGGACATTGTGGTGTCCACTGTGAGTACGCTGCCGTCTGGTAATAAACCCCCTCCTAACAAGTCATCAGTTCGGCTACACCAACCACACTGTTCTTCCTGAAGCTCTGGAGAAGTGGCCTGTCGGGCTCGTCCAGAATTTGCTGCCTCGCCACCTTCAGATCATCTACGACATCAACCTCTTCTTCTTGCAGAGCGTGGAGAAGAAGCTCCCCAACGACCGTGACCTGTTGGCGAGGGTCTCAATCATAGAGGAGTCGCAGCCCAAGATGGTCCGCATGGCCTTCCTCGCCGTGGTGGGCTCCCACAAGGTCAACGGCGTTGCCGAACTTCACTCCGATCTCATCAAGACGACCATCTTCAAGGATTTCGTCGAGATCTACGGACCCGACAAGTTCACCAACGTCACCAACGCCATCACTCCCCGTCGTTGGTTGCACCAGGCCAACCCCCGTCTGTCCGACCTCATCGCCTCCAAGACGGGCAGCTACGAGTTCCTCAAGGACCTGACCCAGCTGAACAAGATCGAACTCAGCGTCAACGACAAGCAGTTTCGCAAGGAGTGGGCGGAGATCAAGTATGCCAACAAGGTCCGCCTCGCCAAGTACATCAAGGCTACCACCGGCGTCAGCGTCAACCCATCTTCCCTCTTTGACGTTCAAGTCAAGCGTATTCACGAGTACAAGCGCCAGCAGATGAACATTTTCGGCGTCATCCACAGGTATCTCACCCTCAAGGCCATGTCGCCCGAGGACCGCAAGAAGCAGCAGCCCCGCGTCTCCATCTTTGGAGGCAAGGCCGCTCCCGGCTACTGGATGGCGAAGCAGATCATTCACCTGGTCAACAATGTTGGCGCCGTGGTCAACAAGGACGAGGACATTGGTGATCTCCTCAAGGTCATCTTCCTCGAGGACTACAACGTCAGCAAGGCGGAGGTCATCATCCCGGCCTCGGATCTCAGCGAGCACATTTCCACCGCCGGCACTGAGTGAGTTGCCCTGAATTCGCATGTGAACGGCTTTACTGACGACATCAGGGCATCCGGCACCAGCAACATGAAGTTTGTGCTCAACGGCGGCCTGATCATCGGTACCTGCGACGGAGCAAACGTGCGTGGCCTGCGTCATATGCGATGTTGATCTCCGTGCTAATTATATGACTAGATCGAGATTACCCGAGAGATTGGCGAGAACAACATCTTCTTGTTCGGCAACCTTGCCGAGGATGTCGAAGATCTTCGCCACGCTCACACCTACGGGTCACACTCCCTGGACCCTGATCTGCTCAACGTCTTCAGCGAGATAGAGAAGGGTACTTTCGGCTCGACAGACGACTTCCGAGCCCTCATTTCGGCAGTCCGTGACCACGGCGACTACTACCTCGTCTCGGACGACTTCCACAGCTACAACGAGACCCATGCCCTGGTGGACGAGGCGTACAAGAACCAGGAAGAGTGGATCACCAAGACCATCACAAGTGTTGCCAGGATGGGCTTCTTCAGCAGTGACCGTTGCATCAACGAGTACGCTGAGGAGATCTGGAACATTGAGCCCCTGGTCATCGAGAAGCACTAGTGAGCGAGCGAGCGAGCGAGTCTGGAGCGTCCGTCTATCATGACCCGACAAGCCTTTCATTTCATAGTCCTGATTCCCTAAGTAAACTCGGATTCCTAGGTAACACATGGTGCGGGGCCAGTAATGAGAACCTGGCATGGCTGGATAGTATCACGAATACGATAGCTTTGCAATTCCTCACTCGGCTCGGACATCGGGCTACGGGCAAATTGTGATGAAGGGAACATCAACCTTGCGAGGGCGCACCTGCGCAGGCAGGAACAAGAGGGTAGGTCCCGGCCAAGAATCGCGTGTGCGGGCCCCAGCAACCTGATTTCCAAGAAACTCCAAGAGAAGGGTCGAGGTGAAGCTGCGGGGAGTCGGACATGTCGAACGCAGGGTGAAGCCTCAATGACGTCGGCTCACCCCGGTGGTGGGTGGCCAGGGGCCGGATTTTTTGAGGATGACAGGGGGGTAAAAGTGGTAGCCCGGGTCTGGAACGGGCGATGAGAGGAGCTGCAGTGTGCCCTGGACCATGACACGAGGGAGGGGAGGAGGCGGGGTGCCAAGGATCAAGGCCGGACGGGGGATGGGGAGAGCCTGGAGAGGTGAGGCTTGTGCGAACGTGGCGGTCTGGCGCTCATCTCGAAGACAAGACGAGTTTCTTTTGCTCGAGGTTGCACAAGCAGTAGGTACGTGGCCCCTCGAGAGACGAGAGTCGAGGTGGTGATGCTGAAGTACCTACCTGGGCAACTGGGGTAGTGGTCGCCAGGAGGTCGTTCCCGGATCAGGGCACTGCACGGTGACATCACACACAAGGACCCTGGAAAGTCTGGGTCCCAGGGTACTACGACAAGTAGTAGGGCAAGTAGGACTTACCTAGCAGGGAGGTATTGGCAATAGCTTCTCGTCCACTCTTGCAGGGTATTTGGGGGCGGTGGGGATTCCTGCCCGCCAGTTTACAAGCATCCGTTCTGGGGAACGGATTGTGGTGGTTGAATTGGATGCTGGAACCGCCGCCGCCGTTATTATTACTGAGGCACGCGAGAGTGTGGACCTGGGGGCAGACTTGTGGCGAAGAGTGACGAGTCGTTCCGTGCGCCGGATGCGATTTCACCAGCTTCTGATGGGCATTCGAGAACAATTCGATGTGCATAATAATAATCTGAGTCGGGATGATCCGCGCTTTGGTTGAACTTTCCTCCTTTTGCGGGCAGCCCTTCCTCGTCGTTGGGGCGGCTCATGTATGTGCGAGTGGGCGAGATCAACACCAGGTAGATTGAATAGACATGGACATCCGGCAGAGGACACATTGTGATGAACCTCACTGGTGGGCGACGACTAGAGGGGGGTAACACCTCTTAGGTACCCAGGTCGGATGTGATGTACTGCCGGTGCGCTCTCCAGCGTCGACAGAGACCCTCCGGGAACCGTTCTTGCGTTCCCAGCCGGCGCGAAACTTTCTGGAATGGTTGGTGAACGCAGAGGATATTATCAGTAACGGGCGATACAAGTGGTTGTTTATCTCATGCTTGCGCGACTAAACGTGACGAGCCGAACTCTGCCCGGATACAAGCTCCTGTCGGTCACTTTGGCCGTCCAAGACGCAGGGGAAAACGGCCACGAGCGGGTTGCAACTAAGAGGCTCGTGATCCCTCGTACAGCGAACTTGATGATGTTTTCTTCTTTTTGAGTGTGTGATGAGTTCGAAGAACAAGGACAGAAGAATGTACAGTACACTCCGGAGGTGTACCTCCGGTGAGGCGCCTGCGAACTGGTCACGACGGGTTGTCCGTGAAGGTCAAGCTGTCTGGCGAGTCCACGTTTCGCTCGATCCCGCACCACGCGTTCGATGGCCGTTGACAGGGGACCACCGAAATGATCAGAATTACTATCCTGGAGAAGTATTTAGCGGAGAGACTTACCGGCTAGAGTACTTTTGACTGTTAGTGCGGGTGTCAGTCCTCCATCTCGATCGCGCACAGCAGATTGACGTCATGGGCCCGTCTTGGGGCCTCTGCTTCGGAGTCGAGCCCGTCAGGCGGCATCGAAACGCGTTGACAGACAAGGGCAGGGGAGGTTGCCCCTGACGGGAGGGGTGATTTGCACAGGGCACTCTGCCCAAAGAAGGGGCCGAGGGACAGAAGCCACTGACCTACCTGCCCTACGTTGGTATGTATTTTGAAATCCTTCTCTGTCTGCTGCTGATCACCCGTCGCATGTCAGACCGGGACCTAACGAGTCAGAATAAGCACTGCACCACGAAGAATTCCATACAATCACTCGTCTGACATGAGCACATACTATTCCCTCAACGTGGATGTACTTTGCACTGCTCTGCTGGAACGGATGGTGCCCAAACGGGCAGTTCTCGTGCCACACCACCCCGTGCGAAATAGCGAGGACCGGGGAGGGGTTCGGGGGTTAAAGGTGGGCCGGTGGGGGAGCAAGAGGTCCCGTAACGACAGGCCCAGCTTCAGGGGCCACAGCTCAAGCAGAGAGCATCACCGATGCTCGATGACCGAGTCGTGATGGTTGGGCGAAACAAGTGGATTCACCACTTCAGGTCCTGCATGAGCTGTGCCAGCGTTTTTGTTGGTGGGAAAGTGGCAGCAGAAACATGGAATTCTGCTTTGCGACTCGCTCATGATTGACCCAGGTCCAAGGTCCCTTCCCGTCCCTTTTTCTTCCACCATCTCCCACCTCTCCTCATCTACATCCCCCTCCTCCACTCTTCTCTACCTACCTACCTACCTTGCCTTACTCTCCAAAACTCTAGCTCCTGTCTTGACGATACACGTCTTGTAGCGGAGACACAATACCAAACCCACGACATCAAGCCCAACCAGCGCAGCTCTCCTTTGACGATACAGCCTCGACACCTATTCAGGCGAGCACCAGGACAACAGCGGAACCGTCACTCGACTTCTTTCGACGCGCCTCTGACTTCCGAAGCACCCTTCTTGCTTCTACTGCCACTTGGCTCCGGTAGACAGACAGAAAGGTAAAAAGCCCCTTCATACTCCTCCATCCCCCCTGCACATGCCCGCGCGGTACCCCGAGGATCTTCTACCGGCCCGGAGGAGGTCGGCCATAGCACAATGGAATCCAACAGCGCGTTGCCCACCATCGACTCATGTCAGTGGGAGACCCCACGAGACCACCTGCTGGCCCTCTTTCGCAATGCACATTCCCTGCCGCCAAATACCTGTTCGCTGCAGGACACCTTCAGCTAGCGACGGAGCCATGGCTGTGCAAAGCGCCTGGCGCCGATCTGATTTCCCCGTCAGTGGGAAGCAGAGGGGCTTTGGAACGACGAGTGTTGTTGCTGGGTTGCTGCAAACTACTTGCTGCTGAAAGCTCGATCGATCGCACTGGCGTCTGAAGTCTGACCGATGGCCTGGGATCCCTGGCTTGCGCAGGCATTCCTGTGGCCGAAACTTGAGTTGTTCCTGGCCTGGCTGGCATCGGCGACGGCAACTCAAGAGGTCTCAGATGCGCGGGCGAGGATGCGGTGGATTGGCGATCATCAAGTGTTGCCACACGTCAACAACCTGCGGCCTTTTACTTTCCCGAGTCTTCGCCTCTTCGGGCCATAAGTGCGCTCTCCAAATCGAGTCGGACACTATCACCTTGAGAGATAACCCGCTAATTTGCATGCAGAGGTGCTAGGTTAGCTCCACCCCTCAATCCAGAACACAACCCGGCCTGCATCGACTTCCGGTTACCCCGCTGCTTCTGCATCAACCCCCCTCGCATCCTGTTCGCCCGTGGCAAAGAGCTTTGCGACCACCCGATTTCGATCTTGCCATCGCAACGACGCCCCCCAAATTGCGCCCAAAGCCAGACGCCTTACTTTGCACTGCACTCTCGTTTACAGATCCTTCTGCGACCGTCGTCATCTGTCGGCAGACATCAATAACCCCCCCACCTTCCTCACGACGCTCCCTCAAGTCGAGGATCTCTTGTCAAAATGGCCGAATTCATCAGAGCACAAATCTTTGGCACCACATTCGAGATTACCTCGAGGTACTCGGACCTGCAACCCGTGGGAATGGGAGCTTTTGGACTTGTCTGGTATGGCTCGACCCGATGAGACGATGCGTTCTGCCAATACCGCCGAGACTGACGTACTGCCAGTTCCGCCCGCGATCAGCTCACCAACCAGAATGTCGCCGTCAAGAAGATCATGAAGCCCTTCAGCACCCCCGTCCTCGCGAAGAGGACGTACCGAGAGCTGAAGCTCCTGAAGCACCTCAGGCACGAGAACGTACGTAGGGCTTGATGCAGGGAACTCGGTGCCGGATGCTGACTGCCAGTCGTAGATCATTTCCCTGAGCGACATCTTCATCTCTCCCCTCGAGGACATCTACTTCGTCACCGAGCTTCTCGGCACCGATCTGCATCGTCTGCTTACCTCCAGGCCCCTGGAGAAGCAGTTCATCCAGTACTTCCTCTACCAGATCATGGTATGCTTCATTACCTGGCTGCTGGTCGCCACCATGTCAATCGCTAACATCCCGCTAGCGTGGACTGAAATACGTGCATTCCGCCGGCGTTGTGCATCGTGACTTGAAGCCCAGCAACATCCTCGTGAACGAGAACTGCGATCTGAAGATCTGCGACTTTGGTCTCGCCCGTATCCAGGACCCCCAGATGACCGGCTACGTTTCGACGCGGTACTACCGTGCGCCCGAGATCATGCTCACGTGGCAAAAGTACGACGTCGAGGTCGACATCTGGAGCGCTGGGTGCATCTTTGCCGAGATGCTCGAGGGCAAGCCCCTGTTCCCCGGCAAGGATCACGTGAACCAGTTCTCCATCATCACAGAGCTTCTAGGCACTCCTCCTGACGATGTTATCAACACAATTGCTAGCGAAAACGTGAGTTGTCCTGCCCTCTTCAACCCTGAGTCTCGATGGATGGCTGACCGTGAGTGATGCGCAGACTCTTCGCTTCGTAAAGTCCCTGCCCAAGCGTGAACGCCAGCCGCTCAAGAACAAGTTCAAGAACGCCGATCCCTCCGCCATCGACCTGCTGGAGAGGATGCTCGTCTTCGACCCCAAGAAGAGGGTAACTGCGACAGAGGCACTGGCTCATGACTACCTCGCTCCTTACCACGACCCCAGCGACGAGCCGGTGGCCGAGGAGAAGTTCGACTGGAGCTTCAATGACGCGGATCTGCCGGTGGATACGTGGAAGATCATGATGTGAGTGCTCAAATGGTCGGCAGAACGGGATGACCTGGGTTACTGACGAGGAATGCGCAGGTACTCGGAGATCCTGGACTACCACAACGTGGACGCCAGCGTTGCACAGCTCGAGGAGCAGTTCAACGGCCAAGCAGTGCCGCAAATAACGGGATGAAGAAGAGATGCATGCCAGAGCAGAGCGAAGGGCGCCAGTGGATGAGCCGGAGGTGAAGAAAGCGATGATACCACGCAAGAAGCAACCGCACGAAACGGTGAACCCCGTGCATTGTCATATTGCCTTGGTGTTCGGGTGGGAGAGAGGACCTGGGGATCCTTTTCCTTTTCTTTACCCTGTAACGTCGAAACGTGTTTTCGGAACGCAGAACCAGGCCATTGACATACACGAGGGAATGACACCGATGATTTGCGTTGACGCTTGACGCCTCGAGGAATGCCTGGGCCCTGTCGCCTCCTTTTCTTCTTCTCTCTCCTTTTTATGGCAACTGGTTCACCCTCGGTTCCTCGGTTAAGGCTCGTGATTAGCATCAGAGGGGGATGGGAGGCAGGGAGTCCGTCAGGCATAGCGAGGGCAGGCAATGTGACCACGGGGAGGCTCATCGGCGGAAAGGGAGTAAAAGGCAACATATCATAGAGGACGGTCCAAGCGGTCGGGAGGGGGGTTTCTAATGAGGAAGGCGTTCTGGTTCCCGTTGTTATTTTTCGTCCCGCAAGCCGCCGCATTGTGTTCCACATATTCCTGGTGTCCCAATCACTGGAGATGGACGAGTTGAGCTGAACAGGCACTCGGGGGAGGCGAATTTTCTGTCCCAATTGCAGGGCGGACCGTATCAGGTGCGACTTGAGCGACTCGTGAAGCCCCTTTCTGGTGCATCTCGGTGTCTTGCAGGACTGTTCGATTGGCGACTGGTGGAGCTGAAGGATGATGACAGGTCAGGCCTGTGTCGTCGTCGAGGAGGCCAAAGCTTGGTTCAGAGGACAGAGATGCTGACATGGCAGTCCGTCCACATGGGGGGATTGGATGCCAGGTGCATCGTCAAAGGGAGATTGGACACAAAGCCCCAGGTGGATTAGCATGGAAAATAATTTTGGAAAGAAGGGATCGATCCTGTTCGTATGATTTGCTGGGATCCAGGCTTCTTCGAGCTCGAGCGAGGATCACCCAGCTCGAGGACAAATAAATACCTGCGTGCAATATCGCATCCTGTCCGAACAAAGGGCCATCATTCCAGTCGACTGTTCCATTCTGCATCGAGCGTCGTGCATTGGCACGTTGTCAACGTCACTCACAGCAGCGCTTCTTCGGCCGCCACAGGTACCTACTTCTAGCGCTCCTCGCTACCTACAGTACCGGCACCCAAAAAGCGGTAAAGAACCTGGAAAGAAACGCCCTAGACTCGACTCGCCCGGAATCGAGGCTGCCGGCAGCTGGTGATCGACACAGCTCAGAAGGAGACGGGAGGTTGACGGGCAGTCCACAACTTGTTCTTAATCAGCACGACAACACATCAACTACCTACTTACTGATGCGTACCAAGGAGTTTCTCCCCATCATCACCACCTACCTCACCTCACCAGCAGAGCCCACTCACTCGCTCCAATTACACGTCGACGCGTGCTTCCGCCGCCGGCATTGCTTGCATTTGCACTGCAGCCGCTCCCTCCTGCTACGTGCTACTTCCATCTTCGTTCGATTCTTCGCTCCGCCTTCTTCCTCTCCCAAGTCCCCCCCACGAACACTCCCGCCTTTCCCACCACACGCCACGGCCACTGATCTCCTGCTCTGATCATCCGACTTGTCTGGTACCTAGAGCCTTCTCTCCACGCATTGAGTGCTTCCATCTCTACATGGCAAATCTATAGGGGTCGCCCCGCCCCGCCCCCCTGGACTCGAACCTCCATTGGTCGTCCAAGACTGCCTACCTCGGAACCAGACAGACCAAAATTAGGGGAGAGACGACTCCCGGCGGCGGTCCTGTGTGAGCCACCTACCTACAGGTAGCTACCTTGCTTAGCTGTCTGGCCGGCCGGCCATTGATCAATCCTCCCGCCTCTGTTTCGACCATGGCGACCAACGACGACTCGACGCCGCCTGCGTCGGCCGCCGCGAGCACTCACTCGAGCGTGCCCGCCACGCTCAGGTCTACGACCAAGTCCGACTTCATCCCGCTCGTCACCGTTGTCGGCTTCCACCATGCCAAGGGCCCGGAGGTCGAGACGTGGTTTGGCGTGCCAGAGGACACCGACCCGGCCGTCGACTATGACTGGACTCTGTTACCATTCATGGCTCTGAGCGACGGCGCTCATGCGTGAGTCCCAGCGAGACCTCCTTCTCCTAGGTATCCAATGATCAAGTCCAGCTGACTGACCTCCGTTCGCCAGATCCGAGGAAGACTTCTCCTACTTCACCCTCCTTCGCCCTGCAACCGACCTGAGCCCCGCGACCTCCCTCTTCGGCATCTCCTGCACGCGCCAGCTCGATGCCTCCCAGCTCCTCAACCGCCCTGCCGATGTCACCCGCTCCACCGTCCAAAAGGCCGTCGTCGTCATCGCCGACAGCCCTCAATACTTCGGCATGATGCGGGAGCGCCTCAGCGTCGTTACGCAGGCCTGGTTCGCCCAGCGCGAGTTCACCGATGTCGAGATCCTGCGCCGCTTCCAGGAGAGCCTGGCCGAGGAGAAGGAGCGCGGCCTGCTCCAGGAGGAGGAAGACAGGGACCAGTACCTCGGCATGAGCCTGCGCGAGCTCGTCAGGGAGTTTAGGTGGCAGACCCTGGTCCTGCTCAAGTGCTGTCTCCTGCAGCCCAAGATGCTTTTCTTCGGCTCGCGCTGCGAGAAGCTCTGCATGATGCAGTTTTCCCTCATCTCCCTCATCCCGGGCCTTATCCGGAACCTGCAGGACTGCGCCGACCCGGAGATGAGCGATTACGAGAAGAGGTTGGTCACGCCGACGACGCTGAAGACTAGTGATCGCAACTCGCTTTTGACTTACATGGGCCTGCCGCTGCAGGTGTTTGCCAAGGTACGTCGCTCCCACAGCACAAAGACCACGGAGCTTTGCTGACAGCTCCGCAGGGCAGCTTATTCGGGCCCTATACGCCCCTCCAGCAGTTGGATATTCTTGCAGATTTTGGCACAAAGTCTTATATTGTTGGCAGCACAAATTCCCTGCTCCTGCAGCAGAAGGACCGGTATAGCGACATACTGATTAACCTGGACGAGAACTCGGTCAACATCACATCCTCCTCCCTGCGCCAAGCACTTATCCTCTCCGCCGCGGACCGCCGGTGGATCGACTACCTCACCCAGGAGGTGAACGAGACCTGGGACGAGGCGAACCCCGGCCGGCCCAAAACTATGGGCTACGTGGGCAGTGAGGAGTTCATCCGTCTGCAGTTCGAGGAGTACATCCTCGCCCTCCTCTCCTCCTTCAAGTACCACAAATACCTGCAGGCGAACCAGAACAACCCCCGCGCGCTCCTCCCGCACATCGAGTATGACCCCGTGCTCGACTACGGAACCGACTTCGTAGACTACTGGTGCCGCACGGAGAATCACCGCATGTGGAACGCGTACACGGATTCGCACCTCTTTGATGTCGTGGAGCCGAAACACCCCTGCGCCGGTGGACTTACCATCGACGATGTCCAGCGCCGCATCGCCCAGCAGGTGCAGGACATGCACCTCGACGAGCGCTTCGCGCAGGGCAGAGAGGTGCTCGGCCGGAACTTCGCCGCGGGCCGCGAGAAGGCATCCACCATGTTCAACAAGTTCTACGCGGATCTCGAGGCGTACCGGGAGGCTCAGAAGCAGAAGGCCCAGGAGCAGCAGGAGAGGAGCGCCCAGAACAGCCCGAGCATCGGCGGCCCGGAGAAGAACGGCGCTCAGAGCTGGGGCAGCGGCGTTGATGCGAACAGGGCGCAGCAGAATGCCGGCGCGAAGGCGTACGTCGGCAGCTGGGTGTCCTGGGCGGGTGAGAAGCGGAAGGGCTGGGGCACCGGCTGGGGCAAGAAGTCGGATAAGAACGGCTTGTCTTCGCCGGGCGTCCTGTCACCGCGGGAGAGCATCGCGGCCACGGAGAAGGATGGGCGGTTCTCCGGGTCATCGTTCTGGGGCGGCGGGCGGACCAGCGGCACCAAGGAGGAGCACGGCAGGGCGAACGGGAGCGGTGACGAGACGAGGCCGATGACGGGGGCGTCGTTCAGCGAGTCGATCATCTCAGCGGCCGGGACGTCAGATTCGCCACCTACGAGTCCGAGGAGGGGGAGACCCATGTCCGGCGAGAGTGCAGTGTTGCAGGTTAGGGATGTGACGCCTGCGCAGGAGCTGCCCGTTCTCAAGAGCCCTGTTGAGGCACCAAAGTCGTTGTTTGCGGAGACGAAAGCGTTACCGGCGACGCCGGAGAAGGTCGAGGATGAGACAGCGGTTTCGCCGAGGCCCGCGTCGAAGGAACTACCAGCTCCTCCGCCGCCGGCCAAGGAGGAGAAGGCCGACGAGGGCGAGGCCAAGCAGCATGAGGCTACTGAGACTGGGGCCATGGAGCACGTTGACGAGAGTGAGGCTAAGAAGCAGGAGGTTGTTGAGAGCAAAGTCAAGAAGGACGAGGTCGAGAGGAGCGAGGATGATACCACTGAGAAGGAGGCTGTGACAGGGGGCAAGACGGAGGCAGAGCCGGCAGAGGTCACAGCTGACGGGGTGCCAGTGTCGCCGACGGCCACACCAGCTGCGACGGGAGATGATGTGAAAACGACATAACGGCCTACTTATTTTGGTATTGGACTAGAAACGGATGAACGACTCTCTGAGAGACGCCACCCCGGCTCGATTCGCCGCTTGGCAGCAGCGAAGAGCGAGTACCAGACGAAACAGATGCGCAGGAGACTCTGTAATAATAATAACAAGAATGATCCTTGCTGACCGAATCTGCGTGCGACTGGAGGGAGTTAGCTACCTTCGTTTTATACAGACGCCAGTCGTTGGATGAGTGAGGTGAGACAAGGGAGTGAGCGAGATGCACGGTCTCGCCAAGAAGGATCAGGGGACTTGTAAGTATGCCTTGCCGCCCGCCTTGTACAAGTACTTAAGTGCTTCTACTCTTGGCGGCAAGCACCTCACTCACCGCCGAGCGCTGAAAGTCCGAGCCGGTCAGCTCTTCAGATTGGCCCCTTCGACACCTCATCAACGTCGGGCTTCAGGAATCGCCATCCATTCCATCTCATTCGAAGGTCCAACTTGGCCAAGTCCATCCATCGGACCATTCTGCCGCGACTCGAGGCTCGGACGGAACGGATGGACCATGCCTTTCAGAGCGAAGGGGTCGACGAGACAGCATTCGTATTACCGGCCGCGAGAGCCTGATGTCCCTACAACAAGTGGTATGTCCGAATGCTCTCCGCTGCCCAACTTCCACCATGTTGAAAATCGCTGATTGATGATCGAGGGGAAGCAAGCTCGAGCGACGATGTTGGCACGCCCTTCCATGCGACCCTGAGGAGGGCCTCCACGGTGGTGTACGGCGTGGCCGTCGAGAAGCCATTGCTCGCCGCTTGGAGTTCTCTGGAGGCGTTGGAGCAATGGGTGCCGGCAGAGGTGGTTGCCGTGGCATTGATGTCGTATCTTTTCATCTGGCTGCCGTTGATCATTGCGTATTTTCTATGAGCGGCTCGCGTTATGAGATGGTTCGGGGCTTCGACAGCCGTGATTGAGCAAAGATATTCATATGGTGCTCTCGGGGGGTTCGACTAAGCATATTCCCAGACTGGAATTCCTGCCATTTTTAATACACGGGATGATACATCCGTCTCGTTCCCATCCTCACATCGGTGCGTGCCCTAGTCCTCCCACATGGCCGCCTTGGCCTTCTCCGCATCCTCCTGCTTCTGCCTCTCGGCGGCCTTCTCCTGCTCTCGTCGCTTGCGCTCCTGCTCCCTCACGGAGCGGTCGTACGCCCTCTGCTCCTCGGTCATCCGGGGCGCCTTCACGCCCAGGGCGCTGGCGATCATGCGCCGCGCCACCGCGTCTGTCTTCTCCGGCCGACGGCGCTCCGGGTCCGGCGACGCGGGCCCGGGATTGGGGGAGTGAGAAGCCCAGTCCGAGGGTGACCCGGTGTTGTAGTTGGGTGTGATGGGCGTTGGCGGCGGCGCTTTGGCGCCCGAGGAGCTCTGCGGTGGTGGTGAGGTCGGCAGGTCTTCCGGCTGTGAGGGTTGGTCGTCGGTTTCTGACTCGGAGGACTCATCTTCCCAGGAGTCGGCGACGGGCTTCTTCTTAGCTTTCTTTGCTGCGGTGTTCTTGGGAGGGTCGAGGTTGAGCTTGGAGAGGGAGGAGGACACATCCTCTTTCTTGGATGAAGGGGCCATTGCGATGTCAGAGAGGGCAGACCAGATGCTGATCTTCAAGCAGGTTCGTTTGGTCGATGAGGAGGTGCCCGAGTCGTCTTGAGACGGGGCCTATATCATCACTGAGCTGATGGACTCGAGATGCTTTATAGGCAGCTAGCCTGAGAATCCGGAAGCGAACAAGGAATGAAGAGGAGGCGCAGTGTGCACAGACTTGAGAACAGACGTTTCGTTCACCTGATTGATGATCGGTGGTATCGTGCCGTCCCGGGAGACAATAGCAGCAAGTCCGGCTCTCAGAACTCCCGTCCCATGTGGGGTACTGTTCTTCGTGTCGTCGTCCCCTTTTCCCCGCGGCCGAAGACAAAGGATCGAGGTCCTACCAACGGACGGAGCTCCAGGCTCTGGCGGTGGATTCCAGAGGACGGGCGACGGGAGCGTGCTGCCCCTCACTAGCCCGAGCCGGACTAGCTCATATTGTTAATTTGCCGAAGTTCTGCCACGCCCCGGCGGTCGGCGTCAGTGCTGCTACCTACCTACGCGAATTTTCGGCATAAGTGATGGCATCCACTTGCATTAATAAAGCTCCGCGAGTTGCGAAGAGCTTCCACCATCAACCATAACGGTCCACCCCCGTCACCAACCCCCTTCGGCCGCTGTACAACATCCCTTTCCCGAATCTGTTTCCAGCCAGCAACCTGGGCAGCCTCAGACACATTAGTGGATTCAATTGCCGCCTGCAAAGGCCTCCGACGCCGTCACAATGGTGCTTCGGGCTAATCTCTCGAGGAGCCTCAACCTCGGGCACACGACCGCCACATGTGCACGACGACTGCGCACCCAGCCCATCGCGAGGTTAATAACGACGAGCCCTACGCTGAGACCGACGTATAGAATTCACCCGGCCGTTTCGACAGCACACACCGCCGCCCCGTTCTCGACGACAACATGGCGCCTGAAACAGAAGGAACAAGGCTTCTTTGACCGATCCACCGAGTCGCTCTCGGACGAGGAGAAGAAGGCGAACCTGGAGAACCAGCAGCGCGAGCTGGAAGAGGGCGAGCTGGATGCATCAAAAAGCTCCAGTGCGGATGGTCCCGCGAAACCCGACAGCGGCGGCGCAGGTTCGCAGGACGGCAAGGCCGGCAGTGCTGCCGGCGGCTCCTCTTCCGGGTCTGGCAGCGATGGCTCGGGCGACGGCGGCGGCAAGAGAGGGCGCAAGGCTTCCAGCGAGAGGAGCTTGCAGAAGCCCGTGGTGCCCGACGTATACCCCCAGGTCCTGGCCATTCCTATCGCGAAGCGCCCGCTGTTCCCGGGATTCTACAAGGCCATCACCATCAAGGACCCCCATGTTGCCGGGGCCATTACCGAGATGATCAAGAGGGGCCAGCCGTATGTCGGTGCTTTCCTCTTCAAGGACGAGAACGCCGATGAGGACATCATCAGGAACCCGGAGGATGTCTATGACACGGGTGTGTTCGCACAGATCACCAGCGCGTTCCCGATGCACGGCGAGCAGGGCAGTCTGACTGCTATCCTGTACCCGCACCGCCGCATCCGGCTGTCCAGCCTCCTGCCTCCTGGCAGCGGCGAGGACGCGAAGAAGAGCGAGGCCAAGGTCGAGGAGGTGATCCCTGAGCCTGAGCCTGTTCCCCAAGAGAAGCCCGCCGAGGAGGAGCCGTCGATGGAGAAGAAGGGCGATGTCGTGGCCAGCTTCGAGGAGAGCGCGGTGACCCCCAAGCCCGACCAGACCGCAGAGAAGTACGAGCCGACAGCGTTCCTGAAGCGATACCCCGTGAGCTTGGTCAACGTCGAGAACCTGACGGAAGAGCCCTACGACCCCAAGAGCGCCGTCATCCGCGCCGTCACCAATGAGATCGTCAATGTCTTCAAGGAGGTCGCTACGATGAACAGTCTCTTCCGCGACCAGATTTCCACCTTCTCCATGAGCCAGTCCACGGGCAACGTCACGTCTGAGCCGGGCAAGCTGGCCGATTTCGCCGCTGCCGTCTCGTCAGGCGAGCAGGGCGAGCTTCAAGAAGTCCTGGCCAGCCTGAATGTGGAAGACCGCATGCAGAAGGCCCTGATTGTGTTGAAGAAGGAGCTCATGAACGCTCAGCTTCAGTCCAAGATCACCAAGGACGTCGAGAGCAAGATCACGAAGCGGCAGCGCGAGTACTGGCTCATGGAACAGATGAAGGGCATCCGCCGCGAGCTCGGCCTCGAGTCTGATGGCAAGGACAAGCTGGTCGAGAAGTTCAAGGAGAAGGCCGACAAGCTCGCCATGCCCGAGGCCGTGCGCAAGGTCTTCGATGACGAGATTAACAAGCTCGCCCACCTTGAGCCGGCGGCCTCTGAGTTCAATGTCACCCGCAACTACCTGGACTGGCTGACGCAGATCCCCTGGGGTCAGCGCAGTGCTGAGAATTTCGGTATCCAGAACGCCATGTCCGTGTTGGACGAGGATCACTACGGTCTGAAAGATGTCAAGGATCGTATTCTTGAGTTCATCGCCGTTGGCAAGCTGAGGGGTACCGTCGAGGGCAAGATTCTCTGCTTCGTTGGCCCCCCCGGTGTCGGAAAGACATCGATTGGCAAATCTATTGCCAGGGCACTCAACCGCCAGTACTACCGGTTTAGCGTCGGCGGTCTCACGGATGTGGCTGAAATCAAGGGTCACAGGAGGACCTATGTCGGCGCCCTCCCCGGCCGTATCATCCAGGCCCTGAAGAAGTGCCAGACAGAGAACCCCCTCATCCTCATTGACGAGATCGACAAGATTGGCCGCGGCTACCAGGGCGACCCGTCGTCTGCCCTGCTCGAGCTGCTCGACCCTGAGCAGAACAGCTCCTTCTTGGACCACTACATGGATGTGCCTGTGGATCTGTCCAAGGTTCTTTTCGTTTGCACGGCCAACATGACCGACACTATCCCTCGCCCTCTGCTCGACCGAATGGAGCTTATCCAGCTGTCTGGCTATGTCGCGGACGAGAAGATGGCCATTGCCGAGAAGTACCTGGCGCCAGCTGCCAAGGAAGCTGCCGGCCTAGAGAACGCCGACGTCCAGCTCACCAAGGAGGCCATCGAAGAGCTCATCAAGTCTTATGCTCGCGAGTCTGGTGTCCGCAACCTGAAGAAGCAGATCGAGAAGGTCTACCGCAAGTCTGCTCTCAAGATTGTCCAAGATGTCGGTGAGGAGGTCCTGCCGGAGTCCGAAGCTCTGACTGGCGAGGGCAAGGAGGCGCTCGAGGCATCCGAGAAGAAGACCGAGGAGGCCCGCGCCACTGGCGGGGAGCCCACCGAGACTCCCGCGACCGAGAAGCCTCGTGTTCCTCTGAATGTCCCTGACACGGTGCACGTCAACATTGGCAAGGACAACCTGACCGACTATGTCGGGCCCCCCGTATTCACATCCGACCGCCTGTACGAGGTCAACCCTGCCGGCGTCGCCATGGGCCTGGCGTGGACGCAGATGGGTGGCGCGGCCATGTACGTCGAGTCCATCCTCCAGTCCGCCCTGAAGCCCAGCAGCCGGCCCAACTTCGAAATCACCGGCAACCTCCAGCAGGTGATGAAGGAGTCCTCGACCATCGCCTACTCCTTCGCCCGTGCCCTCATGGCCAAGGACTTCCCAAACAACAACTTCTTCGACAAGGCCAAACTTCACCTCCATGTCCCTGATGGCGCCGTCTCGAAGGATGGCCCCTCGGCCGGCATCACAATGGCCACCTCCCTGCTCTCCCTCGCCCTCGAGGCAAAGGTCGACCCTCTCGTCGCCATGACCGGTGAGCTCACCCTCACAGGAAAGGTGCTCCGCATCGGTGGCCTACGGGAGAAGACCGTCGCCGCCCGCCGCGCCGGGTGCAAGATGATCGTCTTCCCCAAGGACAACATGTCCGACTGGCTGGAGCTGCCCGAGGTATGTCTCCCCTCTCCATTCAACAGATTACAATATGCTGACCCCTGCAGAACATCAAGGAGGGTATCGAGGGCAAGCCCGTCGCCTGGTACGGAGACGTCTTTGACCTCATCTTCCCCGAGCTCGACCGCGCCCAGGCCAACACGAGCCGCGTCCCCGACGAGGACGACAAGGCAGACAAGAGGGACTAAGCGTCCCCATCCTGGCGCCACTACCGGCTTTGATCACATGAACACACTTGCTTTAGGCGGCGTTTAACCTACACATGGCGGAGGTGGGAGTTTTTCTTTCTTTTCTTTTTTCTCCTCCTGGTTTGCGGGTTGCTTTATGCCGGTGCGCCGCATTCGCATTTCCCAAGCTTCTTACACGCACTACATACACTAGTATGACTAGACGAAACGGCTCAACTCTACTGCATTTATCCTTGTTGCCCGGGGCTGTCGGCATGTCCGGCACCCTGCGGATCTGTACTATTACTACCGTGGAAGAGAGAAGGGGTGGTTGTTGGATAGGTATAGGTGGCGGGCAGATGTTGTAGAACCCATGGCAGGGTTTGCCGTTGGGGGCTGGGGAAGTGTATACTACATGATAGCCGTACCTAGACGTGATCAATGGACTGATGTTCACAATCAGGGCTTGTTGCCAGGCCCGCGGCCTCTGTCGGTGTAAAGTTCAAGGCGCCATTAGGGCAAGAGATGTGTTGCTGACTGAGAGAGGCCTTGGCCAGAGGCTGAGCAAATCCAACAATGTCCTCGGCGACTCCGGTGCCATCGATGACGACGCCATGGTCGTTGTTAGCCGTATGTGCCTGTCAACGCCTGATGTGTTGCCTGGAGACGCCTAACCGGTGAGCCGTGACTTTGAGACTCGTTGTCTCATTCAAGTCTGGCCAGCCAGGCAGGGGCTTTCTGTCAGCGTGAGGCCCAGCTATTTCCACTAATTCCGTTCACGTTGTTCTCCCTCGGGCCTGCTATGAAGACCTTCCTTTGTACTCGGTGACATTGACGGTCGTCCTCAGAGGAGCGCGCCGTCTACGGGCAGTATTGCGGCCCGGGCCTAGGAGCGGGCGCTAGCCACAAGCTGGCAATCATTGTGTCGGGATGTCGAGATGTCCAATTCAGCCGGGCTTACTGCCCAAAGCCGCATGGACGGGAGCAAGAGTGACGCAACTTCACGTAACGTGATGCGTACACCGTTTGCACTTCAAAGCGGTTTCAAAATATGGCACCAGTAACCGGGCACAACACTGCGGTAGGACGTTTGTTGGACTGCAGCGGGATCCTGGGCCGAATCCAATTGGGAGGTCTGGTCGTGCGATCCCCCTGTGCCTAGGCATGCGGACCTAATGCAGGACGGTGCCAGCGGGGAGCAGACCTGATGCTGGGTCATGCAGGAGGATAGCCTGTCAATTGAGGGCTCGCGAGGGACCGCCTCACCTTTTGGGCTGCGTCGATGCCCAAATGCGTCTCGTCCGCCTACCGCAACGAGAGGACGAGAGATGACAATGGAGGATGACTGCCGCGTGCCAGATGTCGAGAAAGTCGGGGCTGTCGAATATTGCCCGACGGAAGCCAAGATCGGTTCAATTCGGCCGCGTTTGAGGTGGGCGTGAACAATACTTGTAAGCAGCCAGTCCATGGCCACCGCGCGCTGGAAAGTGCCATCTCGGTGCAGCAGCCGCATCGCAGGGCTGGCAGATTCGTGTCAGGGAGATCACAGTAGTGGCTATATTGCCGGCTGTGCTAATGCCGAGATGCCAGGTCCCCTCGAGCGGGATGGAAGGACGGAGACAAGCCAACCCCGGGAAGACGCGGCGGCCACTCCCACCACCACCAGTTCGTCCGCGTGAGGTCGTATGCAGGTTGGAGGGATCTTCATCGCCAATGCCTCACGGCTTTGCTGTCGTGGCACAAAAGATACGGCATAGCGCCGTGCGGAACGGGGGGGCGGGTGAGTTACGGTTGGCTACCGAAGCTGCGTGGGTTTGTTCCAGTTCATGTTGACCCCAGCTTGAGTTGTCCGTGGCTTGCAGGCGCGCGTGTGTTGGGAACGGTAGGAGTCGCTGGAACAGCAGAGGCGCAGGCTTGATGCCACAGAGCAAAATGATCAAACATCGGCGGCGCTTCGGACGATTCAGACAATCAGAGATGTGCCGTTCGCTCCCAGCGCGACCTCTCACAAGCCATAACAAGTCAGTGACATTGGGGGGGAGATCGATCGTCAACATCCGATCGGGCTTGGGGCGAACGGGCGCCAGTGGTTTATTGCTCGCATCGTGTCGATGTCCTGGCGGTGGTTGAAGCCCAACCCCTAATAACCTGGGTGAGGTGGGATGATGACCGACCATCAGAGGCTTAGACCAGGTTGAGCCGGCCCTGGGCATCAATGAGGAAGGAACAACTCACAACGGCGCTCGGGACCCGACACCATTGGATTGGACCAGAGCAGGTCCCACTTGGCACTGGCAGGTAGGCGCGGGCGGGCGGTACGGGTAAGCCTTGGGACATGCTTTTCGGGAGGTTGGCAGGTCGGTCTAGACGTCACTGCCCTCCTGGAATGGGTGCCCGAGGTGATCCGTAGGCGTGAGACCGCCTAAAATGGCCCGCGGTGGACACTAAAACCAGCTCACTAGCTTACGAGTGGAGGGCGGGAAGCTCCACCACAAGGCGGTGGGAACACCCGCTGCTTCCATTCACATCCAGTCGCTCCTGCTTGCCCTGCCTGCCCCGGGCTACCCTTTCCTCTCCTGTCTTCGGGCTCCAAAGGCCGAATCATCGTCTGTGGAAAGTCGCGGTGAAGCTTCGCATCCATGAGCTTCTCCTTCTTCACTCTCAACACCCGTCCGTCATCGTGCTTAGCCTCGCCATTCACAGCCAATGACGCCGTAAGCTGTGCTGGGCCCCCTTCCAGCCCCGGGTTCATTTCGTCGCTTGCGACCTCCCTACCCTTCCATCCTTATTATTTCCTGACGACTCCGCCGGACGCCCGACGACCTCCCCCTGCAGCCTGCACTCTTGCTGCACGTTCGAGTGATTGCGGTTCTATCGAATGGGGCACACGGAGGCAGCATACCACCTCATACATACCACCTCTCAGCCTGTGTCCATGCGTCCCGCCATATCACTCATCAGTCCTTCAACGTACTTGTAGCCAAAAGGAGCCTCCCCTCGCTCTCCTCCCGGCATCCGAATACTTCCCGGCCATTTTCGTCTTGCACATCTTGGTTTATCCCGTCCGTCGTCTTCCTCACGTCCACAGACACACGAGTAGTCATCCTGTCACCAGACAGTCCGCCTCTTACACAATCTCGGACGGGCATGACCGGTTTGTCCAACCCTCGGCTCTCGACTTCCTCTTCCTCGAGGTCATCCCACCGTCGAACGCCTGGCTCGCGTTGCACACGCTCGCAACATCACCGGCCTTAGCGCTCCCAAGCACAACTGCAGCCCTCGGCCTTCCTTCTGGCCTTGTTGTCTCCCAAAGCGACCAGCAGCCCCTCGAAACGCTGCCCTTCTCGCCCGATCCTGGCAAATCCCAAGAGGCCTGTGCCTCTCAACCCAATCTCTGCATTGACAACAGGCAGTCAGCGTCGTAATTCCGTCTGAAGGTTGGGCGCCTGGCTTGGCTTTCGGCACTTGTCTCCTCACGTCACACGGGGTACTTGATGCCCTCGCCATCCAGCGGCTACCTGCATGTCTACTGTTGCGTTCGCACTGAGAGGCACTCGCTGTCTCAGCCATCGCCTTGACTTGAGAGTCATCTCGGCCCTCCGCACACCGTCGACAACACGAGAGAACGACTGACCCGAACGACTGACCCAAACGCCTCTCCGCACGAGCCTGGGCCGACCTGCCCGAGTCGTTGACCGTCTTTCCGAGCCAGGCAGATCCTTGTCCCTCTGGCCCCCTCGAAGACTCCCCGGACCTGCGCCACCTCGGCCCCATAATAATCTTCAGCCATCCGTCCCCAGCATTACACCGCTCAGGGCTTCAACTTCCTGCATCTCACGAATCATTCGTTCAGACATACATAAGGCATCTACGTCCTCTGCCTTGTCGGGTTCTTGCTTGGAGCTCGGCAAGCTGCCAGCCTGATCCGCCGTCCTTCCTCATGGCTCAGACTGCCGTTGCCGCCGCGGAGCCTCATCACCCGCCAGGTCACACACCTTCTAACTTCTTGCGCAAGCTGTTTGGAAGAAGTAATGGAGCTTCGATGTCCCCTGCCGAAGTGCCCCGAGAGGTCGGAGCTGGTTCCAGCTCCGGCCCAGACCTAGAATCAGAACATGCCGACGATGACGAGTCCTGGAAACCAGACATGCTGCGCCGGGTTTCGAGAAAAGTCGTGCCCGGCCTGCCCCGGGCACAGACCTTCAAGCGTCAGCAATCCGAGAAGAGGACGAACCTTGCTCCCGTCCAGCCTACGCCCGATGAACGAAGAGCAGTCTCAGTGGATCGCCGAGTGCAGCAGGCGCGAGCGACCTCTCAACCAACCTCCCAACAAAGATCCTTCCCGCGGGCAAGCGCCCCAGAACTCCTTGAGAATGCTTGCGACTTGCAGTCGGCGCCATCCGCCCACACCAGCCCTGTTGGAGAGTACGCCGAGTACAGCCTAGCAAATGTGCTGGACGTCGACTATTCAGAGGCAAACCCTCCGAGTATTCATGAAGTTGATGCTGGGCCAGACCCCCTGGACACCCGCTCTATCACTACATCTCAGTACGACGACATGATTCATGACGAGTTGGAGCGAAAGTGGATTCTCAATCTCAGTATGCACTTCCGCGATAAGTCCAAGCGAGAGAAGTTCTTTGTCACGTATCGCGAAAACGAGTCCGTGTGGCGACGAGTGACGGTTTCCCTCGACTATCGCAACGCGCCGGACAATTCTTTGGAATTGGACCTCTCGGCCACGAGGTTTCAGAGGGACAAGAGCGCCAAGATCTATGAGGCCATTCGAGAAAGCCTGCAGGATATCCAATTCTACGACAGTGTCACCAATCTCAAGCTACAAACCACAGACGGCCGTTTGCACGTCCATGTCGTGGAAGATACCAATGTAAGTGCTATCGAAGCCCATCTCGCAGCTCCACATACTAATCATAAGCTCATAGGAGATCATCAATTACCCACCAGTTCGCCAAGTACAACATCTGGGCTGCCGCCGAATACGAGAGAGCCAAATTGAATTCGACGCCCATATGTCTGGCTTCGTGTACAGGGTCAGAGTCGCCGGCGAAACACTCATCAAGAAGGAGATTCCAGGGCCAGAGACTGTCGATGAGTTTCTCTACGAGATCAATGCCCTCCATAGCTTGAGGCATTCAGCCGACGTCATCCGATTCTATGGAGTTGTCGTCGACGACCAGGACGAGAGCGTCAAGGGTCTTCTGATTAGCTATGCGGATCAAGGGGCTCTGGTCGATGTCTTGTACGACAACCGCCAAGATTCCGAGCTGGGAACTCCGTGGGATGTTCGAGAGCGGTGGGCTCGGCAGATTGTTCAAGGCCTTGCCGAGATCCACGAGTGCGGCTTTGTTCAAGGAGATTTCACCCTGTCCAACATCGTGGTCGACGATTTCGGAGACGCCAAGATCATCGACATCAACAGACGGGGTTGCCCTGTTGGCTGGGAGCCCCCAGAAGCCACCCCGCTCATCGAGTCCGGGCAACGCTTGTCGATGTATATTGGTGTTAAGTCTGACCTGTTTCAGCTCGGCATGGTTCTCTGGGCTCTAGCGACGCAGGAGGATGAGCCCGAGGTCCACGGCAGGCCACTACGCATCGGACCGGATATCTCTGTTCCGGACTGGTTCCGCAAAGTAGTGGATACTTGCTTGAGCGATGATCCCCGCCAGCGATTGCAGGCAACTTCGCTTCTGTCCCTGTTTCCAGAGGCCAGACCCAGCGAGGAGAGCAGCCAAGAGCTCCCGACTGCCATCTCTGTCGACGATGGATACACTCTACAGGAGTATTTTGTGGAAACATATAACGCAGATGGCCACGCAAGTGTGAAGACGGTCAAATCCCCAGGCGACTGGTCCTATGTGAATCTGGGCCATGCTGCCGGCTACTCCCAAGATCCATATTACTACTCCCGGGGTCGCTCTCCTCCGAGTCCTCTATCGAGTCACTATGGTCACTTTGACAACATCCACAAAGATCGAGGACTGGCTAGTTGGGCGAGAGCGACAGAGATGCCGCATTCGTACAGCGACGCCGGGTTGGAGGAGATGGACGAGCCTCAGAAGTATGAGGTTGCGATGTCGACGACAAGTGCAGACATTCCGGCCGTTTTTGTGGAGATGCCGGATGTTATGGCAGCTCTGCCGGCCAGAAAGTCCGGTGTCTTGACTCCAGAGAGTCTTGCTGTGGAACATCACGTGTATGGCACTGAAGACGGAACCAGAACGCCAACGCCAAGACCGGTGGAGGAGAAAGTGCCGAACATTGCGCAGCCCGTGTTGGCACCCGCATCGATTCCTTTGCCCCTCTCACCGGTAGGGTACGGCGATGCTGTCCAGAACTTCGACGTCGAACCGGAACTGCTCGACCCTGTCCCAGATGACCTACTCAAACTCGATCAAATGACAACTAGCGCCAACGCTGAGGGCCTGCTCGAGAATGGCGAGACTAAGGAAGTGGCAGCGGTGATCTCTCAGATCGAAATGAACCAGAAGCTGGGGGAACAAGTCGTTCAAGACCCGACGGGCCCGGGTGAGGCACATAACCAGCATGGGGAGGCGGCGCCACTCGCTGCAGGAGCAGAACAGGATGAGAAGCAACAATTTCATTTGGATTTGGACTCGGGGTTGACAGTACCCGAAGGGGGACCAGACAACAGCAATGGTACCCCCAGCGACGAGACAGATTCGACAACAAAGCCCGGAAAACCGGATGATGAGTCTGGGGAAGGGCAACCCGTTTCCGAGCGGGTTGACGAGGCGTCCAAGGATGCCATTCCCGGTGCCTTGGCGGGGCAGGACATTCCTGACGAAGTGCAAGAGGCCCCTGGCGATCCGGAGTCCGACGGCGGGGCGGAGCCTTCGGAACTCAAGGGAGTCGGCGCGGCACACCTGACGTCGGGAGCGCCGCAGGTGTGGGAGACGACCTTGAAGGACGATGATTTTGAAGTATCAACGGCGGCGACACAGCCGTCGACGACAACTACGACAGAGAGACAGCCGTGATGAACCAGCATTGTAATTTTACTAGAGAGATGTTTGCAGGCAACTGGGCATTGCATACCGGATACTGGACGGACAGGACAGGACAGGACAGGACAGGCAGGATATCTAGCATTTGGTTTATTGTTTGTTGCATGGGCGAACGGCGAAGGATTGGACTTGATGAAGCATGGAATTGATGTGTACATAACTGATATACAGTAGCCAACTTGGCGCGCTTTGTCTTGTCAATTTTGATGTTCACAAGTGATCAAGTACCTCCTCAACTCCCACACCGACGTCGTGTGGAATTTAGAGTCGCGTGTACCTGATGGGCGGGTGTTGGTTGGCTGTGCCCTGGCATAGTGGGGTAGAATTTGGGGATGTTTCTGGAATGGTGGCAAGGGCAGGGAAGTCCCGTCCTCAAGGGATGGTTTCATCAGACGATCCAACGATCTTATCTACACGTGACTTTTGCCGAGCATTTTCCCGCGAATGCGGTCAGGGCGAGCCCCACTGGCGGCAGGATCGGTAACTGCGGAGCCAGCCCGGAAGTGAATCTGTTGGGACACCAAGTCGTTTTGCATCGTCGGAGGAGGTTACGCAAGTGCTTTCGCTGCCGAGGCAGACAAAGGATGCCGTTCGACGGAATCGCTCGACGTCTGATGTCGTCGGTGATTGTCACATGCTTTCTGAGGCTGCTTATCGTCCAGGAGTTTATAGTTGAGGAGGTGGATAATGGTGAGGCAAGGGGCGCCGGAGGGATTCAAGCTCTATCCAGGGCGGCATGTCACGAACACTGATACATATTCGTACAAGTACTCTCGTAACTCTTGTTGTTGAGCTTCCAGTCACACGGCACAGTGAGGAAAGATGGATATGCAGCTGGCCAGGGCATGTCTACCAGTACATTGTACCTAGCCCTCGCTCGGGTGCAGAGCTGTCTGTCGGTGAAGCAAAAAGACGTGATACTGATAGATCACTGCATGGGCGTTTGGGTGTTCCCCGGAAGGGCGGATGTGCCGTGTCTCCCTGCAGGTACCGTACGGACGGGGTGGTGGTATCAAGATTGAGAGTTTTGAACCTGAGTGAGACGGAGGCAGGTGGAAGGGGGCTGGCCACGACCTTGGCCGGACCCAAGGCGGGTGCCATGCCCGTGAGGACCGGCAGCCAGGCGGCGGTCTCATCAGTGGCGAGGCAAAAAGGGAATGCAGGAGCAATGGAGGCTAAAAAGCCCACAGCTTACTTGGGACTCCAGCAGATGTCACTACTCGGCCCACAGCCAGGGGTACCGGGAGCTCGAGGACCAATGAGAGCGCGTCCCGCCACAACTCGTTGGGGTGACAGGGGTGATTTCGTTGAGCTTCTCCAGCCCGGGTTTTCTTCTGCGCGCGAATCTATCACCGGTTCTGGTTCATTCGCATGTGTCGATGCTCGGGCGGTTCTGGTCTCATCCTCGGCCGGATGGAAGTGGCGGGTGCTCCGTTTTGACTCCTTGATGGGCTGTTCGGCGGTGTGTTTGGTGGGCTTTTGTATGTACTGCTGTACTTGCACGGGGCATTTCCAGAGCATTGAAGATCCAATCGACTTACACGCCACCAAAGTCCGGGGCACTGTCCCCAACAACTTGCTTCCACCACGGCAGGGGAAACAGAGAGCAGGAGCTTCGGAGGAAACCCAGCTTTGGGAAGAGAATCCAGCAACAAACCAATTCACGGCTCTCCACTGTGAAGCAGAGAGCTTTGCCATTCTGTATATAATAAGACGACAGCCCCAATGGGTGGTGTCTGGGGTGGGCATCAGTGCATCTCAGAAAATAATTATCCCGGACGCGGGACCCGCCGGAGTTGCCAAACATCCAAGTACCTACCTATTTTTCCCACACTTGCTACTGCCGCCTCTTTTCTGTTGTTCGAGGTACATACGAAGTCCCGGACCTGGTTGGCCTGGATCTATCTGCTGGAGGGAGACAGAATCCACACCTGCCGTGCCTGTTCCTCAACTCAACCCACCTACCCATCCCTTCTTCCCAACCACACTCGCACGCCCCTCCACCCTTGACGCACACCCTCCGCCATATAATATCTATTTCCTCCTCTTCTTCCCCCTCCCCACGCCTCCCTTTCGACTTCCATCTGTCCTACATCACCCTCCACCTCCCCCCTTCTCCTGACCTCGAGGATTGCTTGTCGTCGTCTTCCTCAGTCTCGACAACAAACCCCGACAGACAACCGACAGACAACCGCCTGTCATGGCCCGTCCTGCCCAGGAGGCTCCCGCCCAGAAGTGGGATGACGGCACGACCGACTACATTCCCACGCGTACCAAGAAGAGAGATGATTTCAACGCCAACAAGGTCCATGTTGCCCACCAGCCCTGGTCCTGGTCCAACTGGCACCAGAAGATCAACTGGATTAACGTCATCTTCACCGTCATCCTGCCCTTCGGCGGCCTGATTGCCTCCTACTGGACTCCCCTCAACCGCTACACGGCCATGTTTGCCGTCTTTTACTACTTCAACACTGGTCTCGGCATCACCGCCGGTATGTGACTCTGACGAGATGAGGCCCCTTGAGCGCCCCAAAATTGACTGACCACCATGCAGGCTACCACCGCCTCTGGGCTCACAGCTGCTACAAGGCCACCTTCCCTCTCCGCCTCTATCTCGCCGCTGTTGGTGCCGGTGCCGTCGAGGGCTCCATTCGCTGGTGGTCTCGCGGCCACCGTGCCCATCACCGTTACACCGATACTGTCAAGGACCCCTACTCCGTCCGCAAGGGCCTCGCCTGGAGCCACATGGGCTGGATGATCATGCGCACGTCAGTCACCCGCCACTCTGATTCCTCCACGAATAAGCACGTACTCACAGTTTCTACAGTGATCCCAAGGAGATGGGCCGTACCGACATCTCTGACCTGAATGAAGACCCCATCGGTAGGTTCGCTCACCTAGGCACGAATCATACATCCACTGACATGTCAATCACAAAGTTATGCATCAGCACACCCACTACATCAGCTGGGTGCTCACTTGGGCCTTCATCTTCCCTACGTTGGTCGCCGGCCTCGGCTGGGGTGACTACCTCGGTGGCTTCGTCTACGCCGGTCTCTGCCGTACTCTCTTCGTTCAGCAGGCCACTTTCTGCGTGAACTCTCTTGCCCACTGGCTCGGTGACCAGCCCTTCGACGACCGCAACTCTCCTCGCGACCACGTCATCACTGCCTTCGTCACCCTCGGTGAGGGCTACCACAACTTCCATCACGAGTTCCCCTCCGACTACCGTAACGCCATCGAGTTCTACCAGGTTTGTCTTACTCCCGCATCAAGTCAAGCTCGCTATTCTAACATTTGACGAAAGTACGATCCCACCAAGTGGTTCATTTTCGTAGCCTCGCTTTTCGGGCTGGCGTACGACCTGAAGCAGTTCCGTGCCAACGAAATCGAGAAGGGCAGGCTCCAGCAGCAGCAGAAGGCCCTCGACAAGAAGCGCGCCACCCTCGACTGGGGAATTCCCCTCGAGCAGCTGCCTGTCATCGACTGGGATGACTTCGTTGCCGATGCCAGGAAAGATGGAAAGGCCCTCACGGCCATTGCCGGCGTCATCCACGATGTCAGCGACTTCATCAACGATCACCCAGGCGGCAAGGCTCTCATCAACTCCTCCATTGGTAGGGATGCCACGGCCGTTTTCAACGGTGGTGTCTACCTTCACTCCAACGCCGCCCACAACGTGCTCTCCACCATGCGTGTTGGTGTTCTCCGCGGCGGTTGCGAGGTTGAGATCTGGAAGCGCGCCCAGTTCGAGAACAAGGACATGACCCACATGAGCGACTCGGCAGGTCAGCGCATCGTCCGCGCCGGCGACCAGGTTACCAGGATCGCCCAGCCCGTCCCCAGCGCCAACGCTGCCTAATGATCCGACGACGAGCTCACCAGCGGAAACTTTGTATTCTGAGACCCCGAGCAGAGAGAACCACGCGGTCTGGTTGGATGAGCTGATCCTTCAGTGGTCGGCTCTCGTTAATGACGGCCGCTCTGCACAGCTTAAAGAAAAGGGGCAATGACCATTATGCTTATTAGATGGCGTTTTGACGGAGGGGGCTCAAGGCATGGGAGGCGGCGCTCATTCATTTTGTTCACTTCTTGCTCTTCTGGCGTACACCTACGCAATGAACATCAACCAGGAGGGTCGCAGAGACGGCCTCTGGAAGTCAGATACACTCCTCAGACGGAAGACTGGCGCCTCGGACACACTGTCTAGGCTGGAAAATAAGTAGACTACTACTACTGATGAATAAATTTCATGACCGGAAGATCAGCATTTCGCCCTTTTTGTGATGAGTGCAGGAGAGACTCGGCGGTGGCGTGTCGTTTCTGCGTTCATCTGATATTGAGACTGCCACCACTCAATGAGGGTGCTATCTTTCCCCAGGTTTTGGTCGCTAGAGTGGCTGGCTTAATAGTCTCTCTGATGGCTAACTTACGGCGAAGATGGGAATTCGATGGAAAAGAAGGTGCGGCAGAAAAGCACTGTCGCCATCAGGAAAACGCCAGAAAAGAGCTGTGGCGTCGTCACGCACGCAGCTCAATCAAAGTCAATCATGTATCTGGTCACCGGCCGTGGTCTTGTTTCGACCTGTTCGCGATTCGGTGGTCAAGAGCAACCAACCGTCACTACCACACTTCACTATGTAGATGCCACCGATCAAGTTCAGTCGCCTCAATAAGAACCATTCGTATTAGCTAGGTAGGTAATGCAAGCCACGATGGCCTGCCCAAAACCCTCCATGCCTCCAAATACCGGGATGTGGATACGCCAACCGTGTAGACTGCCCTGAGGTCTAGAATGTAGAACGCAAAAAGTCTCTCCGCCCCCTCCCAAGATGAGTGAAGCAGGCCAAGATGCAGCAGTCAGGACCTGCTCGGGTCCTCTTTGGCGCCTCTGAAAAAGCAACGCGCCATGGTATCATGATCATTGTATCGTGGGAAATGCTCGCATCTCGCCCGGTGTCGCCAGGGGGAGTGTCAAAAACCAAACCGGCGATGTCATAACGCCGAGACTATACCTCCTGTAAACTGCAAAAAGGAAATGACGCCTGCCGCCCTGTGATCCGTGTCGAGGCGGCAGGTGTTGGGTTGTGCAATGCGTGCTGGCGTGGCGAATTATTTAAAAAGACTCCGCAAATCCATCAACTTCTGCCGGGCCGCGTCGCCCCTGTCGATGATTCTGTCCTTTTGATCCATGCTGAGGCTGGCCAACTTCTTCTTCTTGTCCTGGAGCTCCAACATGCGCTCCTCGAAACTCCTGGACATGATGTAGCGAACGGTACGCACTGGTCGCTTTTGGCCAAGACGGTGGACTCGGTCGACCGCCTGCGCCTCTGCAGCAGGGTTGTACTGGGGCTCCATCACGAACACGTTGTTGCCGGCGGTCAGGTTCAGACCGAGACCACCAGCGGTGATGGAAACGAGGATGACATCGATGCTGGGATCTTCGCGGAACTTGTCCATGGCCGATGTGCGAGCCATGCGCGACATGGTGCCGTCCAGTCGGGTGTATGTGATGCCGGCTTCATCAAGGGCGAATTGGATCAGGTCCAGATGCGAGGTCCAGCCGGAGAAGACTACCGACTTGTAAGGCGGTTCCTCCGGATTCTCCTGGCCTTGAGCCTTGACCTTGAGGAGGTCGTGCACAAGCGCCCTGGTCTTGGTGTGAGGTCCCTCATATCTGTCGAAATTCCTCTTGCCGCTGGCCGCGGTTTTCTTGGATTTGACTCGACCAGCATGCTCCGCGTTGGCCCGATCCTTGAGCAGCTGAACGTACTGAAACTTTCCCTGCCTCGGGCAGAACGGACACTGCTCGGGCTGTTGCTTTGCCTGATGATTGACTGGTCTGATGCAGGCTCTGCAGATGAGGTGGAAGCACGGAGTAATGAACCCAAGTAGATTCTCCTGGCCCTCCGTCTCGATGCTATCCGAGTCGGAAGAGTCGAGCCTCTTGTCGCACCTGATACACTTGTCGGAGTTGGTGTCTTGCATCAGCTGGAACATCTCGTACGCCTGTCGATCGGAAATGGCTGGCTTGTCGACATCCTCCTCGTCACTATCGAGGTCGATGGCCATGTCAGCCGTCATGCCTTGTAAGGCGCTCAAGTCCTCTTCGTTGAGTAGGTCTTTGCCGTGTGCACAGAGAAGTCGAAGGCGCAGAATGGAGCGCAAGATGTGAATGTAAGTCTGTCCTCCAAGGGTCTTGTTCATGCTGTCGCCGGCCAGAACTTTGACGCGGTCCATCGCATTCTTCTCGAAAAGATCATAGACCTGCCGCTCTTCTATGTTCATATCGAGCTTGATGAGATGGTCGGTCCTGGGGGGCAGGTCGATTTTGTCCTTGAGCCTTCTCAGTGTGATCGAGTCCACCAAAACACGAAGCTTGGGAACGATCTCCGGATCGCAGGCTTTGAAGGGGTCGACGATGAAACGATTGAACTTGTTTCGGTCCTCGAAGGGGCGCAGGCGTAGGAAGGCGAGCAAGGCGGCAAGATCCTCGAGACGGTTCTGGACAGGAGTACCCGTGACCGCCCATCGTCGATTGGCCTGGAGACGGACAATGGCCTTAAATTGCAATGTGGCGACCTCGCGGATCATATGCGCTTCGTCCAGCACAATGCGGAACCAGCCGATCTCTTCCAGAGGGTATTTTCCCTGCTTGTTCTTGTTGCGGGCACCGAGTTCGCTCGAGACGGAACCGTATGTTGTGATGACCAGATCAAAGTCGGAAAGTTTATCAATGTCCTTGATGCGGCCCGTGCCATGATAGATGTAGTATGATATCGCGCCGGGGGCGATGTGTTGCTTGATCTGCTCCTCCCAGTTGGTCACTGTGCTTAGGGGGCAAACCAGAAGGGTCGTCTTGGTGTTCTTCTTGATCTGTGGAAGAGCGAGTGCAGGTCTCGAGGATGATGAGACTGAGGGCTGCTTCTGAGCGGGCGCATCAGGTTGAATAGGATGTTGGCCGGCCCAGCTCCGTGCCTCGTCAAGCGAGTTGCACAGCAGCGACAGAATGCTCAAGGTCTTTCCGAGGCCCATCATGTCGGCCAGGATTCCACCCCGGCTCTGACGAGGTAGCTGACGTTCCGTGTGACCAGTGACGACGTTGAAGAAGAGCCTCTCGCCGTTGCTGCCCGTCTGAACCTTGTAGAATGAACCTTTGGCCCTCTCCTCCGAAGATAGGTTCACCTCCTTGGAGGTCATGAAATGAAGACCTTGCTTCTGGTGCTTCAGCAGTGGGGTGAGGATGGAGGACGGGGGGTCCATCTCGGGCAGGTCGTCACTTTTACCCATGGAGTCAAAAACGTTCATGACGTCTGACCGGATCTCCTCGACGGTGCGGGCCGTGATCTGAGCACCAGGACTATACGTCATGCCACCAGTCGTCTGTGCCTGGGGTTTGGGACGTTCGCTGATGTTGGCATGGACAGGCACATACGTTACCCCTTTGTCCACCCTGCTAGGATGGCGAAGGGGAAGATGGTGCTTGGCGAAATGGTTGCCGATGGCCTTGCCATATTTTCGCGGGCCATAGAGGATGATCTGGAGCGGCAAGCTCTTGGAGGCCTTCTGACCAGGCACGTCGTTGGCTTCCTTCTTCCGAGAGGGTATCTGGCAATCGGTTCTGAGACGGATGTTAGCGTCGAGGAGTGGCACCAGGGCGGACGCTGCCTTTTGGTCCAAGTTGCCGATAATCTCTCTAGTGTGGTCGTAGGCCTGGATGCGGAGGGTCTTTTCGCCAGAGATGCGCTTGAGGACAATTTTGACGGCAGGGCACCATGCATCGCCGTAGAGGGAACGAGCCCCGGGTTTTGGGGACGGGACGATGAAGCAGAGCAATGTGCTGTTAGCCATGCCGTAGCACACCTCCCGATTGTTTGGGTCGTCAGATGCCGGTGTCTCGTCGTCAGCTAGATGCAGTGTTAGCGTGCAAGTCATGGTCCGATTTGCGATTCACGAGAGCGTACCTTCGGTGAGATCAACGGTCTGGCCGTTGCCACTCGAGGCACTCTGCTGGCCCTCCTCGCGCTTTTCCTTCATGTATGAGCCCAGCATCCCAGTACCGCCGGCACCGTGGAAGCCCTTGTTATCGGCCTCGGGGGTCTCGACTTTGCGCCGCTTGGGATGAGGGGCGGTGGAACGATCCTGGACGTCGTTGATCCGCTCGATCATGCGACCCATGCCCGAAACCGCCAGATCGGGGCTCGCAGTATCGTCTGTCAAGGGTGTGGACGCGGGGGAGGGGACTCGGGACGAGGTGTTGTCGGTGGCGACGTCGGAAGAGCTCGAGACGTGGAAGACCACGCCGCTGCCATTCTGGGCGAAGCCGTTGGTCGGCGTGCTTCGGGAATCGAGTTTCGGGGTACTGAGGGCAGGCGCGGGGTTTTTGCGAGGGTTCAGGAGGGCCTGGGGGTTCCAAGGCTGGGGGACGGTGCGGCCTTTGAGATGTATGTCAGTATCTTGGTAGGATGTAGGCGTCAAGTGAACTGGCGGCTGCGTGGGAGGAGGGCTGAACGAGAGCCTCCGACGTTTGCCGAGCACATTGGTTGGCACAACAGAAGAAGAGCCGACAAGACGAGAAGGTGAAGGAGAAGAAGAAGGTGGGTGACTACCGTTTGGCCGGTTTGCAGACGCCATGATGGCGGCGAGTGTGTTTCTTGCCCTGATTGATATGTGCCAGTGCCTGTTGTCGGGGAGGTGGAGAGAAGTTGGGTACGGGTTCTAGAAGGGACTGCGCCTGAGAGGTATGGACGCAGATGGCCGGGTGAACATCCCAAGGAATTCGCGAGGGGATATCGAGGGCCGAGTGTCAAAGAGGTTTGTAGAGTTGAAAACCCTTGTTGTGGCGGGGTTGCCGGAGAGAGGAAGGGCGCGGGGCAGGAGGCGAAGGCGAAGGCGCAAGAAACGAGGAAGGAGGGCCGGACGAAGTGAAGGCGAATACAGTCGGGGCAGGAGCGCTTGGATGCTGATTTCGTGTAGTAATCCACCCTTTGGGGGAAGGTGCGGGCACGTCGACTTGCAGGTGAATGCTATCGCGGGTGGAAGGGGCAGGCAAGAACGTCGATGTCGTCAAGAACGGATCAAAACCCAGGAGCAGCTGGTCTGGCATAGAAGAAACGACAACAGGCCGCCCGATTAAGATAACCCGGATTCAACAACGCTGTGTCCAGTCGGCCGTGGTCCAGGCAGGCGGGGGGGAGCCCTGAAGATGTCGAAACGTGTGCCGGCGCCGCTCCAAGGGAAGACACCAAAAGGAAAAGGGAGAAGTCGGGATGGAGAGAAGAGAGAGGATGTTGTTGTTGCTGCCGTCTCTTCTCGGCGTTCACCAAGTGGAGGACATCACCTCACATCACCTGCAAGGCGTCCACCCTCAGGGCAGTTCGAGACCACCTAGCGCTGATTGCCGGGGCAGTTGCGAAAGTTACGGCACGGCTCCGGCGGCCACATGCTCACTGATTGCAGCGGGCTCCTCCGCACAGGCAGCTGAGGTCACCTGCAGCCTGTTGCCCAGCGTCGCGGCCAACAGCGGGGGGAAGTGTACAGGTGGGGCAGCCCTTGCCCGATCCTGCTTAGCTGGAAATCTTCTCGCGGCACGTGGTCAGTGCAGGATGGGGACCAGTCCGTGCGCTCTTCGCGATAGATGACCCCGCCATCCGATTCCAGTCCTGAAGCATCCATTTCTTATCAAGAACACGATTGTCGTGTAACGCAGGAAGTCCAGGCTTGATATTCGTGACAACGCTGGCCAGCAGGGAATCTCTGACAGGTCACTTCCTCCCTCTCCACCGCCCGTTTGCCCTCGGCGATAGTGGCGAGGCCCCGGCTCGTACAACGGCCGCGTCTGCATGCACAATCGTCCACACCATGTTCTCGGGGCCAAGGTCATGGGACCTTTGGCGCAGCAGAGAAGACGGGAAATGATGGTGGGAAGAGCAGGCTCTGCTCCACTGCAGCATCTGCGGCAAGGGTTTTCCATGATTATGCATTTGTTTTATTACTGATGATCACCTGACCTGATGTTTCCATGATTTTGACCGTCTCGCCCAATCCAATCCAGCCGATCCGTTGTTCTGTTGCTCGTACATGCTCTGTCCATACCATAGGCCAATGCTCAGCACAACGACGAAATCCCACTACGAGTACAGGTTCAATCTCCATGCCACCGTGTGTCACTCTGCCAGCGAGCTCAGCCTTCTGCTTCCTTGGCCGGTGGTTTGTTGGCCTGTTTGCGCAGCACCTCCTGCCTCAGCCTCGCAGACTGGTCACCCCCTCGATGTGATGATTCCTCCCCGTGGCTGCGGCTGCGGCTCCTCGTCCGCTGACGCCGCCGGGACTTCTGCAGGCGGTTCGGGGACCGTGATCGGGAAGGGCTCTGGCTCCGACGGCGTTCGAGAACCAGCACTCGGAGGAGCCTCTTCCTGGCCGGGGACAAGGACGCCTCGGCATGGCTGTGTGATCCGGTGCGCGAAGATGCGTTGAAGGGTGAGGTGGACCTTCTCCTGGTTCGACCTCGGAGGGTGCTCGACTCCCCCGTGCCGCCAAGGTTGGACCCCTCGATCTCGCACCGGGTCAGGCTGCGGTGTCTCTTGCGGCCGCGGTGAGCATCTGGCTCGGGCGTATATGACTTCAATGTGAAGTCCCTGAGGCCCCTGGTAGGATCCCCTTGATGGACTGATAGAAAGCCTGCCATGTTGGATGATGAGAGATCCAACGTGAAAATGGACAATTGATGAGGATGGAAGAAGGTAGTAAGCAGGAGGTTCCAGGGTGGCGTGAAAGGGAAGATAAGGCGAGGGAGGGCGGAAAGTCAATCGAGGGGAAAGGCCAATGAGCAGCAGGTCATCGGCCGTTTGGAGACGTCCACGGAAACCGACGAACTACCTTAGCAGTAACGCCGCCCGCGCGACTCAAGCACACTCAGTCACGAGATCTGCCGGATGATGCCCCTTGGTCGATCGGAGCTGCTGATGAAGATGGGCGTCATAGCTTCGCCTCGTCACACCCCAGCCCTGCCTGGGTTTCCGGTGCGCCTGCAGAGTCGATCATCTTGTGCCGTCCAATACCTGGGGACCAGGTTGCCAGGTTCATTAATCTGAGGAGAATCGGCAACAAAGCGCAGAGCGTCGTCGACCGGCCTCTCGTCTTCCCCTCAAGTGGGCTGGCCGGCTGCATCCACGCTTGCAAGTTGGTGGACTTGGCGTTGGCACTCAGAATCCGGGGTAGATCGCAAAGCCGGCATGGATCCGAGCCCGAGCCCATTTGTTGCCCCTCACCCTGGGCCAGCTAATAAGGCAGCTAATCACCAACCAACATGTTCACGAGCTTCCAATGACTCGAGGTTGTGCGGTAGCGGTGTCTGCTGAATGTCGACGCTTCCATCCCCTGCCTACAGGCAGCAGGGTGGCTCGATTGAATGATCTCTGGCAGCGTCGAGGTGGTTTAGATTTGGAGAATATCCACTGCTGGCCGGGACTGTGGGAAGCAAAGGTTGTTACGAAAGCAGGCCACAGGATGAACTGGAAGCTCTGGTCGCTTTCCTCCCAGCTCAAACGGCGCTCCCGTCTCTGAGGGGAGCGGGGCCGGCGCCCGGGGTTTTACCGGGCCGGCAGGGGCGCCTTCACACTTGGTAGCGGCCGGAACGGAGCACCGACCAGGCCAGGCTGATGGCGCCCCATAAAAATGTCACGTCACACACCAGACGGCACGTCTCCTGAACTGGCTTTCAGTGTCCCTCTCCAGCACCAGAATATAAGACAACCAGTGTCGTCTTACCTAGCCTTTCACTTCGCCTTTCCATATCTCATACGCTAATGGCCTCTACAGGGCTTTACTGATTTCCATACCGCTCCCAAATACCTGCCGCTGGCCAGCAATTGGGTCTGTGAACCCTCGACAAGTCCGACTCTTAGACTTTCCATCACCAACAACCGAGACACTCTGGCCAAGACACTATCACGCCGCATGGCCTGAGAGACCTCGAGTCCATCATACGGAGGAGACCCGGTGTGATTTGACGAGCCCAGGGCTCGCAGTCACGCCGACAATGGCTCCCTCAAGACCTGCAACCACGGGCTACGAACGCCTCGCCCAAGCCGACTCCCTCCTCTCCGACTCCGACGACGACGAGCACCCCCTTGCCCGCTCCTCCGCTTCGCTACAACCCGCATCCGCGCCTCGATATGCCCCAATAACACAGCCCCGGCCTCTCTCGGGCATGGCAACCCCCAAGGGAGCGGCGGCAGCCATCGCCTCTGCCGCGACGGGCTCGCGACCGAAACCCCGCCGCCGAATGGGCTCCGGCTCAGGCGTCGACCTGAAGGCGATCAACGCGCGTCTCGAGCGCTGGGCAGATGAAATCGCCAGTCGCTTCCGGAGAAGCGGGAAAGGCAAGGGGCCGGAGGAGGAGAGGCTCGAGATTCACCACTCCGTCTTCCAGGCCCCGGAAGGCGTGAGACCCCTGACGGCCGCGTCTTTGGCTGAGCCCCAGCCTATCATGACCAAGTACGAGTACCAAGATATCGTGGCAAGCGTCAAGACCGCTATCGCGCAGGGCGTGCATCCCAGGATGATCTCGCAGGGCAGCTCTGGAAGCTACTTCGCGAGGAATCCCGAGGGCAAGGTCGTGGGTGTCTTCAAACCCAAGGATGAGGAGCCCTATGCCGCTGGCAATCCGAAGTGGAACAAGTGGATTCACAGAAACTTGTTTCCCTGCTTCTTCGGACGAGCTTGGTATGCCATTCTGTGCCGTGAGCTCTTCCCCAAAAGTCAAGCCGCTAACTTCGTCTGCCAGCCTCATCCCCAATCTCTCCTACATCAGCGAGGCGGCTGCGTACACCCTCGACTGCCAGCTCAGAACACACATGGTCCCGCCCACAGAAGTTGTCTGGCTCTCCTCCAAGTCCTTCCACTACCCCTACTGGGACCGCCGCAGATTTACCCGCAAGAAGAAGCCCCTGCCCGAAAAGGCTGGCTCCTTCCAGGTCTTTCTCAAGGGCTTTAAAGATGCCAATATCTTCCTTCGGGAACACCCCTGGCCCGATCAATATTGGTCCGGCTTCCGCACCACCGACAACCACCGCAGGAAGCGGCGGAGATGGGCCGACAACTGCCGGCCGGGCGGCGGCGCACCCCTCGATGACATCGAGAGCGAGGACGAGCAGGAGCAGGAGGAAGCTCCCATGGGCCCGGAGAACTTTGCATGGACAGAGGGCCTCAAACAGTCATTCCGAGAGCAGCTAGAGAAGCTCGTCATCTTGGATTACATTATGAGGAATACGGACCGTGGCCTGGACAACTGGATGATTAAAGTTGACTGGGAGACAGGCGATGTCTCCATCGTGTCTGATCCGATCCAGATCAATGTGCAGGACGAGACTACGGAAGAGGCAGAGAGCGCACCGCGGCCGGTGGATCTGAGCCAAAGAATGACAGCGGATACGGCAGCATATCCCACCTACCAGTCTCAACAGCCGATGAAGGCGTCTGGCCCGGTGCGAAAGGTAAACGACCCGGCTATCACCATCGGGGCAATCGACAACTCACTCTCATGGCCCTGGAAACACCCAGACGCCTGGAGGAGGTAAGCTCCCTCTACACTTATTAGACTCTCCAGGACTCGTCATCGCTAACATGGATCCCTTAGTTTCCCCTTCGGCTGGCTCTTCCTCCCCGTCGACCTGATCGGCCGCCCCTTTTCCCAGAAGACACGCGACCACTTCCTCCCCCTCCTCACCTCAACTCACTGGTGGAGCCAGACACAGCACGCCCTCCGCAAGGTCTTCCAGCTCGACCCCGACTTCCAAGAGCGCATGTTCCTGCGCCAGATGGCTGTCATGAAAGGCCAGGCCTGGAACGTCGTTGAGACCCTCAAACTCGCCGACCACGGCCCGCTCGAGCTCACCCGCCGCGCCAAGGTCTGCGTCTGGGACGACCTCGTCGACGTCCCCGTCGCCGTCCCCATGCGCATGTCCTCCGAGCTCCGTGGCAGCCGCGCCACCGCGGCCACCGACTCGTCCTCCTACCACTACGACGACGAAGGCGACATTGGCGCCTCTGCCGCCTCGGCCCCCACTCACGGCCTGGACAGCGACGCTGAGGACCTCCTCGCCTTCGCCAGTCCCCCGGCCGACATGCCCCACCCCGGCCGCTTCGAGCTCTCCATGTCTCCCACCGGCGAGGGCCCGCATTCACCTCCCCTACCACACGATGACCACCTCGCCCCCAACGGGCCCAGCGCCCTCTCGGCCTCCTCCCCCTCACGCCCCAGGCCGCCCCCCGGCCCAGCGTCGAGGGCAAGCTACCAAGGTCCCCAGCGCACCCTCAACGTATACGCCCCCGCCCGCAGCGGCCCGCGTCAACAGCGCCGTTACTCGTACACCACGGCCGCTGGGCGGCGGAACAGCAGCAACATTGCGCAGCAGCTGAAGGCGCACGGCCGGACCATTGACGAGGACGAGGACGACGGCTTCGACGGTGACCTCGGCTACGCGGCCGCCGAGGGCATGGAGGGCAACCGGCGCAAGGTGATCGTCGAGCGCCTCGAACCGGTCAAGGCCCGCAACCCTGTGTTTACGTGGTGTTGATCACTCCACGGTCATCCAATGCTGACGGACTCGACGGGGATATATCAAGGCGCACATTGTTTGTGCAGCAGTATACCAAGGAACAGCAGCTTAGCAGAGAGCACGGCACAAAGACACCGTTTTGGGCTCGGGCCATTACACCTACCTAGATTACGCATCGATGCATCATTGGGCATACTATGTATTCGGGACCCAAAGAAGGGCAGGACGGGCGTCCTGGTCCCGACAGCGCGGGCTTCATTTCGTATCGCCAGGGAGCGACAGCATCGTGGCGTCAAGGGCAAGCAGGCAGTCATCCAGCGTTATTTTTTAGCCCCTTATCTTCACATATTCAGCCATCCCTCTTGCATTACGCAAAGTCGCATCGACGTGCTCGGCCTACGTACGAGGCATCCACCTCTTGAGGATCACAAGGCGAACCGGAAACCCGGGTAGTCGAAATGCCTCAGTATCCACGCGCCTGAACCCCTCCACGGCCTCCGAAACGTGGAAGGACGACATGATGCAGATACATAGCACGAGGTGATACATGCGAAGGCCAGCCAAGAACACGGACGGAAGCTCTACCCAGCCCTCAGGAGCGGAAAAGGGGTGTCATGCAGGTAGGACGCAGCCTGCAGCACAAAACGAGGGCCATGCCATGCCGGAGTCCCCAAATTTCAGGCCCAAGACCGGCATGGCTGGGAACAAGACATGTAGGTAAGCCGACAAGCTGGCCGCGCAAACCAAGGCCAGCTTCATTTCGGTGACTCGAGACGATACTATTGGAGGGAACAAGGGCAAACCGGAGGCATGACAACGTGTCCCGGTAGTCAGATGGCCTCTTGGTCGGGATGCGCGCTGGTTGAAAAGGGGTTGCTCATCGGGAGGCCCACGGACACGGGATAAGGACCCCCTGTGAGAGGCTGACCATTGGGCCGGTGCGCAGATGATCTATCAAGTTGCACAAATGGCCGTGGCCGGTACCGGGCCCATGTTTTGGGCCTCATCTACCAGGCAATGTGGCATTGACCCAAGTTTCTCCTCTGTTGATCATCGGACCCCGCTGCGCGCAGTCCTCGACACCAGTGTGGTTGACGGAGTGCCACATGGTGCCACTGTTGAGGGCGACCCTTCCCATCCTGCTGTGGTCATCCCAGGTCCCGGAGGACGGACGCTGGACCATGGGGCTTCTAGAAAGGTGTTCGTGAAACACGAACCCCGGACGCGAACCCTCTGGTTGGGACCGCAGGGGCTAACATCCGCAGGGGGGGGGCTCCCAAGTCCCAGCCTCCCCAGCTCGTTGTTCTGTTCTGTTCGGACCAGGGCGCCCAAAAGGTACCGAAGACTCGGTAACGTAATGACGAGCGTAACGGGACCAGGGTGTGTCCCGAGGTTTCGACAACGCCGAGCAGGGGCCCCAGCCCGCTGATCCCCTTTGGTCAGTGGTGCCAACACATTTTGCGTCCATCGAGAAATAGGCAGGCATCATACCATCTAACGAGGGGTTTTCCTGTCCTCCTTGTTGTGTCCTTTGCCATGGACATGCGAGCGTGGTGGTCCATGGCCCCGAGTCCCCGCAATCTTCCACATCAGCCGCCTGTCCTCGTGTCTTGTGAAACCCACGGTCAAAGTCGTCCAAGCTCCTGAATCTCGCTATCTCAACCAAGCCGAGGGCAGGTTCTGTTGATGCGAGAAAGGGAGATGTACAGAGGCCCCCCCTGGCTGGTGGCATCGTAAGCCTGGTGTATTTGTACTACCAGGGTCGAGGGAACGTAATGTTCTTGGCGAGATCCCGAGCCTCCTGCCGTGCATCCATGGGTGAGATTGCGATTCACTCAGTACTGGAATATGGCAACCCCTGTCACCCATGCCAGGATCCATAACACTGAAGGCCATCCCGATTTGGCGTGAATTGCAGGGTCAGAAAGGGTCGGGTCGGCCTCGTCGGTACAAGACGATACGGGGGATCTGGGGACATGTCCCATATTAGGCCGAAGGCGCCAAAGCCAAACGGCGTAATACCTGGTGGTGGCCTTCCCCTGGACCGGTTGTCGTGTCGAGATCCGGTTTCGCTGAGTCCCCCAAACCCGCCGTTCTGTGCCCAAAGTGACTTCTGACCCGGCACTTTGGACAACTCAACGGGTGCCAGGTTCCCGGATCCATCAAAGAACTCCACGGCTCCATCATATCACGCTGGAGCCGCCAATCTCCACCGTCAAGACCAGCAGGTCCCTGCCAACGCAGGACTAGCGTGATCCAGTGATATGAGGAAAAAATAGGGGATGCCGCGGTGCGACCAGGTCTGATGCATGTCACTTAGCGTCTAGCGGGCCGTTGAGGGGTGAGGTGTTCTTCCCAGCTGCTGAACAGACGACATTGCTGGGATCTGATCCCCGCTCCCAGCCACCTCATGCCTTGACTGCTCCTGCACCGCAACTCGTTAGTTGTTTTTCTCGAGAGCACACGAGGGCATGATGCATGCTGGCTTTCCAGGAAGGCTGTGATAAGTCGAGGTTGAGCAGTTCTTTCAGACCAGCGAATTCGACAAGTCCCAAGGTCAGCATGTGCCATCGAGATGCACCTCATCTCTCCTGGTAGGGGTCGCCGTAAGAAGGAATTCTGCGCCTCGGAATTCGCACCGGCCAAAGTTCCTGACGCATCAGCATATCGAAGAAGATTCTTGTTCTGCACAGTACATACATACTTGATCGGTGTTTAGTACATCTGACGCGCACGGATTGCTCAGCGGGAGCGTCCCAGGGCTTTGACTGATTCGGATCTACGGCCATGGTTCCGTGGACCATGCTCTTTGAAGCTCCTCGGGGGCAACTATGTTGCTCCCGCACAACGGGAGGGCCCTCATGTTCGCCCCAGGCCCATGCTACCGGGATCATCTCATAAGCGGTCTGCACGTGAAGAAAGACGGAATGCTCACCACTGCCCCCTTCTCGCGTGGCACAACAGCTGCCACCAAGCCTCAGTTCTGTGTTTTGTGGCCCTCACGGCGCATTGTGTCCTCGACGTCGCCGCATAACTCTGTCCACACAACCAGCAGTGAGGCCGCATTTCGGGCCTCCCACCCACGGCGGCCAGCTTTCCCGTCTTCAGCATGGAAGAAGAGGAAGAGGGGGGGCCCACGTCAGAGGGCAGGACCCGCAGACGGCGGCCAACGCTTTGGTCTGGTATACTTATGGGACGCGGAATGTGCATTGAGGGGTCGCCGCAAGAGGGAGGTGCGTCAGACCATCGATCCAGCGCAGCACCGAAGAGGTCGTACCCGAGGCCAACGTTCTCACATCTTGTCCGCGTGGAAACTGCTCCGAGGTAGGATGGACACCCGACAGGCATGCAGAGGCAGGGGTCCTCGCCGAAGGCCCAGAGAAGTGGTCGGGCCTAATAATCCATGCTTGTAGTGTTGCGATCGACCAAGTCCGCCCCCCCTAAGTGATACCGAGCGTTTGGTGGTGGCTTTTTGCATTCAAGGAACTCCCCTGCCTTGATTCGAGAAACCATGAGGACGGTTGGCAGGCCCGCCATTCTGGGATCACACCAAACCGGGGTCTGGGAACACAGGAGCGGCGTCCACGCAGGGGGGACGGCAAATTCGCCTGATATTGCAGCAGACACTTTGCCCACCCTTCCTCCTCGACGATCCTTGAGAGAGGCGTGGGGTGCAAGCTGCTCCGCTTGACACCCTTTTTTTTTTTGCAGAGGGAGTCAGAAAGGGGTCCGCGGACCACGAGTATTTTCGACCCGATGGGCATATTGCTGCCTTCTGACGGAGACCCTATACTTCTGGGGTTTGTCCCTTCCTTTGATTCTGGTGTATTCCCCACCGCAACGGCAGAGGCCTTTCTGAATCGGTTAGTCCACGGTATTGTCGAGCAAGACGCCTGCTCAGGCCTGAGAGTCGACGCCATAGCCTCCGGACTGAACATTGCAAGTCTTCGGGCCGAGCTTGCAGGACTCTTAGCGGTCATTGTAGCCTCCCCTTCGCCGCTCGAGCCCTTCACAAGATGGCAGAGTAAGCACAGCATTTCCTTTCGCGGGCATAGGATTAACGTGCTGTAGCGACGAGACGGAGCCCCTCGATGAGGCATACATCCCGACAGTCCTGCATAACGGGCGAGAGTACCAGCAGTTTGCGCTGGATAACCTACACTACTTCGAGCCTATAGACGATGTCAGTAGAACTACACCGCAACATTGGAATACGTCCGTTGGAGGGCTGACAAGATTCAGTACGAGATGGCCCGCCTCAACACCTTGCACAGCGTGTTGATGAAGGCGCTAAACAACAGGTTGTTGCCACCAGCCCTCAGCAGGCCGAGAAAAATCCTGGAGTTGGGTGTCGGGACGGGTGACTGGGCGGTCGAAGTCGCGAAAGCATATCCAACGTGTGAAGTACGTCCGGCAAACCCAACGATGCCGAGAGAAGCTAAAATTGCAAGGTCGTTGCCGTCGACATATGCCCACACCTTTGGCCGCCGGAAGACTCACCGAGCAACCTAATCCTGCAGGTCGATAATGTCAACGAAAGGTAGCGTCCTTGCCTCCACGCATGCCTGGCCCGACTGATTTGTTGCTAGGTTCACATGGCCACGAAACGAATTCGATCTTGTCCATAGCCAGATGATGGTCGGCGCGATCAACAAAGACCGGTGGCCGTCGTATATCAGAGATATATTCCGTACGGTCCGACGAGGAGGGTGGTGCGAGATGGTCGAAATATACTTCAACGCGCAGTCGGATAACGGAACGTTAACGGATAGTACGTCCGCCAAGCAATGCTCTATCGGTGGTAGCAGCGCTGACCGGTTTTGCCTTTGCCAGACCACGCACTTCGAAGATGGTCACAGGGCTACATGGCCAGCATCCAGGAGACCAAGAATCCCCGAGCACCACTCAGGCTGGCTCGCTGGATGCGCGAGGCAGGGTTCGTCGTCGAGCAGGATCCATGGCCAGTCTCGTTGCCGACTTGCGGTTGGCCGTCGGGTAGGTTGGACGATCCTTGGTGGTATCCCGTCGTAAACGCGAGGAAAGCTGACGCCAAGAAGATCAAAGCCAACGAGAACTCGGGATTGAGAACAGGGAACAGGTCCGAAGCATGTTGTCCTCAGTTGCGATGTATCCGATGACGGTCTTCCAAGGGTGCGAACAGCCACCTGACAACACCCTTTTGGATGGTCTTGCTGACAGGACCGTAGAATGGCACCGGCCGAGTTCGAGATTCTTGTTGCCCAAGCCAGAAGCGAGGCCGACACACCATCGCTTAAGGTGGGTTTCCAACATGCAACCGTATGTGATACAAGGCTGACTCGAGGGGCTTATCGCTCCCTGGCGTTCCAGCCGTACTTCATGTTGTGAGTGTTGGCCGCGTTTAACATATATTGATCCCCGCATCAAACTGACGAGGGATCAGATATGTATGCCGGGGCCAGAAGCCTCGATGAAGTCCGGGATGGCGGCATCGAGGAGGTGCTGTGGTGGTAAGCTGACAGCTGTTTGGGCTGCTCATATCGTGTCTGTCGATCGGCTTTTGGACATTCAACCTTTTGAGTGGGAACAATTGCTCATGATTCCGTCCTTGAAAAGTTGCCCGGCCGTTCCAATGGGCATGTTGATGTTGGAATGGTGTTGTTCGGGCATCCCGCCACGCGTCGAAATGGAGCGAGGCTTTTGTCGGGAAACGGGAGGAGAGTGGTGCTCCGATCGTCGTCATCCATCGTTGACGGGGAAGGAGCCAGGGGCCCAGTAGGGAAGTACCTACCTAGGTAGGTAAGGTCCGGAGGTCTGTTCAGTGTAGGCAGGCACCTCAGGCAGGTAGATATGGGAGGAAAGAAGGGGGTCAGCCGTTTCTTTCCCCGGAGAGGCAAGGCGGGAGTCGTTGCTCCTTCCAGATTACCAACGTACTGAACTTGCCGACTCGTCGGGTCCCGTCCTCCAACAGGTTTGCTCTTGCCTTGCCGGTCCATGCAGTGACCAGTCCCATGTCACCGCTTTGGAAGGCCATCTGCCTCTTCTCATTGGAAGGACTGGTGCGGTGTGGAGGCCCCGGAGGCTCGTTGGTCCCAGACTGTCGGGTCGGGCACTTGCACAAGCATGGCGGAACATTGTGCCTGCCCAGATGCCGTGCCTCACTCAAATCAAGCCATTCTTTAAGGTTGTGTCAACCTAGGGATCGCCCGAAACACCCACAAGGAGGCACTACCAGTGTGACGACCGTCAACAGCTGCAGCACCGGTCACTCTGCGTCCTATGCCTTCGCGGCACCCACACCTACCTTAGTAGTGTAGCATATAGACACAAGAATTACCTTGAGCCGCATCTCGATACATCACTTCAAGCTTGGAGAGGGGGGCAACCCTCAACTTTAAATGATTCATGCCTGAATGTATCAGCACGCGCCAGTACTAATTATTTGATCCCTACCTAATAATCAAGAAGATGTCCATATGCCGGGAGAAGCACCGGTTGGATACCTCCGGGTCACGCATCCGATCGTCTCCGCAGCACCGAGCTCATGCACAGAAACAAGACCATGGTACGGTACCTTCAGGAAACCCATCCATCTCGTCAGACAGAGACAATGAAAGAGAAATATCAATCATACATTCGACTCCGTTGCCCGGGCCAAACCTGCGTGGTCTTGGGTCCTATCAGTCAAGCTGTCCGGCGGCCCACCTCGGCCGGCGAATCGGGCACCGTCCCACCGTCCCGACCTGGAAGCTCCATCGTCGCACTGCATCCAAACCTGTGCTCCTCCAACCACCAAATATCCATCATCACGAGCTTGTCACGACCCCCCACAGCAGAGGAAGCCCTGTCCTTTCGATACCAGCCCCTTCCAAGCAACATACACATCCCCCTGCAGCCAATTGGGTCGATAGGGGCACCTTAGCCGGCCCTTCCCACATCAGACCAGCCGACATTTCAAACCACCTCAAGATGGCAGCCCGACAACACGCCCGCTGGCTCCAGGCCTTCTGTCCCATTCGCCTCCAGAACCGCGCCTACCACCCCTCCCTCGCCCTGCGTTCCGAAGCCACAGCAACCCCGACCTCACCCGCCCTCCTCTCTACCATCAAACAAGACCTCAAGACCGCCATGCGCGCAAAGGACGCCCCGCGCCTCGCCGTCCTCCGCTCCGTCATCACCACCGCCAACAACGCCGCAAAGACTGACGCGCCCGTCTCAACCAACGTCCAGCTGGTTGCCCTCCTTCGCAAGAACCTCCGCGCCTCGCGCGACGCCATCGCCGAGGCAAACGGCGCCGGTCGACCCGACCTTGCCGAGAAGGAGACCGCCCAGGCGAAGGTCCTCGAGGAGTACATCGCTGCCAGCGGTGTCACTGCCCTTACGGAGGCGCAGGTCCTCGAGATCGTCCAGAAGGCCGTCGCCGAGGCGCTCAACGAGGACGTCGGGACCAAGACGCTGGTCGGCCAGGCTATGGGGAAGATCGATGCTGCTGTTCAGGGCTACGACCTCACGATTGACAAGAAGAAAATTGCCCAGATGGTGAAGAAGGCAATCAGCCAGTGACCAGGAAATATCTAGAGCCGAGCCCGTGATCTCGACACGCAAGTTTGGGTGACTGTACGATGGAGTAACGCTGGCACGCAAACGGCAGGAAAAGCGTCATCATATCGCATTGCAATTGGCCATGTCAACCAACTACTGTAACATCACCAACTTTCTCCTCATAAAAAAAAGTATCAAAATTGGTATCGTCGTGTCAGAGGCGTCACTAGCAGCTCCATTTTCCTCCGGGCTCTCATCCAGCCAAGAACGCCTGACCGCTGCGCTGGGTTCGTCGTGTGCGGCGATCGCTCCATGCTGAAGGCCTTCGGTTCTCAAGCAGCAATATCCTCCTCGTTCCTTGGCCCGGCATACTCGGTGCCCTGGTTCGCCGTGCTTAATCTCGCACACAGACTCAATAGCACCACCGTTTCCGTGGCCGCATAGTGATTCAGCGCATCCAGGAGAATTTGTAAGTGCCTGCTAAAGTTCCCCTCCCACTTCTTCATGATCTCAAAGAGATTACTAATCCTCGCCTCTTGGTCCATCTGACCCGAGGTTGAGGATGTGGAGTCGCCGTGTGTCTTTTGCGTCCTCACGGCCTGGAAGACGCGCCACTGGTCGTCAGTCATGTTCCGAGGCTTGGTGGTGCCGGACAGATCAGGGTCAGCCTTCTCGAGTTCCCGGGAGAGCCAGTTAGAGTACGTCGCGAAGATGGTGCAGGTTTGCATAAGCTTAGAGTGGATCTGGGAATGTCAGTACCTGTCGCGGACAAAATGAGGGGAGAGCGGCATACCCTCAAGAGCTTGCTGTTGGTAAGCATGCATTCCTTCAGACAAGTGTCGAGGAAATCCACATGATCCTGCATCAGCTCGTCCACAGTCCGCGAGAGACTTGGTGACGATGTCCCGGGGCTGTCTTCCTTCGCTTTGAGCCTCGACATGAACTTTGTCCAGTTTGGCTCGATGACCTCGGCCGTGCAAAAGTACAGCAACTGCTGCACGAATACCAGCATCCGGGCCCGTAGCGTCCATACCCTACGCTTCCAGATCTCGAGGCTTCTCGAGGAGCTCTTGTGAGCCCACGTTACCCCGGATGTCTGTGAGTGCCAGGTTGTCGACAGCTGGGATTCCAGGTACCGCAAGGACAACAGGTATCGGAACAGGGCCTGGTACCGCCACACCGTCTTGCGACTAATGACGAGTGACACGGGGAAAGGCACCGCGTAGTCCAGCTGCAAAGACGTGAAGCCGCTGGCGTTCTTGTCGTTTTCAATCGGCTGGTTCGAGAGAGGCTGCAGAGCCTCGCCCTGCTCTATACCGGTGATGTTCACGACCCGTTGTAGGGACTTGATCAAGGTGATCTCGTTCATCTCCACCTTGACATCCTCCTTGAACGGGTCCATTGACACCACGCTTCCAGGTTGCCGCAGCACGAGATCGAGAAGCGACTGCAGCTTGCCGCTATTGACGGCCTTGACTGGCTTGCGCAACTCGGAGGCACCCAACTCTAAGAAGTAGGAGAAATAATCCGACGGGTCCAGGAAGAAGTAATGCTTGAGGGACCGTAGCCTCATCGGCAGGGAATGGGTCGTCAAGAGCAGCTGCATGAGCGACTCATTGGCGTGTGCATAGGCGTTGTTGACGTTCTCGAGGAAGCGGCTGTCATCGAACGATGTCGGGACGTCCTTGACAACCTTGCTGACATCGACTCCGCCGCATTCTCGGACGACGTTGAGATATTTGCCAGCCAGAAGAACCTTCTCCTTGACGCCGTCGAGTTGCGGTGGTATATCGTGCTCGCGAATGGTGTACCGACGCTCCCAGTACTCGTCGGTGTAGTCCTGCTCCAGCCGTTCTCGCCGGATGCTCTTCTGCTCCTTGACGAGGAATTCGGCATGGGAATCGTTGATGCCGCCGTGATGGAGCCACTCGTTCAGCATCACCATGTAGGGTCTGCTTGCGTCCCGTAAGAGCGTCGTGAGCAGAGCGTGAGCTGCCGGATCGCCAGACATGGCCTCGAGTCTCTTGGTGATGAGCCCCAGGACAACACCTCCCTTGCATATCTTCTTTCCTGTCATGTTCCCTGGCCCTAGGTCACCTCCCTCTCGTAAGGATTCGAGGATGTTCTCAAAATCGTCGCCGCTGTCGCTCGACTCATCGTCGTCGTCGTCCAGGAGAGCGTTCCGTTTCAGCAGTTCCAGGGCCAAGGCATGCAGCTGCGACATCATCTGACATGTCGGCAGGGTGTGGATGTTGAGAACATGCAATGTGAAGGTCTCATTCGTGAGGAACTGAGTTTCCAGCTGAGCGACGAGGATGAGGTAGTCCTGGAGGAACTTGCGTATCGAGGCGCAGAGGGCGTGGTTCACGGCGCCAAACTCCTCCCTGCTCTGTACATCAACAAACATCTCCAGTGCTGAGTAGTAGCTAGCCATCTTGAGCATCGACATGGTGAGGTCCTGCAAGCTCGGGTCTAGTCCGGGAAGGATCCTGAAGGTCGGGCCGGACAGGCGATCACGCTCCTCGTGAGCGTTGTAACCCTTCGCAAATCGGATATATTGCCCCTCGTAACCCATAAAGACGAACAGGAGGTCCTCCAGCATGACGGCCTCTTGGGCTTCGAGGGTTAGCTCGTTCAAGGGTTTCGGTTGTAGAGCGGGGGGCATCTGTGCTGCCAAGGGCGGGATGGATATTCGAGATGCTAGTGGCGCCGAGGTATGAGGGAGAAGTGTCGCCTCGGGAACCCACGGTGTTACTATTCATGATCAGCCAGAGCGACACAGGGCATGAGGTATCGCCAGGTACATACGCTGGGGGGTTTCGGCCTTGTCTTCCGCCGGTCGCGTCTCTGTTGCGCGCTGCTTGTCAGGGGCCTTGCCCTTCTCGCCGCCTGGGGCAGCACGACGCTCCACCCTCTCGGGACTCCTCGTCCTATGGACGACACTCTCGAGCTTGGTGACATAGGTCCTCTCAGTGCGGCGCTCCTCGACTCGACGGTCCTCGTGTGTCCTGCTCGTAGGTCTCGGGTTCCCAGAGGCAGTCCGCTTGTGCGACGCACTGCTGAAGCGACCATCGGGCTGCGGCGACGCCGTATGCCGCGCCTCTTGCTTTTCGTGCCTGCTGCTGTAGCTGCCCTGCGCACTCATGCGGGGCCTTGGCTTATCGTCGGCCGAGACGCCATTCGCGCGACGGTCGTGTGCTGACCGAGACGCAGACGACATGTCGCGGGCTGCATTGGCGGAACTTCGGAGTTGGGAGACTGCCAGAGGTCTGGGTGGGAGACCATTCGCGCCGCAGACCGAGTCGTGATGTTGTGTCCTTGCTCGAGGTGTTGTATGTGTGTGGTGCCAGCCCAACGTGTTTGGCGGGGCAGAACTCGCGAGGTGAGCTTCCAGTAGGTAGCACTGATTCGAGGGGCAGGCGCAGACGCGTCGGGTCCCCGGCCTTCGGATAATCCTCGCGTCTTCCTGCCCAAGTTGATCCGGTCTCTAGCTCCGGTAGCCTTCAGTGAGGGACTGGTGGCGCCGGCCAATCGGGAGCTTGAGTGGGTGCAGGGGGGTGCGACTTGGGGGAAGCTGTGGCTGCGTGTGCTGTTGCTTGCCTGAAGGTCAGAAGCTCCTCGTACATCCAATCCACCTAACAAACAATCCGTATCACACTCAACAACATCCACCACGAAATAGATTGCCCAGAGCAACCCCGACCTCACCCTTTACCTCAAAATATACCCAGTGCCGGACCTCATCGTCCACCAACACCGCCAAGATGTTTATGGCAAGATCTGAATACGGCAAGTCGTCCACGAAGCCGCCCCAGAGGCTCCTACTAACCTCGTCCTCCCAGACCGCGGAATCAACACCTTCTCCCCCGAAGGCCGCCTCTTCCAAGTCGAATACTCGCTCGAGGCCATCAAGCTCGGCAGCACTGCCATCGGCGTCGCCACTTCCGAGGGCGTCATCCTCGGCGTCGAGAAGCGCGTCACCTCAACCCTCCTCGAGACCTCCTCCGTCGAGAAGATCGTCGAGATCGACCGCCACATCGGCTGTGCCATGTCCGGCCTCCAGGCTGACGCCCGCTCCATGGTCGAGCACGCCCGCGTCGAGTCCCAGTCCCACACATTCAACTACGCCGAGCCCCTCCGTGTCGAGAGCGCCACCCAGGCCATCTGCGACCTCGCCCTGCGCTTCGGCGAGGGTGCTGACGGCGAGGAGACCGTCATGTCCCGCCCCTTTGGCGTCGCCCTGCTCATCGCCGGCTACGACGAGGACGGCCCCCAGCTCTACCACGCCGAGCCCAGCGGTACCTTCTACCGGTACGATGCGAAGGCCATTGGTTCCGGTTCCGAGGGTGCGCAGGCCGAGCTGCAGAACGAATATCACAAGGTGGGCACTGAAGGCACCCGACTAAGCTGTGGAACTAGAACTTTCAAGCTAACATATCTCAGTCCCTCACGATCGAGGACGCCGAGACCCTGGTGCTCAAGACCCTGAAGCAGGTCATGGAGGAGAAGCTGGATTCGAAGAACGTGCAGCTGGCGAGCGTAACCAAGGAGAAGGGCTTCAGGATATACACGGACGAGGAGATGGCCACCGTTGTCGAGCGGCTGCCGGCCAACTAAGGGCGCGGTTTTAGATGAGCGATGCGCGGCCGTGGAGAGGACCAATAGACCGCAGAACACACCGGACGCCCAGGAGCCTGGACGCCTGGGTGATGACCAATGTAACACTAGCTTTGCTCGATGCGGTGCGCTTCCTGGATGCTGCGTGCCTTGGATGGAGTACTCGTCAATGCTGCTTACTTTGTGTAGGACCAACCAACTGCCCAGCGACGACCATTGGTGAGGGGGATCTGAGCCCTTTGAACGCCTGGTCTCTTCGCTACGAACAAATCTGCCACTCGGACATCATCATCTATTCAATCGTAACGCTTCATTACCCTTCTAGGTCCATCCTTTCCAGCTCCTTCTCCACGCTCAACAGCCCAATGGCATACGCCGCCCGCTCCGGCCTCGCCACCACAAGCTTGTTCTGCCCGCTGTCGAGTTGCTCAATCTTGTTTTGGACCCGCCTATCCATCGTCCATAGCGGCTTCGGGATCTCCCTCTCCAGGTCTGGATCCTGCACATAAGGCGGGCCCTTGTCCATCGCCGCCGCCTTGCTCCATGCCGACTCGCACCCCTCGGCGATCTGCCGCGACGACTGCCACCCAGTAAGCCGCGCGACATCATGCAGCCGCCGGATGATCCAATGCCGTTGCACATTATCCTGGAGCTGTTCGGGTTGTTAGCAGAGTTAAAAACAAGATGTACAGAGGGGAAAGGATGGCCGGTCCTACCTGGATGCCGCCCACAAACAGCGGAAGACAGCTCTCCACAAGCGCTGCGCCCACAAGCGTGCTGATTTCCGTCACGCCGACGAGATCATCAGAAAGCCCGGCCGCAATCCGCCCGATCTCAATGGCGTATCGCGCCGTCTGACCTGCCTGTATGCCCTGCGCGATCATTGCCGCAGGTGGCATCATCGGGTGGGCGCGATACAGATGCACCAGGCCCATGTAGTAGTTAAGCCATACGCCGGCGACGGAGAACGTGCGGTACTGCAGGGTCGGGCCAAACGGCGAGTCACGCCGGTCCGCATATTCGGGGCCCAGGGGTTCGAACTCGGGTCCGAAGTTCTTTCGCAGCAACTCGAAGGCGATGCGGATCTCCTCCCACTCGCGCATAGCCGCTGCCGTCGCGGCTTCGAGATTGACATCTTCCAGTCTTTCCTCAGGAGGTGTCTGGTCTCTTGGCGGAGTGAAACCTCTTGGCAGCTGGACCTCGCCAATCTGAGTTGGCAACATACCCGGGAACATGGGAGGAGATCCCCCGGAGGATCCGCCGCCGAACATCCCCGGAGGCATTGCACCGGGCGGTGGTCCCATGCCGGGGGGAAATCCTCCTGGCGGCATGGCTCCCGGTGGCATTCCGGACGGCATTCCCATCGGGGGTCCTCCGGGTGGCCCTCCGGGTGGTCCCCCGGGCGGTCCCATGCCGGCTGGCATACCCATACCGGGAGGCATACCCATACCGGGAGGCATTCCAGGCGGCATGCCCGGAGGCACGCCGGGAGGAGGGCCACCTCTTCCCCCTGCTTCCTGTGGTGGGCCTCGGGCTTGTCCCCTCCCGGCGCCTGGCGGTCCGCCCATGAAGCCGTATTTTTGCATCGCCTTCCTCTTTCGCGAGAGGTCCTCGCCCGCAAATGTCATCAGCCGCGACAATACGAGCACCAGATGGTCGTACGTTCCGTATCTATGGCTGTCAGGATCCAAGTCCAGCCGCATGCGAGTCTCTACTTACATGGCCTCCAGTCTGCCCATCGGTGCTCTTGGCGGGCACTGCGTGCGATGTTTATACTCCATGCTGGTGTCCCGTCAGCGATGCTCCCTCGATAGCAACAAGGTTGTACTCACAATGGCTTGCAACCAGACAGGAGGCCCAGATAAACGTCCATCTTAGTGTACCACCAGTACAGATCCCTGAGATGCTCATAGTGCTCGATATCCCTATCCGTGTAGTACATACCCGACAGGGGTCTGTCATCTTCGTACCTGACCTCCTGTCCACTGAGCCTGCCGACAAACTCATTATCAATGTCGTCCAGGTCTAGTTGGAGGGCACCGCCGCTGTCATGCCCCATGAAGAAGGGATCTAGCGGGCGGCGACGCTCCTCCTCAACTAGAGCCCGCTTCGCCCGCTTTAGGGGTATGATGTTTCTTGTCATCTCTCGAAAGTCGACCTCCTTGATCAGCAGGCGAGCGCCCAACAAGTGCTGGCTCCATTTCGTGTGCTCGGAGTTCCAGACCTCGAAGTACGCAAGGAGCAGGATCGAGGCTATTGTCGCGGGCTGCGTTCGGCGGGCGTGGCTCTTGACGTTTCGGGCAATGCGGCGGATGGCCAGGTGGTAGTGCTTGAGTGCCGCTGTCTCTGGCTGATTTTGTAGTTTTGCGATTTGCAGGGCGCCGATGGCGAGCATGGCCTGGAGGAGCGCTGGATGGTTGAAGGCGAGAATCGGGAAGGTATCTGTCCATCGTCAGCGTGATCATCCTCAAGCATGGTCAGCGACAGCCTCGGTGCATACACGTCCAGATATTCTGGTTAGCCGCCGTTGACGGATTACCCGCCAGAGGTCTGTCGTTGTGGTCGAAAGGATGGCGCTCGTAGAGGGACATGCTCGGGCCCGTCACGTTGACGAAGTGCCAGAAGAGGGAGGCAGTCTTGCTGTCGTTGAGAGGCGAGTTGACGGCGTTAGGGATGTAAGATGTCAAGACATCAACGTGGGCAAAGGAGGTAAACGTCCGCATCGTGGTGCCCACCCCCTCAAGGGGACCGTCCATGTGGCTTTGGATCAGAGTCCTGTAGCTATCCTCCCTTTCGGCGCCTTCGTCCTCATCGTCCGAGTCGCCCATGGATGCGTCATCCTCAGAGAGATACTTCCAGTCGTCGTCTTGTGGTATGTGTTCCTGCGACGGGCCGGCTTCTCCGGCGACCGGCTCGAGCGTCGCTCCCTGGGCCCGGGGCGGGGTCGGTCTCTGCTGCATCCTTGACGGCCCTTGACCCAGATCGAAGCCACCCTCCTCGCCGCTTGGAGATGGTAGATACTGCTGGCCATGTTCTTGCTGGCCCTGATGGTGATAGAATTGCCCAGTTGGCGAGACCAAGGATGGACTTGCGGACGGCGGGGCGTACTCGTAGGGAGCATTCTGGCTGAAACTGTAATTTGAAGAAACGGCAGACCCGGGTTGCTCGATAAAGGGCTGTCCATAGGGGGCAGCAGAGTAGTGTTGAAAGTCGACGGCCGCCGGCGGCTTGGGTGCTATCGCGGCCAGAGGCGGGACCTGGGACTGTTGTTTCGACTGCTGCGTACTGGCGGGAACAAAGGGACGCTGAGAAGTCTCCGGAGGGAAAACGACGGGTCCATAGCTACCGCCGGAAAACGCACCGATGGGATCCTTGAAGATGACGCGCTGGTTGTAGCCCTCACAGTTCCTCTTGGACTTGATGCAGTTGTGGCAGATGGGCCGCCCTTCGTCGCACTTGATGCGGCGCTTTCGACAGGCTTCAAGGCCAGGTCAGAGGGCTTGCGCATGGACACCAGTGGAAAGGAGGAAAGCATGGATACGTACTCAGACAGCCCGTCTTGGTCCTCTTCCGAATGGGCTGCTTCTGGCGGTTGGAGTCCTCCTCGCCGCCGCCATTGCCCTTGTCCTCCTCCACGCTGGATGCCGTTACAGGCTCAGACTTGATGGCCTCGGACGCCACGTCGGCGGAGCCCATCCCAGAAGACTCTAGTGCGGCGATAGAAAACGAATGGATTTAGAGCAAAGTCGAATCCACCAAGAGCTTTCAGCTGAGGCAGGCTGCTTTACATGACGCCCTCGCTTGGTCAGTTGGAAGCTGAGTTGGGTGCGCCTCGAGGAAGCCCCTTAATTCAGGATCGACTTGGGAGGAGGGAAAAGGCGTAGAGATCGACAGGTGAGTGGCGTTTGCGCCGCGGTGTCTCTCCGGTGATGAGGAGCCGCGTGGCGGGTCTGGCGGATACACTGGCTAGGAGAATGAAGCCGTCCAGACAGTCATGAGGGTGGGCTCGCTCGTTCCTCAGAGAACAACGGGCAGCGCGAGAGCACGGGATGTCCACTGACGAGCGCCTGTATGATATACAAGTAGACCACTCATGGAGGCGACTGAAACATGGTGGTGTAACCTCGACTCCGGCGCAAGGATGCTGGGACGGGAAAGCGTGGGTTTGTGTGCCCAGACCAGCAAGAAGGCCAGCTAGGCTGATTTGAATCCGTCACTATGGGTAAAGACCCGTTCCTGGAGATTGAGGAACCAGATATCCCGGCCGGTGAAGCCCGGAAGAAGCAAGTCCCAGAGTCGGTCGCTGCACAGGGTGTTGGACGGCGAATGGCGAGGGGGCGACGAGGGTCGAGGTTGTCAGGGGGGGAGCATGTAGGATGGCTGGATGCCGACAAGGAGACGGCCTTGGGAACCCGAAGAGATCAAGACAGACTGAGGGTGAGTGAAGGGGGTCCCCGACTCGCTCGACGTTGAAGATGCGGTCCACGGGAGTTGACCCCTTGTAGATTGCCCAGCAATACCGGGGCGGGTGGAGTTGGGATGGTCCTCATCACCATCGACAACTCTATTTGAGCCTGGTCTTGACCTTGTCCAGGAACGGGAGGCTGGGGTTGCAGTCAAGGAGGGGATGAACTGTTCCGTGCAAGGGGCGCCAGGGGTCAATAGGGGGTGCTATTAGGGGGACGGCCCAGCACCGCTTTAACAAGCCTATTATTATTGGGCTGCCGGCACTTTTTTTGTTGACGCCTTTTTCTGACTCCCGGACGAGTCTGCTCTCCATAAAGTGCCCGGACGGTTGCGTTCGATTGCCCACATGGCGCCCCGAATCCCCCGAATGGCCCGTGGTCCGATACGAATGTCCAGTGGAAGCCGAGCCGTGGATGCGTGCGTGCCCCTCCCCCCGTGCCCTGGGCCTGGGAGCGCAAGAGCGGCAGCATTCGAGCCATGATGATTGATGTCCCCTGGTATCAGGCTTGGCCATGCGCGAGTTGCATTCAGCGCACCTTTTCGATAGTATATGCATTCGCATCCCAGGTCAACCGGCGTTCCAAGCCCGGTCGTCGTCATTTTCAAGAGCCAACCTCCCCGTGATCAGGGGTGTTGGGGCGCACGGCCCACCATGCGTGACAGTGACAAGATGAGATTGTCGGCCGAAGAGGCAGGGGTTAAGGACCCCTCCTCCTCCTCTGCCAGGCAGTAACACCCAATGAGGGAGGTGAATGTGGGAAGCCGAAGTCAGGTCTCACAAGATGCAAAGCCTGCCTCTGATCCCCGCTTCTCTAACCGATGTTTAAGATACACCGAGTGTTATGTCGTCGACACCATGATCGGCAAAGCCTTGGAATGCCGTTGTTGTAGTCGGGGCGGAACGACCATCCAGCCTCAAGACACGAGCTGCAGAGCGGGCCAAGCCAATTGACACGGGACGAGAGTTGCAGCCGCCGGGACTTTCGTGTTCATGCATGGTGCTGGGGATAAAGTATCTGCATCGCTTGGTAAATCAGTTCCCCTGTGCTGACAGAGCCAGGGCTCGGTGAGCAGGTGGCAACTGGAGCACAGTCTTCTTCAGAAATCTTTTGCGTCGCGGGCGGCCCAATTGAGCTGCAGAATGGCGCTCCCTGTTGGTTCCGATAGCCTTGACCCTTCACTGCGCGTGGTCTCTAGGAAGAAAGGCCGAGGATTCCGTTTTCCGGCCATGGCGTCGACGATTGTGTTCCATACTTGTATGTATGCCTTGCCAATGAACGGTACAGGGTCAAGTGTGCCACATGGGGATCTGCTGATGTGCCGTGAGTTGTCCTCTACCCTGCCAGATATATCGCAAAGCAGACTAGTTTTATCGCGGTCTGGACGGGATCGGTAAGCGGGCGCTTGGAGCGTGCCAACCTCGTGGTCATAAGGCAGATTTGGACTGTGGCTGTCAGGTTTCTTCACCCACCCACCGAGAAGAGTGAACAGGGGGTTCGTCAGGCCACCTCAGCAGCTTCACTCACCTCCCCAGGTCGCGCGCCGGCAAACACCCGTATCAAAACGCTTGTCGGCGTACAAGTAGAACGACCCAACAGAGAGTCGTGATGAAAATACTGCAGCCAAAAGCGTGCCGACATCGCAGTTGGTGGAATCGAAATACGTAACGGCGCAACTCCATTCATCGTGACCAGCACTACCACCGAGGAGGCCCTGCACAAAGTACGTACTGTAGACCCCGGCAGCCCAACCCAGGCACCATCTCTCGGCAGGCATGGCTCGGTGCGATGGCGGCGACTGTGTGCTAGTCTGCCAAACCACGGGATCGGATTTCGTGCCTCAACCGTACTTTCGGGACAACTGTCGGCCTCTTTAAAGAGTGACGCCGAAATCTGTCCAGATGCTGCCGACGCCCGGACTCCGCAGCAGCATGAGCAAACCACGGCATGTCCAAGGTCCGACAGGGCCCAAGGACTCGAGAGAAGAGGCTCCAATGGCTGGTGAGAGAGGGCGGGTTCGTGTCACGGTGGGAGAGGGGAGACGCGGTCCCTTGTGCTGCCATGTGTCATTAGAATTGAGGTTAGGGGGTGCAACCTCGAGTGACACTTGACCCGTCTTGGGATTAGCACCATCTGGCTCGCCCGGTCATTGACCACGAGAAACCTTGCTTGGTCGCGGGAAGCCGCATCCGTTGACGCTAGATGGCTGCTAAAAGTCGCAGACCGCCGGGCGTCGTGGAATGGGGGCGTCCAGCGAGAGTAGAAGAGGATGCTGACCGAGACGTCTTGTCTCAGCGCGCATTCGCTTGGGACAAGTGCGTGCTTGACAGCCACGCGGCAGTGAAGGGGGCGCCAACCGCCGTCATCGGGAGTGAACTTGCGAGCAGGGAGGGACGGGTGAGCGTGAGCCAGCAGGGCAAAGCCCGGGGGCCTGGCCAGTGCATCACGAGTCCGGCGTCCCCGCGTTGTGGGTTGTGGGCTGAAGTTGAGCAGGCCAAGGAATGCCGGTCAGGCTGAGGGTGCCTAGATCGAGGTCACGAATCATGTATGGCGTCGTAGACCCCGATATGCCAGTGCTGGCACGACAGGCGCCATCGGCAGGGGTTGTTCAGGTGGCCCGGGATCTGCATCCGGACGGCTCAGGCGCTTTTGAAGTGAGCGAGGAGGGGCGATGGGGGGCCGGCCACACCTCTCACTTCATACGTGGAATCGGGACGGAGACTCGGGCTCAACTTGATATGTAGAGACAGGCAGGTGGACCAGATCAATAGCGCGGCTTGGCTGATGAAAGGCCATGTGGGAGTGAGCGTGTCCCAACGTTCATTGAATCGTCGGTCTTCCGCTGGCGTGAGACCCAGGGAGCCAATTGGGGGCCGGCCCAGAAGATGAGCCTATCTCCGGCATGTCCACGGAGTATTGGCCGGTTGTGAGAGGGGACAGAGTGCGAGCTAGTGTTGAAGGAGGAGGGAGACCGAGCTGGTGAGATGAAAAATGGAACGAAGGCGGGAGAAGAGAGCGCGATCCACGATGATGAATACCTTAGTGCCTTACCTAGGTAGGTAGGCACGTCGGCAGGTGGGAGTCCAGACGGTCTTTCCTCTGCCGCGATTAAAACGCGCCATCCAGCGAAATGAAGCTCGGGCCAACTGGTCCTTCACCAAGACCTGGTCCGTGTGCCCACCTTCCCGTGCACGAGCCACCTCTTGTCTGCACCTGGCCGCACCTTCCGTTCAACGATCTAAAATTTGAAACTGGCAGGGGTTCAAATGGACGACGGGCAAATCTGCGCCAAGCATCAGAAAAAAAATCAAAGGTGCATTCTCACAAGAGGCGAATGAGAGCCGGACGTCTCATCACCACGCCACGACTCCACGAACTTGGTCCCGGCATCCAACTGCTGCAACTGGCCTTGTCTTGCATGAGATAATTTCTCTAGCGTTTGTTGCCGTCACCACCACGGGGAAACCAGCCCGCCAGCCCGCCAGCCCGCCCGCCATGTTCGCCGTCACTGGGTGGTCAGTCTCCAGTGACGCCCTCAAGACTGAGACAGAAGAGAAGAAGCCGAAGCCTGAGGGAGCAGCGCCCAACAAGCGCAAGAGGGCCACAAAGAAGAAGGAGGAGAGTGTCACTGTCGACAATGTCGCGAATCTCTGGGAGAGGGTGATTGAGGGCAAGCCTGGGAAGAGCAATAGGAAGGACAAGGCCAAGTCCAAGAAGAGAGATGGCAGCCATGGGGCCAACGGCAACGACAGGGTCTCCAAGCTACAGCAAGAGTCAGCTCAGCCAGCCCCAAAACGCCAGAAGGGCGACTCCGGCAAGCCCGTCGACGCCCCTCAGGTCGTCGATCAGGCTGAGGAGGATGAGGAGGGCGACTGGGGAGGGCTCAGCGATGCCGAGCCAAGCGTCGTGAAGGAAGACGATGAACCTGCCAGGAAAAAAACCAAGAAGGAGAAGAAGAAGGAGAAGAAGGAAAAGAGCCAGAATGCTACGGCTCCTGAAGCGGTCACCGAGACCCCAGAGCATGAGTCGAAAGGGGGGGGAAAGAACAAGAACGACAAGTCCAGCAAGGATGCTCAGTCCAACACCGAGGCTACATCGCCTGCCACGACGAAGACAACCTCAGCTGCAACCCCCACGCCGGCAGGACCCAAGTTGACGCCCCTCCAAGCCTCGATGCGCGCAAAGCTGGTCTCGGCTCGCTTTCGCCACCTCAATGAGACTCTCTACACTCGACCCTCGGAGGAGGCTCTCCGCCTCTTCACCGAGAGCCCGGAGATGTTCGCCGAGTACCACGAAGGCTTCCGACGACAAGTCGATGTCTGGCCGGAGAACCCTGTCGACGGTTACATTCGTGATATCAAGTCCAGGGCCAAGGTCCGCCACCCCCCGAGGGACTCCAAGCACCGCCAACAGCCGCAGACCAAGAAGGATGAGCTCCTTCCCCTGCCGCGCACCAGCGAGACTTCCACCATCGCCGACCTGGGCTGTGGTGACGCCCGCCTCGCCGAGATCCTCGTCCCCCTCTCCCGCAAGCTGAAGCTGTCCATCCACAGCTTCGACCTCCACAGCCCTAGCCCGCACGTCACCCGCGCCGACATCGCCAACGTGCCCCTCGCCGATGGCGCCGCCGATGTCGCCATCTTCTGCCTCGCCCTCATGGGCACCAACTGGCTCGACTTCATCGAGGAGGCCTACCGCATCCTCCGCTGGAAGGGCGAGCTCTGGATCGCCGAGATCAAGTCCCGTTTTGCCGGCAAAGGCGGCCCCGCCTCTGGCAGCGCCCGCGTCGAGCACAGCGTCGGCAACCGCAAGCGCCAGCAGACCGTCGGCAAGAAGGGCAAGCCAGACGGTGCCGACAACGACGCGGACAGGGAGGAGCTCGCCGTTGAGGTCGATGGTGCTGACGACCGCAGGGGCGAGACGGACCTGTCCGCCTTTATCGAGGCGCTGCGCAAGCGGGGTTTCGTTCTGCAGGGCGAGGACATGTCAAACAGGATGTTCGTTCGCATGCTGTTTGTCAAGGCCGCGCCGCCGACCAAGGGCAAGGGTGTCGAGGCTGCCAAGGCCCGGGAGGCAGCCATCGCGGAGAGGAACAAGAAGCAGAAGCGCTTCGTGTGGGATGTCAAGGGCGAGGACGATGATGTTGATGAGGGTGGCATTTTGAAGCCCTGTGTCTACAAACTTCGCTGACGACGTCCACAAGTACACATAGGTAGCTATCGGCACATCTGTCACAACATCGGTTCAAGGCGTTCATCTCAGAGGGAAAATAGGGGAATTCACGGCACGTGCCATTTTAATGCTCCGTCTTCTTCTTGGAGAGAAAGTCCGTGGCCCTATCTGTCTTTTGAAAGGGAGAGTAACCCGTGTCTACAGAAGCGCTGAGCTCAACTGCTCTTGCGCCATGTCAAGTGTTGCGAGATGCCTTGACGCCCCTCTAGCGTAAAATCCCGCTGTGTCCCATCCCAGCTGGAAGTTCTCTGCCACCTGTACCCCAATCTAGTGCGTTTACGTGAGTTTCCCTCCTATATTTGTCCGCAAAGCCGTATCTGTACTGCCGCGGCGGATGTGAGCCGAGCCCACCCACCTCACGCGCCGAACAGCAGGCCTGCTGCGTGTTCGACATTGCCACCAGTTGCCTGAAGGGCTTCAATCGCTTCTTGGCGAGCGAAGCCAAGATCGATGAGTTGCTTCACTGCAGCCTCGTCGACAGCAGGTGCTGAGGGCTGAGACCCCGCTGGCGCAGGTGGAGCGGCTGCTGCCTGCGTGGCATGAGCAGGGCCGCCAGGGCCGGACACGACACCAGATCTCTGCCCAATGGTGGTGCCAGCAGGCCCAGGCATCGTCGGCTCTTCCTCCAAAGCCTCCTCACTCTCTTTGGGAATGTCGGCCTCGCTAAGGAACGACACTTCCTCACCCTGAATGATGAGCTTGTCCTTGGCCAGGTCGATGGATGCCTGATGCCGCTTGAGCATGTCGAGGCCGAGCAGAAGATCAACAGACTTTCCCTCCATGACCGTGAAGCTGCAGGGCAAAAAGGAGTTTCCAATCTTGATCTGGGCAGAATGCACGCGACCGATGATATTCGCAGTGCCAACACCCTTGGCCACGCCGGCAAAGCGCTTGTCGACCAGACGCATGATGTTGCAAGCCTCGGCGCAGGACGGGGACATGATGGTTGCCTGGGCACCAGAGTCGACAAGAGCCTTGACCTTTTGTCCGTTGACCTCGACATCAACGTAAAGCATGTGAACACGACCGAAAACTGTGGATAATGGTTAATGCATCGAGACTAATCGGGGCTGCAAGACAGACATACCCTCTGGGTTGTGCTCCATGGCATTCTGGAGGTTCTCCATGACGCGCTCCTGACGGATCATCTCGGCGATCCGTTCCTGGGCCTCAGGATCGAAGGGGTCTTCGTTAAGGCGGGCGATTTCCCTCTGACGATCTTCCCGCTCCCGTTGCTCTCGTACATAGCTCTCGTTGAAGAACTGGGCGAACCTCTGGGGGTCGTTGAGCACGGCAGCAAGCTGAGGCTGCTGCTGCTCAGCTTGCTGTCGCAGCCTCGGGTCGCCGAGAATGCGCAGCCTGATGAGCTCCGGGTCTTGTGCGGAGCCTTGGGCAGCTCGCCGTTGCTGCTGCTGCTGCTGCTGCCGCTGACCTCGCCTCTGATCAGCAACGACAGAGGATCCGCGCATATCCCTGACATGAACCGCCAGCATATCGTTATCAGCAATGCCTAGCTCGATCATGGTCTTGCTATCGGAGTCGGAGGCGATCAGGTTGCCGTTGTGGTAGAGGTGCTGGGAGGTGGGGGGGATGTGAGTGTCGGCTGAGATGGCTTCACGGAGGGCGGACAATGGCATGTCCGGGAAGACTTCGAGGGTGACGATGTCATCCTGGTCGGCAGCGCCGGGGTTGGTGATGTTGAGAATGATGCGCCTAAAACGGGCTTGTCAGCGGCACTGGACAGCAAGAGCGTCCTGCGGAGGCGACTCACATGGTGTTAAATTATGCTGCGTTTGCAGCTTGAGGAATTGCCAGTCGGAGCTGTGCCTGGGGTGTATTGAAAAGAGACCAGCCGACTTAGGAGAAGAATGTCGGAAGACGTCGGAGAAGTAAAGGAATGAATGTGCGGGCTTGCTTTTGGAGAGACTGGGAGTTGGAACAGAACGGGGGAAGCTGAGAGGCGAGACGACGAGCTCGAGTTTCAAGAGGAAGGAATGTTTCTTTAAAGGACGAACGGATGGCAAGGGGGGCAGAGATGCGCGCGCCTCAGTAAGTAGGTAGGTCCGGACGGGTGCAGGTGTGAGGCGCAGGGTTGTGTGGTTTCCGGGGGAGGAGTTGTGGATGGATGGATCGATGGAGGGGCACTTTCTCACAAGGCGGTGACGTTGATCCGCAGATTACAAGGGGTCAAGCTTCCTGCAATCGGGCCTGAGCAGAGAAGAGTTGCAGAGCAGCCTGCCGCCACGTCAAGTCGCTTGGGAGGGTTGGCTGATGCAGCCCGGAGATTGGGGGGTGCTAGTGTGCGGCCTGTCGATCTGTAGGCGAGCGGATGCGTGATGTCTTGGACACGGGAGAGTTGAAGTTGAGTGAGAGACGGAGGTCGTGGTGGTTGATAGTGGTGGAGGAGGCGGAAGGTAGCTTTTTGGCGAGAGGAAGCTGTCGGAATCCGGCCGGGGTCTAGTCCCGTCCACTGGGCCAGCACGGAAGGAAGGGACGGGACTGGCTGGACGCTGGAGCTCAACTGCCATTTGGACGGGGTAGCTTCGGTTCGCTTTGTGGAGACGGGCGGAAGCGCATGGAAGTTGTTTCGTTTCAGCGGGTTCCTCTAGGTGGGGGGCACTGCCGATGCCTACCTAGGTACCTAGGAACCCCCCTGCGGAATGGGTAGGCGCTGACGGGAGGTGACAACCATGGAAAGCCAACCCGTCCGCTAACAACCATCGTGTTGGATGCACTCCATACCCCAGCTTCATCACCACTCCTCTGCGGGAGATGAACACACCCATTTCGAGACCTCGATGATCTGCCCTCAGCCACGGGGACGGTCGGAGTCGTCGGGATCAACGACCAACACCCAGCTATCTCGACGCTCAAAACCATACCGCACAATTCGCCACGCCTCATCCTCGGTTAACCCCGACGACAGGCAGCGACCTGCCTGTTAGCTGCACGATCTCCTCACCCGGTCTCCCGCATCGCGCCTCTGATGACGAATCCGTGCCAATGCCTGGAAGGAAGAGGCGCATGAGTCAGAGAGGGCTTTTCTCTCTCTGTCACGCTTCTGCTCCCGTGCCTGTCTCCCATCTGGATCCTTTGGCCACCCCTTGCCAAGCACGAGGCCAAGTGGACAGGCAGGTCGTCGGGCAGGTTCGCAGACTGTCGGCCGTCTCTCGAACCACGGCGGTCCTCGTCGGCCACTGCACAGCCTTGCCCAGATTATCTCCTCGATGCTCGAGGCCCAAAACGGACACGCCATCGTAGCACACCAACCTTGAGTGCACCGCTTGGTTGCATTCGGGTTCCCAGGTTCGGAGGTTTTCCCCTCGCTCTGCCGGCCGGTCCAACCCCAGAAACCAGGTCACCGCCGGCCACCCACATCGGCCCCCTGTTCTGCTCGGAGCCCCTTTTTACCCATGGGCGACTTCAGCCTGCCTCGTCCACGCCGACCACATCGTCGTTATCCAACCTCCTATCGTAGTTTCGTCTCCTTGTCTCTCTTGACGCAACTCCTCCCCCCAGTCCCCGAATCTTCCTCGTCTCTCCTCATGTCCACACCACTCCCTCCCCTGGTTTCCCCTTCATCTTCCGACGTGCGCTGCTCTTCTCGTTCGCTTATGCACCAAGCTCTGCATGCAGCTGATATCTCCGGGGCCCTTCCCGGGTTTCCAAAGTTTGCTTAATTTATTCTCCGGCCCTTTGATCCTAAGTTGATGGTTCGTCATATCAAGCGAATGGGGTCGCGACGTTTCCCTTGGGACATCTTTCGTCGTCATCGTAATATGCTCCCGGTCTCCAAAGAGGGGGGTCCGCGTCGGAGAGCACGATCGTCACATTTCGACTATCACGCCTGCGCTTGATGACCTGGCAGACCCAAGGCATAACTGGCCCAGTATTAATCTGAAGCTATTGCCCACGCCGCTTTATATTAAGAGTATATATTTACAACCCTAACCTCTTCAGTCGATGGCACAGGATGTTCGATGGTACAGCATACGTACCAACATACCGTCAACATCCGATGCGGTCCTGCCGGTCCGGTGGGTATCTCCTCCGCAGCCCCGAAGTTCCAGAGGGTACCCTGTGGGTTTTATCAATGCCCTTCCAGCCAGCCAGCCTTCCCTACAGCCAGGTTGGGCCGTATCCGGTCACATTTCCCCGGGCGACGTCAGCTTCCTCGGCGCGCTCCAGCTCCGCTCCCGACATCCAGGTTCCTTCCGGCAGGGGCAGGGGCAAAATTGATCCATCTCTCCCGGATCTTTCTGGCGCTGTCCAAGAAGCGAGTCTTGACATCCTCGTAATCCGAGACCAGTTTGCTATCACGCTTCTTGAACTCCCCATCCACGAGCACGTGATCAATATCGCTGACACTGGCGTGCAGCATCCCGGCCGCGACTGGGTAGTCGTCTTGTGAATTGAAGCTGCCGTGGGAGAAGACCACGGGCGTCGTAGTGTTGACCCTAGACAACCTCCTACGGGGCTCTGACGTACTCAAGTAGCTGGGCAATCGGCTGAATGCTCTCTTTGTCCGCTTCATGGAATGCATCATACGTGATCCCCAGAGTCGTCGGCATGCCGTCGTATGTGGCCGCATTCGCCAAATCCCGGAACTTTCCAATCTGCTCCTCCATGCTGTAGTTCGGCAGAAGATGGAAGGCATACGCCCAAAATACCCTCGCTCCGCTATCAACACTGGCCTGAAGACCGGCCTCGGGAGCCTCGTTCGACCACGTGTGCGTGGTCACTGATGGTCGTGACTCCGGCATTGAGTGCTTCATACAGCCCTGCGAGCTGGCCGATGCACACATCGTCTGCGTTCAGGAGGCCGCCGGCCGCGTACTCGCCATACTGGCCGAAGTATTCCCACAGAGTTGTGTTTGATGCCAAGGTGCGGAATGCGGTCTGCCAGCTGTGTCGGTTGTGTCGATAAACCCAGGTGTGATGATTTTGCCCGTCACGTCGACGACTTCGGCCGACCTGTCGATCCCCGTGACGTTCGATCCTTCGCCAGCATGGAAAATACCTGCAATGAGGTCGTCCTCGATCCAGAGGGCCGTGCCTGGTCACCTCGAGGGAGTTGGAGAACTTGGGCGTACTGTTACATATAGCCCACCCTGCTCCTCTGCTGAGCTGACGGCAGACTTTATGCCCAGACCAGGACTACCCCATCCTGCTACGCCTGGACACCGGACATTGTCACCTTTTAGCTACAAAGGTATGACCATGAAGCTACACAATCTCCGGCAGAGGTTGAGGGATCGTCGCTCCAGCCCACTAGCTCAGAACGACGGATACGACGTTGGTACCTGGTGGACACATGGCTGTGACTTGGTCATTCTGATGGTCCGACCGTTGTCAACATTGAGAGCCCAAGAGGCCTGTTCTGAAGGCCATGTCTTGAGGGTGGTCGGCTGGTTGGTCGGGCGAAACAATTCGGCAGTTGGCAGACTTGGCGAATTCGGTCCTCTGCATGTAGATGGCGGGAATGATAAGTTTGAGCGATGATCTTTGCGGTACATGTCTGGAGAGCACATAGCCTAGTACCTCCATGCCAGATCGTTCTGAGTACCTATCCTGGAAGTCGGTTAGGTAGTTCTTAAAATTATATGCAATTTCAGAAGGAGGCTGTTTCGATTATCTGAAGTGACGAGGGAGGATGTCTCTACTCCCTGAGGCTCGATTATGAAGTCTGCTAGCCGACGTGGTTGTTCCAAGGGCGGACATCATCTGATCCGACCAGCGTGTGGTTCAAGTACCTAGTCGCATTGCTATTATGGAGGTGCCTAGTAGTGGAGGAGCCCCAAGGCAATCTGGGGACGTTTTATGTTCCGAGCACAATGAAGCGCGCCTGCTCGCTCTTTCCATCTCTAATGGAAATGCCGTGTGAGGTGTGGCTGCCGCCGGTGAGGCTCGGATGAGGTCATCCCACGATTCAGTTCAGAACTGACTACTATCGTATCACCAGGCGTCGTCTCCCCACAAATCAAATATTTCTCTTGGTCCCTTCCCAGAACTGTTTTTCGCAAATCGGTTCAAACGCCCAGTACGGCGAAGAAGAATTTTCCATCGTCTACACCGCTCCAAATTTTCCCGGTGGATTTTTCCTTCAAAGTTGTGCAAGGCATCGGAACTGGAACCGCCCCGACTAAAATCGGTCGGACGTCCTACCCCGCCCCCGCCCTCGACGAACTTCAACAAACATTAATTACGAGCGACCTCTTCTGCATCTCGAACGACTCACGACATTCCTGTAACGCCACACGGTCACTGAAAGCCGACCTCGCGCATGCCACGAGACTCGCCCGACACAGCATTGACTACTGCCACCTCCCCTAAGCCCCATAGCATCCAGATCCCAACAACACACCACACCTGACGGACTGACTCGGCCGAGAACCGGAGTACGACATCCCAGCCCACTGTCCTGAGAAGTCCAACATTGCACTATCTCCAACTCATCAACTCAACAGCCGTTTGCCTTTCCCATCCAATGGAGCACTCAGACCCTCAGCCAGGCCCTCCCTCCGAGGAAGCCAAGTGCGCCATCGATGACTCGGCCGATGAGGACGAGGAGACTGTCGAGCTCATGCGCATCAAGTCGGCCGACCACCATAAGATCAAGAAAGGCAACAAGAAGGGCCTGCGTGTGCAGGAAATCCTTCCCTTCCACTTCAGTCCCATCTTCCTCCCATTGACCGAGTCTCACCTCGAGTCCTGCATCGCCCTGGAGAATGCCGCCTTCACGAACCCTGCTCACCGATGCAGCCCTGACAAGGTATGATGTTCTAGCTAGTGACAAGTACGAGGCCGTTCAAGGCAACTTCCCAAGGGCACGGCATCATCTGGGCTCAGGATCGTTGAGCATCTTGACTGGATCACTTAGAGCAACTGATCTCACTTACACGTGAACCACCATGTCTAACATCAGGTCACAGTTCGCCTACCGTCTGGCCCACTGCTCAGACATCAGCTTCGGCCTCTTCTGTACCGTCAACCCCTCGGATGCGAAAAAAGCCGGCATCGAAACCGTCGATGCAGCCAAGGCCGTCGAGACGAACCGCGAGGACGGCGCAGTTCATGTCCTCGTGGCTCACGCCGCCTCCACCCTCGGCAAGGGACCTGTCGTGACGGACGAAGACATGGACTATCCCAAGAACTGGGCCGACCACAATGCGGTCAAAGACACGACGGTCGGGCACCAAGAATCCGGCAGGACCATTTGCCTACACTCCTTCGCCGTGTCGCCGAAGCTGCAGGGCACGGGCGTCGGCAAGCTGGCCATGAGGTCGTACATCCAGATCATGAACGAGTCGGGCATCGCGGACCGGATAGCGTTGATTTGTCAGGATGTACGTATGCTGTGTCGGGCGCGTTCCCGAACACTGACTGACAGACGGCTAGTACCTGATCCCCTTTTATAGGAAGTTCGGATTCACCAACCTAGGGGAGAGCAAGGCTACATTCGGAGGTGGTGGTTGGTATGACATGGTATGTCTATCGACCCCGAAAAGGTCGCTGTGGCCCAGATCGACTGACATATCCAGGTGCTTGACTTGGCCGGCCCTCCACTTCCCGAAAAGGATCATCAAAAGCCTGCCCACCTCCGACACTGGAGCATGGCTGGCAAGCGTCCGTCTGAAAGCGAATGAGCGGGCGCTCCGATTCATCCCAGCACCGAGTGGTTTGGCAATGGAGAGGATAGGCCACCCGATTTCAAGCCCCGAAACCCTGACCCAAACAAGTAATTACGTTCTAGACTATAATTTCTCGGGAAGCATCACTTTTAGTTTTATCATGATGACTATTATTTAACTCTACGTCGGGCACGAACCTCAGTCGGTCGCCTTGTACTTGGCCCTGTACTCCTCGATCCTCTTGACGTCCTCGTCGGAGGCACGGCCCCTGGCACCCTCGATTACGTCGTTCAGGTTAAGGATGGCGTAGATGGGGAGGCCGTACTCCTTCTTGATCTCGCCGAGCGCGCTGGGGCCGGGCTTGCTGTCGTCGCCGTCAGCAGCGGGCAGCTTCTCCATGCGGTCAAGGGCAACGACGATGCCGACGACCTCGCCGCCCTCGGCGCGGATCTTGGCAATGGCCTCCCTCTTGGCCGTGCCGGCGGTGATGACATCGTCGACGATGAGAACTTTCTTGCCCTTGAGCGGGGCGCCGACGATGTTGCCGCCCTCGCCGTGGTCCTTGGCCTCCTTGCGGTCGAAGGAGTAGCAGATGCTGCCGAAGCGGGCCTCGTCGAGCTGGGCGAGCTTGTCGACGGCAGCTGTGGCGAGGGGGATGCCCTTGTAGGCGGGGCCGAAGACGATGTCAAAGTCGAGCTTGTCGGGGCCGCTGGTGGCCTCGATGATGGCGTGTGCGTAGGCCAGGGAGATGGCACGCAGGAGGTCGGCGCGGTAGAAGTCGCCGGCGTTGAAGAAGTAGGGGCTGATGCGCTTGGACTTGAGTTCGAATGAGCCGAACTTGAGGATCTTGCCGTCGATAGCGGCCTTGAGGAAGTCCTGCTTCCACGCGGGGAGTTGGGAGGCCATGATGATGGTGGGGGGAGAAGTAAGACGAGGGATTCGGCTCCGTCCGGAAGCGGTTTTGATTGTGTGTGGCTGAGCGGACACAAGAGGCTATAGAGGGTGGTGTTTAAGTCTATGAGCGCGGCCTCAGACGGATTGATGAAGGTGACAGACTCAGAAATAACCTTTTCTCACCACTCCTGCTCGAGACTCCGACTCCCGCTGGTGAAGAACCCCTCGTCGCCGGCCATGCCCCGCGCCCCACCACGATTTTTTCCATGTGGGGATCGGGTCGTGTACCTGGCGCATTTTGCGAAAGCCGCTCCGCGGCCTCTACATGATGCCAAAGGCATGGCTAGCCAGAAAAGAGGCTTGCATCGAATGAATTCTACCTAGAAATGATGCCAATTGAGGTACCTACAATAATTATGAGGTGTTGCACCTACAGCTGAGTTTCAGAGTCGACATGTCCTTGTGCCAAGGTACCCCGGACCCTGCCGGGGGCCTCGCGATAGGGCGATAAGATAAGCAAGTGCCACCATCGATTAAAAAAATTGTTGCAGAGCGGCACGACCAACCTCACCTCTCTTACCGCCCAAGCCCGTGTGCCTCGATCCTTTGCACCCACGGAGCCCGACTGCCACTTCCGATCCCCAGCGGCATTCCCAGCGCTCGAATTCTCGACAACGCCCCCCTATCTTCAGCGAGGAGAATCTCAACTCCCTCCACGACCGATTCCGACCCTGTCGCAGCCTTCACGGACCCCGGAACAGAGATCGCATTGAGCCGCGCAGCGCTCGACATTCGCCCGCCATGAAGACTCAGTATGTGCAGCCAGACAACATAATCCATCCTCGATCTTTAGGATCGCCCGCTAACAGTCCCCTCCCAGGTGGAAGGACATTCCCAAGGTCCCGAACTCGAACGAGCTCATCGACATCGTCCTCAGCGCCACCCATCGCAAGCTGCCCACCCAGATCCGTAGCGGCTTCCAGATCAGCAGAATCAGGGCCTTCTACACCCGCAAGGTCAAGTTTGCGCAGGAGATGATCAGCGAGAAGCTTGGCGGAATCATCGAGGGCTTCCCTCGCCTGAACGACGTTCATCCTTTCCATAGGGATTTGTTCAACTGTCTTTACGATGCGGATCATCTTAAGATTGCGCTCGGCCAGCTGTCGACGGCCAAGGGTCTGGCAGAGGGCATCTCGAGGGACTACGTGAGGCTCCTCAGTAAGTTGCCGGCGCATCTTGCTCTGTGAAACCCGACTAACCACGCCCCCTACAGAGTACAGTCAGAGTCTGTTCCAGGCCAAGCAGCTGAAGGTTGCCGGCCTCGGTAGGATGATGACCCTCATGAAGCGTCTCAAAGACACTCTCGCCTAGTACGTCCGATTACATCCGAACGCAAGCCCCAAGAGAACAGCCACTGACGATGCTACAGCCTCGAGAGCGTGCGCCAGCACATTGGCCGTCTGCCGGCCATCGACCCCAACACCCGCACTCTCGTCCTTGCGGGCTTCCCCAACACTGGCAAGTCCAGCTTCCTCCGCGCCACCAGCCGTGCGGACGTCGAAGTGCAGCCCTATGCATTCACAACGCGATCCCTCTTCGTGGGACACGCCGACTACAAGTACCTGAGGTTTCAGATTGGTAGGTCCTCTTCTCGAGCAATTAACGAGGCCGCCCTAACTTGCTATAGTCGACACTCCCGGTGTCCTGGACCACGGCCTCGAGGAGATGAACACCATCGAGATGCAGAGTGTCACAGCCCTGGCACATCTCCGATCATGCATCCTCTACTTCATCGACCCCTCTGAGCAGTGTGGCTACACCCTGGAAGCCCAGGTGAACCTCTTCAACAGCATCAAGCCGCTCTTTGCCGGCAAGGTCGTCTACATTGTTGGTACGTAATAATCCCGAGAACCACCGAAGAGTCTGGCTCTGACCACTCCTAGCCAACAAGATTGATGTCAAGAAGCCCGAGGACCTCGAGCCCGAGGGCCAGGAACTCATCCAGAGCCTTCTCAAGTCCGGAGAGGTCGAGTTGCTCCAGATGTCCTGCAACACCCAGGAAGGCGTGCAGGAGGTCAAGAACACCGCCTGCGAGCGCCTCATCGCCGAGCGTGTCTCGCAGAAGCTCAAGGCCGGCACGACCACCACGGGTGAGATCGGCGGCCGTCTTGCCGACATCATGCAGAGGATCCACGTCGCGCAGCCCATGGGCGGCCGAACTCTCGAGACGTTTGTCCCAGAGGCCATCAAGGACCGCAAGAAGTACGACAAGAACGACCCGGAGCGCATCCGGCTCGCGCGCGACATCGAGGCCGAGCAGGGCGGCGCGGGCGTTTTCAACGTCGATCTCCGCCAGGACTACCTCCTCAAGAACCCCGAGTGGAAGTATGACAATGTCCCCGAGGTCTTGGACGGCATGAACGTGGCCGACTACGTGGACCCGGAAATCGAGGCCAAGCTTGCGGCGCTCGAGGAGGAGGAGGCCAAGCTCGAGGCGGAGGGCTTCTACGACTCGGACGAGCAGATCGACGACGAGGAGGAGTCGACCGTCCTCGCGCAGGCCGAGATCATCCGCGAGAAGCAGGCCCTCATCCGCAACGAGGCCCGCATGAAGAAGCGCCTCAAGAACCGCGCCATCATCCCCCGCGCAAAGACCCGCATCCCCCTGTCCAAGATGGACGACGCCCTCGACCAGCTCGGCGTCGACACCACCGACATCGTTTCTCGCGCTCGCGAGCAGTCCCGCCCCCGCGGCCGCTCCCTCGCCCGCGGCGCCACCGAGGATGCCGATGCCATGGAGCTCGACTCCTCCACTCCCCGCGAGCGCCTGCGCTCCAAGTCCCGCCCCCGCTCCCGCAGCGAGACCGCCACGAACCGTCGCGAGGATGGTGTGCAGGATCCCGAGACCCGCACGAAGGCCGATCGCATGGCCAAGCTGGGCCAGAAGAAGAGGAACCGCATGGCCCGCCAGGGTGAGGGTGATCGCCATACCACCGCGTCCCTGCAGAAGCATCTCGTACGTTCCCCCCTTCCTCCTGACCTCCCCGTAAAGCCCGTCACTGACATACCTCCCAGCTCGCCGGCAAGCGTGGCATCGGCAGCTCTCGCAGCCGCTAAGCGGACTCGTTGCGTTGTACGTGTGTTTTCTTCCCGGGACAACAGAAAAGCATCTCGTTCACTGGAGGCGTTATGGCGCATCGGCGGGCGGCTGACTGGGTGGTTCTTCTCCCTCTTCCAATGTTGCGGCTTCGGCCACCGTGTTTCTTCCCACGGCAGACAGAACATCAGGGACGACTGTCGGCCTGGGTTTCATGACAGACGACGTTCGAGAATGATTTCATTTACATAGATCGCAATTCATGGCATGAGCACGGATTTTTGCTTCTCGCTGAATATGAGCCCATGACACATCAGGCCAGACGTTGTGAGGAATCGTGGCAATCTTGGACTGAATTGCATTTGCTTCTCTACCAAGGGATCTCTCACCTCGTTCATCCCAGGAGTGACAACACCCCCCCTTCACCGCGTGCGCTCGCGATAAACCGTCTGTGTGCTCACCTTGGCGCATCATAAAAAGGTCCTGTTATATCCTGCAACCGCAGCTCGTCACGCTATGCCTCCCATCTTTCCCCGCTCGTCGCTTACTGCTCGTCCGCAACCTGGATACCCTCCCGCAGGCCCTCGACGACGAGGGGCTCGCCTGTGGCGCGCTGGTAGATGTTCCTGACGTCGTCGGTGGTGCTCTCGAAGTGGCTGGAGGCGTCGTAGCTCTTGGAGACGAAAATGTTGTCCTTGGAGCCGTCATCGATAGGCTCGTAGATGGGAATGGGGGCACCCTGGTATATGTCAGTCAGTCTATTCCAGGAAAGGCACGTGCGAGGCATGAAGCATCTTACCATGAACTGCTCCTCGATCGCGCCGAGGCGGTCGAGGCCGGGCTGCAGCTCGAGGTGGTGGTTGGCAGCAGTCTCGGCGATGGTGGAGACGATGGCGACCCAGTAGCCCTTGGGGCAGACGTTGTGGGCGGACGAGACGCAGGCGATGTAAATATCTAAAAGGGTGAGCATGTTTGCGGGGTTTCGGGGTGACGGCGAACGTACCGTGCTTGCGGCCGACCTGGCTCTGGGGGATGATGAGCTGGGAAGAGTCGGCATCGTTGGTGCCAGCAAGAGGGTGCTTCAGGATGCAGATGGCACGGAGGACCTGGCCGACGGGCCTGACCTTGTTGGAGAAGTAGCTGGGGTCGCCGAGGATGGTCTTGGCCTTGGTCTCGAACTTCATCTCGTCAACGCCGGTCATAGTGGCCTTGATACCGGCAGCCTTGCCGTCCTCGTAGATGATCTCGTCGATGTTGGTGTTGAGCATGTAGGTGCCGCCGTAGATGGCGGACAGACGAGCGAAGCCCTGAGGCAGCTCGCCGAGGCCGTAGAGGGGGTAGATGTAGGGAGACTTTCCGTAGCGGGCGACGGAGTTGCCGTAGAGGCGGATGCGCTCGATGGCCTCGGGGGCAGCGCCGGACTTGTTGAGGTACTCGTCGTTGGTGTAGAGGGCCATGGCGTGGCCGATGAAGTCGCGAGTGCCGGTCTCGAGGCTGAACTTGTCGTAGACCTCCTTCATGGTGGCCGAGCCCAGGTTCAGGCCTGTGCGGTTGTCACCGTCAGCGGGAGTCCCGCGTCTCGGGGCAAGACGACTTACCCTTGTGGGTGGCGGGGTCCTTGAGATCAAAGGTGCCAACCCACTCGATGAAGCTCTTCATGCGGCGCTTCTCGAAGATGCCCATCAGGGGGGAGCGCAGAGCCTCCGCAGCGTCAGAGGGGACCTTGGCGACGGTGGCCCTGGAGCCCTGGCCCTGCTGGACGTAGCTGCCAGCGACCTGCTTGAACTCGAGGTATCTTGTGACGTCGGTGGAGACGAGAATGTTGGTGAGCTCGCCGGAGGACATGAGGAACTTGGGGACGAGGTCGATGCTCCAGTCATTGAGGCGGCCGTATTTCTTCCATGGCTCCTCGCCCTTCTGGTAGTTGCCATGCTTCTTGAACAGCTATAGGAGGATCGCAAGCAAGTCAGAATCGTGTGGAGGAGATGATGGGATTGAGGGGTGGTCGGAGGGGTATACCGTCTCGAGGTTCACGGAGGCGGCCTCACTGCGTCCATGTCAGCTTTGTTTCGTGTTGAGGACAGCAACAGCCGCCATGCAGGATGTGGGAAGAAGACTCACCCGCCGTAGTGGTCGTTGCGGTCAATGTGGAGGACCTTCTTGCCCTTGACACTGAGAACACTGCACCGCCGTCATTAGCTTCTCCCATGCCCTCGAGAGCGACTTGGATTTGGAGGAGGGCTGTACCCGGAAAGAATACACTCGGTCAGACCTAAACACCAGACAGGCGGTCAGCACGCACACACGAAGCTTGCGGTCGTCATGGCATCACATAACCCCACGCGGGCTGATATGCGGGGCAGGGCAAGCAAGCAAGCAAGCATCGGGCGGGAAGCGCCGCTGGACTCTGGACGTACCGGTGCCGAGTACAATGACATCGTATTCGGGGGCGATCTCATCCATGGTTGCGGTGTGTGTTTCGGGGAACGGTCTCGGAAGCGGCGGGTATATTCGAGCAGGTAGATAACGCGGAGGAAAGGGGGCGTATTGGAGGAGGACAGGAGAGAGGGAAAGCAGCGGTCTCTTTTCAGTTGGGAGTCGAGGTTTGGTTTCGGAGGGGTCATGCAGCAAGACCGGTCCATGCTTGTTGGAGACTGCCCGCCCTGAATAGGCGGTGGGAGCTTTCCCCACAGCAGCGCCTGATTGGGCTGCCGGGCTCTACCCCTCTGACCTGACTTCTGTTAGGCCTCTTGAGATGCGTGGAGAGTGAACTCATTTCAACGTCACTCCTCGGTACTAGTAGCCTGACAACTGAGCACTTACTTAGTTGCATACAGCGTTTCAGCGTGCATATCAACTGGTCTCCAAAGCAAAGGCTGAGATGTATTCTCTGGAGGAGAGTCTCCGACCTGCGGAACAAAGCATAATCAATGCACGGCCATGACACACATGAGCATGGATGATGCATCCAGCAACGGCACGCAAACCCCATCATAGCATATCGTACAGCCTTGTATTGATGCCGTTATACAGTGTACAGTTACAGAGAGTCCTCTCCGGCCTCAACCCCCCCCCCCCCCCCCCCCCCCCCCCCCCCCCCCCCCCTTCCTACTAGTATATCTCTTGTACAGTGGGCGACTCGAACCAAAACCGGCCGCGAGATTGGAGGCGTCGGGCGCGTCTACACCTTCGAGGCCTGCTCCTGCGCCTTGCCCTCAGCCGGTATTGTCGAGGGATCGACGTTGCCTTGAGAAGCCGCCTCGCCAGCCTTGTCCTGCGGCTCCTCCACGAGGAATTCGCCTTCGCCCCGCTCGTAGCTCGGCGTGTACGCCTGTCCCTTGCCGGACAGATCGATCTCGGGGTCCTCATGAGCCTTTTGGTAGGCGTCTTCCCAGAGGTAGTACCGTTCCGTCAGGACGTGCTTGATGGCCTTCATCGTTCGCTGGACCTGTTGTGTACATCCCTAGTCAGCTCGAGCCCCTCCCATCTAGAGTGCGGTAAGAAAAGCGTCAGGCACATACCACATTTTCCCTCGCAAGAGCCTCGTGCTCGCCGAATCCGAGCTGGATCCTCTCCCGCTCCGCATTGGCCGTCGAGATTCGGTTCCGCTCCCGGCAGCACGCCCACCATAGCGCGTGCAAATCGTCCCAGCTCTTCTTCCTGAGCTCTTCCACCCTCCACGACCGCCCGTGGGCCTGCTCCTCCGCGGGCGTGTTCATGAACTTGCCCTTCTCCGTGAAGAACCCCCACAGACCGTGGTCTTGGTCCGCCTTCGCCTCCGGCTTGTAGTTGGCCGGCCGGGGCAGCGGCTCCCACGACACGGAGAGGGGCTCGCGGGGTCCCGTACGCCGGAGCTCACTGACGCCGCGGAGGCGGTTGTTGTCGCGGGTCTTGCGGGCGCATTGAGGTGCAGAGGTCGAGAAGGGGGCGGCCGTCGCTGCGGCGGCGCCAAGGGGTGTCGTGGCAGGAATGATACGGGGCCGCGTCTCGGCCAGCCGCACGAGGCGGCCTAGTGAGGGTCTGATCGTGCTGGAATTCGCCATGGCCAGCAATGCTGTTTCTCGAGCTCGATGTTGGTGGCACGAGATCTTGTTCCTCGCAAAGGAGAAGCACCTTCGCTCGAAAGCTTTTGGGAATTTTCAGCGAATCAGATTCAAGCATTGACTGGAGTCGGCGTTACGATATCCCGGACTGCAGGGGTCAAGCCACGGACCCCAGCCACATGTACGCCTCGTCCCAGACCTTTCAGTTGGTTTGAGCATGCTCCGTCAGACCACAAACACTCGAATTCTTCTCGCAGACACAGAAGACGCTATCAGACATGTCTTGCACATCGAAAAAGTAAGTTGAACTTACCTGCCCTGTTTCTCTCCACGAGCAAATCACGGGGTCCAATCTGGCGGATGTTCTCAGCCCCTGACTGAGCTGAATCGCAACTCATCTTCTTGCAACACCATCGACAACCGTGGTAAACAATCTCCTCGTGGCACTTGAGGAATCCCCCGCGATGGGCCCGATTTCAATCAGCTACGAATCCGTCCGAACGCTTCAGCGGCTCCAACGGCGAGACTCCACCCGCTGTGCTGTCTATGTACTTGTAAGCACCCTGGGCGAAGCTTGTCGGGCCGCATCTCCAATTCACAAGCTTCGGACCCGCGTATCCCCCACCCCCTTACCAGGACTCGGTGAGGGTCCCGTCCAGATGGGATCGGATGTCTGATGGAAAATGGAGTCGTCCCAGAGCGACTAGGCGGGCAAGGAGGACCCAAGCCCCTGGGTCCCCAAGTCAATGCAGTGCGGTGCGGAGAGAGGGACCCCTTTCTGGGGAAAATGGGGTTGTTTGTGAGGGACCAGTCCACCGGTCCACCACACCTCTCGAAGGAGGCCCTCAAATGATCCGCCGACAAGGTGGCCATCACAGGCGGCGGCGACACCCGCGAGTGGGAATGCGGCTGAAGGGGGACCTCCATGACGGGGGCCCGCTTTGAGGGATCCTGTGGGACGCTTTTCAACGACATGCGTTGTTCATCGCGACCTGACCATATCTCGTGATGCCCTCGGTGAGATCAGCGATGAATCCCGACAGCGTCTTTCTTGCTGCGACGATCCGACGTGGTCGCTGGGCTGACCAACACTGCCCTGCGACCGGCCGACCGCTCTGTCAGCGAGCGGCCCGGGATCTGTCGCCCAGCCGCAACCACCTCGCAACACCACAGGGTGTGTTCGCGTCGGCGCTGCCGTCAAGGTGTTATTCATCACGGCACATCCGAAATCACAAGATCACTTCATTGCGCTGGTTCGCGGCGCCAGTTGCCAATGAAACAGGGTCCTCTTCCCGCCTCAGGATTCAGCCTGAACAGCGGCGCACGCCACGCCTTCAAATGACACGGCACGGCGGTAAGGACATGAGTCCCTCGGGTCCGGCGACGACATTTGCGTGCATGTGAGAGCGTCATCAGGGATGCGTGACCTCTTCAACTCTATGGTCTTCGAGAGTCTCGAGGGCGTCTTGACGTCGACCACAGCGTTGCCAACACTTCCGCATGAATTGCCCGAGTCTCGACATTTCGATTTCGTCTCGTCTTCAATGACAGCGCCGTGACTTCATGGCGCAAACTCTGGGACTGGCCTAAGCCGGGTCGTTCGCTGATCAGATCAGATCAGCACTGTTTGCTTCTGTTGGCACGGGACAGCAGACAAGCAAGACGGCAGGACGTCCCTCTGCATCCCCAGCGAATGTCAAACCGGCCGGCTTCCTTCAATCTCATCAGATTGATGGGACAGATCCATCCCCCCATCCCCCCTTCAAGGACAGGACACCTTCAGGGGGTCTGGCGAGCTAGCCCATCACATTTTCTTCATGCCACATGACTGCAATACATAGGGGTGTGATTTCCGACACCACGATATTGGCACGGCGGTGCATGGTTCCCTTGCTGGACGAGGCAATTTCTTCGGGTGTATGTTTCCATGTGCGTCTCCCTGGCCGCCACCCCCTCCAGGGTACAGAGAGGTGCCGCGAGACGAGCCAGGCAATCCAGGCCGGATCCCGATGCGTTCTTCCTGACACATCAAACCGACGGATGTTTTCCCGCACATGTGCTAGCTACATAATAAGTACGCGTCCATGCAAAATGCTGGCTGCCTGAGTCGGCGTTCTAGGCGCACGAGGAGGTTCCCGGTTCTCTTGTCGGCCAAATCAAAATGCAGGGCGCTGTGACAGACGCGCTTTTCAAGGTCCTCTCCCTCCGAGGTATTTTGTCGGAGGAGAACGGACCCCCTTCCGCCTCCGTTGTTGAGCGAACGGCTGGGAATATCGGCAGTTTACCGATAGCCGATGGCTGTGCTCCATCTCGCACATCAGCGAGTCAAGTCGTTCAGAACAAGGAGGGTGGGCGCCCTAGTGAGGACTAACAGCCCAACCCTGGCTCGAAAAGTACGCGACATGGTGCCAAGATGTGCGAGATCCTGCAGTGATCCAGGTAAACCTGATATCGTGAGAAATGCTGAGGAACGCATGACTCGTGGAGCGCTGCTCGCGACGCAGCGCGCAGTTGAGGATGCCGCCTTGCACCGCCTTGGCCTGCGAAAGTCCCAAGCAGAGCAATCGAGGATGGCTGGGCTGACATCAAGTAAGTACGTACGTACGGTACGGTATGTACTTGCAGACGCATTTCAGCTGCTGCCTGGGTATCGAATCGAGCACCGTGAAGTGAAGCCTGGGCGCGAAGGCCATATCGGCTCCGAAAACTTGATGATGATACCTTGGGACTGGAGAGATCCACAAGCAAACACGCGCTTTGCTTGTTCGTGGTCCCAGCCGACAACGGCACCAAGTCCACCGGCCCGGTGCACTACGACGAGGCCGGGTACGTAGGTACCAGATTTCTCCGCCAGACCGACGGTGCACACCCACTCGCAAGTCGAGGGAAAGAAAGGGCGACTGATCCCTGTCTGGATCGCCAGCCACGCACGACATGCTGTCGGGTTTCCCTTGTGGGCAGTCCCGCTTTTCCCGGCTACGCGACTGACCAGCGAAGTACCAGTGACAAGCAGGACTTGCTGGAATTTCTGACCAAGCGCGTTGGGCTTCCCGGTGCGTTTCTGGGCGTCGCACTCCCAATTTGTACCAGCCACCTCTCATACCTTACTGGGAGTGTGGTAGGTAAAGCGCACAAGGTCAGATCGTGTCTTGTCCCCGAAAGGCGGACATGAATTCCCAGATTGGCCAAGGCCGCCTCACCGACACTTGATTACAAAAACACATTGCCTGTCCGAGTAGGTAGGCAATCAAACGTGTCATTATTGACACGTCGTCCTCGGGCGCCAAGGAACAGGCCATGAACTTGACACAGGGCATGCTCCCACGGGTCGGTCTATCTCGTTGCGTCGCGAGGCCGGCCGGTGCCCTGCCCGAGACAAGTATGTAGCCCGTATGGCCGTCTCGAGTCGAGGTGCAAGGAGCGGGCAAAGCTCGGAGAAAAGACTCCCACTGCTCGGAACCACATGCGCTCGCTCGGGCGGTGGCAATGCTCGCCTTGTCCGCTCGTCGTGTTTGCTTGCGCTCGCGTGATGTTGACTGACGGAAGCTTGCGGCTCATGAAGATGTCGTCGCGGGGCGAGCCATAGCTCCCTCAGAGAGGCAGGCTTCTTCGACCCCTCAACCTTCTGGAACGAATGGAGTCGACTCCAACTTCCCGCACGAAGGGTCCGATGGGGCCGTGGAGCCTGCCACCACCACCGGTGCAGGCACGCCCGTCATCGTCCCACGCAGGCCGCCCGGATGGAGTGGGCCTCGCTGGGAACCACGAACTGCATCAACCCCTCCTCCTGCAGTGGTTCGGCGCCACAAGACCCAAGGGACCAACAACCGTGGGGGGTCGACCGTCGTGTTGCCGATACCCACGGGTAACTCGGGGCTCCCTGAAGCTTGCCATGCCTCGAGATTTCTCTGCCAGCCCGGCCCGTGTCATGACCATCGGCCGCAGCGTTGCGAGATTTCTTGTCAAGATGTGGCGAGCCAACGAGCCTGTCATAACTGTCCGAACATGAACGCGTTCCTGAGGGCGAAAAGCAGTTCAAGAGCCTTGTGGGGCCCGGGTGCCCCTTGTTTTTCGGGTCCGATCGATCGCTTTGTGCGACCACACAATAAGCAATCAGTAAAAAGTTGAAGTCGGGCGTCATTGGACGGTACCGGGGCTGCCCTGGATCGTGGGGCAGCTTAGGGAACATCCTTTCTGAGCTCGTTGAAATAGTTCCCAAGAGATCTAAGCATGGTCTCCGGGCGGGCGTGGCACGAGTCGCCTTTCGATTCAGTCTGCCTTTGTTTTGTCTCTGATGAGTAGGCTGGCAAAGAAGAGGGATGATCTGCCCAGCACTCCTGATAGCGGGAAAGCGGCTACACGGTACCGTCCCTGCCACTCGTGCAGCATGCCGAGGAGATGACGGTCGCCTTCCCCTCTTTGAGAATCTGATGTACGCTGTAGATTTGTTGTTGACAGGCCGTCAGGAGGTGGCTGGCATGCCCGCTGCCAATGAGATATCCCCTGTAGCTTCGGGATTGGCTCCGGGTAAAGTTATGATCCAGTCGCAACCGCCGGGAATTGCCCCGGTTGATGAGTGAACCTGCAAACCCCACGGAGGCTTGGGGTTGGCAAGTTGCTGTGTACTCTCTAAGTAGCATGGTGCATGCGGCCCGGAGTCAACTCCATTTCGGCCTGATGACATGTCTCGCGGCGGGAGGAGCTACAGAAATCCTGGCAAATGGGGTTGGGAATCGACTTTTATCTTCTTTTCATGGACACAGCCAGTCTTCGTTGTGTCGTAGTGTTGACGAGGACTGACCCTTCACAATGAAGAGGACCGTGCTGCAATGAACCCGGAATCAAGTCCGCTTCGATCGCGGAGTACCTTATAGCCGTGCCAAGGCCGTCGGCCAGAAACGGAAGTACTTGTACACCCCGAGCTGCAGGACCAATTCAGGAGGGATGCAAAGACCTCCAGCGGCTCAGAAAACCCTGATAATAATGATAAGTTACTGCCAGAGTCATGATGGATCGGCCGGTATCATATCGTACCCGACTCCTAACCGGTCATCAGTCGGTCTTGGTGGCCCGGAGTGCCTCGAATCGGGTTTCAAAGCCGGACACAAAGCGTGTCGAAGGCACATTCTTCGCCCGCAATCCAGGCGATCGCGAGAGAGATGAAAGGCCTGGGGAATGTAGGGAGATGGCGCAGCTGCATGATGCATTTTGCTCCGTCTGTATCGGTGATGTGTATACCTTTAATTACTTGTATGTACTTCCCATGCTGCACAGGGAGGAGGAGAGATGCCTCGTGCTGTCGCCGCAATACCCGCCGACAACGTGGGAAGAGTGGGACGACGTGGAGCAACGGGTTCAGGAACATGGGATGTCTGTGCTTCAAGGGCCAACAACAAGGATCGGCGGTCGGCAGTTGTCCAGAGTGAGTGCCCTGCTGATCCGTCGAATTGGGGAGTTGTGCAAGAGTGCAACGTCCACGAGTCGTAACATAGATCATGTGGCAACTTCATGTGTCATGCCAGCAGCAGAATGAAGTTCCGACCAGCACGAACAAAGGAACCCTGGCTGGCAAGCTGGGAAAGGGTTGAATACACGACTCGCGCCGGACTGACGGTGACGTCGTTGGGGGGCGGTATCGAAGACATTGATGAGCGTCCGGTCCTGGTCCGTTGGTCAGCTCGAGCAAAACGGGGATGCTTCGGCATAGGACGCATTCGAGCCGAGTATGGTGCGAGTCCTGGCCTGTCCACGATACAGCAGGGCGTCTTGGCAAAAGGGAGGCAAGGAGGGTACCTTGCCAACCAACGAGCGGCGGCAAACTCCGCCCAGGCAGACTATGCGAGAGAGACTCTCACGATGCTCGTCGTTTCGGCGGTCACGGAACCCTGTCGGAATCATCGGACAACACCCCTTGCCCAGTGTCCCAGGACTTGGTAGCGTTTTCTACTTCTCAAGCACTATTGAGAGCCCGGCCGATGCATCTCGGACATAAGTTTTAGTGAGGAGCGAATCTGATCTGGCCGCAACTCGCGTCCGGGGGGCGAAATCAATGAGGTGGACAAGAAGGGAGGCCAAGAGATGCAAAGAAACGGAGTGCAGCGACTGACGTAGATGTCTTCCATGCCCGCTTTGCTGCTGTCGGTGAAAGACGAGAAGTACCGTATGTACTTACCTCCGAAATATCAGAAGACCTGACCGTTCGACTTGTTGGACGCGGCCTTGGGCCGAACTGAATTCCGCTCTTCCCTTTTTGGACCAATCTGATCTGCCTGCCTGAAGGAGCCCGAGGTGCAGCGCCTGCCGTCTTGTTCGCGGGGGAATACAATGTACATACTCGGGAAGGTAGGTACTTTCGTACCCTGTTGTTTGAAGCAGGTGCGAAGCACCACTGGAGGTACCTCACTCCTGCCCTCCCACCCAGTTCTGCTATCCTCGGCTCTCCGTCACAAACACCCCGAAGCAACACTGTTCGTTAATCGACCTTTTCCTTTTTTATACCCAGAAAAGAGCCATCGCGGATTGTCCGTCCAGAGGACAGAGCAAGTAAGGTACTTGTGCCTTTTTCGACTTGGAGAAAGACATCGCGTCTTCTCGAATCGAGCTAGCAACACGCACGAAACGGGCGCGTCTCTCCACCTGGCGTCATCACATCCACTTCCCGCCAAGGATCCTTTTTTCCAGGGTCAGGACTCATCAGAGACTCCGAAAATTTTTCTACCGTGTCGGCTGCCCACACGCCCCCTTCAAGCCATTATTCACGCCTCCTCCCAACTTACCAATGACCTCGCCGAAGTACCGAGTACCTTTGACCCTCGGCCTCTCTCCTACGCTTCTTGACGCACCATCGCCTTTTCTTCGCATCGGCCGGCGCTGTTTTCCCTCTCTCTCATAAGAGACCCACTCCCCCAACATCCGTTTTTTTTATTTTGTTCTCTGCAGTCCGTTGCACTTTTTCTCGTCTCTCCACCTTTTCTGGGCGAAGAACTCCGAGGTCAGGAAAATAAGAAAAGGAAACAGCAGAAGCAAAGGCAAAAAAACTGTTGACCCCCCTTCCCGCCAACGCTCGCTCGCATCACTGCATCCGAGCCAGTCACGACCCTCACGCGCCTTCCCTGTCTTTCCATACACCCCCCCTTGTCGCCTTCGTCCTCCGAAGTCGCCCACCCCCCCTTCTTACCGCATTCCACCGTTCCTGCCCTGACAGGTTGCCGCAAGAAATATAAGGCATCCCGGCCCCATCTGGCTCCACTTCCGACCCTCCCCAAAACCACCACGTCCTCCAAACGGCAAGCAATTCTGGAGCCTCATCCCACAAAAGCCCACCCGGCCCCAAAACACACACAAACATCCAGCAACCACACGCGCGCGTGCCCTGCATCCTCTTTTTGCGGCTCCCTCTCTTGTCTCTCTTGACGGCATTCTGCTCGACTGGGACTCGAACTGCACGGCCACTGCCGAGTGCTTGTTTTTTCCGCTCGCACCCACAGCTTCTCACCGACCACCCCCGGCCATCCATCCAAGGATACCGACTCTCCCCATACACTACGGGCAGACAAGCAGCAGATCACCTGCTCCCAGTCTCCCTCTCCGCCTCCTAGGTACTTACCATACCTACACATTCCCAGTAGCGCCGGTCTTTCTACGGGCTCCATCGCTCCCCGGCCTCCGTGCAGCTGCTTGCCAGGGAACGCGTTTTCTTCCCACTCTTTTCTCTCCTCGACCTACTTCTACCTTTCCCCTCCTACCATCATCCGGCTAGCAAGCCCTGAGTAGCATGGACGCGTCGCAGTACTCGACCAATGGTATAAACTCGGCGACCACTGGATCGTACCCATCTCCCCCACCCGCCGTCACGCCTCATCAACTCTCACAACACAACTCCCCGCTGCCCCAGCCGCAACCCACGTTGCCGCCTCTCCAACCTCAATCATCCGCCATGAACCAGATGTACGGGAGCAACCCGCACACGCCGCGCACCCCCGCGACGCCCAACACGCCCAACTCGACCACCGGCACCAACGGCGCTCCCATGGCAAGCTACCCTCAGAGCCAGCATGGTGGCCGCGGCGGTCCCTACCAGATGCCTGGTAACTACCCGCCTCCTCCTCAGGGATACCCCGCGACCACGGGCATGATGCCTCAGAACACGCTGGCTCCGTCGCACCCTCAGCCCATTGCTCCCGCTCCCGCGGGCGGTCGCGTCCCTCCCAACCTGCGCCCGATGCCCCCCGGCGGTGTCATGCCTCAGCCTGGCGTCCAGTCCCCCTATGGCCCTGCCGGCCTCATGCAGCAGCCCATGCCCGACGGCGATCAGCCTACTCACGTTGTTGGCTCTCAGGGCCGTCGTGGCATTCTGCCCAGCGCTCCCGGTCGTCCTGCCGCGCCCCAGGCTGGCACTGCCGCCGCAAAGAACACCGTGATTCCCGTCAAGGATGCTGACGGCAAATTCCCCTGCCCTCATTGCACCAAGACGTACCTGCACGCGAAGCATCTGAAGCGCCACCTCCTCCGTCGTAAGTACTCTCACGATGTCAATTGCCACCTCGACGTTCACTGACGCGTTCCTCGCAGACACTGGCGATCGCCCTTACATGTGCGTTCTGTGCCGCGACACGTTCTCGCGCAGTGACATTCTCAAGCGTCACTTCCAAAAGTGCTCCATTCGCCGCGGTAACCCTACCGGTGCCAGCCACCTGTCGCACCCCCAGGCCCACGTCAAGAAGAACCAGCAGGCCCAGCAGAAGGCCGCTGCTCTGGCTCAGGATGGTGACCTGAACCACCTGAACGGCCTCAGCAACATGCCCGGCGATGGCATGGTCCAGCCCTTTGGCATGATGTCCCAGGTTGGCGATCAGATGTCCAACCTGACAAATGATCAAAGTCAGTTGTCGCGCTCTAGCAGCCTGACTCGTCTTGACAACGGCAATAACCAAGACAGACGTGGAATGACAGGTCCCGTCATGGGCGCGAACGGTCAACCCGCCTACAACGGCGACGTTAACAGCCCCATGGCTCCCAACATGAACCAGCAGATGCCCAGCTACAGCATGCCCCCTGCTCAGAACGGCATGCAGATGTACGGCGGCCAGAACCCCGGTCCCCAGAGCGGTCTTGACTGGGCTCAGATGTTCCCTGGCGGTAAGTAGTGCGAAGTACCCTCGTCTTTTCGTAGCCCCTAATGCTTATCATCAGACGCAGATCGCGGCCAGACTAGGGCTTAGGCGTGACGTCGAACACGCAGGAGCACTCGTACCGCCGCAAGTCGCCGGTTCGAGATATGGGCAACTGGTCGACAACTGTTCGCTCCCGCCTGACTCGACACCGTCCTCCACTTCCATTGACCGTTGGATGGATGGTGAGTGCGCGGGAGCAACTACCAGCCAGTATGAAGGTTACCTTTAGGCATATCCACGTGGCATATGTTTATTGGAGCTTATCGGCAAAGAGATGGCACAGCAGCTATTCTTCCCTGCCTACAATTGGCAAGCCAGCCATATTTACGTTTTCCACAACCAGGGCCGATGGTTCTTATTGGCCACCAAACAACCTGATTTGCGACTCGTCCAGTCACTGGGATTGACGGCTTCGCACCACGTTCTACGTTCGAGGGTGTTGGCGCTGGTGGCGGTCGGGCTGCAGGTTGGAAAACAAACAACGTTTGCCAACAGCTGTCGTCGACCGGATTCGAAAATACTCCTGTTCTGTTCGCAACCGGCAGCAACCAGCAACCGATCTGCGGACGATCGGTCGAGGCCAAAAACATCACTTTTCTACCAACTGCATATCGGGGCGTTGATCTGCTCTTATTTTTTTTTTTCCCTCACTTCCGGCTCTCGTTTCCCTTTCGACTCATGCGCGTTTCGTTCCCTTGGGAGCGTCAAATGCGGCGTGTCTCGATTCTGTTCTCATGCATCAAAGCCGGACTGGCGGTTCGTTCTGATATGCATTTCTCAGAGGGTGGTGCTGCGCTATGATAGACTGGAGATGGAGTTGGCAATGCATTAGACTTCCGAACTGATAGAAAGGGGGGCTCTCGGGCTGCCAGGGAGGCGGCCCCCTTGAGACTGTCACGATACTCATGGCTTCTGCTGATGATGACTGGGGCATGGTTCTTTTCGCGACACGGCGTGGCTCTGAGCCCATTGACCGATGTTGGGTGGGCGGTATTGTCGTTTGTTTGTTTGTTTGTTTGTTTGTTTTCCCTGTCTATTCTCGTTCTGCGTCGCGCGTATACGACCAACAAAATCGGCGAAGTCGGAAGGGGTGTTCACAAGAGCATTCAAAATGCTGAAGCACTCTACACACTCAGCCAGGCAGTAGTCTAGACTTAGAGAGAGCAATGTTCAGATTGACCCGAAACCACTTGTTTGTTGCGCAGTGCCGAAGCATCATACACATGGACCTAATTCAGGATTCGAGAGTATCTCCAAGGAGATATGCCCATGCCGGGATTCCCGTCATCTTTGCTATGCCGTTTATTACTTGGCTTTGCCATATCTGCAGTCAAGTTCTGGATCGGCGTGTTGTTTTCCCGGGCATTGTGTAACATCGCCCAAGACGGAGAGCTGTTGATGGTCAACCACATTCACTCACCACGTTGGCTATTTCCTGCGATGTTCTTTACTCGATGATCATAGAGTCCCAATGACTGCACTTCTCGAGCGTGGCGAGGCCCAGCCGTCTGCAATGCAGGCCCAAGTTGAGTACGAGACTCGTAATGGCACATAATTTCGAGTGTTCGAGTTCTACAACTTGGAATCTGCCTGTTGATTCGTGGAAGTCGAACGTCGCATAGCATAGTCCGGGTCGCATTTCCGTTCACTCAGCCCGAGGGCCTAGATGTCTGGCCTCGCAATTGGGCTTGCCTGATATATACTCACCTGCACAGGATTCGATGTTGGTGAGGCCCGGGCGGCGCATGGTGGGCTGAGATAAATCGACCCTGTGGGGTGCGGGTAAAAGTTGAAGCTTTTCAACCTCACTCACTTCCTGAGCCTCTTCAAGTAGTTGCCCTCCTTTACAACGTTGCGGCAGAGCCCATCCCTGGCCACAGCAACCGGATTAGCCTGAAAGTGAGACTCAGTCGCCATTCAAAACTTTCTGATTCTGCCATGATTACGTTGGCTCACATTCCACCAGCACTTGAACGGGCAAAGTCCTCCTCTTGATCGTCATCCCAACCCCGAACTATACGTAAACTCACCAGCATAACATGTTGAAGTAAGTCTCCTGCATCAGAGACACTGCTATCTTTGCCGTTGACTACGACGGGATTCTCGTTCCCTCGCCTCGCCCAACGACGACGCTGACTTGGCCAGATCCTACAAGAACCTCTCGTCCAAGACCCGCGTCGCAGTTGGCTTCGGCATCATCGCCTGGGGCGTCGCGGGTCTGTACGTCTCCGACCGCGCCGAGGAGACGTACGTGGCACCTGCGGAGGACAAGGCTGTCGTGGATCGCTACGTGCCGCGCGTGACGGCCGTGGACAAGGAGAACGGTGGGAAGTGAGGGCCAGTATCATGAGGCAATGTACTACCAACAATCCCAACGGAACCCCAGGTTCTGGAATCGCTGCTGCGCATCTAGAGTCGGTGCGCCGTTGACACAGACGTGAGCTTCGACGGGTATCATTCGTGTGTCGATAGCAAGTAATGCCCCAGTGTTGTTGTTTCCGGCGATCGGGGGATGGAGACCGCCTTTAAGGAGCAAATGGAGAGCCCGATGCAATTGGATGTGATCAGAATCAACTAACAGTGCTTCAAGACGCTCTACTGGGAGATGACCCCGTGATTGATATATACCATGGCTCTCGTGCCTCCTTCACACCATCCTACATGCCCGGAGCAGATGTCCTATGAGCATGGCATTGAGTGACCGAATCCATCGTTCCCTCAAGAACGATATCGGTTGCCTCTCCCGAGATTGTTTGATTTCGAGGACACAAGGCGACGATATAATTATTACGAGGAGAGCCGCAACTGTCCCGGTCAGCAACCCGGTCATACGGTGGGCTGAAACCTGCATCGCAATGGATGTCGACAGGACCTCCGCATCCGCCAACAGCAGACCCAAAGCGCCGGCGGTGCTCAAGTACCACATCAATCAAGCTCTCACTCCGGCTTGTGTGAATTCGTGCACCTGGCTCGCCGTTCGACCCAGATTCTGTACCCGAGCGCTCGAGATCTGGCCGGAGCCGGGCAGTCTCTGAAATGCGACTGTTTCACAGCCAAGCTGACCTGGAGGCAGGCTCTGGAGCTGGCCACCGGCCGCCATGGCGTCGAGCAACCCGACTGCCGGGCCGCAGCGACGCCGACGCTGGGGTCTCACCCCGCCCAGGAACGCCCGTCTTTGCTTCGACGATGGAGCTTGCACTGACCCTCCTCAGCAGGTTCGCAACTCGGTCCCGAGCGAGGGGGCATAGCGCCAGCATCCGCGAGGCAGACGAGAACCTGTGCTTGCCCAGGAAGGCAGCAGGAAAAGTACGAGATGGGAAATTATGGGATCTGCCATGGCATTGATGTTCCAAAAATGGCATCAGGTTCCTGGAGTTTGGAATGAGATCTGCAGTGATTGCTGGCGGAGCCGGCGCATGACGACTGGAATACGATGCTGGAAGAGGTCACTGCGCCTCCTGGGGCCGGAGGGAGGCGAGGTCGAGGCTCTCGCGCGTTTCCTGCCCCAAAGAAGCTCCAAGACATGAGATTGCGAGGGACGTGTGCTCGATTATTCGCACCACGAAGCATAGCCACTTTGCCACTGTCTGGTCCGGGGCAGCCGGGCAACCAGAAGCCTTGGTCACCGTTCTCGCCGCTGATGGAATCCAGACAACCAGAGTCGGTCCAGCAGGTGACGCGGCTGCCTCCCGTGTGCAGGTGCCACATGCTGGTTCGTGCTGTGCAGCTGAATGAATGAGGCTCCTCTCCATCCCTCGGTATCGTGTGGGGTCGAAGGACCCTGGATCGCCATCAAGATGAAGCATCGATGTGGCCTGGGCGTGGTGCCGGGTGAAATGAGAGGCCCATGTGTGATGAGAACTTTGATCAGCCCCCGTCGGGATCTTGCAGAGGCCGTGCAGAATCATTGATGAATGCCCGGCCCGCAGGCTCACCCGCCCCCCTGAGGCGGTTTTGTGTGTACTGTATTGTATGTATGTACTACGGATGGCCGTTGGATGTTCCAAACAAACCACTAGCCAGGAACGAGCACGTGAGACGGCCAGCGAGAGGAATGCAGAGAGACGAGCAAGGGCTCGTGCAGAGAGTCTCTGGAATGTGGACTGGACGAACCGCTTTGCCCCTGAACTCCCCCCGCATCACACGGCTGGCGGCATGAACTGCGGAGGACGGATCCGACTCGCGAGGGTGGTGTCTGTCGTGTGTGGGCAGGCGGGGTAGGGTAGCAGGATGTGATCATATGAAGTCGCATCGTCGTCCACGGTGACGATGGCGAGCTTCATAGCGCGGAGGAGGTCAAGATCGGTCGCGGGGCGGGGCGATGAGACATTGGTGGTGATCCTGAGCGCCAACCTCCTCTCGAGGCAACTGATAGCCAATCCGGGCTGCACGACAGCTTGCCCAGACGCTGCGTCTCCGAGGGGACTGCTTCCCGGTTTCTTTTCCCATGGTAGAATTCCGACGAAAGGCCGTTCAGCGCAACAAGCATCCATCCTCTCTCCTACCCTGCCTACTTACCTCAATCTACGTCGCGGTTGATCCAATGCAGGTCCCGCGATGCCGTGCGATCGCAAACGGGATGAGAGGCTCCGGATATGCGAGAAGGGAAGGGATGCGAGACCAACTGCCGCCCCTGGTGGTGATGAAAGAGGAGCTACATGCTAGCCAGGAACGGCAGACAGAGTGGCACACCACCACCAGGTTCGGAGCTTTTCGCTTCCTGTTGGTTGGACAAGCTGCCCGACCCCTATCTACGCTGGCTACTCATGTTTGAGGCGACGAGCGAGTCTGGCGTGTTGTTCGCAAGGATGGCGCGGCATGTCAAGGGCTCCTTTTCTCTCTCTCTCTCTCTCTCTCTGTCGCTCTCTCTCATCGTCCCCCTTGCTTCTTCTTTGCAAGTGCGACCATGTCTGGGGACAACCGAGTGCCCGGGCCAAGTGATCAACAGAGGCGTCGGGGTTGGCACCGAGTAAGTTCGGCGGTCGGAAAAGCAAGAGAGAGCGAGCGAGAGGGCCAAAGGGCGCCCGTCTGTCTCAACGGCCGTTCGTGAGGTTTCTTCTTCTGCTGCCGCCGAGTCATCTGCATCGACCACCGGCGCCGTCGATGGCCAGCTCTGGAGGCTTTGAAACGCTTGATTGATGAATGGGGGAAGAGTTGGAAAATTCTGCTCTGGCATGAATCAGCCAATGCCCGAGTAATCAAGCCCGTCTCTTTGGGGACAAGGTCGACGACGATGGCGGCGGACGGGCTTGTCAAGTTGCTGGTCTGGCCGGCGCTTGTCACCTCGCTCGAGGTACCGATTGGGGCCCCTCGGCTGCTGAGGCAACCCTTTCCATGCCACCAGGTCACCTTGGCACCTCATCCGACAGGCGGGGCGGGGTACGTCTGTCACTGACAGCGATCGCTCCGTCCACTAAAAAGTGTCACGTCCAGCGTGCCTACGGCCAGGCCTGCCCGTTCAGTGGCTTGCTGCAAGGCCCGCCCCAGCTTGCTGCACCTTTCCATTCGGGCACTTACATCAAGACCGCGCCATTCCCTTTACGGTTTGGCCGATGATGCAGCACGAGCCCATGCCACGCCTCTCTGCCCACTTTTTCGGCCGCCGACTCCACTGCGGACGCATTGGACCTTTGTTCTTGGGCCTGTCCCACCCAGATTCGTTCACAGAAACAAGAGATGACCGGGTCATCAACAAGTCTGGACGGCCAGTCTGTCAGAAGAGCCTGACGCCTTTTTGCTCTCGACCTTCTCTCACCTTCTTCTCGCCCGACCCGACACCCGGAGAGGGATACAATAATTACAGTCTGATCTCGACTCGACCCGACGCCGACCGAGAACGAGCCTCTCTCATCTCGTCCCCGTCTTCCGCCCATCCATCCATCCATCCCGCCGCCGCTTGGGCCGCCACCGCCGAAGGCGACCATCTCGTACAGTCCTCCTCTACGAACACGGATACCACCTACCTCACCACTCCTGCAGCTCCCTTCCTTTTTCTTCCTGGCACCCCCTCCATCCTCTGTCTCTCCGCCACCCGCCTCATCAAGATCAGGTCGCCCCGGCTTCTCCCAGCACTCTCTCGCAACTCACGGCCAGTACGGACCCGATGCCGTGCTGTCGCGCTGCGTAGATGGAGCAGCCTGCCGGCCCTGCTGATTGCTTTCGACCTTTCAACCTTTGATCACATCAGCACAACGCTATCAGACGGATCCCCTCTCACTCCCTGCCCGCCGGAGCTCCCGCTTCTGCGACTCGCGGAGGCTGGAGCAAAACACCAAGGAACAGGCCGCCCTTGAAAGCCGGACAGACGTCATGCAGCGCTTCTCCAACCTGCTCCCCGCGTGGGACAGGAGGAAGTCGGGCGCAAGCGTCACCTCGACCAAGTCCAACCTCAGTGCGACTGCTTCTGACAGGCGCCCCAAGCCTCTGTCGATGCTTTCCACGACGTCACGCGTTGCTCGCGAAGACTTCTGGCCTGCAACCCTCGACAAAGAGTGTGATCGCGCGGCCAGGATCCTCAAGTCCTTCTCTTGTATGTTGCGCATGTCGCTGTCGTCTGAAGATGGCCTTCCCATCCTGCTCCTCTCATGCGCTAACGCTTCCGCCAGCCGACGGTTACCTCGCACCACTCCATGACACCGCTCGTACTCAACTCGGTTCCGATGACGCCGCCGAACCACCAAGCACACCCGCGCAAACATTCAAGAGGATCCCGCCGCGGATTATCCAGAATGCCGCCGGCATCGCCATCTTCACCTGCATGCGCTCCGGCTTATGGATGACTGGCTCGGGAGGCTCTGGCATCATCATCGCCCGAAAGGCGGATGGCACCTGGTCTCCCCCGTCAGGCATCATGCTGCACACTCCGACGCTGAGCTTTATCATCGGCGTAGACATTTACGATTGTGTTCTAGTCATTAACAACATGGCGGCCCTAGAATCACTAATAACGAGATCCAAAATCACACTCGGTGAAGACATTCGTCTCACCCAAGGACCCTTGATACCGCTCGACTCGGTTGAGGACGACCAGCGATGGCGCGAATTCGACGACACCGTTCTCACGTATCTGAAAGCGCGAGGCCAGGCCCAGGTCGTCAACCTCCACGGGTGCATTCTCACGGAACGAGGCAACGAGAACGAGAGGTTCTACTCGGATTGTGTGTCACCATCAGATATTCTTGCCGGCAACGTCTCTCGGAATGTCGCGGAAACGAGACCACTTTTCGAAGTCATCAAGGCCGCCGAGGGCAGAATTGACGCGGATACCGCCATTATCAACCAACTTGGGGCCCAGCCAGCCCCCGGAGATGTCATGATCGCGAGCCCACGGGAATCGCCGGCGTCACCCACGACTCCGTTTGGCCTCCCTTGCGCCGATGATCCTGACCCTTTCGGCATTCTGGCCCTGGAGATGGCCGGTCTGGAGATTCGCGAAGCCGGTACCAGATTGCGACCTGGTAGCCGTCAATTTGAGTACAGTCCTGGCCCGGCTAGTCCAGCCTTTTCCAAGTTTAGCCGCCAGAGCATTCAAACGCTCGTGTCAGACAGCAACCGTGGCAGTTATATGTCGACCCGGACAGAGCGAACCAAGATGTCCGACGCATACACTCAGACAGATGTCAATGGGACCCCTGGAACGACCCCAAGTCAATGCCCCAGCGAGGATGGCATTTCGACGGATAGCATTCCTGTTTTGAAAGAGCCTAGAGAAGAAGAGGAGGTGGACTACACCAAGATCGACCTCACCCCCCTGCGAAAGATTAGCGGCACCCAGTCCGTCGATGGAGCGACCATGACCGAGAGCGCCACCAGTGCCGACGACCAGTCCAGGACAGATTCGAGCACCACTGATGATGCTGCCACCAAGGCGTCAAGCGTCTATACGAAAGACGATGTAGTCTCGACGCATGAAGATGAGGATGACCACGACGCAGACGACGAAGACGACATGAGCGATGATGACGAGGAGCCTGTTATCTATGAAATTGCGTCCGTGCAGCCCGCGGCACGTACGGCCATGGTTGCGGCCCCTGTTCAAGTCAAAGGCTCACTGGTCAACATCCCGAAGCGGATCCCCCCTCCTCTGCCTGCGCGCAGTGCGGCGAGGGTATCTCGCGCACGAAGCGAGATGGGCGATGTCAGCCATCTTCACAGCCCAATGTCCAGCACCTTCTCCCCGTCACCAAGGCGGTCACTGGACCAGGCTGCGGCGAAAACCGAGATTCGTGAAATTCCCTCGATCCGCGAGCCATCCGCAGAGGATTCCAGAGAGAACTTGGAAGTCCCTGCCATTGACGCTTGGACTCAGAAGGTGCCAGTCCTGGAAGTGCCGTCCACCGAGAACGACCGAGAGGTTGGAAAGACTGAGGATGTCCATATCGCCGACGAGAAGCTCTCTGCGAACCTTGTTGCGAAACTCGACGACAAGGAGCCGACGTCGGAGAAGTCGGAGGAAGACTCCGCTGTCACCCCTCTTGCCGAGGTCGATAACCCATCACTAGCCCTTCCTTCCAAGATGGGACCAGGCGCATTCCCATCGGACGATGATACGGAGCTGTTTGTCCCTCCCGCGAGAAATCCCAAGCGAACATCAAAGACTGAGGAGAAGGTGGAGGACACTTTACTCTCCAAGCCTATCCAGAGCGTCGCCTAGATGATTACTTTCGACCGTCGCAGCAAGACTTTTATCACATTATACCGGAGCACGGCTGGCATGCCGACTCTTGTCTCCGGGTTCGGCAAAGTTTTTGTCGTATTTCCTTATCAGCCTATTCCCCGAGGCTTAACTTATGAGGCGTTCATGGGACTCGTGATATCCATGGAGAGTTGATGGCCAGGGGGCCGGAAGAGGGACGGGAAGATCTGTTGGTCGAGGAGCACAGCGACTCTACTTAACTTGTCCCGTCTGTCGGACAGCAGCCTTGATGATCTAGGGCGGACTATGGAGTTTATTGTGTACAAAGGACGGACCTGGTTGGCGTGTATTTCACGACTCTTATGACAAGGACACACTTTCATGGATGGTTAGGTGACCATATTTTAGGGGCATCCCCCATCGCTACTAGCTACCTACTTCATGCTGCCTTCATCACTTGGGAGGTTAGCTAGCAAAGATAATGATGAATTATGGAAGGAACGCAAGCACAAGGACAATCAACCATCATCCAAAGCACTGACCGGCGTGCGCCGTCGCCGTTGCGGCAACCCAACCATAGAAGAATTCTCCGGAGCTGCAGTTCTCCTCCTATGCCCTCAAGTTGATCTTGCTCTTTCTCTTTCTCTTGCTCTTGCTCCTCCACGTCTTCCTTTCACTCGCCGATCCATCAACATCACATCACCATGGCTGATCATAAGGATACGCCCCTGGGTGCACAATGCCCTTGGAACTCCTGCGTCGGAAAAGGGAATAATAATATTCCGAAGATGCCTAAGAAACCAGCCAATCACCGAAGCGAGATGGAGTCAGGCAGCTCGGCAAATGGCCCAACCAGCGTCAAACCAGCAGGCGCCTCACGCGCAACCAATTCCCCATACAACCTTCGACAGCGAAACCCGAAGCCAGTCGCCAACGCGACATCCCCGAAGAAGCGTAGAGGTCGCCCCCGGAAGCAGGCTGCTCACACCCACAACGGCCTCAACTCTCCCGACGGAACCCCGACTCGCCTCAACCCCCCGCCGTGTTCTGATCCGGCCATGTCGAGCCAAACGGGCAAATGGCGCGAGGAGCAGGTGCTCATCATCTGCCCCGGCAGCCAGACGACCCTCGCCCAGCTCGGCTGCCACGAACTGACGCCGCCCGCGCACCGCTTCCCGACGCGCATGTTCAAGGACGACGAGACTGAGGACTGGAGACCGTACCACACGTTCAAGCGCAAGAAGGGCGCTGGCCTTACCAATGGCGCGTCCACGATCGCGACCCTGACCCTGGGCGACAAGACCGACGACGATGATTGGGAGTGGGTTGAGGATACCGACTCGACCGAGGGCGCTGTGTACCCAATTCAAGGTGAGCGCGCCATCTCTATCGCTACGATTGCACAATCACGCAATGGAGGGCTCGTTCAGTGCTGACAGTCTTTCTTTCTAGGCGGTCGCATCGTCAACATGAAGGCCTTCCTCGCCTTCCTCGACCACGTCCACAGCCAGCTCACTACCACCTACCACAACACCCCCATCATGCTCATGGCTTCCCCCCAGTGGGCCCGTTCTGACGTCGAGACGATTACGGGCTACATCTTCGAGAAGACCCGCACACCTGCCCTCTGCATCATGCACAGTGGCCTCGCCACTCAGTACGGTCTGAAGTGGCCCAGCTTGACCGTGGTGGACATTGGCTACGAGAAGGTCGACGTCACCTGTATTTACGAGGGCTCGGTCGTCAACAACAGCACCCTCGGCTACCCCTCTCCCGATTGCTTCATCTCCGGCGGCGAGGTCTTCACCCAGAAGCTGCTCAGCCTCCTCAAGGACAAGGACTTCACCTACGACATGGCGGAGCAGCTGAAGAAGAGCCACATCTGCGAGGTCCTGCCGTACGCCCCAGACCATGATAAGCTCATGGAACTCCCGACCGCGTCTACGGCAGGTGCGCCTGCCGCCCCCGCCGCTCCCGAGCCAGTCAAGGTAGCCGAGGTCGCGAAGCCTGTCGTCGAGGCCGAGGAGGGCACGGAAGAGACACGCCCCGATGAGGACGGCGTGCTAGACGTCGCCAGCATTGTCACGAGCGGCAACACCCGCGAGTTCCTTGCCAAGAAGGAAAAGGAGAAGGGCGAGAAGGGCAAGGGTCGCAAGGGCAAGGCTCAAGAGGCAGAGCCCGCAAAGCCCACGAGGCTGCCCAACTCGAAGAGGACGCACAACATTTTCCACTATGAGGAGGTCATCCAGGAGGAGGTCTTCCCCGAGCCCCCTCCGACCAACGGTACGAATGGCGCCGCGGCGGCTAAGGAGGGCGGCGAAATCAAGGACGTCGAGATGACAGACGAACCCAAGCCTACAGAGGCCGCGGCTCCTGCGGCTGCCACAGAAGGCGATAAGCCTGCGGAGGCCACGACTGAGGGCGACAAACCCGCTGCCGAGACAGCGGGTGCCGAGAAGCCCGCTGAGACGACTGAGAAGGCCCCCGAGGCTGCTCCTGAGGCGGCTCCAGTGACTGTATCTGAGAATTCCCAGCCCGCCGCGGATGCCAACGGCGCCGAAATCAAGCCTGAGACGACACCGGCACCAGCTCCTGAGGCTGTCGCTCCAGCCGTGCCCGCCACCACAACCACCGAGACTGCCCTCACGGTCCCGGCTGTGCCGCAGGAGCCCCGCATCGAGAACAAGCGGGTGCGTCGCGACATTGAGGTTGGTTTGGAGCGTTTCAACTTTGCGGACCGCGACGAGATTGACCGTATCGTCACCACAATCTATCGAAGCGTTCAGGGCATCAGCGACATGTACATGCGTCCCGCTTGCTGGGACAACCTTGTCTTCGTTGGCAACGGCTCGCGCCTCCGTGGCCTCAAAGAGAACATCATCCAGAGGCTCATCGCGCGCCACCTCATCTCCCCCAGCACTGCGACCATGTTCACCTCGGAGCTGCCCTCTAACATCGCTACGCCCACGGGCACCGGCTCGCAGACTCCCACGAGCTCCTACGCCGGGATGCCCCACCAGCTCCCCAACGCCTCCTCGGGCGTCAACCCCCTCCTCCAGGCTGCGACCACGGCCTCCGGCTACGGCGCTGCCGGCGGCCCCGGCACCCCAGGTGCGCAGGGGGAGGTCGCGGGCCAGCAGCACCACTCGACCCACTTCCACAGCCAGACGCCCACGAGCATCAAGCAGGCGGCCCTGCCGACGTACCTCGCCGAGTGGACGAAGCACGGCTTCGAGGAGGCCATGTTCCTTGGCGCGCAGGTTGCCTCGCGCCTCGCCTTCTGCGTGCACAACCTCGACATGGCGGGTCTCGAGGCCCAGAAGCAGATGAGTCTCAGCAGAGTCGACTACAAGTATGTTCCCCCCACAGATCAACTATGCGGACACTGTCCTGACCGGCCACAGCGAGCTTGGCCCCAAAGGCATCCGCACCCACTCCATGCTGACCTGAGAGGCTGGCAACGCGAGCCACGTGTCCAGCACGAGAGCTTGACGCCGAGGATCGGGCGCAGCACGTACAAAGGTGCTCGTTAGACAATGGCGGCGAGAAGAGAGATGGCGTCTGAGCGCGTGTCTTTGCTATACGATTAACCATGGCGCATCGCCGATGGCCTACAGCCGGCAGGCAGGTCGAGGCCTTTTGGCAGGTATTACACGGGGAGTTGAGGTCTTGTCTAAGCACACAAAAGCAAAAGGGAAGGGTTCTTGCAGCAGCGCATCCAGGAGACGGAGGTCAAGCCGACTGGCGGCGACCTTGATGGCGAAAGGAATGGCATGGATGGCCTGTGTGGACTTGTTTTGCTGTGGATTGCGGGATGTATGAGTATTTTAGCTTGGGGAATGATACCTAAATACAACGTCAATGTCAAGAATGGGCTGCGGAGAGGTGATATCGATGATGACCCCTGCGCGCCCTTCCGAAGACTCGGCAGTAAGACGGAGCGGAGAACCCTTCCGAGTGGGGCCGGATCGGATCGTGGGAAACACGACAGACCTAGGCCGGAGTTTGAGTGAGTAAACGACCTTCTTCTCTAACTCCCGCTGTTTGGTACACATCTCCGAAGTCCCCCTTTCTCATCTCGGATTCCCCAGCTGAAGCGACTCTCATCGGCTACTCAAAACCTTCCAGCATGTCTCGCCGCAACATCAGCTCCGGCTCCGCCTTTGAGGCAGAGATCGGGTACTCGCGCGCTGTCGTCAGCGGCGATTGGATCATCGTCTCCGGCACCACGGGGTGAGTTGGCGGCCTCCCTCCCCTGACTCAATGAACAAGCTGACCAACACGTCTACAGGTACGACTACAAGACCGGCGAGATTTCGGCGGACGTGGCCGAGCAGGCCGAGCAGACCATGAAGAACGTCGCCGCTGCTCTTGCAGAGGCCGGTGCTTCAGTCAAGGATGTTGTCAGGGTGCGCTATATCTTGCCCGACAGGGTTGATTTCCCCAAGACGTGGCCGGTGCTGAAGAAGTGGTTCGGCGATGTGAGGCCCGCGGCGACGATGATCCAGTCGGGGCTGATGAAGGAGGAGATGAAGATTGAGATTGAGGTTACTGCCAGGAACTCCAGTGGGACCGTTCTGCCTGAGCGGAAGCCTGTTCCTGACATCTTTTGAGGTGTCTGTTCAAGTTGCTATGTATTTAGCGGATGGGAGCTTCATATCTCCGGGGCCTTCTGTGGTGGTTTTTGCTGTTTGGCCAGTTTTCAGGGGTAAACATCAAAGTCGGTCGAAAGCGCTCCCCACCTCAGTGAAGAATGATCTGGAAGTTGATGAGGTCCTAGAGCGCTCCTTCCCTTGGTAGCAGCTCCTGCCCCAGAAGCCTGCCTGCAAGGCTAGCACGAATTCAGGTCATCTGCAGTTTTCTGAAACCTAGAGCTCCTTCCCGTACCTTCGCAACCACCTGGGGCATTCACTCAGGCTCGGGCGGCAGGAATCGGGTTCCGGCTGGTTCTTCCACCAACAAAACCTCCGTCTCTCTCTTGTCCCCCCAAACAGTATTTCTCTTTCTTCAACGCAGGCACACTTTGACCTTGTGGCCGGCGTGTCTGTCTGTCTTTACTCCCCGATCTCCCCTGCTCTCTTATCAAGATCACAGCTCCCCAAGCCTGTCCCCGAGACGCACAGCACATTCTGCCAAATCCTGATACAGCCGCCCGAGATGGCCGACGTATCCTCGCCCTTGTCTTCGGCCACCGAGAGTCTCGACCTGGACTCGCCCACTCGTGATCCTCACGGCGACACATCGTCGTTTGAGCCTACCCCCGAGCCTCGGTCTGATAACACCGACCCGGACTTCGCTCCTGCCACTCTGGAAGAGGCCGACGATGCCTGGCAGCCCAGCCGCTCCCAAAAGCCTGCCAGCGTGGTGAGCGTCGCGGATGCTGAAGATGAGCCCCCGGTCAAGAAGCGCAGGGTGGCCGCCAAGAAGAAGAAGGGCGGTGCAAAGGACCTCTACCCAGAGGGCTTGCCGCGTATGACTCGCCTCGGCAACAACACGTACGGAATCAATACAGGCCCTCTTTGTGATGGCATCGACTGGGATGAGATGGCCGTTCCCGTCATCAAGGAGCAGCTCATCATGCGCGGCATCAAGCACGACGGAGCCAGGGCCGCTTTGGTCGACCGTCTCAAGAACTGGCAGGATTTCAATGAGGAGGACGGGAGACAGTTTCATCAGCTCACCCATCAGGCTGCCTTCGAATACGACCCCATTGAAGCCGGAATCCTTGGCGCCTCAGCGGGAGGCAAAAGGCAGAACCAGGGTGTCAACGACAAGACTGTGACAGCTGCGAACAAGATCAAAGACGAGCTCATGTACTTGATGTGTCGTGACGATGTCAGATGGGGCGATGATTTCGATGGCGGCAAGGGCACCATTGACTCGGCTACCTTTGTCATTCTCAGCAACAGTGGCTCTACGTACAACGTCGGCGTTGGAAAGTCGCATTCGTGTGATTGCATTGCCAAGGTGAGCCTTACATGATGCTCTCTCCTCAAACTGTTCATTCTGACGCGGCCTAGAAATACAACCCTTCCGGTCACTGCAAGCACATCCTCTGTCAGTCAATGCATCCCTACTATACAAGTCCAGAACCTGGATAGACTAACAAGAAGCTAGACGTTCTGATCTACATCCTCCGCGCTCCCACTCCCATCATCGAGCAGCAGAAACTTTCTTCCGAGGTGGTCAACATGGTCCTGCAGCATGTCTATGAATTCCGGCCCACCCAGGATCAGATCGCCGCTGACCCTACCATGAAGGACGGCATTCCCAAGGACAAGGACGGTAGCGACTGTCCGTTTTGCTTCAAGCCTCTGGACGAAACGCCGGCTGTCTGCTGCAACAGTTGCGGTCGACACACCCATAACGACTGCTTCGCCCTGTGGGCCTCCCGTAGCCTCTGGGGTGTGAAGTGCCTCGTCTGCCAGGCCCCTTGGAGGCAGGAGATTCCAGAGATGAAAGAACCCGCTTCCCCCAAGAAGGATCGTGCCCCCAAGCGCATGGTGGAGTACGAGGAGGACGCCAGATGGTGAAGGGCACATCGACTGCATGGACATCTGGTACTGGAATCGGGGTATATTGCTTGCCAAACGGCTGGATTATGTGACGGAACAGGGTCACCAGAATTGTGTGTGGAAAGTCGGAACCTGCTCATGTCGAGAGTTGGACCATATTGGCGTGCATTTTGTCAATCATTCGAGCTCGAGGGCAATGCAGAATGAACGGTATCTGCTAGGCAGGTAGTAACTAGAGCAGGAGAGGCCCCGTCAAGGCTCCAACGCCAAACATGGCCGCCATGGTGATGAAGCTTGAGGTTGAGAACATGGACATGCCGCTGACGCCGTGCCCGGAGGTGCAGCCCCCTGATATCCTTGACCCGACCGCGAGGAGGAAGCCACCGGCGGCTGCGAAAAGGGGCGACACGGAAACCTGGCCCGGGGGAGGCGCAAACTCGGGCCTCAGGGTCGCCAGCCCCCACGAACCAGCGGCGATGCCCAGGGCGAAGATGATGTTTTTGGCCTGGGGCGGTGATGCCCCTCGGAAGGCATCGCCGCGGATGACCCACCAGAAGTACCTGCCCGCCTCGTCGTAGGAGGTCGACACGCCGACCATGGTCTTGCGGGAGAGGACGCTGAAGAGCTGTGCCAGGCCGACGACGGCGCCGCCCAGCGCGGGCGCGAGGGGCACGCTGCGGATGCTTTCAGGGGATGCCAGGACGGCGGCCCAGCAGAGGGCCTCGAAAGCGGCGAAGAAGGGGATCTTGCTGGCGCCCAGCTGCTCGTAGAGGGTGAGCTTGGCGGGTGTCGCCGCCTTCTCGTCCGCGGCCGGGGCGGAGGCCGCGGCATTGCGGGCGATGAGGTCTGAGATGAAGCCTGTGTAGGCGATGCCGCCGAGGGCGGAGCCGGCGAGTGCGTAGAGGCCGGAGGGGATGCCGGTGGCGGCCTGGGAGACGACGGTGCCGGGACATGCGCCGGAGAGGGCCATGCCGAGGCCCTGGAGGGCGCCGCCAAGGATGTTGCCATCGAAGGGGCCGAAGACACCCATGCGCGAGGCGGAACGCGGGGTGGGGTGGTAGAAGTCCAGCTTGTCGAGGACGACGACGATGATGCTGTGGTCTGGTTAGGGGTCGGGTGTTCATGATTCTTGGGAGAGGGGGGAAGGGACTGACGAGCTGCTGGCGGTTGCGGCCAAGAAGGTCTGGAGCATGTGCCAGTCTTGGAGCTTGAGCTGGCTGGCGATGATGCCGGGCTGGTAGACGCCGGCGGCGACGAGGGCGGCGCCGAAGGCCACGCCGGAGAGGGCAGTCGTGGCCATGGTCAATGGGAGTGCCGGTGGACGTTGAAGTTGGGGTGAGGTGCCGGAGCTGCAGGTTTTGTCTGGCTGGGGTGGTCGGCAATGAGTGAGTGAGAGGGCTGGCCGATCGCACACGGGCGCTAGTGTCACGATGGTGGTGGTGGGTGATGGTTGTCAGGAGGCCACTTTAAGGGCGGGCAAGGGGCTGAAGCACATAACTTATCTAACAACTGAAGGCAAGTGTGAGTAGTTTCCACCTTCCACTGACACCCTGGGCTCAGGTGCTCTTTAGCGGCCGTTTAGCCTGCGGCGCCCTGCCCATTGAGGAATCGGCCGTCCCTCCATTCTGGTTCAGCTCCGTCGACGGCTTCATCAACAAGCTCAGCACAGCAAGAGGCTCTCACAGTGGCCTGTCCAACCGGCCCGCCACCGCGTCCTTGACCATGTCCCCGAATCCCACCATGCAGATGGTTGCCCACGCCGCAACGCCGATGCGCGGGACGACACCGCGGAAGAAGCCAAGCGGCCCGGATGTCCTGAGGATGTGCCTCGATGTGTTCACCATGGTCGGCGACTGCGGCCGCGACGGGTCGGCCTTGAGGGACTGCATCTCGATGCGCAACACCTCGAACGGCTGGTTCCAGCAGGACAGCGCGCCGCCGAGCGTCGAGGCGGCAATCTTCTCGCCCATGCTCAGCTTGTCCGCCTCGCCCTTCCCCTTGATTTTCCGGATGTTGCCCTCGGCGAACCGCGAGATGCCGATGCGGGATGACCAGCCGGTGACCTGCCTCAGCGCAACCGCGTTCACGCCCCTGTTGATGCCCCGGATGCCCTTGGTGCGCAGGATCTCGAGGAAGGTCTCCATCGCGCCGGGGACTCTGCTGGCGCCCGCCAGCACGTTCTTGGCCCGCGTGACCTCGACCGTCTTCATGCAGGTCGTGACGCCCATGGTCAGATATGCCTGCGCCGCGCCGCCGACGACGCCCCCCAGCACCCCGGCCATGGCATTGCTCGCGCCGAGGCTGGCTTTGGCGTGATACTCGACCTCCGTCGACGCGAGGACGAGGACTGCACCCTTGGTGGATGCTTCCAGCCAGGCCTGTGTCGTGTCAGTGAGTACCCGGTCAGGACTGACTGCAGAGGTCCCTTAGTACTCACCCATGGGATGAGACCCTGGTAGAAGCCCCGGGGGCCTCCACGGGCCCAGGTCTTCCGGACCGCGTCCACGAGGGTGTCATTTCGATTTGCTGCGGCCTGCTTACACGGTCAGGCTTGCTGAAGTATAGTATATTACTGGCCCCGTTCTACTCCCGGCTACTGACATGAGTCTTGATGACTTCCATGGGCTGCCCCAAAGTCGTGACTGGTAATAGGAATTGTCAGCACGAGGAAGGCAAAAGTGAAGCCTGGGAAGGATATCTCCAAGCTCTAGCCACGTACCTTGCATGACATTCATACAGGCACCAATGAGGAGGTTCCGCCATGGTGTTTTCCGCTTCTCAGGGGCCGCCGCCGTCATGGGCCCAAACGCGGGCGATGCTTGCAGAGTCGCCATGATGATGTCTTGATCGCAGACATGGTAAATCGAACAGTGAGTGGCTTTGGATGCCACAGAGTTTCCATCTTAATAAGATCGACTCCCTGGGTATCTATCGTGTTCGGTTGTCGCCTCGAACTGGGTGGTCGGATCTATCCGATGCTTCGTTCGGCCGGAATCCGCCCGCTCTTCTGAAGTACTTTGTCTCCTCAACACCAACAACACAACGACCATCACGACCAATATCATTCTGCGCCACGACACCGAATCAATACACCCCGTAATCCATTTGCCTCTTTGTACTACCGGCAACATGACGTCTGCCGGAACGCTCAAACGATTGGCCAAGTTCGCCAGCTGCGATGTGAGAGATCCTGAACAGGCCTTCGCGAAACCCAAGCCAAACTGACAGATTTAAGATTGGCGACGCGCTGGTCAAGCTGCGATACCCCTACGGCGGCTTCCTGGACGGCATTTGTGTTCGGTCGCCCGGGCCGCAGGCCAGCGGAGGGAAGATAATCGGCCCAGCTGTGACGGTCAAGATGGTCGAGATGAGCGACTCGACCTCACCAAAGCCGTCAAAGCACTTCGCGGACTGCAACGAGCCGGGCAAGATCATGTACATCCAACAACCCAGGGGCCTTTATTCCGCCTGCTGGGGAGGCCTGATGTCGACGCGCGCCAAATATCTCGGCGCGGAGGGCGTTGTTGTCGATGGCCGGATTCGAGACATCCGAGAACACCGCGAGAAGGAGTTCCCGGTGAGCATATGATGAACACCTCTACTTGCACTACCCGATGAGCGAGACTGACTCCCGTGACAAGGTCTTCTCCCGCGGCACTTCGATCCTCGGCTCTAACACGTTCACTCGGGCCTCAGAGATCGACATCCCGCTGCAGTTCAAGGGAGATCTCTGGATCAACCCCGGCGACGTTCTCGTCGGCGACGAGGACGGCGTTGTGGTCGTCCCTCCGTCCCTGGCAGAGCAGGTCATTGAGCTCTGCCAGGAGCGCCTTGAGATTGATGAGAAGACGCTCCCTGCCCTGGGCGAGGGCTCTCCGATGGGCGATGCCATCAGGCGATTTCGGAAGTAGCCGGTCGTTCCCCGTCGGACACATCCGGCGCACTGTTTGCCGTTCAACGTGTACATAGATAGATAGCTCTTAGTAGGTGTCTTCGTCGAGACCATAGAGACAATTCGGAGTGCATACTCTCATCAAGTCTCGTCATGCTCCGCCTTCTCCTCTCGCCCAGCAGCCCAGCAGCTCAAGCTGTGCGGCTTCAAGGGTCGCGACCTCATCACAACATGGCCAGCCAGTTTCTACGACTCAACTACTCTCCCAGTGCCCCTGGTTCCGCAAGAAGACAAAACAGACTGCCAGCCGCCTACTACCGCGGTGGCTCATCCCGAGCAGTCATGCTCCGCGAGGATGACCTGCCCAAAGACCAAAGCGCCTGGAACGGCATCTTCACCGGTGTCATCGGCAGCCCGGACCCATATGGCCGTCAGCTTGATGGCCTGGGGGGCGGCATCTCCAGCCTCTCCAAGGTCTGCGTCGTTGGGAAAAGCGAGCGGCCCGATGCAGACGTGGACTACACCTTCGCGTCGATAGGCATCAAGAACACGGACGTCGACTACTCCAGCAACTGCGGCAACATGTCCGCCGCCGTCGGCCCCTATGCCGTAGACTCGGGGCTGGTTCCCGCTGGGAGAGGCGACAGCGAGGCCACCGTCCGCATCCACAACACAAACACCGGCAAGATCATCGAGGCCGTCTTCCCCGTCGTCGATGGCGAGGCCGCGGCACAGGGCGACTTCGCCATCGACGGCGTCGCGGGCACTGCTGCCCGAGTCACTCTCAGGTTCCTCGACCCGGCCGGCTCCAGGACGGGGAAGCTGTTCCCCACGGGCCAGACGGCGGAAATCATCTCCGGGGTGCGAGCGACCTGCGTTGATGCCGGAAACCCCTGCGTCTTCGTGCCCGCCGAGGAGCTGGGGGTGGAGGGGGACCTGACGCCGCAGCAGATCGAGGACCATCCGACCCTCTGCCAGAGGCTGGACGCCATCCGCAGGGAGGCGGGCGTGAAGATGGGCCTCGCCGAGTCCGAGGCGGATGTCCCCGGGAGCGTTCCGAAGATCGGCATCGTGTCGAGGCCGCGGGACGAGGCGAGGAACACGGTCACCGTCAGAGCCATGTCTGTGGGACAGCCGCACAAGGCCATCCCGGTGACCGTCGCCATGGCCGCGGCTGCAGCGGTCAACACGCCGGGGACAACCGTGGCGGAATGTCTTGCGGGTGCCTCCGAGGGGTGCGAGATCACGATCCGTCATTCCAGCGGAACGCTCGACGTTGCAGCTGACTTTGGGGAGGACGGCTCTTTGAAGGCGGCCACCGTCTTTAGGACCGCGAGGAGGCTGATGGATGGCACCGTGTACTGGAAGTGAATAGATCCCTCTGATAGAGCCGTGCTGGAGACGACGAGGACGTCGAGTGGGCTCAGACCAAGCCGGAGATGTTCTAGATGCTCTCTCTCTTGACTTGAGAAAATCGAGATGGCCCCATGTTGAGATAGAGAGAACTCCAATAAGCACATAATCGACTTCTAGCAGTGCCCAAGGAAGACGTCTCTGGACGGCAATATGGCTGGACTTCATGTTCTGTTCATTCACTGACAACAGGACTCATCTTGCCTCTACAGAGATTCTTGCCTGCTGCTCTCCAGCTTCCTCTGGGCCATCAGGTTCAGGGCACTTCCAGCCTTGAAGTACTCAATCTGCTCCGCGGTCATTGAATGCTTCACCTCCGCCGTCCATGGCAGCCCGTCGCCCTCCGTCGGTGTAACCGTCAACGAGAGGGTTCTCCCCGGGAGAAGAGCCGTTACACCGACAACCCCAATCCTGTCCGATGCCCTGATGCGGTCGTAGTCCTCCTCGTTGACGAACGTCAGGGCCAAGACCCCCTGCTTCTTCAGGTTGGCCTCGTGGATTCGAGCGAAGCTCTTCGCAACGATGGCAACGCATCCAAGGAACCTCGGCTGCAGCGCCGCGTGCTCGCGGGAGGATCCCTCGCCGTAGTTGTGATCCGCGATGACGACCCAGGGCTGCCCGGCGTCTTTGTATGCCCTTGCCGTCCCGGGCGTGTCTCCCTCTTCCCCGGTCAGCCTGTTCGTGACGGCGTTGACTCGCCCGTTGTCGGCGTTGACGGCCCCTATCAGCGTGTTGTTGGAGATGTTGCTGAGGTGCCCGCGGTATTTGAACCAGGGCCCTGCCGGCGTGATGTGGTCCGTCGTGCACTTCCCCTGCGTCTTGATGAGGATAACGCAGTCTTCCGGGTCCGATGTGATGCCCGGCGGGAAAGGGGCGAGACGCTGCAGGCGGTCTGAGGTCTCGGAGATCTCCACCTCCACGGCCTCGCGCCCTGACAAGGGCGGCGCCGTGTAGACATAGTCCGCGTTCACGTAGCCGGCAGCCGGGAGAGCGTCTCCCTGGGGCGGTCGAAACCTGAAGGCAGTCCCGTCTTCCTTTTTGATGGCGTCAGTCACGGGGTTGAAACCAAGATCATCGGAGAAGATCTTGGCCATGACCATCTCGGGGGACGCCAGGAAGATGTGAGTCGCGGGGTTGCTGTCGAGGCGGCCCGTGAAGTTTCTGTTGTAGCTGGTGATGATCGAGTTCCTGGTTCCCTTGATTACCACCGCGTCAGCAAGGAGAAACACCTAGAGACCGTCGCTCCTGGAATACTAATACCTTCTCCATGTCCTCGCGGTCCCATGAGCCGCAGCAAGGGCCGCAGGCATTCGCCAACAGCGTGCCGTTGAGCTCCTCCAAGATCTCGAGAGAACCGGCTTCCTCCAGCGTCTTACGAGTCTGCTCGGAGCCCGGAGATACCAAAAGAGGCATCTTGGGCTTCAGGCCCGCCTCGAGTGCTTGTTTGGCCAGATCTGCGACCCTTGTCATGTCTTGGAAGGATGAGTTGGTACACGACCCAATGAGTCCTGCCGTCAGCGTCTCGGGCCAGGCCTCGCTCTCGGCTGTCTGGGAGAACTTGGACAAAGGCGTCGTCAGGTCCGGGGTGAACGGTCCGTTGATGTGAGGCTCCAAAGAAGCCAAGTCGATCTCGATCACTCTGTCGTATTCAGCGCCCTCATCTGCACGGAGTTCCGAGGAGGCAAAGCAGACGGCCTGGGCAATCTCTAGACGGTTGGTCGCCTCGAGATACGCCCTCATAGCGTCCGAATAGGGGAAAATCGAAGTCGTAGCGCCAGTTTCGGCTCCCATATTCGCAATTGTTGCCATGCCTGTCGCCGACAAGGTATGGGTCCCGGGACCAAAGAATTCGATGATGTTCCCGGTGCCGCCCTTGACGGTGAGAATCGAGGCGAGGTGGTTGATTACATCTGGAAAGCACTCGTAAGCTTCCGTCTCCCTATTCCATTAGGTCGACTTACCCTTGGGCGTTGCCCAGCCAGACAGTTGGCCCGTCAGATGGACTCCGATGACCCCAGGGGCCTTCAGCTCGAAGGGAAGACCGGCCATCACGTCAACCGCGTCAGCCCCTCCGACACCAATGGCAACCATACCCATGCCCCCGGCGTTGGGCGTGTGAGAGTCCGTACCGACCATCATGCCCCCGGGAAAGGCGTAATTCTCCAGGACGGTCTGGTGGATGATGCCGGCGCCGGGTTTCCAGAAGCCCATATTGTACCTCCTCGCCGCACTTGACAAGAAGTCGTACACTTCCCTGTGAATGTCCAGTGCGTTGGGGAGGTCTACGTCATGGCCCTTCTTGCTGACAATCAGATGGTCGCAGTGTACTGTCGTTGGGACAGCAGTCGATTCTAGGCCCGCCGACATGAATTGGATGATGGCCATCTGGGCCGTCGCATCCTGGCATGCGATTCTCCTCGGCCGGAGCGACAACTGTGATACTCCACGGTCGAACTTGCTGTCTTCTGCATTATCCAGATGGGCTGCCAGGACCTTTTCGGCGTAGGTCAGGGGCCGATTGTTGCTTTGCACGTCAACACTGAGTGCTTCAGACGGACCATCTGGGGCAGAGACTTACACACGACGAGCGATGCCAACTTTCTCGACGAAGTCCACATAGTCTATGGATTGGTCTGGTTCAAATCTGCTGAGTGGTGCTGTTGATGGGGGAATTTGAGTGACAGTGGTAGCCAGGGACCTCGACTGGTGCAGAATCCGGGGGAGGCCGGGGACCGGGCGAGATGTCAGGTGGCGTATCATTACAGAGGATTTCAAATCAAAGACGGGTAATTTGTAGCTTTCACCAGCAATAAATTGGCCCTGAAAGTGAGCCCAAACCTGTGGGTGTTGTAAAGTAATATGCAACGGCTCGTGGTATTATTGACATCGAATAACGCCAACGGATGTACCCGAGAGGACGAACTCTTTAACCGTATGCCGGATTTGGATACTGGCAAACAGCTGGAGAACGGTATATTGCCGCTTTGCTTTACCTTACCTTACCTGCCTGCCCAGGCGACCTGGTGGCTACCTATGCAGTGGGTTAAAGGGGCAAGGGGCAACGCCGGGTTCGGGTCCGAGACCGGCCCCACAAGTTCGGCCCCTTCGGATGCATCCGACCGATCATCAACACCTCACCTCCCGGTCACTCTTCCTTGCCTTGCGCATTCCCACATCCAACGCAATCATCCGAACAAAGTTCAATCTTTCAACTGCGGCAATTGCTATGGACGCACGACCTGAGACCCCTCGGTCCACCGAGCCGGATGACCTCCCTACCCCCGAGGGATCTCATCGGCGCCGGCCGGCGGTGCACAGGCGGGGCCTCAAGAGAAGCAGCGCCGCGTGTCAACGATGCCGCAAAAGGAAGCAGAAGGTCAGCCGATTGGCTCCCTTGTCTTGCGTACAGTTAGTCGGACCCAGTGCTGACAACCTTCTCATAATAGTGTGACGGGCGCATTCCCGTATGTGGTCCATGCAGCTCCGTCGGTGCCTCGTGTGTCCCCTCGGATCGCTTGGTCATCCGAGTAGATTCAGACTGCGACTGCGACCGACTGCGAGCGCGAGTACGGGAGCTGGAAGAGGAGAACCGGCGTCTGGGGGCTCAGCCGCCCCTGGCCAGCAGGGACCCCGTGGCAGGGGCTGTCCATGGAGTGTGCAACAGTCGCATTCTCACCCCTACCTTTCCTCGGCTGGTCCCTGACGAAGCACAACAGCCCGGCTTGCTGAGCAGCGCTTGGCGCCTTTGGGATGGCCTCACGGCCAGCAACGCCGACCAAACCCCCGAGGCTTTCACAGCGCCGCTGCTTGAAGCAGATCGCCTGGAGCTTGTCGAGATATTCTTCACCCGGCGATGGCCACAATACCCCGTCGTGCACAAGCCGACGTTCATGGAGCAACACTATGGGCCGTTCTCACGAGGCGAAGTGTTGAGCGCCATGTCATCATTCCTGGTCAACATGGTCCTGGCTATCGGAGCATCCGAGAAGGAGGGTTCAACTCCGTCATGTCGAGCGCTGCATCAGAGCTTCTTCCAGGCCGCGGTGGGCAATCTGGATGATGTTCTAGGCTCAGACGACCTAGAAACCATTCAATGCCTCTTACTTCTCTGCATTTACGGCAGTAATGAGCCTCAATGCCTTGATCTGTGGTACACGGCGGGCCTCGCGCTGCGACTTGCCACTGGCATGAATCTGCACCGCCGCGAATCAGTAGGCAGTCGCGGCCTGTTGGAGGACGAAATGTCGAAACGACTGTTCTGGAGCGTCTATGCCATGGACAGGAGCATCTGTATCGCCATGGGCCGGCCGCTCGGCATCCAAGATGCCGATATCACTACACCCCTGCCCCTCTGCCTCACGGATGACATGCTGGTGGCACAGACAGGAGCAGAGAGCATCAGCCTCGCAAGCTTGGTCCCCCAAGCGCGGGATATGTCAACATTCCTGCACATCATTCAACTCCGCCGAATCAACGCCGACATCTACAGGATGCTCCACTCAGCGGGCGAGACGAGCCTGACCCCGGATGGCCTGGAAACCATGCGTTCTCAGTACTACGGCCAGCTGAATCAGTGGCTCGTGTCCGCCCCCCGTTATATCAGCCCTGCATGCATGAACCAGACGCCCGAGTGGTTCCAGATTGCTTTCCACCAGGCCGTCATGAACTTGTACCGGCCATCCCATGCGTCGCCTCTCGGCACTGTCTCGCTTGATGCGATCCGCTTATGCGCAGATTCCGCCATCAGCCTGATCAGCAGCTACGGTGCGCTGTACGCCAAGAACCGCATCACGTATTCATTCGTCGCGTTGACCTCGTTGTTCATGGCGGCGGTGACGATGCTCTACTCGCTCCGCGCCAGTGCTGTGCTCAGGACAGAGCTGACACGGGACGTGGTCGAGTCGAACATCCGAGTGTGTAGCACTCTTCTGAAGAACGTGGCCAACGGAAGGGCCGTCGGCGAGAGGAGTGCTTCGATAATACAACGGCTAGGGACCGCGACCCTGGCCATCTTCGACTCGGGACAAGACCTAGAAGGGGGGATTGACAGGGAGTTTATGAGCTGGTTCGGGCTGAAGAGTCAGCATTCAGACCTCGGGCAAACAACGCCGAGTATGGACATGCCGTGGAATGACCTGTTCGACAACGGGTTCGACTTCGGGGGGTTATTCTGTAGCGATATGTTGCTCCCGTGAGTAGAAAACCCTCCGAGAGGCCGGGGTAATTCGAGGTCCGGCCCGCCCAACGGCAGCGGCCCACCCCCGACGCCGGTGCTCCGGCGGGTATCCGCACATGTACCGAGGTTGGTGCCCCGCATTCGCGCTGCTTTCCCCAGTCCCTACCCAGACAGGTATCGTCATCGTGGGGGACATCTGCCCTCGATAAAAGGACATCTCGTAGATTGGATTTATAATACTGAAGGAGCTCCACCCATTGAATCTCCAAGTTGGTCTGCTTGCTTTCCCTTCCTCACACCATTCGGGCTGGACAAAAAAACCCGGCAGCTTCAACTCCCCCGGACAGCGACATGCCTTATCAACTCACCATAAAGAAGATCGATGGCCCCAAAGGCAAGGTCTACTACCCGTAAGACCCACCCCCTCCCTTGGTCCCAGACCCTTGAAACTGATTTCCATCAGACTCCAGCTCAAGGAGGTCCCCAAGCCGACCCCGGGGCCGAATGAGATTCTGGTCAAGCTCTCTGCCGCGGCCCTGAACCACCGCGACCTCTTCATCCGCCGCCATCTCTACCCCGGCATCTCCTTTGAGAACCCTCTCCTGGCCGATGGCTGTGGCACCGTCATCGCTCTCGGCGAGGGCGCCTCTCCGTCCCTCCTGCAAAAGCCCGTCGTTCTGACCCCCTGCCGCGGCTGGGACTCCAACCCCGACGGGCCAGAGAACATCATGCAGTTCAGCGTCATCGGCGGCTCCAAAGCCTACCCCTTCGGCACGGGCCAGGACTTCATCGTCGTCCACGAGTCCGAGGTCGAGCTTGCCCCTGAGCACCTCACCCCCGCCGAGGCCGCCGCCCTTCCCCTTGTCGGCCTCACCGGCTGGCGTGCCCTTGTAACCAAGAGCGGCAACGCCCAGCCGGGCCGGAACATTCTCATCACAGGCATTGGCGGCGGCGTCGCCCTGCAGGTCCTCCAGTTTGCCGTTGCCATCGGCTGCAACGTCTTCGTCACCTCCGGAGACGATGCCAAGCTCGCCCGCGCGAAGGCCATGGGCGCGGCCGGCGGAGTCAACTACAGATCCGACAAGGCATGGGAAAAGGCCCTCGCTCTCCAGCTGCCTAATGGCAGGCCCTACATCGATGCTATCATCGACGGTGCCGGCGGCGACATCGTCGCCAGGTCCGCCCGGTTCCTCAAGCCCGGCGGCGTCATCAGCCAGTACGGCATGACCGTCGGCCCGCAGATGGACTGGGGGATGCAGGCGGTGCTGAAGAACGTCGAGCTCAAGGGGACCACGATGGGCTCGAGGGTCGAGTTCCGCGACATGGTCCAGTTTGTGCGCGAGAAGAAGATCACGCCTGTTGTGAGCCGCACGGTCAAGGGCTTGAAGAACCTCGAGGGGATCGACGGGCTTTTCAAGGACATGGACGAGGGAAAGCAGTTTGGTAAGCTGGTTATCGAGCTGGACGATGGGGCGCCGGGGACGAAGCTGTAGACTTTTGACGGGACTGCTGACGTGGGGGGCGGGCGGGAAAAACTCATTCAGTTCTTGAGCCTAAACACCAAGGGGGAATCTCACGATACTTCCCCTTTTCCACCATAAGCCGCGCCCAACGCAGTCCATCCATGACACACGATACTTTCCACTTGGGTCAATGAGGAGAATAAGATCCAGCTCATCTGCACGAGCAGATACATCCCCGCTTGCGGAGCCCTCATGTCGCTTTTCGCGCAAATTTTGCACGCCAACCTCACCGCCCCCTGTTCCCACATGAACCCAGCCCCTCGAGGAAATCACATCAATCGGGGCGATTGGTCTAGTGGTATGACATCTGCTTAGCATCGGCTTTACTTGGAAGCGCTTGCTTGCTGAAGGTCCCGCGTTCAATTCGCGGATCGTCCAGGATCATCTTTTGCCGTTCGGGCTGTCGGGTGAGCTTTTGTTTTGTCCCGAGGGACCGACTGACCTGGCCGACTGACCATCGCGGGCATAGACACAAGCTCGTAACAGTTCGTAGTGTGTACATGGGGTGGGCGGCGTGCGTAAAAGGGTATCTTTTGACAGCTACATGTCCAGAGCGCAGAGCGGCGGCGTTCTGCTGGCTGCAGAACACAAGTCCACCTGCTAACTACTCGGACGACTTCTTCCTCTTCTTCTTCTTCGGGCCCTCGTCCGGGGCGACAAACTCCTTCTCCCTCTCCTTCAGCTTCTCCTCCTTCTTCTGCCTCTGCTGGTCCTGCCTGTCCGCCTGCGCCGACCGGGCCTGCGCCTGCTTGCTGAGGAAGTACTCGCCCGTCTCGATCTGCTTGTCGACCTTGCTCTTCTCCGGCGCTGGCGGGAAGGGCGTGTAGTTTTTCTTGGCCTTGTCCGTGACCTTGTGCGGGACGCGGCGGTGGCTGAGCGTCTTCTTGCCAAAGTCGGGCAGGAAGCGCTCCCAGTTCTCGTTGGCGAGCTCGGGGTCTTTGGCAAGCTCGCGCTTGATCATGAGGGTCTTGACTGCAGAGTACGTTAGTCCCTATGCCCATAATCCAATCACGGCGAGTGAAACATACTGGCATATATCGGGTGGTGGTTGTTCATCGTGTCCGTCACGATTCGCCTGATCTCTTTCAGGCCCTTGTAGGGACCCATTGCCGAGACGGTGTTGCCGTGCACGAGGATGTATGTACCGGTGAGGAGCTCGAGGGCCTTGAGGGTCGAGCCGTTGGGGCCGAGTAACCTCTGCCTCCGCTTGACGAAACGGTCCTTGTTCCCTACCAGGTTCCGGATCTTGATGATGTCGCATGCCGTTCCGTCCTCGAGGATCTTGACAGCCTGTGGCGCGGGCACGCTTCGGGCGAGCAGCTTGATGAGGTCGCGAGCGTTGAGGACAGCGGCGGGATCGAATGTTTTCCGTGCTGGGCGCGCATTGATTGTTAGTCGCGGGGGTCCGGGGACGGCGATCTCCAAACACATACTAGTTTTCACGGCCATGGAGCCCTCGACCAAGTCCAGGGTGCACGCAATGCCATGCTTCTCGAGGCTCTTGGTGACCAGAGGCCATGCCTCCTTCAGATACACTTCGCGGTATTTCGGGAAAAGGACCTGGAACTCGGATGTCTCCGCAAAGCTTCCGCCGACGTTGTCCTCGGGGCTGAAAACATCGACCTTCCACTTGTCGATGTCGTCCGTGTCCCACGGCTTTTCCGCGTCGTGGGAGGGCATCTTTGTTTGCTGTTGTGGCGTACTTTGCAGTATAGGGGTAGGTAGGTAGTCGCAGGAATCTCGATATGTCGAGTTGTCTTCTGTGTGGTGGTGTTTGGTGGCTGCTGGATGCTGGGGATGGGATGCTTGAGCTTTCCAACTTTTTTTTACGGTGAAGGGTACACCGAGGGGTCCAGACCGGTGTTATCTTATCAGTATCTTAGTCAGCACCTGACGGCCCTGTCGATTTCTGGTTTTAGCGGCAGGGACACCCTGTAGAGAGGCAAGGCCACCCGAAGGGCTGCCCGCAGGATACCTACCCGTAGCGCGATCCGTACCTCCCGTCGAGGATTATTAGGGGGCACCTCAAGGAACCAACCAGGACCGCTACAATACGATTCGACTTTGTTACTCCAGTGGTCGGGATCCTGAACGTGAACTTCAACACCGCGCTTCACGTCGCAGCCATTCCTCCGCTTCTATCCTTCACCTCCGCCTAATGGTTCTGCAATAACCACAAGACAGCAGGCACGCGTCGCAAGACTTTTGCCTCCATTCGGCCGCATCCCGCCAGCCCGCGTCGCTCGTTTCCACCCCCTCGAATCTCCACGCGCCGCTTCCATCGTTCAACAACATCTTAAGACGACCAGTAACAAAACATCGCCATTGACAACGAGCCGTGCAGTCGGTGTCTTTTGTTGCCGCGGGCTCGAAAACACCGGCAAACCCATCGCGACCTCGACGCGACGCACGACCTTGATACCTTCGTACCCTTTGACACCTCCCTCCACATCGAACTCGACGCGCGCAAGCGATGCAAGCCTCCACGGAGAGCATGGAGGACACGACGGGCATGCTTGGGCTGCCGTCCACCCTGGAGCCGGAGCCAGTCTCGCGCCCCAGCTCGACCTCGACCAACGGCACCCTTTCCCAACTCCCGGGAATCTCGAACCTGGCAGCCTCGACTGCGCAGACAAACTCCCCACCCCTGAGGTAAGTACCGACATTGTAAGATGCTGATGGAATCTTTCTGGTTGCTTCTTCGCTACAAGACATCTCTGAAGCTAACGATTTGCAGGGACAACAATCTCACATCTGCAGCACCCGCCTCCGCGACTCAGCAGGCCGCTCCTCAGACATCAATCCCCCAGCCAGTTGCTCAGCTCGCACAGCAGCCAGTCCATACCGGCCCGGCACCAACGCCTACCGTGGTCTCTGGTCACCAGGCATCGACTGTGGTGAGTGTCTCTTCCCTACATAGCCGTTCTCTTCTTCCCCCGTCGATTTCTGTCTCGGATATCGATCGCTCTGCCACCTCCCGAATCCTGGTCTCGAAGCGTCTTGGAAGGTCCCCTGTCTTTCCACAGCCCTTCCCCTGTTGGGATCATCCAATCGATGACATCGAATTTTTTTCTTATCAGACCCACATCACGTGGCGGCAGACGCCGGCTATCGCCGCTCCTCCCAGTCAAACCATTCAGGACCCCCTCCTCTCCCCTGCCACCCCACTCCCCAGAGATAACGCTCGCCCAAACCGACCCAAAAGTTTTCTTATCACCTTTATCAACCCGTATCGCAATCCATCATCGTCGCATTCCCCCTTTGACCAGATCGTCCTCGCACGCTCAAACCAACCGCCAAGATGATGGCCACACCTGCTAATCACGATCGCGAGTCGACACAGCCCGTCTGCCAGAACTGCGAGACTTCTACCACCCCGTTGTGGCGACGCGACGAGTATGGCGCCGTCCTCTGCAATGCCTGCGGCCTGTTCCTCAAGCTGCACGGCCGAGCCCGTCCTATCTCTCTGAAGACGGACGTTATCAAGAGTCGCAACCGCGTCAAGACCATGCGCCCTGATCTTGCGACCAAGAAGAAGGTACGTTGGTCACTCGCGCGCCATACCTGCCTGCCCACCCCTTGCCTTGACTGACTGGATCGCGCACAGCAACAGCAGGCCGCTCAGCAAGCCGCAGCCCAGCAGCAGCAGGCGCAAGCTGCCAACTTTTCGGGAACCGATGCGAATGGCTTCGATCTGAATGCGCAGCTGGGTGCCGTCACTCCTGGCGCCCAGCGCCAGAACGCGCAAAAGTCCAACGGCCACGGTGACACGAACTCGCCCGGCTCCCGCGGAGGCACCCCCTCCCTTTACAATCCTGCCATGCCCGGCTTCCATGGCCTAGACGACTCGCACTTCCAGTCCTCCGGCCTCGCCGGCTTCTCGCCCAACCGCGCGGGTTCTCCTCTCAACGGCGACCGAAACCTCGATGCACCCCAGACCCACGAGCAGCTGATCGCAGCCAACTCCGCTCTGAAGACGAGGGTCAGTGAGCTTGAGGTCATCAACGAACTTTTCCGGGGCCGTCTTGGCCAGCTGGAACACGACGAGGCCAATGCTAGGCGCGGCCAGGAGATTAGCGGACAGGCCGAGGCCCAGCTGCGCGCCCAGCTTGAGGAAAGTCACAGGAGGGAGAACAACCTGAAGCGTCGCCTCGACGAGATGGAACTTGAGCTGAAAGCAGCCAAGGATGCCGCGGGCTTCGGTGACAACGATCGGCCGGTCAAGAGGGCCCGCCTCTCCGAGCAGCCCGAAGACGGCGACGCCGAGTCCGCGGCTCTTGCTGTTGAAAGAGCCGGCGAAGACGCACCCGTCACCGATCACCAATCCGCTGAAAGCACCGCTGCTGCTGCTGTTGCCGCCGCGGCCGCGGTCGATGCTGTTGCCAACGCCAGCGAAGCCCCCATGGACACGAAGGCAGAGGCCCATCCTGAGCCGCAGCCCACTGCCGAGACCGCCGCTGAAGGAGTTCCCGCTGAGTCTCTTGCCGCATAGCATGCGCATCTGAGTCTTCTCGGTGCCATGGGACCATTCTAACTCTCTTTTGGAGACACAACTTCGGCGAAACCGAACGTTGCATGTCTCGTGTACGACTAGCGGCCTCGCTTGGGATGAGGCGTCTGTTTCCTTTTTCTTCACTTTCGGTTGTTTCTGAGTATAATGACATGCTGTCGTCGCCCCCACGCGATCGATGGCTGCGAGGCCGCCATAGCACGGGTCCCAAAGGCTTCTTCTGGTGTTAGACAGGAAGGCGTTGCGGTTGTCTGGACAGGTTGGAGGCTTTGCCACCTGTCACCCCCCCGCTATAGGGGGATTTTGTTGGGACGAAAGACGACAGGTGACGGGGAATGAAGGACGAGAAAACCGTCATGGCCACGGCCACGATGTTTGTTTGGCACTGGAGTACACAGGAACCGTTCAGAGGCATACCCCGTCTCCCTATTAGCGAGGGATACCCAAAAAGTTGTTTCTGCAGAAATGAATGTTTTGAACAGTCAAAAACCACGGCCTTTTCGTATTGGCTGGCGCTTGCTTCGAGGGATTTCCCTGTCTCACAACGGGGCCGTCCTGGTGACGATGTCGACATCTCGGGGATGAAGATTCAGACTCGATCGATCGACTCTTTCCCTCCGCCTTCCATGTGGGATGGAACATAGAAATTGCTGATCCGTGCATGATCTGTCGACTTGCTGCTAGACCAACAAGCTAGACAACTAGAGTAAAAGGCGCGTTGGTTTGCTCTAGAAAGGAGCCCCCTTGCCCCCCCTCCCCTGGCTTTCAGGAGGCGTTCGTCGAGGCGCGCGTGGCTGGCACTCGCCCAGGCGTGAGATTCGCTCGCCCTACTCGCGTCATCGCGCCGGCAGTAAACTTTGACATCAAGGTTCTCACATCTCCGACCCTGGATGTGAGAACCCGGTAGCCCGGGGCGATATCGCCTCGGTTTCAACACAACTTCAGCCTCGCGTGGCCACTTGTGGCCGGGAAGTGTCGTTGCCGAGCCCTGACCTGGAAGCTCGTCATGAAGCTCCTCGGCTGTAGGTAGCGGAGGCGTCGGATCTCGATCCCTACGTGCGACGGCGCCATGCCTCGGCGGATGTGTGATGTCTCGCCCCCCGCGCGGGAGGAAGACCCTTCTTATTTGAGCCGGGGGTTGCCTCGCATCCACATTCTCCAGTGGGAAGTTTGGGCATTCCAACGAGCGCGTGCTCGGTCATTTGCTTTCTCGGTGCGTGAATACCCAGCAACACGGTTCGCATCACAGGGAGAGTGAGAGGCAGGGCGAGGGTCATGAGGATCGTGTTGTAGCCTCAGGGCGGAACCGAGAACCTTCATCACCTTTCCTGTCTGTCACAAACACGCCATCTCACCCTCAATTTCACGTACTGCATCGACACGACCAATTACATGACCAGCTGGCAAGATCGTGAGCGAGAGAGGCGTGGCCCAGAGAGTTGGTGGTCATTGAAGCTCGATACTAAACCTGGTCGAACCGCACTCCCACCTTTTGCTTGTTACACCTTGCGCAATACAAAATGTCGCCTCGACCAAGCCGGGACAGCTACAGTCCTCTCATCTCATCGCCACTCAACCCGAAGGGACACGCGGAGATATCCAAGCAGCGGTCCCCCAAGACGCCATCGCCCAAGGCCAGCAAACGACGGACATTTTACGGAGACCTGAGTCCGACACAGCGGCTCCTCGTCCAGAAGGCCGAGCTGGCGTGGAGTACATTCAAGGAAGACGATGACGATGACGGCAGCGACATCTACCGGGACGTGAACGAAGAGAAGTCGAGATGCGGACTCGACGTCGCGACACGGCCGGACTTTGCACGAACCCACAAGGCGCACTGGGAGGAGGGAGCCGAGGGACAAGATTTCTTCGGCGAGGACGTGCATGAGTGTGACGGAGAGGAGGCCGAGCGAAACGGCAGAAGGTGGTCGACGTCGGTGTTGGATCTGACGCCGCGGCTTTTCAACGAGGGCACAGGGAGGTCGCTGCTCCTGGCAGCCGGTTTCATGTGCTTGGGCGGCTGTCTCCCCGTCTGGGCGTTCATGGCGACCGGCAGCCCTGGTCTCTGGTCCCTCGGCCAGGCGCCGTCTTTGGAAGGAGCCAACATCTAGGATGCTCAGCATCCGTGGGAGTGAGATGGGATGGTGTTGGTACACTGTTCGAGCGGCATCCAGCCTCTACCTCCGCCGAGCTACTATGGTACATCCTGCTGCGCAAACAAACAAATGTCGGGTTATGGCTTTTCGTTGGGGTTGGAGTCGTCGGTCTTTTGTTTTTCGTGGATCTTTTGCTTGGCGTGGTTGATCTGCCAGATGGCTCGTTCCATCTCGACTTCGAGCTCGGGGAGCTCCAGTTGCTCGGCGATCTGCCTGCCATCTTCCTGTGTGAGAAGGATTTCTTCGTCTGGAGAGAGCTCAGGTTCCTTCTCCAGGGGCCCTGTATGGCTGGGAGGCTTTAGCGTCCTCTTCTCCGGGTCCTCCGGCAGCAATGGGTTGTAAATATCGTCCAGGAGTTTGGAGGGAGCCAATGTCAACAGCTTGTTCTTGACCAGGAACTCGAGGTGATCCCCACCAGCGAGGGCGCGCCAATGCGACCAGGCTCGGTATAGGAGGTAGAAGAAGGGAAGGTTGGGGATTCTGTCCGATATGTAATGTCAGCCGCGGCAGAGAGAACAGGAGCAACTTTTCTCACACTGGGACCAGCACGAATGGAGCCGTGATGGGCATTCCCACAATGCACCATCTGAGCCGTTTCCGATGAAGGGCGTCTCGCTCGGTGGCGAGTCTCATGATGAGGCTCTCGGCCTTGCTTGCCGGGATGACCGATTTCGGGAAGTGCAGCTCGACCTTTGTGTTGCCCTTGAGCTCGAGGTCCTTCTTGCGAGCGGATATGGGCGGCACGGATTTGAGGCCCCATTCCTCGTACGGTATCCTCCTGAGAGCATAGTTTCCGTATTCAACGACCTTCTTCTGCCATCCCTTTTCTCTCTTCTCCCATCCAGCCCAGACCTTGGCGGCCTTGTTGGTGACCTTGTCGACGATGCCCTGCTTCTCGGATGTGGCGACGTGGATCCTCTGGCAGTAGAGAAGGGTGCGATTGTTGGTCAGGGGCAGGAGGAAGAGGCGCATGATGGCGGTGATGGGAGGAGAAGTGTCCTCTCAGATGGATGCCTCGGGTCGAGTTGGTCGGCAAGCTCGCTGCCTGTGGGAGCTGCGGTGTTCGTTCGATGGGGGTAGAGGGGGCTACCAGGTGATGGCGAAGGACATCCCGCGGTAGAATTGGGAGCAGATGACGATGGTCGAGTCGAGGAGAATTTTTCCGGAGCCTCGACAGGAGTTGTCGTGGTTGATGGAAGTCAAGGCGGCCCCAACGTGAACGATGGGTATGCAAAATGGCAACTTGGGATGATCAGAAGCTAAGCTTTCGGAGCTTCGATCTCGGCCAAACGGTGACGCACATGGTCGTCATACCAGCACGCTGACTGGCGGGCGGCACATTCTTGGCCCTAAAAGCTAACATCTCCCGGGGGACCCAGTCACGCACCCGTCCACTATGGGTGCTGAAGAATGGGGCATACCGAATAAACCGAGCCTGAAGGCAGTGGAGTCGGGTTCCTAGCCAGATGGAGCCCTCCCCCCCCCCCCTGTCTGGCTGTCCCAGGCGCATGGCTTTTGGGCCTTGTTTCCCTCCTCCACTGGACCGATCCGCGCTGCCGCCCGTTTGATGGCGGGGGTCTGATGTGCGAGTTGGGGGTCGGGTGCCCCTTGCAACACGACCACGATAGGACTCCCAAACCTGCTGCCATTTTCAGCTGACCCGACTGCCCACGCCTCCTGCACCTGTAGGACTCGTGATGCAGGCCGGACGCCGCTCGCATTCTTCGTAAACCTTTTCTTATTATTCGCGCATCCGACCCTCGACTTGAGAACGACTTCGCTTCTCTATTTTTCTTTTCTTTGTCCAGACATATACGCACGGTTGCGCGTCGAGCGTAGCCTCACGAGACCTCGCGACGGTCCCTTGATCCGCGCCTTCCGACCACACATCGACCAGACCATGCAATCCTGACAACTGTCGTCGTCCAGAACGGCCAGATCGGCACCCCAGACGAGCCGACTTCATGGAACAGACCAAACAAGCAGCGATGGATGTTGAATATGGGAAAGCCGGAAAATCTGGCTCGCCCGATACTCGTGTCTCCGCCAACACTAGCAATGCGACTTTGTCGAGCAACACTCCGCCGCGCCACCGACCTCCTCGGTCTCTGCCTCGTACGACTGACCCCAGAGTCGCATCACACAAGTTCACACACTAATCAGACCCGCGTCTAGCATGGATCGAGTCCTTCGAGTCCGACGCTGGCCCCATGACGGAGGACCAGATGCACCTCCTCAAGCCGCCCTCTCGATCTGTCCTTCCAAAACACAACTACGGCCCGAGTGAATTAGAGAGAAGGGTCTCGAAGGATGGCTTCATCGACTGGGCTAACGACCCCCTGCACGACCAGCGCAGTCCCCCACGGCGGCGACTGAACCTCCCGGACCTGATACGGCGTGGCAGGGCACAGCAGGGAAGAAAGTGGGATCACCTGCGAACCGCCGAGCCGGTCATCGTGGCAGCCTACCCGTACGGCCCGCAGGCGTCAAATACGGCGACGGCATGGCGCCATTTCCTCCAATCCTCGGTGTATGGCCGCGCCGAGAATGAGGAATCTGAAATTGTCGATCCCGAAGTGCTCGACCAACTGCAACCCAACTTCAACGACCCCTTCGACAATCCGCTGCATCCCCACGACCCCAAGGCCCTGAAGCAGAGGAGAAGGAAGACGTTTTTGCAGCGGATGTGGCTCATTCTGCTGCGGCATCCCCTGGTGCCCCTGCTGTTCAGGTCGGTGGTCATCGTCGCCTCCCTGATATCGCTCGCCGTGGCAGCCGCCATCTACCAGCACGAAAACAACCGGCAGGAGGAGAGCGCGGAGAAGACGCAGAGCATCGTGGCGATCGTAATAGACGTGGTCGCCATACCGTACATCGGGTATATGCTCTGGGACGAGTACACGGGCAAGCCGCTGGGGCTGCGGCCGACGAACCAGAAGATCGCACTGATATTGCTGGACCTCTTCTTCATCATCTTCAAGTCGGCGAGCACGGCCCTCGCCTTCGAGTCGCTGGTCTACCACAACAACCGCGGGGAGAGGTTGATCCAGCGGCTGTCGAGCGCGCTGGCGGCCTTCATGTTTATCGGGCTGATGTCGTGGACCATGAATTTCATGGTCAACGTCTTTAGGACCGTGGCGAGGCTAGGGTCGAGCGAAGATGGCACATACGGGCCGCCGTCCTCGTCGTCGTAGGAGGGCAGCGGATGCAACGATACCCTAGATCTGCCTTTACGCTGGGATCAAACGGGTTGGGCACCTGGTTATGGGATATGGGATTACGGCAGGGCTACATATTCGGCACGGATGGCGTATCATCGGGTTATTACCCGAGAGGAAAGCTCATACAGCTAGGCGTTACTATTTCAAGACATGATTCTTCCTGGGGTTTGTCCTCGGGACCAAAAAGGACCGAAGGACCTGTTGGGTCTGATATTGAGAGGGAGAGCTTGCTGAAAGGGGGTTTGGTCTTGGTGGTGAACTGAATCAACTTCAAGTGTCCTTTCAGCATTGGATCGTCCCCGTGATTTCGACAAAGAAGGAAGAAAGAAAAATTGAAGAACACCGCGTCGAGTACATATACATACAAGTATGAAGCGTCCTTGATTTCCTTTCCTTCCCCGATCTGGGGTCGCATCAGTGAGGTGGTGGCAGAGGTGGGGCGGTGCGTCGCAGCAGCCTCGCTCGGGCAAATCTTACACTATCACCAACAAAAGCGTCGCGCCTGCCTGCTCAGTCACCCTTGGACGACCCACTTTTCCCCTGCCGTTACGTTCGGCCTCCTTCAGCCCACCTTGCGGGTTTGTCTGCTCCATGCTCACCTCACCACCTGAACTCCCCAAACCACCACCACCAACATCCATCTTTCTCCCAGGCAGCACACCGAACCCTGCGCGGCTAATCCTCTTCGGGGACTCGGGAGGCTCGAAAACTGTCTCCTTTCTTCAAACGCCGCGCCAGCTTTCTTTCGCAACCGATCTTCGTGCGGACCTGTCATAGCAGCCTTGTCCTGGTTGCGTGCCTAAGGCGGCGCTTGCATCTCTGACGAACAAATACCACCACCACACCTCTCCTCCTCTACCCGTCCGGCCTATTCTTCCACGACTCTCCCTCCTCGAGCATCGATCCAACAAATATAAACCCCTCTTTTCGACGTCTTCGAGAGCCTACCAGCTCTCGACATACAGCGACAAGATGGCGACGCCTCGCGTTGGCTCCCCAGCGCAGATGCCCCCAGCTCCAAACCGAGAGGATGCGGCTGCGACGTACTTCTTCCCTCCCCGAGATATCTTGGTATCCCCGGTGCTGACAGTCCTCGCAGTTGGAAGTATCTTGAGGCGGGTATCGACCGCATCATGTTACATCTCGAGCATGGTATCGACATGCAGACGGTGAATAGCATCCTGGTGCACCGCTGATTCGCTTACTGACTTGCTGCTCCCATCTCCTAGTACATGGGTGTCTATACCGCAGTACACAACTTCTGCACTTCCCAGAAGGCCATCGGCCTCGGTACCTCGCATGCTAGTTCTGTCGGCACCGGCAACCACCGGGGAGGCAAGCTTCCCCTCCCCCTCCAGAGTCAACCACCCCGCTTGAACTTGTTGCTGACATTCCACTGGCGTCACAGCTCACCTCCTGGGCGAAGAGCTGTACAAGAAGCTTACGGACTATCTCACCAAGCATCTGCAAGGACTTCACCAGGAATCCAAGACCCACACCAATGAGGCCCTCCTCGCCTTCTACATCCGCGAATGGAACCGATACACCAACGCCGCCAAGTACATCCATCACCTCTTCCGATACCTCAACCGACACTGGGTAAAGCGAGAGATGGACGAGGGGAAGAAGAATACATACGACGTCTACACCTTGCATCTGGTGCAGTGGCGGGAGGAGCTGTTTAAGAAGATCTCCGAGCAGGTGATGGATGCTGTCCTGCAGCTGGTCGAGAAGCAGAGGAACGGCGAGACCATCGAGTATAGCCAGATCAAGCAGGTAGTCGACTCGTACGTCTCGCTCGGCCTGGACGAGTCGGACCCCACACGCTCGACGCTCGAGATCTACCGCTACCACTTCGAGCGCCCGTTCCTGGAAGCCACCGCCAAATACTACCAGAACGAGTCCAAACAGTTCGTCGCCGAGAACAGCGTCGTTGAGTACATGAAGAAGGCCGAGGCACGACTGAAGGAAGAGGAGGAGCGCGTGGCGATGTACCTGCACCCCGATATCCTGCCCTCCTTGCAGAGGACGTGCGAATCGGCCCTCATCCAGGACCATTCCGGCCTGCTCAGGGACGAGTTTCAGGTGCTCCTGGAAAACGATCGGGAGTCGGACATGGCTCGGATGTACGACTTGCTCCTGCGCATCCCGGAAGGCCTCGACCTGCTCCGCCAGCGCTTCGAGGTTCACGTCCGCAATGCCGGTCTCGGCGCAATCCAGAAGGTCGCGTCAGAGAACACGGAGAAGCTGGAGCCCAAGGTCTACGTCGATGCCCTGCTCGAGGTTCACTCCCAGTACTCTGGCCTCGTGACCCGGGCGTTCCGTGAAGAGGCAGAGTTCACTCGGTCCCTCGACAACGCCTGCAAGGAGTTCGTGAACCGAAACGAGATCTGCAAGTCTGGTTCGAGCAAGTCACCCGAGTTGTTGGCCAAATACACGGACGTTCTTCTGCGAAAGAGCGGAACCGGCATCGAGGAGTCTGAGTTGGAGAGCACTCTCACCCAGATCATGATCGTCTTCAAGTACATCGAGGACAAGGATGTCTTCCAGAAGTTCTACTCCCGCATGCTGGCTCGCCGCCTCGTGCACAGCAACTCGTCCTCGGATGATGCGGAGACGAGTATGATCAGCAAGCTGAAAGAGGCCTGCGGCTTCGAGTACACCAACAAGCTGCAGCGCATGTTCCAAGACATGCAGATTTCCAAGGACTTGAACAACAGCTACAAGGAGCATCTGGGCAGCCTGGATAGCGCCGGTACTGCGCTGGACTCGCAGTACTCTATCCTCGGCACCGGCTTCTGGCCCCTCCAGGCTCCCAACACCAACTTCACGCCGCCTGCCGAGATCAACGAGGAGACAGAACGTTTCACGCGCTTCTACAAGAACAAGCATGAGGGTCGCAAGCTGACGTGGCTGTGGCAGCTCTGCAAGGGCGAGCTCAAGGCCAATTACTGCAAAAACAGCAAGACCCCGTTCACCTTCCAGGTGTCGATCTACCAGATGGCCGTGCTTCTTCTCTTCAACGAGAAGGATAGCCACAGTTACGACGATATTGCCGGCGCCACGCTACTGAGCACCGATGTCCTGGACCAAGCTCTCGCCGTGCTCCTCAAGGCCAAGGTTCTCCTAGTCTCGCCTGAAGGCAAGCCAGGACCTGGAAAGACCCTGAAGCTCAACTTTGACTTCAAGAGCAAGAAGATCCGCGTCAACCTGAACCTTGGAGGAGCAAAGGAGGCGAAGCAGGAGGAGGCCGAAACGAACAAGACTATTGAGGAGGACCGCAAGCTTCTCATCCAGGTATGTGCACCCCTCCGCCAGCCTCTGACAGTTGATTTTGCTGACATACCCGTACCAGTCCGCTATCGTTCGTATCATGAAGGCAAGAAAGAAGATGAAGCACGCGCAGCTGGTCAGCGAGACGATCAATCAGATCAAGACGAGGTTCAACCCCAAGGTGCCAGATATCAAGAAGTGTATCGAGATCCTGCTCGACAAAGAGTATCTGGAGCGGCTGGAGGACGACGAACTCGGCTACCTGGCGTAACCTGGGGTCAGACTTGGAGGCACAGTCTGCATCTGTGTGGGGGGTGCCCGCACCGACGGCTTTGTCTGAATGCATTGGAGCGAGGGGAGGCCTTTCTTCTACTTTCGACGCACGAAGCGTGGTCATGATTTCTACGAAGGCGCGAACAGCCGGAATGGGAGGCAACGGAAGCAGGCATAGGCTAGAGGATCAAAACGACCACTTGCTATGAGGTTTTGTGAGCGACGTCAATAAGAAGACATTAACCGTTGAAAATATGTCGTTTCATTGCGGCTGTGATCATCTTTCTACGACGTGGCGAGGCTGCATATTCTTCACACTTGCTGAGTGCCGAGGTCAAGGGAGCGGTATTTCTACGAACGGCATATGTCTGCCCTCCCACGTTAGCACCAGCTCCGACTCCTTACTTGCATCCTCGGCATGCCGCACGGCCACGCCCACGCCCTCCAGCCCCCCCTCCTCAGCACGGCGATTCCACAGCATCTGGCGTACCGCCCCATCCTTGGTGCAGGTGATGTAACCCATGGGCCAAGCACTCCGACCTAGCGAGTCCCTGACACCCTTTGTGGCGGGCCTCTCACTGACGAGGAAGGCGAGGACCTTGTGCGGCGCACGCCAGCCGACGGGGGCGCCGGCGAAGGAGCCTTCGAGCTCGCGGATGAGGGAGGGGCCGATCTTCTGGGTGCCGGCTTTGCACTGGAGGATGACGCGCAGGGGGTGCGGACGGGAGGGGAGGAGCCAGGTGCCGAGGAGATCGATGCCGTAGTCGGACACGCCACCGACGCGGCGGACGGACAGACCGTAGCGGGAGAGGGAGGCGGCGGTGGTGTATTCGTAGTGGGTGCCGACGTAGACCGTGGAGGAGGGGCCGAGACCGGTACGGGAGGCGTAGGAGAGGAAGGAGGGGAGGTCTGAGTGCTGGGTTGTGGGAGGATCTGGGTATAAGAGGTTGGATGTGGTGTTGGACTGGCGTGGTGTTTGTGAGGTTGAGAATGAATTGGTGAATCTGAGTTGAGAGCGGAGGGTCGAGGTGAGGCTCCTGCAGGGGAGGGAGGCCCGTGGGCGCATCATAGCTCCGGGGAGGCGGTATTAATATTGTGGTGTTTGCATCGAAGGGGCACCTTGAAATCCACGACTGCCAGCAGTGGGATCATCAACTTGAACGGGTTCAGTCTCGGATGTTTCGTTTGATGAAGATGGCAACTCAGCCTCGGGCGTCAAGGGGGCGAAGAGCGTCAATTGGCCGGCAGCTCCTGGCTCCACTCCAGCTGCAGCCACTCAGCGGGTGATCGCGGTCTGCCCTTGTCCTCAGCCTCGCCCCCTCCAAACTTCATCTCAGCATCGTTGAAGCAATAGTTTCCCAGCAACTGCTCTCGTCGAAGCAACATGACCGACAGACTCACGCAGCTGCAGGATGCTGTTGATCAGGTAATTATACCCCGTCAAGAAGCTGCCGGCTAGCGCTGATAGCTCCATACAGCTCGCGCAGCAGTTCGTCGCCAGCTTCCACTATGTCAACAGGCACCACAACCTCGAGACGCTCGGCCCGAACGACAAGATCCGCGATGTGAAGCAAGAGCCGGAGCAAAAAGAAGGTATGCCATGCGCCACTTTCTGTTAGGATAGCACAACGCTGACCGGGCACGCACCAGTCGAACCCCTCGAAGCGGATCAATTCCAGGCCGGCCTTCTCGAGCTGTCGCGCGACCTCATCCTCAAAGAGCAGCAGATCGAAGTTCTTATATCGACTCTTCCCGGCCTGGACACGAGCGAAGCAGATCAGGAGAAGAATGTCAGGGAGCTGGAAGAAGAGCTCAAGGTCGCCGAGGCGCAGCGGCAGGACGCCATCAAGGAGAAGGACCAGATCCTGGCCAAGCTGGACGAGGTGATCAGGAACGTGCGCCGGCCATAAGCGGTGCGACTTTTTCGGACAACAAGTGACATGCATAGCGAGGCGTTTGGGCTGGCTCTGGGGGCGTCCTGCTACCACTCGGGTCTGCACTGTTCGGGCCGCCGGGTGACTTAGATACCCCGTAGCTCGGGCTGGGCAATGGACAATTCTTTCTATCTTGTTTATCGCTATTTGACATATGCCGCAAGGCCTACCTAGGACCCCTAGTCCGTCGCTCGCAATGCCGTTTGACAGACCATCACCACGACCTCTAGGAATTGGTCGACTTGAAGAACTGCGGGTATACGTTCCTCAACTCCCTCAAGTGGCGGATCTGGAATTTCGAGGCCGGCGTCGCCGGCACGGGAAGGTCCTCCTCGACGAGATGCGCCACTGACCAACCGTACTCCTGGGCCTTTTGGCAGTTGAGGTACGAGTCATCTGCGCTTGTCAGCACCGGGTCAAACGTTGTTGGGGAATAGTCGTAGATAAATAACATACCGACGAAGAAGCAGTCCTCCGGCCTTTCCACGCCAGCTGCCTTCATTGCCCGGTCATACATCTCCTTGGCAGGCTTGCAAACGAGGGGCTGCTCTGCGTAGTCGCAGAACGTCAGGCCCTCGAACATGTCGTCGACCTTGAGCAGCTTGACGACGCGCCTCCCGTGGGTGACGTAGGCGTTGGTGAGTAGCCAGAGGCGGACCTTGCTCCTGTCAATGTCTTCGAGCAGCTGCCGGATCTCCGGATCGGGGGTGAGGATGTCCTCGAGGGGCAGGGCGTCGTCGACCTTTGAGTTGTACTCGAGGGGGTCGATCTCGTGGTGGCGGACGAGACCCTCGATGGCGAGGCCGTAGTTGGTGTAGTACTCCTTGTGCAGCTTTACAGCGTCGTCCCAGGAGAGCGACAGATGCTTGGAGAAGAACTCATCGATAAGCTTGGCCATGTGGTCCTGGACCCTTGAGCCTGTGGGGTGTGTCAGCATGGCGGGCGAGTGATTTGGCGGGCGAGGGGCGTACTCCTCGGGTAGAGACAGTTGTCGATATCACTGTGAATCTGTCAGTCTCGGCGGACATGGGATGGGGTGTGATGCTATGGACGGCATACAAGAAGAAGACCGGCTTCTGGGCCGTGGTCCCGTTTGTCTGCCCTGCGCCAGTTGCCATTGTAGCCGCTGAGACTGCTTTGCGGCAACCCGAGAAGAGCAAAGGCCGAGAGAATGCTGGGAAGAAAGGCTGGGACCTCCTTGCTATGGGGGATGAGAAAACTTGAGATGTGTGACTTGATCTCCGGGCGGAGCCAGTGGTGTTGTGAAGTGGTCGAAGTTGAGGGATATGGGCAGCTCTTAGTACTTTCTGGAGTCTAAGGGTCATGGATAATTGCTCCGAACCGGGGTCTTATATGCTCCCCGACCTGTCGATTCTATGAGGCCAGTATGACAAATGCAAAGGGAGAGGAAAGCGAGCTCGAGTGAAGATGCAGTTGTGCTGTTGAACTGAGTCACTTGCCGTAGATCAACTGGGGCATCCGCGGCGTTGGCCGAATACCAACCGTCCCTTCTTGGGTTCTGTGTTCCTTGTCCGCAGATGGCCCATGCGTCCGACCGCGACGTGGACGGCACTCAAAGAGTTGGCGCTAGTCCCGTCTTAGGTAGGTACCGGGTAGCAAGCAATCCTGGCTAGATGCACTTAGCGGGAAGATGCATCTGTCCCCTGTGGGCCACATAATAATTCCTTTGCAGCACCTCCAGCACAGGCACATCTTCAACCATTTCACACCACATTGTCCTGTCCTTGATCCTCACAAGCTAGCCACCGCTTGTCTCGCGATCCCGAGAGCGGCCTGATAGGACTCCGGCGCCTCGCCGCCTGCTGTTTGATTGTATCATCTGATTTCCTGCACACGATCCTTTTCTGCTGAAGGCGCCCGCTCTTACGACGCGTGTCGAGTCGACATGGTGGCCCAAGGCCAGCTTGTTGTTGCGCCACCGGCGGCCTTGCCATCACCGGCGGCTGCTGCTGCTGCGCTGACCAAGGAGTCAATCCAGTATCAGATACAGCAGTACGAAAAGATCATCCAGTTCCGCGATGCGGTTCTTGCGGGCTCGCATCCCAAGGTCAAGCCACCACAGCATTTGCTGAACAGCCTGACCGCAGCAACGCAGTCCTCTTTGTTTCCCCATCCTCAGAACCATCAGACCAGCAATGCCCAGTCGTTTGCTGCCAACTCACAGAGGCCTGCCGTGCCAGGCTTGGGGATGAGCGCTCCCTCTGCGGGTAGCAATGCCACCCCCAAGCCCTTCGGCTCGCGCTCGACAGAGATCAACCCCATCTTCCTCGAAAAATCTGACGATCTCATCAAGGCAGAAGCTCATTTGCAGAGGCAGCGTTTTGACCGATCTCTTAAGGAGGAGATCGACCAGCGCCGCATCGCGCAAAAGACGAACGCGCAGTCGGAGCCCCTTCCTGACTTCGACGTCCATGATGTGCTTGCCAAAGCTCAGACTCTTGTCAAGGCCACCACTGCGCCAGCCGTCTCTGCTGCCGGGGCGGGTGCTAACAATACAGCTGCCAGTGACTCGTTCGATGAGAACTCTTACTACTCGTCGCAACTCAACTCTCCTGACACATCTCGGCATAGCTCCCAGGCCGAAAGGGCATCTGTCGGCGGCAGCGTGACAGAGCTCCCCCAGACCCGACTTGCTCCAGGAGGTTCTGCGAAGGGCAAGGGCCCGGCTGCGCCAGTGTCGCAGTTCGCATCATACGCGCAGTACCAACCCACTACTCATCAGCACCAAGGTCCAGTACCGACGTTCCCTCCCCCGCAACCGACCTCCTCCCAATTTATACCGGGCTTCTCCAGCTCTAGCTTCCCGCACAATATTCCGCAGCCGGACAATACCGCGACAGACAACACGACCGCGGGCGAGTCGACCTCGCTGGGAGAACGGAGCGGGGAGGCCAGCAGGCCCGACTCGGGGAACAGAATGGACGTCGACCCGAGTGCTGGTAGGTCCGTACCTCATCACGAGCAATCGCGGCTCGAGGATTCCTTGTTTGCCCGCCCACCTTCGCCACTTGTCATTGCGCAAGACTTAGCCCCCATCGCTCCCCAGCCATCTCACGTGTCTCCCCTGGCCACAGCTCGGCAACAGCCGCAACATGCCATCGGCGTCCCGCAAGGCACAAATGCCCAAGTGGCTGCTCTCCGCACCGAACCAACTGTTGTCTCTAGCCCCGACAGCTCCCCGCGAGGTGCCAAGAGGAACGACAAGAAGAAGAACAAGAAGAAGGTCGGGAAAGAGAAGAGGCCTGCTGCACAGGCACCAGATGTGCCATATATCAAGCCAGAGCCACAATCCCCCTCGCCCGTAACAGCGCCACAGTTTGCGCGACCACAGAAGCGTCAAAAGCGGCAGTCAGATCATGAGGCTGCCCAGCCTGCTCCTGAACGCCAGCCTTCGCGCCAATATGGAGGAGAGTACGCCCCGACTTCAGCTCCTGCTTACCCAGGGCCAGGTTATTACGCCCCTCGACCTGAGAGCCGGGCGGTCGCGCCAAACGCCTACGGTTACGCCCCCGAATACGTGGGAGATCGTCGCGTGTCCGGCAGTGCCCAGCCTTACCCTGTTCAGTACGCTCCCAGCGAGCACTACGGCGGTTTACCGCCAGCGCCCGCCCCTGTTTCTGTGTACGAGAAGGAGCCCCAGCGCGTTTACCGCGATCCTTACGATGCGCCACGCATGAGTGCGCGCCCCGAGCACATCCGAGCGCAATCTCGTTCGCCGATGGGACCACCTGCAGGGCCGGCAATGAGAGTTGTCGTTGACGCCAGCGGCCGCCGTTACTACGAACCTCCTCTTCCACCCGCGCCACCCGCTGCCGCTTATCAACAACCAGTCCCTCCGCCCATGAGAGCTGACGAGCCGGAGATCTTGTACGAGCGACCTGTGAGGGGCGAGTCAAGGAGGCCAGAGTATGCCGAGGGCGGCGTCATCTACAGAACGGAACCGGCTCCCTACGCAGCACCACGGAGGATCGTTACACAGCCGGAATACGCTGTACCGGACCCTCATAGGATATACCGGGAACACGAGTATGCTGGCCGGCCCATGCCACCTCCGCCAGCAGAACACTATGTTCAGGTTAGAGCCGGGGATGAGCGGAGGCCAGCGGAGGAGATGCCTCGCTATGCTATGCGCGCCACCACCGCGAGGCCTGCGGAGCCGGCTCCGCGTTATGAGATGCCTGTAGAGTATGAGAGGGTGCAGTCGATGCGGCCGGAGTATGCTCCACATCCGTATCCCGCGCCCCCACACGGCGAGATCCGGCGAGAGGTGGTACAGCCGGTGCCGAGGGCGTACAGTGTGCGGCCGGCTGAGCCGCAGCTTGCGCCGCGCCGGGAGTTCAGCGTTCGACCAGCCGAGGCGTACTACGCCCAACCGGTGCGACCGGGAGAGGACGTCACGTATATCGAGCACCCGCGAGGTGTCACGCATGAGATTGCGTACGACGATGGCCGACGAGAGTATCGCTAGGCGAGGGAGGATGGCGGAACAGTGATCAGTGATGGGCGATAATTGTTTGATCAGGGAGAGGCAGGGAGTTGGGAAGGCAGAGATCTCGGCTGGTGCCTCGATGCAGGCCGGCCTCGCCCGATTTTGCATTGCCAGCTATCAAACGCCGTGCGTGTTTGTCATTTTTCGGAGCGCCGTGGACAGAGAGCATGAACAGGGACAACCTGGATTCAGGGGTTCCCGGGACGGAACAGCCACGGATTGACTGGACTAGCGCTGCTACGGCAAAAGTATGAGTTGCCTTGATAATTCACCGCGGGTTTAAACACCCGCAAATTCCTCGTTGCCTGGCGATCTAGACTCAAGAGTGTCGTGATGCCCCATTCTGAGCAGACATGTATGTGGTTTGAGCGAGTCTCAGGGTTCCTGGGCCCCTTTGTCGGCGGCCGTGTGTCACTGTTTCGAATGCACGTCGAACGTGGTCTGTTTCCACGGAAGATGGGACGTTTTGGCGTCCACGGCCAGGGGAGTAGCTTGTGTGAAGCTCGGGCTTCATGCTTGGTGTCAGGCACGTACATAACTAGTATTCCAGACAGTTCGACAGAACGTTCATCGAGGAATGGGAGTGGGGATTCTGCGCGTCGCAGAGGGCGCGGGATGGGACAGATGCTGTTCGAGTCACGGATCGGTAGATACCGCCGGGAGTGTCGATGTGGCTGCGCTTGGCGACGCGGGGGCGGAGGCATGTTGGATGGACGGTCGTCCTCTGGCTTTTCTGAATCTCACGGAAATTGTGAACGAGGTCGCCGCAGCGTGACCACGGCCGGGTGTCCATTACCAGCCATGCTACTCACAAGGCCAGCAGGACGAGCGAGCAGGGCAACAGGGCAAACAGGGTTCCGAGGCAAGGGAGAGGGAGAAACGAGACAGTGTTCGAGGAACGCGCGGGGGGGTCACAAGTCTGGCGGCTTACTCGTACGTCGTCACGCCTCGTATCAGCTGGGTGGTTGTGGGAGGTTTTGGACGAGCGAGCCAACCAGGGGGCGGGATCTTGGGGGAGACCATTCCAGTGAGGCAGCGCCCGAGAACGCTGTACATACGTATGTCCTTGGTTGGACATGCGCGTTTGGCGAGGGGAGGCAAGGAGGGTCCGATCGTCAGGAGATCGAGGGGACTGCGCAGCAGGAGCATGAGCCGTTATGGATGGCATGTAATCTCCAAGGCCTTGCAGCCTGGCAGCCGAGCATGAACTCGTCCACGATCGACGAGGAGGGAACCCGAGAGCCGTCTGCTTGACGGGATGCGGTTGGCTGCTGGTGGTGGGCTGTGCAACAAGGCCAGGGCCCGGCGTGCGTGTGAGATGAACGGGCATTTCAGGTCAACCTGCCGGATCCTCCGCCGGTCCTGGCGAGCAGCCTGGCCTGGTAGGGAACACCACATTGCCTTGGGGAGTACGCAGCGTGGGGCTGCCACGCGGTGCGGACTGGTGAGGTTGGCTGGTGCTAGCACCAGGTTAGGTCCGACGGTTGAAGGGCACCAGGCCGAGTCCGTCGTCGCGGAAGCACCGTTCGTTGGTATCTGCGGCAGCTTCGACCATAATAAATACGCATCATGGAGGCACTTGGGAGCCAGTGGGCTTGGGGGCCTTCGGCTCCTGAACGATGTCGGAGTCCGGGAGAGCTGGGCTCGTCGTTGCTGATTGTTCAAGCCGGTGCTGCTGTGGAGTAGCTGTGAGGCTTTCCCTCAAGAGTCGTAGCGGGGTGTTGGCGGCGCGAGTGACGAAGGGCCCTGCATACAGGTACAAGTGCCTGGAGGTCGGCGGCCCAGAATCCTGGCAGCCAGCATCTCCGGGCAGTTCGGTCGCAGGTCAGACGTCGAGCCTCCCAGTCTCTGAGAAGCTGGCCAGAAGCACAACCGCCGGCTTCATTGTCTCGTGGATCGTCGGTCCGAACAACGGCTGGCCGTGGGAGCAACAGAAACCAGGGGACGGCTCTCTGCTTGCAGCCACACGCCGCCATGCCAGTGGTGAGTGAGGGGATGGGCCAGCCACGGAGGTACGTAGTAGGTCATGGGTGGTCATGGTGGGCAGGGGAGTCCCGATTCCCATTGTTTGGTGCGGCGGTTGTTCACCTAGGTTCTGTTCGCATGTGTCAGGAAAACGCCGCCCTCGAGCCCTCGTCATGTTTCCAAACAGACAGCTCAAGCAGTGTGCTCCGAGTTTGCATCGTTGCATGCGTTGGTTCGGTCTGGCTTTTGCTGCCGGGATGGAAGTGGGTGGAAAGACGGCGTCAGTCAACTCGGACGAGTACCGCTATGTGCGACCATCAGCGAGGAATACCAAAGCCCTGTTAGCGAGATCGGCGCCCTGGCCTGTCCTGGGTCAGCCCCACCCCGTCCATGACAGGATCATGGGAGACCTGGAGAGCCAGTACCTCTCCACCTCCAAATGTGCAATAAGATACCTGATCATGAGGTCTCGATACCGGGTGCCCGCCCAATGGAAACCCTGCCCTAGCGCACCGCCTAGGGTTCCTGGCAGGGCCCGGGGCCCTCGGAGAGCACGGAGGCCCGGGCAGTGGGCCCCGGCAACAGCTGCTGAGGACTGCGGCCGCTGTAGGTCAGCGCTGCCTCGGGTTGGCGAGCCCGCTGAGTGGTGCGCGCTCCAGTGGACTGTCCTCGCAGCTCCACCGACCTCCCAAGGGAAGCTACTGCCCGTCCAGGTGGTCCAGTCTGGCCGGGGCTCCCACACGCCTGCCCGCACCCACTCGCAGCTCGGTAGGGACCTACAGGTGGGTTGCCCAGTCCTGCCCTGTCCGCCCGCTGACCTGGGCTGCACCTTCCTGGACCTGGCCTGACCTTTTCGACTGACTTGACTTGACTTGACCTTCGACTCCTCCACACTTCCTCCCATCTTGACACACCTCTCGTCTTCACCAACGCCTCTCCTCCCCTCCCCCCAAACACCATCCCTTCTCCCCGTCACTTTGCATCTCGACGTATTCGGCGAGTGCGAGTGATTGTCAGAAGGACACCCCCCTTTTCTCTTCTCTTCTTCCCTTTCCTCTTCTTCCCATCTTTCCTTCAGAGTAGCACATCCCGTTTCTCCCCCTCAACAAGATACCCTACGATACCCTGCGATACCCCCCGTTTACCCGGCCCAACCGCTCCTCCGTTCCTTCGGCTGCTCGATCCAGCCTTCCAATACCCCCTGTCCGACGCGTCCACGAAAGAGATACCCGGTGCCCCGTCCATTCGAACAGCACACACGACCTGGCCTATGTGTGAACCATCATGAATAAGCTGGCAAACATGCGTCACTGGTCCGAGAGGATGAGCCCAAACTTCATGGGCAGACCCAACATGCCCATGAATCCCATGAACCCTCGCCGGGACAACACCATGCCTCAGCAGGCTGCCTCGATAGCCATGCCGCAGCCTCTCGATACCCCCAGTCCCGTCGTCCACTACGCCTTCAACGTGCCCTTCGCAACCGACCTCGCCGGCCCCAACACCGAGGACATCCTCCATTCCACCACCGACGCCGTCCTGCGCTGGACCCATTCCGCCGACGCGCCTGACGATGTTCAGGTCCACGAGCTCCCCGTCCATGCCACCAACCTCGCCAATCTCCGCAAGACCTGCAATGATATCACTAGCGGCCCCTTCAACATCGAGGCTCACGTCATTAGCACCACGCCCAAGAACGCGAAGGGAAACCAGGTCACCACCGTTTGTCTTTCGGGAAGTCAGGAGATGGTCCACAAGACGAGGGAGATGATCTTGAACGACAATCTGACCAGTCTGGTACGCACACCACTTTCGTGCTTGCCGCCAAGCTTGAAGATCCATTGGTTGACCTATTCTCACTCTATCTAGCGCTGCACCACAGTTGATGTCCAGGGCGAACTTGTCTGCGACATGACCACGTCGACCCTCAAGCCCGTCGTCACCAAGACCCTCGACGGCATCTCCGAGTATTGCGGCGTCGACATTTTCCTGCTCGGCCCCAAGCTTACTCCCGTCGTCGATGGGGTCACCGGTGACGCCGAGACGCGTGTGGACCAGCGCTGGAGGGTTGCCATATACGGCGACGTTCTGTCTGTCGAACATGCAAAGACCCGTGTGCTCATTCACATTGATACCCTCGTATGCATTGGCCTTGCCTTGCCCTGATTTCGCTCCCGTAACCTCTTTTAACTAACACATCGCTAGTTGGGCCGAGTTGCCGATGCTCTCAAGCTTGAACTGTCCCTTCAGCAGCTTCTGTGCGGCCGTCAGCGCAAGAACATCAAACTCATCGAGTCCTCCACGGGTACCGCCATCTACTTCCCCTCGCCCTTTTCTCAGATGTATCGTTACTGCCCGCCCAATGCCAAGCGTCGGGATCCCACCGACATCTTCATCACGGGCGAGAATGACCAGGCGATTGCGCTCGCCAAGCAGAAGATCCACGACAGCATTCAGCGGATTAGGGTGTACATGAAGGACGTCAACATTCCTGCGGCCAAGGTTGACAGCATTCTGTTCAATCGCCTAGACAAGATCCGCAAGATTCTCGAAGCCAATGGATGTTACGTCTTGTTCCCCCAGATAGCAAGCGGCAAGACCCTCGTCCGAGTCCAAGGCCTCGAGGGTCTCAACGTGGAGCGCACCGTCCGCGAGATCATGTCCCTTGCTGGCCAGTTCTACAGCGCCTCTTGGTTCTTGCTTGCTCCCGAGGGCCATCAGATGGCCCACCAGGGCCGTCAGCTCCCCAGCCCGACAGACGTCCGCACCATGCTGGGCGACGTCTGTGCTAACTCCGATGCCGATGTTTCCTTCGACAATAACTTCCAGATCCACGGCTCTGACGACGCTGTCAAGACTGCGCTCATGGTCATGTCTGAGATACGATTCCTCGTCCAGGGCAACCATCAGCTCCGCGTCAAGATTGAGCTGGCCAACGAACACAGAGAATTCGTTAGCGGCAAGAAGAATGGCAAGATCAACAAAATCATGAGCCAGAGCAACGTCACTATCATCTTCGACGGCTTCAACGACTACAACTTCAACATTGACGTCGCGGCCCACAGCTACGACGCCATGAAGCAGGGTCTCACCCTCGTCGAGCAGGAGATGCCTGCCTCGATCTCGTTCCATGTTCCTGATCAGTACCACAAGCGCATCATCGGAATCGGCGGTCAGCACATCCAGAGCATCATGAAGAAGCATTCGGTCTTCGTCAAGTTCTCCAACGCCATGGATCGCGGCGGCATTGGCCGCGAAGACGATGACATCAAGGTAGACAACGTCATTTGCCGCACGCCGGCAAGGAATGCCCAGAACCTGGACGCGGTCAAGAACGAGATTCTCGAAATGGTCGACAGAGCCGTAAGTGTCACCATTCACGCCGCTACAACAGTTCTGGCCGTGCTAATGAATTTATGCATTAGGACTCCGAGTATACCTCGCAAATTGTCAACGTCGACCGCTTGTACCATCGGCAGCTTCTCGCCCGTCTTGCTGAGATCGACGAGCTGGAGAACAAATTCAACTGCAAGATCGTCTTCCCCAGCACCGAGGAGGCCAGCGATGAAGTCACGGTCAACGGTCCGCAGTGGCAGGTGCCTCTCTGTGTGGACGGATTTCTGGTGAGTATTCTCCATCTCACTTGCAAGCATTTCTGACCCCGTTGGTAGGGCATGGTCCCCGATAACCACGAACTGGTCCTAGCTCGCTCACCCGAGCTGGTCAAGTTCCTCGAGTCGCCCGACTTCGTGAACAAGCTTATCCCTAAGCTCAAGGGCCAGTACGAGGTTGATGTCTCGGTCCACCAGGATGCCGAGGAGGTTTCCGAGGACGGGCTGCCCGCCGTCGCCCTCCGCTGGACCTTTACCCGCAACAACGCTGGAGGTCTCAGGGACGCTATTGACTTCCTCCACGGCCAGCTCACCACTTCCAACATCGAGCCCACCGTCCTCAAGGGCTCGATTCCCCGCCCCAAGTCGGACTCCTTCGAGGACTCTCTTCAGTACTTCGACTCCAAGCTTCTGCAGCATGCACCCGCGCCTGTTGCAGCCGACTCTCCCATCAAGGCTGCCTTCGAGGGCGAGGTCGCAAGGGAGCGAAGCACCATCTTTGACAAGCTCCGCAAGCCCGGCAGCATGACGTCCATCTCGTCGTTCCTGGATCGCCGCAAGAACAGCTCCAACTCCACCAACGGCAACTTTTTCAAAGGCTCTAGCAACGTCTCCAAGTCGTCTCTCATCTCGATCGAGTCGACTCGCTCCTTCAACGCTGATCGTAACCCTTGGAACGACAGCGGTGTGAACTTGAACGAGGAGGACCACCCTTGGGCCCCTCGCACCATGGGCAGCAACGGCGGAGACAAGCTCGCCCCCAAGCATTTCAACAACCCCGGTGACGCCACTCCGCGTCACAACCGGACCTCTGGCGACAGCGGACGTCCTTCCACGTCTCATTCTACGAATTCTGGATACCCCGGCCCCAATGGGCCTTTCCATTAGATTCCCATGTTTAGAAACTCACGCGCAAAAAAATACCCCGGCTGGATATACCCTGGCGTACAATACCCGGAACGTCTTTCTGAAGCATCGGTCGGTTCAGTCACGTTGATATCTTTCTGTTATTGCTTTTCTGTTTTCCGTTGATGTTTTGGTCATTTCTTTCATTCATTTGGGGGTGGTTGGCGGGGGTGGACTTGTTTTCTGGAGCGTCTCGTCCTCGCTCGTTATACCCTTGATGCAGACCACGAGGCATGTGAGGAGCCATGAAAGGAATGGGGTATTGTTTTGACGAGGGTGGTCAGGGATATGATTTGATCAAGGAGGACAGGTCGTCGTCTGGGGCTCTATTTGGCGAAGCCGCTTTGCGAGGCTGGGGCTTTGGTGCCATGAACGAGCAGCCGGGAGAAAAGTTTTGGGTTTGGTGGTTACCGGCCGGGTGACTTCTATTTGAGCTGGAGTCGCGAGGTTGTGTGCGGTGATGGCAACGCAAGCAGCCGTATAGTTATAGCACTACCCATAGCGGTGGCCTTGACAAGCAATGATACCCTTCTTTGACCTGGAGCATGTTCGAAATTCACTTGACGAGTGGCGTTTGGTCCAGTTGAAGACACTGCCTGGCGGCGAGATACTACATGATGTGGGTGCTTCTCCTGTCGGAAAGCGTCCATGCCTGTGTTGGGGGGCCTTCCAGCCAGCCAACCTCCCTGAGTATCGTAGGACGGCTCGACTAGCACTCTGTCCAGAATGGAATTTGCCGGAACGATCCACTTGTATTCGTCATTTTCGGCAAACAGAATACGTCATCCGGTTTGTTTTGCGCGTTTCTGTCCAGGGCAAAAAGGACAAAAGGACAAAAAGATATGCGTCGACCAGGAATCGAACCAGGATCTATCGCTCGCCTTGGGTGGACCCAATGGAAGGCGATAATGCTAACCTTTACACCATCGACGCTGGCCTATTAGCACTTGTTGAAAATAAGGTTGGATTGGCTGACTTATGTACCTTGATGAGAGGGTGGAGGCGCTGAGGCGCTGCTGTGGCTGAATTGAAACGGGCCAGTGTGTGAGGCTTGTATTTGGGGAATGGGGATGACGTGGGATGAATTGACAACCATGGCGAGGAGTGATGGGAAGCTGAAATACTTTTGAGTGGCGACCGGGACGTACTGGAATTGGAAAGAAGAAGGCAAAAAATGGTAAAAGTGTCCATGGGCGAAAGGAGCGCTCAGCACTGTGCGACTCGACTGGGTCAGGGGCACAAGGGATTGTTCACCCAGACTTCATGGGACTGTGATCCGTGGACACTTGTATCTAGACACGTCTATTTTGGTCCTTGACGAATACACACCGAGTCGATATGAGACAGTGATTGAGTTATTTGTGATGTATCCAAGCAGGGCATCGCTTGGCCGTGACCTCCATCTCACAGAGGTCCGCTCGGCGGCAGAGGTAGGTCTTGGAGGAGATGTATAATGCCCGAGTATGAACTCCCGGCTCCGCATCCCGAGGCGGGTTCGATATCGGCGTCTCCTCCACCTGTTCTCTTACCAGTCATGGGTCGTTGACTTGGTAATATTTGGTCTGTTGGAACGGAGTGGTTGTTTCTTGGACGAACAAGCTAGCGCTGGCGTCTTGTATGCCTGCTGTCTCCGAGGAATCGTTGCGCTGGCTTACTTCCTTAGCCACTCCCATTCATCACCTATCAATGCTTCCTCGCGCCTGATCCCCTGCTTCGGCGTCAAGGGGCAATTGGGCCAACCGAAACCCGCTCTCGTGCCATGAGGGCCTCGTTCTGAGCCAGACGCTGACTTTTCCGCTCGACTCGACGTCTCTGAGCTTCGATGCCAGCGAATCTCCCTTTAGCACCATGCTTCAGCTTGGTAATCATATCAGTAGCTTTACCTTTCGTCAAGTCTTCCTCTGTCAGTGGCTGCTCCTTGGGCCGTAATTTATTGAGGAACTCCAGCTGTCCCGGTGTCGGAGGTAGCTTACGCCAACGCTGGTAGCGATGTATGAAGGTATGTGGGAAATTCTCTGACGCGAACTTGTCGCTGCCGTGGACGGCATCCGAGAAGGTGGCGGCTTTCAGGATCTCCCTCGGGGCGGCGTAGGGCGACTTGGCCACGCCAGGTGGCAGGGCCCGAATCTCGAGGGCGCGGAACAGGGGCTTGTCGTGAGCATCGTCTTGATTAATCTTCTCGATACGGAGGTACGATCCGCTGGGGGCTGAGAGGACATAACGGTCGGGGCCAACCTGTACCCAAGAATACTGGCTCATGGCTCTAATATGCTTCTCCCCCGAAGTGTCCTCGATGAGATCATAAACGGATGAATATTCCGTAAAGGATACAGATCCCGAGACTTTTGCACTGGAATCTGAGCTCTTGGAGGAAGAGTAGGTCTCTTCATGGCGCTGGGCCTCGGCCTCTCGGCGGTCTCTGGAATCTTTCAGATCCTGCACAGTGGCCTTGTCCACCAACTCCCCAGGATCAAGCCCAAAAAGAGTGGGCGTCGTGACGATGCCTGTTTCCAGGGTCGATACCATATCGATGACGTGGCAGTTGGTTTTCCCCGAATGCAGCCGCATGCCCCTTCCGATCATCTGCACGAGAAGGTTTCGAGATCTCGTGGGGCGCGCCAGTATGATGCAGTCTATATTTGGGATATCGGTGCCCTCAGTGAAGACACCGCAATTGACGAGAACGGGAAACTCTCCGCGCCGGAATGCGTCTAATATCGAGCTCCTCTCCAACTTGGGAGTGTCGCCAGTGACGAACCGGGCATCCAGGCCGTATTGTCTGAACTTGTTCGTCAGCCCAGACACGTGGTTCAGGTCGACGCAGAAGACGAGCGTGGATTTGCGACCCTGCGCCTTCGCCAACCAGCTCCTGATTGTGATTTCGTTGACCTGATCCGTATTCACTGCGCGCGAGAGTTCGCCTGTCTGGAAGTCGCCATTGACGCCTTTCCCGACTCGGGAGATATCGGCAGAGGACTCTACGGTGGTGAACATGACGTCCGAGAGCCACTTCTCGCCGATCATGTCGACGTAGTCTTTGTGGTAGACAATCTGATCGATGGCGGCGCCGAGCTTCAGGCCATCGAAGCGGGAGAACGTGGCGGATACGCCGACCAGAGCCGGCGAAGTATCCCTCTTCTCATCGAGTCCAAAGTGCTTCAGAATCCTGAGGTAGCCGGGGGCGACGATGTGGTGGGCCTCATCAACGAGAACGAGCTTGAAGTTTGACGGATCGAACTTGTCGAGCCTGTCTTTGGATGTGACGCTTTGCAGGCTGGCGATGGTGATGTCGGCGGTACCCGATGCATGCATGTTGCCCATCTCGATCTCGATGCGGGCGTCAGGGTAGGCGTTTGTGCAGTGCTTCGCGGCTTGCTCGACGAGTTCCCGACGGTGTGCAATGATGAGGGTCTGCGTCCCATGGCTGCTGCGAGGCGCTACTCGCTGGATGAGTTGTGTGAATATAATCTACGTTGTGTTAGATGATAATGAGCATAGCATTGGACGGAGGCTTGTCTCACGGTCTTTCCGCTACCGGTGGCAAGAGATACACCTAGTCTCTTGTGACCCTCGTGTAAAGACGTCAAAACAGACTGGATGCATTCTTCCTGATAACTTCGGAGCTTGATCTGGGTGCTGGCGGCGCGTCTCAATGCTGGCGATGATCCAGGCCTCGGAAGCCTGATGTACTGAACCCACGGATGGGCCGTATGCCTGGCCACCAGAGGCCTCGTCAGCCTCTGTAGAAAAGAAGTTATCATCGCGCATGATCTGCGTCGGTTGACTGTGACATGGTCGTTGAGAGATGCAATGAGTTTTAGATGAACCTGGAAGTCGAAGGTTCAATGTTTCAGAGGGGCCGGGTGAGTGTTAGGTGCCTAAAGTGTCAGGTACAGCGCAGGCGCCCCATGGGTACTTGGAGCTTCCAGGCGCTGGAGGGTCGACCCGTCTCCACTCGAGCTTTAACTCAGTGGCTTCCATCCTCTCAACCACCAAACTTCACATGCACACCCAGACAACGTCAAAGACCCTTCACTACAGCTTGCCATCGACTCTCCCACCAACAAAAGCCATCCTCATATAACCGACGACTGAAGTACACTCATATTGGGTTCACGGCCGGATGACACTGTAAAGATGAGCCGTCATGGATTCCGATGACCCCCCAAGCTCACCACTCGCCACCATCAAAGCTGATTTCGACGCAAGAGAGGAATCGGGAGACTCGGAGTATGTAGATGTACAATCTGCTGCAGTCTCCCCTTCTGAAGAAAATGACGACGAATTCGTCGACGCAAAATCAGACACGGGCCGCCCACGAGATGAAGCAAGCCCGGTCAAACGACTTGCAGAGGAGCCGGCTCCTGGTGAAGAACAACAGCCCATCAAACGCCACAGGCGCGCGTTCAACCCTGCCTACATGAACCTGCTCAACGCAGACATTGAGGACGCAGCGAACAATCTCCTCTTGGAGACCAGACGAGACGGCAAGCAGAAGCTGTTCGCTTCCCAGATCGGCCTTACCGTCTGGTCATCCCTTGAGAAGGAGCTTTTCTTCGAGGCGGTCTCGAGACTAGGCCGTGACGACCTGCCCGGCATCGCGAAACGTGTCCGTAGCAAGAATGAGGTCGAGGTGCGGCAATATCTCAAGCTCTTCGAGGACGTCCTCACGGAGAGGGAAAGGAACCCTCACCAGATCAGGTGGGAGGATGTCCTCGAGATGGTGGATTACCCTGCCGCCACAGAGCTCAGCCAGCCATGCTGCGACGCTCTCGAAGAGGCTGCTGATGATCTCGCTCTGCGCATGGAGCGCTATGAGCAGAAGCTGGAAAAGACAAAATGGGGGGATGAGTTGTGGTGTGTTGACAAGGACGTTGCGAAACGACTGACCAGCACCCATGCCTCTCAGGAAGATCCCCGGATGGGGTTTGCGGCGCTCTTTCGCTTGAATAAATGGCACGGACTGTCCGAGCAGATCTTCATGAACTCCTCGGACCCAGCCGCCAACTGGCGGGGAATTGATGAAGAGGGGCCGAGCCTTCGAGCCACGGCTCTCGAGGACTTTCACGCCCTGGCGGTATCCATGACGAGGAAGCTTGTTGCCTCGAGCCTGTTTGTCGCGCAGTCGCGGATCAAAGCGAAGCAACTCGTCAAGCCTGAGATCCGACACATTGTCAAATCAAAGGATGTTGAGGCTGCCGCGGAGTCAATAGGCCTCGCATCGGATTGGGAACGGCGATGGGCGACCTGTGCCCGCAGATGCCAACTGGAGGTGTATGAAGACCCCCCTCACGAACAACAGGATCGAAACACACGGCCAAGTACCCGGAAGCAGGCACACGACACCGAGCCAGAGGTACAGCAGGAGCAGCAACATCCGTTTTCCTACGACGAGGTCGAGCAGATGCTGCTCCCACAACGTGCAGACACCACTCAACCCGAGAAGCCAAAGTCCAGGATCATGCACCTCATCGACTTTGAGCTGTCAGAACCCGACCCAACCACGTCCGATTCCGATTCAGACATCGGCGACCCTGATGTTGATTATTGTCCACGCGAGGGCGACTCGTCCGAGGACGCCGACGAGGACGGGACAGAAGCCAGAAGGCAGATGACCGAAGAAGATATCGAGGTGCGTGAGGAAGCTAAGGAGATCCTCATGTACTCTGCCCGTGACTTTCCTGAGACCCGGCGTGCTCGGGAAGCCCTCGACGCCCGCATCCGGCGGGAGAGGGAACAGGAGCGGTATGCCGACTTTGTCGACGTCAAGACCAGCCACGAGGAGGAAGCAGAAATGTGGAATCTGTTACAACGGCCGCCGCCTGCACCCCTGGCCAAGCCCGAGGAGGTCGAGAAGCCGACGAAGTCGATACTTAGTCTGGAAGAGATGCATGATTCTGGCACAAGATGGAGGGACAAGATGGTGTACGTCAGCGAGTGGGAACATGAGAACAAAGGATTGTCGCGGTGACCGAGCTGTTAGAATGGGCAGAGCATCTCTTTTCATTTCAAGATACCCTGCGGCCTTTGGCCCTTCATAATGCACTCTCCGTAATCTCACAACAGCATGTCCTTGTCCGTCATGTTCGTATCTTCCTCTCGTATGTCCCAGCATCCCAAAGTCCGTCCGGCACGGCGTCGCGTAGGAGTGTCTACGGTCAGCGTCGTGACCCGTGCCACATTGCGGCTCTACTTTCCAAGCTCCTTAGCGAGGTTCGAGTCCGCGATGCGGCTGCTACTACGTCGCGGCGCGGATTTCGCTGAGCTCTTCTCAGAACCCTTTGATTTGCCAGCGCTGCTCTTTGGCGCGCTTCCAGGGGGCGGATTGGACGACGCCCCCGTGCTGCCAGTCTTGGACAAGGGAGTCTGAAGCATCTTCTTGACGGACTTGGCCGGTGCTTTCTTGCTGGCGGCGCTTGGTTTGCTGGCGTTTCTGCCAGGCTTGTTGGTCTTGGACGTTGTCGCGTTGCTGCGGCTGGGAGACTATCCACGGCCCCGTCCGCGACTTCTCCCACGGCCACCCCGAGCCCTGCCACGGGCGCGGTTGCTGCCTCTGGTGGACTTGGAGGGTGCCTCGCTCTCCTCGTCGCTGCCCTCTTCTTCCTCTTCAGATCCGCTCTCCTCTTCCTCTTCGGACTCCTCTTCTGGCTCGGTGGACTCGGCCTTCTCAGCCTTGGCCTTGCCGGCGGCCCGTTTCTGGCTCCTAGCGCCCCTAGCAGACTTTGGAGCCGGTGATGTCGTGTCTTCCCCGTCCTCGGTGTCTTCCACGGTGCTAGCGCGCTTGGAGGCTGCGGTGGATGCGCGCTTCCGCCTCTTCGCTGGCGGGCCGCTCTTCGTCTCGGGCTCTGGCGACGATTCGGAAGAAGAGGCTTCGGAGGGCGTTGGGAGCACAGCTTCGCCGGCCTTCGGGTCGTCGTAGTCGAGCTGGGCGGGCGAGGACGGCGCATCGGTGCTGGTTGCGCGAACGCGGGCCATCATGAGGTCCTCAAAGTCCTCGGCGGGAAGAGTGAACTCGCGGAAGCGGCCTTCGTAGTCTTCGTCCGTCTCGGCGTCGAAAAAGTCCTCGCGAACGTCGATGGCTTCCAGGTTGTAGAAGGTGCGGAGCTTCTTCCAGATGTTCGGGATGCGGGTGTGGGGATAGACGGCCGGGTCGATTGCATGGTGACGGAGGTGCTCGCTGATGGCGATCATGCGGAAGTGCTTGTGCATGCCTGCGGAGGGCGGAAATGTTAGCATGGGACGACTGGAAAGCGAATTCGAGGGTGTACTGACCAGCAGGCTTCCAGCGCACGACGCCTTTGAAGAGGGAGCACACCTGGTCGTCCGTCCAGGCATTGTTGGGCCATTCCTTCTCGGAAGTCTCCGGCGCAGCGGGGGCAGCTGGTGTTTCTGCAGCTTGAGGGGTGTCGATGTCCATGGCATCCTCATCGCGAGCGGGTGTTGGTGTTGCGGCCGCGGAGGCCCTCGCCTTCTTCTTCGGAGGCATCCTTTGGGTTCGCCGATGCGGTGTGGGTCAACGGCGCCGATGCCGATGTTTCGAGGATGAGGCTTCTGCAACGGATGCCGCAATGCGATACCGCCAATTGTGTGGTATAGGTACGGGCGACGAGGAGAGCGCTGTGGAAAGAGACGAATTGTGTTGAAGGTCGAAAGGCAGAAGTGACCTCCACGGACAACCGTAGCACTTCTTGGGAAGGAACGATCAATTGAAGATTGGGACCCATAAAAGTGTATCTAAAGTGGCCAATCATTGATGCGGTATGACGCGCCTGCAGGAGCTGGTCCAAAACCGCGTCGCGGGGCTCACTCGTGATTTTGGCATCGGCGGATACTTATTCACATCACCTCTGGCCATCTTGACAACCCCAAAGCTCCAGCAACCGCAATACTGCAATGTGAACAGATCGAACGACCTGGACTTACAAATGCATTCCCTCCATGCACTGCAAGCACTGCCACTATGTCTGGCGACGACGACGACGGCAACCTCTTCGCGATCCCCGACTTCTTTAAGAAGTCGAAATGGCTGGAAGATGAGGTGACAGGGCTGAGCCATCGGTTCTTTTGCATCGATATAGACGGTACGACTTTTACATTACCGGCTCAATATTCTTGCTAAGGCTTATAATGCAATAGACACTGCTTTGACATCACTCCTCCGACCGCCAGCAATCGAGAACAAGGACTTCTTCCATCTTCCCGGGGTCTCAGAGCACAGCAGCGACAATGAAAAAGATCCTGTACAGCAGCATACATCTGAAGAGGCCGCCGCACCAATCGATACTGGACTTGCACCAGAGGCTGTGCCGAACGACCTTCCAGGGGACCTCTGGCTTGACCTTGGGGCACCACCAACACCGATTCCCGAGTTCAGGACTTGGGCCGTCTTCGAAAGGCCAGGCATCGCTGCGCCAAAGCCGCTGTATATCACCGAGGCTGGGCCCGGTGCTTTCGATGCTTTCCTGGCCACCGAGGACAATGTCTTGAATCTCAAGAACACCAAGTGCTCCGCCGTGGCGGCCGACACGTACTGTCGCTGTCTGCTGTCCTTGGCGTTGGGTAGAGAGTCTGTGCTCTTTGACTGGGACGACAAGTCTAAGCAGTTTACGCCGGCCCTGCAAAACATGAAGATTACAGGGTACATTGGCGATACACTGCAGGGGGTTCTCAAGCAGTGTCTCCGATGTGGCAATGCCTACAAGCGCCTCCAGGAATTTGTTCACACCACGTACTCCAAGAACCCAACACCATGCAGGGTTGCCCTCGCCAGCGCCTTGCATCGGATTCTGCTCTCAGTCCAGGGTGTTGTTGCCGGCCAACAGCAGCAACCGAGATCCGTGCTGCAACTGCAGGCAGTCGTGCGCCGTATCTCCCTCATAGTCCTCCACTGTGAGCGTGTCGTCTCCAAGATCCGACGAGATCACGGCGACGAAGATATCTTGACCATGGTATTTGTTCAGGCACAAGCTGCTGAGCATGGCGACGCACACCTGGCAAAGGTCATGCGCGAAGTACTACAGCGAGTTGCCAAGCCGTGGTTTGACTTTCTAGAAGAATGGATAGGCACCAAGCCGGAGCTCGGCGTGCCCCTGCGGAAAGACGAGGCTGGGAGCCAGAAGGGCTTCATCAAAGTCGAAGCCCAATCCTACATCGACGATCACGGAGACGAAGTTGCCGACTTGGATTTTCAGCTCGACCGGTCACGGATGCCCAACTTCATCCCTGCTGATATCGTGCAGACCATTTTCGAAACCGGCCGCAATCTGCGGTTCATCAGGTCAGAACATTCCGACCATGTTCTAGCGTATTCGGATGCCATTGCAACTCCGCCGAGCCTTTCCTGGATGTTCGACTGGGAATCGATCAACCATCTTGAACAAAAAGTGCTATCATATGAGCGAACCCTCGTCAAGGCCATCTCAACACATGATCGGGGCGCGAGCCAACCGCGAGCCGATGCAACACGAACCGACACAACCGGCATCTACAAACTCCAGATGTTTGGCACCGATGAGGCAGAGCTGCAAATGCGACTGCAAGAGTCTATGAAGACCTTGTCTCAGCCTCATGTCAGCATCCCAGAAGCTAGGGGCGACCCGCTGGAGCAGGTCATTCAGGATTGCATTGCCGCGCGTGGATTAGAGTCTGGAGAGATTGCTCTCGACTTTGCACCTCACTGGTCCCTGATTCCCGTTCTGTCATTGGGGTCCCTGGTCGCGTCCCAAAACCGAGTCGTGGGCCGGGAGAGCTTGAAGTTGCTGTATACGGCGCATGGCCTGAAGGAGCACCTTGCACTGCAGCGTGAGTTCCACCTGTGCAAGAGCGGAATGTTCTGCAGCAGGCTCTCTCACGCACTATTCGACCCGGACCTCGAGTCGGCGGAGCGGCAAGCGGGTATCGCCCGACAGGGAGGTGTTATGGGGCTACGACTGAGTGGTAGAGACACTTGGCCCCCGGCAAGCTCCGAGCTCCGCCTTGCTCTGATGGGCGTCCTGTCTGAAAGTTATGACGGCCCCCTGAGGCCCAACTCGACCCGGCGAGGCGATGGCCAAGCTGGTGATCTGCCGGGAGATCTAAGCTTCGGCGTTCGTGACTTGTCCGGCGAAGAGATTGACAAGTGCATGGATCCCGACGGGTTGGAGGCTCTCGACTTTCTGCGTCTGTCGTACAAGACACCGCCTGCCCTGACCTCGGTCATCACCCCTGTCATCCTCGTGCAGTACGACCGCGTGTTCAAACTGCTGCTCCGGGTGCTTCGGATGCAGTACACCGTTAACCAAGTTTTCTGCGATGTGACGGCCAAGGACGGAGCTGCTGCTGACCCGGAAGATGCATCCATTCGCTTCTGCTTCGAGGCCCGTCACTTTGTCTTCAACCTCAGCGCGTACTTCTTCGACGTCGGCATTGACATGTCATGGAAGGATCTCGAGTCCCGAGTTGCGCAAATCGAGGAGCTCCTGTTCCAGAGTGACGACCACTCCATGGTGACGCTGAGTCCAGACCGACTCAGAGAGTACCACTCACGCGTACTGGACAGGATCATGTCAGCTTTGCTGCTACGGAAGCGGCAACAACCGGTGATGAACTTGCTCGAAGAGATATTTCGGGTCATTCTGCGCTTCGCCAAATACTCGAGGCTTCGCGCCGCTGGGCTAGACCAAGAATCCCCGAACGTGAACGCGGCCGAGCTGTACAAAAAGTTCAGGAAGGGGGTGGAGGTGTTCCTGACCGTCTGCAGGGCCATGACGGAGAAGCAGGGATCCAAGAACCAGCGACAGCGGGATGTCCTGGACGAATTGGAGGGCAAGTCGGACGGCCCGGAGGAGAGCCCCCTCACACAGCTGCTGTTGAGGCTGGACATGTTTGGTTATTATTCGAGGACGTAGCGACGAAGTCATGAGATTCCCATAACATAGTAGTATCACTTGATATCCCGATTTGGCTGACGAGCCATGTCAGTTGGTGTAACAGTGGTGGTGGTCCAGGTACCGCCAGTGACATCTTTCCATATTCGTCCCTAAAAGGACCCCGCAGTGGACAGACAGCAGCTGCCCCTCATCGCGTCCCAATCCACCCGACGCGTGCTTGGCAAACTGACAGTGAACCTGACCTGCAACAACCAACCCACTCTACAATAATCCAGCCTGACACATACGGGCAATATGTCTCGACCTGGACAGGCAGCGCGGAACCTGACGCTCACGGAAGAGCTCGAGAAGCTCGAGCAGTCGATCACCCTCACCCTGCAAGGTGCGACCCCAATGCCCAATCGACCGCCTCCCGTGTTTTGTTGACACTGGCTGACCCCCTCCCCCAGAGATCGACCACAATTTCAGCAAGGCGCACCGCATCGTCACCACCAGCATCCTGCCCATAGTCGAGCAATACGGCGAAAACTCAAAGAACGTCTGGGAGGCCTCCAAATTCTGGAAGCAATTCTTCGAAGCCTCGGCGAACGTGTCCCTGTCCGGCTACGAAGAACTCGCCAACGATGACGATGACGAGACCACGAACGCCGAGGAGTCGTCTATCCAGGACGGTTCCACGGTAGGATACACTCCTCGAGCGGTCAGGGACGGGGACGACGCGACAATGACTTCAGCCATGGATCAGTCGGGCCTGCAGGGCGACGACTCGCTCCTGGACGACGGCGAGCTCACGGGTAGCACCCCTCGAGCCCCCGCGACCAGGAGTAGGATAGCGAACTTCTCGAACCTCGAGTCTCCCTATGAGGCGCTCAAGCGGGAGCTCAAGGGGGAGCCCCCGGCTCCGGACGCCGACGACGACGAGGAAGACGAGGAGGAGGACTCCACGGTCATCTTTGCGCAGCACACCGCCCGGCTGCCGGACATGTCCATGACGCCGCACCTCCCGCGCGGGCAGCCGTCACCGGAGCGCAAGAGCAAGGACCCCCTGCTGCACCGCATCCTCGACAAGAACTACAGGCTGCAGGCGACGCCGCACAAGGGGCCGATGCTGCGGGTGTCGCCGCTCAAGGGCGCCGAAGGCAGAGAGAAGGGCAAGGGCAGGGGCGACGAGGAGGCAGCACCGGCGCCGGCGTGGCAAGACTCGCCCATGTCGTCGCCGATCATGGAGATGCCGAAACTGCGCAGCGAGGCGTTCATGTCGCCGGTCAAGACGGCGGCGAGGCAGCGGCTGGTGCAGGCTACGACAGGCGGTGGGCCACGGACGCCCGGGGTCAGCGTTCAAACACCCAACGCTGGACGGAAGAAGACGCGGGACATTTACGCAGAGGAGGAGTCGACGGCGGAGTTGCCGGAGGCGGGGCAGAAGTATGAGATCGACTGGGACAGCGACAGCGACGAGGGCGCGTTCGGGGGCATGAGCCCGCCAAAGACGATTCAATTCGCACTGCCGCCGTCGAAGCTGCTGCAGACGCCCGGTGAGTCGAGCTCCATCCCGCGGTCTTGTTGTCATGGAGGGAAGGGGCTGATGTTTTCTAGCACGGGAGGCGAGCAAGCGCATCGTGGATGACATCTTGATGACGGCGGGGGCCGAGCCGGGGAGCTCAGAGTACAGTCCCAGTATGTCATCCCGGACGGAGTTCATTCCCCCCTTATTCTGGTTGTTTCGGGAGTTTTGCGACATGTCTCTGCTCCCGAGACCGATGAGCAGCTCCCAACACTCCCGTACGAGGCAATCACTAACTCCGCGGGTTGATAGCCATGGTGAAGATGAACAAGGACATTCTGGACGACAGCTTCTAGATGTGAGGAGCGCCAGAGGATAAACGAACACGGATGCGGAAAAGCGAGCGCGAAGGATACCCCAGTGGATCTAAGTGTTGAGGAAGGCCTAGATGCGGTGTTCCAAGAGTTTGGAGGTGGTCATACGACACGGCGGACGAATGCTCTCATGGTCGGTCGACTTGTACATAGGTACATATGTGGTCGCGGCTCAGACGACGCAGGGATTCGTAATGCTTTGGCGGTGAGCTCGTCCGTCAACAATAAAGTCGTATTCAACAAGCTCTTGTTCGCATTCTGTCCGACGGCCACTCGGTTTCCGGGTACGAGCAGTTTCCCGAGTCGGAGGGCAGTGCCCTCTGTCTCAGAGGACATAGCGATTCAAGAGACAGATTCTGCCGCCGGGACGAGGTTGACCCGTTGTGCTTGCTGCCACTGCCGCCGCCGCCGTGGCCTGGTGATTGTAATGACGAAAGATGGATTATGCATTGAGCGTTGATGCGCTCGCTGGTTGGTTGGCCGGTCGAGCTGTCACTGAGATTGAACGTCCCCACCTTTTCGTATTCGTGTTTTGGACGGTTGACGGCTGCACAACTCACGCGTTCGGGCGGTCAAGGTTCGGGTTGCGCAATTATGCAGGGGAAGAGCTATGCTGATTGGCCAATCATGGATGGTTGAGCTGCACAAAATGGTCATGGTCTGAGGACTGAACATGCGGGGCAGCCGTGAAAGGGGAAAATTAGGCCTGTGAAAACAGAGAGTTTGTGTCTGCGGCGGGTTGAGCGGCCCCCCTGAGATCTCGGCGGGACAGATCTGCACAGGGCAGGGATTCCCATCGGGGTGTTTGACGCCCCGAGACGATGGCGTGGACCCTCAGGTCCAAAGCCGCCTCTTGGCGCGGCCTGTCGGAATCTGCGCAGTCAGGGCCTGTTTCTTTTGATCCCAACCAACCCATGCGGAACTGAGGAGTCTTGAAGTCCGTCCCCGGTCACTCACTCCTCGCTCATCGATCAACTGAGAAGAGGAAAAGTCCAATTGCATTCTTTGCATATCTCAGCTGATGTCCTGGGCCTCATCTGGAGTATCTCCCTCCTCGTGCGGCCAGCGTCGGACTTGAACCCCTGACGATCCGTTGCCGGTAAAACTCAAACTCGCTCAACAGACAGACAGACAGACGAGAGAACTCATCAGTGAGTTTCCAGGAGAGAGAGAGACTGTAAGTAAAGTCGAATGCACAAAAACGCCCCCGGACCTGGTCATGCCTGTGCGGCAGTCCCGTCACCTCAAGTTTTGGGCTCCACTTGACTTCCCTTTTCTCTCGCCTTAATATTATTTTGCCAGGCCGTCCAGTCGCGGTCAATATCCCGATATCATTCTGATCCACCTCCGCAGAAACCGATAAACCTCCTCTGGTCACCTTTTTTCTCCCCCCTTCCCTCTGCCACCACCATCTAGCATTGAAGGAGGTCGCATTCCCATCCCGCCAACCCCCCTCGGCGCCCGCCCGTCGTCTCTCCTTCTCTCTCTCCTCTCTCCCTTCGTCCCTCGCTTGGCCTTTGCTGTCTCCATCGCTTCGAGAACCGCCGTACGCCCTCGACGTCCCTCCTCCCTTTCGGCTTTCTCCCGGAAACGACGGCCAGCGCGACAAGATCGCAACAACAGCGACAATGGACGCCGCCAACACCACCTTCACCTCCGTCCTGGCTCACGCCAAGCTGGGCAACGTGAACATTCCGCCCCAGATCGACTATGTCATCGACGCCGTCTCCAAGGCCAGCATCTGGACCATTCTGGCCACTCTGCTGGCCCTCGCTGTCCTCTATGACCAGAGTGCGTTCCCGCTTCCTATCCTCGCTCTCTCTGCCCCCCTCCCTCCGCGCGCCACATGACATGTACTGACCCTTCTGCGCGCGCAGTCAGCTACATCACCCAAAAGGGCTCCATTGTCGGCCCCGTGATGAAGCTGCCCTTCATGGGCCCCTTCCTCGAGTCCATGAACCCCAAGTTCCACGAGTACCAGGCCAAGTGGGATAGCGGCGAGCTCAGCTGCGTCTCCGTCTTCCACAAGTTCGTCGTCATCGCGTCCACCCGCGACCTCTCCCGCAAGATCTATCTCTCCCCCACCTACTGCCAGCCCTGCGTCGTCGACGTCGCGCCCAAGCTTCTCGGCCACGACAACTTCGTCTTCATGGACGGCAAGGACCACGTCGACTTCCGCAAGGGCCTCAACTCCCTCTTCACCCGCCAGGCCCTCAACGCCTACCTGCCCGGCCAGGAGGCCATCTACAACGAGTACTTCGGAAAGTTCGTCGAGGCCACCAACGAGGCCAACGGCGAGGCCATCAAGTTCCAAGTCTGGTACCGCACCCTGACGTGCGCCGTCGCCCTGCGCACCTTCTGCGGCCACTACATCTCCGACGACGCCGTCGACAAGATCACCCAGGACTACTACCTCATCACCGAGGCTCTCGAGCTCGTCAACTTCCCCATCATCCTCCCCTTCACCAAGACCTGGTACGGCAAGAAGGCTGCCGACGTCGTGCTCGCCGAGTTCAGGAAGTGCTCTGCCAAGAGCAAGGTGCGCATGGCCGCCGGCGGCGAGGTCACCTGCACCATGGACGCCTGGGTCAAGTCCATCCTCGAGTCCAAGGCCTGGCGCGAAGCCGACGCCAAGGGCGAGTCCCTCCCCAAGCCCAGTCCCCTCCTGCGCGAGTTCTCCGACGACGAGATCTCCAAGACCGTCTTCGCCTTCCTGTTCGCCTCCCAGGACGCCACCAGCTCCGCCGCCACCTGGCTCTTCCAGATCATGGCCCAGCGCCCCGACATCCTCGACCGCATTCGCGCCGAGAACCTCGAGGTCCGCAACGGCGACCCCTACGGCGCCGTCGACATGGACCAGCTCGAGTCCTGCAAGTACACCCGCGCCGTCGTCCGCGAGCTCCTCCGCTACCGCCCCCCGGTCATCATGTCGCCCTACAAGGCCAAGAGGCCCTTCCCCATCACCCCCGAGTACACCGTCCCCAAGGGCGCCATGATCATCCCCTCCGTCTGGCCCGCCCTCCGCGACCCCGAGGTCTACGAGAACCCCGACACCTTCGACCCCGAGCGCTACTACACCGGCGACGCCGAGACCAAGGGCGCCAAGAACTATCTCGTCTTCGGCACCGGTCCCCACTACTGCCTCGGCCAGCAATACGCGCAGCTCAACCTGGCCCTGATGATCGGAAAGGCCTCGCTCATGCTCGACTTCAAGCACCACCCCACGCCGCTGTCTGAGGAGATCAGGGTGTTTGCCACCATCTTCCCCCTGGTATGTGTTTCTGACTGTCTCGTAAGGAACGTGTTCGGAAAAGCTAACAGCACCGCAGGACGACTGCCCCATGAGCTTCAAGAGCCGCAAGTGGTAAAAGTACCGTGCTCGTGAGGCGCCCAGCGACCTGATCGCGCTCGAAATCTTGGATCCTGTGTTTTTTTGGCATGGCGTAGCCCAAATGATTCGCTGCCGGGCTCCCCCCTTTAATCATTTAATATCTATTCCTGTATATACTTACCTTTTCACATGACCTCTTTTTTTCTTTTTTTGCGGCATGTCCGGCGGCACGAAGCGTTCGTCCCGGGGCATCGAGGCCTTGGTTAGAGTTGGCGGCCTGGGCATGTCCGCGGCGACGGCATCTCGAGATAAGCGGGTGCGACAGGCCGAGCTGGGTAGCTGTCGAGTAGAAAGAATATGAGACGACTTGGACGATGCACACGAGAGCGACTCTGAGATGATTGATATTGGTGAATAGCAGAGCGGTACACTCTGTCAGCTTGTGCCTCGTCTTCTTTTACGGCGACGTTGTTCAACGGGTCGGGATGACGCCAAGCCCGCTCCGTCCGCCGGCGCTAGCGGCTGACCTGCACAACCAACTGAACCCCAGAGCTCCAGCTGCAGGGTCGGATAGCTCGTCATCGGCAAAACCTCACCTCTCCAACGTCCCTCGACGCTTGTGAACCCCTCGGCACACCCGCTGATCACGATTACTTGCTCACGCCCCTAGGCGGATTATATTCTGAACATCCGGCACATCAATTGTTCTGACCCACCCACCGTTCGGCGTGTCGATTCGATCATGTCTCTCCGAGTTTCCCTTCTGAGCCCGCGTGCGCTGCGATGCGCGCGCTCTCCGGCAAAGAGGGCATTCAGTGTCACTGCAGCTACGGCGAGCAGGCACACCCAGACGACAACGACGAGAGCGCAGGCTCCCACGCTGAGGGCGCTGCGCGCCACCCCAGCCGCCGTGAGGGCCTTCTCGTCTGCCAACAGCGACGGGGACTTCCACGAGATGTCCCCGCGGGGAACGAAGCTGTGGACGTTCGAGCAGGTCCAGAGGGCCTCCCGGGGGAAGAGTAAGGTCGTCATTGTCGGTACGTACACGCAACAACCCCCCTCCTGCCTCGCTGAGCTGACCTCCCCGCAACAGACACCCGCGAGCCTGGCGAGCTCGTGCAGACAGGCCGCATCCCCGGGTCGATCAACATCCCCATCACGACGCACCCCGAGAGCTTTCACGTGCCGGACGACGAGTTCGAGGTGCGATTCGAGTACCCGCGCCCCGGCCGGGACGAGGAGCTCGTGTTCTATTGCAAGGCCGGCGTGCGGAGCCGGGCGGCGGCAGCGCTGGCGAAGGAGGCCGGGTGGACCAACGTCGGCGAGTATCCCGGGAGCTGGCTGGACTGGGAGAAGAACGGCGGCGAAGCCGAGAGGGGCCCGCAGAAGTAAAGGTGAGCGTCTCGTCAGGCGAGGCTGTAAATATGCTGGCGCCATGTTTCTGTGCACCAAATAAAAAGCAAAAGGCAGATGGTATTCCTAGATCTATGGTACAGTGTACATGACGGGCACGCCACGCGATGATGCGCGTCTGACCCCCCGGGCGATTTCCCCAGGGGCACTAGGGCATTTCCCTCTCCCGTCCTCGCTCGTGTCTTCCGCCGCGTCACATCGCCTAGCTGTCGCCGCCGTCCTTCTTGGCGGGGCTCATATGAGCGAAGAAGAGGATCTTGATGGCCAGCGACAGACCGAAGTGCAGCGCAACGACGACGATGAGTAGGATCTTGCTCGTCTGGCGGTCGGTAGCGCTCAGGACGGGGTAAAGGTTGCGCAGCAGGAAGGCGACGCTGACGCCGAAGCCGATGGTGACGAAGATCCAGTTGAGGATGTTGATGGGCGAGGAGGCGGCCACGGCCACGGGCACCCAGATGAGGTTGGAGTAGCCGTAGAGGGCCCAGCACTCGAGGAGGTTGGCCGACTCGGAGCCGAAGTACCGTAGGGCGAGGAAAAGGCCGATGGGGATGAACAGTGTGTAGCCGTAGATGAGACCGGCGGCGCCTGTGGCAGGATGTTAGCATATCGTCCTCTGTCTGTTTCACTCCTCCATCCGTGTGGAACGTACCACTCAGCAGCGCGAAGTCATAGGCGAAGGGATGGTCGCCCGTATCGGCGAGGTACTGGCTGATCGTTCCGCCGAGGAAGAGAATCAAGACGACGGTTGTGGCGATCCAGAACGGCCCGTAGAGATCGGGGTTGCCCTCGAGGACATCGAGGAAGTTGGCGCGCGGGTACAGGGCGGCCCAGCACCGCGAAAGAACGGCCGAGGTGTCGACATCGAAGTACTGTGCGTAGAAGGAGATGGACCAGAGGAAGCGCTTGGAGCCGGAGCCGGAGGACGACGCAGTCACAGGCGGCGGGAGGCCTGAAGAGCTGGGGCCCTTGCGGCCCCCGGCTGCTGTCTCGTTGAAGTTGGAGTTGTGGAATTCGAGGTTGTCCTCCTGGAGGTCGGTGTGGCCGAGATCGCCCTGAACAGAGGCATGTTAGTTTCGAGACGAAGGCAGCAGTTTAGCGTCAGGGGCGCTCACGTCGTCGTCGACGTCTACTACTGCGTCGTAGCCGGAGCCTGACATTTTGAGTGTTTGCCGGGCTGTGGTGAGATGAGACTGGCTTCGCCGGAACTGCTGGGTTGAGGTGCTGTCGTGGGTTCAACGCGGGAGTTGACGAGGGTCTGCGTAGTCATTTGGAGCTTCGAGAGCTTCGAGCAAGGTGTCGTAATGGTTGTATGCAAGGTACGGGGTTTAGTCGCGCGATCGGTTAGAGAGATAAACCCAAGAACTGCGGGGCCGATGCAACCAAGCATGCTACGCATTTAGTGGAGCACGATCATCGAAAGCTGCAGGACGAGACGAAGCATTGGGACGTGATGCACTGCTTGGTTGTCCAGCGTTTATTTGCAGGCTCAAATGGAGAGCGCAAACTGAGGACTTTGAGGCCACTTCTAGTACTGCCTCAGCTTCCAGTTACGCGGCTCGCCTCTCACTACATCTCACTCATGACTGCATCAGATACGTTCATCTTCGTTGGATAATGCCTATCGGGTGAGTGCAAGCGCTATAAAGCCAGACAACATAAGGTCCATTGCTTTCTCTGTCCCCTGCACCATCCCACAACCCCTTGCCGGAATGCCGAAACAGATCCCCAGACGCCATATCCTTGACATGCCGAGCGTGTCGCTTATTTGAGCTTCTTCTTGGGGCGGAGCTGGTTGGTGTGGCCGCAGGAGCGCTTGCGGCAGTTGGTGGCACGGGGAGGAAGACGGGCCTGCGAGGCGTCAGTACGAGGGGTCCGTGGGCTGGCCGGGGCCCGGAGGCTGAACTCACGTAGCACTTGCGGCAGATCTGCTTGTCGCAGTTGTACTTGGAGGCGAGGATCTTCAGGGAAGGCTCGATGATGCCACCACGGAGGCGGAGGACCAGGTGGAGAGTAGACTCCTGGAGGGTTGTCAGCAATCAGTCCCGTCGGTTCGTCGGCTGTCCCAATCCATGAAAGACCAGCACTTCCTCTTGCTTGCGCTTGCGCTGCCAAGTCGCATCCACCAATTCCGGGAGAGCTCGCCACTGACCTTCTGGATGTTGTAGTCGGAGAGGGTGCGGCCATCCTCAAGCTGCTTGCCGGCGAAGATCAGGCGCTGCTGGTCGGGGGGGATGCCCTCCTTGTCCTGGATCTTGGACTTGACGTTGTCAATGGTGTCCGAAGACTCCACCTCGAGGGTGATAGTCTTGCCCGTAAGGGTCTTCACGAAACTGAATGTCGCATTCCCGTCAGCTGCTGCTCATTTTGCCTCCTGTCGCATGTCCTCCAGCTTCGTTCTCGGCGATCTCGGGGTCACGGGGTCGTCGTTCGGTCGCTCGAGTCGTCGGTCGGGGGGAAGAAGTAAACTCACATCTGCACTGCGACATAGTTAGTACAAAAGGTCTCTCGCTACATGTTTTGGGCAACATTTGCGACTTACTCTTGCCGGTTTTCGCGAATCTGGTGATGGTTGGCGAAGGACTGACGTTCTGCTGGGCGGGCGACAAATGGTGGGACTCTCGCTCCGACGAGGTTCAGAAAATTTAGCCCTAGGGCAGGTCATGTGGAAGCGGAGAAAGGTGGAGAAATTCGCCGCACTGAAATTTGGCACCATGTGCGGAACCCTCTCACTGTGTGAATCGGGGCACCTGCAACGCCTGTGTGGAACGTCAATAACCACCTTCATTCACTTTCAAGTCGAAGACTCCTGATCGATCATTCTGACGGCTGTCTGGATTATGATGAGAACTCAATGCGCTTGCTATAATGCTGTGAATATCTAGTGAGTTTCGGCGGAGCCAGGTTCTTCCTCAGAGGCAGCATCATCCCCGGCTTCGGTATCCGTCTCCCGCTTGTTCCCTGCGGCAGCGGCACGCCTCCTCTCTCTCCTTTTCCACTCCCTGACCTGTATCTCGAGCATATTCACTGCCTTCAGCAGCGACAGCGCCGACAGCCCAGCCATCCGGGCGGCGAGTTCGTAGAACACCTGGCCAGGTGGCGGCAAATCCTCCAGCCTTCTGTAAGAGTAGTACCGGGTGTTGGTCGTCATGCGTTCCTCTGCGACAAACTTGTCAAACGCAACAGCTTCCAACTGAACTTCGATTGCCCTTTGGTTTAAGGCCTCGTCTGTATCCTCGGGTTGTGCTTGAGGAGGCTGTGTTGCCTCCAATGGAAACAGGTCTGTCAAGAGCTTGTCGCCTTCTGTGATGCTGTCAGTCGGGGGTTCACGTTCACGTCTGGTGCCGCAGGCGCAGGTGCAGACTCACCACTGCTGTCGATCTGGAGCGACATGTACGTGAAGTACTTCTCTAGCTGCTCGGGGGTCATGGACGTGATATCATCCACTGTGGCGGTCTGGTAGCTGATGTCTTCCGAGGCCTTTAGGCTGGCGAGGGTCGGTGCCATCAGCGCCTCCCACTTTGCCCAGTCCAGTTCTGGAATCTGGACATAGTTCCCGTGCTGATCGGGAAGTGCCACGTCCTCGAAAGGGAAGCAGTACTGGGTGGCGAGGACGATGACGGAGACTAGGAGGATCTCTGGGTGGTGGATGGCGCGTATCCTGGGGATGCCGCTCGGAAAGGAGTAGTTGAGTTCCAGGATGGGGGGTATCCTGCGAGCGACAGACACCGTTTCGACTGTGAAATGGTCAGCAATCGTGCCTGACATGATGGCTCAAGAAACCGTACTGGGGAGGCAGAGCTCGCGGACGCACTGCAAAGTCACCAGGACATCATTCAGAGGGGGGAACTCCATCTCGTAGTTCATCCGATACGAGAGAGCCAAGTTCATGACTGTGGAGTGTAGCTCTCCATCAGCAAGGTTTGCCAGCTCCGCAGACTGGAAGAGCCTTTGATATGTCGCGGGGAGTCTGTCCCAGATCTCCTTGGGAATATGGTGATGCTGGATGTATCAGTACCGAAACCTCAAAGCAGGCGTTTCCAGACATACCGGCTGCTTGTACACAATGTTCCCTCCCCGGGCCCATCTGACGAAGTCACCGATCCGAACCGGTATCCTCAGCAGCAAACAGCCCAGGTAGCAAAGCGCCAACGTATCTGACACCCTCGGCGTAGGCCACGCATCGCCCATCTCGGAGTTCCAGTCACTCACCCGCCTCTCGCGGCTTGACGCCCTCGATGGCGTTTCGTTCTCGGACATCTCGACTTGCGAGCTGAACACCGACATCTCCCCGTCGGAGGTCGGTTCATCTAGGGCGGCAGCCGGGCTTCCCCGGATGCGCAGGTCCCAGAGATCCCGCACGACGGTCTCGAGCTCAGCCTTGAGGCCCTTGGCGTCGATGAGCCACTGGAGCTGCTTCCGCAGCATGAGCTGTAGGCATTCGAGGTAGAGGTCGCGGGCCGCCCTGCCGCTGAGCTTGAGCTTCTCCTGCTCCCGCACCTCCCTCTCTTTGCGGAAGGTGCGGCCGGTGGTGCCGAACTCTTCATCGCCGTGCTCGACTTGGATGACGCCCTGGATACATAGTCAGAGGCTGGATCGGGAAGAGAGTGGCGGAACACACCTCGATCTGATGGCCCTTTGCGCAGAACTGGAGGCCGTTTTCCCAGTACCATTTCTTGCTTTTACAACGACGACAACGCTCTCCTGAGGCAAATCTGTGAAGGTCACGCCCGTCCGTCTCCATGATGGCTTTCGCAGAAGCCTGGAGTATGCTGGATCCTGGGGAGTGAGGTAGTCGCTTGTTGATGAAGTGTGCAGGGCCTATGAGCGCCCTCAGGCAGAGACTTGCGCAGGTGGTGTCCCGGGACGCCAAAGGGGGTTTCCCTCTCGGTGGCAAAAAAGATGGCCTGTTGCAGCAGGAAGAGCGTTCAGGTGAGCACTCATTTTGGCCTTGCTACTGTAGATGTTTTGCTCATGGACATGACATTGGGGTTGGATTTGCGAGGATGGAAGCGAAACGAACTCCAACACACTCCTCCCTCAGCGCTTTTAGTGACGTTGGATCCACCAGTAGAGTGACACCTTTTTCTGTCCTGCAAAACAATAATAATAGCATCTTCCGCTGACGTCGCGACGGCTTACAAAACACGTACATCACATGTCAACTCGCCACGGTCACAAATCATGGGGCATTTTGTACATTGTCGCTTCCATAGGACAGAACTGTCGCGCCAACGCGGAGCCCTCCCTGCTTTTTATTCTGCTATCCCATTGACTAAAGAGCCTGTCGTGACAGAGACGGGGAGGCGGTCGGTAACAAAGGAAAATCGAGTCGTTTTGCCATGGCGCGTCGTAGTTGCCGAGGTCATGTTTCCAGCATCATCATCATCAGTTCCTGTCCAGATAGAACCCCATCTACGCAACGACCCGCGGGTATTTTGTGACGGGCCAAGAAAATCCCGGGTTTCGCCGAAAACGAAAGCATCAAGTGCAACGGGCCGTGTTCATCAACGTAGAGGATGCGAACATCTACTGACGGAAAGGCTGCTTAACCCTGGCGGGGAGCCTCCTTGGCCTCAACGGCGGCCTCCTCACCCATGGCGGTGAGAATGATAACGTCTGCGGTATGTGTGAGCGAGCGCCATCAGCCGATGCGCGGGGCGGGGAAGACCTACTGGTATCCTTCTCCTCAGTCTTGAAGAGACGCTCGATCTTCTCGCCAATCTCGCCGTCGGGCATGCGGACATCGTCCTTGGTGTCACCCTCCTCGTTCATGAGGGAGAGGAAGCCATCGTCGGAGATGTCGAGCTGGAAAACCCGGGTCAGCGGCACGCGTCGGGACGGGGCGACGGAGAGGGAGGGGAGCTTACAAGCTGGTACTCCTTGCGGGAGACGTTGGGGACGTCCATGTTGTGGGTGGAGGGGGAGAGATCCTCAAGCTTCTTGCCGGTGAAGATGTCGGTGGCGACAAGGTGAACCTTGGCGTGACCGTGCTTGCCGGTCTTGGAGGTGGACATGTCGATGATCTTGCAGGGACGGCCCTTGATGACGACGTGACCGTTCTTGCGCAGAGCAGAGCACTGCATGGGGAAGGTGGTCGAGGCACCGGCATCGGCGGTGTCGAACTCGAGCTCGTGCTGTGGCGGGCACCATGGTTAGCCATTATTTCTCATCCCCAGCGCATCTCCAAGGTTTGCCGGGCGGCGGCGACAAGTATTTGCGACGGGCGACATGGCAACGACGGCCGAGATGCGTTCATGGACGGGCGGTAGGGTGCAGCGCAGGCGGTCGAGCGTCGCGGGGTTGCTTGTCCCATAATGCGGGGTGGTGTTTTTTCCGCCCAGGAGCAAGCACCGAGCACTACACCACCACCAGCACCAGGCGCACGCGGGCACAGTGCGTTGCGTTGACGGAAGAGGGTGCGGGCAGTACTCACAACATTGTCGTCGGCCATTTTGAAGGATTGACGGGAGTCTGGTGAAGAATGAACGAGGTGGTACGAGGAGTTCGACGAGGTCGGTGCTGGTTGTCTTGAGACTGGTGGTCAAGTTGGAAGGGTGAGGATGAGAAGGGGAAGAAGATGCGGCGGAGGGGCCAGGTGGAGGGGAAAGGCAAGGTCGATATAATTTTTTTCCTCAATTTGTTATTGGGCCTCGCCCGCCAGCCGGCCAAAGTGTATGGGACAGAGGGTGGGCACTCCCAAGGCCTCCTCCCCTCTTCGCTCCCAGTCACTAGGTAGGTAGGGGGGGCGGCACCGGGAAGGACAGGACGGGGCCCGACCCAGGGGCCGACTCACAGCGGGCAGTGGCAGTGGCAGTGGGACACTGGGCACCCACGCCTCCTCCTCGACTGCCTGTTGATGACTGACAGCCCGAGAACCTTGAACCCCGCGCTCATGCCGACGAGCCAGTGAACTCTCTGTCCTGCCAGCTGGAGGCGATCCAAACAGCCACAGGGCTTGCTGGAAGACTCACACCGGGTTACCCACCCGACTCTTCGCCGTCCAAACGGTTGAAATGGCTCGAAGAGGCTAATCACTGTATCCAGCCGGCGGGGTCTTGTGCACCTCAGAATATGTCTTGGCTTGTCCTTTGTGCTGCGCGTCATAACTCTGCCTGCCTGCCTGCGCTGGCCCGTCTTCTCTGCAGCGACAAGACGCATCCTCAATGGGCTCTTCACAAAGTGCGTGTGGACAGTCGGGGTGTGGTCTCTTTGTTTGGTGCAAGCAGTCAAAAGTGTGTGACTGCTGGGAGCCGATGATCCACACCACAGAGATCTGATCTCGCGCTGAATAAGGACGACCCCACGGCGGGTATCGATGGGGAAGGAAGCTCCAGGGTGAATCAATCACCTGTAATATTGGATCGTCAAGTTTCGAGTTCCTGGAACCCGGAAGATCTGATGACTTTTGGTTCTAGAAAGGCGCCTTGTTGAATCGAACGCGATGGGTTTGTGTACATACAAAGGTGAGGGGCAGGGACCAACGACACAACCAACCCTTCTTTCGTTGATCCTCGATGTCTGACATGCGCCCACCCTCTGGCGCTGTGCCACACGCATATCCACAATTCCGAGGACTAGCTCGTGGCTGGTGGCCTTTTGAGCCAATCGACGGGGGACATCTTCCAGAAGGCCAGACAGCCTCGCCGAGCTCCCCTGAAGCTCACTGGCGACGGAGCATCCAGCTCAGGTCACCAATCGTGGTCAGCGTCCACATGCATTTGCCTTGACTTGACACCTCCAACCCATTCCGATCAATGACTTGATCCTCCCAGGATAACATCCGCATGTCGCCACCATGTGGCTCGATCGCTTTGCCGCACAGTCGTCCCCATCTCCGTCTGCATCCCAGCCATCCAGTCGACCATACTCCCCGCTCCCTCGAAGAACATCCAGCGCCGCCGGGCCATACGTGACGTCGCATCGCGCCGGGAACACACCGCGAGGATCCAGTATCTCTTTGGTGTCTAACGACTCGTCAACGTCGTTGCTAGCGTCCTCCAGAAAACCCAATGGCTCCGGGTTGAAGCAGTCCCAAACCGCATACGATGGACCGGATCCCCTCGAGACGCTGGGCAAGATCTTGGGAAACCTGGATGCCGGCAAGGCTGCGAGTGGCCAACCGATACCTATTGGGGTGGAAGACTTGGATCTGGATGTCGACTTTGGCGGTTTAGGCCTCCGGGACTTTGCGACTTCCCAGCCCGAGGCGGAGAAGGATGCTATCAGACCTCCCACCCAGCGACAGACCGTAAAAGAGTGTACGTGGCGTCGACCTTTGGCCTCATAGAGTAATGTTGCTGATTCGAGCATACAGATGAGAGGGAAAAGACCAAATTCGAGGATTTGCACCGGTCCATAGCGGCATGCGACGGTGTCCTCGATTCCGTCGAAACGAACCTGGCAAGCTTCCGGAATGACCTTGCCGCAGTATCCGCCGATATCGAGTCTCTGCAATCCAGATCCTCGGCTCTGACCGTCCGACTCGAAAACCGAAAGGCTGTCGAGAAAGCTTTGGGCCCCGTCGTCGAGGAGCTCAGCGTCTCCCCAGTGGTCGTCTCCAAGATCTCCGAAGGACATATCGACGAAACATGGGTCAAGATGCTCGCCGAGGTAGACAAGCGCGCCATAGCATACAAGAACAACTCGACCGGCCAACGAAAGAGCAAGGCCTGGGACGACCTGGGACCTTTGCTGGACAAACTCATCCTCAAGGCCATAGAGCGCATCCGGGACTTCATCGTTGCCCAGATTAAGGCTATGAGGTCCCCTCACATCAACGCGCAGATCATCCAGCAACAAAATTTCCTGAGGTTCAAGGAGCTCTATTCCTTTTTGCACCGCCATCATTCTACCTTGGCCGAGGAGATCTGCCAGGCGTACATGAACACAATGAGGTGGTACTACCTCAACCAGTTCACACGATACCAGACAGCCTTGGGGAAGATGAAGCTGCACGCGCTGGACAAGAACGACGCCATCGGCATCGAAGACTCGTCACGGAAAGCATCCGTCTTGTCCGCCACGAAGCACGTGGGACCACCGCACGACGCCTTCAACCTCGGCCGTCGCATCGATCTCCTCAGAGCTGGAAACCAGGCCGCAATTTCCTCCTACCTGGCCGAAGAAGACCGCTCGACACATTATCTCGAGGTGCCATTCCGTAGCTTCAACCTTGCCCTCATTGACAACGCAACGGCCGAGTATAGCTTCCTCGCCACCTACTTCTCGCCCCCACTGTCCATGGGAGTCATCTCCCGGCAGTTCAACTACATCTTCGAGCCGACCTTCACCCTCGGCCAGACCCTGACAAGATCGCTCGCGGGTGATAGCTACGACGCCCTCGGCCTCCTGCTAAGCATCCGCATCAACCAACACCTCGCCTTCGAGCTCCAGCGGCGCAAGGTCCCCGCCATGGAGAACTACATCAACGGCACGAACATGCTCCTCTGGCCGCGGCTGCAGGTCGTCATGGACCAGCACTGCGAGTCTGTCCGGCAGCTCACCAACGCCCTGCCCTCTAAGGCCGGCAAGGCGGACCAGGCCAGGCTGTCGGCCGCGCCGCACCTCGTGACCCAGCGCTTCGGCCAACTGCTCCAGGGCGTGCTATCCCTGAGCACCGAGGCCGGCGATGACGAGCCCGTCGTCTCGAGCCTGCGTCGACTCCGGTCCGAGATCGAGGTGTTCCTAACGCGGCAGAGCCAGCTTTACGCCGACAAGCGCAAGCGCGAGCGCTTCCTGTACAATAACTACTCTCTCATCCTGACCATCATCAGCGACGGGGAGGGGAAGCTGGCGGAGGAGCAGCAGGAGCATTTCGAGGGGTTGAAGATCGCGTTCCAGGAGGGTGCTTGATGGACGATGCAGCATGGATTTTTCGTTTCGGTTGTCTCTGCGGGGCGTTCGGGGTCATTCATCTGGGAGATAGGAATCATGACATTCGGATTTAGACGATGAAAAAGCTGTATTTGGATATCTTGTGATTGCTGCTCTTGCGAGTGTGTTGTATGCAGATGCCTCTAATATGTATACGTCCACTTCGTCCCGTTTGTCCATTTCGACCAGATATTCGTCAGGACTGTCACGGGCGTGCTCCTCCGGAGGAGCAAGGCCAGCAGGCCCACGGCCACGGCGAGACCTGCGCTACCAATGGCCTTGCGGTGCGTCCAGAGGGCCCGCATCACCTTCTTACGGCGCTCCAGGGCCCTCAGCTCGGAGGACTGCTGCTTGAAGTATGATTCGCCCTCGGCCATTGTCTGCTTCGAGGAGACTTCTGCCGTTCGTGCCGTTTTAAGGCAGCTGGCTTTCGATATCCGCCTCCACGCGGGCAGCGTGTCCGGTGGGTGGCGGCGGTATAGGTCTGTGGTGTCGGTGATGAGCTTCTCGATGTCCATGTCCTGGGGCAGCTTAGAGAGGATGAGGTGGAGCATGGAAGGGTCGTCGTCTGCCTGCTCGAAGAGCTCTTCGCGGCGGGTGAGGACGATCTGGGCGAACATGTAGACGCTGAACACGGGTTCGCGGGTGAGGAGGACGTCGAAGAGGCGGGCGATGTCGCCATAGGCCTGTACGTCATGGGCGTACATTGTGAGAGTGCCGGCGAGGGCGTAGAAGGGCTCGGTGCCGGAGAGGTGATGGCGGAGGGATGGGTCAGCAGCACCGAGGATGTCAGGGATAAGGCGCAGCTGGGCGACGGTGGGCTCGAGATTCGTGAGCATGAAGTCGCGGATGCGCAGCACGGAGAGGCGAGCAACGAGGCGGGCTCGGAGGACCGGCGTTGGGAGGACGAGGAGAAAGACCTGGCAAATGTCGTGGTATCCCTGGAAATAGCATAGGTATGGGTATCGACGGAGGACGGCGACGATGAGGTCGGAGAGTTGGGATTTCCATTGGGCGAGTTGCGCATCGGTCTGGTCTGTAGCGGGTTAGAGTGGCTGGCAGAGGCGGCACCGGGACGATAGCTGAACATACCGCAAGGGTAATAGATGAAGGCTCTGTTGACGTCGAGCTGGACCTGGTCCTCATCCTTGTGCCGGGGCAGCTCTTTCCAAGAGCCGTCATCTTGTTCGTCCGAGGACGAAGTCTCGCCATTGGACACCCCAAGGAGAATGGGCCAGGCCTGCCTGCGGAGTTCATCGTCCAAGAAGCCCCCTTGGGTCTCTGCGAGGCTTTCCAGTGCCCCTATCATATTCCACCTGCATGCCTCGAGGATCTCGGCCCGCTTGCGCGAGGTGAACTCGTCCTGAGCAGTGTCGACGGCGGGGCTGTTCTCGCTGTCATGGTCGGACATCGTCTGCTTCTCCATGGTCATTTGAGAGCCCGGAGCCAAGTCCGGGTGGCTGGTAGTCGGGATTCAGGTGTCGTTGCGTGAGGACACGTGCATGGTACCGGGGAACGCCTGGGTGTCCCAACAGCTACCAGGCCGTGGCGGACGAGCTATCACATTCGGGTCGGGTGAGACACGAGCGACAGGCACATGTAACGTCGAGGCTGTGGGGAGCTTCGGGTGAAATCCCTGACGAGCTGAGCAATGTCTCATGCGGAAGGGCGGGAGGAATTGGGACCGTTAGCTTAGGGCGCGGAAACGCGGTTAGGATGACGCGGGTTGAAGCTGAGGGCGAGCTGCCAGCGCATCACGGTCGTCGTCGGGCCTAGGAGGACAGGATGACGTGGGCGCACTGACCATGCCCAGGGTGCAGCCCTGTAGCCCCCGACCGATTTAAGGCCCCCACGGGTGCCGCGTGTTCCCGCTGGCCGCTAGAGGATCTGCTTCAGGGGATGCCCCACCTATAATCGACCACTAACGACTGGTGCAAGCGACCTAACCGTCCCCGTCCCGTCACGTACATACGGCGTACGGCACATCTCCCGGTACATTGTTCCATGGCCCTGCCCTGTCCCCAAATTAGAAGAGGCGGGCTCATAAGGTGATCAGGCAAGCCGACGGTAAGTACATCGGTCAATCCCTCGGAATGTCTCAAAGGGTCAGCTGCACTTTCTCTCGCCAGCGGGTCCATCCAATGGCACTGCGAGAGTCGAGCTGACCGGACGCGGGATGACCCTGAAGATGATAGCGGTTATCTACCGTCCTCGTTCTCCATCAGTCACAGCTGCAGTCAAACAATCGGACGAGGGAAACGAAACTCGACCGACAGGGCACCCAGACAGTTTTCCAGGCCACCGGTGCTGGGAGGAACAACCGGATGAGCCTCGCCCTCGATAACCTTTGTCGTCTTTGTCACTTATTGGTCATATCCTCGGGCAGACGAGGGGGCTCGAGAATGGTTCATTGATTTTAAATGTGGCATGACATTTTGAAAATGATATGTCATAAATGATAGATCTGAAGTACGTCGCCGGGCAGGCTGCACGGATGTCGGGGAGCCCCTCGCTCGGGGGAAGAAGCAAAGTGCCTGGGTATAACCTGTGCGGCCCTGTCATTAGTACCAGCACAAGAGCCTTGGTTGAGCGGCTGGAAGCGCCCCATAGCCGGGCATTCCCGCAGGCCAACCGACATTCTGCGGCCCCGGCAGATTTCGGGGCCCAGGTGATGTGCAGTTTGTCTATGCAAGGCGCCCGGCAAGGGATGGATGGAAAGAGGGGGGGGGGCAGACCCTCTTCACGGTCGACGCAGTGGCCTGCCAGGTCCGCAGATACAAAGGAATGGGGTGCTGGGAACAAACACCTGTTGCCGTCTCTGGTCGTACAACAGGCACCGGGGGGATGGATGGGCTTCTCGGCCAGGCCGATGAGATGTCTCAGATGCACACCGGCGGGGCGTCGCGTTTCGATTAGTCGACATTAAATAGGTGCTTTGACAGAGTCCTTTGCGAGGACTGTCTTTTTCCCACCAGCCCAGTGGCTGGATGATCAACGCCACAAGCCTGATGTACATGCGGGAAAGGCTGACTGAAGGGAGAGCCGCGCCTGGCGATAGGTAGGTGAATGCGATATGTTCGTCTCCGGCACATGAGCAGCAGTGGGGGTTGTAGACTGTCTCGGTGCCTGGATTTCGCTTGCCGCGGGATGACAGTTCTGGGCAGACGTACATCGGGCTGTCTGCAGATCGAGTGTCAGGTAACTGAGATAAATCTCTCTTTTTCTGTTGCCTCGGGAAAGATGGGCGCTTGCTCGACTTCTGCCTGTTAATAGAATATTTGTCAGGACTTCCGTACCTACCTACTTACGAGGTAGCTGTACAGGTAGGTAGGTGCCCTGGTTTAGAAGTGACCCGACCAGACAATGGATGAAGTGAAGGGGTAGAGTATGCCCGGCCCATAGAGAGGACGGGTTTTGGTAAGCCAAGACGGCGGTGCGCAACCGATGCTTAGCGCCGGAACCCCCTGCTGACAGCCCGCGCGAACCGTTGAACTTGGGATCGCCCCGCTATTGTCTCCCCCGAATCTCAAAATTCCCACTCGCTGCGGAAGGCACCAACCGCGCTCATTCCTTCCATGACTGTCCATCAGGTGGTTTTAGTACGGACGGAACATAGCTTCCTAGGCAGCTCCTCCTCCCGCCACCCATCGCTCAGCATCACCTCATACCTCCTGGACTACTGATTCTGCCTCCGCAACCTTCACATCACCTCCCAAGACCACAACTTCTTTACGTGGGAGGGCCCAGTCCAGGAGTCCACGACACCGGAGACCATAAGAGCATCACCAATCTCGGCGTGATCGTCTCCTGGCCCCTCCAGCTATTCCTCCTGTGGGAGCTTCGCCACCAGTTCACGCTACAGGACGCATCCCAACCGGGCCACGGTGCATATCTGTCCTTGCCAACCACTTCTCCACGGCATTCTTCGGGATCGGCAAAAGACTCACGGCTCGAATTCTGCCGCTCCCGCCGCAGCATCAGACCTTCTTCTGCTCGGTAGCCTCACGGAAACCAGCCCAAGCAACAGCCACATCTGTGCCCAACCAGTTACCTCGCCTCGCCAAAGGTTGGGTTCCGGGTTATTCGGGCCTACAAGCTCGACAGCGTGGCCCCTTGTTGATTCTCCTCGCCCAGTTAGACACCTGAGTCGCGATTTCAGGGGTACCCGGCAGGACAACGCCAGGTCCATCTCCGGGACGGGACGTTGATGACTACGACGGCGGCGGCCACAGTTGGTTTTGCGTCCTGACTACGACTTATTCGTCTCTCGCCGCAGTAGCTCCTTGGGACCCCCTTCCCTTTCGCCGAGAAGCGTCTCGAGCATCCCAGTCCTTATTTAGCCCGCTGGCTTCGGAAGTGTGGTCCTGTAGGGGCTCTTTTATCCGTACGCAGGCGGCAGCTCTCTGGTAGCCTCTCAGGCAACAGCTGGGCCATCACCATCCGTTACAATGCTTGCGGACCCTGCGAGACTTTTGGTTCTTCCCGTCTCCCGCCAAAACCGTGCCGTATACGCCTACCCATGCATAACGATCTCCCTGGGCTCACAGGCGTAACATCACCCAGCAACCCCTGCTCAGCACCGAAATGGCAACAATCGAGACCAACGTCTTCCGAGACGGTCAATGGCAAACAAGCCGCCGCAGCATACACAGCCTTCTACAAAGCAACGCCGGCACGTTCGCTACCATAGCCGAGCCCCAGGGCGAGGCCCCTTCTTGCGGAATTCTGACCAGAACACTGGTCGACAGTCCCATTGTGCACCACATTCTCCCTGCCAAACTACGATCCCGGCATCAGAATGATGTTGTTTTCATCGGGGTAGGTGTCCCTTTCTTCCTTCTCCTTAGGGCTTGCTCGCTGTGTTGCGCGTCCAGGATTTCCGGTCCTGCCTCAGAAACAGAGGAGCCGACCCGTTGCTCTCGCAATGAACATCCTTGTCTCGCTCGACCTCCCAGCGGCAGGCACCCTCATACTAACGTGACTAGGATTACTACGTTCAAGTAAACGAACTGCGCAATGGCAGTGAGCTTCATGAGGTCTTGAGGAAGAACGATTTCGATTCCCGCATCGTGAATGCCTGCGTCTTGGGGACGACCAGCGAACCGCTGGACGGACGAGGACATGACCTTCCCTTCGGCCAGATAAAGCCTGAACCCGAAGACGTGGACATGGCTGGCGGCATCGGGCCGCATCCGGAAGGCTTACAGGGAGAACTGCCACCACACTTGCTGCTCCTGATCCTCGAATCGGGGCTGTTCGTCTTCCTCTATATCCAGGCACACGGGAAATTCGCTTCTTCGACATTCCGACATTCTGACCGAAGACTGGGCAATCTCGGATTCCATTTGGCCGTTGATCCATTTTCACGTTACCTTGCCGTTGGAGACATCGAGAACAAGGTGGTGGTGTATGAGCTCGAGTCATGGGAAGAGATGAACCGACAATATCAGCGCGGCAGGATTGTGACGCCCATCAAAACGTACACCCCGAGGACCATCGCAGGTCTAGTTCACAAAATGGAGTTCCTGCATCCGCGGCCACAGGATGACTACCACGTTATCCTCATCTTAATCGTCATCACCAAGAAGAATTCTAACATGGTCATCTATGACTGGGAATTAGGCGAGGATTTGGGTCGAATTTTTGACGACGAGAAACAAGGACATCGCCTCCCCACGGAGCACCGCATGCCCCTTTTCTTGGTTCCCCTGACGGTTCGAAACTCATTCCTTATCGTGTCGGAGCATTCCATTGGCTTCTGCAAAGACCCCCTACAAGGCCCTCCGAACATCCGTTCTGTGAACGCTGGCAACCATAAACCAAGCCAGTACCACCACGGACTGCGAGCGCCACTTTGGACGGGCTGGGATCGCCCTGTACGGAGGCGACGCTACTACGAAGAGCATGATCACATCTATCTTGCTCGTGAGGACGGCGTGATTGCGTACTGGGAGATGGACAAGCATGATGTCGCGGGGGCCCTGATGAGCGTCGGTACCTGCAACTGCAGCATCTCCACGGCTTTTGCCACAATGGAGGAATCCCAATCCGACCTGGCCATTATTGCTGGTGACTCGGGCCCCGGGATGATCTGCCAGGTAAGCTTCCCCGCTGGATCATTGGTTTCACATATAGTCTTGCTGACGGTGAACCATCCAGCTTAAAGCTAGGGCACCCATTGTTGAGCTCGGAACCATTCCCAACTGGTCTCCGACGAGGGACCTTGCCACCACCGATAGACATGCGACATGGAACCCAGAAGATGTCTCTGATGGGCCTCTGAAAGAACCCTGGGAAAATCCCGATGGATCGGACCGGGTGTTCTGCATCTCGGGGAAGGGATCGCAGGGCACCATCTCCGAGCTTCGTTTCGGGCTAGCTGCGAACATTGGCTGGGACATATCCTTTGGCTCACACATCCAACGGTCCTGGATATTTGAGGCTCTTCTACCCGACATCGGGCCTGGCTACTATTTGCTCATGACTCTACCGGATACTTCTAGCGTTTTGCAGCTTCCCCGTGGCTCTGACGACCCCAGTCAGCCAGACTCCGACAGCCATCACTTTGATCTGTCGTCCCGCACATTGGCCGCCGCTCAAAGTTCAGATCAGTTGATTGTACAAGTCACAGAGACGTCGATTGTCCTGGTGACTCCCTTCACAACGTACGTACGACAGTGAAGCGAAACTTTTGTTCAAAATTGACTTTGGATCAGCACTCGATATACCTACGACTCATTCTCAGGCGTTTACGGCGACATTGTGCAAGCGACCATCAGAGGGAACTCTGCGGCCATTGCGACACACCATGGAGGCCGATTCTATGTCCACACTTTCCGCATCGAGGATGCAGAGGCGTCACTATTCAGAAGCTCCGAGTGCTTGGGAGAGGTCACAAGCCTCGTGTTTTGCACCTTGCAGGATTGGGACCATCTGCTCGTCGGTAGCTGGAAGGATGGCAACCCCTATGTGGAAGTTTTTGACTCGAGGGAAGAAATGACGGAATCGCGTCTGATACTACAAATCAACGCAGGTGAGTGCTCCTCGATCTCTTCGGGATTTCCGTGCGACTCGACCTAATATCTATGTTTGCGTCCACAGCCGAGCCACACGAAGGCACAACTGACCAACAGCCGCTCGAGCCCATCACAAGCATGGTTGTTTCCAAGGCAGCAGCTGAGACGGCTGTGGCTATTGGGTTGCGCAGTGGTCATCTTGTCACCTTGTGTCTCAGCACAGCATCTCCAGGGTCGGCTCGCATGACTCGGGAGAAGATCGGCTCTGTTGCAGTGGATGTGTTCCCTATCAACAACCCGTCGCTTCCGGAGATGTTCTTTTTGTGTTGCGACGACGTGCTGCTTCTCCTCGGCGGCTTCGACGAGACAAAGTACAAGACGAAGCACCGAATCATCGCCAACGATATTCAAGCGCCCGGGGCCCCGTCTCCTCCCATCCATTTCGCGACGAGCACACGACACGGCCTTGGGCATGATGACCATATATCGCTGCTATTGCTCTCTGGAGGCCGCATCCTGATATCCGAGATGTCGATGCGCCCGAAGTGCGTGCCCCGAACGTATCGGCTGAACGGCACACCGACGAAGCTCTTGTTCTCGCAGACACTGCGCTGTCTTGTAGTTGCTGTGAGAGCTGCCAGCGGCGGGACGACCCTCGCCTTTATCAATCCAGACACCACAGAAGACTTGGGCGTGGCATACCATCACGACAAGCGCGTTGGCTTTGTCAAAGGCCTGAGAGAAGATGCCGGTCGAGTGCAGGATATGGCCGAGTGGATATACGAGAAGGATGGCAAGCGATTTCTGTTCATTGTTGTGACTACACTGGACGGGTCGCTGGTCCTCATCAAGACAGAGCCGGCATCGGAAACGGATTCGCAGGGGAATGAAGTGACGCGAGTGCGATACTCTACTCGGAACAAGATCAACGCGAGTGAGCCGGTTCACTCCATCGTCGGAAACGGCGCCGACCTGTTCTACTGTGCGGGGAACACACTTCATTGGGCCGCCCACGACATGGTGGACAGGAGGTTCAAGACCAAGAAGACGTTCGAGCTGCCTTCATCTGCATCTTCACTGCGGATCAACGACGGCAAGGTCTACGCGTTGACGACCCAGCATTCTCTGTTGGTAATCGACCACCAGCCAGAAGCACCAGACCAGGGGATGGTGGTGGTACATAGCGACGTGGGCAGCAGGGTGGCAACACACTATATGGAAATGGGCAACCACTCTAGCCATGAGTCGCCATGGCCTGTTTCCATCATTTGCGAGTTCGGACACGAAATGACGGGAGTGTGGATTCCTGTGAAGGAGCCCAGGAGAGAATTCCAGGTGGCATTTTGCGGCGAGCTACCTGCAGCGATCAGAAGAATTGGCAGGGGCCATGTCCGACCACGCTGGCGATCATCGGACAGGACCGCCAAGTTCGGCTACATTTCCAGCACGGTAGACGGAGCGGAGGTGATTGGCATCGCGTTGGATGGATCTCTACACCACTTCACGTTGCTCTCCACGGAGGCCTGGAAGGTGTTGCGAGCTCTCCAGAGCCTGTGCGTCTCGAGCCCCCTGGTGTGTCCTTTTGCTGCCGAGGGTGGACAGCCAGTGGACGACGAAGCGACCGAGGAGGGAAAGAACAACCCGGCAAGGAAGCATATCCGTGGCGATATTCTCCAGAGATGTCTTGACCGAAGATTGGTGCGAGAACTTCTGGAAGCTGACCCCGAGGGACGAGATATTCTGTATCAGGCCCTGGATGAACTGGAGGGGGGTAAACGGACTGTTGGCTTCCGAGAACCAGAGTCGGCCGACGACTACACAAAATTGGTGTACGACATCCTCGAGTACTACCTAGGGCCTGTACTGTAGCGTGTGGATGGATGGATATCCGATGGCAGTGGAGGAGGGTGCACTCGTACTAGGTACTAGGTACCTGGCCCTCAGTAGACCATGGCGAATAGACCTGACTGACAGTGTTGAAACTCTTAGAGTTTGGCTCAATCCATAGTGAATCGAGCATACTACTTGGTGCACAGTGAGTCGCGCCGCCACAATGCAGCCTGAACGACATGAGAGGTGAGGTTGGCCGGCTATACCTCGGGATAGGACCGGGGGAAGCGTGACACCGAGCACAACCTGGAATAAATTATTTTTTTCGGCGAGTCGCAAAATTGGTCCACTGAAAGAAAGCATCCAGCGCACCACCCCCGCCTGCCGACGCCACTGTCCACTAGGTTCTCACAGTGCTGGCCAGTTCACCACGCAGGCTCACCCCACGGACCGACTCCACCACCGCCTCACAGCAACCCAAAGCACAGAGAGTGAAGGCACCTAGCGTTGGTTGCCCCGCAGTCATCGTCAACCAGCGTTGGAAACTCGTTCTTCCTCTCTTCTCCCTTGTCCTCCTACGAGTGGTCAAAATACACCCAACCCGCTTTCTGTCGGCGACATCGGGTATTCTCTACGTTTCGGTGGCATTTGCTACAAGGCAAAAGTAATTCCAGGCTGCAGTCGTTTGGCCTCGCCGCATTTCCTATTCCACATTACGGGAGGCAAAATACCCCGCCACACACCCGTCGACTCGCCGCTGCTTTGTGACCAGAAGAGCACCCCGCGCACCGATCCTCGTTCTCGAGTCCGACCAGCGCGCACTTTTTCTCGGTACACTCGAATAGCTTCACTCCTCCGGACAGCTTTCTGCGCGGAGCCTCCACATCGTGGTACACCCAAACCTCGTCTCCATACCCGACCACAACGAGCTTGAATATTTCACCATGCCGCCCAAGAAGAAGGGAAACAAGAAGGGCGGAGATGACGACTGGGAGGCAGAGCTTGGCGAGACCGTCGCCCCTGTTGCCGCGGCACCTGAGGGAGCCGATGGCGAGGACCAGCCTGCCGAGGATGAGACCCCTGGTGGCCTGATGGCCACCCTGCGCAAGAACAGGGAGAAGAGGAAGAAGAAGGGCATCGAGGACGAGGTCGTCCAGGAGGAAGAGGCCCCCGCCGCTGCCGCGCCCGCGGAGGCCAACATGGAGGACGAGTGGGCTCTCCCGGAAAAGAAGGGTAAGGGCGGCAAGCAGGCCGGCAAGCAAGGTGCCAAGGCTGCCGAAGAGGACGGCGAGGGCGAGGGCGACGGCCGCGTGCTCACCAAGGCTGAGAAGGAGAAGCTCAAGAAGGAGAAGGAGAAGCAGCGCAAGAAGGAGATGGTACGTCTTGGTCGAGTTGTCGATGTGAAGTGTCATGCAAACTGACCATGCCGGAATACAGGCCGCGAAGAAGAAGGCCGCCGGAGGCGCCGCCAAGGCCGAGGCCGCGAAGGCCCCCGAGAAGAAGGATACGCCAGCGGCCGCTGCTACCCCCGCCGCTCCGGCCGCTGACGCCGGAAAGAAGAAGAAGGTCCCCGCTCACATCGCCGCTCTTCAGAGGCAGCAGGAGGAGCTCCGCAAGAAGGCCGAGGAAGAGCAGCGTCTCAAGGAGGAAGAGAAGATCAAGCTCGAGGAGCTGCAGCGTCAAGAGGAAGAGGAGCTCAAGCGACGAGAAGAGGCCAAGGCCCTCAAGAAGCAGAAGGAGAAGGAGAAGATCGAACAGCTCAAGAAGGAGGGCAAGTATCTCAGCAAGGCCCAGAAGGAGGAGAAGGCCAGGAACGAGCGCAAGCTCCAGCAAATGATTGCTGCCGGCATCAAGGTCGGGCCCTCTGCGGAAGACGGCGAGGCCTCCGGCGACAAGAAGAAGGCCTCTGATGCGCGCAAGAAGGGCGGCCGCAAGGCCCAAGAGAAGATCGACGAGGAGAAGGAGCTTGCTGAAGCCGCAGAGCGCGCCAGGCAAAGGGCCGAGGAGCTGGCCAAGGAGGCCGAGGAGAAGGCCGCTCGGGAGAAGGCCGAGGCCGAGGCCGCCCGGGCGAAGAAGGTCGAGAGCGACATTGAGGATGACTGGGAGGCCGCGGCTGGTTCCGATAACGAGGTCAAGGACAGCTGGGATGCCGACAGCGACAACGAGAAGGCGGCCAACGGCAAGGACGACGACGAAGAGGATGAGGAGGAGGAGTCCTCCGAGGAAGAGTCCGACGATGAGGAGGAGCGCACGCGGGTTGCCCAAGAGGCACAGCGCAAGAGGGAGGCTGCCGAGCGTCGTGAGAAGGCTCACCAGGCCGCACTCGCTGCCCGGTCCGAGGACAACCTGCGCTCGCCCATTTGCTGCATTCTCGGTCACGTCGATACCGGCAAGACCAAGCTGCTCGACAAGGTCCGTCAGACGAACGTGCAGGAAGGCGAAGCCGGCGGTATCACCCAGCAGATCGGTGCTACTTACTTCCCAGTGGAAGCGATCAAGCAGAAGACGGCGGTCGTCAACCCCGACGGCGCCTTCGACTTCAAGGTACCCGGTCTCCTCATCATCGATACGCCTGGTCACGAGTCCTTCTCCAACCTCCGATCTCGTGGCTCGTCTCTTTGCAACATTGCCATTCTTGTCGTCGACATCATGCACGGTCTTGAGGCTCAGACGCTTGAGTCGATGAAGCTGCTGCGATCCAGGAAGACGCCTTTCGTCGTGGCCCTGAACAAGATCGATCGTCTCTATGGCTGGAAGAAGGTCGACAACAACGGCTTCCAGGAGAGTTTGGCACTGCAGCCCAAGGGTGTTCAGAACGAGTTCAAGAACAGGCTGGAGCAGACCAAGGTTCTCTTTGCCGAGCAGGGTTTCAACGCCGAGCTCTACTACGAGAACAAGTCCATGTCGAAGAACGTCTCTCTCATCCCTACCTCCGCCCATACCGGCGAGGGTATTCCCGATCTGCTCAAGCTCATCGTGCAGCTGACGCAGGAGCGCATGGTCGGATCGCTCATGTACCTGTCCGAGGTGCAGGCCACCGTGCTGGAAGTCAAGGCTATCGAGGGATTCGGCATGACCATCGATGTCATCCTGACTAACGGTATCCTGCGGGAAGGCGACAAGATCGTCTTGGCTGGTGTTGAGGGCGCGATTGTCACAAATGTCAGGGCACTACTGACGCCGCAACCGATGCGGGAACTGCGTCTCAAGTCGGCCTACGTGCACAACAAGGAGGTCAAGGCCGCTTTGGGTGTCAAGATCAGCGCTCCCGGTCTCGAGGGCGCCATTGCCGGTTCGCGTCTGCTCGTCGTCGGCCCCGATGACGACGAGGATGACCTGGCGGACGAGGTCGAGGGTGATCTGGCTTCTCTCTTCAGCAGAGTTGAGAAGACGGGCCGTGGCGTCAGCGTGCAGGCGTCGACCCTGGGTTCGCTCGAGGCTCTCCTGGATTTCCTCAAGGACTGCAAGATTCCCGTGGCGAACGTGGGTATCGGTCCTGTTTACAAGCGCGATATCATGCAATGTGGTATCATGCTGGAGAAGGCGCCCGACTATGCCGTCATGCTCTGCTTCGATGTCAAGGTTGACAAGGAGGCGCAGGCGTACGCCGACGATGTCGGCGTCAAGATCTTCCAGGCCGACATCATCTACCACCTCTTCGATGCCTTCACCAAGCACATGGACGACCTGTTGGAGAAGAAGAAGGAGGAGAGCAAGATGCTCGCCGTCTTCCCCTGCGTGCTCAACACGGTTGCCGTATTCAACAAGACGGGCCCTATTGTCGTTGGTGTCGACGTTGTCGAGGGCCAGCTCAAGATCAACACGCCGATTGCCGCCGTCAAGAACAATTCAGTCACGGGCCTCAAGGAGATTATCAACATTGGCAGAGTGTAAGTTGTCCCCCGTTTGCATTCCTGCCTAGTTCATTTGTAGCTAACAACCTCCAGCACCTCCATCGAGCGCGACCACAAGCAGATCCCGGTGTGCAAGAAGGGCCAGCCTTCGGTCGCCGTCAAGATCGAGATGGGCGGGCACCAGCCGACATACGGCCGCCAGCTCGAGGAGGCGGACACGCTGTACAGTCTCATCTCGCGCAAGAGCATCGACACGCTCAAGGAGTTCTACCGCAAGGACGTATCCAACGACGAGTGGCAGCTCATCATCAAGCTCAAGCCCTTGTTCGACATCCACTAAGCGGCGGCCTCACTCGGCGCATGGGCAGAGGGAGGATGATGGCCGGGACGGACGCCAGCGTTAGCAGTAGTACCCTTTATGGGGGAAGGAAAGAACCACCAAGATGCTTTGACTTGGGCAAAAGAGGGTGTCGGGCTCCTTGCTCCTTGGGTACTTGGTAGCATAACCGGGGTTTCTAAAAAAAAGACTGTACGACGTAGAGCAGGGGATGACGAGGGATGAGAATAAAATCAGCATATTTCTTTCTTCACCTCGAGGACCCAACTTATACAAAGATGCCTACCTGGTACCTACGTACCTTGGTAGTCTAAGAACGGCCGGGGCACCTGTCCCCCTTCTCCCTACCAGATACAAAAAGGAATAATTGGGCCTTTGGAGACGAAAATAGCAAAAAATTGAGAAAGATGCACCTAGTTCAAAATGGCAAAAGGATATTCCGGAACGGGGAATTGAACCCCGAGCCTGTCGGCGCCGTCAATGAACAATGAGAGCGACAAATGTTGACCATTACACCATTCCGGATTTTGATTGGTTATTGTTGCCACTCAGTGGACTCATGTTGCTTCCACGTCCCCCACGAACTTGATGGACCCGAAGATGTGTGCTCCTTGGGCGCAAGGGAATGAAGAGAACAGACCCTGATGGGCCTTGTGTTACTGTCTCTGCACTGAAACCTTCATCATGCCCTCAGTTGCTGTATGGATGGTCTTTTGATGAAGACTGCAGACGTGTCTGTGATATTGCAAGTTCATAACGACAGAACCAAGACAATCTCTTCTTCAGTTCTTCCGCTAGGGTAGGCTCAACGGCCGTCATCAAGATCATTCAATCAAACCAGTCATCATTCATAGGTAGGTGCATAACATTCACTCTGTTCATACCCACACCAAACGATGTGCGCTAACTGCGCCTGTAACCCTGCGCCGCCATTCGCCAAAACTGCCGTTTTGACATGCGCCATTCAGCTTTCTTCGCCTCGCCCAACCCGGCGGCCCGGAAGTCTATCATGACTTCATACAGACACATTGTGACGACCTGTCTGGCGTTTTCAATAACAGCACATGTCATTTCTCAAAGCATATATTCAGGGTTGGGGCTCCATAGCTATGGACGGTGGGAGCCTCCTGCAACCCCCGGAAGAACTGCTACTGCTGCTGTGGCTCCTGGGTTTGCTGTGTAGCGCGCGCGGTGATTCAGGTACCTAGGCTACTGCGATGGCACGGGGCTTCTGTCTGGCGAGGCTCCTGGCTGGTTAGTGAGGTGTTGGTTGAACATGAGGTGAGGTGGGGGGATGTTGTCCTTAAGTGGGCCTAGTTACTATTTACCGCGCTTTAATTGGCTGAATTGACCAGGCCTGTGCCTCAGTTTCCAGCCCATTTATGAGCTTGATATGAAAACGTCCCTCTGCGTCCACTTCTGACACAGCTACCTAACTAGCTAATACGCGAGAGGTCTCCTAGTCGGAGACGGGAGCGGACTCCTAACTATGTAGAATGTATGCATGCGGGCTTATGGCTCGTGTCGATGCCCCTGTCTGGGGAGAAGAGGGTCTCCTGCTTTGTCCCATTGTCTCGATAATACCGCTACGATGGCCGGTCAGCCGAACGACTCATACGTTCATATTCCTCTTGCGCCATTTCCTATATACCTTTTCGGGTTGCTGCCTCCCTCGAGTGCTGTGTTTTCGTGTTCTTCCTGATCGTCTCTCTCTCGTCTCCCGCCGGCGTGGAGGCATCGAGAGTCAGAATGAAGTTCCTCTTCAGGAAACAGTGGCAGTACTCGAAGCTCCTCAACAGCGGGCCTCCTTCTCCTTTGCTCAGCTCATCCTTCAGCCTGCCGTCTGCACCACCGCGATTCCCCCTGAGAGTAATATTCCCAGTCACGGCGCTGTTGTTTGTCGTCGTCCTGCTGCTGTCGTCGAACGATGCATCCTCTGGCATCCCGACCAGGGTGGGCACCGCCGGCGGCGCCCCAGTGACGAGGGAAGCGATACCGAACCAGGTGCACTTTGTGTACATCCTTCCGAACGCCAATGCCAACTTCGCCTTTGAATTCAGCCACTTCCTCTGCATCTACGCGACGTGGTTCTACTGGCGCCCCGAGCAGATGTTCCTGCACACGAACGCCCTGGCCAACTCCTCGGCAGTAGCGAGGGCACGAGACGGCGAGGTTGGCAAGTGGAACAAGTTCATCCTCAACCGGTTCGACTTGAAGATAAACACGGTAGAGGTGCCTACGCGGGCGCGCAACGGCAAGGAGATCCAGGGCATGGAGCACAAGTCCGACTTTGTGCGCGTCGAGGCCGTCCACGAGCTCGGCGGGGTGTACATCGACTGGGACGTTCACCCGCTCCGCGATGTTCGGGTCCTGAGAGAGAGCGGGTTCAAGGCCGTGGCCGGACGGCAGCTGGGGGGTCAGATCAACAGCGGGATGTTCATGTCGGAGCGGGGCGGGAGGATGATCGGGCTCTGGATGGAGGGGATGCACGAGGCATACACGGGCGGGTGGACGACGCACAGTAACGAGGTGATCACCAAGTACGGGGAGAGGCTTGTGGGGGAGCCCGGTGAGATGCTGATCATGGAGCAGGAGGCGTTCTCGCCGGGGAGCTGGAACAACGACGACACCGACGCGCTGTTCGCGGTGCACGCGGACGAGCCGTCAAACCTGGCCAACGTGACCACGCGGGACGAGGCCGTGGCGCTTCCGTGGCACGAGGAGGGATTTGCGGACCGATGGCAGCATCCGGAGCTGTATCCGTCGTGGGCGCGGGACTGGTCGAGGAGCTATGTGTTGCACGCCTTCTCACCGGGGCGGTGGGGGCACCGGGTGGAGGGCTTCGATCACATCACGCCGCGGTATGTGCTGGAGAGAAGGAGCAACTTTGCCAGGGCCGTGTATCCGGTGGCGCGGCAGATGCACGAAGAGGGCCTCATTGGGGTTGAGGATACGCATCTCGGGTGGTGAGCGGGTAGGCCTCTGGGGTTTCTGGTGTTAGTGATGGTGACGGCGAAGCGGCGTTGGAGATACCGGGTTTCTATCGTTTTACTGAGACAACAATGAGATGAGACTCATATGGAGTCATGACCGGAGTCATCGGGGCGGCCGGGATATCCATTGCGTCGTTCACGTGGTTGGTGATGAAAGGGCTAGATGTCTTGGCCAACTGTCGGCAGGCGATGTTGATGATGGGAATGAGGTAAATGAGGGGCGATGGTGGGGTAAAAGTTGACAATGGCACCGCAAACTGACAGGAGACTCGACTCGACCAAGAAACCCTTCAAGTGGCCTCGCAGGGTGATTGGGGTGGGAGATTGGATTGACGTAAAGGAAGACTAATGGAAAGGGCATCCATGGATGGTGCATCGGGAAGGATGGCTTCATTTCCAGTCATTCATTGACTGGATTGGACGCAGGGAAGGAGTGACGTTCCAAGGTTGACAGCTCATGGCATCTTGGGAATCGAGAGCCGTCGAGAAAGTTCTTTCCCCTTCGACCCCAGGGCGGCGTGTTGGCGGGGCACTGAGGCGGTACCTGGGCGAGACCTGAGATGTGTCCTTGGCAGCCTTGCCCGCCAGTGGGATTCAGGGGACGATAGCGGACTTTTGCGAGCCTCACGGGAGGTAGCCCACAGGTACCTCGAGGCCCCCTCTAAACAAAGGGCCATTTGCTACCCCTCCGCAAGCGCATTGCAGCCTTTTTTTTCTGCACCTGCCGCCGATGCTATTTGTTGATCAAGCCCAACTAAGCCCGACCAGACATCTGCTAAACAATTTTCTTCTCTCCCGCCTCCCTCTACTTATCTTATCCGAACGCTTCACATCTGCGATTTCTCCTGCAGAACAGGGTTACCTGACGTCCCGGCCCTTGCTGTTTACTTACGAAGCAACCGAGTCCCGCTATCTGACCGCCCCCCCGCACATCTCTCTGGACCAGATCCAGACCGCCCATCTGCTTCTGGCGTCTTCACTCTTCCACCAAACACGACACACCCAAACAAATCCCTTGCCTCTAGCATTCCCGCAAGGCGCAAAATCGATCATCCTTTCCATCAGCCATAGCCGAGTCCACCAAGAACCGCAATCATGAGTGTTGTGGGTGAGTCTTTCGCGCCGGCCGCTTCCCCCTCCCCCGCCGCCGCCGACAAAGAGTCTTTCTAGGTCTGATCGCTGACCCTGCTCCCCTCCCCAGGTGTCGATTTCGGAACCCTCAAGACGGTCATTGCCGTCGCGAGGAACCGCGGCGTCGATGTCGTACGTACAACCCCCTTCCCGAGCCTGCCGAATCCCCAATCCTCCGGCATCCATACTGACTCCCTCTAGATCGCCAATGAGGTCTCCAACCGTGCCACGCCGTATGTCCAAGAACCCCTCCATGCCACATGTCACCCCGTACTGACTCCTCCCGTTCAGCTCACTCGTCGGGTTCGGCCCCAAGTCGCGATACCTCGGCGAGACGGCGAAGACCCAGGAGATGTCAAATCTCAAGAACACCGTCGGCTCCATAAAGCGCCTCGCCGGCCGCTCCTTCAGCGACCCCGATACCCAGATCGAGCAGTCCCACATCACCGCCACCCTCGCCGATGTCAACGGCCAGGTCGGCGCCGAGGTCAACTACCTCGGCAAGAAGGAGAAGTTCTCCAACACCCAGCTCATCGCCATGTACCTGAGCAAGATCAAGCAGACCACCGCTGCCGAGATCAAGCTGCCCGTCTCCGACCTCGTCATGAGCGTCCCTGCCTGGTTCACGGACGTCCAGCGCCGCGCCCTCATCGATGCCGCCGAGATCGCCGGCCTCAAGCTCCTCCGCCTCATGAACGATACCACCGCCGCTGCCCTCGGCTGGGGCATCACCAAGCTGGACCTCCCCGCCCCTGAGGAGCCCCCCAAGCGCGTCGCCTTCGTCGACATCGGCCACTCCAACTACACCGTCTCCATCGTCGAGTTCAAGAAGGGCGAGCTCACTGTCAAGGCCACCGCCTACGACCGCCACTTCGGTGGCCGCGACTTCGACAAGGCCGTCGTCAACCACCTGCAGAAGGAGTTCCTCGGCAAGTACAAGGTCGACATCTTCACCCACCCCAGGGCCCTCGCCCGCACTGTCACCGCCGCCGAGAAGTGCAAGAAGATCCTCTCCGCCAACCAGCAGGCCCCCGTCAACATCGAGTCCCTCATGAATGATATCGACGTCTCCGCCATGATCACTCGCCAGGAGTTCGAGGCCATGGTCGAGCCCCTCCTCACCCGCGTCGCCGTCCCCCTCAAGCAGGCCCTCGAGGACGCCAGGCTCTCCAAGGAGGACATCGACCAGATCGAGGTCCTCGGCGGCGGCTCCCGCGTGCCCGCCCTCAAGGAGAGGATCCAGGCCTTCTTCGGAAAGCCCCTCTCCTTCACTCTCAACCAGGATGAGGCCGTCGCTCGTGGCTGCGCCTTCAGCTGCGCCATCCTCTCCCCCGTCTTCCGTGTCCGCGACTTCACTGTCCAGGACATCATGCCCTACCCCATCGAGTTCACCTGGGAGAAGGCCCCCGACATCCCCGACGAGGAGACCAGCCTGACCGTCTTCAACCGCGGCAATGTCCTCCCCTCCACCAAGATCCTCACCTTCTACAGGAAACAGCCCTTCGACCTCGAGGCCAAGTACGCCAACCTCGACGTCCTGCCCGGCAAGGTCAACCCCTGGATCGGCAAGTTCTCCGTCAAGGGCGTCAAGGCCGACGGCAAGGACGACTTCATGATCTGCAAGCTCAAGGCCAGGGTCAACATCCACGGCGTGCTCAACGTCGAGAGCGGCTACTACGTCGAGGACCAGGAGGTCGAGGAGGAGATCAAGGAGGATGCCGACGCCGAGAAGAAGGACCCCGATGTAAGTCAATCCCGACCGCCCCCAGAGTTGTACCAACAGCCTGTCCAGTCCCTTGCCCAGCGCGCAGACCGGTTCATGTCCAAACTAACGCGTACTTTCACCGATAAGGCTATGGACACTGAGGATGCCCCCAAGAAGACCCGCAAGGTCAAGAAGCAGGTCCGCAAGGGCGACCTCCCCATCTCCAGCGGCACCGCGTCGCTCACCGAGTCCGCCAAGTCGTCCCTCCTCGAGAAGGAGTCCGCCATGGTCATGGAGGACAAGCTCGTCGCCGACACCGAAGAGAAGAAGAACGAGCTCGAGACGTACATCTACGACCTCCGCAACAAGCTCGACGACCAGTACGCCGAGTTCGCGAGCGACGAGGAGAAGGACAAGATCCGGGAGACTCTCACCAAGTCCGAGGTATGCACCTCCTGGGTTTACTTTGCATTCTCAACGCCAGGCAACTAACATTATCGCCTAGGACTGGCTGTACGACGAGGGCGACGACACAACCAAGGCTGTCTACATCGCCAAGCTGGACGAGCTCCGCGCCATGGCCGGCCCCATCGTGCAGCGCCACTTCGAGAAGGTTGAGGCCGAGAGGCAAGCGGTCCAGGCCCGGGTCGACGCCGAGAAGGCGGCCAAGCGCGCGGCCGAGGAGGAGGCCCGCAAGGCGGCGGAGGCCGAGAAGGCTGCCGAGGGCGGCAAGGACGAGGAGATGACGGACGCCGACGCCAAGCCCGAGGTCGAGGAGGCTCCCGAGGGCAGCAAGTAGAACCCAGTTGTCCTCTAGCCTGCGACGACAGAAGATGGTGAACCGGCCGACACGCGGAAGAGACCGCATAGTGCCATATCATGAGTAACGCGACATGCGGGGGGTCCGTGTTTTGATGCGAGGGACAGCCATCATGATGATCTCCTGGTTTTTCGTTATGATAAGGGGATGATGGACGGGACGCAAGGATGTGCAAAAGTAATGAATAGAATAGATCCCAACAGCCGCGTGGTTTGACGAGTGAGGGCATTGAATCCAGGATGTTCATGTTGCTCGTTTTCATTCATCATGATCGTGTGGTGACATCGTGTCAGGGGGTCCAGCCCCCTATTTATGTACATGCATTTCATGGCTCCTCCTCCTTACCTAGGTACATCAGATTAGTAGTATCGCGGGTGATACTGTGCATACGTGTTCCCGGTCATGTCCTCAGCAGATGCTGTCCTCATCAAACTCGCCCTTCCGAGGGGACTTCTTCCCGTGTCGACAATATCATCCCCCGCTGGTCTCGGCGAATGGTCTGAGTAGTACCTCCCCTCCGCCTCCGGCGAGTCCGTGAACCCGGCCCTCCTCAGCTCCGCGGCGTCTGCGAACTCAAAGACCCGTCCCGTGGGCGGCACGCCGCCCCTCGTGGACGGCGGCCCTCGCCCGTGCGAGCTCTGCTGCGCGAGCTCGTACTTCTTCCTGTCCTCGTCGCCCATGAAACCCCCCATCCCCCGCACCGATGGCGATGCCGACGCGGCGCTCTCGATGCTCTCGCGCGGGTGCTCTTCGATGACGCGCACGCTGCCCAGCGACTCGTCGTTGTGCGTGTACCACCCGCCCCTCGTGCGGTTCCTGGCGGCGAAGCGCCCGTCGACGGCGTCGGGGGGCCGCACGACGCTGCGCTTCCTCCCCAGTCCGGCACCGGGAGCGGTCGCGGCGGGGGTCTTGTTGCCCCTGTTCAGGGACTCCCGGCGGGCGACGGCGGCGGGGATGAAGGACTCGGGGACGACATTGAGGTCGTCGCCGGCGCGCTCGGCGGCCTCGATGGCCTGCTGGGCGGTTGTGGACTCGTCGGCGGCGGCGGCGTCGGCGCGGGGGCCGCCCCATGTGCGCTGGCCGGCGGTGAAGATGCCGTAGACCATGTAGAACCAGTTGAGGAAGGGGTTGAGGACGAACATGAGGGGGTAGAGCCAGATCTTGAAGCGGCGGAGCTTCGCGCCGAAGTAGAGCATGAGGAGCCAGTTGAGGCCGAGGGAGATGGCGATGAAGCCGACGGGGAGGTGCTGGACCTTTGAGGAGGTTGTGACGAGGGCGAGGAGCATGATGAAGAAGAGGAGGGCGGTGGTGCGGATGGTGTTCTGCATGAAGCGGACGAGGATGAGGAGGGGGTAGCGCTTCCAGAGGCGCCAGTCGGTGAGCATGCAGGCCTCGTTTGTGATGAAGCCGAGGAACCAGCGGCGGCGCTGCTTGATGAGGGAGCGGGTTGTCTGGACGGCCTCTGTCTTGCAGAAGGCGGATGTGCACATGCGGATCTGGTAGCGCTTCTTCGCGCCGATCATGAAGAGGTGGGTGAGCCAGCGGTCCTCGCCGAGGTGGCACTTTGCAAAGTCGAAGAGGTCCTCGCACTGCTCGGCCTTGTCGGCGAAGTAGTACTTGGCCATGCGGCGGAAGGCGGAGAAGCGCAGCATGGTGAGGGCGCCGGGGAGGCAGGTGACTGCGCCGCAGCCGGACTCGACGGTGCGCTCGAAGAGCTGGCCGTGGATGTACTCCATGTCCTGGAGGAGGGTAATGAGGGAGTGCCTGCGGGTTGTCGACGTGATGACGCCGGTCATGGCGAGCATGTCGCGGCTGTTCCCGGGGGAGAGCTCCATGTCGTAGACGAAGTTCTGGAGGCAGTGCTGGTCCAGGATGCAGTCCGAGTCGATGAAGAGGATGAAGAGATTGTCGTTGCGCTCGAGGTACCTCTGGTAGACCTTGTCTATGAGCCTGAAGGTGGCCTTCTGGCAGTGCCGCTTGCCGCCGTGGGGGAAGCGGGAGACGGTGATGCGGGCGGACTTGTAGGCGACGTCGATGCTCTTTGGGTAGGACTCGAGGGTCAGGGGCACGCCGAGCTTCTCGATGGTGTTGAGGTAGAGCTCGTCCTCCTGGTCGCCGTCGAAGGAGAGGAAGACGTGGACGCACGAGGGCGGGTAGTCGCAGTCGACGACCGAGTTGACGGCGGCGATGAGGACGTCAGGCTCCTCCTTGTAGCAGGGCATGACGACGACGACCTTGGGGGCGGAGACCTCGTCGAGGACCTGCTTGATGCGCTTTGAGCGGCCGAGCTGGTTCGTGACGAGCTGGTAGATGCAGAAGAGCCAGGGGACGATGAGCAGGCCGGCGAAGCTCCAGAAGGCGAACCACTGGAGGAAGCCGACCATGCCGGGCGGGAAGTGTCTCGTGATGGCGCCGGGGAGGGGGAGGGTGACGATCATGATGGGCAGGAAGATGGCTCTCAAGCCGGTAAAGACGACGGCGATGACCAGCGACAGCACGCGGATCGTCCAGTGCTCGGCCTTGACGAAGACCTTCCACAGGCAGTAGACGAAGGCCGCGATCCAGAGGAACCACTCGAGAAAGGCGGCCAGCATGACGAGGCCGACGATGGAGGTGTAGACGATCTGTGAGGAGGTCAGCACGAGTCTCGGTTCAGCAGCTCGGGGGCGTACGTCTTGCACCGGCCACTCATCCGTAATACCGGCCATGTTGACCCTTTCTGATCCGGTAAATGCCGTGTCTTGTCGAGGAGGTAGAGTAGAGCAGAGCAGACAACAGCCACCCCCTTGCGGCCCGTCCACTTGAGGTGATGTTGATGATGTTCAGGAGCAAGAGGCAAAAGACGGCGAGTGAGAGTGAAAGTGAGAGAGAGAAACTGCTGCGTCCAAGTTCCTTGCAGTTTCTTCATGTTCTGGCCCCTGAAGACCGCTCACCGACGTGATCTGGGCCGGGCGCAGACGGATGGCTGCATAAGTACGAAGTAGAGAGGAGACAAAGACAGCATGTGCGCTACTATCTTTAACACCACAGCCCCTGCGTCTGTCCCTGTCTGTGCTGCCGGCAAAACATACCTTATTTCTGTGTCCAGGTACGTGCCTTGATTGGGCCGGGAAACCAAGGAAAAAGTGTGCATCTGCTGCATCTTCTGCTGCTGTTGGTAGGTAGATCGTTGCGAGAGGAAGAAAAATGGCCGGCCGGGATGGGCTGGCGATACCTATAACACACGGGCTAAGACCCAGGTTGCACCCATTCTCTCGACCATCGACGAACTCCAGCTAGAGATTCACTCGGAAACCAGACAGCAAAAGTCTTTGAGGGAGACACGTACAATAGAGACCCAGTCCATTCACTCCCTCCCCTGAATTGCTCTGAAGAGCCTCCCAACTCCCCGCTGGCATGGATGCCCCCAGATGCCACCAGACCAGACCTGTGGTGCCACGACAGCGCCTCCGTCTCCATCAATCTTCCCTTGGCAGCATATACGCACCGCACTAGCTCAGGGCGACATCCCGGCCGGCCATCGGCCCACGCTGCTCTCGGCCGTGAGAATGACGCCTCCGCCCGAGTCCTCACACGCCCGTCCCCCAGAGAGAGTTCCATAACCAATAACGACTGTGATTTTGCACTACGGGCGAGGCTGAGTGCTCCAGGTATGATAGACATGCCGGCAACAGTCGTCAGACTCCTCATCTAACCATGTTGACTGGGCCGCTTGCGGGAAAAGCCGACCGCGCCTCACCATCTAGGTCTCCGCCTCTAATTCTTCTTGCACCTGCCATTCCTCTCCGTCTTCCATGGCCTCTCCTAGCCTTGCGCGCCGTCCTCTGACCCCCTCGTCGCCGGGTCGACTCACCGTGTCTAATCTTGCTGCGTCGGTGAACTGTGCATCAGCCTAGTCGTCGCTGGGCGGGGAACCGCTGATGCACCGTCTGAGCAGCGTCCAGCGCTCTGATGGTCGCGCTTGTCGCATGCCACGGCGGCGTTCGGTGGGTCGGTCCTCCTTACGTCGGTCGGCGTGCGTCGGTCATCGCTCTGCCGTCGCAGCAGCGAGAGAATTGAATATGGGCTTTCCTGTGTGCAAACCGGAAGAGGCCCTCAGGTCCTGTTGGTCAGAAGTAAGTCTTCGTCAGCAATCCGTAGTTCTATTGCTCCGCGGTTGGCGTTGGACGGTATGACGGCGGCGCTCTGGTAACCGCAGACTCTTCGAGACGCGCATCCTGCGCTGGTCAAGCATGCCATCGGCGAGCGGCTCCGCGGCTTGACGCGCCGAGCTCTCATTGCCGTTTCGCGTGCGAGTCGTTGGCCCCTCAGTCGCCGCACCATACCGCTCCCCGCGCCGGGTCGTGCTCTCGTACCAGTCAACGTCACTTAGCTGCAGTTTACGGGACCGTTGGCCCCCGCGGTCTTTGCCTCGGTCCATCCGGTTGTGATGGTAATGCGCGGTCGGCCGCTCGAGCCCTGGATGATTGTGAATAGGAATGTCTGGTATCAGGGGGGGTTGTCGGTCGTCACCATCTTGCTCCTCGTTCTCGCGGAGGTCATAGTTGAGCACCAGGTTCTTGATGCGCTGCTGCTCCTCCTTCTCCGCCTGTTGCTGCGTTTTCATAGCCACCGCAAAGTTGGAGTCGGAAGGCACCTCGACCGTGTGCGTCTGGGCCTGTGGTTAGCGACGAAGAGTAAACCACCCGGCTGCGAGGGCCTCACCTGCTGGCGGTTGCCCTTCTTCGTCAACAAGGAGAACGCCATGGTCCGGTTGGGGGCGACGGGCGCCAGCTGCTCCCCCTGCTCGACAGCTGCCGGAGCCGACTCCTTATTCTTCGCTCGCATGGGGAGGGCAACATCGAAGAGGGGCTTGCGCTCAAACTTGCGCGACTCGAGACTCTCAGCCATCATCTTCGCATACTCACGCTCAAAGTCGGCCTCGGACTCCGGGTCGATCTGTTGCTCCTGGCGGGTGATGACGATCTCCTCATCCTCATCTTCCGATCCAGACACACTCTCGCGGACAGACGCCTCCTCGTCGTGCGCCGAGTCATCCGAAACATACTCTTCATCTCCGTCAGGCTCGGCCTCGGGAAGGTCAACATCGCCATCCTCCTCGTCATCGTCCGAAGAGTCAGAAGACGCGTCGTCCGCGTCAGCCTTGTCGGCTCCCGACATCTTCTGGTCCTGGGCAATGGCCTGCTGGAACGCTTGAGCAGCATCCTCAAGGCTCGTTGCCAGCTCCCACGTGGGCCGCGTGAGCGCGAAAGTGTCCTGCACAATGAACTCAATGTCCAGCGGCAGCCCTTGCTTGGTGAAGATGTAGTACTGGAAGAACGACAAGAAGTAGTCCAGCTTCTTCCCGGCCGCTCCCTTGTTGAAGTACATTCCGCACGTCTCCAAGACCGTCGAGACGAGGCGAATCCGGAAAAAGTCATCAGGGGGGTCGAATGGGTTCAGGCGCCCCGGGACGGGAGGGCCGCCGTGGCCAAATGTCACGATCCGGTACATGGCGTCGAATATGACGGGGTGTTCAACCATCCGGTAGTTGTACAGCTCCCCCAGATACTTGACCTCGGCGATGCGCCGCTGGTAGTACTTGTAGTCGTTCTGCTCCAGGCCGAAAGACACGGACTCAATGACGTTGTCGATGACCTTGACCGCAAAAGCCGCATGATACCGGTACAGAGCCCCCAGGAGAATCGCCAGGAGATGGATGTTACCATACTTGACGCGGCCGGGCTTCGAGAAGACCTTCTCCAGGATATCAACAACCTCGGCTTCTTCCCAGTGAAGCCTGCGGATTTGCTTGAGGATCTTGCTGAAGTTGCGCTTAGTCATATCAACGTAGATCAACTTGCGGATGAACGAGTCCATGGGCGTCCTCTCCTTCTGCTCGATGGCAGGGCGCTCCGGCGGGTCGACGTAGTAGACGGCGTTCTCGATGAGCATCCGTTCGGCCTGGCCAATATGCTGGACGGACTTCTTCCGCTGCAGCGTCTCGAGGAAGGTCGCCATGCGGGGCGAGGTCTCGGGATTCCGCAGCAGATACCTGCCACAGTTCTCGAGCAGGTTGCATATGATCTCAATGTTCATCCGCGAAAAGTCGTCCAGGCTGACCTTGAGGCAATGGAAGACGACGTGCTCGGGAACAATGCCGAACTTGGTCAGCTCGGCAAGGTATCGGATGTTGCTGAGGCGGACCTGGCCCAGGAAATCCTTCTCCTTGCGCCTCTGCAGGCTGCGAAACTCGGCATCCAGGTATTCAACAAGACCCTTGGGGATGTCCGGCATATACTGACCTAGGGTCGCGGCGAGTCGAGACCAGAACGGCAGCAAATCAGCCCGGCCCTTGGGAACTTCGGTCAGAGCCTTGACAAGACGGTTGCGGGACGCCTTAGAGTTGAGGAAACAGAACTCGATGGCCGCTTGATCGATGGCCTCTTTGGTGGTGAGATCGGCCAAGCGGGCAAGAATCGCGTCGACCTGGGCGCCGATGGTTTTGTTTGCGATGGCGGTGGACTGATCCTCGGCAGGATCGGCGACTGGCTTCGGCGTATCCGGCTCAGCGTCGTTCCTCTTGCCAACCTGCTCCTCGTTTTCGGGTTTCTTCTTCTTGTTGTCCTCCAGGAGGATGCCGGGGACCTTGCCCTTCAAGTCCACCAGATTTTCGTAAAAGCGCCTCTCCTCCTCGTCCTCCCAGATGCCTGCGCCGTCGCCGAGGCCACGGAGGTAATCCCCAGCCTTGACGAGACCGATGGAGCCGTTCTGGGCACCAGCGTCCTCGTGGTCCTTCAGATCAGGCATCTCGGCCCCAATGACGTCGGCGATGGCCTGCGCATTGGCGACGAGGCGTTCCTGAGACTTGACCTGCTTCTCGAAGTTCGACTGGCGGTCCTCGAAGACCTCGCCCGATTTGACGTAGGCCTCAGCGTTGCGGCGAGCCTGGGAATGGATTGCCTTTTGATCGCGGAGCACATGACCCTTGACATCTTCGAAATAACGTCTCAAAACGTTCTTGAACTTCTCCTGGAGCTCGGGCGGCGTGAAAGGCTGGTCGGAGTCGCCAAGGTCTTGGGGGATGGAGTCGTCGTTAGTCGAGGCTGGGGGGGCGTTGGATGATTTAGTAGCTCCGTCTTCTTCAACTGTTTTCCTTCCTTCAGCAGCGGCAGGGCGGACACCAAGAATATCCCAGCTAAAGGCCTTGACGAAGACGACGAGGAGGGGCAGGTTGACGTGGTCCCTGTCGTGTCCGAGAAGATCCTTGAGCACCTCCAGAGGAAAGGGCTCGGCGGCGGCGCCGCTCTTTCCCGAGCTTGTCTTGAGCTTCAGATCGGTGACCTTGCCGGTGGCGCCCTTGATGGCATCATCAGGGCGGGTGACGTTGTCGAGGGTCCGGAGGACGCCCACGAGCCACAGCTCGGAGACGACGCGCAGCAGGGCCCGCTGGCGGCTGATGCGCTCCTTCTCTTCCTTCTCGCGGACGTCGGCTGCCAGGGCCTTGAGATAGCTCTTGTCGGGCGTGGCCATGCCCTTTCCGAGGAGCCATCCAAGGTTCTCGGTGAACTCGCCGGGGCCGAAGCGCTGGTGGAGGGCGCTGACGATCTCGACGCCGGCATCGACCTCGCCGGGGGACTTGAGACGGCAGAGGCCCTCGTAGCAGGCGGAAATGATCTCGGAGAGGTACTTGTGGAGGCTGAGGGTTCGGATCTCCTGGATGAAGGTGTTGAGGGTGGCAGCGGAGATGGCGGTGCGCAATCGCTTGATGAAGGCAGTGTTCTTTTTCAGAGACGAGTCGAGAGACTTGTTGACGGCGAAGAGGTCTAGGGCGCAGGGTTAGGAGGTGTGTAGTAGGAGAGAGAGGAGTTTTGGCCGTACCAGTCTCATCGTTCCATGCCCGCTCGTTCAATGCGCGCAGATCGCCTGTTGTTGTAAGGTCTGGTCAGACAAAGCACTCTGTGGGAAGGAGAAGGGTAGGAATAGGACACGAACGCTTCTTTGCACGATCCATGATGGATCGTGGTGTTGATTCAGAAGATGAACAGTGTTGCTCGTGAGTGCTACATTCGTGCACTTGCGGATGTCGAGCTGCTAGGGGATAGACAGCTCTCGTGAGGTGTCGCGATGCGCAGGAGTGAATGCGGGCATCGGTGGAACTGACTTCCGGGGGAGGCGGTGTTGAGGGTTCGAGGGGTTGGAGGTGTGTCCGAGGTCTCGTCGGGTGGAATTTCTCGAGTTGAGGATTCGATGTAGCGAAGCCAGGGCGCCTTCCAGCACCAGAGAACTGACGTCGGGTCTTTTTCCAGTGGAGGTGAGTGCGCCACACCGATCTTGAAGGGAAGGGTAGGTGCGGTGCAGTGCGGCTCAGCATCCAATCCTAGCGCGCTAACCCCAACCCGCTAACAGCCGAGCATTTGGACCTGCCTCCGGGCGATGATGGGATGCCGGATTAACATTGTAGCGGCCAGCCAATGCACGGGTCCATGTCAGGTCCAGCTAGCCTGAACCCTGAAGAGCCCCGCCGCGTGGTTGAAGTCTTGGCTTATCGGTCCGTCAGATCCTGTTCGTCTTCGCTGCACCATGATCTGACCTCCACTTACACCTGGACAATGTCCTCTAAGTCACACCGACCCCCGAATGAAAATCCCACAAGGCTTTACATAACGCCAACACGAAACATGTTCATCATCAGGCCATGATCCAGAGTTCAAGTTTTCTTTACGTCAGTCAAGTCGGGTGACACGCGCGTGAGGTGATCTCCGTCAAGCGATGTACGCTTCAGCAACCGCCGCCACGGCATGAGCAACTCCAGCGAACACACCAGCCTGACGATGCCATGACTATGCGTCAGGGGCACGCCGGCAGAGGGCGACAGAGAGAGCAGCACTCCGAACACCAAGTGGTGGTCAACGGCTGCGGCTTGGCCCGGACGGCGATCGGCGGGAGGACGGGCTGGACGGCCTATACTTGAACAGGAACCCAGACGGACCCAGCCAGATGGAGGGATTTCCGCCACAAGTCTCTGCCCGGGTCTGGAACGGAGCAGAACTCTTCTCGTGCCCGCAAGAGCCCCTGGGCTGGGTCGCGGTGGTTGCATCTCCGATCAAGAGGCTCTTATCAGCCCAATCACACCGAACTAGCGCGACTTCGCTCGCCGGGACCACAACATCCACAGATAAGCACCCACGCTGTGTGTCCCCTTGTCTCCGCGGCCAGTACAGCTCGCCACCGCCTGCGCTGGCCATTGGTCTCACCCTGATATCCATTCGGAGATCTCTCATTCATCATCGATGGCAGCATCCCAGGATCCCCATGCCCCCCGGTTGCGTCAGTGTCTGGTCCGGCCCACCCTCAAGACAGCGGTTCTGTCTCCCACGGAGAAGCCTATGCATATCGGGAAAGGTCTCGATGGCCTGATCTGGATCACATATGTACTTGTACTAATATCCTTAATGGCCTCCCATCCCGCTCGTCCCCGTGTCGTAACATATATCCCCGTGTCCCCAGAAGCAAACTCCCATCTGCCGAACCTGGCTGCTTCGCTTGTCACACCCGACAGACACAGACTCGAACAGTCTCAGCAGTTACACCATGGAGACTCTCACAGTCATGCCGTCTGACCCCCTGGCCATGAAGCCAGACTTCACATTTCCTCCGACGCCGCCACATACCGACAAGGAGGACCCGAAAACAGCCATTGATAGCGCTCTCGTGTCTAGCTCATTATGCCTCTTCGAAGAGCTCGATGCTGAGAGGCCCCGCGCCTATGCTCTGCCGCCCAAGGCCAGCATCAACTCGGTCCTCCCCGAGGACCTCAAGACCCCGGACAACTTTGTCACCAGAGACCCCCGGTTAATCCGTCTCACCGGCGTCCACCCCTTCAACGTCGAGGCACCACTCAGCGACCTATACAACCAGGGCTTCATCACCAACAAGGACCTTCACTACGTCCGCAACCATGGCGCCGTGCCCAAGGTCGAGGACCAGGAGATGCTGGACTGGGAGTTCACCGTGGAAGGCATGGTCGAGAAGCCTTTCACTCTCACCCTCAGGGACCTCATCACGGAATATGAGCAGATCACCTACCCAGTCACACTCGTCTGCGCCGGCAACCGACGAAAGGAGCAGAACATGGTCAGGAAGACAAAAGGCTTCTCCTGGGGTGCCGCTGGCCTGTCTACGGCACTATGGACCGGTGTCTCCCTCGGAGACCTGTTGGCTCGTGCCCTGCCAAAGCGAGGGGCCCGCTACGTCTACTTCGAGGGCGCCGACAAGCTGCCCAACGGCTACTACGGCACTGGAATCAAGCTCAACTGGGCCATGGACCCCAACCGAGGCGTGACCGTCTGCTACCGTATGAACGGCGAGCTTCTCCATCCCGATCACGGCAGGCCGGTCCGCATCATCATCCCTGGCCAGATCGGCGGACGCAGTGTGAAGTGGCTCAAGAAGATCATCGTCACCAAGGAGCCCAGTGACAACTGGTACCACATCTACGATAACCGCGTCCTGCCCACTGAAGTCTCCCCCGAGGCCAGTGCCGACCTCCCCGACACCTGGAAGGATGAGCGGTACGCCATCTACGACCTCAACGCCAACAGCGCTACCTGCTTTCCCGCCCACGACGAAAAGCTATCTCTGACAAGCGGCCCCGAGACCTACAAGGTCCGCGGATATGCCTATGGCGGCGGAGGCCGAAGAATCACCCGAGTCGAAGTCACATTGGACAAGGGCAAGACCTGGGCCTTGGCTAACGTCAACTACCCCGAGGACGACTACCGTCTTGCCCCCGAGGGTGACACGCTCTATGGTGGCAGGATGGACATGTCCTGGCGGGAGTCATGCTTTTGCTGGTGCTTCTGGGATATTGACATCCCCGTTCCCCGCCTTGCCGAGGCAGGCGACATCATGGTGCGATCCATGGACGAAGGAATGATGGTGCAACCCAGAGATATGTACTGGAGTGTCCTCGGTATGATGAACAACCCGTGGTTCAGGGTTGTGATTCACAAGGAAGGCCACACTCTTCGCTTTGAGCACCCGACCCAACCGGCCCTGATGCCTGGTGGCTGGATGGAGCGGGTGAAGAAGGCCGGCGGAAACCTCTCCAACGGTTTCTGGGGCGAGAAGGTTCAGGGCGAGGAGGAAGAGGCCGTCGAACAGGAGCCTGTCAAGGAAATCTGCATGACCAAGGAGGGCGTGAAGCGAATCATCACCCTGAAGGAGCTGCGTGAGCACGAGGGCGAAGAGGAGCCATGGTTCGTCGTCAACGGTGAAGTGTACGACGGTACACCATTCCTCGAGGGCCATCCTGGAGGTGCTGCCTCTATCTTTGGCGCCGCCGGCCAGGATGCCTCGGAGGAATTCCTCGCGATTCGTACGTTTATCCCGGGAAACCTTTCCATTTTCATTGCTAACAATAAGTAGACAGCGAAAACGCCAAGGCAATGATGCCCGACTACCATCTCGGCACATTGGACGAGGCAAGCCTGAAGGCTTTGACATCCGGTGAGGCGGAAGCAACCGAAGAGGAGCGCCCCATCTTCCTCACGAACAAGACTTGGACGAAGGCGATCCTCTCGGCCAAGACGCCCGTTTCGGCGGACTCCAAGATCTTCACGTTCGACCTGGAGAGGCCGGATCAGACCATTGGTCTTCCCGTGGGCCAGCATCTTATGATCCGCCTCCGCGACCCAGCCACAAGGGAAGCCATCCTCCGCGCCTACACGCCCATCTCGGAAGGCCAAGACAAGGGCAAGCTCAACATCCTGATCAAGATTTACGAGCAGGGCAAGATGACTCGCGCTCTGGACTCGATCCCCGTCGGCCACTTTGTCGAGTTCAAGGGACCGGTCGGCAAGTTCGAATACCTTGGCAATGGCCTCTGCACCGTCTCTGGCAAGGAGCGCCGCGTCAAGCGCTTCGTGATGGTCTGCGGTGGCTCGGGCATCACGCCCATCTTCCAGGTCCTTCGAGCCGTGATGCAGAACGCCGAGGACCAGACGCAGTGCCTCGTCCTCAACGGCAACCGCTTGGAGCAGGACATCCTCCTGCGGACGGAGCTCGACACTATGGCGTCGGCCAACCAGCACAAGTGCAAGCTAGTCAACACACTCAGCAACGGCGCGCCCGAATGGACCGGCCTCAGGGGCAGGATGGACGCGCAGTTCTTCGACCGCGAGGTGGGGCCGTGCAAGAGCGAGGCCGGCGAGGAGATGGTGCTTATCTGCGGCCCGGGGGCCATGGAGAAGAGCGTCAAGGAGATCATGCTCAACACGGGCTGGCGCGAGGACGATCTGCTGTTCTTCTGAGCAGCGCGGCGGGAGGATCTCCGGGACACAAGGTGTGACCGGCACGTTTTACGAACACAAACAGCATTGTAGAGAGATATCGGCGGATACGGGATAATGGGGCGGGGGCGCATTTGCGGGCGTTTTGGGCGCATCAAAATCTGGATCTCCGTCTGCTTCCTAGATAGGAGCACATTCTTGTAACTGTGCAGCGATAAAGATATTGGGTTTTTCCCTTTCGGCATTGGCGATGCGGCTGTTATCTCGAGTGCGGGTCGGATCGTGAATCGTGCATCTCCGCGGGGAATGCTGGTCTCTTTTGGGAGTCCGGACCCGTGGCTTGGGGTGGCTGGTGGAATCTGCGCCACATTACCCCTTTTCGTATGCGGAACGGTGACCAGTTGGACCGACCCAGACTTCTACATTGCAAGGATGGACTTTGAGACGCGGATCAGATCACAGTTGACCGGCTGGTTTGATACTAATATTCAGATTCATTATCATTCCAGCCTCAGCCGGCGGATCTCTTCGGCACAGGCCGCGATAGGGTGCACCCTCCTCAGATACCACGCAACGAGCTTCGGGGCATCAGGTCCCAGGGACTCGAGGGCCGCAAGATATAAAGGCTCCACCGCCTCCCAAAATATTGGCCAGCTCCTCCTCCCATATGACTTCACGACCATGTCGCGGGGCCTCGCCGGCACGAGAGTGATTGGTAGGGTCAGGTGCGGAATCAGCTCCCCCACCGGCTCGTCAGTGCCCCAGACCTGATTATGGATCATGGGCATGATGTAGTTCAGTGTTGTCACGGCGGGTGCCCGCTTCTTGAGCACCCGAAGCAGCTTATCCAAGGCGTCCCAGAGGGGCAGGGACGGGTCCTTGCCGTAGGAGGCGCTCACGACGTAATTCGATCTCCCATCAACCTGTACGTACTGGCCCCCCGTGTTGCCGGGCGGGATGCCGATGTGCCGAACGAGGCGGAGCCCGGGCACGTCCGTGAAGAGCGGCGGGGGGTCTTTGGGGTACCTGCGGAAAGCGGCGCCAAAGAGAGACATGCTCCCACCGAAGTAGAGGATGTCCACGCGGGTATTGAACCAGATGCCCGGGTTGTCGCCCGGCTGGGCAAACTGGATGAAGCCCGCGACGCGTGCGGCTGCCCGAGCTCGGGCGCACACGTAGACCGCGGCAGGCGGGCGGATGCGGTTGTGGAAGATGAGGTGCTGGGCGGTCTTGGGGTTGGCTTGGGAGCGCACGGCCTTTGCGACGTGGAAGACGTGAGGCTCTGTCGGGAGAGTAGCGATCCAGATCTCGTCTTGGAGCTCTCCGGGGAGGCGCGCCAGCGGGAATGTTGTGGCCATTTTGCTGATGACCAGAAGGGGGATCCAAGTTGGTCTGTGATATCGGCGCAAAGGAATGCTGCTCAGAGGTCGTCGCCGGAGCACAGTTGTGGCGTTGCAGCTTCAACTATGAATTGAGTCGGGTTGAAAGAACCCTGGTCTCGAATTGACTGAGCAGGCTATGTGATTTGGCTGTGGCTGTGTCAAATACTCTGATGCTATCTTCAGGCAGCCGTCAGATGTAATCATTCCGCATCTGCCTGAAGCGCCTCGTCAGAGACGACGCAATCTTGAGTGAGAATTCGAGCTCAAAAGGAAGCCTCGATGCAACGACCAGGGTCGCGATATCTATTCATAGGGGCAGTCAGGCAGACACATTGCACCTGGCCCCAGCTGCGGCACCATCCCTCCCCTGTCCCGGATCCGTCACCCTGGCAGATGCGCGGAATTGGTCTCGGCACCACAGCACAAACAGTCGACACAAGTTGCGACAACAAACCGTTCGATGCGTCATTGAAAGGAGATGATTTATCGCGGCGCGGCTGCGATTTGCCCATTCATCGACGTTCCGGTAGCATTCCCGGGATTTGCAATGCCCTTGGCTCCACGAACCCGGCGCCCGGCTCCGGCAGACCCACATCAGCCCCAGTATTCCGGAGACTATGCCCGGCTTCAGGATGAGAGACACTTTCAACAAGTTCTCCAGTACGGGTCCAAAGGCATGGCCAGACACGAACCGCGCACTGGTATCTGAAGATTTCACTCGTGACCAATTCAATAGCAGAGTCAATGTGCGGCGGTACCGATACTTCGACTGTATTACTCGAGACACCGGGTTCTCGCCCCAAATCTTCTCTTTGGAAACCCCAAGTTCTCGATCAAGAAACCTAGGCATCGAACAATGCGTACAGCCTAACACGTGCGTATAGGTCGTCAAGACTTGTGGCACAAGCCTGGAGATTTCGTGGCAGGCAAGTCGACCCGAGACGAAGACTGACCTCACATTGTGTTTATGCCATATTGAAGGGACTCGTGCCAAGTCTGTCACGCGCAAAGTCAAATTCACTCCACGCAACAATCTCAAAAACAACGCTTCGGTTGAGTATGAACCGTATCTCGGAATCGCTGATGCTTCCCATGCCAACGCCGCTCCGTCAATAGCAACCTGTCCCGACCCGTGTCATCCCCCATGTCATGCTGCATCAGTGAAGGTATCCCATGTTCCCCCATGTCCCAAGTCCCGAATCCACCAGATGGTCACCTCCTACTCCATATCACAAGGGTCGTTGCCGTACGCCCAGGCAATTATTCCCTGATACTCCCTGCTCAGGAGCATGCCCGCAGCCTGAGCCTGGCTCCTGAAGCTGCCGAACCGCCACTCGAGGGTGCACACAGAGGCGCCGTCCTCGAGTATGTAAACGCCCTCGGTCTGGTACACGAAGCGCTCGCTGAACAGCCGATCCAGCGTCTCCTTGTTGACGAGCGCGCGCGGGCCCCTGATCAGCAGCACGCGCGAGGAATCCGAGGCCGGCTGCGGCGCGGACCTGATCCTGTTGAACGTGACGCGGATCGAGCGGCCAACGAGCTGGTTGAGCCGACCCTCCTCGATGGCGTTCTTGACGCGCTCAGCGCCCACGCGATCGAAGAACACGATCTTGGCGGCGGAACCGGCGTGACCCTTGTCCGGCTGCGCGTCGCTGATGACGGTGGCCCAGATCTTTCCGGTGCGGCCGAGTTGGGCGATGCATCCAAGGAGGTGGGTTACGGTCATGTTGGCGGAGAGGCCGACGATCCAGAGGGAAGTGTTCTCATCCTCGGAGATGTCGGCGCTGCGGTTAGCCTGGTTGCTGATGTCGCCCTTGTAGTTGCTCGAGAAGCCGTTGAGCTTGCAGAGGATGCTGCGAAGGTTATCTTGGGCCGTGGAACCGACGGGGAGACCGATGGTGGCGGGGTGCTGGCGCTCGCGGATGGCGCGCATACGGTCGAAGCGAGGGGTTCTTTGGTCGAGCAGGCCTTGCAAAAGCTGCTCGGGTTGGGGAGGCTGGAGGTCGTTCTGCCAAGGGACGGCCTGCTTGCCCGTGGGCACGTATGGGTTCTGGATGGGAACATGCTGGTGGCTCTTCAGAATCTCGATCTGCCTCAAGACGTCGTTGATGTGCCCATCGCCTCGGCGGGTGGTGTCTGCTGGAGGGTAAGGGGAAGCCAGAGGGTCGTCATCCATGTTGAAGGGATACGCGCCCCCCGCAACCACCGGGCCGTTGTTGTAGCGATATCCTACATGGACGCCGCTCATGATCTCGTCGGTACTCTTCTGTGCCATGGGTGGGCCGGGGAGGCAGTAGAATGGGGCCCAGCTGGGTCGGTATGGAGGAGAAGAGGAAGAAAGGGTCAGGGGCGAGGCCGGTCCTTGCAAGGACGGCACAGAGGGCAAACTTTCGGGAGTCTGCGTCTGGTGCGACGGATGGGATGCGCTGTTGCTGGAAGTGAGGCTCTCCTCGGTGCCTCCGTGCTCGTGGCCCTGCGGCTGGCCAGCGATGTTGTCCTGGCCCTCCATCTTGTGTGGGAGCGCCGCGTACTTGTGAACCCCTATGTGGCGGTTGTGTCGTTGGTTGTTGTTGTTGTGTTGCGATGGTGAGGTGCACGCGTCCTGGTGGAGAGGTGATGCAAGGTATGTAAGTAGGTAGGTAGTAGGTAGCTAAGAAGAGAGGTGCCCAGCTCAGGCAATGAATGTTGCGGCGATGCGTAGGTGCAAGGTGCAGGTCTGGACATGAGCGTGGAGGAAAACAAGGCAAGGTCCATGGCCGTGGGCTATTTATCGCCGGGATGCCAGGAGGCGGCCGCTTCAATTCGGTGGGGGAGGCCGCTGCTACCTGAGGCCGTCGTGAGGGAGCCTCGGAGTCACTTCTGATATGTTGCACAAAGAGGGCGTACAGGCTTCCGTTGGGCACCTGTCTGCCATGTCTCGCTCGGGGAGAGTAGCTCAGCGACGGGTGACCCTGCGGTTGATTTTCAAGGGAAGGCTTCGATTCATTTCAGATGCCGGCCGCCGAGCTTCGATTCGATGCAACAAAGAATACATTCGAACGCATTCAAGGTTGCAGGTCTTCGATTCCATGCGGCATGCTTCAGGAGTGACTCGAACAGACGCAGGCTTTCTTTCTGCCGAGTCAATGCCATATACTCCAAGACGAGGCGGCCGAAGCGAGCTTCTCAGATGGAAGCATGTCTCCTCTGCCTTTGTTTGACGGGTTTCTACTGGAAACCGGCCATTGAATGCCGAATCGACGCTAAAAGCCTTTTGTAGAGTCGATCATCCTGCTTGTATAGAAAACAGGCTGTTGGATACCGCCTGCATGATTGTACATAGACAACTTGTTCGGTGCCATAGACTGCAGATGAGGCAAGCCAAGTAGTGAGTGACGAGTTGCTTTGTGGAAGTCAGCTTCCTGTGTATCGATCGATCTCGCCCCGACCGGGCATCGTTGGTCAATGAGTCGATCAAACTCAGGCGCCTGGGTCGGTCCACCGCTCAATCTCATCTATAGATGCCTGCTCTCGATCCTCAAACTCTTCCTCTTTCACCACAATGTCACCTTCGACTCGGAGGGTGGCGCGATCCCTCGGCGGCACGGGCTGTGCCACAACGACCGTTTCAATGCCGGCTGGGCTCTGCTCCTCCGGTCCCATCGGCAGGGCATCAACGTCGATCTCCATGTTGAGCAGGCTCTTCAGGATCACCTGGCTGCCTGCCTTGCTCATCACCTCGTTAGAATGTTTGCACAGCTCCGACGCGACGCATTCAACACACCCGTGCTCGCAGTAGCACTCTTCCACCCTGACCAGCGCCTGCTTCAAGAGGAGATCAACATGCTCAAACGCCTTTGTGCTGATGCCCGAGCCGTTTGCGCCACCCTTGGCATCGTAGAAGGTGAGTCTCGCAGGCCGCTTCCTCTGCGTTTCCTTCGTCGCAAACTCCTTCACTGCGAATTTGCACTCGGTCCTGACATCGCCGGGCATGCTGATGACAAAGTTTGGCAGGAGACTCAGGACCGCATGCTCGGCCGCATGAATCGAGGCAGCGACATGGAGCCTGCGTTCCATGAGTATCACAATGGCCTGCTTGGGGAGGTCCAGCCACATGCCCTTGCCGTGGCGAATAATTGGCGGGTTGTCGACGGCGACGGCATCGATGACTCGCTTCTTCTTGTCGAGCTTGAAAAACCCAAAAACATTCTGCTGGATCTTGATTGTGCCGTAGAACGCCTTGGATAATGACCCCGTGATTCTCTTGATGGCCTCTGTCTCGATCGGGTCAATGTCTGTAAAGTCTCTTTGAGTCGTTGTCCATTCGACGTTGACCTTCTCGACGCGCGCCATTCGTCGGTCGGGATCGAAGTCCCTGACCAGGAACTTGTTGCCTTGGTGCAGGAAGATCGCTCCGTCGTAGATGGTGAAGAAGGCCCTGGACAGTTCCAGTTCCTCAAGCACGTAGTTCTTCCCGTGAGATATGTCAATGACTGCAAAGTGCTCGTCTTCAGTGTCGCGAATGGCCACGAAGCGTGATGGAATGGGGCGGAAGCGGTCATGGCAGTGGTAGAAGCCCATGGGATCCTTCAACAGCCTCTCCTCGCATATTCTGGCGAGATCGCTGCCAAAGTAATGGGCATCCTCCGCAGGCCGGATTGGCATCTCATACGCGGCACATTGAATGTGCCCCTCCCTGACGAGCATATTCTCCAGGTCTACCTGAAGCTCGCAGTTTGGTTTGGTGAACAACTCGTCGGGATTCTGCATGTAGTGCTGGTCGGTAGGGAAGCAATCACCAACCAAGATCGACAGAGAGTCCTTGTTCCTGCGACCTGCTCGGCCGCTCTGCTGGCGCAGGTTTGCAATGGTGTACGGAAATCCCCAGGTGAGGACGCAGTCCAGGCTGCCGATGTCGATGCCTAGCTCAAGAGCAGTGGTGGCAACAATACCCAGCAGTTTGCCCTCGAACATCTCCGACTCGATACGGCGACGATCCTGTGGCGTGTAGCCTCCCCGGTACCCCATGACGCGAGCAACGCATTCAGCACGGCCGAGTGTCTCGAACTCCTGCTTGACGGCACTGACAAGCCTCTCACATTGATCGCGCACCCGACAAAAGGCGATGATTCGGACGCCGCGAAGCACAAGCTGGCAGAAGAGCCTTGCACACTCGGACATTGCGTCCCCGCGACCGCTGGCAGGATCACCGGGGTCCCTGAACGGCGTGTTCCAGCAGAGAAACTCCTTGCGACCCGAGGGAGACCCGTCAAAGTCGATCAGTCGCACATTGTCGATGCCAAATATGGTCTTGAAGTGCTCCGAGGGATTGGCAACCGTTGCCGAGCAGGAAACAAACTTGATGTGGCGGTTTCCCACCGCAGCACATATCCGCCGAAGACGTCGCATGATGAAAGCGACATGGGAGCCCATCTGGCCGTTGTAGTAGTGCAGTTCGTCGACGACCACATACTTGAGGTTCTTCAGAAACGTCCGCCACCGCTCCTCCTGCGGCAAGATGGTGACGTGCAGCATGTCGGGATTGGTGAATATGATCCTCGCTTCTTCGCGGATGGTGCTTCGCTCCGTCATGGGAGTGTCTCCGTCGAAGGTCTCCACGAGCATCTCCTCCATGCCGGGCATGTAGCCCATGAGTTCCTTCAGACTTCTCTTCTGGTCCTGAGCAAGGGCTTTGGTGGGGAAGATGTACATTGCCCTGGTGTTGAGGTCCGATTCGAGCGCATGCAGAACGGGAAGCTGGTAAATCAAGGACTTCCCGGAACTCGTTGAAGTCGCAACCACAACGTGCTGTCCTTGATGGAGTCCGTTCAATGCCTCTGCTTGATGGGCGAAGAACTGCGTGATCCCCTTTGCATTGTATAATGCATTCACCAGATCCTGGCTGAGCAGAAAGTCCAAGTCGCCGTACACGGCCTCCATGGGCTCGAAGACACGATGTCCATCGGGGACGACTTGGCCCGTATACCACGGGCTGTCCTTCAGCTCCTGTACAATCTCGGGTATGCTCTTTCGCTCCGTCGGAATCGCCTCGGGGATCGCGCTGAACTCATGTCCTGGGGTCGGAGCCTCTGACAGAGACGGAGTGGGAATGTACGCCTGAGACTCGGTCCTCAAGACCTCCTCGGGGTCTTTCTGCTCAGCCATGCAGCGATTCACGAACAGGTTCATAGCGTTCGCGAATCTCTGATTCCGCCGGTCAATCAGGGTCGCCATCTGCTTCTGCCCATAAACGGGCATCCTCAGCTTCTCGTCCTTGAGCTTTCGATTCGGCTTCGTCGGTTCTCCAGTCTTTTTGTCCGGCACTTGACGCTTGAGTTCGCCGTCGACGAACTCGAAGAACAGCACCTCCTTCCCGCCCTGCAGCTCTTCGTCGGGATGATGATCCATCATTTCGAGGCCCGAAATGCCGCCCACGGAGGCGTCGGGCGCAGGTCCCTGTGCCCGCAGATCCCGAGACCGACCCGTCTTGAAGGTGGCGTCTCTCTCGCTCCCCCTGATCTCCGTCTGCAGCATGACCTCGTCGACGTAGGCAAAGTAGACACCCTCCGGCCGGATGGCAGCGATGGCCGCGACATCTTCGATGGAAAGAGGCCTCTTGGTGTGAGACTCGACGGAGGATTTGATCGTGTCGAATGTCGTCGCAAGATGCTTGCGAGTGCAGCAGAACGTGAACACCAGGTTCAGAGCGCGGTGTGTCTTCTCGAGCAGCTTGAAGGACTCGGGCCATTCGGCTTCGCACGCCACTAGGTTCGTGCTGCCAGACCGTTCAAGCGAGGGCTTGGACTTTGAAGACACTGGCCGTGTTCTTGATTTTGGTGGCGTTTTCCCGTCGGAAAACTCGGGGCCTGGCTTGGGAAGTTGTTCGCCCGATGTTGCTGTAGAGGCGACGGATTCTTGGTCATTGGCGCCTCTTTTTCGTTTCCCGGCCCGACCAGGAGGGTTAGTGGATGATTCAGTCCTGGATTCCATGACTTGTCGGTTCGGAGTCTTGGGAGTCAGGCCATCCGAGTCCATGGGGAGTATCGATTCACATTCAACTTCGCGGCCGTATCCCGTCGAAAGGTCCTGAAAGGGGCGCCGGGTTATCCAGGTATTGTCATGATGTTCAGGGCATGTCAAAGTCCCTGTAGAAGCAGGCGATTAGCTAGTTGAAGAGGAGCCGACAATCAAGTGCTTCGCAACAATGAGTCGCAAGGTCGCGAAGTGGAAGAAGTGGCGTTGACCTCATCAGTTCCGGCCGCTCACTGGTCGCGGAATCGACGCCAAGTCACGTGTTCACCGAAGCATCATCACCCCTTGACCCCCTGAATCAGACGCAACTCACACGATCACTCGGGACCTTTCAACATGGGTTTGCAAATCTAGTCATTGCCTGGTGATGCGCCTCCCCGAGGCCTGCAATACTGTACTCTTCACGCCACCCATGGAAAGATGCCTGGCCACCTCTATCCACGCCAAATCCAGCGACGGGTGCCCCCCGATGTTGCCGGGAAAAAGTGCTACCGTGACGCCCCCTTTTCTAAGCCTCATGATACCGCCACCAGAGCTCTCTCTCCGACGACGGTGGTCTCGTACGTCATGCCATCGTCAAGCCAGTATACATACATCTCTGCGACCCCTCGGTTCACCGATATTTCGTCGGGCCCCTCGTAGGACCCTGCCCGTAGCTATTCGAGGGAGGTGATTTCGGGCCTGAGGGGTTCTGCTTGACCTGTAACACGGATGCTTCAGGTCGTATAAGACAGGCGCTGTGTCGGCCGAGGTCGACTGCCTGTCCTCCGAGCTGTCCCTGTCAAATGCGGGCACACTGGTGTTCGTCATCGCCGGGACATTCTCAACCTCCTCTAGTTGCCAGAGAGCTCCCGTTGGATCAAGCCGATCTCGTTCATGAAGCTCTTGGCGCTTTGCGCGCTCATCTGAATGGAGCGTTAGCAGGGCCGCTTGAGGGAGTCGAGGCAGTACGAACCTTGGCCTGGACGCTGACCGGCTTGCCGTCGCCCTCGAATGCCGTGAAGAGGATGCCCACGGCCTTTAGTGTCGTCTTCTCCTGGAAGTTCAGGGCAGGCAGCACGACGGTGTTGAGGAGCATGCGATGCGTGCTGTCTTGCCTCATGATAAGACGCACGACCTTGCGCTTCGTCTCGCCCTCGTCGTCACCGCCCTCCTCCTCGTCGAGCTCAGAGGCGTCGAAAGTGCCGGGAACCGGAACGCCATCCTCGTAGGACACGCACGACTCGGGGACGTTGATCTTGAGCATGCCAGCCCCCCTCTCTCTCCAGCCGTGCTCCTTCTCTAGGAAGTAGAGCTTGGCGCGCACAGATAATACGGTAGTCTCGCCGGCCTCACCATCGTCAAGAGCAACTGTGTCAAGTCAGCAAGCCTGATTCAAAAAGGGTTCGGTGTGAGGTTGGGACCAACCCTTCTGCAACTTCTTCTTCTTCTCCTCTGCCGCCTTGGCCTCTTCCTTGTCCGACTCGTCCTTGGCATCCTTCTCGTCACCCTCGGATCCGGCGTCATCCTCGCCCTCATCGTCCTCGCCATCATCCGCATCGCTCTCCGGCGCTCCAAAGGGCCTTGCCGGCTTTTCGCTCTTAAACGACTCGCCGGGCTTGGCAAAGCTGGAGAGGGGCTTATTGGCAAGGCCGCTACCGAAACCGCTAAAAGCAGACCCAAACCCATTGGAGCTGGGCTTCGCGCTGGCGAACGGCGATGCACCGGTCTGGCCCCCGAAGCTGAGGGTGGGCATGGCGGCAGGGGCGGCGGGCTTCTGTGGTGATGCCGAGGCGAAGGGAGAGGCTGAAGATGCGGAACCGCCGAAGACACTGGGCTTGCTGCCACCAGCAGCTCCGAAAGGCGAGGCGCTCGAGGACGCGAGCTTGGCGAAGCCTGAGGACGCAAAGGCAGAGGAAGATGCGGCGGCAGTCTTTGCCTTGTCCTTCTCGTCGGCAGGTCGGTGTGTGGTGTCCAGGGACTTTGCTGCCGTATCGTCGGCTGTGTTCGTGGTCTTCTATGATGCATTGTCAGTACCCTCCACAGGCGAGTCTCTGCAGAACGGGCTGGTACACACCTCAGGCGCAGCAGCAGCCTCTGTGGTATCCCGATGCCTCTTCTTCTCGGGCTCGAGTCTCGACGCACGGTCTTTGGCGGAATCGGTGGAGGCTACGCTCTGGGCGTCGAGGTCCTCGGTGTCGATGGCGCCATCGTCCTCACGCGCCCGCTTCTTCTTGGGCGAAGCGATCTGGTCGATTGAGTCGGGGTCCTGCGGGGCATCGGGGGTCGTGCGACCAGTATCGCCAGCCTCGGAGCCGACAGCCTTTCGCTCCTCAGAGATGACGGTGTGCCTCAGCTCCTTGCGGGCGGCGGCAGTGTCGGCGTCCTCCTTGACGTCAACGTGGTCGGACTTTGGGCTGTCGTTCTGGGCGTCGTCAGCCATGGTAGGCGGGCGCTTGCTGGGTTGCTCGATGGTCGGTGTAGCTAGCGACGGCGGAGTCTGCGGGCGGCGGAAAGATTATGTTGGAGAAACTCGTGGGGTGGATCTGGATCGGAGGAGGGGACTCGATCGGGACGGCGATGCTACTCGGATGGGACGTGCAAGTAGGAGTCGAGGAGGAATCCGCGGAGGTCAGGCAGCGCGAAATTGTCTGGCGCGAGTTGGGAGGAGGGCGAGCCTGGCGATAAGCTGGGAGGACGCGGTCGTTAGGTTGGGCTTGAGTTTAGTTGGTTCAACTGCAGGTGACTTGAGCTGAGGTGGGAGGGGGAGGGCGCCGCCATCGCCTACAACCGATGCGCCAGGCCCTCCAAGATCCGCTAGGGCCTCCCAATGCAATGAGACGAATTGGATGGCGACAGAACGCTCTTAGCTTGCAGTCGAACACCCCGGCAGATGATCATAGGGCACGAGGGCCAATCAGGTGAGCAGAATGCGCTAAGATGACAGGCGCCCCAGGCCAGTAAAGTCAGACATAGCGGATTTCAGCCAGTAGGATGTGTCTCGTCCAGGGGCCGGCGTTGACCTGGCATCGGGCAATGCATCCGTCATTGTCGGGTCGCCAAGGGCTTTGTCTCGACTCGCGATGCATTGGGTGCGTCTGGCTGGCTGGTAGGAAGCCTTCTGGTGATGCAAGGAGCTCAAAGTAATGGACAACAAAAGTAAGCGTGAACACCCAAGACAACACCAATAAGGAATACGGGCCGTCCGTGATACTTGTAGTTCGCTTTAAATTCGAGTTGGAAAATAGAAGTACAGTACAGTTGGAGGCCACTACCTCCTGGATATCTAACACCAGGCCATTGCACCAGCCGACTTTCGGCAAGTCCTCCGGTTTCTTTGCGTATGGCAGCGCTGCCAGGCAGACACCGCTGTATCCCTGCGTGAACACCACCACCGTGCGACCTAGCTGATGAAGCAGAGGCAGCCCAGGCCCAGGTAGAACACCAGAAGGGGATACACCGCAAGACCAACCCTGTTCTTGACGACTCCGCTGCCGCCCAGGATGCTGACTCCCGCGGCCAGAGACCATGCCACCAGGAAGAGATAGACGGGCACCCTCGCAATGGTAGGGATTCCGATGGCCGAGAGCATCGCCGCGAGGACGAGCGGGAAGAGGGTATATCCGATGATGCAGACGCTCTGCGCGAACGAGCTGCGGCCACCCAATGTTAGCATATTGTTAGGTGCATATTTTTAGACCATCCTAGGACTGAAGTGTACTCACATGCTGCCGCCCAGGAGCCTAATCTGCAGCGTCACCACCGCCTCGCCGATCCACACTGTCGCAAACACACCGCTGAACACCATGTCCTTCTGGTCCTTGCGCGCGTTGAAGCTCAGCAGCAGGCTCAGCAAAAGGCAGAAGATGAGCGGGCCCCAGAGGTCCCAGTCCATCAGGCCGGGGGTCATGTTGTTCTGCGAGAGCAGGGCCTCCGAGTCCATGAAGCGGTTGGCCATGCCGGTGATCTCGTCGCGCGCACCCGCGAAGCCCGCGCCGCGGAGGTTGGCGTACGCACCGCGCAGGCCACCCTCGCTCTCGAACATGGTGCCGCCCAGCAGGTACTTGGGGTACAGCACCTCGCGCATCTTGGCCCACACGGCCAGGAGATCGCGCCGGAGCGTGTGCCATACGGGCTCGTCGATGGTGTTTTGCGGCGCCGTGCGGTCCTCGCCCTCTATCCGGCTTGTCCACGCGGACTGGTTTATGGGGCGCGAGGAGGACGAGGAGCCGATGTTGCCTGTCAGGGGCTGGCGGGAGGACTGGTTGCCGAGGGGGTCGTCGAAATCGTTGAGGTCGGCTGGAGTGGCAGATTGTTAGTTCAAGTCTCTGAATAACGGGAGCAGGACGTAGCAGCCAGCATACCATCATCGGGGTCGATAAGGTCGTCGTCCTCCAGCGAAGGATTCGCGTAGTTGTCTCTTGAGCCGTGGGTTGCCATGTTCAGATTGTTCGAGTCCTTTGCTTCCTTAGGCGGAGTATCAGTTCGTGTCGTCTCTCTACAACCTGGGGGTAGCGGTCCAGCTGCAGTTATCGCGGAAGAGCTCGTGCGTCTCTGTCGACTTTGTGAGTGAGTGATGAAGCAGGGGAACTGACGTAGCAACCTGGAAGCTTGCGAGGCCCCCCCAAAACTCCACGGTTTCCTTAATTCGAGCTACGGTTGGTCCAAGCTCCTGCACCCCTGACGGCAGGCAGACGCATTGGACATGCAGACGCGGCTTACATAATGTCCTTTTTGGCAGTATCATTCCTTGAAGGGAGTCTGCAGGGACCTCACCCACGGATATCAACGAGCGAGGCTTGTAAAACCGCTGTTCCGTTATTTAAAAAGCAATCATCTCTGCTAAGAATGTCCGACTCCTGGCTCCGACGCCAAATTTCAAATACCTCCTCCTCTACTACCGTATTTTACCAACTCCGTTCAGCCTCAAGTAAACATCGGTCCCCCACCCGTACAGGCTCTGCACGGCAATACCGCCTCCAAAGTACTCTGCATAAGCCCGACTAAGGGGTAGGCCATATCCCAACCCAGCCAGTGAGCTCCCGCCGACGCTGGCGTTGGAGATGACCGCTAAGCCGTCGCCCTTGCCCTCGGCGCCGCCGGCACCCGGAAGATCGTCGTAATCGTCCGTGAAAGTAGTGAAAGAGTACGACCAGATGTTAGGCAAGACCTCCGGGGAGATGCCGCCGCCGCGGTCGCGGATGCGGATCGTCACACCAGGCGCGTTGTCCTCCAACGGCCGGATGTTGTCGCTCCGGAAGCTGCCGCGGTCCTCGCCCGGGGTCTCGATCTCGACCGGGCGCCACTGATCGCTGGCCGCAGGCTCCGGGGCGATGGTGACGACGACGGGCTCCTTGTTGCCGTGGCTCTCGACGGATGCGCGGAACGCGTTTTTCAGAAGCTCCGTGACAATGTATTCTAGATGCATCGGGATGAAGGCAAATGTCGTGTCCGGCTCACCGTTGATCAGAATCTCGGGTCTCGTGCCGTATAGGTACTCGCAGGTATCTGCCACGCTGTAGGCACATGCGCTGACGATGTCCGCGGGACGCAACGCAGTGTCAATCACGCCGATGAACGTCGGATGGTCAGGGCAAGGCGTCGGGCTGGCGGCCGGGTCGAAATGCGGCTGCGATGAATAATGCAGGGCGATGTGCTGCTCTGCGATGAGACGAGTGCCAATGCGAGCGCGGAGATGGGTCTCGAGGAAGCGCGTCACGTCGGCGGGGGCGATGTAACGTCTGCATTCGAGGAATCCGCGCGCCAATATAGGGATAGTATCCGTGTGCGTGGCAACGAGTTCGGCCAGGACCTCGGTGAAGCGGATCTCGTCCTCGAGGGTACGGACCGCATTGGGGCCCTTCGCCTGCCATGGGAGGAGGGTGGAAAGGGAGTGGACATAATTGTTGTAGATCTTGCTGATGTTGGGATTCGACACGACGATGTATGGAAGATTACGGAGCGCTTGGATTCGACTGGCGAGGCGAATAGGTAGAAGAGAAAGGGTGAAATTGGCCGACGAGAGGAGGGACTGCTCGCTCAGAGGAGGACGGCCGTGTCTGTGGGCAACATGAATGATCAGCCAAGCTCCCATTCCAAGGAGAAGCAATGGAGCAATCCTACCTGACCAGGTCCGCAAGACTCAGCGAGTGCTGCTTCTTCCTCGCGAGGGTCATAATGTCGACATCTTCGACGCGAAAGGACTGGTGATGGTCCCGCCAGGGAGTCCTCCGCTCCGGGGTGCTGCACCAGTGTCTCCGGGGGGCGGTCGAGCCGGAAATGATGCCCGGTAGGCGCAGAGGCCTTCGCAGGGCTATTATTCTGGTCATGGTCGCATTGTGGTCTCAGAATTCAGAGCACGGGTGATGATGGAAGCTCATGGGCATCTGCTTCGTCGCATGGACTGGGACGTTTAGAGGTGGAGGAGCGTCGGGGGCGGTCACTGTGCCATTAGGTGGCGGCGGGCGCGACTCTACTCGCTGGTCGTGGCCCGGATCGGCCTTCCATGGCGCCGATTCAAGCCGACGGGGACCGCGCGGGGCACTTTCAGGTACTGCCCCCGCATTACGAGGGGCAGCACTGGGGGGAGGCAGACAGTGGCATCCAAGGTACAGGGTAAGGACGGAGAGACGTAGAATAGCAGATTCGTCAATTCATGCTATGGAATGCATCAAGTCGTGCTCGTGTCCTAGTAATACCATCGGCAGAAGGAGAAGGATGTCTATATATACTATCCGTCTACTGGGTCTTCATCACCTGGTCGGGCTCAACGGCCTTGACGTGCTCGTGCGACTCGAGGGTCTGAATGGAGTCCTCGGGGAAAGACACACTGCAGGTGGCTGGACGTTAGTCCTACATCCAAGACAGAGAGAGGTACTACAAGCACCCGGGACGAGGGGGGACGTACGAGAAGCCCTTGATCAGGTTGTACTCATGGCCGATAGTGCCTCCCTTGCTGACGGCGTGGTCCTTGGCGCTGGTGATGAAATGTCAGAACGGCAGGCAGCGGCAGGGAACGCAGGGAACAACGTACGCCTTGACCTGCTCAGGGGTGGCTTCGTCCTTGCAGGTGACCTGGTGTCCTGTGTTAGCAAAGCATCCCCGCTCCTCGGGAGTTGGAATGACGGACAATGTAGGTAGGCATGCTGGCAGCTGATGTGGTCGACAACGGGAGTTTGTGTTGGAAAGTGGTACAGGTGTTGGTTCGCAGTGTGGTCGCGAACTTGATCTTGGCTTGGTTTGTTGGAAGAGGAGGAAGCAGGAGTGGGAATCTGCTCACGCTTCTTATAGGGACTGATGAGGCGACCATCAGCCTGGAGCAAGACGGGACGTATTATGTAGCTACCTAACCGCTAGCATCATGTTGCTGGCGGGTAGATAAGCTGCCAGCGCGGATCGTACGCCTTTGGTTTAGTATGCACGCCATACCTACTTACGTGCGTCAGTCCTGCATGACGTATGCCTCCCGTTCCGATGCTGCACCTTGGGCACCGTGACCTCAACATCCAGCTGAAGCACAGCCACTCGAACCCGGGCCGAGGAACACTCGGATTCGCATGCAAACATAGTCACCATCTGGATGAAGAATGGGACCCGGACCAAGAGCTCAAAAGGCACGCTGTCAACTCCCCTTCGGAACGACTGGGAACTCCAGCCATGGGCCTCCATTTCCCGAGTTCAGTGTAAGCTCCAGGTACCTAATGGGGCCTGTTGCCGAAGTGCCCCGCCCCCTCCGGTCCCGCAGTCGGAGACCATGGCCGACATCTGACCATATCCTCAGACGTATGTAAGAGGACGGGTTCCGGCGGCCTCACTCCCACCACATCACTCGCAGCCCAGCATTCCTGTCGCCATGTTGATTCTCAGAGGACCTGACGTCGAACGCCTGCTCGGCAGTCTCACCCCCGAGGACTGCCGTGGGTTCCTTGCCGACCTGCACAACATCCTGCAGCAATGCACCGAGGCCAAGCGAGAGGGCGCATCAGATGATACAATCCACCAGCCCGCACGAGAGGTCATCGTCACTAAAGACGGAAACACGAGCCTGTTCATGCCATCCTCCATTACCACAACCACGAGCATCAAGATCGTCACCGTCAGCAAGAGCGGCATCAAGGGATGCATCAACGTCTTCGCCCCCGAGGGCCAGCTCCTGGGCCTGCTCAATGCCGAGCAGATCACGGCCTTCAGGACGTCTCTGGCGGTCATGATCCCCTTCGTGCGGTTCCCCCACGCCAAGACCAACATCCTCGTCTTTGGTGCGGGAAACCAGTCCGAGTGGCATATTCGGCTGGCCTTGCTACTCTGCGGCGAGGAGGTGAAGCAGGTCACGGTCGTGAACCGGTCCGCAGGCCGGGGCGTCGAAGCCCTCTTCGACTCTCTGCGAAAGACCTACCCTGAAGTCACCTTCAATATTCTCCTGAAAGACTCGTCTGGTTATGACGCCCAGCTGCGGTCTCACCTCTCGGCCGCGAATGCCATCTTCTGCTGCACCCCCGCCACGACCCCTCACTTCCCGCACTCGTACCTGGGTGACAGCAAGCCTCGTTTTATCTCTCTCATAGGGTCTTACAAGCCCTCCATGCGGGAGATTGACTCGGACACCCTCCTGTCCGGCGGCCCCATCTTGGTCGACTCGAAGGAGGACTGCCTCATCGAGGCAGGGGAACTCATCCATGCTGGTGTTAAGGAGGACCAGCTGGTTGAGATTGGTGACTCGGAGAATTTCGAGAAGGCTCTTAGTGAGAACAAAGGCAACCTCGTCTTCAAGTGCGTTGGATTTGCGGTCATGGACCTACTGGCGGCCCAAAAGCTGTTGGCTCTTGCGAAGGACAAGGGTATTGGATTGGACATCGGCGACTTGTAAGGCGGGGAAGGTCTCCCTCTAATGGATACAATTAATCACTTCTCTGAGCCAAGCTTAGGATCAAGCGGCCGGATTCGGCCGACTTGAATGGTTAAGTGCCTTGCAGGCTATCAGCTCTGTTCTCGAAAATGATGCCCAATCTGACACCAGCGGATATGTAGCTCTTCATGACACGAAAGCTAGGTACACAGACAACCCCAATTAACGAAACAATACTGCCTCCGTGACCTGTCCTACGTCTCCCTTCATCTATGCAATCCCTGGTGTTCACGCGTTGCGAGTTGTCCTGCTATGCCATGCCCCTACATCAAGCGCACCTGTAGATGGGGTCGCCCACCGAATTGCGCTCAGAGTATTTGCATTCCTCGTTACAGCACTCGCCGGGGTGATCGATGTTGCAATAATCCCGTGGCGCATAGCACTTGGGGCTTGTAGTCACCGTCGCCGTCGCGGTAATGGTCTGCGTAACAGAGTTATCGACCGTCAGAGTACTTGCGCGGTCAACCATCCGAGTGACCTATATCCCCAACGTCAGTCTGGAAAACCGAGACACCGAGATTCATGATTTGGGAAGAGTAAACCACTTACAGGCTTGTCAACGTGAACGGTTGAAGTGATAACCTGAGTCTCGACGACCCTCGGGGCCGCAATGCCCTGAGACTTGCCCCCCTTGGCTTGAGACTTGGCCTTGAGCTTGGCCTTGAACTTCTTCTTCAGCTCAGCCCTTGCGTTGCCCAGACAGACGCACGACTGCCAGATGGCTTGGTAGCTGTAATTCTTGAGCGGTCCTGGCAGGTAGTCCTGTTGACTGTTGCTGTTTTCCCATTCCTTCTTGTGGCGTCGCATGTGCAAGCACATCTGGTAGGAGTGAGGGGTCGTCTTCACGACTGTTACCATCCTGTCCTTGCAGTCGAAGGGGGCCTTTTGGCCGCCCTCTACGGCCTCCTGCGCGTAGACCTGCAGCAGGAGGGAGAGGAAGATCGCGAGTAGGAGGTGACGCAGCATCTTGAAAGGTCAGATTGTCGGGTGTAGGTGTTGAGCGCAAGTTTCTCTGGACCTGGGCCAAGAGTGGCGAACCACGGGTATTTATTCCATTCCGTCTTGCCCGAGCCGGGGTGGCCACAATGTAGAATTTCCGTACATTTCTGATACACATGAGGCGTTCTCAAGAAAAAGTTACCACATAACCATCTCATGATGCAGTGTTCAACCTTCCTGACTCAAGGGGACGATGCAAAGTCAATCATTGTCCTTTTGCACTTTAGTTTAGGATCTATTACGTATTGCGGCTTCGATGATGATACTGAACCCTGCAAGCCCAGGTCACGATTTTGAGCCGGAGCGCGGGCAAGTTTGCAGCCAGCTGTTTTGTGGAGGAGCGCCATCCGCCACTGACACAGCCAAACTTCCTCGAGCTTGCATTGTGAAAGTGGAAGCCTATTGGACATGAGAGCTAGATGATGAGTGCCCCGAAACGTATCTCTCACTGTTAGTCACCATTGAACTTGGCTGAATGGCGATTCGGTGGGAAGGCGGAGCTGAGCCCAACGGTGGATGAGGCCGCTAAGCAATGGCGCAGTACTAGTATCGTTCCCCATGAATCATTTCTCGCCTTCGACCTTCATCTTGACAAAATAGAAAGTGCTGAAGGGACGGGGGCCGCAGCTTGGAGATGGTGGTTGAGCTCAGGGGATCAACAAGAGAGAAAAGGGGAGCGCACGGACCAAATACTACTCGATCATCACGAAGCGGGCCACTTTCTAGTCTGATAAGATAAGATAAGACCTAGTCGCAAATTTTATGGTCGATACCAGAAAAAAGTTACTGTTGGAGCTCGACTGCGGGCACCCAGATTCTCGATCGTTGTTCGTACACAACGAAACAGATCCGTCACCATGGAGCAGCAAGCCCATAAGCCTCACCGGAAGGCGAAGGAGAAGAAGCCAAAGACACAAGGGGGTAAGCAATCAATACCGCTGGTTTCCCAGTCACGTTGCTGACCCAACCAGAACGCAACCCGAAGGCATTCGCCTTCAATGCGCCTGGAAAGCTCCTGAAGCAGGTTGCGCGGTCTTCTGATGCGAGTATAACCTAGATGCCACGAAATAAGTCCCTGTGTTGTCTGACATTTTCTTCATAGATCAAAGAAAAGCGCTTCCACGTCCCCCTCGTCGACCGACTTCCCGATGAAGCTCCTCCGCGACTGGTCACCATTGTCGGTCCCCCGGGAGTGGGCAAGACGACTCTCGTCAAGTCCCTGGTTCGCCGCTATGCCAAGGAGACAATGTCAGACCCCCAGGGCCCGGTAACGGTGGTGACTTCGAAGAAGCAGCGCCTCACCTTTGTGGAATGCCCGAACGAACTCGAAGCAATGGTCGACATGGCCAAGGTGGCCGATGTCGTCCTGCTCATGATTGACGGCAACTACGGCTTCGAGATGGAGACGATGGAGTTTCTAAACGTTCTGGCAGCTACGGGCATGCCGGGCAACGTCTTCGGCATCCTGACACATCTCGATCTCTTCCGGAAACCCCAGGCGCTTAAGGAGGCGAAGAAGAGACTGAAGCGCAGGTTATGGAACGAACTCTACCAGGGCGCACACCTTTTCTACTTGTCGGGTGTGCTCAACGGCCGATACCCCGATCGCGAAATCCACAACCTCTCCCGCTTCCTCTCCGTAATGAAGAACCCCCGCCCGCTCATCTGGCGCAACTCGCACCCCTACTCGATCATCGATAGTTACCGCGATATCACACACCCCACGAAAATCGAAGAGGACGAGAATTGCGACAGGACAGTGGTACTCTCGGGATACCTCCGTGGCACCAACTTTGCTGCCCACGGACAGAGGGTGCACATTCCTGGACTGGGCGACTTTGGCGTCTCGACTATGGAAGTCCTACCCGACCCCTGTCCGACTCCTGCCATGGAACAGGCGATTGCGAAGGTTACCGGAAAGACGACACGTCGCAGGCTGGACGAAAAGGACAAGAAGCTGCACGCGCCCATGTCGGATCGCAGTGGTCTCAAGATCGACGGCGACGCTATCTGGATTACGCGAGAGAGAGGGTTCAACTTCGACAAGGATGCCGTTGATGTTGAGCGTGGCGAGGGCGAAGAGCTCATGATTGGTCTGCAAGCGGAGCGGAAGCTGCTCGGCCAGACGGACGCCGGTTTGCAGCTATTCAAAGGCGGCGAGCAGATCAAGCAAGTCGAGAACGAGGCTGAAGAGGAAGATACGGGCAGGAAGACACAACGAAAGGCTCGATTTGCGGAGCGCGACGAGGGCGACGAGGATGAGGACGATATGCCTGACGACGAAGGCTTCGTAAGCGGCGAGGACGAAGGGGAGTCCGACGTTGAAACCGAGTTTGACGAGCGGAAGCTTGGCAAGATGTTCAAGCAAGATGCAGACAAGAACGGAGACGAGGACGACCTCGCCTTTGCCGACAGCGATTCGGATCTCGGGTCATTGTCAGGAGACGACGACCTGGACGAGGGCGACTTTGACGAGGAGGACTTCGACTCTGACGAGGAAGCTGCAGCGGTGAAATGGAAGGAAAACATGGCCGAGAACGCCAGAAGGCTTCACAAGCGTCGGAGATTCTACACCCCGGACCTGGCAAGATTCCTGTACAACGACTCAATGTCTCCCGCAGAAGTCTTGCAGAAGTGGCGGGGTGACGACGAGGACAAGGAAGAGGACATCGAGGCGTCCGAGGATGAGGATGATTTCTTCAAAAAGGCCGAAGCAGAGAAGGAAGATCTCGTGGAAGACCGATCGATACCCCTTTACGACTACGAGGATCTGGCGGCGAAGTGGTCCGTTGCGGCTAATGTTGAAGCCCTGAGGAAACGATTCACATCAGCCAGGTTATCAAAGAACGGAGAAGATGGAAGCGATGACGATGACGAGGACGACTTCGACGGCATCGACGACGACGAGGATGATGAAGGCGACGGTGCTTTCGAGGACATGGAGACCGGCCAGAAACATGGCGGCAAGCAGGCCGCAGAAGAGCCGGAGGAGGTTTTTGAGGATGAGCGCGAGAAAAATGCCCGCCGAAAAGAAGAGCTCAAATTGCGCTTCGAGGAAGAAGACCGAGAGGGCTTCATGAACGACAAGGCGAAAGCCAGGCGAGAGGCTGGGGACACGCAAGAATTCGGCGAGGACGACTGGTACGACGCCCAGAAGGCTGTGCTGGAAAAGCAGCAGTCCATCAACAAGGCCGAGTTCGAGAATCTTGACGAGAGGCAACGAGCCGCCGTCGAGGGATACAAGGCCGGAAAGTACGCCAAGATCGTGATCGAGGGCGTCCCCGCCGAGTTCATCTCGATGTTTAATCCCCGGACGCCGATCATCGTCGGTGGCCTGACTCCGACGGAGGACCGTTTCGGCTTCGTTCAGGTCAGGATGAAGAAGCACAGGTGGCACAAGCGGATTCTGAAGACCAATGACCCCCTCATCTTCTCCCTCGGCTGGAGGCGATTCCAGTCGATGCCCATCTACAGCACGACGGACTCGAGAACGAGGAACAGGATGCTGAAGTACACGCCCGAGCACATGCACTGTTTCGCGACAGTATATGCGCCGCTCATCGCACCAAACTCTGGCTTCGTCTGCTTCAACTCGTTCTCCTCGGAGAACCCCGGCTTCAGGATAGCGGCCACTGGCACGGTGATGAGCGTCGACGAGTCGACCGAGATCGTCAAGAAGCTCAAACTGACGGGTACGCCCGACAAGATCCACAAGAACACCGCCTTCATCAAGGGCATGTTCAACTCGTCGCTCGAGATCGCCAAGTTCGAAGGCGCCTCAGTCAAGACCGTCTCCGGCATCCGCGGCCAGATCAAGCGCGCGCTGTCCAAGCCCGAGGGCAACTTCCGCGCCACCTTCGAGGACAAGATCCTCTTCAGCGACATCGTCTTCCTCCGCGCGTGGTACCCCATCAAGCCGCACCGCTTCTACAACCCCGTCACCAACCTCATCGGGTGGCAGGCCATGCGCCTCACGGGCGAGATCCGGCGCGACCAGGCCATCGAGACGCCGCAGCCCAGGAACAGCCAGTACCGCGCCATCGAGCGCCAGACGCGCCACTTCAACCCGCTCCGCGTGCCGCGCGCCCTCGCCGCCGAGCTGCCGTTCAAGTCGCAGATCGTGCGGACGGGCAAGCAGAAGAAGGAGACTTACCTGCAGAAGCGCGCGGTGCTGTCGACCAAGGAGGAGCGCAAGGCGAAGAACCTACTCCAGCAGCTGACGACCATCCGGAACGAGAAGGTCGCCAAACGCGCGGTGAAGAAGGAGGAGCACCGCGAGAAGTACAGGAAGAAGCTGGCTGAGGGCGAGGAGAAGCGCGAGGCGAGAGAGAAAAAGGAGAGCAAGGAGTTCTGGAGGAAGGAGGGTCGCAAGAGGCAGGCCCCGGAGGAAGGGGGCTCCTCGAGCAAGAGGAGGAGATGAGTGCTGTACCAAACAAAGTCTGTATATGTGAGGGACAGACATGTAGACGGGGCATTTCAGCGCTGAATAGTATGGCTTCTGCACGAGCATCACGGGTTCCTGGTGTCTTTGCTTTTTGTAAAACGATGTGCGGTTTCTCTATGGTATCAAGAGGGGACACCGCCCCTTGCCAATATCCAGCCGCCAGTCACCAAAGTGTAGTAGCCCTGTCCGCCTGCGACTGGAGGCGAGAAGAAGGGATGAAAAGCCAAACCCCAGAACGCCGTTTCCTGATGATCGTACATGCCATCGTGCCCGCGTTGCGTCGCATCCCAGATGGCCCAATTTCATGCTTGTTGATTGCCCAGCACAACGAACGCACTCTCGTCTCTCGTGAGGATGATCAGACCGCAGACGACCAGTAGCTCAGGGACCTTCGCCCGGCTTCTTCGCGTTGCAGCTGACAATCTTGACCTTGTCCGCCATGACGGTCTGGCCGCCGTTGTCGAGCTTGAACTGGACGTTCTTGATGAGGAAGGTCCAGACTTCGTCGCAGAATCGGTACGTAGACAAGCTTCCCTGTACGACGTGGGCGCAGAGGCCGAACGTTAGCCTCGGCCCGGGACGTTGACAGCATCGCGCAAGCACACCGAGGACAGGGTCACTCGACCCCGGGCACTCGCCCTTTGTCCACGGCGGCCTCGCATGCTCGAGGTCAGACATTGCCCACCTTGAAGGTCAGGCGCGCCTTGACCTGCTTCTGCAGCGCCTCCGTAATGGCCTGGTCGAAGTTGGCTAGGATCTTCATGGCCAGCTGGGGGTAGATGCGCTCGGCGCTGATCAGATCGTCGAGCATGTCCATGAGCGCGAGGCCGATGCTATATTGGTAAGCGCGAGCACGCCAACGTTAGCCTGACTGGAGCACGGGTTTGGGAGCAGGAGCAAGGCGAATCAGCTGTACCTGCTTCGCCGATACAGCTCGTAGTAAGACTCTGGGTTCGACGCCATCTTGACTGCAGGTATTGGGCTGGCAAGGGGCTGCGAATCGAGGGTCTTTCTGGAGATCGGGGCGGGCGAGAGTCGGAGGTGATGTAAGGTGGAGAGTTGGTATTTATATGGAATTGGGGTTGGGGGTATATGGCCTTGTGCTTAGTCATGCGGGTGCCTGCTCGCACGCAAGTGACAGTGCACGTGATCTGCGGGCCCGGGTGATTGTCGGTTCTTCCATGCTCAAGGCAACCTTCTTTGGAGCTTGATGCAGCTTCGAAGTTGAAGCCGCCCTGAGACGAGTTCCCCATCTACGATCTACGTCAGTCTTCGCCCAAACCCGCCATATCGACGACAACCCGCGGACATTCGATCACGATGAGTCTCACATATGGATTGGGAGGCATCGGGAGCCTCATCGTTCTTGTGGGAGCTTGTACGTCGCACTCCTTCGCCGCGCGCTACCGTTCAGATTGTCGCGATGATGTAGCTCCAGGCTGACCAGATCTCCCTCGAAATCAGACATGCTCTTCACAGGTTCCGGTGAATCCTTCAATATCGGCGCCACCATCGAGGCCATAAACCCCTACACTTGGGCTTCCATAGGTGTCGCCCTCAGCATCGGCCTGTCTGTTGTCGGCGCCGCATGGTACGCTCAACCCGCCACGTCCCCCCCATCCGCGCGAAACGACGGTGGCTAACACCGCATCTCCCACAGGGGCATCTTCATCACCGGCTCCTCCATCCTCGGCGGCGGCGTCAAGGCGCCCCGCATCCGCACCAAGAACCTCATCTCCATCATCTTCTGCGAGGTCGTCGCCATCTACGGCGTCATCATGGCCATCGTGTTCACGTCCAAGCTGACTTTCGTCGACGGGCCCGCTGCCACCGACGCAACTGCTTACTACACTGGCTTCGCCCTCTTCTGGTCCGGCCTGACCGTCGGAATGTGCAACCTCATCTGCGGTGTCGCCGTCGGCATCAACGGCTCCGGCGCCGCCCTGGCCGACGCTGCCGATCCCTCTCTGTATGTCGCGTCGACAATGTCTCCGAGGAAGCCCCCTATCTTCATTCACTGACCACCCTCGCCCATAGCTTCGTCAAGATCCTCGTCGTCGAGATTTTCAGCTCCGTCCTCGGCCTGTTCGGCCTCATCGTCGGCCTTCTCGTGTCCAGCAAGGCCGACAGTTTTGACTCGGAGGTCAGGTAATCCCCTTCGCTGGAGACCACGGCCAACAAACCAAACCAACCCACCTGCTCGAAGACAATACCCAGAGAGTCACGAGCATTTCAACACCGAACCTACCTATGGAAACGACGACAATAGTCGCGGGCCGATCGAGGTTGCTGCAGAGCGAGTGTATAGCAGTAAGACGGAGCGGCATATTTTTGCGGTGCGAGCAGAGCAGCACCATGCATCGAACCAAGCATGACTTGGGCTGGGCGTCACGGGATACAGGTCTCTGAAGGACATGTCTTATATTGTAACATCAATTTTGGTAATTGACACGTAAAGCACGATTCGCAGTTTACTCGTGCCTCCCAGGTCGGGTGCCTCGTTGCGTGCGCGGGTGACGACGTTTCCGGCAGCTAACCTTACACTCTCAAGTCGCCCATCAGCATTGCCTCGACCCTCGTTCCCTTCTTCAGCGGCTCCGAGCCCTTGGGCATGCACAGCAACGCGTTGGCGGCCATAAAGCTGCCTACCTTGGAGCTCCGCTGCCCACCCGTGCTGCTTGCACTGAGCAGCCCGTCCTTTCCAACGCTCACCACTGCGCGGTGGTATTCCGGCCTGGTCTTGTCCAGCGTGAAGTCATGGGATAGGGTCACCGGCACCTTGGGCAGGCCGAGAGGCGACACGCCTGCGAGCTTGTGCAGCGCCGGCAGCACGAACAGGTGGAACGTGACGAGCGCACTGGCAGGGTTTCCGGGCAGGGAGAAGATTGGCGCATCCATGCGGGTGCCGCTGTTTGTCTTGATCGGAACTGTCGCAAAGGTAGTGGGCTTGCCCGGCTTCATGTCGACGCGGCCGAAGTGGATGGTGCCGCCGAGAGAGCGCTCGATGGTGGGCTTGAGAAGGTCGAGCTCCCCCATGGAAACGCCTCCTGTCGTGATGAGGACGTCGGCCTTGCGCAGGCCGTCGCGGAGCGTCTCTTCCAGAGCGCCGGGCTTATCACGGGCGATGCCGAGATCGACAATCTCGAAGCCTTGCTCGCGGGCTGCGGCGGCGAGAGTGATGCGGTTCGTGTCGCGAACCTCGCCAAGTCGCAGTTCGCCTGGCCTGTCGTGCTCGACGATCTCATCGCCGGTGGAGAGGATGCCGACGACGGGGCGTCTGTATGTCTTCACCTCGGCGACTCCCACCGCGGCGAGGAGACCAATCTCACCGCCTATGCCGGATATTTTCTCGCCCTTGCGTAGGATGACGTCCCCTTGCTTGACGTCAGAGCCTACCTCGCGGATATTCTCGCCTTCCTTGACCCCGTCGGCGAGGATCTCGACGTCCTTTTCCTCCTTTCCATCGTCCGTCTGCGTCTTGAGAACGGTGTCTTCGACCATGATGACCGAAGTCGCGCCAGGAGGCAGCGGCGCGCCGGTGGTGATGCGGGCGATTTCGCCCTCCTTGAGGGTGCCGATCTCTCCAGGTGCTGCGTGAGACACAGCCGTGACGGGGAAGACGCCTTTCATGTTGCCATCCTTCGGCACCACAACGGCGTAGCCATCGACAATGCTCGCGCGGAAGGCAGGGACGTTTTCACGAGCAGTGACGTCTTCAGCGAGAACAGCGTTGACGATGTCGACGTAGACCTTGGAAGTGATGATGTCGGGCTCGGGGGTCTTCTCGTGTATGACCTGAAGAGCCTCGTCGACCGGAAGCATGCGGTATGGTGATTCTCTGTAGCGCCTAGTCGGGCCTAGGGTGGGATCATTTGACACTGGGTGTTCATTTGGCTTTGTGTGTCGCACAAGGCCGCCGTGTCCGTGGCCATGAGAATGACCATGGTCATGCTTGTGCCCATGGCTATGATCATGAGAGTGATGGTGGTGTGAGTGGCCGCCATGAGCTCCCGAGGGCTGTGAGGGGCCGATTCCTGCATCTGCTTCCAGCCTCTTCACCCCCCCTGAGTGCAGGCCCCTGGAGTCGTCTCCTCTGGCTTGGAGGCAGGCATGTGGCAGGGTCTTGATGATGGCCTGGAGGTTCTCCTTTGCCCCCTTGGGGGATCCTGGGAGCGTGACGATGAGGGTCTGGTTCCTCACGCCGGCAACGGGGCGGGACATCATCGCAACTGGGGCTGTTAGTCCGAGGCAGACTGAGGGATGCAATCAAAACACGGGCTTACATGGAGTGACAGCCAGGGAGGAAGCCAGCATAGCATGGACAAGCCCTGGCGCAGGTTTATGGATCAATGCCCCGACAGCCTAATCCGAACGCATCAGCGAAACAACCTCAATGGTCATGTGAACTCAGGGCACCATACCTCAGGCGTGTGGTCAGCCACGGCGAACCCGGTGCCGCCAGTGGTGAGGATGAGATTGACGGCGTCGTGCCCAATGTCGGCCCACATCATGACCTGGCGTTGAACGTGAGGCACATGATCGTCGACTATCTTTGTCTCGACCACATCCCAGTTGCCTCCTCCGTCGCTTTCGATGACATCGCGCAGGATGAGCTCCGACTTGTCTGACGCTGGGTTCTTGGATGCTGTTGTCGAGACGATGAGGATGGCCACTTTGAGGCGGTCCTCGGCCATGATGGAAAACTCGCAGGCTTCCTGCTTCTCTATTCAATGTACCCTTGTCCGAGAGTTTGAAACAAATTGGAGATACCGGAGCTTTTGATGTTGACTTTGAGATGGAAGACGGCCGCGGAAGTGTCGAGCAGCATGGGGTCCTTATCTTGGCGAACTTAAAAAGCTGGCACTGTGGGGAATGGGTGCAGCTCACAGCGGTTTCTTTACAGTAATAATTCACTTTCGTACAGTACGGCTGAGGTCCTTGGGCGTTTGGATGACGCGGGGCTGCAGCAACCAACGACACACCTCAAAACATCAACTGGAACATCATCACATCCAACTCACCAGAAACAACCCTACAAAACAGAACTTTCAAGATGCCTCGAGTTTCATTCCTGCATAAAGAGCAAACCTATAATGAGTAATCAGGCAACCTTCGAACGCCTCTACGAAAGACCCTGGCCTGCGTGATCAAAGGGTCCCGCTTCGCCATCCTTCTATTATCCCGTCGCAACCCCGAAAAGCAACAACAGCCAGAACTTTCGCCCCCAACGCCGTCCAGAATGTCTCATGTAGCGGGAACTCCATCGTATGCATGGTCTGTAGGCACCGACTCCAACTCTTGCTGTGATCGAGCAGCCGCTTAGTGCCCCTCTCGATATAACCTGTGAAGGCCCAGGTGACCGCGCCGACGCTTCAGCTTCTGTCGGTCAAAGTATTCAGGCCATTCAGAGGCGTAAGTGTTATCCTCCCGTGGGAATCGAGGCCTCGCATGATAGGAGGCCTCGTCCTTAGAAGCACCATCCTCGGATACACCATCTTCATCGAGTTCCATTCCCCCGGGGGATCCGGCCTCATCGACCCCGTGAACGAGAGCCTCGTGTGAGCGCTCGAGATCTAGGCTCTCAGGAGGGTTAGATGGTGCCGAGATCTCTTCGGGGCCTACATTCCGGATGATAAGTTGCCCACGCGACTCGTCGATGTCCCAGTTGGCTTGGTAGTTACGGACCTCCAGGGATTGTGCGGTTTGGCTTCTCTTGAGCGTAGTCACCATCCTCTCATCCAGGTCGTCTTTCTTACGACGCTCGTCATCGCACTCATCCTCGATGCGCGCAACGGGACTCGAGTTCTGTCGAAGGAGGCGCCGATCTTCCTGCCAGTCGATGCGAAGCCAAAGCCGCTTTTTACACTTTTTGGCTGCTTCCTCGGTCATTTTGTAGGCACCTTTCAGGCACGCAATCAGCTGAGAGTCTGCACGATTCGTAAGGATCTTGCGGCCGCCCCTTAATGGGCAGGGATCTAATGGGAAGAGATCCGATGGGGAATGTTCTGACGGGGAATGGACGGGCGCATGGCGCGGACGGGCCAACAAGAGCGTAAGTCCAGTCTTTGGCGTTCCAACAAGACGGGAGGTGGCACCCTCTGGTGGCAAATTCTGCAGCGGCAGATCCATGGTAGCCTTTCCCTCGGGTGTGTGAACGGGGTGCCTGGCCACGGTGTCGGGTTGTTTGGAGGGTGGAGGATGTGAGTGAAGCGCCTCCCACTGCTCTCCAAGCTTGGTCTGGGCTTGGGTTTGGATTGTTCGTGGGGTTTGTAGTTGAAGCTGGGAAAGGCTTGGATGGGCTGAAAGTTATAGACGCTGCAGGCCCTGATGTGAAGGCCTCGGGCGATGTCAGAGCCTTCGCTTGGATTGGCCGAAATAATGTTATTCGCCAGCATCGCATAAACCAGACAGCGTGGTTGTGCCAGGTTGTTCTGTGTCATTCCGTGATGTTCGTTCAGTCAGTCAGAAGACCCTCGGCTTCAGCTTGCCCGGGTTGATCTCGACATTTTGAGCATGGAAACCCCATTCCTCGCCAAATAGTCTTGTTCTGTCTTGAAAATGTCCCCAAGTCTGCTCAGGTTTCTTTGTGGTGGGCTGATTTATCTCTCCAGTACTCGAAACAGCAGTTATATTCCGCCGTGTCTTTGTGCAAAGCCCGGATTTCGGTCACGCACCTGGCTGGTGAGTCTAAGAAAGTAGACAATGTCATTCGGCCTCCCGTCCTTGAATGGCCATAGTTAATGTTACATGTTGGGTCGTCGTCCAAAGGTTGAAGGAGGGATCTTGGGCCGTGCAGATCCTACCACCTCTGGATGGCCAACTTTGACGGCCGAGAGCCCTGACCCGAGCCCAACATTTTGATTGGGAGGCACACGGGCGCCGGGACTGGGACGGGCAAACTCCCGTAGTCTGCTCACGCCATGCAAAGGCATTGGTGTGCTTGCAGCTACCCTCGGAAGTCCCGTAAGCCCAGCTACGGCACGCTGCCGCATGGGAGTCTCCACGGCCCCTGAGGAGACTGTCAGTCGTGGTAAGTGTGCAACGGCATTGCGACTTACCACTGTTGGGCAGGTTCTGCCGCCTCCAGGTCCCCTCCGGGTTAGGAAACATAGGGAACCCTCGTGGTGCAGGCGGAGGCATCCCTGGAAGGTTGCTGTTTTCGAAAGACCGTGCCCGTCCGTTTCCAACAGCATATGACTCCTGCTGTTCAAAGAAACCCTGACCATTTGGCCCCTGAGGACTTGTTCTTTCGAGAGGATGACCTCCAAGTTGCGAGTCAATTTCATGGCATGCGGCGGCTTGCATCTGTCCCAGCTCGGCCTTCCTCTTGACCCGGTCGTACAGCTCCTGGGTCTGAAGAAGCTTGCGGCCCTTCTCCCTGTATGCTTGGGCGAGCTCGTCATACTTTATCCTCATGTCATCACACTCTGCCCGCATTTCTGTGACTACTGTGTCAGACGACGACCAACCCCCAAATCGCGTGGAGAGGGCACCGCACCTTTCATCTGAGCTTGCATTCTCTCACAGACCGAGTTGGCCTCCTTCACTGTCTTCTCGTGCTCTGTGTCGAGAGCTTTGTATTTCTCAGTCAGATTCTTCTCCAAGTATCTTTGGTAAACGCTGGTACATGTCAGCGGAGCCGGAAGACATGGTCAGAGTAGGGAGGCTCGCATTTCCTGCGTTGTCTGGTAGGCCCAGAAGCTCAATGCCCTCCCGGCACACTCCATGATGATGTTGGGGCCCAGACCGCTCAGGACGCTGGTTTTGTAGTCCTCAGAGGGATTGAGAACAGTGATGACCGCATCGTACGGGTTGGACAGGCTGCCATTGCAAGCAAGGCATGTTGTACGTCGCTCCGCATTGGCAGCTTCGACGACCATGCCAGACTGGTGGGCACACTCGAGGCAGAATATATGGCTGGCATGAGACGTAAGCATCTGTGAGCTGAAATAGGCATGCAAGAATCGATCCTCACCTGCATGTTGTCACCAGTGCCCGATCTCCCAGCTCCTTGCGGCATTTGAGCCTGTTACACTTGAGAGTGTGTTCCATCGTGTCGATCCGAAATGCAGGTCAACGGTGATCAGATGAGTTTAGTCCAAGTTCCCAAATATGGTCAGGTTTCTGGTCAATGATCCACGGGTCCAATAGACGAGGTGCGCAAGGCAAGGCGAGGCCGTGCCGGATGTGATCTGGGAAGTCGCAGTCCATGGCAGCTGCCGAGTCGTCCATCGCCACCAGGCAGTTCTTTCCATCTCTTTCCCCGGGCTACTGCTGCTTACCTTATGAAACAGGTACCTCCTGCCTAGGTCAGGTATGTAGGTAACTTTTAGAAACTTCCACGAGACGGGAAGATAAATTCCACCTCGGCAACGATACCCAGACACTGTCGACGACTCGACGTACATCCTCAGGGTTCCGAACGAGCAAGCGCGCACCGATCACTATACACCAGAGCGAGCACCCAGGCATCAAGGCAGTGCATCCCAATGGACAAAGCTCGATGGGCATTGCGCATTCTTATCGACAACATCTCCGTCCGCCCTCATTGCACCACCGATGACAGCTTTGATGTCATGGACACGGCGCCCGCCTCTGGTGAAGCTTAAGCATTGCATTTTACTGTGCCGCACGCCCGCAGTCCCTGGCAGGACCAACACAAGCACCAGGGCCAAGCAGATCCCGGGCCTTTGGCTCTGTGAAACACCCTACCTCTTCCCCGGCCGCCCCCCGTACTTTACAGCGCATTGAACGGCATGAGAAATCCCTGACCTCCCAAACGCCACAGTCGCATCAAATGACAACAAAACACGACCCTGAACCACTGCACTGGGTTTCGAGGCTTGAACTCGCCAAGAGTCCTCAATCGCCTCGGGACGTTGTATCATGCTCTAGAGGCCAACTTTGACGCTTGTCCCGAGGACATTTGCGCACCGGGAGCGCCGTCAGCGACAATGATTTCTGGGGGGGGGCGGTCGCAAGCCGTCAGTCCCTGGCAATAGCGGTGCATGTGGCCACCACTCCACATGGAGCAAGGCAGTCAAGGAGAAGCCGAGGGTAGGAAAGCCCGCCAGTGGGAGCGCCGGTTTTCGAGATGCTATGACCACGTCACCGACAGGTTCTGTGTGTCAGGGGAATCTGGAACGAAGGCCCGCCAGGGAAGGGGACCTGCATCAAGACCCAGTCTAACTTCTCGTCATCCCAGTGATATTGCGGAGAAGGCTTGCAGAACTCGTCACCGACGTCCGGCGTCCGCGTAGTCTCTTTTGGAGACTGGTCGGTTCTTGTGTGACCCGAAGCCACAAGGGGCAGAGACGCAACGCACAGGAGACACCACGCACCCCGCATTGGCTGCTTCTGCCCTCTAACGGCGGCGGCGCACACGGTGTGCACACGCTCGTGGAGGACAGTACCCAATTCCTTGGCCTTACCCCACACGACGCTTCCCGCTGCCAGGCTGCCAGGTTTGTGGAGGGTTGGCACGGCGCCTTCGGCATCTCCAGAGCCTGCAACGTCTCTTCTCCGGGGGAGGCTTCATGCGAGTCATCCCGGCATCCGTGTCGATTCTGGCAGGGGCCGACGCGAGCGGCGCAGCCCAATTCCTTTCCACATGATTCCTTCGCAGTCAGTGTGTGTGGTGCCGCTCGTAGCCGGCTGGACAGAACACGACGAGTGTGGCAGCACTACGAGCAGAGTCTGGCCCATCGTCCTGTCCGAGGCATGGTTCCTTGGCGGAGAGGCTACCTATAACACGGTAAACTATGGGGAAGGGTCTGGAGGACAATCTTCTCCTTGCTGATTTCCTCAGTCCCCAGTCCGACCAATGTTCTGCGGCAGATTCTTCCCCGCAGTCTGGGGTAGACGACCCCCCTTTCAACAACCGTCCACCCCCTCGTGTACCTGACACACGCCCCCCTCCACACGACAGGATCATCCCATCAACTCAGGGGTAGAGGTACCTTCACAGCGTCTAGGCCTGCCCAAGATCTTCATCCGATCAGGTACCATTACCGCTTGGCCTCTCCCCCGCAACTCGCCCCGGCCCGAAAACCCAAATTGCCGTTCTTAACTTCACCTCCGTCCTGGGCCACTTCTTTTGCCAGCCAATCGCGACCTCGCGCCGCATGCCAGCAGCCGTGGGCCCATCCTCACCCATGCCTTCCTTCAGGCGCGCTCTCTTTCACTCACACACACACACTCTTTTTCTCTGTTGTGAGCGTTTTGCTGTCGATGATTCCAACGACGCCAGGTAGGATGATCAGACCTCGACGCGTGTGGGCCAGGGTCAGTCTGGCTGGGTAAAAAGGATGAATACCCTTGGAGAGCCACACTACTACGACGCATGTGCGATCGGTCTTGTCAGCCACCACACCCCTTGTCCTGCTCGGCGCTATGCTTCCATCATCATCACTCACTCCAAGTAGCACCGCGAACGGCCGGGTATTGCGCCGGCAAATCCTCAGGGAATCGGCGCGCTAACACATACTGCCGAGCAGGAACGACGCTACACAGGCGCCCCTTTGTCTCACTTCTTCACACTTGATATGGCCGTTTATCTACTTGCTGCTGGCGTTGAGATTTCTGGCGTCACCTCCAAGCTGCTAGCCGACCTCCTTCGGCGCCTTGGCCAAGCTCAAATTTTACTTGCAGGAGACTGAGGCGGTAGCCCAGGCAGGAGACACGGCGGCAACTCCGACCGGCTGTGCTAGAATCAGAGCAGAATCGTGCGCGATATATTGGCCCTGTGTCTCATCCACCGGGATCGCAGGACCGACAATATGACGGTCGGATGAGCGTGGCTGACTCGATACTACGAACACCCAAGGCATGATGGCTCCGGCATTGCTCTCGGGTACCCGAGCCTCGCTGCACAGAATCTCGGCAGAGGTTGGCTGTGGTTCTTTTGCAACGAGACCTTGTTTGTTGGACTGTCTGCCTGCATGCCTGCTGCCCCGTCCTCTTCCTTCCCCTGCAGAACCGTGGTTCTCTACCCACACTCATGCTCTCGAGTTTCGGCTTTGCGGTGTCGTCATTCCGGGTCTTCCATTCATGTCTCTTTCATTTCATACACTCAACATATGTCATCCAACATTTTGCTCCCATGCTCGTCAGACGTAACCCGCTGTTTCATGCCCATTCCCTCTTCCATGCCCTTTTGAGAACGCCCGTGATGATGATGGTGGTGGTGCAAATGATGTAACCTCCCTGCCCCTTTTAGGGTCCCCTCCAATGCCCTGCCTGCCTTCCTGTCCTGCTTTTTGCTGTTGCCCCTGGTCTTTGCCAGGTACACGAGTGACAAGAGAGGATGATGTACTGAAAAGATATCCACACCAGAGAAGATCAGGGGGGCGAAAACGGTCCCCACCCACATGACAAGCAACATATGTACCCAAAGAAGAAGAAGAAATATAGACAGAGATGCCGTGGTACCTGGCGCTACTTGAGCCGCCAGGCACCTATGTACAGGACTTGAGAAGGGATAAATGTACCGAAGAAGTCAGTGGTCGTATGATGGAGTGGAGTGGAGCGTCTCCGAGCCCGCGGTGGCAACATGCCGCCCACGCACACGAGGAGCTCAGTGGACGAAGAAGCCCCCGTCCATGGCAGCGGCCGCCTGGGGGCTGATCATGCCGTAATCCATCTGCATCATCTGATCGTTGACGTTGAATGCGCCAAAGTCGACGCCACCGGGGGGCGCGTGCTGGCCAGCCTGCGAGTCGCCCGGCGAGCCCTCTCCGTCGCCGGCCGCGGAGCTTCCGCTCCAGAACATGCCGTCCATGTCCCAGAGGCCGTGCTGGTCGAGCATGCCCATCATGCCGGCGCCCTCGAGCTCCAGGCCAATGGGGGACATGCGCAGCTCGCCGTCGGCAGCCATGAGGATGCCGGAGTGCTCGGCGCCCGTGACGCCTCCGCCCATGCCGTGGAGGAGGGGGCTCTGGAGGGCCGCCTGCTGGGAGGCGGCGGAGGGCTGCTGGCGCGAGGCCTCGTACATGCGCCAGACGACCTCGCGACTGCGGCGGGCGGCGAGGGACCAGTCCTCCATGGCCTCGAGGAGGTCGAGGATGGTCTCGACCTGCTTGTGCCACTCGGGGACGCGGGGGCTGTCCCACTGCCAGAAGACGCTGACGAGGGGGATCATGGCGGCCTGGTAGAGGAACCAGACGGCGTTCCAGCCAGACATCTGGTTGCGGGTCCACTCGCGGGCGATGTCCTCGATGGTCTGCTTGGCGAGCTCGCGGCAGGTCTCGATGGCAGCGAGGTCCTGCTCGGCGACGTGGCCGTGGGCGAGCATGGTGCTGCCGCCGCCGAGGCCGGCGGTGCTGCTGGCGAGGCTGAGGAGGACGGGGCGGTGGAGGAGCATGCGGAGGTTCTGGTAGCGCCACTTCATGATGCAGCGGGCGATGTAGAGCGGCTCCGCGCAGGGGTCCGTCGTGCGCAGGAGCCAGGGGAGGTTGCTGTACCAGTTGACGAGCTGGCCGTCGAGGTTGCACCGGTCCTCGGTGCGGAGGAGGGGCGAGACGGCGAGCATGTCCTGGATCTGCGTGGAGATCTTGCAGAACTTGATGTTCTCGATCAGTGGCAACACGCCAGCGTGCTGTGCAGAGTCACGGGCCTGGAACGGGGGTGTGGGTGGTTAGCGAAAGGGTTTTCCGGGTGAGAGGCAGAAAGGGGGTGGGGAGCGGGGGGAGGGAGGAGCCCTTGGTGGCGAAGTAATATGCGCGGAAGTGGAAGGGAGGCTCACCTGATTGATACCGAACTCGGGGGGCCTGATGCTGATGGCCGGGCCAAAGCGACCGAACGAGGGACGTCCCAGCGTGGTCGTGGCCCAGGTGTCCAAGCAGAACAGGCTCCACCAAGTGCGCCTCCGGGTCTCTGCGGCGACGATGTCGCTCGTGCTCTGGGCGAGGCTCTCGCGGTGGAGGCCGAGGGCGCTTGCCATCCTGGTGGCGGCACCGAGGACGGCGTTGGCCATGTTGGGACGGTTGATGTAGTGCAGGTAGAAGCCGCCGATGATGGCGAGGGCCTGCACCGTCTCGATGTGGCTGCTGCCGAAGGCATCCATGGGGAGGTGCTCCATGGCGCGGTTGTAGTAGTTGACGTGGTTGTAGTCGTCGGACTTCATGCCGACGATGCTGCCCATGGCAAAGACCATGTTGAGCAGGGCGAGCCAGGGGCTGTCGAAGCGCTGGCCCTCGAGGTAGTCGGCGCGGAAGGCCGCCTCGTCCAGCATCGGGATGAAGATGTGGACCCGCTTGAAGTAGGCGTCGATCAGGGTCTGTCCCTTCCAGGACCACGGGATCCGCTGGCTGTCCTTGGGGGATGCCCGCTGCTGGCGGATCGGGAAGTTCTGGGCGACCTCGGCCGTGTTCAGCGGCGTCGTGAGCTGGGTGCGCAGCGAGGGCTGCACCTTGAGCATGCACATGAGGGCGGCCTTGATGGAGGAGGCGCCCAGGTAGGAGGAGGGGCGGTCGACCGAGAGGGAGAGGGCGTTGACGTCGTCGGCTTCGATGGGGATCGGATCCCGGCCGCGGCGCTCCTCGTCCCACTCGATGTCCCTGCCGGGCATCTGCTCGAGGCCGGAGAGGCCCTGGTCGGAGACCGACGTGCAGAGCGGTGACTCCATTTCCTGCGAGATGGGGGATGTCTGGATGGGTGGTGATGGCAGGGCTGCCACGGATGTGTCGATGACCGGGCGGTCGAGCTGGCTGAGGAGTTCCTGGCGGGAGAGCGGGAGGAGAGACTGGATTTCATGGTTCGGGTAGAGCCGCTTCAGGATGGAGCGGCATTCCTCGAGTGACTGGGAGAGGGCCTCGAGGGTCTTCCTCGAGGGGATCACCCTCTGCCTGTGCTTGTCGTAGAAGCACCGCTTGGGCGCCCGGCTGGAGAGGCACTGGCCGCAGGGCTGCTGGCCATCACAGCGGCTGCGGAGAGGATGTCAGGACTGGGCTCTCATGTTGCGGCCGAGAGGCGGTGGTTCTTACATCTTTCGCCTCTTGCATTCTGCGCAAGCGTGGGGTGTTGTGATTCTCTTGGTGGTGGGAGCGCCGGGTGCCTTTCCGTTGTCCTGAGAATCGGTTGCCGGCTTTCGGGGAGTGACCCCTTGGACTGAGGAGTGTGAGCGGCCGCCAGCTGTGAGTGAGTGCTGGGACTTACACGTATGATACATGCCGCCGCCCTGGGTAGGGACGGGAAGGGAGGGGGCCATGGTGCCGTGCCGTGGCGCTGGGCGGTCCGTGTGAGTGAGTGAGAGCGGTGTTTGATGGGCGGGATGAGACGTGGTGATGTGGTATATATATCACTGGCAGGACAAGCGAGGTATGATTGTCGAGATTGACAGTGATGATCTGCCGCTGCAGTTGGAGATGAAGTTGTATTTGACAGGACCGAACGGGTGGTCGAAGGGGTGAGGCCTGGGATGGCCGAGTATTATATATTGATATCAGTCGTCCGGACGGAGGTCGAGGGGCGAAAAAGCGAAAGACTCCGTCCAGAGAGAGGCGCCGCGATGCAAGTGAGTGTGGAGATTGGGACAGGGGGGAGGGGGCTATAGAGTGAGGCATAAGACTAGGCGAGAGTGAAAGGGTAACGGGCCGGGAGTGCTTCATGTGGAGGAGGACGCCGCTTCCGAGTCGAGGGTCTGCGGGGGAGAACAGACAGGCAGGCAGGCCCTCAGGATGTATGTACATACATCCACACATACAAGCCTGACTGGAAAGAAGATTGCCAGGAACAGGCGCCGGGGGTGTGTGGATCGTCACTTGGCCGTCCTCTGGGGGGGTGTCTGCTTGTCGTGTATACACCCATGGATATGTACTACGTGAGAGGGAGTGACTTGGCAGCGGGCGACAGGCCCAGCAGCGACGTGCGGTATTTCGGACGGGTGTCTACTCTGTGGCTCGTTTCAACCCAGGGTCCAAGAAGATGAATGTAGGGCGACGGGAAGGAAGACGTCCCAGATCCGCTAGCTCCTCTGCCCCTGGCCCCTCCACGCCCTCCACGCCCTCCATGCCCTCCATGGGCCGGCCCCCAAGAACAGCCGGGGCTGGGGCGGCGGCGGCGCGCTGAAGAACAACGTGGGGATGCCGTGCGTCTGTCTGATTGGGAGGGCAGAGTCTGGAGAAGGGCGGAGCGCAATATCAGAGAGCGTCTCGGTAACGTCCTTCTGCAGGTGACGGACCGGCGCCAGCGCAGGCGAGGGCGACGGCGGCGACACGCCTGCTCGCCTCCCGGCCTGAAGAACGCCTCGTCAACGGGCTCGGTTGAGGAGCGAGCGGGGGGCCCATCTTGGGAGCAGAAGCGAAAGGCAAAAAGACGACGGCGGCGGGTGAGCGTGCGTGCTACGCCGCGCGAAGACCGGAGATCATCGTCGAGAAAATCCGGGGTTGAGCGGGCAGGGATGATGAGCTGGGAGGTGGGTGTCGATGATCCTGGCCGGAGATGGAGGGCTCCGGACCCCCCGGGGATAAGAAGGCCAGGGCAGGGCAGCCAGCCCGTCAGGTCCAAAGCGTGTCTTCCCCATGGGCGGGCGGCGGGGTGAGTGATGGCTGTTGACCTGACAAGAGATTCGAATCTGACAGCAACAGGTACGCACGTTCAAGAAGATGGCATGAGGAGAAGGGGAGGAAAAGGGGGGGTGTGAGTGTGCTGAGACCCGCATGGTGGTGCTCGTAGCGCGAGCGAACAGAATTAGGGGGCCGGGGTCTCGGCCGGGGTCGGAGCGGGAAGTCAAACCGACTAGCGGGTACCAACCCCGAAGTACCGAGCAGGCGCTAATGTTTTGCACGTACCGACTTCCCGTTGCGCGCTGCCGATTGGCTCCCACCTCAAAACAGCCGCCAGCAGCTGGGGATTGTGGGGTAATCGTGCCCCGTTAGTCATCCAGGGACATTCTTCCGTGCGGTTTTTCCGTGATTGCCCGTTTGAGCTCGGTCACATGGACGCAGGCATGACCTCGACCACACCACCGACCACCACCACAACTGAGCAAGACCCGCTCCATCGCATCGACCTACATCCTTCCCCCTTCCCATTCTCCATCTACCCGGCCGCTCGTTCGTCCCATCGTGCGAGCCCTGATCGTACTTACTCCTCATGTTCCCCACCCGTCTCCATACTTACCTACATACATATCAAAAAGGCGAGACAGACAGCTGACAGTCCGTCCATCCATCATATGGGGCCGGACCCCGGAGCCTGGAGCAGTCGAGGAGGGAGAGCGACAGACACCAGCGCCCTGATCAACACCCGCTGGCCTTGATTGACAGGGGCCTTCGTCCTTCTGCCGCACCGGCGACCCTCCTCTGCACGATGGTACCCACGAGTTCCTGCGTACCGCGTCCATCACGAGTGAGTGAGTGAGTGAGGAGGCGGGCCACCGAGAATGGCTGGTTCGTGATTCGGAGAACCCATGCGGAGAGCCGACCCGAAGGCTCTCACATCGCGGAGATCGTCCCCTTCATCTCGGGGTCATGAGGCACACGGAATCTTCCTCGCGCCCCGGAGAGGGAGCAATGATGAGCGGGCGGGCGTCGAGCAGGCCACTCGTGCATTTGCGGTACGCGGCATGCCAAAGCAAATTTCCTTCCATCTGTTTCTCGACCCGGCGCCCGCCAGACTCGGGATTCCGGTTTCATCTTGAACCGCCCAAGACTACACGCTTATCGTGTCGGCCTGTCTGCTCTGGCCTGCTCCGGCCTGATTCACCTTTTGGCCAGGCGCCTCACCGTCATTCACGTCTGGTTCCATATACCCAGCCCTGGCTATAGCATCCCCAAGTGCCATTTTACCAGCCGGCTGCCGGCTCACAGCCGAGCAAGGCCTCGAGGCGAGAACTTGGCTCTCTGTGGAACTCGAATCCCACTCCAGGGTCACATATCGCAAATCGCACGTCCCGGCTCCATTCTTCTCGCCTCTGTCCATGGGGCCATCTCTCGAACATCCGCCAAAGCCGCCGGTTTTCTTCTCTGGAATAACACTCCATGTGGCCTCCCTCTCTCCACTCGATCCTCTCGCAAGGATCGCGACTGGTCTGTTCATCATGCATCTGTGCCTGGCGCCTATGGCCGAACCGGTTGTTGCTCCGCGATCATATGCACCCACATCCACATGGCGGAGATAGCGTCGAGCAGCAACGCGACTGATGCATTTTCCCTCTACTTTCTTTCTGTCGTCTGTCACCCTGTCCCTGACGGCAGAAGGCGGCCCCAGGTCCCGCCTCTCCAACCCTCGGCGCTCGAGAAAGATGCCGCATCTGGAATCGGTCGATCATCGCTGCCCACCCCTGGATGCTCGGCCACACAGCACGGATTTCTACCCCGCATTCCGGCTCTTTCTTTCTTGATCCTTGATCCTACATCATGGCCTGTCCGGGGGCACATGCAAGCCACTTGGAAGACACGTTGGCCCTGTCGAGGAAGGCTGCCCGCCTCATACTCTTCTTTCTTGCTTCTTCTCCGTGCTGGGCCACGGGCGAGCAAGCACAAGACCGGCTTCCGCCCCACCCAATATGAACCAGACTTGACAACTTGATGGACGGCTGGTCGCACGAAGAGCTTGACTCGGACTAGGCCACAGGCCTGGCTCGCTCCAGCCTTTTCATATCACCGGACATTATCAGTTTCATCACAAGCCACCGCTTTCCCTCGTTACACACCGCAACTCCTCGCCCTCGCACTCTTCCCCTGCCCAGCACCCTTCAATCGGATCCGAAGTTCATGGGACGCTATTCCCCGACAGCAACACATGCCCGTTGCAACCTGCCACCCGGTGTCGCCGTCAACGTTCACGCACCGCCGTTCCGCGGGGTAACGATCCCAGGCCCGGCCCTCCAACCCTCCTCATCACCTACGCGAGGTCTGATGATCAACTCAAACTCGCAAACTTACCGTGGATCTAGCTACTGCACCCAAGCCGAAGCTAACCATGCCTTCCCCTTGCTTCCTCCACCACCCTGCGCTCCACAGCATCTCCTGGGCCGTCGTGATGGGGTGACTTTTCTCCTCTGGACCTTCTCCTCACTTGCTTGCTCTCGTCCCTCCCTGGAAGTCTGGAAGACGATCATCGCGAGGTTGGCATCCTCGAAGGGGTCACATGGCCGCTACGGTGACGATCCAATGCAGACCAGCACGCGTCCAGACCTTCACGCCGCAACAGATGCGGAGAAGGGTTCTGACATCCATGTCTTTCGAGAAGATCAGCCGGCGCTATCGTTGTTGGAGAAATACCCCTCCCCATACTTATTCCAAGATGACGGACTTGGGGCCGACGGCCGCCATTGGTTTTCCCGCCGTCGAGCACAAGACAACACGTGGCGACGGGAGGCTATCATATCAGGCACGCTTTTTCCGCCCCTTCTCCAAATCGACCCGATCTTGCCGGTTCATCGTCAGGTACTGGCAGGTACATATTAAGGCCTGTGGAGCTGCTGCTGCTGCTGAGCTCGTCGTCGCCACCAAGACGGTTGAGACGGGTCTGCTGGCTTGTGTGCATGTTGACAGCTCAACGAGTACTACTGCAGGTCGCATGAGAGGCCTTCGTCGGACGGCTTTTCTCTCTTCGGTTCCCTTTGATGCTGTTCGCGCGCGCCTGGCTGCACCTCTCCTGCCCCCCTTGCATCAGTACATGGTGGCTTTTCGGCCCCCAGGCTTCTTTTTCCCGCCTCTCACCTCCGTGTCCCGTCTCGGATCCCTTCCCTTTCGCGCGACACAACCTTTCGGGGTGTCTGGGGTGCATCTGTACCGCAGCCCTCAAGAAAGCCACATTGATCAGCGGCACCAACAGTGCTGGGGGACCCTGGATCGTCGTGCCCTGCTCCTCACTCAGCACCCGGTGGCATCGTGAAGCGTCCGCATGGAAACGAACCACATGACGAGCTGGTGGCAAAGGACTCGTCACCCACAGGCCGTTAGTTCCTGGCTCGCCGAGGTACTGACAATCTTCTCAGTCATGATTTAGTCAGTCAGCCACGGACCAGTCCTCGAGGAGGCTGCTCGTACCGTCTTTGTTGTTTCAACCAAGGTTCTCATGTTCCACGCCTTGTTTCCTTGGCCAGCCCTCGGAAAGTTTGGCACGAAGCCACTGGCGTCGCCGTGTCCCATCACAAGGTCGCATCAAGGCCGTGTCCACCCTGGCAGGAAGAGAACCCTTGCCCAGCAAGTCTTCGTCCTCCTAGATCCAGTCACATCAACCACGGCTCCTACGTCCCACCAGCAATGTTCCCGAGCCTGAAGACGTCACGGCTCGGGAAGCCATCCGACAAAAATGGTCATTTCTCATGGAGGAGAAATTGAAGGGGCCGCAGCGCACCCCAGCCGCGCTGCGACTGGAGGATTCCTCGGCTTGCGCAGGCCTAGGTATATTGCCCCGTTTCACCACCATCCGCCACGGTGAGCCGGCTCACAGTGTCGGACTTCGCGCCCTGCGCAGCGCGGCCACCAAGGAGCCCATCTTTGCTTCTTTACAATGTTCGGCTACCTCTTGGCACGATGCGTCACTGGCACGCTTGCCCTCGAGGCATACTCAACCGGATCCCAGGTCCGTCCGTTGATGAAGGTCATCATGCCAGGTCTTGACTGATCATGTCGGGCTTCCGAGCCCATCATTGCTACACACTATATGTCCCTGCTACTACTGGTTGCTAGGTTGGATCCGTCATCATGATTCTGACCACATGGTGATGTTCTCCAGCCTGATTTGCTTCCAACATCTCACCATGAAAGCTCTGAGATTCCGTGTGGAAGGCAGACCAGCGTCTCACTGATAGAGGGTGTCCGGAGGGCCGTCCCGCGGCAGGATGTAGGCGGCGACCCTCGTGTCCAGACACGTGATCTGCCAACGTGTCTGCTCACGTTACCGTCAAGTCGCGCCGACATCCCGCCTCGAGCGATGCATAGCTGCCTGCTCATGCAACCCCCAAGAGAGCCTGCCAAGTCCTTCAACGACTCATGCATATTAGGCGCCCTTCCCAACCTGAATCTCATATGAGCTGACCCGCTAGTGCCTACTGGACGCGACTTTTAATATGGATAGCCGAGACGAGGCTGTAGGCGTCGCCGGTTTGCAAGACGACAGTGGCATATGTCTTGGATCTTTTCAGCTCATTATGGCTGAGCGTGCGAGATATATCCGCCGCACTTGACCCGAGCGGCGTAATGGTCCCCCGAAGCTGAGAGCCAGGACGAAGGCCGAGGCGTCAGGCCTCGCTTCAGGCCTCGCTTCACGGCTCGGCGGCATCCTCCAGGAAGACTTCTTTGAAAGACAGGCCCTCGGTTGCCGAAGACGACTCTTGAGACTCCACTCGCGGGGTTCACGGGCCTCTTGGCAGGCTTACACTGCAAACGCTCACACTACTGGCCCGCTCGCCAACGTTCTCCCACGAGGGCGTGAAGAGGATCTTGGTCGAGCTTGTTCAATAACGCACGCGAAGTAACGACAAGAAACAAGGCATGCCCGAACCAAGTGAACCAGCCGCCCAGGACGCAGAGGGACGAAAAGGCGCGAAGACGGCCACCAAGGCCAGCCACCTCCACATTTCCCTTTTACCCAGCGTAGCATTCTGCAAGGGCCTACGGTCCGGAAGGAGGAGGGGTTGCTTCGATCTCCCACGCCGAGAGCTCGAGGACCAGGAAGACGGCAGCAGAAAATAAAAAAGGAAGACTGCGGCGAATCCGCCCATCGTGGGTCGAGGGGCAGCCGCGGGGGGCTTGACGAGAGAGGTAAAATTGCCCTAGGGGCGATTTCCCAGAGAGGAACGGGCATCCCCGAGACGTGCAGGACGTGACGTACGTCTCCCTCGTCTCGCAACGTGTTCGGGAGGGAGGGAGGCAGGGAAAAGGCGCAGGCAAGTCTGGGGAAGACCGCAGCAGAGTCGAGTGTTTGCAGGTTCGTCCATGCAGCATCCATAGCACCTGGGTGCTCACATGGCCGACGTTTTCTGGGGAGAGATGGGCCCTACGTGCAAGGTGTCTACGTGCTGACGGGCTTCCCGGGGCTGAGCTGTCGCTCGTTCTGTTCTGGGATGAGAATCTGGGGGAGGGAAGAGGCACAGGAGACGGGAGCTCCGGCAGGGAGGGGGGGCCGGCCGGAGGACGGCGCGTGAAGCATGGGGATCTGCAAGTCATCCACCCTTCGGGCCAGATGAACCGAGGGGGAGCGGGTCACCCGTTTGCGTGTTCGCTGCGCGAGGACAGGCGACGGTCGGCAGAGGCAGAGAGGGCATCGCCAGGGCGGCCTATGACCTCCGGCAGTGTGGCCGCTGGCATGTCTGTCATGCGATGATTACGCCAGGAAGCCCGAGAAAGAAGGAAAAAGACGCAGAGGCGCAATGAGCGGCGCGCTGCAGTCCGGAATGGATGGTGTTGTGAGGCACTTTGATGCACCGAGGGAGCCGTGCCAAGGTCGAGGGAGGGCCTCATGGCGTTCGTCCGCCGAGGAGAATCTCGAACAACGTCCGACGATGGGCCGCGAAGGGCCGGACAGACATCACGACGACGGACGAGGCACATGGAATCCGACTGACAGCGCAGCAAGCGCCGGGAGAATCCTCGGCGGTGGAGACGACGCAGGAGTCCTCGGCGCGTACGAGAGGACACCGAGAGAGAGCGAGGGCCGAGGCCAGGGAAGCCCGCCGCTGTTGATGATTCCACGGAGACAGACAGACAGACAGACACTCGCTCCCTCGCGCTCATTGCCGTACTGTGCGTGCCTACGGCTTGCGACGACGACAACAACAGGATGGCCAGCCCGGTGGGCAGCTTGGGCTTGGGCTTGGGGATTTTCTTTCTTCAGCCAGCCAGCAAACACATGCATGAAGTAATCCCTGCACATGCAAGCGGCAGGGTGATGAGATCTCTATTCGCGCACTTCGTCACCCGACCTCCCGCACTCGAGGCGCATCCACACGCCCCCCCCTTCCCCTTTTCCCTCCTCTTCACCCCTCCACGCCCCCCCTTTTATTTTCTTCATCGCCTACCACGACCCCCTGGCCCGACCCCGGACGCCTCGTTTCTTCGCATCCCCGCACGAGCGAACATGGGTGACCCCCTTCACGTTACACGCACCCTTGCCAGTTCTCCAACTCCCGATCGAGTTTTGCCGTGCGCCTGGTTATTGGGGGAAATGGCAGATGGTGGAGGTCAAGTGAGTAACAGCCACGCAGGGGCCCAACGTGCCCGGTGCCTACTAGTTGCTAGCCTCGCTCGATTGCACGTTCACTGCTACCTCACCTACTGCCGTCCATGTGCACGGCGTGGTCGTTCCTCCTATAGGGCCTGCTATTCCATATGTACAGGCTCTGGTCACCTACCCTGGGGAGGAAAGGGCCCCCCGGGCCTCTGTTGAGATCGGCGCGCCTCCAATGCCGAGTACCCAGCCCATCACCACTTGTGGCTGGTACCCTTCCTTCCTTTTTTTGTTGTTGAATTCCCCCGGATCCTGCTCCTGCTCTTGTGTAACGACCCCTTTTGACCCTGCATCGTCCGTCACACGCTATTCCCCCCTGGCGAGGTGCGCTGCTCGTGATCTGCTCGTCGGAGATTCTCTTCCCATTTCCTCCGGACGAAAGGGCAGGTGGCTTCCAGGCCTTCGTCCCCAAGCAGGCCTGATCTGCCCTCTCCTTCTTGCTTCAGGCGGCCGCGCCCCCGCGGCCATTGGAGGGATTTCCAAGTCGGTCCGCCTGCCACACACCATCTGAGCCACAAAACGCCTCCCCCGGACTCTCCATGATCAGGCTACCTCCATTCCCGGCGCTCCCCAAGCTCGGTTGCATGATGCTGTGGACGGACGTGAGGGGTAAAGGGGTCCAAGAAGAGCAGGAGGAGCGGAGGAGGGGGTGGGTGACGACGTGGATTGCGAAAAAAAGTTCGAGAGAGAGTGTAAGTAGAACAAAAGAGAAAAAGGGGGTGTGCGCGAGCGGTACCGGCTCCGTCTGTCGACTCCCTCGTGGGGCAGGCCCAGCGGCGGTCTCCCGGGGTTTTCCTGGTTCGGCTGTCCGGGTCTACAAGCGAAGCACCTGACACCGGCTCCCGATGCCGTCGAATATGCAGGTGTTATTGATGGGGACGTACTGTTTTGTGATGATCTTGATCATCTCCTGGGCCACCATGCCGCCCATGACGGCGGAGACGTTGTGCAGCTCTCCGCCGGCGGCTCGGGCAACCTCCTGGGCCGCCTGCGCGTAGCGCTCGTTGTCTGCAGCCCGGGGCACCAGCCTGGCGACCTCGTCGGTGATAGCGTCGGCCGAAAAAGCCGCGCCGTCACTGGCGTGCGACGTTGCCTGCAGGGCCAGATAGATGGGCAGCAGCGAGGCCGGCAGGATGCCCTGACTGGCTAGTTCGTCGTTGGCGAGTTCTTCATCTGTTTGACGACGTGATATCCGGGTTAGCCCACCCCGTTCAATTTGTCTGTCCACGTTCCTCCCGCCGTCGCTACCGCCGCGATGGGGCAGAACACATATCATGGCCCGCACCCACAGCAGGCGAGCGACAGGCTGCTGGGTATCGGCCCAGAGACCCTGACGTGCCGAGGCGCGCGCGTGGGCCTACGGGGGGAGAAGGGGGCGAACGACTTACCCGCTACTTGGAGTAACCTCTGGGGCCCGCTGTCTGGCGAGTCAATCAGCTTGACGAAGGCCGCGTTCTTGCAGAAGAGATCGACCTCGGCAGGGTCGATAGCGTCGCCTCCTGGGGCACGACGGACCGACGCGAGCACCTCTGCAGCGTCCTCGCGTGCCTTGGCCTTGTAGATGTTCTGTAGCTTGATGTACACGTCCGACTGGGCCTTCATATCGGGAAGGCCACCCGCCACCGGGAGACACTGGTGGTTCCCGTAGAACTCCTTGATAGCGTCCGCGATGACCCAGAAAGTCGACTTCACCTCGTCCTGCAGTGCAGACGCGAGCGGTTAGAGTGGATAGACAAGGCGATGCAAATTTCAGGGGAGGAGGCGAAAAAGGGGTTCTGAGCCAGGCCGGCTCCACCAAGGTAGAGGGGACGTACCGGGTCGGTGTGTTCGTAGTCAAAGACCTGCTTGAGCGAGGCGGGAAGCGAAGGTGGCGATATGGTCTTGAGGACGGCCGCAACAGCCTCCTCAAAGTTCTCCTCGCCACCTTCGGGGGTGTCTGTCCTGGCGCTCTCGGACACCATCTTCCTGAAGGCGACCTTTTCCGTGTAGGTGGATGGATAGGCGCCGTCGTGGGCCTGCTTCCAGACCTCGAGGTAGTGCAGCAGGATGACAACGTATGGAATGTGGCCGTGCTCATGGTTGCTGAGATTTTCAATGTCCTTGGTCATTTCCTGGGCAAACGTCGACAGCTCAGCCCAGGGGGTAAGCAATCTCAGGTCGGTGGTGGCGGTTGCGTCTGGATGAGTATCCACTATGGGAAAGGCGCCGGGCAGGTGAACGCGGAAATACGAGTAGAAGCCAGCCGAGTGGACCGCGATGAGGGGCGTCTTGTGCCGGAGGCCGTAGGCCTCGAGCAGCTGCAGATTCTCTGGCTGGATGGGCAGGGTGTATACGATGATGGTGTATACGTTGGCGCCGGCCAGAACCTCGTTCAGGTCAAGTGACTCCTGGCGCGACCTGTCAGCATGGCCGACTCTCGCGGTGGCCGTGGAACATTCTGGTCTGTCTCGGGAGTAAATGGCTCACCTTGTTCTTGGGGAACCAGGCTCCCTCGACCTCTGGGTTCAGCTCGACCAGCAGATCGGCGCAGGACTGGGCCCTCGACTTGCCCAGACTGCTCTTGTCGAGAAAGAAATTGACGCCCAGGTCGCTCTCTTCCACCACAGAGTCATCTGCTATAGCGAATCTGCCGATGCCTGCATAGTGTCAGCAGGGGAGGGAGGTCTGGCCATCACCGTTTGCAACCATGGTTCGGGCTCACCAGGTAGGACCAGGTTCTTGAGCGCCTCCACGCCGACAGTACCCGAGCCCGAGTTCACGAGCAGGATGTTGGAGGATTCCAGAGCGGCCTGGCCGCTGGCAGCCCAGAGCCTCAGCTGGCGGTCATACTTGCGCTCCTTCTCCGAGGGGCCGGAGAGGAGGATCGGCGGTGTCTGGGTTGCAACGACCTCGGTCATCTCGATTTCCAGCCCGTGAACGGCGCCAGTTCCAGACAAGAGTCAGCGATGAGGCGTGGCAGATGAAGGGAGCCCGAGCGGGGTGTGTGTTGAGTGTGGATGTGCTGTTGGTCCTTGGCGGGTTGAGTTGCGAATGCCTTCGATTGTCGCCTGTTCCCCGGTGAGGACGTCGTCGTTGGCAGTGGAGGATGAGGTAATCCGACACCGTATACCTAATACAGTGTTTATGCACAGTGTGGCTGTTCTGTCGAGAAGTGGACCGTGCGCTTACCCCTGAACTCTCGCTCACCACCCACCACCTTCACCACCCTCTCTCCTCGCCTTCAGGGAAGCCAGGTCAAGGCATTTATGTAACGAAGTGTCGGGCGATCTTTGAAGTTCTGGTAAGACATCACTCCAAGTGGCCAGTTCATAGTCTCTGACAACTATTCAGTCGAGGGTTAGTCCAGGGTGCCGACCTTGACTTAGCAGATCCCCTGCTATTCAACTGCCGCCCCCGCGATCACTCCGATCCCCAGCGTGGATCATACCAGTTTGACGATGTTTGAAGTAGATGCTGTCAGATTGCTGTGGTTGGACAATTGAGCGATGCCTCTGATGGCAGGTTCCTTACTCCCCGAATCCTTTTCGACGCCATTGAGGTAACTGCACCTCATCGCCCAATTGTTCAAGGACAGGACACCTAGCAGCTGTCACACACCAGGTTGACTGAAAGGCTTGAATCCCCGGGACGCCATCTGAATTCCATCCATACCCCAGGCCAGTTGGTATTCACTGACCCAATCTCTCGGGCGATCTTCCTGCCTCGGCTTCCAAATTTGTGAGTGTGCTGACGTCGGATGTGAGCCGTCAGTCACCATTCCATGATCACCCCTGCTCCAACGCATCAACCAAGCTGATGGGACACCTGCAGACTTCCAGGAACTTCTTCGGGGTTGCCCCCGAAGAGAGACAAGAAGGATCTCTGATCGCCTCCCCTCCGCTTGTCTGCCTACGTGGTCGGTGTAGCCGTAAAAACTCAGATCAGCAATCCGGGGCTACTCACAGACCGTGCTCCTCATGTAATCGATCTGCGATGCGGTGATCTCCTATATTGTCCCGCTAAGAACTGCGGTCGGACTCTTGGTATTCCCTCGATCGCTAAATGCGCGTTGATGGAGGCGCGTCTCGTCCCGAGATACACTGCAGCGATCGTCACTGCACGCGGCCATAAAATCCATTCAAGGACTCACGAAAACTCCCTGCTCCCGTATCCTGGAGGTTGGGCATCCTGTATTAAAACAATGGACTAATGCGAATCCACAGTGGCTCCTCTCAACATCTTCAGCTGCATCATCGATCCATATCTTCAGCATCTGGCATCAGAAAGCTTGATGAGCAGGGGATCTGGCAATGCCGGCACATCCCTGTTGCTCCTTTCATGGCTATCCCTGTCATGATCATCCCAACATGTGGCCTCTGCTGGACTTTGTCCCGGAAGTAGCTGCTGGGCGGCCGGTATATGCTCCCGCACTCTGTCGGCGGTCAAACATATCCCATCGAGAGGGATGATCCCTTGATCGAGGGAAAAACTACGTCGTCGAGGCTTCAGATCGAACCTCGGATGATTGATGATCCCTTCACTTCTGGGAATTGGGAATCGACATGACGTCTCTGCCAACATAGAGGTCGAGGCAGGCACTTACGGAAGCCATGACAATTTATAACGACAGTCAACTAGACTCACAGTCGTTTCCTTGCACGCATGACCGAACGGCGAGGGAGGGGATGCCACAGAGGCCAAGGCCGAGGTCGAGATGCATCCGTCCCGTCCGGGATCAGCAGCGAGGCAAGATTCTAGCCTCACGCCGATATTCTTGACGGCTTCGGCAACCAGATTTCTAGGCGGAGTGGGAATCAGAAGATCTAGTTGCCGTCCTTGGAGTGGCATTTCTGATCAGTCATCGGCCTTTCGGGGTATTGACCGTGACTAAGGGGCTCAGGGGCTCAGGGGCCAGTCACTGAGTCCAGTCTTACCCCGCCGGACAATCGTTACCCCGCTGACATATCTCTGGCCTCAGGGCCATGCCGGGCATCAACACAAGCTCATGATCCATTGATGAATCCGTGACGCCCTTCAGAAGACAAGAGAGAGTAAGACTGAAAACTCTCTCCGACTCGCCCATGTTGCGTCACCCTCGAAGGAAATGGTGCAAGCAGCGGGAAAGCAGTGGTGAACCCCCGCACCGGTGCCGCTATCGGGATTCTGGGCCCCACTCCGCGGGGTCGCTCGGCTCCAAATCCGCCCCCTGAAGCCGACGGCGCCCGCCTCACCATGATAACATCATTCATCAGACCTGCATCGAGACAGAAGTACATATGTGACTCAGGCCCCGGTCCTCTCTCAAGAATATCCTCCTTCTTCCTCCCTCCCGTGTACACATGCCACCCTCACCGTTAAAACACCACACCCTCAGGACCCTCGGCTCACTGCTCACTCGGCCCTCACAGCTCGTCCGGCCCTCTCATCGTCTCCTCGGCAACCAGATCTCATCCCGCATCGTCGCCAGAACCATGGCCTCCGCAGCCGCCAAGCGCCTCGAGGGCAAGACCGTCCTCATCACGGGCGCCTCCAGTGGCATCGGCCGCAGCACGGCCTTTGAGTTCGCTCGCACCGCGCCCTCCAACGGCCTCAAGCTGGTCCTGACGGCCCGCCGTATCGAGACCCTCCAGCAGATCGCCGCCGACATCGCCAAGGAGACGAATGGCGGCGTCAAGGTCCTCCCCGTCCAGCTGGACGTCAGCGACCCCGCCGCCGTCCGCGCCTTCGTCCCGGGTCTGCCCGCCGAGTTCAGCGACATCCACGTGCTCGTCAACAACGCCGGCCTTGTCAAGGGCGTTGCCAAGGCGCCTGAGATCGCAGAGGAGGACATCAACGTCATGTTCCAGACGAACGTCACGGGCCTGATCAACATGACCCAGGCCATCCTGCCCATCTTCAAGGCGCGGGGATCCGAGGGCGGCTCCGGCGACATCATCAACGTCGGATCCATCGCCGGTGAGTGAACCTGGCCCAGTCTTCGACCCGAGAGAACGAGTGGCAGAATCCGGGAGGTGTCTAACGCAAAGGCAGGTCGCGAACCTTACGCCGGCGGTTCCATCTACTGTGCCACCAAGGCTGCCGTCCGCAGCTTCACGGACAGCTTGAGGAAGGAGCACATTGCCACGCGCATCCGGGTCATTGAGATTGACCCCGGTCAAGTCGAGACTGTGAGTAGTCGGGCGCCAGCGGCTGCGGTGGGGGAGAGGCTGACCGTTGGGATAGGAGTTCTCCGTTGTCCGCTTCTACGGCGACAAGGCCAAGGCTGATGCCGTCTACGCGTATGTCCCCCCGGCTATTAGATCCCGGATGATGAGTTGACGAGGCTTCCAGCGGCTGCGAGCCTTTGACCCCCGACGATATTGCCGAGGTTGTCGTCTTCACGGCCACCCGCCGGGAGAACGTCGTGATTGCAGACACGTTGATCTTCCCCAGCCACCAGGTAAGTGACCTCGGAGGTTCCAGGCACCTGCCTATATTGACAGAGAACAGGCTGGCGCTGGCAGCGTGCACAAGAAGACTTAATGGAACTGGGTCGCTAGTCGAGGTTGCCGAGGCAATACAATACAGCGGTCCGAGAGTCGGACGCCATCCATGATGATGTGTAAGTAGGTAGGTTTGTAAGTAGACGGAGGGATCCGTGGTCGAACCCGATCTTGTCAACGAGGTGGTTTCCCGAAAGAACAACACGGAGAGGATGATGATGCTAGAGGGAAACTGATATATAACATATATCAAAAGCGTCGAAGCCATTGGAATTTGACCCAAGCCATGCCACCGTGACGGCTGATAGCCGGGTACGTGAATCTCAATGATCCCGTGCGGAACCTAACACTCCAAATCCATAACGAATGCTAGACCCGACTGGCCCGGGCGTGCCCAATGTTCCATGATAGGCATCGAGAGGCACTAAATTTAGTGAGCATCGCCTGCTAGAGATAGCGTGCTGCAGGGCGCCCCCGTGCAACACTAACAGCGGGAGGTGCACGGGCCATCTCACCGGCACTGGACCCTCCCGGGTGCCTGCGCCCAGGCTGAAACTGATCAGACCGAATGACCAACGAGCAGCTGGAAAGGCCGTCGATGGCCTCACTCGCAGTAAACTTCTACATCCCGTCCCCTCTGCCACATCAGCCCACACCTCAGTCTCACCACCACCGGTCACGCGCCGACCCGGCCGTCTCCCCCTGAGCATATCAACCCCTCCTCCCATCCCGATGCTGGTGCCCTCGGACAGGCAACAGCCATGAACCATCATCAACATGATGGGCCTGCATTCGCTCCTCGGCACCTCTGGTGATCGATCTCAGCCAAAGCGCACAAAGTCCTCCGGCGCAGCCTCCGCAATCGCACCCGCATCAGCCTCCTCCTCCTCCGAAACCCTCGACGTCATATATATCCACGACCACGAACAGCTGCAGCCCCTCCCCCAGGAGTGCCCCGACCTGCGCGAGCTCAACAACAGCCTCGAGGCCCTCGCCGCCGTCTTCCCCGATGTCCAGGTCGAGGTCTTCCGCGAGATGCTCGCCAACTTCGACGGCGAGTCCAGGTGCGCCGTTGTCGCCGATGCCCTGCTCAAGAACCGCGTCAACTGGGTCAAGGGACGCTGGCGACTTGCCGATCAGCGCCGCGAGGCCGACAAGGCCCGGATAGAGGCCCGCGAGAACCATCCACAAGATTCCGACGGTGATCTGGTCCGGACGATACCCCCGAAAGACGCCTTCAAGAGCGACGGATACAAGGATGCCGTCAAAGCCCTGGCGTGGCAAGAGTTCAGGGGCCTGTCGCGGTCCACCATCCACGCCGTCCTCGCTGAACACAACTACGCCTACCTCGAAGCCCGCAAGACTCTCGTCGAGCTCTCGTCAAGGTCGTGGCGCTTCACCCTGTCCACCTTCTTCTCCCGGAGGAAACCCGTCACCACCGGCGAGGCCGAGAACCACCCTTTGATTACCTGGAAGTCGAGCGGCCAGGGGTCGATCATCCCCACCATCAAGGGTACGGGACATGCCGAGTTCGACCGCGAGCTGTACGACGACCTGATACGGCCGCTGAAGGAGCAGGCGAAGCAGTTACAGGAGGAGAAAGACAGGGGCCTGGCTGTCATCCTGAACACGGAGGAGGCGGAGAGCGTCGGCGCTATGCACGAGTGCTGCTGCTGCTTCACCGAGGCCACCTTCGAGGAGTTCACCCAGTGCAACGCCGATGGCCACATGATCTGCTTCCGTTGCGTGCGCCTCTCGGTCACCGAGGCCGTCTTCGGCCAGGGTTGGCAGAGCAGCATCGACACCGAGTCCGGCACCCTCAAGTGCCTCGCCGTTGACGGCGGCGGCTGCTCTGGCTGCGTCCCGGCGCACCATCTCCACCGCGCCATGCTCGAGGAAAGGAAGGGCGCCGAGATCCTCCACAAGCTGGACCAGCGCCTCGCGGAGCACTCGCTCCTCTCGTCAAACCTCCCCCTCATCCGCTGCCCGTTCTGCGACTACGCCGAGGTCGACGACATCTACCTCCCCCGCCACGAGGCCCGCCTCCGGCTCCGGATCGAAAGCCTCTTCAACCTCTTCTTCCTCGTCCTCTGCATCTTCACCGTCCCCTTCCTCTTGCCCTTGGTGCTCTTCGCCTCCATCTTCGCCCTCCTCTTCGCGGCCCACCTCTCCGCCAACAACCGCCTCGGCCCCGAGTGGTCCCTGGCCCTCCACCGCCTCCGCCGCCGCCGCCGCGGTCCCAAGTTCACCTGCCTTAACCCCTCCTGCGCCCGCGCCTCCTGCCTCTCGTGCCACAAGTCCTGGACCGACATCCACGTCTGCAACGAGTCCTCCCTCGTCGCCCTCCGCACCCAGGTCGAGCAGGCCATGTCCCTCGCCATCAAGCGCGTCTGCCCCCGCTGTGCCACGTCCTTTGTGAAGAACGCCGGCTGCAACAAGCTCACGTGCCCCTGCGGCTACAAGATGTGCTACGTCTGCCGCAGCGACATCGGCGACGAGGGGTACAGGCACTACTGCGACCACTTCCGCCCCGACGGCGACCCGAGCCCCTGCACGCAGTGCGACCGCTGCAACCTCTGGGAGACGGAGGACACCGAGGCCGTGCTCAGGGCCGCGCGCGAGGAGGCCGAGAGGCGCTGGATGGCCACGGAGAAGAAGGAGCTCGGCGGCTCGGAGCGCGAGTTCCTCGAGACGGGTTTCGCCGGCGCGAGGCAGGGCGGCGCCGCCGTGGTTGATCGCCTCGTCAGGCGGAGACGGCTCCCGACTGTGGGGGAGATATGCGACATGGTCGTCACGACCCTGTTTGTTGTGTGAGCGACGGGCGAGCAAGCGGCTGCGCCTGAGTGCTGGCTTTTGTTGGATTTTGATTTCATCATGAGATGTTTGCATGGGAGGCGTTCTTCGGCTGGGAAAGACGGGGCACGGCTGGGTATTATACAAGGCACAGAAACGGGAACATGGGACTGGACGGAGGGTACTACTATCCACGGGGTGCATTTCGAGGTGCATTCAGACGAGGGGAGGGGATCACGAATAGCGACGCCATGCGCGGTTTTACATTGGCTTTTAATCAAACCCACAAAGACAGGAGCGTTCAATATTCCCAGGACATAAGATATCGATAGCGAGCTATTCATACACATTTTCATCATGTCAAATCCATCTAGATGCGCTGCCGCCTCCCATCACAGCTTCCCCTTGGCGCCGGTGACCAGCTCGACCGCGGCGCCCGCGATGGCCAGCTTGCCCGTCTCCTTGACCTTGGCCTGGAAGACGACCTTGTTGCCCTCCTTCCACATCTCCGTGACGAGCGTCTGCCCGGGCACCACGGTGCCGGCGAAGCGGACCTTGATGTTCTTGAACTGGCCGAACTTCTCGTAGACGGCCTTGCCGGCGATGCCGAAGAAGCACAGGCCGTGGAGAATGGGGGCCTTGAAGCCGCCCATCTTCGCGAAGGCGGGGTCGATGTGCAGCGGGTTGTAGTCGCCGCTGAGGCGGTAGATGGCGGCCTGCTCCTCGGTGGTCTTCTCTTCGACGACGACGTCGGGCGCGCGAGCGGGGGGCTTGTTGGCCGCGGTGCTGGCGCCGCGGTCAGCGGCCCTCTTCTGGCCGCCGAAGCCGCCGCAGCCGCGGAGGAAGACGGTCATCTCGTTGTAGAAGAGCTCCTCGCCGGTGGCCTCGATGACGGTGGTGACGCCCGTCTTGGCGATGGCGGCGGAGCCCTTGTCGACGACCTCGAGGAGACGCGAGCGGGAGACCAGCTTGGCCGCCGTGGGGATGGGGTACTTGCGCACCTCGAGGTACTGCTCGCCGTGGAGGAGCATCATGGGGTTGAAGTTGGGGACGATTTCGTCGAAGCTGAAGGCCGCGTCGGCGGAGAAGGGCGGGATCACGCCGAACGTCGGCACGACCTGGTAGTCCTCGGCGCCCTCGAACACGTAGTTGAGGTCGGTGCGCTTGGCGCCGATGCCCAGGTTGTACAGGCTCACGTCGCGATCGGTGTACTCGTACGGCGTCGGCTGGCCCTCGACCTTGGTGGCAGCCTCGATGGCCTGGAGGTAGTTGGACTCGCCGGAGCCTTCGTCCGACTGCAGGTTGCACAGGAAAGTGGTTAACATGGTTCATCTCATTTGCGGTACATTCTGTCTAGATATGGTACATGGCGTGTTGTGCGTGATGTCGTGGGCGGCTTGAGCAGGAGACAGAAAAGCTTCATACCTTGGCCTTGATGCTCCTGTTCTCGAAGTTCTCCATAACCTTCTGCATGGCGTCCGCCATCTTGTCGGGGTGGTCGGCCCGGCCGTCGTCGAAGTTCCTGATCTTGTCCCAGACCTTGACCACCTCCTCGGGCGTCAGGGCGACGTCAACGGGGAAGCCGTGGCCGCCGGTCCTCTGCCACCTCGTCTGGCCAACCCAGCCGCAGCCGCACTCGTACAGGCCGTTGGTGGGGTTGGGCACCTTGTCGCTGCTGAGAGCGAGGACGAGGGGCGCGATGTAGTCGGGCTTGAAGGCCTGGACCATCTCCTCGGGCATGATGGTGCGGGTCATCTGGGTGCCGGCGTTGGGGGCGATGGTGTTGACGAAGATGTTGTACTTGGCACCCTCCTGGGCGATGGCGCGAGAGAAGCCAAGGATGCCGCATTTCTGGTAGGCTATTAGTATACGGCCTCTCATGAAGGATCAACTCATCGAAAAAGACTCACCGCCGCGGCGTAGTTGGCCTGGCCAAAGTTGCCGTAGATGCCGCTAGTAGAGGTGGTGTTGACGATGCGGCCATACTTCTGCTTCAGCATGTAAGGCCAAGCAGCCTTGGTCACCTTATAGGTGCCGCGGAGATGGATGTTCATGACGGGGTTCCACAGGCTGTCGTCCATGTTGTTGAAGGCCTTGTCGCGGAGGATGCCGGCGTTGTTGATCAGGATGTCGATGCGGCCGAAGGCGTCGATGGCGCCCTTGACAACGGCATCGCCGTCCTCGACCGAGGCCTTGACGCCGACGGCCTTGCCTCCCATCTTCTTGATTTCGCCAACAACGGTGTCGGTGTCGACCAGGTCGTTGACGACGATCGAAGCGCCGTGCTTGGCGAAGGCCAGGGCGTAGGCACGGCCAATGCTGCGTCTTATTAGAATTTGAGCTCAATGTTCAGACAGGCTACTTTCACTCACCCGTTGCCGGCGCCAGTGATCAGGGCGACCTTGCCGGTGAAGTCGAGCTTCTCGCCCTTCTCGTTGGGTCCCTTCTTCATGGACTCCTCGAGCAGTGTCACGAAGTCATTGGGGCCGGTAGGATACTGGGGTTTAGAGAAGTCGACGACCTGCTCCCACTTCTTGAGGAGCGCATCGGGCGTGTAAGTGTCGTCGGCCTTGAGCAGCTGGCCGCTGGATCGCTCCCAGCGAAGCTTGCCAATGTGACCGCCGCCGACCTCCCAGATGGAGCCGTTGTCCTGGGTGTTGTTCTTGTGCACCAGAACAGCGACGAGGGGCACAACCCACTCGGGCCTGAGGCTCTCGAGGACATCGGGAGGCATCACGGTCTCAGTCATGCGGCTGGCGGCGATTGGTGCGATGACGTTGGCCAGGATGTTGTACTTGGCGCCCTCCTTTGCGAGGGTCTCGGTGAAGCCGACCAGGGCGAGCTTGGCAGCTGGGAGAGAGGCCGTCAGCAATGGGTACTGATGGATTTGTTACGGGTATCGGGAGCACTCACCGGAGTAGTTGGACTGGCCAAAGTTGCCGAAGAGGCCGGCAGCTGACGCCGTGTTGATGACACGGCCGTACTTCTGTTTCCTGAAGTGCGGCCACGCGGCGCGGGAGCACTTGTAGGCGCCGTAGACGTGGACGTTGATGATGAGGTCCCAGTCGGCATCCTTCATGTTCTTGAAGCTGATGTCGCGCAGGATGCCAGCGTTGTTGATGAGGATATCGATGCGACCGAAGTTCTTGATCGCGGTGTCGATGATCTTCTCGCCGAACTCAACCGAGTCGTAGTTGGCCACGGCCTTGCCGCCAGCGGCCTTGATCTCGTTGACGACGACATCGGCGGCCTGTGAGGGTCGGGGTTAGCATGTGGGAGGTAGAAGGGAGACAGGGAGCTAGCTGCTCGGTCGACTGACCTTTGTAGTCGTCGACTGGCCGGCGTCGCCCTTGACGCCACCGCCGAGATCGTTGACGACGACGCTGGCGCCCCGGGAGCCGAAGAAGGTGGCATAGGCCTTGCCGAGGCCGCCGCCGGCGCCCGTGACAACGACGACCTGGCCGTCGTACCTCAGCTGTCCAGCCATGATGTGTTGCTGTGGTGTGTGTGTGCGTGCGTAGGAGATTGGGATGTTCTTGGGAACACGGAAAAGAAAGGGAACAAGACACGCGGACAGAGAGGAAGGGTATCAATAGATCGTCGAGAGAGGATGGATGGTGGGTGACGGCAAGTCGGTAACTGTCTGGCGGAGGATTCTAAATAGCACCACCGGCAGCCTTTGAGGGACCTCGGACAGCTCGAGGGAACAGGTGAGCAGCAGGTGCCGGGACCGTCATCCGCGTACTGTGGGGGTGGTGTGTGGGAGATGCAAGCCGAGGCACCGCATTCCAGTGTCGAGCTCTGGGCCGAGGACGAGCGCTAGGCTCGATCGGGACATCTGGGGACGGGTCTTGGCATTTCACATGTTACCCCGCGACGTCATGGAGACGGGCGTCGGCAGCGATCTTGGGCTTAGTCAGCCCAGGCCCGGGGTTACCTCTCTTTGACTTGAACTCTGTTGGACTAACACCGGAAGCCTCCGACTTTACGAGTATACAGACTCTTCTCCCGAGTCAGCCGCATGACTGCCGCCAGTCATTCTCATCAACTCGTTCCTCTGCGGAGGAATAGAAACAGAAAAAAGGACACGGAGGGCCAGTTCTCATCCCCTCCCCCGCTCCAAAGCCAGTGAACGCCGAGGTCCCTCTCACACCTAACTTTTGTGTCTTCATCTCATTCATCATGCTTTTTGGAAGTTGAAAATTCACCCTGGTCAGACACCCTCACCCTGCCTGCCTGCCTACCTACGCCTTGAGCTCGTGGTGGAAGGCTCGGATAATCGAGTCGGTGTCGTCGATGGCGAGGGGGCGGACATCGGCCAGCTGCTTGATCTTGGCAGTCCTTTCGGCGAGCATACGTTAGCATATCTCCGGGAGAACGGGAGCGGGGGGGCGAAGATGGACATACAGGAGCTTGACCTCGTCGTCGGCCATAGTCAGTCCCAGCTGCTCCACGCGGCTCTTGATGGCATTCCAGCCGGTGAGCCTGCTGGCAAAGGAGACGTCTACGGGGTGATTCGTTAGCATCTGCTCCATCTGCTGAAAAGGGGGTAACAGGGCCATTTACATCGGTTCAAACCGTAGTCTTCGGGCTTGAGAATTTCGTACGTCGACGGGTTGTTCAGGATGGCCTTGGCGTGGATGCCGGCCTTGTGGGTGAAGGCGCAGAAGCCGGTGATGGGGTTGTTGAAGGGGATGTTGATTTGCACGCTCTCGGCAACGAGATCCTCGATTTCCTTGAGCTTCTTGAGGTTGCTGGGACGAGAATTAGTACGCATTTCCTGGGCTGAGGCAGCTTAGATGGGACACTCACTATCGAGATCGCACGTAGTCGGGAGCTGACACGATCATGCGGGCCATCAGACCACCCAGGGGCGTGATGCCGTTGCGTTCGCCTGTCCAGTCATTAGTAAACGCCAGAAATACCGGGAAGAAGAGAGGTGCTCACCGATTCCGAGCACACTCGTGTCAATGTGTGTTGCGCCGGCTGTGAGCTGTCAGCGTTGGGCGCGAAACTGATTCAGAAGTGTGATGTTACCTTCAAGGGCGGCATAAGCATTCGCAATGGCGCTTCAAAATTCACAAGTTAGTAAACGAAGTGTGTTTTGTTTGAGTAATCATCTTGTTGGGATGATTCTTACCAGCCGGTATCGTTATGCTGTGTATCGCCCAAGTTAGCAACAAGCCCTGCGGACACATCTCCCAAAGCCACCAAGGAAGATTTCCCTGGAGCTCGAACGGAAAGGAGTATTACTGACGAAATGAGTCTCAATGTCGCAGCTGACCACGCCGCGCAGCGTGCGGACCAGGTCGTAGACCTGTCTCGGGTTGGCGCAGCCGACAGTGTCTGCGACGCCGACCCTGTTGACACCCACGGCATCTAGGCACAAGTTAGTCAGCACGACAATTCCTGACGTGCAGGTGATGGTTCCCGTGGGAATGGGGATTTGGTCTTACCGACGGCCTTATACAGGGTGAGCAGGTCGACGAGATCGGAGCGGAAGGAGTCTTCGGACGAGAAGCGGACCTCGACTCCTTGGCTGAGAGAAGTAGTTGCGTCAGAACACGCTGCCAAAGTGGCAGTTGGTGGTCAGACATACCTCTTGATGTACTGGATGACTTCGATGGCAGACTTCTGGATGTATGCCATGTCCTTGCCGTGGGAGTGCTCACGGAGGAAGCTGGAGGTTCCGATGACGACGTCCACGCCGTCCACGCCGCACTCGACAGCCTTCTTGGCATCCTCTGCACCATTGTTAATCAAAGATTGTTTCATTGGAAGGGTCGGAACTCACCCATGGTGCATCTCGTGTCTTTACGGGGGTGGTCAGTCAGTCAAATATGCTTCAAAGTAGGAACCTGGCGCGAGCTGAGACATACGGGTCAGGATCTTGGCCTAGACGCGAATTTTGTTAGTTCATGTCTGTTTGTTTGAATTATTCTGGCGCGGTATCTATGACTCGCCTTGAGGCCGAGCTGGCAGATCGTCTTGCAGTCGGCGGCGGACTGCTCGGAAGCCGCAGGAGAGGTGAGCTCGATGTATTCGACGCCAAAGTCAGACAGCGCGGTGGCACTGCGAATGTTAGCCATGGTCCAATTGGTTCCTCGAGAAGCTGGCGAGCTGTTGGGCGGGCGCACATCTTGATCTTGGTCTCTGTTGGTCGAGTTGGTCAGCACGGGGGACGAAGTCAATTGGCGGCGGGAAGCTCCGGACGAACGCACCAGTGTCGAAGAAGGCATTGGCGAACTGCTCTCCCTCGCGAAGAGTGCTCTCAATGATCTTGAAGTTTCCAATGTTGGAGAGGTAGTCCTGCACGGTCTGGTAGGGCGAGTCGCGAGAGGCGGCGGCACGTTGGGGAGCAGCGGCGGCGCCGTTGCTGGCCGCTGCATTGGACTCTGGCTCTGTGCACATGGCTGCGGCTGTGTCGTGGTATTGTTCTTGTTGGTTTGGCTTCAATTGATGTTGTGGTGAAAGAGGTGCCAATTATTATTTACAGGATGAAGGGGAGACGGGCAAAATATAGCTCCAGCTAAAAAGAAATATTGCTGGGAGTCATCCCAAATCCAATGTCCCAGGTCCTGTGTGACTCAAAACAAAGTTGGGGAATTGGCCGTGGGGACGGACACTAGATCAAGCAGCTGAAGACGACCAACAGGTCTCACAGCATTGGAGTAGTAATTAGGTACAACCCCAAAAGAGCATGATTCCCGATCTCGGACCGTCCTCGAAACAGTCGAATCCATGCAGGGGTACACGGGAGCTAGCAGTCTCATCCATCCATGTTCGCTCAAGTCCGGCGTCGACTTTGTTGCGGGCCCAGGTTCAATCGATGCAGCTCCGTCCAAGTTTCGACCGTGAGTCATGCCCCAGAGAGCAGCCAGGATCATGGAAACCCGGCAGAGCACTTCGCTGTCCGAGGGCTACTGGGCTCTCATGAAATAGCATCAACCTGCTGGAATTTTCAGTTCGCCAAAGGGAATCTGCCTCTGCGCAAACCCTGGGCCGAGTCCGATGACATATTCCGACTACAGGGCCGAGTCCAGCATCACGAGCTTGGGTGGGTGCTATGGGGATTTCTCCACCATGTACTCGGATCTCGCCTGACCAGACATGTCTCCAGGGCCGATTCGAAAGTCAGGCGGGATCCGTAGCATGATATAGACTCTCGCCCTCGAAATCAACAGCAGTGGGTGGCATTTCTCTCCTCTTATTTATGTGTGACGGCTCTCGGCGTCGATCGGCTATTAGACGCTCTCTGCCCCATATTTCCGGCCCCCGCACCCGGAGAAAACGCCGGCCCCCCACAAGCATGCGGACATGGAATACTCCGGTTCACCGGCGGCGGCGATGCGGGTAATTAATATCATCTCAGTCTCATCCATTCCAATCTCACTTTCATCTTGGTGTTTTCATCTCACCCAAAGTGCGTGCCGCCAAGAACTGTTCAATCTCACGACTCCGTGACCTGCCCTGGAATACCACTCACTCGAACTCGCTCTCACCAACCAAAAACCCCTCGTCACATCATCCACCATGGCCACCACCGCCGCCACAAGACCGCCTATCATCGACGACAAATCCCCCATCTGCATCCCGTTCATCCTCGAACATCTCAAGACCCATCTCGAAACCCAGCCCGACCGCCCCTTCATCGTCGGTCTCAACGGCGTCCAGGGCGTCGGGAAAACCACCCTCGTCTCCGCCCTCGCCACAACCCTCACCTCCCAGGGCCACGAGACCCTCGTCTTCAGCCTCGACGACTTCTACCTCACCCACGCCGACCAGCGCGCCCTCGCCACCGCCAACCCGGATAACGCCCTCGTCCAGACCCGCGGCGAGCCCGGCACCCACGACCTCCCCCTCCTCCGCGCCCTCTTCGACGACCTCCTCGCCGGCCGCCCAGCCCGCGTCCCCTCCTACGACAAGTCCCAGCACGCCGGCCAGGGCGACCGCGCGCCCGCCTCCACCTGGCGCCTCGTCAACGCCCCCTCCACCCCGCCCGTCCGCGTCGTCATCTTCGAGGGCTGGTCCGTCGGCTTCCGCCCCCTCCCCGACGCCGACGTCGCCGCCCACCACGCCGCCCCCGGCACCCGCACCCTCGCCACCCACGCCCTCTCCCACCTCCTCTTCGTCAACGAGAAGCTCCGCGCCTACGACCCCGTCACCGACCTCCTCGACGTCTTCGTCCACATCGACGCCGAGGACACCCTCTTCGTCTACGACTGGAGGCTGCAGCAGGAGGCCGCCCTGCGCGAGGACCGCGGCACCGGCATGACCGACGACCAGGTCGTCCGCTTTGTCGACGGCTACTACCCCGCCTACGAGCTCTTCTCCGACGCCCTGCGCCGCGGCGTCTTCGCCGACCGCCCGAGGCACCAGCTGCGTATGGTCGTGGCCAAGGACAGGAAGGTCAAGGAGACGCACGTCATCTGAGGTCGGCGGGGCATAGATGGCACTCTCGCGTGTTTTGTTTGTACGTGCGATGATAGAAATGTACATGTTCAGCCACCTCCAAGCGCAAAGTCAGGACGCCCGCCCGCCCGGTACCCCGGTTTCCTCTCTCCGGCAGATGCTGTGCCCTCTTGCCATAGCCGTGTCGGTGTATGGTCCTTGATGGTCGTGATGTTTCATCATAAGTCATAATGTCGTCAAAACAGAGGCAAAGGAAAAAATAACTCCAAATCAGAACAGTGCCGCCTCCCAGGTCGCCTTGGGGGCTGAAATGCTCCGAACAAAACAACGTTCAAGAATGACAAGGTCGTCCGTCACCCCATATGGCACCGGGCCCGCCGCTTCGCCATCTCACATCTCGCGATCCGCCAGCATGTCCTCGCCCTTGTGCTTGATCTTATCAAGCTTCTTGTGGATCGTGTCCTTGCGCGTGCGGACGGCCTCCTCCCTGTTGGCAATCTCCGCCTCGAACTTGTCGACCATGACCCGCTTGTTCTGGCGCGCTTCCTTCAGGCGCTGGGTGATCAGGCCGAACTGCTCCATGAACCAGTCGCCCGAGCGATCCCAGTCGGCCAGGCTCATCTGCGTGAAGAATTGCTTCTGCTCCTTGTCGCCCTTGCCCTTGGTCCGCTCCAGCTTGGCGGCAAGGCTCTCGTTGGCGGCTGGTCCGCCATTCGTATCGAGAGTGGCTCGAGTGGGGTCCATGTCGAACGGCTGGCCCTGCAACTCGGCGTAGCTCATGCGGTCGAGGGCGACGTCGTCGTAGTCGAGGCTCTCGCGACGACGCTTCTTGCTCTGGCCTGACTCGAAGTCCGGCTGGGCCAAGCGTCTGGCTGCAGGGCGGGGAGAGCTTTCAAGAAAGCCGTCTCCTCGCTTGGTGAGCCTGAAGCTTGCACGAGGTGTGCCCTCGCCGTCGTTCTCGAGGGGGTAGTTACTATTCAGCTCGTCGTCGTCTTCGTCCTCTTGGAACATGGTAGGTTCGCGGCTTCTTTCGTGCTGCACGGGCCTCGGGTTGCCAACGAGGCGCCTGTCGAGTGTGGGGGAGGAAGCTCGTCCTTCCATGTACATGTCTTTTGTAGGAGACTGGCCGGCATACGACCTCCGGAGGCCGGTGTCATGGATGGGAAGCTTAGATTCCTTTGCTTCGGGCGACGGCATGAACCCAAGCTCGGACGGGTAGCGCCTGTTCTGTACGGGTGGCTCCGGCAGGTGGCTCCTGTTGCTGTGGTGTCTCGCCAGGTTGGTGGCAGGTTGGCCTTGCATCATGTTCATGCTTCCGTCAGAGGTCAGGACAAAGGGCCGCAGATCATTCGAGGCCTGTTGTGTGCTGGCCAGGTTACGTGGCGGAGCCCGCATCTTGCCAGGTGGGCCGCCATGGTGATGCATATCCTGGACCTCATGAGTTCTAGGCGGCGAGTGGAACGGCGTTCCCAGGTTGGACGGCAAGGACACGGGGGGATGTGCGCTCTCTTCGGAGTTGGCTCGTCGACGCGGCGAAACTCCCGGCGGCAGGGGCAACGCCGAAGCAGGGGGCGAGCCCAGAGGTGGCATGCTCGAGTTGCTATCCTGTCGAGGGCGTCCGCTGGGCCGGGAGGGCAGGCTGGACTTTGCCAGAGGCAACCTGGTCAGGTCGGACGTGTTGAACTGACGCGGGTTTGGGTTCGAAGACGGCGGGTAGTATGAGTTTGGCTGGTTGTTGTGCTCAAAGGCCTGCACCGAGTGGCCATGGAGGCCATTTCCGTTCGTATGGGGGTTTGGGGCCAAGGGGTCCGACGAGCCCCGAGCATACTGGGTGAGCTTGCTCGGCGGCATGGCGCCAGCTCGACTCGTGGTCGGTTCCTCGGAATCGGTCGTTTGCTGTGGAGTCTCGTTGGTGTTCCTGCGAGCCCGTGACTTGAGAGAGCCGGTCAACAGAGTCAATGCTCTGGGTGCGTGCGGCATCAAGGCGACGGGGAGCTTCGAACGTGTTGTGATGTTTTGCTGTTCATCCGTCTGTGTCGAGTCGCGAAGATGCACCGGCAGCCGCAAAGCGTGATAGGGACCAGCAGGAACGTTTCAAGAAACAGGTGGCAGCGTTTGTTGACACGGTGATGAGCCACTGGCGAGCGGCCCGGCGGCAGGTAGTAGTAAGTAATTAAAGTGGCAATCCGGGCAAGCGAGGCGGTGTGTGGTGGGTGTCGATTCCGTTGGCCGTCGCGTCGCGGTTCGTTGTCTGGCGACAGGCGATGGATGCGATGGATGGACCCTTTCCGGCTGGTCGATGCGACTGACGGACAGGACCCGGAAATGATGACGATGCAGGAGTCCTGCAAGCCCAAACGCCTTGAAAATCAATTGGGAGGCGGGCTCTGACAGGTTGGCCTCTGCAAGCCCTGCTTTGTCCAGGTTCAAGAGGAAAAGGGAAAAGGAGGGTCGTTGGGCGTCGGCGCGTTTGCAGGGGCCCATCCTGGCACATCGACTGGTCCTTCCTGCCGCGCAGTCACATGACTGCGGGGCATCAAAACGTGGGGTCAACCCGGCTCACACCGTGGCGTGCCCAACCCCTTGGACCCTCCAACCGCTTCTCCTGCTGGGCCCGACCAGGCCATCATCACTTGAACAACCTAACGAACAACGTCTCGGCCCTCTTCTGCAGGTTGCTTGCAACTGTTCTCGTCATTTTCGAACGACGCTACTAGCCCCTCTGGCCATCCATCCCCTCCTCCATTGCGGCCCAACTGCTCACTAGTACCGCCTCGATAGGTATCCCGCCCACATCTAATGCTGCCAATGAATCCAGTACCTCCATGCTTCTATGATTGATGCTCGAGAACCTTCCTTCGTTCCGTCAAGACTCCTTGACTGGCCGGTGGTGCATCTGCTGCCTCAACACTCCCAATCCTGTGTGTCCCAAACCCCTCATCCTCCATGAGCGAGTCGTTGGTGCCGCCCACCCTGATAATCACTTTTCAACACTCGGTTCTGTGCGCCCCACCATCCTCACGGACCGGAGCTCAGAAGTCCTCCAAAGCGTTGACCAAGGCGTTGACCTTTGCGCAGTCGCTTCTGTCATCTTTTGGGAACTAATCGGCAGACCTTTTCATGGCGAATATGCCTCTCGGCCCCAGCCGAGCTCTCCACCCACCATCAAAGAGCGCCAGACCGCCACGTTTTCTGCGACGGCCGTCAGAACACTCTGCGTGAACCCTCCGTACTCCTTCGTCTCAAGATTCTCCTAACGGTTGAAGCGGAAGCGGTCCGCCTCCAGTTGGCCTAGACCCTCCCGCGGGGCGACGTAACGTCTGCGGTACGTGTTCGTGAAATCCTGAAGCAGTACACGTACTTGACGCATACTACCTGAGTCGCCTCCTTGAAGACGATCCTTGATCTTCATCATGAGGCGGTCCGCCTCGACGGGGGTGATCGTGCCCGGCGGTAGCAGTTGCAGTGTCTTTTCGACCCATCCAGTCGTCTCGCCGGGAAGCAGCTCGAACATGGCTAGCAACACCCCGCTGCCATCGGCAAAGCAGTCCCGAGGGAACGTGATCATCATGCCCGCCATGACCTGCTTCACTAGCTTCTCGCCATGCGTCAGCAGCAGGTTCTTGACGATGTTCTTGATCTGCCCAGCAACCTCCGGCGCCATCGCGTCCGAAGTTGCGGGATTGTCGCCCCCATAAGTCAACAGATCCCGCAAGAAATGAAGCGTAGCTGACAGAGGGTCACGCTGCTCGAGGGTGAGAGCATAAATGGCCGCCTCGAAAATAGGAACCAGCAGTTCCGCGGGAATCAGCCGCTGAGGGTAGTAGAGCAGCGCATCGATGAGCAGGCGGTAAAAGTCCTCGATGACGTCGGGCAGTTCGCTGGGCTGGAGGTCGTTCAGCACCCGAAGGAAGGTCGTAGCCTGCGCCTCGAAGAACGCATAGATGCTCTGCGTAATAGAGGAATCGACATGCTCCCTGTCCTCCGAGAACTCGCGCAGGATGGCGGCGGTGACCCAAAGGAAGGCTCCTTGGCGAGAAGAAGCGAATCCACTGGCCAGTTTGTTGGCCAGCTCAGGCAGCATCGGCGTCATGGCCGTCCTGTATGAGATGATCATGTATCGCCAGCAGCGGCAGACTCGCTCCAGGACGGGAACAAAATCGAGGAAATTGTCGAGAATCGTCGCGAGCACCGGGAACACCTCCTGCCAGTATTTCACCGCCGGGTTCTCTACGCCACGGGGCGTGTACGGCTTGACGACTTGGGTGAAAATGGTGATGAGCTGAATTTGCTCTGCAGAGATATGTTAGTGGGTAATGGTAGCTGGGCTGATGATCAGGATAACTCACCCGCCAAGGCGACCTTGCCTTCGTCGGTGTTGGCATTATTCGCCTTGTCCATCAATCTCTGCACCAGGGGGTCGCAGTACAGCTTCAACAGTCGGTAGACCTCGCCCTCGTTCTGTGCTGCAACAACGCTCGCCACGCCTTCTGTAATTTCTTCCTGGCTTTCGTCGGGAAGTTTGTCGAGGATCTCATTGTAGAAGGACTGCAGTTGCAGTACCTGTCCGCTCAGAAGATCCCTGCAGTCTGTGCAGAAGTACTTGACCGCCATGGCTGCCGCGCGGATGACCTCCCTAGAGTCCGTCTGGAACGATGTGACGATGTAGCTGAATTGCCGCTCGAGGTACTCTTCGTGGTTGGCGGTCCATTCCGTGTAGCGACCGAGCACCATTATCGTGGCGAACCGAAGCTTCTCGTGAGGAGGGATTTCGACCAGCAAGGGGATCAGCTGCGGCAGAACAATGCCCTCATCCTTGGGAACCATTTGGCCCATGGCGCGCATGGCGAAGAGCGGCGCTTCCAGCTCCTGCCAGTGAGGAACAACACCGGGTGTCGAAGTCGTGGTGCTCCTCTCATTGGACCATGTCTTGATGGCAAAAAGCACCTTGTTGAGGCAATCTGTGACGCCCATAACAGAGCAAGAGTCCTTGAGGGTGTCGCCCATCCTGTGACGGAACTCGCGGAAGCGCTCCTCGGCCTCGCGGTCGCCTTCGAAGAGATCATTCTCGTTGCCAGGGGCGTCCTTCGGGTACTGCAGGTGTTTGAACAGAATGTCGACGAGCTGCGAATACACGTCGACGAGCTCCAGCCTGGCCTCGATATACCTCTCAAGGACCAGATACTGCTTCAGCTCATACCAGAATTCGAAGGTATGCTCGATGACTTCGCGGTTCTCGTCAAGGTGGGCACACTCCAGGACCGCCTCGACCAGCGACCTGAAAGGCTTGGGTTCGCGAACAATCGCTACGGCCCAGGACTCGCCAGCCGTGGAGAAAATTTTGGTAAGAGCCTCGAACGCATCTGTGTCCTCCTCCCTGACGGCCACTTGGATCCTGGGTCGGAGTTGCAGGATGCGCTCCAGAAGCAGTTTGATGACGCCGGCGCTTTCGTCGACATCGCGTGTTTCTCTGAGGATCGTGCACAGGGTCTCGGTGGCTTCTTTAGAAGCAGAGTCGCTGGAGACTCCGTGGAAGACAACGTCGCAGAGCGGAGACTGGACGATGGTGCCGACGGGTACTTCCCGGAGCCAGGAGGTGATACATTCCATAAGAAGGGGGTCGTCGGCAGGTTTTGCTGCGAAGGGTCAGTATTCCCATATCCCCAAGGGACGTCCCACTCCGCCTGCATGGCATGAGGTAGCATGACATACCTGACGACTGCGAATAGTTGACGAGCAGCTGCACCACCTGGTCTGCATTTTCACTCAGGAGCTCCATCGTCCTCTGAGACAACTCTTCTTCCTGCCATGCCGATTAGAACGCGATCGCTGATGATGTCGGCCTGATACCACTCGGTCGAGAGACATGTTGGGGAAGCCGGCAAACTCGTGGTCCACATACTGATAAGGTGATCTTGCGGCCTTCGGTCACTTCCTCTGGTAGGACGCGGAGGAAGTCGAGGACGGCGACATGACTGTTGGGGCCTTCCAGAGCCGAGACGACGTCGGGCAGGACGCTCTTCCATGCCTGCATATTGATGGCGAAGACGGCCAGGCAGACGCAGAGCTGCACCCGAATGGGCCTAGGACCGGCAGCGTAGTGCTTCAGGAGGAGCAGGATCTGATCCCTAAGCGTAGGCAGCTCCGCTTCCGAGATATCTGTGCTAAAGTCGTAGGTAAGCTGGTCTCACGATTAGCTCTTTCTGTCGCGCGCAACTTCCCTCCTGATGGGGACGTGGACTGACCTTGCCGCGCAGGGTCGTGGCAGCGAAGATCTTCGCCTCGGCGTCTGCGTCGGATTGCAGCAGGTTCAAGACGAGAGACCAGGCGTCTTTCTGTAGCATTTGTTAGCGGATTCCGTCCGACTCCCAGCTTCCATCGCCGACGAAGCAACGCACTGATTTCTGGAACCCCTCCAAGTACTTGTGGGCATGTGCCTTTGCGTCCCGCTCTGCCCCGCGCATGGCCACCACGGCTGCCAGCACGTTCTCGGGCGTGTACGGGGCTTGCGCACCGTTTGATGCCATGATGCTCGTTTGCCTGGAGGATCAGACGGGCAGCGGAGGTTTGGTGGGTGGGCAAGGGAAGGTGTGGTTGGAGATGTTGTCCCTGGGGGGGAGGAGAATGACGTCGCGGGGTATCGGATCGCAATCGCCTGTTCTAGAAGGTCCAGGCTAGGGAAAGGGGGGGCGACGTCGGTCGTTTGGGAATACGGTGGGTATCGAGCGTGGTGGGTGTTATAACTTTCTGCTGAGAAAGGAGATAAAGAAGAGCTGGTTGCGCAAGGCCTCAAAGGAGGGATGCTGGTGGGGAGGTTGCACGGATGCTCGTCGGTCGGTCGTCGCAGAGCAACTGGGAAAATAATAGGTCTGGGGCTCAAACTGATGGGTGGAAGGTTGCCGGCTGGCGGGGCAGCAACAGCTGCCGCAAGTGTGGCTGGAGCATTCAAGCCACTGGGAGGCCCACGGGCCGAGGTTTTCCCGTGGCTTGGTGGTCCCGTCCGGGCATGGAATCAGATCTCGGCGGTGCTCATCTGAGTTACCAACCAACTTCGCTACCTAGGTATCTATCCAGGAGGTTCGCAGAACAGACAGCCGCCCGTGGAACGACCAAGTCGACCAGAGGTTCGGACCAAGCCTTGGATAATCGAGACGACCTCCCTCTTGATTGCAGGAAATCGTGGCAGCTTCTTATGTCCATTAGAGATAATTCAAGGCCTGCCCATCTGGATGGCAACATAGGTGGACCGGCGGCTATCCTCACTCATGGCCCCTGACAAGTGCCCTCGAGTTGACCTCACTCCCGCGACAGAGACACCCTGCAACCATCCGCAGAAGCAACGATCAGTGTCAGCGTCTGCCTCTCCTCTCCGATTCCGGAATGAGGCTCATTGTCTGCAGTCTTGATTACAGGGAATAACTGTAGGAACCGAGCGATCGTGTAGGCGGCTTCGAGCAGAGCAAAGTCCTCTGCCGGTGACAGTCAGAGGCGGATCTACGTGAATCGAGGGGGTGGTACTCACTTCCGAGGCAGACTCAAGGCCCGTTGTTGAAAGGCAAGTATCCCTATCCGATGTCCTTGAGCTCGTCGCCCTCCCACCGCTTAGGGCGAAACTCCCCCGCGTCATCACCGTACAGATCCTTTCGGCGGTGCATAATGTAGACGGAGTACCCGAATGCTTCGCCAGCGCGCACGATAACAGGAGCTTTGCCGTCCGGGCCATCACCGACCGGGAGAGTCGTCATCTTGGTGGCTGTTCAAGAATTGATGGGCGCCGGGGGATACAGACGAAGAACTGTGTCGTCTCAGTATGTCGGCTTCGGGGACGATACAAATGGCTAGATTTGGACCAACCTTCTTTGATCACGAGGCTCAGGTAGGTCATTTTTCTCAGGGCCTCGCGGGTCGGGGGCGCTGCGTGCGGGCCGATACCTGCATGTTGTTTGATCTCATCTCGGAGTCAGCCCAAGACGCGAGGATGGCGAACGAGGAGCCGGCTACACCAAGTGTCAGCACCGCGAGCCCTACGGGAATCCCCAGGGCGAGGCTGTGGTCCCCGGGATGCATAGGTGGCCGAGGAACGTACAACGACCATGTAAGGCAAGACCCCGCGGTGTCTCGCCCGGCGAGCAACACGTTCAGGCACTGATCCCGCAAAGTCTGCGGATCTCGTGTCTGCTGCGCCAGGGCCTTGATGAAGACATAGTCGTCTTTCTCGTTGCCGTCCTTCGACTCGGAATCTTCGAGGGCTCTCGCCACGGCCTCGTCGATGAAGCCATGGCAGGTCTTGCAGGCATCGCGGAACTTGCTGCTGTTCATGAGCCAGTAGAGGTCACCAAGGCGACCCCTGATCGCGAGGTACTCCTGGCCCGAGTTGAATGCTTGGGCGAACCTGTTCTCCTGGCCAGCCACCTTATCCCAGTCCATGGCCTCGACAGCACTCCCAAAGAGAAGAAACATGGTCGTCTCGAACGTGAGCCTGAAGAAGAGGGGCTGGAGGTCGACAATTCCGGCTTCCGGTATGGTTGCGATGGTGCGCTGGACACATCGCTGTATTTCCATGAAGTTCCTTTCGCGATTGACAGCAAACTGCGGACGCAGCAGGTGTCTTGATTTCTTCCACGCCGCCCCGTCCTGGGTGAAGATGCCGGTGCCGAGAAGAGGCTTGAAGTGCGCTGGGCGGAGACCAAGAGTATAGTCTGACGACAAGGAATCAATGTCAAATCATCTGGCTTGCGGGGGCTGGTCTCCTCGAGATGACATACCAGCGAAGTCAGTCGACAGGATGGCCTCGATATTCTCCGGATCAATGGTATCGACGCCTCTCAGCCCGAAGAGATCCTGCTCGAATGTAGTCCCTGACTCGGCCACGACGTCGACGAAGAACCGCAAAACACGGCCCTCCTGTGCAGCCCGGAACACCCTGAGCAGGAGGTCGAGGCCCATGGGCCACCTGGCGCACCATTTCCGGAGGGGTTGGCAGCCTTTCTCTGAAGCAAAGTCGCGCCCAGTCTGCTCCACGCGTCAGCAAATGCCTGCTGGCCGGTGAGCTGTCCAATTGCTCGACAAGTAGGAGTGACGCACCAGTCGCAATTGGTAGCATTTCCAGAGGTAACAGATGGCGAGGATGGCTGGGACAGCCTTGACGAGTAACCCAGGAACCCCGGCCATTGAGTCTCAACGTGAAGTAGTAGAGGAATGAATGGATATGTAATTGGCAACAGATCAAGCACGAAAAGACCAGTTCACGGCAGAGCTCGGGGCGAAGATGCATGGAACACCTGTTCTCCATGTTCAGATCATCTTGGGCATTCTCCCAGAGTAATATAGTACCAGCTCCGGGGCGAGATAACCTCTTGGCTTCGACGACGCAAGGGAGCCCTTGACGGCATTGTATGAATGGAGGCCACAATGCCTCCGGTCGGGGTAAGCCACCATCGCCCCCCGCGACGCCCTGCCCGGCCGAAGCAAACAAAGAGACAAAGCAGTTAATCCAACATCCCTATTACTACATAACCAGGGGAAGGGCCGAACAAGGGAGAAGCCTGGAATCTGGAATAGTAAGTGTGCCGCTGACAGTGGAGCGCAATAACACTGCACAGACACGAACCCGTCGATGCATCGTGACCCGACTTGATGATGGGAGCTACCTCCAATACTTACCTTACCATAAACTTCAGCCACCAACGTGGCTTGCGGGCTTCTCTCGAGATTGATCGGCCACAATTTATGACATTTCAACCTCTTTTAGGACTACTACCTTACATCGAATACCGTGACCGCTGTCGCACGGGCAGCCAGCTCGGCATGAAACAAAAATACCGAGCAAGACCGGACATACAACCGGCCAACTTCAAGACACAGCGCCCAGATCAGTGAGTCGGGCACCCGCAGCTGTTGGGATGAGACTTGCGAGCTGACTGCTCCTCTCACGGTAAAATATAGTGCTTGTCAGGTTGGGGGCGAGGGAGAAGTGCAGGTGAGGGGAGAGATTCTGAGTTCGACTAGACGGGGCGAAACCAGGGAATCGGCTTGGCCCGGTTCGGAGAGCTGATCGAAGTAAGTTGGTAAGCTCCCGGAGATGCGATCGATCGCCGTCATTCTCTCCAGTCGAATTAGACTCGGGGGAGGGGTTGAGAAACTGGCAGATTCGCGGGAGGCTCGGCAGGGGAGTAGAAGTATATCAGCTTCTCTCAAGTCGATACCTCCTTTGCACTCAAGAGATAATTCCTAATGGAAAGAAGACTCTGAATTCACTCAATCTCTCCGCTATGGTCGGTGATTACCCCTGAAATCCATCCCAGCGCCCATGCACGCAGCTCATCCGGATGCGTAGTCTGCTCAAACTTCAAACATCAGCACCCTTGCCAATGGTGACGACTCTCCTCCCTTTCACCGCTTCTTCATTCTGACAGTCGTAATTAAATTCAGGCCAGCCAAGCGAGAGCCCCGGCTCCGCGCAGCAGGTCCGGTATGGCAGCACCAACGGCGGCTTGGTCGTCCTCAGTGACGTCCAGCTTGTCGAGGTGCTCGCCCACTTCGCCCGTGAGCGTATCCCAGAGAGGTAAGACATCATATGAGTCTCTTCCCTCTAATTAGTTCTCGAACCGGTCTCAACTCTGGTCTGGGGTGTAGGAGTGTCCACGCAAAGGCCGCTGGCGCCATGGGCGAGTTCGAGGTCCTCGACGACGTCTCCGACCTGACCGATGCCAAGTTTCTGTCTCAGGTGGGCAAGAAGACCAAGATCCTCACGAGAATCTCCACGGTCGGGGGCGAGAAGGGCTCCAGTGACACAGTCCGCGATGTTCGTGGATGGGCGACCAAATTCTACACGGAGGACGGCATCCAGGACTTCGTCTTCAATGATCTGCCCGTCTTCTTCATCCGCGACCCCATCAAGTTCCCTTCCATGAATAGGAGCCACAAGCGCCACCCCCGGACCAATGTCCCCGATAACACCATGTTCTGGGACTTCCATCTGAACAACCCCGAGGGCATTCATGCGCTGATGCACCTCTTCGGGCAACGCGGCATCCCTGCGTCCCTGAGGCACATCAACGGCTTCAGCGTCCATACTTACACACTCAACAAGGCGGTAAGTGTCTTGCTATTTTTTTTTCACAGCGTCGCCGCTGACAGTGCCTACCTAGGATGGAAGCTATGTCTACGTCAAGTGGCACTTCAGGCCCGAGAAAGGCATCGAGACCATGGATGCAGACACGGCCCTCCGGCTGGCGGGCACCGAGCCTGACTATCACGTCAAGGACATCTTCAACGCCATCGAAAAGGGTGACTACCCTTCGTGGCTTGTCTGCATCCAAGTCATGAAGCCCGAAGACGTCCGAGACGCCCCCATCGATATCTTCGACGACACTTACACCTGGCCTCACGAGAAGTATCCCCTGCGCCGTATCGGCCGCATGACCCTAACTCGCAACGTCTGTTCCCTTGCCCCTTTTCTGTTACTAGTGCTCTGTTCGGACATCTTGACCGCTAACACCTTGCCGTGTACTATAGCCGAACAACTACTTCCAAGACATCGAGCAAGCCTGCTTCTCGCCCTCCAACATGGTCCCGGGGATCGGCCCCTCGGCCGACCCGGTCCTCCAGGCCAGGATGTTCAGCTACCCAGACGCTCACCGCTACCGCGTCGGCCCCAACTACTTCCAGCTCCCCCCCAACAGGCCCATCAACACCGTCTACGCCCCCTACGTCCGCGACGGCCCGGGGACCATGAACGGCAACTACGGCGGCGATCCCGACTACGTCTTCTCGGAGCTGCGCCCCGTGTCCGTCAGCAAGCGAGTCACGGTGCCGACCCACGAGCAGTGGGACGGAAAGGTCGCCGCCGTCGCGACCTCGCTCACCGACAAGGACTTTGTCCAGGCCCGCGACCTCTGGCACATCATCGAGAACGAGAAGGGTGGAAAGGACCAGTTCCTCCACAACATCCTGCCCACGCTCTACGATATCCCTGACAAGCTGAAGAGTCAGGTCGTTGGTAAGTAACGTAAACAGGCTCAGAGCGCCCGGGCTCGACGCTGACAGGTGTTTTTGCTAGACTACTTTGGCCGGGTGGACGAGAACCTCAAGAAGCTACTCGAGCAGGGTCTCGCGCGTAAACGTTGAGAGGTTTCGAGGAGGAACAGATTGCCAGCTGTGGTCTTTGTATATTGATAGTGTTCCTGTGACGCCCATGGAGACTGCTGAGATGGAGCACAAATTGAACACCGACAGTCCTCCTTGCAGGCTGAAGGCAACTTGATTGAAAATAGCTTTAACCGAACTCTCATTGGCGACCTACGCCATGGATGCGAATGGACCAGATATCCTGAATATCAAGGCATAGGGTCATAGAAAAGATGGCCGGTCCAGGCATATTGCCATCCAGATACGTTACGCTTGAATCATCTCTGATTGAGCAAGAGGCCATCTTGATTTCTTTGAGTCAAGAAAGAATCCGGCTCGATTTCTTCAGATTAGGAGAGAGGCCATGTCAATTCCTTGAAGTTAAGAGAGAGGTCATGTTAATTTCTTGAGCTTGAGAGAGAGGTTATCTCGATTTTCTATGGCTCGACCTGAGGTCTGCTGGTCGACATGGCCGTTCCGAGGGCGGCCATCCTGTCTGTAACGCCCTTGCAAGGGTCTACTACGTATTTTACAACGATGACAGGTACGAATGAACTTTCCCTCGTTTATGGAAAAGGAGTGCCGACCCCTTTTGGTGGCGACATACTTATACGGGCTTTCCACGTATAACAGCCGCGCGCGCGTATTCTCATCTCACCCCTTACATGAGCAACATCATTGACACGAAGTTATGGCAGGTTCTTGTTGGAACATTGGAGCACGCTGTGAATACGCCATGACGAAACCGAAGCAGACGGCGCCGCCATTCTCCCGGGTCGACGACGAACCTCTGACATTGACCTGCCCTCCATCGCACAAGCAGCCGAACCAATTTGATCCAATCTTGTCGCCATGGCGTATGCTGAGCGCGCCAGTGCTCGCGTCAGGGACCTCCTGTCTGGCATTCTAGCCATGCCCCCTTCGCCTTTCAGGCAGAGAACCCCGGGACCAGATGCGTCGGCTAGGCGAAGCTCGTCTCCGTGGAAGAGAATAGCTTAAGGAGTTTCAAGGTGTAGGTGCTCACTACGTAGGCTGACTCTCTCACAGACAATCCGTTCGAGAGGCCTCCTCGACAGAGCCACGCCGGAGTTAGTGGCATTCTGGGCGTGAGCTCCCTCTTCTTGAGCCACGACCGAGGCAAGTTTCCCCAGCCGAACTGACCATGTCTATCCCTAGATCCCCGCCGTTAATTCACTGGATATGTCCTGTACTTCAACCAGTGGATGGCACGTTCTCTGTCCTGCTCGTCTGGAGCCGTTAACGGGATGTGGGCTGATGTGCTTGATTTGCAGTCTCTCTTCTCGGCCATTCAAACGGCCGCCGATCTGAATGATTAGTTTCCGGAGATGTGTTCTAGTTCGGCGGAGAGGGATGAACTTTAACGTTCTAGAAGGGCCATGATGAGTCCGATGTCTGATTTCGAGACAATAGAATACTCTGGGTTTGAAGCGTCTAACGCGTTGGCTCGTTCAAGTTGTTTCTCGTTGACTTATGATTCGGCACCACCACGTGGTTCATTATAGACGTATTCATCTTCAAGAAACTTGGCCGTCTGCGGCCCATCTAGGGAGCAGATGTGCATCGTGGCTTGCGCGACTGTTGCACCATGCCCGACGAAAGTCAGTTCTCGATGTGGACCGTGCACGGATCACACACCGACCTCTCACCGCACCACGACCCAGCCTCAGCCTCACACCGGGCTTACCTAAGCCGGAATTTTTCCATCAAGGACTCCAAGGCTGCTTCGAGCTCCCCATCAACAGCACGCGAACACCAACTCAAGGCGACCAATTCGACGTACACCGAACCCCCCGCGCTCCCAGACCCATCAGACTCGCGATACAAGAAACCAGCAACTTTTCCCACCCCGACTTCACGCAACATGTCCGGCCGTGGAGGTGGTCGCGGAGGCGGCGGCGGCCGCAAGACCCTCTACCCCCCCATCAACTTCATCTTCGACTGCCTGCGGACCCGCGCCACGGTGCAAATATGGCTGTACGAGCAGATCGGCTTCAGGATCGAGGGAAAGATCAGGGTCAGTCCCCCCCCCCCCCCCCGCCCCCCCGCCGCCCACTTGAGCGTACCCCCCCCCCCCCCCCACCCCGCCCCCCTTCCCGACCACGTCCCCCCCTGCGCCCCCTGCCCCCTCCGCCAACCAGCACCCATGCCCCCCCCCCCCCCCCAAACGCACGCACCATTGCCGGGTGATGGGTATGCTAACGCGCAGGGCAGGGATTCGACGAGTTCATGAACCTCGTCATCGAGGACGCCGTGGAGGTGAAGCAGATTACCAAGACAAACAAGGACGAGACCAGGCGGCCGCTGGGTATGTTGCGCCGTTGCGCCTCCCCTCCATCCTGCCGCACATGCTGACTCTCGCGACAGGCCAGATCCTCCTCAAGGGCGACAATGTCTCCCTTATCCAGAACTCGTCGGCGGCATAGGCGACCGGAAACGATGTCCTGCGTGGGGCCTACGGTGGCGGGAGACGGACACGGGACGATGGACACAGAGCATGATACCACGGGATTTAACGACGCTGGAGGTGGGCGAGGGAGGGGGAGAGTTACGTGTCTAGTCTAGCACCATCCGAAGACCTCTTGATTTCTCCGTTGCCCAAGATGACCCCGTCGAGGACCTTGTCGTGCGGCGCAACCGGCACGGGGGTCTCGAATCCCTCCGGCAGGAACTGTTCTGCCAGAGCCAGTCCGCACAGGATGGTGGGGTGCGCCTTTCCGTGGTCCAGCGTGTTTGTTCTGGCCAGGAGCCGCTTGATAAAGAAGTCATAGAATCCCTTGCCGTGGCCGAGACGCCTCAGGAGCCCAGTCTGAGGGTCGATGTCGAACGCGACCCCCGGCACGAGGATGAGGTCTAGAGGTGAATCCAGATGCGCAGGCTCCATGCTACTCCCCAATATCCGCTGCCTTTCGTGAACGGTAGCAGCGTCAATGCTGGGGATGCCCCATTTGTCCGGGCGCAGAGACTCGTAGTCCCGGAGGTCTCTCAGGCGCACCATATCCATGACCCTAGGTGGTGACTCTTCCGGCGGGAAGGGGGACTTGTGCAGGTAAGGGACGTAGACCTGCTTCCCTGACGCGAGAGCGTCGCGGACGATGGCGTCTGTCTGGACCTCGGCCGAGGGCATGGAGAGGAAGATGCTGATGCGCTGGGCATCTTCGTACGGCTTGAATGACTTCAACGTCTCAAACACCAAGCGGCCTATCCAGCGCGCTGTCAGTCATGCCTCTTCGGCAGTGCAAGGATTGGAGCGAGCTGAGTGGATCTGACTCTGAGTTGTGACGGAATCATGGCCGATCCCCGACAGCTTGGTCTTCATGAGAGACCTGAGCTGCTGCTTTGCAGCGATGAGTGAGGCGCCCATGGTGACGTGGCTTTCGGGCAGAACAACACGAGGGTCTTGTTATTGTCAGAGTTGCCTGGAGCCCCGTGTTCCAAAACGAGACGGCTGGTCCAGGCTGCTATGATGGTATCGAAGCCATTCGCGGGAACGTCTCAATCAATATCACCGGCCCGCCCTAGCAGATCTCCGAAGAGTCATCCAAGAGTTCCCCACAGCCAAGGTGTGTCTCGGTGTAAGCCCCACAAAGATCGACCAGTGGGTGAGTTAGTTGTGCTCTCGGCAACCATCGCTCACGTGCGGCAAGACAAACTCAGGGGGATGCCGCATTTTCACAAGACATGTGCCATCAATTTGTAGTTGATGACGGCGTACATCACCTTGAGGGGTACGAAGGGCTGCGTGCCCTGGCTCCTGGGCAAAGCCACAATCTCCCGTCGCCCGTAGACACTTGATGCGATCGTGCCACCTGACGGTGCTTGCAAAGCGCCGAGAGCTGCCAGCAGGAGAATATTGGCGGATGCACCTGCTTCAGGTTGGTGGTTTGCCAACCAGCCCGTCTGGGTCCGGCTGCTGAGCGAATGAGCGACGATAAGCCATCGGCTGCCAAGGGCGCGGCATGCCACCCATGATGGCTGTCGTGACTTTGCCGCGGCCTGAATCGGGTTTAGCAGGCCCGGGATGTGGTAATTGGACTGCCTGGCGAAAGGCCTCATCCGCCCTCATGTGATTTCGCGAATGGTAGCAGAGCCCCGACGGCGTGCAGTCTCGGGGCAGGCTGCAACCCGCCCCTCTCCCCCAGCTTTTTCCCTCGGCGATGAGCACGTATCGAGCAACCTCCGGCCGTAGGGCCCTTGTCAACAGCGCCTCTTTCTGGGGGACCGTCTCCAACGAGCCCCAGAAGATGGGGGATTCTGGCAACCAACTGGGTCACGAAGAGGGAGATGTCCGACGATCGATCGTATGTTTGGATTGGTCGACGATTTGGAATGATGCGCAACATGGCTCCCCGCCCGGACGTTGGTCGAGACCCCTGGTCTGACTCGGGCCTGGGCCAGGGCATCTGAATGGCCTGGCGGTTGCATTCGGTAAGTGCTCCTAGCGGCAGACGGCGGATTTGGGTATGCTACAGGTAAGGCCTCCTCTGGAAGGGCTTGATACGTACACACTTCTTCGCCTTCACATGGGAAGTTCTGCTCGCTGAACCGAGCTGAAGACCGACTCCCGAGTCCCCCCTGGGCATGCATGCTGCTTGCCGTCGGGTTCCCTAGGGATCAGGGATCCCAACAAATGCCGCGGGAAACTGGGTGAGTGAGAGCGACACTGATAGAGTTCTCACCTACCTCCCGTGCTATCTACCCGCACAGAGGTACCTCGACGTCTCACCCACCCGCGTGCGCAGTCATCTGGGGATTGCTTGGGTCGCCTGGGAGGACCGGTCTGGCCTGGCGCGCGCCCAGGACACCAGAGCAAAAAGGGGCAAGACGCCAAGACGAGAGCTACAACGGGGTACAAGTAATTACATGTGAGGGAGAAATGGCGGGCGGTGCCTTGTCTCATGCTGGTTGGTGTGGAAGACGGGCTGAACCATGAGGCTTCTGTTCCGAGTGCCCTGTGAGACGAGCCAACTGTTACATCGGACCAGATGGGAGGAAACACATGTTCGATGGCAAACGCTTGGAAAAGGGCAGCGATCCTGTGTCTCAGGAGCTGGCCCCTCTGGGTTAAGCCACCCGACAGGGGTCTGGAGCTAGGTCCTGGGCTGCTGGGTTGTGCCTCCCCAGCAACGCTGCTGCGAGCCCTTCCAGCCTTCCTTCCTCAGGTACGTACCTACCTGCATCCCGAGTAAGTGCATGTACAGAAGGCTTGGCTGTACTTGGACTGGCTGGGGGCTCACACGCCTCTCCAACCAAATGCAATGCGCTGGCGAGACGTCATGACGCGTGAGATCATCCTGCCTTGAGTAGCATAGCAGACAAGAAATACGAAAATGTATTCTTCAGGCAAATAAAAGAGGTTCCTGGGGCGTTGGGTGGTGCTGTCGTTGATGTCAGAGGGCGCCGGGAGTGAGAGGGTAAGGTACAGGGCATCCTGCGGTACACGTACCTTCAACTCCTCGCATGTACCTGGTGGGGAAAGAGAACCCCAGCAACGTCACACGTCCCTTCCCCAATAGAGCAGGGGCAGGGAGGGAGCTTCAACGACGAAGCTCGAGCCAACAGAATGCCCATGTCTCCCCTCCTTCTTTTTACCTCCAGCCAGCAGCCCTGGACGGACCAGCGCGCCTACCTTATCCTTCCCGTCCCGCATCTTGTGCCTTGTGCCTCAAAAGTGCAACAAGGTCCACCGGAAAAGGCCAAGAAACCCCAAGGACTCTGCCTGCCTTGCTGCCATAGACACATTCAAAACCTCCTCTCCCTGCCCTCCCCGGATTCCCCATCCTCCTCCTCTCTCCCCCCCTCCCTCGCTTTCAACCACCATCGCCACTGAATCACCTCCAGTAGGCACCCCCCGCCGTCTTCACCCTCAACGCCGCCTCGAACCCTCCTGACACCCCTCCGCGACCTGATCGAACCGCTTCCACGACCGCCATCATGACGAAGCCAGCTCTTCCCAAGATGCAGGCCAAGGGCCCCTTCTCGGTCACCCTGCCCGATGCGAAGCCCGTCGACGGCGAGACCATCCCGCGACGACTGCCCGCCTCCGTCCCCGACCTGGCCACCAAGCCCGGCGGCACCGTCTCCACAATCTACGAGCTCGTCAAGTACAGCGCCGCCAAGTATGGCAAGTCCAAGTGTGTCGGCTCCCGCAAGCTCGTCGACACCCACATCGAGACCAAGATGATTAAGAAGAAGGTCGATGGCGAGGAGCGCGAGGTTGAGAAGAAGTGGACCTACTTCGAGCTGAGCCCCTACGAGTACATCTCCTACGAGCAGTACGGCCAGCTCACCCTCCAGATCGGTTCCGGTCTGCGCAAGCTGGGCCTTGCCGCTGGTGACCGCGTCCATCTCTTCGCCGCCACCAGCGCTCACTGGCTCGCCATGTCCCATGGCGCCGCCTCTCAGTCCCTCCCCATCGTCACCGCCTACGACACCCTCGGTGAAGAGGGCCTCAAGTACTCCATGGTCGCCACCAATGCCAAGGTCATCTTCCTTGACCCTCACCTGCTCCCTACCCTCGTCAACGTTCTCCATGACGCCAAGGACATCCAGCACGTCGTCTGGAACAACCAGAACCAGATCAACGACGAGCACGTCCAACTGCTCAAGTCCACTCACCCCCATGTCAGCATCCTGAGCTTCGAGGAGCTGCGCAAGCTCGGCGAGGAGAACCCCTTCGAGCCCACCCCTCCTGCCACCGAGGATCTCTGCTGCATCATGTACACCTCCGGCTCCACCGGAACTCCCAAGGGTGTGCCCATCAAGCACCGCCAGGTCTGCGCTGCGAGTGAGTTCGTCCTCTGTGAAATTTCGGGAACAGGTACTAATCAATCAACTCTGTAGTCGCTGGTGTTACCCCCATCATCGCGCCTCACATCCAGCCTGGTGACGGTCTGCTCGCTTACCTGCCTCTCGCTCACATTCTTGAGTACGTCTTCGAGAACGGCGCCATCTTCTGGGGTGCCGTTCTTGGTTACGGCAACCCCAAGACGCTGTCTGACAGCTCTGTCCGCAACTGCCTTGGCGACATTCGCGAGTTCAAGCCCTCCATCATGGTCGGTGTGCCGGCTGTCTGGGAGACCGTGAAGAAGGGCATCATCGCCAAGGTTAATGCCGGCAGCCCTGTCGTCAAGGCCATGTTCTGGAACGCTCTCTCTCTCAAGGCTACTATGATGAATATCGGCATCCCCGGCAGTGGAGTCCTCGATTCCGTGGTTTTCAAGAAGCTCAAGGAGGCTACCGGTGGCCGCATGAAGGTCTGCATGTCTGGCGGTGGTCCTATTGCCAAGGAGACGCAGCATTTCATCTCCATGGCCATTGCTCCCATGATTATCGGCTATGGTCTGACGGAAACCACCGCCATGGGCTGCCTGATGAACCCGTACGAGTGGAATACCAACAACATGGGCGCCATGCCCGCGTCCGTCGAGATCAAGCTCGTCGATTTCCCGGATGCCGGCTACTTTGCGAAGAACAAGCCCAACGCCCAGGGCGAGGTCTGGATCCGTGGCCCTGCGGTCCTGAGCGAGTACTACCAAAACCCCGAGGAGACCAAGGCAGCCATCACCGAGGACGGCTGGTTCAAGACTGGTGATATCGGCGAGTTCGACAGCTCGGGTCACCTGAAGCTCATTGATCGCAAGAAGAACCTGGTCAAGACTCTGAACGGCGAGTACATTGCTCTGGAGAAGCTCGAGTCCATCTACCGCGCCGCCCCCGTTGTCGCCAACATCTGCGTCTACGCCGAGACGACCAAGGCCAAGCCTATTGCGATCATCGTCCCGGCCGAGCCTGCTCTTCTCAGGCTTGCTGAGTCCATCGGCATCAGCGGCGGCACTCTGGAGGACCTTGTCCATGACAAGAAGATCAACAGCGCTGTCCTGAAGGAGATGCAGAACGCCGGCCGCGAGGGCGGACTCTCTGGCATTGAGATCATCGAGGGTGTTGTCCTGTCCGACGACGAGTGGACCCCCCAGAACGTATGTTATCCATCACCCTGTACTGAAAGCCCGTCGTTGCTAACCTACTCTCTCAGGGTCTTGTCACGGCCGCCCAGAAGCTGCAGCGCAAGGTCATCCTTGAGAAGTACAAGGCTGAGGTCAAGAAGGCCTATGGCGATGCGTAGACATGCTCTGCTGTTCCCGATCTAGCTCTTGTCTGGATGCAGCCACGATGCCTATGGAATAATCTCTTCTCGAAATGAAGAGAGCGGGTGCTGTCCGAGAGACACGGATGCCTTGCTTGTCACGTCTGTTTGTGTTTGGCCTTGATTTGCTTTTGATATCCCCGGATGCCGGTTCAGCATGTCTTTGTGCGGATTGGCTTCAAATTCCCTTTTCTCTGTGTCACGTGTGAGTACGATCTAAGCTGCTCGACAGTTGAGGTGTGCTTGGATAGGGACGAAGTTTTCGCGAGGGTCCAGTGACAACTCTCTCGGAAGTCTGACTAGATAGTTCAATACATCTCCCGTCACTTGAACATTTCTGCAGCTTGCCATCTTCACGGGGTCTCGGTAGTATCGGAAGCCCCGGGGCCGGCCGTCTCGGTCCTTTGCCTAGCCCGCGAACAATTCGAGATGACGACGCCGTGGGCCTGGAGGAATTGGCGCCGAGGCTGCCGAGATGTCAAACTAGCAGAAGCAGGGTGTCTTCGGAGGACTGCCCGGCTTGACCTCATTGCCAGATTCGAAGGCATTATTAAAATTGCCGCTGGCCCGGCTCTAAATTTAGGGAGCCGTGAATGGCATGGAACCGCGTATTCAACCATCTCACGGGGAGTACGACGCAATGCGACGTTTGTCATCAGTCTCCTCCACGCGGGTGCGAATAGACAGTCCTGAACCTAGGGACTTTGATTCCCCGTTCCCTAATATATGTTCTCTCTCCCTCCTCCTCCGTGGTACGAATGCTGGGTGCTCGGGCCACAACTCGCTCAGGACTGCAGACTCACACGAGGGGGGGGAGGGACAGTCGGAAGGTTGAAAAGAAAAGTCAATTGCGCCTGATGATCACTGCTTTGCGCCGCCTCTATGGCTAGAGGGTCTGGTGAGGTGTTGCTGCTTTCGCGCCTTCTTTCCTCCGCCATGCCGTGTTTTCTGTTTCCTCTTCACTCCCATCCGAACTCGTGCCCTGCCTGGGCAGGGCGATGCCGGGCAGGCCCGTCTTTCTACGCTTCGGGTCCCGCGGTCTTGCCCGTGCTGTCGCCCGCCTCTGGGTCCCGCGCCGGGCACAACCGGCTGGGCGGGCATGTATTCCTCCCTTCGCGACCGTAGAGCGTGCTCAGACCAGGCCGTCGTACAGTGAGAGGGCCGAGACGATGGTCTCGTCGCGTTTGCTGCCCTCCTTGAACTCCTGGAGGTCGAGGCTGCCGTTCTCGTCCTTGTCCATCATGCGGAAGATCTTGCGGACGCGCTTCTCGGGGGTGTCCTCGTCCTCAGGGAGCTTAACCATGGAACCGACCTGGGAGGGATCTGGTCAGTTTCTTTCTTCTCTGAAGCTTGGGGGCCCGTGCCCCGGGAAAACCCACCATCTTGTAGATCGCCTCGACGATCTGGAGCATCTCGTCGTAGCTGATCTTGCCGTCGCCGTCAATGTCGTAGAGCTGGAAGGCCCAGTCGAGCTTGTCCTCCATCTTGCCGCGGCTCGTAACGCTGAGGGCGCAAATGAACTCTTTGAAGTCGATGGTGCCGGACCTGTCGCTGTCGAAGACGTTGAAGACGTAGTCGGCAAAGGAGGAAGGGTCGCCGAAGGGGAAGAACTGGCGGTAGATCTTTTGGAACTCCTCCTTAGTGAGGGTGCCGGAGGGGCAGTCCTTGAGGAAGCCTGGATGTCGTCAGCTTGTCCGAGTCCCGCGACGCGCAGACTTGAAGGGGGCACGCACCCTTATACCATTGTTGCAGCTCCTTCTTGTCGAAGTGAGTCGACTTTTGGAGTTCGTTCAGCTGCTCCTGGGAGAGCTTGGACTGGCTGTGGGTGGGAGCACGATGTCAGCCTTTTGTGCCTGCCGAGCCCATGACGTAGGCGTGGCGCCCAGGAACGCAAAAGACCGCACACTTGCGCCGGTCTCGATTATTGGACATTGAGGGATCGCGGTGGCAGGAGGCTGCCAGGAAAACCGACGATGCCGGTGCGCCAGGCGCAGGGTCACGAGAGCGGGGGTCCTTACGATTTGCCCATGGTTGTTGCAAGGGTATCAGGCTAGGCGATCGATCGGGAGTATGTATGTATAGAGACTGAGAGAGTCGCAATGGAGAGAAGAGGTTGTCGCTGGGAAGAGAGTTACTCGCGCACTCTGTGGTCGTCGGATATGTCGCAGGCGATCGGTGGGGACAGACAGGCTGACGTCGAGGGAGTGATTGTTGTGTTCGCTCAGGGAGCGCGCAAGGGGGGTGTGATGCTGGCTTGGCACCCAGGAAAGATCGCAGCAGGACAGGGAGGTTTGGCGGGCGCCACCCGTCTCGTCGTCTCGTCGTCGGGCGCGAGGAAGTGAAGGGTCGTCGGGTTGTTTGTCGAGATATTCGAGGGCGTGGCGGCGAATAATGCTTTGAAATCAGCTGCGGGCTGCGATACGATGGGCGACGGTCTCGGGTCGAGGTGCGTGGTGTTTGTTGGTAAGGGGTGGGTTGTGAGATTGGACGTAATAATGGGCAGCAGGTCTACTGCATGCAAGGTGTTTCGGAAGAACCAGGGAGAAATGCAAGGAGGATGGTGAGTGGTTCTTTGGGGGAGAAGAAACCCGTGACGAAGTCCTACAGTCGGGCGGTGGGATGGGGTGTGATGGGGTGGAGGAAGCGCCGAGGGGCGGACGGGCGGGGAGACCTCGTTCACCTCACTGGAAGTTGGAGGGGCCATGGTGAGGTCCAGAGGAGAGCCCCGCGCGCGACACTGGACCTCCTGAGCGCGGGACACTGGAGGGGAGGTGGGTCCAGGACGCCGGAGCCCGGGGGTCCCGTGAGGGTTCAGTCTCACGCCGCCGTCTGAGTGCTGTGGCGGGATGGCGGGGCGGGTGGCTCACTGAAGCCTCCACCGCCACTGTCCACGAACCCGCAACTTGGACCTTGCAACAACCCGATTGTCCCTCGTACCTCGTACTGACCGCTGGGAATACGAAACCCAACCGATCATTCAATGGAGCACAAGGAAAGTGACCCGAAAACAATGCTAATATTCGAACTTCTAGAATCCGCGTTGGAAGCTCCCCATTCAGGCCGTCGCATCGGTGCCATGATCTGTTGAAGTGCCCCTGACTTGGAACGGCGTCTCGGTGTGACAATCAGCAAGGTCGACGAAGCAACTGGGCCGTTGATCGCCCCATCCAATCCAACCCGTATTCTTGGTTGTTGGACGCCACGTTGAGGACTAACCGCCGAATCAGCGGCATCAAGTTGTAGATAACCCGGTCGAATCTTCAACTGACAGCACCTATATTCAGAGTGAGTTCAGAAGGTGAGTTTCTTGGTGGACTGCGAAGCCTGAGTGCATGCTGATAGAAAACCCTAGAAACAGAGAAGAGATGCCCGCTTCCCGCGCTCAACCAAAACCATGCCGTGTATATGTTCCCTCGTTATAGAGCGACAAGTCCAAACAAAACACCACGACCCCTACCAAAGACACCCGGCTAGGCGAACAGCAGCTCCTTCCGCTGCCCCTCCAAATCGCAGCACGAGAACCTCCAGAGGTGCTTCTTCGACGGGATGTAGAACCAGTTCAGGATCAACACGATAAACCAGGGCGTTTCCGGAAACGTCTTGAGCTCACCATTCTCGAACGTCTTGTGGTGATGCGACAGCACGTACGGAAACCACTTGGTCTAACGAGCAGAAATGGTCAGCATACAACGTCCATCTCGGCCATATCGAACTAGCAGGGCTTACCTTGACACCGGGGGCATCAACGGTCTCCAGTACCCTCTTCCCAAGCCTCTTGTTCACCGCCTCCCAGTCCACATCCGGGTACTTATTCAGCCCCTTCAGCGTCAGGATCTCATCGCTCAGATGCTCCGACAGCACCTTGCCAAAGTCATCGATGATGGCCACAAGCTTCTTCCCATCGTACTTCTCCTCGCCGCTCTCCACCTTCTTCAGGTAAGCATCATACTGCGCCAGGCCGCTCGTGAAAGCCTCGTGCTGCTTGACATTGGCTTCCATGATGCCCTTCTCCCCCGACACGTTCTCGATGTCGGGGAAGAAGCTGTCCTCTTCCAGCTCGTGGTGCTCGTGCAACCCGAGAGACCAGACGGAGGCGAACTCGCAGAACTCCAGCTTGTCGGCGTCCGTGCCGAGCTCGCTAACCTTGATGGCCTGGTGGTAGATGGTGTTGATGCCGCGGAGGAAGACGTTGTGGATGGCCGTCATGTCCCAGACGATGGCGTCGAGCCCCTGGCGCTTCTTGTGAGGGTCGATGCCCTGCACATACGTCAGCGATTGAGCGCCGCCGCGACGCTGCTCCGGCGAGACATACCTCGAATCCGCCGTGTTTCGCGCTGATGAGCGGGAACGGGCCTTCTGCCCAAGGCTTGCCTCCGACGGTCATGATGGTGCTGGTGCTGTTGCTGGTGATCGTGACGTAAGTTTCCTGCTCGATGGGTGCCTGAGGCTCTGTCTGCAGAGGATCGTCCAGAAGCTTGATGCGTCGAAGGGGATGATGATCAGAGTGCTGGACAGCCCGGCCTCGCCCCTGAACTGGTAACCGGGCCAGCTTTAAATATGTTTCCATCCTTCCCACATGTGGCCAGGAAACAGGGAACCAACCCTCTCCTTTCATCTCTCGCCCAGATTGGACCGAGGAGGTACGGACGGTATCGCCAACACGGCATCCAGACGTACCAATGCGCGTGAGACTGAACGAGCTTAGTGCTGACAGGCCCTGAATCTCCGCGTACCTAGAAAACGCTCCAGTCGAGCCTCCAACGGCCTGGGCGATCCACAGCCCCCCCGTGGCCTCGGGACGTATGCCTGATGAAGCCAAGCCCGTCCGCGCGGACGGGATGGTAATCGGGTAATCGTGATATGTGATCTCGGCCTAACCCGACCGTCCTGGACGGTGATAGGATTTGATTGGCGCACTGCGCTTACACACAACTGCCCGGAGAGTTTACTTGTATTAGTTCAACTACTAGCGACTTGACTCTTTCACCTGAAAGGCACCTCTCATCCCTCAGCCACCGGAAGCGTGCTGGTCCGTCGCCTTGCGGCTTGGACGTGCTGAGGTGACAAATAGATGAGCAAGCTCATCGCGGCCCGATTGTAAGAGCCCTACTCACTGAGAGATGGCTGACCAAAAGAGGGAGCCCAATGGCCCAGGTATGGAATAAGTCGTCAACACATCCAGTCGCTGCGCGGGTGCCACTTTCGTCATCCAGGATGGAGGGCCAGCGGCGGGTGGGAGTTCCGTTGCGGGTGGAGCACTACAGGGCTGAAAGATGCCCTGCAACGGCGGGTTTGGGGGCCCATTGCTCATCCCGGTTCAGGGGTCTGGCAGGGCTGTATTATTTGCGTGAACGCTGATTTGCGGCATACACGAACTCCACTGAAGTGGCCCGGGGTGGATGTCGTCTGCCGTCAGCTTGGGACCAGCCTTGGAAGTCTGGATGGTCCCCGCTTGCGCTGGTAAATGTCCAAAATTCGATTGCCTGCTTTTCTATCGTACGTTTCATTGGGTCAAAGCCGAGACCTGTCGGACGACGCAGGAGGGCACATCTCGAGTAAGAGGGGAAGTAAATGGAGGGTAGGGTAGATGTGCACGACGTCCCATCCGGAGTGAGCGACTCGCCTCTCCCTGTTCGGCAACGCACTTAGGTATCTGGACAGCCTACTCAGGCTACAGACGCTCGCGCTGACACAAGTTGACAAGGTAGATTTAGAAACACATGTCAGCATTGGCAAGGATCAACCATCGTCTATCAACCCTGGGACAGCTTTGGCACGTGCCATGGTGGAGAGAGACCATCTTGGCCGAGATCGCGACAAATATATGCTGAAGAAAGCATCTTGCTGGATTGCCTATCATGCCCTTCGTCCCGCCCTCCATGCCTCGAAGCCCAGTATCGACATGAAAAGAAGACCGACCCGTATAGCAAGAGGAAATTTCAAACGACGCAGTAACTCCTTCCATCGCCGTACAGTTCAGTGAGGGAGCGCAAGTGACAAAAACCCACGCCATGCACGCCATGCCCATGTTCCATCCATCCCCCTCTTTCAAGTCGTCATCAGGGCCCGGGGGACGCTCTGGTCCCCGAGCCTCTGTTGTAGATGCCCATTAGCCGACCACAGCTTTCATGCTGAGGCTCTCCAGAAACCCGCCCAGGTCCTCCTTGCGGACTTCGACCACGCAGTGCTCGAAGCTGTCGATCCTAACCCGCGCGTTCGTCTCTCCCACGACCTCCTGGAACGCCGAACCAAATTTGTTCAGTCCATAGCCCCGTTCGCGCTTCTGTTCCTCGTCCTCCTCGTCCTCCGATTCCGAGTCGTCATCAGACGCCTCAGACTCGGTCTCGAGTTCGTCATTGTCGAAATCGTCCCCATCGACATCCTCGCCGGCCTCGCGACGTGCTTCGAGACGCGCCGCCCGCTTCTGCTCCCTGAGCATGGCCTTGTTGCGTTGCGACTCCTGCTTCTTGTTGGCCTTTTCCTCCTTGGCCGTCTGGCGTTTCTTCGACGCCTCGCGGTCGAGGAATGCCGTGTCCGGCCCACCACCACCGCCAGTCCCGACAACGACGTACACGCCGCGCTTCTCGTTCAGGCTCGCCACCACAAGGGGTGTGCCACGCCCGCCGTGCGACAGGCGGCCCGTGGCGTCCTTCTCCTGTTCAACGAGCGCCTCGCCCACCCACAGAGAGAGCTTCGTCAGCGCGGCAGGATGCGTGAAGAGAGAAACATCCGGTCCATCCTTGACGACGCACAGCCGGAACGCGCGAAGGTGCTTGATCTGCTTCTTGTTGATGAGCGAAGTGCCCGTGCGGTAGATGGCGCGGTGCAAGAACTGCGCCGTGGGAAGGCCGGCCTTGAGAGCATCGATGCTGTGATCCTTGTCAGTTCTCGGTATTGCAATGCCAGGGTTCTCGGCGACTTACTTCTCCAGCGCATCGTAGGCTTCCCAAAACCGGGCGACCCATTCCTCACCCTGCGCCGCGGCGTCCTCGTCGTCAGCGTCCGACGTGGCCTCGATGGCTTGCGTGCCGTCATCACCGGGCTTGCCAACCTCCAGCAAAGCGCCCAGAATGACACCGACGTCTTGCGCGCTCAGGGTTGCTCGCCAACCCCAACTCCTGACAAAACCCCAGCCATCCTTGGCGCCGGCACGATCCTTTCCATCCGTGTCTATGGATGGAACCATGTCGTCTAGGTTGTAGAGGGAAGCATACTTGAGAAGCTTCTGCCGCAGCTCGCGCTTGAGCATCATGTCCATGTGCGTGTAGTTCTGTTTGCACTGAACTAGGCTCACACCCATCTTGGCCAGCAATTTGTGCAGACGCTTGAGGCCCGTCTCGCTCCAGGTCTTGAGCCGCGAGAAGAGATAGGGCGAGTGCAGCATGCTGTCGTAGAGGCTCCAATGCCGGATTAAGAGGAATCTGGGCTCTGGCGACAGTCGGATGGACGTGTCCTCCGGGCTTCTGGCGGTAGTAGGGATGATGCCTGTGTTCTCGACCGCGTTCCGGGGGTTGCTGACATCGGGCGGGTTGAGACGTCGGACTTCATCTCGCAGAAGCTGTCGGATTCGTGCGCCACGAACGCCCATCCACCCGGTGCCGTGGCCTCGGTCAGAGCTGCGCACTGGCACCGCAATGCCGGCAGATGATCGGCCGTATAGCTCCATAGATGTGACGCCGACAATGGTGAGCCACAAGAGATCATTGTCCTCGCGGCCGAGCTCCGAGGCCAGCGAGTACATCATCGAAGATATGGGTTCTGAGAACGACCCGCCGATTTTGTAGTACTTGCGCAGAACGGTTTCGTTTTCTCTCCTCATCCGCAGGAGTCGGCGCCGCAGAGTGCCTGCAGAGGGTGCGGGAGGCAGCTGTGCTGCCGATGGTGGTTCTAGAGGATCACTAGAGACCACCATGTCTGCATCCCGCAGAGAGAGCAGACCGCTTCGCTGAGGCAGCCTTCGCGGCGATGTTGGAAGTGATGTGGACTAATATAGCAAGTCAGTAACTTCTTTGGACTTTGTTCAAGCCAGGGGAGGTAACCCACGGAATTGCTTCTCCTGCGCTGCGCGGGGCGATCTTCGTCTTCACTGGATTCGTCCTCCTCCCTGTCGGACCAGCTTTTTCTCTTCTGGCCGGCACGGGCAGACTCCTCGGAGAAGAGGTCTTCCTCATGCTCATCATCGCTTTCGCCAAGTTCCTCGCCATCATCCTCAACGTCAGGCATGTCCAGTAACGCCAGATACGCCCTCCCTTCGACATCCAAGTTGTCTTCGATGTCGCCGTCGTCGAACACGATGATGCCACCCTTGCCGGGGGTGTAAGCACGGTCGATGCGGCCGCCTTTCACGCCAGGCTGGTATCTCATGGACAGGTCTGAAGCATCTTCCGTCTCTGGCTCGGGAGGATACCCGCCAAACACGTTGCCCAAGTTCCACGGCCGATGCGCGTCCATGACCCAAACCTCAACACCAGAAAACGATACTTCTCCGTCCTCGGGCTCCAATCCCAGAAGACTACCCAAGTCAACCATGCCTCCAACACCCAGACACACCACGACGCCGCCACTGCCTCCATTGGACTCCATCATGGGCAGGACCAAGTCCCGGCCGGCGCGTTCGAGGTCGGCATATCCGGCGATTGGCTGGATCTTATGCGGGATGTAGTCGTGTTTCAGCAGTCGAGTGAGGATGCGACATGCGCAGAGGGAATCGGGTTCGAGCGCGACGAGAATTAGGACGGGGGGCGATAGAGGGTGACGGGTGCTCTGGAGGTGCAGGTAGAGCTTCGATACGAGCGAACGCGGCAGATACATCGCTAGGATCCGGACGCGTGTCGGTTAAAGCTGGAAGAATGCATGGGTTGTGTTGAAGTCTGTTCAAGCAATCGCATTCACGAGGGAGGAGGGATTCGAAGACCGTGGTGTACTTCCAGGAGCACAGATCTCTATGGCGATGATCTGGAGGCGGTGGTGGGATGTCGCGACTTTAATGGGCGCGATGCATTGGAGACGCGTGCTGTGGTGGGCGTAAATCTGCTAAATGCGATGTTGGAGTGCAGAGGAGGAGCGTAGGCGATGTTTACTGCACAGAGGGGAGTGTGCCGTTGAAGAACACAGCAGCGTGTAGTAACGGGGGAATGGGAGGTACAAGAGTTGGTGGTGGTGTTGTTGGCGGAGGAGATGTCTTGGTGACCCGCGCTTTCTCGACGCGGTCGTGCATAGAGCTTGACGCGACTCCATTTTCCTACGCCACTTAAAAAAAAGACAGTGGCGGCGCGGAACGCTCCTTGGCTCCTTCCACGCTATGGTGACAGCCACACAGTGCTCCCGGGTCAAGTCCAGAGCATCGCTGCACTGTCAAGTTTCATCCGGCGGGAAAGCACCACCGACTGACGTTGGCTGCCCTGATTTTAGAAGCATCAGCCGTTGTCGCGGGCGCTCTTGGCCACTGCGGAATGCTCTCTTGTGACATCCATCCATCCAACACGGCTCGCACGCTGACAACGCCTCGTCCCTCGACTCTCTCAGATATTCACGACTTTACGTTGTCCAGACTAATGCAAACCCCAGCGTATCTCCCTTGCTCCCCCTGGCAGAACAAATGCCACTTGTTTTTCATTCCCGAGTCATCGTACCGATTCACAACCAACGGAGCATGGCCACCAACCGTCCTCGATGCACCTCCATGGAGTCCACCTCTCTCACCCTGATGGCTGCTCCCCGGTTCCTCGACTCCGACGACATGCATCACCATGAGAGTCCATGTCATGTTAATTTGACGGCTGCTTCCATCCCTTTCGTACTATAAGGTACTTCTAGCCTAGCACTCGGACCCTGTCTTTCCCTCAAGCCTCAAATGCAGTCACTGCTCGAAGGGGCAAAGCGCATGTCAACCAAGCATGCTCGCCGGACATCAGATCCATGGTCTCGCCCTCTCTCTCTCGCTTCCTAAGCCAGTGCTGTAAATAGGAGCGGAGCATCATTGCCAACACATCACTACGTGTGTGGCTACACTACTCACACATATCTGAATGGCGTCGGACATGCTGTGCCTGTGCCTCGGGCCAAGAACCAACACCTCAATGGGGCACATTCGGAACTCGGACTTGAGGACGGGCCCCACGACCCTGACCAGTCCTCAATTTCTCGATTGCCTCGATTGTCTCTCATCACCTACTCCTCCATGTCGTCACGGAACATGCACTTGATGAGCGGTATTGTCGGTACACCACAGCCTGTCAGCCGACCTGCCGTCTCAATAGGTCCAACGGTTCCCGGCCTATTACCATACGGAACAGCCCACCACCCTGGAGCAACACGCGAATCGGCCGGCAGCTCTCGAGAACGGTAGAGGTGATCGTCCGGTGGTGGTATCAGCCCAGCAATTCGGGTCGTCGCCTGCCTGCATAGCAGATGCAATAGCCCCAGACGCCACCACCACCACCCAACCACCCAACCACCCTGAATTGTCCCGACACTCTGGTTCAACGATGGCCCGCCGTTCTTGACTTGAACTCCAGCAACCCCTACCGAATTGCGCTTACCACACTTCAGGTCTCACTTATACTCCTAACGTATTTGTTCTCTCGAGGGCTGGGCAGACGGAGAATCGAATATTTGGTGTTCCCCAAGACTGGTTGCGGCTGCAAAGGAGAGATCCCCCCCGCCGTCGTGTGCCACAACAGCAGGAACTGCAACAGGAGGCCTGCATTACTGTTCCGCAGCTATGGACTCGGATGTCTTGTTGTATGACAATGAACCCGGCCAACCGGACTCGCATGCAGCACACAATGCTCAGCAGGATGGTCCGGAGGGCGTACTCGGATTCTCGGACTATGACAGCTCGCTGGCATCATCTGGTTTCACCTCTCTTGCGTCCTATGTTCTCCGTCACTCCCATGAGGACGGCCGGTATGAATATTATGCCTGCCATAGTGAGGAACTCCAACGCTGACAACAGCTTGTCAGTCGATACCAATCCTTCAGGCGGGGCAGCTACCCGCTTCCCAATGACAATATTGAGCAAGAACGTGAAGAGATGAAGCACATGATGGTCAAGCGACTTCTTGACGGCCAGGACTTCTGCTCCCCCATAAGCAATAACCCGCAGAAAATTATCGACATTGGCACCGGAGTCGGCCTGTGGGCCATCGATGGTACGTAGAACCCCCCGTATCCCTCGGTTACACTGGCCTGACCGATGAGGTTGTCAGTCGCCGACAAGTTTCCCAGCGCTCAGGTCGTCGGTGTCGACATGAGTCCCATTCAAAGCTCCATTGTACCACATAATGTCGTGTGGAGAATAGACGATATACAGAATACGGAGTGGTCTCCGCCGTACTCGGATGTCGATTTCATCCACATGAGATCTGTTATTGGAACGCTGTCACAGCCTGTCCGGGTCATTGAGTCTGCTTACCGGTAATGTGTTGCCGCGTGTTACCTATGAAACCTATAGAACGGTGCTGACACTTTGTAACAGGAATCTCAAGCCGGGTGGCTGGATAGAATTCCAGGACGCAATGTCAGCCATCGGGTGTGACGACGGTTCCATAGCGAGTGACCATCCCATGCTCAGGTTCACCGACCTCCTCCACGCACACTTCGCCCCAGCTCACCATTGGGACCCCGAACTGACCCAGCGTCTTCCTCCAATTCTTCAACAAATTGGTTTCTCGAAGATTCAAGTGCAGCGACATAAGATACCGATAGGGCCCTGGGCCAGAGAAAGAAACGCACGCGAGCTGGGACTTTTCCTGAGCCAGCATGTCCTGTGGCAATTCATCAAAGCAGTCCTGGTCAAATGGCCCGACATGGGTTTGGCCTCAAAACAAGATGCTGATGTTCTGGAGAGCGAGATCAGAAAGGCCTTTGATGATCCAACCATCCATGCCTATCTTCCCTGGATATCTGTCTGGGCTCAGAAGCCATAACCTGACCTACGGCAAACAGGAGCAACCAGAGTCTCCATCCCGGCGAAGTACTTCGCCTTCCAGCATCAACATGTACACAGTCTTAGCTCGCCGCCATGTCAGAAGTACGGGGATGAAGCAGCACATCGTCCAGTCATGCAACTTTCCCTCGCCATTTCTGACTGGCCCACGACATGCGCCGCCGGGGTAGTGGTACACGACTGCGAGCAGAACATACTGGTCTCCCAACCGAGGGCGCTGCGCTCATCACACGTCACCTCGCACGAAGTGGGCGGCGTCGGCACCGTCCGGTTCAACCTGCTTGATTGTGGGATTCCCTGGGTTCTCTGGATTTCGCGCAGCGATGTCCCTCGTTCGACTCCAACCAGCTGCTTGCGAACCACACCGGCACTGGGACAGACTTGGATGCACGATTCCGGACTTTATCAACTCTCAATCCATTGAGGATCAGACATGGCGCTGTCAAACCTTTCTACCATACGTAACATACACGTCGAAATAGCCATGGTGCCTGACTTCCCGCCAGTCAACAATGACCTGTGTGATGAAATCCCAGACTTGCGATTTCGTCCATCCAAGAAATCGTGTGAACATGGCGAGCGTTATGGACTCGAGACCATTGACGAAGTTCGCCTCAGTCCACTCCCCGATTTCCTTGTGCCTCGCATCTCGCGGCCACTGGTTGATGGGCCATTTATAGGGGATGCGAACGATGTCAACAAATCCAGCTTCCTGCATCAGCTCTGCGGCTCGCCCGCACGTATCCAGCAGGAAGCCAGACTGCGACGCCGCCTGCATCATGTAATTATTCCACTTGGCAAGATCCGAGTTTGGATCAATGCTGCCGTCGTCGCACTTCATGGGGAAATTGATGTCTTGCATCTCAAGCCACCCCCCTGGATTCAGGTTCCTGCAATGTCAGCCGAGAAGCCGCGGAGTGACATGGAGACGACAACTCACTCAAAGGCCTGACGATAAAAGTTTGGCCAGTCACGGAAAGCCCCGGTCATCATCATGCTGTGGATGTAGTCGAATTGTCGGGAAAAGCTCCACTCCTCTTCCAGGTCGTCAATCTCATAGTGGACGTTGGGAGGTGTACTGCGCCGGTCAGCATCAGGTTTGGGTGCCTACGGCACGAGGTCTCGACATACTAGCCAGGCTGGACAGGGGATAGATCAACTCCTATCACTTCGGACTCGGGATGGTCCTCTCCTACAAGGTGTCAATGGAAGCTCTGTGCGGTTGAGTGCCGTGGACATACCGAAATCCATGGTCCATATCCCTGCGACTCACTTAGCCGGCGCCTTCAAGGTTTCTTGGGGGGGATCCGGATGCCTACCGAGGCCGCAACCCACATCAAGTACTCGATGTGGATGGTCAAGCGGTGCGAAGGCGAGGCGATTCTCGAAAGTCAGTTGACACAGCTGATACTGGAATGCTGCCCGACATTGTCAGACCCACGGCATCAACCACCCTTGAGCACGACTGAGCCTAATTACCTTGACGGTCGAGTTCCTCCTAGACGCCACGATGTTGAGTCTCCACACGCATCTGAGCTGCCAAGGCGGGAATGGGCACGCCACATACCTGATCTGTCGGCAAGACATACTTGCCATCCTTGTAGCCGTGATAGATTCGGCCGTTCTCCTCACGCGCTCGGACGACACTGGATCTCAACGAGGCGGTTGACGATGGCCAAGTGTCTGACTGAATTACATATCAGCGTGGATCCCTTCGCAGTGGACACACGGCCTGGCCGGCCTGTTTGCCTACGTCTCCGAGGGCCGAGTCGATGTCGCTATTGTCGAGGATGCTATTAACATCATTTCCGTCAATACTCTAGCCTCAACATCAGCCTCTTGAACAGAAAGGGGTGAGCTAACTGAAACATGGCTTGATGATATCCCACCTCGTCGGGCTCCATGTTGAGGTATTCGGCGTCAGCTCCAGGGGGTGGGAGGACTGCCACCCCTTGCATCTCGGCATCGGGCAGGGTCTCGTCCCATTCCATCATGAGCTTCTCACCAGCCTGCAGGGCGATGGCTGCGGCAAGGTGACGACTGATCCTCCTTGCGATTGCATCCGGATGGATCTGCTGGGGAAAAGCGGAAACGAAGCGCGCCGCCTGAGAGAGAGCGCAACGACAGGCGTACGATGCAGGGCAAGCAAACTCGACAAATCAGGACAGCGAGATGGAGCGAGCCGGGGACGGGCCAGGTATTTGACTGCCTCAATCCAGTTCACAACCCCGGTGCTCCCATCCTCTGTGCGATCCAATAAGTCATGGTCGCCTTGCTCTGCGCCATTCAGCACACGGATCGGCTGTTGTGCCATCTTCGTGGACGGTGCTCGCAAGCGGCCAGGGGGGGGTGTCGAGCGAGACAAAGGACCTACTCAAAAGGCGTGGATGCACAAGACAAGCCTGGCTTGAGCGTGTAACTCGACCTCCAGCAATGACAGAGCCGGACTCGCCGCACCGGACAGGTGTTCGCCCTCGGAGGAACAGATGATCCAAACGGAGGGCAGATTCAGAGATTCCCCCTTCGATGTCGACCGGGCTAGCTGCCCGACTGCAGGTAGCCATGACTTTGGGCTTCACTCGACGCCATCGGACCTGTCAAGCATGTGGAAAGGAACGCCCGACCTCCCTCGGGGCCTTCGGGTGCTTGACGTTTGGCGCCCTCTTGTCACCTCATGCAGGCTCCCTGCTGCCACTCCCGACACATTATCGCCACAGGCGTGTGTTTTGGGAACCGAACTACGCAGGGAAAAGTTTGTCCTGTGTTGGCGAACATGATCCTCACGGGTAGTTGCATGGCGGCAAGGGAAAAGGCCCGTATCTCGGAGGTGGCAGTCAATCAAACGGGGCCGCAAGACACCGTTGCTTGTTGTCCTGGTGCTCCCCTGTCCGAGGAGGACCACTTCATGGGAGGGAGAGGGTAGGATAGGAGGGCTTCCCATCGACCCCGGATCTCACACCCGAGAGGCGCAGCAGTCCAGTACCGGCGCGCCGGAACCAGAGCACCAACTGCAGAAGCAGTTGTGTGCCAAGAGAGCCAACCGCGATCATCAATCAAACAGGGACGGGAGCAAGCTGAGGTCGGAGGTTTGTGGAAGAAGTACCATGAGCAGCCGCGCGACGCGATAGAGTGACCTGAGCTCGCCAGGCCATTTGTTGGCTTTACCGAAAGATGCGGGTTGGCAGGCAAACAAGGCAACCTGCAGCTACTAACGAGGGGGAGGGCTTGACATGCACTCATCCCGCCAGCCTCACCGCACCCCCCTGGCCGCCCTTCTCATGCCCAGAGGCACGGTACAGCAGTGCCTAGCAAACCATTGGCTCTGGGGACGCATGGCTTCCCGTCCAAGCTGTCTCTTCCGCATCATGACCGGGGCATGCTGCGGAAAAGGGGCTGGCCTCAGAGGAAACCTGCCAGCAGAGAGGCTCAAGAGGGCAGTTGAAGAATCCCGAGCCATGCGCGTCAACAGTTTCGACATGCACGTCGTCCAGCACATGCTTGGCATCTTGTTGACCCCTTCTCCGGAAATGGGAAAGGAGAGGGAAAGGGAAAAGGGGGGAAGGGATCTGACAGCAACTTCCGCTATCCGACATCCGATATCAGGGACCGTGGAGCCACCGGAAGAGAGGAGAGCAGGCATCATCCGCGGCATTCAAGGCCTCTCCTTCCCTTTTCTGAAGAAAGTGGCTGAACGTCAGAAGTGAATTTGGCCTGACGGCAACCCGAGGCAAGCCTGCGGCCGCAACGGCGACGACGACAAGGTGAGCCGGGCCTCGACGTGCCGCATTCAGTCACTCGCTCACTCGCTCCATCGGGACCGCGCCGACGCCTTCAGGCATTATTCACCTCGCTCACCCCACCCACTCACTCTCGGAGCCAGGGCAGGCACGCGGTTACGCCTCAGGTAATATTCACCAGGTACATACATGCCTACTGGAGGGCCCCTCGCCGCCCCCGTGCCCGTATCAGCAAAGTGAGTGGCAGCATGCCTTGGCCCGTTCAAAAGCTTCTACTTCTAGTATTCTTGTACTCCTTCCCAGATCTCTAGCCCTCCCGGAACTCTCCCTCTTCCTCGAGAAAACAACACCCCGAACGGATCTGCCACGAAAACACCGACGTCCTTCCCTTCCAGGTTGACACAAAATCTGGGAGAGAGAGCACCCATCGAATGGTTCATCCTTCAAAATCGAACACCACCTATTACCTCCCTGCAGAGAACCCGACACTATGGCACCCTCCGAAGTGTCCAACACCCCCTACTTGGCGACACTGTCGCTGTTCGTCACTATCGCCCTGCTCCTCCTCGTTTCCCTCGTACAGATTTACCGAGGTTGGTACCGCCTCAGACACATTCCCGGTCCTCGCGGGGCCGCTTTCAGCAAGGCATGGATGCTACGTAACACACTCAGTGGAAGCATGCATCTCGCGCTGAAGCGAGCCTGCGATGAGTTTGGTAAGTTGCCCCTATCCCCATCCGCTGAGCGCAACGCCGGGTGTGTTATGATCGACGCCGTTGTCGTGATGTGGCCTTCCTCGTCTGCCCCCTTCCCTCGCAATCAGCGGTCGTCAGCGGCCTCATCCTGCCCTTTCCAGTCCCTGAAGATGCATCCAGCTGGTGTCTCTGGGTAGCGTGGTCGTCCGGCAGGGGCACGGGAGCGGCATGCGAACGCACAGGGGTCCAGACGGGAAGGTCTCAGACACACATGTGCCGTAATCAAGAAACCCCGGCCAACCCTCTCAGGGACGAACTCGTTTGGCTGACCAAAGGCGGTGGGCGGCTGCCGCACGCGGCGACCTCTGCGTCGCCGTTGCGGCGCGCCCGTTCGTCGTTTCTACGATAGGCCCGGTCGTCCGCATCGGTCCCGGCGACCTGGTAACCAATGATTCTGACATCCTCCGCCGCCTGTGGGCAGTTCGCTCGCCCTTCCGCAAGGGCGACTTCTACGACGCCATCCGGTTTGATCCTGCCCGTGACAACATCATCTCCATGAGGGATGACGCCGCCCACAACGAGCTACGTGCCAAGACGGCCATTGGCGTAAGTCTCCTTCCATGTTGATTGCTGAAGATCCGATTTGCTGACTCTGCTACGTCGACTCAGTACTCCGGCAAAGACATCGATGGCCTCGAAGCTGCCATCGACAGCCAGATCCTGGCCCTGGTCAGGCTGGTAGACACCCGCTACGTCTCGACCCCTGACAACTTCTGCCCCATGGACCTGGCGAGGAAGGTCCAGTACCTCACGCTGGACGTCATCACAACCATCTCCTTTGGAGGTGCGTTCGGCTTCCTCGAGCGGGACGAGGATGTGCACAGCTACATCGAGATGACGGAGAAGAGCATGCCGATGATGCTGGTCATGTCTGTGCTTCCCAGCCTCACCGCCGTCCTGCAGTCCCCCCTATTCCGCCGGTTCATGCCCTCGGAGCGGGACCGTGTTGGTTTCGGCCAATTCATCGCGTAAGTCTGCCCTGCTTCCTCAAGTTGCTAGCTAGCCCCCCTTTGCGCTACAACAGCGGACACTTTGTGGCCACGGACGTCCGTTTGCTGATCTTTTGTGACTGTCCAACAGTGTCGCCAAGAAGGTCGTTGCCGAGCGCATGGCATCCGGCAAGGAGCATCGCGACATGCTTGGCTCGTTCCTCGCACATGGTCTTACCCGGGAGGAAGCCGAAAGCGAGGCCCTGGTGCAAGTCATTGCCGGCTCGGACACCCTGGCGACTGGGATGCGCATGACTATGCTCTACCTGATCACCAACCCCGTGGCCTACAACACCCTGGTCAAGGAGATTCGCGACGCAGACGCCTCCGGTCTCATCTCCGCCCCCATCCGGGACGCCGAGGCTCGTCGGCTTCCGTACCTTCAGGCTGTCATCAGGGAGGGTCTCCGTGTCTTCGCGCCCGTCACGGGGCTCATGTCCGTGGTTGTGCCCCCGGGCGGCGAGGTGATGCATGGGATGAACATTCCCGGTGGCACACAGATTGGCTGGACCGCGTTCGGGGTGCTTCGCCACAAGGACGTCTTTGGCGAGGATGCCGACATGTTCCGCCCCGAGCGTTGGCTTGAGGCGCAGCCCGACGAGCTCAAGGCCATGACGGCGCAGTGGGAGCTTGTTTTCAAGTACGGAAAGTGGCAGTGCCTTGGCAAGATCATTGCCTTGATCGAGCTCAACAAGATATTTGCCGAGGTAAGTTGAGCCTACTCACGACATGATGAGCATCCGGGATCTAACAGACACGCAGCTCCTCCGCCGCTTCGACTTTTGCCTCGTCGATCCCACCATGCCTGTCAAGTCGTACTCTGCAGGCATCCACATCCAGTCCGACCTCATGGTCCGGGTCGTTCGCCGCGCTGACTAGGAGACTCGGGCGACGCTTTACCAACACGAAAAGGAGATTTGAGACAGTCTCACAGAAGGGAATCCGCTGGTACCCTTGGGTTTTTCTCATTTCCTACAGTCATTCTGGAGACCGGACCTAATACCAGACGTGCCCTCGGAGGCACAGCACAGCGCGGGAGGACACAAGCAGTCGTTGCATTGCATGGCCTGGGTGCAAGCCAAGACCCAAGGCGAGGGAGGTTTCTTGTGAGCGGCATAGCACTGCGGTCTTTGCGGACACGGAAAACACCACACACAGTATTGCTATCGAGGGGTGGGCGGTCGGTGTTGTGTCCAACGCGCGGGCAGGGGAGGCTGATGTCCAAGATTGCACTCTTCTCCTTTTCTCGTCCTCTCAGCTTCTGCTTGCTTTACCTTTCTCTCTCTCATGACAGTTGGCCAATTTCACATGCAAACAAGTTGTCCCTCGCAAAGCGCCCCCCAGTGACCCAAGCCCGGTGATATCGTCGCCCAGAGAGCGCACACGGAGGGAAGTCGGTGAATCCCTCGGCGTCATGGATCGATAGTCGGCCGGTCGGGCATGACATGCCACGAGGATTGGGGAGTGGTGGCGGCGCTGCAGGTCCGGAACTCGGCCGTTCATCTACGCGAGGGAGTCTGCCCAATGGCGGTTCTTCCTGATGGTGCTTCGCTCACGATCTTCATCCCCCTCTCCCCCCCTTTCTCCCGCCCCCTTTTTGGTGACGAGTGGGCCACCATCACGGGGTGAATATTTCGGTCCATGCTAACGACGGATACGTAGAAACAAGCTTAACCGCCCCCGGCGGCCCATGTCCTCCCCCGCACCTCGGAATGACAAGCACCCCTGTCAGCCGTGAGGCTCGAGCGAGATATCCCCTGCAAGGTACCTGTAGCTGTGAAAGCTGCCGCTGTACCCCGCAGCGATGCCGGTTTCTTTCAGTCTCCTCTCCACAATAAAGCCGTTGGAGTCGGCCCGGAGGCGCTCCTCGTGCATCGCATGATCCATGGCACAGCGCGCGGAGACTACGCTTGCTACCGGCCTTGTCTTCTCTCGTCCATGGTCTGGACTGCGGAGTACTCCGCTACCCCGGAGCATCTGGAGCACCGCCATTTCCAGCGTCCGTGGTGGGAGAAGCTGTGGTTCGGCCCGGAAGACTTGGCTACTTGACTTTCACTTTATACCCTGGGTCGTCCAACGCCTCCTCCGGGTTCCGAGCCCCTCCGTTGCTGAGCTCGGTCTCCAGGGTAGCATCTCCCCTCCACGATCGAGGCCCACCATCCACATCTCATCTACCGCACCTCGGCGGTATGATGGCATTGGCATCCTCTCGGCTCGAGATCACCCCATGGGCAACCATGACGATCTCCGCCTACGCGAGGACTATAACAGGCCTCTTCCCCTGATCACAACGTCCGAGTGAGACAGGCCTTCCCGTGGCAGGATAAGACAAGCTTCCCCTCCGTGTGGAACATCGACAGGCTTTAGCTCCCCGTCTACAGCTGGCAAGTCACGCCGTCCACAACCGATCATGGTCTCGGGCACCCGCATCCGCTTCGCCGGCCTGGCTGCGGCCCTCCTCGCGAGCGCTGCTTGCGCCCAGGACCTGGATGACTACATCGAGTCGACGAGGCCCTTTGCCCTGCAGAACGTGCTCGACAATATCGGCCCCGATGGCGTCAGGGTCCCCGGCACATCGGCGGGGCTGGTTGTTGCGAGCCCCTCGAAGCATGATCCAGACTGTAAGTGACCTTTCTGGCTGCCTCTCGGCATGGATGAGCTCGCGCGGTACACGCTGACATGCCCAGACTTCTTCACGTGGAGCCGCGACTCCGCGCTGACCTTCAAGATGATCATTGACGAGTTCGTCGCCGACCCCGACGGCAACGCCCACCTCGAGCCCCATATCAAGGACTACATCCGCTCCCAGGCGATCCTCCAGACCGTCACCAACCCCTCAGGCGGCCTGCTCCCCTCGGGCCGTGGTCTCGGTGAGGCAAAGTACCAGGTCGACGGCTCCCGCTTCAACGGCGCCTGGGGCCGTCCCCAGCGCGATGGACCGCCCCTGAGGGCCGTCGCCCTCATCACGTACGCGAACCACCTCCTCGGCAACGGCGCCACCGAGTACACCCGCGACGTGCTCTGGCCCGTCATCCAGAACGACCTGAGCTACGTCGGGCAGTACTGGAACGCCACGGGCTTCGACCTCTGGGAGGAAGTCTCCGGCTCGAGCTTCTTCACCACGCAGTCGCAGTACCGCGCCCTCGTCGAAGGCGCCCAGCTCTCCGAGGCCCTCGGCCTCTCCCCCGGCTGCGGCGCCTCGTGCGCCGAGGCCCCCCAGATCGCATGCTTCCTCAACTCTGACGCGTACTGGAACGGGGAGTACTTCGTCTCCAACATCAACACCAACACGGCCCGCTCCGGGCGCGACGCGAACAGCATGCTCGGATCCAACGTCGTCTTCGACGTGAAGGCCTCCTGCGACAGCCCGACCGTCCAGCCGTGCCACCCCCGGGCGCTCTCGAGCTTCAAGGCCTGGGTCGACGGCTGGCGCGACGAGGAGGCGTACCCGATCAACGCCGGCATCCCGCAGAACGAGGCGGTCGCCGTCGGCCGGTACCTGGAGGACATCTACTACGACGGCAACCCGTGGTACCTCATCACCTTCGGCGCGGCTGAGTTCCTGCACAACGCCGTCGCGCAGTGGCGGCACCAGCGCCGCGTGACCATCGACGAGACCTCCATCGCCTTCTTCGCGGACCTCTACCCCTCCGCGGCGGTCGGGACGTACCGCAAGGGCTGCAAGCAGAACGAGGAGAGCACCGTGTTCGATGCCATCTTGGCCGCTGTGACGGCGTACGGCGACTCGTTCGTCGAGGTGGCGCGCCGCTTCACCCCCGAGGACGGCTCGCTCGCCGAGCAGTACAACCGCTACGAGCCGTTCGACCCCGTCGGCGCGACGGACCTGACCTGGTCGTACGCCGCGTTCATCACCATGTCCTCCCGCCGCGGGGGAAATTACCCGCCCAGCTGGGTTGACGAGGACCTCGAAGTGCCCGCGACGTGTGTCGGCTCGTCGGTTCCGGGTCGATATGCTCCCGCCGTTGCCGCCGGTGCGCCAAACATCACCGAGGGCTTGTGCGCTGTTTCGGTCACCTTCAACGTCAACGCGTCTACGTACTATGGGGAGGATGTCTACGTCCTCGGCGGCGCGGCGGCTCTCGGTTCCTGGGATATCGAGAGCGCCCAGCCCCTGACGGCCGACGGATACACCGAGGCCCGGCCGCTGTGGAGCGCCGAGGTCGAGGTCGATGCCGATGACGAGACTGTCAGCTACGTCTACGTGCGGCGCCAGAACTGCGACAGGGGCTACATCTACGAGACTGTGAACAGGACCGTCGATATCCCGGCCTGCGGCGACGCGGCGCCCATCACCCTGGACGATGCGTGGGAGGGTCCCGTCGGCTCGCCCGGGAGCTGCTAGACAACAAGTACCCAGATCTTTTGGGAATGTACAAGAATTCATATAGGGGATGTCAATCAAAAGGCCAAGGTACATAGTTAGGTGTATATATATGGCTAAGAATATATATGCGACCGGGTATACGGTACTTCCTAGACGTCATCAAATCATGATCATTTCAGTATCCACGGACATGGTCGACACGCTGTCACCCGGTTCTGTACATGGTGCTGCCGGCGGGCGGTTGTTGCTGCGGCGGTGGCGGAGGAGCTGGGTGCTGCTGGATCGGGACGGGCGGCAGGCCATCCTGAGGAGGAGCTGGAACCGCGAGGCTGGGGTCGTCGACCGGGTACGGGGCGAAACCAGCGCCCAGACCGGCCATGTTGTTCATGTCGTAGCCCTGCATGAAGAAGCCCCAGTTCATGTCTCCAAAGTCGTTGGTGAGGTCCGAATAGCCCATCATCTGGCTGGCGGCGGCTTCCAGGCCCGGGTCTCCTCCAGGGGGTGGAGTGACCATCACGCTGCTCGAGCCAGGTGATGTAGATGTCTGCGAGAGCGCCGGGTTGGGGTGATACTGCTGTCCGACCAAGCCGATTGCTTCGGGGTTCGGCGCGGCGGGCGGCGGAGGACCGCTGGGCTCTGTTGTCTCTTCCCGTCTCCTCTTCCGTAACTTTGAGGCGCGTTGTCGCAGGACCGGGATCCAGGACGGCGCTTGTTGCACGATGCCAACCTTGCGCTGCGCGGCTTCGCGGGCGTCCCAGGCCTTGACGAAGAGGTGCCCAAAGGCAAGGTGCATGGGGTTGTGCATGGTGTTCATGAGGCCTCGCAGCTCGTGGTTTCGTGCGATGGCCTCCCATGCTCGGTCGACGATGGGCCCTTGCGTGTTCCTCCGCAGCTCGGTGACGAGATACATGTAAGCCGGGAAGGGGAAGTGGAGGAACGTGTACCAGATGTAGCCCTTGAGCTCCGCGTTAGATTGCATGATGTTGTCGTACTCGATCATTTGGATGGCGTCCTCCGTGAGCATTTCCTTCTCGCGGTTGCTAAGTGCCGATTCAGCGTCCTTGCTGCCGAGGCGCAGAAGGTACGAGACGACGCGCATCTTGCAGAGAGCCTGCCGCGTCATCGCGAGAGTGAAGAAGTGGAATGGGATCTTCTGGTCGCAAGTCCTGAGGTACGTTCCCTCGATGTGTGCGAAGAAGCCGTCGAGGGTGTATGACTTCCCGCCGGGGCCAGCCATGCGCACCATGGACATGGGTTTGTGGATGTTGGGGTTGCTCTTGTCGATGTCCGACTTTCGGTCCTTGGAGGCATCTGTGCTGATGGCCATGGCAAGCTCGGCCCGGATCAGACTGAACAGCATCTCTGTCGGGCCAGAGTTGGCCGCCAGGGGCTCTTTGCCGTGGACGTGCATGTCCGCGTCGTTGATGTTCAGGGGCAGCTTGCAGTCGCCGATTGTAGAGAGAGCCGTGACCGTTGAGCCGGTCATCTCTCCGATACGGCGGTCATAACCCACTATTGTCCACCATAGACGCCGCCGCTGCTCGATCTCAAAAGGGGACAGTCCAAAGATGGCGCCGTCTCGGTGTAACCCCATCCGTTGTCCGATCCGGACGGCCGTTCCAACGTAGCAGAAAATCTGCCGGGGGTCGATGAACATGCGGATGCCGAACTGAAAGGAGTCAGTTCGTGTTCAGTAAAAGCCAGGAAAGAAAATCTATTACCAGGAAGAGGATGTACGCCTGCAGCACCATCATGTCGTTGGAGCGCATGAACTTGGCGTTGATGAGCGCTTGCTGGCCAGCCATGTGGAAACGAGCGAGCAAATCCGCTTTAGACTCGGACATGACCCTCCGGCACTCGGGCTCGCTCATGGTGACCACCGCCATGATGTAAATACTGAACATTAGGGCCTCGACATTCCGAGGCAGATTGTCGAGATGCGAGGCTGCGTCGATAATCAAACCCTGGACGGTGGGGATGTGAGTGACCTTGAGGAGGGAGTTGACATTCGTTATGTACACCTGCCAGAGGTGAAAGATCTGGGCGGGCTCCGGATGTTGGTGGGTGACCGAGTTGGCCTTTTGGGCGCCGATAAAAAACGGGAAGGCATCTTGCTGGTCGTACATGGTGTCAAAGGCGCGGTGGACTGCCGAGCCGTCGAGGGCCTCTTCGTCGGACGAGTCTCGGATGAGATCCTCGTGGGCCGCAAACTGAGAAACATGTGAGTCGGGGGGCATCATCCAAGACGAACATTTCGAGCGGAACGAACCTCCCTGTGCAACGGAAACCACTGATACGGTGTTCTTCAAGTCAAGTCAGCCGCGCCGCCACATTTACCATACCGGCTCTCCTGATACTTACTTGTCAGGCCTCGTCTTGGTGTTGTCTTGGGGTTGGGAGGAGGGCTGGTCGCCTTCAGGAGACGTATGAAGGCCCTCGAAGTCGTTCTCCAAATCAGCTACCTCGTCAAATGCTCTGTTCTCGCCGCCCCTGAGTTGGCGCTCGATGGGGTCGTCGACACTGACGCCGTTCTCGGTCAGAAGAGTCTCGTACCGCTTGAGGCGCTCTATCAGGTCCTTCTCCTGGAGACGCTTCTTCCGTCTTCGGGGCGGCAGGGGTGGGACGACGACACACTCGACGCCGGCCTTGACGCAGTTGGCGCAGGGCTTCCTTTTGTCACAGCGGACCTTCCTCTGCTGACAGAGTTTGCAGGAGGTGCCGCGAGTGAGCTTGATGACTGAAGGGTCGAACTCGGGTGGGAACCCAATAGGACCTGGGTGAGGTTGTGGAGCTGACATTGTGGATGGACCCTCCTTCGGGGGAACCGTAGGAGTGGACAGCCAAGGGTCAGGGTCAGGCGAGAAGCGGAGGGCTGCAGGAGCGTGCGTGGCGGCGGTCCGTCCGGGAGAGGATGTTCGGGTCCGGAGGGTACTGTAGTCGCGCGGCTACGGAGAATGATGGCTTGGAGGGTGGGTATCTCTCGATCCGGGGTGGACAATGTGACGTGAAGGGGTCCAGGGTCGAGGTCAGGGGCCTGCGCCTGAGATCTGCATTACCCAGGGACCGAAGGGCGGGTAGCTGTCAGACCCGAACTTCCCTGATGAGAAAGAGCACGCGAGTCGCACAGGGGCCCGGTTCTTGGGTAGCAGCAGCCGCCAGGGTGGACGACGAGAGTCAGTCGATGGGTGGTGGTGGTGGTGGATGGGCCGGGCCGTTGAAGCAGCCACAGCAGCCAGAACAACGGTTGAGCTCGTGGCCAGTGAGGTTGGCTCAGGCTCAGGTGGCAGCGGTAATGGCACTCGGACTCGGGACCAGGGGGTATGAAGAGTGGTATCCAGCCACTCGGGAGTTGTACATTGGTATGTGCCTCAGCCACGGATGTCGCTCGCTCGACAGCTGCTGAATCAAGACTCTTCAACCGATGACGCCTTGGCAACGGTGTGGCGGAAAGCACGGGCCACGGGCGGAAAGGGTTCCGGCTCTCGGTAAGGGGTGTGTCGCGAGAGTCAGATGGCAGGCCGCGTCAAGGCAGGGAGACGATGGGATGGATGGGAAGATGCGCGAGGCAGGCGAGGTTCGACGACTGATGCGGTGGACGTTCGGCGAGTCGTGTTTTTTGTTGCCCGCTCGGGACCGAAATTCGAGCGGGGCTGCGGGGCGGGGATATGCACCCCTTTGTTTTATCTCACTGCAGGTGCTCCCACTTCCTTCCAGAACCGGCAGGAGTGGAGGTGCTTTTGAGAGCGCTGCCGCTTTTAGCCACTGTGAGTCAATCCCAGATGGGTCCATTTTCGAGGAGAAACACTAAAAATGCAACCCGAATGCAGTACTCTTCATACAAATACATGTCCTTTACAGCCGGCGACCAATCAACAAAATAATGCCTTAACATCCGCTCAAATCCCCCCACTAATCAGTTCCCGGGGTCGAGACCGAGATGAGAGTTCCATCGGTTCCATAGCTGCCACCCGCAGGACCACCACCAGCATTGATCCTGTATCCCGCGTTCCTGACCTCAAAGTTGTAGAACGAGTCGTCGCCCGCATCGTTGTCACCAGACAAGACGCACTCGGCATAGCCCTTGTGCAGCATGCTCCTGACATGAGAGCCGGTGGCCACAGTCCCGCAGTCGTCGCATTGGCGGTTGAGGTTCGCCGTCATGGCCCTCCCCCTATGCGTGGTGCCAAATCCATAGGGCAGGCCATACTCGGCATCACCCAGGTCGTACACCTCGTCGGGGATGTTGTCGATGAAGGTGCGGAAGCCGGACTTGAGGGTCCGCCAAACCCTGGGCGGGTTGCAGTTGACGGTGGTGTCGTCGTCGCGAGCTGCGATGTTGTCGGCCTTCACTGGAGAGGCGGCGGTCACGGCGGCAAGCGATGCCACGATGGCCGTGAGAAAAGTGGTCTGGAACAATGTGTTGTCAGCTGAGAGGCACGAATCGAGGCTTGGTAAGTAAGAGCTCCTGTTCTTTACCTTGACTTGCATGATGTCTTGCAGGTAATGTGCGAGTTGAGGCGGTGATGAGCTGGTGAGTATCTGTGCTTTCAGCTGCAATTGACTGATGCTGCAATATCTTATATCCATTTCGTCTTCACCAACACTCACACGCGAGCGCCTACCAATTCGGGCGACAAGAGGCAGCCGCGTCAATTCATGTCGTCAGAGCAGAGACCCATGATGATGAATCGAGAGAGATCTTGCCAAGTCCTGCCTCTTTCGGATAGCCTTGGATGATACGCGGACCAGAACGGGACGCCAAGAGTATCGTGGAAGAGAAACGAGCCGCACATCTACGTAGACGGAGAATTGGCCTGACCAATGAAATTCTGAACTGGCAGGCACAGCCGCGCAGGATGAAGGCGTCTGGCGATCACCAAGGTGCATTGAACGGAGCAGCAGCATTGGCGTTGACGAAGCCAGCGGGTAAGGCTGACAAGATCAGCATTGCATTCAGCTCAGGCCGCGTGAACCCACATGGATCAGGTAGGCAGTATGTAGTGTAGGTTAGCATGATTTCATCATAGTCTTGCTGCTGAGATAAAGATAGAATACTCGGCAGCCATGTTGTCGTCATTTGTTCCTGAAGCCTAGGATGAGGTCAGACCTCCGCCCATTCAAGATAACTAGAGAATGAATGAAACTCCACTCCTAGTAGTAACAAGAGACCTAGAGTTTGGCAATGTCATAATTACACACTGGCACTGGCAGTGTTCGATGCCCAGCTCCAATCGGGAATGCAGGTTGCAGCTTGTCGTGACCACTTACCACTGGCAGAAAAGCAGCGAGCCTTTAACCGCTCCCAGAGCTGGGGGGTTCAGTCCTGCCCTGAACAGGCCAAGAGAGGTCGGGTGAGCCCCGAAGCGAGAAACACGCTAGACCACAAGAGGTTAGCGCCGGACATGGCTATGGGGAAGGCCTGAACCTCTCCGTCGGGACCGACCCTGACCGCGCTTCTCGCTTCCCGAAAATGCAACCTGAACCATCCCACCCTCCACCCTCTCGGGAGCTTCAATGGCGTCCCGCACCCGAAAGACTGCGGGCCTTGCCCTTTCTGTCGGTGTGTCAGGTGCTTTTGGTCCCTGATCGACGGATACTTTATGTCGGCGGCGCCCCGGCTCGTCGGTCTTGACCGCTGCTGGAGATGACCGAGCGCCGACCTCAGACTCTGTTCGGTTACCTTGGACTCCCAGAATGACCGATCCCTTCGCTCCTCGATTCGCCGTGCTTTCCTTCTAGCGGACCCTACGGAGCTGACATGGTTTAGCGCTGGAGATGCCCGTCCCTCGAATACATATGTCTGGGATTGCCTGTAGTATCTGATGCTCCTCCCATCTTCGTCAGCCTGGACATCAAAGTAGCGGCTCGTGATATCACGACCCAAACTCAGCATCACCCTCCTCCTAGCCCTGCATCCATCTCCGCAGACCAAATGCCCGACCGCAGCCGAGAGCCCAGGGGCCTGGGGCTCCTGACCCCAAGGGAGCCAGTCTCCTCATCCACAAGCAACCGATCCTCCATGGTCATCCCGGACGCCTCCCCTGCGAGGGCACCAGTCATACCACTAGTCAACAATGGCGGACCCCTCAAGCCTCCTCAGGACCCGGCCGCTGCCAACTACCACCCCAAGAGCCTCAACTTCTGGCTCGTCATGCTCTCCAACTTTGTCGCCGTCTTCCTCGTGGCCCTGGACCGTACGATCCTGGCAACCGCCATTCCTCGAATCACCGATGACTTCAAGAGCCTAGGCGATATTGGCTGGTACGGCTCGGCGTACATGCTCACCAGCGCGGCATCACAGCTCTTGTTCGGACGGGTGTACAAGTTCTACGATCTCAAGGTGTAAGTGACCCCCCTCAGATCCTCGGATATCCTAAGAAACACAGCTGACATCTCCGTACAGCGTCTACTTTGGCAGCATCGTCGTCTTTGAGATCGGTTCTCTCGTCTGCGGTGTCGCCCGTGACTCTCCCACGTTCATCGCCGGCCGTGCCATTGCTGGCTTCGGCTCGGCGGGCATCTTCACCGGCGCCATGTTGGTCATGGTATCGATGATACCCCTGCACAAGCGGCCCATGTTCCAAGGAGTCTTTGGTATGGTCTTTGGTGTGGCCTCGGTCATCGGCCCCTTGCTCGGCGGTGCCCTCGCCGGCACTGCCGCCACATGGAGGTAAGCGCCATCACTCCTCAGAGCTGCTCAGCTTCTGAGTACCTTGCTAACAATCGATAGATGGTGCTTCTACATGAACCTCCCAATCGGCGGTGTTGCTCTCGTGCTGCTCTTCTTCCTGCTCAAGACATCCGAGAAGCCCATGAAACCCGCCCCATGGCATGAGCACATCACCCGCCTCGATCCCCTCGGGACATTCTTCTTCGTCCCATCCATCGTCTCCTTGCTTCTGGCGCTGCAATGGGGCGGTGCAACATACGCCTGGGACGACGGCCGCATCATCGCCCTCTTCGTTGTTTCCGGCGTCGCCTTTCTGGCCTTTGCCACTGTGCAGGTCCTGATGCCCAAGACGGCCCAGGTGCCAATCCGCGTCATCAGTCAAAGGTCGATGCTCGCGGGCTTCCTCTTCATGTTTTTCCTCGCAGGCTCCATGATGCTGCCCCTCTACTACATACCCCTCTGGTGTAAGCCCCCCCTGCTTCATCGCCACTTGGGTATCCTTTGCTGACGACCTCCCAGTCCAAACCGTCAAGGGATTCGACCCCGTCCAGTCCGGCATCTACACACTCCCCTTCGTCCTCAGCATCGTTGCCGCATCCGCTCTCGGGGGCTTCCTCACCCAGAGGCTCGGCTACTACGTCCCCTCGATGCTCATCTGCCCCTCTCTCATGGCCATCGGCCAGGGCCTCATGAGCACCTTCACCCCCGGCAGCGGCCAGGGAGAATGGGTCGGCTACCAGTTCCTCACGGGCTTCGGGCTCGGCTTCGGCATGCAGACCGTCGGCCTGGCCGTGCAGACCGTGCTCCCGCGCGAGGACGTCTCGACGGGCATGGCCATCAGCTTCTTCGGGCAGCAGCTCGGCGGCGCCATCTTCCTCTGCGTCGGCCAGGCCATCTTCAACCAGCTCATGGGCGCGGAGCTGTCCCGGATCCCCGGGCTCGATGCCTCGGTCATCGTCAACGCGGGCGCGACAGAGCTGCACGATCTCGTCCCGGAGGGTTCCATGGGGCTGGTCATCCATGCATATAACGCGGCTTGCTCGAGGATATTCCTCACGGGCATGGCCCTGGCGCTTGCTACACTGGCGTCGGCGCTGTGCATGCAGTGGAAGAGCGTCAAGCAGGGAAAACAGGGGCCTCCCGCGGGGCCGCCGAGGGCTGTTAGGAGAGAGAAGTCGTTGCCTTAGACGGCGCCGATGGGTAGCTGAACCTGTTTGACGGCAAAGTTTGATGATCTTATACGCCATGACGTCTGGAATGAGTGTACTTGGTTATGACGGCGTTCTGGAGAACTCCACTCCACCATAGGGAAGTAATGTAATGGTATCCAGAGATTAATTGGTTCCTGTATTTGTGACGTACGTCATAACTCGTCGTGGCTGGATGCCTAGGTGAATATGCGATACGGCGCTCCGTGAGAAAATCCTGGATCGTTGAACCTCAGTCCCCTATCCAGCATGGAAATATCGTCCAGTTCATCTTGCGTCATGTCAAACGAGCAGCAGTCCAGATTCTGCACCTGCCTGTCCACCTTGGTCGACTTGGGTATCACAATGATGCCTCGCTGGGTGCACCACCTAAGCAGGACCTGTCCCGGGGTCCGGCCATATTTCTCGGCCAGCTGCTTTATGAGCGGCACCTCCAGCAGTGGCCTTACGCCTTTTGCTCGCTTATTGTCCAGCTCGATGAACGACTGCGGCCCGAAGGTCGAGTACGCGGTGACCGCGATCCCGTTCTCCTGTGCCATGGTAATGAGCTGCGGCTGTACAAGGTATGGGTGGTGTTCGACCTGCAGCACGGACGGCTGAATCTTGGCGTATGAGAGGAGGTCGTAGAGAGTCTGAGTGTGGAAGTTGGACACGCCGATGGAGTTGAGGAAGCCACTCGAGTTTCCGGACCCAGCAACGAGCTCCTCAAGGGCCTGCCATGTCTCTGCTATAGGGACACGCGCCAGCGGCATCGGCTTCGTGCGCTCCTTGTCCGAAAACCAGCTCGGATACCTATTTTCCAAGAGAGGCACGTGTCTCTGAGCGATGGGGAAGTGTATGAGGAAGAGATCGAGATGTTCTAGGCCCCAGGCCTCGGTCTCGACGTGGGCCATCTCGATAGCATGTTCGCGCTTGTGGTAGTTATTCCAGAGCTTGGAGGTAATAAAGAGATCCTTGCGCTTCACGAGACCTTCCTTGATGGCACGGCGGACGCCCTGGCCGGCCTCCACGCTGTTGGTGTATCCATAGGCGCCGTCGATGTGACGATAGCCCGTCTTGATGGCGTTGTAGACCGTGTCAGCTGTCTCTGGAGGCGGCACTTTCCAAAGGCCGAAGCCAACTTGGGGCATCAGCTGTGAAAGCCAGTTAGTGACTCGATGGAGACAATTCGGTCGAAGCTGCGGCTCAAGGTCATCTCACATGTCCCGAAGCAAGCTTGAGCCTGGGGATCTTGGCTGCCACAGATGGAGGGCGCATCTTTTCGGGGGGCGAGGAATGAATGAAATTGATGGGGTGGTTCGACCAGAAGCTGATATGTTTGTGATAGAGAGATAGGACAAAGATGATGTGCTGTTCTTGCTAGCAGTCAGTCAGAGGAGGAACGATCCATACAGGTGATCCTAATGCGCTGAACCCGCTCAGTGACATCGACCAGGGGGTCCATTGGCAGATTATACTACACTGGTCCGTGCGCATTTAGTGGAGCCAAGCCACTGGCAGCATCGACCTCGTGAACTGATTGATTGAAGCTCTCCCCGCAAATGCTCCCCGGTTCTTCTTGGACAAGCACCCAATGCGCCGCTCGTCATTGTTGGACAGCAGCAATCCCAATGACGACACATCTTCCAGAACCCCCGTCGCAGACCGACGAGAAGGCCAGCTTTGACCTCAATCTCTCACACGGCCACAAGGACCTCGTGCAGGCCGTCGCATTTAATGCGTACGGCGACCGGTGCGCGACAGGCGCGGTCGACGGCAAGATCCGGGTGTTCAACCGTCACAAAGATGGTGTCTGGAGGCTCTGTGACAACTGGAGCGCACACGGGGGAGAGATATTCGAGGTACGTTGTCGGCCTCGGCGCATTTCCTTCCCACAGCCACGCAGCTAATCATCCTCGCGGCAGCTCCAATGGCTCCCCCCAACCGTATACCCAAACCTCCTCGCCTCCCTCGGAATAGAAGGCCGCTTCAAGCTCTGGGCTGAAGACCCCTCAGCAGCCCCCGGCCGCCGCTTCAGCTCAGGCAACCGAACAGGCTCTGGGGGCAAGGCCGCCGTCGACATGCGGTCGCCCAAATACCCCTACCGATCCTTCTCCATCAAGCACAACGAGGAAACACGACACACATACCTCGCATTAATCGCCTCAGACGGCCGGCTCTATATCCACGAGAACGACCAGCCCGAAAACCTCTCCGAGTACGCCCTGATCGACGAGTTCAGTGTCTGCGCACGCCCCAGCCGAGGGGAGGAGGGCAGCTTCAAGGTCCGCTTCGACCCGAACCCCGATCCCTGCTACACGGCCCTGCGCGCCGGCGTCTCGACGGACTCTCTCGGCCTCGTCGTCGCCGCCATGTCAAGCGTCAAGATCTACCGCTCTCGCGACATCATCACCGCCCCCTACGGCGTGCCCCAGGCCCAGAAGGAGTTCTATCTCGCCGCCGAGATCGGCACGCACCGCGGCCTCGTGCGCGACGTCGCGTGGGCACCGGGAAACGTCCGCGGCTACGACACAGTAGCGAGCGCATGCCAGGACGGCTTCGTCCGCGTCTTCCGCATCGAGACCCCGTACGACCCCGAAGACGGCAAGTCCTGGTCCGTCGCCGACCTCACCCAGCGGCGGCTGCCCGAAGCGGACGAGGCGCACGCGAGCAACGGGACGCCAGGGCCAGCAGAGAAGCAGAACCACCAGCACCAGTCAGGCTTGAGCGCTAGTCTTGCTAAGTCTGGGGACGCGAGCGGCGAGAGGCAGTCCTCCGGGCAGCCCGGGCAGGTCGCGCACATTTACAAGGAGGTGGCCAGGCTGGACAGTCATCGGACACCTGTATGGCGGGTGGACTTTGACGACGACGGGCAGATCCTGGGAAGTACGGGCGATGACGGGAAACTGATATTCTACCGGCAGACGCCGCAGGGGGCGTGGGCGAAGAGTTCGGACCTGTCGATGCTCAAGACGAGAATGGCGGCACCTGTTTGAGGCGCAGAGGCGGCGGCGCGGCGCGCCCCAATCCAACCGAAAGACGGGTGAAGTGTCACCTCCAGAAGCCGTGTCCAGTGCCCAGTCAAGAGCCTGCTTCGGCCCATCAGTTGGCTATACCATTTGGAGGTTTTGGGGGACAGGAGAGGCGAGACGGAGATGCTGAACCTCGTGTCGGACAGTAGAAGTCAGAGAGAGTCATGGCTACCACGAGCGCGAGCTCACTTGAAAGAGATACCCTTATTTGCTATGACAATCCTGCAGAAGGGATGGATGACCTCCCGGCCCTACCTAGCAAGCAAAACGCCGAGAGCGCCGGCACGTCCCACACTGGGATGTTCTAACCATCCCGTTTGCGACTGCGACACGCAAGGATATGCAATTCAGACCCTGATCAGCAGCAAATATCCTTCAACGCCAGTCCGTCCTTGCGATATAATCCAGCGGTATGCCCGTGTTCTCCAATCCCCGAAGCACCCAGCCAAACAAAGGTGCAGAAAACAACAATGTGCCGAGAAACGAGTAGAGCAGAATCAGAACTGTCACATATATCAGTACGACAACTTGACTCGCGGTATCCCTGGACGGCCAGAAGCAACTTACAATGTTGAGTGTCGTATGCTGCGGCAGCCGTGTGCCAATCAGCATGGCCCTCGACTTCTTCGACCTCGCCTGCAGCCTCCGGAACGCCTCCTGAACATGGCGCGGCTCGATGGGCGTCTTGCCCTCGCTCGGCGGGTCGAACAGCCCCTGTTGCAACTTGCGCTTCTTCGAGGCGCCCTCGCCATCGGCGGAGCCGCCCCCGCCGTTGTTCGCCTTGACAAGGTCCTCCTGCTCCTTGACCCTGAGCGCGTTCTCCGTGAGCGTCTGGACCATCTCAAAGGTCAAGAAGCCGAGAATGTCAACGATATCGTCCGATGGCTTGCTGTCCGTGACGATTCCGAAGCCCGCCCACTCGCGGAAACGCTTGCCTTTGCGGTATGTGAATGAGGCCTGGCGATACTCGGACCACGTGACGTATTCTTCCTTGGTCATGGCCTTGGTGCGCTCGTCCGCTTTGCGGAGGCGCTGGAGGGTGATGAAGTTCATCTCCTCCTCTTCTTCGTCCTCCTCGTCGTCGCGCTCCGGCACTTCTTGGCTGTAATAGGATGACGGCTCCCAGGGAAGACCGACCTTGGCCTTCTTGTTCTTCTTCGTCGTATCGTCCACGGGGCCGCCTGCGACAACCCCGCCTACCGGGTCCTCGCCGGCGCCGAGGTCAGCGTCGCCGCCCTTGTCGTCGGAGTCCTTGACGTTCTTGCGGACATCTTTCCACGACAGGAACGTGCGCAGTCGGGAGACTTTGGCCGTGTCGTGACGAATCTGAAAGATGAGATCGTTGATGTTGATCGATCGCGATCCTCGACGGGACGCCAGATCAGTGCATTGCTTGAGCTTGGAGATGTCAGCGCTGGTCGTCGGAGAGGCCGGGATGACGCCATGGGCTTACCAATTCGATTACCTGTTGGCGAACGATGTCTTCGATGATACTTGTGGTTTCGACGGAGGGCTCGGCAGTCTCGCCACTCACGTACATCATCTGTTGAAGCATGTAAGCAAAGCGACTCTTGAATCGAGTCTTTGACTCCAGCACGTGAGGTGAGCGGTGGTCCAAGTCGTCGAGGCATATCACCAGGTCGCCCTTTTCATAGTAAAGGACGAACTTGGGCTTCTTCTTGCTGGTAGCGGCGGGGGGGATGCCGCGAGGGGCAACGTCGTAAATCGACTGGTAGCCAGATCGAAAGGGGATGCCGACGGCCTCATCGAAAGCTGTTTGGAACAACTCGTGTGTCTCGCGTCGGGCCGCCTGCAGCCTTGCCTGCAGCTGCTCATTGGCGATCTGTTGTTTTATTGGGATTGATCGGGGTCGGCGTGTCTTCGGGGCGCGAGCAGCTGCTGGGGGTGCTCGACGGACGCGGGGCGACTTGGATGGCGTGTCGTCTTGCGGGTTGCTTGGAGATGGCTGCATTGGCGAAGAGACCGTAGGGGTCACAAACTCCTGATGGCTCGTCTGGGTCCCGGTGGCATCCTCCTTGTCGTGAGTCTGGCCGTCTTTCTGGCCACCCTCCGGGCTTTGCACCGCTGCAAATCGCCAGTTGACATAAGGTGGCAGCGGAGGAGAATCCATGGTGCCTCCGAGAATCTAGCGAGATGCTGGGATGGCATGGCAGAGCCCAGAGCCTAGGTTGGGATGGGAGGGGTCCAGGTGTTGAAGACGTGTAGAGGTGGTGTCGAATAGGTTGAAAGAGGTGAAGGCTGGGCAGTGAAGATGTTGGGCCTGGGATTGTCCCCTTCACTGAAGCCCGGCACCCTTTTTGGTTCCATACTCCCGCACGCAAGGCGACACAAACAATGCCGGGCGTGACCCGCGCATCAGATGTTCTCGATGTGGCCCAAGCCTCCGCCCATCTCCTTCCAGAGATCTGCATTTTCTGCGCTTCAGAGTCGCGCTTCAGAGTCCGCAGGCTGATCTCCAGACAAACAATACGGCCCAGGTGTGCCAGGTCTACCACGACATGTGTTCGTTCAAGGTGCCGTCGAGGCCGTCGCTACTCGGGTCGCTCCTCGGATATCGTGTTTGAAGGTTGATCATCGCATCGCTGATATGCGTTCGGTCCGCAAGTTCGTATCCCATGCCACCGATCCCACGGACATATTGACCCACCGCTCACCCCATTTACGAAATACAGCCGCAAGAGCAGTTCGACTTACCTGATTGATTTCCTGGCGATACTTGTACGCCTTGTCTGACTTGGAGTCGGCCATCTTGAAAAAATACACAAACAGGCAGGATAGACAATAAGAGATGAGTTTACACTATTTAAGTAAACCCTGTATTCGAAGCCTCATAGCCGCAAATGATGAAGCAACAGTTTGGAGCGGCAGTGATGAGAGCGGGATGAGGCTCACGAGGACCTCAACAAGGTTCCGCCTCCGTCGACCTGTCGTCGGGGCCGGACCCACATTGACCCGGAAAAACATCGGTGCATCTCCATCGCCGACTGGACACCCACTGCCATGTCAAAACTGAGCCTCTTTCACACATGCATTCCTTATTTTCACCCCAAAAGTCTTTTGACTGCCAGGAAACACCAGTCCGTACTGGACTCAGCTCTCACCTCAGGCTCATCATATCTACACCGGGACTCCATCACTGGAGACTCTTCTGATCTTCATATACGAGCTACCGACCGCAAACTTACCTTCCAGACGGTTAATCTCCCCTACCTGCCCAATGTAAACGGAAGACATCAGAACTTCGAGCTGAGGCACCATGGAGCGAGCCGGTTCCAAGAGGAAGCGGTCTGGCACTTCATACAGCAGCAGCCAGCCACCGTCTCGCCTGCCTAGCGAGGCGATCAACCCTCTCAGCCACACCCCAAGCATCCTCAGTCAGTTCCTTGTCGCTGGTCTGGACGACTCTCACGAGGTCCCATCAAGGCTCGTTCTTGACTTTCCGCACCGGCCATGGCGAGACCCAGGGGCGGCCAGAAGGCCAAGAAGACGAAAATCCGCTTCCAGCGTGCTATCCTCGGGTGTCGAAGCCGACGGGGAGACGTCTGAATACGCGACCACGACGGACGGGGAAACTGAGCCCGAGACGGACGCAGAGAGCACCACCTCACTCCCGAAAACCAAGTCCTATGCTGCCGAGCGCGCGGCTCTCAGGCCCTTGGCGCGGTCCATCGCCGTTTTCCTGTCCCGGGACGACATTCCTGCTGCCAAGCGCGCCTTTGGTCTTCTGATGAGATCTCGAATATCTGGAAGGAAGGTTGACATCCGAAGAAATCACTACTGGGAGCTTGGTGCAGAGATTCTCATGCGCGAGCGCCCAATCGAGGAAAAGTCGCACAATGCCTTTGATATTGACCCAGAGGATAAGAAGTTTTTACAAACACCGCATCAACGCCCCCTCTATCCCGTGGCGAATATTCCCAGGGTCAGGAAATACTTCGAGGACTTAATCCTCCAGTTCCCCCACCATCTCACAGCGCGGAGGGCGGCATCGGCTCTCCAGTTCCACCCCGCCCTCCTAAGTTATGAGATTTACCAAATACACACGCAGTACGTCCGCTCCATCGAGCAAGTACAGGTCGATTCCGAGACGTGGGAGCCTGAGCAGGCCGACGACATGGATATGCAGGACCTGGAGAATGCCGACCCTGAGAATTCAGAATACGGCATGGATTATGATGCCGATTCATCGCTGAGGACGAGGCGGTTCGGTTCCCTCTTCGCGGCGCGAGAGACCCGACTACAGCTGGCGAAAGATGAGATTCGCAGCCGGACGCTCGACAGTATGCGAGTCATTGCTGAGAGCATTGGCAAGCTCCTCGACGACTCGACCTTTGCTCTGAGCGGTGAGATCCTCCGGCTTGGAGGTATTGTGTCGCTCCTCATCGCAGACCTGGTGGTACCGACGAACACACCAAGACTAGGTGAGAGAGAGGAGGCAGAGAAGCGCAGGGAGGCCGAGCGTGATAAAGCACGGGGTTACTTCGAGAAGGCCATGCAGAGGGGAACACACATTGACGCGCCTATACGAGAGGCACTCGGCATGGAGGACGATGATGACAGCGAGGAACCGGTAGTGATGCCGACGTTTTCCTCCCTGCCCATCAGAGATCACAGGGAGTAAACAGGCAGGTAGCGTGCCTCATGAGACGTCTTGGCTTGGTTTCAGTAGCAAAAGGATACCCATGAAATACCATCACCCCCAACCCTCAAGATTCTCCCTGCTCGCCGTCTCCAGCTACCTCACCTCACTCATGCTACGATTCCTGCCGCGGATCGACGCTGGCGGACGCGCTCTTAGCGCTGCCCTTCGGACGTCCCCACCGCTGCAGCACGAGCGCGAGGTTGATGCTACCAACAATCACGCACCACTCGCCGCTCGGGCTCCAGGCCACCTGCCGCCCGACGAACGCCGACACACCGATAGCCTCAACCTTGTGTGCGCGGAGCGGCGTGTGCGGGTCGCCCGCGTTGTACTTCCCATCCCACGACTGCAGCGTCTCCTTGTTATACTTTTCGCTCAGCACGCTGATGAGCTCGGAGTCCGTGAGCGTCGCCTTCTCCGCGGCCTTCCGCTCTCGCACGGTGGGCTCCGTGCGCGGCTTGCCGTCCCCGCGGTTCCTGTGCACGATGGGGGCGAGCCACGCGGGTCGCAGGGTCTCCGCGTCCTTGTTGTTGGGGTTCGTCAGGGACTGGGTGTAGTCGTGGTAGTCGGCGATGCGGGTGAGGTCCCAGAAGAAGATCTTGCCCGCCGCGTTGCAGAAGGCCAGCACGGGGTGTTGGCCGGGCACGTTGTGGACCTTGAATCTCATAAAAAATTGGGGTCCGCAGCCCGGAGTGAAGAATGAGAGCAGGCGAGTATAGAGCTGCTGTGGGGGGTATTGATCTGGCGTTGGCTTGACGAACGCTGAACGCGTCAGTAGAGACGGATCTATTGTCGTCGGAGCTGCTTCTGGTGGCGGCGGAGGATCTTGCGAGGAGAACCCCTCGATTCTCCAGAGGGCGATAATATTGTCATGACACGCTCGAGAGATGATCGAGTCGCCAAAGAAAGCAACGCTGCCGATGTCAGGGTCCGTCTTGGGTTCTGGCGGTAGGGAGCTTACCAGTCGATGAGGCCGCTGTGAACCTCGTTGGTCGAGAAGTGAGGATAGTGCACCTCGAGGGGCTGGCGAATAGGGTCTGTTGGAAGATCTGGTATTGTCCACTGCTTTGGCTCAGCAACTTGAACGTCTCGCGCTTGATGCTCTCCTTCCTGCTCGCGATGAAACTTACCAGATTGACGGTCTGGTCGTGACCCGCTGAGAGAATATAGCGGCCGGTGTCATGCCATGCCTGCGCTGTCAGAAGGCCTCGTCACCAAGGTATACCGGACACATACTATTGTGAGAAGATTCCACTGATGGCCCTCGCCGCCGAGAATGCACAGACATGGCATCTTGCTGTGAACCGGGTCAAGGCTCCAGATCCGCACCGTCGTGTCATCCGAGGCTGATGCTAAGAGCAGCGGGTTGGTAGGGCACGTCACCAAGTCATTGATGTCCTGTCAAGAAAATTAGCTGCTTGTCCATGTGAAATCAGGGAGCACGGGTACCAACCCCTCCATGTCCGACTAGGACCTGCAGCATAAGTCGTCAGCGTTATCCTGGTCTCCTGGGCCCAGCCTCACTTACATTCACAACCTTTCCGGCGATGACATCGTACACCTTGATCTTGGCATCCTCTCCCGCGACGCAGAGAAGGGGCTTGCCCGATTCCTTATCCATTACCCAGCTGCAGGTGTAGTTTCTTGCCTCTTCCTGTACGACATATTAGAGAGGGCGGTCTGACCCGGCGATTTTTGCGACTTACGTCTTCATCCCGAATCACGCGAATAATTGAACACGGGTTTGAAGAATCGTCGCCAGTGTCGGAAATGCGGACTACGAGAACCTGGGGGATGATTAGTTGCCTGCATCGTGAAGGGCAAGGGGGGTATCACGAGGGCCAGCTCACATGTTTTTTGCTGACGGCCGCAAAGATCGGATCCTGGTCCAGGGGCTGAAACGGGCAGAACTGAACGTCGAAGTATTCTACACAGGTTGGTCAGTGAATGCTCGGAACGGGGGGGTAGCAACGTATAGCATACCGGGAACGTTGTCGTTCAACTTCTCCGACAGAAACCTCGTATCATCCTGGTAAGAGACGCATGTTAGCCACTCTACCATCCTTTTCAGATACTCGTCTTGCGCTGGAATCATTGAGCGGAATGGGGCGAGAAGCCGAGACTGGACTGACATCAGGGACATAAGTCACCCTCAGCTTGGGCAGCTCGAAGGGATTCGGGTCGACTGCCGGCATCGTGAAGGGCTTCTCATCGAACCTCGGAATGACGAATACAAAAGATCATGGGTGTAGTCCGATGCCTGGAGGCCCTCTCTTCCCCGGATATCACGATATATCAAGGACAATCGGAGTCAGGGGCTCAGATCTCGATGTCGGTTGGGTGGGTGTGTAACACAAGCAGGGTCTCGATGGATCCCCTTGCTTTGCCCCGGGTACGAAGTGACCACTGTGTAAATGATGAGTATGGGGTCGTTTCCTCGCAAGTTTTCGACCAGGAGATTCCCGTAGTGGATGAGTTTGACGTTGTTGTTCGCGGCTGGTGAGAGTCGCGTTTGCTGGTGAGGGACGGGACCGCGTACTGGTATTAGTGGAGATTCGCCTCGAGCTTATAGGGTCATTCCCCCACCTGGAAGTACCTGTCCGAGAAACGAGCCCCTGGAAATTCCTCGGCGCCTCCCTGTTGAACTTCTTAGTCATCCACCGGAAAGAAAGATTCTCACCGGAGCACACCGAGCTGCCCGAGCGCCACGTGACCACTTCGTCGCGATTCGACGCTTGGGCCAGCAGCGGGGCTGCTGCCCACAGAACCAAGCGAAATCGAAAACTCCCATCGAAAAAGTTCGCTCGCCCAAACCACGCCTCACCGACGACAGCCTTCGCCGCCTTTCTACACCACCGATCCGACTGCTCCCACGTCGCATTCACGCCCCAGTCGACATCATCAAAATGGATTCCTCCAAGGCCCCCGTCAAGCTCGTCAAGGTCACCCGTGTCCTTGGCCGCACCGGTACGCACATGCACCCGCTCCGTCGGCAACCACTCGAACGACGACAAACCAGACAATGATTCTGGGCGACGAGTGGCATGGAAGAAATAGCACGCTAACAGGAGGGATAGGCTCCCGTGGTGGTGTCACCCAGGTTCGCGTCGAGTTCATGGACGACCAGACCCGTTCCATCATCCGTAACGTCAAGGGACCCGGTGAGTCTCACGCTCCATGGCTCCGAAAGCCATCCATCCCCCCGAGCCATCCCGGTCGCGCTGGGCCGTGTTTGGGAGAGAAATGGGCTTGGAGACCTGATACCAGAGGGCCGCATTGACTAACGCCGACCCTCTTCACAGTTCGCGAGGACGACATTCTCTGCCTGCTCGAGTCCGAACGCGAGGCCCGCCGCCTGAGGTAAACTACCTCCCAACACACGAGAGGAAGCAAAAACGGCATGAGGGGACGCGAGGTTGCGGCAACTGGTTGATGCCTGGGATCACGGCATATAAGGGTGCGGACACTAGGGATTATCTGGGACTCGACGCACCGGCACCACTGCCATGACTATGATGGCGCCATTCGGACCTTGAACTTGGCTTTCAGGTTGTTAGAGGAGTCACGGACTTCGCATTGCGAATTTCAGAGCAAATTCCCCCACACACCACACCACACGTGCCGATGCGCCTTGACCGATCCAACACGAGCGACCGCGGATCCGACCGAAGATGAGCATGTCCAGTGACCGGGGCCGGCAGAGAGGAAGCCCTGTTGAGCTGGGCTGCTGACCTGCCAAGCTGGCGCGGGTGGTGGGCGACCAGCTGTGCTCTGCTGCCTGAATTATGCGCCTTGCAGAGTGTCCAGGACTGCGGCGCGAGCGTTCGCACTCAGTTCGTGATGAGCCCTCCTACATGCTGCGAATCGGTGTGACGTATAGGCTCGTGAAGCCGTGACATTTATGAATTCAGGCAACGGAAGGACTGTCACGATAGCCTTCTCCTGTTTCGTCAACACAGCCCGTTCTCTTCCCGCGTACTCAGCGGGGTTCCCCTTAGACAGACCTTCTGAGCCTCGGTTGGACGTTGTTTGATGTGTTCGTTTCTGCCCAGAACCTGCGACATGCCCAGTTTGGCATCCTATATCTCGAGAAAACATCCAGATGCGGGCTGACTTGCGAAGTGCCTGCCGTAGACTGCTCCATCTAATCTCGAGAAGGAACGAGCCCTATTGCAGAACTTGTTCGGACGGTACCAACGCGGGTGGCCTTGGGCATGCCTCCGTGCACTCTGTCGATCTCTTGGGTCGTGATCCTAACATGGGCCGGAGCTGACGAGCCGCTTAACAGATAGATGCTGCTCGGACGACAGTGTGGAGGTTCTATGTGACGTGCCATTAGTAGGCTGTGGCACTCACTAACACCACAGCTGAATATTCGAAAGGGATTGTTGGTGCCGCTGACCAAAGTACACAGTTTCCGGCCGAAGCATGGGCTCCAAAGGCCCCAGCAGTTATGACTGTCTCTGAGCACTTATTTGAGAGGACTTTAGTACTACGCGCGTAAGCCATGCTGCATCGACCCTGGAGGATGCTGAAACGCATCCACTCCAGCGCAGGAGAATTGGAAATTCCTGCTTCATGAGGTTGTTTGCAGCAGAGGCACATGGCACCGTTCTCGTGACAGATCAGCACGATAAATCAATGGAGTCTGAAGACATATGCACGCCTCGAGATTCCCATGGTGTTGGCGAGTCCTGTCAAACAATGTGGCTCCAGGATCCGGGGACAAACACCCGCCGCACGCGCGGCTGTGGACGAAAAGGGATGCATCGCCGGGCAATTCGCAAGCTTTTCCCATTGAAGGAAACCCGAAGTCCCAGGGTAGCAGTTGAGCAGGGGGCGGCCCCGGGCTGCCTTCCTTGAGAGAGTGACGGAGTCGAGCCAAGCCTTTGAAGGCCGCTGTCTGATATCGTGGGATTGACTCGCGAAGCGATGCGGTGCCTGCTGCCAGGGGCGAGCAGGCAGGCTGCGCCCACGGACCCTTCAGGGTCGAGACAAGGTCTCAGGCTGCAAGAGAACGGCTAACGGGTCTGGTACTCGTGATTGGTATGCGTGGGATAGCTCGCGAGTCATCCTCATGAATGGATGGATGGATGGTCGCTCATACATGCGCCGACCAGAATGACCTGTCAAATTCGCAGGGGGTGTAGTGCTGGGGCCATTGCCGGCAGCAGTGGGTGGCAGCGGCGGCAGCGGACGTGCATCATGATCAGCGAGGGACGTCCGTCTGGCCTGTCTATTGAACTTGAACCGTCACGGGTGAGCGAGATGCAGGCAAGCAGTGGCTGGAGCTTTGTCTGGACGCCCTCGACGCCTCGTCTGTGGGTGTCCGATGCTGCGCAGCCGCTGTCAAGGACGAAGCTTTTCGGGCTGAAGGGATGGCATCTGAGAGGCTTGACCTGCCGGGCAGACCCCCCTTGTCGTGTCGGTCTTTGGGCGTTGTTGGATTTCGTGTCCAAGTCCAGTATTGACAAATGGGACTTTGAAGTGAAGATTGAAGCCAAGAAGCCCAGGTGCCCCGGGGCCAGCCACTGAACGGCAGCCGTTGTTGCCGAGAAGTTTACGCCTAGCGTCCCCACATCCCAGCTGGGCTGGAGCTGCCCGTGCTAGCCCCTGCCCAGTGGAAACCCAACTCGCAGCTACAGTGGCAGATCATCGTCATCCTGGTGCTGTGGGCCTCGGGCATTGGGAGGGAACGACTTGGTAGGGGCAAAGGAGGGACGACGCTGGAGAGGTGCACCTGCCACTATCAGATACCACCCTCTGCCTAGAGGATGGGACGGGAGGAAAGACCACCTGCAGGGAAGGGGAAGGTGCAATGGGCATGGGGACGGGCTGCTCCCTCCCTGGCCAACCTAGAAGCCAAGGCATTTCTCCTCTCGCCCCTGCACCCCGACTGAACTCCGTCCCTCCATCTCGTCTGTGATCTCGACTCTCCATCATATTCCTCGAGATCGGGACGATATCCCACCCATTTGCGACACTCCATTCTCATCCACGGGGACGCCATCATCATTTCCCCGTCGTCAATCACACCCTCCCACCCTCCCTTGCCCCTTACTTGACAGCAAATCAATCCTGTCAACGCCAAATCACCGATTCTGTACATACTTACTTGTGCAGAGGACGCTGCCGGCGTCGCCAATTGAAGTGGTCCTCGTGACCTCGATCCGCTCATCAGTCTCTGCTGGACGCACAATTGGCAGCGCAATCAGACTCCGAGGCTCTCGTCACTGGATACCACCCACGCCACAGGACCCTGGATCCTGGTGGACATCATCCCGCCCTGCTGCGCATATACTTATGGAATGGGGCCGAGGCGCTGACAAGGGCTTGTGCTGAGCTACCCCCTGCACCACCTTCCCCTGCTGCCCGCCCTGGCCTGGCCACCATCTCGAACTGGCCCCGGACCCCGAGTCCTCGACTCCCATCAGTGACGCGTATTTGATCGAGTCTCTTCCCTAGGCATGAGCCTCGCGAAGAACCAGTCCCCTCCCAGTTCTTACTTTCCACCGAACCAGTATCTTTAACACGTCTATTAGGACGTTGAGTATACTTCATCTGCAAGTAGTCGCTCACACGACCAATACACCCGACCCGATACATCGGAATTTAACCACCACTATCAAAGTTCCAAGAAAGGACATACTCAACCTGACCACACACTGAACTATACTAAAACCGAGGCGTCTCCCCGAGGCCGGGTTCGAAACCTCACCATCACCTTCCCTCTCCTATGAGCAGTCGGAACGAGTCGATCCCCACCACAGCTTCAAGACATCGTCCTGCACCATCGGCTCCCCAGCAGATAGATATCTGTACAAGTATCCGCCGCTCCGTCTCCTGTGCCTGCCCGGGTTCCAGAGCCGGTTGCACCACTGCGAAGCGCAGCCCCATCCGCCAAATCGGTCCATACGAAGGTCGTGTGGGTGAGACATTGTCCTGTCCTGCCGCTTGCCGCTGTGCCCAATCCTTTCCACCACGCTCGACCCTTGGGTGGCCGCCACGCAGTTGACCCGTCCAACAACAAGGTAAGCAGCTGGCTGATCGTTCTTCTCCACCACCCTCGTTCCATCCACACCCATCCCAAGCACGTCCCAGGCCCACGGCAACATCTGCGTCATGTCCCACAGCCGAAGGCTGTGACAGGTGACGATCAACCTTGCTCACGGGCTGAACCCCCTTTCCCGTGGTGGACGTCAGGCTCCCCCTCCATTGTTGATGAGTAGTTAAACTCGGCCGGCGCACGAACACGAGCCTCCAGTCCCCTCCCATGGACTGCTTTCTCGTTGTTCCTCAGACTGACCTCGCCTGCCACGGCAGCCCGCAGCTCGCAAAGGCGCTTTCAGGTGCCTCCCGGTAGACTTTTAGGTCTTTGGCGACGCACTCGGGGATTCCTCTAATCTTCAACTACCTAACGTAGAGGCCCCCAACCCTCTTCAACCTAATCAGATCGACGTCTTGGCCAGCCAGCAGCGACCTCGTCAGCTGTTCTCAAGTCCCAATGGAGCACACTTTTATGACAATTCATAGTGAGTTGCCCTTTCCGTAGGCCGTAGCTCACCCATTATCTCCCGGCCTCGAGCGTATTTAGGTAGACGGTGACTGACACAGTGGCCTCGACGTAGACCTTTTACCTGAAGCGAACATCCTCTTCGCTTCCGAGTCCATATACGAAATCCTGGGCTACCACCCTCAGGAGGTGCAGAACAGGTCATGCTTTGATTACTTCCACCCCGAGGAAGTTCCATTTGCCAAGTCCATCCATAGTCGTGGTGTCTTGCTCGACAAGGCAGCCGTGCTTCACTATGCTCGAATTCTTTCGCGGGACGGGCGATGGATAAGCTGCGAATGCTGCTTCACCGTCGTTCACGATGTCATGGTGGCATGTACGAGTATCTACCAGAGGGGCGAGAAGAGTAACAGTACGTGTCCCATCCGAGGCGGCATCCAACATCGTCGCTGACTCGACATTATAGGGCGAGCCCTGGAGGCTCCTCAGATCCGCCGGCTCTTCGCATGCTCTCCACGTGATCCCAGATATCACATGCTGGAGCACCTCTCGCCCAAGTTCAGGATGGAACCTACAGAAAGGGAGCCGCGTGCCGCCCTCATTCTCAACAGGTTCACCAGGTCCCTGACGGTCATGTTTGCCACCAACGCAGTGGCATCGATACTTGGCGTCCCTGCCGACCAAATCAAGGGCAAAAGCTTCTATGATTGCATTCAGGAGAACTGTCTCCAAGATGCTATCCGTTGCCTCGAAAGTGCCAAGGCGAACGACTCGATCGCCTACTTGCGCTTTTGGTACAGAGACCCAAGGGGAGATGAAGATTTGGAAGACGAGGATATGGTTGATGGAATTGATGGGCACGCTGACGACGGCCGCCGCGGTAGAGCTCGGGCTAGCACTCACTCGAGCGACTCGGAAGATGGCGGCGCTCAGCTATACGGCCAGATGGATGTTGATCTCCAATCCCCCAGCCCTCAAATCAAGGTCGAAGATGAGGATGTGCACCAAGATCTAGGACTCATTGGTTCTTCATCTCACCTCGCCAACCCAGCAGCGGCTCAGTCGGGGTCCAGCAGCGGAGAGGCGCACACGCCGGCATCAGCACCTCTGCACCGCGAGAGCCGAAGCCCGGCAGCGCCCAGAAGGCCACGGGCTGAGCCGCTCGCTACCTACGAGCTTGAAGCTGTTGTCTCTTGCACGTCCGACGGTCTGGTAGTGGTCCTTCGCAAAGCGCGACCTGCTATCCCTCCCGATCATCCCCCTCCTCAATCTCCACAAACCTACCAGAACGGTCTCTTCGCCGCACCTTGGGGTCACCATCCAATTCAACCACATGCACCGGCGGCGCAGCCAGAGCTGGAACGACTTGGATTTGTTCCACGTATGCCCGTACATACCGGCACGGCTCTTCCTGCAGGAAACGCGGCAAGATCCGGTGGTCCTCCACTAGACCAGCTCATGCGCTCCATTCGCGACGTGGCTGTCTTCGCCTGGGCGCTCGTCGGTATCAATGGCACCTTGGCCTCCCACTCTCGCGGAGTTGCTCAGGGCGAGGCCCAGCCATCTGACGGATTACCAGTTTGGGATCCCAGTGTTGATGAAAGCGATACCTATAGAGGACCTGAAAACCAGGCAGTCAAGCGCTGGGCTGCCTACGACCGAGGAAAACGAGCAGCGCCATCGTTCTTCAGCGGGCCTTTTCAGCTCAACGCGCCAAGTGGCATGCAGCAGCCCCTTGATTCTGGGTATTCTACACAACTTGAAGGTAGCGCGGTGGGCGAGCCCTACGGGTATGCCGAGCCGCCTTCGGTGAGGGAGTCTTGGACCAGGTATCGTCAGCAGCAGCAGCAGCAGCAGCAGCAGCAGCAACCACCTCAGATTGCGCCTACAGCCTTCGGGGGTCCTTTTGCCACACCTGCATACCATTACGCTGCTCAGGGAAGCTCTCGCCAGCCTCCAGCGTACGATGATCGATTTGAGTTGCGCCCGCGACAGGAACCAGACCACCAGGGTCAGCCTTGGCAGCAAGGCTTGGACCAGCCTCCGCAGGACGCGCTGGCCCAGTTCGATATCCCCTCAAGTCAGGCGGGGCACCCTGATCAATCCCCGATGGGGAAATATCCATGGAACTGAGTGGCCGACGGCTGCGGGCAGCGCAATATGCATACCCCAAGCTGCGATTGTACAAGGGAGGAATAGCTGGCAACAAGCGAAGTTATCTCAAAAGATCTGATTATGTTATCGCAATGTACCATAGTCCGCCAAAAAGGGGCAAAAGTTGGAAAGTTGATTGTCATAGCACGACATTGAAAGCCTAGTAGAGCACATTCAAGCCATCCGCTTTCCATCATGTCTCCTTTGATTGGCAACATCACAAGAGAGACTGCTCGTCCTTGCACAGCAGAGATCCCGATGGGAGGTGCCGTGCCGCTGGGTAGTAAGGCCTCATCATAGAAGGTGTGCAGCAGATATCTTGATCATGCATTTGGATGAACACCATATAAGCAGGGTAGATTATAGATATCAAGATAAGGAACCGTTTTCATCAAGACACACAAAATGACAGAATACAAAGATAGACAATTCGCTACCCAACGCCGCCGTCCAGCATCCGACCCCGTCCGTTCCGAATGCAAGAGAACCGAAGAGACCCCCATTTTCTGTAGAGAGAGGCAGCGCCGCCGCCGGCACGAGTATTAAAATAAGGTAGACATGCGGGAATATATACCGGCAAGAGTAGACGCAGCGCAGTTCGGGCGCGTTTACATGTTGGCCAGCTCCTGGTCGATCTGGCGATCCATGAAGGTGCGCCGCTCGCCAACGAGCTCGGTCTGGAGCCGCTGCTCGACGAGCGCGCGGACCTGCTTCTTGGTCACCGTGTCGAGGTCGACCTCGCCGAGGACGGAGCGGATGGCGTCGACGACGACGGCGTCATCGGGGCCGCCGGCCGCGCCGCGCTGGAAGTCGAAGCTCGAGGTGCTCTGGTTGGGGTCGAGAGGGGGGCGGTTACCGCCAGAGTAGCCAAGGGCGGTTGAGGATCGGTTGTTGCCGAGGCCGAGGAGGGAGGGGTTGGAGGCGTTGCCGCGGAGGTTCATGGTGCTCTGGCGCTGGGCGCCGGCCGGGTAGTCTCCATAAGGAGACTGGCTGCGGGGCACATCGCCGTAGGGTGACACCTGGCCCATGGAGGCCATAGACTGGCGGTGCTGGAGGTGCTGGGGATCCGCGAAGGGGCCGGCGTTCGACATCATGGTGTTGTGGCGGCTCGCGTTGGCGAAACCAGGGCTGGGAGCGCCGAAGGCTGCAGGCGACTGAGGAGGCATGTAGGCGTTTTGACGATGTTGCATACCAGCGAGAACAGAGCCCTGACGGACGGACGAGTAGACGGATTTGATCTCGTCCATCTCGTATTGGTCCTCGTAGCCCATCTCGGGCTTCTCGGGGTAGCCGCCGCGACGGCCAGGGAGGTTGTTCATCAGGGCGTAATCGTCCCAGTTCTGCAGAGGGATGCTGCGAGGGTCGAAGCCCTCATCGTCGACGGCCACGACCTGCTTCTTGCCCTTCTCGCCAATGACGATACGGGTGTTACCCCACGTGAAGTTGTCCTGGTTCCAGAAGGAGTAGAGGGGCAGGATGACCGAGTGGATAGGGAAGGCGATAATGTAGATGATCATCCAGCCGATATGCTGCCACTGTCTCTTGAGGATGAATATGAGAGCCTGCAGACCATAGACACCAGCCAACATGATGATGGAGATCAGGGGGAACTGGCCACGGCCGGTGGCGGCATTGACAATGAGGAAGACGAGGTAACCGCAAGTAGCAGGCATGATGATAGTACCGAACAGGTCGACGAAGACGACAAATCTCATGGAGAAGCAGCAGAAGCCGCACATCTCCTTGAGCTGCATCAGCTCCATCAGATTGTGAATGGTTGAGTTGATCCATCGGCGACGCTGAGAGAGCAGGACGGTCCAGGAATCGGGAGCCGCGGTTTGACAGTAAGCATCAGGGATGAACTTGTAGGACATGCGGGGGAAGTGCTTCGTCATCAGCGTGGTGAGGTAACGATCCTCACCGAGCGCCAGGAGGTTCTTCTTGTGAAGAGTGTCCACGTCGCACACGCTGTATTCCCTGATGACTTCATCAGAGACGATCAGCGGCTTGCCCTTGTCAGCAGTCCTGAGACGGTACATGGTGAAACTGGGTTGATGTTAGCCTTGATGCGTGCACAGGAAGGGCGAGGAAGATGAAACTTACCAACCAGGCAAACAGGTGACACTGCCAAAGAGCGACTCGAATGCCTTGGCCAGGTGATGGGAGATGTAGTACTCGTAAACTTGAATCATGGTCCACCAGGTCTTGTCGCTCTGCAGGGCCGTCTCACCACAGATGCCGGCGATTCTCTTGTCGTTGGCACAGGCGGCGACCAGGCGAGTGAGCGAGTCTTCCCAGACGTTGGTGTCAGCGTCGACCATTAGCAGGTATTCGTACAGCTCAGGGTCCACGCCGATGATGTTGTTGATCTGGTGGAACATCTCGAGCTCGAGAGGGTTCATGGGAGAGCGGTGATGGACGCGGTTCAGGAAGCTCATCAGCAGGATCTGAGAGTCACGCTTGCCACGGTTACCTGGCTTAGTCTTGCTCTGCTCCGATTCCTTTCCAACCTTGACGACGACGATGTATGGGACGACATTGCCCTCAAACTCGTAGAGGCCAGAGTAAACCTTGCCGTAGTTGAGCTGCTCACTGCCCACGCCGACAGACTTGAAGGGAAGCGCGGGAGGGTCGACCTTGGGGTCAACGCCGAGGATATCCAGGACGATCTTGGGCGTGGGGCGGTCGTTACCCTGTCCGACGATGATACCATCGCAGATGACGCAGATGAGCTTGCGCTTGTTGTCGTATTGCAATGCAGTCAGCGAGTCGAGAGCCTTGCGCAGAGAGTCCTCGCCTTCGGTGTAAGCGGGCACCTGGCAGATGACGAACTTGTCTTGGGGACCAGGGCGCTTCTTTGAACCGAACTGCAGGGCCGAAAGGAACTTGATGAGGATGACAGCGCAAAGGATGATCGTGAAAGCCAGCAGGAACCAGTTGTTCAGAGTACAGTTGGTTGACTCTCTGAAATCAGGGATGCCCTTGTAAAAGGTGTTCTGAATGCAGTTGAGACTGTTACGGACGATGCGGTTCTCCGTCTGGTTGCGAGAAGCGATCTCCAGAGCGTTATTCCACTGGTCAGTGATATCCGTTCCCGGGTTGTCGCGAAGGATGTTGGTCAGCCTCGTGCTTAAGAACTGAGACTTTGCCTGGTTCCTCAAGGCCCTTGTGGTCACGAAGTAGTTGGTCAGGTCGTAAATCTTGCCATCATAGATGGCCCAGGGACGATTGTCGTTCTGACCCTGCCTGCGGACGTCACCTGTTGACCAGACCAAGTCGCCCTTGAAGTATTCCTTGATGCGAGGCTGGAAGTAACGAGTGTACCAGTCATCGGCGCGCAGTCGGCTCGTCCTGTCCCCCGTCAAAGGGCCTGATACGTGCATGGCCTGTTGGTGCTCGGGAATATTGCTGACGTTTACTTGCAAAGGAAAGGCGGGAAGATCGAGGCCAGGGCATGTCAGTGCCAGGGGAGCAACAAAATACTCGTCCATGTTCAATCCAGCGAGCGGAAGCATGTTTTCGGAGGTAGTTTCGATGTCCGTGTCCGAATGCTGGAGCCTCCAGAACTTGGTGATGTCGTAGACCTTGCCGTGGATGCTGACCCAGAAATCATTTTCGGCCTGATGCGTGGCCACTTCGTCCTGGGAGAACGCCTTGTCGAAGTTGGGGCAGATGATATAACGTAAACCGATAATCCAGAAGAGAATAGCACCGTTTATGAGGAGGATGAAGAAGCAAAGAACAAGCTTCTCGCGCCAGGCCATCCGGACATCAGGGCGCTTCATGCGACCGATGTACCGCAGGAAGGGCGAGGGGATCCAGAAGGTGAGCGCCCACACGACGACGACCCAGACCCTTCGGCGCAGGGGCAGCTCCTTGGTCTCGATCTTCTTTCCATCGGCAAGCTCGGGGTCCATGCCGATGAACTCGCCCTCGTTGTTGTAGTAGACCTGGCCCTTGTGGGTGTCACCCTTCAGACCCAGGCCATAGTCACCCATGGTGACGTTGCGCATGCCCGTCATTGCTGTGGGGGCGATGGAGGGCGCACGCATGGCGTTGTTCTGGTGCATGGTGGCTTGGGACATGTTGCCCTGGCTGAAGTTGCGGTTGTGGCCCATCAAGCCGTCCTGGCTGCCGCCCTGGTGGTCGGGCATGGGCGGGGGGAAGTACCCGCTGCCGTTGGCAGAGTAGCCGGTCTGCATGTTGTCCATGCCCATGACACTGCCCATTGGGGCCATGCCGGGGTTGGCAGACTTGACGTCGAGCATGCTCTCGGCTTCCCACCAGGCAGTCTCGCGCATCCAGACACGCTCCTTGCCGATGATGACCTCGCCATTGCTCCAGCCACGCTCCATCAGGAATGTCTCGATGCCCTCGCGGCCGTCGGGGCATCCAAGCGCGGCATAGCGTCCCACGAATTCTTCCACGTCAAAGTCGGCGGTGAAGTCGAGGTTCTTGTTGCGCCTGTTGGCCCACTCGGGCAGGCGCCACGCGCGCAGCTGGCGGGAAACGGTGCCGGCAGACCAAGCCGACGTCACCGAAGGGAGAGCCGCGAGGCTGGCGGGGGAGTCGTCGGTGGGGTGAATGGACAGATGGTACCAGACACGGCTGGTGCTCATGAGATGGGGCAGGTCGATGCGGCTGTGGTTGCCCAGGTTGATGCCTTCGCCGGCAACGGGGAAAAGCAGCTGCTTGACAAAGGCGTCGTCGTCAGCCGAGAGGCCGACCTTCTCGAGAATGACCTCGCGCCTCTCGAGCTCATGCTGCCTGTCACGGGTGGCAGGGGTGTTGGCGATACCCAGGTCAGGGGCGGACTCTGCCACGGCATTCTGCATCTCGCGGACGACAGAGCTGCCGGAGGAGGGGACCTCGATGCCGTCAGCGATCATCTCGGCATTGATTCCCATGGTGTCATCGAAAACGCCGCGCATGGAAAGAGCCTTGCCGAGGGCTGGGTCGGGCACCTCAACGACAGTGATGGAAACGGTGTCCTCGTTGTCCTCGCCGGAGGTAGGCGTGCGGGCGCCACGGCCGTCCAGGGACTCATCACCGTCCCTGATGCGGGCCATCTGCTGCGCAATGGCCGTGTTGGCCTTGGAGATGACCCAATCCACGAGAGCCTCGTACAGGCCACCGACGAGGGTGGAGCGCTCCTCGGTGTTGCACTGCTTAACGAGGACCTCGGGCTCGAGGCCGAGCAGGCCGCTGACGTCTTCACAGATCTCTTCCAGGGCCTCTTCGTCCAGGCCATAGTCGAGGGTGTTGCCGAGCTTGAGGAGACCAGCCAGGGTGGAGATGAAGTTGCGGTGGTTAGAGCCCTTGATGCCAATGTCCTTGAGAGCGGACCTGAAATCATCGGCAGCCGCCGCATCGTCGGCGGTGGGGAGATATGAAGGCGGGTCGTAGGTTCCGGAGCGAGCAAGCAGCGCGTAATTGGAGGCAGCCTTCAGGCCGAGGAACTCCCTCTCGGCGGGCGTGGATGCAGAGGTCAGGAGGTAGTAGAAGACATCGAAAGCTCTGTAGCCCGACTCGGCGGGGATGTTGAGGAGGCCCTTCGCAGTGTCGATGCCGCCCTGGGACAGGGCAACGGAAGCACCGGTGAGGTTGCCGGCCAGGTTCAGAGTGAGAGTGACGGCGAGGGCACTCTGTCTGGGAGTGGAGGGGTTGTACGGCGTGGAGCACCGAAGGAAGGGCTGGACGGCGTTCAGGGCCGTGTACAGGGACGACGGGGTCGACATGGGCAGGGAGGAGAGGAACGGGCTGAGAATGGACGGGGTCGAGGTGTGGAGGGAGCTGTGAGTGATGTCAGTGTCTGCGCCATGCCGTGCGAGGCCATTACTTGTGCCGCTGGGCTGAGGTGGTGAACGTACCCGAGGATGATGGTACCGTCTTCGGCACGACGGCGGGCATGTTCCCACGCCCTGGCGGACAGGGCAGGGTCAACTGTGCCGCCGGTGCGGCCATCAGGGCCGGCTTGGGTGGCGGTGAGCCAGGTGTTGACGACGAGGCTGGTTCCAGCATCGAGTCTGTAGGGCTGGGTCGAGAGGTAGATGTTGTGGATGGCGTTCAGGAGCGTCGTGGTTGAAACTTGGGTGGATTGCTGGCCGGGGCCACGCGGAACGCCCATGGCCTCCGACGCCATGGAGTACATGGACATCCTATTGCTCGCCATGTTGTCGACGGGTGACAATTCGATCGCGGAGTCGAGAGTGTTGCAGGGCGCGGTGCCCGAGGGCTGTCTGCTGTTGTTTGACGCCGGGAGTCTACGGGAGGCGACGACGCGCAGCAGCCAGACACGGTGGTATTATGAGATGGATATTGATCGGTATAGCGAGTGGGATACGCAAAGCAACGGTGCTTTGTCGAGGATGAGATGATGCAAAGGGCGAATCCGGGCTTGTCGCTGGGCAACGATGTGGCTGCCCTCCTTTTCGGTATTCGGGTAACGCCTCAGGAAGGGGAGGACGACGCGAGCTGCAGAAACGAAAGACTAAACAACCGGCGGGAGGGAAGAAAGCAAACCACCGTAGCGAGTGAGGTGGTCGGGAGGGGAATGGGGAATGGGGAGGAAGAGAGAAAAGTGAAGCAGACGAGAAGGCTTCCACCGTGGATTACGGAACAGGTAGCGAAGGAGAGGATTTGCAAATGCTGAGCCCCCGGGAAGGACGAGAGAGGGAGCGGGCCCAGGAGAGATCACCACATGCCACACCCAGGCGACAGGGGGGGCAGTCTGTCTCTTGGTCGGTCCAGGGCAGATGGAGTGAATCTGTGAGTGTCGAACGAGATGCTACGGCGGGCGAAAAGAGCCAGACGCGCCGGTGTTGTTGGTGGTCCGATTGGGAAAACTGACCAGTGGGAATCACGGACCCCTGGCGGGCCTGGCGCGGATGGGCGAATTAGGTCAGGGGGAAAGACCGAGGTGGGGGTAAAGCCTGGGAAGCTCGGTCCTGGCCCAAGGAAATCCAGGCGCCCTCGGACGGCACTGTGCAACCGGCGAAGGACTTTGGGTACCTACCTCAGCAACTAAGGTAAGTGTCAAACCTTAGTGGGGGAGAGCCCGCTGATCAAGACACCACAGGGCCCGAGGAGCGAATGGCTGGCCGTCCTTTGGTGCTTTTCTTGGGAGAGATGTACACCACGCAAGGGGAATACGAGGCGGCGAAACCTGCTGGACACGACGGCTGATGACGCTGTTTTCTCGTGATTTTCAGTCGTCGATGCACGTCTTTTCCATTATGGGGAGTTCCGTCCAATATGTCTGGCACAGCATCCTGGTTTGCCTTGCCTGGCCTGGCACGACGAGCTGGTCAGACCGAATTTTCCATGATGTGAATTGTTTTCGGAGGCAAATGATTCATTCCCGCAAGGCCCGCTCCCGTCCGCCGCGTCGGTCTCGGCCGGCTGGAAACAGCAGGTTTGCCCTCTCCTTGCCATGTTCTTTTTCGGAGGTACCGACCATAGGACAGTGCGTATTGCGAGTTTGCCGCACTATCGCTCGATGCAGCCCAGGTTCGTATCCGGCCTGGGCGATGGGCCCCGACAGTCTGCATGATGATGAGACTCACATCAACAGTCGCTGTGGCGGCTTCATGCGAGCGAGCAACCGACTGCGGCGTCAACAGCTATTTTCACTTCTTCTCCGTCGTGTAGCCCGAGAGGCTGTGCTGATGGCTGCTGACCCCTTTCCTCCGATGTCTTCCTTCAGCCCCATGGCCGAATCCCACGACTGCGATGGATATACAGTAGGTACCTGTAAGTGTATTCTTTCGGAGGGCTGGAGAAAGCCAAACACCCATCCAACCATAGGTCCTCTGAGAATAGGAGACCGACAGTGCGAACAAAGCCTTGCTGAGTAACCCCGAAAAGAGCTGCGGCGCTTGAAAAAAGGGGGCGATGCAAGCGATGCTTTTTTTAATCCATCCCCCCTCCGGGCCCCGGGGGGCTACGGCGGGCCTAGTCCACTCTCGTTAGCGGCCGATGAGCTGGACCGCTAGTGGGAAGGCTCCGCAGATCTTGCGTCCAGAGCCAGGGCAGGCAGGAGCACCCACCACCGACCCCTTTTCCACCCGGCACCCACGGAATCCCGTCACGATCGGACGCACCGTGTCCAATCGCTTCTCTCACCCCATTTCTCACAGTGCAGATGTCACTTTTCTCCCCAAAACACCATCAACAACAGCAGTCAACATTCCAGCAATTAGCATCTGGCATGTGCTCATCCAACCTTTGTCATCATCATCACAAAGCTCGCTCCTCGGGTTGTTTGTTTTGGCAACCAGGGATCCTGATGAGAGACCAGTGCAGGATTGCCTGAAGGCAGCCATTGTCGACCGCCAGGATCAAGAACAGTCACTCAATTGGCGTCGAGATGACCAAGCATCCCGTACATACAGAGTTCCAAGTACAGTACGGCTTACATACAGGACTCGTGTCTTGGGTTTTCAGGCCCTTCCCTGTCTGGCACGATGCTGATCACCGCCGGTGGCCGGCGCCACAGCGACCGGCGGGCTTGCAGTGTGTGTTAAGTTGCTTGACCACCGGTTCATCAAGATCGAGCTCTGTTTCGGGCTGTCTGAAGCACGCACCGTCGCAGCTCATGACGAACCGGTCGCCTGCCTCTTTTCGTGGCGTTTCGAACGACAGAATGGGTAACCGCGCGAGCAACCGCAGCTCCTCTTCGGACGACTGACGACGGGCAAGTAAGTCTTCGTTCGACCTGTGCGGTTCCGTTCTTGCACGCCGTGACACAGCCTGCCGCCGCCGCCGCCCTGACGTCTGTGCTGCCCGCCCGCCCTGGAACTTCGTCCATGCTGTGGAATGCGTCCAATTTCGAGGCATTGACCCGGGGAGCCGCAACTGTTATGCCGAGCTTTCTACGGACAACGGCAACCCTCGGTCACCGGGCCTCCTCTTGTCGTCGCTCGGCCCTGAAGAACGGCCGCCTAAACTCAGAGCCGTCTGTCCTGTTGGCTGAGGGATCGTGAACGGCGTCCCTGTTAGGTTTCGACGATGCCTCCAGCTTCAACCAACCACCTCGATGCCCTTGTCTGAATAACGGCGGGGAGGACGGCGGACTGTTGAGGGTACATGACTGCATCGGAAAGGCACACGGAGAACACTGTGCTCCCAATCAAGCTTTGCCGTCTGCCCTAAAAGCAGCACATGGGGACGGTTCCGGATGAGCAGGCCCCAACCGGGAACCCCTGTCCGACGACGTCTCAACCCGAGCCTGCCAGGCTGGGCCAGAAGCAGGGAAGGGAATTTGCAGGCCCAGAAGGCTTGAGAGACGGACGCTCTGGAGTGTGGACCAACCACGCTACCACACACCAGAGTTCGTATGCGAAAAGCTGCGCTTTTGGCCCCTAGCGCCCGCCGTACGCCTGCGTCCTGGGCGTGGCTCGTGGATCCCGAAGAAAACAACCCCCTTTCCCTGTCGCCAACCAAGCCCCAAGTACTCTAGGCCAGCCTGACGGTTCCGTACTGCACGTCGAATCCCTCACAACCGACACGAAAGAGCCTGGCAGAGATCTCGGATGGGGACATTCTAGTTCTCACGGGCCTCATCTCTTCTCCCTCTCTTCTCCTTCTCGACACTGACGCTCGCTATTCACTTTCTTGCTACTCTTCGACCTGTGCTCGCTCCCCCTTTCCTCTGTTTGGAGCGTGCCTCACCACTCTCGCTCGCTACCTCTCCTTCGCTCGCCCGACCCGATCCCCTTGCTGTCGCCAGATTTCGACTCGTCGAGCACCCGTGTATCTCTCGGCAGACACCTTGACTACGGCGGCTCGCAGAGCTGACGTATTTCTTCCGACTCTGAACAGACCACCTGTAGAGTAGAAACTCGAAGGCTTCCCGTGATCGAACATCGCTGCTCAGGGCGAAACTGCCCACCATGGCTCTCAACCTGCCGCATCTCTCCGGCGGCGGCGGCGGAGCTCACACGCAGCCCTCGCTGCCCTCGCTGCCGGCACATCTCCAGTCGGACACGCACTTGACGGCTCACCTCGCCAGTCGCTTCCACGTCTCCCTTCCCACCGCGAGGCTCTCCTCCCACGCCCTGATCTCCCTCAATACATACACAGCTTCCAACAAAGGCCCTGATGGCGGCAAGGAGGGAAGCGCCATGGCCGGCGCCGAGGACCTCGCCGAGCGTGCCTGGCTGAGGTTGGGCCACAGATCCGAGAACCAGGCCGTTGTCTTCTTGTGAGCATATCCTCCCATCACCAGCACGCCTCGTGGCATCATGCTGACTGTCTGGTTTTACAGGGGTGAATCTGGAGCTGGAAAGTCGACCATCCGCTCCCATCTACTCACGTCCTTCCTGAACAAGTCGTCCACTCCTCTCTCGACAAAAGTCTCCCTCGCAGCCTACGTCTTCGACACATTGACGACCACAAAGACCGCTACCACCCCGACAGCTTCCAAGGCCGGCCTGTTCTATGAGCTGCAGTACGACACGTCCACCACCACCAACCCTACCCTGATTGGAGGAAAGCTCATCGATCATCGCCTGGAGAGGAGCCGCATCACCGATGTGCCCACCGGGGAGCGGAACTTCCATGTTCTCTACTACCTGCTCGCCGGCACAAGTGCCGCGGAGAAGTCTCATCTCGGATTTGACGATGCTGCCGGCTCACAAAGGAGGTGGAAGTACCTGGGCCACCCTACCCAGCTCAAGGTTGGCATCAACGATGCCGAGGGCTTCCAGGTCTTCAAGAATGCCCTCAAGAAGCTCGAGTTCCCTCGCAGCGAGATTGCCGAGATCTGCCAGGTCCTGGCCACTGTCCTCCACATCGGCCAGCTCGATTTCGAGACCACTTCCAACACCCAGGTGACCAGCGATGATAGCGGCGGCTTCTCTCACGAGGGTGGAAACACCATCACCTCGGCCAAGAACAAGGAGGTCCTCACCATCATTGCCGCCTTCCTGGGCGTCAACGCGCAGGACCTCCAAAACACTCTGTCCTACAAGACCAAGATGATCCACAAGGAGCGCGTCACCGTCATGCTAGACCCCACGGGCGCGCGCAGCCACGCCAACGAGCTCGCCAGGACGCTGTACAGTCTGCTCGTTACCTACATCATCGAGAGCATCAACCAGCGCCTGTGTGCCCCGGATGAGTCTGTGGCCAACACCGTGTCCATCATCGACTTCCCCGGCTTCGCCCAGCAAGCTTCCACGCATTCCTCCCTCGACCAGCTGCTGAACAATGCCGCCACCGAGGCCCTGTACAATCTGACTCTCCAGAACTTCTTCGATCGCAAGGCCGACATGCTGGAGAGCGAAGAGGTCAGCGTCACGGCCACCAGCTACTTCGACAACTCGGACGCCGTCCGTGGCCTTCTCAAGACTGGAAACGGCCTGCTCAGCATCCTCGATGACCAGAGCCGTCGCAACCGCTCCGACCTCCAGTTTCTCGAGAGCCTGCGCAAGCGCTTCGAGGGCAAGAACCCTTCCATCACTGCTGGCTCGGCTACCGCCAAGCTGCCCGGCAGCAACTTCCACACCGAGAACAACGCTGCCATCTTCACGGTCAAGCACTTTGCCGGCGAGGTTGACTACTCCATCAAGGGCCTGGTTGAGGAGAACGGCGAGGTCGTTTCTGGTGACCTGCTAAACCTGATCAACTCCACCAAGAGCGAGTTTGTTGGCCGTCTCTTCGGCCAGGACGCTCTCAAGACCGTTGCCCATCCCAAGGAGAAGACCACGGTCATGCAGGCAACCATGTCCTCGAAGCCCATGCGTGCGCCCAGCGTCATGTCCAAGAAGACGACCCGAACAGCAAGAAACAGGGAGAGGCTGGCGGCTCATCAGCGCCAACAGGCCGAGGAGGACCTCGACAAGATGAGCGACACGACATCGCAAGCCGGAGGAGCCTCCAAACAAAGCTCCGAGCAAGGCGCCTCTGGCCAGTTCCTGGCATCCCTCGACAATGCCACCAAGGCCGTGGCTGCCCCGAGCACCAACTCGTACTTCGTCTTCTGCTTGAAGCCCAATGACCGCCGCATTGCGAACCAGTTCGACAGCAAGTGCGTGCGCACGCAGGTCCAAACATTCGGCATTGCCGAGATCAGCCAGCGTCTGAGGTCGGCAGACTTCAGTCTCTTCCTGCCCTTCGGCGAGTTCCTTGGACTCGCTGATGCCGACACCATCCTTGTCGGCAGTGAGAGGGAGCGCGTGGAACTGATTGTCGAGGACAAGAGGTGGCCAAGCAACGAGGTCCGCATCGGCTCGACTGGTGTCTTCCTCAGCGAGAGGTGCTGGATGGAGGTCGCCCAGCTGGGCGAGACGGTGTCGGCTTCCGGCCGTGGCCTGTCTGATGCCGGTGATGGCATGACCCCCGATCCGTTCGGCATGTCCAAGGAGCGCCTCGTGTCCGCCGGCAACACTCCCCTGATGTATGGCGAGAAGACCCGAAGCGGCTATTTCGGCGCTCACGACGCCTCAGATGCCCGCTCAGAAGCTGGAGTCTCTGCCTTCGGCGGCGGAGACATGTTCAAGAACCTTGACACCCGAGAGCAGATGGCTGAGCGTGGCAACGAGAAGGATCTCGTCGAGGTTGAAGAGTACCGTGACAGCTCCAGCAGGAAGCGCTGGGTGTTCATGGTGTATCTCATGACCTGGTTCATCCCCGACTTCCTCATCCGTTGGGTCGGAAGGATGCCGCGCAAGGACGTCCGCATGGCCTGGAGAGAGAAGCTGGCCATCAACTTCCTCATCTGGCTGGCCTGTGCTGGTGTTGTTGTCTTCATCGTCGTCTTCCCCCTCCTCCTCTGCCCTCGCCAGTACGTCTACAGTGCCGAGGAACTCTCTTCTTACGACGGCGAGCGTGGGAGCAACGGCGCTTACACATCCATCCGCGGCTTCGTCTTTGATCTGGGTGCTTTTGCTCCTCGTCACTTCCCCGCTCCTCCGCTGGTACCGCTGGACGACCTCTTGGACTATGCCGGCAAGGATTCCAGCGCCCTCTTCCCCATGCAGGTCAGCGCTGTTTGCCAGGGCAAGACTGGCAGGGTTGATCCCAGTGTTCTCCTGAACTACAAGAACACCAACATCACCGGCTCGCCTTTCCTCATCAACCGCGATGATATCAATGCCAACTTCCACGACTTCCGCTTCTTCACGGGCGATTACCGCCCTGACTGGTACTTCGAGCAGCTCACTATGCTCAGAGGAGGTTATCTGAAGGGTCGCATCGGCTACTCCAGCCAGTACCTCAAGACTCTGGCTTCAAAGTCGCGGCTCGTCGCCAGCATCAATGGGCGCGTGTACGATCTGACAGAGTACGACAAGGGTGGTCGCCCCATGAAGGATGACAAGGGTAACGAGGGCGAGGAGGTCCCGGTTGATGATCGCAACGCTGTTGACTTCATGGACAACGATGTCGTGGCCCTCTTCCGTGCTTCGTCTGGCGAGGACATGACCCGTCACTGGGAAAGCCTGAACATCAACCCTGCGGTGAAGCAGCGCATGATGACTTGTCTCAACAACCTGTTCTACGTCGGAGACGTCGACACGCGTAACTCGGTGAAGTGCCAGTTCGCCGCCTACCTCATTCTCGCCATCTCGATTCTCATGGCCAGCATTATCGGTTTCAAATTCTTCGCCGCCCTCCAGTTCGGTACCAAAAACGTTCCGGAGAACCTCGACAAGTTCGTCATGTGCCAGATTCCCGCGTATACCGAGGACGAGGACTCGCTTCGCCGTGCCATTGATTCCGCCGCCAGGATGCAGTACGATGACAAGCGCAAGCTTCTTGTCGTTGTCTGTGACGGTATGATTATCGGCCAGGGCAACGACAAGCCCACCCCCCGCATCGTCCTGGACATTCTGGGTGTCTCCGAGACTGTTGATCCCGAGCCTCTCAGCTTCGAGTCCCTCGGCGAAGGTCTCAAGCAGCACAACATGGGCAAGGTCTACTCCGGTCTGTACGAAGTCCAGGGTCATATCGTGCCTTTCCTCGTCATCGTCAAGGTCGGCAAGCCCTCTGAGGTCTCTCGCCCGGGCAACCGTGGCAAGCGTGACTCGCAGATGCTCATGATGCGCTTCCTCAACCGCGTCCACTACAACCTTGCCATGAGCCCGCTCGAACTGGAGATTTACCATCAGATCCGCAACATCATCGGTGTCAACCCGACATTCTACGAGTTCATGTTCCAGATCGATGCCGATACAGTCGTTGCCCCTGATTCCGCCACCAGAATGGTTGCCACGTTCCTCCGAGATACCCGTGTTATCGCCGTGTGCGGTGAGACCGGCCTCAGCAACGCCAAGTCGTCCTTTATCACCATGATTCAGGTCTACGAGTACTGGATCTCGCACAACCTGACCAAGGCCTTCGAGTCCCTCTTCGGCAGTGTCACCTGTCTTCCCGGTTGTTTCACCATGTACCGTATCCGCGCCGCCGAGACGGGCAAGCCGCTCTTCGTCAGCCGCGAAGTCGTCGAGGCCTACGCCTGCATCCGTGTCGACACACTGCACATGAAGAACCTGCTTCACCTTGGTGAGGACAGATACCTGACGACCCTGCTGCTCAAGTTCCACAACAAGTACAAGACGAAGTACATCTTCCGCGCGCACGCCTGGACCATTGCACCCGACTCATGGGCTGTGTTCATGTCGCAGCGCCGTCGCTGGATCAACTCGACCGTGCACAACCTGATTGAGCTGATGCCCATGGCTCAGCTTTGCGGTTTCTGCTGCTTCTCCATGCGTTTCGTCGTCTTCGTCGATCTCGTCAGCACCATCGTCCAGCCTGTCACGCTTGTCTACATCGTGTACCTTATCGTCATCCTGGTCCTCAACCCGGGCACCATCCCGATCACGGCTTTCATTCTGCTCGCGGCCATCTACGGTCTCCAGGCCATCATCTTCATCCTGCGCCGCAAGTGGGAGATGATCGGCTGGATGATCCTGTACATCCTGGCCATTCCCGTCTTCTCCTTCGGTCTCCCGCTGTACGCCTTCTGGCACATGGACGACTTCAACTGGGGTAACACGCGTGTCGTTGCCGGCGAGGACGGCAAGAAGGTCGTCGTCACCGACGAGGGCAAGTTCGACCCGGCCTCGATCCCCCGCAAGAAGTGGGAGGAGTACCAGGCCGAGCTGTGGGAGTCGCAGACGATGCGCGACGATGCCCGCTCCGAGGTCTCAGGCTTCAGCTACGCCACCAAGGGCGCCGGCGGCGTCATCGGCGTCCACGAGATCGGTGCCGGAGGGTACTACGGCAGCAGCCGCCCCGGCTCCATCGCCGGCGGCTACGGCGGACACCCGCCGATGCCTCAGATGCCGTACGCCAACCAGTCGCGCATGTCGCTGGCGGCGTCCGAGATGGGCGGCGGCGTGCGCAACAGCCAGTTCGGTGGGTCGCAGTTCTTCTCCCCGGAGGACATGGTCGGCCTGCCCAGCGACGACGCCCTGCTCTCCGAGATCCGCGAGATCCTCCGCACCGCCGACCTCATGACCGTCACCAAGAAGGGCGTCAAGCAGGAGCTCGAGCGCCGCTTCGGCGTGCCTCTCGACGCGAAGCGGGCGTACATCAACAGTGGTATGTTTCCTCCCCTACATGACCGACACAAACGGACCGAGTGCTAACGTTGTTCCAGCCACCGAGGCTCTCCTCTCCGGGCAGCTGTAAAAGCCGTCTGTGCTCTCACATCGCACACACGGCGCTCTCTCCTCTGCTTATGACTACAACGAGGCAGGCCGCATAGAAAAACAACCGGTGTTCATTGGATGAAAACAAGCCCGTCTTTTGCGGGATATATATAGCAGCGACACACTAATATCTTTTTGCTGGGCCTGGATGCGGAGATCCGGCCCGTGTTGGGGAGAGAGAAGAGAGAATGAGATATTCTTGTCAATAATTCAGTCTTGTTGTCTGAAGGTGTACTTTTTGTTTTGTCGCTCTTTGCGTTTTCTGGATTTAAACCTCGAGGAAGCGACCTTGGAATGGTTGGCCGGTGTCTACGGGGACTCTGCTTGGATGTTCATTTGTAATTTTCGCGCTGAAAATTGCAACATTTGGGTTTTTGATGACGCTCGCGTTCCCTTGAGACTTACCGTGATGCTTGAGTGTAGACTGCATGGAGTGTTCAGATATGAATATCAACAGAGGTGAATTTGAGTCTCAGTCGGAGAGTCAATTTGCTACTTGGTCATATCGCCCGCATGTTTTCCTGCTAGACAGATTACAGCCTCCAGGAGATTTCTCGGGGTAGAATATCTATGTCCACATCGCCTAAGCCCTCGCCTTCACGGCGTTCACCTCCTCGTCCAGGGGCAGGATATCCGGCAGCGGGCCGACGGAGGTGATGGCAAAGGGGTTGATCTGGGTATGGCTCTTGGTGTAGTGGAACTTGATGTGCTCGAACTGCGTCGTATCCTTGAAGGCCGGATGGTTCCAGTAGAGGTTGCGCATCCAGTTGTGGATGGCGGGGTAGCCGGAGCGGATGTCGCGGATGTTGCACTTGAAGTGCTGGACGTAGACAGGCTGTAGGGCGTCAGCATCTTCTCTCAACACGAAGCTATGGCAGGGCGTCTGAAGAACTTACATCGAAGCGGATGATGGTCACGAAGCTGAGTAGCAGAGTCAGCGCTATGAGCTTTCGGGATCAATGCAGTAGTGGGAAACTCACAGGCGAATGTCAACTTCGGTAAGCTCCTTGCCGAACCAGTACGGTCCATCCTCGGGCTTCTTGCTCGCCAGGTGCTTCTCAGCCCTGTCGAGCGCCTCGAACAGCGCAACGACATTCCGCTCGTAGGCCTCCTGCGTCGTTGCGAAGCCGGACTTGTACACGCCGTTGTTGATCTTGTCATAATGCCACTCGTTGGCCTCTTCGATCTCCTTGCGCAGGTTCTCGGGGTACGGATGGAACTGGCGCTTCGCCTCATCCGTGATCAAGTCATCGAACTACAACAACAAGTCAACAGCCACGTCACAAACACACAACAGGGCGTACATACCTCCGTTCCGAGCATGCGCAGGATCTCGCTGCTCTCGTTGCTCACGATCCGCCCGGTCTTCTTGTCATACAGCACCGGGACGGTGAAACGGCCGTCGTAGTCGGGCTCGCTCTGGAAGTACAGCTGCCTGAGGTGCGTGAGGTCCTCGTGCCCCTCGACGGGGTCCGGCACGACATTCTCGCCAGGGATCTCGCCCGCGCTGGCCTCCTCGGACGTGACGAAGCGCCACCCCTTCTGGCCGAGGTGCCAGTGCACGACGGAGAAGGAGATGACGTCCTCAAGCCCCTTGAGCTTGCGGGTGATGAGCGTGCGGCAGGCCCAGGGGCACGCGTAGCTGACGTAGAGGTGGTACCGGCCCTTTTCGGGAGGGAACTCGGCGCCGGCCTCGTGGGAGATCCAGTTGCGGAACGAGCTGACCTGGCGCTTGAACTCGCCCGAGGTGTCGCCGGGCTTGACCCAGTTGGTGATGCCGTCCTTGGCGGTCGCCTTGAGTGTGGTCAGTGAGCGGTCTACACGGCTGTGCCAGTGAGTAAGAGAGACGTACCATGTTTCTCGATTGCTCTCTGGGGATTCTGTTTACGAAGAATGAGGGCTGTTGAGGTACCTGGAAGGGCCGGGCTTGTGTCGTTAATGCTCGTCTGAGGGAGAGAAGAGTCGTTCCGCGAGATAATACAGGTCTCAGTTGACCAAGGGTTCCAATAGTCATGAGAGGGCAACCCTCAAGTGCTTGTCAAGCTTGAGAGTCGGTCTAGAGACAGGGATGGTATGCTGCTGGATGAGAGCTGGTAGAAAAGGGGCGGGCGGGAAGCTTATATGTAGCCCTGCCACGTCTCACACTATGCCTGAAGGAAGAGTAGTAGCCTATCCACTCGAGCTTGTCGAATGTGTCCTAGTCGTTCTTCTCTGTGGTTATGAAATCTACTCACTCGTCGTCGTCGTTGTAAGTCCTGACTTATGCAGGGCGGACTTCCTCCAATTGCTGAATCATCGCCCAGAATGTAAAGCCCCGCGGTTGCTAATGGTGACGTAACCCCGCCCGTCAGGCTAAGGGGTGGAGCACGGGGCGGCTTCGAGCCACCCGACAGTTCGCTCAGCATCAATCAGCGACAACAAATCAGGGGCTTCGGCTTGGCTCGGCCCCTAAACCCCTTTTCGCATAGGCACTCCCTCAGAGGTCAACCATATTGGCGGCATCACGACTGAAGAACAGGTACCATGTTGAGAGATACATTGTGCCCATCTATTTACGTTCTCCGTCAATGTGGCTCTTTGCCTCCCTTCCTGGTTGGTACCTTGGCTCTGAGCCGCTCTACTCGATCTCGTCAATTCCACGAATGCTGCGTCAAAAAGACCTCCATAGTCCCGTCTAAGCCATCCTCATCTTGATGTACGGCACCTCCACATCCTCCTCGTCCATGTCCTCAGCAACAATCTCGAAGATGACCTCCTTCTGGTGTGCGGGGATCGGCTTCTTGGACACCGTCTCCACCAGCTTGCTGAGCTTGAGCGTGTACCGATCCTTCAGCTTCGCCGGAGGGAAGAAGCTTGCATATAGCAAGCTCACGCCCGAGCTGATCATCGAGATGGTCAATCCCTTCTCCTCGAAGTAGTCGATGAGCTCCCGCAGCGTGATGTCATCCACCTCGAACCGGTCCCAGATCTTGTCCAGCTTGACCTTGCCCTCCCGTCCCTGGTATTCAACCTTGGGGCTCGCAATCGGCTCACTGAAGCCGAAGAATGGAAGCGCCAGGTTGATGAAGCCGTTCTTGAACTGCTCCAGGTCCGTCTTGCCGTCGAGCACCTTGTAGAACTCGAGTACCACGAGACCAGTCACCAGCGCAGTCGTGGTGGCGATGGCAGGGATGATCTTACCCGCAATGAACTTGGTCTTGTGGCGGTCCGCAAGCTCGATCTTGTAGTTGAGAGCGCGCAGGTTGCTGCATGCCGTGATGAAGTCGATGTGATGGTTCGTGTCATCGTCCTTCTCGAACTCAACGGGCGTCAGCTGGAACCCCGCGAGATCAGCAGGCTGAGGGAGAGCATCGATGATCCTCTTGAGCTCGTCAGTGTCATCGAACGAGCTGCCCTGGGCCTCGGCGTTGGGATCCTAGGGTCAATGTCAGTAGCTATCGATCAACGATGGGGGAATCACCATCAGCGGAACGTACTGGGTCACTGTCGTTGGCCTGGATCTTGATACCCTCGGCAGGGGAAAAGTCGGGAACGATGACGTTGTCGAGCTCACGAAGGTAGATCTCCTTGTCCGACCCAGGGGACTTGATGTTGTAGTTGAAGGCATGGAGGTTCGCGGCGGCGACAATGAAGCCAAAGTGCACGGGATCCGACGGGTCGAACTTGAGGGCGTCGGGAGCACGCTTGGGACCGGACCAGAACAGCGTGCCGCTGGACGTCTCAGAGTCCTTCGGGAAGTTGTAGAGAAGCTGCTGGATCTTGTTGTTGAATTCCTTCTCGAACAACAGGCGGGCCCAAGCAATGCAGTCCTCGAAGGTGCGGGGTCGGTCCGTTGTCAGGTAGTCACGGAGGGTCTCCAGGATAGCCTTCTGGTTGCCACCCTGCTTAAGAGTGTTCTCAATATAGCTCGTCTGGGTGAGGTAGAGGTTGACGGTGGCGGGCGAAGAGACGAAGAGGTTCTCGAACATGTACTCCTTGGCCCAGGCGATCGTGTGATCGATCTTGTTGGGGAAGCTTCGCACGGTGCACATGGGGAACTCCTTCTCGGGAGGATCCTGAGAGGAGGAGTACGACTCGGTCAGGTGAGGCAGAACAACCTGGGTGTTGCCCTTGGTTCCCAGGGTGCCACTCTCGAGGAGAGGCTTGCGGAAGAAGACGCAGCGTCGGTCAACGTACGTGCGGGCCTCCACATTGTCAAGAGCATTGGTGACGCCATCCAGACGGGTCCAGAAGTCCTCGTTGAAAGTCTCCTCGGTCTCGGGGCTAACGCGGTCCTTGAGAGACGTGATGTGTCCGACGAGGTCGGGGTTCATAGCCTGAGCGGCGGCGGCGGCGCAGTCACTCTTCATCTTGCCCACATCCGGAGCACGGAACAAGAACTGGCGGTTGAGGTTGCTCTTCTCGATGGAATCCATGTCGGTGACAATGATCTCACCCTCCGGACCCGCACCAAGACCAATCATGGCCCAGTTCTTCAGCATCTCGCAGCCAATGGCGCCTGCGCCAACGAGGAACTGCTTCACATTGGAAATCTTCTCCTGGTACTCGCGGCCAAAGACGGCGATCTGGCCGTCGTACCTGGATCCGAGAGGCTTGCAGAGCTCAGGGGAACGAGCGGTCGTGGTAGGCAGGGACTCGAGAGAATCGAAGTACAGCCACTGCTGGATGGGAGAGAACTTGCCGGAGACGGCCTTGAGCACCTCCTGCGCGACGATTCCGCCGAAGAAGGCGGCCATGGGGTTCAGGTCACCCCTGGCCTGGTAACTCAGTTCCCTGATGAGCTTCTCGTCGAATTCGACCTCGACGTTTTGTTGCTCGGCGAACTTCTTGGCCGAGACAAAGATCACCGTGGCGTCATCGTCGTCCATCGGGTTGGGGAAGCGACCCTGGCTCTGGGCGAAAGCATGGAGAGCCTGGAAGCCGAAATGGAGCTGTTGGGGGCGATCAAACTTGGCAAAGTCGGAAATGAGGAAGTCGGGGTTCGCTAGGGACTCGGTCAAGCTCTTGAAGTCGACGATCTTGGGCATCTTGACCTGCTGGTAAAGACCGCCCCGCTGGTACTGGCCCAGGCCGGAGACGTCGCCGATCGAAAAGGTGTAAGGGCCCTTGACGGTGATTTTGCGAGGAGCACAGCCATTGAGGCCCTCCATACCCTCGACTTCGGAGAAAGTGATGTAGTCTCCGTCTTCCAGACCGTGCCTGGTCTCGTCGAGGGCAGAGACAAGACCCTCTTCGTCGATGCCCGCGACAATGCCGCTCAGGGGGCTCTCGCCCGTGGGGTCGATGATGGAGAACTTCTCGCCAAAATCGCAGAAGATGGAACCGAAGAGACCGAAGGTGTCGGCGGCAACTACATAGATGCCCTTGGAGTGACAGTAGTCGGCGATGATCTGCTGGTGCGCTTGGGGCAGACTCGTCAGGACGACGACCTGGTACTTGTCGAACTGGGACAGATTCTCGACAAGACTGGGCGACTGGTGAACGCGGACGGGGGTGTAAGCATTGAGTTCGGCAACTCGCGGGGCGGTGACTTCGTCCCTCGGCTTGCCGACGTCGGCGAGGCGCAGGAAGAACTGGGAGGAGAGGTCGGGCAGAGTGGCTTTGCCGGGATCGTAGAGGGTAAGGCTCTTGACGCCAGCAAGGGCGATGTTCTTTGCGATCTCGACACCCAGGCCCTTGAGACCAACGACGAGAACGTTGGAAGCGCCCATGCGCCTCATGGCCTCGTGTCCGAGGACGTAGAGCTGACGGCTGTAGAGGGACTCATCGATCTCGGTGGTGCCGACGACGGATTCGTCGACCTGCATCCTCGTGACGAGGTCGACCTCGGGCAGCCTTGCTTCAGCCATGGCTTTTTTATGGGTAGGTGACTCCCCGCTGGACAGTTTGCGCTTCCCCAGCTTGACTTCGTTTGAGGGTGGAAGGATCTTGTGAAGGTGTCGGGAGTATGGTCGTTCGATTCGGAGGGGGCGGGGTGAGGGTTTGTCGGGTGATTGATCTGTGGTAGGAGTCTCCGTGGGTTTATCGAGTGCGTGAGAGGGTCAGAGTGCACCCCAGAAGTTGTGTCAGAGGGCGAGTTAGGCAAAGGGATGGATGGAAGTTGTTCGAAAGCTGGAGATGGTGCAGCGACGAGTGCACCTGCTGCGTAATGAGACACGGTAAGGCAAGGAGGGGCAGGCAGGTGGGTCGCCGATTACCAAACGACGTCAGTGATTCTGAGCTAGCATGGAGTGGTTGCGAATTGGTGGAGCCCTGTTAGTGCAATATTGTGCAAGGGGAGCTTGGTTGCTTAGTCACGCCAGGCAGATTGAGGGGCAGGTTCCCAAGGCAGGGGCACTACTGGCGGGTTGTCAAACAGGCATCATCACGTGATTCATGAGGCGGCCGAGAACTGCTGCTGCTCCAGCGTGTCACCTGGCAATCAAGGATTGCATGTATGATGAGATAAATTCGGACAGTCGTTCCCGGAAAAGATGCCTTGCTTGCACTGGAAATGGTTCCATACAGGGACTAGGTAGTCGGCGGAGTGCATTTCCGCTGATATTCTGAGGTGGTAGGAGGGAGTGGAACAGCCGACATTCAGGGCGACTTGACGTCGTCGTCCTATTAGAGTTGGGCCCCAGTCCCAAAATGGCTAGTTTATATGGGGACGTTGCGGCGTCTGGTTAGTCAGGGACCAACGACGCCTTTCATGTGCCTGAATTCTACCTCGACTTCCGCTGCCGCCTTCTCGACATGATATCACGCATCCCACGGCGCCTTGCGGTTCCAATCCACGTGAGAGCTGCTCGTCGGCACTCTCCTGCGCATCGGGTTGAATCTCCCAAAGTATGCCCCGCCGCCATGGGGGGTTTCCTCCTCGGCAGAGTGCGCCCGGGACGCGTCCTTCGAGTCCACGGCCGGGACAACCCCATGAGACCACCAGGTCTTCTTTGTCACACGCCCGGTGAGAGCATCCTGCTTGTATGCGTAGAGGTACGCAGAGCACAGGACCCAGAAGGTGATGGGGATGGCAATGGCCCAGTATATCCACGACTTCTGGGGCATGTCGCGGACTACGCCCCCGCGGAGTTAGTAAATGCCTTTTGTGGAAGTGTGAGGAGCTACTCATCGTGTCTGAGGAGCAGAGACATGTCGCAGGACTCCAGAAACAGCCAGAATAGGGGAAAATGAACTCCGGGATAACTTGCCGTCTGCCGTATTCATGCCGAAGAAGCTGGTGACGAATGACCTGAGCCGCGCAAAACCGAGTAAGCAATCCATTTCCAATTAGGGGGGGCGACCCGACCCGGACGGGACTCACAGCGGCAGGAAAAACAGTGTGACCATAGTAAATACCCGGATCGCCTTCCCGTGCCCCTCGTCCAGCACCTCGATGCTCTCCTTCACCCTCGCCCGCAGGTCCGACGACCGGTGCAGCATCGCTCGCAACTCGTCCGACTCGCGCTTCCTCGCGTCCTGCGCCCTCTCCAGCACCTCGTCCTCGAGCGGAAACCTCGCGCGCCTCAGCTTGTCCGTCACGCGGAACGACAGCGGCTCGAGCACGCGAGACATGTTCTCGAGGGACCGCCGCTGAGCCCGCGCAAGGCTCTGGAGGGCCTTGATCTCCTCCTCGAGGGCGCGGATCGCGAGGAAGGCCCGGCGCTTGGGCCTGAGGGTGGCGTTGAAGTCGAGGGCGCGGGCGTGGGCGGCGTAGAGGGCCATGAGATTCACAGATGTTGTCCTAGCGGCTGCTGCCTTCTTGTTAGAGCGGGGTGTCCTGTTCGTCCCCGGCGCTTGGTTTTCTGGCCGGGCTGGGGCATCTTCCGCCCAGGTCAGGACGCTTCTTGTCGTCCCTCGGATTGTGTTTCTGCCGGTGCCGGCAGCGAACACCGTGGGAATCGCCGAGGAGCCGGACTCGATGCGGAACGCGCCCGTCTGCGCGTTTGCCATGACCATTGAGACGATGTATTCGGCTCCCACGGCGCCGAGCCTCACGGATTTGGAGCTCTCTGCCGTGATGCTGAGTATCAAGTCTTCCCGGGCGCCCCTGAGGCATCGGACTGTGTCTGTATAGATCGACAGATATCGCTCTTGTACTCTGAATTCTTTCGTCAGATTCCGTTTCTGGTCTTCTGGGCCGCTCAGGTGTCTCGTTGCAAGGAGAACGAGATGAGCTCGAACAGTGAACAGGAGGACAATGTTCTCAAAGGCTTCCAGCAGACTCGTCGGTAATGATGGCGGTTCTGGTGTTCTTTTGTTGCTTGATGTACTCATCTTCTGCTCTAGAGCGGGCAGCCGCTGATCAGCGTCGGCCCTTTGGGTTCCTCCCTCATTAGTTACCGTTTCTGTCGCGGTATCGGCATCTTTCGCACGGGGCTCCGGTCGGGAAACAAACAGCTGGAGCTCTGTTGTAAGTTCTAGGATCTCGCCAAGGTCCTTGCTGAACAACTCTAGGTCATTGATCAGGGCATCCAGGCTGCTGTCTTTCCGGATGGTCTTGGTGTTGCGGAGCCAGACGATGCAGGGGTCTTCGTGCGGCCTGAAGGGCACATAGTGCGTTGTCGTTGCTTGGGTGTGTGCCTGGCCAGCGTGTAGGTGCTTGAGAGCATCTATGAGACTGTACTCCGTGTTCTCATTGCAAGCTTTACACTGCTCGCTCAACCGTTGGGCTGGATGCCCGTTGACACCCACGCCTGGGCCGTGACAGGAGCCTCGGATGACCCAGGCCTGGTCACCGTCGGCAGCATGCACGAGCGCGGCGTGCCGAAGATACTGCTCCAATTGTAAGCTCGGAGTCTTGAAACAATGCGCTCTGCTTTCAAAATGCAACAGTCGGAAAGGCGTCGTGGACTCACCCTAAAGACCGAATCCAATGCACCCCAGCAGCGACCCAAGACGCGCTTGACGTCCTCCCCGTCGTCCTTCCAGGGAACGAAGAGACCGATGATGGTTTTCGACTTGTGAAAAATGTCTCCAATCAGCTCCTCAGCCTTCTCAATGGAGTTGACGTACAGGTCCCCTTCTCCGGCGGGACCTGGTGCCTCGTTGAGGCTTCCCCCGTCCGCATCACTGCCCGTTGCATCATTGCTAAAGTACGTTGAGGTAAGGGACGGCATCTCCGTCGGCGCCTGAGACGTTGATGTTGTAGGCCGGTCAGTTCTCTCGTCCTGGTTGTCCCTCTGGACCGTCTGTTCGGTGCCAGGGCTCGGTTCTGGAACGTTCAGTATCTCGTGCCGATTGCATAGGTCTTCCAAGGAGCACTCGTATCCACGACTGTAGACCTTGCCGTAGTCCACTCTTGCTGTCAGCGACTTGTCGATCTTGCGCAGCAGACGGGCCATGGTGCCGATGGTGCCCTCCTTCTCCGGCGCACCGCCGTGCCCCTGGGTCACTCGCCACATGAGGAAAGGGGTGGCCAGAAACGTCAGTCTCTCACGAATGTTCTCTGTGCCGGAACTTTGAGAAGTGCTCCGCTCGTTTCGAGTCCTTTCGGTGTACGGGCCCGTCGGTGACATGTGTCTTCCACCTCCTCTCTGTAGGGAAAGACTTCGGGTCCTCACATAGCTCCTGAAGCTCGACTGGGAAGACGACAGCCTTCCACGGAGCGGACTCCCGCCACCGCCGCCGCCCGCCCCGGAGGCGAAGTGGTCTTCCTCGTCGTCTTCGGATGAGCTCAGATGATACGTACGGCTTGCTTTCTTCCTCAATCCCCTCAAAGCGTGGTCATTAACGATCCTAGTCGGTGACTCTGGCGGCTCCGGAAGATGATGGGATCTGCGGTCGAAGGTCGATGCCCTGGACCGGTTGTACGAGCTTCTTTGGCTCAACGGGGGCCTGCCAGGGTGGTCTGCTACGGGGCTTCTTGTGCGTGGCGGCGGCATGATCCGTTTACGCTGGTCTCGGCCTCCAGGGGCTGGGTCAGTCGACCGCGTGCTCCCACCGGTGAACACCCGGCTGAAATTCCTCGGCCTATACTTGACGAGCTGCATCCGGCGGCGCCTAGAGCTGGACCCAGACGAGCGCTCCGTCGAAGAGGTCCTCTCCCGTGGCCTGGGCCTCGTCATTGACCGTGACGCAAAGCTCGCCAGCGATGGCGAACGTGATCGCCGAAACCTTATGCTGGCGGTCTCAGAATGAATCTCGTAGATCCTACGATCGAATATGCCGGGGCTGTACGGCCTTCTCCGCCGCGAGTCAGTGCTTCTGAAAGAGCCGCGATCCGTGAAGTACTGTTCGCTTTTCACCCGCGCCATCGAGTCATCGTAGTACTCCCGATCCAGGATGCGGGACCGCTCTTGCTGAGGTTCACGTCGCACGTCGTCGTAACGCCTTTTGTAGCTGGTTCGACTCAGGCTCAGACGAATGTCTCCAAGCTGAGATGATGCGTCCTGGAGCAGAACCGCCCAGAGCTCTGAGTTGACCTCGCGACCGTCATAGACGTCCTCGAATATGTCAAAATCCTCTAGTGTTGTTAGGTTCGTGATGAGCACGATGAGATCCTGTGAGAGAAGGAGGTTCAGCCATGGTGTCTGCAACAGTGCAAGTGTGCGTGAGTCCATAGCGATCGGTACTCACAGCAAAGCTGACGTCGTGTTTGACGTAGGTGTAATACTCATTCGTCATGAAGTCTGAGATCCTCACCGTAACAGGAGGCCTCGAATCGCTCTCATCGATAACAATGTTGTCCTTGCGGATAGCCGAAAGGGGCAATTCTGCCCAGGTGATCAGAATTTCTGAGAGTGCGGCGTCAGTACTCAGCTGTCCCATGCACCGCAATATCCAGAGCGAGAGAGACGAGACGTACGTGGCCCGACAACCAAACTCCGAATCCTTCCCACGTGCAGAATCTCCTTGCCCAGCCACTTCTGGGTCTCGGACAGAGCTTGTGCCTTGTCCCGCCCCTCACCCACATCGTACCCGTACTGAGCGCTTAGAAGACTTCTCATGGAGCTGCTGCCGCCCTTGGCAGCACGTCTTTCACAGAAGACGGCGTAAGGGGTCGAGGCGAAGGTGGTCGAGGCTACAATCAGGGGGTCGTCGCCGTGCTCGCCGTCGACGCGAGCGACGGTTCCGCTGGCGGCCCTGTTGGTACTTTTCGCGCCGCGCATTGGGTCGCCGCCTTCTTGAGGGCAGGTCTTGTCGATGATTCCCAAGGCGATAGACTGGTACTCGCTGGAGAGGGACGGACAGCAGGTGATGAGGCTCTGGTCCAGCTGGTTAGCAGCGGCAGCCACGGCGTGTTGCGTGATGACTAGGGGCTCACCTTGATCACTTTGATGGAATCCGATGAATGTCGGACATGTCTGGCCATCCATATGTCAGCCGGCCGTAGCCTACTGGCGATGAGCTGTTCGGAGCGGGCGGTATGAACTCACAGCCAGTACATCTGACTCGGCGGTGACTTTTCCTGGCCCAATGGATCCTTCTGGCAATACAGCGTCACGCTGCTGTTGCCCCTCTCGTCTGTGAAGCTCTCCGCCGCGTTGATCACGACAAGCTCAGTGTCGACTCCGTTCCCGAAGCTGGCTTGCGACTGATACCACGCCTGGTGCATGCCATCAGAGCCGGCTTGGGGTAGGTTTGCTGTGGTGCCATGCTCCTTTCCATCGAATTTGAGTGTCACGGTCTCCGCTAAAGGGGCCTCCTCGTCGTCGGTATCGGCCGAGACTGGTGGCATATAGCCCGGCCTCCTCTCGCGAATAATGGCCCGTTCCACGGGTAGATCGGGGGGAGGAGAAATATAGGTACTGGCGTACCCCTCGTCTCTATAGCGCGAAGAGCTGCGACGCCTTGGTGGACTGGGGTAATAAGTGCCGTTGTAGGATCCCAGCCGTGGAGGAGGAGGAGGAGGGCTCAAGTCCTCATCGTCCCATCTCACTCGCCCGCTCGCAAATGACTGGCCTCTCTCCGGGGGCGGAGGGCTACGGCCAACCCTGTCCCAACGACGGAGGTAAGGTTGCCTTCGGGCATTGCCACGGCTGTCATCGGAACCGGATGATCGCCGCCGGGGCTGCTGTTCTTCGCCGGTGTGTCTGCGATAGGGGCGCGACTCTCTTTCGAACCTCGAGCCCTCGGACGCCTCTCGGTCGGAAGCTTCGCTGTGTATCCTGCGTGATGGCTTGTGAGGTACGAGGGCGTTGCTCAGAGGCTCTGGGGAATCTTCCGAGGCGTCATCGTTATCGAGGTCGTCGCTGCCGTCTTCAAGGTCCTCCCTTCCCTGTTCATCAACGTCCGAGCCATCCGTCACATGAACAGTCCTGTCATGTGCGCCGAGTCCGTCCGTGGCCGCGTCGGCGCCGTCTGCTCGATGCGACTCTGGTCGCTCCATGAGTCACGACACACGAGACTCGCTGAATTGGATGAGAGCATGAAGGCCATCAATGAAAATGGCGCGTTGTGCCGCAGCCTTGCGATCAGGTACGGCGACGACGACGACAGGACCGACCTCGATGACGACCACCCACGCTGGCTCTGGGGCCCGAACCACCATCCAGTCCTGGGAGATGAGTTCAACGGTGCTAACGCCGCGTTATGGATCTGGCCACAGCAGCAATGGCCGGGGTGCGCGGGTGCGGCTGGGCCTGACGAACCAGTAACTGACCCTGCCTCTGGCTAATCTGCAACGACATGGATGCTGCAGGGCGCACGCATGCCGCCACCTCCACTTCCCCCGGGCCGTTCGAGACCAGGCCACGAGCTGTTCGCGACGAGGGGCTTCAGGGTCAAGGCGGCATACACGTACGGGGGAAAAGCGGTGATTAGGAGTTGGTCTCGGAGGATATAGCCAAAGCATCAATGCTGCGAACGGGTCAAGATGAACGAGAGGTAGTCGTAGTTGAAGGTAGATACGGAGGCACGGAGCTCGTCGCGCCGCGCGGGGATATGTACATTCGCCACTCCGTCCTCCTCGCATTCACACCCTCTCTCTCCTCGCCAGGCGAGGCGAGGCTCCCACATCCTCCGCTGGTCATCAGCGCGCTCCCCACGCCGCTTCGCGCAAGGACATTCTCTCGAGGCCCCTGCACGATGGAAAATACACCGCCTCCTCACCGAGATAGATGGATAATTAAAAGAAAAAGTGGCAACAAATGGGGGCTGAAAGCCCGGGTGCCGGGAACGCCGCCAGCAAGAAGAGAGTGGGCGGCGTCCCCTCCCGACTTGGCGTCGGGCGGCACCACGGGGATGAGGTGGTCGGCTGACAAGGACAGAAAGACGGCGCGCACCTAGCAGGGCGCGCCCTCGAGCCCCGGCAGACGACGCAGAGAAGCGCAGTGTCGGGACGGTGTCGTCACACGAGCAAGAGTTCTGGGAAGAAAAAGGAAAACAAAAAGCTCTCTCGACGGATGCCCCCGCGCGATCGGGGGCCCGGAGATGGTCGGTGGTGGTCTTCCGCTGTTTTGGATGAAAACTCCCCTTCTCCTTTCTAAAAATGTCATCGGGATGAATGCGTGCCGGCAGACAGGCAGGCAGGGGCATCATGACCCGACGGGTATCGAATGTGTGCGCAAAAATCGAGTCGCAGATAGATGAGACGAGATGGTGGTAACGATGATGGAAGAGAATTGTTGTGAGGGAAAGATTGGCGCTCAGTTCGTCATTCAGTTCCAGCCGAGCGAGTTCTCGGCCGCGACGGGAGCCGAGATCTGCGCGGTGCGGACAGAGTTGCCCGCGCCGCTGCGTCCGCTACCGTGACTGTCACGACCGCCAGCAACACCTCCGTAGCCCGTGAAGTCGCGGCTGAGAAGGGCACCACCCATCATAGCGGGGCTGCCGGCTCCGTTGTAGCGCATCTCGGACGAGTTGGCAATGGAGCTGCTGCGGCGGTGAGCCTGCTTCTTCTGCTTGTAGCGGCGGGCGACGAGGAACATAGCCGCGCCGTACGCAGCAGCGACGCCGACGGCTCCGATACCGATGGCGGCGGCAGTGCCCTTCTGAATGGGGGTCGACTCTGACTCGTTGTTGCTCAGGATGTCGTTGCTGCCGTTGGGAGAGTCGGACGAGCCTCCATCGCCGCCAGGTGAGCCAGGCTCCGACTCCTGACCGGGGATGATGTCAATGGCAGAGTTGATCTGCTGGGTGAGGTTGTAAACAAGCTCCATAGGGTGGTTGTAAAGGAGTGAGTTGTGGATCTTAACATCCATACGAAGCTTGTCAACCATCGTCTCGGGGTAGTAGAACCGAGCCAGGGTCGTGATGTAGCCGAGCGAGGCCGTCGTGTCAAAGGGCACGAGACGGACGACCTTGACCCGCTTGACATCGATCTCTGCGCCGTCGGCGAGAGCCAAAGGCAGGTACTGGAAGATCTGGGCAGCCGCCATGGGGTGGTTGCTGACATGCTCGTAGTTCTCGGCGTAGAGGAAACCAACCTGGAGCAGGATGGTGCCGTCGGGCTGCTTGTCGTCGACGTCTTCGGGGCTGATGACCCTGGGCAGATCGGAAGGCATCGTGACCGGAGTCGTGGGCGTGGATCCAGCATCCGTGGGTGCAGCGGTAGGAGTCGACTGCTCAATGAGAATGGTGGTCGGCATCCACGACTCAGTAGGAACAGTGACAGTCGCTTCGGCAGTAGTCGACGGAGCGGATGGCACAGCCGACGGCACATCAGAACCGGAAGTCGTTGGCACAGCGGGAGGCAGGGTGGAAGAGGGCTCGTCGACGAGGTCGCTTGTGTTGGACGGGACAGCGCTGGTGTCGGGCAGATCCGATGGGAGAACCGAGGGTTCCGGGACGCTGGTGGTGCCGTTGCCGATGGTGTCGGACTGAGAGGGCAGGACGCTGGGCTCCTGCGACGGCTCACCGGTGGGCTCAGGCAGATCAGAGGTAGTGCTGTTGCCAGGGACCAAGGTCTCAGAAGGACTGGGAGGGAACGAAGTCAAGCTGGGCGGGAATGACACTGTCGTCTCGGACACAACGGGGGGGGTGGATGTCTCCCCGGGGAGATCGGACTCAGTCGTCGAGTTCGCGCTGATCGTGGGGACCAGGGTGGTGGGGATCGCGGTCAAGCTGGAGAGGATTTCCGTAAGATCGGGCAGGCCTCCCGTGGTCGTGGTGGTGGTCGACTCCTGAGTGGTGGTAGGCTCGGACACGTCCGACGTAGTGGTTGTCCTCTGTGTCGTCTCCGTGGTCTCGGTCTCGTTCACCGGAATAGACGGAAGAACGTCATCGACGAGGGAGATGACGGGGGAGATGATGGGATCAAGGAGACCCCTGGTAGTCGTGGTGGTCTCCGGCAGGTCGCTGACCGGCTCAGTCGTGTTAGACGAGTCGGCGCTGGAGACGTCGCGCTCGGTTGTCGGGGAGCTCGAGGTGACGACGCCGGTAGGCGCAATGACGATAGAAGAGGTCGTATCCTCAGTCTGGGTAGTTGCCGTGGTGGGAGTCCTCGTCGTCGTGGTCTCAGTCTCCGACTCATCCTCCTCGCTCTCGGTGGGCAAGACGACAATGGGGGGAATGCCGCCGCTGGAGGAATTGCGCTCTGAGGGTTCTTGGGTAGGTTCGTCGGACGACTCGTCAGCGCTGGTGGAAGGCACCGGCTCAGACAGCTCGGGAGCGGTGGTCTGGACCGTCGGCGACACCCTGATGGTGCTTTGGATGATGACGGTCGTGACGGAGCCTCCGCTGCTTCGCTCCTCGGTTGAGGTTGAGGAATCGCCGTCGTCGCTCGACAGAAGATCGCTCACGGTAGATCGGAAGCTGGTAAGAAAATTCCTAGACTCGGACCGGGACGTGAAGGGCGTGCTCTCGGGAGGAGGAAACGCCTCATGGCTCGTGATCGTAGTGTTCGTGAACTGGCGTTTGACGTGGCGAGGGAAGTAGATCCTAGGCTTCGGGTCCTCCGCGGCGGCAACAGTGGCCTGGAAGGCCACGGCGGCCCCCAGTACCAGAGACTTGAGCTGCATGTCGGCTGTCGTTTACTTCGCTGTCCGTTCGTGTTCCGGGTTCAAATATCGTCAAGGTAGTGATCGTGAGGTGTGCCGTGGGCAGTGATGTAGTCTGGCGCGATGTAAGCGGTCTGGCACTCTGCAGCGAGTGACTGGGACGACTGACTGTCAGGGTGTTATAGAACGAATGTACTTGACATATAGTCAACGAATGTGATCTGGTCGCAGAGCTGTTAGCCGGGCCACGTCCTGTCCCACGAAAAGAATCGACTCGGCCGGCGAATCCTTGGGAGAGCTGGGGATCCCGTCGACAACACGGGCAGAGGACGGCAGCGCAAGGTTAAGCAAGCTGGCAACGCCAGGGCACAGCCTCAACGCGGCCTCCCCCGCTCGCAGCATTCCTCCGCCGCGTCCTCCGGGGTTCGTAGAGTGGGCATTCAAGTGTGTTGTTGTGTTGGGCGGGTCGCAAGGGCGGACAAAGCTACTCACAAGCAAATGTGCTCGAGGGAGTATATCCAATTGTTTCAGAAAAATGAGTGACTCGACGAGAAGGTGATCGTCAGTGTGTACGGAAGTGCATGTATCGTGTTGTTCGACGGTATCCGGGGGGAAGGCGAAGAGTAGTCGAGGAGGGCGCCGAATGGACGGGGGGGTTGGTCTATGCTGGCATTTGTCCGCGAGACCTCCTGAGGTCCTCCTCTACTTGTTCTGGCTCTCGACCGATCGAAACAGGCGAAGGCGCTGGGGAGCGCACTCGAAGATCCGAAGGGGAGAAAGGGAGGTGGTCGAGTTCGCCTTGGGAATTCTTGTCGGAGGCGGCGAGCGAGACGGATTGTCGGTGGTGACGAAACGAGCGAAGGAGGAGGGAGAAAAGAGAGACAGGCTGAGAGGGAGGGAAAAGGGGAACGAAGGAATGAGATTGATTGATGGGAAACACGACAGGGGTGGGATGACCACGACCGGGAAGTCCTGCTGGGGAACAGGCAGGTGCACTCACAGCCCAGCAGCGAGCACGAGAGAGTTGGCGAGGAAGGAACGGCCCAGGTCCAGGGGCTGCTGCTCGCTCGGTGGAGGATTCCATGGATGGTGGATGCCACCTGTGTGCAGTGCCCCCGTTGTGGTACGTGCACAACGCGGTCGGCACTATTGAACAGGCCCTGGGTGGCCACGACGACGAGGTAGCCGCTACATCCGCGGAGGCTTAGGGCCAGGCACCCGCTCACGTACCCGCGACCCGGCCGCCTGATGGTGGGCCCCTCCCAAGCGGTAAGCCAGGTGTGTGGCATTTCATTTACTGTGGAGGTGTGGGCTCGAGCCACGCCGCATTTCTCAGGCCTGGTACTTGTCAGAATCAGGGGGAGGTACCGGCGCCCGGTGGATGGCGCAGTCGATTCCCACCCTGATCTCCCGCTCCAACTCGTGTACCGACAGGGAGGGGGTCGGAGGTATTGCACCTGGACGTCTCGACAAAAGATGAGGTGAAAGCCCAGAACAAAGCCCATCGAGCCTGGTTCTTTGCAGAAAACTCGCCATCCGCGATCATCGCTGCATGGCCAGAGGCGGGGGRGGAGGKAAGGAGAGGAAGTAGAAGGGAAGGGGCCAGCTGGCCCGACCGACAGAGAGTTACAGACGAGACGCGCCGGACTGCCCTCCTGCATTGTAGCAAGGTCCGGCACAGGATACGGACGGACGGGCTGGCTCTGCGGTGGACGCAAAGCAGCTCAGGGTCAGGCGCTCCACCACTCCTACCGCCAGGCGGGCGGAAGGGCACTGGCCCGCCGTGCGTGATGATGGTGGTGGTGCTGGACTGGTGCTGCAACGGTCCAAGGACCAAGACGCAGCGAAAAGGCGGCTGCCATGGCATGGCATGATGATGGGGACTGCTGACTGCTTCCTTCGCCTTTGCTGCCCAGGGTCAGGCGGCGGTGGAGTCGCCTTGTCCATCCACGGTCGCCCACATGGACGAGGTACCTGAAGCAAACCTGCTCGATACCCGTTGCAGATGTGTGAGACTGCCGCCCGAGACATGTATCTCTCCTCGCCTGTCGAGGTCGCAGTCTCGGTAGCGTACACAGAAACGTGGACTGGAAGAGGGTCCAGGCAGGGGAATTGCAGAAAGGGGCTCTGGTGGCGCTAACAATTATTTGGCCATTCGACGCTCCGTCCCCTCCAGGTACTCGCAAACCCTCAGTCCAGACACCCGCAACATGAGCTCCCTGCGTCGAAGGCCATGCGACGCTTCTTTGTTTGCGTCCCGAGTCCAGTAGTCAGGGAAACAGTGCCGGGGATGAGCAGGCGGGCAACGGCCAGTCGATGGAGTGACGGCTTCGCAGCTTCCACGCCTGGCCCAAAGGATGGCCATGGTCAGCAGTGTCGAGGCCAATTTTCCGATGCGGGTGAGAAACAAAATTGTTTGTCAAGCTTGGATGTGACCGTCCCATCTCGCCTCGGGCTGACATCGAACCCCAGGGCCATCCCTACCGCTGGCTCGGACCGGAGACATTGTCACCGGGCGCTGGCCATTGCAAACCATTGATTGCTCTTCTGCTCAGCAGCAGGATCCCAACGGTCGCAGCATCAACTCAATGAAGCATTCCTGGAAGTGATGTCTTCCCCCCATGGAATCGACCTGCTCAAACTGGTTAATTTGGCTCCCCCTCCGAGAAGATCAGCGCTCCCGCGACCATCGAGCACACCACGGATAAGCGCGATATCTTCCCTGCAAAGTCACGCGGGTTGGTGGGATCCCCCTGCTGGTACCTGGCAACCCTGGCCATGCCCCATGCAACGGCGCAGGAAGAGGTGGTGCCGCAGCGAATGAGCGCGCCCCGGCAAACGATGGCGTGTCGCGCAATCCCCAGCCACCACTCCTGGCCCTGGATCTTTAAAATGAATGCGACGTCCGGCGCTGGCAGCGCCTGTGCGTCCCGCTGATGGGCAGGCATAACTTCTTGATCGGTTCACAACGCATAAAATGCGACTGAGCTTGTTGTTCTCTGACTTTCTGTCCCCAGCGGAACCCAGCGAAAATCGTGAGGGCGATGGCGAGGACGGACCAGCAGATCACTGTCACGGAGGGTTCTAGGCCGTGGAAGACCTGGATCGACAAGCCCACCGGTTACTTGTACAACTCCACGTGCTGGCGGGCAGAAACGCGCCAGCAAATTCGCCCTCGAGGGCACAGAGAGCTGAAGCTGGGCGAATGCAGGTGTTCAATAGCAGCCAGCACGGTGACAAAAATGAGTGTCACGCCCGTCGGCCAACCCGTGTTGCCAACCTGGTGTGGAAAGACGACTTTCTCGTAATCTCGACAGTACCTAAGATTAGGCATTCGACGCATCGTCGGCACAAGCTCGGATGGCTCGCCCCGTGGCCAGTGGAGCTTCTTCCACACCGTCCACCAGGACGGACAATCGAAGACGGGAGTTGGATGGTGCCGGCTGGCTGGTTGAGTGCCCTGAGACTGCCGGCACTGTCTTCCTCTCCACGTCGCAGGCGGTGCTCACCTGTATCAGGTGGGCGACGAGCACAAAGAAGGCTGTGCCCGACACCCTCAGCACCTCCCTCGCTGCTTTGTTTAACTTCGTGTCGGTGTGGAAATGCTCCTCGTCGAGCACTTGGGGACGTTAAGAAATTCCAATCTGAGCATTCCATCGTTTACCGGTGAGACAGACATGCATAGTGCGACAGGAGGTCGCACTCCCGGGAGAACAGGTTTGTTTCCCGCGGCACCAGCACTGCCTGCCTTGCTGCCCTTCCTGGCCGCGCATCGTCTCGTCTCATGGTGAAGAGAGACACCTTCGGCCCACCATGCATGCCTGCTGTAGCCCATGACAGGACGTCAAGACGTGTCCTTCCCTAGCCATTCATCCCAAGGCATGCTTTGTGACACAATCGAGTCATTTGGCTCATTCGGTGGTGCACTGGTGCGTGCTGGCACTCGATCAAACTGAAACGGCAGGGCTGGGAGAGCTCGCAAAAAAGCAACATGGCAACCCAGCAGCCCCAATCTCATCTCTCCTCGTGGCCCCGGCCGTGGTAGCCGTTGAGCTATGTTTCGTGAGGATGGCCGACTTTTGATTACTGCCAATGCCGCCGCTGGATGGCTGGCGTGTCGGCTCGGAAGCATGCCGTTCGGAGTTGAGTGACGGAGGCTGGCTGCATGGGTACTCGGTAAGGCTCGATAATTCGAGCAATGACGCCTGCCGAGTGTCACTGAGGGAATGATGGTCAACTACCACAATAGTGCGGTCTCCGAGTGCTTGGACGTTAGCAAAGCATCGCATCCGTGACCAGGAAGGACAAGTCAGCCACTGTGGTGAGACCTCGACTCATGCCCGTCAGGGCACAAGCTGGCGGACCATCAGAGAACCGGTCCTGCTGAAGCGCAGACAGACCGCCAGATTGGAGCCGTATTGCGTGCATACGTGCACCACGTTGTTGAAGATCCACCGCCAATCGCAATCAGCCAACTCGGGCAACCCATCCCAGTTGCCCAGCAAACGGGATTTTCCTCGTCCAGAGGTTTCTGGTCCATTCTCATCCCCGGAAGGTGCGGCAACATCCTGCGAATCAACAATCCTCCAATCCCTTCCCGGACGGCCCATTGGCGGAGGAGGGAACTGAGACGAAGCCGTCGGAACCTCGAGCGGCGGGGTGAAAGCGGATGACGGGCTTGCGGGCCTTGTTGACGTTGAGCTGGGCAAGCTGACAAGCTGGGGAGAGCTTCTTGTTGGAGGGGAGAGGGAGCTTGAGGTCGAATGTTAACGCGCATTCTGGTGCGTTTGGCGGAGGCAGTGCAAGTGGGTCATGCGCCGGAGAAGTAGAGAAAAGTAGACACTCTCATCAAACGATTGCAGAGGGACTCGGCTCTACTTCCAAGACCTGTGAGGGAGGGGCAAGGAGGGGCAGGCGCGGGGCAGGAGCTGTTAGGGAACGACCGCGGCGTCATTGGCTCCTGCTGGTGGCTGCCCCTCGGTACAGCTTCCATGATTCGACCTAGACGATCTGCCCGAGCTTTCCAGATCCATTCAGCGCCGCGTTTCTTTAAATACTCACTGCCAGAGCTCTGGTTCCGACTCGGTCCCCTCTACTACAACCAACAATCCTCGTAGGTTTTTCGCCCCGCCCTTGAGCATCTCCCTACGCGAAGCACGCAGCTAACGGACGACCTTTTCCACGCGCAGACTTTCTCCTCGTCGATCTTACTTATCATCGTCAAAATGGGCGTCACCGTCAACACCACCCAGCCCGGCTCTGGAGCTCAGCCCCAGAACGGCCAGACCGTCACCATTGAGTACACTGGCTACCTCAAGGACACCAGCAAGGCCGACCTCAAGGGCAACAAGTACGTACAGCTCGAGACCCCAGGGGCACTGCGCACCCGATCTAACAGTCCTCACCGCAGGTTCGACTCTTCTGTCGGCCGTGGCGACTTTGTCGTGAAGATTGGCGTCGGCCAGGTCATCAAGGGTAAGCATTGATGGAGGGAAACTGTCGCGTCGACCGCCACTGACACTTTGACATCAGGCTGGGATGAGGGCGTCACCCAGATGAAGGTTGGCGAGAAGGCCACCCTCGACATCTCCGCCGACTACGGCTACGGTGCCCGGTAAGCTTTACAGGGCCCCCTTCCTGGAGGCACAAGTTTGGAACTGACAGTTGATTCCAGCGGCTTCCCCGGCCACATTCCCCCCAACTCGGACCTCATCTTGTAAGTGAAGTGTTGGCGCTGGCGTGCGGGGATCAACACAAAGCTAACAGCTCGCCAGCGACGTCCACCTGAAGAACGTTGCTTAGATGGAGGCTACCGTTCGAAAGCCGAAGGGTATAGTGGCGGATGGGTAGACATGGGAGCAGAACCGTAGCATTAACGGACTCCGGCCATTCACTGGCTGATGCTGAATGGAAGGCAGCAATGGACTTGACATGAAAACTGCTGGTGCCAACCAACCGTGATAGTACCCAAGCCGTGCCCGATCCCGTCCCATCCCATCCCGCCAGACGCAAAAAGGATAGACAGGACAGCAAAAAGGAACCCGGACAGGCCGGACCAACACTGCAATGACCACGCCAGGGCTCGAACCTGGAACCTCCTGATGTGACTACCGAGTCGTAGTCAGATACTCTGCCAATTGAGCCACGCGGCCTGTTGATTGGTTGATGGAGAAGGGGGTTCCCATCGCAGTTTGAGAAGTCTTTGCATTGCGACGGGACTCGCGGAGAAATGGAACAGAGAAATTTGCTCGCGGGCCACAGTGGGTGGGTGAGGTGGTTCCAGCGGGTGGCCGATAACGCAATCGGCCCAGTGCCCCTCCCTCGAGAGTGCCCCTCCGTACCCTCCCTGTGTTCCGCCCCTCGGACGCGGCCGCCCACCCCACCATGGATTTGCGCCCCGCCAAAAACACCATCAACAGCCCGTGTACGAGTGACTAACAAGAGCCTCGTTTCTCTGCTTCTTCCCTCCCCGAACACGACGCAATTGACTCGACGACGAGAACAAATCACCACAATCATGGCGACTATAGTATTGGGATCCCAGGTACGTGAGCTGCAGCACCACCCAGACTCGACTACCGGCTCGTCGCCGTCTGCTAACACCAGTGCGCAGTGGGGTGAGTACATTTCCATGGCCCTTTGACTTCGATTCGATGCGCGCGCAGCCATGCCCCTCGGGCCCTCGGACGAAGACGTGGGTGGCTGTTTCTCTCCGCGGCGCTCGACTCGTCCGATCGACATCGACAGACATTACCCCGAGCCCCTTTCGTATCAACCAAGAGCCTTCCTTGTTCCTCGCCCGGCGGAATCTACAACGACAGGGATGCGGCGGTCCAACCACCCGTCGAGTTGACGCGATACCCGAGCGTCAGAGCGGACAGGGCTTACCGGAAGCCATGATTACACTCATGACAAGACTTGGAGGCTGATAATGCGTGCAGGTGACGAGGGCAAGGGCAAGATCGTCGACATCCTCTCGCCCCAGTTCTCCCTTTGCGCCAGAGCCCAGGTACTACCCGTCCTCCCTTATGTGGAGTCCGGCGTTTGCAATTGAAGGCCGCCAGAGTCAGAACAATGGTAATGGACCGCCACATTGGTGAGGGAACCACACGACAAGAGCAAGGCGGTTGGGATGATCGCGGTCAAGGCGTCAGTGTTCGCCTTCCGCCCCTGAAGACCAGCTGCAACTCAGCGTGACAGCGAGGGTATGGTATGTGATCCGTATAGGGCAATGGACACGCCTATCCATGAACCCCGTTGCCATGCCGGCCAATCGGCGCTCTGGCGGACTTGAGCGTCTCATCTATGCCTTCAATTGCAAATGACCGCCACTCTACGACCCGAATAACATGGCACAGCGCTGACTTTCCTCCAGGGGGGCCACAATGCAGGCCAGTATGTGATCCTGGAGTCCATTTTCCCTTAGTCTGGCTGTCTTGGGAGTCCTGCGACACGTTGTTGCTCCTAAGACACGAAGAGCAACTCCCAACCCATCCACACAAGGCAATTACTGACTCCGCGGGTCGATAGCTCCATTGTTGCCGAAGGCGTGTCCTACGACTTCCGTAAGATCCCCGGACGTGCCTTTCACCAGCCTGCCATGAATGCTGACGCCCGTAGACCTTCTTCCTTCCGGTCTCATGAACCCCGTACGCGCTTCCTTCTGCCCCGTACAAGTACTACTAGTAGAGATACTAACTAGCACATCAGCGCTGCGTCAACCTCATCGGAAGCGGTGTTGTAGTTCACGTTCCCGTATGTTGTCTATCACAAAATGCCCACTCATCGCATACCCCCTGACTCGCGCTCTGTAGACCTTCTTCGCCGAGCTCGAGACTCTCGAAAAGAAGGGCCTCACCAACGTTCACGAGCGCATCCTCATCTCTGACCGCTGCACGATTGACTTTGATCTCCATGTCGCCGTCGATGGTCTCGAGGAGATTGAGCTCGGCGCCAACTCCATCGGCACCACCAGGCGTGGCATCGGCCCATCATACAGCACGAGGGCGTCGGTAAGGTGTGCGCAACCTTGGATGTTTGAGCGTGGCTGACAATCCGCAGAGAAACGCCATCACTATCTCCGAGATGTTCCGCGAGGAGCTTTTCGAGAGGAAGCTTCGCACATTGGCCGAGTGAGCTCCATTGGCTCTCCATCACGAGGAACCAATCTGACGTTTTTCAGCGGCTACAGGAAACGCTTCGGCGACCTCCTCAAGTATGATGTCGAGGATGAGATCACTCGCTACAAGGTACGGTACGGAAGTCGAACTGCCCGGCACACTTGCTAATACTCTCTCTACAGGACTACCGCACTCGTCTCGCGCCCTACGTGACCGACGCCGTCGCGTTGATGGAAGACGCCCAGAACAAGAACACTGATATTCTTGTTGAGGGCGGCCAGGCGCTCATGCTCGATATCAGTATGTTGAAGGCCACCACCATCCGACGGATTCAACTGACGTGGAACAGCCTTCGGCACATACCCCTATGTGACGAGTTCGTCGACTGTACGCGGCTCCCTGTCATCAATAATGCCACCGTGTTTGCATGCTGACTCGGAACAGGGCATCGGCGGTGTCCTGACAGGACTTGCCATCAACCCCAGGAAGCTCGCCCAGTCTATTGGCGTTGTCAAGGCTTACACCACTCGGTGAGTCACAAGCCTGGATTTCAACTGTGTGACATTGACTGACTCCTCTTTAGCGTGGGCGGAGTACGTTGAAGCCACCTATTCCACCATACATACCACTTCTAACCAATGCCACAGGGCCCCTTCCCGACAGAAGATCTCGGTGAGATTGGCACCAAGCTGCAAGAGCAAGGCAGGGAGTGGGGTGTCAGCACCGGCCGAAGACGCCGCTGCGGCTGGCTGGATCTCGTCGTGGTTAAGTACTCTCATGTAAGATGCCTTCACCGGGAGTTTCTCTCGAGACATGCTGACATGGAAACTTCAGGCTGTCAACCACTACGATACGTGAGTCCACTCGGCGAGTCAAGCATTCTTGTGGACGTTGACTAACCAGACCAGCCTCAACCTCACCAAGCTCGACATCCTCGACAACTTCCCCACGATCAAGGTGGCCGTGGCGTACAAGGACCCCGAGACCAAGGAGGCCCTGCCCTCCTTCCCCGCGGACCTGGACCTCCTTGGCAAGGTGGACGTTGAGTACGTCGAGCTGCCTGGGTGGAACAAGTCCACCACGGGGGCCAAGACCTTCTTCGACCTGCCCATCCAGGCCCGCGAGTACGTTCTCTTCATCGAAAAGTTCCTCGCCGTGAACGGCAAGGGGCCCAAGGTGAGGTGGATCGGCACCGGTCCCGGACGCGAGGAGATGATCGACCGCGGCGCTTAAACGCGGTGGAGGCGAGGTTGCATTATTAGTTAAGTCACTGACTGACCTGGCCCGGGGGCATGGAGGAACTCGCCCCCCCCCCCCCCCCCCAAAAAAAAAAGAAGAGACGAATATTCCGCGGGAGGCGCCACCAAAGAAGCTCAAATGATAGAGAATATACAATATGCTTTGATTCACCAGGAAGATTCCCATTCAGCGGCAGAAACTGGTTCGCCCGTGATGTTGCTCGGCCATGCTTGCTTTTAAAGCATGAAGCCTCAGGTAATCCTGACTCGTACGCATAACCGCCCAGAAACACCCAAGTGACAAAAAGAAATGGTAGCCAATGATCAGGAGACTGATGGTAGAAGAGAGATAGAGAGAGGGAGGGGGGTGGATACAAGCAGAGAAAAAGGAGAACCCCAGATCGAGAGGCAGCCGGCCAGACGCAGGTGGTATCTATCATATTCCACCAATGCTTTCATGTCGGCTAATCGTCGTGGTCTCGTCAGGGGTTGTGGAAAAGGGGAAAAAACAAAGAAAAGTGACAGAAAAGATGTCAGTCGAAGTGAGTAAGCAAGCGTTGTCGGCATCCGAGCAGCACATTGGATCATCATCCGCGCCTCCAATGCAAAAAGCTAAGACGAAAACCCCGTCGCGGGGTCGTCATCACCAAATCTGTTCCGGGCTCGGCCGGCATCGCAGGGCCGTCCGCCGGGCCGGCAGCCCCTTTCTCCCTGGCACCAGTTGTGCCACCCCGGCCCGGCGCACCAAGACGCATCCACTCCTCCGAGACGACCCTGCGAATCGTCCATCACGGACGCGGGTCGCCGTCCCCATTCGCTCCCGCAGCCATGGGGGCAGCGGTCTCGTCGCCCTCTTCCTCCGAGCGCGTGCTCTCCGCGGCGTCGCGGGCCAGGCGCTCCTCGAGGCGGGTCTTCTTCTCCTGCTCGCGGACGCGCTGGCGCTCCCGGCGATGTAGCCGGGCAGCCTCGCGGCGCTCGCCGAGGACGTAGGGTGCGGAGCGGACGACGCGGAAAACCAGGCGCAGGCCCTCGCGGAGGTGGTGCCGCGCCTGGCCGAGGTGTTGCTTCGCGTCGGCGTAGTCGGCGCGCGCGATGGCGGAGCGCTTCTTAGCCTTGTAGGCGCGCTCGGCGCGCTGGGCTTTCTGGAACTTCTCTGAGGCGTGGCGGCGCTTTGTCGTCAGGAGGGCTTCGGTTCCGGAGGTGCCTGGGCGTATGGCGGGGAGTGGCTTCTCGGAGGATGCGCTGTTGGGGGTTGAGGGAGGAGGCCCTTCGAGGGCAGAGGAGCGTGTTTCGCGGGCCATGACTGGGGAAGATGAGAACAACGGGAGCAGACCGCAAGAAGTATGGCGGAAGAGATGTGACGTCGAGAGGGAATACACACAACGGCGAAACGGGAGAGGCGTTCCGGGAGGGGAGCCGGTCTCGATCGTGGCGGCATCGCGTTGGGCGTCTTTATACGCATTTCCACTTTGCGCGCAGCATTAGGAGTGGAGAGAAGAAACAACAACGTCGTCCAAACGCTAGTCTCATCATCGAATAAACTCTCAGTGACAATCACGCATGTCATGCAACGTGGCCGGCGCATCCTGGCGTCAGTGCAGTCGTGCAGGGGCCGACAGGTGCGGGATCGTGAGGGTGCGCGGCCATCGTCGCGATCCCTCGCCGGGTCTTCTGGGTTGTCGTGACTGTCAATGCCGCGAGGCATGAATGCCCAGGAAATTTGAAGCAATGACAGGTAACCACCCGCCCACGGCGGTGTAGTGGTGTCGATGCCGGGATCAGGGGCGATCCCTGTTTGATCTTCATGCACCGTCACTCCGTGTTCAGAGGGAAGAAATCTCCTCCTTGGTGGTGGAAACCATTGCAGCGGTGGAAGTGATCAATCTGCTCCTTACTGAAGCAGCACTTCGTGGTTTTGAAGACATCTCTTAGTTGTGGACGGAGTCTTCGCGTTGAAGACCCCCAAGAAACACACACCACCACCCATTCCCACAACGTCGGCATCCTTAGCTGTCTTTTTATATCTCTAGAATACAATCCCATCAATATAGTTCCCGACCAGTCGAGCCTTGGATCAAGACTTATTGTTCTCTGTAGACGGGTGGGGGACAACACTACAGGTTTAGAACGACTTGAAGACAAATCCGGCTCCGGCACGCCGGCTCCGCGCTGTCCCTTCCGCTCGGGCCGGGTCTCGGGGTGGAGACGGCCCCGAAACGGACCTAGGCAGAGGTACGAAGTTGCTTAGTTCGCATCTGCTCGTATAGAGAGCAGCCCGATTGGCTGTGCATCCGCCTCGTTCCGTCTCGTAAAGTCTGGGAGTGCTAGTGGCTCTTTAATAATGACGGGAGGCCGCTGTTCGTCACCCTTCGTTTACCTCCAATCTTCTCGGAATCATCGTTTTCAAGACGAGTTGCGCCCGTGTTCGACTATTCGTGGCCTTGCGAAATACCCGAGAATCGGCGGAGACCCAGAGTCAGACGACTGCATGCCATGCGTGACCAGGAAGCCAGCCCGGATTCGGAGACGCCCCAATCTAGCAGCTCGCGGCGAGGCCACCGCAAATCCCGCCTCGGCTGTGGCGAATGCAAGCGTCGGCGGATCAAGGCATGTCTGTCAGCTTTCCCTCTTGAAGGGACGTATATGTTTCTTTGAATCAAGTGTTGACGTGTCCTTCGCAGTGCGACGAAACCCACCCCGTCTGTAAGAGATGTGCGCTGGGGGGGAGGGAATGCCCGTTCACCCTGCTGGCTCCAAGCTTGCCAGACAGCTGCTCTGGCATCTCGCCGTCGAGTGAACTCAGCCAGCCTTCAAGTTCTGCGCCGAGTTGGATCCCCCCGGCAGATGTGATGCAGTGCCGCCTGCTTCAACATTTCAGAGTATGCTGCCAGGAGATGATGGGATCTGCCACCGCACCGGCCTACGCGCAACTAGGCCCTGATAACATCGTCGACCAGGGTTTGGGGTGCCCCTACTTGCTCAACCAGATACTCGCCCTCTCAGCTCGCCACTTGGCGACGTATTATCCGGACCAAGAGGACGAGTACCTCCATCAGGCCAAAGCCTACCAGAGTCACGCCATCACCCTCTTCACCTCGGCCGCCCTTCAGATCGACGAGAAGAACTGCGTACAAGTGCTCCTCTTCAGCTGGCTGCTGGGCATTCATCAACTCTGCGATGTCGGTCTTGGGGATGGCCAGCACAACGTCCTCGAACACTTCCTCCAATACCTGGACATCTACCGCGGCGTCCGCATCGTAGTAGCGCAGGCATGGCACCTGATGATGCAAACAGATCTGAAGGCAACACTGGACGACAGCATAGACCGGGTGAATCTCAAAGGCACGGGTACGCAAACGTCGACCATCAAGACCCTCATCCAGGAGAGCCTCGGCCTAGACGAGGAGCAGAAGAGTGACTGTGAAGAGGCCGCGGGCAGGCTTCAGGTTGCCCTCGACTCTGATCCAAATGACCAGTCGGACAATGCCCGGCAACAGATCATTTTCAGCATCATGTCCTGGCCCTTGATCATCAAACCCGGATTCATCTCTGCGGCGAGATCGAGGCGGCCAGAGGCTCTGATCGTTATTGCATACTTCTGCGTCCCTCTGCACTGGTGCCGCGAGAACTGGATGGTGGGACCTACCGGGCGCAATCTCTTCAACGGGATATTGACCTCCTTGGGCCCTGGCTGGGAAAGGTGGCTGCAGTGGCCGCGATCTGTGTTAGAAGAGTCCCATGCCGAAGAATCACAGCCGCCCTAAAACCCGAGGCTAGCTACCTAGCGTGGGAATGACTACTAAGAGTACCGAGAAGTGTTTGATGAAGTACACGCGTTCTCGCATTCGTCCTGCGGCCACCAATCGCAAGGCGCTCGGAACGACCTGGGGGGTTGTTTACTACACGAGTCAAGCGGGCCGGCCAGGCGAAGCAGAGTGAGTACCATTACTTCGAAGCACCAGAGTCCCTGGCTAGACTCCTCGTCCCATAATGGCAACACATGGAGACTAATTATGTCTAGAAAGGGGAGCCTATAAGTGTCAATATAGACTGAAGACCAGCCGTCTTCTTGCTATACCCATCCGGATTCCCTCATGCTTACCACCGCTCTCACGACGACCACTTCCGTTCACATTCACTTTCTTTCTTTCTTTCTGGAACTGACAACGAGTCGGAGCAATGGCCGAGCTGAAACCCTTCCGAGGCGAATACTACCTCTGGCACTATGTGCCTAGCAAACCTGCTGCCATCATCTTCGCCATCATCTTCACCTTTCTCACCCTGGCATTGCTGTGGCGTATGTGCCGAACGCGGATGTGGTTCTTTACTGCCTTTGTCGTTGGTGGATTCTGTAAGTGGCCGGTCTGCCTACCGACATGGCACGCTGCAGTGATGCTGACAACGTCTCTCTACTGAAGTCGAGCTCATTGGATTCGCCGCTCGAGCGTCTGCCTCGGGCGCCACGGATCGCCTCATGCCCTTCGTCATCCAGAATACCTATATCCTTCTCGCCCCGGCTCTCTTCGCCGCTACGATCTACATGACCCTGGGCCGGATTATCCGCCTGGTCAGGGCCGAAGCCTACTCGTTGGTGCCGATCCGATGGCTGACGAAACTGTTCGTCACGGGCGACATCCTCTCGTTCACCATACAGGGAAGCGCGGCTGGCCTCATGGCCACGGGCGACAACGCAGTGCTGGGACAGAACATCGTCATCGTAGGCCTGTTCATTCAGATCGTGGTCTTCGGCTTCTTCATGATTACCGCGGTCGTGTTCCATGTCCGCCTGCAAAGGCAGCCGACATTCGAGTCGAGGGACCTCGGGGCGACGTGGAGACAGCACGTGTACACCCTGTACGCAGTGAGCACCTTGATACTGGTGCGATCTGTCTTCAGGGTGATCGAGTTCATCCAGGGTTACGACGGGTATCTCCTGCAGAATGAGTGGCCCATGTACGTCTTTGACGCGGTGTTGATGGTTTTCGTCATGGCCATCTTCGTTGCGAAGTACCCGGCGGACCTCCGCGCGGAATCGATCAAGGGCAGTTTGGTGCCATTAAGTTCGTTCGATGAGCGACCAGCGAGGGGAGCATCGGCTGTGTAGGGAGGCGTGCTGAGTGTGACTTTTGAGTTTCACCCAGCTGCAGGGCAGTGCTAAGCATGGCGAAATGGCATAGAGAAGGTAGAATAGTTAGAGGGTGTCTTCAGGACATCCTTCAAGTCGTGTTTCCGTCATTATGGTAGCCTTGGTCCCGACAGCATCCGCGTATACGGGTGTGACTAGTGTGTCGTTGGCCCCTTTTATGTATCCCGTCAAGCATTCTCCAAGCCTGACTCTGAGTGCAACCAAGCTCACTTATTTACCCGAGTATCATCATCAGGACACAGTCAAGCACAATGGGAATGCTGCAATCTGGGCTCGACACAGGTTTTCCTGCGATGCATCAATATTCACTTCGACCTACCTAACTATGGCTATGTGTAAGCTGAGCAAAGAGGCAGGGCGTCCCGCAACGGACAGTGCTCGGCCTCAACTCGACGGCGTTTCGTGGGGAGAAAATCGCCGAAACACCACTCCTTAGAACCAAGGTGGACTCTACCACAGTTGATTGAGCCCTGCCAAGCTGTTCACAGAGCCGGACTAGCCGACAAGTCAGACCGAATCATGAAGATCAGCTCCACGGCTGGTCCGTGACCCAGTCGGTCCGTTACTATGTAAAGAGGAGGGCCGGCGTGGCCGAGAAAACGGCTCGCATCGTGCGCCTTGAAGACCAAATTGACATCACCGCGCAGAAGAACTACACAGAAAACGAGCGTGATAGTCGGCGAGGGCGAGAAGTCGACTCTGCTCAAGGCGCTCATCCCTCGACAGTTGACGAGCGCCGAGACATCGATACCCCAGAGTTTGGCCAAGTTCCCCTTTAATTCAGTAGATCTTTACCACTACTGCGGTCAGGGTTACATGGAAGGATTCGAAGAGCGGCACTCAGGCCACTTAGACAGCACGGGCGGCTCCACGGCAGTTCACCAAAGTCCCGGTCGGGGTCTGCCTCTCTCCACATATAGGGATGGATGTTATTCCTGTCGCGCGGCTGATCATCACTTGAATTAGGGGTCATCTCGCGCTTGCGGTTCAGTCGCGCTGCCGCTCTTCATCTTGGCGTAAGACCAGCCTTGCATCTCACGCTCAGTCGACGACTTGGCGTGCGTAATGCCAGCCTCGCATGTATGAGGGGACGGCATGGACTGTTGGCACACTAGAGTTACAGCTGAGATTGTTAGCCATGTTGACAACCTTGCCGTGTTGGATGAGTTGGGGGATCAGCACTCAGCCAGTGTCTATATAGAGGCCTTCATTCCGTCGCTGTTTGGCCGAGTTGTATGGACTTGATCTGTAGCTTCTTCAGCGAACAGTCAACGGCTCTCAATTCTCACACTTCTCTTCAGGCTTATTTCCAACCGGAACACTCATAGTACTCTCAAGTGTCGACGCTGTCTGCACCATGAGGTCTTCCACTTTGCTGGGAGTTGCGCTGGGCTCCGCGCTCGCTAGTGCTCAGGTTCGATTCTGCACAGGCTACCGCCGCCCCAACTGGGATAACTGTAAGTGAACGATTACTTCCATGCGCGTTTGGGTTGGTCCCAGAACTAACAACGATGCACCAGGCGCCGATGTCATCGCCGACTTTGCGTTCGAGGGCAACCAAGACATCTTTCATGAGAACGGCGCCGACGACCCTGCACCCTCTTGCAAGTGGTGGTACTGGGAGGACGGGAACTGCCGCATCACTCATTGCTTCGAGGATGTTCCCCAGGAGGGCGAGGATCCCAGACAGCGCACGGGAGACGAGCTCTTCATCTGGTACGACATGATCAGGTCCAAGTGCACCAGCTGGCGCGCTGGCGGCGAGTTCACTGGCGCCTTCGAGTTCCTTAACGTCCTCAACGACGAGGACGAGGGCACCATCCCTCCCAGCAAGCGGACAATCAAGCGCGACGGCGGTGTCGTCGAGGGTCATCTCTCCCTCGAGGAATACCGCGAGTGGCTCAACGACACGGCCACCTCGGAGGAGGCCGAGCATGGCCCCGTCGTGGCCAAGCGCCAGGACGGCGACGAATCTGTCGAGATCCCCTTCCGGGCCATCGGCGTCCGCAACCCCGACGCCTTCGAGCAGGGCCCTCGCCTCGGCAACGGCGTTGGGTACGAGTGGGAGGTCACCGAGAGCACGTCCTTCAGCGTGACGACGTCCATGAATCTCGGCGCCGCCTGGAACATCTTCACGGCCAGCGTCGGCTTCGAGATGTCCCAGGAAGATACCTTCACCGTCCGCGAAGGCATCACCTTCAACGTTCCCTGCGCGAACCAGGGCCAGGTGACCTTCTGGCCCTTTTACGACTACTTCGAGACGCAGTGGTCCCCCAGCGGGACGGAGGGCGAGATCTGGGTCCCCGTTGAGCATGGAGACAAGAAGATTGGCGGCGAGGTCGCCGTATCTTGCGTCGGCTGAGAAGGCGGACTCTTCTTTGTAACTGTAGTCGCGACATCCACACGTTGTCCATAGCTCAAGCTGTTCGGTTCCATGATAATAATGCCGGCTCGGTCTTCGTCCGTGAAAGCTAAGCAGCTCAGAGTGATCATCGAAGTTGCCACCGGCCCAGCGGCAGAAGTATAATTATGTAAGAGGTAAGCAATCCTGGCAACTTGGCAAGTTGGCAACCTAGCACCCAGGTGGTTTGTGGTCTTGGTGGTGAAGGTCCACTGGGATGGAACTGAATGCGGAGATCCACTTCTCCATTTCTTATCCACACCGAGGCGTGTCTTGATCTCGATTACGTAATTCCCCGCTCCCGGAAACCCTGGGGGTGATTTCGTCACATGTAAACCCCAACATCTGCGCACACGACCACCGTTCACATATCGTCTTGGGAGGCACACACCCCAGACAGCGACCGGTCTTGCTCTTTTGCTTCAGCGGCTGTCATTTCCATACGTTGCCATCAATTTTGACGTTCTACCTTCGACACATGCCGCTTCATTGGCCCTGATCGAGCGAACGACCGCCACAGCTCGCACGTCACTGATTGTTTTTGAGCCCGTCGAGACACGCGACGCCCACTCAACAGCAGCCATGAGCTCTGCAACGGAGCTCCCGGCAGAGGGCTCCAACCTGCGACAACGTCATGCCGCACCAGAGCAAGAGCCACGGGACGGACCTGAGCAGGCGCCCGAAAACAAGACGAAGAAGACGTTCGGGCGGACTCCCGAGGGAATAGGTACGTAAATCGCTCTCGAGACCTCCCGCGTGCTCACCGTGCTCACCTTGCCCCCGCAGTCTTCACCGTCCCGACCACCCATGACATGGTGTCCCAGCTCCTCGATCCCCGGCAGCCGAAGAACCTCTCCGACCTCCTCGTCCTCGGCATCCTGGCCTTGCTTATCGGAACCGCTTACTATCTGCCCTCGGGCCTGAAGCAGCCCGTCTTTGCCCTCATCTTCCTCTTCTGGAGGGCTTCGTACAACATCGGCATCGGCTACCTCTTGACTATTCAGTCGAAGCATCGGAGGCTGGAGACGTGGGTCGCCAGGTGGAAGCTCTTCGAGCATCCGAGCTCGGGCAAGCAGCCACGGCCCTGGCTCTACAACCTGCTGAAGCGGGAGCTCGAGACAAAAATTCCCGAGGACTACTCCTTCGAGAAGGCGCCGCTCGAGTACAACACGTGGCTCGTGTTCCGCCGCGTCGTTGATCTCATCCTCATGTGTGATTTCGTGTCCTACTGCCTCTTCGCCATCATCTGCGGCGCCACCCCCGAGGGCGAGAGCCTTGCCATCGGCGGTGCCAGGTGGGCCATCGGCATCGGCCTCGTGCTGTTCAACCTCTGGGTCAAGCTGGACGCTCACAGGGTGGTCAAGGACTACGCCTGGTACTGGGGCGACTTCTTCTACCTTATCGACCAAGAGCTGACCTTCGACGGAGTCTTTGAGATGGCGCCTCACCCTATGTATTCGATCGGGTATGCCGGCTACTACGGCATCTCCATGATGGCTGCCAGCTACGACGTGCTCTTCATCTCTATCGTGGCCCACGTCGCCCAGTTTGCATTCCTCGTCCTCGTCGAGAACCCGCACATTGAAAAGATCTACAACCCGCCCCCTCCCCGCAAGCGCACCATGTCGGGCGAGCAGGCCAAGCCCGCCCTCGGCGCCAAGGAGGACGGCCCTGAAGATGTCCTCGTCGACGCCGTCGCCGAGATCTCCAAGGACGCGCCTTCGCAGGTCCACAATCTGCTTGGACTGCGCAACCTCGACCTGTTCCGTGTCACCGACTACTCCGTTCTCCTCCTGGTGATCTATATGTCCGTCATCACCATCGTGACCCCCTCCACCCCGCTGTATCAGGTGCTCTTTGCCGCCCACGCTCTCCTCTGGCGAGCGTGGTATCACGTCGGGCTCGGTCTCATCCTCAACGAACAGTCCAAGAGCAAGATGTGGACCAGGCACTTTGTCAAGTTTGGCGAGAGCACCGCCGAGGCCTGGCGACAGTGGAAGGGACTCTACTATCTGAGCATGGTCATGTGCTACGCATCCTTTATCTCCGCGTGCTGGAAGATGTATGCTCCTCCCGAGGACTGGAACTATGGCTGGGTTCTACTCAAGCATGTGCTCGGCGCTAGCGCTGTCGCGCTCCAAATCTGGACCGCTGTGAGCGTCTATGACTCCCTGGGCGAGTTTGGCTGGTTCTTCGGCGACTTCTTCTACGACCACGAGGCGAAGCTGACCTACACGTCCATCTACCGCTTCCTCAACAACCCGGAGCGCGTGCTGGGCACCGCGGGCATCTGGGGCGCCGCGCTCATCACCTGGAGCCGCGTCATCTTCGTCATGGCGCTGGTCAGCCAGATTCTGACCCTGGGCTTCATCTCGTATGTCGAGCGGCCGCACATGCAAAAGATCTATGGCCGGAGCATGCGCAACGAAGCCGGCCTCACAAAGTTCATCAAGCGGTCCCTTCCGCCCCCCGTCCAGGGATGGCAGAAGAACATGGACAAGGTCATCGATGACACCTCCCACTTCGTCGAAGACTTCCTGGAGGCTGCCCGGCCCAAGTTCGCTGCTGGTGTTAAGACGATCGTCCGTGATACCACCGCCCTCTTCAACACGTACCCCGCACGTTTCACGCTCACGCGCCTCTCTCCGGACCTGGCCGGGCTGAACCCCAAGCACTACGGTCTCTCCGTTCAAGGCACGCCCTCGAGCCTGTCCACGGCCAACGAGAGGTCGACGGGCAAGGAGAGCGTGACGGCGCGGTTCCCGCGCGTCGAGACGCTTACCTTTGAGTACGGTGCCCCGCTCAAGGTCAAGTGGAGGGCGCCCGCCAACCACGGCAAGAAAGACTGGATCGGCCTGTACATGGTCACCGACAACCGCTCGCGTGAGGCCACGGACGTCTCGTCGCTGGGGCGGTGGGCGCCCACGACGGCCGGGCAGTACGACGCGGCGACCGCGGACAAGGCTATCCTGGTTGCGGAGCACGAGGTGGCGGGTGCGGACGCGGACGCTGGGGGCGCCGCGATCGTTCAGGGTGAGGTGGTATTCGACGGCGACCGGCTCTGGTGGACGGCGGGCGTGTTCGAGCTGCGGTACCACCACGACGGCACGCACACGGTCATGACCATCTCGCAGCCTTTCGAGGTGCGGATCGGCAGGTTCGACGAGGAGGACGTCGAGGTGGACTCGTTCGGCATGTACGAGAAGGCTGTCGAGCAGGCGCTGCTCCCCGTGGTGCGCAACTGCTTCGACAGGGACCCGGACATCGCGCCGTCGTCGGCCGAGGAGCCGTTCGGCGGCCATGTCGAGCGGGACAGCAAGTACGCCAAGCGCGTCGTGTACGCCATGCACCACATGTTCGGCGTCGAGTTTGCGCCGGCCGTCGTGCCGGCGGACGGCAATGTGCGGAAGCTCGCGTGGCGCATCTGCAACGCGAAGCAGGTCCTGGTGAGTCTACGGCCGGAGCGCTCTTCTCATCTACTTGCTCCTGTCACGAATCTCCCTCCTCTAACCCGTGTATCACAGGCCCCGTACAGCATGTCGCCGTCCAAGGGGACCGCTACGCCAGGTACGTTATCCAGGAGTTTATTTCCCTATATTCTGGTTGTTTCGGGAGTTTTGCGACACACGTCTATGCTCCTCAGACACGATGAGTAGCTCCTAATATTCCCAAACAAGGCAATCACTAACTCAAGGACCTATAGTGGAGAAGATGGACGCGCCGGCACTCTGATCATTTCAGGGCACCGGCATCGCGTAAGGAAGGATGATTTGTTGATGGGCTGAATAGCAAGCATTGGGCATGAGGACCGGGGGATGATACCAAAAGGTGGATGGAATTGATGGATATCGGCTAGCGTAGCAGCATTGTGTGTATGGCGAGTGAAATACGATATGTGTGATGTTGTCGACATTGACGTGACGAGAGGCGCTGGAGATGTGGGATCTCGGCCGGGGACCAGAGGCCGCTGCCCTGGTCTCGACTTTTGCAATCATGCATTCACCGCCAGCAGCATCATGAGGAGGTTTCCAAGCGTCGTCCTCGTCGTCCTTCGCGCACCAGAGCTAGCGCCGGTGCCTTTCATCCGGGATCGAGACGTCGGACGCGTGGGTTTAGGCTGAGCGGTGTCATCCATGTTGTACATGTCAGTCCTGCGCGGGTCAGGGTCAGGCCCTTAGGCCGAGAGCGTGGGAGGAGGCAGCGCGATGTGACGCTCCGGTAGTATGGTGATTTAGGCAAATGAGGCGGCTATCTGCTGGGCCGTGGGATGCCGGTAGTGCGTGCGGTGAGTGTGCGGTGAGTCTGAGCTTTCGTCACGTCGTCTGCCGTCTCCGACTGCATGTCGAACCTGAGACTGCTGCTCTGAGGTTGGTTATCTTTGGGGGAGGGTATAAGATCCGGGCAGATGCGAGGACGGAGGAGGAAGCCTGATATCGGCCGAGCTTGCGAGAATGAGAGGACAAGTGGCAGGGGGATCCCTGTGGTCACTACTAGTAGGTGGCTTGAGATTTGGAGTCTGCATTGTGATCATGGACCCATGTGGCAGAAATAGCAAAGAGGTGCCGGTGCAGAATTGGAGGGAGGAGGGAGGGAAGGAAGGAAGGAAGGCTGCTCAGGTAATCTAGGGGGTAGGCCGGCACGGCAGGAAGCCGTTGTGGTAGCTCCTGCCTCCAATTTCGACGACAACCTGGAAGGCACCTCACGTCACCTCACCTCTCGCGTCAAATTTCACATCATCGTCACCTCAACTCTCCACCACTCTCAACCTCAACCTCAAAGCCAAAACCACACCGCATCTCCACGTCTCGGTACATACTCACCCGCCAGCGCCAAACAACACGGGCCATCCCTGCTCGGCTCCCGTCCTCCCCACAGCTCCCCCGCACCCGCACCCGACAAGGCCCAAACATCCAGGCCAGATCCTGCTCTCCGCACACCCTCCCGCGTTCACATCCACATCAACGCGAAGCGTCTCCCGCAAACCAAATCGGCCACGATCCAGACATCGCGAGCAACCTGCTTCTTTGAGCCCATTTGCCCACCCGAGAGTGGTCATGAGACGCTGTGGGACGACATCCCTGCCATCTCTGTCCTGCCCCGCCCTGCCAACTGCCCTGCAACTCCTACTGACCTGATGCTTGTCAGGCACACAGTCAGTCCACGTCTCTCATCCTTCCAGCAACACGCAGCCCCTGCTAACCCACCACCCACAAGCAACAGGTAGCCCACAGATATCTGCCTGCCCTGCAGTTGCAGTAGTCCAGCACAGACACAGACGGCTAAAGCAAGCAAGCGCCAGGGCACTCGCCTTCTGCTTCGACCTTCCTTGCTACGGTAACGGAACCATCCTGATCGTCGCCCGAATAGGAAATCCCATCTGTCTCCATCCAACTCGACCGACTCACTCTCACTCACCTCGCCCGCCGCCACATCTCGGTATGAAGCACGACGCCGCGCAGCTGGCCCCGGCCACGAGACCGCCGCCCTCATCCACCTACTACTACACGCCCCTCACCATCCTCTCGGCTGCCGCTGCGCTAACCCTCGCCACTCTCTTCATCCTCTCCTGCTGCTACCCTGACACTGTCGCCGCTGCTCGCTTCCATGTGCCCCTCCTTACGAACCGCCACGGCGTGCCAGCGCCCGCCCTTTCGTCTCCATCCTCGACCCTCCTTTACGCTGCCTCCTACGCCGGTTCCATTACCACTCTGAACCTCACATGCTCCGCCCCGCGAAAGGGCGCTCATGCACCTACCTACTCGCTTGATGTGCTGGCAACTTCAGACGAATGCAGGCCAAGTCCCTCGTGGCTCACACTAGATTACCCCAACTCCCTTCTCTATTGCACCGACGAGGGTCTCTCGTCAGATCACGGCTCCGTCTCGGCATTCACCACCGCCACCGATGGGTCCCTGAAGCTGCTCGACAGGGTCACCATCGCCTCAGGACCCGTGAGCGCCCTCATCTACGGAGATCGCGGCCGAGGCCTTGCCGTTGCCCAATAGTACGTTTTTGTCCTCCCCCCGCACCCGCCCATCTCCTAATGTCAAGGCAAACTATGTGTTTGCCAACTTGCTTGCTCTATTTGCAGCCTGCAGTCATGAGTTACCCCAACTGACGCTTCTCCACCCTGCCGCAGCGGAGGCTCCTCTGTCACTTGGCTCGACAACCTCAACCATACCGGCCTCGCCTTGATCGACTCCGAGACATTCTCTCTTGCTGAACCAGGCCCCGTTCCCTCTCGACAAGAGGCCCCTCACCCTCATCAGGTCTTTGCCGACCCCACCGGCGCCTTCGTTCTCGTACCAGACCTCGGTGCGGACCTCGTCCGGGTCTTCAGTGTCAACCGCACCACTCTCGGCCTCACGGAGGTTGAGCCCCTCGTAGCTGCTCCCGGCAGCGGGCCTCGCCATGTCGACTTCCTCGTGACCCCGGACGGCGCCACCTACATGTACCTCATTGCCGAGCTTTCCAACACCATCACCGGTTACCGTGTGTGGTATCCCACAGCGCAGTCTATGGAGTTCGACCGCTTCTTCCAGTGCCCTACCCATGGGGCCGGCAACGACGTCCCAGAGGGCGCGAGTGGTTCCGAGATCACAGTATCGGTGAGTCCACGTCTTTCCTGCCACCAACGCCCCCCCAAGTACACACGGCAACAGATCCACGACAAGCTGACACTAATCTCGTACAACAGCCGGATGGCAGGTTTTTGACAATATCTTCGCGGGACGAGAAGTCCTTCACCATCCCGAAGCCTGGCACTAGTGCGAACGGGGACCCGGAGATTGTCGACTCGGACTCACTCATTACCTTCGCCATCGACCCGCTCACGGGCGACCTGGCATTTCTGCAAAAGTTCCCCGCTGGCGGCATGATCCCTCGCCACTTTTCCATGAACAAGGCCGGCACGCTCGTCGCTGTCGCGCTGCAGCGGGATGGCCGGGTCGTCATTATCCGCCGCGACTCCACCACTGGTCAGATGAGTGATATCATAGCCAGCGCAAGGATCGAAGGTGAGGTGACGGCTGTGATTTTTGCAGAATAGACGACACGAGACAGCGTTGAGGACTCAGGATACTCCCATCGTCTCATCAGCCAGCGAGCCTCCATGCCGGCGCCACGCGGCTCCGCATGGGTGGCTTTTGATTAAGGAAATGCAGCCTGCCTGCAAGATTTCTAGCGTCTTGCCGTGACACAAAAACAAATCTCTAGGATTCTCAACCTTGGTACATGGAAAGCGCGAGGCATGCAAGCGAGAGCCCCTGACGTACGTACGTGTACTCATGCCATGCAAGTACAATGGTCCACGGCGGTCCCCTGCCCCGGCCCATCACGGCTCCTCCTCGACCCCGGATTTTCGCGCGCAAGACACAGTGACCCCTGCCGCCAAGTCCATGCCATCGTCCACATCATGAGTAAAATAAGCACAGGTGAGGGCGTCCAAGGACCTCGCCGCCACTGAGTGGAACGATCATGCTAGCAGGGGTGGTCCTCTCTGCTGTGCATTGCAAAAAGACAGCATACTTACGGTACGTACGCTGTACATATGTATTTGAAATGTTGCCATGGCGGCGTCGAGGGCACCGATTGGAGGAACGGCCGCGGGTGCACTCGCAGGGGAGAGCCAACGCCACGTAATGGTCCGGAGCTGCGAGGAGAGTCTGATGGCATTTCTTCGGATTTGTTGGTTCACCAGGACTTCTTGGGTCTGTTGCATATCTGACATCTGAGGATGGTGCACCGTCCGGAACGTCCCGAGCGATACACATATATTAACACCTTGCAAGGACCGCGCCGAGAGACACTTCTCGAAGAAAAGATGACCGTCAATTTCAAAAGGTGTGGGTTTCATGCACGGCGACTGCACGGGGTCTTGTGGCGTGCGGGTGCTGGCCATGACTGGACGACAGACCTCGGTGAGCCTGGGGGCGTGGGCAGATGCGGCGCGGTCACATTGCGCCGCTCGCTCGCCCGCTTGATATGTACCAAGTACGAGGTCTGAGTCTAATCCCTTCATCTCGCCGCCCAGAGACCGGGGGGCGTTGGTGTGGTGGGTGTCATACCTTGCCGATGTCGCAGGCCCCCCGCCGCCCCTCGAGGCATCGCATCCGTTTATCGTTGGAGCTGCTGCGGCAGTTCCTGGGGCGCCTCTCCTTGGTTCCCGTCAGTATGTACTTGTACTTGTATTTTCGTGGGGCCTTGCCGGCGGCCGCGTTGACGGGCAGAGATGCCGATGAAACAGCCGCTGGAGGCAGCCTCGACTTTGGTCACGGTCAGTTCCTACGAGCATATCTGGAAGGGTTTTCACTGTGACGTCCTTTTGGAGCTCTGCTTCGATTTCAGGGTTCATTGATGATCTGACCGATCGCCGCTGGCGGCCTGGGGCCAGTCGCACACCTTCCGAGGAGTTGTCTGGCACCCCGATTGAGGGCGTGACGTGGTGGCACGGTTCTCGGACCCAAGGCTAGATTCGCAGGCGATATTGCGAGCGGTCCAGAACGGGATCGGGCGGAAGTTACTTGAGCGCATGGCCCGTGACTGCACCGGCGACCATCTCGCGTTGGATTTCTGCGACCAGAGGTACAATCTATCTCGAGGCTCGAGAATCGGAACCCTGAGTTCGTTCTTGACGAAGGTCAAGAACTGGGGGAGGTCGAGGATGGCTCCTTCGGGCCGTCCCTGACATCCACTCTAATGAGATGAGATGTGATTCTCCACGGCAGTGAGCTGGGACTCTTTGGTAGGTCTCGGCGAGGGATTTTGCAGCTGCGACTGGGACGGAGGGGATGTGTCAGTTGGTGTATCCGTGCTCGTGGTCGATTGTAAGCTCGTGGGCGAGGCTATCATCGCCTTCTCTGGCTCTCCATCTCCTGCTCGTGCGCCTGTCGAGGCCTGGACCTCAAAAGGGTCAGGTCCAGGCTTTTATCGTCGTGGAAATACAGATACTATAACTGGCAAGTCATATAGGCCTGCGTTGTTAGTACACACGTCCTTCCTGGCGGTAACCCCCTGTGATGCACGGGAAGCAAGCGAGTCCATGGCATCGGATTGGTGGCTTCTCGTCAGGCGCGGACGCGGGCTTGACAGGCAAGTGAGTAAGTACTGCGAAGGCTGGCTGTGTTGTGACGGGCGGTGCCGACAGCCGAGCGAGATTATCCTAAATGGAGCGGCATGCGTGTGGACAGATCGAGGGAGGAAGGATGATGGCGGCCCAGGGGAGGCACCGAGCTGGCGGAACAGATTTCATATACGCGATGGAACTCTGTGACGACTCGCGGCCGATAGGGATACTTGAGCATGCCAGAAGCGGCGAGGGGCAGGCAGGCAGCCTGCTCGATGCCGCCTGAAGTCGCGGCTACGGACTGCGAGTTGAGGAGGAGACGCAGGTCTGAGGCGCGTCGTCAGTGTGCGTGCGGCGGCAGGCTGAGGCTATTTGGGCGTTGATCCAGGGGCACATGGCGTGGATATCGCGGGTGGCAAAGACAGCATACTTGTATTTGTATGTAGTATGCACTGGATGGGCTCTCTCTGGGCCTGGTCGTCGGCATCGTGACCTCTGTTGTTGGTCTGGTCCGTGTGTCTGGGGACGGTAGTGTTCTGAGCCGGCTTTGCGGACGGAGACTCAAATTCCCGTCCGAAGTTGACCACGATGGGAAACCATCTAGCGCGGGGCCCCAGAGCACTTGCTCCCGTCTGCCCTGATCCATACAGTGTGCAAAGATGGACGTAGCAGGCGTGACATATGCGCTGGACAACAGTGCGCAAGTCAACCTTCTACTGACCACATTCAGGGACGGGAGGCAGGCACGGATTTGAGAGTTTGCCAGGCAGCAGGAACAACTCAGTGAGAAGACGTGGGCCCTGGCATCTCATTTTCGGCACCCAGGCGCAGTCCTCGCCCCTCATTTCCTTTAACCGTTCATCATTTCTCACCATCCATCCTCCTTATTTCCGCTCCTTGATACAATCGGCGACACATCGCCATCCGGGGACTCGAAAACCCTTGGCGTGCGCATGAGCAGTCGACCTGGACCACCTCGGGGGTTATTGTTTCCGACCCTGCTGATCTCCTGCCCGGCTGTTGCTCGCACTTGTACGTACGTATGTACTGTACAGGACATGCAGACACACTTACTCATTTGCTTGTACATCAATACAAACCTTACCATACCTTGCCTCCAAAGCATCACGAGGCTTCCCTGCTGCGGAATCTCTCGAGCCAGCTACCCCAGCCTCGACGGCGACTTGTCCGGCCAAATTGGTTCCAGAGGGGGAAAGCGGCATCGCGACTGGGGACTCCAACCGACTAGGGGCTGCCAGGCCGGTCCCGGTCAACCAAGCCTTTGGGCACCTCGCCTCGCTCCGTGTCTTCCGAAGCGAGACGATGGCGTCCTGCACGGCCTGCGAGCGCCCTCTCTCGTGGCGGCTGACCACGTTCTTCCGGATTTTGCAGCTCCAAAAGTACCTGTACTCCAGTACAAATGTACTTGAGCTGCCTCATCTGCAGCCACCCCTGTCCCCCCATCTCGAGCTCTTGGTGGCTGCCATGCATCACGCATGCACCATCTCCGCAACGGGCCTCCACTCGACAGGCCACACACAACGTTCGATACGTCCTTCAGGCTTGCATGCCAACCGTACCTCTACGAGGTGGTGGGTGAACGGTTCGTGAGCAGCTTTCCGGGAGAGGGTCCTGCCCGGATGCGCACCGAGGCATCGCCATTGCTATCCCACAGGGTCCTCTAGGATTTGGGTGCGAGCAGATGGCATCCTCTGTTCTTCCTTGACAATATCACGACTAGGGGGGGGCTTGAGAACCGGACAGGCAGTTCGGCAGGGGCAACGAGCCAAAAACTCTGGACGCCGCCGCCGTCGCCCGCCACACGAGCACCGGTGTCTGGCAGGCAGGGTCCAACGCTTTTAGCGCCCGGTTGCCCGCTCCCCATGATTGCCTCGCTGCCCTCCAGCTTCTCCACCTGGGAGAAGACCATCCTGGACTTCCACGACCGGGGTGTCTGGGGTATCCGTGCCAATACTACCGTCCACTGGGACCGAGTTGCAAGGGCTGCTTACTGGGTTGGGGGCAACGACCCGCACCAACAAGGTAGGGGCCCTCCCCTAGAGCTACCACAGGTGGGTGGTTATGACCTGAGAAGAGCAGCTGTTAGCTCCTTTCATTGAAGAGGGCCGGGCATGCGTCCGCTGCCCACCTCCGCATCTCTCCTCCTCTATTCTCGGCCGGCCACAAGAACTTGACAGCCCCCGCCGTCCTGCATCGCACCCTGTGCTTCCTTTTCCCGTCTCGCGCGGCTTCCCTCTCGCATATATACGTACTGCACTGTGAACGACTTTCTGCTAATCGGCTTCCGCTTCCGCCTGGTCCTCGGCTCTTGCTCGACTCACCTCTAAAACACGCCATCCATAAACGCTTCCTCATTCCCCCCCGGGACCTATACCCAGACACACTTAACTGTACTGCTCTCCCCACAGAGCACGTTCTGCCCACCACGGCAACATCACTCTTCCGTCTCCAGCCCCAGGCAATGTCCCCGTCCTCGACGGGCGACTCACCTCGATCAGCAATAGCTACGATTCCGAGACCTTTCCTGATGCAGTCGCGAGACAGCTTCCACATCGAGGTCCCCTCGCCTTCCCTCACCGCTGTCAACGGCACGCATGGTCTCAAGTCGCCGTCGGCGCTCAAGGCACAGAGAACCCCCAGTTTCAGTAGGGATGGTATTTTAGGCGTCGCGCAAAAGGCCCGGAACATGTCACAGTCATCTGATAACCGCGCCGATGGCGCCAACGGCATGACGAAGACGCCCAGTGACGAGGGTTCGAATCCGCTCAAGAGGAGGAACACGGATGCCGGGGGCGTCGACTACCCACGAAGGCGGGCCACCATTGCTGTACGTCTCGGGCTTATACCAGGCCTTCGGCCAAGTCCGCTCGCGGCCAGAGCCAGTTCAAACCTCCCCATGCTAACATCCGCGGTAGTGCGAAGTCTGCAGATCGAGGAAATCTCGATGCGATGGCACCAAACCCAAGTGCAAGCTCTGCACAGAGCTCGGCGCAGACTGCATCTACAGAGAACCCGGCATCAAGCTGGACGCGGGTGACAAACTCATCCTGGAGCGCTTGAATCGCATCGAGAGCCTTCTGCAGATGAACATGGTAGCCGGTCAACCCAGCGGCATTCAGATGAACCCGGAGTCCCCATCGATGAGCAACGGATCAGGACTCAACGGAGATAGCCTCATGGGCGTGGCCGGCTCAACGAACTTCGTCTCCATCATCCCCAGCGGCGGTCTCGGAACATGGCACAACCCGACAAACATCTCGACCATGCCCAAGATCCACACAAACGCTGCGCTGCACCTGCTGCAGTGGCCGCTCATCCGTGATCTCGTCTCCCGTCCCTACGACCCTCAGATCCTGCTTCAGCTCGAAATGGCCCGCGAGCCGCTTCATTCCTTGACCAAGACGCCCTGCGTCGATCTTTCTAACACAACAGCCTACATCGAGGCCTACTTTGACAGAGTCAATGTGTGGTATGCGTGTGTGAACCCATACACCTGGAGGAGTCACTACAGAACCGCGCTTTCCAACGGCTTCCGTGAGGGTGCTGAGAGCTGCATCGTCCTGCTCGTCCTGGCCCTGGGCCAAGCAAGTCTTCGCGGCAGCATCTCCCGAATCGTGCCTGGCGAGGACCCCCCGGGCCTGCAGTACTTCACCGCTGCTTGGGCCCTTTTGCCAGGCATGATGACATCGAACAATGTCCTGGCGGCCCAGTGCCACTTGCTGGCCTCCGCCTATCTTTTCTACTTGGTTCGGCCACTGGAGGCTTGGAACCTGCTTTGCACGACCAGTACCAAACTGCAGCTCCTGCTCATGTCACCGAACAGAGTGCCGCCGAATCAGAGGGAGCTGACCGAGCGCATCTACTGGAATTCGTTGCTTTTCGAGAGCGACCTACTGGCGGAGCTGGATCTCCCGCATTCCGGAGTCGTGCAATTCGAGGAAAACGTCGGGCTGCCCGGGGGCTTTGAGGGCGAAGAGTCCGAGGCCATCGGTCGGGATGACCTCTGGTACTTCCTGGCGGAAATTGCCCTCAGACGACTACTCAACCGAGTAAGCCAGCTCATCTATTCCAAGGATTCCATGGCGTCCACGACGAGCCTGGAACCAGTGGTGGCGGAGCTCGACTTCCAGCTGTCGCAGTGGTACGAGAGCCTGCCAATACCCCTGCAGTTCCCCTTCACTCGAACGCCGCTGCCCGACCCTGTGCAGACGGTACTCCGACTGCGGTTCTACGCTTGTCGCACAATTATTTACCGCCCATATATCCTGGCCGTCCTGGACAATGAGCAGGCGATTCTGGACCCGGCTGTTCGCGACAGCTGCCAAAAATGCCTCGAGGCATCGGTTCGCCAGTTGGAGCACATCTCCGCGCAGTAAGTGTCGCCCCATTGTCCCATGACCAGCAGGTTTGCCACGTCCAGAGCTAATCAGGTGGTCACAGCCATGCCGGCCACATGCCGTATCTCTGGCAGGGCGCCCTGTCCATTGTGTCCCAGGCGTTACTGGTAATGGGCGCGACGATGTCACCGTCCCTGAGCAGCATCCTGCTTGCACTCTGCGGAAACCGGGAGACTATTGATCAAATCATCAATGATGTCGTCATGGAGGTCGAGAGGTACTCGATTCTTGCGCCCAGTCTGAGCTTGGCAGCCGAGATCATCAAGGAAGCCGAAGTGAGGAGGCGGGCGTTCCTCAGCGGATGATCACCACACCGTCACTACCGGAACTCACGACGATGAGACGCGCATACTGGGAACGCCGGCAGCCTCGGCCTGCATACAATACACCTTTTAACCATATAGGGGTACCAGGCGAACGACAACTCACCACCACCACCCTCTCCACCAATGCCTTCCACAGGTGTACTACTATCTGGGGAGGCACCCACCCATACGTTTTTCACTTCAACGGCCAAGGCTGGAAGCAGCGCAGATGCGACCCAGCGACCGGGTGACTCTTGGCACATTTGCGAGTGCAGTGCATGAGAAAAGGCACGGGGCAGATGGGGCACGCCGCCTCGATGCGAAGGTGGATGAACCTCACGATACGCGAGCCCGCTGCCGCTGGCTCCGGCGCTGACAAGAGACACTGGCAGCTGCAGGATTTATCCTGCCTGCCACGTTGGCACGCACGGTTGGTGTTCGAGGAGCATTCGGGATGCCCAGGACACGAAGGGGAAAAGAAAGTGCCTGGGCTGGGGTACAGTAGGCCGGGGTTGCACTGGGAGTGCCCCCTGGACTTGGGGGGGTGGACGTGGAGAACGCCCTGGTTGGCGGGTAATCACTGCTCGCACGGTGTCCGGGCCGACACTCCGACGGAGACCAATCACAGGATCGCGAGGAACCACCCCAAGCAGACGATAATTCGACAGGACCCCGGACGACATTTCTTGAAGAGGGTGAGGGGCCACAAGTGCGCAGGAGGCGCAGGACGTGGTCACGGCGGCGGGCATCGCAGGATTCCCGGGATTAGGCCGTCATGGCTCCCGTCACTCGTCGGAGACGATTGCGCGGTCCGATATCTCCTCGGTGATGGAAGTATCGTGGCCTCCCGTTAATGTGGAAGATATGCTCCTGCGACTTGGGGTGTACGAGGTGTCATCGGGCGCTGGAACAGCGTGGTAGAAGCCCCGGGAGATGCAACGGCCGACGGCTCGGACAATGGACAAAAGGGTTCACGGGGAATGGAAAACAGCCTAATGCATGGGTGGGTGGATGGGGTGCCCTGGAACGGCACTGGAAGGATTCCTTTCCTGATCATTTCTCGGGGCGGGAGAAAGAGAGACATATTATGACGGCAAGGGATCGTTTGGGGAAACACCACGCGCATTAGTTAGGAGGGAGGGCAAGCTCACGTACAGTACCCCGTGTCTGATGTAAAATTAGTAGATTGCGACGTCATGACAAGTTCCGTATCTGTCTTCTGGTGACGACTGTTCTCGGAACACTGCAGGCAGCACTCATCAAGTAAGGTGTTCGTACGTATGCACTACTATGAAGCAATGCTGCGGGAGAAATTGCTCTGCAGACGAGCTCATTTCCGACCTTCGCCCCCAGTCCCGGCGATGTGCGCTGTGACTCTGCGGCGTGGCGCCGGGCGCGAGATTTGGCGAAGGGGAAAGTGGACTTTGCGGGCGAGTCGTCAGACCATGCCCAGGGCTGATGGACCGGGGGGAGGTCTGGGCCGTGTTATCGGGATGGGGAAATCTCGAGATGCAGGCGCGGAGATGCTGGTTTCTGGGAGGTGGGCACGGGGGAGGGCCTTTCGTTCACGATAAAGATGACCTCGGAGAGAGAACCTGCTAGGGGAACATGCTGCGCGTTTGCGGTGCGCGGGGTGCATGCTTGTTGGTTGGCAAGTTGGGTCAACCAGCCTGTCCTTTTGGCACAGCTCATTGCCAGATGGAGAAGGTCGTTCTGGGAGGGGACTTGTGTCTGGTCTCTGGGTCGGAGCTCGCTGATCGTGGCCCTGACTCTGGACTGCTGAACATGGGACCCTGCCTGCCGTTGAGTCCTTCCGGGTATCGAGAGGCGTTCTGGCTGTCGCAGCGCATGCGGTACTGTATGCGTAGAGTGGCAAGGTGTTCCCCGGACTCTGCGACGCGGGCCTGGTCTTAGCACAGCAATATTGAGAATGGGTCTCGCTACAGCATGTAAGTACAAGTACTAGAGGCGGTAGTTGGGACGGGTGCGAGGAGGGCGGCGCCCTCGCAGAGTCTCGCTTCTTTTCGCTACAGCGGCCTCCCGCCGGCCTGGGATGGTTGTCGAGGGTTCAGTCAGGGCCGGGGGCGGTTCGTCGCCGTGCATGGAAGCGACCCCGGATCTGCGGTGGAATTGACGGATGCTTGGCATGGCAGTGAACCGACGCTCGGAGCTCCAGGCCAGGCTGCTTGTTGTATGTCGTCCTGGCCCGGGATGACGGATGATGATTGCATTTGGAGCCGTGTTGCTCCGGGTGTCATTTTGTCCGCTCCGCTCTTGAAAGTCATGCATGCTCTTGACATCAATCCTACCGCAAAGAATTGCCGGAAGAGGCACGCATGCCGATACGATACGAGATCAGAATGAGCCAAGCGAAAGAGAGTGTGGTGAGACCAGAGCAGAGGCCGCCAGAAGAGGCGAGCCCGCGACTCAGTCTGAGGCAGCCCGAGGATGAACGAGTGGGATTCTTCGCAGTCCGCTCCTGAAAGTGTCGTCGGGATGCTCTTGGCATAAGCAACTCCCGCGGGTAGGAGCACAGTCCATGGCTCTGAAGAGCTAAGTGACGAGCAGGTGCCAACGACACTTGCCTTCCGACTGGCAGTTGAGGTCAATGCCTGCCATGACTGTGCCGGTGACTAAGCTCGGCCAGTGCTAGCCAGGCAGCGAGAGTGAGCTGAGCTAGCTCGCCAACCTCCTTAAATCGACTTTGGATCATTGGATGGGCGCTGTGATTTGCTGCTCAGCACAAACTCCAAGACCCAAGACTCGTTTGCCTCGCGCGCTTGGGCTTCTCCAGCCCCCAACTCCTCCAATCCTCCTCGCCAACTCGCCTCGCCTCCACCCGTGGCGCAGTCAATCCCTCATGGGCGCCATCTTCAGCTCCCCGGTTGGCGAGCCTTCAGCAGGTGGCACGAGACATTGGTCAGGGACGCACCTACACCTACACCCATCCATGCTTGTGGAACACGGCCAATACCAGGTGGGCACCTCGTGGTTACACCCAGCACCAACTTCGACGTCCTGCCCCCGTTACTACTCACTCGCCCTGTGATCAATCACTTCACCCCCAAGAGGCAGCAGACTGACGAGAGACAAGCCGAAGGTCAAAAGGCACATACATCCCCCCCTCGCCGCCGCCATCCATCTATCACATCGGGCGGCGAGACTGGTGCCCAATTCTCAGTGCTTCGCAGCTGGGCCCTCGCTCGCCTTGCGTCTTGCCAATCACCGTCATCGACCACGCTTCAATCAGTCGCAGGGCGGACGGTATCGGCCTGTCTCCATCCTCCCTCCCGCGACGTCCCAGCCGTGTAGCTGCATCTTGACGCCCAATCACCACCTGCGCGGGGCATGCATTGACACCTTCCAGTAGCTCTCGCCAGCTATTCCATGCCGCCGCCCTCGGCCCTTGAATGAGGCTGTCCACGCCCAATGGCGTACTCGGGCGTCCAGGTCTTCGATGGACACCACCGCCCAAGGAGACACCTGCAGAGCCTGTCGTCCACCAGCACCAGATATGATTGGCGCCCCGACGGGCCTGTGCCGCTTGATTCGCTGCCTCATCGTGCGAGGTCCTCGGGTCGACATATACAATCCGTCTATGAGCCGGCCTCTGCTCCAGGACATGCTCGACCTCTTTGGCCCGTGAGCTCGCCCGCGCACGCCGCGACGATGCCCGTCCTGACGAGGTCCCCAACGGCTTCATATCAGAGACCCGGCGGCGACCCCTATGCGCATCCCTCTTACCGTGCCGACGCTGCCTCTCCCTCCGGCGCCCGACGAAGCCTGCGCCGCGAGGTGAGCCCACCCTCGGCACGCCACTACCGAACGACACCTGATACCACTCAGTCATCCCGGACCTCGGTCTGCGAATCTGACGGGGAGTCCGAGATCACGGTTGAAACCCAGGATGAGAGGCACAAGTTGCCCGTGAGGCGAGTGAGGGAGGACGAGCACAGGCATCCTCGTCACGTTGAGCTTGACACGGCCCGCCATGTGCGACGCCCATCTCCAGATAGGCGGAGGGAACGGCGCCAGCATGTCAGGGATATGGTCGAAGAGTCGTCCGAGGATGAAATGCCCACGCCGCCTCGCGGCTGGGCCGACCACCACTCTCCGACGCGGTATCGGTCGAGGCAGTCATCGCGTCAGCCGTCCGAGATGCTCCCGTCTGACAGCTCTGTCCGCTATGTGCTACCCCGTCGCAGCCACAGCGCGATCGAGGAACCCCGCAACATGCGAACCCTGGAAAGGTTGGCAGTCACCGTATCACTCCCCTCCCCTCGCACACCGTTGACCCCCGTGAGTAGCAGGATGTCCAGGAAGGATGACGGCCAGGTCGTGCATGTCGACAGCCGGCCGCCGCCGGTCAGGCGGTCCAACACAAACCCTGCGTCTCATGTAACGTCCCACAGCACCACCTCTTCCAGGAGAAAATCCCACATTCTCGGCAATTTCCTGGGTCCTGCAGCGCAGGGCAAGGCCCCCGAGAAGCCCGCCAAGCAGTAAGAGCACCATCGGCAGCTGCGGCCTGCCTGCCTTTTGTCCCCCGTCTCAGGCTGACATCTTCCAAGAGTGCAATGCGTGATATGTCTCGATGACTTTCCCGCCAGCAGAATCCCCAAGTTCAAGTGCGGTCATCGCATGTGCAGCAATTGTCTCAAGACGATCTTTAAACGCTCCGTCAAGGAGCCACAGGAGATGCCGCCAAAATGCTGCTCGCAGCCGATTCCACTTAAGTATGTCGACCAGCTCTTCTCGACCAGCTTCAAGAAGACGTGGAACAAGAAGCTGGTGGAGTTCTCGACGCGCAACCGTGTATACTGCCCGTACAAGCGATGCGGCGAGTGGATCAAGCCTGAGAACATCCATCACACCGACGACGGCCGGAAGTGCGCCAAGTGCAGCCATTGCAACAGGAAGGTATGCTGCACGTGCAACAACAAGTGGCATTCGTCCAAAAAGTGCCCCAGCGACGAGGAGACGAACAAGATATTAGAACAGGCCAAGGAGGCCGGATGGCAGCGATGCTACAAATGCAAGGAGATGGTGGAGCTGAAGGAGGGATGTAATCACATGACATGGTGAGCCTGGCCTGACAACGTCTTATGATGAACCATGGCACTAACGAGCAGCCAGCCGGTGCGGTGGACAGTTTTGTATGATATGCGGATCAAAGTGGAAATCGTGCGAATGCCCGTGGTTCAGGTATGACACACCGGAGGAGGACCGTCTCGAGATGCAGGCCCCGGTCCGGCTAGACAGTCACGGACTGGAAAGGCTCGACAACCACCACGAATCGGGCAGGGCATCTCGGGCATATGAATCGGGCGTCGTGCCTAACGCAGTGCGCCAGCGCGCCATGAGTTATGATGACGAGCTTGTTATGAAGAGACTACAAGAACGGCAGGACGGCGACGTCTCGCGACGGCGGAGGCAAAGAGACCATCGTCGCTTCCACAGGGAGGTGGACGAGGATGACGACGACGATGATGACTACCAGGCTACCCGCGAGCGCGGCCTGGTGGGCATCGGGGATACGGCAGCACACTTTATGAATGACGACTACAGAAGAGGATCACAGCACATTGTCGTACCACCATCGCCGCCTCCGGCAGCGCCCCCGCCGCCAGCAGACCCGTTTGAGCGGCCCGTCGTCGACGCGGGGGGCGATTACCTTGCCGACGTCGGCCGGGCACGCGGCGGGCCCCGGCACAGTTCCGTGGAGCGGCGACTGGCAGACCGGCTTTCCGAGTTCCGCCAGAGCCCGAGAGGCGGCGTGCCGCAGAATGGGGTGAACCCCATGATGGGATCCCCCGGCCCGCCGGCGCCGCCTCCCCTCCCTCCCCCGCACCCGATGCACAGGCCCCCTCCGCCGATGGCGCCGCCGATGACAATGATGCACCGGCCGGTGATGGAGCAGGAGATGGGCTACGGGATGCCCCCGCCCCGGTTGATGAGGGCGTCCATGTCGGACCCGTCGGGGATGGTGACGCCGGGGGAGTACGGGCGTGAGGAGACCAGGCGGTCACTGCGCCGGGGCGGGCCGCGGGAGAAGCCGAGATCGTCGATGCTCGCGGGTCTCTCGGGGATGGGGAGGGGGATGAACCGGGTGTTCGAGTGGAGGAACCACGTCGAGCCGGGAGAGCCGCGGGATGAGGGCTAGGGGTATGCGAACAGCGGATATATGACTGACGATATTGGAGTTTGGGAGGTTATGTCACATGCTTGGGAGGGCTGGATGTAACTTTAGTATTTGAGGATTCGATGCTGAACATAATGATGACGTTTGACTCCGAATACTGTCGCAAGACTCCGACGACGTGGACAGAGTGCGGTCAGGGGCAGAATATTAGTCCTCTGGCCACGGGTCGGTTACCCGAATGGGATTATTTGGGCGCCGTCCCGCCGGTCGAAGAGGGCAGCAAGCTGAACTGGAGGGCTGACGACGTTCTCCGAGGAGGCGCAGCAGCAAACAGCTTTAACTTTTTCGGGAAAGCTCGTGGTTCTTCTGGAGATGGTGTCACTGCTGAACGGAAAAGGGGCTCGAGTTTCATGGAGTTTTAGCCCCTGAATCGCGCCGAGGGGGAGAAAGCACCATCGAGCGAGCTAGGTCTTTCCACAAATGGAAGCAACGTGCCGGAGGTCCCGGAGGCCGATGGGAAGGAACGGCCGTCTCGGGGGCTTGGGGAAGCCGATGGGGCGCCCCACATGCCCCTTCCCGCGAGCGAGCAGCACCTCTGACATCAACGGACATGAACCAATCACGGATGAATCAGCTGCCTATCCGGCACCTTTCTCTCGTGTGCTTCTCTTTCGCCCGCCATCCAACTACATCATCAGGCTGTGCAGAAAGGCCAAGACCTGGACCGACCGGAACCCAACTCGACTATTGCACCGCCGGGGACTTATCGACGCCCCAGGAACACATCTCGCCAAGAGAAGCAAGCATTCACACTGGGCCCTGCCCTGTCCTGTCCTGACCGCTACAAGAGGGTGCGCCTACTACTCTGCCTCGTGCCTCAACACCCCCCGACTCGACTCTCCTTCGCTGCCGGCTTATCCGTCGTCGCTCGACTCAATAGTCCCCCGCGACTCCGAAAGATCACAGCAACAACAGGCACGACATGGTGTTGTCCGCGAGTCCAACTCCCACCGACCGCGACGACTCCTCCGCCGCCGCCGCCACTACCTACCCCGCGATAATTCTCTCCGTCTCCCGACCGACCGCTCCCACAACGCAGACACCGCAATGCTGCTCATACACCAAATAGGCACCGTCAAGATTGGAGAGGTCGTCCGCTACACCGTCACTTACACCCCGTCCCAAGACCGCATCCTCCCCTCTCCCGAGACACTCTACTTGCGCATCCGCAACACCTCCGCGATCGCCCTGCGCGCCGCCTTTGTTCATGGCCCCTACAACCTCTGCGTCGCCGCCTATCCCGCCTCCTATAACCCGAACCGGAAGTTCAACAACCCCCGCCGCTATGGCGTCCCCGAGTTTGAGCCCATGGTCAAGGCCGGCGGTTCTTGGCAGTGCGAGCTGGTCGTCCCTGAACACATCCGCCAGAACGCCGGCATCGGCAGCAATGGCCAGCACTTTGGAGGCACCGTCAACCCTGGCCTGCATGAGACGGAAAGCGCCAGCTGGATCGTCGAGGTGTCCTCCCAGGTCATCTTCTCCACGTCTGCCGCCGTTGGCTACGAAATTGTCTTGGCACGCGACGAGAAGAGCCTCACCCTCAGCACTTCTCTGCCCGTAATTGGCGGCCAGGCGCAAATCCCTCAGCCTGGCAAGGTGGGCGACCACCAACATGAGCCTGGTTACAAGGAGACACCCGGAAGTGCGCCGGCCAAGGGTGTTTTCTCCCGGGCCATTCGCCTCAAGGTCGAAGACACGGCCACCCTGTGGAACACACCGCGCCTCCCGGGATGGGAGTATGGCGTGAAGCATGCGGAGAAGACCAGACTAGAGAAAGTCCGGCCGCGCATCCCCGGCCAGAAAGAAGAGCCGGAGGAGCGACTGGCCAAAAAGCTGAAGCAGAAGAAAGTCCACCTGGTGGTCTTGACCCATGGGCTGCATAGTAATCTCGGGGCTGACTTGCTCTACCTCAAGGAGAGCATCGATGCGACGGTCAGGCAAGCCAAGGTGGATGCCAAGAAACGGAGGGCCAAGGAGCGGGAAGAGCGAAACGCCAAGGCCGCCGCCGCTCGCGAGCAGAAGGACTCAACCTCTGCTGAGGCGCAACCCCAAGCAGAGCAAGAGGATCCGGTGAACGAGGACGACGATTCGGATGACGAAGACGAGGAGGTCATCGTGAGAGGTTTCTCGGGCAATGCCACACGCACCGAGAGGGGCATCAAATTTCTGGGCAAACGGCTTGCGAGATATGTTCTCTCAACGTGCTATCCCGACCAACCCTACCTACCCTCCATCAAGGGAGCAGCAGACTCCCTGACGGCCAACGTCAAGCAACACGAGGGAAAGCCGGTGCATAAGCACAGCTCGGTCCACAAGGATGACACCGAGACGCAACGCCCTTACAAGATCACGAGCATCAGTTTCATTGCCCACTCTCTCGGAGGCTTGGTACAGACGTACGCCGTTGCCTACATCGAGAAGCATTCGCCACAGTTCTTCCATCTCATCAAGCCCATCAACTTCGTGGCGCTTGCGACTCCGTTCCTAGGATTGAGCAACGAGAATCCTCTCTACGTCAAGTTTGCCCTCGACTTTGGCCTGGTGGGCAGGACCGGGCAGGACCTTGGTCTGACATGGCGTGCCCCGACTATTGCAAGAAGCGGCTGGGGTGCCATTGTCAGCAACCTCGGCGAGAGCGCGCACAAGCGGGTGGTGGGGGAGAGCAGGCCAGAATCGAAGCCTCTCCTCCGCATCCTGCCCACGGGCCCTGCCCACACCGCCCTGAAGAGGTTTCGAAACCGGACCATCTACTCCAACGTTGTTAACGACGGTATCGTCCCACTGAGGACGAGCTGCTTGTTGTTCCTGGACTGGCAAGGTCTCGGACGTGTCGAGAAAGCTCGCCGTGACGCTGGCTTGGTCGAGACTCTAGTTGGCGTTGGTTGGGCAGAGTTGACGGGAGCCAACGTGACCGGCGCTAGAAGGGAGGCTCGGCAGCTGCCCCCAGAGGACGACGAGGACGACTCCGGCACAGCGACGCCGACAGCGCCGGAGAACGCTGCCGAAGTCCCTCAGCCCTCAGAGAATGCCATCATCGAGGACGATAGGGCCAGCCTTCGATCAGTAGGAAGCCCGTATGCCGAGAATGGCCACACGCCGCAGCCTGTCGAGACGCCCAATACTGGGCCGCTTTCCGGGTTCTTCAACTTTTTCAGGAGCAGCGAGCCACAAAGCACCGCAGCATCGACACAACTCTCGCCGAAGCAGAATAAGATCTACCGCCGGAGCCAGACGATCAAATTTGATGATGAGTCTGCCACCACATCGTCAACGTCGTTTGGGTCAAAGGTGACGACAGGGAATGAGTACGAGCATGACCCCGAGGGCATGACCGCACCACCTCGCACGACATTTTTCGAATCGGCGCATGACCTGATCAACCCGACGTTGCCGTCCACCGACTACGTATTGGATCCCTCAAAGAGGCCGAGAACCATCTTCCACGACAGGGTGTACCACCCCTCAGACATCCCTCCGCCGCCTCTGAAGAAGAAGTCTGTAAGTTCGACTACCGGCTCACTCTCTTTGCTCAGGCGTAACACGAATGCGTCGAGCATCACGACGGGGACTACTGCAAGCTCCAACATCGACGCAAAGGATCATGCCGCCGATACGGCGTCATCGTCCCCATATCCAAGCCAAGGCACCGATCGCCAGGATTCTATGCTCTCAACCAAGGACTATGATGACACGTTGCACACCAACCCTGGCAAGGCGGCCGACGAGGAGATTGACGGCTCCCAGATGCGTGTCGAGGAAAAGATTGCCCGGGCATACCACCGCGGCATCGCCTGGCGCAAGGTCCTCGTCAAAGTCGAACCGGACGCGCATAACAACATCATCGTCCGGCGTATGTTTGCCAACGCCTTTGGCTGGCCTGTCGTGAAGCACATGGTAGACGCACATTTCTCGGATGCCGCAACAGCTCGCACTCGCGTCGATGACGAGGCTGCCGAGGAGCGTGCGCTCGACATGAGCCAGCCGCCTGACCAGTTCGGCGGGGAGATCAAGCAGACTCAGGGKGACAAAAGCCCCAAGGATGCCGAAGAGACCGTCGCCCAGAGAACGGCGAGGAAGGAGCAGGTAGCAGAGGGACAGGGGCCGGAGAAGCCCGAGGTGGTGCGGTCGGATAGCCTCGCACGAGAGGCAGAGGATAAGGTATCCGACTTGCCTCACGTCGAAGGCTCGTCACCCAGGGCGAGCAGCAGTGGGAGCGGCGCTGAAGCTGGAAACCCCAACGGCAGCCCGCCACACACACGACACCCCCCGAAGCAACAAGTCTTCCGCCAGGACTCCATGACGTGGAGTGACGGCGACTGGATCGACACGGATGACGATGATCACAGCGACTCTGGGGCAAAGAGCCCCCGGCCGCCGCCGTCGCCCTCCACGCCGGGCTTTGGGTCCTCGGCGCTTCTTTCTCCTCCGTCGGGACGGAAGTCTCCTCAGCCATCGCAGCAGGGGAGTTCCAAGGACTCTAGCCCTCGCTTGGGCTCGTCTGGCGTAAGCTGGAATTGGACGGAGAAGATAGTCGGCCGGAGCTCGTCGAAGCGCGCGGGCACTCGGCCCAACGCAGCCCCAGAGGATACAGAAGGGCCAGGGACCCCGCCACAGGTATCGCCGACCACGCCGACGATGAGGATTGATGCTGCGAAGGACGATAACGGGCTAGGGGTTGATTAGTACTTAAGCGACATGTACGTTTGTTTGCACACGACGGATCTAGACGGGGCATGACACCGCATACACGGCGTTGGGGGGTTGCTTTGTTAGAGGGATACTTCACAGTCCTTACAGGCGAGCTTTGCAATAACAATCTTGCGGTTTTTGATGCCACGGGTGTTCGGATGGGTGACACTGAGAAGACACGGCAGAGAGTGAGTTGGTTTGGTCAAATGATCCGCATGTCCATTCCCATTTTGCAGACTATCAAATCACACTCGTGTCCACGCCATGCCGAGTTCTACCGTCGATTCCGTGTAATTGGAGAGGTTCGTGCCTATACGAATCCCTCCTCCGTGACCTGTCGACCGCCCTTTGCGGTCGTGATAGCACAACGTCTCCCATTCTCATGCTCACCACCACCACCATCTGCTCTGTCCGCAAGTCATGCATCATCGTCATATTTCTCTCGTCGCCGTACGAGGGTGCTGGGGCTGGCGGGAGTCTCTGTCCCCCAGCGAGCGCTCGTTGTCTTCCGATTCCCCCCAAGGCAACTCTTCCCTGTCTCAAGTGTGACACACAGCCCTTATGCGGCCTTCTTGGCGAACTCGACCCGCAGAATGAGATGCTTGAAGCCGAACCCGTCCATCTTGCTGCACGCCGTGACAGCGTCCCCGCGGTCCGCAAAACTGATGAACGCGAAGCCCTTGGCCATGCCCGTCTCGCGGTCCTTGGCGAGGAAGACACGAGTGACGCGGCCGAAGCGCTCGAACATATCGCGCAGCTCCTGCTCCTCTGCGAGCTCCGAGACCTGTGGCGAGGTGATGTTAGCAAGGAGGCCCCCGGCGGAGGGAATAAGAGGAGGGGAAATTTGGAAGCGGAAAGACGTACGTTCGTGACACGCAGCGTGGCAAGGTCGTCTCGCTCGGGGTACTTGCTACCCAGCTTCTCGCCGGCACCGGCGCCGACACCGCGCAGCGCGGGGGGCACGTAGCTGCCCTTCTTGCCCGCGGGGCCGCCCGCGGGGCCGGCGGCAGGGAGGCCGGCGGAGGGGTCGTCGCCCATGCCGGCGGCGACGTCGCCCTCCTGGCCGACGGGGGCCATGGTGTCCTTGTAGGGGCAGCGGGCGGTGAAATGCTCGCCGTTACAGATACGGCACTTGACCTTCTTGTCCTTGAGCTTGTCCTTCATGGCCTGGGCGTTGGGGTCGGCGCCCTCCTCCTTCTGGTCGCGGCGCCAGGAGGCGGAGGGGCGGAAGATGATGTTCTCGCCGACGGAGGTTGTGTCGGGTGCCGGGCCGGCGGGGTCGCGCTGGGAGAGGCCGAACTTCTCCCAGGTCTTGCGCTCGGCGACGCGCGGGGAGACCTTTTCCGTGTGCGTCGTGTAGCGGATGCGGCGGGTCGTCTTGACCTTCTGGCCGTTCTCGTTGAAGCGGTAGGAGATGATGGTCTTGGTGCCATCCTTGTTGGTGATGGTCTGGGTGGGGGGGAGCTCGGTGGCGACGTCGTCGACGTCCTCATCGTCGGCCCAGCTGTGAGGGGAGAAGAGAGTGTCAGTATTCCGAGGGCATATCTGGGGAGCTGTCCAGGGGGTTCTGGAGGGCGACGACGAGGTGGGGGACACAGAAAGGAGGGGTGCGTCAAGTCGAGTCCGGCGACGAGGTTGTCGCGAAGAGGAAGACACTCACTTGGTCTTGCCGGCGGTGGCCATGATTGCGGTGTTGTTGTGTTTGCTCGTTCTCCAGAAGAGATGTTCGGCCTTGAAAATCGATCGGATCGAGGTGGTTCGGGGGGAGTCGTCGGTTGGTTGTCGTCGGGTGAGGTTGAACGTGGGCAAGTCTCTGGCGGTGGGGTTAAACTCCCCTTCAGTCTCTTTTGCCCGCCAGACGAATTTTGATGATTTTTGGTGCGTCGCTGGACGAAGGTGGGGGCAAACGGCAACAACCACCACAAAGGGACTAGCGTCGAATGTGGCCTCAGTTATGTAATCACGACTAAGGGGCAGCTCCCGAACTTCACCATCGACCGTTTTCCTGAACCTTCCCTCGAATTCTGCACGTCGCTTACTTGACTCTCACGAGCTGTCTTCTTCTATAATAATGGTATATCCGGCTCCGTAGGGCCTCGGTCGTCAAGCTCATAGTGTACATGAATATGTCATACATCCGTCATCAGTTCCCTCTCCGTCTGCTCGGGACTGTATCCTGTCGCTTTTCCAAATGGCCTGGTCCGCCCACAATGATATACACAGAATGCAGGCAGTTATGTACGAGCCGTGGTGTATGTGCCTTGGAGCAGCGCCTCTAAACCTGCTCCGCCCAGAACTCCTGACGTAGGAAAATGCATGTCACGATGACTGCTGGACATCGTCCCTGGGAGCCTTTGCTGGCAGATGAACATAGAAAATGGTGGCCGTCGAAGGAGACTTGGCTTTTCGTCGCAATATGAAAATCAAATCAAATCAAATCATTCCTCCGGGCAGATTCGTCCTGCTCGGAGGAAGAGGGGGGAGCGCACAGGTCGGCGGCGGCGCCGGAATGGGAGGCAGAGCGCTCGTTGGGGGTGGCGCTGGAGGAGGCCCCTGTGCGAGTGAAGGCATGCTCCGTCGGTTGAACAGAGCCTTGGCCTGGAGATCTGTGTTGGCCCTGAGGTACTGGCCGGAGGGCGCCGGGGGTGGGGCGCGAGCTGGTAGCAGGTTCGGGCTCGAGAGCGAGGGCGTGCATTCGAATCGTTCCACATTGATCCTCATGTCCGTCGCGTAACTCATCGAGTATCGAGAGGGCTTGTCCACGGGCGGCATTGCGGTGGGCTCGACAAACACACTGGACCTCTTCTTGGCGCGCTGTCTGACCTCGCGTAGCGAGGGCGACCGGCTGCGCTCAAGATCGTCCACCGGCGAGAGGCACCTCTGTGCATTTTTCTGCGGCTCTGGAACAGCATACTGCGGCCTCATCTCGTACTGTGTCGGCGAGACCAGCGGCTGGAACTCCACGGGACCCTCCTCGGATTCCTGCAAGGGACGCAAGGCGTGCATGCTGACGGACTTTCGAGGGTTCGGCGCCATGCCGTTAAGCCCAGGCGGAATCGGCATCAGGCTAGTTCGCCTGGGAGGCAACGGCCGAAGCTCTGGAGCAAAGGGTTGCTCCTCGTAGTAGGAAGACCTGCTCCATCTCTCCGATTGACGAGAGCTGGCAGAGGATGAAAGCGTCCTCGTCTCATCCCGACTCGACAGCTCAAAATCGCTCTTGTCGGGCGACGGGTAGTCGGCGACAATAGAGAGCGGTCTGGCAGTGGAGAAGGGTGCACTAGGTGGCGGGCCTCGAGGGGGTCTGACTGGCCGAGTGAACTCTCCGATAGAGAGATTCGATTCAGATGGTGACGGCTTCAGTTGGCTGTATCGCTTGCTGATAGGAACACTGAAGTTCGGTGTCAGAAGCGGCCTTGACGAATCACTTATAGTCGACGGTGGCCGTTGCGGCTGGGTCGCATTCGCCCCCTGTCGAAAATCCATGACGTTCATGGCCTGCATAGACTGTCTGCGGTCCAGGATGGCAGCCGCATTAGGCCTCGGCCGTGGCTGAAGCGGTGTCTCATGCACGGGCCGTTCCGCCTCGGGCATGTTGAAGCTGTCCCGCACAGGTGAGCAGGCCGGAGAAGAATTGGTTGACGTGACAATGGTCCTCTGGCCCGATGAGACAAACGATGAACGGTTACCGCTATCCCGCAGACTGTCCAATTGTCGTCCCTCGTTAGACACAACGCTGTTGGTTGTCGAGACGTCGTCGACCGAAGGATCGGCCGTGTTGTCCTGGTCCAGGAAACCGCGAGCCTCGTCGGGGTCCCCGAACTGCTGCGTCGGCATATCATGGGAAAGGACCCGAGAGAACCGTTCGGGATCCCTCACGACCAGTGTCCGTTGGCTTGGTCGCGCCCTCAGCTGAGCCCCTTCCTCCTCCGCCCTGGGCTTGCCAGTCTCTGACGTTGTTTTCTTGCCACCGAGTATTTCGATTTCCCTTCGGAGGATGTTGATCCAGGACTCCATGTCCTCGGCACACTCAAACACCATCAGAAAGTTGGAGGCGGTCCTACTTTGGGAGCCGACAAAGGGCAGACGAGAAAGGAGCGAGCGCGAATCTGTCGCCGCCGTTCCGTTGGCCTCCATGACTGACGAGACCTGGAGAACCCAGTGGCGACCTGGAATGGCATCGCTGACGAACGCGGCCGACTCGCTGCCCAGGTGCAAGATTTTCTCAGGCGGGCGGTCAAAGTTGCCCTCGCCAGAGTACTGCAGGAGGTATCCGGACGTGCAGAGCACGAAGACCTTCGTCGTCCAGTCAAGCTTGAGAGAAGTAGATGGATCCCTGCGGTGCCTCCATTTCAGCCTGTCGGCGCCAGCTTCGGCATTTAGCTCTTCCGAAAGATCGATGACTGAGTCGGAACCGCCGAGCTTCTTGTCGTTGTATCTCAGAATGGCATCGGCAGAAATGACAGGTGCTGGCAGGTGAGCATCCTTGATTCCTTGCGGAAAGGCCTTGAACAGCGGCGGTAGGTCCCATGAAGCGAAATGCGCGCGCGAGTGGCGGGCCTGGGTAGGCTGTGTTTTCGCCTTCATCGCGCCGTTCGACGACCTGGTTTTCAGTGTGGGAAGAGGAGGAGGGACGGACGGTGGCAGGTGAGTCTGTGAGCCGAGGGTTAGGGACGTCTGAGAGCGAGACAGGTTACTGAGAGGTGCCGAGCTCAGATAGTGACTGGCAGTGGCGGCTGGCTTGAGTTCGCCGTGCTTCTGCTGGGACTGTATCGCTTCGGCTTCTTTGGAGGACTTGGACCTGGCAAAGATGTTTCGGAGGCCGAAAGTCGACTCTCGTTTTGAGGCCTTCTGGGGTCGTAGAGGAATCCGTTCAGCGGTATCCATGGCAAGCGCGAGATCCGGCGGCCTCGCCCGTCTTGATGAGGTGTATGACGACTCTCGTCTGAGTGCCTCGAACGGCCGAGAGTTTTCCGCGTTCAACTCGGACTGGGCCATGCTGATTCAGGTCTCGATATCGGGTCGCATGAGCCGGGTAGCCGATCCGAGATGCAAGTTGACCGGCGAATGATTCGAGGCGCTGGCACGGCACAACAGCAATCACTACGGAGATGTGACAGGGCGCGCAAGTGGGAATACGAAGATCCAAATCTCAGGATACGACTGAGCTGAAGAGCAGACCGGCGAACCCGGAGCAGAGAGTATCGAGAGGATGTCAACAGATCCGGCGCATGAAAAACAATAGAAAGCGAGCGGGCTGGGTGACCAGACAGGGCGGGTGGACCGAGCTTCTCGAGGTGCGTGCCGGGATGGGCGTGTGACAAGGGAACGCTGGCTGTGATCCGACAAGCGATTTATGCGCCGATCGTGTGATAGTGACTGTCGACGGGGCTTGGGGCAGGACAGCGGGCGGGAGCTGAGGCGAGCAAAACCGTGAATACCTTTTGAATGAGCGACGTCGGTTGGGTGAGGCACGCTGGATGGATGGTAAGTATGTAAAAACACAAGGGGGGAATCGCGCGCCGGAGGGAGTGTCAGAGGATATATGGGGGTGGGCATCTTGACACGGGCAGGATGAGTGAGTACATCCTGCGCACGCACAGAGAGGGGGAACGGACACGGAGGGTCGCTCAACAGCAGCAGTTGCAGCAGCAGTACGGAGCAGCGCACGCACTGCACTGCCTGTGATACTCCCATGCAGGAACGGGTAAGCCGCCCAAAGCAGGAGAGGGCGGACAGGCACGGTCAGGTGGGATATCTGATCCCCAACAGGGCCACTAGCCCAAGGGGGGAATATTGGGCAGCCGTCTGGTCAGGTTTCCCACCCACACGAAGAGTGCCTGGCAGGAATGCGAGGCATGTGGGAAATCAAGGAACGGTCCGTGAAAAAGGCTCGTGTTGATCAATGCCTTTCTGCGCCGTGGGCCCCGGGTTCCAGGCAAGTCGAAAAGTCCACAGGGGCCCATCCCGACTGGGGCGGTGGGCAACACAAGAGAGGACAGGCCCCAAGTTCGACGTCAGTCGCTGGTGTGTTTGCTCTGGACTGTCTCAGAGCAAGCAAGCAGAGTGGGTGACCTGGGGCCGGGTCAAGGAAATCCCTGGAGGCTTCGTGTCTCACAGCCTTGTGGTCCGGTCTTCCTGGCCGGGTCCCTTGGGAGGTTTTCCCTCGCTCGAGGCAACAAGGGGCAGCTCCCGGAGGCTAGGGCAGCTGAACGACGCGTCTAGAGGATACGTCGTGCTGCTGCTGCGGTGCGACGCGAGAGATTCGCGATGGCCGCGGGATGCGGGCGCGCGTGGTGTAGGTTGTACAAGCCGTACGAAGAAGGTAAGGCAAGGTACCTTGCGCTCCCGGCTCTTCGGTGCCTCGAGAACTCTTGCGTCATCAGACCTGTGTGAAAGTCTTGGGTGAGAAAATTGTGAGGAAAAGTCCTTGGTCCAATTGTCCCCAGCAAGGAGCCGGGGTGGTGAAAAAGGAAGAAAACGAGGCGCGGGCACACAGTCGGGGTGTTTTGGAAGTGCAAGAGGAAACGCGCCAACCGAAACCCCTTGCAGCTCTAGCAGCTCTAAAGTTAGCGCCCCTGGCTCGCGCGGCCTTGGCAGGGCACGGATCATCTCCAAGGCCACCACTACTGGCAGGTACCTGCAGTAAAGTTGTATCCACTTCCGGATTAACGTGTCTCCTACAGGTGGGTGGGTAGGTAGCCCCACGCCGGTAAGGTACTTGGTGAGATGGGGCGCGTGCCAGGGGTTCTTCACACGCACGACCGGCTCCCGCGCTTTTCCTCCACCGGTGGCTTCTTCAAGGTGTCTCAATCATGATGATGATACTTGTTGCTTGCGACCTGCCATCCCACTTCGTGACAGCTCGCATGGCAACCGCAGAACATTCCCGGCCTGGCGTTCCTCACTGCCCTCATGGTCAAGGACAGATCACGAGCAACGAAACATATGGATGGATGGATGGATCCTCCGATGCAGGCGTTCGGACCTCGATCTTACGATGATCACATTCAACATGCAAGGCTCTGCACACTGCACTGCAGGGCAACATCCAAGGGCGGATGAAAGGGTCAATCCCACATCCCACACACACCAGACTTCTCCCTCCAAGTCATCGCTCGACGGCTCTCCTCCCCAAGTCCCCAACTCGGGGCACCTGCCGGCTGCCATCGTAGCATTCTTTGGAAATGACATGTCTTGACCGGCAGCACCCCAGTCACCCGGCGCTCCGAAATGAGGATTGACGCCACCATACGATGTCTGGGACCCGGCTGAGAGGTGACAGCGTTTCATTCCCGGGGCTTTCCTTGGGAAACAAACGCCCGTTCTGCCAGGGCCGGGTTGTCCCTCCCACTTCCCCGTAGGGCATCACACCCAATATTGCAGGGGCCCCTTGGAGAAACAGGGTCGAGTGACGAGGTCAGCAGGGCGTGTGAGCGCTATCATAAGCCATGGGGGGTCCCCGCGACGCGCAGTTCCATCACGATGCCCTGTCGAGATCTCCGGTATTTTCCTCGTGCCGAGCCAAGCGGCTGACAGCAAACCGCCGGAAGGAGAGCTGGCTGATAAAACTGTGGGCTCGTCTCGTCTTGAGCAAGGTCACATTCGGCAATCATCTCGCAGCGACAGAATAAGCCTCTTCCTCGGCACCCTGAATGCGACCATCCGTGTTCATTGGAACCTTTACAAATATGTAATACTTATTCAGCTCGGTTGGTAGTGGAGGCAGTTAGCCGACGGCCCGAGAACTTTGCGCGTCGGGCGCCCACGTCCGCAACTCGGATCATACCGCAGCACGAACACGGCCAGCCTTGGGTCAGGGGAAGAGCGTCGCAAAGGCTTTCAATGCTGGCATGCAGGACGTTGAATACCTCGAGAACCAAGTCCGACTCATCCTGCATTGTGCTACGTACCATGACCCGTCGCGAACCATCCAACCGGCGCCCCTCTCGGCCTTAATTCCTTGGTCATGAGCGCTTCGCCGTCCGACATTCGTTCACCCAGAGGGTCAGTCGCACACAACATCTCAAACCGAGAGGCCTCTCTCTCGGGCCTTCTTCGCTGTATCAAAACACGCGCACCAGACTCTGTGCTGTGCCAACGTTCGAAGAAGGTGCCTGGCCTGGGGTTGCACATCTCCCAGCAGCCACATGACAGCAAAACTGATGCCAGCCGTGGACTATCCATTCTTAACCATCAGCCATCCACATGCAAGTCAGAAGAATATCAGAGTACTACCCAGGGTTGATCAGTAGCTTCCCTTTTCTGTTGAGTAAAGGTCAAACAGATAACACAGGCAGTCCCCAAGGGTGCGAGTCTCCAGGACTAGACCGACAGAACACGAGACGTTGAAAATCAAAGTTAGAACGAAACTTACTGACGAAGCTGTTCAGTTTCTCCGTTCATCTTGTTGAGGGTCCCACGGAGTAGCGCACCAACCAGAGTGTGCGGCATTCTGCGCTACATTCATAAGCCCGCTACCCTAAGCATCTTCCAGAAATCGGCCGCATGGCTCAATTGGCAGAGTATCTGACTACGATCAGTAGTTGCATCAGGAGGTTCCAGGTTCGAGCCCTGGTGTGGTCACTTCTTTTTTCTCCCCTCACAATCGAGGTCTTCTTTTTGACCCAACAGTGAGGATAGATCTAGTTGGAGGGTGAATTGACTCCTTCATTGAGACAGTCGGCACCTCAGCACCATAGCAAGAGCCAACGGCCTGAGACGTTGCATCCGTGGATGGAGTCGTGACCATCATCGGCGCTCCTGGTGGGGGCTGGTTCCTGCAGTAGCGCCTCGATGTCCACTGCCCAGAGGTTTGGTTTCCTGTCGCCATCGCCGACCGTCGAGTGAACCTCTATGAAGTAGGGCGCACTAGCAGACGATGGTCCCGAAACCACGGCTCACTCGGTCCATGGAGTCAATAGCTTGCTTGGCGGCCGCTTCTAGTTCGAGAACGGGAGACGAGCCGAGAGAGGACTGTTGGGATCTGGACCGCTCCATTTCATGGGAGGCCATGATGAAAGAATGGCTTTCTTGATTAACCGTATGATGTGCGCCACGACCCAGGATTTCTGCGGAGCGCGGGTCGTGATTTATTAAGGTGGTTACCGATACCCGGAACCAAATGTCCAATGGGGCAAGTGAAGGCAAGTTCTGGCGCGCATGGATAAAAGCAATGCTTGCTTGAGCTTGTCGAAAGCTCGGCGTCAGCTGATAAATAGGAAGAACCGGGGCATGGGAGGTCTGGATCCCCTCTGACGACCATGTGGTTTCTTTTCCGGGCCAGAAGATTAATGAGGCCGTGGTAAGTCTATTGGTTCTTGGCGGTGGTCGCGGCTGATGTCTGTCTCCATGTGGAATGATTTGATCTGCTGGGTTGTCGCGACGCAGACAAGCAGAGAAAAGCATCAAGATGAGGTGCGGCTCGGATGCGAGTCTCGACGATCAGTCCACCAATGTGCGGATAGAGTTGGACGGATGTAAATGTCGTGGAGGCGAATGTGTATATTGCCTGCGCGCATGAACTCAGAGTCGGCCAACCAGAGGTACGGGATTGCTTGTGACTGAATGCTGGTGTTGTGCACAAGATGATACTCAGAATATGGATGGGCAGATCTATTGCCTCGGGGCGCGAGCAAGAACGCAGTAGTGATGAGTACCTCCATCCAGAGAGGATGATGAATCGAGATGCGGCGCGTGATGGCTGGCTGGTCTGGCTGGCAACTGGCTGCCACAGCTGCCCGTCTCACGTGGCTTCCCTTTCCGATCTGTGGCTCTTCGACAGTGACGTTCAGGGTCCCCGCTAAAACGCCAAGCCAGACCAGAAAGCTCCTGCCACCGTCACTCCAGTGAGGTCACAGAGTCACACCCACCAATCGCGCCACCTGTGACGCACCTGCCCACCTCACCTGTCACCCCACCTCCCCAAATCCATCCATTCCGGACCGTCTGTCTGTCTACCTTGCCTCCAGCCTCAACGTCAACACTTCCTAAACACTGACAAACTGGCTGGCCGCCTCGTCTCTGCAACACTTCGTTCATTCAACCCTGGACACCCGACAACCCGTGACTCTTCTCGACCGGGCCGCACCCGCCAGCCCTCGCATACGGGGTCCACAGGACTGCCAGCAAGCTGTAAACGATCTCCTCCTGTCCCGAAGCTCAGCCACCAGCACTGCTCCATGGGGTGAGCTCTGAAGCACCCCGTGGCCTTCTCCCGCAGACCCTCTTTCTCCCCGCTACTGGGCGGTTCATCTGGATACCTTTGGTCGCCTACGGAACTCTCACGCCGATTACGTCGGAGAGCATCCGCCGCTTATAAGGAACCCTTGATCTGCACTTCTTCCTCCATCCTACCCAACCTCTGCGATGGCACCTGATCTCAACTCCCTCTCCTCCTCCGCTTCACCACATCCGACAACATCATCCATGTCGACCACCTCGACTACCAACGGAGATAGTCCTGCGCCCTCCCAGCGCACCGAGTCGCCCACCGGCTCTCCTCGGTCACTCTCTACCTCTCTACAGGCAGCAGCTACTCTCAACGCTGGCCTTCAGCACGAGTCTCCTCGACGTTCGTCAAGACCCCCCTCCGGCTTTGCATAACTCGTCCGAGGACGTGTCGCTAACTGTCACCTTTGCTAGGCTCGTCGATCGGTTCGCTCTCGAGAAACAGACAGTCCCCTTCGGCTGGCCGGAGACGCTCCACCGTTCTCCTCAACTTACAACACAACGACCCTTCGGTACCCGGCCCCGGCGAGATGGTCAATGAAGGCCACCAAACAAGTCATGTTGGTGTTCAGACGGCAAGCCCCCAGCTCATGTCCAGCTCGCCCCACCTCATCGCCAGCGGTGATCCGCACCACAACCGCGCCCCCAGTCTAGGGGAGCTGCACCAGGAACTTGAGGCCGAGCAGGAGGCCCAAGTTGTCAGTCTTCCTCTGCCGTTTACCTCGCATATGAACTAGTCGAGCTAACAATACCACAGAATCGCCTCCTCAATACCATCCGGCAGCAGCAGCTTCAACTCCAGCAGATCCAGACAGCACAGGGTGGCGACGAGTCAGCCGTGCTTCCGGACTCTTCGAGCCAGACGCCAATTCATCAAAGTGGACTTGCTCACCATTCCAGCAGCGGATCCTTCGCCCGATCGCCGGTCATCGGACACCACCCTCGAAGCTCCTTCGACATGGCGAGGGCAGACCTCCAGCGCCGGTCTAGAACACCGAGCAGGGGTGCTTCGCCTAGGCTTCGATCGACCTCCATCAGCGGTGAAAGCGATCATCTGAACCTTGGCGGTCGTGATGAGAGTGCTTTCTATCAGGCCGAAACGCAAATGCTTATGCGGGAGAATCAAATGCTCCGCCACCGCATCCGCGACCTGGGTGAGTTCCTGTCTGAGAATCGACTTGTTGTGGTCTAGGTAGAATAGAGTCGCTAACACTGCAAAGAACGTCAATTATCAGAGGCCAGTGTTGGGAGTCCAACACACAGTCACTCCAACGAGCCCGTCCTCCCTTCCAACTTGACGATGGCGACCTCGGTTGAGGAGGAGCCGGCTGCGACCACTTCATCCGTCGAAGCCGCAAAAGTCTGAATGGATGCAGTAAAGGACGTCATTTTCTTTACCGGGTTGCATCATTCGGCGTTCGGGATCCTAGAAATGCAAGGGCAAAGGTCAAGCCCAGTCTGACGAAGGCTGCTAGGGACACAACGGCGTTTTATTAGTCCATCAAGGCTTCTTTCTCCTTCAGATACGTACTCTCGTATGGGTTATCCCTGGACAAATTCATAAGTTCGGTACCACGGTGCTCTCTGATGTTTGCATGTGCCATGTCTCCAGTGATCAAAGGCCCCGACGGGCATCTCATCCCCTCGACTCCGTGGTTCAGAAACTCTTGGCCTGCGAATATCGGACAAATCCGGCCTCAAGTCCGTGGTTGGCCCCGAGCGGGACCTCCCTGTTGCTTATGTCATCATCGGCAAGATGGAACTCCCGCCGACGACATCCGCTCTTATACCAGCCCGATGGAGTTGAGAGGACTTTCTGAGCTCAGAAACTCTCATACTGCTCACGATTCTTCCAACATGCCTCCGAGGGTATTGAGTTGTAAATCCCTTTCCGGCCTCGTTGCCCCAACTCAAAAGAGGTTGTTCTCCTCCACAATTCGCAGGCATGCCGACTTCACACACATCGTACGTCTTCGTGGGCAGCATCTCGCCAATCTCTCACCCCTCGTCTTCGGATGGAACATCTAACGGCCCCAGGTCATCGGCGGCGGCGTCGTCGGCCTCGCCACCGCCCGCCACCTGACTGCCAACCACCCGTCGTCATCGACGCTGCTCCTCGAGCGACACGCCCAGGTCGGCACGGAGACGTCCTCTCGCAACTCCGAGGTCGTCCACGCGGGGCTCTACTATGGGCACAACACGCTCAAGACGGAGCTGTGCGTGCGCGGGCGGAAGATGCTGTACGACTTTTGCCGAGAGCGGGGGGTCACGCACCGCAAGGTCGGCAAGTGGCTCGTCGCGCGGGACGAGGGCCAGATCGCGGCGCTGCAGCGGGTGTACGACTTTTGCACGGGGCGGGATGGCGGGGAGGGTGTTGACGTGCCCCTGAGATGGGTTGGGGCGGCGGAGGCGAGGCGCCTGGAGCCGGATCTGTATGCTGCGGAGGGGGGCGTGCTGGAGAGCCCAGAGACGGGGATCGTGGACTCGCACGGGCTCATGATTGCGCTCATGGGGCTGTTTGAAGAGGAGGGGGGGACTGTGGCGATGAATTCGGTGGTGAGGGCGATCGAGCCCCTGGGCACGAGGGGCGGCGGCGGCTGGAGGGTCACGGTTGCGGATAAGGAGACGGGGGAGGAGAGCGAGATCACGGCCGAGACGGTTGTGAATGCTGCTGGGCTTGGGGCGATGGCCATCCGGAACATGATCGTTCCGCAAGAGAAGAAGAGGCCGATGTACTATGCCAAGGGGAACTACTTCTCATACAGCGCCGGCGGAGGGGGCAAGCCGTTGAAGGTCAGCAGGCTGATCTATCCTGCGCCCGAGCCGGGATTCGCAGGGCTCGGGACGCACTTGACGCTGGACTTGTCAGGAAGGATTCGCTTCGGGCCGGATGTCGAGTGGGTGTCGGACCCATCAGACCTGTCAGTCTCTGCTGAGCGGCTGCCGCAAGCTGTTGAGGCGATCCGGAGGTATCTCCCCGGCCTGGAGGCTGAGTGCCTCACCCCGGACTATGCAGGCCTGCGTCCCAAGTTGAGCAGCCAGGCCGAGTACGCATCAGGAAAGGGCGCCAGTGACTTTGAAGTGAGCCGGGAGGAGGGCTACGAAGGCTGGGTGAACCTCCTGGGCATAGAGAGCCCGGGGTTGACGAGCAGCCTGGCGATCGCGGAGCGAGTGGGCAAGATCTTATACGGATAGCGAGCATAGCGTCAACGAAATGGTTCGATTGCAATTTGTTCTGACCTGACTCGGGGAGAGCTGCCCCGGAATTCGACGAGAATAGACCAGAATCGCGAGAAACCACCGTCCGAGGGCCTTGAGAGAAGACGATACAAGGCCGAGCCCAAATACGATTGATTACCCCGCGTCCCCGCGCTTCATCCATAATGTGCGGGTTCATAGAGGCGTTGCCCGAAGCCACGGCCAGGGCCCAGATTCCGGGACACAACATGCATAGGTAAAAGACAAGACAAGACAAGCACAGCTCGCTCAACGCCGGAAGTAGTAGAAGCAGGACGCTCATTTTTCCTCGTCCTTCATGTCCAGTACGCCCCCGCCCCGGCTGTAATCACCGCAAGGTGACATTAGGGCAGTATTTGCGACCCTGCGTATTCACTCGGAACTCATAGATGCCATTTTCTGCACCCACATATCTAACGCAAAGGTCAGTCAGTATCGTATTTCCCATCGCAGGAAGCCGTCCCACTTACAAAACACGTCCGTCCTCGCTCCACGAGATGCCTGCCGTGTTGTCCGGCTCAGGGGGGCTCTCGTGGACGCTGGCATCCATGCCGGTCCTTCGCTGGGCAAGACGGCTGTCCATTTCGCGGATGGCCACCGAGTTGATAAAAGGAAGGAACCCAGAGCGATCGCGCTCACGCTCGCTTTCGCGGTCACGCTGCGTCGTTTCCGGCTGCGTCGTATCCCGTGCCGTTTCGCGTGCCTCAGTGCCGCTGCTGCCGCTGTTGTTGCCCTCGAGAGTGATATTGTACAGAGCCTCCAGATCGGCCCATCCGCCGGAGCTTGTCAGCCCGGAGCGGGTGCCTGCTGCGGAACGGGGAGACTGAGCGGCGCTTTCCGCTGGTCGAAGGGTCGTCGTGCGACGAGGTAGCGGAGGCAGAACCTGGGCATCCCGGTCACCTCGCACTCGCTCTGCCCGTTCGCTTGCGCGGAACGCAGCCCGCTGGTTTCGATCGCGAGACTCACGCAGCCAGTCTGTCAGGGCGCGGGCGATATTGCTTCTCTCATCTCGATCCCGCTGGAGCTCCCGCAAAGCGCGCGCGACACTACTGCTCCGCTCTCGTGAGCCCCTGGCGGCACTATCATCTTCGGCGGTGCCTGACGCCCGGTTGGCATATACCTCCCAGGGTATCGAGGCCAGCGAATTCGAGTTTGTTGAGTTGCTATGGTCGGCAAGTCGTGCAGCGATCCTATCCGTCTGCTCCCGTCTTCGGCGCTCGACTTGCAGGGCTTCAAGCACCATCGTCTCGTCCTGCGAAAGGCCGTGGCGCTCGCCGAGATTCCGACGTCTGCGGATATCGTTTAGACTGTTTGCAGAAGAGAGAAGGCTTGACGACGAGTTGTCGTTTCGTTCACCGCGGCCTTCGAGGAGTCGGGGGTCGATCGTATCACGGTCAAGGATTGTAACGTGCTCGAAGTCGCCGTCGGCGCTGATGTCGAGGATTTGCTGCTGGGAAAATCCGCTCCGCACGTCCGCCACGCCGACCCGACCCCTATCCTCCGTCCATGCCAGTAGGTCGTACGGGCCGGGACAGAAGGCCATGTCACGCACGGCTCCCCAGCCAGCCATGGGACGTGAGGAGGTGAAAGAGGTCAGCAGAGGATCGGCCGCCGGATCCGTCAGGTACTGGGTTTCAAAGACAGAGATGGTGCCGTACTGGGTGCCGACCGCCAGGTATGCGCCGCTGGTGGAGAAACAAGCTGCAAAGCTTCCTCTGCTGTCGGAACTGTCGCCACGTCGCTGGCTCTTGAGGATGACCTTGTTGCACTCCTCCCAATGAAACTGAGCGCCGTCTCGCGAGCGGACAGAGCTCTGGTCGTCCACTCTCTTTGCTACACGACGATGAACATAGAGATAGGGGTCATCGAGTATGGAGATCAGGAGCCGCCCGTCAGGCGACAGGACGCTGCGGTTGACATAGTCGGGGTAGACGACGACATCCAGAGGCTCTGGTTTCTCCTCCGACTCGAAGTTGTTGAGACCAACCAGCACCACCGTCTTGTCGTTGTTGGCCAGCACTGCGACCGGGTCCTTGTAGTGGCCCACTGGCATCGTGACATTCTCCTGGGGGAACCACATGGTCACGCAGTTAACCCTGTCGCGCGCCAGCTTCTTGCTCTTGGCCATCAAGTTCTTCTCGAGGGTGGATTGTAGGCGACTCATTCGGGAACTGGATCCATAGACTTCGGACCGGAATGATTCGAAGCTGAGGGGCAGCCGCGAGTCTGCTTCGAGGTCGTTCAGCCGGACGTCCAGATCTGTCGCGTCGTCCGTTGTTCGGGATTCGCGCAGCTTGATGGCGGTGAACTCGCCGGTCTCACCACCGCAACAGACCCAGCCATTCTGGGCCACCAAGCATCTCGGGGAGAAGGAGAGAAGTTTGACGGTCTCGCACTCGTTGGTGGTGACATCCAGTCGCTGGATGTGGTTGCTGCAACTGCCGCCGGGGAAGTAAACGACGTCCTGCTTCTCAACACTGATGAGGGATCGTAGTTGCCAGTGCCTAGGCCATGTCAGAGGGCGGCATTGGTTTGCGGGGAGATGCAACGTACTGCGATCGGACCGGGATGCGAAAGTGCTTGCGGGAGGATTTGGAGATCAGGCGCTCGGTCGGGTAGTAGCTAGAACCGGTCAGCAAGGGAGGACAGGACGACGATGGGCGGGAGACTGACGAGACGCCATCCTTGACAGCCATAATGGCGTCGTGGGGTGGTTGGGGGGTGGTTGAGGTTCGGCTCCCGTCCGCGTGTCGATCGTGGGATGATGTAATTGCGAGTGGATGGAGGAGTCGCGATAGTTGAGCGCCCGTAGGATTGAGGGCGGCTCGGTGCGATGCGGATGGGGGCGGAGAGTGCGCCGGATGGGACGGGGTGGTGCTCCAGGGTCGATGGGCGAGGTTGGAAATGGATTGCGCTCGGCCTTGGGATCTGGATTGGACGAAGGAGTGACCTGTTTTCAGTGCCTGCTTGTAGCGCGAATAGGTATGCACAGAGAAAAGGCGGAGGAGGGGCCGCGCCTGCTGCACCTGCACCGGGTTCCGGATGCGCCTTGGCTGAGTTCAGCAGTTTGGGGTGACGGAGGATGACGATCACATCATCTGGAGGACGGTACCTGGCGCCCCACGTGATTTTGGTGCAGCCAGAGGTAGCTCGTGGATTTGACTCTGCCTTAGTCCACGCCCTCCACCACCTCTGGCTTGAGGACAACACGTGAATCTACTCACTTATTATTAAGTAGACACAACGCTGCACCAGCCTGCCATACCAGTCAACATTTCTTCATCCATGAATGTTGTTTGGTTCAAGTGCTCTGGTCTGCCCACGACCTATGCGCGACGGAGTTTGGCCATGCGCCCGGAATCATCAACCTCGGGCTTCCCGAAGGCTGTAGCCGACGATACGCGTCCCCTTTTCCATCCATGAGCGAGAAGGGAAGGCATGGATGGCCTTGAACTGAGGACCCAGAGAAACCCCACGATATGAAATGAGGTCGTCACGTGCGCAGCGCCGGAATATCTCGGTCCCGCCCCGGACCAGTGGAGCCCCCTGCTAATGGAAGCGGCCCCTGCGGCTTTCGGTCGGCTTCTATGACTGGGGGCAGCCCATCGATCTCGGGCCAAAAAATTTCGACTCTCCTTGCCATCACCATTCTTGCCGTTCCCCCAATTATAATAATCTCCCCATCCATCCATCCTCCCCTTCGCACTCCCATCCTCTTCTCGTGTTGAATCATCTCCTTTCCCTCCCTGTACAATCCCTTCAGATACCCAATATGCTGGCCTCGCGTTTCTCCAGAGCTGTAAGTCCTCCTCCTGCTCTCCGTCGCGATCCCCCGGCTAACCGGATCTCGCGAACAGCTTCCCAGAGCTACCTCGGGAGCTCTGCGCCCGGCCGCCTTTGCCCGTCCTACCTTCGCCTCCAAGTTCGCTCGCTATGAGTCGACCGAGGCCGAGGGCAAGGTCCAGGGCTCCGTCATTGGTATCGATCTGGGTAAGTTGCTCCCGGCCGAGCTCCATCGGAGCAGCTGTGCGCGAAGCATCCCGACTGACGCGCCATTAACCAGGTACCACCAACTCCGCCGTTGCCATCATGGAGGGCAAGATCCCCAAGATTATCGAGAACGCCGAGGGTAAGCTTCTCATCGCAAACTAATTTCGGCGCGCGTTCGTCGTGGCTAACAATCCCTCAGGTGCCAGGACAACACCCTCCGTCGTGGCCTTCGCCCAGGATGGCGAGCGTCTCGTCGGTGTTGCCGCCAAGCGCCAGGCTGTCGTCAACCCCGAGAACACTCTCTTCGCCACCAAGCGTCTGATTGGCCGCAAGTTCACCGACGCTGAGGTCCAGAGGGATATCAAGGAGGTCCCCTACAAGATCGTCCAGCACTCCAACGGCGACGCCTGGGTGTCTGCTCGTGACCAGAAGTACTCGCCTTCTCAGGTCGGTGGCTTCGTCCTGAACAAGATGAAGGAGACTGCCGAGGCCTACCTCTCCAAGCCCGTCAAGAACGCTGTCGTTACCGTTCCTGCCTACTTCAACGACTCGCAGCGTCAGGCCACCAAGGATGCTGGTCAGATTGCCGGCCTGAACGTCCTGCGTGTCGTCAACGAGCCCACTGCTGCCGCCCTTGCCTACGGCCTGGAGAAGGAGCAGGACCGCGTCGTCGCCGTCTACGATCTTGGCGGCGGTACCTTCGATATCTCCGTTCTCGAGATCCAGAACGGCGTCTTCGAGGTCAAGTCCACCAACGGTAACACGCATCTTGGTGGTGAGGATTTCGACATCCTGCTTGTCCGCCACCTCGTCCAGCAGTTCAAGGCTGAGTCCAACATCGACCTGTCTTCCGACCGCATGGCCATCCAGCGTATCCGTGAGGCTGCCGAGAAGGCCAAGATTGAGCTGTCTTCTTCCCTCCAGACCGACATCAACCTGCCCTTCATCACTGCCGACGCCTCCGGCCCCAAGCACATCAACCAGAAGCTCACTCGTGCTCAGCTCGAGAAGATGGTCGACCCCCTCATCACCAAGACCATCGACCCCGTCCGCAAGGCCCTGAAGGACGCCAACCTGACCACCAAGGACATCCAGGAGGTCATCCTCGTTGGTGGCATGACCCGTATGCCCAAGGTCACCGAGTCCGTCAAGAGCCTCTTCGGCCGCGACCCCGCGAAGTCCGTCAACCCTGACGAGGCTGTCGCCATGGGTGCCGCCATCCAGGGTGCCGTTCTCTCCGGTGAGGTCAAGGACCTCCTCCTCCTCGATGTCACTCCCCTCTCTCTCGGTATCGAGACCCTGGGCGGTGTCTTCACCCGCCTCATCAACCGTAACACCACCATCCCCACCAAGAAGTCCCAGGTCTTCTCTACCGCCGCCGACTTCCAGACCGCTGTCGAGATCAAGGTCTTCCAGGGTGAGCGTGAGCTCGTCAAGGACAACAAGCTCCTCGGCAACTTCCAGCTCGTTGGCATCCCCCCTGCCCACCGTGGTGTTCCCCAGGTCGAAGTCACCTTCGACATTGACGCCGACTCCATCGTCCACGTCCATGCCAAGGACAAGTCCACCAACAAGGACCAGTCCATCACCATTGCCTCCGGCTCTGGTCTGTCCGACTCCGAGATCCAGCAGATGGTTGAGGACTCCGAGAAGTACGCCGAGGCCGACAAGGAGCGCAAGGGCTCCATTGAGGCTGCCAACCGCGCCGACAGCGTTCTCAACGACACCGAGCGTGCCCTGAACGAGTACGCCGAGAAGCTCGAGAAGGAGGAGGCCGACAAGATCCGCGAGAAGATCGCCGCCCTCCGCGAGTTCGTCTCCAAGAGCCTTGCCGGCGAGGGCACCGCCACCGCCGCCGAGATCAAGGAGAAGACCGATGAGCTCCAGGTTGCCAGCCTGAACCTCTTCGACAAGATGCACAAGGCCCGCGCCGAGAGCGGCGAGCAGCAGAACACCCAGTCCTCCGAGAACAAGGACGGCGAGAACAAGCCCTAAACGGGCCCTGACCTACCACCTACCAGGTCGTGTTTGAATATGTTGGGCGGGTTGCGATAGACCTTCCGTTGTATTACTTGTACTCATACTCCTGACCTCCCCGCACCCCCACGCGCGTTTACCCCCTTCCTGTTACCACCCCTTTTTGCCCATGTTTCTAATATCCTCATTTCACGCGGGGCGGATGGACTGGCGTTGGAGCATCAAAAGATTTTCTATCTGTGTTTGATCGCACTCGAGATACCTGTGTGGTATTCATGACATGACGGATGGCATGGATCTGGGGACACTGGGCCGGCTGACTGCGCATGTACCAACCTTGTTGAACTAGCTAGAAGCAGATAATGCTACCTACCTCCCCTCTCAAAAGACTGTATAAACAGATTCGATATGTGGCCAGATCAGACAGCGAAGTGATATGTAGTCATGTGGTGCCGAAATGTATCCCTCAATTTCTATCATGCAAGTATATTCAAGCCCCTCTATGCCAGCGCCCTCGAAATATCACAATGCCATCCCAACTTGCAATCTAGTAACGTCCAAGCCCTCTCGTCCTTGCGCTCCAGGCGCATCGTCCTGGTTACTTCTCTTCAGCGAGCTCCCCTGGCTCCACCGAGCTCGATGTACATGGCATTCTTGCGGATTGCCACGTCGCAGGAGAGCCAGCAGCGGGAGAAGTCGGCGGTGATGTCGTCCGGGTCGATGGCAGAGCCGTTGTAGCACAGCAGTTCGCACTTTACCTGCCCGGAGACCTGTTGATCCCTGGCGTGCATGGCGATGGATAGTTGTTGGTTTCTGGCGAGGACGGCGATGGCGATCGCCATGGACGCAATGGCGGCGAGGGAGAAGAGGCAGGCCCAGCTCTCGGACAGGGTGTTGTGCTTGTCCTGGCGCGGCTTCCTTGCTGAGGCGGAGTCGGCGGAGCGGTCCTCGTACTCCTCGAGGAGACGGTCTTCTTCGGTGAAGTTTTCGGATTCGACGGCCTCCGTGGGGTTGAGGTTGCCGTCGATGTTCGAGGCGAAGTTGCAGGTGTACCAGGCCAAGTCGTCGGCCGTATTCGTCGGGGAGCTAGAGGTGGCGCTGCCCGGACGCTCGGAGGAGGGAGGGCGAAGGATGAACGATTCGAGAGTGGCCATGATGTTTTTGGGAACACAGCGGCCGAGGCTGAGTTGAAGAAGGGGTGTCGGAGGAGTATGTGGTTGGGATGTAGGTGGCAGATGAGAGAACAAGAGTGCTGTGGTTTGATGGGAGAACAAGAGAGCAGAATGTGCCCAGCTGGAAGGACAGCCGCTCATTTATATGTATGTTGGCTCAGGAAGGAACCCAGGTGAAGCCCGGTGATGACAGAGGACTGTTGCGGAGAGGCCGTCAAAGAATGGCATGGTGCACCTCTGCCGCAAAGTGAAGATAGAATGCTGTGCCGTGTCTGTTGAGAGGTGACAGCTTTTCTTTTTCGGCTGAGATATATACGTTGAAGTTGATATATCAATTCCTTTCCATCATCAGTCACAACAGCAGCGGGTCATGAGCTGACCCAAGCAAAAACCCTTTCCATGGTAGAGTTCACAGGGTACAATGACCAATTTTGGGTTCAAAGAAAGAAGCCTCCCGGCCGTCGTATTTTGTCTACCTGCCGAAACCGAACCAGCCCCTCTTTTGAGGTTGCTGGGCCTCCTCCGCGGGCTGTTCCACAGGGGCGCTCTGCTTGGCCTTTGCCGCCTTTGCGGCGCCCTGTTCCCGGGGATAATCGATGTAGTTCCACGCAATGTCCAGGAAGATGGGCTTGACAGGGATGGCTGAGATCTTGGGCGGAATGTCCACGATCTTAGTAAGGTCGATAGCCCCAACGGGGTACTCGTGCAGTCGTTGGATGAGAGGAATCGACTGCGTGTCGACTGCCTGCGCCCGCTCAGCCTCCTGCTGGAGGTTGAAGATGTGAACGAGAGCGCGGTGGCGCTGCAGCTCGCCCGCGAGGAACTCCTGGAGATACTTGGCATCCACTGCGGTGACCTGAATGTTGCGCGGCGACCCAGATGGGGGCTGAGGAGCCTGGGAGATGACTTGGGCGGCTTCCTGGGCCTGGTCATGGGCATACTTGATGAGGGCCAGCGCGTTGACAGCGTTCCCAAGTACATCGTGGGAGCGGGCAATGGAGAGTGCCCTGGGACTCAGTCAGCGATACTGCACAATTGGGTGGTGAAGACGACTTACTTCAAGGCCTCGAAATACTGAGCGGCAGAGTCGAGTTGTCCGGCAAGGGTCTGGTCGGCAGCCACACCAGGCAGCTCCTTGATTGACTCCACGCTCTGCAGGATGCCTTCGTACAGAGCAACGAGCTCGCGCAGCTTGGCGGCCTTCCGGCTGTGCGTCTCGTCCTTGCGCCGCTGAGCGGGCGTGGGCTCCTTCTTGGACTTCTTGCGCGAGGCGGTCTGGTAGTTCTCCACGGCGCCGTCGCGGTCACCGGTGAGCACGCGGTTTCTTCCGATTCGCCAGCTGATCATTTCGTAGTTCACAGCAGTCCTGGTGATCTGCAGACTCTGCATTCGAGGATCACTCTGGGCAGCACCCTCACCGCGAAGCTCGTCGATGGCCTCCTTGGTGGCGTCGACAGCGTCCTGGGTGGCGGTCAAGACTTCATCATATGCTGCAGCAATATCTTTGCCGTCCGCGTCGGACAGGGAAGAGATTTGCTCGCTCAGACGAGCCTTGGCTTCTTCCACCCGGCCCCAGGCCAGCGAGATGGCGGCATCTTCGATCTGCACCTCACGGGATCGCCAGCTCAAAGTCCGCGGCGCGTTCTCGGCACTCTTCTTAGAATCGGCCTCGCCCTGCCTGAGGATATTTGAGTCGAGGTCGTTGACCTGCTGGACGAGCCAGGCGTTGTCCTGGGGAAACGCCTTCCGGGCGATGACGGGGATGGGGATGGTTCGAGGCGTCTTGAGCTGATAGGCGGCGTAGCGGATGGACGGATCGATGGTCTCGGACAGGAGATCTTTGAAAATATCGCCCTTGGTCGCGGAGGACAGGGCGCCGTAGACGACACGCGCAACAGCATACGAGCCAACACTGGGACCCCAGGAACGGTTCTCGAACAACGCAGCTCCCCGAATGAGGGCGGCGTATGCTTGAGCCTCGAGGCGGTCATTGCGAGAAGCGTTGACTTGAGGGTCTGCCAGGAGTTCAACAAGGCTCTCGGCGGTACGGGCGGCCTTGTCTAGTCGAGAGACGATCTGCTTGCGGGTGCGGCCTCCGATGCCGTTCGTGTCGGTGGAGTGGGACGTCTTCATGCTCATAGCGTTGGCCCAAGCTCGCTCGCTCGTCAGGAGAAGAAGATGGATGTACCTGGTGGGAGATTAGTTGCACGTTCTTTCAAGGATGATTTGCGGCACTGAGATCGCTTGCTTACTCGTTGTTCTCCGCGACCTGCTCTGGCGTAGGGCCATCCCTCTTCTGGAACTTGCCGCGGTTCTTGGTGTTGACGCCCAGCTTCTTGCGACTGTTAAGCAGCTTCTTTCCCAGCTGCGCCTGGTATGTGCCGTAGTCGCCATAGAGCAAGGCTGCATCACGGCCGGAGACGACGAACTTGGTGATATCCATGGTGCACGTGCGTCGACGGGGCTCGATTCAAGTAGGTCGAGAGGGTTTCTGGAAGGCGCAGACTTTCGGGAGAGCCGGATCGGGGCCCCCAATGCTGCAATCGTTCGTGAGAAGGGCGTTGCGACTGCGATGGTCGGTCGGGTGGCCAAGTCGAAGTTGAGGGGGGCACGTCGCCAGATGTGCAGCGAGCCTCTGACCTCAGAGCTTGTCCCCTCGTCCCTCATGTACCTCAGCGCGCAACGTTGGCGGGGAGGTACTCATGGTGGGGCAAAAATTCCATTGACACAACTTGGAACTCGCAGTGTGAGGTTAGGGTCTGGAGAGAATATACACCCCCTGAGCCTATGGACCCCCAAAAATGAACCCATTTTTGCAAGCAGATGTGGGGTCGCCAATGATGGTCCAAGCTCTGCCGTCGCGGTCTGATTTCGAAATGATCCGATCAGTAAAAAGTCCCAGAACTTCTCGACCTCACGATCCTCTTCGGCATATTCGTCGTCGGCAAACATCCGCTCCTCATTCCGCCGGCGCACCCTCCCACACCAGCTTTGGAGAGGGTCCTCGCCCAATCCCTGAACGTCCGACTGCTCATGTCTTGTTTCCTTCCTCCATTGGCCTTCGCATCCTGTACGATATCCTCGCACGACAACGAACCTCATCCCTCTCCGCCTGTTCCCGAAGCTTTTCCACTATGCCAGCCATCGAGGCCCAGACACGACGACCATAAGCCCTGAAGCCGAGCGAAATAGCTGCGGCAAGGCCGCGCCAATGTTGGAGCGGACAGCGGCCAAGCTGGAGCCCTGCGCCTTACCGCGGTCTCTCCAGCCGGCTGTCAGACCTCGGCGAAAGCTGCACACTGGTTTCTGGCAACACGGTGCTGCAGCTATCGACCTGTCTACTCAATGGGCGTACCCTGGCCATGACACGCAGGATGAGAGACCGGCGGCAGCATCGCATGGTCTTCCGGAGCAGCTGGTCGCTTCCACCTTTCTCTTCGACTTTTTATACCCCAAGGGCACGGTTGCCTTCCTCCGCCGACTCGCTCCTGGCACTGCCGACCGCATTTCACGCCTAACCTCCCGACAACACCATGCCGCCCTCAGACACTTCACATCGACTGCGCATAGCTCCATGCTTGCCGCCGAGAGTCCTAGGCTCGCCCAGGATCACGTAACCGCATACCACCCCGACCACTCCATCAAAGCCTTCACTCCACCCGAGGTCATCGGCTCCAATGCCCTCAGTGGCTCCGGCGTCAGCTTGGCTCGCCTCCAGGAAATCGTGAACCCTCAGGCAACTCGGCCCATGTCTGCGCCCGAGTTGATCAATGGCTTGATAGACAGGACGGACACCGAGTTCTTCACTGCCGTGTGGGAGTTGTGGAATACGATGAGCCACGAGGAAAGGTCTCCAGAGCTTCGGAAAGAGGTCATCCGGTACCTCCATCGTTCGGCGAATGCTCGCGACGCCGACAGAGTTCTCCGGCTCTTCTCGGAAGTCGATGTTGCGGCGTGGTCTCCGTCTCAGCTCAACGCAGCAGTAGCCGCTCATCTCCGGAAAGGAAATCTAGATCAAGCGTTTGATATCTACCGGAATGGCTTGGAGGATGACCGCGCTTTCGTGGCAGGGATGGGCCACTTGCTACAATGGGCCTTTCGTCTCCGCGACTGGGATCTTGTGTGCCGCACCTGGGAGGTATGGCGCTACGTGGAGTCCAAGGGGCCGACCCCAGGCTCTGGGAGCGATTCGAAAGTTATATTCGGAGATCTCAAACCTCTCTTCGCGATTCCCGATCTTGGCGGACATGTCATCGAGCTTGGAGATTTTTTGGCGAAGATATCCACAACCTCCTGGGACTCAATAGCCACCAACAAGTCCCGGGATGACACCCCACCGGCTTATGCTGAAGGAACGAACTCCTTGGACACCAGTGATGCTTCCAGTGTCTTACGGCCCGTCCCGGCGCGCGTTCATCCGCTTCTCAGGACTCTCGCCTACCTGGCTATTCGGCAGCCCTGCAATCCAGAACGAGCTTTGCCCCTCATCCGCCTTGCTGGCAATCACTGTTATCGGAGATATCTCACATTAGCCTTGCAACAAGGCGATACCAGCGCGGTGAGCAAGGTTTATCGCGAATATCGCGAACTCTCGAGATCCAAGTTCAAGCCGAGTCTCTTCATTCTCCGCGGCATCTTCAACATATTTCGCCGAGAGAACGACATTTCTGGTTTAGAGCTGCTTTACGAGGACTGGGTAGCGACTCACGAGCTTGACCAGGATGGCCAAGAGCGTTTCCTCGGATTCTACGCCTCAAGAGGAGACCTCAGATCTGCGCAGAGCCTATGGGATTCTTACGTGCGCGACCATGCGGACAAAGGGGTGTTGAAGGACCCTAAGACCTTTAATTATCTTCTCACTGCACACGGCAATCGGCGCAATGCGGAGATGGTCCGCCAGATCTTCAACGAGATGACAGAGAAGTATGACGTCCAGCCTGACATTGTCAGTTGGAATATCCTGCTCAAGACGCTGGCTTCTCTCGGCCAGTATGGCGAAGCCACTGAGACTTTCCAGCAGCTCTGCAGTGCCACACGCCCGAATTCTGTCAGCTTCGGGACGATGATCGCCATGTGCGGTAGCCGTGGAGACATTGATACCGCATTGCAGCTGTGGGAGACGGCACGAAAGCTTCGAGTAGAGACGACGGTTGACGTGGTCAGCGGCATCGTCGAAGCGTACTGTCTGAATGATCGCTTCGACGAGGCCAAAGCATTCTGCATTGATCTCTCTACAAACCAGATTTCTGGAGACCAGGCCGATCTCTGGAACTGTCTCATCAAGCACAAGGGCCGCACCCGAGACATCGCTGGCGTAGAGCACATCATCCAGTTGATGCGGTCGCGTGGCGTCGAATGGAACCGGACGACAGATGAGACATTTCTGCACGCTCTCGCCCGCTGTGGGAAATCCATGCAGGTGTACCAATACCTATGCAAAGCCGCCGATGAAAAACGGCTCCCTGTCACAGAGCGACTCTATTCGACTGTCCTCCACGCTGCGTGGCGGAACCGCCGCTGGCCCGTGGTCACCGGCATATACAACAAAATGGTGCAGGCTGGCCTTCACTTGCCTGCTCAAGTACGGATAGCTGCGGCCCAAGCCGCGCTGTACGTTCCATCATCAACAGACCAGAGCGACGTTGGTGAAACTGGCAGACGCGCGAATCAGCTGGGCGAGGTTTTTGTCAGACATTTCCAGGAGCTCTCGGAGGCACAGAGACAAGAAACTGTCCATACTGCTGGAGACGACGACATACCGCAGTCCCTTCGCCAGAAGGGTCCTGGCGGCGTCTTCAACAAGGAGCTTTACGTCCACAAGGCGACGGCTATCTTAGCAAGGACTCGAGACGTTACCTCGATCAGGCGGTTGCTCGACTTATATCGCGACGACTTACCCGAGTCACCCGAGGGTGTACAGAGTCTCCCTCTTCCAATCTTGGAGTCGATGATGCGGGCGGATTTGCTGGAAAATAACTTCGGTGAAGTCAGGAAAACCTGGAAGGTCGTCTTCGAGAAAGCCAAGGAGCGTGGCCGAGCGCCTCCCGGCGCCACCAACCGGATTCTACCACGACACCGGCAGGAACTCTCTCGGGCTTTCAGTCTGGTGCACCGAGCACTTGTTCAAGAGAACGACAACCCGGCGATCGAGGCTCTGATCAACGAGGTCATCGACGCAGGATTCACTCTCTCGAGTCTGCAGTGGAATTACATCTGCCACTGGCTGGCGAGGAAGGGCGACTGGATCCGCGCTTGTGAACTCTGTGAGGAGATGCTCATGCCGGGTTGGCGAGGGTGGAGGTCGCAAAGGATGGTCGACCCCTACGCTCGCAATCACCTGACTGCATCGCAGAAGGCGATGGGCTCCTCGACACATTTTCTCAGGCCCAATACGTACATGCTTGGCTTCCTGACGGACCAGTACTTCACACGTCGCCGCGACGCATTGTTCGACGAGACGGCACAGAGAGATATTGCCAGGGTCAAGGCGACGTGTCCCAAGGTCATGTTTGCTTTCAGAACCTCCCTAGGGCACTCGGGATCTGGGTACATCACCCAGGGAAACTTTCACAAGAGGAACGGCAGGGATGACATGTAAGGAATGGCCGTGTAGGATATCCCCGTTGTTGTAGCATGGGCACAATGTAGCCAGGCCCATCTCTATCAATGACTGTATATTACTTGATTTAATGACGAGCAAGCTGAGTTGGCCGGTTGTACAACTTGAATGATGGGAACCTATCCTTTTAAGTAAAGGGATTTGTGGCAGCGCCTGAGTTCAAGTTTCCTCCGAGTACATAGCAACCGGGCCAGGTTGTCTTTCACGGTATCATGATCTGTTTGTTGTTATTTTTTTTATGATGATACATGGCCATCCCTCCAACCATCGATCCCGTCGACGCCATTTCGAACAATCTTCTGCACCATCCCGGCCAGAGTCCCGTCCATTCCGTCGTTCATCGCATCGTCACTCGCCATGCCGAGGCCACTCCTTTGCATCACGAACATGGCCGCCGCCGGCGCATCCATGGCGTAATCCAAGTGTGCGCCAACCATGCGCCTGCTGCTCCTCGACCCATCATCTACATCATCCACCAGGTCCTCGGTCTCTGCAGTGTTGTTATTCTGCACGCCCTCCCCAGGCTGCTGGTTCACGGGTCCCCTGCAGAAGATGTCTCCTTCGTGGCAGAAACTCACCACCCGTCCCGGTTCCACGACAGGCACAGGATCCCCTTCCCTCGGATCGCCAAAAAGCACGACGCTGGATACGGCGCTGATGCCAGCGGCACCCTCCGTGCCCATCTGTTCCAACGCCGACCTCACTACCACGGCACCGCGGGAATATCCCGCCATCGTGATGCGAGTCTCGGGGCACTTCTCGGCTGTTCGGCGTGCGAGGTCGACCATGCGGAAGGAGCCGTCTGATGAAGCTGCCGAGAGCAGGGAAGCCTTGTAGCTGATGCCCTGGACGGCCACTTCGGAGGTGCCGTTGAGGTAAGTCTCGAGAGCGGCGAAGAAGGGAGGCCCAGTGAGGAAGCCCACGTTTCCTAGGAGCGTTAGCAAAGTCATTGAAAGGATTGCATTAAATTCATACCGGGTTCCTTGGTCCCCCTGGCGTACAAGACTGCGATGTCGGGACAGGGTGCGGTGCCTGGTAGGGCGTTCTGGTTGCCCTCTCCTCCGTCTTGTCTTGCCTCGAGGTCGTTCTCGTCGCCATTAGTATTGCTATCAGTAGGATCTGGCGTCTCCCCTGCACCGGGAGCTGGAGCTGTTGCATTCCCATTACCACCGAGTACGGTGTCGAGGTCGTTCCTCACAAGCGCGTCATCCTTGACAGCTTGCTTCAGCGCCCTGGCGATAGATATACTCGTGGTAACAATGTCGTTGATCATAGCCGGCAGATCATTCAGAAAGTCGCCCAGGTCTGGGACGGGAGCACGGTCTTCCAGAACTGCAGGCGGCTCGAATGTTCCGAGCGATGCTGGGGCTGCGGCAGACAGGACGATGGTGCCCGCCACCGGGAGGAGAGCTGATGATAACCTCATATGTTCTTCTGAAGCTATCCTGTCTCTGAAAATTTGATATTGAATGTCTGGTCGTGCTCTCGAGTCGCCCGACTTGGGAGAGAGGAAGAGAGAGAGAGCGCCCGACGGGCCAAAGCCAGGGGATATGTCCCCCGGAAGGCTCGCTTCGAGGTCCCAGGCTGGGACCTGTGGAGTCGGCTGCATCGTTGTCTGATGTCTTGAGACGCAACATAGGGATGTCGTCGGGAGTGGCCTTCGAGGGTCTTGCGGTTGTGAGAAGAACGATGATCCTGGTGTGCGGCGATTTGCGTTTCATCGCCGACGGATCTTGGATCTTGTTGCGAGGCTTCGTCTCATGTCCGATCCCATCACTTTGTCTAGGTATGAGATTCGGACGGAATGGAAGGTCCTTAACTAGTGCATCGAAGTGTATATGACGGGATGTAAGACAAGAGAATCGTGACCGACTCAAGCCAGTTTCCTCATTGTTCGGACGCTACCAAGGCTAATACGAATAAGTGAAGATGCCTACCAAGAGGCAGCTCGGCAAAAGAGGGAACATCCGCTCATTGCCCGACCATCCTCCGCACCTTGTCGAGAAGCAGGCCGCTCTCCCTCCCCAGCTTCCGCTTCCCATCCTTGTCCTCGCGCCGCGCCTTGGCCATGCGCTTGCGGTACAGCTCTCGCTCCGCAATCTTCTTCTCACGCTCCTTCTGTCGGCGCTCTGCCTCCTGCGCCCTCGCCTCGGCATCGGCCTTGCGCTTCTCCGCCTGCGCAAGCTGCTTGGCGAAGTAATCGGGCTTGTTGCGGGAGCGGCTGCGGCGGGCCATCTCGGCATCGAAGCTGTCGCCTTTTGTGCGGCCCTTGGCCTGGCCATCCTCTGCATCGGGGTTGGCGGAAGAATCGGGACGAGATCGCTGGCGGACCTCGATCTCGTTGGGGTTCGGGAGTTCTCCGTCGTTGTCGAGCATAACTTGACGGTCCGGGTGGATCTCTTCGCCGTCTTCGTCGTCGTCCCTCTCATCCGCTGCTGCTTGTGATGGTGCTGTGTCTGCGGGCTTGGCTGATGGTTTTGACGATTTGGGGGCTGCAGCCTCAGGATAATCCCAGGCGACATCTAGCTCTCCGTCTTCCTCGTCTGATGAGTCGTCCTGAGAGATCATGACGTCGTCCTCATCCTCTTCCCCATCGTCGCCGCTGGCCTCATCCTGCCGTTGCTTCGTCTTCTTGTCGGCCTCACCCTTCGGCTGTGGGCGCGGGCGCTGGGTGCGGGCGAGCTTGGTACCGAGTTCGCGCTCCCTAATCTTGGAGTAGGCCTTCTTGAGCTTGGCCTTGTGAATGAGCTGGGCCTTCTTCTTATCGACTGGAGACGATTAGCACGATTTGGTCGGTAAGGAGATAGAGATGAGCTCACTCTTGCGCCTCCACGGGCCGTCGGGGAGGTTCTCAGGCCCGACCCTAAAGCCACGACGAGGTTTCTTGGACTGAGATGCTGAAGATGCAGCGCCGTCTGCCTCATCGCGGGTCCTTTTCTTGGGCGCCATGGCCGGCATCTGTGGTGGCTGCAAGTGATGATATATGTAACGATGGATGAGATCGAGACTGGTTGGTGTCCGCTCCTGGCCTCCCTGGAAGTATTTCGGAGAAGAGTCGGAGAAGATACGAGCAACTTCGACTGAGAAAAATGCCCGCTGTGAAACTGAATGCTGTTGTTGACTCTAAGCAACTTGGTTGCTCATGTGCCTCTGAAGTCTTGGAGCAGGAAATTTTGTTGCAGACTGGGAGCAATGCACCTCAGTGGGGACTGGAGCTGGCGATAAGGCACGATAAGGAGCAGACCAACCTGGAAGACCCTGGGGTGGGGCCTCGGGCAGCTTTAGCGGTGACATCCAGCGGTCATGCGCTGTGGCGGCAGTGGGATTTAGCCCGAGGAGGTCTAGCGCGCCCCCTACAGCGGCAAGGGATTGGGCCCTGGACCCTCTGGACCCTCTGGACCAGACTGGGCGGCCAGGGATCTGAATGGGGAAAAGTTGGTCTGTGGATGGCGATGTCACCAACGTCGATTGCATTGCTCCCCAAGCCGAGCATCTCGGCATCCGTTTTGCTCACCGCATCCAAATCCTCCAGGATGATCCCATGCGTCCCGACAGATCTCCGCGAATTGATGAGAATCCTTCCTCGACTTTCTCAATTTTCGTGAAACATTTCCCGAGCATACCCATCCTTCCGGAGTCCTCTCCCGGGGTTCTTGTCCGATCAAAGAAGTGAAAGGCCCAAGGTTAAAGCGTCGGGGCTGGTCGGGAACCACTTTATGACGTCCTTTGATCATCTCACTCAAACTAGAGCGTCGCACCCTCTGACTCTTGCTTCAGCCACGACCACCTCTCCATGTGACGGAAAGAGCCACGAGGTAGATGACTAACGGCGAGCCCCAAAAAGACCAGCCGACAGCTTCTTCCTCGCCAACGTCACTTGATTCAACTCAAACCTACACCAACACCAGACCGACCCAGCTGGCTGCCCTTCCGCAATCACCGACCACTATTCCGAGCCGCAGCACCCGTGCTGCGGTTCCCGCTCCCCCGCCAATATGCCCATCTTCCAAACCGACCTCGAACAGCTCGAGAGAGAGTCCAGAGCCGCAAACGCAAATGCCTACCGCTTCGCCGCCCCGGGACTGAATCCTCCCTCCCCCTCGCCCCAGCAGCAACTTCTCCCACCGACATTAGCCCGGAGGTTGTCCGAGGAGAGCATCCGGACCGATCTGTGCGAGGGTCCTGTCCCTGACAGTCCCAAACCCGTACCCCACGATGCAGACGTTGAAGCTATTACCTCGGACCGTGCCGACTTGATCGAGAGGCTCAAACGGGGCGAAAGCCCGACTTGGATCCCCAATCGTCATGTAAGAGGCGTTCGCCGTGAAACCCAAACTAAACCCTCCCGCCCGAAAGCCCGAAACTCACAGAGTCATACATAGTTCGAGACCCTTTACAATGAACGTCCTTCCCCGACGTCTCCCCCCCGGAGTTCCCGCCCTTCCTCCCGATCTTCGAATCTTCTACCACCCGCCAACATCACGCCGGAAAAGCCAAAGAATGTGGAATCCGAGGACGGCGACGAGAGGATCCGGGACGGGCTGAGCATACAACGACCGAGATCTGCCCTCCACAGCGGAGACTTTACGCACGATCATGAACGCCGCAGCGACTTGAGCAGCCAGGAGAACGACGAAATCCACGCCGCCAGATCACAGGAGTCGGGCAACCCTTGGATGGCGACATCTCCGCCTCCAGACTTCTCACCCTTCCACTTTGACTCACCCCCCTCTTTCACGCCCCAGCGAGGTCATGACCGATCAAGACCATCTTCGCTATCCTCGTCATTATCGTCAAGTTTCGTCTACCGACCACCGACAAGTCCGTTGGTACAGTCGGAGAGCAACGAGGAGGTCGACTTGCCCATGCCCGTGCGTGATGTGAACACCATTCACTTCAACCATCGTCGCCATGCATCATACTCCAGCCCATCATCATCCGCCGCATCGTCTAGGCCGTCTCCCCTGGGGAGGCATGTGTCGCTAAGGAGGGACACCACCTTCCCCTACCAGGCCCACCAACCGCGGCGGTCTCTCGCATTCAACTCAAATGCTTCTTCATTTACCTCCTCCCCTCAAACGCCTGCGTTTCTGCGGCACAGACGCCCATCTCTTGGCACAGAGACCTCGCCGATGCAGCACGCCTCGATGGTTGGCTCCTACGAAGAGAGTATCTTGAGAGGCCGGATGTCCACGACTCCAAGCAAGCCCCTCGACTTTCTGGCCCAGATCGGTGTCCTGGGACTGGGCAATTGCAAGCCCAGCCTGAAGTGTCCGTCTCATGTCACCCTGCCATTCCCGGCAGTCTTCTACAGCTATGGCAACACCTCGTCCCACGGCCGCACACTGGTAGAAGACGGCCCGAGTCCATACGTCGGACAGATCGACCTCGAAAACGGCCTGCCGAATCAGAGCGATGAGCAAAGGTCTAGGCGGAAAATGAACGCAAGAACCGCCGAGCGTCGCATGGTAGAAGACGGCGCAAGCGAAGCGGGATCCGACCTTCCGGGTCGAGATGCCCGCAGAGCTTCAAGACCGCGAAGAGGTTCAGGAACTCCGCGGACCCCTCCAGGTGGCAGCTATCGGATTCCCGAGAAGGGCCAGGTCCAAATCGTGATCAAGAACCCGAACAAAACTGCGGTTAAGCTCTTCCTCGTGCCCTACGACCTTGCAGGAATGGAGCCGGGGACCAAAACCTTTATTCGACAGAGAAGCTATTCTGCTGGGCCCATCATGGAGAACGCTCAAGTGCCCCAGGACACCACGGCAGACAGGGCCATACTCCGGTACCTCGTGCACCTACATGTTTGCTGCCCCTCGAAGGGCCGCTATTACCTCTATAAGAGCATTCGTATCGTCTTCGCCAACCGGGTCCCCGACGGCAAGGAAAAGCTCCGCATTGAGACGACGTGGCCAGAGCCGCGTTTCACCGTCTACAAGCCCATCCGCCTCATGCACCCGCCGAGCACGGGCGGCCCCGGCGCCATGCTCGCGGCCGAAAAGGCCTTCCGGCGGCGCAGTTCGGGCTTCTCCATCGGCCGGCCTGCGCAGGGCTTCGACGCCATCGACGGCATCTCCCACACTCTACAGAGCGCCATCGGGCACCATGCGTCCCCTTCACCGTTCATAGCCGCAGGGAACAACCAGACTATCGACCCTATCCCCCTGCGCCTGCCGCAGCGTAGCCGCCTCGGGAGCGACGCATCCACTAGCACCGCCGCAACCGGCCTGCGATCCCCCGGGTCATCGCAGGCCAGCCGCCCAACGACTAAGGACGGGCTTCACGCGCAGATCTCGCGGTACGAAAAACTCAGCAAAGGCGACATCGGCTACGGAGGCAACGCATATGCAGGCTCGGGGAGGGGGAGCCCGGGGCCCGGCGAGGGATTGCTCTCGCAGCGACTGCGGTCGTTTGGGGCCCAGGCCCTTGGGAGCTCACCGCCTCAACAGGAGTGAGCTGTATATACGGTGAAGTTTTGTTTACGGATATCATGATGACTACTCGGCCTTTTGGAAAGAAGTCATTTATTGGATTCGGGCGTCTGGATGGAACGGCGTTTATACAGGTCCCCCTGGGAAAAGATACCACAAACAAACTCCAGTTCCCATGAACGGGAGCTAGGACTGTCAATATGTGAATTGAATCATCATCATATGAAATGTCATCTCAAGGATCACACAGTGCTACAGTGGTGCATCACTAGACCCAACAGTCATCTCATCACATCTGCGGCGGGGCTCACATGAAGCACAGCTTGCAGATCCTGTCAGGGTAACAGCGCATCTGCGCGTTCCATTCATCATTTATGGACGTGTGAGAGCCATCCCTCGCCTGTCCAAACTCCCCAGACCCCCCTCTCGCTACCCAACTGAGCAACATCGGCCTCCGCCCCGAGGAACGCGGCCTTGGCCACAAAATCATCGGACGGCGGGGGACGCCAGCAAAAGCAGCACAAGCAGCAACGTCAAGAGGTCATTAAAATCTCCTAGCCACGAAAGACGGGGAAAGTAAAACGAGACAACCCTGCTTCACATCAAGTCGCCGTTGCCCCTTTTTGAGCGCGCGAAGCACCGGGCAAGGACGGGGTATGGAACCTTGATTCGAGAAAGTAAAGGAAGCAAAAAAAAAGTAACAGAACAGCAAGCTCGAGGCGCTCGTCCGGGAGGGGGACAGACTGGTGGAAGCAAATATAATCTCAGACCAGCCGGCCGGCTCTCTCTGTGCGCCCGGGCCGTGAAACTCCAGACCGGTTCGTCGACGGGTGGCTCTCAAGCGGGGGAAACGCCGAGACCCGGAAAAGGGGGGAGGAAGAGGCATGTATATACATCGATTTTTCGTTGGTGAACTTAGTCGGTGAAAATGGTGTGACTGTTCTCGACGACGAACTGCACGGCGAGGTTCTTGGAGTGCATGTCCGACATCTCACGCTCCAGGCTGGTGTCGCGCATGATGGTCGGCGCGAAGACGACAGCCAGGTTCTTGGGAGACATCTGGATGCTGCGTTAGCAATCAGAATCAAGGACTTTCAGCATCTTGACTTACCAAATTCTCAGGCTCGCGCTTAGCGACCCGAGTGAGATGGAACATCAGGAACTCCAAACAGTCGCGGTGCCTCTGGGGCATGGACGCGAATGTCTTGCGCAAGAAGTCGCAGCGTTCCGTTGGGTCCGCGATAGCTGTTGAGTATTAGCACCCGCCTCACGCGACACGGCAGAGAGCACTTACCATTCGATTCCAATATCCTGTCGTAGACCTCATAAGTCAACAACGGTGTCGGCAGCTTGCGGAAGTACTGCTTCAAGACGCTGGTCACGGCCGTAATATCCAGCTCGGGATCCGAGATGTCAAAGTCCTCGGTCTTGTCGAATCCCTCCTGGATCATCTTGACCTGCGAGTTACCGCCAGTCTTGCGGTAGATACCCTCTACGTCCATGCCGCGCAACTCAACCTCTTCGATACAGCGGGTGACGACGCAGGGTATTTGACGCCTCTCATACTCGGTCCGGTCAGTCAGCTCGGATCCGAACAGAACGGAGGGTGCCTCGGCCACAGCTGGCATCGACAAGTTGTTGGTGGACATGGACTTTGGCATGGTGTTCTTCTTGAAGAAACCAAAACCCTGTCGGGGCTCATTCTGTCCGGCGTGACGGATCTGACCGTTGGGTCCCGGCGTGACTGGTGCCTCCACCTGGGCGACCGTCATGTTGTATGGCATGCCGATGCTGTCTCCAGTGAGACCCTGGTGACGACCCTCGCGCTCCTGTTGGAAGGCCCCCACGGTCCTGTTGACGCCCTTGGCAATGTTCTGCGCCATCGTCTTGGAGCCCTTCTTCCAGTTGAACTTCCTGACCTGGCCCTTGCGGATATCCACCACTTGCGGCCGGGCTTCCACAATCTGGTCGTCTGCGTCCGTCGGCAGCAGCGAGGACCCGGCAGTGATGCTGGCGGCATCCGTTAGGTTGCTCGAAGAGACCGAGGGTCCCTTCTGGCTGTAGATGCCAAGACCACTGGGTGACTTAAGATCGCCGATCTGCGACTTAAACCGCTCCTGGATCTGGTGTGTGAGGTCGTTGTTCATGTCTGCCAGCTGAGCGTTCTTAGATGAGAGCTGTTCGAATTCGAGCAGTGCGCGGTCCCGATCCGCCATGACCTGGTTCTTCTCCTCGACGAGGTCGTCCCGCTCAGCAACCAGTTGTTCGATGGACTCGCTCATCGTATCCTTGAGGTGCTCCAGCTTCTGGACAAAGTCCTTAATCGCCGAATCTTCCAGTTCACGGGGATCAATCGGGGACTTGGTTTCCTTGGCCCTCTCAACGTAGCCTGCAAGAACCTCCAACTGCCGAATCATAATCTCAGTCTGAGTGTCGAGGGTCGAGACGGTCTTCCTCTTCTCCATCAGCTTCTTGTTCAGGTTCTTGATGTCCTTCTCGGCGGTGAACTGGCGCTCCAGCTCGGCTACTTTTTGCTCCGAGTTCCTCAACTGTCTCTTCAAGAAAGCCGGGTCGTCGTTCGAATGCAGTGAGATGGGGCTGCTGATGTTATGGCCAGGACCATGGCCACTGGGGTCCTCTGGGACGACTGGCGTCTTGGGCCACCGAGGAGACGCAGTGCCACGCGTAGTTTCACTGACGCTCCGGGCGTGGCCGCTCTGGCGGTGGTGGTGGTGGTGATGCTGAGGATGGCCGGACTCGGTGCTATTCGTGCGGCCGTGACGGACGGCGTTGGAGACCCGACGCAGGATGGACGACGAACCCTCATCCGTACCCAGAATCCTGGCCATATCTTCATCCATACTGAAGTCGCCTCCGGAACTCCACCTGGGCAGCTTCGGTGATGTCTTTCCGCCTTGCTTGTTCTCGGCCCCAGGTGCCGCCGCCTCCTTGCCGGGGCCCTGAGCTGCTGCGGTAGGGGGCGCAGGAGGCGCTCGGGGCTGCATGTAGCTGTCGCTGAGTTTGTGTTCAGACATGGCGGGCCTGTTGAGGGAGTTGCCTGTCGAAGACAGATCCTCGGTCGTCGATCTCGCAAGAGGAGCACCTGGCGGCTTTTGTGAAACTACAACAGTCTTGTTAGTGCCTGAGGGAAGCGCAATTCGAGGGGCAAAGTAGACTCACCGTGACGTGCACTCTGAGGCAGCTCCTTCCTCGCGATAGGCTTGTTGGGAGTGATGTCTGGTCTGGATGGACCCCGAGAGTCAAGCGACGGCCGGCCATCGTCCTCGTCACGCCGCCTCGAGTCAACTGAAGTTCTCGTGTCGCCATTTCTGTCGCTCAGGCTTGGACGAGGCGGCGACTCTGCAGATAGAGACTCTTTGTCCTTCCTGAGCGCACCGTTGACCCCCTTGCCGCTTGAGTCGTCCGATGTTTGCGAAGGCGAGTGTGTGGGACCTTTACCGGCCGCCCCCTTTTTGCTCTTGGGAGCGTCTTGCAGCTTGAACTCTTCGGTGGAATGCGACGGCTTGGCTGAGGAGGTCCTCGGGGGTCGTTCGTCAGGGTTCGGAGATGGCTTTGCGGAGCTGACAGACTCGTTCCTACCAGGCCGGTTGCGCAGCGGAAGCTTCATCTGCTCCAAATCAGACGATGACTGCCTGCCCTTCTCCTGGAACGCAATGTGAGGGGTGGACCCTTGAGACTCGCTCTTCTTCTCGGAACCAGTCCTCGACACGCTGAAGTAGTCTCGTTCCTTTCGCTGCTTACCATCGGCCAAGTTCTCGGATGTCGACCGGGGCGTGCTCGAGGCAGCGGGCGTGGGGTCGAGCGCGACGGGGATGAAGAATCCATCATCGCCGCCGTTGGAGTCAATGCTACCAGAGCCCGAAGGGATCATGGAGTTTCGGTTGTTTCGATATGCTCCTGAAGGTAGACCCAGGCCCTCCTTCGAGCCGCCCTCCGAATCTCGTTCCGGCGATCTTGCCGGCCTCGAGCTTCCCCGCGAAGACGGGTCGTTCTTGTATGCGGGCCGTGGCCTCGGCGACAGCTCGGTGGGAGTGTCCGAGTCGGGGTCGACACGGGTGTCGGAAAATGCGTTTGGCGGTATTGCATTGGGAGGGAGGGCCGGCAGGGACTTGTCTGTGATCATTGGCGAGCCGTCTTTCTCTCGCGCTTTTGCTTGAGCCGCAGCTTTTGACTTCTTCCTCCGTCGTGCCATGAGGCTTTCGTGACAACTCATGCAGAAGATACCCTGAGATGTCCTAGCATATCGGAGGTTTTCAATCTTGCGCTTGCAGTTGCGGCAGCGGAAGCAGGTGGCACAGAACGCCTGGTCGCCGGTGAGAATCGCGAGCTCTTCAATCTTGTTCCCACACGCCGAGCAGCTGTACGTGCAGTTGTTGCAGATGAGCGAGCCATCGCCGAGGAGGAGGAGGTTGTCATCCGAGTCGAGGAGTGTGTTGCAAGTGTGGCAGCGGAAGCAGTCCAGATGCCATCGGTTGCCGGCTAGGGAGCGAGGGAGATGTGAGTTAGTCGGATGGAACTTGGAGATGATGGACGGCATGGCTCTGGGAGCATGGCGGCAGGAGGTGGAGGGGAGGGGAGGGAGAGGTGCAAAGAAGGACGACCTGGGGCGACATACCGAGTTCAAAAGCCTTGCCTTCTTCGAGGATCTAGAGGGCCACACGGCACATGGTCAGTCGAGGTTCCCGGACGGCAGATGGCGCGAGGCGGGCCGGGGCTCGAGATCGGGGAAACGTACCTCTCCACAGCCCTTGCAGGGGAAGACATCGTCGTTGTCCATGGGACTGTCCATGTAATCGTCGAGAACGGCCGCCATGGTGGGCAATGATGTGGAAGACCCGGTCACCGGAGGCGATTGCCACCTGAGGGAGTCGATGGAGGGACAAGACCGGCGGGAGGKATCATGTAACGGATCAAGGGGTCGGCGGGAGCTGGGACAAGAGTCCGAGTGTCATGAGCGTAGACGAAATCGGCTGTGCGGCGGCGGTTGGGATCGGTCGCCTCTGCAGCAGGACGATGGGTGTGGCTTGGGTGTGTCGTGGGTGGTGGTGGTGTTTGTTTGCTTGTCGAAACGTCTATCTGAGCCCCTGGCCGCGGGAGGGAAGGCGAGGGGTGTGAGTGACAAGCGAGCGACGAGAGCGATGCCGTCCTGCGCAGCACGACGGGTGAATTGTGAGGTTGGCGGCGAGAATCGTCGAGGTCGACCGGCGGCGGCGGGCTGGAATACGAGGAGAAAGGGGGGGGATCTGTTCGCAGGAGCCCCGTCCACAAGCGTCGTTTCTGAGGTGTAGTCGAGGAGCAGCTACAGTGGCAGCGGCAGCAGCTGGTGGATCGCAAGGCAATGGGACGAAGTGCGGCGACGACGGGGTCGAAACCATGGGAGAGGTTTGTGAGGCCCCGTCCTAGCTATATCGGGGTAAGGCCAGGGGACCCAAGGGCGTTTCTGAAGGGTTGGCGCGAGCGCGCGGGCCTTGGAGAGACCTCTGCACTTGTGGGCTGGATGTTTCCGCCGGGTCGATGTGCTGACGATGTCCTGATAGTTCCCGCTGGCGCTGTTCGGGCCCAATGTCGGTCGGTGGTCGGTGGTCGAACGAAGGTGACGAGGTTGGAGAGGGAGGGTGAGAGTGAGGAGAGGGGGGGCGGAAAGATTGTGTGCGAGATGGACTAAGATGGTTCCTCTTGGAGAGAGAGAGGGCTGAGCGAGAGGCAAGAAGGGACCTTGGATGGCAACCAAGGAAAGGGAGGGAGGGGATTGGAGCTGACGGACAGGACGGGACCTGATGGATGGACGATTCCAGGTTGGATGCTGGTGGATGGATGCGGATTGGGGGTGGGATGCACCAGAATGGAGCCCGCGGCCCCTGGCAGAATTGAAAAAGGGCCAGATTCACCCCTAGCGCAGGCAAGCGGCGGGTACCTTTAGCAGCTGGCGGTGCTTGAGTTATAGCGGGAGAATGCCCCAGTGCCCGCTGGAGGTCTAAAGGTCCCCACTCCAACTGGTGATGCCCTGGTTTGCCTGGATAGGTGCCCTGGAGCCTGGACGGGAAGGTCCAGTGAAATAATTAGCGGGTGGTTGCGCGAGGGCAGGGAGGGCACAGGGGCAACGCCAAAGACGATGAAGATCTTCTCTGGTGCCGCAGATGGGGTGGATCCGAGAAAGGGATGTGCTGGGCCTCGAACCCTTGGAGAAGGGACTGGGCAGCTGGGGGACCCTCGATTTGTTCAGGGACTCGGGACTTTGAGGAGGGAGCGAGGTTGTTGGTTGATTGTACATACTGACATGAATACAAGTAAGTACCAAGTAAGGTAGTGCAGGACTCGCGTGCCAGTTGCTCGTCAGAGGAATGGAATATTCGCATCTACCCATTGGGGCCAGGGCAGTGGCCATTCATTGTCTGGGACAATTCTCGAAGCATCACGAACACCCTCATATTACAGAGACCAAGCTCCTCTCAAAGGTTCAGTGTTACCGCATGCCAGCCTGCAATATCCACGAATGCGACTCTGCGGCTGCAGTACTAATGTACACTCACCCAGACTGGTTTCAAAGCTGAGCATCATGGGTACATACGACGTTGAGCCCGGCTCTCCATCTGACAGCGCACCCTTTCACTGTCTGTTGTGCCCGGGGGCGTGCCACGGGGGGAGGAGCCAATTTCTCTCCGCTGCAGGGACGAGCATGCCCAAGGGACTCGGCATTCCCGTTGCGTCGTTGCGTGTCTCTCCCTACCATGGTTCAACGTTCAAGCATGTATCTGACATAAAAAGAGACCGTTGCACTCAGCCCGGGGCCGAGCCTGCGAGATCCATCCCCTGGGAATAAGTACCAATGTACGTAGGTATATCAGTCTACCCAAAACCTCCTCGAAACATCGAGCCCCAGATTCCCCATAACGGCGGTGACAAGTTGATGACGGCTGCTGACCGGCTTCTGGCCCTGGATGCGTCGTCTTCTTCGCCGTGAACCTGGGAAACGCAGACCAGCAAGCAGCCCCTGACGACAGCCGGGGTCCTCCCGGTTCAGCTCCCCCCTGCGGTGACCCCGGCTGGGCGCGCGAGCCTCACGAACAGGGCCTAGCGCCCCTGGCAGAGAGAAAAAAGCCCCGGCAATACCACCTCGCCTTTTGTCTTGTCACTGATCAGTGTTTCATCTAAAGTGGCCCACTGCAGCGCCACCAAAACGGACGCAGATCCTCCACCGCCCCTGCCGACGACTCTTCCATCACACTCACCTTGGGATGCTTCAAGTCACGTCCTAACACGCGACACCAGCTGACGGCCCGGGATCATCCTCGCAAACCTCCACCTGTCAGCAAGCAACGACGCACATCACCACGACACACTCCGCAACGTCCACGCAGTCCCTCTTTTACATATTAGCCAGGTCGATCATCGGGACAGCCAGCCTCTCCACTGCTCAACCGTACGGCGCTGTACATACAATATACCATCACGTCTCCCGCCCGGCCAAAAGAAACGCAGGGGTTCGGAGCCATCGTGCCTCGTTCTGTAGAACCACGCGACGTTTCAACACACCACACCACCCGCCGTCCCTTCTTTGTTCCTCCATCTCCTTTCCTGGAGTCTGCCTCGACAGGGGGCGGGCCTCCGCGGCTGTTTCAGAACCTCGCAAGACGTCGTCCGCATCCTCCTTTTGCCGCCCGGCTATTCTTCAAACCTACTTACCAACAACATACCCTTTGACTGCTTGGAGATGGGATCCCAGGAGCAACCACACACTGCATGTCCAAATCCCCCGTCCCGGAATCACCGAAATAAGCAGAAGGGCTGCGGTCATCCCGTTCACATGCGTGGGTAACATTCGTTCGTCTCGCCAATAGTCTATCCCTCCAGATCTCCCTATCTACAGGGATATCATCTAGATGCGCAGCGGCAAACCCATGCCGCCCCCATCGCCCGAGTCTGTTCGCGCCCTCTTGAACATGGAAGGTGCCGGATCGACATGGCCGACACCAGGCAGTTGACGGGACAGATCTCCATCTCTGGATACCTAAGCGCGGCGCCCTCACACGTAAGGGCACGCTGACCACCATCACTCAGCCGCTCAGACGGGGTCTGATGACAGAGCCTTCTGTCACGCCGATCCCCATCTGACAAGCTGCCATGCGTCCTCTCCCGCTCGCAGACCAGGCTCCATCGTCCAAGGTCCCCCTGGGCGGCTTCCATCCCGCCGATCAAACGATCCCGGCCTCGGTGGCGGCACCCTGCTCGGACGCTGCAACCACCCGCGCCGGGGCACGAGTGTCGCATCGCACGACACGCGTGGCCGGCCGACGTCCACTGCAATGCAGAGGGCGCCGCAATGTCACCCTCGCTGCGACGCAGGGAGAGCGCCAGACGAACCGGCGGGAGGCGGCGCATCGCCCAGGCTCCTCTCATCTGCGATGCATCCCGGGCATGAACTATACAGATCATGCTATCCCCAGGTTACCTTACGCAGAAGTCAATGCCTCGACTGCCGGCACTCACGCTCTCTCATATATGTTCTAGATTTGTACGTTTTTACCGGTTTCTCCGGTTCGTTCGTCCGTTCAGAAGCACCGGGGATGGTTATACGTGTACTCGAACGCCGAGAGGATGCCGCAGAAGTGCGACACGGCGCCCAGCACGACGCAGATGTGGAAGATCTGATGCGAGGCGCCGAAGATGTCGAACTTGACGGGACTCCATTTCTCGGGGAAGTGCACCTGGGTCTCTCATGAGTATATGATATCTCTCCCTCGTCGCCGTGTCCCGGGCGTCCCCCGGAGGAGCATCGAAACTTACGCCGTATATCAGGGCCCCCGTCAGGATGAACACGCCCTCGAGGTAGTACCACTGCACGCCCATGTGCTTGACCAGCTGGTCGTGGGGAAACAGGGTCATGGCGTGGAATACGGGCGCGAAGCCGGACAGGCCCGTGATCACGAAGGTCCAGAGGCGGAAAATCCGGTACTCTTGGCTCTGGAAGCGCGGGTGGAGCATCACGAAGCAGGTGATGGTACTCAGGGTGCCGATCTACGCGGGATCATGTCAGCTCACGAGACTCTCCCCGGGGTATCTCCATGACAGGCCTTCCCGCGGGCGGCGTCGAGTCGTCGCAGGCAGAGACGTGTCACGGAGAACCTCGGAAGCACGACTCACCATTCCCCAGTGGAAGGCCCTCGGGCCGGGCTCGCAGTAGAACCCCATGTAGATGCCGCTCACGAACGAGCCGAGAATCTGCACGATGATGGCAACGTAGTCGAGCCGCAGCCAGAGGTCATGGTACTGCTTCGAATGGCACAGCAGCGCATGGTACGCCGCGGAGACGCCGAAGCAGATGACCGAGCCGGTCAGGAAGATGTGGAAGACCAAGCGGTCGGCGAGCTGGGCGTTGGGCAGGCGCGCGGAGAAGTACTCGTAGAGGGCGTAGTTGCCAGTCAGTGCGAGGGCGCACGGGATGAGGTGTGAGTAGATGTTGACGGTCTCGTTGTGGAGAGAGCCGAGGCTGGTAAGGCAGAAGCGTACGGAGGGCGTAAGAGGACGGTATCCGGTCAGGATGTGTTGGTTGGCCGCATACCACACGGGGACCTCGGAGCTGCGGAGCAGCCGTGGGGCCAAGGCGGCTCCGGACTTGTCCTTGCGGAGGAGCGAGTGTTTCTCCTCGTCCGTGGGGCCGTGGCTGACCGAGGGGGACCGGCTGGGGAAGTCGCTGGCCGTGGAGTAGGCGAGAACAGACGCGCTGGGGCTGCTGGGCTTGTTGTTGTCAAAGTACGTGGGCGATGCGCGCCGGGAGAGAAGGGCCGCCGCTTCTGCCGGGGCCTCCATCGTGGTCAAGCAGTTCCGGGCGTGTCTAGGAACAAATGATACAAGGCAGATAACCCGCTCGCAAGCAAAAATGACAGTATACCAAGGCCAGGAGCCTCAGTCCGAAAGCATAATACCTTATTCTGGATAACCTCACGGCCTACGAAGAGAGGGGATGGGATGGGAGGGGGGACAGCCTCTCATTAAATCATTGCTGGCGGCCCTCCATTCCAACCGCCGGCGGCCCTGGCTAATTCACCGTCCGAGGAGGGGGGAAGGGGGGGCCCGGGTGCAAGCCCAGGAACAAGAATCCCCGAGGCCATCCCCAACAAAGCCGCCCCGAAATTTACGCCAACTCTTGTCGGGCCCATGACCGACTCGCAAAGGGGGGTGGGCGCCGGCTGGGAAGAAGAGAGGCGGATCGGGATCGCGGCACTGCAAGAATCGAATCATGGCAGGTGGGTCGCCCGATGCCAATGGCTGCTTCTGGCCCATTTCGCGAAAGATTACTTAGACATGGAATAAATACCACACCAACAGGGCCATCCCAATGGTCGGTCCCCCGGCCTTCTCCCGCCACGTGGTGAACCCTTTCAGCCCCTATTTGCGATCATGCCGACTGTGCACGTGGAAGGAAGAAGCAACGAATCCCAAGCATCAAGCAGTGTCTCGCACGAGGCTGGCCAATTACTGAGGCCCCCCCTCCGGACATTGGACGCCCAGATGTGATAAAAGAGAAAATAATAAATAATGCGATGCCCGGCCCGCATCAACCATTCCCCTTCCAGCGGCAGATGACTCCAATCCAGCCTCTTAGCGCCCCCAACCGCCCTGTCGAATGACGTACAAGTGGAGAACGACGGACAAGCTGCACCTCCGCCGAACGTTGTCCGACATCCAACGGCGGCCCATCGGCCTCGCGATATCTCCCGCCGGGACCACGGCCCTGGGATCAGTGCAAATCGCTGACAAAACCAGAGGGCGCCAGGACCCACACAATGGACGAACTGCACACCAACATATCCCGACCTTTACCACAGAGAGTATGTATCGACACTTCCCCCGCGGGGACCGCTGCTAAAATGATGGAGAAATATGTCATGCCAAGGGGGCACGCACCCGACGGAGAAACTATCTCCAGGCCTGAATATACTGTACATATGTACGACGTCAAGAATGTATTACAAGCTTATACACAACACGGCCAACCAACCGTGTCGGCATGCCCCTACTACTTATATAGTAATCTAAACAAGCCCAAAGGCGCAGACCCTGAAGAAGTGATATGTAAGGCAGCCAAAACACAACGCATCATCGCTGGCTCTTCACCGTGTTTTTGATGCCGCCGGGGCGCCCTCAACTCCGAGCCAGGCCTGGGCCGGCTGCAGCATGGAAGTACATAGGAAAATTGGGGCCGCTGCCCAACGAGAAGGGGGCGATCAGTGCATTCCCAGTGCATGCACCTGCATCTCGGCGCCGACTTGCCGCATTGAGAAATCCCTCAGAGCCCTGCGGCCGCCGCCTCACGCTGCCGCTTAGCGATGTAGTAAGTGATGAGGTTCTTCGGGTCGTCCTTGGCATCCTTAACAGCCTCCCAGAACGCAGCATCGCCGATCCGGGCATGTAGCGCGACGCACAGCTGCACCGCGCCCATGCGGACCGCCGAATCAGCCGACTCGAGACACCGAGCCGAAAGGCCGGCGAGCTGGCCCCGCTCGCTCTCCGACGGCACGAAGCCCTCCCGCTTGTCCAGGAGTTCCTTGAGGATGTGCAGCCCAGTTCCCAGCGAGCGGCAGCCCTCGCTCGTGGCGTCCTTGGTGCCGTGCAGGAGCTTGGTCATCGTCACCGTGATTTCTGCCGGGTCACCGAGGGTGACGAGCTCCTCGGCAAGGAGCTCGAGGCCGCTGACAATGTGCGTGCGAGAGTCGTAGGCACTGCGGGTGGCCACAAGCGACTCGAGGCCTCGAGACACGTGCGGCTGGAAGCTGTCGCGCTGCTTCTTGAGCAGGAGCTTGATCGTCGCCAGGATCTGGGCCTTGACGTCCGGCACCTTCTCTGGCGCAAGATTTGCCAGTGGTGCCTCGAGGAATTCGAAGAGCCCCAGCAGGAGCGCGTCGAACTTGTCGTCCGTGAAGACCGCTCGATTGTCCCGGATCAGCGTCTGCAGCTTGCGGAATCCATGCACGTCCAGGGACCTGGCCTTGACCCTCGTGATTCCGCTCTCAAGAAGTCTTGCATTCTGGCCCAGCTTGTCAGGCGACTCGCCCAGAGCGGCGGCATCGGGCGTGCCGTTCGTCGGCACGTTCTCGTTGATCGGCTTGTCCTCCAGCACAGGAACCACGATCGCAGGCTTGGGCGTGGCCTGGTCATCCTCAACAAAGGGGTCCTCGAACACCTTCAGAGATTTGCTCGGCGTGGATGCCTCCTTCGACGGGCTCAATTTCGGCAGACTTGGGCTCTGGGGTGCTGGGCTGGGTCGTGCCGGGGTCAGGCGCACGGGACTCTGGTGGGCCTGGACTTCGCGAACGGGTGTCTGCTGCACAGGGCTGGGCATGTCTGGGCTGGCATCGTGGAGCACCGGTTTGGGTGGGCTGGAGGGAGGTAACACCACTTGCTCAGGAGCCGGCGACGTGCGTCTCACGCTGTCAATGGTGGGGACAACCAAGGTCAGTTCCTCGTTCTCCTTACCGGGGCTGCTCGAGGGTATCGTTGTGTGAGATGCCCGCAACTTGGCGGGGCTCAGGCTAGGGGATGCAATAGGTGATGCAGGGGATTTGCCAATGGGAGACTTGATGGTTGGGGATGGGATGCTCGATTCGCTGGCATGGGAGACATGTCCTGGTCTTGCCCTCGGAGCAGCCCGTCGAGGGGACACCTCAATGGGCTTAGGCGTGTTGATCTTGGACTTGAGCGTCTCGGGGCTCGGTGCCTCAGTTCCCGGCTGAGACCGAACGGAGTAGGGCCCAGCAGTTGCCGGTCTAGGAGCAATGTCCGGGCGCCTCTTAGCTGGTCTCATCGGCTTGACGGACATGCCGCCCGACACTGCCGTCGACTCGGGGCGTGTTCTCGTCTGCGTTGTGGACGCAGAGGCGGCCGAAGCATGTGACGAGCCAGAGACGGTTCGTGATGGTGAAATGTGAGCCATGGCAGAGCCAGGGCGAGCCGGCAGATTCTTGTTGGTCAGGGCCCGTTTTTGAGCCAGCATAGCCTCCCTCAAGCTGGGTTTGGACGAGGTCATGGTGCTTCTGGAAAGGCCAAGACCTGGGCGGGCAGGGCCGCTTGTCTCTCCCTTCTTCGGAGAATTGGGGTTGTTGACATCCTTCTGGAGCAGCTTCTGCGCCTGGCTGTCAAGGTTTTCCATGATGCTGCTGGTGTCAGTGATTTGTGTGACCGAGCGGGCTTGGAAAGTACTCACACTTCGGCGCGTGTAGGCCAGATAGAAGCAAAGACCCAGTACGTGCCTCGCATCTCCCCCCTGACGCCTGGGTTCGCATCGTTGAGGCCCCTCTTGATGCTCTTCTCGATCAGATCCAGTCCGCCAGTGTGCTCGATGTGGTGCTTGTGGTGGCTCTCCTTCTTTATGAGCGTCTTGAGCCAGCCAGTAGCATAGGCCCTAGGCTGGACGTTCTTGTCCTGGCACGCGTTCCACACATGCTGCATGAGGCGGTTGTTGTAGGTGGCCCGAGCAAGAATGGTGTCCACGGTTGTGTTCGCCAGCTGAGAGCTGATCTTCTTGGTGGCGGCAGCAAGCTTGATAAATGTCTGCATGAGGAGCTCGACCAGAGGATCCATTCCGGGGCCGAAGGCATTTGCAATGTCTTGCACCAGGACGCATCCTTCCTTGGAAAGACTGGTTCGGAGCGAGATGACGGCCTTGATGATGCCGTCCAGGAGACCCTTGAGGTGGCCCATGAACGGTTCTCTAAAGTCCTCGGCCGCGTTTCCCGCAATGAAGCGCCGCAACTTGATGACGCTCTCCTCTCTCTTGAACCAGTTTTGTTCCGTTTCCTTGCCGTCAAAATAAAGATGCATCTCCTTAATCGCGTCATCCAGTTCTCGGGCCGTGTTGACGTAGGCCGGCTCGACAGTATCGGTCTTGACTTCCGGCGCAGGGGTGATTGGGCGTTCGCTAGGAAGGGCGGACGTGCTCGCAGCAAGTTTCGCTCGACTGGCGGGTCGCGGCGGCGCCGCCGCCGCGGGAGCGTCTACTGGAGTCTCTGGTCGGGTGCTCCCCGTCGGTGCAAGGGCCTTAACGATGGCTTGCTCGATCGCAGGACGAACCTTGAAGTTCTTGAGCTGTCGCTTCAGGTCGGACTTGGCGGTGTTCGGGGCATTTCTAGACATGGTGGTCAGCATCCAATGTGACGTCCACGGGGCTTAGCCAGCATACCGGAATAGCTCAATGACCGTGACCTTGGCAACGTCACGGACCATGCCGTCGGCATCCTCCAGCAGGTCCATGAGTGTCGGGACGTAGCCACGAAACTGCAGGCCGTGCTCCTGGTGCATCAACAGCACCCATTGCATGCCCGCCTCCTTGGCGCGGGAGTTCTTGCCGGCCATGGCGATATTGCGGACGGAGCGCTCGACATCGGCGGGAGCGACGGCGTAGAGCGTGGTCAAAGCTTGCGATGCGAGACTCCTAAGCTTCTCCTTCGGATCGCCAAGCTTGTCGATTACGACGGGCAGCGAGCCCTTGACCTCCTTGGTGAGGAAGCGGGGATCCTGACGCGACAGGCGAGTCAGGAGGTGATTGAGGGCCGTGAAGCCTGCGTTGACGAGGATGCCATGCTGGGAGGTGGAGGCGGCGCGCAGACCTTCTGCGATCTGGGGGACGAGATGATCGGGGACGTTGTGCTGCTTGATGCCGGACTTGATGCCGTTGACATGCTGGACCTTGACGTCGACGGCAACATCGCTTCTGACGACGCGCAGCAGGTCGGCCACCTGGTCGTCGGTGATCTTATCGGCCATGCCCCGTCAGTGCCTGGTCGAGAAGGGGGCAGGCTGGATGTGAGGATGGGATGGTGTGTGGTCTGTGTCTGTGTCTGTTTCGGGGAGGGGAGTCGTTAGTAATCTGTGCGAATATATCTTTGGGGGTCGCGCGGGAACGTCGGATGAAGCCGAGCGAGGAGGGAGAGGAATGAATGCCACGAGGAGGGCAGGGAGGGCCAGGGTCAACCCACCGAGGAGAGAATGCGCGTCGGGTCAGTGCTGAGCAGGAAACAGGGTAGCCAAAGTCACCGTCACGAGCTGAACCGAATAGATGAGGGGACTGTCTGGCTGAAGTTGTTGAGCTATCTGCAGGAGAGCGCACGTCCGACGGATGGACGTTGTCTGTTGACTGGAGCGATGGATGATGTCCGATAGGAAAACAAAAGGGGCCCTGGTTACTGCAGTTGCCCCGTGCTCTGCAGATGAATGATTGGACCAGGGGGGCGTGGGAAATGGGGTACCCGCTGGGATTGGCGTCACCCCGGCGCGTTCTTGGCAGTTGCGCGTCTTTATCTTATCAGCAGAGTGGGTAGCTTGATTTAGTGCGGGGAAGGGGAGCACTAGCCACATTTGCCCCTCGGCGGTCTTCAGTCGTTTCGGAGGGGACGAGGGAGGCAAGAGAAACAGCAGATGGATTCCTTCTCGATTTTCCTCTGAACATTCATTATCTGGGCTGTTCGTGAATTTGGGAAGTCTTATTCCTGTCTTTATTTCAGTCGAACCGCAAGGCACCGGGAGGCTCAGACGTTTATAGTGTCTTATTCGTCCTGGGCTTCAGCTACGACGTTCCATTCTCCCTCCCGCATCTTCACTTCCGCAGTACTTTACATGGCTTATTTTACATCACACTGCACACTTGCCTAGGCATCAGAAACTATTCCATCTAGCAGGGTATTGAAGCTGGACTGGGATAATTCTGCCCTAGCCACACCTTGGAGAAGCGTCCACAACTCGAGGGGCGCAACATCCCTCGGCCGCCAACGCTCTCGGACTCACCAGCCTCGCTTGGCTCCTCTCTCGACGCATCAGCCTCACTTGAGCTCACCACACTCAAACCTGTGCCTGCTCACTCTCACCCATGGATCTTCCACCCTTCACAACCCCAAACCCGAGTCATCTCACATCCTCTCTCTTCCACCCACCCATGTCGTCGGCGTCCTCACAACCACCCTCCCCCAAGCCGTCGGCAATTCCCCTCCCGATTCGGCCCAAAACACCATCCAAGAGCGAGTCCGCCAACACCGAAGCCATGGGAGGCGGCGACCCCTTCCCCACGCCCAAGCTCCGTCTCGAGGTCCGCGAGCTCACCCACCCCGGCGCCGCAGCCTTCCTCGACTCCGTCAACGCCGGCGCCGCCCTCAAGACCGCCGTCGACTCGGTCCTCCGCCTCCTCTACGCCTCCCCGCGCAACCCGTCCACGCATCCCCCGCCCACTCGCTCCGTCACCCTCGTCCTCCGCCCTATGCCGGGCGTCGCCTACACCACCGGCTCCGACCTCGACAACGACCACAAGGAAATCCACTTCTCCCTCTCCTACATCGCCGGCATCCCCGCCGCCCGCCGCACCGCAGAGATCACCGGCGTCCTCACCCACGAAATGGTCCACTGTTACCAGTGGAACGGCCACGGCGCGTGTCCCGGCGGCCTTGTCGAGGGCGTCGCCGACTGGGTCCGCCTGCGCTGCGACCTGTGCCCGCCGCACTGGAAGCGCGACGCCGGCGGCAGCTGGGACGGGGGCTACCAGCACACGGCGTACTTCCTGGACTACCTCGAGGTGCGCTTCGGCGAGGGCACCGTCCGGAGGATCAACGAGAAGCTGCGCGTGGCCAAGTATCACGAGGCGCCGTTCTGGACGGAGCTGCTGGGGCACCCCGTGGAGCAGCTGTGGAGCGACTACGCGGAGAAGCTGAAGGATGAGGAGGCGGTGCTGGTGAGTAGGGATGACATCCCGGATGAGGGTGAGTCTCGTAGCTAGATACGCGCGGCTCCCGATCAACGCATGGAGGTGGCATATCTCATGTACCAGGATGCATGATCATCTAGAATATACAGCGTCACGACGATCACGGCCGTGAGGGCAGAGCGAGCGAGGACTGCAGCGACCTTTTTCTTTTATCGCGAAACCAGGAATTGACGAAACTAATACCCTATCGAGCCCACTCATACCGAAACGCCGTGTGTAACCGAGATCTCCTTTAGCACACCGTGGTATACTGCTAGCAATACAAATAGAAAAGATGCAGGCCCCGGGAGAGGGGTCTCACATGGCCTGGACGCGCTGCGGGGAGTCGCTCTCGCTGATGACGCTGCCCACCTCGGACCAGCTGGCGGGGGTCATCATGCCCTCGCTCTCGCTGAGGACGTCGTACGGGCGGCCAGTCTCGCCCTCGTTCCTCGACGAGGCGGCGTCGTTGGCAACGTCCACGCCGCTCCCGACAACGGACACAGAGTCGGTGGGCGTCAGCATGCCTTCGCTGATGACTTCGGGCTCGGACATGGGCGCGGAGGGCGGCGACATGGGGAGAGGCGAGTAGAAGTCGACGCTCGAGCCCTGGGCCCACGCCTGGATGGATGCATAGGCCTCGTCGCGGGGTTGGTCGTCCTGGCCGGCGGTCATGTACTCGTCTTCGCCGAGCTCGCGGTCCAGGGTCTCCGAGCGCTCGGTGGCGTCGTCGGACGCGATGTCCACAAGCGCAGCGGTCGCAGCAGCAGCGCCGCCAATGGCGGCGGCCGGTGCGATGGTGGCCAGGATGCGCTTGGCTTCCTCGGGGTCGTAGGTCGTCGAGCTGTAGATGTCAGACATGCGGTCGGCCTGCGCAGTCTTCTTGGCAGGTGGGGGCGGCGGGGTCTCGAGCTCGTCGCGGTCGATCTGGTGCTCGTCGGCGAAGGGGTTGGAATAGACAGCGGGGGAGATATGGCGGGCTCCATCGGCCCTGCGACGGAGGCCTTCCTCGCCCTGACGAACATCGGCACCGGTGTTGATAACAAAGCTGCCTCGCTCTCCGCTCCCGTCTTCCTGCATGAAATCATCGAAGGACAGGCTCCTCCCTGGTACGGGCAGCGCGACGGGCCGCTGTGCGGGAGTCTCCTCCAAGTTCCTCTCCTGCTGAAGTCTGTTCATCTTCTCGAGGTGGATGGCGTTCCAGTACATGAGCTCCTCGCGCTGCCGGCGGCGCGACTCTTCATCGGCGTCAACGCCGGGTTCGGCGCCAGGGCCCCGTCGGGACTCGAGGAAGCCCTCGGCATCTTCGGGGCGGTTGAAGCGAGGTGCCCGCTCGGGAGGCTCCATGTTGTCGCCCAACGCATGCAGGGCGATAGCGACACGCCTGCGCAGCTCATCGAGGTTGCGGCGGAGCTCGGGGGACTCGTAGAGGGCGATGGCGGCGGCTACGGCGACAGACACGGCGATGGCGCCGGCTGAGATGGCAACATGGTTAATCGGGGGCATCTCGGGACAGACGAGAAGGCATCAAGTGAGAATGACGAGCAGAGAAAGTAGCAGTTTCGATGAACAGTAGGCAAGTAGGAAGGCAGAAAATAGCGGCAGCTAGGGGAATGTACAGGACAGAATTGAAATTCGAGGATAGCTGGCCAGGCACCTGTATTGGTATTGGGCCCGGGCCATGTACAGCAGGTGATTGCGTGGTCTGGTACGTTGCCACCACGGCTTTTGGAGACGAGAGGAGTTGGGTTTGGCCACCCTGGGGGCGAGGCGAGGCGACTCTGGCTGCTGTTAGGCAGACAGATAGTGATGTGCCTGTGATTCGCGGGGCACTGCCCCGTCGGGACTAACAGCGGACAGGACAGGGGGGTTGCGGCGGGGTACAAGAAGAAGCAGTACTATGGACTGTAATAAGACTTACCCTTCACTGCGACGGGCAGAGGCATCCCGGGCGACTCGGTACGCGACGGGATATCTGCCAGTGAAGATGACAACTCGAGGGGTCAAAGGGGTGACGGAGGAAGGACGACAGCTGACGTGGGCGATGTCTTGCTCTTGTACTTCTGGCGGGCGTGTGACCTTTTTCCCTGGGAGTGGGCGGGCGGCCGGAATGCGCGGGGTCGGCGGGTAGAAATCGATAAGCCGGTGAGGTGATGTGATGGGATGGGAGGTGAACTCTTGGCCGAGCGGTCTGCCTTGCTAAGTTGGGGGCGACGTCGGAAGCAGCAGGTACTAAATCGTAGTACCTTACCCAAGTAGTAAGTCGTAGCTGGAGGTCGATCAGGGAGACAAAGGGGGCGGACGCATTGGGTGGAAAGATTGAGGGAGGCGATTTGAATAAGTGTAAGTAATAAATAATGAGGTAAGTCAGTCAACAACAGGAGGAGTAAATGGCGACACGCCCTCATGTCTGGCAAAAACTTTCTCGGCGCCCACCAAGTCTGCGTGCCTTTACATATTAAGTAGTTATGCTCTCCTGTTTGGCCTTTGGTCTGCTCAATGGCCACCGCAGGCCGCGTCAACCTCCTCAGCCCAGCCCCTGGGAGCAAAAGGCCCCCTGGAATCGGACTCGGACTGACTGAATCGATTGCCAAGACCGATGGGATTCGACGACTGACGCGGTCGACGACAAACGCCTCCTGGGCACCCCTCCCATCGCAGGCAGACAAATAAATCACAGTCCGAGGGTCGAATTTTGGCGCCTATTGGTTATTCGATCTGGGCAATAGTTTGGTTGGGGGGTGTAAGTACTCCCAGTAGTGGAGTAGACCAACTGAACAAGGTGGTTGAGTCCATACCTGGTAATAGTAAAGTCATCATGGAATCAAGTTGCCACTGGGACTGGTGCGACTGCAACGGGCCTGGCCATGCCACCTCAGTCGGGCCCTTGCACAGGGTAGCACGCAGACAGGTACACTAGAGAGTCTGCATGAACGCTGTCGATTGGATTTGTCTAATCCCGATCTAGCATGCGAGATACAGCAGTCAGATCTCGAAAAAGGACCCGGCGGACCGGCAACAATCTCAACCCGCCGGCGAGGAGGGCCAGTCTCATGCCCATCCTCTCGCTGCCAATGCAGCAGTGAATCAATATCCCGTCAACTCCGAGCCGGGGGCTCATGCACCCCGGCACCTATAGCGAACGCCAATGCTATGAAGAAAAGAACGAAAGCAGTCGAGGGTCACAGTCCCCGAACACCCCTGACATGATAGATGGCAGATGGGCAATCTTCTAATGAGACTTGGTGGAGGAGGCGGACGAGTTGGTCGAGGTTGTGTTGACAGAGTCGGTCGACGCAGTGCGGGTGGCCCTGAGACGCTCGCTGAGAGAAACAGTTAATCACCAGTTCCAGCTGTGTTGCAGGTGAAAGGGAAGCGGACATACAATGCGTTGCGGTCCTGGAGCTGGCACTTGTACCTGACGCCGCCAGTCTTGAAGGAAAAGGCGATGCCCTTCTCCACGGCGGAGGAGAGCTGGCTCTGCTTGACGGTGCTTCCGGGCATGTTGGCGGATGTGTTTATTTGTGTGTAGGCGCGGAAGAGAGACGGGGAAGTATGTCTGTCTGTCTGACTGGCTGGAGAGAGGGAAGCAGGTGAACGCGAGTGGCTGGATGTCAGGAAACATAAACCAGCTCGAGGTCGGCGGCAGGGCGCTCGAGGCAGATATATATGTCTCAACGAGGAGGGTCCTCGCACCACCGCTTCCCGGGTTTCCGACACGACGGAGCTCGCGAGAATAGCGCCGGCCAACAGATACGGCCGATTAATAAAACGCAGGGGCGAGCTACCCACGAAGGGCTACGAGCCGGGCAATCGGACGGCTGTCACGGCAGCCGCGGACCCCATCGCGCGCCGCCGCCGGAGGGCGTGAGGCATTTCCACGTAATATCCAGCGGCGCCCTTCCTCGCGCCATCGCAGACGGTTGCGCTAGGATACCCCCCATCACCCTTGACGGCCCCCTGGATTTACCCCGTTCGCGACCGAATGGGGTGGTGGCACATCGACCGAGTAAGCCCCGCGAAAGCCCGGAGCCGCTGAGATGTTGAATCAGTTGCGCCGGAGATTCCCTGCTCTTGCACAATGGTGCTTCCGGGGGTTCCCTGCGATGGCCGGATTCTACTGTTTGAGGACGGGAAGCATGCCTCACGACCAAGACGACGAGGCAGGATGGCTGGACCAGGTTGACAACAAACCCGAGAACGAGAGCAGCTGCTGATGCGTGAGCGCTACACCAGTAGTACCCAGGATGGTGGGAAGTGCAGTAAGACGTTTTCCGACCAGCTGTTCGCCAACACGAAAAAGATTCCGTGGAAGGGGGGGAGAGGGACTGAGACCGGCGGGAATGGCGATGGGAGGGTACATGTCTTGGTATGCAAGATCCCCGACTTCTAGAAGTATTCCAAGTCCTGCGACAAAAGCTTGTTCCGTGTGGGGAAAGTCTTGGGACCACTTCGCGCTGTGGGGGTCTGTTTTCTCTCACTCACTACAATCGGCTCGCTGCTCCCGACTCCCGACCTCCTGCGTCCCGCGACTCGCGACGCCGATGCTGCTTGCGATTGGCGGTGTGGCGAGCCGCCAGATCCGGGCCCCGGAGGCGGGCGACGGCGAGCGCCATGCGACAAGTCCGCGGGAGTCTGTTCTGCTGCTGCTCGTAATTTCCTAGGGCATACGTGTATCACCACTGACAGGAAAGTGAAGGCTGACGAACCGCCGGCATGTCGGTTTCATGATGGCCCGGCCGGGTTTGATCGAGTTGTCCGTTATTCGGGCTCGAAGTCCTGTCTGCCTCCCTTCCTCAGGACGGCTCTACTGGTCAACATCCAGGCCGGTGCCCGCCATCTCAACCAGACTTCGACTCAGCAGGATGTGTCTTTTCTTTGGGCGCCTAATTCTGGCGGTCAATCTTCCTCACGCCGCCCGCCAGACTCCCGCATCCTCGCGATAATTCTTCCCGAGCACTCAACTCCCGAGATCTGCGTGGGGAAACCGACCGGCTGCATTCCCGGTCTGCACGCGGTCCAAAGACAGGCCAGCCCGGTGACATCAGAAGGCGGAACGGTCCAGCGTCGAGGTCTCTTTGAGTTCTGGTTAGCTTCATCCCGCACCCCCGACCTTGCCATCCCTCTCCACGGGGTAAGCCAAGAGACTCCCGGCTTTGGCCGAATCTGCCCTTCCATGGACCATGGTTCTGAAAGTTGTTGAGAACTGCCGATAGCAACAATCCTATTGTCCCATCGGGCCCGCCTGATGCATGGGCCCATCACTCCGGGGCCACTAATGAGGTTCTGGAGTCTGGAATCAAGCTTCCTGCTGATCAAGGTTATGCGGCACTTGGGATTGGAAGATCTTGAACAGCTTGCTTCAGTTGTATTCTATGGGGAAACACCCTACCAATCTCATCTAAAGAACATATGCTACCTTGCCCAGTACTAGGAGGCACCAGGAATAATCAGTCCAATGGCCATGTAATTGCTCTGAGGCAACCACACGCCTCCGCAGCTCTGTATCACGACCCATCGTCGGGATTCGTTCGACACTTGAGCTCAGCATGTCTGGCTTCAGTCACTTGCTGCCCCTCCCTCATGTCAACACACGCTCACACACGCCGAATGCCAGACCGCCTAACAATGCACCCGGTTCATTCCATTCATGAACAGCTATACTAACGGTAAGGAAGAGGTATTGTGGTACAGTCTACAACGGCGGTACTACCCGGGTTGTGCGCGCCCGTCAAGTCATGGAGGTATCTATGGTCCCCGCTGCATCTCTTTACAGCCTGGAGATAATGGCGCCGGCGTACTCGGAGGTCTTGGCCTTGCCGCCCAGGTCGCCGGTGAGCGTCTTGCCCTCGGCCAGGGTGTCGAACGCGGCCCTCTCGATCCTGTCGGCGTACTCGGTCAGGTTCATGTGCCTCAGCATCATCGTGGAGCTGAGCAGCAGCGCGGTGGGGTTGGCCAGGCCCTTGCCGGCGATGTCGGGGGCGGAGCCGTGGACGGCCTCGAAGATGGAGCACTCGTCGCCGATGTTGCCCGAGGGCGTCAGGCCGAGACCGCCGATGAGGCCGGCGCACATGTCGGACAGAATGTCACCGTACAGGTTGGGCATGACCAGAACCTTGTCGTTGTAGGGGACGGGGTCGGTGACCATCTTGAGGCACGAGTTGTCGAGCAGCTCGGCATCGAACTCGATGTTGGGGAAGTCCTTGGCGACCTCGCGGCCGACGTTGAGGAAGAGGCCGTCCGACATCTTCATGATGGTGGCCTTGTGCACGACGCGGACCTTCTTGCGGCCGATGGCCTCGGCGTGCTGGAAGGCGAAGCGCAGGACGCGCTCGCTGGCCTCGCGGGTGATGAGCTTGATGCTCTGGACGACGCCGTCAACGACGACGTGCTCGATGCCAGAGTACTCGCCCTCGGTGTTCTCACGGATGAGGACCGTGTCGACGTTGCTGTAGGGGGTCTCGTAGCCGGCGACGGTGCGGCAGGGACGCAGGTTGGCGAACAGGTTGAAGGTACGGCGGAGGGTCAGGTTCAGGGAGACGTGGCCCTTGCCAATGGGGGTCTGCGGGCGTTGCTATCAGTCGGGGTGCCCGGCAACAAACAGAGTCTCTGCTCGGGTCACTTACAGCAAGGGGGCCCTTCAGGGCGATCTTGTTCCTCTGGATGCTCTCGATGGCGGCATCGGGGATGGCGGTCTTGCCATCCTTGAGGATGGGGGTGACATCGACGGGCTCCCAGGTGACGGGGGCCTAGATCATACTGGTCAGTGTCTGGTTGGAGCCGGCGCATCAGCCTTGCGGCGGCTGGACTGCGAACTCACCTTGGCGGCAGCGAAGATGTCCTTGACGGCCTCGGAGATCTCGGGGCCAATGCCGTCACCCTCGATCAAGCTGACAGCGAAGTTGCCCTACATCCACCCGTGTTAGCCATGTCCATTGTGGTCGTGTACCGCACATGCGCAGCCTTGGCTATCGTCGAATCACTGAGTGATTTACGCCGGCCATTGATCGCATGTGATGGGCCAGGCGGCAGTCGGCTGAAACGTACGTTGGAGTCCTTGACGCCGTTGAACTTGGCCACCCGCTCGGCCTGCGAAGCGAAGTATCTCTGGTTCTGTTCACAGTAAACACCGGTTAGCGAGGCTGCCCGAAACACGACCGACCGCGAGGCTATTCGCACCTGGAGGGTGATGGCACCAGCAGCGCGGGGGGCGATGCGGAGGGATTGCCTCCCAATGGGCGCGGAGAAGACACGGGCGGCCAGCATTGTGTATGTGTCGAAAGCAATTGAGTTGAACCTGACAGCTGCGCGACGATTGGAAAAGAAACCGGCCGGAAAATGTCGAATAGTCCTGGTTGGAGAAACCTTGGATGGCAGGTTGTAGAGAAATCGAAAATCCGACGGCATGAAATCAAGGCCGAGCCGATCCGTGTAAACAGCGACGAAATCCGAGCTTGGCGCCACATAGCGTGTGGCGCAACCGCCGAAAATGCCGCCTCTAGGTGTGGCGGCTCGGTCGGGCGGCAAACGGGTCGGAAGATCTCAGTCCCGCAGCAAGTCGGCCGAGCCTCGGTCTGTGACCAATGGTGCTCGGTGAACGAGCCTCGCGTGGGTGCGTTGTACCTGGCTCCATCTCCAAAGCGTCGCAAGTCCACCAGCTCTCGGTCACCGATTGCACGTTCATTGTCGCATCACACCCGCCGCCGGCACCGGCAATCCGTGTCACCAGTTCAGCAGCTCACATACCGCTGACTCAACGGCCTGGCGGCCCCGTCCCATCACAACTATTTAGCCCCAATGCCAGCCAGATAGAGCTGCTCGAAGGTCCCCTCCAACAGACATCTCCGAAAGTCGACATCATGGGTGACTACGAGCGATCAGTCCTCGAATTCTACGGGCTTCCGAATGCCTATCCGAACGAATGGCCAGCCGAGAAAAATGCTAGCGACGGGTCCGACGATGAGGCCGAAAAGGCCACCAAACTGGGCCGCCGGAAGTCCAGATATCAAGCCCTAGAGCGGGCAGTCAGTGACCGAAGGAGCACCATACCGGGATCACAGTCCGAGAAGGGCGGAGTCGGCAACATCGTGCAGAGGGACGAGCCGGACCCCCTGGGTACCACGGACAGCGTTGTCAGAACATTGCGGCAGCTCGGGCTGCCTGTGCAGGACGATCCAAGGCTACGTATGTTGTTGTCCCTCAGTCTCTCCTGTACCATGTGATGTGGCACTGACAGTGTGCGCCTTAGGGAACCGATTCCTCCTTTCGTCCACCACTTTCTCGCCAGCCCTTTTCCTTTCGCAGATGCACGCGACTGCCGACACCCAAAGCTTGTTATCGGGCCTTGACGTACTGTCGCAGTCAATCGATCAAAAGTCGGCGTCATTGAAGGTGCTGGTGGAAAGCAATTTCGAGCGATTCGTCAAGGCAAAGGCGACTATAGATAATGTCTATAAGGAGATGAAGTATCGTGGCAGCGAGCCTCCACCGACGCCTACCCACCGACGAGCACACTCCCGCCATGCTAGCAGGACTAGCTTTCGCAACAGCAGCAGCGGCATGGGTCTCACCAGTAGTTCTCTCGCCTCGCCAGCTGTCGATTCCCGCAAGAAGAACGCCATAGTCAAGGAGAGCGAGTATGGTGTTAGCGGCATCAAGACTCCTCTCCTTGAGGTATCTGCCAAGGCGGAAGACGTCTGGGGACCCGCTCTGGGAGGACAAGAGAAGGAAGAAGCTTTGAGGATCGTCTCGACGTATCTTGAACAGTTCAGGGAGTGCATCGAGCTGAGTTCTGCTGTGGCCGAGAGCATCAAGAGGCGCGACTACGAGACACTGGTGGAAGACTACAACAAGGCGCGAAGATTCGCCGACGACGCCCGCAGGGTATCCGAGTCTGTTGGCAGTGGCTCTGCGAGCGATGCGCAGCTTTATCAGCTTCTGCTTACTGCTCGCATGTGGCATGACGTGGAAGAGCAGATCCAGCAGTTCAAGCGGGACAACTTCCGGAGGCTTGTGTCGCTGCACGGCGCTCCGAAGACGGGCAACTTGGCAGGACAGCCGCAAGACCAGCATATGGAGCTCATCAGCTTGCTCCTCGAGCTGGGTGTCGAGGACAACCCCATCTGGCTGTGGCTTGCCAGCCGCTACGAGTACCTGAAGGGCAAGATCCAGCAGAGCGGCGACCGTACCAAGGTCGAGATCGAAGTCCTGCGCAGGCGCTTGGCGAACGGCGAGAAACCTGCGCCGCATCTCCTGGCCTCTCATCTTCGCGGCCTAGGTCGCCAATCCATCGAGAACAAGATCTCCTCTGTCGACACGGCGGATATCATCGAGCTGTGGGAAAAGATGGTGCATTTCTTGTCCTCCCTCTTGTCTTCTCAAGGCATCGTGGGCGAGGTCCTGGATTTTTGGAACACCGTTCAGGGGTTCGCTGAGGGCAAGACCCAGAGAACGCTGCCTGTCGGGTACAACGGCGAGTCCCGGCATCACCATGTGCTCACCGAGCAAGCGATGACCGACCTGCGAAAGGGGGTCCTCGAGCTTGTCGACATGATTCGAGACTCTGTCTTTGTCTTCTTTGCGGGCCTTCCCCCGGAAGACATCTCGCTGCTCTTCTCCCCTCTCCCCCAGACTCCGAGCACGCCAAAATCTGCGGGCATCCCAGGGGGACTGACGCCCACGGCTATGCGAGATCCCCGCTTCAACCTGGATGTCAACAACGTACCACCGCCATCGCCGAAGCGGGGTGAAGCCTGGGAGAAGTTTGCCTTTTGGCCCCCCTACTCCAACTCCGTCAGTGGCGTGCATTTCCTGTCCAAGATGCTCGCTCTCGTCGGCGCCGGAGCCGCGGACTTGGCCAGTATCGGCCCTATCAAGAATGCCGCCGACAGCGCCCTCTTGGAAGGGTTGAGAGCATTGGTCGGCGCTGCTCGTGAGCGGTGCGTTACGGCCATCTGTGCTGCCTGGAACAAGGACGCAGAGAACATCAAGTACGTCGAGGACTGGTACAGATCCGTAGACTTGGGCGACGTGACACGCATGCCATCTACCTTCTCAGCATTCGAGGGCGCCCTGCTGGCCGGCATGCAGAAGATTCTGTATGTGTCCGAGGCAATGTCCAAGCCTGGCGCAGGGGATATCGTCCTGCCACCACCGTCCAAACTACTCCAGATGGTAAGGAGCCAGTACGTCACGACGTTGTACAAGGCCCTCAGTGGGATGGTGGAGAACGCGGAACGGTCTGTCAAGAAGCCTGACGACGACTGGACAACCGACATTGAAGGCTCCCTTGCGACAACAGCACCGCCGCCAGCCAACAGCGGACGAGGTGTCCTTGATGCTAGAGATAGGGTGAGTAGTGGTTTCTTCCCTCGACTAATTTTGACTCTCTAGCTGACGTGACATCAGAACGTTCGCATGCTCGTCACCCTGAGCAACCTGCAAGCCCTGCGTTCCCAGGTGGTGCCCGGCTTAAACACGCAGTTCGAGAACGCATTTTCTGTCAAGCTGACGGACGAGTCCAAGACAATCCGCGATGTGCTGGGTCAGATCGACGCCCGCCTATTTCAGTCGTACACCAAACCGTCCATCGAGACACTCCGCCGCATCGTCCGCGCGGGCATCACCGAGGATAACTGGGCGCTTCCCTCTGGAGAGAAGCCACGCGAGGCCAGGCCCTATGTTTACGAAACGCTCCTCTGTCTCGTCCTGGTGCACTCCCAGGTCTCGACCACGGCGCCTTCGCTCACGTCCCAGGTCCTGTCGTACCTACTCGAGCAAACCTCGCGGGAGCTGCTCGAGGCCTTCCGCTCTCGCGACAAGTACACCCTCGGCGGCCTCATGCAGGCAACGCTCGACGTCGAGTTCGTTGCGCAAACGCTCAGCCAGTACACGACGGACAAGGCCTCGCAGCTGCAGAGCGAGATCTACCAGGAACTCGATGGCCGCACGGATAACGATGCTCGGGCGCGGCTGCAGAGCGAGCTTCCCGACATGCGCAGCGTGCTCAAGCGTCTTAGGGAGGCGAGCAAGAACGAGTTTGCGTGCTTCAAGAAGCCCAAGAGGCCGGGCACGGGACCCGGCGGCAGCCTCGAGAGGCGGGGAACCGGCGATTCGACCTCGAGCGCCGGTGCAGGCAGGATCTAGGAGCACCGGCCCGCGGCTACGGGGGAGATCGAGCAGTGGCTGGCCATGGATGCCATGATGAACCTCAGCGGGCCGCCTCGTGCGAAGAAGAGGAAGGCACAGGGACCGCAGCGCACAGAGGCAGTGGGTGCTGGCGGGAGGCCCTGGCCGGTCTTCCGTGGTGTTCATACTGTGGGAGTGGATGGCTCGGCGGCTGTTGTTTAAGCGAAGCATTGTCCCTATAAAGTTTGTGCTACAATGTAGAGCAAATATGTAGCCCCTATGAAACGTTTCTCTGGCCCTCCCACGTGGGCAGTTCACGTTGCCCACTTGACATCTACGGTTCATAAAAAGGGGCGAAACTACTCCATCAATTTTGCTACGAAATGACTAAACACGAAAACTCCCTGATTTTCATTCATCATCACTGCTTTTCTCTGTCCCCGAACTCCGTCCGTCTTGTTTCCTGGCGCAGCGAGGCGCGAGTCGTTAGTGGTATACAGTAGAAACGGTCATTATTCATTAGGTCCTCTCCCGCCGTGCGCTGATGCCCTGGCATGCATGTGTGGAGCAAATCGACGTTCGCGATCTCTCGTCAAGACGTCTGCTCCTGAGGCGTGCTGGGCTGGGCCAGGGAGGTGTTCGCCTCGGTCTTGACCGCGGCGGCGTCTTGGCTGTTGGTGTCGGAGTCTCGCTGGGGAAGCAAAACGAGCCCCGAGAAGTGGAACTCGAGAGATCGGGAGCTCTCCGGGCTGAAAGCGCAGTGCTCGAGTCTGTGGGCTACGTCGTCGACTGGAGGGGGTCAGCGAATGCGTCAGGCAATCTGTTTGACGTGACTTACAGTGGAGGCTCAGTGCCTCAAAGAACTCAGCAATGGCGGGATCCTTGGGTTCGGAAACCGCCAGCCGTCCGTCGGGGCCCCTGAAAGTCTTGGGATGGGCCTTCCTCAGCGTCAGGAGCATCTTCAGGAGCTCTGCAATTTCGTGGCCTTGCGACGTGAAGTCGGATGGCGGGCGCTCCAGGGGCCAGCGCTGAAGGAAAGCGTCCATCTCCCACACCTTGATCGTCCAGGTTGTCTTCTCCAGACAGTGGAGGAGGATGAGAATGGCGAGATAGACATCGAAGTGGATGCTTATTTTGCCGTTCTCGAGGCACCGCTGCAGTTCGCTGATGAGCTTTTGGGAGACGCTGTTCGCCTTGCGTTCGGCCGCCGCAGAGAGTTGCCAGGTCATTAGGTTATAAGTGTCTTGCTCGGTGCTGGCGACGTCTTCAGGCCCTCTAGGCACCAGCTCGCCCTGCCGTTCCTCGAAGATGCACCAACTGCGTTCGCGGTCGAGGATTTCGACCAGGCCCCAGAGGTCGATGGCTCTCCTGATGAGATCACCGGTCTTGTTCTCCGCCTTTTGGGCAAAATCGAGGACGACGCGGATGAAGTGAGAAGGCTCCCTATCGATGAGAAGAGGCAGCATCTCGGCGAGGTAGGTCTCCATGCGGGCGGGCAAGTCTTCTCTGTTCTGGTCAATCATGACGACCTGATGGGGCTCTGCCGCCTTGCTCTGATCCTCTTTGCCATCCTCGGAGGGAGCCTGTCGGGGAGTCACCAGAGCTGCCAAGCTCATGGGGATACTATCGTTCCAAAGAGAGACACGCAGCTTGGTGCCGTTTTGAAGCAGCTGGTAGGTGCCGCGGGCCTGGTTGACCCGATTTTGGGCGAGAACGACAATCAGGCCAGCAGAGTACAGTGACAGTGACTGGCTCAGGTGAGTCCGAACACATGGGTAGGTCCAGTGACGGGGGCCTTGAATCTTGCGGCACTGATCGCAAGGGTCGTTGAGGCCACAGGTTTTGCGCAAGATGCGGCAGCGAATGCAAGCACCCTTCTTCCGGGCGGCCTGAACCTCTTTGCGGCGACTGGGGGAGTAGGCCTTCCGCTTGTGCTCGCTGCGCAGGCCATTGCCGATAGACATGCGTGTTCCGCCTCGGATGGGCGTGGCGAGCTGGGCGGGACGCGCGGGTGCAGGCAGGATCGGGCTGTTAGCAACGTAGGACATTTCGCCCCATGGCTGATGGGCGGGAGGCGCGGGCTGGAGGGGCACGGGTTGGAGCTCTGGCTGAGTTTCGTTGGCAGGATCAGAGTGCGGCTCCGAAATGGGCGCCTCAGCAGATTCGAGCTTCGCAGGCTCAGGAGGGACATCTGGCATCTGAGAATCCGGACTGTCCGTGGGCGCATCACGCAACTCCGTGTCGATGAGGGTGTTGCTGAGTCTCACAGTAGCTGCGGCGGCAGCAGCTGCGGCAGCCAAGCCCGAGGAGTCAACTGCGGTTGCGGGAGGGTGATTGGTAGCGGCTTGAAGGTGCTCAAGCTTCTCCTCGGCTGTGAGGTAGTTCAAGGGGTCAGAGGGGTCATCTGAGCCAGGTCAGCGAGTCCAAACAACAACAACAATGCGCAGGCCTTGTCGAAACTCACCCTTCCGTTCATGCTGGCCCAGTTCGTAGCTCGGCGGAGGGTTCTCCAGCGTGAACTGCTCTTGAAGCTCGAATCCGTTGCCGTGGTGGGCTTCAGGCTGGTGGTGCCCGTTCGCGTCTGGCACATCATCCCTCTGGAGGGGCCCCAGCTCGTTCGCGCCGACCTGACGCGATGCCTCTGCCAGCGTCCGCAGCGCAGACCAGGCCTCTGGCGCGTCGGGCGCAGGAGCGAGGCCATTGTCGAGCGGGTTGGAAAGGTTGATGGGACGTTGAGACGAAGGACCTGAGTGGAGCCCGGCGAAGCCCAGGGCGGCGTTGATTCTCTCCTCGGGCGTGATGGCGGGACACTTCTCGGTGATGTGCTTGTGGAGGACCTCGCCCCTGCCCTTGGGGAAGTTCTCGCCGCACAGCCTGCACGTGTGAGGATACCGGTTGCTCGAGTCCGTGAGCTTCGGGCCTCGAGTGAAGTACTCGCCGATGATGGGATTCGGCTTTCTGCCCATTCTGCCGGATGGCCCCGCGGTGAGCGGCCGGCGGGAGTTTTCGAGGCGACCAGGGCCTGGCTGGGGACGAGAGAACGATGCGGGATCGAAGATCGCCAGGGATCGCCAGAAAGGGATCGATTGGCCCGCGTCAATGGCTGCAAGCCGAATTCCTGTCGTGTTGTTGAATCCGCGGTCTGGGTAACTGCACTTTGATGGAAAGATTCTGCCTTCTGTGACCGACAAAAACTTTCACACCGCCCCCCATTTCGGGAAGCTTAAAAACGGGGCCACCCGTCTGATTATCTCATTGGTTGGATCTGCCCCTCGCTAAGCAGGGTCTCTCCAAGCGACCCTTTTCTCAGTCCTCACCAGGGTCAGGTCACGTGAGGGTGCAGCAAGCTTTCACTTCCAAGCATGCATACCACAGATTTATTCTCATGCAAGCCACGCCCGATGGACCAAATACATCCATGAACTCATGCCAGACCCGTCGTCCACACTAGATGCCGGTAGCTCTGGACCCTGAAGGCAAGGAGCTCGAGCTCCCTAGCGAATCCCAGCTTCCAGCGCGTTGCCCCGAGTCAGGGATTTGGGAATTGCGGACGACTTCGTCTTGAGCAGTGCCCGAATGCTGGCCTCAGTTGGCATGCCAAATCTGCCATCTCGCCGAATCGTCGTATCTATACTGTCCTGCATGCTGGTCTTGACCGATTATGGAACATTGGCTGAGATCAAACCTCAAGCCTGGATCAAGAGATCTCGTCTTCAACAATACGTAGCCATATTTCGATTGCCTTCGAGGGAGGGAAGGACCATACAATCCCAACCTTGAGGCTCGACCTGAAGAGTGGATGTAGGTACGGAACGGGGATCAGCGATGTTTCGAGATGTGCCTCCGGCCTCTGTCCACCCCGGCCCCGGCGCCGGCATTGGTATTGGCGGACAGCGCCCCGTGCCAAGATGTCGCCAACGGCCCGTGAGGCTCGTTCCCTCATCTGCCCGGAGATTGTATCCAGAGGTTGGTCGCGCGCTTCTCAACAATCACGCTTCTCCTGTCATTCCGCTGCTGTATTGTTGCGTTCGTGCATCATTTCGACCGTTTCGTGGGCCTCTTTTTGGATGAGTCTCCTGGTTTACTTTCATACCTCCTGTCGCCTTCGACCTTCAGGGGTAAATGGCTGTCCTGAGTGCATGCATTAAGGCCTACTGGCCCCGATCTTCAAGTATCCGATATGCGGACTTTCGACCTTCTTGTATTACTTTCTGCCAGCGCCAGAGCGGTAGACAACATATACCTGTCCAGCTATTTGAAAATAGACGTTTAGAGGATCAAAGGCCTGGCAACGGACAAGCATACACATACCACGGCGCGTGAGTCTGTTAGGTAATATCACAAAAACGCTCGATATGATGGTATTGAGAAATGGATAATACACAGACAGAGCCACACTAGTATCAAAATGATGACCTGAACGCCATGCCGCCATGCTGACCGAGAGTGCAATGCCCGAGCAGCGCGCACCACAAGCACGGGGTATCAGTACAACGGCGATCCGAACCTGATCCGCAAACCTCAAAATCAATGAGCGCCCCCACCCCAGACGTTTCTGAACTCTTCCTGGTCTCCGACCTGGAAGCGTGGGCTCGGCTCATCCTCCTGCTCATCGTCATCAGCCCAGGGTGAAGTCGCCTGAGGCGGGGAGGGCGATGGCTCTTTTGGCTTGGACACGGGAGGCTCAGGGCTCGTTGCGCCATCATCCTGGTCATCCGCGGGAGTAGGGCCAGGCTTGTTCGGGGCTCTCTGGTCCTCCGGGGCCGACGTAGGCTCAGGGCTCTTGGGTGACGACAGCGAGGCCGCGGGTTTCTGAGTGTTTTTCGACTTCTTGTTGTTCGGCCTGCTGGCGCTCGGTGCTGCACCATCAACCTGCCCACTCCATCGGCTTGATCCCTGTGAATGAGTGGAAGGGCGTGGTGACGGCACCGGCTGATATCGATGGTTACTGCTCGAAGAAGACATGTATCGCTCTCTCAGGGGTTCGTATGTGGCGACTACGGGATACTGGCAGGAGATTAGTGAGAGATTTCCTGGGGGCAGTGACTTGATAACTCACATTCCAATCGCCGTACTCAAGTTCCCTTGCCTTGTCGTAAAGGCCTTCATCCTCGGGATCAATCGAGAGGTCATCGTGAATGTCGTGGAAAGTGCCGTTGGCGAAGTTGTACTGTTCGCTTGGGCCTCCTGCTGTGCCCTGAAGCAGGGGATCACGCTCGTTCAGGTCACGGTTCACTTGGCGGTCGACCTGGCCTGGCGTAGGGATCCAGTACTTCCCCTTTCCGCCCCTCTGGTAGCGCATGCCTTCCTTCAAGCGGCCCAGGCGAGCTCGAGATTCCTCGTGGGCCATGATCTTGTCCCCCGAGTCGAAGTATCTGTAGCCGTATCGGTCGCCCTTGAACGTCTGTTTCGAATCCTCGATGAGGTCGACGACACCAAACGCATCGCGGAATGCAAATCGGACAGGCATCCGAGCGCATAGCTCGTTTTGGCGAGCAAAGTCATGCCATGAGAAGGCGTACCAGTGAGCAACGGCAAAGATGGGCATCTCTATGCAAATCAGAGCATCCTGGATGGCGGCAGCCAGGTTGTCGGGCGTGTATCCTTCCACACTGTCCGGAATGGCGCCGAGCCAGACCAAGATGGAGAGCAGAAAGCCCTGCCAGTATGAGGCGAAGATGATGAGCTTGATACACAAGAACTTCGGCACCGGTCTGAAGGGCTGCAGGTCATGGTGCATGCAGACCCAGAAGAGCCCAAGGGAGTACAGACTGATGGTAACGCTGACGTTGTATATCAGGCTGCTCCAGAAGTAGCCCGAGTTGAGTCCGACATAGCCCTCCTGGTAGGTATTTGTGGCCTTCATGATGATGGCAGCGAAGCTCAGGATGGGCTTCAGCCAGGCATACTGCAGGATGCCGCGCTTGATCGCCAGGAATGTATGGGGGTCGGAAATGTCGACTCGCGGAAGGACGTGGTTCATCGGCCACAGGTGGCTGACGGGTTCTCGACCGTGGGTCATAATGATAAGGGCTCGTTCGCCATCGAGGTAGTTGATAAGAAGCTGGAAGAATGTATAGATCGTAAATGCCTATGACAGTGTCAGGAGGGATCAATGATCGACAGGAAGTGCTGATGGAGTACCTCGTAGATATCACGGATGGGATCCACGAACTGCGCAGCCGTGAGGGACACCATGCTCGTCCATGATGCGATCGAGTAGATCGGCACCCTGCCACACGTCAGCGGTGTCTTTTGCCAGTTGGAAAGCCGAGCCATACATTAAGAGAATCCGCACGACATATCGTTGCAGGCGAGGTTTACGATAGTTTTTTCTGGGCCATGGTCAGTCGCGACTCGGTTCGAGGCAAACAATGGTGGTTACGGACGCCTGGAGAAGGATAGATCTGGATGCGCATGGACGGTTAGCAGAGGCCTCCATTCGACAGACCCGAGAATAGTAACTCACACGATGGAAAGGAGAGTAGCAACGAGGCCGGCTACACCTGCAACAATCGTTGTCGCGTAGGTGAGCTTCTGGCCAGTGCCGCCAGTCATCTTGACAGGTTCGGTTGGCAGTTCGTCGATGCGAGTTGCCTTGTTCCCTACTTATTCTCGTCGTGCAGTCATGGCTCGTTCCGCGCAGTCGTACAGCTAGGTCTGCTGGGAAAGTCCTGGAGAGCGTCGCGTGAGGATCCAGGCAGCGAGCGAGAAAGGGGTGGTAGTGGCGGCGGCGGGATGACGAGATGTTGGGTATAGTCCAGCAGATGACCACAAGCCAACAGCATCGAACTTGAATTGGAGGCAGGTACCTCCGTACTTCGACTTCGACTGTGCTGTGCACGGTCTGGATGTTCCAGTGTGGGGGACGAGATGCAGTACAGTGGAGCTCCAGCTCCGGGGCCCATTAGCGCGGCCAGCCGGGAGCGCGTCATTCCGTCTGTCGTGACTTTTAGTGGCCGGGAAGCTGCGACCTGCTGGACGGACTGGTCGGACCCTCATAAGCTCAGGTCGTAATACAGCAGGAGCTTCAACAACACTGCCTCTGACACGCCCGGAAGCTCCAACGACGAACCCTCTTTGCTCCCCGAGACCTGGCAACGCCCCCCAGGCAACGAGTAAAGCCCGAGAGCCTCATGATACCGGTCTTCCCGGGCACACTCTATGCGAACGACCGACCGACCGACCACGCGACATCCCACCCCCTTTCCTCCACGCAATGGCTCTCTGGACGCCCGAACGAATCGCGATTGTTTGATAGGAGGGGAGCACAGAGAGCAAGACGTCTCCGGGGCGCGAACGAGCAGCAGCAGCAGCCGGCACCATGTCGAACCGTCCGCCAGACTCCGACAGGAATATCCCCAATGTGCCAAGCTTTGATGGTGTCTTCCTGGCATACCTCATTGTCTGCGGCTTTCTCGCTATATTCTTCCTCCTCTACTTTAACCGAGTGTTCGGCTCGGCCGTGTCCTGGGGCGTGCGGGCATGGGCCTGGCACCGATACCGAGTACACATCGACATCCAGGCGCTGCAGGTGTCCTTACTAGGTGGTCGAGTCTTCTTCACGGGGCTTCGATATCATGGGGACAATGAAGCCTTCCATGTGCAGCATGGGTACATCACATGGCGGTACTGGCTTTGGAGGGTGCGAGATGTCGACATTAAGGCCTCGGCAAAGTCCCGTGGGAACCGGGGGGAGCAGGCTTCCAAGGCAGCTGGCAACGCAGAAGCGCCCTGTCGCATTACCGTCATCATGGCTGGCCTGGAATGGTTTGTCTACAACCGCAGCGCTGTCTACGACGGTATTCTGGCTGGGTTGACAGACGAAACCCCCGAGGCCGTGCCGGTGCCTCCATCATCTTCTGCTTCAGACGACTCCAATGTTCGCAATCGCGGTCAGAACATATCCGAGAAGCCAGAGGTTTCTCCAATTACGAGTAATGGCCATGCCAGAGAGCAGGAGTCTTCTTTTCCGCGCATCAAGAAGCTGACCGAAGGATTGCGTCGGAGAACATCGACTGGCCGGACAAGCGTTGCATCTGATACTGGTCGACCGAATACCACAAAGGCAGCGGATGATCTGCCCTTCATGTTGCAGGCATTTCCCATCTTCGTCACCTGCCAGAAGGCCGCGCTCGTCATGGGCAACGAGAACACTAAAGGGATCCTGGTAATCAAAGCCGATTCTCTTACTGGCGAGATCAACGCCTCGAGCACCACCACACCCGACCCTTATCGACAGGTCTTCGACATCAAATTCCAGCATCCAGTGGTCGAGATGAAAGACAACGAAGACTACAGAGAAGATCAAGCCATGAGGGCCAGCCGAGAAGAACAGGCCGATTCACACCCGCATCACAAGCTGGGATTCTTCCGCCGGCAGAAGCGCCGCACCCTCGGAGGTCTTCGCAATCTTATTCCATGGTGGAGGAAATCTGTCGAATCCTTTCACGTCGATGCCGGCAACGGCACAGTGAATGCAGCACCCCAGGCCCACCCATCTAGCCATTGGCAAGGTCTTGCCCGATATCTGGACGACAGCGAACAGGATGCCAAAATGCTCTGGGCAAACGTCGAATACGCAGCGGAGACCTCGGTGGTAGACAGCCCCGAGGCCAACCTGGTTGTCTACTGGGATGTTCCAGGCAAGGTCACAGCCGAGTCCGCAGGCCGAGCCCATCGAGAGAATATCAACGGCGCTGAATCTCCCGGCTGGGGGATCAATCTCACCATCAAGGGGGGCACGGCTAATTATGGCCCGTGGGCGGACCGGCAGAGAGCCGATATCCAGCGAGTCTTCTTCCCAGGCCTCTCTAAAGATGCCGTTCCCGCCGTACCGCTGCTGGAAGGCGCCGACCGAGTCCCGACACAATTCAAGCTCTACGTCGAATTGCAAGAGGAGCTGACACTGCGTGTTCCGTGCAGGGAGGACTCCAAGAACTGGAGATGGAAAGGGAGGGAGCCGTCGAGCAAGCCTGGCCCTCATACTCACTTGACGCGTAAGCAACGAGCTCGAGCAAAGAAGCGAAGCAAAGGAGATGCGGCGCCTCTGCGCCCTGCTGGATGGCTAGATGTCAAGGTTGCGGCGAACACGACCGTGTCCTACTGCATGGACATGCTCGCGAAACCACAAGGCTACTCGATCAGCCTCGATTTGGAGGTGCCTAGCACGGAACTCTCGAGCAGTGTGAACCACGAGCTCCTGTGGCGTTCTGGGCCGCTTCGCATCTCGTGCGATCTGTCCACCCCACTGAAGTGGAATGGACTGAGGTCCTGGTATTTCAACATCACGGCAAGCCAGCTGGAACTTTTCTTGCTCAGAGACCACATTTTTCTACTCATAGACTTGATCGACGACTGGTCGAGCGGGCCACCAGTCGAGTATCTGGTCTTCACCCCTTTCCACTACTATTTGAACCTCAACCTCGAAGACTTCAAGCTGTATCTTAATGTCAACGACAGCAACATCATCAACAAACCCACCGACTTTGACGACAATACGTATCTGATCATTTCAAGCCCGAGCCTGTCATCATCGGTGTGCATCCCCATTGACAAGTTCCGCCCTCCCAAGAACGCGGTTTCGTTCAATGCCAAGGCTGAGATGTTCGGCTTCGGCCTTCATGTTCCGCCATGGAACACGCAAGCCGCGTTCATGGCATCGACGAGCGAGATGGGGGCGGGGGAGAACCTAGTGGTCGACGGGAGTTACACCTACAATGCAACAACGTCGCCAGCAAACACAGACACCCTGGTCCTGAATGCATCCGCACAGTCTCCTACAGTCACCCTCTATGGTGTCATCATCCGCTACGTCTTGAAGCTGAAGGACAACTACTTCGGTGACGACGTGCACTTCAAGACATTGGACGAGTACCGGGACACTCGTCACTCGAAGGAACATGATCCGGCAGCGGAGCAGGCAAACAGACCCCCACCTAAGAAGTCCAACGATTTGGATGTCATCTTGAATGTCCGAGTCGACGACCCCAGACTCTTGCTGCCCGCCAACCTGTACTCCTCCAATCGAAACATCCAGATCGAAACTCCGGTATTGAGTGCCGACCTTCGCTTTACTAATTACTACATGGACTTCGATTTGGTAGTGAGTCCGCTCAGCATTTCGCTCGGTTCGGGCAACTCATCAGGCCTCGAAACTCCAATCAGCGCCACGTCCAGCACCCAGCTTTTCATAGATGGAGTGAAAGCATACGGCCATCGACTCTTTGGTCTCCCGCCCACCGAACCAACTTATATGTGCAATTGGGACATCTCTGTCGGTGCTGTTACCGGCGAGTGCACAGCAGACTGCCTCGCCACACTCGCCCGCGCAGGTCTTGCATTCGGGTTCCAGTTCGATGATGACGAGAATGCATTGATCCCCTATTCAGCGATCATCATGTACGACATCACTTTCCTCAGACTCGCCGTACAATCAGTCAAGCTATGGCTGCACGTTGATGAGGCCGCATTTCTTCTTTCTACCGGAGCAATCGACGTCAAATTCAACGACTGGGCCCGGTCACATTATTCGAGACGGGCTGAAATACAAATACCGGATCTACACGTGTCTTGCGTCAACTCAGAACACGCCTCTAGGCAAAGATTCAAGGCGCACAGCGACCTTGAGGCAGATGCAGTGCTCAAGGCCACCATCCACGTCGCGATCATCGGGCGAAAGTTTCACTTTTCCCAGGAGCGGAAGCTGCAGCAGGAACTTGTCCGCCGCGAAGACCAGAGAACGCACCGTACAGAATTTCTGTTGTTGCCGAATGTCCATCTGGATGACTGGATCCCCGAGCCGATCGATCCCCCTGCTCAAGATTCCCCTCCTGTACCACATCCCACAGCAATGGCTGCCGGGTCAGAGGACCTCAGTTCGATGGGATCGTCAATACAACAGGGCTCATTGCAAGATCTCCGGCGGAAGAGCTCGTTCTTATCCATTACCTCCACGAGCACCAGCAGCACGAGACTGGGAGGTAGCGTTGCGGCGCTTCGACTCTCGGCTGCCAAAGAGCAGTCTCTTAATTCTGCTCGGAACAGCAGGGCACTCACCCCTACAGGTTCCAGGGGGGGCCGCACTCGTGATGTCTCGGCCTCAACAGGACGGCTTTCTGCGAACCATCGACTCTTTGGCGACCAGCCCGGCCAAGAACAGCACTCATCCATGTCATTTGCTAGCCAGTTCTTCCCTCCCTACTTTCCCCTCGAAAGCGCCGAACCAAAAATCACGGGCTCTAAAGCTCCAAGCATCGCCGGCATTGACGAGAGGGACGAGGAGTTCCTCAGTTTCGGCCTAGACGACATCGACCCCGAAGCTCTGAGTGAGGACCATGCCTACAGCGGCATCATAATCGAAATGCCCTCAGGAGTCACGGCTTGCCTCAATCCTACCTCTGTTCGATATGTGTCAGCCCTCATTGCCGCACTCCAGCCCACCGAACCCCAAGACATTCTGGACACGTTACATATCAGTTCTATGACTGACATATTCGACCAACAGAAGAGCGACAAGATAGACGGTCAAATCAAGGACTTGTCTCTGAGGATTCCTAGGGCATCGGTGCGCTTCCTGAATTCCTCTACCCCTGCGGCAGAGCTGGGGCAGGATGAGCAAGATCAATACGACCTCTCCCTTTCTCGCCTAGTGTTGTCAACGAGAACCACTTCTTCGAAATCGACCCGTGGCAGTAGTATCCCTGGGCCCGGGCCCGAGTCTGAGAAGAAGCAGATGGCAGTTATGGTACGCCTAGGTTCAGCCGTTCTGTCAGCCTCGGAGAGGACGTTCGGTTCAGCAGAGGCCTCAGCAGCCTTTCAGGCGCATCTTGATCAAATGATTCTATCGCTGGGGTCCAGAGATGTCACGTACATCGACGGAGAAATCAAGTCTATCAAGAGCAGCACTGCATCTGGAAACATCGAATACCTCGCTTCTCTGGTCCACAGGACTACCGTGGTAGCCACCGAACTGGGAGCAACGCTCGAGGACACAGTTGCGCGTCACGATCGCCGAGTCAAGAACTTCGTCTCAAAGCTCCTGCTCGAAGGCGAGTCTGTCAGCGATCCAGTGTTTCTGATCAGACCCTCGGCAGTGCTGAGGACGGCAACCAGTCATCTGCGAACATACGACTCTTGGAAACTCTGCGTTCGGTTGCGCCATATCTGGGCCACTTTATCAAAGACGGATCAGGAGCAACTCGCATACGACTGCCTGTACCAACCTCCTTCTACGAGTCCAAATGCACGTCAGAAGGCAGTCGATGCTTTTGTTCGTTGGCGCGGTTGGGACCTTGTCAATGTCGAAAACTCCCCGCTCATCAACAACGTCTTTGGTGCTGCTGCAAAAGACACCGATGGCGCACCCAACGTGCCATTGCTGGCAGCGCTTCGGCTACGGCAGGCCGAGCTTGTCCTGGATCCTGGGCCGAAGCAAAACCGGGTTTTCCTGGCAGACTTGACGATCCGCATGCAGAAAAAGCCCTACAATCCGGCGGAGGGCCGGTCCAGCAACGCCACCTCTGCAGAGTCCGAATTGGCCACTGTCAACGTCTATTGCACGGAAGTGGCAGTCAATCTGAACTGGGAGCTTTGCGAGCTCGTCGCTGACATCCTCCGCCTGTTGGACCAATCTCCTCCGCGACAAACCGCTCCTAAGTCGAAAGAAGAACCGGCCGCCGAAGCTCAAAAGAAGCACTCCGCAGTTTCTTATCACATTGTCACCGTCCTGAGAAAGGGGTCCGTCGAGATCGATACGATCAACCTGAGCGCCATGTCTCTCGGCAACAACCTGAAGGCATCAGTGCTCACCAAGTCACGACCCAATGACAGCTCATCACTCGATTTCATTTTGAACTGCGATGCTGTGACGTCTCGCCTTCACCATCGAGCTGAGCTCCTGGGCATGTTCCAACTCGAGGATCCCAGCGTCATCATCTCTCACAACCTGCAAGAACTTGAGACGATGTCGTGTCACACGATCAAGGCTACGGCTAGCAGCCGCTCTCTCAGGCTTGCAGTCAATCAAGATCCGATTGGACTCCTTGAAGTGGCTGATATCATCGTCAAAGATGAATTGGCCCAACTTTGCCAGCTCAAGGATCAGCTGCCAATATCGCCAAATCAACAGCCAGCCGAGAAGAGCATCTCCCAGCGCTTGTCATCGGTGAGGCTGAATGTCGCTCTCTTCATGGACGAGTACAACATCAGTGTGCCACTGCTGCAGTCACTCACGTACAACATATCCGGAGTGGTGGCCAGAGCTGCTCTGGCCGCAAAGTTTGGCCAAGAGCTCATTTTCGACTTCGACATTAAAGAGAACTCACATGAGATGCAAATCAAGGTCAGAGACCAACTCCGCAGCATTTCGTTGCTGCGCATTCCCCCAACCAACGGCCGGATCACAAGCCGTATGGGATCAGCAGAACATGCCGTCACTGTGTTCGCCTCAGTTGAGCCGATAGAATTGGACGCTTCGGCCGTGTATAGTCTGCTCACGGCACTCAACCGTCCACAAATCTCAAGTGCGTTGCAAGAAGTACAGCAGCAGAGTGCTTCTATTCAAGAGCACATCAAGGAGGTCTTCGGCGGGCAGACTGAACCCGTGGAAACCCCTAAGCGACCTCTGGTCGGATCAGCGCCACAGTCCCCAAAGCTCGTCTACCTGGTTCATGGAACGCTGGCAGGCCTCAAGGTGTTCGGCAAGTCACCTTTGAGGTCCGGCCAGAATCAGTCTGCGTACATCTCCTTCGCTTTGGACGGGGTGCACCTTGAGATTACAAATCGCCACGACCAGCATGGACCAATTCTCGCCCAACCCGAACTTCATGTCAACCTCAGGCAGATTTTGTTTGACATTCAGAAAGGCAACGAAGACGACATGAGATCCTGTGGCAGCATCACTCTGGGGGCTCTGATATCGGCAAGCACGAGGATCACCCAGACCGGACAAGAGGAACGATCATTCAACTTCAGAAGTGATGGTCTCGATATTCAGCTGTCCCCGGAAACAACGTCAACGGTCGTGGCAGTCCTAGCGTACATGGGTGATAAGATCAAGGATCTTGATACCTCGAGAGAGCTGGAATACCTACGCAAAATCCGACAGAACCAACCCCGGATTTCCTTGAATGACGAAGGACCTGCAGAAGAAACAGATCTCATCGACTCATTCCTGTCGTCTCTCGTCTATCAGTTTGAGGTACGCGATACCAAGGTCAGCTGGCTTGTTGGCGACGAAATCAAAGGGGCCATCCATGACAAGGAGGATCTCGTTTTGTCTGTTGAACTCATCAGCTTGGGAACTCGACAAACCGGCTCCGCACGCCTCTCCATCGAAAACTTCCAACTCCAGATGGTCCCTATCGGGCAAGACACCAGGATTCGATCGATGCACTCTGCTTTGCTCCCAGAGGTTGTATTCAGCATTGCCTACGTCTCGACTGCTACCACAAGACGCTTTGCTTTCCAGGCCGTTGGCAAGCCTTTGGACTTACGTCTCACGTCGGGATTCATCATCCCTGCCGCTAACCTCGCCGAGTCTATCAATCTCTCTGTCAGGAACGTACAACAAGCGACAGAGAACTGGACTACCGGCACAGCTCCCGACCCAAAAGATGAATCAACGGAGCCCCACAGCGGCGACCCGCCTCCGAAACGACCAAGCATCTTGGGGAAGAAGCGCATTGAGAATCTTTTGGTTGATGCCGATTTCGCTGGTGCTGTTGTTCACGTATCCGGCAAGAAGACACCGGCAGGTCTTCGTGGTGGCATCTCCCGAGTTGCAGGACCCGTGACAACTGGCAAGTACGGGCAGTTCAAATCTGATGATGCGGGAAGCGGTGCGGTGCTTCGAAGTCCCGGCCTTGCCTGGAAAATCGAGTACCGTGACAATGGCAAAGAGGACCCGTCCTTGTACGGAGAGATCAAGATCGACGCATCGAGCAATATCCTCTACCCTTCGGTGGTGCCACTCGTCATGGAGATGACTGCCAGTGTCAAGGAGGTCGTCAGCGACGACTCGAAGCCTAAGGAGCAGCCAGCTCCCGTGGAGACGCCGAAAGCAAAGCCTGGAACGGAGGATAACATTCTCACAGCGGACCCGAACGCCGTTCTCGGCCGTCTCAAGCTCAACCTGGGCCTCCGCATTTGTCGCCAGGAGTTCTCACTCAGCTGCCAGCCGATCGCCCGGGTTGCTGCCACCACATGCTTTGACGATATTTACTTTACTGCCAACACTGTTCGGTCCGTTGAGCAAGGCAACTTCTTCGCCATATCGGGTGCCTTTACCAAACTACAAGCCTCGGTGCAGCACGTGTACTCTCGGGAGTCAACGGGAAGCTTTGATGTGGACTCTATCGTCTTGTCCTTCATGAACAGCAAGCATGTCAGCGGCACGAGCGGCGTATCGGCCATCCTGAAGTTCAGTCCGATGAACATATCCATCAATGCCAAGCAGTTGCAGGACTTCTTGCTGTTCCGCGAGATTTGGTATCCCAAAGAGCTCCGCCAGTCCTCTGTTGCGCCAGTAGCCAAGCTCGAGACGGAGACGTCGCAAGGGCACCTCGTACAACGGTATCAACAAGTTGCCGCCACCGCCGCGTTCCCCTGGACCGCCACCATCTCCATGGAATCCCTCAACGTCCATGTTGATCTGGGCCAAGCAATCGGAAAGTCAGTCTTTGCAATCAACAACTTTTGGGTGTCTTCCAAGAAAACATCAGACTGGGAGCAAAACCTGTGCCTGGGCTTCGACAAGATTGGTGTCGACTGCACTGGGCGGCTGGGTGGCTTTGTGGCAATGCAACAATTCCAGCTGCGAACATCAATCCAGTGGCCACAGAGGGAGGCAGCCCTGAACGAGACCCCGCGCATCCAAGCATCCATCGGCTTCAGTCACTTCCGTCTCAAGGCTGCGTTCGACTACCAGGCCTTCCTCGTGGCAGACATCACAACGCTAGAATTCTTGATGTACAATGTCCGACAAGGACTTGAAGGGGCTGGCGATCGTCTGGTTGCCATCTTCGACGGCGAGGCAGTGCAGGTCTTTGGAACGACGAGCTCTGCAGCCCTTGGAGTGGCGCTGTTCCAAGCCTTGCAAAAGCTGATCCAAGAGAGGAAAGCAAGCTTCGAAATGTCACTCAAGGAGATTGAAAAGTTTATGAGACGGAAGTCACAGACGACGGTCCCTTCGCCGCAGATACCGAGCGTCCCCAAGGTGGCCGAGGAAGATACGCTGGCCAAATCGCCCATCTCACTAGATACGGACGTGGTCGTGACACTCAAGGCCCTCAACCTGGGTATTTTCCCTGGGTCATTCTCCGACCACCAGGTCTTCAAGATGGAGGCGCTGAATGCCCAGGCCAGATTCGCCGCGAGCATGGAGAGCCGGCGAATCCACAGCATCCTCGACCTGACGTTGGGTCAGCTGAGAATCGGGCTGGCGGGTGTCAGGAACATCGAAGCGCCCAAGACGCTGAGCGAGATATCAGTGGAAGACGTGGTGGACAGGGCAACAGGATCCAGGGGCGGGACGATCCTCAAAGTGCCTCGGGTGGAAGCGATCATGCAGACGTGGCAGAAACCCAACAGCAACCGGATCGACTACATCTTCAAGAGCGCATTCGAAGGCAAGGTGGAGGTGGGATGGAACTACTCGCGCATTGGCTACATCAGGGGCATGTTCGCGAAGCACTCGAAGCAGCTCGAACAGGTCTGGGGCAAGGAGTTACCCCTGACGGCCATCAAAGTCACGGGCGTACCAGAGGGCGAGGGGGCCGAGAAGGAGCAGCAGAAGATCACGGCCGAGGTGAACGTGCCACAGTCCAAGTACGAGTACGTACCCCTGGAGCCGCCGATGATCGAGACGCCGCAGTTGAGGGACATGGGCGAGGCAACGCCGCCGCTGGAGTGGATCGGGCTGAACCGTGACCGGATGCCGAACCTGACGCATCAGATTGTGATTGTGTCGCTGTTGGAGCTGGCCGGCGAGGTGGAGGACGCATACTCGAGGATTCTAGGGTCGTCGTGAAGAGGCAAGGGGCTGGTTATGATATTTCCCGGCGAAGGTTCGAGTTGTCGGCGTATTGAGTCACTCGGCGGCTGACCAAGCGGCGCGGCTGACCAAATGGTGTTTTCCTTTTCGGGCGATACGGCGCATGGGGGACAGATGCGCAGCGAGGTGTATCGCCTGTGCCTAACACGGCAACATGGTAGACTAAGGTACATGTTCTATTACATGCATGCGTAATTGTACATTCGCCGAACGGCGTGGCGGAACATCTGACTTGGCTGTGGCAGCTTGGGAGTGGTCGTGACAAGTTGCCGGGAGTGAGCCTGGTTGGGCTTCAACGGCGAAAAGTCACAGGCCTGCCGATTGATTCACCATTCACCTCAAGCCCAGACGGGGACTCGGGACTCTCCAGCACACGAGGTCAAGGGGGCTGGTTCATCGAGTCCATGTCGAGTCGAGTCGGGTGTGAGGAGGCGGCGCTCCATCCGTGGTGTTAGTGGCCGAGGCCGATTTAGTGCGGAAAAGCGAGGGTTGTTGCCCTGCCGCATAACTCGGTGGACGTCATGCCCATCGAAAGGAGGGGCGGACGAGGGGTAGGTACCGTACGCAGCAGGTCTGTGCCAGTGCTCGAGTGGCGTGGTGGGCGATCACTCACCCCTCCTTGCCCCTGCTGCCAGCCGGGACGAAAGCTGGAGTCACTGGCCGCCACCCGGCGTGCAAATCGGTGAGTGAATGGCCTTCAATCCGACTGAAGGCATCTCTGACAGAATCGGCAAGAACGGGATGGCTTGTATTATGTAAGATTGAGGGCGCATTCAGAGGGCAGGAGGGGTGGAACTACCTGCTACCAGACCGCAAAGAAGAGGCAGGAGCAGTCGTGGTGCAGAGTGTTAATCGCGGCGGAGGGGCTGCCCCACCTGCCCAATCCAATTTTTGCAGAGCAACGGACGGCCAGTGGTGCATTTGTCACTTGCCGCCCACCACCGAAACCTTTTTCCCTCCACCACTCCACCTCGACCTCTACTTCTTCTCCTTCCCCCCCTCCTGAATTCCCTCTTCCACCCATCCTCCCCCGGTCAACCAAACCACCACCCTCAAGCGACCATATAAGGCGTGACAGTCGAAGTTGTTCCGCTTCACTGTCATTCTTAGCTCGGCCGCTTTCCATCCTCAAGCCAACACTTTCAGCTTCGCCCTTTCTTCGGAGAGAGCCAGCTATCGTCTCGCGCGGGGCAGATTCTTCGACCCCGCTTCCCACCCAAACACCCAAGTGAAATTTTCCCAGCTCGCTTCGCGCGACAACCACCGCCAAAATGGTCAAGTAAGTACCCTCCTGGTCCTGCGATCATCATCCCCGGTGTCATCGAGCTCGAGGCTGGTCTCCTGTGTCCTGGTCGGCCCTGAAATGGGCGCGATGCCTCGATCGCATCGCTCGCTGGGCGCAGTCCTGGCGACTCGAGACAGCTTCGAGCTTTCAAACCACCAACCCCGCCCCGCCTTTTTGCTACACTTCACCTCCCCTCGGAGATAAGCACCACCATCCATCAAATCGACCATCTGCTAACATGTGCTTCCCCTCGACAGCTTCACTATCGGCGAGATCCGGGCCCTTATGGACAAGCCCTCCAATGTCCGTAACATGTCCGTCATTGCCCACGTCGATCACGGCAAGTCTACCCTGACCGACTCCCTCCTGTCCAAGGCCGGTATCATCTCCACCGCGAAGGCCGGAGACCAAAGAGGCATGGATACACGAGCGGACGAACAGGAGCGTGGTATCACTATCAAGTCCACTGCCATCTCCCTGTACGGTACCCTCAACGATCCCGAGGACGTCAAGGACATCGTCGGCCAGAAGACCGACGGCACCGACTTCCTGATCAACCTGATCGACTCCCCCGGTCACGTTGATTTCTCCTCCGAAGTCACTGCTGCCCTCCGTGTCACTGACGGTGCTCTCGTCGTCGTCGACACCGTCGAGGGTGTCTGCGTCCAGACCGAGACCGTCCTTCGTCAGGCCCTTGGTGAGCGCATCAAGCCCGTTGTCATCATCAACAAGGTCGACCGCGCTCTTCTCGAGCTCCAGGTCTCCAAGGAGGACCTTTACCAGTCCTTCTCCCGTACCATCGAGTCCGTCAACGTCATCATCTCCACCTACTTTGACAAGTCTCTCGGTGACGTCCAGGTCTACCCCGACAAGGGTACCGTTGCCTTCGGTTCCGGTCTGCACGGCTGGGCCTTCACCATCCGCCAGTTCGCCACCCGCTACGCCAAGAAGTTCGGTGTCGACCGCAACAAGATGATGGAGCGTCTCTGGGGCGACAACTACTTCAACCCCGCCACCAAGAAGTGGACCAAGAACGGCACTGCTGAGGGCGGCAAGCAGCTCGAGCGTGCCTTCAACCAGTTCATCCTTGACCCCATCTTCAAGATCTTCACCGCCGTCATGAACGGCAAGAAGGACGATGTCCTGACCCTCATCACCAAGCTTGACCTCAAGCTTCCCGCTGATGACCGTGACAAGGAGGGCAAGCAGCTGCTCAAGGCCACCATGCGCACTTTCCTGCCCGCCGCCGACGCCCTTCTGGAGATGATGATCCTCCACCTGCCCTCCCCCGTCACCGCCCAGAAGTACCGTTCCGAGACGCTGTACGAGGGTCCCCCTGACGATGAGGCCGCCATTGGTATCCGTGACTGCGACCCCAAGGGTCCCCTCATGCTCTACGTCTCCAAGATGGTGCCCACCTCCGACAAGGGCCGCTTCTACGCCTTCGGTCGTGTCTTCTCCGGTACCGTCCGCTCCGGTCTCAAGGTCCGCATCCAGGGCCCCAACTACCAGCCCGGCAAGAAGGATGATCTCTTCATCAAGGCCATCCAGCGTACCGTCCTCATGATGGGCGGCAAGGTCGAGCCCATCGACGACATGCCCGCTGGCAACATTGTCGGCCTTGTCGGCATTGACCAGTTCCTGCTCAAGTCCGGTACCCTCACCACCCTCGAGACCGCCCACAACCTCAAGGTCATGAAGTTCTCCGTGTCTCCCGTCGTCCAGCGCTCCGTCCAGGTCAAGAACGCCCAGGATCTCCCCAAGCTTGTCGAGGGTCTCAAGCGTCTCTCCAAGTCCGACCCTTGCGTCCTGACCATGTCCAACGAGTCTGGCGAGCACGTCGTCGCCGGTGCCGGTGAGCTTCACCTTGAGATTTGCCTGAACGATCTCCAGAACGACCACGCCGGTGTTCCTCTCATCATCTCCGACCCCGTCGTCGCCTACCGTGAGACTGTCTCCAACAAGTCTTCCATGACCGCTCTGTCCAAGTCCCCCAACAAGCACAACCGTATCTGGCTTGAGGCTGAGCCCATCGACGAGGAGCTGTCCCAGGCCATTGAGGGTGGCAAGGTCAGCCCCCGTGACGATTTCAAGGCCCGTGCCCGTATCCTCGCCGACGACTTCGGTTGGGATGTCACCGACGCCCGCAAGATCTGGGCTTTCGGTCCCGACACTGTCGGCGCCAACCTGCTCGTCGACCAGACCAAGGCCGTCCAGTACCTCAACGAAATCAAGGACTCCGTCGTCTCTGGTTTCCAGTGGGCCACCCGTGAGGGTCCCGTTGCCGAGGAGCCCATGCGTTCCGTCCGCTTCAACATCATGGATGTTACCCTCCACGCTGATGCCATTCACCGTGGTGGCGGTCAGATCATCCCCACCGCCAGGCGTGTCCTGTACGCCGCCACCCTCATGGCCGAGCCCGCCCTTCTCGAGCCTGTCTTCCTTGTGGAGATCCAGGTTCCCGAGCAGGCCATGGGTGGTGTCTACGGTGTCCTTACCCGCAGGCGTGGTCACGTCTTCAACGAGGAGCAGCGCCCCGGTACTCCCCTCTTCACCATCAAGGCCTACCTGCCCGTCCTGGAGTCCTTCGGCTTCAACTCCGATCTGCGCCAGGCCACCTCCGGCCAGGCCTTCCCCCAGATGGTCTTCGACCACTGGCAGGTTCTTCCCGGTGGCTCGCCCATCGACGGCACCTCCAAGACTGGCGCGATCGTCCAGGAGATGCGCAAGCGCAAGGGTCTCAAGGTCGAGGTTCCCGGCGTCGAGAACGTAAGTTTTCTCCCTCATATCTTAGTAGGTCTAGATCAATTACTAACTCACCGCCACAGTACTACGACAAGCTCTAAGCGTCTTGATGATATGGATCGGAAAGTACAAAGCCATGTGTCCCTCGAGACACGGCGCATAGACCGGGATTCTGCAGCCATGCCGACCTGTCGGACACAAAGAGGATGTCGACGTTCAGGAAATGGTCAGCAACGATATCAACAAAAAAGGAGAGCTCGGTCGAAACGATCAGCAAGAGGCAGTTTTCATTGACTCGGTCCTCATGACGCGCCTGTAGTTTTGAAGTTAGGAATTGATGACGTTCAGAATGCTTGCCGGGCCGATTGATTGTGATGTATCCATGTTTGCTACGCTCTATTGTGCTTGAGAGCCAAGGCCAGACACTCTGGCGTGGTCAATCCTCATACAAAGACCACTCGTCTGTCTGCTCGAACAATGTAGAATACTGAGGCTCAAGTCGAAAGCCTGTCTCGAGTCTGTTCCTGAAAACCGGAATGGTCTGTGCGTTTATGTGGGTAACCCAGAGCTCCTCTCCACCTAACGCCTTTTCTTCCGCGACCTAAAATTCAATTCTACCTTCTGCTCTCTCCCACAACATCACATATCCACGCCACAACAGCTCCGAATGGCAGCGCACACGGCCGTCAAACTGCCGCTTTCTTGTCTTTTTGGGCAGGTGATGGTGCAGCTGGCGAGATGTTGATTCCCACGGAGGACGCACCTCACTTGAGGGCGTGGTTGCTGCAGAAGCTTCCTGAATTGTTGGTCCGACCCAACCAACCCTGCTGATCGCGATCACGAATTTGCTGACCGTCTTTGTTACTCGCAGCGCGACTGATACCGATACGGACATTCTTGCGGATTACCTGCTGGCGCTCCTGTCCACTTTACAGGAGGTTTCGGACGAGGTTAGGAAGAACATCGAGTCGGAGCTGGCTGACGTGTTGGAGCCGGGTGAGTCCATTTATCGAGCGATCCATCTGACAACAACAAACTAATCGACGTGCCTGCAGAGAAGATCGCTCCCCTCGTTGACGAGGTTCTTCGCAATGTCGAGTTCAAGTCATACCTGCCCGGCGCGCCGCCTCTGCCACCGAAAGGTGCGCGATTGCCGCCGCCACAGAAGACCGAGCCCGAGGTCAAGTATGAGTGGCCCGGAACAGAGTTTCGCGATTGGAAAGATCACAAGAAGCGCTCATACCGCGATGCTGTTGGCGACGATGAGGCTGGCCCCGGTGGCCCCGGCCAATTCGCAGAGGGGCGGGCATACAAACAAGCGAGGAGAGGCGGCGGCTCGTTTCCACAGAGGGGAGGGCACATGCCGCCGCGAAATGGGATGAACGGCCCGCCCACTGGTCCGACTAGCATGTTCAATCCTGCGGCCACGTCATTCGAGCCCAGCTTTGGGGCCGGTTTCGATCCATCCCAAGGGCCCCAGTTCCCTTACGGTCCAACGCCGGGACAAAACTCGAGGCAGAAGCCTTGCCGCGATTACCAGACTAAGGGCTTCTGTACGCGGGGGCATGCTTGCAAGTATGGCCACGGCAACCAGCCAATTTCGATGGGACATGCCGACCCCAGCAACGGTGCTCGCAGCGCCCAAGAAGGTATGCTAGATTTTCCCTTGTTATGCTGTTGTTTCCCCACCACGTATCATGATGACACACTTTTTTTTCAATGTGGGAGCATTCGTGCGATGAAAACCCATTAATTATAAGGTTGACTTCTGAACATACACATGTCTTGCTGCTTCTTTCTCTACACAACACCAATGGCCGAGAATCATCGCTGACATGGCGCAGAACAACTCCAGGAAATGCTGAAGATGATGTTGAGCCAGAATGCGCAGCAGATGCAGGAGATGATGGATGCATTCCATAACAGCGCTCGAGGAGGCGGCCGTGCCGGTAAGGGCGGACGTGGCGGCTCATCAAAACGCGGAAGGCGGCGAGCATCCATCTCTGCGGACGGACCGGTGGATGACCAGTCTCGGAGCACCATCGTCGTTGAAGGCATACCCAAGGATCACCTCAACGAGGAATCCGTCCGAGAATTCTTTGCCGATTTTGGCACTATCACAGAACTCTCTGTCAAGCCGGAAAAGCGGTTGGCGATCATCAAATACGAAGCCTGGAGCAGCGCCAACGCTGCCTACCGTTCTCCCAAGGTCATATTTGACAACCGCTTCGTCAGGGTCTTCTGGCACCGAGAGACAGGGCACCGTGAGGGTGCCACGCATCCCGAAGAGCCAGAGATAGACATGGAAGAATTCATGAAGAAGCAAGAAGAAGCCCAGCGCCGCCACGAAGAGAACATGCAGAAGAAGGCCGAGATAGACAAGGAGCGCGAGGACCTCGAACAGCAGCACCGCGACCTTCTCGCCCGGCAAAGGGAGGTTCGACAGAAGCTCCATGCCAAGCTTAGTGGCACCGAGGGCACTGCCGGCACATCCACCAGCGACGCCCTGCGCGCCCAGCTCGCCGCGCTCGAGGAGGAGGCCATGCTCCTCGGCCTCGATCCCGACGCCGACGACGTGAGCATATACAGCGGGGGTGACTTCCGCGGCCGCGGCCGAGGGCGGGGTCGCGCACGTGGAGGTCGGGGATATTACACCCCCCGTGGCCGTGGACGGGGCGCCTACCGCGGCCGTGACGACATCCACGCCGCGTACGCAAGCTACTCCCTCGACAACCGCCCGCGCGTGGTCGCCATCTCGGGCGCCGACTTCACGGACACGTCCCGCGACGAGGCCCTGCGGCAGCACCTCTTCGGCGTGGGCGAGTTCACCGACATCGAGGCTACGCCGGCCCGGGCTCATGTCACCTTCAAAGACCGGAAGACGGCAGAGAAATTCTTCTACGGTGCCGCGCTCGGCGACAGCGCCATCCCTGGCGTCGAGGGCAAGCTCGAGCTCGCATGGGTGGCTAATAAGTCGCTGCCGCCCGCGCCCGCGCCGGTGACCGTGAAGCAGGAGGAGGAGGACACGACCATGGTTAATGCCCCGGCTGTGGCTCCGGCTTCTGCACCCCCCGCTGGGAGGGACAACAAGTTTGACATGGACTACGAGCAGGCTGAGGAGGGCGAGTGGGGGATTGACTAGGCGCCCATATCCCAGGATGAGGGGCTTGAGGTTCGAGGAGGCGGCATCACAGTGTACGAAAGGGCTTGTATGATTTGACGACCACACGGCGTTGTATAGGCGGACCAGGGCCAGGACAGGACAGGACAGGACAGGACAGGATGGCTCTAGGTAAACAGAGCTGGAAGGAGGCGATAGAGATACCCAAGCATGAACACGCGCATACACATTCAGCATTCCTACAACTGGCAGCTCAGTGACCAACCAAGGCGATTTTTCACATCACAAACACGCACGGCGGCAGAGGAACGAAAGCTGAGAAGGAAGAAAATGCCCCATGTTGAAAATTGAACTCCATGCTCCATAGCCGCTGTCCGGCGGCTTTTGGTTATGGACTCTTCGGTCCTTTTGGGGGGAGGGGTATCGTTGAGATGATATATGATAAGAGGAAGTTGATGCACGCATGCTTGCTTTCCGCCCGATCGGCCGGCCTTTCGCCTGCCGCTCCGTGATTCCGCCTGGAGCCCATAACGCTGAGGGGTTCCGTGGCTCCGTCTTGCCGGCCGCCCTTGTTTCTTGTTGAAAAAACACGGGCCTGTCCCTGGCCGCCGCATGCTCGCCTGCCTGGACGCTTGTATGTCCAGATGCCCCAAAAATTTCCCGTGGTTGAACGCCTTCGTGATGCATCATGATGAGTTGAACATTATGAAGAGAGAAGTGTATGTCTAGATGTCATTAGTTTGCGGCTGCCGCGTGGTTGGCTGCGCCGTTGGTGGCGGGCTCGTTGGCGGCGGGCACAATATCGTCGTATTCCTTGACGGTGAGGCCGTCGAACAGGTCGAAGATCTCTCGCTTCTGGTGGAAGTCGTTGTTGACTACGTTCTGTGTCAGCACAACATGGCGAGATGAGAGTGAAGGAGAGCCAGCTTACCGATGTTGACCAGGTACCAGTCGTTCATGATACGCTCGACAAGAGTCCGGCTGGGGGTACCAGCCTCGAAACAGTGCGCCCAGTCGAGGCCAAGTCTGAAAGCCTCGTCCTTCCAAGCGACGAAGCTGATGCCCTCGACAATGGTCGGCTGCACGATCTCCTTGCCGGGGAAGACACCCCACGTGACGGCGTTGGGCCCGTCGCTGGGGGCGTTGAACTTGAGGTTGCCGTTCTTAGTGACAGCGTAGTAGGTCATGTCAGGGTGCTTGTCGATGCGAGAAATCATCTCGGGGTAGAGATCGGGATGAACCAGGAGTTCGACATAGGACTTCTGGTAGACGTAGCCGTTAGGCGGGCCCCAACCATGCACGGGGTGCGACGACTTGACACCGTCGACAGCCGGCTGAGAGTTGATGGTGATGAGGCCGCGCTTGTTGAGAGCGATCAGGTCCTCGCGGATGGGGTCGGCTTCACTGGTGAGCGGCGCCTCGCTCCAGGGCAGCGAGTCAATCTCATTTTTCAGGTAGCGCACGAACAGGTTGGCGATGTCCTGAACTGACTGCGGCTCGCCCCATTTCTTGCGGTTCTGCTCGTTGCTCCCCGTAAGGCCAATGCCGTAGGCGTCCAGTTCACCGAAGGCAGGAGATCTCGAATCACCCCAGCGGCCGTTGGGGAACTCATCCCAGTCTTGCGTGCGCAAGACGTACGACTTGTTGCGGCCCTTCCAGAAGATGGGGCGCACATCCTCCTCCCTCCTGCCGAAGCCCAACGACTGCTTCCAGGGCAGGGCCTGCTTGAGGGGTCGTTCGTTGGTGGGCATCCAGTCCAGCTCCTCGAGGACCATCCTCGTGGCCTGGGCCAGGTTCATGGTGTAGAAGTGCAGGTGGTGAATGCCTGCCTTGAGAATCTTGCGGCACATGTCGGCGACCAGGACCTTTCCGATGTCCCTCACGGCAACGTCGTCGTTCTTGACAGACTCGAGGGCCGACATGAACTCCTTGGGAACGTTGCAGCCCATGTGCTTCGCGCGGCGGAGGAAGCTGGCGTAGGTGGCGATGGGCATGATGCCGGGAATGATGGGGATGGTGATGCCGCGCTCGCGCACCCTGCCGACCCAGCGGATGAAGTTGTCAGCGTCGTAGAACATCTGGGTGACGATGAAGGTGGCGCCAGCATCGACCTTCTCCTTCAGGTGGTCCAGCAGGAGGTCCTCGTCCTTGTTGTCGTCGCTTCCCTCGGGGTATCCGGCAACGCCAATGTCGAAATGGTCGTTGTACGTCTCACGGATGTGCTTGACGAGATCGCGAGCGTACTGGAACTTGTCGTCCGTGGCCACCCACTTCTCCTTCTCTCTAGGGGGGTCGCCACGCAGGGCAAGGATGTTGGTGCAGCCGGCCTTGTAGGCCCGGCGCAGTGCGTCGTCGACCTTCTCCTGGCCCATATCAGTGCAGGTCAGATGCATGCACGTCTCGAGACCGTAGATGCTCTGGGCTTGGAGGACCATCTCGCAGGTCAGCTCCGCCAGACGCCCGCCGGCACCCCAGGTGATGTCGATGAACTTGGGGCCGAAGTGGTACATGCGCTCCATTCTTTCATAGAGGTTCTGCACGCCCTGGGCGGTCTTCGGGGGGAAGTACTCGAAGGAGAAGGACGGACGGCCGTCCTGCTCGGCGTCGTCGAGCATGCGCTTGATGTGCATGGTGGCGGCGGTGAGGGTGACCCGAGAAGTAGGTTGTTGCTATGGTGGGACGGGGCGTGGTTGAAGGTGGCCACCAGTCGGCGGCTGTTCTGCTGTAGATCGATGTCAGTTCTGGATATGGGAGCCTCGACGGCAGCTGGGTTTGAGGGACATGTTGTGAGACATGGAGGAAGAGCGCCGGTAACGGGGGAGAGGGAATTCCATAAATTTCCAGGGCGTGTGGGTGGGTGGAGGGGCATCTTTGTTTGTGAATCTTCAGGGGGGTTCGTGAATGCGTACCTGACAGCTTGGGGGTCTCCTCCTGGGCAGGTTGGCAGCTCAATGAAGCCTGAGAGGAACTGGAAGCACTTGAAGATGCTCTCTGGAGCTGTATAGGTGGTATTAACAAAAGAAAAAAGAGGGGAGTGACTGATGTCAGGGGAGAGTGGACAAGAGTCGAGCAAGGACGACCGGGGAGGAAATTTGAGCAGCTAGCGGCAACGAAGCCGGAGGAAATGCAGGAGCCCGCCCAGCAGGGGCCCGCCGCTGAGCTGGGTTGGCTAGGTACCAGTTACAGCGTACCGGGCGCTAGAGGTACAGTGGGCTCCGGCGGTGCAAGGTACCCATTTCGGCGTACCTGTGGTTGCAATGCAGCTTCTGTGTGGCTGCCAACGTCTACGGACCCATTAAAACTGTGTTCAACCGATAGCCATTGGCCGGATCCGTCGGGCCCCCACCGGATTGCCCCGCGTTTCCATCGAGAGTGGATGCGTCACTACCTGTACTCAGGTCCCCTTTCTGCCAGCGCGATTGTTCTTCACGGGCTTGACCCCGTTTGCTGGCGGCAGGAGCGGTGTGCCACTGCATACAACGTCTTTTTCCTGCGTTTTGATAGGAGTTGGTCATTCCAAACACTCACAGCGGATGCTGTGCCCGTGTCTTCCGGCTGCATAGGTCTCATTTGAGAGCGTGGGATGTTGCGGCATGGCGCCCAAAAACTGCCCCTCCTTGGAAGATGGAAAGCCAAGGACTTTACGAGGGCCATCATTATTACCCCTCCATCCCCGGCAGAATCAGCCTCACCGCCCACCGGATCGAGCATCTGGTCGTGGGGGCCCTCTCCGCCGAACTCGTCTTGGTGGGAAGTTCCGGTGATTTGAGTGAACCCAGATTAACAACAAGGGCCAATGGAACTCATCGGCAGCTTGAGAGGCCTCTGGAGAGAGATGGAGTCACTGGCCGGGGCACGAGTCGAAGTACCTCCAGATGGCTCGTCTGAGCTTCGTATTCGCCAAAGACAAGCTTCGAGTCGATCAACAATGGACAGTACTGGTGTGAAACTCCAAAAAGGTTGAATTACTTGAGGGAAGTGTTACCTGTCCATTCTCGTGGCGAAAGATCACGCTATCATACAGACTCATATCCAGCTAAGCAGCACTCACTCGCCTCGGCAGTCAAGGAACGTACCCCTGAACCACTTGATCCAGATCCTCGATCTTTCTTGCAGCGGTTGTGATTGGGGCCGCCAACTTGAGGACCTCGGCGCCCCTGGACACCCTCAGCCGGTTACTCTGGCTGACCACGTTCCGGTCGAAAATGAACCACCAGTTCTCGAACAACACCTGTCCGACCTCCCAGTTCGCAGCATCGTACGGGTCGGAGCCCCATATCCTCACCCCCTCCGCGGAATCTTCGAGGTCATACGCGAGGTTGACCAGCGCCATCGGCCCGCGCGCCTCCTCCGGCCTCGATTCAGGGGGGAGGGTGAACACGCTGAGGATCTTGTCCCGCACGCTTGGCCAGGGCAGGAAGTCGATGACAGGGTGGTGCGGGATGAGCACCTGCAATGAGGTCGGTCGCCAATTCTCCGGGAGCAGTTCTGATGGCGTGCCGAGTCCAACGTTGAAGGGCGACTGGGCGGTCATGCTCCACATGTTCCCCGTGAAGCCGAGGCGCGTTGATATCCGCAGGAAGGCACGGAGGATTGTGAGTTCGGGGACCTCGAGGTAGTAGCTGTCCGCGAATTGGTCGGACCCGGCGGAGAGGGCCAGGCTCGCCGGGGAACCCGACGAGCTTGATTGTGTATGTGATGCGTCGCTCGAGCCCGATCCGTTTGTGAGGTAGTATGGGTCAATGAAGCCCGCGTTGTCCGCCGGGAATGCTTCGAGGCCCGTGCCGGCCAGCAAGAAGTTCGGCAGCTGGGCCGATGGTGACGGGGCGCCTGCCATCATGGCCAGAGCATTGCCCTCGAATGCTGTCGATAATGGAGGCCAGTCTGTGCCCATGTCGATATCAAGGTCACCCAAGCAGGGACCATGCAATGGGGCGCCTCCGGCGGGTGATGTGCCCATCGGCTCTGTCGTGCCAGCCGAGCTGGCGCCAGTCGCCGCAGCCTGGGCCACCTCATCCTCAAAAGAGGCTTCCTGATCTCGGCCCGTGTCCTGGCCTTTGCGCTGCTTTCTCCTCCGTTCCCCTGAGTGAGTAACCCCAGGTCAGCTCATTCGTTCGTTCGTGTCATGCACAGGCGCAACGAGCACTTACGGTATCGCCTCTGCGCCAAGACATTCAGCACCCTCTTTCTCTCCGCGGCATCTTGCTCGATGTGTGGCACATCCAGCGGCGCCGGGGCTTTGTACACCCTCTGGCGCGTCTTGGGCCGCGTGTAAGTCGCATTGCAGCTCTGGGCTGCCGAGTCGCTCATAGGGTCATCCGTCATGTTGCGGTTCCACAGGGACAGGGGAGGTGAACGGAAGAGAAGACGAAATAGGACAACCTAGCGGGGTGTTGAAGCGAGGATGACAGGCAAGCATAACTCGAGAACGGAGGGCAGGTGGAGGGGATATTTAAAGTGAGAGGCCCGGTCCTCTTGATCAGGCTTCAGTGTTCAGGTCGTGGTGAACTGCACCAGGAGGAGGACCTGAAGGGGGATCGAGGGTGGGGCTGCCTTACGGTTTGGCATAACGGATGGGGGAGTACATGTGTGGTGGAGGAAATTTGGCGTATACGTGAAGTACCATGATAACAATTATGTGTGGTTTACCCGTCTTACTGTTCAGCTCTGCTCACCTGTCGCAACGACCACTTAAACACGGATGGACTCTTCACTGTTGTATGAGCGGGATGAGCCTGATCCAGATTGCATCTCGTTAGAGTAGTGAACCCTCTCATGAGTCACATGCCGTCTGTGCATGCATGAGGAGTAAAGTAATGTGCAAGTAGGATATACGTAGATAGCAGGCATGCGACTTGATGCAGTGCATCAGACCGAGGAACATGTCATCTTTACCCATAGAGTTCAGACCCGTTTCTCGGGATCATAGCGCTGGAGGGAGTCGAATTTATTTTTTCCAGAAATAAAGGTAACCAAGTGCAAAAGGTCACCGCCCTCCTCAGGCGCAATGTCTTGCGAAGAGAAGGGCGGCGACCAGTGCGGGAGTCGAACCCGCCCCGGTCCCGCGCCGTGAACAGCTCAGTTGGGCTACTAATCTGAGATTTTTACCCCTTAGCCACCGGCGCCGGACCTCTATAACAAATTCCAGAAAACGCGGGGCCATAAGGGTTGTTGTGATCGATGAGGGAGGACGCGTTCTGGCGGTTGGCGGGGTGCGGCGGCCGGTGATTCACCTCAGTTCGCGGGAACGGATCAAGCTCAACCCCCAGCTCTACCTCTTGTAGTAAGAAGGCACTGTAATCAAACGTGTTTATACATTATCACCGAGCCTCAGTCAGGCCCTTGTTGAAATCGCTTGCCAACTGACACATATATGTATACCCAGGGATGCCCCCATCAAGATCTTGCTCATCACAGCATATACCGAAACCTCTCCCCCGCCGTCCGGCTCCTCGGTCCCCGTGCGACTAGCCCCTCCTCTTCTTCCTGCTCCGCCGCCTCCTCCCCGGTCGCGACAGCCCTCGTCCCGAGCTCTGCTCTGTCGAGCCTCCGGTTCAGATMCCCCATGTAAMCCCTTAGGATAACCGCCAGGACCGCAACGAGCACCATGGCACCCGCGCACGCCCACATGCCCGGCGCGTAGTACGGCTTGTCGCGGTCCGGGTACAGCCTCGTCCCCACGAGCGGGCCGCACTGGCCGATCACCTGCAGGAGCGCGAACCCGCCGCCCTGCCTGCTCTCCGAGGGCTGGTTGTTGATGTTCCACGCGATGACGAGGGTGACCACGTTGAAGAAGCCGATGCAGGCCGGGTAGATGGCCGCGTAGCGCAGAGCGGGGCTCAGGTGCAGCGGCTCGGCGAGGGCCAGGGCGGCGTAGCCGAACGCGGACGCGAGCGCGTGCGCGAGGATGAAGGGGCCGCGGGCCCGGGCGCGGTCGGACAGGCGGGCGGTGACGAGGACAAGGACGAAGGCGAGGAGGTAGGGCGGGGCGGCCATGGCCTGGGAGGAGAGGCTGTCGTGGCCCATCTCGGTGAGGATCTTGGGGAGGAAGACGGGCAGGGAGGAGTAGGCGAGGTTGGTGAGGAAGAACATGGTGGCGGTAAGCCAGGCGAGGGGGTCGCGGAAGATGGCGAGGACCTCGCCGCCCTTCAGGCCTGTCGCGGCGGTCTGGTGCCTTGAGGAGGAGGTGGCCACGGACTCGCCCTGTTTGCTGGTACGGTGCTGGGGCTTCTCGTTGCGCAGGCGGAGGCGGGCGACCTTGCGCTCGCGAGGGGTGAGGTACGAGGCCGTCTGGGGCGAGTCGGGGATGACGCGCCATGCGATGAGGGAGACGAGGACGGAGGGGAAGCCCTCGATGAGGAAGAGGAGGCGCCAGGGGGCGATGGGGCTCTGCTGGGCGAGCTTGATGATGACCCATGCCAAGGACGAGGCGAATGTCGTGGCTAGCGGAGCAGCCGATATGAATATGGCCGTCCTGAAAGCCAGCTCGTCCCTCTTGAAGAAGAAGGACAGGTAGAAGGGGATGCCCGTGAAGCCGGCCTCGCCAATGCCCAGCAGGACACGCAGGGCGATGAGCATGGGATACGACACGGACACGGCCTGCAGCGAGGCCGTGACGCCCCATGACAGCACGATCATGGACACGTAGATATGCGCTGGCACGAGCTTGAAGAGGAGGGACATCCACTCGAAGCATATGTAGGAGATGTAGAACGCCGTGAGCGCCCACTCGTACCACCCGTCCCAGGGCGGAGTGCTCTGGAGGTCCTCATCCATGCCGGCGATGCGGGCATTGCCGATATCTGGGGGGCGGGAGACTGTTAGCAAGGAGGTCCAGCCATGTCTTCAAGAGAGGTGCACCCACTCGACCGGTCGAGGAAGCTGAGCATGTACAGCAGCGCGACGAACAAGACCAGGCGGCGGTCGAACTTGCGCACGACCGCATTCTCCTCGTCGGGGGTGTACAACTGGAAGCTCGCGACGGTACTGATACTCCCCCGCCTGTTCTGGGCGGCCGACGCGCCAGTTCTGATCCATCCGTCGCTGTCTTCCTCCTCCTCCCCATCTTCCTCGTCGTGGCGCCCGCGACCGCCGCCAGCCCCTACGCTGTGCATCTCGTATGCCTCTCCTCCGCCAAGCTCTGCCTCCCGCATACGCATGTCCTCTTCCGCGCCGTCGCTGCCATCGTCGAGGTCGAGGTCGCTGTCGAGATTGAACTCGGCCGTCGTCTGAGCGAAAGAGGGCGACGCGTCGCCGGGCTCGAGGCGGCCGGCGGGCATGGGGGCGGCCATTGCTGCCCTGGACGCCCAGGCCGGGGAACGCGCGCGCGCAGTCGGATTGTAGAAGTCAGTCGTCCCGGTCGCTCAGGTCGCGGTCGGCAGTGTCATGCTCGGTGGTTCGTCCGCTGTGGCAGCTCTGTCGCGAGCCTCGGCGAAGCTCCAGGCGGTAGACAAAGGAAGCAAGCAAGCTGTGAGCCGGCCAACAGTCGACGTTAGAGACCCTTTTGGAGCTTCGAGCGCCCCTCTGCAGTGTGTTAATGATAGATAGTTCGGTCAGGCGGTGTCGGACCGGCGTCGACGACTCGACAGAAAGCTGAAGGCTTGGCGGGTCGAGCTTGTGCCGTCGCCAATGACGTCGGACTCGGAAGTATAGCCCCTGTCTCGGCCGCCTGTGGTGTCTCTCCTGGAGACCCCCCGAGTCACCACCACAAAAGGGCTCTGCTGGGTATCATTCTTCACTATTTTCAATCATCATGAGTAGATCGCCGTCTGATTGAGGGCGAGACTGGGAAAGAAAGGCCAGGGACCTCAGACAGACACGGTGCTTGCCCCTTGGCGGGATCTGTTTCTCCAGACCTGACTTCATTACTACACGAGGTGCCATCGTAGACATATTGTACAAGAATTCTCTTCTAGACATGAAAATCGTCCAATCGGTCTTCGCTCATCGTGCCCCGGTACCGCCCTACGACGGCTCGCCTCTCCTGGAGAACAGCCTTCTCAGGCTACCCGTCTTCTGTGGCGGCTTGACGCCCGGGAATTGCTCCTGCAATACCTGCGGATGCGAACCAAGCGGCCCGCCATCCATTGTCGGTGGTCGAGGCCGTGCCATCGAACCCAAACTCGGCTTCCTGAGCACTGGGGGCGGAATCGGCTGTGGCTGCGTCGGCGGTGGGAAAGGCGAGTAAGCCCCCGGCGTCGGTGTCCGCTTCGACGTGCTCGCGCTCCTCTCGCGACCCCCTAGTGGCCGCGTCTCGCCGTTGGCCGGGGGCGCGCGCGGCGTCTCCTGCGAGATGGTACGAGAGTGCTCCTTCACCACCACTTCCGGCTCCCTGGGCACCCTCGCCTCTTCCCTCGCTTGAGGAAGGGGAGCAGGCGGAGGATTTGCGCGAGTGACCCGCGATTCTTCTAGAACCTCTTCATCCACGTACCGTTCCTCGTCGCCGCACACCACGACGTACCACCGAATATCCTCGCCTCGTTGGAGCTGGTCGCGCAGTTTCTCCAGCCACCCGGTCTTCTTCGAGGAGCTCTTCTTGCCGGACAGTTTATTCCTGTAGTCGTCGCTGCTCGGGGCGGCCATTGCTTTCTCTGCGCTTGGCTCCCCGGCCATCCGCTCCTCGTACCGGGCCATCTCCTCCACCACGGAGACATTTAGGTCGACGCGCACGACGTGGTCCGCGACGAACGCATACGGACGGCTGGCGCTCGTAAGATCCGTCGGGTCGTATTCCTCCAGAAGCTTCACCGCGCTCCAATCGTTCACGAGGACATCGTCCTCCTCGGGAGGCACGGTGGGCGGCGGCAGGGCCAGCTCGGCTTCGGTAAGCCCGGGGATGAGGGCATTTTCGGGGGGGTTCCGGCTTGGGTCCCGCTTCCGGGACTTGATCTTTTTTCTCTGTCGGTCCTCGAGGCCGTCGCGGCGCGAATCGGGGAGGAAATCGAAGACGGCGTAGAAGGAGCGCAGGATGGCGTTGGACGACGCGGGTGCGATGATCCACTCGGGGGCGCCCTCGTCAATGTCGTGGACGACAACGAAGACGCGGATGCTGGGCCGGTGCCAGCGGAAGCCGTGGCAGAGGTAGGCTGGCATGGCAAGGGGCGGCGCTCTAGCGCAGCAGATGCGAGGCTGGATGTAGATGGGAACCTGAAGGTCGGATCAATCAGTCTCCCGTGGTGGGAGCCGAAGCATCAGTGAAATCACGAGGTCCAGGCGACGTCGGCAGAAACATGATAGATCATTGACAGGCCGGCAGAGGGAAACAAAGGTGGAGCACGCGGTCAACAGTCACCTTGACGGCAACCTGGGAGAAGGGGTAGAAAAGGGGCAAATCGAGCGCAGGGACTCGTGTTTCCTGAGGAAGAAACAGATGTTGTTGCAGAGCTGCAGGGCACCAAGCTTTTCTTTGACCAGGGTGGTGGTGATGAGGTGAGCTAAAGCTTCATCAGCAGGGGCAGTGAGCCGATTGGGCCCAGCTGACGGCTCAGCGCAGCGGGCACTAACACGAGTCGAGAGTCTGTGTTTGTTCCGCTGAAGCCGCAGACAGACATCGGGGCAGAATATTTGTTTTCTCAATCATCTTCAAAGGCTCGATCTGGATGGAGTCTGGTCGGCGTGGTGTTTCCCGAGGGCGGCCATCTTTTCTGCCATGCCGGACTGCCAGGTTCAGGGTGGAAATCAGGACGACGCAAACGCCAGGACGCCAGGACGGTCAGGGATGGATGCAGATCCAGCTTGGGCAGAGTTCCATGTGTAAGCGCATCTTGCCGCATCTGCATCGATGGTCTTCGGCCGTCCCGTCGTTCAGATACGCTCATCGGTGGATGGGGTGAAGTGCCGATTCCGATGTCGCAATCGCGGGAAGAGACCTGTCATGCTGAACGACACCCCGCAACCATGCAACATTGTTCCGCCTGTGCTTGGTCTTACTTACTGGAGGGGCTGGCTGGTCACCTTGCATGCACCCGGGGTCCTACTCGTACAAGCACGAGACCATCCGGCATATTAGGCAACCTGCGACCCTGAAGCCGCCGAGCAGGCTGTTGCACCTGCAGCGGACGCGACTGCGTTTGTGATCAAGACCGAATTGGGGTTTCGGGCAACCAGCAGGGACTCCAGCCAAGGTTGAGCGAGGCGTGGTGGGAGTCAGACGCTAGACTGGCGGGAATAAGGAGCAGGGACCAGAAAGAAGACCGGGAAACGCTCCGTCGCGGGAGCCTGTGGCCGTTGTTCTGAATCCGAGCAAGATCTACCGAGGTGTCGTCAAGCCCGCGAACGGCACCGCGCTGGCGCAAGCCTCGTCCGCGATGCGGTCCCCTCATGGCGCGAGTCTGCTGGTCGTGTGATGGAATGCCGTACTTTTGAAGCATGGAGGAGGTGAAGTGCATTATTAATATGGTAAGGCAGCCACCACACCCGGAGCCCGCCTGGTTGGTTGACCGGGCGCTGTGATCGCATCTCGCCGGTGCATTGTGGCGCCGGTTGGCCCGTGTCGGGGGTTCTGGCGTTTCTGCCACACTGTAATGAGTGTGTCCTTGTATCGGCCGGCCACCGGCTTTGGCTGTTCTCGTCCTCGTTTGCACTCGGGTTGTGGATGGCTCGCACGGTAGGATGGATGGTGGGATGGATGGCGGTGGACGCAGGGATTCCGGAGGTTCTAGAAGCAAAAGACCGGACCGCACTAGCAACGCGCTGGAAGGTGGCCTTATCGCGCTGCAGTGTCGGAGAAGGCGCGATGGCGTTAAGATGGCCCCGAGATCAGGACCCCACACAGTCTCCACCAAACGGTGACCCGGGCCCCATCTTTCTTGACATGTCGAGTGCGCGCCCTTCATGTCATTCTCCAGATCCTTGCAACCTGCACTCGACCACACCAAAATGCTGGCGCGGGCTGACCTGCACCCGCTGCTTAGCGTCGCCCGAGGACGAAGAATGACTCCGAATCAGCGAGAATTGGATGGACCGAACCCCAGTCTCCCCTTCTCCTCCCGCAGAGACCTTACATCCATCCCAATTGAGGTGAGGAAGGGTCACCGCCTACCGGAGCATCTATCAGACAGAGGGCCCCTACTTGAATCACTTTTTCTGGCTTTCCCAGACCCAATTCCGTATTCTTTCTCCTCTCCATGATCATTCATTGCAAAGGGGACGACGCCTGCATCGGTTCCCCCTTCGTAAAACACCAATTGACAGACTCTCGGTTCGCGGGTGGTCCTTGATCCTCTTATGTGTCTGGCTTCTCGACATTCGCCTGTCACCGAGCCATACTTGACACTCAACAAGCGCGCGCCCTACATGTCCTGAGTCCCGGACCGCCGTATCAGTCAGACCTCCTCCCCTTTTCAGCTTTCGCCCCCGGCCCAGCCCAGTCTTTTGTCAGGGCGCCTTGCTTGTCACTCGTCGCCCTTCGACTTACATACATCTGCAACCATGGCCTCCATCAACGACATGGACGAGTTTGTCAACTGGGACAAGGCCGCTGACTCCCTCGTACCCTCCACCTTGGACAACAGGGCGCTCAAGCCGCAGTCACAGCCCCTTGGTACAAGTGCCGCCATGCCCACCGACCCTGATCTGGACCTGGTCCTCGCCAACGTCGACGATGACGACTTTGGCTTCTGGGCTCTGCAGCACTTCAACGGTGACCAGCCTTCTCAGACACATAACCCCCCAGAGGGCTTCTTCACAGGCTCTGCTCTGCCTACTGCCGCCACCTCGGAGCCTGAGGACATCTCCAGTCAGTTCTTCTGGGTGACTCCCGAGAAGCCCTGTGTCAACTGCCGCCTTGGAGGCTTCTCATGCAAGACCATCCAGGAGGGTCAGTACAAGGGTTACTGCACTTCTTGCGTTGCTCTCAGATGCGAATGCAGCTTCGGTTTCGCTCTTGACGCCACGGGCCACCAGGGACTGACTTTTCCCTCCAACCCCTGGCCCGCCACCGTTGGAGAGCTCCCCAGCCAGCTCCTCATCCCACACGAGGAAGCTGCTCCTCCCACCAGCCTCCTGAGTTCCTCTCTGTCTGAGGCCTCGCAGCAACCAGCCGTATCCTCCTCTGTCGAGAACGCCGCCCCCCAGCCCTTCGGCCACAACAAGAACAGCCCTCCTCCCAAGATTGGTGCCCGATTCTCGAGAGAATCCGTCAAGATCCTCAAGAACTGGCTCTCCTCTCACAGCCGCCATCCTTATCCAAGCGAGGAAGAGAAGGAAATGCTTCAGCGCCAGACCGGCCTCAACAAGACTCAGATCTCCAACTGGCTGGCCAATGCCCGCCGCAGAGGCAAGATCCAGCCCCAGCGGTCGACATCGCCGCACGTCGGCAACACCTGGACAGGGCCCATTGACATTCCTCGACGCCCAGGCACCCCGGCCCTTGAGAGCAACATGCGGAACTTGAACCCGCTGGAGCGTTGGGTCGACTCCCCCCCAGAGAACGAACCTGCCTCCGTTACTGCCATTGCCAGGGCCGTTGCCTCAAACTCGGAGATTTCGTCCGGCCTCAACAGCCCGTACAGCTTTGCATTCACCGACGACGGCTCCGGACGCTCGCAGTGCAACGCGTCTTCGGCGAGCAGTGTAGGCACCTCGAGCGGAGGCTCGTTTGCCTCGGCATACTCCCACGCTTCTCGCGGATCCTTCGGATCTTTCGGTTCAATGAACCAGCGGGGTCGTCGCCGAAGGAGGAGGGCCGCCCCCAAGAGGGAAGAAAAGACGTCGTTGACGGCGCCACTCAAGACTTTCCAGTGTACTTTCTGCACCGAGACCTTCAGGACCAAGCATGACTGGCAGAGGCACGAGAAGTCCCTCCACCTTTCCCTCGAAAGATGGGTCTGCGCCCCTGACGGACCCCGAGTCCTCAACGCCCAGACGAACCAGATCTGCTGCGTTTTCTGCGGCCAAGTTGAGCCCGACGATGCCCACATCGAGAGCCATAACCACTCTGCCTGCCTGGAGAAGTCCCTCGACGTGAGGACCTTCTATCGCAAAGATCACCTGAACCAGCACCTGCGACTCGTCCACAACGTCAAGTTCCTTGACTGGTCAATGAAGGCTTGGAAGGTCGCCTCCCCCGAGATTCGGTCGAGGTGCGGTTTCTGTGGCATCGTGATGGATAGTTGGTCGATTCGTGTGGACCACCTGGCTGAGCATTTCAAGACGGGTAACACCATGGCTGACTGGAAGGGTGACTGGGGTTTCGATGCACCTGTGCTCGACATGCTTGAGAACTATATCCCACCATGTATGCACCCCCTACAGTACCCCGTGGACCAGTTGGTGGCACAGTCTGACTTTTGATGGTGTCAAATAGATCTCATTGAGAATGAACGAAACTCGCCCTTCCCGTACATTGCAAGCGGAGCACCGGCTGAGACCCCCCGAAGCGCTTACGAGCTGATCAAGCTGGAGCTGGCCTACTTCTTGGTCAACCATGGAGACAAGAGTGACAGCCCTCCCACCGATGAGGAGGTGCGGCGCGAGGCCTGTCGTATCATTTTCGCCTCTGAGGCCCTGTCTCTCCAAGGCATCTCGGCCCAGTTCTCCTGGCTGCGTGACCTTCTCATGGCTTCTGACGAGGTCGCACGCGCCGCCAAGTTCGGTCCCCTTCGATCCGGTATCGAAAACAGACTTTCCATCCTCAAGATTAACGGCAAGGACAATCTGTTCGAGCAGTGCCCGCTTGAGCAGCATCTCCATGAGTACGTCCGGACCAAGATTCTCCTAGGACTCACCGCCATGGATGATGAGCTCCAAGAAGAGGCTTGCCGCATCGTCGGACGCATCGAGGAAGTGTCCACCACCCCGTCTGACTTCCTTGCCAACTGGCTGGTGAGACTCATTACCTCGTCGACCAGCTGGCTCGCCAACTTCCGCCAGCGTGCTCATCTCCCAAGGACGGAAGACATGATGGACTTCGACTCCCGACCTACGGACCCGAACAAGATCGATTCCACTATTCACAACTACAGCAGGCTGGAGCGCTCACTCGGGGAGTACATGGACGCACAGCGGGACAAGGGCATCGAGCCAACCGACAGCGATCTACAGCGCCAGGCTCGTATCATCATCTACGAGTTCGACGACGGCTGGAATCAGACGGCCGCCGACAACATGGAATGGCTGACAGCCTTCAAGCAGCGCCACGCCCTGTCCTCCCAGGCCGTGAGCAGTGTTACGACAGCTGCCGCCTCGCCAACTGCGATGGAAGGCACCCAGCGGCAGCAGCTCGAGACTATCGCTCGGACTCAGTTCAAGCCCATGAAGGGCTCTTGTCAGGTAGCGCCCCCAACAGCGGCCGAGAACTTCCTGGAAAACGCCCCAGGCCAGCCGATCAGGGTTGGAAACTATTTTGTCAACGATGCAAACTGCTATCGGCGACTAGCGCGCGAGCTGACCCGTTTCGTCAATTCCACCATGTCGCCCAACAACCCTAACAGCCATGTGCCCACGGATGCTGAGCTCCAGCATCAGGCTCGGTGGATTCTATATGATGAGTAGGTCACCCTGCTCTTTGTCTAAACCTCTGACCGCTCGCTAACTCGTTTCTAGTGACGACCCGTGGAACCAAACTGCAGCCGACAATGCTGAGTGGCTCCAGCGCTTCAAGCGCGACATAGGAATTCTCCCACCCGGTCCCGGTCTCAGCCTGGCCGCAGACCAGTGGAACATCTCCCAAGGCGGCACTGGCTTTGCGCCTCCGTACGCCTTCCCCGGCAAGAACCTCGTGGCAGCATCAACCGTCACGCCCGCATCCACAGCAGCCGGCACGAACGCCACGTCTGCCGCCACCGCCTCCACGGGACTCACCAACCCGACCACCGCCAGTCCTAACAGCCCGCACTCGGACAAGGTCGAGATCTACCTGCGCGAAAACTCGCAGCCCTTCGAGACGAACCAGGCCGCCATCGACAAGTACGTCGAGACCTTGGCGACGCGGTACCCCCGCCCCGCCACCGTCTTCTGCTCCCGCGAGCTCGAGTCCGGTCTCGTCGCCTACGTCAAGGAGGACATCGCCCGCGGCGCCGGCTTCCCGTCCGACGAGGCCCTCCGCGCCCGCGCCCGCGCCATCCTCGGCTACGAGAACACCTCCGCCGACGACCCCGTTCTGCTCAGCAAATTCAAGATGTGGGTCATGTCCCAGCAGGGCCAGCTGGAAGAGCCCCAGCCCTGGCAGCAGCCGATCGCTGCGCCGTCTGTCCTCCCCAGCGACATGAAGATGGACCTCACAGACGCCGAGATGGACAGGATCTTGGCCGACATGAACGTCGACATGTGCCCCACCGTCTCGACGCCGGGCCGCCTGGCTTAATCCTGCGTCTGGGGATTGCCGGTGATCAAGGAAGAGAAGGACGACGTTGAAAAGTAAGAAAAGTTGTGTATTTGTGAAAGGACTATTTACCATGCTCTGTGTTCATGTTATGGAGCTTTTTGATTTCGCATTTGTTGCGGGGGACGGGGATCTCTACTCTGGACATGGGAAGACGAGACGGCGATGATACCACGGACGATGACGGCGATGTATGAGTTAGACTTGCAATCAATCTGATATTCTCACTCTTCAACCATGCTCGTGCACTCCCCATATTCTTTTTAATGGTCTGTGATAACCCTGCTCCACCTCACCCAACTTGCTGAAGTAATGGCCTGGCGGGAGTGCTGTTCAATACTGTCGCTGTTGTCCTGAGCTACACCCAAGGCGTGTCCCTTCGCCGCCAGCTTCTGGTAGACCTCATGCTGAAGCGGCTCCACTTTCGATTCAGAGCCTGTAGGCTCATTCGATGCCCGAGTTTTCGTCCTCTTTGACGGGTGATCGGAGGCATACCGTCCAGTGTGTCTACCGACATTGTGGACGAGGAAGCGTTTCCGTCCAGAGAGCTTACCATGGCGAGCATACTGCGGGCCCGAAACAGCGGCGCATTCCGCTTGGTGCATCTGCGCCTTGCCGCTCGGTTGGCATGAACGCTTGAGCTTCGGGGCGGAATGAGTGGGTGCTGAGGAGGAAATGTCGAGGTCCTATCATGGTAGAGATGGGTGTCTACCCATCTGATAACACGCTTGCGGCGTACGTATAGGGCTATGCGTGCCCTGCGGAAATACTGTGTTGGTTTGCGTCTTAGCCAGAGAGGAAGCTTCGGGCACGACTTTTGCTTCGGAGGATGCTTGTTCTCTCCGCAATCTGGTGCCAGGCCCAGCCCGATTGCCTCGTTTGGCAAATTCTCCCGTGGGGGCAAACGAATCACTGAGGCATTAGATGACCGGTCGGAGGTGCTTTCCAATGGATTTGTCTCGGTGGGACGTTGGGCCCTGACGGGCTTTAAGCTGACGCCAGTGGTGTCCGTCGCGGTGGTCACCTCACTCAGGTGGGCGCCAGCTTGTGGCAAAGGGGCTCTCTGTGGAAGGCGGCCGTCTTGGCAGGTTCTGTAGGAGCTGAAGCCTGAATGAACTCTCGAGGGAGGTACGATGATCTCCCGGGGGAGGGAATCGAGCTGTTGCTCCCAGGCAGTGGCCACCTCTGCGGCCTCTTCGACGGCCTCCTGGTTGCTGCTGTTGTGGCTCGACTGGCGCTTGGAGGGTATGTTCGAGGATGATGACATCGATCTCAAGTCCGTGAGTCTATTGGTGCCCCTCTGATACCTACGAATTGTGCTTAGATCAAGACTTTCCTGTCTCCTAGGCTCCGGGGACGAGTTGTGGGATCCAGTACGCCTGAACCCTTCGGAGCCGTAAGAGGACGAAGAAGTCTGAGAACGTCGGGCCGCAGATGTTCCAGAGTTTCGGGTTGTTGAAGGATCAATATTGGTTTCAGAGATGCTCCGATACTTCCGAAGCACGTCCTCATCGGTGTACATCTTCAGAGGCGGCGAGGGTGTGCGATCTTCGCTGTCAAGAAAGTAGTCGAGGTCCAGGTCGGAAGTATGGCCTTCGGACTTGAACCACGATATTTGATGCGAAGGTAACAGGGCGCCGGTACGAAGGGCCATACCGGAACCCTTTGACCATTTGCTCTTGTTTGCATGCTCCCTGGCCGCGGCTAGCGACTTCCGGTCCAGACGTCGAGGCAGGCGATTCTCCTTGTTGTTCTGGGGAGGAATGTTCTCGTCGAACATGGCTGAGAGCTTGACACGGACATTCTCACCGACAATGGCAGCTTTTTGGGCATCGGTGGGCGGCTTTGGCTGGGTGTTGCTCCTGTCCTAGAGGCTGGCCAGCAGAGGAGCTCGCTTCATGGCTGGCTTCTTGAAAGGGTCCGAGGAGAGGGACTTGCTTTTGGCGATGAGGTCGGCGGGAATGGCATTCATGGTCTTTGGACCGGAAAAGGAAGAGTGAGTGAGCATGCTGGGTATCTCTGTGGTATTTGAGGACGAAGCTGGTCAAGTGCAGAACTTCGTTGGCAGCGGGGGCACTTTTGCTGATGACGGGGTACAAGATGATGTTTTGGGATGGATTTCCATCGAGGTCGATTCGAAGGATGAAGTGGCTGGACGAGAGAAAGACTGGACCATCCATGCCCATGGGTTGTTCTTTCCATGTCAACTCTGGGAGAAGAGACACGGAAGTTGCAACGGAGGGAGTGGGTCGACCAAGAGGGTCGCAGAACGGCCGCTCGGGCTCGGGACGATAACGTCGACCAGACTTCAGATCCAGCCTCAGCTTATTGAGATTACCTCTCTCTCAACCTCGGAGAATTGAGATGGCTTCTTCCTCAACCAGGAGCAATTCTAAGGACTGCCTATCTTGACGGTAGCGCCACTGGACCGGCCATGCTCTCACCGGGATGGCACGTCGTCGGCCTCGGCGTGCACGGGCCACATCCTCATGTCCCTGAAATGCGGACCTCGGCTCCCCTCAAGCGCCGACCTCCCACTATTCACCTCCACCATGCCCGCCCGCTCGACCGTATAAGTCATGAACAAGAAATGCTGAGTTACTCATTGCCACGCATCCAAATTCGGCCTCTCACTCGAGCTGCTCATGCACGTCACTCAATCTCAACAGCAGCTAGACGGTTTTTCTCATCGACTTGCCCAGGCTTCACCTCGGCATCCTTCGCCATGAAGTCCGAAAACCTGGACGTAAAGCACTTCGCTGCCATCCCCTGGTGCGCCGCTCACCTCTCGGAGCCCAACATCGTCCGCGAGACGGCAAGCTCCCGCTTTCTCAAGCCCAGCGGCGAGGACATCCTCTTCGCCACCACCCTCAACACCCCGGAGACAATCACCGCCTTCTTGGTGCTGTACAAGCTGCCCCCGCCACCGCCAGAAGGAGCACCCCCCAGGCGTATCGACGAGCTCAAGTTCCTCATAACCCTCGGCAAAAGGGTAGGCGGCTACCCTGACGTGTGCCATGGCGGCATCGTCATGACCATCCTCGACGAGGCGCTGGGTCTGCTCTTCCCCACCAACAAGGACAGGGGCGCCATTCCGGAGACGTCGTACATGACGGCGTATCTGAACACGACGTTCTCAAGACCCGTGGTTGTCCCGGCGACATATCTCTGCAGGGCGAAGATCGACAAGATTGAGGGCAGAAAATATTACATGACCGGCACGATGGAAGACGGGGAGGGCCACGTGATGGCCAAGGCTGACGCTTTGTACATCGAGATCAGGGAAAAGTTATGAAGCGCTACGAGATCCAGGCGCAAGGAAAGTGTCGTGCTGAAATTAGACGATCCTAAATAGAGTGCACAGAATCTAGAGGAACAGTCAGGTGTACATCAATCATTGCAAGGTGAAGCTCGAGTCACAAATGGAGCTCGGTCTGCCCGTCGCTTACTGCCTCTCTCAGTTAGAATGGAGACCTCACGAAGACCCGGGAGATTCAGACTATGTGTTCGGATTAGGGCAAAGAAGAACAGTTCCTCCTCCTATAGGCAACCCTTTGGGTCAAATCACCCCCCAAAACAGCCTCGATGAAATCCCATACAACCCGCCTCAGCACGCCGTCGCGTGCTCCTGCAGATCTCCCCTCCCAGTCCCCTTGCCCTCCTCGCCCTTGCAGTCACAGCCATGCGCCTCCTTGTAAGCCTTCACGCTCTCCATCTCCTCCAGCATACTGAGGGCCTTCTTCGCAGCCGCGATCTTCGCATACCGCCCGCTCTCAGACTTGGCATGGACGAGCACCTTCCCGTGCACCATGAAGCCGCAGACAACCTGCGTGGCGCTCACAGCGCGCGCCCCGGCCTCCTCCACGGTGGCGGGGATCTCGCTCACAAGAAGTCTCCAGTCCCGGCACCCGTACGTATTATGCATCTTGTGGCCGAGACAGGTGACGGGGTGCTTGCTGGCGAAGGAGTCGTATAGCGCCATGTCCGTGAAGAACGGCCGGATGTGCTGCTCGAAGAACTTCTGCACCTGGCTGTAGTCATACTTGGAATCGACGAAGATAGCACCGATGTATGCCTCGACCACGTCCGCCAGGAACTTGGGCGGCTGGGGGACGTTGAGCCAGTAGTTCTGGGCAAAGACGCCGGTTTTGGCCGCTTCCTCGGCGGCCTCCTCACGCGCCAAGGTCAGGCCCGCTACATAGTCCTTGAGCTGGTTCGTCATGTCGCTGTTGAAGTGGAGGATGCGCTTGGAGAAACCGAGGTTGACGCAGAGGCTGCTCAGGAAGTGGTTCGAGACCATCGCCATTTTGTGCTCCGTGAGCCACTGGGGATCGGCTTGCGGGAACCTCTTGAAGAGGAAGTCGACACAAACCATGTCTAGGAGAGCATCGCCCAGGAACTCGAGTCTCTGGTAGTGAGGAATATTCTCGTACTGCCTGGGGTACGATGGATGCTTGAAGGCGCTCCGCAGAAGGGTGGGCGAGTTGAAGCGGTAGCCCATCTGTTGTTCAATCTGGTAGGCCATCTCGAGCTGCATCGGGGTGGGCTCGGCTGACTGCCAGGCGGGCATGCTGAAGGCGGCGTAGTACTCACCGTAGGAAGTCATCTTGTGCTTCTTGTTCTTCACGACGGCAGTCACGGCTCGTATAGCCATGTCAAAGTTGCCATCGTCAGCAAAGGAGAGATACGATGCGCCGATGACGGCCTCGCAGACATCGGCAATCGACTTGTCCGACAGCGAATGCGTGGCAACAGTCCGTGGAGCTTTGCCGCGCATGAGCTTGAGGCCTTCAGGGTACCAGGTGCGGCGGTCGAATTGCTTCGATCGAACGTACTCTTGAAGATCCTTCTTGAGAGCGACGTTGAACAGATTCTGGTTGCAGACGAGGAGCATGCGCTCAACGTGGTAGTCAAATTCATTGCCCTCCGGAACCTGTGTGAAGATAGAGATTGTCGTCGCCATCTTGAGGAAGCAGTCGCCCAGGAACTCCAATCGCTCGTAATTGTTGCCCATGCCTGCCTGGAAGTTGATTTTTTCTTCATCGTGCTCGTCCGAGTTGTCAGAGTCTTTGGTCATTGCCTCAAGCGCGAGATCCGGTCTGATCTCCAAGCCAAGGAGCTCGCAGGCGTCGAGAGCCGTCAGCGTGGCTTCGATGCGATGAATCATAGCCGGAAAGCAGAGGGCCATCGCGGCGGCTTCGACAGAGATGGTCGATATCTTGAGAGGCTCGAGAATCACAAAGCAAGTCTTCGATTGCTCGGCCCCATCATCCTGAGCCTCATCAAGAAGGTTTCGCCTCAAAGACGCAACCTCTGCTTCATAAACAGGCTGGTCTTGATCCCACTGTCGCTTTTGACGACTAGCAGCCCACAGACTGCTGCTGTATTCTTGAATGGTATGCTCGAGGTCCTTCCACAGACGGAACCCTGGCTCGGGAACCCCGTCTGGGACGGGATCAGATGGCTTCAGACCCGGACAGTGGCCGAGCAAGAAGAGTTTGCGAGCGCCTGATGTTGGATCGACAACAAACTTGTCCTTGTAGAAATCCATCGGAAGATCATCGGTCAATGTGACATACACCTGGTCGGCGGTGTCACGCAGATGGTCCCAGTCAATCAATGTGTCGGGCCTGTCAACGTCGGAGAAGGGATGATCATGTGAGCAGCTTGCAGGAGCGAGGAAGTAGGGCATACTGGCAATTTCTGCCTCGAACTCCTTGCTGAAGACGTCTTTGAAGATCTTCAGGGTGTACACCTTGAGTGCTTGGCTGTCTATGTCGCTCAGATCAATGTGCCCCTTGAAGACGACGGGGCGTACGAGAGACTTCTGACCAGCGCCGAAGAAGAGGGGGATCTCCGGAAGGTCGGGCAGACATTTGCGAGTCAGAAAAACCAGAGGCCTAGTTGGACGTCCAATGGCACTGGGGGTCTCCAACCTGAGCACGGTGGCACAGAGGCGGGATGTCGAGCCAAGACGGCTCCAGATGCCTGGCTTCAGGCGCATCTTGTACTCCTCGGCCTTCTTCGAGCTGATAGCCAGGCGAGCATTGCGCATGGCCGGCAGCTTCTTGCATGTGAAGGGCTGGAGGTGGTCGTCAACGTGCTTCTTCTTGATGAGCTCCATGCAGAGCACAAAAGCAGCCGAGCACCGAGCGTCCACTTTGCTGTCCTGGGGCGAGCCTATGGCGCCAGAGACAGGGGACCTGGACGGCAGCTGAACCTCGCAGATGAACTTGCCATCGACGCTGCTTACAAGGTACGTTGGGGCCAGGAGCTCGTCGTCGGTTTGGAGTGACGCCGTGAAGGTGGCGAGGACAACCAGGCTTCCCGCCCAAGTCAGCCTTGCCCCCGAGGACGGAATGGTGTAGAAGCTGTGATGGCGCTCGGAGTGCTCAACGGCCGCCTCGGGATCCCAGCCCAGGACTTTGCGATTATCAGGTAGAGCCTGGCAGAAGTCACGAATGACGGCGAGGTCATTGGTGGTCTGAATTGCCAGCCTGGTCTCTCTGCCGTTGCCGCTTTCCGTCAGACAGATATACACCGACTTCATGTGGCGGGCACGACCCCTGGACTGAATGTACTGGATGACCGAGTCAAAGAGATCGAATCGAATCACAATGTTGCAATCCGGAATGTCGATGCCCTCCTCTGCGACGGACGTGGCGATGAGACAGTTGTAGTCGCCGCGCTTGAACTTGGCAATGGTCATGAGTTGATCTCGGTACGACATGGGAAGGGCGACGAGATCTGCCTGACCTCCAACCAAAGGGGCGGCCTTGAGGTACTTGGGTCTGAGTTCGGTCTTCTGGAGCAGGTCTGCCAGAATCATGGCGGTGTTCCGCTGTTTGACGAAGACGATGCATTTGTGATCGGTAGGGCTGTCGTAGCGGAGACTAAGCTGAGAGAGCAGGCATAAGACCTTGGTCGACAGGGCGTTGGGATGCCGAGCTATTTTCTTGAAGACATGCTTCCGCATGATCTGGTGAAGCTCGTGCACTGAGGCTGAGGATCTGCTACCGGAGGTCTCGTATAGAAACTCACGATCCGACCGGGCTGCCAGCTTGGAGATCATGTCGTCTGTCAGAAGAAGCTTCCAGTATCGATCGGAACACCAGGCGCCAAGCTGATGGGCCGCATACTGGGAGAAGAGGAGATACTTGGAAAAGACAGTATTCCCCTTGACGTGGTTCAAGATCTTCATGTGCAGCGTCGTCACAAAGGGCTCTTCAAGCCTCTCATACCGACAATACTGCTCGACGACCTCACGGTGGACCTGCTTGAACGAGGCAGACTCCTCTGGAATTGTTGCGATCTCAGCATGCATCAAACCTTCCAGCTGCTGGGCAGCCACGGTGGGATCAGTGTTGGCATCGACCGGGGAAGCAGTCATGCCGAAGATCTTTGGCCTCCTGGCCACATCTTTGAGAGGGATATAGAAGTCCTTGATGATCCTGGCGTAAGGATGCTTGCCCTTGCAGTGATGAGCTTCGTCGAAGACCAGCAGGTTGATCTGATCAATGCGGATGTAGGCCTTGTACAGGCAAGTCTGGAGGATCGCGGCCGTGCAGACGATGGCCATGTTGTCCTTGAACTTTTTCTGCCAAAAGTCCTTGTTCCAGGACGAATCAACCATCTCGCCACAGATACAGTCGATGGGGAATTCGAGGTTGCAGTCTAGGACGGCATGCTGCTGCATGGCGAGGGCGACCTTGTCGACGAGGAAGAAGGAAACACGGTTTGGCTTGCCTTCATGGCGGCTCTGAATCTCTTGCTGGAGGACATGGCGCATGAGCATGGCGGCAATCAAGGTCTTGCCGGACGCGGTGGGAAGGACGGCGATGATGTTCTTCTCTTTGGCCCTCTCGAACAGCTCAATCTGATACTCGCGGGGACTCTGAATGATCTTTCGGCTCTCGCTCTCCTTGACCATGTTCGCGACGGACATGTACTTTGGATCCTGCGCTGGCCCTTTGCCTTCACGTATGACCTCCTGCTGGTTGAGCTGGATCCAGTCCTGAAAAGCGGCATGGTCTGCGCGCTTCTTCTGGGAGATCTTGCGAGGATGGTGGTCGGGGTGAATGATGAGCTTATTCTCTTCGTTCCCATCGTCGCCAGAGTCGCCATCGCCGTCTTGGTGGTCGAGGATGTTTCCGTTGGTTGACTCCTGGACCGGGCTGTCCTCGCCTCGGACCAAACCCGGCTTATCGGCGACCATCTTCATATTGTGTCCGGTCATGAGGCTGCCAGAGTCGGCCTTCTGAAGGTCGAAGGGTAAAAGGCTGAAGTCAGGTCAAGCCCCGAGACGGACTTGAGATTGACGGTACGGTGCCTGAGTGCCCTGGCAGATGAGTGATCTGAAGTTGAGGTTGTTGCCCGGAAGAGACGAAGAAAGGTAGAAGGAAGCCAACGTAGAGTTGTCCGGCGAAAAGAAAGGATGAGGTTGGCGTTGAGTGGAGTGATCCTGGAAAGGAATCAATTTATATTCTCGGCGCGGACAGTCACTTGATGCTGACAGCCAAACTGAGGAAAGAGCGTGCAGCACGTAAAGGGGAAAGAAGAGGATCAAACCGGAACTTCCCCAAGACGAAACTCGGCCGTCGTAGGAAACAATTTGAAGGACAAGGAATTTGTGAGAATGGAAGGCACTATGGCTAGTATTTTATGTTATCCATGGATCTTTTTTGCAGTTTCGGCCCTCCGGTCATGCTGGCAGCCGAGGGAGCCGTGCAAACGGACAAGCTTCACCTTCACCTAGCTCAGATGCCCAAGAAGGTATCTAGTTAGTCACCACCCGGATGAGAAGCAGCTGACTGGACATATCCTAAACTCAGTGTAGAATCCAATATCGCTCGAACATTGTTGTTCCTGGGCATTTTTCTGGTTGCCTTACAGAGAGACGGGGATGCGGACGCCGTTGGAAGTTCATGGTACACAAGTCGGAGCAATTCAGGGGCTGCCAGGTCTTCGGGATCAATCATGGACCTCCGTACGGACCACGGATAAGGCGTTATCGAACCCCTGAGCTTGCCGTCTCCACCGCGGGGTACCAGCTCCCAAGTCCCCAAGTACCTTACTTTTCTATCCCAACTTCTAAGCTCTTCCATTTCGAGGGAGTCCGCCACCTCTCCGGAATATCAACAGCCGGATTTTAGTGCCTCTTGCGTCACAGATTTTACCTTCTTCCACGTCAAACATAATCAAACCCGTTGCTTGCTACAAACCGCCCATTCCACGCCCAACGACCGCCGGCCAGCCGCCCCTGGCAGACGCACGCACACCATGGCAGACGACCGCGAACCTCGGACGCTCAAACAAATCTACGAACGCGCCGAGCTGCTTCGGCGCGCAGTTGAGGCCTCGTCCCCCCCGCAAAACCCATCCTACGCCGACGACGTCCGCGCCGCCATCACAGCCTACAAGTCCACCATCGACGCCGTCGCCCGCGTCGCCCTCTTCTCCCCCAACGAGTCCCTCGAGGACGTCGCTACCTCCGACCTCCCCTACCTCCTTCCCAACGCCCGCCTCGCCGAACTACACCAGAAACTGCCCACCGCAAACCCCCACGACCGCAAGTCCGTCCTCTCCGACGCCCGCGAGGCCCATGAGCGCTTCCTCGGCCTCCTCGAGAGCTACGACGCCCTCGGCCCCCCAGCCCACAAGACCCTCTACGCCCGCTACACCGACGATCCCTCCGCCTTCAGCACCCTCGGCCCCGCGGGCGCCGACCCCGCGCGACGCCGCGACGCCAAAATCGCAAACTTCAAGGCCGAGAAGGTCCTCAAGGACCGCCTCGAGACCCTCCGCCGCAACCCCCGCTACCAGCTCAGCGAGGACGGCGAGGGCCCCGACGACGAGCTCGTCCGGGAGCTGTACCTCGCCCAGCTCGCCTACGAGGCCTACATGGCCTTCCAGGCCCTCGAGGGAATCAACCGCGAGACCGAGGTGCTGAACCAGGCCGACGCCATGCGGCCATTCCTGCCCCAGAGGGACAGCGGCGTCGAGAGCGACGCGCGCCGCCGGCGGGAGAGCCGCGACGAGTCCGGGGACGGGTACACCGAGCGCCTCGAGCCGCGGCGGCTGCAGAGCCTGCTGGGCCAGGGGGGACCGATCTTGTCGCGGGAAGGCCGGCCGCTACAGCCTTTCACGCTCGTCGGGAACCGGCAGGACGTCGCTGCCGGGGTGTTCCGGCCGGGTCACAACCTGCCCACCATGAGCGTGGACGAGTACCTGGAAGAGGAGCGGAGGCGGGGCGGCATCATCGAGGGGGGCGGCGAGGCGAGCTACCACCGCCCCGAGCCGAACGAGGACGACTTTGAGAAGGCGGACGAGGAGACGTACAAGGCCAGGGCGTGGGACGAGTTCACCGAGGCGAACCCCAAGGGAGCCGGGAATACGCTCAATAGGGGCTAGGCGAGGCTGCGAGCGTTGAAAGACAAACCATTCTGTTTCAATATCGGTACATGATGAGTTCATTGGGGCGAGCATGCATTGCGTCTGACATGGGAAAACGGCTAGAAAGGGGTGTTGGCAGGGGCGGATACCCAAGAACGGGAACATGAAGAGGAGGGAGGGCATTTGGCGTTCCGGCTTCACTGGGACATACCTGGGTAGTAATTAACAACTGACCGACTGACCTGGAACCTCCACGAGCGCAGCTCCAGCTCAGCACCTCTCAACCATCCGACTTCCGGGCATTCTCCTTATCCATACTGTCGAACTCTACGCGGGCATGAGGGTCACAGAATACATGGCCGGTCCAGCTATGTTGCCGCCGTCCAGATACGATGCCCTTGGGTTCTCTCTAATTGAGTGAGAGGATATCTCGATCTTCCATCACGACGAGCATTATCAGCAAGCCACCCGTAACTCCTCCACCCCAGCTATCATACTCTGGTCCTGCAAAAAATGAATATTTGTGACAAAAGACAAAAGAAAAACATACAACACCGGGTATTCGCTGGTCGTCACCGACCCAACTACTAATCCAGCCCTCGCCAGTTTATCTAGGGCAGAGCGGACGGGATGCCGAGTTCTCTGCCGGGTATGGTCGTATGTGCTAGGACGAGGATTTGGAAGGGTTTATAATGGACAAATATGAGGAGGCTTCCTCACAGCTCTGGACGCTCCCTCTGAAGTCTGCTGGTCGACATGGCCGTTCCAAGGGCGGCCATCCTTTCTGTAGCCCTCATAGAGGCTGATGAGCTGGAACGAATTCGTATAAAGCAATGGATTTTCGTCTACTCGTGACTCATGAAAACTCCCATAGAGAATAACAGTCGGTCCTTTCGTCCAGCAGCATTTGCTTGCTTCATTACCCAGTCATAGTATCAAGATCAGAACCGGAACGCCTGTCAGCCCCTCAGACGATGACCATGTCGTCGTCGTCGCTTTCATCGGGCTTGCTCCCGCTCGCAGCCTCCTTTTTGTTCTTGTTCTCCTCCGTCTTGGCCTGGTCGCCGCCATTGTTAGACTCAACAGGGGCATCAGTCATGTCTTCGTCGCGGTTCGCCTCGGTCCAGTCGATGGCAGACAGGGTATCGTCCGAGTCGTCCGAGTCGTTCTCCCACTCGCACACGTCGCTGCCCTCCCAGTCCTCCTGCTTGTCATCGTCCTTTCGGGACCCGGAGAATCGGCCGTCGTCCATTACCATCTTCTCCAGCGCGGAAGACACGCTCTGGTTGTCGGCGGGGACCTCGAACTGGGCGTTGCGGTACGAGCCGCTGCTCTCGGTGAAGGTCTCGGAGTGGATGGAGACGCTGTCCGTGAGGACCCTCTGCCGGTTGTAGGCCGTGGACGCGCTGCTGTCTTGCGCGTCCATGCTGGCCGGGCCGACGGTGCTCTGGATATCCATGTCCCTGAGGTCGGAAGAGATGGACGCAGCAGTGCTGGACGCGTCGGAGGCGGCGGAGTAGCCGGTGTGGTAGGACGGGCCGGGGCCGGAGGGACCCAGAAGGGCGGGAGGCGGGATGCTTTCCTCGATGAAGACGCCCCCGGTGCCGTCGTCGTTACCGCCAGCCCAGAGTGGGAGGTACTTCAGCTCCTGGTCGTCGAGGTTGAGGAGAAGGTGGCGGCTGATGGTTAGGGAGGGCGAGATGCCGCCGTGCGACCACTGCGTGAGGATGAGGGGGGTCAACTTGGAAGTGAGCTGAGTGTCGAACTGGAACATATCGAAGCAGGTTTGCTGCTTCCGGGCCTCCTGCCAGATGGGGTTATCAACGATCAGATCGTTGTCATTCAGCTGCAGAAGCGTGAAGTTCTTGTTGAAGTCGTTACAGATCACCTGGAAGTTGAAGTTGCCGGTCGCGGCTCGGCAGCTCGGCGGGAGGAACGGGCCCTCCTGCCATCGTTTGGTGAAGTTCTCATAAAAGGGGGATAGAAGCAGCCTCTGGACCTGGTTGAGGGTGCCGAAAATGTTCTCGAAGGGCGTGAAGTCGTGGGCATCGACATACAGGGCGCGGTCGTCGTCGAAACTCGTCTGGCCCTGGTCGGTGACGACGTGTTCCAGGGCCCATCCGACGAGGTTAGTCCTCCAGTGGCTGAGGATTTTCGATTCCAGCTCCTCCAGGTATCCCAGCACCCTCAGAGTGCCCTCGCCCTGCTGAAGGACACGCTTGACGGCCATGAGCCAGGTCCATTCCTTGACCTGCAGCTGGTCGAAGATGTCGTCGCTGTGCAGGAATGCGAGAAACTCTGTGGCGCGGTCCACCAGAGCCCGGGCGGCGTATTCGATGGCGTTGTTGAGATCGTCGCCGGGATCGGTACGCTTGCGGCCGAAGATGGTCGACCTCGCGATCCGGGGGGCGCCGCTGGTGGTGTTGGGGTCCTGATCGGCGGCCAGATCCAGGGCCATTTCGTTGACGAGGATGCGGAAAGCGCACTTCGTGACATCGACGAACTTAAGGGTCACGCTCAGTCGAAGGGCCTCCTCTGGCAGGACCTCGATAAAGTGGCTGTTGGCGCGGCTGGACAGCCAGCCCCGAACCCAGGGTAGCTGCAGAACAGTCAGTCAGTCAGTCAGTCTGGATCGGAAGCGTGCTTCGGGGGCGGGTCGACTTACAACGAGATGAACGCAATCGAAGATCTTGGCCACGGCCACCAGAGTCCATAGCCGAGGAGCAGAGTCAATGTTAATCATCTTCTCCTCGATCAGGAACAGCAGCCTCAGAATGCCGAGGCGATGCCGGACGGGACAGTAGTCGGGGATGGAGCGGTAGGGAGGGATGATTACGGGGTTGCCAGACGACGGCGATTTGCGCAGCCTGGTCGCGGCACCTTGGTGGTTGAGGGTGAAAACGGTGACGGTACCATCCTCACCGTCCTCGTGCCTGGACTTGACGACCTCGTAGTCCCTTACTGCTCGAGACTTGGCCGCGCCCTCTTCCGCCCTCCATATCAAGCATGTGCAGACATCGTCATGGCCGCTCGCGGTCTCGGGGTCCACGCCGTGCTTCTCGACGGCCTTCCACCAGTCGATAATTCCGGGAGTCAGAGATAGTTCGGTCATCTGGAAGACGATGTCGTCGCCCTCGCTGTTCGGCGTCAGGTCCATGACGTACTTGACACCCTCGAGCTCGTCCTGTTTAATGTCGAGCTTGCGGGCCTTCTGGGATGCCCTCAGGCCAAACTCCTTGAGCAGCGATGCGAACTTGGCCGAGCCTGTGCGCTTGATCTTGTCGGACGAGACGCGGAGGTGTGTCGTGGGGCCCCAGGCGAAGCCCTCACAGTCGACTGGGGTGCGCCCATGATGCTGGGGGAAGCCGATGATGACAAGAGTGTCTCCAGTTCGGAGCTCACTCTTTGCAGTGTGAAGGAGATGGAGGCCGAATCGTGCGTTGCTGGGTGGGCTGTGGCCATTGTCATGCCTGGGGGCGTAGGCCTCCCAGTCCGCTTCATACACGTGGACGGGGCTGTCGGCCATGGCGGTGAGCTATGTGATGCGCTCGGTGTATCGAGACTCGCCTGTGATGTTGTGAGCGAGAGATGAGTGTGTGTGTGAGAGAGAGAGAGAAAAGAGTAGAAGGAGGAGTAATTAATGAGTGGTACAGAGTCACAGCCTGATGAGGCGCCAGCCAGCCAGCAGGCGAAACGGCGCTCAGCCTGCAGCTCGGTGCCCGAAAAGGAAACGATGGATAAGGTGGAAATGCAAGAACCGCGTTGCTGGGAGAGGAGACGTTTGGCCTCATGCCAGGGCAGTCAGTACCTTTCGTGCAGGATGGGGGCGGATTGGATCGATGGATCGATGGCTGCCTGGGTGCGATGGAGGTGGTGGATGGATGGATGGATGGATGCGCCGTCAGCAGCACGTGCTGCCTGCCATGGACGGAGCGAGTGAATGAGTGCTGAGGACATGCTGCCCGCCACGGATCTTTTGGCGACAAGATACAGTGTGAGACAGCATGTGTAAGTATAAAGATGAGTGGCATGCATGGGTCTAAGGATACCTAGGCAGATAGATAACCTGAAGGTTTCACCGACTTCACCGGCCATTTTGCGCCGTTGAGTCATGTTGACCTGTGGCAATGGCTAAAGTCGGCATCTGGGACCTCGCCATCATTGTCGGGTGAGCAGGACAAAAGAAAGACAGCAAGGGGTTTGCCGTTCTCTCAACTTCGCATTGAACAATTGGATCACGATGATGGAGTCGAATGGAGCCTGACTGAAACTCAGGTGCCTACCTAAGTAAGTAAGTAGGTACCTCTTAACTAACTAGGTAACTAGTCGGGTCCCCAGTTGCTCTAGCAGACGGGTGCTTATCCATTGTGGCGCAGGGCACCTCGGTAATTCGTTCCAGCTCATCAGCTTCGACTGCCCAGGTACTTACCTAGTAAGTAAGTCTGCCTGAGCTCAAACAACATCGGGCCTGCGGCTTTCTACGGTTCAGCTCTGGGCTGGCTCCTTTAGGACACCTCATGGAATGGAGATTGCCCGGTGAGCGCCCTGAGCTGGAGGTGCGCTAGTGGACGTTCAAGGTCAGTCAGTTGTTACCTACCCTAAGGTAGTTGGTGTGCCCGACCTTACCCCAGATTCCTTCCCCGCTTTTGCCTCACCTGACAACTCGGAGTGCTGCTAATAATTGAAGCGAGTAACTCGCTGTTCTGCTGTTCCAAGAACTTCTTACACCTCGATCTCAGAGCCAAGCCCCCAAGAAATGCCCCGAAACAGAGTCCCATCTGTCATCCAACAGAGACTCCCGAAGATCAGCACATGAGGGATCCGGCATGGCCTCTCATCGTACCACTGAACCACCCCCAGCAGCAAGACATCCCATCCCATCCTCCTCCCCCAACAACCCGGCATCGACCCCTCACCGGATTCGCCCCCTGAGACGCGGCTAGGTCTCCCCGGATCCCGATACGCTCACCAAGGCTTCTAGATCGGCCGGAACTCCCTGCGGCTGTGAGGTCTGATGGTAGCCCGACCCACCTCCGACTAGTCGCGTGCCGCCGCCGCCGCCTCCTCCTGTTCCCCTCGGTCGTCATCCATCCACCCATCCACCCAAGCTGTAGTCAAAAAGGATCCCTTTCCCCGGGTTCTAGCACCTCGTGGTAGACACCTCCATATCCCACTTCTCTCCTCGGCATTTATACACCACGCCGCATATATTCGTTCACCAACCCCTGAATCACGAGATCCCATTGTCTCCTCCGTGCACCTACTCCTGTCCACTTACACCAGCCAACTCGACGTCATCCATCATGCCGACTGCCAACCGCCCCCTCGGCTTCCTGGCGTACGTCTCCTCTCCTCAATCTATCAGAAGCTCATACTCTGAAATTGCATCTTTCTAACTTGTATGCTCTCTCTTCTAGCCGCCACCCTGGCAGCGTACTTGCCGCAACAATCGCCACAGCCGCCGTCTTCGGCCTCAAGCACCAAGCCGCCGCCATGCGCGAGAACGACGCCGCCCAACGATCCCAAACGCACAATTTCCACGTAACCGTCGATAGGAGCGGCGGTGGTATCTGAGGCGCGATAAGAATTCAGAGATAATGGAAGAGCGAGCATATTACCAGCCCGTCGTCCCGCGACGGGCAACGGCCGAGCTGCGAACCAGTAATTTTCACCATGTAACATGACCAACATCGGATGGCAAGGGACGGGAAAGGCGTCAAGGCCGGGACAGGAATCCAGAGATACCAAGCATCATAAACAAACTTGGCCAAGTAATCAATCATCTTCAAGAAGGGGCGGGCAATCGGGAAACAAAACATATCTGTTCTCATTACACCGCGTTGCGTCCCACAGCCGCGACCGCGCACCGCTATTAAAATGCAGACAGACAAGGCCGTTGCGCATCCCAGTGCGGCAAACACACCTCATGCCCAGAAACGCCTTCCCATGCTACCCGGACAGACCCCAAGTGCCTTGACAGACAAGATGCCCACTAAAATATACATGGATGCTGCAGCTCCCTCCTGACATGGACTGCTTAGAACGAGCTACCCCTCTTGGTGAAGCCATCATCGGGGGTCTCGCCGCGCTCGTCAATGTCCGACTCGCCGGACGAGTGCGCCACCTCCTTCCCCTTGCTCTTCGCCCTCGACATCCCCACGCGGGCTTCCTTCATGCTCCGCCTGCTCACAGGCCGCTTCGCCGACGCCCTCTTCTGGAAATTGGGCCGCGTGTGGCCCTCGTCCGACGGCGCCCCCTTGCGCCTGTCACGCCCTGCCACCTCGATGAAGGGGGGGAACTTATGCAAGTCCTCGCCCGAGGAATTGCGCCTTGTCGTGGCCGTCGAGTTGCTGTTCGTCTTGAGGTGCCTCAGCTCTCGCGCGACATCCGCAAAACTCTCCTCCAGAGTCTTCATCCGCGCAAGCACTAGACGGCTCATCCGGTCGCTGTCGTTCGAGTTGTTACCTCGGCCGAGGCCCCCGAGACGAGGATCCTTCATCAGCGCCATGGCCATTTGCGTCTGGAAGCTAGACGGCACGCCTGCTGTCGGGTCATCGGGAATCAGTAGGTTCGTATTGTCGGACATGGCGCTGAGATCGATGGAGGACAGTCGGCGAGCACCTCCCGGCCGCAGGCGTGGTTCAATAGGTATCAGCCCCGCGCGGTTTGGCGCCGTCTGAACTGTGTCTCGAGGGGGCATGATCGGCCTTGGCTTTGCGGAGGCCATGTACAGCTGTCGGCGTGGCGATCGCTGTCCCGTTGCCGTGGGTGTTTCCACGCCGGATGCCTTTGCACTCATGGGACGCGAGCGTGCTGGCGTCTTTGCGTGGGATGAGTTGGACGATGTGCTTGCTGCCCGCTCTCGTCGAGGATCCTGGGGTGCGTAGAGAATTGTGTTCGTCGACAACGTCCGGTTGTGAAGCGTGCGACGCGCTGTGCCCTGACGAGGCGACGGAACCGTCCGCTTGCTGGCTGATTCCTGTGAAGACGACGGAGGCGGGGCGAATCGGTTCGGGACCGGTGTGGTGAAGTAATCCTCCTCCTGAACCCCACCCGTCTTGATGCGCAGCGTGTCTCCCACATTTGTCCCTTCCTCCTCCTCGTCTTCGTCGTTGGTGACAAGCTCATCGTCACCATCAGCATCGGTCTGATCTTTGGCTTCGTCCTTTGTCCGGCGCCCGTCGTCTCTCCGCGTGAATGAGCCCAGGGGCAGGTTGCTTTGGGATAGGAGATCCGCAGGGTCGCTGGCCGCTGATCGGATGTCGGAGAACTGCCGGGCCCTGTTCGGCCTGAAATCCCGGTTCATGCTGAACCTACGATGCCAGTCAGGCCGAGGGGCCTTGCTGTTGAGCGTAGGCCAATCCTGGGGATTGTGCGAGGAAACCCCATCATCATGCTGATCCATCCAGTTGCGGATGGCGTTCTGCGTCTTTCGCCTCTCATTTCTGCGCTGGTTACGGAGCGTGGCCATTCCAGGCCCCCGTCGGAACACCTCCTCCAGAGCATGGTCTTTCTGGAATCCAACAACCGACTCTTCGCGAACACGAACGTTGGGGCTGAACAGCGCCGTCCGGTTGGCCGGATCAGCAAGAGAAAGAGTCCTGCTTCGACCCCGACCAGGATTGTCGATGAGATCAGTGGGCTCGAAGATCGAGGCCGCCAGCCAGAACCTCTCGTACAAGTAAATGCAGAAGAGAAGCGGGAAGTGGGTGACCTTGATGATCATCCGGTTAAGCTGGACAAAGTGTTGAAGTGGCAGGCAGTATCGCAGAGGCATGAGAAGCCAGGCAAAGATGTTTCCGGGTGCAACGTAGGAGAACAGGGCGTCGTTCTTGACCATGGAGATGGTGTTGAGAGCAAACAAGAATCTAGCAGAGGTGAGCAAGGTTGCAAGCAGCAATTCGTGGGAAGACCTACTGATGCTCTTGCGTCGCGTTGGACGCAATCTTCATGAATGAGTTGGTGAGGACAGTGATGAGTATGGTGACGACGACGAAGTGACAAATAATTAGGAACAGTGCCATCAGCGCTCGCTCCAGAAAGCCATAAGTCGGCCAGACATCCCAGGCTGCCGGAGTAAAGCCCATCAAGATCTGGAAAATCTTGAATGCCACTTCGCTCGCGTTGTTGTCGTTGTTGGCCAATGTGAAGAAAACAAAGAACCCGCTGCACGAGATGGTGACCAGGACCAGCACGGCTGCGAGATCGACGGCCATCAGGCGGAACGCAATCAACAGCTGAGAGAAGTACTGATAGTGATCGAGGACGCTGAAGATCCGAGGTAGAAGCAGGATGGCATTGGCCGCGAGCACATCGTACGCGAGATCGTTCCAGTGCCTGGGGTCGATGAGGAAGACGCCGTAGATACGCATGAAATAGTATACGATGAGAAGCATGAGGATTCCCAAATCGAAAATATTCCAGAAACTCATGATGTAGAGCGAGAAACCCTGCTCGTTGAAGCCCACGAGCTCGTCGAGCATGAACCCGGCAGACCAGAACCAGAAGATCAGCTCTAGAGAGGTGATTCTGGTGGACCTCTGGGCCAACACCGCCAGGAAGAGGCCGATGAGAACCAGTAGCGACAAGGTCGACAGGAAGAACCTGTAACGTGGGACTCGGAGTCGGGACAGCTTGAAGAGGGAAGCCTGGCGAGGGTCGTACAGAATCACTGATCTGCGACCCACAGCAAGCTGTGACGGCTCTTCCTTGCGAGGAGCTGGGCCGCCCAGGAGCGGTGTTCTTACATCCGGCTTGCTGGCATTCGCGCTCAAAGGGTAGAGAGGGGTGGAGGGAGGTCCACGGTGCAGCGCATCGGCCGAGGAGTAGAATGTGATGGCACCGTTCCAGATCGCCTCGAGCTGCTGCACCACCAGGGGATGGGCGAGGAAGTGCTTGGCGGAAGCACGGATGGCTACCTCAAGAGTCGACGTCCTCGCAGCTGTAAGTCCGGCTTTGGCCTTTGCATCTGCCTTGGCATTGCCCGTTGCTGGCTGAACACCCGGCAGGCCCTGGAGCGGATAAAAGTCGTAGGACAGGGCATCGATAAGCTCCCGGGTGTTGTACTCCTTCAACAGCTTGAGTGCCAGAAGCTCGCAGACCCTGGCTCTCGTGGTGCTGGTCCCAATATTGCCGGGAAACATCTGGCCCTCCTTGTGGAACTGCAGGCAGTTTGCCATGAGAGCGTAAAGAGTTGCCCGCGAGAAGTGCTGAGTACGGATTTGCTGCTGCATGGGCTTGACCAGGAACTGGGAGACCTGGGGAGATCGGAGTTGGTCCCATGTTAGTGTCGTTTCTGTCCGTGCCTGGACGACGATTCGGATCGCGTGCGTGATGTTGTAGATGGGCAGGGAGTCTGAAAAAGCACCTTATCAGCTAGAGATCAGCGGGAACGGGGGCGAATCACTGAGACATACCGAGGTAGGTAGCCGAGAAGAGAGGCAAGACGGGCAGAGACCTCCGGACGTTGTCTTCGTCGTCTACGGCCTCCCCGTCTCCATCCTCGTCCCCATACTGGTCTATTTGTTCCTCTTGGGAGTCCTCGTCGTCGTCGTCCGCTTCGGTGAAGTCTGCCGTGGCATGCCGGCGAATTCCTGGCTTTGGGAACGCCGGGCCGGAGGAGGGGGAGACTCCGAGTGCTGCAGCATCGCGTCGGTCGCGATGCTGGTTGGGGCGAAGGAGCGAGGAGAACATTGTCGTGCCAGCAGCCCTTGGCCTCGATGTGTGTGCTGTGGTGTCACCGCGCCATGGGCAGGCTGTGCCAGATACTCATAGGAATGCACCGACAATCTCTGCACGCCTTGGACGTAGAAAAAGAGGGACGGTCAAGAGCACAGAGGCTGAAGAGTTTGAACTCGAAGCAATGGTCTGAGTATTAGGGGGCCACCATACAGTGGGGAGGAGCGCGAGTCCGTGGAGCAGAGACGCGGATAGCTGCTGCACTGCACAGCACTGACCCGGCACAATATGAGATTCTGATCTCGATGGGACGGAGAGATGCCGGGGCGCGCCGGGACCAGGAGGTGCACCGTGAATCTGCTTGGAATCCCGTCGGCGGGGTGAGAGAGAGCGAGGGGGGAGGAGGTGCGGGAGACGCGCTTGCAGCGCGATGGCTTCGCCTTCACAGCATGGGCGGTGAGGACGACGACGGCGAGGTGAGGCGAGTGACACACAGCGCTCGCTCGAGAGGCTTGCTGTTGTGCTGATAAGACGACCCGACCGACCAACTCGGGGCAACCCAAGACATGATAGAGGCAGAAGGGGGGGAGGTGTGGAGAGTTGGGGAGCTTCCAAGAAATGACATGAATCGTTAGCGTGCTCGACCCCTGGAAGTTGGCGACTCTATAAAGTGGACGGCAGGCGGCTTTCAGTGGCATGCTCGCTGACCTGCCGGCCCCTGGAAATGACCCAAATCAAAGCGGACGACGGAGAGCTAGGCACTGGGGCCAGCCATAGTTTTGTTTACGTGCGCAGTCAATGCGATGCTCGACCATGGGAAACTATGACATGAGTCGTCGGGATCTCGGCAGGACGAATCTCGTGTAGTCTCTGCATCACGATGCAGGTGGTGACAATCTCGTGCTACTGCACGATGCCCTGCTCGACAGACTCGACAGGACGCATCATGCCCGTTTTAGCAGGACAAGAAGGAGCCGACAGTGAACCTGCCTAGTACATAAGCCACTGGACGTGGGGGAGCTGCATGCATGCAAGTCAGTCCACAGCCGCACCTGATCATTGGAGCGCCGGTCCAAGATTCGTGATGGCAAGCAGGGAACATGTCCATGGCTGCGCGGCCTTGATTGGCGAGAGGCCACACCTGGGCTACTCGACGCCATCTTCCCGATCCTGCGAGGTCTCAATGTGAGGCTGGCCCTCCACCATACGGCTCACCGCCTGCTCGCCGATCGAGATGCGGGGAGCCAGAAGTAATTCTCAGCGCTCCGGGGGGAGCTCTGGCATGCTGGGGCGAGCGTCATGTGCTGCGAACGTGGAACTCGTCCGAGTCACCCCGGACTGATGTAAGACATCAATCAGTGAGAACATGTGCGCACGGAATGCTGAGCGCCCGTCGAGGGAGCTGAATCGGGATCATGGCGAACAAGAATGTGGCCCGCTGTTGCCTCGCGACGCAAACGCCTCAGAGATCAGGAAATGGGTCCACGAGTCCAGATTCAAGTTGAAATGGTTAGTCTGTTGTTGCTTGTCACTCTAAGAACGACAACTTGAGCAGTCATTCGAATGACACAGGACGAGACGAAGTAATCTTGAGTTCTTCTCTTAGTACGAGGAACTTTCTTACCTTGCCACGACCCCTCGTTCGCCGTCTCCAAGCACATACTTTTTGAGAACAACTTGACTGTGAAAGTCAGACCGACATCGACAGAAATCCCATGCTCGGCCCAGGTCAATGCTGAATGGAAGCTACAAAACATTATTAGAGAATTACTAGAATCATTCAGTCACCGGCTCGAGCAGTGGCGGGGAGCGCAGGAAAAGAACGCTTACCGCCGGTTGTCCCTTCCCATTTCGGTGACCGCCCACCAGCAGTCTCTTTCCGGGCAGCACAGCTGTGGTTCCCAGTCCTCTGCATCTTCCATTCCAGGGCTCTTCCGTCATCCATTGGCCGCCTTGACCTTTGCAGGGCAGCTGGGTCCCTGAGGCTCACGCCTCTGGGGGATCTCCCACCGTAACGACCGATTCAAGCATGCGAATCGGGCAAAGGCTAGTGGACCCGACCGGTGTCGTAAAGTGGATTGACCAATCCTGGAGCTCGATGTGCGACGAACTACCGCTAGAGGAGGGGCCTGGCGAGCGAGAACGGCAGAAAATCAACCTGAAGAAAAAAAAGTTTTTGGCGGCGTCTCTTCTTCCTCTCCTCCCTCTCCTCTCTCTCTCTCCTCCTCACCATGATCATTTAGAAATCCATTGCTACCTTCCCTCTGATCTCTGGCCGCAGATGATCCCTGGGAAGCTCTGCACCTACCAAAACTAGAGACTCCCCCGACGAGTTCTCTCACGTCTTCATTTTCCATCCCGCTCGCTCTCGAGAGCTTCCCCTCCTCCTCCTCCGTCAATCGCCCCGCACTGCATCACTTTCCGGCAGCAATCATGGCGGGCAAGATCTTTGCTCCCGCCTCGGCGCGGAACACAAAGGGCGAAGAGGACCCTCTCATGTGCCTCGAGCTGCCTGATGGCTCCGTCTACCAGGGCTACAGCTTCGGTGCCCAGAAGAGCATCGCCGGCGAGCTGGTCTTCCAGACTGGCATGGTCGGATACCCCGAGTCGGTAACAGACCCTTCCTATCGTGGCCAGATCCTGGTCATCACCTTCCCCCTGGTCGGCAACTACGGCGTTCCCTCCAGGGAGACCTTTGACGAGCTCCTCGGCGACCTCCCCGCCCACTTCGAGTCGTCCCAGATCCACATCGCCGGTCTCGTGGCCGCTTCGTACTGTGGCGAGGATTACTCCCACTTCCTCGCCGAGTCCTCTCTCGGCACCTGGCTCAAGGAGCAGGGCGTTCCTGCCATCTATGGTGTCGACACCAGGGCCCTCACCAAGCGTATCCGTGTTGAGGGAAGCATGCTGGGTCGCCTGCGCCTCCAGTCCACACAAACCCTGGCCAACGGCACCAACGGCACACACGCCGCCGCCGTTGAGTATGAGACAGTAGAATGGGTCAACCCCAATGAGAAGAACCTCGTAGCAGAGGGTGAGTACATGCAGGCTCCACCAACCAAGCTCGTGCTCATCACCTCTTAGTATCTATTAAGGAGCCTAAGCTCTACAAGCCACCCGCCGGCGTCACCCTTCAGAAGCATGCTTCTGGTCGAACGATTCGCGTCCTCTGCGTCGACGTTGGCATGAAGTACAACCAGCTCCGATGCTTCCTCAAGCGTGGCGTCGAGGTCCTCGTCTGCCCTTGGGACCATGATATTGTGAATGCCGCCAGCGAGGAATACGACGGTCTGTTCATCTCCAACGGTCCCGGCGACCCTTCCGTTCTGGATGTCACCGTCAAGAACATCGCCTCGGCCATGGAGAAGAACAAGACCCCTGTCTTTGGTATCTGCCTGGGACACCAGCTTCTTGCCCGTGCCTCGGGAGCCAGGACTACCAAGATGAAGTTTGGTAACCGCGGACACAACATTCCTTGCACCAGCATGGTCTCCGGAAAGTGCCACATCACCTCCCAGAACCACGGTTTCGCCGTCGACTCTAGCTCCCTGACCAACGGCTGGCAGGAGCTCTTCGTCAATGCCAACGATGGCAGCAACGAGGGTATCATGCACGACAGCAAGCCCTATTTCAGTGTGCAGTTCCACCCCGAGAGCACTCCTGGTCCCCGTGACACCGAGTACCTCTTCGACGTCTTCATCCAGACCATTGTCAAGTGCACTGAGGACCCTCGTGCGCTTGGCGAGCCGGTCAGCTTCCCCGGCGGTACCGTCGAGGAGAACAACCGCCTGCACCCTCGCGTCTCCGTCAGGAAGGTCCTCGTCCTCGGCAGTGGTGGCCTGAGCATCGGTCAGGCTGGCGAGTTCGATTACTCTGGCAGTCAGGCCATCAAGGCTCTCAAGGAAGAGGGCATTTACACAGTCCTGATCAACCCCAACATTGCCACCATTCAGACTTCCAAGGGTCTGGCGGACAAGGTTTACTTCCTGCCTGTCAACCCCGAGTTTGTGCGCAAGGTCATCAAGTATGAGCGCCCCGATGCAATCTACGTCACTTTCGGTGGCCAGACTGCTCTGCAGGTCGGCATCCAGCTCAAGGATGAGTTCGAAGAGCTCGGCGTCAAGGTGCTCGGCACGCCCATCGACACCATCATCACCACCGAAGATCGCGAGCTCTTCGCTCGCAGCATGGAATCCATTGGTGAGAAGTGCGCCAAGTCCGCCTCTGCCAACACCACCGAGGAGGCCATGATTGCCGTCAAGGACATCGGCTTCCCTGTCATTGTCCGCGCTGCCTATGCACTTGGCGGCCTCGGCAGCGGCTTCGCCAACAACGAGGCCGAGTTGCTTGAACTTTGCAACAAGGCCTTCGCTGCCAGTCCCCAGGTCCTCATCGAGCGCAGTATGAAGGGCTGGAAGGAGATTGAGTACGAAGTTGTTCGTGATGCCCAAGACAACTGCATCACTGTCTGCAACATGGAGAACTTTGACCCTCTGGGTATCCATACTGGCGATTCCATTGTTGTTGCGCCCTCCCAAACCCTTTCGGATGAGGACTACAACATGCTGAGGACTACCGCCGTCAATGTCATCAGGCATCTCGGTGTGGTGGGCGAGTGCAACATCCAATATGCCCTGAACCCCTTCTCGAGGGAGTACTGCATTATTGAGGTCAATGCCCGTCTCTCCAGGTCTTCTGCCCTGGCCTCCAAGGCTACCGGCTATCCTTTGGCCTTCATCGCCGCCAAGCTTGGTCTCGGCATTCCTCTCAAGGATATCGCCAACAGTGTCACCAAGGTGACTTGCGCTTGCTTCGAGCCTTCCCTCGACTACGTCGTTGTCAAGATGCCCCGCTGGGATCTGAAGAAGTTCACCCGCGTGTCTACCCAGCTGGGTTCGTCGATGAAGAGTGTCGGCGAGGTCATGAGCATTGGCCGCACCTTCGAAGAAGCCATCCAGAAGGCTATCCGTGCCATTGACTTCCACAACCTCGGCTTCGGCAAGACCAAGGCGCTCATGTCCATCGACGACGAGCTGCAGACTCCTTCCGACCAGAGACTGTTTGCCATCGCCAATGCCATGCACTCCGGCTACACTGTCGACAAGATCTGGGAGTTGACCAAGATCGACAAGTGGTTCCTGAACAAGCTGATGGGACTGACGGACTTTGCCAAGGACATGGTCGCCTACAACACCGCGCAGATCTCTCAGCGCCCCGATCTGCTGCTGCAGGCAAAGAGACTCGGATTCTCCGATCAACAGCTTGCCGATTTCTGGAGCACCAACGAGATTGGTATCCGCAAGCTGAGGGAGGATTTCGGTATTACGCCTTTCGTCAAGCAGATCGACACCGTCGCGGCCGAGTTCCCTGCCGTTACGAACTACCTCTATCTGACTTACAACGCGTCCGAGAGCGACGTCACTTTCGATGATCACGGTGTCATGGTCTTGGGCTCCGGCGTGTACCGTATTGGTTCGTCGGTCGAGTTCGACTGGTGCTCGGTTCGCGCCATCCGCACACTGCGCCAGTCCGGCCACAAGACCGTCATGGTCAACTAGTACGTTTCCCCGATGTTCATTCCCCTTACTCTTACTGTTTTGAGTTGTCACTAACACCAGTCTAGCAACCCTGAGACCGTGTCGACTGACTACGATGAGGCTGATAAGCTTTATTTCGAGAACATCAACTTGGAGACGGTCTGCGATATTTACAGCCTCGAGGGCGCCAGTGGTGTTCTGGGAGCCATGGGTGGCCAGACCCCTAACAACATTGCCCTGACCCTGTACCGTGCCGGTATCAAGGTTCTTGGAACTTCCCCTGAGATGATCGATACTGCTGAGAACCGTTACAAGTTCTCCCGCATGCTCGACACCATTGGCGTCGACCAGCCCGCCTGGAAGGAGAACACCAGTCTCGAGGATGCCAAGAAGTTCTGTAACGACATTTCTTACCCGGTGCTCGTGCGTCCGTCGTACGTGCTTTCGGGCGCGGCCATGAACACCGTCTACTCCGAGCAGGATCTCGAGAACTACCTGCAGCAGGCTGTGTCCGTCTCTCGCGAGTACCCTGTCGTCATTACCAAGTACATCGAAGGCGCCAAGGAAATCGAGATGGACGCTGTTGCCAAGGATGGCGTGGTCGTTGGCCACTTCATCTCGGAGCACGTTGAGAACGCCGGTGTTCACTCTGGCGATGCCACCCTCATCCTGCCTCCTCAGGATCTGGAGCGCGAGACCATCGAGAGGATCGAGGAGGCCACCCGTAAGATTGGTGCTGCCCTCAACGTCACGGGTCCCTTCAACATCCAGTTCATTGCCAAGGACAACGACATCAAGGTCATTGAGTGCAACGTCCGCGCCTCTAGGTCCTTCCCCTTCGTTTCCAAGGTCATGGGCGTTGACCTCATCGAGATGGCGACCAAGGCCATCATGGGACAGCCCTTCCAGGAGTACCCTCCCACCAGCATTGCTGAGGACTGCGTCGGTGTCAAGGTTCCTCAGTTCAGTTTCTCTCGTCTCTCCGGTGCCGATCCGGTCCTGGGTGTCGAGATGGCTTCGACTGGTGAGGTTGCTTGCTTCGGTGTTGACAAGTACGAGGCCTACCTCAAGGCACTCATGTCCACCGGCTTCAAGATCCCCAAGCAGAACATTCTCCTCTCTATCGGTTCCTACAAGGATAAGAAGGAGATGCTGCCCTCCGTCGAGAAGATGCAGAAGCTTGGTTACAAGCTCTTTGCTACCGCCGGTACCGCCGATTTCCTCCAGGAGCACAACATTCCCGTCCAGTACCTCGAGGCTATGGCTGATGAGCAGGGCAGCCAGCGCTCGGAGTTCTCTCTCACTCAGCATCTGGCTAAGAACACTATCGACCTCTACATCAACCTGCCTTCGAACAACAAGTACCGCCGTCCTGCCAACTACATGAGCAAGGGTTACCAGACCAGACGTATGGCTGTTGACTACCAGATTCCCTTGGTCACCAACGTCAAGAACGCCAAGATCCTCGTTGAGGCCATTGCTCGTCATTTCGAGCTCGAGGTCGGCAGCCGCGACTTCCAGACCAGCCACCGCACCATCTCCCTCCCTGGCCTGATCAACGTTGCCGCTTTCGTTCCCGGCATTGCTACAGCTGGCACCAAGGACCTGCAGGCCGTCACCAAGGCCTCCCTGCTGGCTGGTTTCAGCATGGTTCGCATCATGCCCGTGGGTGTTGACGGCTCCGTCACGGATGCCATCACCCTCAAGACTGCTCAACAGAACAGCAAGGTCGGTGGCTACTGTGACTTCAACTTCTCGGTGTCTGCCACTTCAGATAACGCCGACCAGATCAGCCACGTCACGGGCGAAGTTGGCTCTCTGTTCATCCCCTTCAACCACCTTTCTGGCAATATTAACAAGGTGGCTGCCGTGACAACCCACTTCGACAAGTGGCCTACCCACAAGCCGATTGTCACCGACGCCAAGCTGACAGATCTGGCCTCCATTCTTCTCCTCGCCAGCCTGCACAACCGTCGCATTCACGTCACCTCGGTGTCTACCAAGGATGATATTCGCCTGATTGCTCTCAGCAAGGAGAAGGGCCTCAAGGTCACTTGTGACGTCTCCGTGTTCTCTCTCTACTTGTCTCAAGAAGACTACCCTGGCTGCTCTCTCCTCCCAACGGCCGCCGACCAGGCCGCTCTTTGGGAGCACCTGAGCGTTATCGATGTCTTCTCCATTGGAAGCCTGCCCTACCAGCTGGCCAGCTCCCTTGGCCAGGTCGCCGACGCTGCTGTCGGCATCGCCGATGTTCTGCCTCTGCTGCTGACATCCGTCACCGAGGGCCGTCTCACCATCGATGACATCAAGGCTCGTTTGTACGACAACCCCAAGGAGATCTTTGAGCTCCATGAGCAGTTCAGCACCGGTATCGAGGTGGAGATTGACCGCTCTTACCGTGCGCCCAAGACGACCGGCTGGGCTCCTTTCGCCGGCCGCGTCATGCGCGGCTCCGTTCAGCGTGTCACTTTCCAGGGCAAGACTGTCTGCCTTGATGGCGAGCTCCTCCCTGGCGTGCCCCTGGGCAAGGACATGTCTACCCACGGGGCTCTGCCCATGTCTCCCGCCCTGAAGCCCACCACGCAGTCGCTGTCTCATGTTATCGAGACTCCCCGCGACCGGCGCTCTTCGATGCTCGGCTCCAGGCCTGTCAAGCTGCGCTCCGGCGCTGAGAGCACTGGTTTGCTTACCAAGGGACTTGGCGGTTTTGAGGAACTCGGTTCCCCGATGCCCCTGCAGCCCGCTCTTGGTTCGCAGCTGCAGGATCTGCTGTCGCAGCCCTCGAGCTGGAGACACCAGAACGTTCTGTCGGTGACCCAGTACACTCGTGCCGACCTCCACCACCTGTTCACGGTGGCCCAGGAGATGCGTCGTGGTGTCCAGCGTGAGGGTGTCCTCAACGTCCTTCGTGGTCGTCTCCTCTGCACCCTCTTCTACGAGCCCTCCACCCGTACATCGGCTTCCTTTGACGCCGCCATGCAGAGGCTGGGAGGTCGCACAGTCGCGATCGCGACGTCCCAGTCCTCCGTCCAGAAGGGCGAGACCCTGCAGGACACCCTGAGAACACTTGGCTGCTACGGCGACGCTGTTGTTCTTCGCCACCCCGATGAGCACAGCGTCGACATCGCGCGCAGGTATGCCCAGGTCCCCGTCATCAACGGCGGCAACGGCAGCAAGGAGCACCCGACCCAGGCGTTCCTCGACCTTTTCACCATCCGTGAGGAGCTTGGTACTGTTCAGAACCTGACCATCACTTTCCTCGGTGACCTGCTGTACGGCCGCCCTGTCCACTCGCTCATCTACCTTCTCCGCGACTACGGAGTGCGCGTCAACCTCGTTTCCCCCAAGGCCCTTGCCCTTCCGGACGACGTGCGCAAGTTCCTCAAGACCAGCGGCCAGTTGGTCAACGAGTCGGAGACGCTCACCGACGACATCCTCGCCCAGAGCGACGTGTTGTACTGCACGCGCGTGCAGAAGGAGAGGTTCCCCTCGGTAGAGGAGTACGAGAGGGTCAAGGACTCGTACCGCATCGACAACAAGACCCTCCGGGCCGCCAAGAAGGATATGTGCATCCTTCACCCGCTGCCCAGGAACGAGGAGATTGCCCAGGAGGTGGACACGGATCCCAGGGCTGCTTATTTCCGCCAGGTAAGTGCCCCTGGCCCCTCAAGGCTGACCGACTTTGCTAACATGTGTCTAGATGAGGTACGGCTTGTACTGCCGCATGGCTCTGCTGGCGTTGGTCATGGCGCCTTAAAGGCATGGTTCATATTTGCGCATCGTATCAATGACGACGGTCATCACAGAATGGGTTTTAGGGCTAGGAAAAGTTGCATGAGCTATTTACCAAGGGTTTATTTTGCTTGGGTTTCTTCATATAACAGAACGAGGAGACGTTGGTCTCGCTCTCATTGTAGACTGGGGTTAAAGAGTGCAGCTCGGGCTGTGGTTATTGCCTAGATGGTATGACTGTACACTCCGTACGTCTTTTCGGGTTGGTAGACAGGCGTACGTCTTTCTATTTCCGGTCAATGCGCCGTGGTGTCTATTCCGGTTCGAGGCGTTGATAAAGATACCCATGGGATTAAATGAATGTCATGAATTACGTCTGTTGCGTTCAGTCCGTTCGTTTGTGTGTTGTCCGTGTATCGTGTGTGTATCGTGCGTGTATACAGTTGAGGTCCCACCAGGTGCAGTGGGAGTGGGAAGCGGATGGCTGTTAATTGAACAGCGGGAAACGGAACTTACGGTTATTCTGAACGACTGACGTCTGCAACAGGCAGGTATCTTAATTTCGTGAAGAAATGAGAAGGACTCGTCTCAATTCACTGAAGCTCGACTCGAAGTCGCGACGAAGCAGGCTCTAATTGGCCAATGGGCCCAGAAATCCGCCCCGCCATCCCGGCTGGTTCCCGGGTTCCGGCCGGCCTCCAGTTCGGAGCAGGACGCTGATCACCCCACCACGCTACTAAATGCACTTAGATTCACCAAGTAGAAGTTCACAGGAGTCACCAACCTCGCCGCTCTCTTCCACATCTTCACACGCATCACCGCATCTGCGTCGAGTCTCACCTTTCAGACTCATGCGAATCACCCCCAGATTGTACATCATCAGGACCCTCACAATGGCACTGCACCCGCCAAACGACCAGTCCAAGCTCATCTGTGAGTCATGACATCAGCATCCTCCTTCACCTCCCTCCTGCTTCCTCATGATATCCCCTTCTAACATAACACCACCCAGTCGCCCCGGCCGGCACCCAGGCCCACGGCCAGGCCGAGCAGTTCACAGCCGGCACCCTCCACCGCCGGGACCTGGACCCCTCCTCGCCCATCCCCCAGTTCAACACGTGGTTCACGCAGGCCCAGTCGGCGCGCATCACCTCGCCGTCCTCGCCCGGCCCCGTCCCCGCCGTCCCGCACCCGGAGACCTGCACCCTCTCCACCGCCTCCCTCCCCTCCGGCCGCGTCTCCGCGCGCATGGTCTACCTCAAGGAGCTCGACGCCTCGGGCGGCTTCGTCGTGTACACCAACCTCGGCACCTCGCGCAAGGCGGCCGACCTCGCCACGAACCCCCACGCCTCGCTCGTCTTCTGGTGGGAGGCCCTGCAGCGCCAGGTCCGCGTCGAGGGGCGCGCCGCGCGGCTCACGCGCGAGGAGAGCCAGGCCTACTTCGACACCCGCGTGCGGGGGAGCAGGGTCGGCGCGTGGGCGAGCCGGCAGAGCCAGGTCCTCGTGCCCGAGGGCGGGAGCGGGGACGACGATGGCCGCGCGCAGCTAGAGGGGTGGGTGAAGGAGGCGGAGGGGCGGTTTGCGTCGGAGGAGCAGATCCCCGTGCCCGAGTTCTGGGGCGGCCTGCGCATCGTCCCGGATAGGGTGGAGTTCTGGCAGGGCAGGGAGAACAGGCTGCATGATCGGTTTACGTACGAGAAGCAGGAGGACGGAGAGGGGTGGACGCTAGAGAGGTTGAGTCCTTAGACATGCATCACGGAGCGAGTGTGGTCCGAAAGATAGTAGAGAGAGAGACAGAGCGCAAGTGTCGAATAGCATTAAACAATAGGGTATGTGCGCGTTGACCGAGATGCGAAACCCCCCCTGACGATGCCTCCAAAGTATCAACCCCTAAATATGCAAGCCCGTGATAACGCCAACCCTGATATACCGTTCCCTTCCCATCCTGAAATCCCATTGACCGGAAAAAACAACCAGATCCCAAATAGCAATGCAGTCGAAGAACGGGGCTCCCGTGGAAGACTCCCGCGTATAGACAAGTCGGAATGGAGGTAGGTAGGTATGAAAAGCAATGCCGGCTAATGCTGTTCCGAGACCATGGGTATTACCAAAGACCAAAATTGTGTGAACGGGCAAGGGGTGTGTCGTAAATGCATGCGAGGATGCAGAGCATGGAATGCCTCACGCGTGCGAGGCCGCCTCTTCTCCAACGGTCGACAGCGCCTTGACGAGGGCCGGGCGCTGGAGCGTCAGGTAGTCGTTGCTGGGGTTTGCACTGTCCTCCTCCTCGTACAGCGGCGTCTCGACGGGCGTCAGCTGCAGACCGAGCCCCATGACGGCGGAGCCAACGCTCATGCTCTTGCTCTTGCTGTGCTGCTTCCCGGCGGCGGCGGTCAGGTGACGGTGGCTCACTGCAGGCGGCGGCCCGCGGGTCGGTCCCCTGTGGCGTGCGGCAAACTGCATGTCCACGAGGGTCTCGGCGATCAAATCCTCGTCATCGGCGAGGGGCTTGATGCGCCAATTGAGATTCTCGCAGATGACGCGCTCGGTGACGTTCAGCTGGGCGCAGGACCAGACGTTGCGTCCCCACGCGGCGCAGAAGTACGAAGTCGAGTCGTGCATGTCGTTGGTGAACTTGGACGCAATGACGAGGGCGGCGAGGATGATGAGCTCGGGCTGGACCGAGTCGATGTGCAGCTGGCCCTGCTGGAGGAAAGGCCCGGCGACGGAGTGCCGCTTGGTGGGCGAGGCGAAGAGGTCGGGGATCAGGGGGCACTGGAGGCGCCAGCTCAGGGCAAACCTCGAGTTGAGGGAGTCGAGGATGCAGGCGGCCAGGGCCACGGCCTCGAGGGGCAACTCTGTCCTGCTTAGAAGAGCCTGTACGAGAGGCGCGGATGGCGTCATGAGGGAGGCCGAGGCCGGTACGAGGTTGGCGAGGTGCGTGGCAGGGCCTGTATTTTGGGGAAGAGAAAGCGGTCAGCAAATGGTGGTCAGAGGCAGGCGAGTGAGCATTAGCAGGCGGACGTACCGAGGAACTTGTCGTGCAGCGGCTCGCCATCCTCCAATGGCGCCCTCGGGCTCTGATCGGCAGACGAGTTGCGGGAGGAGGGCGGCGGTGTGGGGAGGTTGGACAGGGGCCGGTAGGTGAAGTAGTGATCGTCCAAGTACTCGTCGTCGAACGAGTCGATCGGGTCTCGTGCCACCATGCCCATCTTGTCTGTGTCTTCTCTCGCTCTCGCTCTCTCTCCGTCTCTGTCGTCGGTGCTGGTGTTTGTTTGGTGGTGTCGTTTGGCGAGCAAGTCAAGTCCTTCAAGGTCCGAGTGGTTCGATCTGGCCGGCTCTTCCAATCCGCAGTCCTGGTGTGCACGAAGGGGTGCTGCTCATATTTGTACGAATGCAGAGGCCGTTCCCGAGGAGTCGAAGCCGAGGGTCTCTGGTATGGTGGTGAGGAATGCTGGGTTCCTCGAAGCGGTCTGCGGGCGTATGACGTGAAGGGTCGAGGTTGGGGAAGCGCGGTCGGGTGTCGAGGGAGCTCGCCGGGGATTTATATTTACTAGAGGCACCTCGAGTCTTATGTATGGAGTCGGTAGGGAGGGAGGGAAAGCTGATGGGATGGGCCCCAGGCCTCGGCGAGCGAGCTGGGGCCGGGGTGTGAGGTGGTTGCGGAGAACGGGCAGGAAAATACGAGCATCGCCCACCGTGGGAAGGAAAATAGGGGAGGAGGTACTTCCGCCGGAGGTTGCCCTGTGTTAGGTGGTCCTGGTGGTGGTGCGCAAGGTTCGTCCAGCGGTCCAGAGTCGGTACTTAGGTCAAGTGGCTCTAAATTCAGGAGCGGGAGGCTGAAGGTGGCCGCGCGCTGTCCTGGCCTGGATCGGGCAGGTACTTCCCGTCCGACGCTGATCTGGGTGCTCGACCAGGTACCTCGCCCTGTTTGGCTCGGCGATTTCCAGCTACCCGACCATCTCACAGGGCCTGGGCTTCAGGCTCTTTCAGGCGTTTTTAGTTGCCGCACGGCGCTGAGCCTGCCCTGCCCTGCGCGGGCTGCCCTGTCTAAAACAGGCCGCAGCGCTAGACGGCTTGGGCACTGGCGCGGGCTGTCTGCTTGCCCGAGCGATGGCGCAGCGGGTTTGCCGGGGTGGACCCCAGGGGACTTTTTGGGTGGGCCCCAGGCATGGCGTCAGGGGTTGGGAATCCGCTTTGCATCTCGGCCATCCAGTGCGCCGTGGGCACGCCTTTCTCTTTCCGTCCAGCTTTGTGCATCACCAACAAGGCCCGAGACATGCGGTGCCTCCCTCGGGAATTATCATCATGATCACCATCGCCAACTATCAGACGGCCACGTATTATGGATGTAGAAGATCTCGGACCTTCGACCAGTCTTCTCGTATCACACTCGGATGCGTCCCGTGACACACACCCCTTCTTTGAATTTTGATGGGCGAGCCGGAGAAAACACCAGACCAGCAGAGACGGCGCCGAGTCTTTGCCCGCACCATTGCGAGCCCGTCTCCCCCGTCTCCCCAGAACCGCGCATCCCTCCGTCATCATTGACGTGGCATTGGAAAAGCCGCAGAGCCGGCCGTCCAGGATGCTTGCGGAGTCGGGGACATACCAAGTATTATACTGGTCCTTCTATTTGCCGCTCGGGGCTACACGCAGCCTGACGCATGAACGAACCTCTGATGCCATTGACCGACGCTTACCGGCTCCTCAATGCTGTGCGTCTCCAGCATTCCCGTCTTGTCAGGGGGGAGAGCGACGATCCTTGCACGACAAGAGGCGGGCCCACGCCGCAAGCGCATCACTGATCAGATCATCATCGACCGACCCGGCTGGCATGCCAAATAATGCCAGGAGCCGTCGTCAGTCCAGCAAAAGAACAAGTTCAGGGGACAGGGCTTCACGGGCTCGTCCACCAGACAAGGCAACCCATGCGCTGCTCTCTCTCGCTGACATCAGTGGATCGGCCAAGCCAGCCACCACAACGCCAGAGGCAGATTCACGACGCCTCCCTGTCCTCTCGTCCCGGCCGACGTCCATTTGCTGCGCGACGGGGACGAAGTTTGAACATTGCAATTGTCAACTTTGACAGGCAGCAGCCGGTTGCAGCCGGTGCAACTGTCTCGGAATAACATACCGCGAGAGACGAGACATACCTAACGGTCAGACATGCAGCACCGAGAACCACAACGGCGCATCTCAGATCCAACGTATTACCCCGGCCGGCCCTGTCAATATCCAGAGTCCCTGAAAGCCATCGACAACAAGCGAGATGGCCCGGGGTACTTGAGACAGCTTCAATATTGCGGCCTTTATTTACGGACGGACGCCCCAGATACACCAAGGGAAGGGATGGCGAGCTAGCCATTGATTGCTCAATGGGCTTCACACCGCTCATCCCCAAGCTGCCTGCCTGTCTCTTCGTCCACCGACCTGCATTCAATAGGCGTAGGCGCCAAGCATCGTGCGCGGGCCGAAAGAAGCGACCCCGAAACTGACGAGTCGCAGCGCGGATTGGACATCACGACATTGGCCCTGCTGCGACGGACACATTACCGTGTACATACTTATGTACTCTTCGCCGTGCACATGAGGCTCGTTCGTGTTCAATCGTGCCCCCCGGATATAAGCGAGCCTCGGATCATGAACCACTTTTGCTTCTCCCGCCGGCGGCCCACCGTCGCTGCATCGAACACGATCCCCTAAAGCAAAGGCCTGAACCCTGGACCTTGCCACCCGAGATCCATCCCCCCAAAATAAAACGAAAAGACAGAGATCTTGCATCTGCTCGCTCCAAGGCCGATCGTAATTTTGCCGAGCCCGGCACATCGTTCGACTGGGCGCCTGACTGGATTTCCTTCACTTACATCCAGCCATATGTGCATGTTGCACGACACACTCCAACTCCGTGATGCAGTGGTTCGACGTGCGCATTTTTCCTTGCCTCGCGCTACGACCTGCAGGTTCCACGGCAGCCAGGCTTTCCTTCTTGTCGCCGGGCCGGCGAGTTCGGACGGACTAGCTCGCGATGCCCCTGAGCCCTGGAAGTTGCCGACCACTGCGTCCAGACCAAAGGTCGTGGTACAGCCGTCTTTGACGCAACTTCATCTTCAGGTTTGCGTTGGGCCGGACGCCATCCCATGAACTTGATACAGCGCGCTAGGCCTCTTCAGGGACGGCAGTCGCCAGGAGCCTGGAACGCAGACAACGTCGACTGAACATTCCCGGCGCCCCCCAGTGGCACGTCTTGAGCCTCCGACTATACCTCTCCCGGCGGTCTCTAGCGACGGGACCTCCCTCGCTCGTCAGAAACGGCCACGCTTTAGCATCGATCTGCCATCGGGCCTCGACTCACTTGTTGGTTTGCACTAATTGGCGGGACGTTCTGGGCCCCAAGGGTCTGGGTCTCTCAGGAAACATCAAGACAGAAGTGTCAACAGCTCCAGACTCGAGGCGGCCGTTTTCAGCCGCAGAACATGCCGGTAATGCAGCACAGTGACATCAGCTCGCAGGCGGTTTTTTCTTCGCTCGGCACTTTTCTCACTGTGCACCATGTTACCAGAGTCCAGGATTTCCGGGGAACGTCTCGCTCGGGAGGCTGGACCCTGCGCGACGGTTCCTTTGTTCCCCTAGACCGAGGTGCCTGGGCCCCTCCTAGTTCCCGCCAACAGGGCTTCGTCCCTCAGCTCAGGCTGAGTCTGACGTTTTGAGCGGTGGCGCCATCTGCGGGCGGGCGACCTTTGCGAAGGTGGCCAAGGAAAGGTCCGATCGTGGAGGCCTGGGCGCAGCCTGCATGTCGTGCGGATGTGGTGAAGGGTGATTGGCGACGGGGCAATGAATCAGATTGCAAGTCGAGAGGGCCCTTGTGTGTGGTCGATTTACGCATCATCAGATGACCATATGTAAGCTGGTGGCGGCGGAGCCATTGGAAAGTGCTGAAGATGAGGTTGATTTGATTCCTCCAGTGTCAGTCAGCCAAGGCTGCGTTGAGGTGTGGAAGCTGGCTCACCTCTTGTAACACAGAGACTTCCAGCCCATCACCAAAATATTCACAGCAGATTGTCTCATCGACCAGTTCATAAAATGTCTTTCTCATGATTCTACTGACTCCAGAGCTGCGGAAGGCCCAAGCTTCTCATGCAAGCTCCGTATATGATATCTCCATGCACACCGTTGTCCTGCGCCGTATGAAAATAGCAACATGAATCATCCCAGAGATCGCACCCGGCCCGAGGCCGGGCGTCTCGCGTGTATCACGGCCTGGTGCCCTCTCGAGGGTCACTCACCCAGGACTTTGCATTATTCCGCGCCACCTCCCCACCCCCGTCTGCCCTAGGGGGCATTGATGCTGTCCGATACTTATTTGCCGAGGATGATGTTGTTGGCTGAGGAGATGCTTGTTAGTGCCTGGCTACGTGCGGACGTGCGGAAAGGATGAGACTTACTGGGCTGCCCGGCGATGAGCTCGATCTGGGGGACGACGTCGCGGCCGATGAAGCCGCCCAGGTTCACGCCATGCAGGTTCTGGATGAGGCCGAGGTTGAGGCCGCCCAGCTGCAGGCGGGCCAGGTCGAGGTTGTTGAAGAGACCCTGGCGCTGGAAGTTGATGATGGTGTTGAGCTGCTGCAGCTGGAGGAGAGCGTGGAGGTCGAACTGCTGGGCGTTGAAGAGGTGCTGGAAGGCGATGAGGTTGAGGTTGTTGACCTGTCCGAGCTGATTGAAGATGTTGAGGTCGACCTGGTTGAGGCGGAGGAGGTAGTTCAGGTCGACCTGCTGGAAGCCGCGGAGGCCGTTGAGGCCGGAGATGTCGATGTTGCGGGTCTCCAGGGCGGGAAGCTCAGCGGGCTCCTGGGCGACGGGTGCCGGGGCGGCGGAGGCGAAGGCCGCGAGGGTGGCGGTGAAGATGGTGGTGAACTTCATGGTGTCGGTTGGGAAAGTGAGGGTGATGATACTCAGGGGGTCCGGTATGGAAATTAAGGAGTGGATGAGGTAGAGTGATTGTTTGGACTGAGCACAGCTCTGGATGTCAAAGATCGATGGGAAAGACTGGATGAATTAAGAGCACAGCTGGGAGTTGGTTAGTCGGGTGATCTTCAGGGGGATCCAATGCTTCTGGGGAGCTCACCTCGAAAATGAAGGAATGGAAGTGAAGAGAAAATGAACGGGACCGGCCACACTGGTGTTGATTGATGTCTCTGTGATGGGATGAGGAGTGGAGAGAAGAAGACTGACCTTTGGCAAGAAGCCCGGCGTCTTTATACACACGACTTCCCGCCTCTTGGGACGGCTCGACCAACTGCCGTCACCGTCGGAGTGGACCATCTCGTCAGGAAGCGGAGAGGCGTCCACGGACCGTCGGCGACCCGGGGCCTCGGATGGGTCTCGCAGGGGAGCGGGAGAGGGCGACGAGGCGCGCTAATCCATCGTCGGCTGCCCGGAAGCAAACAACATAAAACATCAGAAACAAGGCATCACGGAGTGAGCCGGCAGCAGGGCGCTTAGACGCTCTATTGGCCTGCTAGGGCACTTGGCGATTCGGCCTCCCATGGCGAGTCGAGAAAATCAGGCCAGTCCAACGCTTGGCTGAAGATGTTCCTGCTTCGGCACTCGGAGAATGGGTGATCACTGCGCTTCAACCCCGGCATGTTTGAGTGAAAGGTTTGAATATCTCCGAGGTTGGCCGTTGGGGGCCTGGCCACAGCCAAGCAGCAGGAGGCAATTCGCAAGTCGCCAGGGTCAGGTCGTCATGGGATACTGCCCGAGCCCTGACAGGGTTGACAGGTAGTAAGCTTAACTGTGAGCTCCTATCGACAGCATATCGGCGGTCCGAGAGCGGTGTTTGCATCCATGCCGAGCCGTCACCAGCCAACACCGACAACGCCCAGCCACGAACGTCTGAAGTCGGAGACGCGGAGAGGGTTCTGGGGCAAATACCAGTCCGCTTTTGATGCGCCGAGGGAACGGCGGGTGCAACTGAAACTCTTTCTAGGTCACGGTACATGGGCAGTTCGGCCCAAGGAGGTCGCGAGGTCGCATTGTAAAGGGGAAGTTCAGGTGAATGCAGTGAAGGGGCCACCGTCCGATGGAGTCGGCATGTTTGGCAGGTGGAGACGGGCCCCAGGATCCTTGGTCGTGATTGGGTACCGTTCGTCTTAAGAGGCTCATTTAAGGTTTAGCCTGGACGCACGGGTTCAAAGGCGTCTTTTCTGCCGGTTTCTGCGTCCGTGTCGATCGAGCTGCCAGAGTCTGAACCCCTTGTCACCGCTGTCATCCCATTCGCCGTGGGGCCCTGTCACCCCCCGTTCTTGCGACGACATCTGTCAGTCAAGCCTGGGTGCCTAGACGTTACACCGCCCCTGGTGCTCGGAGGTCATGCTCTTCCGGGCGATCAAATCAGCGTTGATACCACGACGTCGATGCGACCTCGTCGTCCCCAAGGCGTCTCATGGCAGGAGAGGAGCTCGATGATGATGAGATGGCATTACGGACGGAGAAGACGTCATGACTGGAATGGTTTCAGACGAACATCTGGGCACGACGCTGTGGTGTGGTGTCTCAAGCTGCCATCTCATCCGCCTGCGATATTGACGTGGGTAGCAGCTCTATGGCCGGGTCCCTTCCAAGCCCAGGGGCTCATCAGATTCGGTCACGAGGGGCGATGTTTACGCACACCCACCTGCTGGCCTGGTTTTCGTTGCCAGGCACCCCTCGAGTTCACGTCACTGGGCAGTTTTGAGCATTCCGCGTTTGAGAAGGTTCTTCAATTCATCCCATCTATCTGTGGTATACGATTACTCCGCCTCCAACCTCCTCTCTTGTGGTTTTATTTTCAAGCCAAAGCTGGGAGTCTGTTAGATCCATGCGTGCCCTGCACATCCATAGAGAATGTTCACTTACAGAGGTTGAGGTTGACGTTGTTCAGCAGCCTCCCCTGCTGGATCAGGGTGATCATTTGGAACTGGTTGATGAGCCCCAGCGCCTGTAGCTGAGCGAGCTGCTGCAGCTGCGTGATCAGGGAGATCTGCTGGTTGATGCCGAGCTGTGCAATGGCGTTGAGGTTGAAGAGGCCGTTCAGTCCCAGGCCCGCGATGAGGTTCTGCATGGTGTTCAGGAGGGCAAGCCTCTGGCGGTCCTGGCCGATCCTGTTGCGGTCGCGGTCGCGGTCGTTGATCATGTCATCCACGATCTGCTCATCGTCTCGCACCGCTTCCTCTCCCTCTTCGACCTGGTTTTCCTCCTCCTCGTCCTCCTCGTCCTGGTTCTCGTCCTCTTCGACCTGGTTCTCTTCTTCGGGGGCCTCCTCCTCAGGGGCTTCTTCCTCCTCGGGGGTTTCGTCGTCGCCAACGACGACCCCAGCACCGCCGCAGTCGATAGGCTCGGTGGAGTTGACCTCAGCCTGGCGGATGGCCAGACCACGCCTGTGATGGGGCACCTGGGGGATGCTCAGGGCTGACACCAGGCCAGCAGCAAGGAGAAGGACAGTCGCAGACTTCATTTTGGGTATCTCAAAAGGAAAGACTGGGGGTGAGGTCAGACAAGCGACGGGACGACGGGGCCGCTCTGAACTTACATTCTAAAGAAAGGATGAAATAATAATGCAGCAGGGAAGCGAAAGTTCAAAGAGCACAGCTAGATGTCCTTGTCAGTACATTGTTGAGAGTGGAAGATAGACGCCTTTTACCTCTGAAAGAATGAATGAACAAGAAGAAGGGAAAAGAAGCTGGGATGTTTGGTGGTAGATGGGACGACGAGACCTGGGTGACCGAGCAGCCAGTCTATATACTTGGTGTCCTCGGCGTCTAGTTCCGCCAGCTCTGGGCCGTGCCTCGGCGGCAACGGCAGAGCTAGGTTCTGAAGCTGACGATACATGATCTTCACTTTAACATCAAGGTTATTCACAAGCTTGATGTGACTCAGGTTTCAGACGACTTTTGTCAGCCCGGGAGCCGGCCAGGCCTCAAAGGTCTCCGCCATGGCTGTGGATATGGGATGACAAGGTGTTGACAGCTTCCGTAACTGACATTGGGACCACTTGACAGCTGGGCGGCTGTCCAGGATGTCGCTGGGGGTGGATGGTGGATGGGTGGCCCAGGAGGCGTGATCGACCGGGCACGGGGACTCCGATGTCTCATCCGCAACATCGACCCGCGCTGCGCCTGGAGGGGCATACTTGATCGTCAACTGAAGAAACAAGTCAGTTGACCCTAGACTGTTCCGCAACTCTAAAGTCGTTGGCCCCGTCGGTTCCTTGTTCCTCGGCGAGCTCCTCTTCGCAGGTGCAGGGTTATCACCGGCCTGTCACGCTGCAAGTCTTCCACCCATTGAACCTGGCGCTCATGAAGAGGCCATAGCTGAAAATGATCCTGGATGGTCCCTCTTAGGAGAACATGATGCCTATGGTACCCTCGGTAATTCGGCTTCTGCGGATGGCTCGAGTCGTCCATCCATCCCCAGCATCGCATGGCACCTCAGCGGATGGCCCGCGAATTGATTCACCCTGCAATCCTGCCCAGCTTTTATGAATTTGGTTTTTTATTTTCCTTCGCCAATTATCGGGCTACCTCCCCCGCGGCGTCGCATCATCGTTCTTCTCGGCGTGGAAACCGAGCCACTCTCCCAGGATGCCGCCGGGCTTGGGCACCGGACACTCGCGCTTGCTTCTCTCGTCCTGTAATCGCTTCATCTCCTCGCCGCCGCTGGTTTGTTCGAACTGCACAATGCCGTCTTTGATCTCGGGCGTCTCGCGTCTCCTCCGTCTCCTCCTCTTGCCGTCTTCGCCGACTATGATGTCCCCGTCTGCGTAGGCAACTCGTGGTGCCGGACAGGGCAGGATATGAGGCATCCCGACGACCAGGAAGCTTGCAACGACGGTAGTCGCGAATAGGGACGAGGTCATGCGTGACCTCGGGTGAAGATGTGGTGGCATGATGTCGACCGGGCGTTCGGAAGGAGAGGGACAGTCAGGTCAGGTCGGTGGGGCGAGATTGCTGTGATGAAAGGGTCAATTGATGTCGCAGATGATCTCCCTGGCTGTACTGACCTATGACCACGGCATGCTCGCGCAATTGAGGGGGGTCGACGGTTGTGCCGCACCTAGGGGTGATGGACCTGTCCGGTGGTGATGGTGTTGCGCGACTCTAAATTTCGCAAGGCTCCGTGCTTGCTGCTGGTTCAATTGCCATCATTGGGTGGAGCCCAGTCAGCCCATCCATGCGCTCTGCGATTGGTCCGTGCCATCTCAGTCATCATTGGAAGTCGCGGGCGGCCAGGCCTCGGTCGCGATGGACATGGAGGACAGGGAAGGCCGGTCGCCGGCCATTTTTAGCGTCCGTGGCGCTGGATCAGAGCCCGACCTCCCACCTATCCATTTGGCTGATCTTGCGCGCATTCACCATTTTTGGCAGACAGAACAAACCTTCGACTGCAACGGCATTACGAGCAGGAGTACTTCGCGCGATCCGTTTCACACATTTTCTACGTGCCGCATTCTCAGATACACCGGTCCAAGCGACTATTTTTAGACGGCGACAGACGCGGATAGATATCATCACCGCGACGAGCACGCGACGTTCGACACGATTGTGAACCTGGCTGGTCCTCCCAGGCCACTGCCATGAGCGACCTCGACCAGTTCGTCTGCCTTTTCTGCGCCCGTGCTGACTGTCTCGCTGACTTGGTCTTCGCAGAGCTATCGCGCAGCTGCGCGCATGCCGTCCGATCCCCGAAGCGCAGGTCCGAGAGCTCTGCCACAAGGCGCGCGAACTCCTCGTGGAGGAGGGCAACGTCGTCACAGTCACGGCACCGGTCACAGTATGCCTCTGGCGACTTTGGGCATTTAGGGCCAGCGCACTGACTAGTGACAGATATGCGGCGACATTCATGGCCAGTTCCATGATCTCATGGAGCTCTTCCGCGTCGGAGGCGACGTCCCCGACACCAACTACCTGTTCATGGGTATGTCTCTCCCCGCGTCGCGGATACTCCGATCTCGACCCTCGCTAATGCATAGTTCCCCAGGCGACTTTGTCGATCGCGGCTTCTACTCCCTCGAATCGTTCCTCCTGCTTCTCTGCCTCAAAGTTCGCTATCCCGATCGCATGACCCTAATCCGAGGGAACCACGAATCACGGCAGATCACGACGGTATACGGCTTCTACGACGAGTGCCTCAGGAAATACGGCTCAGCAAACGTCTGGCGGTATTGCTGCGATGTCTTTGATTACCTGGCGCTCGGCGCCATCGTCCTCGGCACCTCAAACTCCCTCTCGCCAAGCCCCGGACAGGAACCCATCGAACAGGACATCGAGATCGAGGTCTGCGACCAGACGGGGTCGGTCATGAGCAGATTCCCCAGGCAGGATCGGCGGCAGGCATCGCCCAAGAGTTCAAACGGCGCATCACCAGGCTCCGGCGAGAAGACGGGCCCCCCCGGGAGCGGTGCCTCGGGGAGCAGCGGCGGCAGCGTCGGCAACCCGGCCGGCGCGGTTCTCTGCGTTCATGGCGGCCTCAGCCCGCTCGTCGACACGGTCGATAAGATCAGGCTGCTGGATCGGAAACAAGAGGTCCCCCACGAAGGCGCCATGTGCGACCTGCTGTGGTCGGACCCTGACGAGATTGACGGCTGGGGCCTGTCACCGAGAGGTGCGGGCTTCTTGTTTGGAGCTGATATTGTCAAGGTCTTCAACCACAGGAACGACATCTCGCTCATCGCGAGAGCGCACCAGCTCGTCATGGAGGGGTTCAAGGAGATGTTCGACGCCAGCATCGTCACGGTCTGGTCCGCGCCCAACTACTGCTACCGATGTGGCAACGTCGCCGCCCTGCTCGAGCTGTCCGAGGATGCGACGGGCGCGGGCTTCTTCGCGAGGAGCAACGGCGACGTCAACAGGAGCACCGGCCAGGGTGATGGCCAAGGATCCGGCAAGGGCGTGATGCAGGAGGGCGACCTCGGCTACAGAAGCGGCCCGGCCAGGAGATATCGCGTCTTCCAAGCAGCGCCCCAGGACTCTAGGGGAATGCCGGCGAAGAAGCCTGTCGCCGACTATTTCTTGTAAAACATCACACCGGCCACTGCGACAGGTTTCTTTTGGGCAAACGAGCGACGGCGTTTGGGGGACAATGGCATGGTTGGTCACCACGGCAGACGGGACTGCGTTTCCAGGCAAAGGGGGTTGATATATTCGTTCATTAGGTGAGCCACCGGGGCTCGTCGAAAACAATGCTACGAATCATTTACCCGAAGATCCAGCTCTCGGACTCCTGTGTACAACGGACCAACACGGGGCATGGCTTGCTTGACATCGTCCCCGCCATCTACTTACACGTCGTAGAAGTCTCCATTCGCGTTGCGGACCGGGTCCTGCTCCGCGCGTTCGATAAAGGCCTGGAGAAACTTCATATTCATCAAGTAACTCCTGTCCGGGTTTCCTTGCGGAAGACTCTCCCACCACTCCGCGGGAGACATTTCACGCTCGGAATTGTTTCTCCCGGATTCCTTCTGCTTCGGCTTTTTGTCTATGAAACTCTTCCTGTCGTTGTCGTTTTGGGCATGATTGTCTGGCTGCTGGGAGGATGAAGCCGGCCTCATAGGCAATTTCAGCTTCTTGGGGTTCCTGTCGTTAGCATCCCGGCCACGGCTGGTTGGCCGCTGGGAGGATGTTGATGATGACCTGATAGTCAACTTCATCTTCTTGGGCGGGCTGGTCTTTCCGCAGTCTTCTTCTATGTTGCGCTTCTTCGCCCTGGGCGGCGAAGAGGTCCCCGTCGGGGATGCCGCCATGATCAAACTTTTCAGCTTGACAAGCCACTTGAACCGCATAGCAGCAAATTCCTCGTCTCCGAAGATGACGATTCGGCGAGTGCGTGCCAGAGCCAGTGCAGCTTCGGCGGCCTCCGCCTCTCTATGAATAACAACTTGGTCAGTCCTCGAGTTCTTTCAGATACCTGGCACATGGGTCTCTCAGTCCTTACTTTTGCATCTTTTCGAGATCCTGAACGGTTGTCGCGAGCCTCACCCTTTTTGCATTCGCTGCCGGGTCGTCGTCGCCGCCCGATGCCTCAATTTCGAGTTTGCTCATCAAGGTCTGCAAAATTCTGTCCAAGAATCAGTACTTTCAACCATCCTGACCATCCAATCTCGGAGAAGCCTCACTGAACCATTCTGCCGTGTCGTTTTTTACAACGGTCTCGTTCTACTTCCAGTGCATCGATGTCCAGGAGGGCTAGGTCGATATCGTCGAAGAGCTCGAGCAGGCCCAGATGAAGTACTTCCCTCCCCGTCTTGTCCTCCTTCGGGGCGGCTTTCCGTTGCTTGTATAATTCGCCGATGCGTTTGATGTTCTTGCAGAAAATGTAGTCGTCACTGTCCGGGGGGATCAGAGCCCCGTTCAACACGCTACGATGAACAGGAGAGATGGGCTCCAGGGCCGCACCCTGGCCCGTAGTGTCCTCGGCCGTCATCGGGTGATTCTTCTGGTTTGGACAGAGAAAGTTGCTGTTGTGGACTCTGTCTGAGTTGCTGAGATGGGGTCTGCCCTGGTTTGTATGAAGACAATAATGGCGGAAAGATCCTTGGAGGATGTGTGAGTGAGTATCTCGGTGCGAGGGTTGTCTGAAGACTTCAGCCGTTTCAACGATATCATCGTTAGATTTGACGAATCGAGTCCATATATACAAGACAGAGACTCATCGCCGACTCGAACGAGCCTCTTTGTGAGAGGATGAGGATCGGTTTCTGCGAGTGTATGATCGATGCCTGCTTTGTCTGTGATGAAGGACATTGTGACTATTAAAGCCTTGTGTTCAGCAGAAGTGCCTTTGAAGGTCTCTTTCACAACAAGGACGAAAGGTATCGAGTACGATCTGCTTTCTTCAGGCAGACCTGCTTTTCGGCCTTGGCCGATAAGCGTCAGCAGTCACGATCGCACTAGGTAGGGGCAACATCAAGCAGTCGGGGAGGGTATGTTCGGGATGGATTCGTTAGTATTATTCATTAGTCTCGTTCTGATCGTGTATCTGCTGGAGCATTATTAGTATCGCGCTCTGCCAGATCGGAAGCCGTCTCTGGCTCATCGGCCAGAATGGCTCTTCATGATAGATTCTCTCTCTCTCTCTCTTTCTCTCTTCAAAATCGATGATAGCCCGCGTGGAACTTACCAGTCGACCAGCTCGCGCACGGCGACTTTGCTGTAGTATTCCTTCATCATGAAGCCCTGGAACTCCTCTTTGCAGCGGAGCATATGATCGGCATCCTTCTGCTCGGGACGAGCCGCGAATTCCTCCATCGCGTAGCGAAGCCTGACATTCTGGCGCTGGCTTTGGGCCGTGGCGGTCTTCCAAAGCCTGGCCTCGTAGCACTTCGGACAGAGATCCGGGACGACGCCGTCAGGGACAGTCGCCGGGATCGTGTGGATGTAGTCCGATGTGATGTACTTGGCGGGAACTTGATGTCCGCACTTGGAGTACACCAGTCTCGTGCGGCAAAAGGGGCAGGTCTTGTTGCACAGGAGCCACCTCCTCATGCACTTCGCGCCGGCGTAGTGGCCACAAGGGGTGATGGCTGGGACGCAGTCCCGGAAACCCCCGCGACGGTCACGAGAAAGGACGTCCGTGGACGCCTGGAACCTGAGGTCGGTCACCATGCAGATGTTGCAGGTGAGCTTGGGGGGCGTTCCGACGAGGAAGGTGATCTTCGGGCAGGGGATGAAGGATCGATTGGCGCCGTCATCATCGCCTTTCCACAGGGGGGCCTTGAACCATGAGCCAACAAGGGGCAGCCATTTGCGGAACTTTGCTTCTCTGGCTTCGTCTTCCTCCTTCTGCTCACGTTCTCGGATCCGTCGGGACGTGATCCAGCCGCCTGGCTTGCGGAATCCAAGAAACGAAGACATCGTGTGTGGGTTGATATCGATAGGTGCGACTTTGCAGGCAGAGGTTAGACGGGGGGCGAGAGCAGATAGTAGCCGACATATTTAATGGCGAAGTCAGGGGAAGCCGCCAGAATCACGACGAGACTGTCCAGGGGGGACATGCTGAGTGTCCCAACAACCCACTGACACTGACAGTGGCCAGGGACCTCGTCCTATGCTTGTCCGCATGGCAGGGAACAGGAAAGATGAAGTGGTGGCAGAATTGATATGAGCTCAGGACAGCAAAACTAAGCGATCAGAACTCGAGGAGCAATGGCGATCAGCACACATAGAACATTGGTGGGTAGTTCGAGGGCAGACATTCAACAAGTGCCCTAGTTGCATTGAGAGGCAAAGTGCTCGAGTGGCTGGAAATGTCAGACTTGTCCGGCACACTCATGGGACATGTTCCAAGCCAAAGTCCTGAGAAGGACGATTCGTCATTCCACCCAGGCTTGGTGTAAGTCGACAAGTACTGCCGGCAACCACCATACAGACCAACGGCAGTTTCTCATTGTTCGAAGGCCGGGTTAGGCGATGTGTACATGACGGGCCATTTATTGTCACCACTCCATGTCTTTGATGGTCCAGAATTAGATCCCGGACTTGAACACAAAGACTGGCCCCGAAAGGCTGCCAGCCCTCCTAACTTGCTAATAAACAAAGACTGCCATCGAGGCTTACAAGTTAAATAATGCTTCTGTTCCAGAATGTTGGTCTTTGATTTCAAGCAAGCTGCCATATTCTTCCTCTCTCAAGCAATACGGCATCATGTTCCAATCATCGACGAGGCGGCTTGCCTTCCTGGCCAGCATCTTCATGGCCACAGCTGTCGCAAGGGTCATTCAGGTTGATGTCGGCAAGGCCCCGCTGGCCTTCTCGCCCGAGGTCATCGAGGCCGAGGCTGGCGATTTCATCGAGTTCCGCTTCTACCCTCAAGCCCACAGCGTGGTGCTCGGCGAGTACTCCCGGCCCTGCTCCCCTGCGGAGATGGGCGGCTTCTACTCAGGCTTCGTTCCCGTGAGCGCGGGAACGGCAAGTGTACGTCAAGGAGGGACCAACCCCGGAAACGGGCAGAGAACTCAAGAACTAGGAGCTGACTTGCCACCAGGACAAGGTATTCCGGGTCAGGGTGAACCACACCGAGCCCATGTTCTTCTACTGCAGCCAGGGGAATCACTGCCCCCAGGGCATGGTCGGCGCCATCAATCCCTCCGGAAACCAGACGCTCTCTGCCTACGCGCAGAACGCGGTTGGCAGGGCCGTCTTTGCCCCTTTCCCCGACCAGATCTCCGGGGGCGTGTTCGCACATCCCACCAAGGACGATGAGTACCCTGATGATGATTACTCGGACGATGAAGAGAAGACTGGCTCCCCTTCCACTTCAGCCGACAGCGGCCGGGAGACGAACGAGGGGGGAGCCGGGAGCGGTGCCTCGATGCTCACGAGGCACTCTGCTGGCGCTCTGATTTCTTTCATGGTCGCGGTGGCTTTGATCTAGATTGAAAGGACGTTGCAGTAGGGGGGAGTGAGTGCTGAGTGGATGGAGAAAGGCGTTCGCTACCCATTTTCCTTTGTTCAGATATCAGATGGAGGGAGGTTGGAGGATTACGGTAGGATCACGGATGTCAGATACTTGTATTCGTAGTGGATGTAGGGGAATGAGTTGGAGGGGAATAGCCGATAGAATACAGCACGGAGATTGTCCATCCTCATCTCGATTATATGGAAGCTGTCTCGAGACTTGGAGTGAGTGAAGTTCAACTGGGGGTATTAGTCAGCACACGCCTTTTCATCGGGTACTATCAAACTCCCGATAAATGCTTAAACATGCAGATTTCCAATCACATATAAGCAGATATCGTGCCGTTATTCAGCAACTCGACGCCGAAGCTTCGGCAATGCACCGGCATTCGGACATGGCCGGTGCGTCATTCCGCGCCGGCGTCAAAAACATGACCCCGATCCTGGAAACAAAACCCTGTGATCGCCCTGACATCTTGCCCCTGTGATTACAGCCTCGCCGCAGCACCTACGACGTAGACCTGGCCTTAGTGCCATGCATTTGGACGCGATTGATACCCTGTAGACCTTGTATATTTATTCTTTCCCGCATCAGCGATCATGCGCTCGCGCGCCGCCTCCGCCGCCGTGACCTCGGCTTCAGCCCCTCTTCGCGCCCTCCGACTCTCCTCGCCCGCCCGCACCGCTTTCCCGAGGCGATCATCATCCTCCCAGCACACGATATGTACATCATGTCGCCAGACAAAACCGGGGGCATACGCTCCTCGCCTGGCCCATCCTAGGTTCGCGCGACAGCGTTCGCTGGGTCAGCTCGGTCGTACGGAAGCGGGGCAGAGAAGGCTGGCCTCAACAGGGAGCAAGGCGCAGGCGCAACACGGCCCGCTGGAGGAGTACGATCGGCGGGTAGAGACTGGGATCTTAAGGAACGATGAACACCAGAGAGGTAGGCCTACCATCCGCGCATAGAAACCGGAAATGCGACTGACGGTATCACGTACCCAGGGATCATCGAGAGCCTTCAAGCGCTTCATGTTGAGCTCGCCAAATACCATGCCCCTCCTGTCGTCCACCCCACCCTCGAGTCTCTGAAACCTACCAAGTCGCTTCTCGGATCCTTCTTCGGCGGCGGAAAGCCAGGCCAGGCAAAGCTCGGCTCGATTCCCAGCGACCTGCCCCGAGGGCTCTATCTCTTCGGCGACGTGGGTAGCGGCAAGACGATGCTCATGGACCTCTTCTACGACACCCTGCCGCCATCCGTAAAGACCAAGACGAGAATCCACTTCCACAACTTCATGCAAGACGTTCACAGGAGGCTGCACAAGATGAAGCTGGAACACGGCAACGACATCGACGCCGTGCCGTTCGTGGCCGCAGACATTGCGGCGCAGGGCAACGTGCTCTGCTTCGACGAGTTCCAGTGCACAGACGTGGCCGATGCCATGATCCTCAGACGGTCAGTCAGAACCCAAACCTCGGAGCCTCACAGCCCGCTGACTAGGTAGTACAGATTGCTCGAGGCCCTCATGTCTCATGGCGTGGTTCTGGTAACGACGTCGAACCGACACCCCGACGACCTCTACAAGAACGGCATCCAGCGAGAATCGTTCATCCCGGCGATCAAGCTCCTCAAGACGAGGCTGCATGTCATCAACCTCGACTCACCGACAGACTACCGCAAGATCCCCCGGCCGCCGTCGGGCGTCTATCACACGCCCCTCGATGCGCACGCGCAGTCACACGCCGAAAAGTGGTTCCGCTTCCTGGGCGACCCCGAAGGCGGCGAGCCTCACTCGGAAACGCAGAAGGTATGGGGCCGCGAGATCTTCGTGCCCCGGGTGAGCGGCACCTGCGCCTGGTTCACGTTTGACGAGCTCATCGGGCAGCCGAAGTCGGCCGCCGACTTCCTTGAGCTCGTGCGCAGCTACGACGCCTTCATCGTGACGGACATCCCGGGCATGACGTTCCGGCAGCGTGACCTGGCGAGGAGATTCATCACGTTCATCGACGCCGTGTACGAGTCGCACGCGAAGCTGGTGCTGACGACCGAGAAGCCGCTGACGGAGCTGTTCGTGTCGCGCGCCGAGATCGAGGAGTCGCTGGGCGGCAAGGTCGACTCGGAGGACACGATGAGCCACCTGATGGAGGACCTGGACCACAACATCCAGCAGATCAAGGGCTCCGGGCTGTTCTCCGGCGACGAGGAGGCTTTTGCTTTCGCCAGAGCGCTGTCGCGGCTGAGCCACATGGGAAGCAAGGAATGGGTCGAGCGCGGCATGGGCCTGGAGGAGCAGGGTGGCAAGGAGGATAAGGACAGCTGGGCCAAGGTCCGGAGCAGGCAGATGGAAGACAGCATGTAGGTAGAAGAGAAGGTAGAGGAGGTACCTAGATACTGCCAGTGGTGGCGGTCACATGGCCCAGCCCTCGAAGGTTGTTTCCTCCCATCCCGCGTCTTCATTGCGACTGGACGTTTCGGCCTGCAGCCCTGGGCTTTTTTACCACCCCGAAGAAACTACTAATTGAAGACTTTGAGGCCCGGGCAGGAAGCACCTGTCTAGGTACTTACTGCGTACCTAGGGAGGCACCTATGTGGCACCTGCACTTATGAGGCCGCCCTTGCAATTTCTTCCCGGTCCATCATCCCTCTCTCCAAACAACATCACCGCTTCATATCCAGAATAGCATCACAAAGAACACAGCCTTTGCCTTATCTTGCAGTCAACCGTATCTCAAGATGGCAAGGCAACACCTCTTCGGCCTCGAGATACGCAGGGCCTCTTTCGTCCCTTGTTTCGGCATCTACCTCCAAATACTCATCTTTACCGTACTCAACGCCAGCCACACCGCAAGGGATACCGAGGGCAAGATCAAAAAGCTGTGGGATGCTCAGGGACGAATGGTAACCGAAGGAGGGCTCATGCCACTTTCAAGAGTGTTCCGAGACTAACTTGGCTCGTGTAGTCCATCATACTCGCCACGACAACTGTTCTCAACCTGGCCGCAATCGCCAGCCGCAATCCAGTACAACCCGTGCCATTCCTGACCTTGCACCGGTATCTCACCCCCGCCATACTCGCCGTTGGCTTTTTGCAAGCGTAAGTAATAAGTGCCAGTGGAGCATCCTCCGTGTACGAGCTCTCGCTGATACTATTCGCCCTCAGGCTCGGATTCATCATTGCCCGCAGCGTCATATTCAATTGCGAAGCGGGCGAATGCTCCGATTGCTCCGTGGTGGCGCAGTATACTGCTGATTCTTTGCAGCTGTGAGATATTCTTTTCCTGGCAGGCTCGTACTTGGTGGGCTAATATCACAGGTTCATTTTGACGGTACTAAACTGCCTGTACTGGATCAAGGTGCCACTTACGCCCGTTCTGCTTGCATTTCCTCAGGCCAACAACGATGTGCTGAGCTGGTTAAACGACAACCACGCCGACCAGCCCTTCCATCAAGCTTAGGAGGAGTGAGGCGACTTCTCTCGAGATTACAGCCACATGAGACGACGAGACAGGCACCTGCTGAACTCGAGACAAGTCTAAGGATTGTCAGACCAACAGATCAACTTCTGGAAGTTTTGGGAACACGGCCGGGTCGTCAGGTGGCGCAGACGAGGAGGACTATGAATTGGTACGTAGAATGGTCTGGGCACTCATTCCCAGTGACGACGCTGTAGAACCAAACAGAAGGTTTTTAATATACAATCTCTCCTCTCACGCTCTGTCCGTTTAGTAAACGCCCGGCAGGATCACGTAGGGCACCTCCTTCTTGAACTGCGTCCACTGCTGCCCGTACCGCCCGGCGCAGTACTCGTCGATGACGGGTATCGCGCGGAAGACAAAGTCGCACGACTGGAATAGGCCCATGGCGAGGCCGCCGGCCCAGCCCGACGAGGAGAAGCAGTATGCGGCGCGCCAGAGGGAGTAGCCGCCGTAGTTGATGTGGCGGGCCCAGCTCCAGAGGCCCGACTTGAAGACCTTGCCCTTGTTCTCGGGCTTGTCCTTGAAAACCTTGCGCTGGTACTCGGAGACGGTCTCGACGCCCATGCCGATGGTGTAGAGGGCGGCGCCGACGACGAGCTGGTAGGGCAGGCCCGTGCCGGGGAACTCGACCGTGGTGCCGGACAGGACGCTGGTGGATGCGGAGAGGAAGAGCAGGGTGTTGGCGCTGTTCATCAGGGTGTTGTAGAAGCTCACGGCGATGGCGGCGGAGGGGGTGAACTCCTCGGCGGAGAGGGAGACGAGCCAGTAGATCTGCTTGGCGGCGGAGCCGACGGACAGGCCAAGGATGATGAGGTGGGAGAGAGGAAGGTCCAGGGAGTCGATGTAGGGGATGCCGGTGAGGACGGTGGCGATTGGCGTGGCGGACAGGGCGGCCGACACGCCGAGCTTGGAGAGCACCTGGGTGCCCCAGCCGCCGACGAGGAGGTTGTACTGAAGAAAGGGGTCGAGGACGCGGAGGCCGACGAAGGTGAGGGTGCCGAGGGGACTGGGCTTCTTGATGCCGCGGCGGATGAGGTCCATGGGGGCCTTCTGCTGTTCGCCGGAGCCGGCCGGCTGAGAGCTTGACATGGTGGTGAAGTTGAAGGAGTCGAGATGAGACGGAGAGTGATACTGGAGTGAGTGAATGGGAGTGACCCGGGGATGCCGCGAAGACAGCACTACCAGCACTTTTATTAATCTACAAACACTTACACTGGAACTAGAAGAGACGCGATGAGGTCATGTCCGTCTGGGCAGGGGAGTGGGCATGATGGCACCGTTGAAACTTGCTGCTTGCACCATCGGAGTCCGTCGGTCGGTCCACATGCGACTTGGCTTGGCTTGGACCTTTGGTTTCTCGGTCCCGAACTGCTTCCCCAGTTCTGCAATCTCCATCCATCCCACTTGTGACGCGACTGTCGATGTGCCTGGTTCTGGGTTCATCGACAGGGGTGCGACGGGGCTCGGCCCATGACCAGGACGAGAGTTGATCAGCCAACTAAGGCTAAGGCCGGCAACCTTCGCATACATCCTCATACATGAACCGACCTCGATATCCGGCGCAATGAGCAGTCTTAGAGCAACCATGGTAAAGGTCCCGAGTCATCCGGCCAGCAAAGGAGTACATAGTGGGATGCCTGACATGTGCCGATCGGAGGCATGGATGTCACAGGTCCAGAGAACTGCTCAATGGCAATTGCCGGACCTCTGCGGTTTATTCCCGCGACAAGATCCGCTCGGCATAGCGCGAACTTGTAGTTGCCCAGTCTCTCTGTGTTATTTCCCGGTCGAGAGACCGCGGCCTGTGTGATTGGTCCCTCGTAGTCCACGATCCCCTGAATAGGGGAACACCCACCGATCACCAGCTTTGTTCCTTGATTACCCCGCCATCACAAGCATCAATCCCCAAGGCCACCGATCGACCCCGAGAAATGTTTCGGGGGCTGTCCTCGCATCGGAGCCAGGCCCTATCGAACATCCCCAGGGCCGCTGCAATCACCATGGCCGCAAGTAAACCGCCAGTCTCGTCTACCAGTAGCGGAACAGACGCCCCTAACCGGACCACCTTCGGCCCTCGAGATGTCATCCGAGAGGTCTGGCTCGGCCTGGGTCTTCCGAGCCGCTCCCTGGACTCCCTCCAACTACCCGGCGAAGACAGCCACGGGCCTGCTCTTCCGTCGTCTTTCAAGATCGGCATCCTGGCACAGAGCTGCATTGCCCTGTCCGCGCTCGCCGCCGCCCAAGTTCATGCCGTTCGGAACAGCAAAGACAGAGTCCCAACAGTCACCGTGGACCGGGACCGTGCCGCCATCGAGTTCAACTCGGAAAAGCTGTACGTCCTGCACAATCATGAGCCCTCGCCGAAGAAGGATGCCATAGGCGGTCTTCACAAGACCATCGACGGCCATGTCCGCGTCCACGACGGCTTCCCGAACCATGTCAGGGGCATGCTGGATCTCCTCAAGCTCCCACCAGACGCCTCAAGAGCTCAGGTCGCGGAAGCGCTGGAGTCATGGGCGAGCATCGATGTCGAAGACGCCGCCACGGTCCGGGGAAAGATGGCCGCGTACGCACTGAGGTCATACCAGGAATGGGACGCCCTGCCGCAGTCAAAGGCCATCAGCAACTTCCCAATCGACCTGAAGCAACTTGCCGCTGGGCCGGAAAGACCGTCGACACGACTGGCGCCGGGCGCATCGAGGTGTCTCCAAGGCCTCCGGGTGGTCGAGATGAGCCGCGTGATCGCATCCCCGTTGTGCGGGAAGACTCTCGCTGTCCATGGCGCAGATGCCCTGTGGGTGACATCCCCCAAACTCCCTGACCTGCCTGCCCTCGACCGGGAATTCGGGCGCGGCAAGCGCACCATTCAACTCGATATTCACAACCCCGAAGACAAGAGCCGCCTTCTGGAGTTAATCAGGACGTGTGACGTGTTTGTCCAGGGGTATCGACCTTCCAGTCTCGCGGCGTACGGCCTCTCCCCCTCTGAACTGGCCGAGGCAAACCCAGACATCGTCATCGCAAACTTGTCGACATTCGGCCCAAGGGGTCCATGGTCCCAGAGGAGAGGATTCGACTCTCTCGTCCAGACGTGTTCTGGCATGAACGTCTCCGAGGCTGAACATGCCGGCGAGGGCCAGGCAGCGCGACCCATGCCCTGCCAGGCGCTCGATCACGGCGCTGGGTACATGCTGGCGACCGGCATCATGGCGGCTCTGCATCAACGCGCTGTGAAAGGGGGCTCTTGGCAAGTCGACGTTTCACTCGCGGGCGTTATGAAATATCTGAGAAGCTTGGGGCAGTATCCTGACTCGACGGGATTCCGGTGTGACGGTGTCGACCGCCCGGAAGACGTCCCGGAGGAGTTCTTCGAGACGAATGAGACGGGTTTTGGGACGATGACGACTTTGCGGCATAGTGCGGACATCGAGGGGTGTCAAGTCGGGTGGCAGATCATGCCCAAGCCCTTGGGATCAGACAAGCCCGAATGGGCAGCATGATGGTGGACTTCGATGCCGTTGTAAGTCGCGGTATTTGCCCTGGCTTCACGCAACGAAAGAGGTTCACCTGGCTGACAGCTCAGTCGCACACAGCACCACGTCTTAAATCATGATTCGTTGAAAAATTGAATAAGCTTGAGATGCAGAAACATCGTAAATCTCATACCCAGGTAGGCGTCTAGCCTCAGAAATGCAGTACCCCTTTTCCCCGTCCAGGGTGAGGACCCAACCGCCACCAATGTTCCCATTCCACCATGGTAACCAATAGCCCAAGCCGACGTATCCCAAGTTTAGAATGCTAACAGAATATCAGTCAGTGAGAGGCACGACATGGACACGGGGGGAGCCGGAAACATACCAAGCAAGGGAATGGCGGCAACGACGACAGCGAGTCCAAGACCGCGCTTCAGCAGATCCGCGGAGCCGGCGCCGGCGTTCTCGCCGTTGCCGTTCTGGTTGGTGTTCTCGGTGGCCTCGGCAGGTACGGCGTTGGCGCCGACGAAGGGGTTCTGGTCGTTGACGACGCGGGCCTGGGTCGTGTCGAAGGCGAAGCTGCGGACGTTGCCGGTGTGCTTGCCGATCTGGGCGTTGATGTCGTTGGAGTTGAGGGGGTCGCCGGTCTGCCAGGCACCCATCATGGGCTCGTTGGTGGAGGCGAAGTTGAGCTGGGTGTTCTTCCACGAGTCGCAGTTGATGCAGCGGAAGTTAGCCATCATGAAGCCGTTGCCGACGCCGGAGCCCTCGAGGAGCTCGATGAGGGGGGCGTTCTGGGTGGGCACGGTAGGCATGGTGTATCCGGAGGCCTGGCGGCCGCTGACGGTCACGTTGCCCTGGCCGTCCTGGTAGATGATGAACATGTTGGAGTCGGCCATGCCGTTGCCGGTGCCCATGCCGACCCAGCTGAAGGTGTCGGGGGCGTAGATCTGGAAGAAGATGTTGCCGGAGCCGGTGCTCGAGGTGGACTGGGGGATGGCCATCGAGTAGCAGATCTGGTTACGGCAGTTGACGACACCCCTCTGGGTCTGGACGGTGGGGTTGTTGGTGCCGGGGACGGCGCTGGTCTCCGAGTTGGGGAGAGACTCTACGACTCCGTTGGGAGGTTGACTCTCGATCGCGTTCGGGACTCCACCGGCGGGGTTGGCAATGGGAGAGCCGACATTGTTGCTGTTGTCGACCGTGCCATCGTTCGGGTTCTGGTTCTCCCAGCCGCCACCACCGCCACCGTATTGTGCGGATGCGCCCACGGCGTCTTGAAGCGGTCAGCGATTCGTGCCTGGTGATTCTGGGAGTGGTGCCGACTTACAGAGCGCGGAGAGGAAGAGGCTCGCAGAGTACTTCATTGTGAGGGATGTGCTGGACTGAGGTTGAAGGGGAAAGGCGACGACAATACTTGGGCAGAGATAGAAGAGAAGGGTCGACCAGTCGCCCAACAATTGATCAACAATTGGAAGAAAATTAGAAGAAGAGCAAGAGACCACACTGGAAGGGAATGAAGAGCAGAGGAAGGGATAAGTTTCACCCCCCGACTGTCTGTCGCGGGTGCGAGGATCGTCTTAAAGGCATCGCGGCCGCGGAAACGTCGACGAGACCTCATTACCGGATTAGGCAGGTGGGTCCTTACGGTTACACTGCGAGCTTAAGCGCTCAGGGTCGGACTCCTTGGGAGCTCAGCGCTGCAGCGGCTGAAACGCGGAGGAAACAGGCCTTGTGGCTTGGCAGGCCCGGGGTGCGTTAGCACCTTGGACCCTTCAACACGGCCGGCCTTCAGTTTCTTTAACGGCCCTCCTCTGAGTGGCCGCTGAGGTGTCACCGTGGCGGGCAGAGGGCCCCGGCCCCCTGTAGCAGGTCCCTGCGTGGCCTGAGGAGTGGCTCCTCTGAGATCTCCGTCCCGCCTTGGGTTCTCGACTTGTTGTTTCATGGGACGACGCCGACCACTGAACATGTCTCGTTTGGTCAGCGGTTGCATGGACGTCCAGTCCATTGTCACTGCGCAACCCGACGGACGATTCCTAAGCCAGCAGCCAGGGGCCCAGCCCAGAGACGACGCCCGGCAGACGAGGGTGTTTCTTCTCTGTGCCAGTCCCTCTGCGCCCCCAGTCGTCTCGTCCAGTCTTGTCGCTGTCTCGTCTCGTCGTAGCATCGCGTGCGAACGACTGGGCATTGTCGCGGAATAGGACCACCATCCTGGCTTGGAACATAGCCTGAGTTCTCCCAGCCACCTCGATTACGCGGAGGCCGTCGGCGGACGAAGAGACGATGGCATCGTGAGCGGGCTGCTTGACATGTTTCCGGGTCTTGGGCACAGACTTGGTTCGCAACTGACAGAGACACGCATTCAGGAATTGCAAATGCCGTCTCGTGATACGCCAGTACCACAGACGGCTCACATCTCGACACGGCCGGGCCTGTGGCGGCGGCCTCTCTTCCAAACCAGCGCGTAAATTCAGGGGCCGGCCCGGATTCACCATCAGCCACAGCAACAAATCTCATCTCACGGAACCCTCTTCTGCTTGTACATCCGGATGATCACCCTTTCTAACAATAAACCGGGGGAGCGATTCTCCCAGCGGCATCGCATCTTACAGGCTCCGGTCGGGCCGCGTTGAAGAGAGGCCAACGATGCGGCCGGCTGCCGCCTTGGCCCTGGGACCCTTCAGGGCGGAAATTCGGTGCGTGAATGCAACCATGCTGAAGACCATCCATTACCTGGGCAACTAGGTCATGTTTCAGCAGAGCGACCCCATCACCTGATAAGTATGTCGGGTAGGCTTCAGAGAGGCTCGGCCTTGGATCTGAAGCAGCACTTAATTCTAGCTCATTCATTCTCCTCGTCCCCTGCACGAGGCCAAGGTGGTATTCGTTTGCCGCCATCAAGGGTCACGGAGAACACACCAAGTACTGGCAGAATTTTTCTCTTAGCCTGCGCCGAAAGTGGAGGACTCCCAACCCCTGTGAAGATGATACATCTGATCGCATGCTAAATGGGTAGGTATCTGCCCTATTCACTGTCGACGAAGAAGGGGTGTGCCTCCGCTCTCCACGTGTGGTCCAGGTCCCTGCCAATGGACCGTTCATCTGGGTTGGTCCTCATCAAAGCACTCAAGAAAGAGACAGAATCCTTTGTGACAACTGGAGTGAGATCGCTCATCCAAACTTAAGAGTCCAGCCCTGCTCTCACCATGGACACGGCATCCCTGACTGTTCCGTCGTCGTTGGAGACGTCTTGTACGATCTTCTGGACTACCCTCTACAAAACCCGGCTTGGAAAACAAGCCGAGAAGGTCCACGATCTCCCTACTGTGCTCCTTGACCTCAATATAGCCTTGCTTGCCTGGTCTTAAAGTCCTTCACCAGCCAAACGGGGGAGTCGAGGCCATAGTCCAGCTTGACCTGCTGTATTACACGCCCCCAACACAAGCAGGATAAAGTCCACCAAGGACGTAAGCGGATTGACCTTCCTTGATGCCCTCCATGCCGGGTGTCGTTGATTCAATCTTGGCGGAGAGCTTGAGTCAGAGTCAGAGTGGCCATGGGTGGTTGAGGCAGCATCTTGATCACTGGCAGCCAGTCCTGCTGGGCTGACCAGAATACTATTAGTTGAGCCATGAAATGGACGGGGTTTAAGGTATTGGTTTCCAATTCGACCTGACTGAAGAGTTGCCAGCGTAGGCTGACAAAAGGAGGTCCTTGTACGACAAGGCGTCTATAATTGTCTTGTTGCTACGGGTCCATGTGTTGCGTCTCCGTCGAGCTCGAAAGATCATTTACACGCCCAGCCTACAATCACCAAGCTGATGATGGAAATAGATCTCTAGCGCTGTGCTTTTCTGCGACATACAGTGATGTTTCTTGAACAGGAAGAGTCCATGAGTGCGAAGTGTGGTGGGAAATATCTTAAGGCGTAAGCCAACTTTTGATCTTTTCCATTTGATAACGGCCAGGCATGGATTCAGCTGAATGTTAGGCATATATATGCATGCCAGTTCATTAAATGTTCTCCATGTCGACCGCTGCGTCTCGACTGGTGAAGACGTTGTTGCTGGAGAGCTTTCAGGGGCAATTACCCCTCCAACGGGCTATATTTCTGGCGCCCGGCCGATCTCGGCAGTGAACAACCCCGCGCTCCGGCCCATCTTTCAGGCAGTTAAATGCCATTTAGAGCTGGAATTGCTCTCTGGAATGCTTGGGCATCATCAACAATTGGCGCCCTGAAGAACCTTAAGATGGCGGCGCCCTCGGATCGACTGTATGCTCTCACTGCATCCGAAGTTCAATCTCTCATCAAGTCGAATGAGCTGACGCTCGAACAATACGTCGCCTCTCTCCTCGAGCGCTACCGAGCTCGCAATGAGCTTGTCCAAGCTTGGGCGCGTATTGAGCCCGAGAAGGTCCTCGACACAGCCAGAAAGTTGGATCAAATCAAGCCTGCAGACCGGGGCTGTCTTCATGGCTTCGTCGTCGGTGTCAAGGACATCATAAACACGCAGGGTGAGAGACATGTGCGGGGAGGCGCCCACTGCTCGCTGAAATTTCAAACCAGATCACCCAACTCGGCACAACTCCCAATACCATGCACTCGATGGTCCTCAAATCGACGCATCGTCCGTGGCGATTCTCAGAGCAAACGGGGCTTTGATCATGGGTATGAACTCCGTCCATACCTCGGTTCAGTGAAGAGGACCTGGTTGGCTCATCGTGACTCTCCAGGCAAGACGGCGACCACGGAGTTCGCTGCGACAACGACGACCCCGGGGACCAAGAACCCTCACAATGTCACCAGATCGCCCGGCGGTTCGTCTTCGGGCTCGGGCGCAGGTGTTGCTGATATGCAAATGCCCGTCGGCCTGGGAACGCAAACGATTGGCTCCATCATCAGGCCGGCCTCCTTCAACGGCATCTACGGCTTGAAGCCGACGTGGAACGCTATATCGTCTGAGGGACAGAAGACATCGGCTCCGACGCTCGACACCTTTGGGTTCCTGGCCCGCTCGATTGATGACTTACAGGCACTTGCTGATGTGTTCGCCTTGAGAGACGATGTGTCGCCAGGGCCCGTCCGCCTGAAGGGGTCCAAGTTTGCCCTGATCAAAACCCCAGTCTGGCCAAAGGCAGGCCCTGGCACAGTCGCGGCCATGGAAGAGGCTGCAAGGATTCTCAAGGTTGCTGGAGCCACGGTGGAAGAAGTCGCCTTGCCCCATGAGTTTGACGACGTTCCAAGCCTCCAGAATTGCATCATGCAGGCCGAGGCAGGGGTTGCTTTCTACAAAGAATACAACTCCGCGCGAGACAAGGTCAGTGACAACCTCGCGGACATGGCCAAGAACATCCACACCTGTTCCAAGAAGGAGTTTCTCCGGGCCATCGACACGGTTGCGAGCCTCCGGCCGAAGATTGACGACATTGCCGACCAATATACGGCAATAATTGCCCCAAGTGCCGTGGACGTCGCACCAGTCGGCCCTGAGTGGACGGGGGATTCGGCTTTCAACGGAATATGGACGGTGAGTCGCCCTCCCAGATGAGATCTCGCTCTGCTAACGCGTATAGGCATTGCATGTGCCAGTGCTCAATATTCCAGCATTCGGGGGTGAAGACGGCATGCCCGTGGGAGTATCTCTGGTGACTTCACGGTATAGAGATCAGCACCTGCTGCAAGTAGGTCGGACGGTTGGACCGCTCCTCGTTGCTGAAGGCGGTTGGAGTTCGAAGATTTGATCGACCGTTACAGCGTTCAGATGGGTAGTTGTGCCCTCGGGTCTTTAGACTAGCGGCTGGTAGACGATGGACAAACTCGCATCTCTCGCGCGCGCATGAACGTCGGATGGTTGGAGGAGCATGTCGTGTGACTGTCGGCACAAGTCAATTGAAGCCGGCATCGGTCTTGTTGCCGAGCAACCAATGCAGGTACCAGTGACATCACGCGACCAGGGGGTGGTAAAGCGGGGGAGCATCCCCTAGCCTCGGTGTCAGGTACACCCGTACCACTTATCTTATCTCCGCCGAGCTGCCTAAGCTCGGGATGACGAGTGCGCAACCAGCGCGGCAAGCTCGCCATCCATCCTCCTCCTTCACATCACCACCCATCCATTCATCCAGCATATCCTACCATTCAAGATGAAGTTCAACAAGGCTTCCGCTCTCGCCCTGATGCTGCAGGCAGCATCGGCTCGGTTCGTCCTCAAGGAGGAGACTGACAACGTCGTCCTCTTCCCCAGCGAGGCCGAGTCGCAGAAGTACCTCATCGAGCTTGCGCCTGGCAAGACGCAGTGGGTGACGGAGGAGGAGAAGTGGGAGCTGCGTCGCGTGAGTGCACACTCCTGTCTCCCGGGGGTTTCGTAGCTAATAACAGGCCAACAGAATGGCGAGCGCTTCTTCGACATCACCGAGACCCAGGATCTCGGCGCCTCCCGCGTCGGCATGGAGAGGAAGAGCACCTTCCCCAAGGAGTGCAAGCATCAGGATGTGGTCAGCCCGCTCCTGAAGGATCTCTCCAAGGAGAACATTGAGCGTCGTCTGGAGAAGTTCACCAGCTTCCACACGCGCTACTACAAGTCCGACTACGGCCGGCAATCGTCCGAGTGGCTGCTTTCCGAGATCAACTCGATCATCAAGGATGCTGGCGCCGACGAGCACGGCGTGCATGCCGAGCCCTTCAAGCACTCGTGGCAGCAGAGCTCCATCATTGCCAGGATTCCCGGCAAGTCCAACAGCACGGTGGTCATCGGCGCGCACCAGGATTCCATCAACCTGTTCCTTCCCAGCATTTTGGCAGCCCCTGGCGCGGACGATGACGGCAGCGGCTCAATGACCATTCTAGAGGTGTTCCGTGTCCTCCTGAGCATCAAGGACGTTATCAAGGGCAACTCGGAGAACACCATCGAGTTCCACTGGTACAGCGCCGAGGAGGGTGGCCTGCTCGGCAGCCAGGCCATCTTCCGACAGTATGAGAAGGACGACCGGGATGTCAAGGCGATGCTGCAGCAGGACATGACCGGATTTGTTCAGCGCACCATCGATGCTGGCAAGCCCGAGAGTGTCGGTGTCATCACCGATTTCGTCGACCCCGGCCTGACCGACTTCATCAAGGCGGTCATTGTCGAGGTGAGTTTGATGTGACCCCATGGTCTGCCGCTCGCGATGAAGACTGACAAGATTGAAAATAGTATTGCGACATCCCTTACGTCGAGACCAAGTGCGGCTATGCTTGCTCGGACCACGCTTCCGCCAGCAAGGCCGGCTACCCCTCGGCCTTTGTGATTGAGAGTGCTTTCGAGGACTCGGACAACCACATCCACTCAACGGACGATCTGATCAAGTACCTCTCCTTCGACCACATGCTCCAGCACGCCAAGATGACTCTTGGTCTCGTGTACGAGCTCGGGTCGACCGACTTTGCTGCTCTCGAGAAGGGCAGCGATGACGCCTTTTCCGAGGAGTTGTAATATGTTGGCATCATAGCATGAGATACCTAGATTGCAAGCGCCGTTTGGGATGATGTGTTGTTCGGAGTTGTGCATTTAGCAAGGAGGGCCGGGATTTGCTTTCGAGGTAACACTATGCATGGAATCGATCTCTCTACTTAGGTACATCATGAAAGCAGATGCATCACCCACTTGACATCGCAGTGTTTTACGTACGTACCTACCACCACCAGACTGGGTCGTCTGGATGGGCCCAGGTTGAACCGAATTAGGATGTGGATGCCATGTGCATTGGATGTCACCCACATCACATCTGCGCCTGCCCGGGGCCCATGTGGTGCCTGCCTGGAAGCTAACACTCGAGGTGAACTTGAGGCGCCGGTATCCACAGCCTCCCCAAAACCTTTAACGGTCGGGATCGCCGCTGATTGGACAGGCAGCTGCGAGTCTAAGTGGTGGCACCCGGACCTGCCTGCTACAGGCGGCCGGCCCTGCCCGGCAGACAAGCTGATCTCAGCCTGCCTTTTTACCTATTAAAGTCCCATGGAGGTCTCATCAGACGAGACGCCATTTCCACCATGCCAGTCCCTCCACAACAACCTCGCCACAAAACCATCTTGCACTTCTACTTGTTAGTGGCTCGCTCTCCTCAGAAAACCCATCGACGGCCTGTTTCCCAGTGAGGCATCGGCCCGCCCCGTCTCGTCACGCACCTGCCTCCTTTTTGGCACTCCTCTCGCTCACCTCGACGAGCGAGTGATTCACTGAGGTGTACAATCACCACCGCACCGCCGATTCACTATTCTGCCCCCAGCTGCCAAGTTGGAAGGTTCGGCGCGATGGACATCCAACAACCCGGAATCTCATCGGCAACAACTACCTCACCGTATACTCTCGCGCCTCCCAGCCCGCCCTTCATCCATGTTCCGCTCCGCGCCAGGGAAGCCATCACACTTAAGCCTTCAACAACGAATATCGCCTCTATGGATATCAGCTCCGACCAACTCCGCATCATCACCCAGGGCTTCCAGCGGGAGACTGCCAGCGATGGCTCTTCGAAATGGGCCTATGAACAACGACGCCAAGCGCAGCGCATCCTCGACTTTCTCTTCCTAGGTCCCTTCTCTGTGGCACGCGATCAGAAATACCTCGAGGAGCAGGGCATCACGATGGTCATGCCTGTGCGTTACGCCCCCGAAGGAACCAACCTGAAGAATCCCCTCGTCATGTTCGGCACTACGGGCGCGACACGAACCCTCGGCATTCCTGTGGAGCCCGTCGATGTCACCGACGATTCTCAGCTCGTCAGGGTATTCCCCGAGGCCGTTCGCAAGATCAACAGCCACGTTCTCGGACGAGCCGCAGAGCACGGCTCCAAAGTTCCCTCGACAGCTGGCAAGCTGCACGACGCCAAGGTCCTCGTTATTTGCGAGACGGGCAACGAGCGCTCCGCCCTAGTCGTCGCCGGGTACCTCATGGCAATGTATGGACTGGACCTGATCGACAGTCTCTCCTTCCTGAGCATGCGGCGCTTCTCCGTTTCTTACAACGAGGACTTGAAACGCCACTTGCAAACCTGGGGTGCCCTGATCAAGGCCCGCAAGGACGTCGCCCTGTCCACCAAAGGCCCAGTTCACCACAAGAGAACCATCTCCGACACCTATGACGACCATGCGATGGAGGACGCGCAGAACACCTCCGCGACAGACCTTGATGATGAGAGCAGGTTCGGTACCCGGGATTTTGTCCCATTTGTCGATCGTCGCAACAGCCTGGACAACCCCTTATAGAACGGACCTTTCCTCTCCACCACCGTGGTTTCTCGACTTGACGGGTGAATTTCCCGCACCTTTCGTTTATTAGACCTGCAAAGCAGGACTTGACCCTGGTACTGGGGTAACCAAGCATGGAGTTGGGGTACAGGACAGGGCAGGGCAGGGCAGAACAGCAACCGGAGAGCCCATGGCATGGATACATCGGCGTACTAGGCAGGAAGTTTCGACGCAAGGCATACATGCTTTGTTCTTCGACTTGGGCTTCGGCTCTATTAATAGCACAATTCAAACACTGCTGTTTTATTAAGTATCAACACGGGATTCCGTTGTTTCCTCCCATCTCTCACTGTGTCGTCTCACAAATGCAGCGACTTTGCATCTGCTTTGGCCGGGGTGAAAGGACATGCACCACGCATCCTTTTCGTGTTGCTCCGTCAAGTGTTTTCCATGATGTACACTCGCTCTGTGGTATAATCTCTGAGGAGACGCCAGATTCTGGCTCCCCTTTACCCGGCGACTCATGGGGCAGCCGTCCGAGCCGCGAAAAGAGTTGTCCACTGGAGATCGGCCTTGATAATCATAGTACATTGGCGCGTGACATTTGCAAAGGCCGTGAGTCTCTGGGGCCTTCTACTCTGGACATGAGCCATAATGGTCCTGAAAGTCTACCTGCAGAGTTGGTCCATGGCTCCCAAGGTACCCTAGGTATCCATCTCAGGTACATGCACTGGAAGTCTGCAAAGCCTCGGGCTCGAGATTGTTGCTGCGCGAAGGAGGTTTAGCTGATTTTGATACCGGAAGACTGTAGTTACTGTATAGCCCCTGAAGAGCGCCTAGGAAGCCATGTCTGCTCGACCCCTGAGCTAGGTTCAAACCGCAGACCCGCATCATCCCAACACCAGTGTAGCTTCCTATTGAGAGAGATATCAGGTTAAATGTAGAATCTGAGCTTGAGATGATGAATTCATGGTGACGGGATAGACCAGAACCATTCCTGGGGTCTTAGGCTGTCGCCTTTGAGGGTCCTACTCTTACCCCTTTTCCTGCCCTTACCCCCTTTTCTGCTCTTACCCCCTTTTCTGCTCTTACCCTTTCAGAGGGTAGAACCAAGGTTTATTTACACTCAAGGCACTTAAGTAAAACCTAATTTTAAGGTATCTCCGGGGAAATTTCTTTTTTTTCTTTCTGCGCACCTGCCGTGAAGTTCCTTAACCTGATGTGCCTGCCGTGGTTGCCCTGTGCGGGTTTTACACCTTAGGACTCTCGAACCTTCCGTAACTACCGCATTAGACCGGGAGAACATTAAAAATTACCTTCTGGCTGTGCGCGCCTGAGAGTTTAAAAATAAAACCCGCCGCGCGTCGAGCATACTCTTTTCTTCTCCCCACCAACCACCAAAATGCCGTCGAACAAGAAGACGACAACCGGCGCCCGGCGCCTTACCGCCGCCGAGGAGGCAGAGAAGAAGGAGGCCGCGCGCCTCCGCCACAATGAATCAAGTAGGCGGTCCAATGCCAGGAAGCGCCAGGCGTTGTTGGATGCGCAGGCGCAGGCTCGCGGCCTGGCCGAAGCGGCCAACAACAACCGTAAGTTCGGGCCCAGATCCTCCCCTGGTGCGCATGCGTCACCGTCCTTCTCACGAGAGTTTTCTTCCCTCTGGTGCTTGGGTGCCCGCACGGGTCTGCCTCATAGTCTTCCTGTCGCTGGCGAGGCCGTCGAGGCACCCCTTGCGCCAGGGTCGTATTCGGTCGAGTCCCACGAGCACGCGGAGCCCTCACCTCATGCCCCGAACACATTCACTCATTCCGCACTTTCCTGTTGCAGAGGCTAGCCTCACTCGCGGGGCACTCCCTCCCAGCCTTGTTGAAAATCCCTTACATCTTCTCACAAAATCCACCCTACAAACTCATGTCAACCATCAGGAACCAAACACCTCAAGATGGCTGACCAGTCTGCAGAGCAGAACCCCGCTCCCATGGAGCAAAACACCAACGGAGCGTAAGTCTTCACTCAACATGGAATCTTCTGTTTTGATGGGACAAGTTTGACAGTTTGCCACAGCGACGAGGCCACCAACCCGCCCTTTGGCGCGGAGACTGGCGAATCCCCCGAGGGGACGGTCCCTGACGACTTCGACCAGTCTCGGCTCTTCAAGGCGGCCACGGCCATCTACAACTCTGAGGATGATCGCAGTCGCCACATCCTCCACTTTGACCCCGAGGAGGTTGAGCCTCTGCAGGTTGCGGCGCACCTGCAGATCGAGCGTCAGCAGGGCCGCACCGATGGCATGGCCTAGGAGTCCGTCATCGAGCAGGCCCTGACTGGCTTCACCGTGATCAACGACGTGATTGTCCCTGCAAAGGCGATCGATTGGAACCTCCTGACGGTCGGGACGAAATGGGCGATCCTGTCCGTCATGACGCAGCAATCCACGTTCGCCACCGTCTACTTTGGTGAGCTGGGCCTGGAGGCAAACGGTGACCTCTACGAATTTTACAGGAAGTACCACGACAACAGCATCGTGTACGCCAAGTTCGAGGCCCGCACCAAGATCCTCGCCGAACATCACGGAATCGTTGAGTTCGCCCAAGAGTGTGGTCTTCCCAACCCCTGGACGGTCCTGGTCCAGGAGCAGGCCGGGCCGCTCCCCACCGACACCCTCACCTTGGAGGACATCAGGGACGGTCTCGCGTTTCTGTGCACCATCCGCCGCGAGGATTGGGTCAAGCCCCTCAAGGAGTGGTTCGACAACACCTACCGGAAGGGGGTGTGGTACCCGGTCAACATTGACGAGGATCTTGACACCCACCTGACGAAGCATATCCTCTCACGCATGGACCCCGAGGTACAGGACAAATACCTCAGAGAGAACGTCGAGCCTGAGTCCGTCGAGCAGTTCTGGGTCAGCCAATGTATCCTGGGCTGGAAACGCTACGACCAGAAATCCCACGTCAAGCTGACCTGGTCCGAGCTGGATCGGAGGGTTGACTTGATGCGTTCCGTCGTCCTTGAACGCCGCGACGCCATCGAGAAACAGGGCCAAGGCAAGGGTCAGGCTTCCGCCTCCGCCTCCGCTTCCGCTTCCGCATCTGCTCCCCCCCGACGTGAGTTTACACACCCGAGTCGTGGACCTTGGCTTGAACAAAGCACTGACAAGCACAGCCGCCCGCACCCGCCAGTCCACCCGTGTCTCTGCCAGGGCCCAGGCCGAGCAGAACGAGATTGAAGATCTGGAGTGACGATCCAGGCAAGGCGTCCCATTTCACACATCCGAGGTTCAAGAATCAAACTCCCTTTGGTCCCAACCGGCGAGTTGAAGACCCGGTATTCGTGAAGAAGGATTCGGGGATGGGTTATCACCGGAAGAGGATGGAATGAAAGTGTCCTATAGTTCGTGCTGAGCGTCCAGAAGGATGAAGTCGTCCATCCCCAGATGACATAATCAGGAGTTGATGCGAGATCGCTGTGGGGTCATGTCCAAGCTCCAGACTCGCCCATTCCGAAGTGCGCGGAGCAGCGCCTCGGACCTACGTAACAGTTCCAGCCACAGCCTCCTTGCGATTGTGCCACATCCTCGATACTTACTCTGTACTCCTCGTCACCAATTTACCTACTCCAGCGGACGAGACAACGACACTCCCAGCCTCCAGTCTCTGCCCATGCCCATGCCAACAAGACGCTGAACAAGCGCTGGGCAACCTCCATCACCTACCTAATCTCCCGCGCCCGACCATCAGTACCATCACGATGGCGCCCAGAATCGAGCCGCAAGAAATCGAGACTTACTGGAATATCTTCTCGACCCGGACGGGCGGGGGGCAGTTCTTGACGGGCGAGCAGGCCGCGCCGGTCCTCAAGAACAGTGGTCTTACGGACGACCAACTGGAGAGGGTCTGGGACCTGGCCGACGTCGACAATGACGGCAACCTGGACTTCGAGGAGTTCTGCGTCGCCATGCGCGTCATCTTTGACATTTTGAACGGGGTACGAGGTGCCGTACATGCGACCACAGGGAAGACGAGACTGACCAGTTGCTCCTCCAGGAATACGCAGACGTGCCGAAAACGCTGCCCGACTGGCTGATCCCCGAATCGAAAGCACACCTGGTCCAGGCGAACAAGGCGCTCACGGGCCACCAGCCGCAATTCGAGCAAGTCGAGGACGAGGACGACGCAGGGCTGAAGGACGGCTTCGATTGGTACATGAGCCCCCAGGACAAGGCCAAGTACGAGTCGATATACCAGGAGAACCGCGACATGCGCGGCGAGATCGCCTGTGCGTGCACCCCGCCCCGCAAGCAGCCCGATGGATGCCGTACTATATGCTGACAGACTGCCCGCAGTCAACGCCCTCGAGGACCTCTACGAGTCGCTGGACGTGCCAGATACCGACATCCGCTCAGCCTGGAACCTCATCAACCCCTCCGCCGGGTCGACGATCAACAAGGACGCCTGCCTCGCCTTCCTCCACATCCTCAACGGCAGACACGAGGGCTTCCGCATCCCCCGCACCGTGCCCGCGTCCCTGCGCTCCAGCTTCGAGCGCGGCAAGATCGACTACTCCCTCGAGAACAGCCGCGCCGGGTCCCGCTGGGCCACCAAGGCGGACGACAGCACCTCCACAGGCCGCAAGGCCAAGTTCGGCGACCAGTACCTCACGCGCCTCGGCCGCAGCGGCTTCAAGGCGAGCGGCACAGACTTCAGCCAGGGCCAGACGGACGGCGAGTGGGAGGAGGTCCGGCTCAAGCGCCAGCTTCAGGAGCTGGACGAGAAGATCGCCCGCGTGGAGCAGGACGTCGAGGCGAAGAAGGGCGGCAAGCGCGACAGCAAGCCCGCGCTGGTGAAGCGCGAGCTCGAGCAGCTGCTCGACTACAAGCGCAAGGAGCTGCGGGAGCTCGAGGAGGGCACGGGCAAGAGCAAGGTCGGCAGTAGCCTGAAGGGCATCGAGGAGGACCTGTCGACGGTGCGGGAACAGATCGACGGCCTGGACTCTCACCTGGCATCGAGGCAGCAGGTGCTGGCGCAGCTGAGGCAGGAGATCGACGACGAGAAGACGAGCCGGTGAGCGGCATCGCGAGGCGCGGCGGCGGCGACTCGGTTCTAGCATCAGGGCGGCTGGCATGGCTCTTTGAATCATGGACTGTGATTTTTTGTTTGGAGCAACTTCGGTGGTCATTCCCAGCCATCCACCGACTTTTTTCTGCGGGTAGATATTGAGGGCTTCATCGTTGGCAAATACATTATCTTTTCTGTGTCTCAACCTCGTCACAGAGGGTATCATCCTTCGCCCCCTCTCGCCTGGAGATGCTACCTAGGTACATTAAGTCCGTCTTGATCGCGCTGAAGCCAAACCAAAGTCGCAGATACTCGAATAATGACATGGCCCAAAACGAGAGAACCAGGCGTCCCTTACCAGTTGGAGCCGCTTGCGTAGCCAGGCATCATGTTGGTCGCCAGACTACGGGCCTTGATGCCCCAAATGGCAAAGGACGGCAGCTTCACGGCGCCGAGACGCCCAACACCTGATTTCCGACCCGTCGAGACCAAGGCCACGTCGAAGGGCATGCCCTTGACGATCGTCTGATCCTTGCCTTTGATGGCGGCATCCACGTTCTGGTACACGCCGGCAGACTGTGATCTCGGTCAGTATACGCTTCCATCTTCCGAGGCGGACTCTGAGAATCCTCACCGTCTTGTCTGTGATGGCGAACGTCGCCTTGGGGACGGAGACGACGTCGCCCGCGCCCCAGATGTTGTGGTGTCCCTTCGCGCGGAACTGCTCGTCCACGGCGAGGTACTTGCGGTCGGTGAGCATCGCCTCGGGAATGTACTCCGAGTTGGGCACCAGGCCAATGGTGGGCAGGTACAGATCCGTCGTGATCTTGGAACCGTCCGACAGCGCGACCTCCGTCTTTCCGTCCGCAGCCGGCGAGGAACCGGTGACCTTGACGTTCTTCTTGATCTGCACGCCGAGCTTGGTGAGGTGGTTCTCGGCGCCAGCGGCGATGCTGTCGCCGCCCAGGACCTCCGCGTCGGCGCAGATGAGCACGACCTCCTTGTCCTTGTACTCGAACTTGAGCTCCGCGGCGGTCTCGACGCCCGTCATGCCGGCGCCGCCGACGACGTAGCTCTTCGCGGCCTGGACCTTCTCGCCGATGGCGCGGATCTTGGCGGTGCCCTCCTCATAGGTGCCGGGGTTCTTCCAGAGAACGTCGTCCGTGGCGGCGCGGGCGCCGGTGGCCAGGACGAGGAAGTCGTAGGCGAGGACGCGGTCGCCGGCGGAGGCCGTGGCGACAGTGACGGCGCTGGCGGCGGGGTCGAGGGCGGTGGCGGCGCCGAGGACGAACTCGAAGTTGTCCTTGGAGTAAGAGGCGAAGCCGGGCTCGATGGGCTGGAAGTACTCCTCGGTCTTGAGGGCGCCGGGGATGATAGCACGCGGCGAGGCGACGTTCCAGTAGAAATGGGTGCTCTGAGCGGCTGTTAGTTCGCGAGAACCCTGCCGGTGGTTTGTAGAGGAGATCTGACCTTGGAGACGAGGATGACCTTCAGCTCCTTTCTCTCCTTGAGAGTGTACTTGAGGAGCTTGTGGGTGATTTGTAGGCCGGCAAAGGAGCCGCCGAGAACCACGACTGTCATGCCCATTTTGGAGTTTCTGGCTCTGTTGGCTCTTGTGAAGCTCTACGAAGGGGTCGAGATTGACGTGAAAGTTCGAATGAGGCTGTAGAAGGCCTGAAGTCGAGTATGTCTTTCTGAAGCTGGGTCGCTATGGGCGTTTCCGACTGAAACAGATCCGGGCACGTCGATCGTCTCGTCTCCCTGTCAACGACAAGAAGGTAAAGCAAACACCACGGGTATCAATCTCAAGCAAAAAAGAAAGCAAGCGGCAGTGGACGGGGAAAGATGTGGCAGCGGGAGACTAGGACCAGGGGTCCCAGAGGATGGGCGTGCCCCTCCATTTTATTATTGATGCCCTGGATGTGTGACCTGAGCTTGGGCGGGAGCGTCCCGAAGTTCCCTTCAAGGAATGCTGGCTATCGGATCTGAGCTTTGAAATCAATGGCGAAGTCCAGGGAAGGCTGGGTCCCGGCCCAGTCAAGCTAGGATTGACGCGCCAAGTCCGACACAAACGCGAGGTTGTGAAGGGTCTCGGACCCCTGAGATTGCGTATCGATTGGGCACTATGGCGGTGGTTAGTCCCATCAGGGCAAACTACTTAACCTTAGAGACAGTCCGTCAGTTCGTTCCTGATGACCCTCATCCCCGATCATTCATCTATCTTCCTGCCCATCTCGACGGACATGGCCGGCTTCCCCCAAGCACGGTCCGGATGACAGGTGGAGAGAACCCAATTTTGAAATGAGAGGCTGCCAGGTTCATTCGGGGACCCGCGATGGTGTCGGACCCGAGATGGGGTGGACTGACCGGCTCACGCCCGATGGCACGGTCGGGGGAGGTAGTGGCCGATCTTCCGATGTGTACAAAGGACGCCGAGTGTCCCTCTGTTGAGTCTGGCGATGGTGTCGGAGGAGCTGAAGTTGGCCATGTTCATGGAACAACACGCACCAGAGCTTCAACAGCTTTCCCTCGCCGGCTGCTGTAAGTACGGCAGATGACGATTAACGCCTAGGCAAGGAGTTGTACGACGGGGGCTAAAGGTGAGCAGTCTCGATATGCAGCCAGTCTGCTTCGACACCAAGCGACAGTATCAGAGATGTCAGTTGAAGTCGGTTGAAGTCAGCTGAAGTCAGTATTCATGTCACAAGCATGGTTTGGTGAGGTCGGAGTATGGTGCAAGAGGAAGCAGGTTGGCAGCTTCCAGTTCCTGCTGGAGACCGGGACCCGGTGGATCCCACCTTCCATTGCCCGAAGGAAGCCCAGAGCCAAAATTGCACCCGTGACACCACCCACCTCGGCCCTCTCAGGGTCTCTCACATGATGAAAGGTGGTGCGGGACGGAGGCCCGGATGACGGGACACACACCGCCTGGCAAAACGTCACTGCCCCCCCTGGCACTAACAACGGCCGACGAGGGGCATTCTGGGCATGTGGTTCTGGCGAGCTCACCCCGCCATGCCCCCCTGACGTGTGGTTTCTCCTTCCTTCCCCTCCTCCATCCACTCAACAAAAACCTGCGATTCCCTTCCAGAACACCTACACATCTACTCCTCCCCGAATCCGATACTATCTCCTTAAACTCTATCCAAAATGTCTGCCCCTCAGAGCGATGCCTTCAAGCAGGCTGTCATCGACAGCAAGAAGCTTCTGGCCAAGCCCAGCAACGATGAGCTCCTCGAGCTCTACGGTGAGCTCTCCCCCCTGCCAGCATCACATGCACAGCCCCTCCCATACGGCCATCATCACACGTCTGCCTCAACCCGAGCCTATCTTCCACGACGAGAACAGCACAGCTAACGTCTTTTGTCGCCTCGCAGCCCTCTACAAGGTCGGCACTGGCGAGGACATCTCCAGCGCCCCCTCCCCCGGCATGTTCGACCTGAAGGTGCGCCCTGCTCCCTCCCTCTTGGGCCCCCGGGTTCCGGCTCGGCCTCGACGCCCACGTAGAACACCCAGCTGACTGACTCCCGCACTACAGGGCAAGGCCAAGAAGAACGCCTGGCAGAAGGAGGTCGACGACGGCACCACCGCCGAGCAGGCCCAGACCAAGTACGTCAACCTCGTCAACAAGCTCAAGGAGTCCTACGGCTTCGACGCCGACAAGGTCCCCGAGGCCGTTGGCGCATAAATGCTCCTGCGGCATTTACGTTAGAGGTACAACGCCATCGGCGTCGAGGTCCCGCCAGCAGAGCTCGCGGAATGACCGACGCCGGGGCTGTGTGAGCATTTGTCTAGACGGGGTATATCTCATCGAGCCAATATACTCTACTTGCATCTGTCCGCTCAGAAAATCCCTATCGATCAATGACTGCGAGATCCCTCTTCATTCGTCGATGCCATACACTCTCCCGAGGTGATCCGGCTCTCGGTGCGCCATCGTGGCTACCCACGGGACCTCCTTGTCGCCGTAGGCCTGCAGTGGGAGACTGTACGGTATCCGCAGTCCCACTACAGGACCATCCTGCGAGCCATCGGTAGTAGGTGTGTCCGTCTTGAACGTTCCGACCATGGCCGCCTTCTCGTCGCCTGTCAAGAGCGCCGGCCATACGAGAACGCCAATCTCCCAGGAACAAATCCTGACCTCCTTTGACGTGTTTGCTGCCTCTCCCCATGCCTGCTTGGAAATATTGGCGGATGTTAGAAGTGCCCAGTCTATGGACTTGTCCCCGTCCCCGTATCGGATGTATGTCTTGATGTGAGGAGCAGCGCGCTGGCGCCCGCCGTTCTGTACCTCTGCCCCTTTTGGAAGGTCTAGAATATGTTAGAGCTTGCTTGTCTAAAGAGGATGATTGACTAACCCTTTCCCTCGGACGAGTCGTTCGCCCAGTGACAGAAGATGGGCCGCAGGTACAGCAACTGCTTTGCTTGTTGGGGTGACTGGATCTTGGTGTGAATGGAAGCACCGGATGCATACCCATCCAGACTCTTCCGGACCTCATCCGCTGTCGGAAACACAACCTTGAAGGCCGGCTTCCCCTTGAGGAGCCCCTTCGACGTGCCTAGAGAATCGAAGAGGCACTTCTGCAGCCAGGTGTCTGTTCCTCCCAGTGTGGCAATTGACGAGATTTGCACCACCACTTGGGATTTCGTGCTTTGTACAGGCACGTGGCGCAGGTTTGCCGTGAGCGCGGGCCAGCCCCAGGCCGTCCGTGATCTGTCGAGGACCTGATGCCTCCCCGGAACGCTGGCGATGAGGGCGGCTCTGATGCTGGAGAAGTCGTACCGGACTAGCTGATCGGTCAGATCCTTGAGGATGGGTTTACGGGCGTTGTAGGCGTTGAGGTAGCACAAAAGGTCCAACTTGAACTTCCTTCCTGACCCAACCACTGCGTCTTTACGAGCACCGATCTCAAGCTTGACGAAGTCCCGTTCTGCGTGTGCCTCAGGTAGAAGAGGCAGGGGTGGTGATTTCCACACGCCGTTGGTCATGTTTGTCCAGTCTTTCGCAATCATGTTGGCTGTGTGTATGACAACTTGGGCAGTGTCGTCATGGCGGAAGAGGATCAGCATTTTGGAGTGGTGAGTGCCGAACATCTCGGGCATGTAAGCCGTGTGAAGCTCGACATTGCTGAACTGGGCGGCGTCTTCCTTGAGCGCGGCCTGGCTAGGGTCCTCCCTCTTCCAAAAACCATGGATGACGTGAACCTTGACGAGGTGTCTGGTGTCGTTGTCGAAGTGACTCATGAGAAACGGTATGTCGTGTAGGTAGTTGAACTCCCAGCAATGGGAGATGAGAGGGTCTCCCAGCAGATCATGGAGCGTAACAGAGTCCTGGTTCGCCTTATCTGGCAGGTCGCGGATATGAGTGAGCTGAAATGGAGAATTCATGGGAGGCCCAGGATTTGTCTTTTGTGCCGTGTCAGGAAGATCAAGCGGTGTCGACGAGGAAGGCTCCGGGACGGGTGTTGTCTCGACGTCTGTACTCTGGGGAGACTTGGGAGTCCTCCGCGCAGGAGGACTGATCGGCCTCTGGAGAGAATCTGGTCGGTGTGAAGCCGGCTCATTCTCCGACTCGGCAATGCGCCGACGCTTCGAGGGTGGCTCCATCTCGGAGAAGACGCAATCTGGTTGTATCTCGAGGTCCTGTCCTGGAGAGAGATTCAAGCTCCGTCAAGGAATGGATAAGGGACATCCGGGTGACAGAACGTCGAAGAGGCAGGGTCATCGATGAACTGTTTAGTCAGCACCTGCCCTCGAAGAAATGCAGCATTGGCCCCTTCTCGTTGAGAACTCTGAACACAAAGTTCAATATCATAAAATCACCTTTGATGATAGGAGTGTTATGGTGGTTCCAGGCAACCAACCACCTTCCGGCCGAGTCACCGTTGTCGCAGTCGGTATCAATTGTTGACGATCGCCTTTGGGGAGCGGAAAGGTGGACCCCGGATCGAGCCGGCGCTTAGGTAAGGCCGCGCCACGGCGACTCTAAGTATGAGCCAGGTGCAGCGCTAGTTGGGATCAAAGGGGGCCTAGAGCCAATAGACTCAGTAGAGTTTAGTGGAGGCGACTCTGCGCGCGTTTCCACGTATCCAGAAAGCCATCTGGGGTCCGGCGGGATCGACCTTGCTGTCCTGTCGGGCCACTCCTGATCTTTCACATCACAGGCGGTTCCGACGACACCACGGGCCTCTCGCGACACACAAACTTCTTCTTCGGCCTTCCTACTAGACATCTTCCTTTCCACGTCTTCCATCTTCTGTGCATGGCGAGATAAGCACTCCCTGTGTTGTTTCTCCTGCCTTGTTGCGCCTCTCGAGGCTGGTCGACTCGAGTGTCGCTCTCGCTCCTTTGTTGAACCGATCTCTCCCTCCCTCCGTCGACGGCTTTGCGCGAATCCAGACGCCGGTGCGACATATCTTGTGCCTCTCATTAGACAGCCAGCCTACTGCAAGCTGCTCTGTCGACTGTCACCATGAAGTTCACTTCCTTGTTTCTCTTCGGCGCAACCGCCCTGGGTCTGGCGACACGGAAGCCAAAGACCGATGCTGATGGCAACACCCTCTTCAACGGCGTCAAGGTCCCTCCAATGCTTGAGATCACGCCAGACACCTTTGAGAAGGAGAAATCCGCCTCCAAATACCTCCTTATCAAGCATTACAGGTACGACATGATCGTGTAGCCCTGAGTCTCACTCTCCGCTCGACCACCCCTAACCACACCACAGTCCGTACTGCCCACACTGCATCGACTACGCCCCAACATACCAAACCTTGTACGAATATTACTACACCTCCAAGCCCGTTGGACATGAAGAGGCCGCGTTCACCGATTTCTACGACTTCCGCTTCGCGACCATCAACTGCGTCGCCTTCTTCGACCTCTGCTCCTCCCTCAAGGTCGCTTCGTATCCCAGCACAATTCTCTATGCTGACGGAGAGGCCGTCGAGACCGTCAAGGGCGTGAAGGGCATGGAAATCCTGACCAATGCGTTTGAGCCGTATCTGGAAAAGCAAAAGCCCGGCACGCGCCCCAAAGTGCTGTCCCTTCCCGAGCCTGGCGACAAGGAGACCCCCGACTTCAACGCTGCCGCTGCGATCACCTCTGACACCAAGGAGGAGGCAGGGAAGAAAGAAGAAGTGAAGGTCGACGAGGCACCCAAGCCCGCGCCTGCCGAGAAGGATACCCCGTCCAAGGCGTCTCCCCAGGAACCACCCAAGCCCACCGAGACGTTCAATCCCGATGGTATCTCGGTCCCCTTGACCGCCGAAACGTTCCAATCGCTCGTCACGACGACCCAGAAGCCTTGGTTCATCAAGTTCTACGCTCCCTGGTGCCATCATTGCCAGGCCATGGCCCCTAGCTGGCAGCAAATGGCCAAGGAGATGCAGGGGAAGCTGAACATCGGCGAGGTCAACTGCGAGGAGGAGAAAAGGTTGTGCAAAGACGCCGGCGTCTTCTCGTACCCCACCATTGCGTTTCTCAAGGGCGGCGAGCGTGTTGAGTACGAGGGCTTGCGCGGACTCGGCGACTTTGTTCAGTTCGCCAACAGTGCCGCCGAGGCGGCAAAGGACATCCAGGACGTGGATGCCGCTGCTTTTCAGGCTCTTGAAGAGAAGGAGGACGTCATCTTCGTCTATTTCTACGATCATGCTACGACCAGCGAGGACTTCATGGCTCTGGATAGGCTGCCTCTTAGCCTCGTCGGCCATGGCAAGGTTGTCAAGACCAAGGACCCCGAGCTAGCCAAGCGGTACAAGATCACGACATTCCCCCGTCTCCTGGTCTCTCGCGACGGGAGGCCGACGTATTACAACCCCTTGACACCGCGCGAGATGCGCGATGTTCCCGCGCTGCTCGTCTGGATGAAGTCTGTCTGGCTTCCCATTGTTCCAGAGCTGACCATTGCCAACTCGCGCGAGATTATGGACAACAAGATTGTGGTCCTGGGAATCGTCAACCGAGAGAACAAGGAGTCTTTCGAGACTGCCAAGCATGAGCTGAAGACTGCCGCCAACGAGTGGATGGACAAGCAGATTCAGGCATTCCAGGCCGAGCGACAGGAGCTTCGCGACGCCAAGCAGCTGCGCATCGACGAGGCAAAGGACAGAGGCGACGAGCGCGGCGAGGAGAAGGCCAAGGAGATTCGTGTCGAGGTTAAGATGAAGACCAAGGAGGTTGCTTTTGCTTGGGTTGATGGCGTGTTCTGGCGAAGGTGGCTCAAGTCCACCTACGGGATCGACATCCAAGAAGGAGGTGATCGTGTCATCATCAACGATGAGGCGGTGAGTCGGCTTACCTTGTGGCGAGGCAGGATTGCCGAAGCTAATCATTTCTACCAGAAACGCCGGTACTGGGACACGACGATTACTGACAACAACATCCTTCTGTCCCGCACTTCGATCCTCGAGACTCTGTCCAACGTCGTCGTACCCTCGCCTCAGATCAGAGCGAAGAGCACCCTCGGAAGATTACACAAGTTCTTCTTTGACATCCGCATGCTTTTCGTCGAGCACACCTTTATGACAGTTGGTTTCATCATCGTTGCTGTGCTTAGTGGCCTTCAATGGCTCCGACAACGGACTCGCAGGTCGCGGGGCGCTCACTTCAGGGACGACAGCTGGAGCACGAAAGAGCTGATGAAGGAGGGCCTGCTGGGCGGCGGTATGAACGGCAACGGCAAGACGGACTAATTGTCCGGTCGCAATTGTAACGAGACGGAGATTGCGAATGTATCCCGGCCAGGACGGGGATTACGGAAGGTCGACTGAAGGATGAGCGGCCTGGGTCAAAATGGATGGGCCAAGGCGCAAGAGACCGTGCTACACTTGGATATGCCGCCTATCAGGCATTGGTTCCCTCCAGGAGTTACTAGGCGTTCGATAATATTTACTTTTCTCCAAGTCAGTTTACCAACCCGGTCTGACTCTCATTTCTCCAGCGGAGGTGCTTCGGATGCAGATTGGCCATTGGCAGGCAGTTAGATGCTCGGAATCTCGCCAAAAGTGACTGGGGCAATCCGTCACATCTCAATGCAGGAAGCCTCGTATTGACACTAGCACCAAGGGTCTGCACTGTTGGTTCTGGGTGTCGCGAGTCTGCAGCGCCCCTTAAATCATATCCTGAGTGTGGTCATCGTCTGAAAGCCCGGTGTGTGGCGCACCAACAACCAGACTCAGGGGCCCAGGGACACAGCACGAGTCAGACAACGGTGTGCAGACGCACCTCCGGACACATGTGACTATGCATGCAGGCTGCCCGGCCATGTTGGCCGTAATTTTGCTGCGAGGCCTGCCCCAGCAAAAGAGAACCAGGCCGCTGTCGTTGGTGGATGAGGTGTGGCCGGGTCTGTTCTGTCGGGCGGCAGGCAAGGGACCCGAGGATTTGGATGGCGCATCCCGTCAAAAGGGTTCAGGGGTTGAGACGGAGGAAACTGGGTGGGGCTCCCGTGCAGGCGGGCCACTTCCCGGGCGGTCGCGGGTGGGAAGGGCCGGCGCAGTGATGGAAGGGCCCCCAATTGCTGCGGGGGATTGGTCAATGGCGGCGGGCAACTTAGGGAATGGGATTCCGCTTTTTACTTAACAGCTCCCCCCGGTCAGATGTTGGGATGGAACCTTGGAATGGAAGCATCTTGTCCGCCCGCCACCACGCGAGCACATCGTGACACTACTTGCGGCCCTTTTGCTTGACCCGAGAGCCAGAGTGCCTTTCCGTCGACCGCCATACAGTTCCGGGAAACACTTCGGCATTCTCCTGCAAGCTATCGAGGCACGCGAGAAGTTGTTGTCTTGTGGAAGCTGGGCGCAGGCTTGACTCAAACTGGTGAGTGGCCCTGTTTGCCAGAGACGGTGCCTCTGACCTTGCACAACACTGCCAGGTCCCGAAGGGAGACCTTTAGCGACAGGATGCGCTTACTAGGTCGCGCTGGATCGATCTCATGTCACTGACAACTTCTCCCATGACAGACAGGCCTCACACCGATCGACATCTAACACCGACGTCACGCCCAGCCGCCTCTCGATCCTCCACGATCCATTCTGTGCGCAAGCCGTGCTATTTACAAGAATAAATCCCCCTGATCAGCTCGTCACACTTCGGCACACCGTCCTTACAGCTCCCGTCTGCTCTTCCGAGCAGCCCCGTCGAACCATGGCGCAGACTGCTGGCACGCCGTACCTCTTCTCCCCGACAGAACACACACACCTCATCCCGTACCTCGCAGCTATCCATGCGCAATGCATCACGCACGACCGGACGATGGCGACCTTTCTGCCTCCCCTCTCGCATGATAAACTCCTCGCCTGGTGGAAGGAGCGGATAGCCGAAGTCACCGCCGGCACGCGGCTCATGCTGATCCTCCTCGACGAGTCCGATGCAGGCGCGAAGCCCAAAGGCCCCGAGCTCATGGGCGTGGTCATGCTCGCCATGCCCGCCTCTGAGACGGGGGCCATGCGCGGCTTCATCGAGAAGCTGCTCGTGCACACCAAGTTCCGGCAGCGCGGGGGCGCGAGGACGCTGATGGAACGGCTGGAGCAGGAGGCGCTGAAGAGGGGCAAGACAGTCCTGGTGAGTGATTTTCTTCTCCTTTTCCCCCCTGGCCCCTGTCCTGTCGCGGCGTTGATTCTTCAGTATTGGGAGAAAAAGCAAGTAACGGGATGGATGGCGGTGGCTGACCACGTGCGCCGCAGGTGACCGATACCGAGACCGGGAGCTTGGCGGAACAGGTCTACAAAAGGCTGGGCTTCATTGAAGTGGGCAAGATCCCCAAGTACGGGCTGAGCCCCAACAGCGCGCCGGGCGAACTGAAGGAGGAGACTTTCTTTTACAAGCAACTCAAGTGATCTGGCGTTCTGCTCGGTGTTCTGGGTGCTGGCTGGCTGGGGGGCGGAGGGGCAACTCTACAAGTAGACGGTCTACGTGCGCTGGGGCGACTCAGCCGGGGTCCGGGTCTTGGGCTGGGGGTTTTAAAAGGCGAATCGAGTTGTTGCGGCCTGGTCAATCAATGTACTGTACATACCTACTCGTATGAAGATATCACGTCTTTGGATAGTTCGGACCAACCGTTAGATCTGGACGACAATGTCTCACCCTGGCCGCCGTTATCGTGGCGTCTGCGACTCTCTGTGGCCAACTGCCGCCCCTAACCCGCCACGCCATCCGGCCGAATCTGACGACGGAGCGACGGCGCCATCCAGCTGCCTTTCTGAGTGGCCGTCCGTGTGCGATAAGCATCACAGGGTCACCATCGGTGAGGGGCTGTCACTGCCGAGAGCTGCACCAGATGGGGAACTCCCCCACCTTGGTTGGCGTCCCCTCACGCCGCGCCAGTATGCAGCAGCCAGTTCGTCTGGATGTTGACGACGCCTGTCCAGGAAAGGAACTCCCCGTCCCCGGACAGGCACAGGCTACGGCGTATGCAGCTAAGAGCTGCCTATCCAAGAGCACGGATCGAGACATGGCTGAAGGGCGTGCTCGCACGCCATATCCAAGAAACCAACCATGGCAGCTCCAACGCCGAGACGAGCGCAATGACCAAAGGAGGGCTTGGGTCTGCAGGCGAGGTTAAAAGGGCAAGGGGCCTCGAGGTTGATCTCCCCTGGACTCGAGCTCTCTTCGGACAAAGGGCAACTTTCCAGTCTCGACGGCAGTTCTTGACGGTCCTCGTGAGCACGGCACCTAGTATAAAACGTCTGACCACCCCATCCGCGACACCTTCGAGCCCGTCACCATGTCCGACAACCAGAAGAACGTCGAAGCCGCCTCGGCGAGCTATTCCTCCAGCTTCAAGATGGGCCACCTGGCTCTGCCCCCCGCGAAGAAGTATCTCGTCCTCACTTGCATGGACGCCAGAATCGACCCGGCGCAAGCATTCGGCATCGGGCTGGGAGACGCCCATGTCATCCGCAACGCTGGGGGCTCCGCCGTGGACGGCCTTCGCAGCATCATCATCTCAGAGCAACTGCTGGGAACGACCGAGATCATCCTTGTCAAGCACACGGGCTGCGGCATGGTGACCTTCCAAAACGAAGATGCGTACGCTCTCGTGGAGCAGAATCTGGGGTACGCCGAGCCTTCTGGCCCCTTTCCTACCCCACGGGGCTTGCGATTCCCTTTCGGACGACCCTGGCTGACATTGGCATCATCCGTAGGACCGACGCGGCGCAGGAGTTGAAGGCCAAGCAATTCGATTTTCTCCCTTTCCCCGAGCTCGACCAGGCCGTGAGGGACGACATCGATTTCATTCGGGGGTCGAAGCTCATTCCAGCGACTGTAACCCTGAGCGGCTGGGTCTACGAAGTCGAGACCGGCAAGACGAGGCGAGTGGTCTGATCTGGTGATTTTTTGTTGGTTGCGCTGGATGTCAGTGGGCAGTATGTGATTTGAGGCTGGCCTGGCTGCAGCTCGAGTGTTCGGAGCATCAATCAATGGACGGACCTGATGGATGGATGGATGACACGGAGGTGCAGGTGGTGTGTGTGGATGAATGGAGCGAAGCTTTGCTTACCTAACCAACTTTATCGAGACGTTATCGAACCCCCACAGTTTGGCCTAACATTCCAGGCGCTAAGCGACCCCTCTCCAATGGAAGGCTCAACCCCTGGCAAGCGCGTCTTGTGTTTTGCAGTGTCGCGACTGCGGAGGAATCCACCGCTTAGTGTTTACTTGGTGCAAATGTCAACACTCGAAACCTTCTCCGTGTTGCCAGCAACAACAACAAGAACCTGGCATCCCGCCATCCCGCCTTCACCACCACCCTCCTTTCCTTGCACAACAAGCTCTCGCCGGATGTGAACCGACACTGCAAGGAATCTGGCATCGACACTCGGCCTTTCTCCCTTGCTTACGCGCCTCTTTGTATCTGCTGCGCGGCGTCCGACTCTCGCCCCAGCTGCCTCTCTTTTACCGTCACGAAGTGCGATACCCTCGCTCATTGCGGTACCGCTCTACACCAATCGTTGCTTTTGCGCTGCTCGCCCTGCGCGGCAGAACAGCCCGCCCGTCATGGATTTCTCCGACGAGTCTGATTTCGACGTGCAGAACGAGTCTGATGGCTACTCCCCAGTCCCGGTAGGTGATCGATCTCCTTCTTTGTTTGCATGGTCTCGAACCCGGTCCCGGTCCAACGACGGCACAACAAGTCAATTGAAGCGCGCCCTACCATCCATCAATCGCCCTTTGATGCCTTGTCTGCGCGCGAGGAAAGAGCGTCACCGCAAACTCGTCAACACCGCCCGCACCTGCCGTTAGCATCTTGCTTCCTCAGGCGCATAACTACCTACAATCTGGCCGAAAGCTAGATACAACAATATCAATCCTTGACCGACAATCTACGTGGACTCTATAGTTCAAGCCAGTTTCAATCACCTTCGGCTGGTCCCCTACAGACACGACACACAACCATGTCGAATCCACCCCCAGCTCCTCCGGGCAAGACCATCCTCGGGATGACATCCGGAGTTCCCTGCACCACCGTTTCTGGAAGACCACTCAAAACCATGTCGAGCACAGTCAAAACTAACATCGACCAGAAGGCAAAGGCCAAGCCCGCGCCCAAGAAGGCGGCCACCGGCAAGAAGCTCGCCCAGACGACGCTGAAGACCACAGCTGCGAGCAAGAAGCGTGCCAAGCCAGAAACCGATGACGAGGGCGCATCGACTTTCTCCAACACACCGCCCAGCTCTAAGAAGCAGAAGAAGGCGCCGGCCGCGAAGAAGTCCAGTGGCAACCCGCTGGTAGAAATCGAGAATGACAGCATGGCTCTTGATGCCCCCAGCGCCCCGGCACCGGTGGCCAAGGGCAAGAAGAAGACGGTCGAAGAAACATATCAGAAGCTCACCCAGCTCGAGCACATCGTCAAGCGCCCGGATACATACATCGGATCGATCGAGCGTACCGAGCAGCAGATGTGGGTGTACAACAAGGAGACCAAGTTGATGGAGTTCCGTCAGGTCGCCATGGTCCCTGGCCTGTACAAGATCTTCGACGAGATTCTTGTCAATGCCGCCGACATCAAGCAGCGCCGCGACGAGTCCGGCGAGGACCCCGTCACGCACATCAAGGTCAACATCGACCGTGCCTCGGGAGAGATCTCCGTCGAGAACAACGGCAAGGGTATTCCGGTAGAGATCCACAAGGAACACGGCATCTACGTCCCCGAGATGATCTTCGGTCACCTGCTGACCGGTTCCAACTACGACGACGACGAGAAGAAGACAACGGGCGGTCGCAACGGTTTCGGTGCAAAGCTTTGCAACATCTTCAGCACAGAATTCACAGTGGAATGTCAGGACTCGGCCAACGTCAAGAGGTACAAGCAGACCTGGACCGACAACATGAGCAACATGGGCAAGGCCAAGGTCACTACCAGCAAGACCAACGACTTTGTCCGCATCACCTTCAAGGCCGACTTCAAGCGCTTCGGCATGGAGGGCATTGACGATGACCTGGAGGCTGTCTTGACCCGCCGTGTCTACGACTTGGCAGGCACTATCAAGAACATCAAGGTCTACCTCAACGGGACCGTCATCAAGCCCTCTGCCTTCAAGGGCTACGCGGAGATGTATGCCAAGGCCATCGCCAAGAACCGTGCCTCTGAGGAGGGCGCCGAGCCGAAGGTGACCGTCGAGATGGACAAGAATGACAACGACCGTTGGGACGTCGGCTTCACCGTCTCGGACGGCTCCTTCCAGCACATTTCCTTCGTCAACAACATCGCCACGACGGTCGGCGGTACTCACGTCAACTACATTGCTGATCAAATCGTCGGATACTTGCTGAAGCACATGGACAAGAAGAAGAAGGGTCACTCCCTGAAGCCCAACCATATCCGGAACCACATCTTCGTCTTCATCAATTGCAGAATCGAAAACCCCGCCTTCAACTCTCAAACCAAGGAGCATATGACCACCAAGATCAGCGCCTTTGGCAGCAAGTGTGTGCTATCTGAGGCTTTCCTCAAGAAGATTGTTCAGTCTGACGCCATTACCAACATCATGGAGTTTGCTGAGAAGAAGGCCGACAAGATGATGGCCAAGAGCGACGGCGGACGTCGCTCCCGCATCAACAACGCCAAGCTCGTCGATGCTAACTTGGCTGGCACCAAGCGCGGCCACGAATGCACCCTCATTCTCACCGAAGGTGACTCGGCCAAGAGTTTGGCCGTCGCTGGTCGTGCGATCCTTGACCCTGACCGCATCGGTGTCTTCCCTCTTCGTGGAAAGATGCTCAACGTGCGCGACGCCTCCCTCGACCAGATCACCAAGAACCAGGAAATCCAGAACATCAAGCAGTTCCTTGGTCTCAAGCACAAGCAGACCTACACCGATACCAAGGGCCTGCGGTACGGTCATTTGATGATCATGGCCGATCAAGATCACGACGGTAGTCATATCAAAGGCCTGCTCATCAACTTCCTGCAGGTGCAGTTCCCATCACTGCTCAAGATCCCCGACTTCTTCCGAGAGTTCATCACCCCTATCGTCAAGGTCTGGCAGGGCAAGAATCCCAAGCAGCCTCAGAAGCTTCTCTCTTTCTTCACGCAGCCTCAGTACGAGGAGTGGAAGGAAGCTCACAAGAATGAGGTTTCTCGGTGGCAGTACAAGTACTTCAAGGGTCTGGGAACCAGTTCGAACGAGGACGCCCAGGTCTACTTCACAAACCTGGACGATCATCTCAAGGAGTTCAACGTCATGCGCCCCGATGAAGCTGAGATGTTTGACTTGGCCTTCTCCAAGAAGAAGGCGGATGCTCGAAAGGAGTGGCTCGGGAACTTCGTCCCAGGCACGTACCTGGATCATTCGACCAAGTCTATTACCTACAACGACTTCGTCAACAAGGAACTCATCCTTTTCAGCATGGCAGACAACATGCGTTCCATCCCGTCTGTGATCGATGGTCTGAAGCCCGGTCAACGCAAGGTCCTCTTTGCCTGCTTCAAGAGAAACCTCGTCAAGGACCAGAAGGTCGTTGAGCTTGCCGGTTACGTCTCTGAGAAGGCCGCCTATCACCACGGCGAAATGTCCCTCCAGCAGACCATTATTGGCCTGGCCCAAAACTTTGTTGGCTCCAACAACATCAACGTTCTCGAACCCAGCGGTAACTTCGGTTCTCGTTTGGCAGGTGGCTCTGACGCTGCTAGCGCTCGTTATATTCATACGAGGCTTTCCCCCTTTGCCCGCAAAATCTTCTCGAGCCTTGACGAGCCCAACCTGGACGTTCAAATGGAAGACGGCAAGCCCATTGAGCCCAAGGTATATGCACCCGTTATTCCCATGGTTCTTTGCAACGGTGCCGATGGTATCGGAACTGGCTGGAGCACCTCCATCCCCAACTATCACCCAATGGATGTCGTCAAGAACCTGCAGAGACGTATGGGCCGTCTGGACCCCGACGACGCAGAGGAGAAGCCTTTCGAGACGATGATGCCTTGGTTCCGTGGATGGAAGGGAACTGCTGAGGTTGCCGAAAAAGATCGGTACAAGTTCAACGGCATGTACGAGATTGACGACAAGACCGGTGAGATCATCATCACCGAGCTTCCCATCCGAGTGTGGACGGACGATTTCAAGGCCAGGCTCGAAGAGGCCATTGCCGGCACCAAGGGGCCTGCCTGGATCAAGGACTACAAGGAGTTCAACGATCACAAGAATGTCAACTTCGTCATCCAACTCGACGACAAGCACTTCAAGGATGCTCAGACCGAAGGCATCATGGAGAGATTCAAGCTCAACAAGCAGATTGCCACTTCCAACTTGGTTGCTTTTGACACGACCGGCAGGATCCGCAAGTACGAGAAGGTTGAGGACATTCTAGAAGAATTCTACGCCTACCGACTTGATATGTACCAAGAGCGGAAGAAGCACTGGCTTGGAGTCTACCATGCCGATTTCCGCAAGCTCAAGAACCAGGCTCGTTTCATCCAGGAGATCATCGACAACGAACTTATCGTCTCTAAGAAGAAGAAGACAATCCTCGTTCAAGAGCTTCGCGATCGAAAGTACGAGGCATTCCCTCCGGGAGTCGACAAGGAGAAGTCCACCGACGAGGAGGAGATGGATGCATCTGACAACGAGGAGGAGTCTGTCAGCGCACGCGACTATGACTACCTTCTTTCGGTAAGCTCTTCCCGTTCTGCAATGTGAAGAACGTAATACTGACAACTTCAGATGCCCATCTGGTCTCTGACTCTGGAGCGCCTGGACAAGTTGCACCAGCTGATCGCCAAGAAGAAGGCCGAGCATGATGAACTCCTTGCCAAGAGTGAGAAGGACCTTTGGTGTGCGGATCTCGATGAGTTCGTGGCCGAATGGGACACTCAGATTGCCATGGACTCCCAAATCCAGAAGAAGATTAGCAGGATGGGTCGCCGGGTGTCCAAGAAGATAGGAGCTGGTGGCAAATCGACTCGCGGCAAGGATGACGATGATTACGCGCCTGAGCGGAAACGTGGCCCGAAGGCCAAGGCGACTGCTAAGGCTGCGCCGGAGAAGTCAGCTCAGAGGTTCGCGGCCATCTTCGACAAGGCGAAGACGAAGGCTGAGACTCCCGCCGACTCGGACAACTTTTCGGACGATGACTTTGCTACGCTCACCCGCAAGCCGGCAGCCGCAGCGTCCAAGGCGAAGCCCAAGCTGAAGGAGCCAGAGCCTCTTCCCAAGGAGGAGTCTGATGCCTTCAGCGATGATGACTTTGCTACCCTCACCAAGAAGGCGACTACCTCCAAGTCATCGTCATCGGCAGAGCCAACTACGAACGGGCGTGGCCAACGCACAGCTGCTGCTAAGAAGACGTATATCCTGGACGAGTCTGACGAGACGGATCAGGGCGACAGCCTCCTCGGCGACGTGGGCGCAATGGTGAAGGGCATCAGCAAGGAATCCAGCGGATCTGCAGAGCCCACCAAGGACGCGAAGAAGGATAGGCTGAGCCTCTTCGCCATGAACCGGCCCGAATCCAGTCACGGCAGCAAGGAGGCGCTTCCCAAGCTCAAGAGCAAGCCTTCGAGGCCTGTGTTTGACGACGATAGCGACGACGACCAAACCAACTACGAGATGCTCGCGCGATCCTCCCCACACAAATCCCCTGTCAAGGAAGAGGGCATTGACAGCTTCCTGAGCGACGACGACGACTTCCCCGCGCCCAAGGCTGCCGCCAAGTCGACCTCAAAAGCAAAGGAGGCCCCCAAGCCCAGGGCTGCTGCTGCCCCTGCCGCTGATGGCGTGAAGAAGCGCGGCCGTCCCGCCGGCTCGAAGAACAAAGGCAAGGAGGAGGCTCCGGCGAAGGCCACCAAAGCGAAGGCTCCAGCGGCCAAGCCCGCAAAGGCAGCAGCGCCCAAGGCTACTGCGCTCTCGCCGGCTGCCAAGGCGTACGCCGCGAAGAAGGCTGCCGCAGCGGCCAAGAAGAACGCCTTCAGCGACGATGAGGACGACGTCATGGACCTCGACGACGAGCCCGACTCCCCCGCGCCTCGGGCTGCGGCGAGAAGCCGTCCCGGCCGCGCCGCTGCTGCCAAGGCCAAGCCCGTGTACTTTGACGACGACAGCTCGATGGCCATTGATGAGCCGGCGAGCGAGGATCCGATCGACCTGGATGATGAGAGTGACTGAACGGGTTGATCCCCTGGATGGCTGCTGGTCTTGTTTTCTTGGCTCTGCCCGCGCGACTGCAGGAATTTCAGATGTCTTGCAAAGGGTGCGCAACGGAATGGCAGAGGGTTTATGATTTCCCATGAGGCGTGGCTTCATTTCTCTAGACAGGCCTCTCTGTACGAACGACCTGCTTTGGTCTCTCTATCACTGTTTCCTGCTTTCTTTCTCGTACTGGTTTGCGCGGATGGAACTGGCCCTGCGTGGTCTATATGCAGTTGCGGACGAAGGGCTCGTCTGCCTTATTTATACTACTACCTTTCTTTCACCTTTCCGTGCACCATGATACCTTGGCTCTTGGCTGTCTGCGTGTGATGTGGCGATCAGGGGGCGGGCCTGCGGACTGGAGGCTGAAGGAATCATGCTGTAACTTTGTCCAACGTCTGGGTCGACTCGACAGAGACCTGCCTAACGAACCCAGCCATGTCACTTGACGTGCTTGGCAAAGGTACAGAAGCAGATAGCCGGTTTCTGTCTGCAGTCCAAACCACGCGGGAGCAAGGTAAGGATGTGCTGCTGGAGGGCTCGCCCCATGGAAAAGCCACCCATGGTCGGGGTAGATGCCAGGCAGGCAGACAGATATCCATGACATTGTCGAACATTACAATCATGGTTGCGAGAGATTTACATCACTGAGGCGTCTCGCATGGTCGAGTTGTTTGCCTTGCTGTCGATTCTCACAAGCCCGCCTCACACACTGATTTCCACGTACAACAAACAATCCATGGTTGCGCGAGCTAGACAGGGAAAAGGACTGCAAGTCTCTCGCCCTGTCGAAAACATACAACTCATCAGTACACAACCATTCTCTTCTCGTCGACCATAGCGTCTGTCCCCCCTCCCCCCACGGGAAAATCATTACCACCCCAGGTACGTAAAAAGAGGACGCTCAATGTGCAATCTCCGCCTATCCGTTTCCGTCGTTGCCTGATGCCGTGACGACGCAATTGTCATTCTTCCGCAGAAAAGGAGGGCAAACCAAAGAGGGCCTTCGCTGCAAAAACCCGAATAACCCAATCCACGCCAGATCCCAAGGCCCAAAGGAGAATAAAAAGGGATTGCTCCGAGCGTCAGGAAAACGTCAAGCCACCATCATCCTTCTTCCCTGCGCTCAAGCCAGGGAACACCCACGTAGTGTTGGTTCGTTCATCTTGATACCATGAGTCATCGCCATGCATCGTAGCCAGACCAGTGGCATTTAACGTCGTTGTGTGCAATGGATGGATGCTTGTTTGGTCGGGAACAACAAGCATCTCGAATCGCAGTCAACACACTTAGGAGGCCACCATGGGCTTGTCCTCGGGGACGACAGACTCGGTGGGGACCTCAACGGTGTCCTTCTTGAAGTCACTGCTGGGGGCAGCAGGGAAGTCGGCCTCCTTGACGTCCGAGGCGGGCTCGGAGCCCACGGGGACGGGAGTCATGGAATCGGTGGCGACGCGGCCGAGGAGCTGCTGGGCCTTGGTGGTGTAGTCGCCCATGTACTGCTTGGTCAGCTCAGTGGCCTGGGCCGTGTGCTTGCCAGCAACGGCGCGGAACTGGCTAGTCTGCTCGCCAATAATGTCGGAAGCATTCTTGATCTGGGAGTCGATGAGCTCCTGGTTGGAGCTGTAGACGAGGGGAACGAAGAAGAGGGCGCTGGTGGCAGTCAGGGCAAGACCCCAGAGAGGCATGACCTTGACGAGGTAGTAGGCGAGGAAAGCACCGATGAAGGCCTGGAACAATCGTGTCAGTCACTGACGGCAAACAAGGCCCCGGTGAGGATGGAGGAAACGTACAACAGCCGAAGCACCGACGTTTTCGGCGAACAGAATGCGCTGGGTCTCGATGACGAAGAAGTTGATAAGCTCGTACACGTCTCCTATGGCGGCATCGAGAGTCTCCTTCGAGAGGACGTAGTAGCGACGGGGGCGGATCTGGGTGGCCAGGCCGCGGTTCAGGACCAGCTTGCCAGTGATTTCGGCCAGGACAGTGGTGCCGAGGGCCATGTAGGTCAGCTTGAGCGCGTACCGGAGGATGTCCAGGTAGCGAGCGGCAAGGATGAAGGAGACGATAGAGGCGTAGGCAATGGCAGAGGCGCCTGCGAAAAGTCTGTCAGTGGGAGTTCAAGTTGCTGGGGCATTACTGATGACATACGAGGGTTCTTCCAAGACAGGAGCTCGGAGAAGAAGGAGTGGTAGTGGGTAAGGGGCTGGCCGGTGGCAGCAGGGGTGGCAGGAGTCCTGCGAGAGGCGGCGAGGTTGCCGAACTCGGTCGAGGTCTTAGCGGTCTCGTCTCTGAGGTTCTGAGCCATGGGGCCTGTAGGAGAGGCATCGTTAGCATGTGTACCATGTATGCTTGCTCGGTTGGGAGTCCAGTCGAGGCGGGAGCTTCTTATCAACAGGTCGTGGAAGCAAAATCAATACATACCAGAAGCGAGCTGCTCGTAAGCGGCGGCGGCGTCTGGGAAATGGATGTTAGTGTTCTGAACGGAAGACATGGTGGTCGACGGCGATGCGTTTGGGTACTGTAGCAGGGTGGTTTGTTAGCGAAAGAGCTGTGACGCAGGAGGCGAGGAGAACAGTCCGTCTCCGGAATCAGGGAGGGGTGTTTGCTGCGGCTGGCGCTGGCGACGTACCATACTCTGCTTGGTGGCCGCGAGGTAGGAAGAGCCGTTGGCACCGGGGGCGCCGGTCGGGGCATCAGGGAAGTCGGCCATTGTGATCAGATGACGATGTTCTCAAGTTGGAGTGGTGGTCGTGTGAGCCCTTGTTTTGGGGGCGAGCGAGAGGAGAGGAGAGGCACCTGCAACGAGAGGTGCGGATCTTCAGGAGGTACCGGAGCTCCGGGGAACAGTGGAAAGTCGGGAAGATCTAGGACGACGGGAAGAGTTGTAGGATAGCAGCGAGAACCACAGAGCAGACTCTTTGCAGGAAGGATGGCGATGGTGTTTTGGAGGAAACTGTGAAGTTGTGGTGGTGGGTGGTGGAAGGAAAGCAGGGATACCGAAAAATAATATGGGCAGCAGCAGCCGTGGGGACCCCCTTTCATTCACCACCTACCACCACCACGACCTAAGACCGGATTGTGCGGGCGGTGATGTGATGCAAATGACGGGCGCCCGGGCACCTTGGTTCGCTCGCTCCAGGCACCTAGGGAACCCGGCAAGCAGCCCACTAAAAAAGACATCTGGCAGTGGAGGGCCTAGGTAAAACACGATATCACACCCCTAATTCGCCCGTCATCCTGCTGGGTTGCGACTGCTAGGACCTCCGGCTGGTCGTGCTTCAGGTGCTGCACAGAGATGGAGGAGCTCCGGCTCCACGCCAGCTGCACGTTGCTGTGGCTAGTGCGTCCGTTGGCCTACCCGATGACGCAGGTGTGCCACAGCAACAATCGGACATTTTGCAAATTGCGCGAGTCGTCGGTACTTTTGCCCTTCTCCAAATCGCCACTGTTTTGCCTCTCCAGCCAGAGCTATGCGGAGTACCGTCTACCTCTGCTTCTCTTATCGTCCCACTCTCGACCCTGAAATCACCCATTACGACGTTGCCGGGTTCCAGACCTCCCCCTAAAAAAAACGCCATCATGACGCTCACCATCGGAATGGAAGGGAGAAAGACCACGACGTCTCCCCGCCACAGGCCAGCCACGAGAGGACACGATATGTCTCCCCTGGCACATCACTCCAACTTCAAACTTCTGCCTGATTCGAGACCACCGTATCCTCACTATCTCGAAAGCTGTCCAAAGAGTATCACCCCTGCCTGCGACCGATGACCCCCAATGTTTCCTCCTGCATATTGCATGTGATTCCCCGCTCCTGACCAGACTCTCCAACTGCGAATCAACACTCGTGTCTGCCCACTCAGATGCCCCAAACCACCTGATGCTCCAACATAAGACACTTGGACACCTATCCAGTGGTCACTCATCATATGAATCTTTAAGGCAGACACAGGAACACATCGTGGAAGCTGTCAATTTCTCTCCCCAACACAAAGAAGACGACGCCAACCATCCCGCCCGCCAAGTCATCCCGCCCTCCTCAGGCCCGTTTCTTCGAGCATGACAACATATTCTATCTCGTCGACGGCGCCGACAACGCCGTTGCTATGTTCAGACATTCTAGGGAAAATGTATATGGATCTGTCTGCCCCTCGAGAGGGAGTCCCATGCGGGAGCAGTCCGGAAACCTGACAAACTACTCAATGTGCAGTCCTTGCAGTACAGTGGGCGGCTGGATGCTCTATCCGCCGCCATGATATGATAAAATAAGTTGACTCCGGCGCAATGCAAGATGTATATGCTTCTTGTGACAACGCTCTTCCCATGCGCACCTGCCCGAAGGCATCATGTGTCTCATCTTCGCCATCCCCAGAATCCTCCTGTTGCCGCCTGCTGTTCCTTCGCAGGAGGGGTGGCTGTCGTTGTTGCAACAGAGCCTGTAGAGCTCGTCCTGGACAGCTCGGGGCTAGTTGCACCCGTGAGCCTACCGAAAACGCCCATGGCCGATGATGCTGTCGCCGAAGCAGCGTTGGAAGTCGGGGGGTGGTCCGCCGAGGCAGCACCGAAGGCCTTGCGCAGATGCTCGAGCTTCTGCTTCAGTTCATCCGCTTCTTGCCGCGCAACGGCCTCTGCTGTCTTGGCCTGCACCAGCTCCAAGACAAGAGCTTCATGCTCGTTGGCCCTATCCGCATCCACCTCGGCTGTCGTGGCCACCGACTCCCGCGGGCGAGGCAGCGACGACGTCCGCTTGTTAAACATCGGTACTTGGGATGGCGTCGATTTGCTCCTGCCCAGCTTCAGTTCCCTTAGCCCACCAGCTGGAGCAGCGGGCTTCGGCCACTCGCTGTCGTGGACCACAGCCGGCTGACTCTTCTCTGCATCTGCTGCCGACGCTCGAGCCCTCATGTTATGAATTTGCTTCTCGAGTCGCTGCTTGTCCTGGTGCATGCTGCGCGTCTGCGTGTGGCTGTCCTTGAGCTGATCCTTGAGGGCGTTCACCTCCTGGTCGAGATCATGAAGCTTACGGCCGTAGTCCTGTGCTTGGGACATTGCGCTGGCAAGCTTCTCCTTGGTCTCTTCGAGCTCCTGGCGCAGCTGGGACTTTGGCTGGATAGTCGATGACCTCGGTCGTCCGCCGCCTGTCGCCGCGAACCTCTTCTCGACGACATCCAACAGCTGGGACAGTTCTTCCGCCGTGGGCCCTTCCGCAATTCCGTCCTGGGCAGCACTGAGCTTCTCGACTCCTTCGGACGCGGCTTGAAGGGCGTCTTTCTCGCTCTTGGCGTCTTCATTCTCAGTGTCGTTGATCTCGTGTTCTTTCGCGTCGCCGACCTTGACCGTCTCGGCGCTTGCATCCGTGTTTACCGAGTCGGTGCTGGCCTTCTTCCGCAGGCCATCCAGAAGCGAGCGCACGGCGCGCCTGTCATCTTCCCGTTGCTCCCTTTCCTTCTGCAGCTCCGAGGCGAGGAGGGCGTGGTTGCGTTGCAGCTCGGTCAAGGCAGTCAATAAATCCTCAATCTGGCCGTGGAGCTGCCTCTCCTCCGTGTTGTTCTTGTAATTGACGGTGCTGGTGAGCTTCGCCGAAGCGCCATCATCGCCTGCGGCGGTGGCCGAGTCTCGCGACACGGTCGTCGCCTCTGTAGATGTGGAGCTCGTCACGCTGGCCGAGCTCGCCTCCATCGAATTGAGGGTCGAGGCGAGGCTCTGTTTGGAAGTGCTTCGACGCAGCATGCTCAGAGGACGCGACGGGTTAATGAAACCAGGGCTCAAGCTCGAGGGTTTCGGTGAGGAGGAAGCCCAGATGCGTCCGAGAAATCGAGAGGCGGCTGTGGTCACATCGGATGTGCGGGCGGCGTTGGCGGTCGCAATTTGGGCCTCTCGGTACCCCTGCTCAAGCTGCAGTAGCTTCTCTCGGCTGACAACTCCGGTTAGGCTCACAAAGTCTTGGACGAATTCGTCGGCGTTGTAGTGATAGCAATCCCAAAGTCCACGAGAGAGGAGAAGCTGCATGACATCTTCAAACTCGGTGCAGGAGAGTAGGCGTCCCTGGTTCTTGCGCATGAGCGACAGGGCGACCCGCATAAGGGTCTCTGAGGCGCCCTCGGCGAAGATGACATCGTAGATGCGAAACAGCATTGGCAGGGGGCACGTTACGGCGAAGAAACTGAGGAACCACTGTGAAACATAGGCAGGGTCTACCTGCAAATCTTCCAGGTGGCGCGACAAGGCCGGGAGGTTCTCCCGAAGGAGTTCGCGAAACTGGTAGATGCGAATATGCAGCCCTGAGAGGTCTGGCAAGAAGCAGCTTCTCAGCTCATATCGCTCCATGAGTCTAGGGAAATGGCGTCAGCTTGGAAATCCTGAAACACGGTCGGTAGACGGCTCGCTCCATAGAACACCACATACCGAACCAGGACGCAGAATGCCTGCTTGTCAGGCATGTGCATCAGCAGAGGACCAACGAGAAAGGCCAGGCCTTGGCAATAGCCGATCTTCTGATCGTAGAGGCTGAAGCATTTCAACACCTTGCCAAGCATCCGTTGGCCGTCGCCTTCGGGGTCGCGGAACATGTCGACGCCGGGGAAGCTCCGGCCGAGATCCTTGCCGATGATGGGTTCGTACGGGCTCGATTCGCCCGAGAACCTCTCGTACTGCTCCTCCAGATTACGGTCGCGGGCTCCCGACATGCTCTGCCAGACGACGCCACGAAGCGGTGGTGGGATTCCCTTGCGAATCTTGTTCGACAGCAGAGTCGGCAGTCTGGCAGCCGTCTGATGGTAGTCCTTGACAAGGGCGAGGTAAAATTCGAGATCGGTCATGGGCGGCGGTGGCAGCATCGAGTATCGCAGGGCCGGGGGCGTAGGCCCGTTGACCATGTCCCGCAGCTGGGCCATGGAGGGCGGTCGGGGGCGGCCATTCGAGGCTCGCTTCTCGGCAGCCTTCACTTTGACGCTCTTCGGGTTGGTAGCCAACTTGGCGTTCTCCTGCTCCAGCAGTGCGAGCAACATGGCTGTGGACTGAGGGGCCACGGGGGTTAGCGGGCCTGACTGGGGAGACGACAACAGAATACCGGGCATCAGACGGACCTTATCAGTCTCCTCGTCTCTCGGCTCCTCGGCTTCGCTCCTCTCCAGTTGATCCCAGTTCACCTCGTCCGGCGTCGAGGCTCTGCTGAGCTCGGAATCGCTCGAATCTCCCGGTGCGTCCTCGTCGCGGCCCTCGCTTTCCATCAACTCCTCCTCGATGTTTCTGGGAGCATTGGCGGTCGGTAGCGGTGTGGATGGGTCGCTCGAGGGGATGTCGTCGTCGTCGTCGCCGCCCAAGTCTGAGCTGGTACGGCGGGCGTCTTCCGACGGGACCTCCTGCAAACTCTGCGGCGTACCGGGCACCGGCGACTTGTCGAGTCGCACAGTGCTGGGGCGGCGGGGAGTGGTGTCGTCGATGGCGAGGGAGGTGTCAATAGTCAGGATTGGTGGCTCGGACAACCTCACGGTGACCATGGAGTCGTGTGCCATTTTGGGCGTGACGTTCCCTGGCTGCTCGGCCTTTGTATCTAACGGCTCCGAAAGTCTGTTGACATTGGATGTTTGGTCGGGATCCGCCTCGGGACCTCGTTGCTGTGGCTCGGGAGGTTCCATGGCGAGGAATGTCGAAAGATTGAGGGTGCCCCACGGTGCAGTCAAGCACCCAGTCCGCTGGAATCTCGATTTCGGCCGTTCTGGTCGGCCGAGGATCGGCAGAGAGGGATGTTACGGAGCCAGGCCGACGTGTTGGATGTGGTTGGAGGCGGCAGTCATGCCAGCGGTCGTGGCCAGGGCGAGGCGTCGAATCGTGATGTCGGAAGTGGTTCTCGAGTCAAGGATCGTCGGTCAAAACAACAACCACGATGGTGGCTTTTGGAGGTGCCAGGGCACTGCAAGGTAGGTAGGTACTATACAGGCAGAGGATGTCGATGGCCGCCCCGTGCTGCTGGGAAGTGCCCTGCTGTCGTCTGGTGCCTCCTTCCTTCGCCTATCGTTTCATCCAAGGGCCAAGGCCAGTGAAACACCGCTGCGAGTGGTTCCAGCGAGAGGGCTCGCCGTGAAGGAAGGCACGACCGTGGTTTGTGGATGACGGGATGGATCTCGCGGGAAAGGGCCCCGAGTCGGTACCGGGCAGTCGTGGAAGGCGCTGGTAAAGCTTCTCCCGCGCAAAGAAACAGCTGAATGCTGTTCCTCGTGGTAGGTAGGTACCTTGGTATTCTGGCACGAGTCGTGGTGGTCCCCCACACGAATGCCAAACAACAACCGAAAGCAGAGGCCGTCGATAGGTAAGGTAGATCAACACAAAAGACGGGAGGGATCCAGGAATGCAACGTCTAGGAGATCTTTTGGATTTGGTTCCAGGGCCCAGCACCGTCCCCCTTTGGGACCCCGTTCTCATTAGTACGAGTCGATCCTCGACCTATTTCTCCATCTTCATCCAGGGGTCCTCGCTGACTGAAGGAAGATGAACGAGGGGCAAACAGGCCTGGTCACAATTTCCCACGGGCATCCCCATTGGTCCCTTCTGTTGATAGTACACAACGGGAGCCTCCAATAATTGCTCGCCCTCAACCTACCACTGCAGACAAATTGCCCAGAGCGCCCCGAAGCTTGGTACGCGACAGGGGGGAAAGCAAGGGGCCATTTCCCAGCCAGCCCAGTTGCCATTGCTGTGGCCCCAGCTCACGCCAGCTTCTCGGCATTCGTGGATCGCGGCGGCGGCAGATGGCTGCATGTCCCGACCCGACGTCAAGGCAAACAGCTCATCAGTCCATCAGTCACCAGGATCATTTTGCGCCATTCCCAGGTATAAAGGGATCCATGGTATTTATTATCTTCTTGACTCGTGTGTTTTCATGCCAGTGCTCAGAGCTTAATCCACAGATCTGGGGTCGAACATTCCATGCCCCCGTCGGGACACTCAAGACAACAACGCTATACAGTTGCTGCCGACCTCACCTCAGACCTTGTCGTGTGCTTCATTGCCTACTCGAGGCCGGGCTCAATCTCCTCACAATGTCCGTGTCCATATCCTCTTCGTTGGCATGCACCGCGCGTGGCCATTTCTCTTCATGCTGCAGCAATCTTTGGCTGGGTATCTTCCGGGGCCGGCTTCCGCTATGGATGTCGTAAAGTACATTTTGTGAAGCAGCCAACGCTCATTCATATATACATACCATCGCCCCAACTCCAAGGCCGTGTAACCATATCCTCTATCCCAGCATCGACTCATCCGAGAGAGGTCTTTTGAGATCACAAGTGCATCCAAATACTAGTGCTCGTGTCGCGGAGCAGGGCCCCTTCTTCACGCGGCCCTCCGAGTCAACTTCGCTGCCGGTTCGGCAGGTTGCGGCTGTCCCTACTTACATGCTGCCCTGCTGAACGCCCGGTCGTTGCCCTGGTGCTTGACCAGCACCTTGCTGCTGCTGGCCCTGCCCCTGTGGCCGCTGCTGAATTGCCGGCTCTTTGTTCGGGTCAACCCCAGGGAACAGTGCCTGCAGTTTTGCGTACTGTTCGACCATGTCTCTGTGCCTCTCCTCACGGTCTGCCATTACATCCGTCGTGTTGTCACTTGCGCCAGTGCCGCTGCCGGCGTTCTGTGCCCTTGTCTTGAGCGCCAGGTTCAGCGACGGGGCCGAAAGGTAGGCTGGGTGTGCTGGCACATGGACGTTGCCTTTGCGATCCGCCAGGGCCGCCAGGTATGCCAAATTACCTTGCAGTCTGCGCATACATCTACGGAGAAGATTAGCCACGCATTACGCCTTGCTCAGGGGTTCGACATACTGTGTGTAGTCATCTGTCAGTGCTGCCGCCTCGGCCGCAGCTTTCTTAGACTGCTCCCCTCCGTCCCCAGCCGATGTCTCCTTCTTGAGTTCCTGGATCGTGTTCTGGAGATGCAACGACTCGTATAGAAGCTCGTGGTTGATTTCAATGAGGGTCGAAAAGCGTTCCTGCTCCTTGGACTCGGTCCCCGGGCTCAGCGGCGTGGGTACAGGCGCGCCGTTCACGTTCGCATTCTGACTGCCGGCGGGAAAGGKGGGKGTCTGAGGGGTTGCTACACTCGTGGAAGATTGCGGTTGTTGAGGGGCCGAGGCAGGCTGACCCTGGGGCGCCGTCTGCACTGTCGGTTGCTGCTGTTGCGCCTGCTGCTGATGCTGCGGCGCTTGTGCCATGGACTGTTGCGTGTTCGGGGTCCCTTGGGACGAACTAGGCGGCCGTTGAGGAGCCGCGCCCTGGGGCATGCCGCCCTGATGTTGCTGCTGCTGCTGCTGCTGCTGCTGTTGTTGATGTTGTGCCTGCTGTTGTTGATGCATGCGCTGCTGCAGCATCTGCTGCTGCTGCGGCGTCATTGCTTGGTTCATCGGGAAGCCGGGCATGCCGCCAGCCATGTAGTTCGGGGGGTATTGTTGTCCGCCGGCCGACGTGGGCACGTTGCCTGGGAAGGCATTGCCCTGGAACTGATTCTGGTAGGCCACTGCGAGGAGAGGACATGTCAGCAGCCGATGGAAGAGAGAGGGCGCGGGCGCCCACGGCGTCGAGGAAATAAGCCTGCCCAATGACGCACTCGGGGACACTTGTTATGAGACAGGGCGGCGGCGGTCCGTCGCGTCGACGCAGGCGCACGCAAAGCACCAGAGGAACGGGTCGGACAGATGGCGTCTAGGCGGGCGACAAGCAGTGGACGGGGGCAAACAGCAAGCAAGACGGAAAGGCAGAAGATCGTGGAAGGGGGCCGGGAGACACAGAAGGGGGGAGGACGGCGGACTCACTCTGACCATTGGCGGCCATCTGCGGCATGGCGGTATTCTGCATCATTCCTGCAGGCCCAGCACCCGGCATCATCCCAGGATTGGGTTGGCCGGGGAAGGATCCAGCGCCGCCCTGTGCTCCGGGCATGGCAAACTGCTGGTTGGGGTTGTACATGATGTGCTGCTGCTGCTGGCCTGGCTGGGAGCCAGGCTGCTGCTGGTGCTGTTGCTGCTGCATGGGATGGCTCTGCTGCTGGTTTGGGGGTGGGGCGGCGTTGTTGAAGGTTGAGGGAGCATTGGGATAGCCGTAGCCGGGAGCGTACATGGCTGAGATGGTGCCGCCCTGCTATTGGCGACGCGGGAGGGCTTGGCCCGTCGATGGGGACCGCAATAGGCTCAGGCACGGGCTGGGCTGCGGCAGGACAGTGCAGCGCGTGCGGCACCCCAGGTACCTTGTGGTGTGGCTGCAGTGAAGGAAGTCTGTCTGCTGTCTGTCTGACGAGACGATGTGCTGTGATATTCCCAGCTGGACGCGCCGCTGATGATGATTTGCGACAGTGCGTGGTGGGTGCGACGAGCGTCCCGACAGCCACGGCGTGGATGGCTCCCTTCCGTGAGGGGTTGGTCGTTGGCGTCCTGCTCCTCCGAGAGGCCTCGACCAGCAACAGCTCGACTGAGGCTGACCGTCAACACCGTGTCCAGCAGCCCTTCCGGCGAGACAAGCCGCGATGGATCAGCACAAGCCTTGAGATCGGGACAGGCTGAGGATGGATGGATGTCCCTGGTTGCGAGGTCGTGAGGACGATGAGGGTGTGGATGTGGCGGACTGGGGGGGCGTGTGGCAGGCCAAACGCAATCAACACCACTGGCACCCGGCACTCTGTGCAGATCCAGGTACCTACGAAGGTACAGAACGCCAAGTCAGGAACCGACAAGTGACAAGACGGTCCCTACCTAAACCAAGGATAACGAGCGGCCTGTGAGACGGTGGGATGGGGACCTGTCGATGGAGGGGGGACAAGGGAAATCAAAAGCGGACAGACCCTGCGGCCGAGACCAGGGATGGTGACAGACACGAGGGCAGACCAGCGAATGGAGCCTGCCTCAGAAATTGACGGCACTTGATGTGAGTGAGTAGGCTATTCCAAAATAGCGCCGAGCTTGACCAAGGATGCAGATGCGGGACGAGGCGCGGACGGGTCGTGATATGCAACGAGTTGTGTCATGGACGGGGTCTGAGGAAAGGAAGTTTTTTTCGCCCTCTGTCCCCGAACCATCCATCGGAAAACCGGGCAGGCAGGCACAGCTGCCTCCACTCACTGATGTCGGGTGCCTTCCAGCAGTTCTGCCAGCCTACGCTGACATGGAACCCACTGGCAGCAGCACCGGATGCCCTAGCTGGTCAAGTGGGTGCGCATCCCGGAGCGGTCTAGTGCCTTGGTGTGCACTGAGGATCCGTCGAAGATCATCCTTGTCCTCGAGACGAACTAGGCCGGGGAGGAGCGATCCACCGAGCGGCACGTGGTCATCGGTCGTCTCTTTCTCCTTCGACCGCCAGTAGCCAACTACCTACGTACATACATGCTCTCCAGCTCATCATCCTCGTTGACGACCACAGCGAAACAGATAAGACGCCTCATAGTCCAAAAGACCAACAGATCCGTACCGACTCAAGAGGCGTAGTACGTGCCATACTTCGACTTGCCTCGAATCACCTCGACGAACTCGTTGGCAACGACTTCCACTGATGGATGCGCCGTTAGCTCTCCAGCCTCGAAGGCCGGCCCAGCCGGTGCGCATTGCTACTACTCACATGTCTTCTCTGCCGGGTGTAGCGGGTCATGCCACATGAAGCTCGAGAGAGGCAGCGCCGACGGTGTATCCACGCCAGTGATCGGGTCCCAGACGTTGAAGATGCCAGTCACATCCGCCGGAGCGTCGAGATACTTCTCTGGCTCGGTGAATATGTCCCTCATCAGTGTGTTAGCGTCCAGGATGGCAAAGGTCGCACCCGGCCACCGTTTTTGGACGAGCAACTGAAACGGCACTCCATAGTCCAGCATGGTGTTGACGGCCGCAGTGTACTGCCTCATCTTGTTTTCCATCTGTACCGCATCACTGCTCTTGCTCGGGCTGGGAAAGCTGGCCTTGTACAGCGGCGCAAGCTCCAGAGGCGCCTGGTTGAGGACCACGAAATGCCGACCACCTGTGGCATAGATGCGGTCAAAAACGGTCCAGATGCGATCGACAAACGTTGAGATTGTCGTCCCCGGGGCGTTATGATCCGTCAAGAAGGCGTTCTCCCCGAGGTCGTTCGTCCCAATCCACAGCGCGTAGAGCGTGTTGTCTCCGGTCCGATTCTCGTGGAAGCCGTCAATCGCGACGTCGGCCTCGAATGCGGGCACCTGGTACTCCAGAACGGAAGGGAACGGCTGCCCAATCTCAGGAAAGTCCCTCGATACGAGCTTGAGGGAAACCGTCGCGCCGCTGATGGCGTAGTTGTAGTACCTGGCTCCTGTTGCTTTTGCGACGAACTGTCCCCAGGCGAGGCCTCCGCTGGCGGTGTGCTGGTTCTCGGGAATCTCAAGACCCGCAGGCGGTGCTGACCCTCCGTTGCTGAGGAAATAGCTCATGCGACCTGTGTCAGTCCAACTGTCGCCGAAAGTGACGAGGTTCTCCAGCTTTCGCAGCCCCTGCACGCCTCCAGAGACAGACATCGTGGGCAGCTCGGAGACCAAGGCAGTGAATGAGTGTTGATCACAGAAATTCACAAGAGAGAAGGAGAGCGACGCTTTATAAGATACGAAACTTGGATGGAAGTCAGCCCATATAGACGCCGCAGGGCCGAAACCCCGTCTTGAGACCGGGGTGGCGGCCCCAGGTCGAGCGGGATAATGAGGGGTTCATGCGGGCTTATAGCCGCCAGATTGGATCCCGCAATGGTGTCGTGATGGCGCCGGGTATATATATCTTCGCGAAAGACAGCCGAGGCGACTAGGGCCCCATTGACTTAGGAAGCCTCGCCATGCTCGTTGGTGACGACAGGGATGGGTCGACTGTAAAAGCCAGAGCTACAAATATGTAGCTGGCAGTGGGTGTAGACTGGTGGGAGGCCCTGCGAACCGATGCAGATGACTTTTGAAGGTGTCACTACTATACTATGCCTTCTCTGGACAGCCTGGAAAGCGGCATGAGGTATGCCCGAAAAGGCAGAACCCTCTTGTCAAGCGACGATCGGATGCAGTCGAGGCGGTCACCTGAATTTGATCCGCGACTTTTGGCTGATGCCAACTCCAGTCAGTGTTTGTCAACCCCCGACTCTTCCAATTAAACCAGCCTCCCAACTTACGCCAATCTCTTAGACTGAGACCGCCTGTTATTACCTTCACATCTGGATACCAGCATCAACTTCTCAGTGAGAGTCTTGTCGGGTCTTTTCCAATGCTCTCGGTCCCTCTGATTGGCCCAATCCGGTGCTGGGCCGGTGCCGGCACCGGCCCTAAGAGTGGATCCCGGAGTGCTCGTCCAAGAGCCGGACCTCGATGACTCTTCAACCAAACATTCCAGGGGTTCAATCCAGTCATATAAGCTCTCTGGCCCGTTGAGTCTGCCTCCAGACTGACCATCACAGCTGCATCATCACTACCGGGCCAACATGTCACCGTTTAACCTTGAGAAGTGCGCCAGGCCCAACATCCTGGCGCTGCAGCCGTACCGCTGTGCCAGAGAGTATGTCCCAGCTCTGCTCCTCTCATACCTTGCTCATGTCCGCCACTAACACGGGCCAGTGACTACAAGGATGATGGCACAAACGTCCTCCTCGATGCCAATGAGAATGCGTACGGTCCCTCTCTCCAGTCGGACGTCCCCAAGGCCGACCTGGACCTGGACCTCGACTTCCTCGGCCTTCACCGCTACCCAGACCCTCACCAGGCCGACCTGAAGCAGCTGCTCTGCACCCTGCGCAACACCCACACTCACACATCCAAGGACCTCCGCCCCGAGAACCTCTTTGTGGGAGTCGGCAGTGACGAGGCCATCGATGCCCTCCTCCGTTGCTTCTGCGTCCCCGGCAAGGACCGCATCCTCACCTGCCCCCCTACCTACGGCATGTACGCCGTCTCCGCACAGGTCAACGACGTGAGCATCGTCAAGGTGCCCCTCCTCCCTGCGCCTTCCTTCGCCCTCGACGCCGACGCCGTCTGCGCCGCCCTCTCCAACGAGCCCAACATCAAGCTGGTCTACCTCTGCAGCCCCGGCAACCCTACTGGCTCCCTCCTCGCCAAGGAGGACGTCCGCAAGGTCCTCGAGCATCCGACATGGAACGGAATCGTCGTCCTCGACGAGGCCTACATCGACTTTGCCGATGACGGCGCCTCCCTTGCCGAGTGGGTGCTCGAGTGGCCCAACCTCGTGGTCATGCAGACCCTGTCCAAGGCATTCGGCATGGCCGGCATCCGCCTCGGCGCCGCCTTCACTTCTCCTCCCATCGCCACTCTGCTGAACAACCTCAAGGCGCCGTACAACATCTCCAGCCCCACGAGCGCACTCGCCTCATACGCCGCCTCCGAGAAGGGCCTGGCCGTCATGAGGGCCAACCGGACCAAGATCCTCGCTCAGCGGGACCGTCTCATTCAAGAGCTCCCCAAGATCCCCGGTGTTGGGAGACTCAGGGGCGGCATCAAGAGCAACTTCCTGCTCTACGAGATGCTGGACACGCAGGGCAACCCTGACAACGTCACCGCGCTGGCGGTCTACGAGCGCCTCGCCGAGACCAAGGGCGTCGTCGTCCGGTTCCGCGGCAAGGAGCACGGGTGCCAGGGCTGTCTGAGGATTACGATTGGCACGGAGGCGGAAGTCACAAGATTCCTAGAGTCGCTGCAGCGTGGCCTCGAGGAGGTCCGTGGCGCCGGGCAGCAGTCGGATGAGGAGAAGAAGGAGACGGCGGCTAGTGAGGTCGTGGCGTAGATTCAAATCGATCTAGAATAGACGGAGGTTGTATTCAACACGATCCCGATGAAGAACGCGATCAAAGTGACCAGGCCGAGATCTGATGCTCCCATCATCTACGATCTCAACAGGTCTCGTCTGTAAATGCTTACGCGTTTCCACCAGCAGCAGCGGGCTTGAAACAGTGGCTGGCGGAAGTATCAATGGAGGCGATCTGGCATTTCGCACTCGCCTCAAGCCCGATGACGGCGGATGAGACGTGGGCTGAAGGCCGTGGATGCACATGTTCAGCAGCAACCTGAAGATACACAGCATTCCCAACCCGTCTGAAAGGCATCCGTGCTACCTGGTGCAATACGGTCCAGGATCATACGCATTGGACCCAATCTTCACACAAGTTGTATTGTAACCTGGACGACCTGCTGAAAGGGGCATCGAATGCCCAACAAGCATCATGGCCGCCACACTTGCTTGCTCAGTCCTGGCACTGATGATCATGGGTGCCAGAGGCATTCATCTTGATGTGTCTAACCAGGGTCAGAGAAGATATTCAGGCAAGAAGACTGGCAGATGGACTGACATGCTGGACAGCATCCATCCGTGAAGCTGCCAGCACCATCGCCCACGGTGCCATGTCCTACTACAACGGCAACACTTCCGGAAACCCAGTCGTTCGTCTCCCCCTGATGACCTGTCAAGCTGTTCCTGACTCTACCACAGATGGTCGGTGACCTCCCCGACCCCTATTACTGGTGGCAAGCCGGTGCTCTCTGGGGCGCCATGCTCGACTATTACCATTATACGAGTGACCCAACCTACAACCACGTCGTCCTCGAAGCCCCCTCGCTCCCGCCAACACCGGCCCCAAGCACGACTTCAACCCTCCCGAGCATTACCTCGAGCTCGGCAACGATGACCTCAGCTTCTGGGGCTTCGCCGTCCTCTCCGCTGCCGAGCGAAACTTCCCCCAGCCGAAACCCGATCTCCCGTCCTGGCTCGACATGGGACAGAACATCTTCCGCACTCTCTCCTCACGCTGGAACACCACCCACTGCGGCGGCGGCGTCCTCTGGCAGGTCTTCGAAAGCAACCCCAACGGCCTCAACTACAAGAACTCGGTGACGAACGGCGGACTGTTCCAGCTAGCGGCGCGCCTCGCGAGGGCGACCGGGGAGACCACCTACACCGACTGGGCCAGGCGTGCGTGGGACTGGAGCACGGCAACGGGCCTGATCGGGAAGAAGCTGAACATCTACGACGGCGCGCATGCGAGCGATAACTGTGCCCAGGTCAACCACGTCGCCTTCACTTATACCGCGGGCATCTACCTGCACGGGGCGGCCATCATGGCCGAGATCACGGGGGATCCGATCTGGGCCGAAAGGGGGCACGGCATCCTCAAGGCGGCAGGGCATTTCTTCGGGCACTCGGATGCCTCGAAGGACATCATGTATGAGCCTGCATGCGAGCCGAACGACAAGTGCAACCATGACATGAAGGTAAGGATGAATCACACATAGGCAGCAACGCATCACGCCGGTATGACTGACCCGTGCAGTCTCTCAAAGCATATCTCTCCCGTTTCATGTGGCAGTCCACCCATCACCTACCGTCCCTCGCCCCTGAGGTCAAGAGGCTTCTCCAGGCCTCGTCTCTGGCGGCCGCCCAGGCCTGCTCTGGCGGGGCCAACGGGGCCACTTGCGGACAGAAATGGTATGTTGGAGGCTTCGACCACTCCGTTGGCCTCGGGCAGCAGATGTGCGCCCTCGAGACGATCCAGGGGCTGCTCATCGACGAGACGGAGGCGCCTTTCAAAGCCGGTGGTATCAAGATCGTCAGAGACACGAGTTGGCCTGCGAGGCCCGATGGACGGCAAAAGCCGGAAGAGGGTACATACTCACCTCCAAGATAATGACGATGAAATCATCAAAGCTGACTCTCATCCTCGTAGCTCCCAAGGGCGGCACACCAAACCAGGATGACAGCGGTGCAGGAGGCGCCCCCATCCCGCCCGCAACTTTACAATCTGGCGTCATTCTGGGAGTCATCGTATGTAGTCTCATCCTCCTCTAGGTCTTGCTCTACAAGGCTGTACTGCGCAAGAAGTGATGGCTGACGTTTGCCTCAAGGAGCTTCAGCCAGTGGCTTCTTCTCCAAGGACAGGCTCAACCGTGGCTTCCGAACTGAGGAGTGACGTCCGAAAGGCCGATGCCGTCCAGGTGGCGCGGGAGAAGGAGGTCGCGAAAGAGGTCACGAAAGAGGACACTGATGAAGATGTGAAGTCAGGAGTTGGCGCCCTCGTGCCCTCACTATGGCCAGGGGTGCTCGTCGGCGGCGTTGCCGCTGCCTTAATTTCATGACGGGACGGGGAATATGTTTTTCGTAGTTAATACGTGCCTGCTTATAACGTTCCCTCGACTTGGTCAGCCTTCTGACAAATGTGCATGCATCACCAGTCGCACGGCCAGCGAGGCCTCCATAACCTCAGGCTATTACCGGCGGTTGTAGCTCAACTTTCGAGGACAGTGCCTCTCCTCTCTATTGCTCATCTCGTTACAGTCAACGGATATTGCAAATGTCCGTCTGGGTGAGAGATCACGATCCCGCCGAGCCCCTGGCGCTCGGATGCCGCCCTGACACAGGAAAGACTGTGGTTCAAGCTGCTCGGCGCGCCGATCACCTCCGTCCCCACCTCCGGCGAACGGATTTCCGAGGGGATCCGATGAACATCCACTCAAAGTGATGCTCCATCTGGGTACATAAGTATGGGGTGGCGGCGCATTGGCGGGCGCAGTCATCGATGGCCGCGGAGTTCGGACAGATGCCGGGTGGCTATCTGAACCGGGCAACCAGCTCGAGAGAGCTAGATGCCCTTGCCTGTCATCACAGCCGGCTTAGGTGAAATTTGCTAGGTCGGACTGATTGCATGAGGGCATCGTGGGCCCATTGTGGTATCTACACCTATCTCCGACTCCCAACAACGCCGATGGGGGGTATAACTCCAAATAGGAGCATGAAAAATAGCCATGACGACCTCGTAGCCGCTCATCCAGCGACATCTCCGAAGGCCGTGGGAAAATCAATGAACCGCTCGCTGTCCCTGACAAAACACGTCATGATGAGAGGCGTCCGGTGGCGGTACGCGCAATATATGCAGGAGTTCTCCCTCCGCTCCTCTCGGAATAGCATGGCAACGCAGTGCCACTGCGCTGTGTCCAACATTTTGCAACACCGTACTGTTTGTTGCCTGCGGGCTGTCCCGTTACAGGGCCAGCGCAGCCATTAACAGACTGCTCAATGCCCCTGCGAGTAAAACCGGTCTTGAGAGTCCGGAGGCGACGCTGCCCTCCGTCTCCTCTGGAATCGTGTCCGTGCCTGTTGGTAAAGTGCCGTCGTACAGGAAGTCGTCTGTGACGACGCGCGAGTCATCCGTGGAGAGGGCCGAGTTCGCGATATCCTCAACCGCCCCGGTTGCCGTGGGTTGCTCCGCCAGGGTCAGGACGGCCCACTGGACCTCAGAACCGGAGAGCGTCGAGGTCCAGCTGATCTCTGTTGGGCCGGTGTGTAGGCCGACCGTGAGGCCGCTCTTGAGGCTCGAGTATGCTGAACATGCCGCCTCCGTCGTGCCCGCCAAACTGCATTCCAGATTCACCGTGCTAGGTGCGCGGTCAGTACAGGTCCGAGTGTGCAACTCTCATATGCGGCACATACTACGTTGACGTCTGCGTGCCCTCAAACCGCAGGGTGTTGTTGCTTTCAGCAAAGACGAAGGGAAAGTCCAGCGCCAAGTTGCATGCTGGCCTGGTTTGTGGTGCGCAGAATATCGTGTACGTTGTTTCCGAGGCATCCTGTGGTAGCTGGGGTTAGCTTGGGGATTTGAACAGCATGAGGCTACACCAGAGAAGCATACACTTGTGATGATACTGCCTCGGACCAGAGACCAAGACTTGGTCGAATAGTATGGCAGGAAGATGGGGACCGTTGTCGGCTCATCGGCGAGGCCGCCATGGGGGAAGAGGAAGAGCGAGAAGAGAAGCAGCAAGGGCTCAGGGTATCGCATCTTGACACCGCTCTTCCAGCCGCGGAAGAGCGAGCGAGGTGGTATTGATTGTGTGAGAGTGCGTTTGATGAAGGGATCGGCTGGCGTTCGAGGGTTGCTTCAGCTGGCGGTGGGAGAACAAAGTCGCGGATTGGCGTCTCGACGGGATCGAGGGCGTCGCCTTAGTCTGGGATCGAGGGGCAGAAGATGTGTCGTCGAGTCGAGCTGTGGTGGGAGAGAGATGCGGCGATGGCAGGGTGACGTCGTCGATCAGCGGCCCCAATTCCTCGTACATTCGGTCGAGCTGAGGTCTGCAATGACAAAATCGGGGCTGGCGAGGAGTGCCAGTGGTGGGCTGCTCGGAATTATATGAAGACGTGAAGGGGAACGCCGAGGCTTGGAGAGGAAGTTGGATGACTGTGGAATGTCTGGGCGCCGTGGAGGACAAGCAGTCGGCAGGAGAAGTACCATAGGCGGCGCGCGGACGGGTCAAGACTCGAGAGGCGGGAGTGAAACAGCATGTGCAGCGTTGGCGGCGAAGGCGATGAATGTCGTAAACCTAGGCAAAGGCAAAGTCAAAGGCCAGGGCAGCCAGCCAGCAGCCAGTTGAGCCAGCCAGGAGGAGGGAGCACACAGAGTGTCCCTTGGCTCTTGGCTCTTGGCCTCACTTGGCACCAGTGCACAAGAGCTGGGCCTGGCGTGGCAGCGACCCGATGGAGATTGTTTGCGGAGCCGTGTCTTTGTGGTTCCCTTGGGGTTCGGTCTCGGCAGTCTTGGGAACGTCTCGTCTCGTCTCGGGCTGTCGTGAAGTTGCAGTCGCGATATCACTCCCAGCAGCAACCCGAGCACGTCCTGGCCGCCGCCGCAGGGGAGGGAGGATGCGCTGCCGAGTTGCCGTTGGCGGATGGGCCAAGGCTGGGCCCTGAGGCGGTGGGCGCTGGGCGTTCCGAGGGGGGAAGAATACCGATGGCTTGACTACCTAGTTGAGCAGAGGGATCCCATCGTGGACGCGGGGAGGTCAACGCCCGGGGCGAGTGGTTGAGGGCTTTTGCGACCCGGAGGCAGAGGGGGGGGCAGAGCAGACAGGGCACAGAAGAGAGGTGGAATGAATGGCTTCAGCAAGGTCCGAGACGGGACCCGATTCCGCCTCCGACTCGACAGGTCTTCAAGCGCCAAGACCGCCAGTGGAAAACACAAGCTGGGCGCATGATTGCTGATGCCAAGGCCAAATGCCAAGGCGTTCGGGAGAAGGACAGCCAATGTTCAGAACGCCAAGCGATTTTGTCTGGGAGTTGGGCGGGGTGAAGATGAAAAACGAAGTGAAAAAGGAAATAGGGGCTCTTGGCCCCAAGAAAGACGTCCTAGCACGCTGCCGACGGGACGCTCCCACCGCCTGACGCCCCGCTGAAGCTACCCATTGGCTCCGCGACGGTGTCAGTGGAGGGCCCATCCGCCGCGCCGCCGCCGCCCGCTCCTCCACTCTCCGCCCGGTGCGGTCATGTGCCCTCCTGTCCATTGATGATCCATTTCGCTTCGTAGCCTCGTAGGTCTTCACCATCTCCATCTCCAGCGGAACAGATCCATCGCCATGTGTCAAGTGCCGGCCACCGGTAATCTGCTCTGTTCAGGCCGGAATATACCGAAATCGAGGCCCATCTCGATCCACAGGGAAAACCTGACAGACACACATCCTGTCTCGGCCGCCTGCTCGGACAGTCTTGGTCCCAAGATCTTGGAGTCCCCCTCGCGTGAGCCGTCATTTCACCCAACAGGCTTGTCATTTGTCACCACGATGTGAAACGGAGGTGTCCTGCTGGTACGCGACTGCCCGTGAGTCGTCATCCCTTGGCGGGTGGCGGCTGAATAGTGTCCCTGCAAGCTTCCGAGGCGCTTGGGTGCCAGCGGATGGCCCTCAACCGTCGGGCTAGACCTGACATTAGACGAAGCGTCGGAACACAAGGGCACCACCCGACCAATCGCCATGTGTTTTTGCCCACAATCGGGAAAAAAATATTCAGCGTCGCTGCCCGCCAGGCTCCGTGCTGGACAGGAGCTGCTTCCGGCCCGGCGCCGGCGCCCCACGCCGATCTTGCGGCGCGTTTGATAGTACCGGTCGACTGCCGACTCCGGGCGTTGTCTTCGAGTCGGGCTATGAGCGATTGACCTATGCGCCGGTTTCCGTTCAGCCGACAGGGAAGCACGTCGTAACGTAATATTGGCCAATATCAGAGCGTCCATATGCACCTTATTCGCCAGAATGAAGAACCTCAACTTGAACGAGGCTGCTTCTGAGTCAGCGAAGGGCCACCACGGGGCTAGATGAACAACTTGAAATTCACTTCATCTTATCATGCGGCTTATTCGTGATACGTTTCTGCCAGTCGACCTCTATGGGGCAGCTCCGAAGCAGGTGAACGGCTATCTCTGAGGTGTACCCTGCCCTTCCAACACTCTGATGCAGGTTCTCTGATTCCGAGTCTTGTCACTGCAGCCAGGTATCGAGATTCGATGCCTGTATAAATCTTCACCTTCAGAGGCTGGTATCGAATGACATCTCTCCTTGATCGCAAACCCACCCACAGGCTGCGCCAAACTAAGCTTCGGAGCCCAAAACTTCGGCACAGTAAGGCGCTTCCTCGAATACTACCAGAGGCGACAGCACCATAAAATCCAGACAATGTCCAATCGCGACCGATCGGAAAGTCCCCAGGGCTTCGTTCGTTTGGTCACACGCCAACGACCCAATGATCTAATCCCCGAGGGCCATGCGGGAAGGATGAGGAGCAGAGAAGTACGCCGAGGAGTTGCCACAGGTGTTCTGAACGACGAGTCAGTGGAGTCAGTGTCTGACATCTCTCAGATAAATAAGCAGTCTGGACCAGGATTCTCCGACTCCCACGATGAGCAAGACACCGATGAGTATTGGCATTCGGCGCAATTGGATTGGAGCGACATGAACGACTGCATCAGTCTGGGGCCAGGCCGCTCATGCCGAGAAGGATGGGCACACAGTCGCAGTAGCACTCTTGTCAACCCCTCTGAATACCAGCACTCCCTGGCCTCAAACTCACCGGCAGACAAGGCACGCAACCAAGACAGACCGTCCCCTCAAAGATTCGCAGAAGACCTAGAGATCGAGTCCTCCCCGCGCCCTCACGAGCCGGACTCTTCCCAAAATTCGGGCTTCGCCCAACGACCACCAACGAGACGGGGCGAGCAAGAAAGGGAAAGGAACGACTTGAACGCAGACGAGACCAGCCTCATGGGTGCCTGGGATTGCCGCTCAAGCAGCCTCAAGAACGAGCCGGTCGAAAACTATGGGAAAACCATGGGTATGCTTTGCCCAGTGTGTGGTCATCAAACGGACGGGGCGGCCTCACACTCGTCTGAAGGGTCACCTTTATGGCAAGAAGGTGGCGATGAGCGAATCGATAGTGAATTTACTCGGGCAGGGTTGATAGGAGCTCTCGAGACGAGAGTCTGACATATGGAGATTGATGGACCCGGCGAGGGGTCATGCAAAAGTCTCAACGCCTCTTGCGACTGAGAATGAGAATGCGTAGAGCGCAATGTGTTCAAGCAAACATCAATCGTCCCCGGGGTATGAAACACCAAACCATGCAGATGAAGCTTCACCGTCGTGATGAAAGACAAAGGAAATAAGCAGGTAGCCGTCAGTCATTAGGCATGAGTCGTAGGTCGGATCTGAGGGTAAGAAGGGTTGCATCAGCGATGGAGGCGGTCTTCCCTGCCATCGAGCCAGCTTGTGCAGTGTATGCATCGAACCGACTGCCAGCCAAAGGTTAGGTCAGGTCTCGTCCGTCTGCTTACCAGGGAAGGGAGATGGCGAGACGTACATTTTCATTGACTCGCTTCTTGCAATACTTGCACTTCTTGGTGTGCTTGATGATAGGGTCGGCGGAGAAGAACTGGTAGAAGTGTGCGAGGCCCCAGAGCGACAGGCCTACGCAGAAGAAGGATATGAGGGTGTTGAGGAAGGACCTGTGTCATCGCCCGAAGTCAGACAACATGAACATAAGCATAAATAGACTTTCGGGAGAGGCGACATACCCCCACGCTAAGACGACGGCGCCGTCTTCTTGTGCCTGGACGATGGTGTTGTATCCGTGCTCGGGGTAGTGATCGCCACTTTTGAGGACGTAAAACTGCTCCTCCATGTTCTTGTTAAGAGGGAAGATGACCGACAGCGGGGGCATGAGGATGCCGGTGACGAAGGAGTTGACGACGGTGGTGAACGATGCCGCGAGTCTGGGGGATTGTGAGCACTCAACGATCGCCTCGAGGGAGGTGGCCAGAAGACTCACATCAATCCAAAAGCAATCTCGAGGATGTTGCCCTGCATGGCAAAGTCGACGAAGCCGCTCCAGAGCCGGCCGGCCCTCTGGCTCGCCTGGGTGAGGATTGTATCCTCATCATCGCTAAAGTCGACAAGGCGCGGCATCGTGCAATACGAGACGCTTTCTCCGAACGAGCGGAGGTTGTCTCGCAGACCCGAGGGCATGAGGGATGCGGGATGCGGGAGCACAGGGAAAGATAAAGGTCCAGGCCGGACGATAGCGACAGGGGGTGCACGGGTGCGGAAAGGCGGTGGCTGGACACCGCTACTGCAGCGTGCCAATTGCAGTCACGACAGCGGCGCTGATATCGGGGGAGACGGTCACGATGCAGGTGGACGGGCGAGGAGTGGTTGAATTGGGAGGCTGGCGGCTGCCCGTACTACTAATAAATGCCTATGAGGAGGCCCGAGTACCCAGACTTGGCCAGAGCTCTGCAGGTGACCTCCTTCTCCAGCTTGGAACTGATAAGCAATTGACTGACGGCCGGATACGCGACTCAAGATCGGCGCTCTTGAAAATGTTAGTGGGTTTCCAGGTTCGATGCGGGGTACAGTTTTCAGGGTCCAGGCCGCTAGAAACCGCTGCTTCAGCTGAGGCGGGCGGCAGGACTAGCCACCTCGCTGGCTCACCAGCCACACCCGGCTGCCATGTAAGCAACGTCATCGCAGCCGACGTCATTGTTTCTGGTTCTACGCCTCGCCACGTTGATCAACCCTCCCATTCGCCATCTCCCTTTCACTTCGTTCCCGGTCCTGGGCCTTGGACCAGGACGACAGGACCTGGGACTGGCCATCGAGTCACTTCTTTGAAACCCATTCGGTGCATGGCTTCTGGACTACAAGATTGAAATATGCCAGACAAAGCAAACTGGTCAAAGCAGTCGCTTGATCACATTCAGGGGCAACCAACAAATATATATTCCTGTGGTGAAGCGCCACCCACCGAGACAATGAATGCCTACCAAAAAACAGTCGGGTGACTTGATCTACATGCCTACTGCTGAAGTGTCTTACGCTGCCAAGTTTCCTAGTCACCACAACGCCTCCCTCCACTCGTTGCATCATAAAAGAACCACACCAATACGAGGCCCAGGCCGAGACCCAGCTTTGAGCCCACCAAGAAAAGTTATCTACCCAAGGCCTTGGAATCTCGCCTTCTTTTCTGCTTCTCCTTCTCCAGGCCCAGACTTGCATAGAGCACACTGCGAACGACTCTTCCACGATATCGACGGGCACCTAGCCAGTGCCCCTGCTACTCAGAACCAGAGAACACCACTCCATCTATCATCAACGCCCAACGGGAGCCGCAACCATGTTGCTCCGACTCTCGGTGCTCTTTCCATGGGCACTCTGTACCGTCTCGTTTGTCCTGTCCTTCCTGCTCCTCTTCGCGGGCCACAAGGAGGGCTTCATGGAGGAATACTCCCTCCTCAGAGTGAGTTGACATCCATCTCTGACCAACACCGTGAAAATAACCTCCTAACGGGCCTATCTTGTAGCTGAACACATCTACTCTCGGCTACAACCTTGTCCCCTCCTCCGACCAGACCGAGGATCGCGATGGGTTCCGTGGCTGGCTCGACGACCTCCAGGATGACGCTGCCGACTTCCTGAACGATATCGGCAACGACGTCGCAGACCGCTTATCAGATGAGCTTGGGATTTCGCAGTGGTATTCTATTCACATGATGACCCTGTGCCGCGGCGACTTCGAGCCCAACGCTACCGACCCGGATCCAGGCTTCAACGTAACCAGCTGCACCCGCTCGTCCCCTGATAGTGAGGTTTCTCCTGCCTTCGTTTAATGACCAAAAGCCCGCTGACAAACTCAAGACCGCGTGAACCTCTCCGAGCTCATTGACAATCAGCTCCGCCTCGGCCCCCTGGCCCTCTCCCTGGCAGACATCGACTGGCCAGATGAGGTGGACGACGCTATCAGCACAGTCAACGATGTTCTTCTCGCCGTCTTCATCCTCTACTGCCTTGCCATCGGCTTCTCCGGCCTTGCCATGATCACCGCGCTGGCAGCAGGCTGCCTGGACCCCCGCCGCCGCCTCATCACCCTCGTCAACGCCCTGCTCGTCTTCCTGGCATTCCTCGTCCTCTTGGCCGCCAGCGTCGGTATCACCGTCGGAGGAAGCATCGGCGAGGACAAAATCAACGACCATGGAGGTAATATCGGCCTCTCTGCCTCCCGCGGCATGCCTTTTATCACTCTCTCCTGGGTCGCCTTCGGCACCATCACCCTCGCCCTCTTCTACTGGTTTGCCATGTTCTGCGTCGACCGCCGCGAAAGGAGGAGGCATCGTCACAGCGGAAAGGCGTGGAACTAAACCTTGCCCTTCACGCCGCATCCGAGGCCTCTTGCCTCTCCATGATCACGCAGTCCCCGTGCGCGCGCATGAAAAATCGCCCTCTTCGCCAACGCCCTTTCTTGTCGAGGCTCTCGCGGTCGAAGCCCCCCGTGACCAAGTCGCAGAAACTTTCTTCCCTAGTCGATTGTCATTGACTCCTAGGTTGATGGAAACTTCTCCTTTTCTCACACCCGCGCTTCCCGTTTGACCGAGTCCTCCAGTCTGGTCGCGGCTCCCCCTCATGGTCGAGGCCACCCATCTTGGTCGTAGGCTCCTGATCTCATCAGCGCCTCTCACCGGTCGAGACAGTCGCCAAGTTGAGATCCCGCCCCCTTCATGCTTCGCATGTGTGCGTGCGCGGAGTCTCCTTTCCGACACTCGTCTCCCGGCTGATAGAGGCTCCCCTCGAATCGAGTCTCCCGTTTGGTCACGTCTCCTATTATTGGGTTGAGCCCGTTGCTGCAGCGACGAGGCGGTCTTCATATTCGCTCTCTTGGACTGAATGGTTGGGGAGGCCAGCCGTCAAAGATTCTCCATTTTCCCTCAGCATCTGGTATGCTGGGACAGCAGTGCGCTTGGCATACAAGAAGGAAGGACACGCACGTATGATCGTTTATTGAGGATACCCTGTACTAGAATGTAACGACATTTTCCCCAACGCACTTTGTGACCACGTGCCTGTGCGAAACGAAATGAGACACGCCATCATGGCAGTCTGGATTGCGATAAAGTGATGCTGCGGACCACCGCTGTTTACTGCGCTATGGCATCTCTATCGACGGTGATGAACCGCCCTTTCCCTGCTCTCTTGGAAATGATGTACTTTTCCACGCCCTCAGCCACCGTTGCTGCTCGTCTCACTCGCTCCGTGTCTCCAACCAAAGTGTCCTCCGCAACGCCATACCCATCCCGTAGCCGTAGCACTGCCACCTTCCCCCAGTCTGCCTCCCAGTCGACTCTGTCGCCATCGCGATCGTACATCAGCACCGAGAACCACTCCCCGCAACCCGTGAGGTCGAGGTATTCGAGACCGTACAGCGACCTGCTTAGTTTGCGTAGTAGGATGACGGCTTCGGAGAAGTCATTATCCAGGCTGTGAGCATATGGTCCTGTGCCAGAATAAGCCACCGCATGGGGAACGCCGGAAGAGGCGGCGACAGTGGTGAACCTGGCATTAGGGGTGAGACTTGGGGGAGGCCAGTAGGAGAGGTTGAGGTGTGTCAACCCCGGAAGTTTGGCGGCGAGGGCGAGGAGATGCTTCCAGGAAGGCAGTGAAGGCCTCCCCTCTGCATTCGCTGCAGAGGGATCAATGGCGAGGGAAAGGTGTGTGAGGTTTGGAACAAGCTGGGGAGGAAGGGAAGGGGCCTCTGCTGCATCCCAGGATTCCTGGACTTGTGCAAAGGAGGCCGCGCACCGCGCGAGCTGAGGGGGGAAAAGGAGGTCCGTCAGCTCTCGGACTGTCAGGGAGCGGTTGATAGAGCCTGACAGGTCGAGGCAGTGAAGGTCGTTGTTGAGGGACATGAGTGCCTCGGCACTGTATTTCCCAGCGCCGCTGCACTGGCCCTCCTCATTATCTTCCTGGGGCATCATGATGCATCTCAGGTCGTGTATGTTGATGTCACGATCTCCACAGGCGCCCACATAAGACACCAACGCAGACCTGAGACGACTGTGCAAGGTGTGTAGGTAGTAATGATCGTACGCACTCTGGAAATCCCAGTCCGCGGCCATCCTCCTGAGGACCACGTCTATCATGGATCCCCGTTCAGGAAGGTACGCTCCAGGCATGCGGTGAAAGTGCACGCGGCCTCCGTCGTTCGGCGCGCGGCCGCTCGACGAGCTGGCGACATTGCGCACGCGCTGCTCTACCCAGCTGCGCGGGGGCCTAGGCCCTGGGGGCAATCTCCTGCCGTTGGCATCTGTTCTGGTTGGCCTCCGAGGCGGAGGGGGAGGAGTCTCTGGGATCTGAAGGATTTGGCGGAGGGAGGGTGGCAGAGTACCGGGAACACCAGGGCTACCAGGGCTGACGAAAGAGGCCGAGACGGACGGCTGGTTGGACGAAGCTAACGTAGCCCGTCGGAGGTTCGCCAAGAGCTCGTTCACGCCCTTGGTATTGCTTTCTATTCAGACGCCGAGTCAGCGTGAATTGTCAAGCAGTCGATCTAAAATAGCTCTTGGATGGCTGCACAACCACTCAGGCGTAAGCCTTGACCCCCTTCCGTCTGCCGATCGAGACTTGACATACCGGACGAAGGCGACCTCGTGCTGGAGGCTCCGAGCGAGGCTGGGGCAGTGGACTGCGGTTTGGAGAAATTGGACTGATGCCTTTTTTTGGGCATAGCACAAGGACACGGCCGGCTGGGGGAGGACAAGATGTGTCGCGTGGTGTGGCTTCGGCCGGACGTGCGTGGCGTCGTTGCGTGGTGAGGAGGGACAGAGAATCACCAGCAGCAAGAAAGTTTCGGGGGGCGCCGAAGCAAACAATCGATGGGGATATGAAACAAATGTCAAAAGAAGGGGCCAAGACAAACCACTGCTGCGGCGCAGGGCTGTGTGGTGGTCGTGAGATTCTTGGCAGGTGAGGGTGAGTCGTCGGGATTGGCCTCACTCCGTCCATTGGTCGACGCCTGTCAGACGGATCAAGGTTGTGTCACGACGTTGGAATAACGAACAGCTGCTAATGAGTAGGGGTGATCAGCGGCTGCGCTATTGAGGCCTCATTTCTCAAACGCTAACGCACGGGAAGTGCTCGTGACGGTGACTGGGAATGACTGATGGAGGTCGATGACTCCTCGTCTGGTTTGTCATCGCTCCAGCCTCCGGCGCTCCGAAGGAGGGGCAAAAAAAGAGGGGGTCCGAGCCGGGGGTCGGGGCTCCAGGCGCCGCCTGGACTGGCCCGGGCAGCGGATAGCCCATCCCCGGCGACAGCGAGGACCACCGCAAACGCTTGGTCCGTGCTTCGCGGCATGACGACGCCCCCTGCGTCGTTGTGTTACTGCTCAGCTGGCCTGACCCAGAAGATGGTTACCCCGGCCGGTAGCAGTGCTCCAAATGAGAGGCAATGGACGAGCTGGTTTGGTTTGCTCTCAGTGTTGGTGAAGCTAGTGACCCTTCTGGAGCGTCCTGGGGGGACCGGGCTCACGCCACTCGCCCCATTTGTCCACGTCAAGCCTGGACTGCTCTCGAGTCAATCGTGACGTCCCAGCAACGTCCCTTCTCTCGATTCGCCAGTCTTCCGCTGCAAAACCCCCAGCGTATGTTGACTATGACTGTTAAATGGCCTGATCAGACTCGGCCCGACCTTGGGTTGCAGCCACGTCCTTGTTCCTGACGTGGGAACTCTTCACTGGGACCACGCGGATGATGAGAACTGCCAGCTCAAGCTCCGTGAAATATACTGCTGCCCAATAGCAGGAGGCTTCTGACCTGCTCGTATCTCAACCGGTTTTAACTTCACGTACGGTCCAGAAAGCTGTGAACCGGCCATGTCGTGGGATCGATCGCCCATATCAGGGGAGAGAGGCATGTGCAACCCAAGGACCATAGGTGCCTGGTCGCCAGGCGGGAAGGCGTAAGGTCCGCACTTAGTAGCGTGGGAAATTCTGTAGTCTGAGATGTGCGCAAAAGCGGCGTGCTGGCGAGGTCAGAGTCGCTGCGTCGATTCGCGGGCACAAGGGTCTGGCGCTGAACACAGATGCTGCTGTCATGTTCGCTGAGCCTAGCCCTTCTCCTAGCTTTGAAACAATCCTGACTTCTAGGGCGGGGTTGAGCCAAGGGGTCGTTGACCCCGGGAGGGCCCGGCCGGCTCTGACCTTGTCAACAACCATAAGGTCACATCCAGATTATCCATGCGTCAATCACGGAGATCTTTGTTCAACGTTGCATCCTTGGGATTGCGGGGCCATTGGTCGGGGACACTCGTTCTGAAACTGGGCGTCGAAAGGGGTCGGGATGGTACATTCGCACGGTGTTTGCCGCTTGGGTGTCCTTCTCAGAAGTCGTGATCAGCAGTTGCTGAGGTTATCCGGTGGCAAGGAGCCGCCCGCTCTCCTTGATGACTGCGTACAGACAGGGCGGCGGATGTGGCCAGGCAATCTCTGGGGTGGCTGTTCTGGGAAGGATGACCGTTTCGGCGTCCACAGATTCCAGCCTTGATTGCCTGCCCCGGAAACCGCGCCAGAGTTCATCTGCGTGTGGACGCTCCCATAGGTTCCGGCTGACTTGCCTGCCGGACGAAGGTAGGGAAGCTGACCGAGGCACTTTGGAGCCCACGAGCATCGTCGTCAAGCCTAATCTGGAAGGGAAAAGCGAATGGTCGCAGAAAGCCGGGCCTCTCGATCCCTGGCCCTAACTCAGCAGAAGGGGCATCCTTGAGAGCATCCAGCCTCCGTTGACTAGGCAGGTTGATGAAACCACCCCGGCAGATGAGCGGCCGCAACCCGTATATGCTGTGATCCATCCCGAGGGAATGGTTGCCAACGAGAACCCGCGGCCTCAGACTCCCGGCGGGTCATGCGGCTGGCCTGTCCGGAACAACCACAGGCATGAAGGGCTTTCCTGGATGGCGTGAGCTTTGCAATGGCCCGCCTGCTCTTCGGCCCGCGTGATGGACCTGATGGAAGGCCTGGCTTTCCGGATGACTCTCGTCTGGCCCGATGACTGGCCAAGCGTCGATGATGATAGAAATGAACCAGTCTCAGATAAGTTCGCATCCGGGGAGGGAAACAAGAAGGAAGCCGGCCGGCTTCGCCCGCATTGTTCACAAAGCCCAGGCCTGGCACTTCGGCTCGGCGATCAATGCCCTCAATGCCTGCACTGGTTCAAGAAACGCAATGACTCCGTTGATCCCACGTGGGGAATGGGAATACAGCGATGTACCACGACACTTGTCAGCTTCCGTTGCACTGTTGAGCTGCCCGATTACCGATGATTTCTGTATCCTTCCATGCTTTTGCTGACCGGGGCACAAATGTCTGCTTGAGCCATTGAAGGCGCGGACCAGAGCTTGACGTGAGAACCGTGGCGAGTCGCAAAGGATCGGGAGAAGGAAGAACTGCCCTAGGACGGACGGGAGTGATCATGGTTAGGTAGGTAAAGTGCCGTCCGTCAGAAGGCAATGACGCTTCAGGAGGGCGTACAATGGCTGTCTCCGCCGCGAGATGTTCTGTGAGATATGAGATTTGGGGAGTGATGGATGTCCATGAGGCGAGGTGTGTCAAGTCAGGCAACAACACCAGACAGGGCATGGAAGGAGACGACAAGTTGCATCCAAATCGATCCACGTTTGGAAGCAAGGGAAGGAGTGAAGGGACGACGAGGACTTGGCAGTCCCTTCCTCATTGGCGCAGGTCTTTCCACCGGCCTCCAGCCGGCACATGTGGGTCGCTCCTGCAGAATATCGCAGGGGCTCGGCACTGCCATGGCCAACCAGAAACCGTGCCGTCTCACCGGCATCCCTGACCGAGAACGACTCGGGCCCACGCGGCCAGCCTGACGTGGACCTCCTCCTCCTCCTTCTCCCCACTATCACCACCCCTTCTCTCGCTGTTTGTTGACAACATGCACCCGCAGATCTGGTTCACGCCCACTCTCTTCGGCTACGGCCTGTGCGAAATGGCTGGCACCCTTCCGATAAGCCCGCCACCAACGGCGAAAGGAGGGGGCTCGGGGGCATGCACATGCTCGTCAGTTGGTTGCCATCGAGGCCCCTTCCCTTCGATGTTTGCCATCAAGCGCCAACCGGCGGCGTTTCGACACTGCTCGAGAGTTTGTGGCCCGAAGATGAACTCCTCTCGCCAAATCGGGTCGGGGCCATGACAGGAAAGGGGGGGGTTCTGTCCCACAACCCGTCCTCCTCGCAATACCAGCGCCTACCTAGCGTGGCCTTCCCGGCGGTGTGGCAATGATCCTGTCATCGATGCCCTGTGTTACGAGCAGCCGCCCACCACCTCTTTCTGCATAGGTGACTAGCAGCCTGCAAGCCCGCTTGACTTTTCTGGGCATTCCTCCTACGACCGAGGCCCTTGTGGCACATCTGTGAAGAGTCGACCTTGAGGACTGGTCACCTGTCGCCTTGCACAAGATCTGGAAATCTGAGAACTAGAACATGGGGTAAACATGAACACCATACCACCACATGACGAACCCTGGAAACGCCCGGCAGTCACGACTCTCGCAACGTCCTCGACCACTGAAGGTTGATCTGGACCTGGGGACAGCTGACCGGGGCTCGCAACGCTGACCATCGGGAATCGCCAGCACGTGCAGCTGGGCTGCATCGGCACATTTTACTCACCGCATCCATCCATTGCGAACGTTCCGATCGAGAAACCCCCGACTTTCACTAATCAAAGGCTTTCGATCGGGCAGCCCCTGACCAGAGACTTCCAAGGGGGCAGGGGGGTCCCGAGTGTCTTTCTCGCCGGGCGATGCATCACCTGAATTCCGAGGCCAGCAATCTTTACCCAGCCGCATGTTGGCCCCTTCTAGCTGTGCGAGCACAGTCTTTCACCTGCCATGGCACGATTTCGGACCCGCCGTCTCAACTTTACATGCGGACCAGACTCACCTCCAACCCCCCTCGGGTCAGAGATATGGCCCCTGAAATCATCTAGCATGCGTCTGCTTCTCTCGCGTCATGATGCGCATCCCAAACCCTGTCGTGGGCTTTCATACTAGCTTGCGGGAACCTGCGCAAACGACAATGCAGGAATGGCCTATCTTCTTCCTTCCAAGAGAACACGAGGTCATGCATGAAATCAGCACCACCTGGAAGGAGTTTAGATTCCCTGGGAGATGGGGGCCAAGTCCAGCAGGCAAACCCTCCCAAAATGGATTTGATCTGTCCTGCTCGGGTATCTGCTCATGTCATTGGGCGGAACACAGGTATCCATCCGCATATGAGCCTTGACCTCAAGGTTTCAGTCACGGGTCCGTTATTCAGTTTCTCTGTGGTCTACGGCTCTACTCAGCGCCCGGTGTCCACTGTCTGGCGCCGCCAGATCTACCGGCAGGCGGCGTTTGGAGAATGAGACTGCCGAGCCGGTGGCAGCGAGACTCCCGCACCATACTATGGGTCCAATTGGGCAACGTCTCGACAGTCTTGCTCCTGTGTTCACGCGAGATTTAGGACAAAAGCTCAACAACGCATCACGTAATGCTCTCTCAATGACCAAGGCCAGGGCCTCTATCCAAGATGCATGACAATACCAGGACATCTCGTCCCAAATGAACCTGGTCGAGGCAAGTTGACCGCGCCGATGGTCATTCACTGGTTGCCTCGTGCAAGTGAATGGCAGAGAACGCAAGCAAGCCGGCCGCTTAAAATTCAAACCTTCCTGCCAGCAGAAGCAGCATCATCGTCCCCGTGCTGCAGATCCCCCGACGTCACTGCCCCCTAGGATCAAGCGCAAGCGAACACGATCCAGACGGAGGCGGTCGACGAATCGCCCAAATCCTGCCTCTCGGACTGCAGCCGCCCGATGATGGACCACCCATCAGCGAGGAAGTACTCTCTTCAAATTAGAATCGTGTTTGTGGCGTTTCAACCAAGCCCTTGAGAGACGGGTAGCTGCATGGCTGGTGCATGGAAGACGAGGATCCAGGCGCAAGCCGCCAGTCGTCAGAAATCCCTGATCTTTGTCTTCGGGGTACCCTTCAAACACTTTCCAGGTACGAAGCCGAGAAGAATATTTCGGCCCATCGCGGAGGGCCTCTGAGCAGAGCAGATGTACGGTCTCTGTTCCTCCTGGGTCCCAACTTTCTGCAGGATTGGCTTTCTCTCAGTGTCCCCCTCACGCCGGCGAGGGCGGGACGCTAATTCAGGGGCACCAAAGCCACCCTCCGGGCGTCCATCCGAAGGCTCTCTCGAATACTGGCCGATCACGCTCCGCCCGACTGCGCAGATCGTCTTGCATCTAGGTTACGACCTCAAAGTCCGTGGCAGTCTGGACGAGAAGCGAGCTCACCTCGCCTGCTAGTAGGCCGTCTCAATAACAGCAAGCGGCATGTATCCATGGCCCACCACACAAACGACTTGCTGTCATCGGCTCGAGGACAACGGAGGACTGGGGTCCTGAGCTCTCCACAATCCAATGTTTCTCGGCCGTTGTCTCAGAGTCTGCACGACGAGTGTCTTCGTCTATCTCTTGACAGATCCCAGTCATCCCACTTCCGAGTTGATGTTCCTTGCTCCGCTGGAAGCTTCGGCAGACTGCCTCAGCAGCTCTTAGCCCCCATCGGCTGTCTGTGCCACCCATACCTGGACTCGCGTGTTGAGGCTCGACCCTTGACCTCTTGTTCTGTGCGTCCCGGGACTAGCCACACGTCTGGGGCCGTTTCTCTCGAGATATAATTCAGATTCCCTCTCAACAAAGGTCCCGCGGGTCCCTTGGGTGGTCGCCGAGTCTCCCGATTTGTCTCCATGCTTGCAAACAAGAAGCCCCTCAAGAGACGCTCGATTCACCTTCCGAAAATTTCTTTTCCTTTGGTTTCTGATCCTCCCCTCGTCACAACATCTCGGTCTCCGGCACTACGAATCCGGGACCTGACTCCTTTCCATATACTGGACAGCTTTGTTCTCTGATTATTCCCTGGCCGTGCAAAGGCGTGGCTTTGCAGCTGGCGGAAAGTAAGTTGTGACAGATCACATTTTGGCGTTGTCTCCGAGGCCGCCCCTAACAGCAACGAGCGCGCCAACACCTCCCCGACTCGCAGCACACCCGTGCATGCCTGCAGTGGCTATAGACGAGAAGGATATCCGTATGCACGTGCCGAGAAACTCCTACAATCATAGTTGCTGACCGTCTGTCAGCCGTTGGCTCAAGATTTGGGCTTGAAAGTCAGTTTTTGTCCCATATCTCCCGAGCACCATCCTGCGAGGCGAGGCATGGCCGACCCAGCAACGATGAAAAGCGCCCCCGAAGCCGACACGCGGCATCTACCCGCGATAATGCCAGAGTTCCGGGGCTGGAGGAAACACCGGGCTCTCTGGAGGAGCGAGGGCATTCGCTGACTTTGCTAGAGAAAGCTCCCAAAGAAGCCTCTCCTCCCGACCTTGGCATGACCGCGGCAGCACTTCTGCAGGTAGGATCGCCTGTGCGCACATCATGCACACGAGATTTGGGCTGATTTCCTCTCGAAGAGTGTCAGTGACATCGACAGCGGAGATTATTGTGCCAGAACACTCTTCGATTGTGCTGCAATCTCGATCGTCTCGACAGCTGAGGCTGGTCAAATGAATCATCCGATGAATAAGGTAATTCGAGCCCCGTCCTTGCGTCTACGACGCGATCGAGCCCACGAAACGACTCCTGGTGCAAAAGCCGCGGGCGACTCGGGAGGCGAATCATAAGGCGGCGCAGGCGGGCTGCTGGTGAGGAGCCAGCCTGCCTTTGGAGGGCCCTTGGGCAGGCCACCTGCCTGGGCGAGCCTGAAGTATCCGCTCGGTATGTCGCTCTCTCTCCCGTTGTTGTTGTCGTTGTTGTTCTCCTCCCTGCAGGCTCTAGGCCACGCAACCCGGACACGCCTGGGGCTGTCGTTGTTGTCGTTGCCGGCGTCGGTTAAGGTGAGGTTGGGTGGCGCCCGAAGAGCGACGAAAAGAAGCATGTATTTGCATCTCGGGTCGGCCGACATGGTTCATCTACTCTTTTGAGAAGCGTGCCCGTGGCGTGCCGGCAGGCGTAGGCACACAGAGATGCGGCGTGCTCTCCTTGGTCCTACTCCAACCCAGCCTTTCCCTTGCCGTTGCAGTCACAAAAGCGGCGCGCGCTCGCTGCAGGGAACGTTGGTCGCTTTTGCACGCGCCACCCCCCCTCCTTGATATGCGCAACACCACGGCCCGGTCATTTCCATTTGTCGGTCCATGTACCTCGACGGAGCTGACAAGTCTCGCGCTGTACCGCCCCTACTCAGCGCTCCTCCCCTGCTGCCGTCCAGCGAGGGCAGAAGGGCGAGCCGAGCGAGCGGCTTCACTCGCTCCATCCCTTTCCGTTTCCGATCCTCTCTGTGGGCTTGCATTTCGACAGCACTGACTCTCTGTCCCGTTCGGCCAGGATACTGATGGCTTGCCCTTCCTCTCACATAGGTTGAATCCCGTCCGCATCTCTGCGATTGATCACATTGGGCCCCCCTGCGGAGACTCAGTGCTGATCGCTTACCGCCGCCGCCGCCGCCGCCGCCATGGACCACTCGGCACATGTGTATTTATGAAACTTGACGGACCGCTTGCTGACCATCGTCGACCCCTTCGCAGGAGTTTGAGCCATCGCCAGCTTCGGGGTTAGAGTACCTCGATAACCTCTCGCAGGGTCATGACATAAGGCAAGTTCATCTCACATCGAATCACTCTTCCGAAGGCTGTCGGTGCGCCTTGGAGACTTGCAAGAACCCCAACCCTCTCGCGTTTGCCCTTGGTCTTTCCCCTCCCGTCGGAATGCCAGTTTTCAGGGCGGAGAGCTTGCCGGCGGCACTCCTGCGAACTCATGGGTAGCTGCTTTGGCCCTGGACCGGCATCCCTTGGTCCTGGGCGAGACCAGTTGCCCACTCCCTCAGAAGGCGGCTCTCGCAGCTCCCTGATTCATTCGCTCTGTGTTCCGGTGCTACGCCAACGTTGGCAGTCCTACCCCGGCGGGTAGCACCGACACTTTGTCCTGCATCCCTCTGCAGTGCAGCGGTTCTTGACGTCCTCGTGCCGGCCCTCTAAAGCACTGTGGTCCAGTCGCGACTTGACAACAGCCCAACTAACAGGCCGGACTAGATACGATCACAATACCAATGGGCCCCCTCTGACGATAGAAGGCCCCAGCCCAACGGTGCCCGGACTCATAAATCACTTATTTCATCCGCCTGTCCTTAACCCGACCACCTCGTACCCACCGGATGGGAGCTCCTACTACCCGCCTCACCCTCATCTGTTCTCCAATCTGGATGTCAGGCCTCGCCTGGGCTCAACGTATGTCGGCGGCGCCCCGGGTAGCATTCTCCATCTGAGCTATCTACCATGTATACTCTCGCAGACCATGCTTACAGGTCTCCTAGAAACCCCTCTGCGACGGGTATGTCTCAGCCGCCTCGATACACGGCCTTGCCCCATCCTGCTTCTCAGATCAGCGCGCGAGACCAGTATTCCTCCACGACGCCCACCTTTCGGCGGCCATCGGAGCATCCGCAGAGATCTCCCTCCTCCTTCCCAGCGCCGCTGCGACGTCACCCACTCTCACCAACCCCCAGCCCGATCACAAGCTTCGGTCACTCCGTCAGGATGGACAACAGCCAGTTCAAGGGGCAGGCGCAGACAGTCCCGCCTCTCGCGCCGCTCCACTCCTTCGGGACGCTACAATACACGGATGGCAATCAAGGAGGGCCTATGGCCGTCAAGGTTGACATCAACGGGAATATCGACAAAGGGTTCTTCGAGGCTGACGGGGAATGGACCTGCTATCGACGCAACTACTTTTCCTGCATCTGCTCCTACAGCCTGACGCCGTGGATAGCAAGCGAGCCGATGCAATTCACCCAGAACAACGGCTCGACCTACTCGATTCATGCCTTTTACATGTCCATTTCTGCGGTCATCTCTGACAGCGACAACCAAAAGATCGAGCTCGTGCAGCACACGCCCAAGCGGGACAAGGGACCTACCGAGGAACCGCCCAAGATTCGTCTTCAGCCAAAGCAGCAACAGCCGCAGAGTCAGCTCGGTCTATATCCTCACGACAATGGCCTGGGCCCCGCTTCTCGGCTTGGATACGGCGCAGACCCGTACGCTGGAGGCCAGCACGGCAGCGACTACCAGACAGAATGCACGTTCGAGCGCATCCAGTTCAAGCAGGCCACGGCAAACAACGGCAAGAGACGGGCCGCGCAGCAGTACTATCACCTGGTCGTCGAGCTCTGGGGCGACATTGGGGGCCAAGGGCCTGACAAATTTGTCAAGATTGCCCACCGAAAGTCAGCCAAGATGATCGTGCGAGGCAGATCGCCGGGACACTATCAGAGCGAGAGGCGCGGCAGCACCAGCAGCGGGCCAGGCGGATCTGCAGGGCCCATGGGGGGCTACGGCGGCGGCGGCGGCGCGCCGATCATTGGCGACTTCACTGGGGGGACGATGCTCGGAGGTGGAGGGTATGGGAGCAGCGACTACGCTCGGACAAACGCCTATGGGGCAAGAAACCAGCAGCAAGACATGCACCACCACCTGGAGCCTCTCATCCCGGGAGATGACGCCAAGCTCATTGACGCGCACAAAGAATACCTCTACTACCCCGGCGCCATGTCCGAGGGACAGCACCAGTCGGATGGGCGGGGGCCGGTGGACATGTACGCCCATCACCACCGAGGCGGGCCAGACGGGATGCTCCCGCAGTTGTCGGCGGGCATCGAGGGCCAGGAAAAGGTCAAGAGAGACCCGGAATGCGGGATGCTCCCAAGCCTGTTCCACCAGACTCGGTGCAGCCCCTTCAGCGGCAAGTCTAACTCGGACGGCTACTACCCGATGATGCCGCAGCAGGGTGTCAACATGACTTGAAGCATGGCTGCCTTCACCGGCATCGTACAAACAAAAGATGACGGCTTTCTCCTTACTTCTGCGAGGGACAGGAAAATCGGGACAAAGAAGAGGGAGATCAGCCACCAGGAAGGCCACGATATCTACACGACATGAATGGAGAAGGGAGTTTTACGGGCATGGGACATTACACAGCAAAAATCAAGGCTCAGATCGGGACGCATGAGGGGATACGCAGCGACGTTGCTTCATTCAACAAGGATACCCGGGGTGCATCTGCTCTTTCACACATCTATTTCACTTACCCCGTCACTCGCTGTTTCCTTCTACTTGAACTTCATCTTGTCTGCTTACTTTAACTCTAAGGGGTTGTGTTTGGGGAGGAGAGGCGGGTGGAGGATGATTCCGGCGAGATGTTGGTTGGTGCGACGAGCAGCCCAGATGCGTGGTGCTGTTGCAGGTCAAGGCCCGTGTCTGGTAATCTCTGTCGACTTTTGAACAGCTGCTCAATTCCTCGCTGTTCCGTCTCACGCTTGCTTCTCTTTCTCGAACCCAGATTCTAGGGCAAACCAGCAGATTAGCAACAGTATTACTCCGTAATACTATCTAATATGTGTGCGGCACGGACGAACCATCCCCATCTAGTACTGTGCCCGCCTGGAACCGGCGGCGATGCCCTGGAAAGCTCACAGGGTGGAAATTATACTTACCGGCCTGCTGGAACGCGATGTCCGGCCATAGGGGCCCGCCTGAACATGGGGCCTGCCCCTCGACTTAGGGGGGCCATGCAGGGGCGCTAGGCCCGTCAAATAAGGTGGCGAGGACACAAGGACGCGACACGAGGATGGAACCGCGGTAGCGCCAACGGCACAACAGGGGGCGGGCGGCAGGATCATGCCTATGGGATGAATGGACAGCGAGACAAGTGCCTGTCGCGTTGGCGCGTTCTGCGCGGTGCTGTCCGTCATCAGGGTGGGTTTAGCCAGCCCAGTCTCTGCCCACCCCGGGTAACCGGCTCACTGGAGACGAGGCTGCTGGGCCCTTGCGTGCGTGCCGTGTGCATGCTCGACACCGGAGCCGGGGGGCCGGGTGACTGGGGGCACCTCCCGGGTTGCATGGGTGAGAGTGCAACCAGAGAACCGCCGCAGAGTTTGTGAAGAATGGCGGGGGGKTCGTTTGACCGACCTCTGCGTCCCCGGCAATGTCGCGATCTCCTTTTTGGTGTTTTTGGGACTTTGGAGAGGAGAAGTGTAATTAAGGTTTGACACTTGTCGGAATGGGGAAGACGGACGCCGGGCAGCGCGGCGCAGGGGGCGAAAAAGCGGACGCTCCGCGCCGCCTGAAGTCCGGGCGGCTCCGTTTGGGCAGGCAGGCAGGCCGGGGACGGGAGTGGACCAGGAACTCAAGGCTCTGCGCTCTGGGGTGCGATGCCCTGTCGTCTCCAGTCCCGTGGCGAGGCTATCTCGAGGGCGAGAGACAAAGAGATTATCCGCGGAGGTGGGAGACGCTGCTGTCCGCGGGAGCCTGATGTCGATGGCGGGGATGTACAAGTAAATGACCATCCCGGAAGGCTTCCGGGTGCCACTGACTTGCAGAACTTGAATTAACGGATGGACGTCGCTGGCAGGGCAGCACTGCGAGCTTTCCCCGTCCACTGGAAAATTGGTGCCTTATTAGCGTCAGAAAGGTACCTACCTCCTTGCCTCCCTACCTCCCTAACTTATCTTTTGCCGGCCCCGGGATCAGCCCAGACTTTTGGGTGGTGGAGCGAACTCGCTGAGCGCTCCCGCTGAAGCTAGCGTCCTTGGCGCATCCGTGGAGGTGACGGCAGGCAGTTACGGGGGGGGATCCGAAATGCAGCAGGGAGTGGAGGTCAGGTAGGTGCTGCCCAGACCTCAGCCTGATGTACAGCTCCTGCCACTTTAACTGAAAGACCATTCAAACTTCCTCCCCCTCGCACCATCGCGTGGACTCGGTCACCACTCAGCTGCATTTCCTTGCGATGACTCTTTTCATTCGAGACAAAAATATGCAAGCTACACCCCAGCCAAGCCTTGGATCTGGCGGGAGGCCTTCCGGAGCCTGATCAAAAGCCCCTCAAACCACCGAAACCTGCCTAGGGCGGATGTTTCCGCGCATATCGCTTGCGTTCGTTGCCGCCAAGTTGTTGTCTCTTCGAGAAAAAGCAACCACCGCGCCAAAGACCCCACCCGGGGACCAGGCTCTGGGTTATGAGCCTGTGACGACCGGCAGCCAGGAGGTGCTGGGGCCAGCGCGCGCAAACAAACACCCCCTGGTGGTGCTGGGACGACCCCCAAGATTGCCCGACAAGGGTGTCCACCTCTCCTCGACCAGACACATCCCGAGGCCGTGCACAGAGAGACATGCCAGGGACTTCGAGGTACTTGCACATACTTCTGTCCATCCGGAGTCCGGAGTCACCACATCCATGTCGAACATCACAGGGGTGGCCATGCTCGGTGGTGCTGAGACCTCCTGGCAACGCTGACGTCCCCAACAATCTGGCAGCGGGATGAGCGACATGAGCAGGACGTGGTTTGCCCGTCAGGCTGGCGCCGCACGCCCAAGACACAGCGCCGCAAGCTCGGGCATGAATTCAGCCTGTCCCGGTTCCCCGGCCGTCGGTGTGCATATGCTGCCATGCATACGGACCTTGAGAACATCGATCCCAGACAGCCCCGGACAAGGCGAGCATGCTAGGCAAAATTCGCCGCTCAGGCGGAATGTCGAAGACTTGCTTCTGCTCTCCGTAGCCTCACAGCTTTCACCATCTCTCACGACAACCACGACGCTGCCGTTGAGCCGCCGCTTCGCCTCCGGCGCCATGTATGACGAAGCACTCGAACCTCAGCCTTACAGCCCCCTCATCAACCCGATCTGACTGTCATGGGCGCGCTAGAAGACTCGGTATTGCTTCTCTCACCTTGCCGCGTCTCACCGCATGCAGATCAACATATGCCGACTTGCATCAAACCGAAACCTCGATGTCTCTCATTCTTCATTTCCTCGGCACCGGAGACCTCCCCGACAGCGGTTGGCCGTCAGGCAACCTTCACGCTCACCGATAATGACATGTCCCTCTGCATGTCCAATCGGCGTAGACACCCCCTCCCGAGTCCGACCCTCAAGCTGTGGACGGATCAAGAGGACTTCCATTTGGCGGTGAGCCTCGAGCTTGCTTCCCGAGAAGCGCATCACAAGGCCGCTTCTCTTCGGACGGATTGGCATCACAGCAATGCTGGCGTGTTCTATTGGCTGGACGGTCACCGTTTTGATGGCGATGCAGCGGTAACTGGTGGGCATGACATGCTACGGTGTCCGACCCCTGTGCCTCCTCAGATCGGAACATGCATCCGTGGAGATTGGCTAACGGACCCCAGCTCATGCAGGAGGTGTCCTGCATCTTCAACGCGAGCACGGAAGAGAGGCGTCTGTCCAGTCAGATCTCCTTTGCATGAGAAGTATTGTGGACCTGCTACCGGTGTACGAATTGACCAGGCTGGCTGGTCGGCCATGTCACGACGGACCGTTCGGACTAATACACATGGCTAGACTGGTTGCCTCGCGGGACTCGCGAGTAGGTCTCAGTGAAAGGTCCGGGCCTATGTCGAGACGATCGGCAATCACTATTGCGCCTCATCTCCGAGCTGCGGTTGCCCTACGGCGTCCACGTCATTAGGTGACCTTGGTCGGGCCGGACGGGGCCAAGTTGGCCTGGACACGTGTGACTCGGGAAGCCAAAGGTCTCTCTCTGGGTGCCGCTCATCATGACGGTCAGGGAATTCCTTCGATATCCCGAGCAGATACGTGGACAGCCTTGGTGAAATGTCATGACCCGCGTTCTCAAGTCATCGGTACCGTCATGCTGAGATTGGCGAGATGCCTGTCGCGAGGACAGAGCGATCAGGCGTCAAGGCTTGTCAGGGTGCACAGCAGCGGGCATTTACGGTGTGTTACGTGGGTTCAACGCCTCCCGCACCGGGCTTGGTTTGGACTCTCTGATCTGCCGCTTTGATCTGTTGTTGTGTGTGGGAGGCCCCAGCCACGGAGTAACCTCACCGATGCTTGCCAGTTGACCAGGGGGGGTCCCTTGGCATGAGATAGGTGTTCTCAAAGCTGGATAAGGACGTCACTGAAGATGAGGCTCCAGACTTCTCGGCTGCAAGTGATGGAGAAATGTATTGCAGCTTTTTTCGACGGATATCAGTCAGCTGAAACAAAGGCTTGTCAATACCACTGTCCGATGAGTCGTCGAGATGTTGCCAATGAATGCTGGGAGTGTCAGTCGGTGTCGACCTGCTCAGCCAGGCAGGCTTGTGGTTTGCGGCTAGCATTCGACGGCACAACTTCATAACAAGATCTGGCTGGCATCATCAATGTGGAATTATCCATTCTGTTTGCGGGTTGCCCCTTGCTTTTCCTAGCCTGTCAAGTCATGTCTGTTTGGTATCGAGTCCAGACCTTCGTACGTTCTCACCTCCGACGCCAGATGGCATCCGCCATGCGGACAACTTGGCACATCTCCACCGCATCGTGGACGCGAACCACGTCCGCGCCGCCGGCCACAGCAGCGGCAACGGTGGCAGCGGTGCCCCATATGCGTTCCTCGGCCTTGGGCACGCCGGTGATACGGCCGATGAAGCTCTTTCGACTCGAGCCGATGAGCCACGGCAGCCCCTCGAGGCCGGGCCAGCTGCGCAGCTCGTCAAGGCCGCGGAGGACCTCGAGGTTCTGCTCGCCGACCTTGGCGAAACCCAGGCCCGGGTCGAGAACGATGCGCCAGCGACGGATGCCCGCCGCCTCGGCCTCCGCGACGCGCTCGAGAAGCTCGCGCGCGATGGCGGGGACGATACCGTCCGGGTAGTCGTTGAGCGTGGACATGTTCTGGGGCGTGCCGCGCATGTGCATGAGGCATACCGTGACGCCGAGGCGGGCGACAGTGGGGAGCATGGCTGGGTCGAGGAGGCCGGCGGAGATGTCGTTGACGAAGTCCGCGCCGGCGGCGACGGCGGCCTCGGCGACGGGGGCGCGGTAGGTGTCGACGCTGATGGGGAGCTCGGCGAGCTCGGGGATGGAGCGGATGAGGCGGATGGTGGGGACGACGCGGGTGAGCTCCTCTTCGAGGGAGACCTCGGGCCGGCCGGGGGCGGAGGACTGGCCGCCGACGTCGATCATGGTAGCACCGGCGCGGACGGCGGCGAGAAGGGTCTCAGGGAGGGAGGAGGAAGTATGGACGCCGCCGTCGGAGAAGGAGTCGGGGGTGATGTTGACGATGGCCATGACGTGGGTCTTGCGGGTGGGCGAGAGGGCGGTGATGGTGTTGGATGGGCCGGGGGACGGGGAGGAGCAGATGGGGGTCATGGGGGAGAGGGGGTGAGGACTGGGGGGAAGCTCGTTGAGGTAGTCGAGGGTGAATTTCCATGGTTTGGACGAGAAGATGGGTTTCGCGGGGATGAGCCTGGACGGGTTAGGGAGAGAATTGAGGAAGAAGGGATAGGGGCATAATACTCAGCCAGGGGCCGCAGGACGAACTCCCGCTCGGGGATGCCGATATGAGGCACCTTCAGCCGCTCATGGTCGATGGTCTCATCCCCATACATCAGGACGTCGAGGTCGATGTTTCTCGGCCCCTTGTCGATGAGCTTCTCACGGCCCATGGTCCTCTCGATATCCTGCAGCTCATCCAGGAGAGCCAATGGCTCAAGCGTTGTCTCAACCTGCAGACTCACTCAGCATAAGATGTCACACGAGACTGGAGAAGAAAGGGGTAAGGTCCAAGCCAAGCTTACGCACCTCGCAGGCTCCATTGACGAATCTATCTTGCTCTAACACGTACATGGGCTCCGTCTCCCATAGGCTGCTCGTCCTCAGTACTCGGATGCCGCGCTTGTCCATCTCGCGGCAGGCCTGCTCGATCCAGCCGACGCGGTCGCCGAGGTTGCTCCCGAGGGCGATGTACGCCGTGGTCGGGCCCCTGGGCGCCTTTGGCGTCGAGGACTTGCATCCGCAGTTGCCGCATGCGGCGCGGGTCTGCTGGTGGCCTGGCGAGGACATTGCTGTTGTTGTTCTGGCCGTCAGTCTCCCCCTGCCGGTAGGGATTGAGACTGAGGTGACGAAGCTCCGAGAGGACAAGGAATAGGAGGCCTGGTGGACGAAGAGCCGGGACAGAGTCGAGGACGGGGACCAGTGAGCTCGATGCAGGGGTGATGAGGCTGAGAAGCCTCGTTGTAGCGTTGAGGCGCCGAGGGCGAATGGGTTCATCGCCTTGCTAGGTAAGGAGTCCGTACTGTCCCTTTTCCCCTCGCTTTTTTTGCGCCTGGCCTGGGTCCATGGAGTCGGTTCCTCCGAGTCGTGGAGCTGTCAAAATGGGACAGTGAATGATCTCGTCTGGCCGGGCCTTATCGATAAGGCGGGATCCACGGAACCGCCCAATTGGAGTCGGAGGTCACGTGCACGCACCGTGCTCCCCTGTATCTTCCAGGGAAAGGAAAGACAACACCGATGCCAGCTCCTTCATCATCTGCCAGTTGGGCCTTCATGCTGCAGTTCCAAAACCTTGTGGGTAGTCCCAATTGCCAAGTACATCGACTGCCTCGGACAGCGCCCGCCGCTTGAGCAGGCCAAGGCGCCAGGATGGAGACGCCGGACGATGTCCAACGGGCGTTGGTGTAATTGCTCGACGTGCTTGGTGGTTGGCTGTTGGACTCGGAGAATGTACAAGCATCCGAGACTTGGCCTCGGTGCGGGCAAGCCATCCATCTTTTCCGACCCTGGGCGCTACCCCGACCGCTGTGGCGAAGCTCGTTCATCGCCAAGTACAGAACCATCATCGCAGGCTGGAGGTGGTGTTACTGGCTGGTCGCCCATGATCTGAAACTTTCGTTTCTTCACGATTCAACACCGGACACCGGCACGAGGTCTCGTTGCCAATGCGACCAAGAAGCTACCTGTCATGGAAATTACCCATATTTGTTCTAGCTCTAGTCGCGGTTTTATGAAGTCCTTTGGATTACCATCGCGGCCATGCATCGGTTATAGCAACTCAAAGGTGTCAGCGGAGTGGAGGAGTTGATAGAATGATAGAGGCCGAACCAGCAGTTTTTTCGCAACTACTGCTTGGTCAAGGTAAAACTACAATTGAACTGCGGTCCTCGAAGGCCTTCTTAGACGTATTCTCCAGAACCAGCCAGCAGGAAGCCCTCCCATTGGAAATGTCTAGAACGAGAGTACGCCTTGGTAATAAAGGGTGCTAAAATTCTTCACCCCTAGTCCATATGTGCCTTTGAAACGTCACGAGAATAGACCCAGAAGATATGATCATGGGTGACGGTATTACTCGCTGGCCCTGTAGGTGATCAGACCAGGAGGCTCTCCCTTCTTTCAGGCCTTGTGTCGGGCCTCCAAGGAGCGATTTAGGGGCTCCTCGACTGTCCAACGGCTCCATATCTATGCTCACTTTTCTTATGCGCCTCGATAGAGATCAAAATAGTGGCGAGCACGCTTTTTATCTAATAAAATTCCAAGGGGTAAGGCGAGTACCGAACTCTGATCCCCTAGCAACGAAAAGAAAGTCCCAGGCAAGTTATAAAGAAGAAGACAGAAGGAAAGCCTTTTCAAGCCCAGAAATCAACAGTTCCTAGATCGAAGAGCCGCCGTTGCGACCCTAAACCCAGAGGTCTGATATCATGGAAGAACTCTGAACGAAACTACGCTATAGTAAGTACCCCTTATGGCAAGGATTATCACGTCCAGGAACCATGCCAGATAGATGTCCGTACTGGTGCCGATACCGGATAGTATGGCTATTAGGCTAGCTATAACTACTAAGATGGATATCCAATGATTCCAATGCATCGGTTCTTGAACGAGGAGTGGTCCCCTGGGTGGTCCGCATAGGCCGGGAGAGCAGAGACACTACAAGATCTCAGGCATGTCCCTGTATTTTTATCGGAACAGCCAGGACCCATGGCTCACACCCAAGTTGGTCTAAGATTGGTCCCGTGCAGAGACGCCACAGTGCTTATGCTGAACCAGACCCAGAATCTCGGACAAGATTTGTACCAGTACTGTCAATGCTGCGGGCGAATCTGAGACCGTGCTTCGGCCATCTTTCATGGAAGATTCATCCTCGATGCCCACAGGTATCGAAAAGATCTGCTTTTGGTTCATTGGCACCGTGAGACAGATAGGCAGACGGGCAGAATTCGGAGCCGACTTCGACTTTCCTACGACCAGGCTCCCGCTGCTGAAGAGCCGAAGAAGCAACAGAGTACACGAGCCCACTGTGACTTGTGCCGCGGAGATACCCGTGACCTTGCCACCAATTTGGGCCGCCAATGGAATGCTCGATATTTTGCAAGAGGCGACTTTGACTGTCACCTTGAAGTGTTATCTGTCAACGAGAGGGCCGGGCGAGTCTGGGCCTAACTCCTAACTGGCTCCAACACTAACACGGTCAAGGGATGTTCCAACAGATCGGAATCAGTGCATGAAGTGGCTGCAGCATGCGGGAGATGATGTTCTCCCGTGTCGATGTTACGGACACCCTCTGCAGGCTATAAAACATGAAGAACACCAGCTGCAGACTGCTGCATGTCTATCTTGAAGGATTTAAGGTGAAATAATCGATATCCGAGAGTGGCTCCCTGCTTCAAGAGTCTGTCAGATCTCTGCGATCTTAAAGCCAGCCCAACGGCCCAGGAATTACTGGAATAGTTTTCCAATGGCCAAGGCTCGAAACTCGTTGAGACTTCCTGGCAAACTACAGCACCACGATGTTCGAGGCCAAGCTTTATAGAAGAGACTTGGCGCCTCAAGTCTCATCTCCCAGTCATTCTCGGGGCCCACGGGCCATCTCCGAGCCTCGGAAAACCTCCCCCTCCACCATGGCAGACCGTAGATCTTCGACTCGCAACTCCTCAAGTCCCCATGGGGTTTCAATGGGGTATTCCAACTCTCGAGTCATTATGCAGTACACTATTCCCAATGCCGTAAAGATCCTTCCCCTTCTCCGCTTCGTTCTCCCATGCATCTTCCGGTCCCGCTCATGAGCCACCGAGACGCTCGGTGGCCATGGAGATTGGACCTACGATGCAGCAGAGGTCTGGGGTAGTGGATGGAATTCTTCTTGGCAATACCATAAAAGAACAGCACACGCCTTCTTGGTCGAGTCGTGGTCTTGAGAACATCACAAGACCGGATATCACATCGTTGAACGTCCCTCCTCTTCATCTCCAATCTTGTCCTCGTCTCGCTCTCCTGAACACAGGAGACCAACGACGCCATCGCCATGGCTGACACCAACACCAACAACAAGAGCAACGAGGTGGCTCACATCAGCCAGCCCGATGCTGTCGGAACGGCCCAGCACAACGAGGACAAAGTACACCGCATCGAGACGACCCAGGACAACGATGGCGTTTTCGAGAAAGGCCCCCATACGGAGAAGATGGACGAGTTTGGCTCTCACGCCAAAACCGACCCTCTCGAGATCGCCCTCGTGAAGCGGCTGGACTGGTACATGCTGGTAAGTGACTCGCGCGTCTCGGGGGCCGCCTTTGGCTCTTTCATCGCCAGAGATGACGGATGGGCACTAACAGCTGCTCGCAGCCCATTCTCTGGCTCATGTACTTCTTCAACTATCTCGACAGGAACGCCCTGGTGAACGCGCGTCTGAACGATCTGGAAGAAGACCTTGGCCTGGTCGGCACGCAGTATAATACCTGCATGTCTATCCTGTTTGTTGGGCAAGTCTCACGTCGCAACACCTCCCCGTCTTGCTCGAGGCCATGGGCTAACAAGAGATCCAACAGGTACATCGCCGGCCAGATTCCATCGAACATGATCCTCAACCGCGTAAAACCATCCTGTACGTCTCGAGATCATGTTACTTGATGCTTTAGAAGACAAATCACTGACACTCACAGGGTACTTGGCCGGATTCTGTATGGCCTGGTCCATCGTCAGTCTCTTGACATTCCTCGCCCACGATTTCGGCAGCATGATGGCCCTGAGGTTTCTTCTCGGCCTTACTGAGGCTCCGGTATGATCTTCTTTCGAACATCCTTGTTCTCTGTAATATTCAGACCGCTGACAGAAGTCTAGTTCTACCCTGGAGCCCTCTATCTGCTCAGCATGTTCTACACCAGAAAGGAGATTGCGACTCGCATGTCAATCTTCTACTCCGCCAACATGCTCGCGAGCGCTCTCTCCGGCCTCATTGCCGCAGGCGTCTTTGCCGGCTTGGACCAGACTCTCGGCCTGACGGGGTGGCAGTGGTAAGTGACCAAACGCATGGCAGTCCCTGAATCCGTTGCCCGATGACTAACTGCTATGGTACTTGGTACAGGCTGTTCATTGTCCAGGGAATCGCATCCATCGTTGTCGCCGTCCTGGCATTCTTCTTTCTCCCCAACACGCCCCTGACCACCCGCTGGCTGACCGAGGAACAACGCCAGCTGGCACACAGCCGTATCGTTGTCGACACGACCGATCTGCGTGAAAGCACGAGCGTCTGGGTCGGCCTCCGCGAAGCCTGCACCGACTGGCGCCTCTGGGTCTTCTGCGCCATGTATAACTTCCACCTTTCGTCCACGAGCTTCCAGTACTTCCTGCCTACCGTCATGCAGACCCTTGGCTATACTCGAACGGTCACCCTGGCCCTAACGTGCCCCCCGTATCTCATCGCTGCGGGTATCGCCGTGTTTGTCGCCTGGAACTCGGGAAGGCTGAACGAGCGCACATGGCACATCACCGGCTTCAAGGCCATAGTTTGCGTAGGCTTCATCATCCCGGCTGTCACCTATAGTGTCCCTGCCCGCCTGGTTGCTATTTTCCTCTTCACTGGCTTCTCGTACGGAATCAACAATGTGGTGCTCGGTTGGACTGTAAGTAAACAGCTTGCCTGTAGACAATGTCCGCGAATACTAACGCCCGCATATAGGCTTCGACTCTGGGACAGACCAACGAGAAAAAGTCCATTTCCATCGCGTTCTGCAACACTCTCGGCAACCTGTCGGCCGTCTATACGCCGTATCTGTGGCCGTCCTCCCACGGACCCAGGTATTTGCCGGCCTGGATGGCCTCCATCGGATTCTCTGTGACGGTTGTCCTGCTGGCCTGGTTGATGAAGTTGGTTCTCAAGAGCAAGAACAAGAAGATGCGCAGGGACAGCCCCGAGACCACCAACTTCTACGTGTATTAGTGAGTGGCAGGGCAGCCGAGCAGCCAAGCCCGAACCCCTGAGAGCCGCAGCTTGCTCGTGCACCACGCAGCCAGCGGTAGCAACCCGAGGGAACCTCGAACTTGGGGGTTGTTCTCGGAGAGATCCCTGGCACGTTGGAAATATGAAGGCTTGATTTCCTTTCTCACCACCTGTGCTCTGAGATGTTGTCAAAAAACTGCATTTGTTCTGACTGGATATATGTGTCGCGAGACGAACGACCTGGAACTTCACTTGTACCGCGCCTGTTTATTAGTAGCAGCGGGTCCGCACTTTCACTATAAGCCAGGTAGGCTTGGGGACCGACAAGCATGTGAGGCTACGTCATTCTACTACTAGTAGTACTAAGCGGTCAAAACGTCAGATTCTACCCGCGGATAATTCCAATGCGGCCGGTTCGCCGGTCAAGCCATGGACGCCATTACGAGTATCACCAGCCGGCCTCCTCGGTAGCAGGGCGCCTATATATCTTCAAGCACGGCAATGGTCAGCGCGGAGACAATGGAAGTGCCGTGCTCCTCATGTCTCCGGACGGGACTTGACCACGGCTAACAACCAGCCACAGAGAGACCCCCAGAAACGTGTTAGCGCATGTCCCTCGGCACCTTTGGGGAATCTGGGGTTCGGCCGCTTGCCCCTAAACGGCCTGGCCGGGGACCCACATCACAAGGGAACCTCGGCTCGGCTCCTTCTGCCAGTGCTTTTGGGGTTTTGGGGCGAATGCGACACGCCAGTCGGCCCCGGCGGCCATGACCGATGATGATCCCTCGTCTTTAAACCCCACGACAACCGCCGTAATCCTCTGCACACCCCGACCCTGCGAAACACTTCCTCCTCCCTCTGCGCATCTTCTTCCCGACCTCGACTGTATTCCTGCTTCTTGCTCTGATACCCCCTTCTTTCGCCAGTCAACGACCAGACACACTCCAACATGGCCTCTCCCCGTAAGCAAGACCACTTTCCCGTCAATCACATGCTCGTTGCCCCCGGGCTGTGATGGAGGCTCCTCGCTAACGCGCGCGCCGTCGCCGACAGAGAAGATCAGCACTCCCATCACGGAGATGTTCGGCATCAAGCACCCCGTGCTGCTGGCCGGTATGAACGTCGCCGCCGGCCCCAAGCTCGCTGCCGCCGTCACCAACGCCGGCGGCCTCGGCGTCATTGGCGGTGTCGGCTACACCCCCGACATGCTCAAGGAGCAGATTGCAGAGCTCAAGGAGCACCTGAATGACAAGAACGCACCCTTCGGTGTCGATCTGCTGCTCCCTCAGGTCGGCGGCAGCGCCCGCAAGACCAAGTAAGCCGGCCACCCCAGTCTAGGTAGTCAAATGACCAACAGCTGACCCTCGTGCCCTCCAGCTACGACTACACCAAGGGCAAGCTCGCCGAGATGGTTGAGATCATCATCGAGTCCGGCGCCAAGCTGTTCGTCTCTGCCGTCGGCGTCCCCCCTAAGGCCGTCGTCGATAGGCTGCACTCCGCCGGCGTCTTCTACATGAACATGATCGGCCACCCTAAGCACGTGAAGAAGTGCCTCGACCTCGGCGTCGATATCATCTGCGCCCAGGGAGGCGAGGGCGGCGGCCACACCGGCGATGTCCCCACCACCGTCCTCATCCCCGCCGTCGTCGACCTCTGCAAGGGCCACAAGTCCCCCGTCACCGGCAAGCCCGTCCAGGTCGTCGCCGCCGGCGGCATCCACAACGGCCAGCTCCTCGCCGCCTCCCTTATGATGGGCGCCGGCGCCGTCTGGGTCGGCACCCGCTTCATCCTGACCGACGAGGCCGGCGCCCCTGAGTCCCACAAGGAGGCCGTCCGCACCGCCGGCCACGACGACAACGTCCGCACCGTCATCTTCACGGGCCGCCCCATGCGCGTCCGCAACAACCCCTGGATCGACAACTGGGAGAAGGAGCGCCAGCAGGAGATCAAGGAGCTCACCGCCAAGGGCGTCATCCCCTACGAGGCTGATCTCGAGAAGATCATGGCTGAGCAGGACGCCAAGGAGGCCCGCGGCGAGACCACCGACGACGACGCCGACGACATCTTCGACCAGTTCCGCCCCCTCCTCATGGGCAAGGCCGCCGCTGTCGTCAACGAGCAAAAGTCCGCAAAGGCCGTCGTCGACGAGTTCGTCGACGACGCCGTCACCTGGATCAACAAGGGCAAGGGCATGATTTCCAAGCTGTAGATTGTCGGGGGGCGCAAAATTGGAAAGGGGCTAGAAATAATCGCCAGCGGATATACGGCTTGAGTGGGAGCCGATCTGGTGTATTTCGACATGTATTTTATCAGCATATTTCTGAGCATAGGTCCTGGAATGACATTTGACGACGTTTGAAGAACTTCATATCATCCTTATCTTGCAGCAGGCTTCTTCTCCGTCACACACGCGAGCACTTGAGTACAATATCACCAAGATGGTCGAATCCGCCACGTGAAAAAAGAAGTAGCTCATTGTATACCTAACCAGATTAACTGAAGCCGATGCGCCCCCCCGGATGGAGCAAGACCTTGCACCTGTACGCATGCTTCAAGAGTCTTGACTCGCGTTTCACTCTATGGACGTCCCCCCTCTCCTGTGTTGCTTTTGGCCTGCCTGGGGAAGGCGATGCTGCCTCCATGCCCTCCACGTGCGCCTCCATAGATGGCCCCCGGCGCCCGGGACGTTCCCCCCACGATCCAAATTGAATATCCCACGGATACTTCCCGCTTAGTTGCCGAGGTAGGAGCGGATGGCGTTCTGCAGCTTTCCGCTCACCTCGCCAGCCATGTGGCCGAGGTTCTCAAGATCGTCGCCGGCGGTGATGCCGAACTTGCGGATGAAATCCTTGGCCGCAGACTCAAGGTCGCCGTAGTCCTCGGTAGCCTCCTCCTCGGGCCGGCCGAAGTACGCGTTGGACGAAATGGACGTGGCGCCCTCGAAGCCTTGGAGGCGCGTCTTGGCCTCCGCCTGCGCATTGGGGTCGAAGGAGCCCTTGCCGAAGAACTCGTCCGAGGAGATGCCCTTCTGGCTACCGAACTTGTTGCGGGCGTACTTCTCGTCGTCGTCTGGGCAGGGAGTTAGCAAAAGAAACAGCCATCAACACGCGAAAAACCATGACTGACCCTCGACAGCGGACTTGATGGGTCCAACCGATCCGAAACCGCCAGCGGCCGCAGCAGCCTTCTTAGGCGCAGGCTTGGCGCCGCCGACCTGGCCGAAGCCCAGTCGGGCAACACCCATGCCGAGACGCTCCATCTCGGCGTTGGACTTCTGTCTGGTATGGCTTGAGGAACCATAGCCACCCTTGGGGCTCACTGGCGTAGGAGAGGCAATGGTCGAGGCCTCAACGCTGGTCTTCTTCTCAGCCTCGTCCTCCGCTTCTGGGTCGTAACCCAGCTTCTCAATACGCTCGGCCTCCTCCTTTGCCCGCTTCTCGGCCTCGTCAAAGTCGATGAGGTCGGCGGTGACCTTCTTTGCGCCCAGCTTCGGGGCCTTCTTGGCTCCGAGGACGTTGGCCTTGCGGGGCCCGCCGGCAGCGCCGGTCTTGCGCAGCGCTGCGGAGGAGGTGATACGGCTCGCTGCAGGCTTGGATTCGGTAGCTGAATCTGGCTTGGCCAGGGGCGACGCGGATCGCGAGATATCCTTGGCCGTGCCGTTGCCAGCGGCCAGGGGAGATGACGTACGGCCGACGACGGGAGGTGTGCTGGTTCGGGAAATGGGCGGCGTGGGCTTCTTGATGGTTGGCTTGTCCCAGGATGAGAAGAAGTCGTCGTCCTCTGCGGCAGGGGTGCTGTCGTCTTCACCAACAACATCGGACAGGTCGACTTCGCCAGGGAATCTGCGCACCATGGTTAGCAACGGGGGACATAAACGAGGGACGTGATGCTGCATACTCCTTAGCATCCCTGGCTGCCCGCCTCTTCAGCTCCTCCTTGTACTTCGTGGCCGCATTGGATTGGTACTTGGTCTTTGGGTCCTTGCTGTTGAGGGCAGCGGTGCCACCGTTTTGCTGGAAGAACTTGGTCGCCGATTCGTTACCCCCCACCTTCATCAATCGCAACTGATCCCATTGCCATTCTGCGGAGTTGTGAGCTGAGAGCTTGTGTGGGCTGGTTAGGTAGGCGACATACGGTCAAGGTTGGTCGATCGGACGAATGAGATATGGACACCGAGGTTGCGATGGTTCGAGGAGCAGTCAAGGCACAGATAGATGGCGAAAGGAACAGATGTCCAGGTCGGATACTTTGCGCCGCAATCAAAGCAGACCTATGAATCAAGAATGTCGGTCAGCAATCCCATGTCCCGCACGACGAACGAGCCGAGGATGGACGTGCCTTGTTGGGCCCCTGTGACTTGAGCTTCTCAAAGAGCTTGAGCGACTGCTGCTTAGACGCAAGTGCGCTCATCTTGACGGCAGAAACAGAAAGGAGCGTAGTGTTCTGGCGGAGGCGGTCTGCGCGATGCGCTCGGCTGTTGGTGTTTCTTCAGGGAGGAAAGGGATACTCGGGAGAGGCGATGCGATAGTGAGAGCCGCTCCGTGTCCAAAAGTTCAGGAGGTCCTGCCACTCCTTGAAGTGGGGGCGGTCAAAGAGCGCTAGTGCGATTGCGGTATGGTCCCTCGCCCCTCTACCAAGGCGGTCACGAGCGGCATTGTTTCCAATCCTCAGAGGCGGGAGGGCGAGCTCGGGATAGCTTCCTTCAACATTGAGAGCCCGACTGCCCGACCATTCTTCTCCGTGTCCTTTCTCTCAGAAATTGCTCTATTTCTGGGCGTAATGGCCGACACTAGATCGCCAGGATGAAATTCTCTAGCAGCGCCCTCGCAATCCGTGCTCCGACAGCATTCAATGCCAGTCCCCAGCAGCTCCGACCATTCTTCTTCCAACGACACTATGCGACTCAGACCAGTCTGGGCACCACGCCGAAAGGCCCGAAGAGGAGGAAGGTGACGCCGTTCAATGACGATGGACAAGTTCCCTGGTCCGAGCTCTCGGCCGGAGAGAAGGCCAGCAGGGCCACGCAGCAGAGCTTCAACTTTGGCATGATCATGGTTGGCATCGTGCTGACGGTAAGACACTCCGGCGCCTTAGTTCAGTGTACGCTGCGCTGTACCTCACGATGTCTAACTGAGTGTAATAGGGAGGCGTAAGCTACTATCTATGGACCGACGTTTTCTCTCCCGACAGCAAGACGGTTCACTTCAACCGCGTAGTCGACAGGATCAAGGTGGACGAAAGATGCCTCGAGGTTCTCGGAGACGCAAAGAAGATCTCAGCGCATGGAGACGAGACGTACAACAAGTGGAGGAGGTCCCGCCCAATTGCGTATGTTGACCCTGCAGCATGGTCAAGATGAAGCACGTGCCTAACCCACACAGATCAACCACGACTACTGATGCCAAGGGCAACGACCACTTCTATATGAACTTCTACGTATGAATCTCCCGTTGTCGGTCGGCTTTGGACTATGCTCACAATCTTCCAGGTCGAGGGGCCCTTGAACAGAGGGCGTGTGTATCTGCACATGATCAGGCCCAAGGGCCACGGCGACTATGAGTACAAGTACCTCTATGTTGACGTCCGCGGCCACCAACGGATCTATCTCGAGAATGCGGACACAAACCCGAAGAACCCCAACAAGTCTATGAAATTTTTGGGCATCAACTGGGGCTAAATGTACAACATGGATATTACTATGAGATGTTCGGCATACCCTCAGATGGAGATCATTCCTCCTGGGTTGGAACGTGTACAATATTGATTTCGGGCCCCCCGGGGAGCCTATATGTGCTTCTTGCATCACCATGCGTTGAACGACCATAGTCATTCTTGCTCGAGTTCTCCTCGCAATGTCTGCCTTTGTGTGTCTGCGCTTGTGTACTTCAATGAGGAGCGAGCCGACTTGCTTCCGGCACTATGTAAGTAGTCGGCCGATTTCAGTCACCTCATCGTCCGTTCCGACAAACTTGTCTCATAATGTTTCCAAGGCGCTGGGCGAGCATCGTGAGGGGCCTCTTCTCCAGGGGTTTGTCTCGCATCGGCCTCCTCCACGACCCAAGGAATCGCAGCTGACACGGAGAGCCGTGTGATGGGGCGACTAGCGAGTCAACGATCAGCTCCCCAAGCTCCCCCGCCCTGCAAGTCCAGCCAGAAAAAGCCAAGCTCATGGTGCGGGCCTCCTCGTGCTAAGGGGCAGGTGGATTTTGAACGGAGGTCTAACGGCAGTTTCAATTCAGCACCAAATCGGCGAGTATCTGCCGAGATACACCAAGGAATGAAAGGTAGGCACTCGCCAGGAGAGTCTACCTACACTACCAAAAATGCACCAGAGATGACCAACATGGCGTTTTTCTCTTTTCACTTTTTTTTTCTTCTTCTTTACATTGATGTCATTTATGCTGGTGCGCTGGCACTCTGTTGATCCATGGATCGATCCTTGACATCGGTGAGTGCTAGCAGCCTGTGTGAAAATGGCCTGTGCCCGGTTAGTATCTAGTCATCCGCGCCCCTGTCTGGGTTTCACTGGACAACACGGTCCCCTGAGGAGCCGCCAATGCACAACTCATCCTCCCCTCTCCATCGGTCTTGCCTGCTGCCGGGGACCGGGAACACATGATTGACAAACAATGTTTCCCTCTTCCGCTCCTTTGCCTTCTGCTTCTTCCTCGTCCGCCTCCCCTCCTTCCGCCCTCGATCCAACTCCCAACGCTCGACGCGCCTCCCTAGCACTCCCCGACGAGGACGACCCGGACGACGACATTCCCCTTCTACACCACGAGCTCCATCCCACCGCCTCGGCTCACGCGACCTCCTCGGATGCCCTCGACCCACGTAGCTCCCCCGCAACTACCCGTCCCGACTCCTCGCCGGCCGACGACATCGAGATGGAGCCCATGAAGGGCGCCGGCCACCGCAGGCGCCGCAGCAGTCTCATGCAGAGCGTTGGATCCATCAACCTCGATCGGACCTCCCGCCCACGCGCTCCCTCCCTGCGCAATGGCAACGCCGGCCTCCCCGAGGAGTCCAAGATCGACGAGGACACCCCCGAGAACTTGCCCTCCAGTTCAGCAGACCCAGAAGCAGACGACAGCTTCTCGGACGAAGACCTCCACGACGATGAGGAGACGGGCCTGACGAAAAAGGATAAGCGGCGAAAGGACCAGAAGAAGCGACGAAATACGCAACTAGACCAGCGAATAGCACGTGGAGGCGACATTACAGCGGAAGAAAAGAAAGAGGCAGACCAGAACGTGGTGAAGAAGCTCGTCATCAACGCATCCCTGATTTTGCTGTGGTACATCTTTTCGTTGAGCATCTCACTGGTAAGCTCCTACTTCACCTGGCCACAGGATAGTCACAGGCCAATGGCATATCATCCGTGACAGAAGCTGACGTTCGTCTCCGCAGTATAACAAATGGATGTTCGACAAGGACAGGCTCAACTTTGCCTTCCCCCTATTCACGACATCCTGTCATATGCTGGTGCAATTCGCCCTCGCATCCTTAGTCCTCTGGCTGATTCCCTCATTACGGCCCCAGAATGCGGTGCACAACTCGGATTTGGGCCGCTCCCGGCACGAGACAGGACCCGAACGTCCCCTAATGACGAAATTCTTCTATTTCACCCGCATCGGCCCCTGCGGTCTTGCCACGGGACTCGATATTGGCTTGGGCAACATGTCTCTCAAGTTCATCACTCTCACCTTTTACAGTACGTCAGAATTGTCCTTGCGATGTGTGCCCGACTTTAGTGCTGATTATCTGTAGCGATGTGTAAATCCTCGTCACTCGCTTTTGTCCTCATGTTCGCATTCCTGTTTAGGTTAGAAACGCCGACATGGAGGCTGGTCGCCATCATCGCCACCATGACTGCCGGCGTCATTCTCATGGTCTCCGGCGAGGTCGAGTTCAAAATTGGCGGGTTCGCCCTCGTCATCTCAGCCGCCTTCTTCTCCGGTTTCCGCTGGGGTCTCACCCAGATCCTGCTCCTGCGCAACCCTGCCACCTCGAACCCGTTCTCCAGCATCTTTTTCCTTGCTCCGGTCATGTTCGTCATTCTCCTGATCATCGCCATTCCCGTAGAGGGCGTCCCTGCTCTCATCGAAGGCCTCCGGGTCCTCCTTGAAGCCTGGGGCCCCGTCATGACCCCCCTGTTCCTACTCTTCCCCGGTTGCATCGCCTTCCTGATGACCGCTTCCGAATTCGCCCTCCTGCAGCGCACCTCCGTTGTCACGCTCTCGATTGCCGGCATCTTCAAGGAAGTCGTCACGATCTCCGCCGCCGCTCTCGTGTTCGAAGACCGCCTGACTCCGGTCAACGCAATCGGTCTCGTCACGACCATGCTCGCTATCATCACCTACAACTACATCAAGATCACCAAGATGCGCGAGGAAGCCCAGCAGGACGTCCACCGTGGGCACATGGAAGTCAATGGCTCCAGCGCCAGCGGCAGCGACAACGAAGACAGCTCGGGCGAAGACGCGGGTTTGCTCGGCCGCGGCAGCGCCGAGTATGAGGACAATCTTGTCACCGTCGATGGCGACATCCTACCGAACCCGGCTCAGGAGGCGTACCAGGAGGCGCAGGACTCCAGAAACGCGCAGGCTCATCGGGCTAATTAGGTTGCCCCCTGGGTGCGTGGACGCATCATCTCGGCTTATATAATCTCTCCTTTTTGACGTTTTGTTTCAGCGAGCATATTAAGGTACATCTTGGTCAGGATAAGTAAAGGAGGCGGTGGCTCGGGCCACGTCTTGTAAGAGAAACTCGGCGGGGAGCAGAGGTTGTAGGAAATGGGAAGACTCCGAGTGCTACCGCCTCAGGCGGTCGATGATACCCCGAAAGGAATTGGAGAATATACACAGAGATACTGGGCTCTGACAACTGAAATCGAATTATCATTCGTGTGACTCTGCCAGGGTATGACCACCGAAACTCCAGACGCCGACTATGGCTTGGGACCGTGGGATCGATGCCTACTCTCAGGCTGCCCGTTGCCCATGAAGAACTGATGGTACTAAGATGCTTGCCCAGAAGCTCGATCAACCCAGCAGCTTCAGGCCGTTCTTCGTCTTCTGACCCGGCTTCGTGACGCCGCCGTGATGCACCGGTCCCAATCCGGGCTCATAACCTCCTCCGGAGCCGCCGCCGCCGCCACCTCCATTCCCGCTCTTATTCTTATTCTTCCCGTGCTGGTTCCTCCCGCCCTTTCCGTGCGTCTTATTGTTCGACACCTTGATCTCCGTGTTCGCCTTGCGCACCACGACGGGGTGGCTCTGGATATACTTCCCGTTCATCTCCTTGGCGGCCTGGAAAAAGTCGTCGGCGTCCGAGAAGGCGACGAATCCGTAGCCCTTGGACTTGCTGGTGCGCTTGTCACGAATGACGCGGGCCTTCTGTACGGATGTCCAGCGCGCGAAGGCCTTGAGGAGGGAGTCGTCTGTGACCTCACCGGCCAGGTTACCGACGAAGAGACGGAGGTGGGAGGGATCCCACTCGAGCAGGGAGTCGTCGGTCCACTTCTTGCCGCCGCCTTCGCGGACGACGGTCTTCTTCTTATCGGGTTGCTGGGAGGCCGCGAGGGCGGAGGCGTCGGGGGCACCGCCTGCTGAAGGAGCAGTTGTCGGGCCGGCGGTGATGGGGGCGCCGGGGGCCGGGGKGTCCTTGGTCGAGCTGTATGCGCTTTGCCACTGGGCTATCTGGGCGGCCATTTCGGGGTCGAACGACTCCTGCCCGGAGGATTGGCCGGCTTGCGCCGAGCCGGGCAAGGGGAAGGGGTTGCGGATTTGAGGCGCCGCGCCGTATGTGGTGTTCGGGGCGGCAGCATTGTAGCCGCTTGATTGATAGCTGGTTTGCTGGGGGTACTGGTAGGACGCCGAGCTCATGGAGGGAGGAGGTTGCGAGTACGACGAGTAGGAGGAGGGAGGGGCCGAGTACTGGCCCGGAGCGCCCGACGAGTTGGCGCCATAGCTGGAAGAAACTTGAGAAGGTGTGAAGGCTGGTTTGAAGGCCGACTTGAAGCCACCGCTGCTGCCGCCAGACACGCTCGGGGGTGGTGGGCGCGCGGGAAGAGATGGATGCGGCGAGTTGGTGTTGCTGCGCGAGGAGCCGTTTGAGGTACCTGGAGGGGGCGGGTAGGCCATGATGAATGAACTGCGGATATACAAGGCGCGTTGGCTTGTTGTGTGCTTGTCAAACGTACCTCTGAGCCGCAGTCTGCTCAAAGAGTGCCTTTTAGTAGTCACACGATATCCTTGAACTGCCACGCAGTCTCGAAGTTGCGCTTGGAGGGTGGTAGGCGGGTAAATGTTTTGAGGGGTCGACTTTGGCTTTGGAGTTTGGCTGGTGAGTGTTGAGGTTCGGAAGAGAGTCGCAGGCGACGGGACGTCTGAAAATATTAGGCTCCACCAGTCGAAGTCCTCAGCCTCGTTCCAGGTTCTCCAGCCACGGGAAGACCTCTCAGCCACGTTGGTCAAAACATTATTACATAAGCGGCAGAAAATTAAGCGGTGAATTCGAAGGTCTTTCGACGTACTGCTTACTAACAGGACGGGGAGCCCAGGGATAGGTACCGGGCGTGTCGGAAGAATTGGAGAGCGCGGGATTTTGGTTGCTGGGGTCAACATCGTACCTCCGTTCGCGTTCCGGGCCAGTCACCGGTTGGCGGCCGATTCATCGGGGCAGCCCATCATGGTCCCTCCTTTTGCGACATTTTCTCAACACTCAATAATCCCGTGTCGCCTTAGCGTGAAGCCGAGAACCAGGACGTACCCGCCCAATTCGCCAACCCCCAAGGGTTGGGGGTCAGTGAATCTCCACGAGTCGGAGCGCGATTCGGGGAGAAGACCGCAATCTCTTGCGATGCGGCGGGCGCTTGCTGTGGCTCGCCGCACTTACACCCGAACGCGCGGATATGTGTTGTCGGGGGACCTGATTCGGATGGGTCTGCCCAGTCGTCAAAAGTCCGGTGACGGAAATGCTGCGTACGAGTGGTACGGTGGCCCGAGATAGGAGGGAGGATGGAGGTGCAATACGACGCCTCACGCAGTCAATCAAGCCTGACACGGCTCCTGCCTTCCAAGACCTCCTTGTTCGGCCTGGTACGGCGGTCCCTCGCTAGAAGTCAGCTCCATCGTCACCGAGGCCCGGACATCCGCCAGGATACAGTGTGTCGTCCAATGTTTCACCGAGAACAGCTCCGACCTTTTCGCGGGCTGGGCCAGCCAGCCGGGTTTCGTGAAGGGCTTGTTGTGCCGGACGAAACATCCAAGATCAAGCGTGCTAGTACAATGTATCGGCCGGCTTGACCTTATGCCCGCGCATGGCATCAACAAATGTCCGGGGATTCAGTAAACAAGACCCCCAATATCCGTCCAGGCCAGGCTGTCCGGGAGTCGCAAGTCTCCCACTCTGCAACGCTCCAAGTGTGAGGCAGATACAGCCCAGCCAATGGGAGACGCTTGCCGAAGCCGATTCGGACCACGGAGCCCACGACGGCGATGCGAACGCACCCCTGGCCTGCCGCTACCCATTGTGAGGCCTGTGTTTGATCACCAGGGGGACTAGGAACGCAGAAAATTCGAGAGAGAGGTCAAACGGCGATCGTGGGACGGGCTTGCCCCTCCTCTGACTCCGGCTGGGCCGAGTTAACGGTGTCTGTCTGTCTCTGCAAGCTCGAGCATTCTGATCTCTGGGGAGGAGGCCGAGATATACCATTGGGTGAGAGAGCGGTACGCGGCGTTGATGAATAAGACCACGGATGCGGATTTCAAATGGAGTAATAGAAGCAGTCCAGAGAGCGCGGAGATGCCGTCATGAACGCCGGATCTGTCCAGGAGATGGCTCGCGGGCGCGGGATTCGTGAGTAAGTGCCCCGCCATCTAGCAAAAGGTGGGAAGCTTTGCCCCTCCAAAGCTGGGCGGCTGCGTCTGGGTCACTGTGCTCCGGCCGGACCCCCCGCCAGTCGGTCGCCCGCGATGATTGGGGGGTGGGCGCTCCTACCAAGTTGCTGTCACTAGGTTGGCCCCCCTCCAGCGTCGAACCTTCCTTCCTGGCTCCCTCATCCCGTGTGGTCTGGCTTGCCTTTCCTTGCCCAATGCTCTGAATAAATATTGGGAACTTCCCCTCCTCCATCACCAATTCCCGCGAATTTCTCCTGTCCCCGTAACTTCAATCGGATCTCTCAGAACAAACCATCATCATGTCTGGCGCCGTGTAAGTCGACCCCTCGACCACAACAATCCCCCACCTTACTTTACCCCTCCATCCCCCGTTGCCCGTCATCAAGTCCCTCAGCGTCGGTCCTCGCGGAAAAATCGTGAGGGAGCAGCCTTACCCCGCCATGGATCGCAGGCCTCGCCGGCGGTATTGCTGGAACATTGGCCTCCGAGCAGACCGGGATCGACTGCGAGGAGGTTGGCCGTCCTGGCACAACCACTGGCGCTTCCTCAACCCCTCTACTCGTCCCAGTGGACGCTCCGTTTGCAAGATGGTTCCTCTGCCTAGCTCCATCTTGCTCTGACCCATTTGCCCCCTTCAGCGCCCGTATCGTCAACATCGCCAATGGGGTGAGCTCGAGTAAAGCTGACAATGTCGAAAGCGCGGATCTCGGCCTCATTGGCCTCGCTGTCATGTAAGTTCCATCGCCCCCCTTACTCCGGAGGCCACCGGAGATGCTAACCCCGCGCTCAGGGGACAGAACCTCATTCTCAACATGGCCGACCACGGCTTCACCATCGCTGCTTTCAACAGGACGGTGGCCAAGGTCGACCGCTTCCTCGAGAACGAGGCTAAGGGCAAGTCCATTGTTGGCGCCCACTCCATCGAGGAGTTCGTCTCCAAGCTGAAGTCGCCCCGCCGTGTCATGCTCCTTGTCCAGGCTGGCAAGGCTGTTGACGACTACATCGAGACCCTCATCCCCCTCCTCGAGGCCGGCGACATCATCATCGACGGCGGCAACTCCCACTTCCCCGACTCCAACCGCCGCACCCAATACTGCGCCTCCAAGGGCCTGCGCTTCGTCGGCTCCGGTGTTTCCGGTGGTGAGGAGGGTGCCCGCTACGGCCCCTCCATGATGCCCGGTGGCAACGAGGATGCCTGGCCCTTCATCAAGGACATCTTCCAGAGCATCGCCGCCAAGAGCGACGGCGAGGCCTGCTGCGACTGGGTCGGCGACGAGGGTGCTGGTCACTACGTCAAGATGGTCCACAACGGTATCGAGTACGGTGACATGCAGCTCATCTGCGAGGTACGCAGTTTCCGCCCCCTGCTGTGCCCTCATTAGATCGCTGACCTGGACGATTTAGGCCTACGACATCATGAAGCGTGGTCTTGGCATGACCAACAAGGAGATGGGCGATGTCTTCGCCGAGTGGAACAAGGGCGTCCTGGACTCGTTCCTGATCGAGATCACCCGTGATATCCTCTACTACAACGATGAGGATGGCAGCGCCCTCGTCGAGAAGATCCTCGACAAGGCCGGCCAGAAGGGTACCGGCAAGTGGACTGCGGTCAACGCCCTCGACCTGGGCATGCCCGTCACTCTCATCGCCGAGTCCGTCCTGGCCCGCTGCCTGTCCGCCATCAAGGACGAGCGTACCAAGGCCTCCGGCCTCCTCAAGTTCGTCGGCAGGCAGACCGAGTTCAAGGGCGACAAGAAGCAGTTCCTTGCCGACCTTGAGCAGGCCCTGTACGCCTCCAAGATCATCTCCTACGCCCAGGGCTTCATGCTCATGCAGGAGGTTCGTAAACCCCCACCAACCCATGATGATAACCCCTCCCCGCTGACTGACGTTCTTCGCTAGGCCGCCAAGGAGTACGGCTGGAAGCTCAACAAGCCCTCTATCGCCCTCATGTGGCGTGGTGGCTGCATCATCCGCTCCGTCTTCCTCAAGGACATCACCAGCGCCTACCGCAAGAACCCCGACCTCGAGAACCTCCTGTTCGACGACTTCTTCAACAAGGCCATCCACGACGCCCAGCCCGGCTGGAGGGACGTCATTGCCACCTCTGCCCAGCTCGGCATCCCTACTCCCGCCTTCTCCACCGCCCTGTCCTGGTTCGACGGCTACCGCACCAAGGATCTCCCCGCCAACCTGCTGCAGGCTCAGCGTGACTACTTCGGTGCCCACACCTTCCGCATCAAGCCCGAGGCTGCCAGCGAGAAGTACCCGGTTGGCCAGGACATCCACGTCAACTGGACCGGCCGTGGCGGCAACGTCTCTGCCTCTACCTACCAGGCATAAAATGGTTTTTGGGATACGGGTGTAAAGGAACAGCTCTGCTCAAATTGCTTGGGGGCTGCGGAAATGGGATGAGCCTCACGAGATGCGGGCAGGACAAATGAATGCAAGAATACCATACGATTGAAGCAAAAAATTCTGTCAATTCAAGTAATGTAGATGCATCCTGATGGTGTTGTACAATACCGTGCAACTTTGAGTGAGGGGTGACTTCACGTGACTCCATCTTCGCATGACGATGACTAAGCGCAGCCAGGCCCTGCTCCGGATATGGGTCTCCACTCATAGGTAGGTTCTGTTTGGCCGACCGACCTACGCGCAGCAACTCTCGTCCCCGATCGCGACAAAATCCTGGGGCGATTGACCTGCATCTTCACCATCAAGCCAGCGCGACGCGGATCATCGCCGGCGACATCATCTGCGCTCTCCCACCAGTACCTTCGGCCAATTTGGACGGTACGATCGCCCTGGCCGAACACGCCTTGCTACCTTGATTGCCAATCAACTGCTGCAACGCATTGCCATCCTTCGCCATGTCGCAGCCCATGCGAGACCCTGGCGAGGGCATCGAGAATGACCTGGTAAGCTATCAACTGTGGTATTCAAGGTTTAGTCGCTGTGTGCCGCAGGACTGACGAGCGCCGTAGATTATGCACATTCATCTTGTGTCTGCGAACCAGTATCCGACCCAAAACCATCTCGACATCGCAACAGTCACCAAGTACCTCCTGGCCGCGCCTCAGATTGCCAAAGACAAGGCGCCCTTCTTCTGGACATACCTCAACCAGCCCACGCCCGGATCAGTCATTCTGGCGTGGCAGCCCGTTAACAGGCTGGGTGTCCTCTTCGCCAGCGACGGCTACATCTGGGCGCCTGAGCAGTATCATCGCCAGGACCTGGGCAATGGCCTCGTGAGTAATTGCCGGGGTTTGCGTGTCGTCGCATCCGCTAATAGAGATTCTGCGCCAGTTTATCGAGATCTACTACAACCGAGCTGGATACCGACCCGGCGAGCCGCAGGCCAGATTTGCGCGACGGAGGTTCCGACTCGTTCCCTCGCAGCAAGGCAATCCCAATGTGCCCCAGATTGATATGAACCTCTGGATGGTTCACTACGCGAATGCGGAACAGAATGACATTTGCATGTCCACCCAGATCCCGTACACCTCCGATACCCAACACACCATGACTGTTCGCAACTTTTTGCAGAGCTGCGGCGCGATCGAGCGCAAGGAGTTCATGCTGTCGGATCGCGGCAAGTGGCCGCGCATCATGCGGCCTCAACCCCAGGGCGCCAACGCAGGCCGAGGAGGCGTGTATGCGCCCATTCAGTCTCGAAGGGCCCCTCAGCAGATGGCGTACCCTCCAGCTCCTCCTCCGCAGGTGTCGAGATCCCGCCGGCCCATGCCACCCGGTCCGCCCGTGCCCGGCCAGGGCATGGCCATGCCTGAGTTTGTGGAAGACGAGCAGCTGGATGTTTTCGATGTTTTGACGCCCCGCGATATTGCGCTTGCTCGTTACCAGCAGAACCACGAGTGGCTGGAGGAGATCGTCGCCTCTGCGTACCCCATCCATCAGATCGAGCCTCCAGAGCTCGGCTTGGGTCTGAAGGGCCCGCTAGCCCCCCTCACCGAAGGCGTCTTCAATGCCCCGGCTGGCGAGGCTGTCAAGGAATACCCGGAGAACCCTTACGTCGGCCGGCTCGATGCCGGTCAGGCGGATGAGTTCAGGAAGCGCGCTCAGGCCCACATTGACTCGGAGAAGGCCGAGATTGAGAAGATGAAGGCAGAGCATGCCAAGGCCCTGGCCGGATTCAAGTCCAATTCGTCGATCAACCAGGCGGAGAAGGACCTGCGCTTCTCGCTCGAGGAGCGGGGACCCGAGTTCTGGAGGCTCGAGGGCAGGACTGCGGACGGCGAGGATAACACCAGCTCCTGGTCGCAGAAGCACAACAAGAAGGTCGAGGACATCGTTGCTCAGGTGGAGGCGCAGCTCGGCCGCAACATCGCTGCGCTCAATGAGGTCAGCCGCATCCAGGATGGCGGGTTCCAAGAACCTGCGCCGGTGCCTGTCAAGGAGCCCACCCCCGTCCCGTTGCAGCCGCCTCCCCAGGTCGACAATGGTTCCTCCGAGGACATGTCACGCCGGCCCTCGCAGGCAGGCTCGCAGAACAGCGGTGTCATGGTTGATGATAACGACATCGACATGGGAGGCACCGCGGCCGGCCTGCTGGACCAGATGCATACGGGCTTCTCGGCCGGCTCGACCCCGCTGAACAACTTCCCCACTCCGCAGGCGAACATGTCAGGACTTAACTCGAATGCCGGTACGCCTGCTAACATGAACGTGCCGTCCCCCGCGCCGAATCCGCAGGGCAATCAGCCGGAGCAGAAGAAGGAGACGGAGCAGGATGTCAACATGGGGAACACAGATGCGAGCAAGAGCGCGGAGCAAGGGGCTGCCGGCGACGACTGGGTCGTCGTTCCCAAGGGGGGCGTGTCGCCCGGTGACGGCGAGGCTTCATCGAAGCCAGCGGTCCCGGCACCGGCGGCTCCCAAACAGGGCTCGACGGCCGGAACGCCGGCGGTGACCGAGGGTGACGCTAACGACTTCAGCTCGCTCGGGGACCTTGACACGGCCGGCGATGCCCTCGCTAGCTACGGCACGCCGGGCGATCTCGACGGGGCCGCAGGATCGCTGGGAGAGGGTCTTGATCTAAACATGGACATGGAGGACTCGGCATTCGGCGATGCCTTCCACGGCGTTGGTAACACCGGCACGCCCGGGGGTCACTCTGAAGGTGTTTAGACGCCGCCTCCGCTGCCGCCGCCCGATGAGGACGACGAACGGTAGGGGCGGTACAGCGCGAGACAGCAGAGGCGAGCATCATTATTTTATGACTGTATTCTTACAACCGGCAATGGGACGGTGGACCAGGCGCGTGGGAACAGGATGGAATTGAGGACGACATAAAACCCCCGAGAACTCGCAAGAAACACCAATAGAGATACGTCAGTCCTTTGTTTGCGAGAACCATGAGCCTTGGTTGGAAATTACTTGGTGATGCAGGAAGAGTTTTTCCTCCTCTCGAGGCTGCGAAACATGGCCCTGGACCAAAACAAGGAGGCCGTCGATGCAGCAGCCCCTGGGTGAGTTCCAGACCCCGTTGGGGTGAAGATGCCCATTTAACAGGCCTGTTAAGAATTCGTCTTCTTGTGGACTGTAGCACTAACAATTCCGTCAGGCAGCTCCGGCCCCTGGCTCGGACCTCGGGGCAGGGGTTTGATCAGCGGCAGGGGCCCGTGTCTCGGGGCCGCACCATCTCGACGTTGGAACGGCTGGGCCGGGCGCATTGCCTTCGTCGGAACGGCGAGTCGTCTGACTTGGAGCTTGGCTGGTGCTGTGCTGTGCTGTTGCCGTGGAATTGGATGGCAGGCCGTCGCCCGAGGCATGACACGGCGCCTTGGGCAGGGCGTGGCGTGGCGTGGCATGGCATGGCATGGGACGATGATGTATGCTTAACGGTGAGCTTAAGTCCTTGGATGGCTCCTTGGAGATGTCACAGATGTCTGGGTCGTCGACGGACTGCCAGTCCTCGTGCTGGGAGCTGCAGTATCTACGCATGGTGCTCTGCCGAAGCTCCAAGCGGAGGATCGAGCGAGGCCATCGTGAGCACAGTCCGAGCGTGCAGAGAGATCTTGAGTCCACGGTCGTCGGTCGGTCGGTCTGGAGTCCTCACCATCTACACCAGGAGCTATATCCCTGCAACCATGCGCTCATGAGACAGAACGGTCTCTCCCGGCAGCCTCCCCTTTCCCCATGAGGCTAAGGCCCGAGGTGTCATCCGGATGGAGTCGTATCAGACGAGCCTCGTCGCAGATCATGTTAGGGCATCGCCGGGGAACAGGCAAGCAGGGCATGGCATCGTCTTTCTCGGCCGGGGCCCTGGGTATTTCTCCTTCCGTGTTGTTGTTCCTGGCTTCTCTACTGCTTCCACCTTTCTCTTCCAGCCTCGAGTCTCGATTTCTTTCCTGTCGGGTTGCGCTGTCTTCTCTTCACTTCTCCCACTCTCCTTTAGGTGCTCCTCACGACCGAGGCCGAATCATTCATTCTCTACGACTGCAGGGCAGGTTTTTCTTTCTTCATTATTCGATTCTACACGGCCCTAGTTGGCCCTTTTCTGATACGATTTTGCCTCGAGGCTTCATCATCATCAAATACGCTCCTTACGATCTCACCAAAGTGCGAGCCGACGTCCAGGTTCTACGGATACTTTCTACTCTGACGGCGTGAAAGAAAGAGCTTGGGTACCGAACCTGAAAGATACACGATGCGCTATACTAAAGCCGTCGTGCTGCTGCTGGGCGCCGCGCTCTGCGAGGCCAGGCCTCAGCTTGTCCAGCCCGGCGTCTCGTCCTCCGATGTTGCGACTGCGCCGGAGGCTACCGAGGTGGCCGAGCTGCCTCCCGTGAACGAAGGGGAGGAGAACGTTGCGCCCATCGAGGGCGAGGCTCCTGTTGGCGAGGAGTTTTTGGACCAATTCCCGCCTCTTGAACAGCTCCCGCCTCTTGAGCAGCTTCCGCCTCTGGAGCAACTCCCGCCTGTTGAGGCTCCCGTCGAAGAGGAAGCTCCTGTCGAAGAAGAAGCTCCTGTCGAAGAGGAGGCTCCCGTCGAAGAACTGCCGCCTGTCGAGCAGCCCTCGGCTCTTCCTGACGTCCCGGAGTCCGGCGAGGAGGTGCTTCCTGAGCAGCCCCCTATTGTGCCGCCTCCTCAGCTCGGCGAGGAGGTCGACCAGGTTCTTCCCGGGCTGGATGATCTCCCTGAGGGTGCTCAGCCTGGCGAACAGGGTGCCGAGATTCGTCCCCTTCCTCCTCTACCTAGCGTTTCCCCGGGAGAGGGGCTTGTTGATTTCCCTGTCGACACTCCCTCCGACGTCGAACTGCCTCCTGTTGAGAGCGAGGTGCCTCTGCCGTCTGGGGTCGTGGTCCCTCCTGTCATCCCCGAGGAGGGAGAGCTGATCGCCCCAGCTGATCCCGGTGTCTCCGAGGTTCCAGTCCTTCCGGTAAGTTGTGCCAGTGTTTCTGATATTCGTCAAGCTAACATGCTTGGGTGACAGGATCTTGATCTTCCTGAAGTCCCAGAAACCGTGCCTGGTCTCGAGCAGCCCGTTCTGCCGCCCCTTATCGGCAATGGCACCGTTATCCCGCCTCCTGAGCTTCCTCTTCCTGTTCCCGAGGGAGAGACGCCAGTGGCAGAGCCGCCTGCCCTGCCCCCTATTCCCGGAAACGATACCGTCACCCCTCCTCTGCCTGAAGTCTCTGCCCCGGCCCAGGAGCTTCCTGTCATCGACCAGCCCGTCTTGCCCCCGCCTGCGGAGGAATCTCTGCCTCTTCCCGATCTCCCGGAGCCCAGCCAGAGCATTGAGACAGAGGCCCCCTTGCCCAGCGCTCCTGAGGTCCTGCCGGCGCTTCCTACGCAGTCCATTGAGGATATTGTTTCCGCGCCGCCTGTCGTCGAAGAGCCCTCGCAGCTGGCTCCCCTTCAGCCCATCGAGTCGTCTGCTGCCCCCGTCCGGGAGCCCCCCGCTGAGAGCTTGGCTCCCGTCCAGCCCGATGTTCCTGTCCAGTCTGAGGCTCCTGCCCAGCCTGAGGCTCCTGCCCAGCCTGAGGCTCCTGCCCAGCCTGAGGCTCCTGCCCAGCCTGAGGCTCCTGCCCAGCCTGAGGCTCCTGTCCCCTCAGGTTCTGGAGAGAACACTGATGAGACCGACAACAACGAGGAGACTGACAACAATGAGGAGACTGGGAACAACGAGGAGACGGACAACAACGAGCTCCAGCCCCTCCCTGAAGAGGGAGCACCAGAGCCTCCCCAGACCTCTCCCGTCATTGGCATCGAGAACCCCAACAATGGAGAGCAGGGGGAGAACAACAGGGATGGCTCCGACTCCATCCCAGACGACGAAGAGCTCCTCGTGGCCCCCGGACTGCCTCCCAACGTCACCGCGGGCCCGGCTACAACCCCCGCCTCTCTTCCCACAACCTTGCTCGACAACCTCACGATGCAGACGTCTATCGTCTTCCCCTCCGGTCTTCTCGGCGCCGTCGAGGGCCCGGCTGATGGCGGCCTCGGCCTTGCCCCTACTGGCGGCACTCCCAACGCAGACGAGGACAACGCTGCTGGGCAAGTCGTGGCCAAGACCGCCCTGACGGGAGCTGCGGCCGTACTGACCGGCTTTGTTGTGACTTTCGTCCTTTAGAGGACGATAAACTGAGCGGATGGACAGTTGTCGTTGCCCCTGGCTCGAGGGAGAGCTGCGGCTCGCTTCCAGGCACTTAATGAAGAAGATATCTCATGACGCTTTCCTTACTGTTGATCAGTGTATGATAGATGAGCTAGCTATATTACCGATCGATACTCTATTCTCGAGGCTTATAAGGCCCGAGATGCAATCATTATCTATACGATGTAACCTGATCCAACGCTTCCCTTGCGTCCCGTTCTAATGTAAACGCCATATGCCCAAACGAAACAAGACAGATATTACTAACTCCGACTTACGACTCACGACTCACGCCCCCGGCATCCCCTTACGAATGTTATCGTACCGACTGCCGGGATATGACAGCAGGTTCTGCGAGCGGTCCAGCTGGCCGACGCCCCTCGCAACGGTACCAACAAGACTGGCGTCGCCCTTCCTGTCGCCCGAGGACTCCCAGAACACGGCGCCGCCCAGCTTCTGCCTGACCAGGTAGCTGGCCTTCTCCCTAGCGGACCGCACGTTGTCGTACGTGACCAGCTCCCGCGACCTCGAGTCGTAGCTGTACGACGCGAACGACTCGGCATCCCAGAACTCCTGGGCCCCCGGCTGCGGCAGCGCCTTGTAGTGCCAGACGCCCTCCTCGATGCTGCCCTTGCCCTGGCCGCGGTACGGCTTGCCCAGGCCGTCGGTGTTCATGAACGAGCGCCCGTACAGGGGCATGCCGAGGAGAATCTTGCGCGGGTCGATGCCCTGGGACAGGTAGTACGACAGCGCCGACTGCGTGTCCGCCGGCGTCGCCGCGGCGTTGGACCTGCTCTTGTACAGGTTCGCCTGGTGGCCGGCCTTGGTCTCCCAGGAGCCGGTGTAGTCGTACGCCATGAGGTGCCACCCGTCGACCAGGGGTGCCATGCGGCGCATGTCGAGGCGCTCGTAGTTGGAGCGGCCGGCGGGCACGGCGATGGTCAGGGCGAACCGGTAGCCGGGGGCATTGCGGGCGGCGTAGTCGTCGAGCGCACGGCGGCACTCCTGGAGCAGCTTGACGAAGTCGGAGGCCTCGTTGGCGTCCTTGGGGTACTCCCAGTCGACGTCGAGGCCATCAAAGCCCCAGTCGCCCATGAGGCGGACGGCGCTGGTGGCGAAGCGACGGCGGCCGGCGTCGGTGCGGGCGATGGGGGCGAACTTGGGGGACCAGGTCCAGCCTCCGATAGAGAGGAGGAGCTTGAGATGGCGGTTCTGCTTCTTCTGGATGAAGAGCTGCTTGATGCAGCCGTAGGCATTCGTTCCCGACTCAGACTGAGGGTCGGTTGGGTACTTCTTCCCGGTGTCTGCGAATGGGTCGGAGGAGATGCTGGACGGCGTCAGTATTGGAGTTCGATGTGAGAGGGGCCTGAAGGGGGCGACTTACACCTCGCCGTCTGACCTGATATCGGCAAAGGAGTAGAGAAGATGAGTGATCTGGCCGGCCTGGATGTCTTGCGGCTGGTGGTTGGCTCCGTAGATACCCCTGAGAGTGGTCAAGTCAGCGTCAACCCCTTTTCCGAGTCCCAACCAGCTCTCACTTACCAGTTCGTGAAGTAGACTGCGCTCCTGTAAGTCCCAGATGCAGGTGCCTCTGCAACAGACAAGCCCGCTTTCCCTTCGGATCCCGTCACGTTGGCCGACTGGTCCCCGCCGGACCCCTGGACAGGTGGTGTCCCTGACTGGGAGCCAGCAGTGCTCGTGGGCGATGCCCGAGCCCCATCGTTGAGGGATGTGAAGACCGTGACGGTCGTCGTCGACTCGACAGTGCAACGTATCTGACTCTGTGCGTTCACCGACGCCAACAGCAGCGCGGTGGCAAGGATATTGTGGCCCAGCATCTTTGCAGCGATGATCGGCAGTGAGAGAAATGTTGAAAATGGCAGAGTTCAGACCTCCAGGACAGAGATACCCGTGAGCAGTTGTCCTCGTCTTTATCCTTCGCCCGAGAGCAGTCGAACGTCTCCGGGCATGCTGGACGGCGAGGCTGGTGAGACAGGAATGGCATCCGGCCTGGAATGTGCCCGCCCGCCAACCCAGCCTGACTGACGGAGGCCAGGCTCGCCCGCGTCAAGTGGCCGCCAGGTCCGGATGGAGGTCCAGGCACGATCTGCGCGGCGGGCGTGGGGGAGGCGGGTGAAGAATGCATAGAGCACGATGGCTATTCTTGGCTGCCATGGCATGCTCTCCGTTCCTCTCTAAGATGTATCTACGCCCAGGCTGTCTCCATGCTGAGGCGTTTCCGCTCCCGGGACCGGTCCGGAAATATCACGACGGGTCGTTAAGACTGACAGCCGTCATGGCGGAGTTATTGGGCTTGCTGCTCCCAACCGGATGGGAGTGCCACGTTCTGTCAGTGGAGGGTCAGCAGCCACGAGGCGGGTTACCCCTGAGATCTGTCAGGCCAGGGGGGTCTAGATCCCACCACCCGCCCAACGCTCGACTAACAAGAATCCAGCCCCTTGCTTGTGATTTCGCCATAGGTGGGGTGAAGTACGCAGGCTGGCAGTTCAGCCAGCCCCGTGAAGCCTTCGTGATACTGAATGGTGGCGAAGTAGTAGGGAAACGAGGGGGCAAGACGGAGGAGAGGGAGGGAGGCAGAACTTGTGGCTCTGGACCCGGAGATCCCACCTTCTGGAATGTGAGTTCCATGGCAGGGCTCACGGATAGGGGGCCGGTCGATGTCTCACCCGACCGCTCAGCCGGAACCGCCCTGGTGAGGAATGCAACGGTCCAGCCATCGGTTCTGGAAAGCTCTGAGCGGCAATGTGCAGTCGACTAGTATTGCAATAGAGTACGCCCCATACCATGATCAAGGCCCAAGAAGAACGAGTACAGTAGTAATAGTAGTATGATGAATACCTCCTCGGCGACGAATGCCTCCATTCGCAACCCAAACGCCATGCTCCCTGATCGTGCAGTCCAAGACACCACGCTCCTCTCATCCCTTAGCCAGGGGCATTACCCCTCCATAACATCCCCTCAAACCCTTCAATAGCCCGTCTTCTCATTCTCGACCGGCAGCCAGCTGTCCTCCCTCGCATACGGGCCCCCTTTTCTCGGCTCAAACAGCATCAACGCCATCGGCAACGCCGCGACGCAGAGCATGAACGCCTTCCCACCCAATGCCATCTCGTACCCAGCAAGGCCCTGGGTGACCATCCCCAGGAACAGCCCCTCGACGCCGATCACAGCGGCGCCGACAGCACCGACGGCTGCCCTGAGCCTCCAGTCCCTCGGTATCTCGTGCCGCGAAACCACAAAGCGCGCGCACGCCGCCGAAGCGGCCAGCTGTGCGGCGGGGACAGCAACCGACAGCGCGGAGGGTTGTATCGTGCCCGGGGGAAGAAGCACATGGTACTGCATGGCCCATGTGAGGAGGTATGTCGTCGCGGCGGAGGATGCGCCGGCCAGCACGGCGTAGATGAACCCCAGCCGGACGACGAAGTATGCCAGGGCGATGTCCCAAAGCATTTCGAAGACGGAGGAGACGGTGTCGTAGACTATGAGCGCGCTCATTGTGTGTGTAGGTCTCGATGGTTGGTTCCGATTGATGTGCAAGAAGGTAGGTAAGTAGGTAGGTCGGTCAGTAGGTAGTAGGTATGGACTTGTTGGTGGGGAGCTCCGAGAGAAGAAAGCTTCCCCTAAAACCCAATGCCGGCCTTTTTGTAGAAATCCCCAACATTGTTTGTCGGCCGAGCCTAGTGGTCATGTGGTCGCGCCGTCGTCCAAGTTGGCTTCGGGGTGGCGTTGCGTGTAAGTGGCCTGACGCGCGTGGAGTGACGACGACAACGTGGTTGACAGGCCGCCCACCACGCCTAATAAATCACACTTATTCAGGAACCCGGCTGACTCTCAGGCCCGGCCCTCTCGCATGGCTGGGCTGGCTGGGGAATGAATGGGTGCTGTATATTCGGGCAGGGGGGTATCGTGTCCTATAACCTTCAGTGCTCCAACACTTCAAGGCGGCGGCGTCGTCTATGTCTCGTGTGTAGTGGAAGGGGGAAATGCGCTCTACTTCTAAATGTTGGTCTTCTCCAGCTTCTTCGCAAGCTCCTCCACCTCCTTGTCCTTGAGCTGCACCGTGGGCTCCTCCTGGGCCTCCTCGGCCTCCTTGATGAGGATCTCGGCCCTCTTCTCGGGCTTGAGCTCCTCTTCCTCCTCCTCCTCTTCTTCCTCCGCCTCAGACTCCTCCTCGAGGTCGCTGAGGCTGTCGAGGCCCCAGTCGTCCTCGATGACAACGTCGCCCGCCTGCTTCTCTTTGCGCTCCTCGAGGATCTCGCGCAGAGCCAGGATGGACGGGTCCTCCTCTTCGAACTTGTTTCCGTTCAGCTCAATCTTCTTCAGGGCCAGGAGAGCGCCCTGCACGGGGTCCACGAAGTTCTTGAGCGACTTGGCGGTAATGTCGTTGTACTGCAGTCGGAGCGTCTCTAGCGTCTTGTTCTCGCCCTTGGCAAGGGCCGTCGCTAGGAGGGCGGCGCCCTTTGCGCCAAGGTAAGAGTCGCTGACGCCCAGCTCCTTGATCGCCACCCACGTCGGCACGACCTTGGCGAGCTCGCGGGCTCCAGTGATTGTGAAAGTGTTGTCCTGCAGGTCCAGGACGGAGAGGTCCTTGGCATGGGCAAGACCCGCGCTGATAAGGTGGGAGATACCCTCCTGGCGGATGCCGTTCTGGACCATCTTGACCGTCCTGATCTTGTTGTGCAGGCTGTACGCCTTGGCCCAGGCCTGCATGCTGCCGTTCTCGAGGCGGTTGCGGCCGCAGATGACCGTCTCGAGGTCCGGGACCTCGCTGCCCTCCTTCCTGGCGGCCTCCTTCTTTCCGTGGAGCTCGGAGAGCGCATCCGCGACGAGGATGCCGGCGTGGGGCCCGAGGCCGTTGTTGTTGAGGTAGAGGTGCTGGAGGGGCACGTGGGAGCTGAGGAAGGCAACCACGGGAGCAGCTGTGTTGATGCCAAAGGCATTGTCGTTCAGGTTGACAGTTCGGAGGTTGGGAAGGTTGGTGATTGAGGTGAGGAGGGAGGAGAGGCCTTCGGGGATCTCGCTCAGGAGACGGCCGGTGAACATGTCGGACAGATCGGCGGACTGGAGGACGCAGCAAGTCAACGGGGGACTTCACTCGTGCACACCTGCGCGGCATGGCGACAAGACGAAAAGAATGCATGGTGCGGGCATACCTGAAGGTTCTTCTTCGTGGAGAGGACCTCTCCCAGAAGCTTGCACGCCTCAACACCAAAGGTGTTGCCCAGCATCTTGACCTCCTCGACATCGGTAGAGCGCAGGTCGGCGATGTGAGCCTCGAGGTCGGCGGCCGAGTCGAACTTGAGGCCCTTTCCCTCGAGGGAAAACAGCTTAAGAGGAGCCATAATGCAAACAGATATTAGAGAAGCCTTGGGAAGATGTAAGTCTCTGGCAGGGCCGAGTGAGCAAGACGGAGGAGGAGTGGGAAGCGGTGAATTATGACGAGGGAGAAGTGATGGGCGCTCGAGTGTTTAGGCGGGGGAGGGGCAAAACAATAGATTTTCCTGGCAGGGGTCAATGGAGGTCCCTGGGAACGTGCCTACCTAACCGTTCAGCGCTGACTGCCACTGGCCTGGTACCTGGACCGGTCGCCGGGTGTCGCCAGCTGCTAACCTCCAATAGCTCGGTCTCCAGCTGTCATCCTTAATATCCTGCGGGCCGCGTCGCGATGCTTTGTCGCAAACATTTAGGAGCATCAACCAGACCCGCGGACTGATCATCTAAGCGTCCAATCATTCCAATCTAGGGCGCCCACCTATCCACGAACGCCGCACTGCATCTTCAACCGCAACAACACCGCGGGAAATCATCGAATCGCCCGCTACTGCGAGGCCAGCGGATCAGGCCCTGCGATAGGCATCCCTCCCAATACCGACAGACCGCATCATTCCAAACTCCATCCAAAGAAAGTACCGCCGTTCAACATGTCGGCATCACCTTTATCCTCCGTCAACGGAGAGACAAGCGACGTCTCAGACCATGAAGCCACCGAGACGTTCACGTACCGCCCGGCCAAGCGACAGAAGCTCGGCGAGGATTCCGCAACCTCGTCCGTCGTCGCCGCCCCGGAGCCCGAGGCAGAAGCAGAAACGCACGCAGGCCCGGAGCCTGACCTCCTCGACGGCATGTCCGACGTCTCGGAAGACACCGAGGGGGACATCCCTAGTTCGCCGATCAGCGCTCGGTTCGACGAGGACGATTTCCAGGAACAAGTCACTTCCTGCCAGTGGGACGGTTGCAGCGAGCCAGAGTTTGATAACATGGACGCACTGGTCAAGCACATCCACGACGACCACATCGACACGCGACAGAAGAAGTATACCTGCGAGTGGAACGGCTGCAACCGCAAGAGCATGGCTCACGCCAGCGGCTACGCGCTCAAGGCCCACATGCGGAGCCACACGAGAGAGAAGCCCTTCTACTGCTACCTCCCTGGTAAGCGCCACGAGATCTAGGTTCTCTCTTGACCAAAGTACTGACTGCGTCACAGAATGCGACAGGGCATTCACCCGCTCTGACGCCCTAGCTAAGCACATGCGAACCGTCCACGAGACGGAAGCCCTCCGACCCTCCGACCCTGTACCTAAGTCTATGCAACAGGCAGGGCCCGCAGCCAAGGGCAAGCTTAAGATCATCATCAAGACACCACAGTCTCATGCCGCGGGCCAGGACGACTCGATCAACGGCACCGAGGACGACGGCGAGCTCTCGGCGGACCTGTTCACGCCCCTGACCGAAGAGCAGGGCTTTACGCGCGAGGAGCTCGACATGCCCCTCGAGCGGCTGTACAAGCTCTGCCACTTCCAGGTCAAGTGGGCAAAGGACGAGTCGAAGAAGCTGCACGACGAAATCAAGTTCTGGGAGTCAGAGTACAAGAAGCAGTGGCTGGAGAAGGAGGTCCTTATCTCCCAGGTCATCAAGAGCGAGTCGGACTGGCATGACCGGCGCCAGGCCGTCCTGTCTGGCGCGGCAGATGTGCGTCTGGCTAGTGCGATTGAGTCCCAGGAGGGGACTGCGGACGTGGTCAACGACGTGGTCAACGACGTGGTCAACGACGCGGAAGATGAGACCGTGGTTGATGATGCTGCGCCGGTGAAGGATGCCGCCGTGGAGGTTTCTTGAGATGAGAAAAGCACCCAGGCCGGCAGGCGTCCTGACACTGATTATCCTTACCAGCGTACAAGGAGCCGCCTGGCAGCGAACCGAGAGATTGAAGGGACGGCGCAATAGGTTTGGTTTGGAGTTTGGGGAGCGAGCCGACACAATAACAGTGTCAACCGCATCATACTAAGGATACAATCCTTTACCCAGAGACAATATAGTGTACAACATGCTACGAAGAGATACGATATTCATCACAAACGCAACAGTTATTCGACCCACTGTCCAACTTTTTACACCTCTAACGCCAGCGGCCCAAGGCGAGACCAGGTCTCGGCCATTCTTGATATCCTGCCCCTACTGCCCCTTCTTCTTCGCCCGGTACGATTCGGAGTTTTTAAACGGCCACCCGCTCGTGTCCTTGTCATACCCCGTTTTCTTGCTCTTCCGCCCCTTGTCTCCCGCGAACATCACGCACCACAGCCCCATGCACGCCAGCACCGCGGAGGCCAGCGCGCCGAGCGCAAAGGCCGTCTGCGTCTGGCGCGACCACACGAAGCGGGTGTAGCAGTAGGCCCCAGCCGAGGCGTGGTGCAGTGCCGAGAGGAAGATGGCGGCATCGGCGAATGGGGAGGGCTTTCCTTCCGTGGCTCCTCCGTCCTCAGAGCCAATGGGCAGAGCGCCGGAGAGGACGACGGTCGTGAGGGCGTAGAAGAGGAGGGCGAGGCCGAGGGAGCGTGCGAAGTATATCTCGAGGGCTGTCGGCGGGGAGAGCTCGTCGCGAAGGAGGGAGGTGATGAAGCCCGGCCAGATGATCAGCGGGAGAGCCTGGAGGGTGAGCCAGCCGAGGTTCGTGAATGCGTAGGTCGATATGGCCTGTGTGTTGTTAGTTAGCTGGTATGTGTAAGAGATATAGTACCTTGGATATGACTTGCGTCCATGGTTTTTGATTGTCTAGATGATCCTGTCTCCTCCTGTCGAGAGCTTCGAGGTCCAATGCTGCACGAGAGCTGATCAGCTCAGCTCACGTTCACGGCGACGTCATTGGGCTCCGTGTGGACCCGCATATATTTTGGACCCCCTCCGAGTTGCACCCCATCCGCACCACCTTCCATTCCTTTCCGGCGGGCCCAGGCGCCCTCTGCACCTTCGCCGCTTCGGATGTCACCCCCACTTCAGCCGCCACTTGCCGATGTCGCAGGGTCCTGACGGTGCCTTCCGCCGCCCAAATGCCAGTGGTGGGGGATCGATTTCCAATCACCTTGACATACACCCCAAATTATTTCACATTTCCGAGGCCGACACTGGGACATCCAAAGGTGTTCTACTATTCCATTAACCGCGAGGCGAAAACCGGGAGGGATATCTTTTACTTCAGTCCACGGACAGTCCCTCCTTTACCACTCCCCAGTCGACAGATCCTGCTGCGGAAGTTCAGACTTGTCACGGCAGAAAAAACGCCGTCTTCAACGCCTCGCGAGACCCCCGGGCACTCGGCCGAGCAACCGAAGAAGTCGCCGCCATGAGCGCAATTCTCTCCACAGACGACCTCAACGACTTCATCAGTCCTGGCGTCGCCTGCATTAAACCCGTCGAAACCCTCCCCGCCATCCCGACGCCCCAAGACTCCTCCCTCGAACACGAAGTCGTCCTCGACGGCCAACCAGGATCCGCGGCCGCAGCCAAGGCCAATGAGCCCGCCCAAATATCCCTGACCGACTGCCTTGCCTGCTCAGGCTGCGTCACGTCCGCCGAAGCCGTCCTTGTGAGCTTGCAGAGCCACACCGAAGTCCTCAATAGCCTCGATTTTGGGCCGTCACTCCGCATCGTCGGCCCCGACGAGAAGGGCCAGTTCCGAGTTGACGGACTGGAGGATGAATCCCGCAAGCTATTCGTGGCAAGCGTCTCGCCCCAGACAAGGGCGAGTCTCGCCGCTGCTACCGGCCATAAGACAAGCGAGAAAGAGGCGGGCTACATGCTGGACAGGCTGTTGAGTGGGCCGGATGGCCTTGCCGGCGGAGGCAAGTTCAACAACGGCTTCACGTGGGTGTTGGATACCAACATTGCTCGCGAAGCATGCTTGGTTCTCGGCGCCGACGAGGTCCTCGGGACTGACGATGCGCCCCCTTCTTCCGATCCCAAGCCGACCTTGACCTCGAACTGCCCCGGTTGGGTGTGCTACGCAGAGAAGACACATCCTCATGTGCTCCCTCATCTGTCCAAGACAAAATCCCCACAAGCGTTGATGGGAACGCTCCTCAAGACGACATTGAGCCGAACGCTGGGCATTCCGCCAAGTCGGATATGGCACCTGGCTGTCATGCCGTGCTTTGATAAGAAGCTCGAGGCCAGTCGGGAAGAGTTGACTGACTCTGTCTGGGGCGGAGACGGAAAGCCGGGCCGGGGTGTTCGGGATGTCGACTGTGTGATCACCAGCAAGGAGATCTTGATGTTGGCAGAGTCGAGGGGCTTCAACTTCTTCGATTTGCCCCGCAGCAGGCCTTCTCAGCCCCGCCAGCAGTACCCCGACGCCAAGCTCGATCGATTTCTCTTCCCGCCTCGCGTGGCTGGCAGATCGCAGCCCGTCGCTGGCTCCTCCGGCGGCAATCTGTACTTTGTCCTGCAAAGCGTCGTCGCAAAGAACCCGGGATCATCGATCCAAGTCATTCGCGGCCGCAACACCGACGTCACCGAGTATCTTGTCAACTCGGCGGCAGGCGAGCCGATATTCAAGGCTGCGCGATATTACGGGTTCAGGAACATTCAGAACCTTGTCCGCAGGCTCAAGCCGGCGCGTCCATCCCGCATGCCTGGCGGCAAGCCGTTCGGCAGTGCCAGGAGGCCGACAGGAAAGCCCACCGGTCTGGAGCACGCTTTCGTCGAGGTGATGGCATGCCCCGGCGGTTGCACCAACGGCGGAGGCCAAATCAAGGTCGATGATCCCATCATTATGGAACGTAAGGGCTGGACAGGGAAGCCCGGGCCGCAGGAGCAGAAGCAGTGGCTGCAGGAAGTTGATGAGGCATACTTCTCAGCGGAGGACACGGAGGGCGAGAACGGCGCTTTGGGGGCCGACGAGCCCCGGGATGACGTTGTTGATGGTATTTCCCCTTCGTACATTAGAGATACCCTGGCGCATTGGTCGCGCCTCACGGGCGTAGCCCTCGATAGACTGGCACTCACGACGTATCGTGAAGTCATCAGCGACGTTGGCAAGGACAAGACCACCGACACGGAGCGGGTGGTGCAGCTTGCTGGCAAGGTTGGCGGCGGTTGGTAGATAGACACATAGGCTGCTGGAAGTTGCAGCGTGGAAATATTAGTCCCTGCCTTGACCATCGCGTCTGGCGAAGCCAAATCCTCCTCGCCCGCTGCCGTCTGGGCCTCGTGGTGCGCGAATAGCCGGCAGCGCCTGGTCCTGCTCCTTAGGCGAGGCTCTACCGGAGCCAGGCATGCTGTCTCCCCCTCGCCTGCCGGGCCTAGCAGCGGCATTTGGGTCGAACAGCTCCCTCGCCTCCAGCCCGCTTCCGGGCCTTTTAACGTCGCCAGAAAACTGCTGATGCTGTTGTTGCTGCGGCGACGGCGGCGCCTGCTGGTTCTGATATAACTGCTGCTGCTGCTGCTGTCGGCTACCGCCGCCTCGCTGCCCTCCTCGGCCTCTGCCTCGGCCCCTGCCTCTCTGGTTCTGGTAGGCACCGCCTCGCGAGTCTGATCTCGGGGGCGTCACTGTGCCGGGGCTCGAGGCGCCAGATGAAGGGTTCGACTCGCCAAAGATCTTGGCTCGGGCCTCGTCGTATCTCCTCTGCTTCTCCTCGCGCTCGCGCTGCTGTTTCGCCCGGATTTCTTCGGGGGAGAGCTGCGCGGCCTTATTCTTCTGTCCGTCTTCGTCGTCGTCATCGTCACCAATCGAGAGCTGGGACATGGCCCCAGTCACGGGGTCACGGCGGGCGAGGACTGGGCCGGTGGGCTTGCGGCTGAGGACCTTTACCTGGGGTTTGAAGGCCGAGGCTAGAGGTACGCTGGTGGTCGCTTCGACGAAATGGTTTGTTTCCTGGCTGCGGCGTAATTTCAGCATCGCGGACAGACGGGGACGCAACACCTGGTCGACGGGCAGACAGGAATTGGTGCAAAGTCGGCTACTCACGCCTCTTCCCACAGCTTGCGATTCATCTCAGCATGCTGGGCCAGCCGCTGCCTCTGGGTCAAGGGCTTGGCGGGTACCGGTTCTGGGTCGGGGAGGCGGTCCTGCCTGTCGGCCTGGGCCTCCCAGTCGTCATCATCCCAGGCATCGGGGACGGGGCCTTTCTTCCCCATATTGAGAGATCAATGCTGGTCGTCGATGCGAGAGTTGCAGCCGGGTGCCAGTAGGAGCCTGCAGGGCGGCGTGAACATTCGAGAGATTACGCGAGCATAATTTGATGAAGCGGAACCAGATACCGACGATGCGGAGGGTATGAATCGAAGCACGGAGATCGAGGTGTGATGGGGAAAAGTTGACGTGAGGTTGAAATGCAGCTCTGGACTGAAGTTGTCTTCTGGCACCCCACTTCTGAGGGCTCAAGGCACTTCAGAGGTACAATAATCTAGCATGGATTCAGGTTCGCAAGGATGTATCTTGCAAGTCTCTCTGTTGGACCGGCCGGCAAAAATGGTGGTGGGTCTCAGGGTGCTGTGGGGTAAAAGTGAATGGAATCGCTGAGCTACGGCGCCCTGGAGATGCTCGACGATTGAACTTGAACCTCGAGATCACTCGCCGCTCTTCTCCTGCACTTACGCATTATGTGGTGCGTTTCCCCAGACTCTGAGCGCCTTTTCCCGGCACTTCACAGCATCTCTGGTTCGATTGGCCGCGGCATCACCTTTCCTTGCCCAATGGCAGAATACAGAGCGGACGCTCGGTCCTCGCTGTCAAGTCAGTTGCCAAGCTGGTTGAGCTGTCCCGCGGAGAGGCTGCCTCCTGGAACCGAGAGTGCTCACGCTAGACGTGAGCTGTTTATCGAATCCTCGGAGACAGCATCCGCGGCAGCATTGGAAGGAGAGATGGTGCACTATAAAGGTTTTAGGAAGCGAATTGGCGTGGCCTTGACTGGGGACTCGGCTTCGAGAGCCTAATTGCCCATCAACTTGACACAGGCGCACTTAGTACGGCATCTTCTCAGCGGCACCGGATATCACACGTGCCGACCCATATTGCGGGCGTCGTTTGGAATCTTATTTCCAATTAGCAATTGGGAAAGGTTCGGGTCACAGCAGTAAGTACCTATGTCATCCTCGGCTCGACCCGGTCGACCGGTGAGCTTTTTAAGTCCGCGTAGAACGCGGATTTGCAACAGGTATGCGCCACCTCAAGGAGTTCTCACGTTCTCTCTTCGGCCCCTCTCTCGTCAGCTGTGCGACCGACCTCGATGCACAGCGCTCGTATGCGCATTCATGTAAGTATGCAAGTTGCCTCGTACCGCTTCCTTGCACCATCTCCGCCGGGCGGCTCCGGTGGATGCCATAGGCTGGCAGCATGGCCAATGCAGATGCGCCATCCTGTCTGTCAAGCGAGTCGAGGGGGCCCAGACCAGAGATCTGGAAACAAGAGGCCAGACATACGGCGTCGATGCAGGCACGACGCCCCAGGCTCGCTTCGCGCAGGGCAGCCTGGAGGCGCCGCCCAATGAAGGCGTCATGGCCGCTGCCGCGTCGTTGGGAACTGGGAAAAGGCCGAGGTCCCTGCGCGCCGCATGACCTGTCCAGCGAGCCGAGTGGCCATCAAGGCTGTGCCGGGGTGCCCATTGACATGAGCTACCTGACATGTCGCACGCGATGCCTCGCAGGTCGCAAGCGCTGGTCCCATCCGAGACAATCTAGACTCCAATAGATCGCTGCCTCTTCCTGTTCGTCAAGTCAAGCTCGGTCACCAAGGGGACAGATAGCGCAATGGAGGCAGGACGGGCGAGGGGCTGAGCCAGGCGGGCGAATATATTGGACGCGGAGGTGCCTCCCAATCTCGTTTCTGACGCGAGCGATCAACTGTTACGGGAGGGGCTGAAGAGATGACGGGGGATGGATGGATGCAAGGCGGCGGTGATGCAGATGGATGTTCTATATAAAATGCATTGGCATTCATGATTGATCATCCCGCATTCGGATCCTGTCATGTCGCGTAGGTACCCAGTCCCTGACTCAGCTGCTGTAAGCCCGCCCCCAAGGAGTTGAGCTTGACAGTGAGATCTGTTGATGCGTTGAAACCCCAACCTGCCGACGGCCAGCAGAACTGCAAACAGTGGTGGTGTCTGAGGCGCTGAGTCCTCGGGGCCAGGCGTCCAGCGGGCCGCAGCAGAGAACCTGCACCCAAGCCTTCTTACCAAGGGTCGGTTCCAGAACCCCAGGCCATCCACAATCGCCCCCTCCGTTCCGAGTCACATACAGATATTGCTTCATTGGCGTTGAACAGCCTCTCAAGTCCAGGCCAGATCCAATGTGCTCCACCGAGCCCATGCGTACCTACTGCCCGGACTACTACCTACAGCGGCTGCATTCCATGTCAGTGCGATCAGGGACTCGGTTCCCTACTGGACAGGCGAGCACCCGCTAGAATCGCTGGATCACTGGCCCGCATTACCCCTCCTTCCCAACGAGTCATCCAACCCCACCATAAAGACCCCCCTCACCTCGTCCCGCCTCCTCCCGGCCTCACTCGCCTGCAAGTGAAGCAAGCCTTGGGAAAGACCCCTCCCTCAGTTCCACAACCCCCAAACAGCCTCCAACAACTTTCCTCCCACCTGCACTCACTCATCACTCACTGCCAGTGACAACCATCCCACCGCACCAGCACCATTTAACCTTCGATTGCCCGAGTGCGAGCTTGTGCGAGTGAACTCAGCCATCGCCGAACCACCTGCTGCTGGTCTGGGTACGGGGTTCTTTTTCTTCTACTAGCAAAAATTCCCTCCTCATCATCGGTTCCTCATCTCGGCCGCCGCCCAGCAAGCAGGCAGCTCTCCGTCCGTCCTCTTTCTGCCTCATCATCCTGCAACCCCCCGCAGGCTCTCTCTCGGAACGACAACCCGAGACCAACATTACATCCCGCGCAGCCACGTACGGCATCCCGTCCGTTTTGTCCGCCCCAGAATACCGGCTGGCCTTTGTTTGCCGGGGCCGCAAGCCTCCATTAAGCAACCCGCCCTCGCACCAAACCGCAGACTTCCGTGGACCACCGTCCATCCATCCATATAGCCAGCCCGGCGTCCCAAGGCAAGCCAGGCAGGCAGGCATCACAGAGAGAAGCGATGGCGAACCCCAACGACGCGGCCGGCAACAACACCAACGGCGGTGCTGCCAACCCGCACCACGGCGGCTCCTCCAACGCAGGCGGCTTCGACCTCTTGAAGAGGGCGACCCAGGCCATGATGATGTCAAGCTCCAGCTCCAGGTATGCAACACATCTCCTCCGTCTCCATTCGCACGCATGGCAGGCCAGGGCAGGCATGCACATCCATCCCCCCAGCAGATCTTCCCCGTCAGAGAGCTATGATCGAGTCCATCGTCCGTCCTCCTTGCGGAGCCTCTACCCCCGCTGTTTCTGGGAGGTCGCGGCCAGTGCCGACGACTGTTCCCTGTTTGCTACAGCTGCCCGGCCAGCCAGCAAGCAAGCACTGTTGTTCCCCTCCATGTATTATGGCTCTCAGTCATCATCAGGCGACCCCGGGCGCTCGGTAAGCTGGGCCAAGCTGGATGAATCCAGGATCGATCCCCTGATAAGCTTCTCCCACCATCACCCCATGCCTACGAGTGTAGGGAGGTAGTGTATGCTACCCAAACGCGTGGCAACAGAGCACGACTCGCTCCGAATACATCGTGCCGCCGCCTCAGCGGGCAATTCGTGGAGCAGGGTTCCTCTATCCGGCCTAGTCCCATCGACACGGGCTGGGTGAGGTTCCCCCCCTCCCCTCTCGCGAACCCTGCCGCCAGGTCTGAGACGTGTTCCAGCTGCGGGATGGCCGATGCTGCATCATCATACAGCACTGCGCGGCCGGCGGGCGGGCGAGTTGGGGTGTGCTCAGCAAGCAGCTCGAGAGACAGCCCGGGATGAGCCCGTTCGCACATGTCAATTTCCCAACGAACGAACACCACCCCCCCTGCCGCCGTTGACATTGGAACCTCTCGTGGTAGTCCACCAGCAATTGCCTTTGGAGCGCGCCGGTTTCCGGACACCGATGACCGTCCTCTGTCTGGCGGCTCGTCTGGCACAGGTTGAGGCCTGACTCGCCCAAGATGCCTAGCTACCTAGTTCGTCATCCACCGGGCTCGTTTTGCCAGCTTCCACTTCAAGCTTGAGGGGCTCTGCTCGACCCCTCATAGCGGAGCCGTTCATCCTGCCTATCCCATGCGCCGGCGGCAGTGGGATGAGCTTTTTGCCCCGCCATTCACCCATGCCCCCCTCTCTCCCCTTCGATCCTTGGGAGACACCCCTGGTGGTGCTGATGCTGCTGCCACTGCTTGCTGTGCCCTGCAGATGGCATGTCGGGTCGGCCTCACTAGGGTGTCTTCGGGACGAAAAATATCTCTCTGGCCACCTACCATGACAGCTGCTCCCTTTCCCGGATATGCCTGACCTGAACTCGGCCTGGCCATTCGCCTGCCCCTTTTGCCTGCTTGCCTGCCTTTTCCTCTCTCCCCTCTCCCGGTCTCTATCAAGAAGAGCGCGGTTAGGCCGTCGGCGAAAATTTTCGCCCGCCCTATTCTCGTCATAGACACACCACACGCAACACGCTGCCGCTGCTTGCTGCTGGCGCACCACACGCCACCTCACACCCTGAAGCTATTACTAGTACTCCGCTGTTGCCATCGCGGACCCGTCATGCTTGGCGCGCCGGGCACGAGCTAGCCCTTCCACTTTTTTCTCGCCTCCGCTTTTCGCTTGCTTGCTTGACCACTTCCTGGCAGTTCCAGGTTATTCTGTGTCATTTATCATCCTGAAGCCTGCCTGCTACTTGCTGCCTTTGTCGAGTCTTATATACGTTCAACATGGGGGGCATTCAGATTAACCAGACTCCCAGGCCCGCCACGGGCGACGACGATGGCACGGATCAGATCGGCTTTGATACGCCCCGCTCGGGTGTGGCGACGCCGCAGCCCGACCTCCACGATAAACGGCTTCCCGGCATTATGAGCTACTTTGGTCAGGTTCGTAAGACTTCTACTCAGAGCTCTCCTCCCAGTGCTTCTTCAGCCTCGTCGCCCACGGCAGCAAATGCAGAGGACAAGGCCGCGGTTACACCCCCTGCTTCTGGTTCCGATCTCTCCAACGCCGTGTCCCTTGCGCCTGCTTCTGCCACAATGTCACACCCTCCTCAGAGTGGGGAGATCCCTCCTGTTGCGGCTGCACAAGCTTTGCCTTCAAGCAGCATGCATCCGTACCCAACACCACCTGATTCAAGACCTTCGTCCAAAGAACGGGCAGCGGGCAGCAACTCGGCGTCGACGGGAGGCCCTCTTGCAAGCCAACCTCTTCTCCGCCAGAAGAGCACTTCAGATGCGCGGTCACTCCCCTTCACAAACACCATGTCCTCTCTTTCGAGCACCGTCACAGCCTCGGTTGCCGTTCATGCGCCGCATCTGTCCAACCCCAGCGCGTCTTCTCAGCCCGCCAGCCCGTTGTCCCCTGCCCAGCCAGCTGCTGGTTGGGAGCCTGATATTTCCAGTCTCAAACTCTCTTCACCGCTTGATGAGCTGAGAAAGCTAACACGAGTGTCGGATGTAAAGAGCGGTCCCCCTACTCCTACCAGGGCCCTGTCTACGGCACAGCCCTCTCAATCGGATGACAGACTCGGATCCAAGCGCAGCAGCAATGAGACGGGCCCATCCAGCGGCACACAAACCCCGCGTGCCTCGGGTGTCGCCCAGGTGCCGGCCGCCAAGGGCAAGCTCACCATCAAGATTGTCGAGGCCAGGGGACTGCGGAAGGCTAGGGATCCTTACGTTGTCGCCGTCTTCCAGCGGAGCGAGCTGATCTCGGGAGGCCCACGCTCCGTCCAGGATGAAGATGACGAGCACATGGCTGTGCCTGGCATGGGCGGAGTGGCGATTCAACGCCAGGGAAGCGACTCTGGTCGCCCTGCTGTTTCCATTCCCATGAGAAGCCGGCAAAGCAGCAGCACCAGCGTTACCGACCACAACGCCTTCAGGAACCGCACGATGCGGTCCTTCACAAGCCCGGCATGGGATGCCGAGGCCGTCTTGTAAGCTGACCCGCCGCGATTCTGTGGCTCGATGGATATGCTGACTCATTTCCAGCGACGTTGTTGATTCAGACATGCTGGTTAACCTCTCTGTCTATAATCACGGAACCAACGGAGAAGAGTTTCTCGGCCATGTCGACATCCAGGCATCAATGGATGCCCCGGTCCGTGGGTGGTTCGCTATTTCCGGCCATATTGATACCACGGATGCCCCGACGGGTGAAATCTACGTCGAAGCCGAGTATCAGCGTGTCGAGCGCAAGCACTTCGGCCCAGAAGACTTCCAAATTCTGAAACTGATCGGCAAGGGTACATTCGGTCAGGTATACCAAGTCCGGAAGAAGGATACCGGGCGAATTTACGCCATGAAGGTCCTGTCGAAGAAGGTCATTGTCCAGAAGAAGGAAGTTGCTCACACTGTTGGTGAGCGAAACATCCTCGTCCGGACTGCGACCACGGACTCGCCGTTTATTGTCGGCCTCAAGTTCTCCTTCCAGACACCGTCTGATCTCTACCTGGTCACGGACTACATGTCTGGCGGAGAGCTCTTCTGGCACCTGCAAAAGGAGGGACGGTTTGACGAGAAGCGAGCAAAGTTCTACATTGCGGAGCTCATCCTGGCCATCGAGCATCTGCACCGGAACGACATTGTCTACCGCGACTTAAAGCCCGAGAACATCCTCCTCGATGCAAACGGCCATATCGCTCTTTGTGATTTTGGTTTGTCCAAGGCCAACTTGACCAAGAACGACACCACGAATACGTTCTGCGGCACAACAGAGTATCTTGCGCCCGAGGTCCTGCTCGATGAGTCAGGCTACACCAAGATGGTGGACTTCTGGTCCCTCGGCGTCCTGGTGTTCGAGATGTGTTGTGGCTGGAGCCCGTTCTATGCCGAGGACACCCAGCAAATGTACAAAAACATCGCCTTCGGCAAAGTGCGGTTTCCTAGGGATACGCTGTCACAGGAAGGACGCAATTTTGTCAAGGGCTTGCTGAACAGGAACCCGAAGCACAGACTGGGAGCATCTCTTGATGCCGAGGAACTCAAGAGGCACCCATTCTTTGACGATGTGGACTGGGAGGCACTTTCGAAGAAGCTCATCACGCCGCCATTCAAGCCCAAGTTGACATCGGCCACCGATGTCTCCTACTTTGACCCCGAATTTACCAACGCCCTCGACAACAGCGGTTCCCTCAACGAGAGGGCCGCGGCGTTGGCACGTGGCTTTGCCACTTCAACACCCCTCTCGCCGTCGGTCCAGGCCAACTTCCAGGGATTCACGTTCGTTGACGAAAGCGCCCTGGATGACCACATGAAGGACAGGCGAACATACGACGATGAAGAGATGAATGACCGACAGGATGACGACTGGGACGATCTCGGAGACGTTGCACCCCGGCGAAGCAACAGGATGAGCGGCATCGAGAGAACCAGCACCCGAGACAGCAAGGACGAGTCCCACGATGACCAGATGATCGGCAACTCTCACTTTGACATTTGAGGGCCATTCATTTCTTCTTCGTGGGTGCCGCCCCTCCTCCCCTTCTTCAACAGACACAGCTGCGCACGAAACCTCTGTACTTTCTCCAAAAACCTCAAAAAAGCAGGAGTTGATTGACTTGACAAGGTTGACACGAGAGACATTACGGATTCATTGCATACGGGCGGTTGACTTGGCACCCTGGCGGGGACAACAGGAACCTGGCGTTCAGGGGTGCGTACGAACGAACGATAGCGAAACGGGGGGGGGGGAAACCGGGCCAGCCTCTATCATAACGCAATAACGATTCCAACAGGGGTTGCCTCTGCCCTCCTCTCCCTTTCTTCGCCCTTGCCTTGGTGCCTTGAGCCATGCGAGTCTCGGTGGAGGCTTGCGGATGGCCTCGCAATTCGATGTGCTTGCCGCGGCCGGAGGGAGCTGGGGGCGGCGGTGCGCCAGCAGTCACTACGCAGGATCCAGACTTGATAATCAGAGAGGCGGGAGGGTAATTAGTAGTGAGAGAGTGGATGCATTGCATTGTAGTAGTTTGCTAGATGTGGAGGCCGCAGGCAGTCGTAATATCTAATCACCTTACATGACAAGGATGGGCTGTTCGAGCTGTGCTTGATGAGCTGACTTGTTTAGACATGATGGGTCCGTTGCAGCCACCATGTGTTGTCGTGATGGGTGTTTTCAAGCAGGAGACACAAACAAGCGCAGCCCATGTAGTCAAGGACAGGGTGATGAAGCGTGGCTGAGCTAAACGACGAATTGTATGATTTGTTTACTTTTCCATTTGCCGTTTCATGCAGTTTTCATGGAGACGGGGGAGCTATGGCCACATGAGTCACCAGGCTGGACTGTTGGGACGAAAGAAGCAAGAGATTGGAACCTGCAAGGCATCCGAAGCTGGCAAGTTGCTGCTGTTTGATGGCAACATCGGTTTCCACGAGGTCGGCTACCTGCGTGGATAGAAGGGGGTTTCGGGGTTCCGAGGGAAGATGGGGAAATAACGCCATGAAAGTACGATCCGGGTGTTCGTATCATACTCTGGAGATGACTTGTGACATTCGGGGAGCACGTAAAACACCGACCTTATTGCACGAGATTTCGCATTCCGAACCAGAGGTGGCCCGGGTAGGGTCAAGAGGGAAAAAAATGTACAACGGGATCACACCATCCCGACGGCCCTTTTCTCTTCCTCGCTCCGCTCCACGCCGCTTACATCTGCCTCCCTCTCTGGCCACTCCTGTATCCCAGATCCAGCTCCTCCATACGTGAAATGCATCATTACCAGCCCCTGTCTGTCCGAATGATGAGGAAACACGCCCGCCACCACGACGCCCTGCCGCGTCTATGCCTGTTGCTTTTGCTGCACTGGGTACCCTCCGATGACCGGGGGCGGATGGCCCGGGCTCCCGCAACGCTGCGTGTCGAAATCGATGCTCGCCGAACAGTGGAATTAAGCGTGTACCGTCATGTTGTGCTCGAGGGGGTGGTCGAAGTCGATGTCGCACCGCTGCGGCGGGAGGGGGKGCTCATGTGACAAGAGGGCAGCTTAGTGGGCGGCCGGGGCCTCCTCCTCCTCCTCGACGAGCCAGGAGGTCTGCTTGGGGGCGGCGGCGGCATCCACGGGGGCGGCGCCCTCGACCTCGACGGCCATGCTCTCGTACTCCTGCAGGGAGCTGGCGAGGTCGGCCTCCTCGGGGGAGGCGGGGGTCTTGGGGACGGAGAAGATCTGGACCTGGCCCTCGGCGTCGGACTCCTTGACGGGGGTGGGCTTGTAGGCCTTGAGCTCCTTGAGGTAGAGCTCCTGGACGAAGTCGGCTGGAGGGATGGGGTCAGCTGAGGTACGCGGGTGAGAGGTCACTGGGGTTGAGGATCGGGGGAATTGAAGGAGACGGAATAATATTCCCGGGCGGGATAGGACAGAGAGACAACAGTGGGCGGCGGTCGTGCGGTGAAGCAATTGGAGGCAGAGGGCGTGGTGGGATGACGTCCGCGATGGACGAGTGCGGAGGTGACGCCTCGCCAAGACCGAGCGGCACACCACATCGCCGCATCAACGGGCCACCAGCGAGAGGCCACCAGATCGTCCGCCCTTCCCAATTGCCGCCTCGTGCTTCGCGCGACCGTGCCTCTTCTCTTCCGCCTTGTCCGGGGCAATTGCCCGTCTCCAATGTGAAGGTGAAAATCGGGTGATCGGGGCCAGGGAACCCACCTCGTCGCGAAACCGTAGGAGCAATGAAGGTCCTCATCTGAACGGCATTTGCCCTGACAGCCACGCGGCTGACGGCCGAGACGGCGCGCTGCGACAGAGTGTCATGTTAGCCGACTCGTTCCCAGCTGTGGTGACGTGAAAACAACAGGCCGTCGTCCGGTTGTTGTCGGTCGCCTCCTCTTTCTCCTTCGTTCGACCTCGGTCGATTCCTTCCAACCGGGGCGTGTGTTTCCATCGAATCCGGGGGGGTAGGACGTACAGTAGCTCTGGACAGCTGGACGAGCATCTTGAAGAGGGGCGTGGCGTGCTCAATTGGGGGGACGCGGCGAGGGGAGATGCACGAGTGAATCGGGGATTCGGTCGTCGTTGAGAGGTTTACGATAAAAAGCTGGAGCACCGGGGCGGTCGGTTAATCGTTGCACGGAGGAGTGGATTGGCTGCCTTGGAATTCAGGTTTTTCGTTGGCCATCGGAGACCCTCGGGTTACGTAAGGCACCTCGGCCACCCACCGAGTTCACCTTACTCACCGAGGGAACCCCTGGAACGCAACATGTACCTGGGCCGCCAGTTTTGATTCTTTGCAACAGGAGGGCCTTGCGTGTATTTCTCTGTGTGCCATAGTACTAGGGTCTGGCCGTCCACTGCATTCCTTGCCCGCCGGCCTCGCCCCCATTGACACTCTATGACAACCCAGTCATGATCATCAGGCGTTTAACGGAAACTTCTACGGTCCCGCTCACCTCTAAGCTGACAACCAGTGTCCCTGGAAAATCACCGCCCCTGCTCGGCTCAATGAGGCGGTTCTCACGCATCAGTTCCTGGAGGACGCTCACATCCGTGAGCTTCGTCTTCCCCCCAAGATAGTGTCTGGCACACGCAACACGCTGTTCAAGGACCGCTTGATTGCACTGCACGTTTATCCCAAAGATGGGCACGTCAGTCCCGCGCACCAGGTCGAGGTGTTCCTGGAGAAAACCAACGTCTCCTTCGTTATCCTCGGCCAGGCATGCCGTCATGAGTATGACGTGGCCGCTCTGAGCGCGTTCCCTGAGCTTCGTGAAGATGGGTGCCCGTACCAAGCGGCGCAGCTCGTGGTGTTCATCGCTTCGGCTGGGGACGACTGCTGCTACCGGGTCAATGAGCAGGTGGTTGTCCAGGAGGCAGGTCGTATCGGTGGGCAGCAGATTTTTGATATGTTCGAGAATGGTGAGTTTTCCTGCGCCTGGAAAGCCGTTGAGGACGACTATCCTGCCGCCGGGGGACTGTGGTGACTTGAGGTTGGGTTCCCTGATGCGTGTCATTGTCGATCACGGGACTGGTGCTCTACTGCGGAATCGACATGCCAGTCTCTTCTCACGTCATCTGCGTGCATAGAAATCGAGTTCGTGCGTCTATAAGATCGACGGATGGGAGATGTTAAAGGTAAATTGGACAGCCACTCATTGCCTCCTACTTTATTCTAAGGAGGCGAGTTCTGCTGTGACTCAGAGAGCCCGCTGGATCAATAATAAGGTAAATAGGTACGTCAAGAGTTCTTCAGAAGAAACTCTAAATTTACTATGTTCGATTGTAGGAGAACTTGTCTCGGATCATGCTGATGATAGGGAGCATCTCTCTCGTACAAATAAGGGGGGAGGATAGCGGAGTTTAGCAGGCGGGCCGTTACCCGTTTCTGTTGGACACTGCGGAAAACCAACCCTTCGTCAACAGCGTCATCACAGTTAACAAACACTTCAATGAACCACGCCAATCGAGGCAAGAAGAAATCGCCATTGTACAGACGTGTCTATGATCGAATGCTATTTCCGTTTGCCCTTTTCCCTTGCTCCGGCTCCCTCGGTGAGCTCGTGGATCCGGACTCCTGCTTCTCTCGCCTCTTGCCACGCATCTTCTTGAACACCAATGCCGCAATGTACGCCACCGTCATGACGGCAGCAATAACGGCATATGCAATGACCCAAACATTCGAGGAGTTTGCCAGCCTCAGCCCGAACCCGCCGTTGATGATGCCTAGCGCCAGCACGAGCCTGCCGTACCAAATATGCGTGTGAGAGACGATGTTGCGCGCTTGATGCTTCTTGTAATGGTTATGATGCACGAAACCGGTGAAAGGCTGCAGCGTAATGAGGACGACTACGACGGTGCCCAGGATAGTATGCGACTGGTTAAAGAGCTAGATGGGACGAAGACGCAGCAGTCAGCGGGATGCTCTGAGCATTGACAAAAAGACGAAACTGGGTAGGAGATACGACTCACATAGCCGTAGTCGCGAGCATAGACAAACCCCAAAGCAAAGGCCGCCCACATGACAAGGAGGGCAATAAGCTGCCATCCGGCATGGACGAACCACTTACCGAGGAGGGGCATGAGAATCGAGCCGAGCGGATACAGGACCACAAACACAACGGTCATGATGACGCCGTGAGCGAGCAGGACGTTGCTGGAAACACCTGCGTTGTCGTCGTCGTCAGTGACGGCGCCGCCATCGTCGCTGCTGTTGTTGCCACCGCTAGGGCTAGGGCTGGCCGAGTCGCCCGTAAAGGGGTTGCTATCGTCGCTGATTGTAGCCTGCGTGAGGTCGATGTTGAAGCCTGTCGGGGTGTCGTGCTGGGTGATGGAGGCATCTACGCTTGCCGAGTCGATGGCGCTGCCCTGGTTCCAGGCGGCGACCCAGGAGGAGCTGTCGCCGCTGAAGTCAAGGGTCTGTGACTTCCAGGAATGGCAGTTGGAGCAGCGGACGTTGGCAGTCATGACGCCGTCCTGGATGCCGGAGCCGTCGAGCAGCTCCAGGTCAGCGCCATCGTTCGCGACGGTGGGCATGACATGGCCCGACGCCTGGCGGGGGCTGATGGTGACGTTGCCGTCGCCGTCAGCGTACATGATGAACATGTTCGCATTGTTCATGCGAGAACCGGTAGCGAGGCCGACCCAGGAGTAACTGTCAGGTGCGCTGATCTGGAAATAGATGTTTCCGGTGCCGGAACTGGCCGAGGACTCGGGGATGGCGACCTGGAAGCAGATATTGTCGGCGCCGTTGGGGCAGTGAGATGCTGGGTCTGCTGAAGCGGCTGTTGCGTCTGTTGAGACGAGTTAGTTTTTCAGCGATGATCATGCGTTGTTGATATCTGGCTTACACAGCGCCGCCAAGAGTGAGGTTGAGGTGAACGGCTTCATCGTGGTTGCCAACGTTGAAGAATATGCAGGAACACGGTGATGGGATGGCACTTTGACCCGGAAAGCAGAGGTGATTTATCTGATTCAAGGCCCGTGGTGTGGTTAGGCGGGCGCAGGAACAAAGGTGACTTCGTGTAAGTGGCGTAGACGGGGTTTGTAAGGGAGTATCGCTGGTATCCTTTGTCTCCGAGACGGCCAAGACAGGCTGAGTGCGGTGAAGGCGGATTGGAGTGACACACGGACGAAGTGGCGGAAGGGGGCTGTTGTTTATATATAAGAAGGTGTCGATGAGATGGAGGATGGGGGAGCAGCAAACCTACCTGAGTACAGAAGTAAGAGGATGGGTGGAAGGATTGTGGGGTGCAACGAGCCCTCCACGAGGAAAGAACAACCAATGTGCTGCTGGTGGTTGCCGAGCAAATATAGAGCAAGGGGGAGCTAAGTGTTAGCTTCCAATCGAAGGTTAAGATTCTCGAGCTGCCTGTCGAGAAAAGCTTCGGCCGTGGAGGGACGGGATGACGGCGGCATCTTGCCCTTTTTAAGATGGCCCCATGCCACTTTCAGCCGCGGGTCTCGTCTGAGTGCTTACGTTGGGGGCAACCGCAGACGGGCGCAAACGGGGGGGCTGCCGTTGATCGAAGACGCAATGGAGGAGGACGTGGCTTGTCCCGGACGAGATGCATTTTCATGTCACATCACATGGGCCCGACATGTACACGCCCCCGGCATCCCGGTGAGAGGGGACCTCAGGGGTACATGGAGGAGGCTAAGGCAGGTCATAGGTTCCTGGCGGTCGGTGATAAGCATCTCTCCGGTACATGCTCGTTTCTTTGATGAGCTTCGGGTGAGCCGCTTCTTGGCACCTTGGACATGACGAATTGTGTCTCCCTGGCATCTCGAGCGGCCGCGCTGCTGTCGCAGACGGGGCTGCTGTGGTCCCGGTCGTCGACTTGGCATACTCGAAAGTAAGGTCGGGACATCAATGGCGGAGGAACCCAAGAGCTGTCTGTTCAGAGTGCTGACGGTCGACTGGTGGTGAAGCGATGGGAGACGGTGCAGTGGGCCAACGGACGAGTTTCCCAGCCTGGCGGACCCGACCCCTTCCAGGTTCACGTCAGCCCAGGGCTGCGCCCCCTCCCCCGCGGATTTGAGGTCCAGATTCTCCATCGAATTGGCATTACCCCCCCTGTAATTGGACTCTCAGGGTCTGACTCGTCGGCGTCCAGGGGCTCTCATTCGACCCGCCCCCGCTGCAACTGCAGTGGAGTTCCTTCCGATCTGCCATTCCGGCTCTCACTGAGAACCTCTTCTCTCCACTTCATCGAACAACACACAAGAGACCGACGCGACAGCCAAAGGTGCCGGCATCCACGGGGACGCACCCCATTGGGAGCAAAGCCCGCAGTGGCCTGTCTCAAACTACCGACGCCCCTGCTCCACCGCGCGATATGAAGCTGGCATCCAATATCCCGACAGAACACTTAACCTCGCCGAATAGCCTTTTTACACCAGGATACAGGTAGTTTGCTAGTCATTTGCTCCCACGGCTGTGCAGCTAGCTTCCTTCACGCTCTTGGCCGCGCGGCTCCTGGCTGTGAGGTCTCATGTTGATCCACGGACAGAGCACCATTCCCAACAGGCGCCCAAGCTCCCAAGCTCCCAAAGAAATTCCAAGCTCCGGTGACAGCAGGCTCCGTCATTCCTTGGCCCGGGAGCTCGAGTCTCCGGCGCACGAGCGCCCTTGGCACATGTCTCGAAGGAACCATTCCCACTGGGCTTGCAAGCTTGTAAGCGCAGCTCCTTGTTTCTCCATGGTGACGGAGGGAGTGTCGTCCCGATCTCCATCACCACGCCGAGAGATCATCTCAACGGACATGAGGCTGGTCGGGACAGACACCTCCAGCTCCAGCTCCAACGCTAGCCCACGCCCCCTCCAGCCGCCAGTCCTTGCATCACACGATGTCCCCATTTCGGATAGCGCGCCGACAGGACGCGCAAGTCTCTATACTGAAAGGATCCAGAATCCGTGTCCAGGAAACCAGCTCCTCGGAGGTCCCAATATACGAGTTTCCAGCCCCAGCCCGCTCCGTAGAACACTGTTTAGCCACGAGACTAGGTACCCGATGGAGGTCGAGGGCAACCTTCAACATGATGCTAAACAAAGAATATCTCCAGGACGATAAATCAGCTCGTTCCCTCCTTACCAGTGTAGCTCCAAAGAAGCGCCAGAAAGCGCCCGTTTCACCTTCTAAAAATGTTTCGTTTCTGTCCTATCTGATCCCGCCGGCCGCGCCAATGGACCTCCGTCGCAAATCGCCAAGGCGTTGCCGATCCCCCAACGTCGTCCGTAGGAACAACACACCGTCGGAGCACGAATCGTCACCAACACTGCCCGGACACAGCATCATGGCGCCGGCGGCCTCCAGCCCATACTCACATCGATATGCACGCCACTGACTCGACACGCAACAGACCCCGGCCTCTCACCCTGGCAGATCTGACTGCCCACTACACACTCAATGCACTGCAACACACTGCAGACACAGCCACTTCCCCTTGCCGAGATCTAATGTCTGAGGGCAACAGATCGATGCCGAACTCGATTACGAGAATGCTTGCTAACCGACGCTGTATCCCAGTTCGTTGGCGAACCTGTGCTGCGGGTCGGCAGCCTCCCGGCTTGGCCCCACCGTCGATCTCGGGCACCGGCCTGCGGCATGGCGCAACCATTCCCCCGGCTCCGAACAGTTGCTCCGTCGACTGCGCCGGGCCCGCTCCCGCTCACACCTTGGGATGAACAGCTTGACCAAATACCACAGCATCTCAGAAAATTGGCCATCGTGCCAAGGATTCGCGCCCCTAGCATAACCAGTCAAGTCGACTGCGTCAGATTGAATCCCCAGAGACCACAGGCTTTACTAATGCCACCGAAGCTCTTGGTAATCCTTTGTCATCTAGTGACAGGCCTTGGCACCCTGGCCAATTTCTGAGATCTTGCGGTACCAAGCACGATGATGAAACAGGCATATCATACCTGACTTGAGGGGTGAATGACGTGTATCATTGATTCACAAGACCTTGCCCATACAGGGCAGCATGCTTTGTCTATAGCACAAAACCAGATGTGGCCGTTCCCTCTGCTTGCCTGCACCCCCGAAAAAAAGAATGTCCCTCCTCGGGCAATCCGACCTCGTTCGCCGTGAGGGGATTGCTGAAACCCAAGGTAGAGCAAGCGTGTAACCGAAATTCCCATGCCGCCGCTTTTGCTGACGTCTATTGTGATTAAGTGATCCTTCCCCGTCCGTAACGCCGATAATCGAAAATACGTGTATAATGCAGTACGCCGTGATGTGGTGGTCTAAGCTGCGATTCTAAAAGCATGGCTCTCGAGCAGGCTGCTCGAGGCAACGAAGCTGAACCCGCCGAAGGGATTCTCCTGGTCGTCAGCAGCCGTGTAGCTGCCCCAGGGGTTCTTGGACGCGACAACAGGGCTGAGGGAGAGCTCAGTGAACTCGTCGTCAAAGTTCTCCGCCAGCTCGGGGTCGGTGATGAGGGGTTGGATGGGAGGCTCGACCTCGCGGGCGGCCAGCTTCTCCCAGTCGATCTTCCTGAAGAAACGATGCTTCTTCATGATCTGAATGTCCTTGGGGTTGGCCCCGAGCCGCTTCGAGGGTTCCTTCCTCAACAGCCGCGTAAGCAGGTCCTTAGCATCGGGGCTGAGGAAGTAGGGCATGACGAGCTTCTGCTTCACGATCCTCTCCTGGATCTTGGCGTTGTTGGGCCCGCGGAACGGCGGGTTGCCAGTCATCAAGTCGTACCCGAGCGCGCCGTAGGACCACCAGTCCACGGCCTTGCCGTACTTCTGCCCCTGAATGACTTCGGGAGCCATGTACTCAACGGTGCCCAGCATCGAGTTGCAGTGGTCATCGGGATCGACAGCAACCTTGGAGAGACCAAAGTCCGTGAGAAGGAGGTGGCCTTCCGCGTCGAGAAGGCAGTTCTCCGGCTTGAGATCGCGGTAGACAACGCCCAGCGTGTTGTGCAGGTGAGAGATGGCGAGCAGCATCTCGGCCATGTAGAAGGCCGCGACGGGCTCGGCAAACATCTTCTCCGTGTTGAGATGATGGAAGAGCTCTCCGCCTTGGCCGTACTCCAGAATGAGGTAGAGCTTCTCGAGGTCCTGGAAGGCGTAGTACAGCTTGACGACGAATGGGTGGCGGTTGACCGACTCGAGGATCTGGCGTTCCGTCTTGGTCTGCTCGATGAGCTTGCGATGGACGGTAAGAGAAGCCTTCTTAAACTGCTTCTGAGCGTAGAGACGTCCGGTAGCGCGTTGCTTGACTAAGAGAACCGTGCCGTAGGTGCCTTTGCCGAGGCAGCGGAGGGGCTCGAAGTCCTCGGCGGTCATTTTGCGTTGAGGAGCGTTCTTGCCCTCGACGGGGAAAATGCCAGTGCGCTCACGCACACTCTCGTCAACGTAGTCGTGAACCAGGTTGATTTCGTAGCTGGTGGATCCAGCTTCCGAGCGCTCGCTCTTCTCGCTGCCAGCCTCGCTAGGCGCAGTATCGCGGCTCTGGGAGCGGCTCATGGCGACGCTACGAGCGCCAGAGGGGGTTTCGTGCGCGTTCCGAATTCCAAGTCCCAGATGACTGCCAGAGGTCTGAGTCAGGGTGCTAGTACGCGAGGTACCGTCGAGGCTGAGGGGATCCATCTGCATACGCAGCTTGGCGATGCCAGAAACTGAGGGCGAGTTGGACCCGCGCATGATAGGGCTGCAGTTGGCGCTGACGACATCGTCGATACGAGAACGCTGAACTCGTCGCGACGAGAGGGGAGGCGTCTTGCAGCCATGGTCGGAGTCCTCGTTGTCGGAGGCTGCGGGGGTGGGTTGAAAGCCGCGCACCGTGGCGAGTGCGGGCGTCGCCTTGGCTATCATGGCGGAAGAGTTGGGCTATGTCGTGCCCAGGAAGTTGGGAGGGGGTGGATGTCCGTCGCTGCCGGTTTCTGGCCGCGGTCGCTCACGCAGAATGGCGTTCAGGCGGAGAGCGAACCGCGTCGGCGCTCCGGATCCGCACGGGGTTCAGATTCGTGGTTTCGATGCAGCTTATGGTGGCTCGGCGAGCGCATCTGTTGGCTCAAGGAAGAGTCGGAAGTGTCGTAGGATTCTGGACAATAATGCATTTGGGGTCGTTCGGTGGTGGTTGAGAGAGTGCTGGGTAGAGTTTTCACCTGGAAGGTGTTGCAGGGAGAAGGAGAGGATTGGAAGAGGCCAGTGGGCGCTGAAACCATTAAAGGGAGGATTGGGTTGGAAATTCACATGCCCTGGTCCGGCCTCCGTGAATGGCTGGACTCGGGTACCAAAGAAAAACGCGGGATGGGATAGGTGCTTAAAAAAAAGCTGCCAACTTCCGGATCCTCATTGGGCAGGCGCGGAGGCTCTTGCGCTTGCCTTCCCCAAATCGTCCTCCGGCCTTGGAAATTTTCTGGGCAAGAATGCGGGATGCGGGCCTGGGCGTGCTAATTGGGCAGGTACCCAAGGGGCCCGCATTAAGCCTCAATGATTCAAGGCTGACACCTCGTCTGGCAATTTTGGTGCAGTGAGACGCTCCCGCCGTCAGGAGTACTTTCTGACATCAGGGGGGATTCTAGGAGTTTTTACCTGTCTCCGACAAGGTTGCGTCCTAGTCTCTCATTCCTCTCAGAAATCCTCGCGAGAAAAAAATACCTCAGCCCAGGGAAATCGGCAACGCCACAAATGTTGTGCAGTGGCAGGTCCGCATCACCCGCTGGCGAGCCTAGGTTCCCTGTCGCCGGGCGTGGAGGGGTCAGGCTTTAGCGGATCGTCCCGCTGAAACTCCCTGTCACTCTGGCGGTCTGGCCTGCGGGAAGTCGCTCATCGGGACCCGCTCTCCCGAACTGGCCGGCAAATAGAAGGCCCGTCACCGACATTCACCGGCAGGCGGGACCCATGAAATTTCCAGGCACGCTACCTTCACTCTCGACGATCGCCATGCAGCTTGATCCTGCCGACGGCTGGTCACTTGAGACAACCTGATTCAACGACACTCCGACGCATAGAAGATCCGAGGCATCTCTGCCACCAACCATCGAGTCACCTAGCCTGTGAACCCATTCGTCAAAGGCTACTCGGGCACGGCGCCCTCGATCGCCCAACATGATGCACCCGGCGCGTCAAGCCTACGTTGAGGAGGCGATGGACGAGGACAAGGGCGGCATTGCGCTCGAAGATGTCCCTCTCGACCACGATTATGAGATCCCATCTGCCGGCGCCGGTGCCGCTCCAGAGAAGGCATCTGCTGTATTGGCGCAGTTCGAACGGAAGCGTCTCGCCGCCAGCATCGCAGTTCCCACGGACGATGGACGAGTACGCGCCGAGCTGAGGAAGCTAGGCGAGCCCGTCACCCTCTTCGGCGAAGGACCAGCCGAAAGACGAGACCGTCTCAGGCAGCTTCTCACTATCCAAAAGGAGATGGCCAGCCTTGAAAATGGAGACGTGGAGATGGAGGATGCCTCCCAGGCAGAGGAAGAGGAGCAAGAGGAGGAGTTCTATTCACGAGGCGGCCAGGAGCTTTTGCAGGCCCGCATCAACATCGCCAATTACTCATTACCTCGCGCGAAACGCAGAGTGCAGTTCCAAAAGGCCGAATCAACGATACCCCTCCGAACCCATGTCAAATTCCGGAAGCAAATCAAGGAGAAGCTTCAAGGCTTTGAGCTTCAAGGCAGTCAGACAGCGGGTGACCGACATGTCAGCATGACACGAATAGCGCCAAACAACGAGATCGTTGCGGTTGGCAACTGGGGTGGTGCTGTCAAGCTCATCGACATTCCCAGCCTGAACGAGAGAATCACGTTGAGAGGCCACACCAACAAGATCAGTGGACTGTCGTGGGTGCCGGGTGCCACACTGCCCGAGAGCAACATTTCACCAGACACAGTCAACTTGGCTTCGGGAGGAGCAGAGGGCTCGATCAACTTGTGGTCGCTGAACCAGGACACTCCTCTCTCGACATTGCAAGGACACGGTGCCCGGGTTTGCCGCGTCGAGTTCCATCCGTCGGGCAAGTATCTCGCATCAGCATCTGAAGATACGACATGGAGGCTGTGGGATGTGGAGACAACTGCAGAGATCCTACTTCAAGAGGGTCATTCCAGAGGAGTGTATGCTGTCAGCTTCAACGCGGACGGCTCCCTTCTCGCCAGCGCCGGTCTTGACAGCGTTGGGCGCATCTGGGACCTCCGATCAGGCAGGACCGTCATGATCTTGGATGAGCATATCAAGCCCATTCACGCCCTGGATTGGGGCCCCGATGGTCACAGGGTCCTGTCTGGCTCTGCAGATGGCTGGATCAAATGCTGGGATGTCCGGAAAGTCCAGAGCGCCGGAGGCCTGGGCGCTCACACGAGCGCTGTGTCCGACCTGCGATGGTTCAAAGGCATGGACGACCCAATTGACGGAAGCCCGCCAGGCGTGGACGAGAAGGGGGCGCAGGTTCCGAAAAAGGCAGGCAGCTTCTTTGTCTCGAGTGGTTTCGACACCAAGGTCAAGGTCTTCTCGGCTGACGACTGGAGCCTCGTGCAAACACTCAGTGGGCACACAGGACCCGTGGCGAGTGTGGACGTATCGCGCGATGGGAAATGGATCGTCAGTGGAGGTCACGATCGGACGGTGAAGCTATGGGGTCGCAACGACATGGAGGGCATTTGACGTGGCTGGAACACTGGAAGGCGCTCGTTCAGATGCGCTTTGTCCAATCTGAGGATGGATTGATACCCAATAAGTAAATGATAAACTATCGTCGCCAATTGTCGTGGCGACAATACTGAGCGACGCCCCTGAATAGCGCGGGACCCCTTTGTTGGGCCCAAAACTGGGTCCGTCACGTGTTTCCTGCTCCCGATTAGATAAGGTAAACTGAAGGTGCCGACCACCTACCTTCCCGCAAGTTCAAGTTTCCCTTCTTGAACATTCGCCTTTCAACGTCACCAGATCCACGGCCCAACGCGCGATCGCTCGCCAACCTCATGCCGAATTCCCTCGTTTCCTACAACCGCAAACCTCGCCAAGTCCCCAGCTACTAGCATCGTGGTGATGGCAAACGTCGACCGTTATCGGCCCCCGCGAGAGGGCTATCAGCCCCCAATCGTCCCTGCAGCGCGCCAGTCGAGGCCGTCCAAATCGCCATTGAAGCAACGAGAGATACCTCCCGCAGTACCTTCTCCGCCAACCTATTCTTCGCGGACATCGCCCCCGCCGCCTCAATCCCGACGCGATGCGCCGGCATCACAACCGTCGCCCCGATCCGGAGCGCAAACACCATTTACCTCGTCAAGAGGACAGTGGTTCTTCGATGCCGACGAGACCCTGAGCACACCAAGCGTTCTTGAGGGCCTGTCGCCCGCTGAGGAACGCCTGCGCCGCGCAAAGGGTGTTAACTTCATCTACCAAGCCGGTGTAATGCTCGACCTGCCCCAGATAACACTCTGGGTCGCGGGGGTGTTCTTCCATCGGTTCTTCATGCGCTACAGCATGGTAGAGGAGAAGGGCGGCATTCATCACTACGTGAGTCTGCACGGCTCAGGCCAGCCGAGAGAGATGAAACTGACTGCCACCAGAATATTGCCGCGACCGCTCTGTTCCTTGCCAACAAGACCGAGGAGAACTGCCGAAAGACAAAGGAGATCATTATTACAGTCGCCAAGGTCGCACAGAAGAACTCGCAGCTCATAATCGACGAGCAGAGCAAAGAGTACTGGCGCTGGAGAGACAACATCCTGGCATATGAGGAGCTGATGCTGGAACTTCTCACATTCGACCTGATGGTCCCGAATCCCTACCACATCCTTTTTGAGCTGCTTGGACACTTGGATATCGTCCACAACAAGCACCTCCGACAGTCAGCATGGGCATTTTGCAATGACGCTTGCCTGACGAACGTGCCGCTTCTACTGGAAGCGCGAGACATTGCTATCAGCGCAATCTTTTTCGCAAGCGTTCACACGGAACAACCAATCGACGACGTCAATGGCGAGCCGTGGTGGAAAGCACTCAGGGGCGACGAGGACCGCTGCTCCCGTGCCATTAAGATTGTGCTGCAGTTCTACACGGAGAACCCGCTTCGGAAGAAGAACCCGTCGCTGCCCTCGCCTGCCTTCGATATCGAGAGCACGAGGCGGCCCAGGGATCCCCTTCCTCACGGAGACGCCCTCTCATCCAGCGCAGGCACACCACGAGATGGAGAAAGGGCCAATGGCCGTGACGATGTCTCCGTCACAGAGTTCGGATCACAAGCCACCCTCACCGCGAGTAAGACGAACGGCAACGGGGTCGCGTCCCCTGCTCCCAAACGAAAGGAGGTCGACACCGAGTCAGAGGGCAGGGCGAGCAAGCGTGCCCGTTTGTCGGACGAGGACGAGGGCGAAGTGGTAGAGGATTAGAMCCCCCCACCGCCGAGTCCCCCGGGACAACCACTGAGTCCGCCGAGACGACGTGCGCTGAGGTCACCTCGTGTGCCTTTGCGCGAGGTTCCTGAATTCGACCGAGCACTCGAGATAATCTCTGGGTCCCGGCACCACCGCACATGGGGAAGGAACTATCTTCAGCAGGTCCGCCGTTTTTGGAATGGGACGTCGTCGTGGAATTATCACGACGGACCCCGCCATGAAAGAGGGCACCCACCCCGAACTCAAGCGGGCCGGCGGTAGCGTCGCCTTCTTCTCACTTACCGCAGACGGCGCTGAGCAGCCAAACTTGCAGACTGTACATTGTATCATCATCTCCGTCCTCACGACAGGACTAATTCGCGAGCATACCGACTCGCCGACATGGGCTTTTCTCAATCATCCCCCACGGTCCCATTCATCATCTACGAGCAAGGCGTTACGGGGGTTCCAGGCAGGACGGAACCGGCAGGCGAGGACGGCCAGAAAGGTCAAGCGAGTTACGAGGCAACCAGAGACGCGTGGGCCGAGGGCTCTCGTCCACGAAGGGGAAGGATCTGACCGGGATGGGGGACACTCTGTACCTTGCTTCCTCTGCGTGTACTCCACCATTTGATTGCTTCCCCTGGCTGGCAGCAGCGAGGAACGCGGGTGATTTGTCTCACGTGTGTGCGATGGAGGCACGAAGTAGGGCATGTGATCCTCAGCGAATTTGAATACCCATTGACTTCTGCTTGCGATGGCGGTCTCGAGTCTGTCGTCAGTGAGGCGTGTATCACGGGAAACAAGCCCGAACGAAGCCCGCCCCGAACCATAGTCCTCCCTCACAGCACCAGAACGCCAGATCAAGTTCCTTCCGCCCATGGCCATGACCACCAGCGTCTCACCGCCCAGGTTCTCCCGCCTCTTCGAATGCAATGGCAATGGGGAGATAATCCTGTGTTGTGAACCCCGTGCCTGTGCACTGTCAGTCCTGCCTGCGCCTGCTTTCTCCTCGAACGTATCCAGTTGGGGCCACGTACCGTCATTCCACTTCACATCGTACGTCCCACTCTCCAGTCCGGGGAATACAACCCACTTCCCCTCGCCGGCCGCGCGCCAGCCGAGCTCATCCGCGCTCTCGTCGAGGACAAACTCCTGCCAGGAGTACGTTGTCTCCGGCGCCGGGTCGGTGAGTTGGGGGATGGTGTCTCTGAGATCGAACAGGCCGTCCTGCCCGATGAGTGCGAGGTTGTGGTTGACGATGCCAATGGGCCAGGTGCTCAGCGAGACGAGGCCACCCTCCTCGCGTGATGTGGGAGTGACGACTACGGGCTGCCGGGAGGCGTAGATGCCGACCTGCTCCTCGGAGATGGAGAGGTATTTGTCGTGGATTTGGGGGTAGTCGGGGCTGATGAGCTGTGTAAGCGAGGGTGACACGTTGAACGGGCTGGGGCTGATTGCTCTTACGCTCTGACTCTGAGTTGATAGAGGGTTGGACGGTTTTCTCGCGACCCGTAGGATTGGGGTTCTTCCTGGGGAACGGGAGTGGCTGTGGTGGCTGATACCAGGAAGGCGAGGGCTGCGGCGGTGAACCACTTCATGGTGTTGGCTCTATGGAAGAGATCGACAGCTTGTGAATAGGCTGGACGATACCAAGGAGCTGGGTGAATGTCGGAAGAAACGGGTTTAGAATATCTAACTTCTGCCGGTGCCACACGAGGATGAAGAAACAGCGAGGAGAGGGCGCTCAGGGGTTCCTTTTGTAAGAGCCGAGGTGGCGGTCGATCAGGTCTTGTCTACATCATATGTGGTGAATGTGTCTCTCCCTGGCGGAGATGAGAGGAGGATGTGACAGGCGCACAAAGAGGGTCCCGGTCCGAGCTAAATGACATCAAGAGGTTGGAAATGGCAGGCTAGATGGAGGTAGGTAGAAAAGGATCGGTACTCTAAAGAGCAAACAACTGTTTCCGGTGTGGTCGTTTTGCTCATCTCCCGTCAACGGAAATCCATGGTCGAGAAGGAAGATGATCAGCGGCAGGACAGGAATACCCTTGTCTATTGGAGTCATCCGAATAAGCAGATACTGCGAACATGACCTCAGCCGAGAAGCCCTGACTGAAGTAGGTATTTTTGGTGCCGTGTTGATCACCACAAGCATCGAGATGGGATACCCTTCCGGGAAGAGGTCTCTTTGTGCCACGCACGGTGATGGCCCTTCCGGCTGGCCTGGCCAGGGGTGACAAAAGGCCCAGCAGGTGGCCCGGTATTCAGCTCTGGACATACATCATCCAGAAGGGAGATCGGACGGTTGAGCGCATGAGTGGCCGTAGCAGAGGCAATTTGCCGAGCCCTCGGCCGCCTCTAGCACACTCGCCTCCAGATCATTGAGATGTCAAGTTGATTTCTCATACTTCAGGCAACCGTGGCACGGATCTCGTGGTTTGCGCGTGACTCGATGATGTCTTTGTCTTGGGTCCATAGGCAGGATTGTTGGTGACCAAGGATGTCAGATGATGATCATCATCGGGTCCAAGGGTTTGGCATGCAAGGAAGAAGGTCAAAGTTCCCGAGGTGCACTGCGGGGGACGGGACGGCCGGGCTGTCAGAACGTTGGCGTGCTGGAGCCCGCTGAAGCCGACTGCCGCTGCAGGGCACTAATGCGGGCTGGGAAGCTCCGGCTCCGCTTCAGGGGCAGCCCAGCCCCTCCCGGGCTGGCGTCGGGTCTTGGCTGACCACTTCCTTCTCTCTCGTCGCCTCTTCGCTGTGATGAACCTGTGTTGCCTGTCAAGAAAGTCTATCCGAGCGACAACTACTATGTAGTACTCACTTACCTATGACGGAGATCACCCCCGCCATCTCCCGCGTTCGTCCTGACATGGATCGTCATGCCATTGGCATCCGTCACGCGAGAACACCAGTCTGTCTAGCTGAGGCATGGGCTGCCTGACTATCATCCAACCTTCAACGGAACCTGGTCGTCCTCCGCGTCTATCATGTTAATGCATTCAAGCCATCAGACGATAAGTACTGTACGGTGTATTCGGCACACTTCAGCAGGTGTGTCCACTCGGCAAGCAAACTTCACAACGGCGTCTCGGCGTCTCAGTCTTTTCTACACGGCACAGGTCTCTTCCATCCAGGTCACCGCTGGAAATGTCTTGCTTCCAAAGATAGCGCAGCTTTCCAACGGCCGAGGCACTCACTCAGTGGCACCTGTCCAGAGAGATATTTTCACTGCAACCAGCGGCGTGTTGCATTGCATTGCCCAAAGAGCGTTCGTGGCGGCCCGTTTTCCGCGACACGAGCTTTTCGAATCCTCCCGGCCTCCTTGCCTCCCTTCCCCTCCCCTCGAGCCGTCCTGGAGGAGCCCGTTGTATGTGGTGGCCCGTTTTCCCCTCGAATCAGACCCCCCGGTGGCTGTCTTGGATGCTGCCACCCACTATCTGCGGCCCGTCTGGAATGTTCGCCGAGTATCTAAGGCGCCGTCCGAGATGGTATCGTCCAACCCTCGCTATTTATTGCCCTAGACGTCCGGTGGAGGTGTCTATGAGGGCCCCGCGGGCAGGCGCTTCCTCCTAGGTACCTAAAAGGACTACCTACTCACCCACGTGCTAGGTAACCTTGCTCTTGCACAAACCTTCCGGGCAGGAACATATATCTAGAGGTTAAACCATCTGAACGCTGTTCCATGTGTCTGTTCTCATTCCGAACCACAAGCGGGCCTCTCCTTGAAACCGTTGCTATCTCGTCATCGCACTCAGAAACGACGCTTCGTGATAGTAATCATGATCCCCCGTTCACTCGTCCTCATTTCAGGACTCGGCGTCGCCGTGGTCACCGCCACCACGCCGATCCAGTCCCCCACCGTCATGGGGACTGACTGCCCAACTCTTTGCATTGACGGAATCAACAACTGTGGCGTTGGATGGGGAGAGTCAGTTGTCTCCTTCTTTCCACGAAGAGCGAGACCGAGTCCTTGTGCTGACCAAGGTCTTTAGTTGTTACAATATCTGCGAGCCAGAGTCGAGTCCAACGCCTCCGCCGTGCACCAAGACCGAGGGGCCCTTCCATACCCCTCCGCCAGTCCACCTCGGTGACCAGGAACCCGAGCCAACAACCGACAACTGCACTACGCGTACCGTCTGTGCTGACTACATCAACGAATGCGGCATGATGTACGGCGGGTAAGTCAACTGGACACAACCCGCTCGTGCCGTCTTTCCACCTACTGTACTAACCTCAACGCAGCTGCTTCCCCGACTGCAAGCCCTGGCCATCGTTCAGCCCTCCCCCTTGTCCCGCATGCTGGAACAGCACCTCCGTGGAGTCTCTCCCTACTGCCACTGGCGGGGGCGACGAGGACTGCGAACGCTTTGTCTGCATCGACATGGTCAATGAATGCGGCATGGACTACGGTGGCTGCCATCCAGACTGCGCTCCCTATCCCACCTATACGCCACCCCCTTGCCCTTGAGGCCACGAGCTTCAGGGTGACAGCTAGCGAAGGAGGGTTAAAAGAGGCAATGAGATGGCTACTTTGAGTAAGGTGTCATGAGCGTCGGTGAGAGTCGCAGACATCTATTGACTGCAGCCCACTCTTCGTAAGTGTCGAGGCCATGCCTGGCATTAATTACGCGGTTGCACTATAGCTATGTTAGTGTGCACCTGCTATATCATCAAATATGCCAATTGTGTTCATGTTTTGGAACAGTCTTCGCTGTGATGATTGCTCGTTGGTAGCTTCACGTGATGGCGAAAAGGGGGCGAGGTTGACTGACTGAGTGCCCAGTGAAAATGTGATGGGGCGCCTTCGAAGGAGGGGAGGAACATGGCCGAAAATTTCCCGACGTGCTAGTCACCCAAAATTGTTCTGTTTAGACATGAATCAGATGGCTGTCTGCACTCAATAGCACTTGCAACAAACGCGCGGGATCCTTGAAATATCATCTGGCATTACCATCGAGGCGATCCCGGGTCAAAACCACAAACGACGACGAAGATGGCGGACAACCTCGGGGATGGTCTGTACCCCAGCACTCAGTATGTGCCCCCTTCAGTGTGAAGCCCTTAGCGGTCGAGGATATGGAATCTGACCTTGACTACAGTCCCCTCAAGATTTTTGATGCCGCACGGCGTCAAGACCGGTATCTCTATGTGTCTGCACCCATGGTGAGGTACAGCAAGGTACGGCCCCTCGTCATCCCATCATCCAGTTTTGGTGGTGTATATTCTAACAGGACTCGTAGCTTGCGTTTCGAAGAGTGGTCTACGAGTATGGCACAGACATCTGCTGGACGCCCATGATTCTATCGAAGGAGTTCAACAGGAACGAGTTCGCGAGAGACAGCGGTGCGTTTGCGTGAACAAACCTGACGTTGGGATTCCGACTGACCACGGCTAGACCTCACATTATCGACTGATGGGCCACAGCCGCCGACAATAGTTCAATTCGGCTCAAATAGCCCACTTGAGCTCTCAAGATCGTCGTCTCTGGTGGCGCCTTTCGTCAGCGGCGTGGATCTGAACTGCGGATGCCCGCAGTCCTGGGCGTGTGCCGAGACCATGGGCGCGGCTCTCATGGAGAAGCGTGAGCTCGTGAGAGATATGGTCGTCGAGACGCGGCAGAAGTTGCATCAAGATGGGTGGCACGTTGGGAAGGACAAGGATATGGACAGCCCAAAGGGCCGGAGTGTGAGCGTCAAGATCAGGGTGCATCGGGACCTGAGGTGAGTCATGACCATGACCGGTAGAGCGACCAGAAGCCCGGCGTGAGTAGCTGACATCTCGCCAGGAAAACCATGGACTTCATCGACACGGTCATTGGTGATCCTAACAACCGCAACATCGACTTCCTCACAATCCACCCCCGGACCAGAGCAACACCATCGACGACCCCTATCTTTGGAGACTCCCTGGCCATCCTCATCAAGAAGTACGGCGACACGCTCCCCATCCTGCTCTCAGGCGACGTCTTTTCCCTCGACTCACTTCCCCTCTCAACACTCCTCGATCCTCAGCCCACGATATCTGCCACTACCACACCCAAGGATACCCCTTCCATCTTTGACCACGCCAACTCGCCCTACAAACCCAGCAACACCAAGCTCGCCGGCCTAATGTCCGCCCGCGGCATCCTCGCCAACCCAGCCCTCTACGCCGGCCACACCTCAACGCCCTGGTCCGCCGTCGAGTCCTTCCTCCGGCACGCCGCCCGCGCCCCCCTCCCCCTCAAGCTCGCCGTCCACCACCTGGGCGAGATGTGCGCCCCGGGTATGGGCGACGACAAGCACTCCCTCCTCAACAAGGCCGAGCGCGCTACCCTCAACACCCTGCCGAACATGTGCGACGTCATCGACTTCATGGACGAGGCCTGCCAGCGGAAGACCGGACGGGCGGGCGGCATCAGCAGGGCCGCGCCAGCAGATGTCGACGCGCTGAAAGGCCGCCTGGAGACGTTGGGTCTCAACGGCGCATGATCATCATAGTAGCAAGCATAATAAATAAGACGAGCAATGCACATGCGGGCGCGCACGTAGATAGGAGTGAGCTCAGCTCCCGCGCATCAGGCGATATCAGACCATCCGCGGGCAGGCCACATGGCGTGACACGCCCGTCAGAACACCGTGATAAAACAGCCCAGGCACCCCCCTCGGTGGGCTGGGATTTGAACAAGTAAGGAAGTTTCTTGTTGCAACGTCTCTGGGAATAAACTCCAGTCATGCCAGTACAGTACACTTTGAGCCTCGGCGCAGCGTCCCGTGTCTCGAGCGCTCGAGGTATCTTATAACGACAGCCGCCCGCCTCCTCTTCATCACCTGTCAATCTCGCCAGGGTCCCCCGACGCGCCACCACCCGTGCTTTCCAAAACTCTTTTCGTGTTCCCATTTCATCCACGTACACCTGGTGCTCGAGGGCACATTTCTCGGTCGGTCACACCACCTCTCTCCCCTACCCTTCCCTCCCTTCGTTCGCGCGGCTCGCTTAGAAGGACAGCTGCTTCTTGATCTCGGCGATCGCGAGGCCGGGGTTCAGGCCCTTGGGGCACGCCCGTGTGCAGTTGAGGATGGTGTGGCAGCGGTACAGGCTCATGGAGTTGTCGAGGGCCATCTTGCGCTCGGCCTTGCGCTCGTCGCGCGAGTCGATCAGCCAGCGGTAGGACTGGAGCAGGATGGCGGGGCCGAGGTACTCCTCCGAGTTCCACCAGTACGAGGGGCACGAGGTCGAGCAGCAGGCGCAGAGAATGCACTCGTACAGGCCGTCGAGCTTCTTGCGGTCGGCCTTGCTCTGGCGGTACTCCTTGCCCTGTTGGACTTGTTAGCGGGATGCCGAGGCACACAACAAACGACGCGGCAGCAAGGGATCGCATACGTCAGGCGCAGGGGTGTCCCTCTGCAGGTAGGGCTTGATGGACTTGTATTGCTTGTAGAAGTGAGTCAGGTCGGGGACGAGGTCCTTGACGACGTAGGTGTGAGGCAGAGGGTAGATCTTGGTCTCTGCGGAGTTCTCGGTCGGGATACGGCCTACATGAGGTCCTGTTAGCATTGCTCGGCAAGATCGCGACAACGCCGAGGATGCGACCGGCACGTACACAGGCAAGCCAGGGTGTTCTGGCCGTTGATGTTCATGGCGCAGCTGCCGCAGATGCCCTCACGGCAACTCCTCCTGAAGGTCAGGGTCGGGTCGAGCTCGTTCTTGATCCGGACCAGCGCATCGAGGACCATGGGTCCCGTCTTGTTCAGGTCGAGGGTGTAGCTCTGCATGCGAGGCTTCTCGGTCGGGGTGTCGGGGTTCCAGCGGTAGATCTGGAAGGTCTTCAACTTGGGCTCCTTCGACGGCGGCGCCTCGCTGACCGAGGCCATTGACCGGATGGTCATGGCAGGGCGGAAGGCAGGCTTGACGGCGGCCGACCCGAGCAGCCGGGTTGTGGAAGAGCGGAGAGCTGCCATATTGGCGGACGATCACGGATCGATTGCGACGGATTGGTGAGGCGGGAGACGAGGAACGGCCGACCGGTGTGCTCCGGAGCAAAAGACAAGTCAAAACCGAGTGTTTGACGACGACAGGCCGCTGGGAAGTCCTCTGGAGCTGTCTTTTGCTTGTGGGTGGCGTAGTTCAGAGTGTAGGTATCATGGGGGATTTCTCCTTCGGTCCTCGGTTACTCCAAGCACGAAGAAGCGACGGGCCAATCAGACAAACCCTGTTTTTCAGCCGGCAGGAACGAACCGGAACTCACTGTCGGCAAAACCCCGGGAGCATAGTGGATGCGCCATGACATCGCTGCACCGTGTTCTGATGGTCGGGTCGCGGATGTTCTTTTTGCCCCGAAGCCAGCCACGTCCTGAGTGGCCAATTGGCTTTCAATCTCGTTCCTCACCCAAACTCATGCATCGTCATTAAGCTTCCAGAACTCACCTTAACCTTTCTTTTTGGATGTCTGCGAGGAGGACTTAAAGGGCGACTCTTGAGCATGCGGAACGTGATACTTCTGCATCTCCAGGAAACACAACATCTCGCTGCACACTCGGAGGAATGGCCGCATCGCTGACTGCGGCTCGCCATCCGTTGACCCTGGCTCCGGCCAGTCGCGTCCGCCAAATCGGTAGGTGGTCTGCGACGTTGCATATCGATCATGCACACACATCTAACAACGGCGGTTCAGCTTGCGCCTTCGCCCGCATCCACACGCCTTCCACGATCTCTTCCCCCACCGCATATTCGACGAGACGACCGATGTCGACGTCGCCCCTGAGACCCTCGCCGAGCGGAGCGGGCCCCTTTTCCTTTCATGTCGCGGCATCTTTCATCGGCAAGGACCGCAAGTACGATCCCTCAACACACATCTTCCACTTCAACCCCTACAATCGGATACAACAGACAAAATCCAACAAGAAGTCCCGGCCAAATAGCGGCCACGATGCCTTCTTCGTGAGCCGAGTCGGCGAGACCGGCGCCGTCGCCCTGGGCGTGGCCGACGGCGTCGGCGGATGGGTCGACTCTGGCGTCGACCCGGCAGATTTCTCCCACGGCCTCTGCGACTACGTCGCAGAGGCAGCCTATGTGCACGGGGGAAATGCTTCCAATGCTGCGAATCCCATTCCTCGAGCCCGAGATCTCTTGCAGGCGGGATACCAATCTGTCTGCGAGGATCGCGGCATCCGCGCCGGCGGGTCCACTGCCTGCGTCGCCGTTGCCTCACCCGAGGGCACCGTCGATGTTGCGAACCTGGGCGACAGTGGTTACATCCAGCTCCGCCTAGGCGCGGTGTATGCTCACACCCAGCCCCAGACGCATGCCTTCAACACCCCGTTTCAACTATCCGTTGTGCCACCCTCTGTCGCGGCACGGATGGCAGCATTCGGCGGTGCTCAGCTCAGCGATTTCCCGCGAGATGCCGACGTCACTCGCCACGATGTTCGACACGGCGATGTCCTCATCTTCGCCTCCGACGGCGTGTGGGACAACCTGTTCAACCAAGACATTCTGCGGGTGGTCACTCAGGCGATGACTAGTACCGGCGCCTGGCTCACCAAGTCAGACAAGGCAGACACAGCAGCAGAGGGCGAGGAAGGCAGCATCCGCGCCGTGGACGACCTGCAGCCTCTGCTGGTGCCGTCTGAGACGGCCAAGGGTCAGCCATTTACTCTGCAGAGTCTTCTGGCCGTCCACCTGACGGGAGCGGCCAAGGCCGCGAGTATCAACACCAAGATGGATGGCCCGTTCGCCAAGGAGGTCCAGAAGTGGTACCCTCACGAGAACTGGCGCGGCGGCAAGGTGGATGACATTGTCGTCGTTGTGGCCGTCGTCTCCGACGAGTCCAAGGCAGGCCAGCCGAAGGCGAAGCTGTAATGATCACACAACAGAGGGATCGGATGGGACCGCGCTGGATGCAACATGCCGCGCGCCCGTCCACTTTGAATCTTTAATCATGCATCGAATGGGAGGATTGCATTTTCTGAGCGGGCTCTATCATAGACTATCGGGATTAGACACGGCTTGCATCCTGACAACAGGGGAAATCTAGGCCGTGATATAGGAAATCTTAGAAAGGGGCGGGATCTGACAGTATCTCAATCAATGCGAGCATGTCATTCATGGTCACACCTTCTCGTCACGCCTCTCAAATCACCGTCCGCAATCTTGTTGTTTGAATTGCACAAACTTGAGGCATCTGACATGCTACACACGGCAGGTGGGTAATTAGGTTGCCCTCGGTCTGTTTCGTAAAGGTTGACACCAGCCATTCATACGGCATCTGCCTCTCTGCCCGGGCGAACAGACACAACCGCGGGGGAGGGCCATCATGGTCATCGCGAGAGCACGGACAACTGTCACGTAGGCTAGACGGCAACCCCATGTGAGGCGCATGCTTCTAGAAGAGACGCAGCGTAAGACACTCAGCGCAGAACCAGATATATTATTAGCCCAGAGGGTCAGACTCGCACCATACCATCGCAGGATAGAAAGGACTGGGCGACATTCATCAGCCGTCGGAGCTCAGATGCGGAGGGAGTAATTTCATCCTATGTTTTCAGCCGACCTCCAGCCCCTCCAGCCCAAAATTGCCATCCACCCCCTGATGTTGTGGCCATGTCGTGGTGGAGTAGGCTCTCGGCTCGCGTGAGACATGTTCGACCGACGACGACGCGGTTACCCGCCGTGGTGCCGAATCTGCTGACCAAGACCGATGGAGACGGGAGACAAATGCAGATCCCCGACGCACGTCCGACGTCGTAGGAGCCGGTGGCTTATCGGGTCCTCTGGGGTGCGTTAGCACGAGCTGATCTGCGACCTCAATCACGTCGCCCGACTCGAATGCACTGGGTTGTTGCTGGCCTGTAACTCCAAGATTGATGCATTAAGCCGGATGATCTATTTGTACAGGTCGACCTGACCAACAATACGACACATCGAAAGCAATCCCCGATCACCCCGCATCCTGCTGCGCGCCGTGGCGGCTCCATCTGCAAGAGCTCAAGAATGATCTAATCCCTCCATCCCATCATCACATCATCCAAGTTCATTGGCTGATGCTTAGTTAAAGTAGAGCATGGCGGCGAGGGTGAAGATGAGGGCAACGGGCGAGCCGAGGCGGCCAGCCTTGCTGTCGGGAACAGTGCTCTCATCGGCTTCCTCGGAGGTCTGCGAGGCAGAGTCGGACTCGGTAGAGGAGGCGGCTGCATGTCATGTTAGCGATGGCTGATCTCGTTTGGTACTGCGCGACACGATGTGCTTACACTCGGACTCAGTAGAGCTGGCAGCGCTGGAGGTAGACTCGCTGGCGGTGTCGGAAGTGGTAGAGGCCTCAGAGCTGGAGGTGGATTCGACGGTAGTGGTGGTAGTCGTGGAGGGGGCGGCGGTGGTGGTCTCGGACTCTTCGGCTTCGCCGGTGCCCTCGAGAGCGAACTGGACGCTGTAGTTCTCCTCGACTCCATCCGAAATCTGGAGGGCATAGTCGTCGTCGGTCACCAGATCCTCAGGGACATCCCAGATGTAGGAACCATCATCGCCATCAACGCCAGCTACAAGTCGGTCAGTACGCAGGCAAGAGGTCAGGACGGAACAGAACATACAAACGATCTCGCTAACAACGTCGAGGCTACCGGGGTTACCCTTGCGGAGGGTAAGGGTGACGGGACCCTCGGCGTACTGCCAGGTGATCTCGAAGGGCTCACCAGCGACGGGGTTAACCGGGGCGTTGGTGATCTCGACCTTGGTCTGAGCCTGAACCAGGGCAACGAGGGCGGCGACGGCGGCGAAGGCGAACTTCATCTTGACGGTTTGTGCTTGAGTAGTCGAATTACAAGTTGAGAATAGTGGACTGCTGAGAGTTAGGTGTTAGTCCGGATGTGCCGTGTATAGGGTCGAGGGTACGAGGTTTGACGAGGTGGGTTGGGGGGAGTGAAACTGGTGTCGCCAGTCGGGCGGGAAGGGAAGGTGCTGGGTAGGCAGTGTCGAGGGCATTGAATAGTCTCGTCGAGGACGCGATGCAGCAGCAGAGGCAAGGCCGCGGCGGTCCCCCCTCGGTACGCTTGCGCGTCTCCTCCCACACATCGACTGTCCCCCGGAACACGGCTGTGCATTGTGGCGATTTGCAGGGTGAACGTACAGTGTGTAGAATAATCGAGGCGCAAAAGGCAACGGTTATACGTATTAGTCGAAGAGTTGAAAGTTGAACGATGGTGGTGAAGAAGAATTAGCGAGAGACTGGCTGAGGACTACTTGAAGCTGTCACAACAGGTGGAGGAGGAAAGAGCAGCGCGAGATGGCACCTTCCGGCGCCAGACGGAGGGAAGGACCTTTAATAATAGGAAGGGGCCGCCGTGGAAGGCACGCTCAGGGGGGGCAGGAGCGGCAAGAGGCCAAGCCGGCTCGCAAATGAGGAAGTGGTGCAGTGCTGTGCCTGCGGTGGTGCCCATGGTGGTGGACTGGTGGTGCCTGGGGCCGGGCAGCCTTCGTGCCTTCCCCCCCATCAGTTGGTCCATCATGAGAGGAAGATTGGGCTAGCCAGGGGTGGCCTGGTCAGGGGGTGGAGAATCATGACGGCGCTAGACCCGATCTGTTCTGCAAGCCAACCAAGCTTTTGGCCAATGCATTGGAAAAGGCAGGCGTCGGCCTCCGATACCTGAGCTCTTGTTGGAGCTGTGAACAAGCCATCTCCGGGCCCGTGCCTCCCCGCCCTCAATCATCCTGTCTTTTAGCGAGTTAATAGTCTCAGTGGACCGCCTGGACCGCTCCTTTGCCCCTTATTGTCTTCTCCGGGCCCCGAACTGTCGCGACGCTGCCCTGAAGCCAGACCCTTCCCGACTGGCGGCCGAGGGTGTTGGTACTGCATCACGCACAGCGTCCAGCGAGAGGCGAACGCGTACGTCTCGTCTTCAGCCTCAATAATTGCCACCGGCGAGCCTATAGCGACTCAGCAAGATCAGGTTGCTGACCCCCCATTCCATCTCGTGTTTAGTGCATTCGACCAACAAAAAGGGACCTTGGCAACCGATCGTCAGGTTTGGAGAAGACAGTCACAGGCAAACCAGTAGGCCAGCACGCAACATGACGGCGGTCAACCAAAAAGGGACATCTCACACGAGGCCACGGATGACCCTTTCCGCTTCTGCAACATCTACCGAGACGATGCAACGACTGACACAAATGTTCCCTGATCAGCAGAATGCAAGCAGGTGGTAAGAAGCATTTACAAGTATTTGCCAACACCATCGACGACGTCAGTCGTCTCATCTTGTGGCAGCCGATCTTGGACACAACAGGAGTGGATGCTTTCATTAAAAACCCAAATTCTCGATTGACCGTCTGGTGGAGCGCGACGCAGCAGTTCATCTCCCCAGACGCGCGACGCTGGAGCTTTCTTGCGTTATTCGCCGCCAACGACTGGGGCGTGCCTGGATGTCGCCACCAATAGGAGAGTCCAGGGGAGACCTCGAGCCCATTCAGTTTGTCGACTTCCAGGGGGTCCCCCCCTTCTGGGCGAGACTCGTCACTACATATTGACTCACGACATCATCCTGAATGATGTCGACGTTGTTCTGAGGCTCAGCGAGTCGCCTTGCCCGAAACATATGGCGCGGGCTTGTCGAACACCCCGCGCCACCGGCCGGACCGCCCGGTTCCATTCCTCGCTTGGTTGGAACTGCGCACCGTCGACCCCGAGAGGGGCTGGAATTCAACACTGGTTGCTTGCCTCTACGGCGTAGCACAGCACGGTCCATCAACTGCCTCTCATTGATGCCTGGCAAGCTGGATGCCTATTGTTCGTGATGCGTGTCGACGATCCATGCCTCCCTCGACTGAGTCGTACCGCAGCTTCCAGGGCCACGCTGAGTCTCTCCCTGGCGAAGACAAGCCCATTGTTCGGGCGCGGCAAGCTCGGCGCATTCCGACATGGGTCTCGGGACCGCGTGGCAAACGCCGATGTGGCGGCCTCTGGTTTGACTTGATCGTCAGTCCGACCCTTTGGATCACAAGGTGCAGCGCACGACGCCTCGCCGCACCCCATCAGTCTCCTCTCTGAGTTGAGAGACGATGGCTCCTTTCGCCTTGGCTTTCTCAACGAAATCGTCCAGCGAACCACCGACTCCGAAGTACATCCTCTTGGCCGCCACAAGGGTCTGACAAGGCTGATCTTGCTGCGACTTCTCATGGAGCATCATGTGGAATATTGTTTCGGTGAAAGCCTCCTGAGCAAACGGGGAGTAGATGGTCTCGGCGCCGAGGATCAGAGTCTCTTGATCCGGACGCCTCTCCGACTGGACGTCGACCATGTTGACAAAGTCGTCAGACCAGCCACCGGATAGGAAGTGGAGGGACACCTGCTTCGAGACGAGGAAATCCTCGAAGGCCTTGAGCACATCGGGTGTCAGCTCCAGCTCATCCTCGAGGTCGAAAGCATTCTCCAGTGCATCGGTCGCATGACGCTGCATCAAGGCCCATGTCAGGATGAAGTTGGGCAGGGTGACCAACTCCAGGACACTTGGATTGTAGTCGGCTATCAGTAACGATAGAGGCGAACCACCTTCCAAAGAGGGGTCCGCAGCGCGGCTGAAGAGTGCCAGAGATGGCAGAGCAGTTCCGCAACCAAGCTGCGAAGGGGTCAGTATGTTGAAACGCAATATCCGATGCCAGTTCGGCATACCTCGATGACACGCAGGGGTCGTTGTCCCACGGCAGCTAAGAGGTCTTCTGAGCTCAGAACCTTGACAAGGTCGACACTGCTCTCCCAGCTCTTGAAGCCCCCCTCGTAGATACCCGTCTTGACGTCATGCTCACCAAGCCCCTCGGTCATCTCGTCGTCTTCGCCCTCCTCGGCCTGGACCTGGAGCTTGACGTCCCATAGTTCGCGGCGTGGCAGCTGAATGATATCGGCACCGCCCAATGAGATATCAAGAGTGTCAAAGGCTATCTTTGATGGCAGCTTACAAAGCATGCCCTGCAAGCTATGGCTTGAAGGCTGTAGCTGAGGCTTCCCAGCGACAGGAAACGCGCTCGACGGTGTGACCTTGTTAGACTCCGGACCGGGCGCGGGGTGAGCCTCTGGTTTGCTGTTGTTCACCAAAGCGGGATCATCCTCGATATCGTCCCCTCCGAAACCGAATGAGAAGGACGCCATGGAATCGAGACTGGCTGTGCGGACGCGGCGGTGCTGTTTCGCTACAGGTTATAAGTCTCAGTCGTGGTTTGGCGGGGTCATTTCTCGACAATTTTTTGAGCTCCGAGGGGAAGGAAGTGTGGGGCCGTACTCCGGGTCCTTCGCGCCTGCCCGCTATGAGCTGCCCCATGTAGAATTTATGGATGGCCACGACCTTTCATCCTCTACCTGGACATGATCAATCACTCTTGCTTTTGACGCGCTGAAAATCTCCGCTGATCAACTGTCAAGAACCATGGCATCTCCGAGCACCCAGTGGCAAGCCAAATCCATAGATATCCATGGAGCGGTCGTCGTCAACGCGTTGTCACTCTCCGACACCAGCGGCGAGCTCATGAGGGATGCGTGACCAGGACAGGACAGGACAGGCCATCTTGCCTCCCTAGTCTGCCGAACTGTCAGCTCGGCATCTCTCCGATCGCATTGCTTGGCACGTTCTGCAGCTTACGGCGGTTCAACTGCCGGAGCCAAACCCCACCATCGTCGTCGTCTGCTCGTCGACTTTCAATGCCAGCTGTGCTCCGAACACTTAGGTCTTCACGGGGCTGGGGGCATGTTCAGCCAGCCGCGCAGCATGGTGTGGCCGTCGTTGACACCTGCTAACCCCCTTCGAGTCCGAGGCGAATCGGACAGAATCTGGACATTGCTCCATATGGCGTCGGACCAAATTGCTTCCAGAGATCCCGTGCCCGTGTCTGGGGAGCGCGATGCAGAGGAGCAACCAGTCCAGACATGCCGTTGAGTCGTGGTTGGATGGTTTACGATGCCCCAGTCTGGATCTGCCCTCTTCCTACGGCGATCAACATGCGCCTCTGCTGGTTCGCACGTAACCGCAACCCCGGCAGCTCATGGGCACGCGTGGACAACCGCGCACCTCTAGCCTGCGCCAACTTGCCTGCCCACCGAGTTGAATCAGGTTGCCTAGGATAACGGCCATCAACAGCGGATACGTAGGAGGGTGGGCATTCATCCCTGTGATGAGACATTGGGCTTGGCTCTGCGAATTCCTCCACATCCCAGGCTACCTGCATCTCACAGGCCAGCAGAGGTCACACAAGCCCGGCTTTGGCTATCATCTCCGAAGACTGGCCTCCTCGGCATCGTATACTGGCCAACAACGCCGGCCAGTCGTGTGGGGTTCCCCCGCGATGATAACCGCCATGGCCCATGCCATCCCTCTTCGCTCCCCGTCCACTCGCAAGGTTGTAGATGGATCTGGCCTTTCTGCCGCGTTCACTCCCAGTCTCCGATTACAAAGTCCCCAGCCAAGATGCATTCAGGATGTATCTTCCGTTCTCTCGATGGCTTGCCGTGCGGCTCGCCTTGCCACTCGGAGACAAAAGTCCCAACAGACGAGGGCCCATGGCGAATCGGCGTCAACGCGGAAGCTGAAATATATATCAGGTATGTCTGGGATTCTTGGAGCGAACGCCCCTGCTGCAAGCCAGCCAACCAACGGCTGATCGGCCGACTCATGGCAGCCCAGTGAAGCAGGTACCAGGCTGGTTCTGTCGCATCTCACTTCCAACTTCGGCCTGCGAGCTCCATCACGGGAGCAGCGTATATGAAGCTTGCCGCATCTGAGCGGTGAAGAATACGGCCAGGGTTCATTCACGTGTGGGTTTTTATAAGTCACTGCTCTGTCTGCCTCGGAGGTCTATCCCTCCTGGCAAAGTCACAGACGCGCGGTCACCGTGGCACCTTTATTTGACCTTTCCATAATTCTTCTCCCAGGGTATTCTGCAGCTTTCAACCTTCTCTCCTCCAAGCAGCATCCCGGCGAGTTTTGCTCGTCAAGCATCCGTTCTCAGCACTCTACCAACTGCCAACCTTGACTCAACTACATATCACGCCAGAATGACCCGACTACAGCCTGTGCTCTCCCGCCATACGGAGGCAAACACAAACGGCGATGGAGCCGGACATCTTCCCGTCCGCAACGGCCCTTGTAACGAACCCGGCGCCCCACAGCCGGCCGTCTACTCCGTCCGGGAGTCCCCCCTGAGCACCCCGAAACCTATCCGCATCATCACCCTCGGCGCCGGTGCGTCCGGCCTCAACATGATCCGCACCCTGCGCAACACTTTGCCCGCCGGAAGCTTCAAGCACGTGGTCTACGAGAAGAACCGCGACATTGGTGGCACATGGCACGAGAACCGTTATCCCGGCTGCCGCTGCGATGTCCCTTCCCACAACTACCAGTTTTCCTGGCGCAAGAATCCCGAGTGGAGCAACTTCTTCGCGCCAGCCGAGGAGATACAGGCGTATCTGTGCAAGCTGTGCGAGGAGGAAGACATGCGCCCTCTGATAAAGACTGCGCACAAGATCCTAGGAGCTTATTGGGATGAGGTTCAAGCGGAGTGGGCGGTCAGCATCAGGGACCTGGACGGTAACAAGGACTTCACCGACTGGGCGGATTTTCTAATTGATGCCACCGGCATCTTGAAGTAAGTTCTGTCAGCCCCCACGAGAACAAGTTGCTGACCAGAACAGCAAGCGGAAGATGCCGGACATCCCAGGCTTGAACGACTTCAGGGGCGACCTTGTTCACACGGCTCATTGGCACAAGGACTTTGACTATCGAGGTCTGAGAGTTGCTGTCATTGGAAACGGCGCTTCCGGAGTACAGGTCATGCCTGCAATTCACCCTGGTAAGCCTTGCTGGCCCCTGGCACACTTCACACAGTTCTAGTTCTGACCCCTTTTATCAAGACGTGAAGGAGCTCTACCACATCATTCGCGCACCGACAGCCATTCTCCCTCCTCGCGTGGCGACGATGAAAATGGGCCCGTTAGCCCCCATGATCAAACAGATCGAGCTTGACGAGAAGGAGAACTTCTCTCCCGCCCAAATTGCCAAGTTCAAGTCCGACCCAGACTTCTACGAAAGATTCACCGCGGCCCTCGAGCTCGATTCCAACGCAAAATTCGTCATCGCACTGATGAAGGACTCGCCACAGCAGAAGTGGGCATCCGGCAAGGTCCGCGAGTTCATGACCGCCATGCTCAGGGGTGACGAGAAACTCTGCGCCCAACTGATCCCCGACTTCCCTCTCGGTTGCCGGCGCATGACCCCTGCACCGGGATATCTGGAAAGCTTCCATGACCCAAAAGTTCACCTAAGAAGTACGCCCATCAAGCGGGTCACCAAGCTCGGCATCGAGTTCGAAGACGGCGAAATCCTGGACGTGGATGCTATCATCTGCGCCACCGGTTTCGACTCGTCCTTCCGCCCGGCCTTTCCCCTGGTCGGAAGGAAAGGGAACCTCCAGGACATCTGGGCCGCTGAGGTGCCCAAGTCATACATGTCCCTGGCCGTTGACGGGCTGCCAAACTACTTCAGTAGGTGCCTGTTAACACTCATACCCAAATGAGCTTCTTCACTGACATATCCTTAGAATTCCTCGGTCCCAGCGCCCCCATCGCTCACGGAGCAGTTTTCACCCTCTCCGAGCACATCGCGACGTACATCGCCTCGGTCATCCACAAAGCCCAGGCCGAGGGCATCCGCACCCTCGTCCCTTCTTTGGGGGCGGTGGAGGACTACTCCGCTCACATCGCGGCCTTCATGCCCCGCACCGTCTTCTCCGGCGGCTGCAGCAGCTGGTACAAGCACGGCGAGGACGTCGTGGGGCTGCACCCGGGGAGCAGGATGCATTTCATCGAGATGCTCTCGCGCTTCCGTGGCGAGGACTGGGAGTTTACGTACGAGGCGGAGGAGGGCCGGAGGGGCAACAGGTTCGCGTACCTCGGGAATGGATTCACGAGGGCGGAGATGGACGTGATGAGAAAGGCTGCGATGGGTGGAAGTTCGTAGTAGCGGACGAGGACGTCTCACAGGATGGGTGGGTGTGATTGGTTTCGAGGCGGCCTTGCAGGCGTTGTTTTCGGTGGTCTTCAGTCTTCCTTCACACTTTATCCCCTAGTGTCAACAGCAACACAGAGCCATATTGACAGTTGGCAACCATTAATGAAAAGCGTCACTTCGAGCCGTACTCTCAGGGTGTCTGCCGGTGTCTGCGATTTGCGATTTGAGTCCCAGAAACTGAGAGCAAATTTGCATTCTCCTCATCACCCTCGATCATCAGCGCGCAGTTTGGTCATTACAGGCACTCTCGCCCATCGTATTGTTTTCCCGCTCAAGCCTGGCAACTAGCTGCAGCTACGACTACCCAGAAACCCAGCCCCATCTGGAAGGGAAAGTGGGAGCATCCATATATCCCCTCTGCCATATCCTTCAGCGCCTTGCAACCTGTCCTGATCCGTCCGCCCGTCCGTTCTGACCAGAATTCAACATGAAAACAACTAAGAGAATCAAAAATAAAGCTAAGTGAAGGAATACCGCATTGCAACGGCGAGAAAGGATGAATCGAATAAAACAGGCAAAGGTATCTCGGATACTCAATCACTAGCAAGGAATTGAACCGATGGTGTTTAATCACGGCCCGCTCCTTCGTATACGTTGTCCGCTCAAAGGGTATTTCATGCCGCCGGCGTGCTCTCGCGGCTGCGGCTCTCCCGCTTGCTCAGGAAGCTACGGCGCATCGTGGACCGAGGGCTGTCGGGGTCGGACGGGCTAGTGGGCGAGGGGGTGAAGGAGCTCTTGATGACAACGGTGCCGCTGCCAGCCTTGAGCTCCTTCTCTGCGTTGCTGCCACTGTCGTCGATGACGTACGGCACTTCGCCGAGGTCATCGTCGCTGCGGAAAGTTCGGTCGCCCTTGACCTCGATCTTGAACTGCGATTCAGGGGTACAGGTCCACTTGAAGGTCTCGTTGAAGGTGACGGTACCGCTGGCCTCCTTCTTGTGATCCGTCTTGCCAACGGTCTTTTGCTTGGGCGTCAGCTGGGTGATCACGACGTAGACCTCGGAAGAAGGGGGGAATCCCGATGTCGAGACGACGGTAAAGGTGGCGCTTCCTGAACCAGGTCCGGGCGGGTTGGTGCTGTATATGGACGCAGCGCCGCTGCTCCTGGTCCTGTTATGACCAGGTGTGATACCATTCGACGTTCCGGGAGGCGTCTCGGCGATGGACTCGTTACCGTCAGGAATCACGCCGAGTCCCTCAGAGCGCTTGATACTGTGGCCGTTCTCCGTGATGGTGGGAGTGTCGTGCGGAGTGACAACGTCATCCTTCTTGCTCCTCGAGAACACCCTGCCGACTAGGCCCCCGACACCAGAGCCGACGGCACCTACGGCCTTGACGGGAGCACCAGCGACGCCGGTCACGATGCGACCAGGTACGGCGAAAGTGCCCGAGAACGTGGAAGTACCTTGGCGTGTACGTGCGACATAAGCTGGGCGGAAGAGCATCCTCAGCCGAATTGTGCCCGACTTTCCGTCAAGCATCAGCCTTGACTCGCTAGGCTTAAACGGATCGAGGTGTTCCAAGTTGATGTCAGCAGCGCCGAGGAAATCAGGCTTGTCGGCAAAGTCGTAGTCCCATACGACAACCTTGAACTTGGCGCCTGTTCGCGACGGAACAGGAATCTCGAAGAATTCGTTCCAGGCAGGGTGCAACGTCTTCTTCTGCACCTTGGTCTTGTAGACCTCCTCGCCGTTGAGCTCAAACTTGCAGTAGGGGTCACTCTTGCCGTTGCGGTCGGCGGAAGGAAGATCTTCGGCGTCGAGAACATCGACACGGAGGTTACCCATGTTGTTGATGCTCTCGCTGGGATCGAGCTTCATCTTGACGGGGATGTATTTGAGGCTGACCTTCACACTGGTGGGACGGCCTTCTCGGTCCTTGAGCTTCAGAGTCGTTGGGTTGTTCTGGATCTGGGTCAGCGGGAGTGTATCAACGGAGGGAGGTGTCGTGGAAGCTTACCAAACACTGTTTCAAGGTGTCCAGCGTGTTGCCTTGCAACTTGGCCATGGTGTTCTCCTTGTCCTTCTCATGGCCCTCGATGGCTTCGCCCTTCTTGCGCACCTTGAGCGTGAGACGGGAGAAGTCGAGCTCACGGATGAAGCAGTCCCCGATCTCCTCAAACTTGTGCTTCCTTGATATGGCGGAAGATGATGCGTACGATGGGAACGCCATGTCGTCAACCCACACTTCCAGCTTGGTGTTGGCTTCAGGCATCTCGGCTTCCATGAGTTTGAAGATGAGGAGGCCAGATTCGTACTTGAGGAGTTCTTCCGGTGACAGACGGATCTTGGGTGGACCCTCCTCCTCATCCTTGGAATTCCTGGAGAGATTGGGCGTAGTGGGTGTCTTCGGAACCGCCGAATCATCGTTGGCCTCGATTCTCTTGCTGTCGAATGAGGTGCTGAATTTGCCGGCCGACGAGGATCGTGTGTGGGATACAGCTTGTCCATCAGACTTCTCAGAGCCTTCTCCGTTCTTGGCAGCCTCTTCCTCCTCCTCTTCGGGATCCGCTACGTTAAGGCAGGGATAGAAGGCAGCGGTGTACAGCAGGAGGCCCTTGGCAATACCCTTGCCGTGGAGGCGGAGGCCGGCCTCGCGGTGCACCTTCTTATCGTGGACATGGTACTCTCCATTGTCGGCCTGGTAAACGTAGTCGCCAGTAGCCACCTCGACGAGGCCCAGAGTGCGATCTTTGCCCATCTTTTCGGAATCCATGACTTCGAGGGTGAGTTTCTCGCGGTTGGAGTGAACCGGCACATACATAACCTCGTCCCAATCGGGGTCGAGCGTGTTCCTGTGTGTGACAGTACGAGCCTTCTCGAGGCCTGATAGCAGCACGCGGACATAGGGGTCGGATTTTCCAAGGGTCTCATAGTTGCGAAGATCCTTGGCTCCCTTGAAGTGGAAACGCATGACGCCGATGGGAGTCTGGTAGCCACCGGTGCCGGTGAGGGCGCCAGAGATGGCAACAGGTTTCCACTGGGCCTTGAGCTTCACACGTCCCGTATTTACACCAGCAAGATGGAACCACTCTTGGCCCTTCTCCATGCACTCCACAAGGTCGTCGAGCTTGATCTGGTACTTGCCAACGGTTTGGTCGCCCGTAATATCTCGGTCATCCTTGATCGTGACACCGAGTTTGGCGTGCTTTCGGTCGGTGATGAGCATTTCTTTGGAGCCATTGTCCCAGATGGGGTTGTTCGTTCGCTTGAGCTTTTTGGTATGGTGGACGTCGCGGCCGTTCAAGTGCAGAATGGCATATGGGCTCAGAAGGCCAACCATGCTCTTGGCACCGTCCAGGTCCTTGGCCTGATCAACCGCGAAACGGAGAATGCCCGTGTTGGACTCTGGGGGAGGCTCTTCGGTGCCATCCTCAAGCTTGGCGGGCTGAAGAACAGGAAAGAAGCGGATGTCAGCGGAGACCATACCGCGTGCCTTGCCGTCAGCGATGACCTCAAGGCGCTCGTTCTCATGCTCGTTCAACTCCTCGACATGCTCGAGAGCGAAGGAGGCAACACCAAGCTCCTTGTGCTTCCTGAAGTCGTTGTAGTCATAGACCTGGATATCAAGGGAGTCATTGAAAGAAGTGATGATAATGTAATGCGTCTCGTTCCACCTGGGGTTGGAGGTGTCCTTGATATGCTTGGTTCGGGCCAGCTCTTGCCTGCGGTTGAGGCTGATGACAGCGTAGGGGTCGATGTCGCTAGAGAACCTGTCGGGGTTCTTGAGACCCTGGGCTCCGTGCAGAGTGACCGCGACAACACCGATAGCTTGGTCGACTGGGGTACCGGCAAGCATCTTGGCGACCTCGATGGGGAAGACGTTGGGCGCGTACATCATAGGAGCCAAGTTGCCGTGGATCTGCTCAAGAATGAAGCTTTCGAGGCCAGGGATGAAGTTGATGTCGAAACCGAAAGTCTCGCCGCCGAGAGGCTTGCAGACGTAGTCAATCGAGGGCCGTTCGAGGAAGGACATCTCAACTTTCTCGACGTGAGGAAAGGGGATCTGCAGCTTGACTTTGAGGCGCATGAGACCGGAGAACTGCATGTCCTCGACGATAACATCGAGGCCCTTGCTGATCATGGCCTTTCCGACGCGGATCTCTAGGACGACCTTGGGGTTGACCTTGTTCTTGATCTGCCTGGAAGTCATGTCGGCCGTGTCGTTCGGAGTGAAGCTAAACTTCCAGTCCATGATGACAATGTCGTCCCCGGCCTTGGGGTACGTCTTGACGTGCTCCATGCGCGGAGGCTTGGAGCCGAGGGTGAATGTCTTGAGCTTCAGGCTGTCCAGGAAGGCGGGGGTGGCAGAGCTCAGCACCTGGTCGACGGAGTTGATGATGGTCTGCGCAAGGACTGGCTGATAAATGGGCCAGAACTTGACCAAGAAGGAGTTGATCCACTCGACAGACTCGTGGTCGTTTTCAAGCTTCTTCAGGGACATCTCGCGGTTGATGTCGTCGCGGAAGTTGCGACGAACACGGCGCAGAGAGGTGCGGTAGTAGGTCGAGCAGATACCCATGAGCAAGAAGATCCAACCCAGGCCACCGCCAAGAACGGCGACAAGCCAGGACGAGAGGCAGGCAAAGACGATGATGGCGGCGTTGTGGTACCAATCTCCGAAGAGGCCGTCCGGGATCTTATCCTCCAGCCAGGTCGAATGGTCCAGCAGGCTGTCGGCTTCCATGGCGCCTTCCGTGGGCCAGCCGAAGCGAGGGGCCCAGCCGGTGCGCTGGAAGGGTTTCTCGCCGTCGCCCAGTGTGCTTCCATCCTCGATGATATTGCCTTCCTCGTCCTTCTTGAGCTCGACTACGCCGGCTTTGGTGGCTTCAGGCAGGTCGGCAGTTTCGTCGTCTTCTCCGCCGACGTCGGTAACGATGGACACGCCATGGGGTCGATTGCTGTGGAAGCCCTCGGGAACAGCCTAGATGGAGTGTCAGCGGCATGGCGCCCAGAAGCTGGCCACGAGCGCGAGCCCAGTAGCAGCATAGGGCAGTGTAACTTACAGCACGCGCCTGACGTCGCTTCTCCTCGGGGCTCGCATCAGGGTCGAAAGTGAACGCAGTGATGCCCGCCTTCCTCGACTCCTCGAGGATCTTCTTCTGGGCGTCCTCGGCTGTGGTGTTAGTTTCGGGGTCCTGGGCGGCCTCGACGACGCCCTGGACTTTGAGCTCGCCCTTCTCGGAGGGGTTCGACATGATGTTGGAAGCCGAGCGCAAAGCGCACCGGAGCTTGTCTCTACGGTGTCAATTGGTGAGGATTTAGCTCGAGAGCATGCGTGGGCGCATCTATGTCCTGGCAGGGATGCCTGGAGGAGCTCGAAGCTTGGGTTGGAAGCTCACGAAGCTGTCGCGGGAGTTGGAGAGAGACAGTGACGAGGTGGTGCCCGCGACGAACAACGCTTCTGAATAGTCAAAAGAAGGAGAAATGTAGTAAAGTAAAACGGGTGTAAGGGACGAAGCTGAGGACGAGTCAACCGGTGGCTGGTCGGCCGAATTCCCGGCGATGATGCAGGTGATTCAGATGCTAGGGACGAGTGGGAGGTGAGGAAAAGAAGGAGGGGAGGAGGAAGCGAGAGGAGGAAAAGCCACACCCGTCAAGATAGGTAGGTAGGCTAGGTAGGAGAGACTCCGAGGCGGGAGCTGCGGCGGCGGCGGCGGCGGTGGTGAATCGGCTGCGGGTGTTCCCATCCAGCAGGTTTAGGATCAGAAGAGAGGGACCAAAGGACGGGAGGCGGGTGTGAACCTAGGTCGGCTGGAGGTGAAGAAGGACCCTGGATTGGGGGGAGATGGGCCTCGAGGTGGGTTTGGGCAGGTGGGTTGGGTATTACGTAGCCTCCCGCGCCGGAAGGAAAGAGCACCTGAAGCTCCTGTCTGGTTAGGTTTTCGGTGCTTGCAGAGCGAGATTGCGAGCTCCCTCCGGGCTGGGTGCAATGGAAAGGTGAGCTACCCAGCTAGTCTCGGCGGGCCGGATAACGACGTAATGACCCATCTGATTCAGCTGAACAAGACCCAAACAGCCATCAGGGGAGAGCCGTGAGTGGCCAGATCATTGGGGAGGTGGAAGGCCGACTCTATCGACGCCCCAGAATAGCGGGGGCCTGCGTTCGCTAAATTCTTGGTTTGGCGGGATGCGGGTGGGACGATTGAGACACCAAACCCACTGGGGCGAGCGGTTGCAGGGGTCGGCCGCCCGTAGCTGGAAGCTCCAGCTTCCTGAACACACATCTCCCCGACCCGGCTGCAGGACCTGACCACGGCGACACCGTTTTCGATCTCGACGACAGCCCAGCCAACGCCGAGCCTGCACGCTTGCAACAAGCCAGCCGTGGCCCAGTCTGCCATTGCGCCGCCGGATATCGGCCGAGCCGAGGATAAAGATGTTCGGATTGACCGCAATGGTACCTTGCGCGCTGAATGCTACATCAACCAAGGAACTCGTCGCCACCAAACATCACGAGAATCCGGGAAAACCAGACGGGCATCGTCCAGCGCTTGCAAGGGGCTCTCTGGTGGCAGAACTTCCAACAAACAGCGCGACAACCACACCACCCCAATCCCTGCCGCGCATCTCTTCCACCTTGATCGGGCTAGCCACAGCGCCAACCTTCTGGACCTTGACGCGGCCTCCCAGGATCCTTTGGTTCCCAGCCCCGACCTCCCGTCCTGAGGGTGTACCGATGCGACGGTATTGTTTGGGTCCATCAAGTTAACATACTACTGACTTTCTCCCAAGATCTGACGCCAGATCTGTCTCGTCACCTCCCTCTGGACTGTACGCATCGCCAGAACATGTTCAGCAGCACTCGTCCGAGACCATAACCCATGAGTGTCTCGCCCGCCCGTCGATCCTTCAGGTGTGCACACGTTGCTCGACTCGGGTTGCAACACATCGTCCACTGCTCCCCCAACCTCCTCTCGGGCCAACCACACACCACCGTCTCGCCGGCCGGCACAGATTCCAAGGTGATGGCGCCGCTTCACCGGACGCCACACGCACGCCAGGGGTAGCGAGGGCGATCGACCACATGTGGTTATCTCTCGTTGAAATATCACGTCACGATGTCGATCGTGATAACTCTCCCCATCACTGATATTGTCACCAAGTCAGAATGTGCGTCTACACCTTACGACTTTCCATCTCGTCGGCTGCACCACTTCCTGAGGGAGGTCACATTCATGTCGTAAAGCCTGCTACGAGTGGCTGTGCCGACAGCTCCTCCGCTATTGTGGCACTCATCTGTGTCTCGACGAACAGGTGTCGCCTCTTTCTGATGAATTTCTCCCGCAACTCCCGTACTTACAGAAACAGGCCGAGTCTCAAGAGGCGAGACCCCGGAAAGAATAGAATAATAGCGACCACAAGGTCGTCCCAGCCTCCCGCCTAAAAGTTCGACGACGCAGTCGTCTGCGCATCGCTCGCGACCCTCACGCCCTTCACCACCACAGTCTTGCCGCTGAGACTTGTGACCCGCACGTCCACCTCACCCGTCCCGAAGCCGCTCGCCTCCTCGAAAAAGTTGTACTCCTGCCTCCGCGTCCCGCGCCAGGTGCGCCCGCCGTCCGTGCTCACCTCCAGCCTGGCAACCCGCTCGCTGGCGTTGACAACCTGCATCGAGAACCAGTACGGCGACGTGCCAGACTTGTTCCGCAGCACCAGCGGCGAGGTGATCCCGCAGTCCACGAAGCTGTACGATGTCGAGATGATCCCCGCCGACAGCGGGCCCAGCTTCTCGAATCCGTTCTGGAAGAGGTCGAGGTGGCCCTCGTCGCACTCGGGGCACTGGTCGACGATCTGCCGAGTGGGTTAGTCGTCAGGGACCAGAAACCTCGCAGCAGGGGTAGGAGTCCAGCTTACCATGGCCGTGATAGAGTTGCCGTTGGGTCCAGTGACCTTGACGCAGGCACCGCAGTTTGCGGCGCTGTTCCATGCAGAACCCGAGAAGGCAGTGCCGTGCAGGCCTGCCGGGATCGTGTACCCGGTGAAGGAGCAAGTGCCTCCCGCGACGTTGCCGCCGTAGAAGGTCGACTTGCCCGAGACCGACGGGCCAGTGGCAGGGCCGGGTGTCGTCTCCTCATCGTCATCCTTGGCAGGAGGAGGCGCGGGGGCGGATGTCTGCTTAGGGGCAGTCACGTCCTTCTTCGTCGATGTCCCGACGGGTGCGGGAGCGGGAGCTGGCACGTTGGGCGGGACCAGGACGACGCTCGGCCCAGGGGTGACGGTGACGACGACCGTGGTGGTCCGGCTGGGCCTGCCCACAGGGCAAGCCAGCGCAAGAGGCGCAGCCGAGGCCGCGAGCAGCAAGGTGGTGAACTTCATGGCGTTGGTGTAAGTGGTGATATGGAGCAAGTGCCTGAAAGAGTGGTGTCAAGTTTGAGCAATAATGTATCAGCGAATGGAACTGAAGCCTCTGCCTCTTAAGTTTCTCAAAAATGAATGCAAGAATCCCAATATCTTCAGAAAGGAGTGACAATGCCTCAACGGCGAATACCAAGGACGGATCCCACAAAAGTCCGGGGAAAGATCAGGAAGAGGTGGTATCGGAGCGGGAAGGGGAGAACGCAACCACGGCTCCTCCCGGGGACATCGAGACATATGTATGAACCCCCAGAGGAAGAGTAAGCAACGGATACGCTCACCGCAGTGTTGCATGTCGTGGGGTGAGCGAGTAATCTTGTTTTCTTACCCGTTCCGAAGCCTCATCTAACGGCGACTGGGGCCTGATGTGGCGATGCGGGATTGGGGCGCTGTTTTCCAGAAAACATGCTCAGCGTTACGCAACCTCCACGACGATGACCTTGTTCAGAAGTATCATGGCCTTGTGGATAACGAGGGAAACACACTGCGGCCAGCCGCGGCCGTGTTGAGCTGGCCGCGGCGACTTCATCAGTCAGTTACAAGTACATCCCTCTCAGGTCCTTCGGCCTCATGCGACTCCAATCCTGCAATAACAAACTGCACACCACCATGTCAACGAGGAAGTTCCTGCATGGGCAGATGAGCAGTGGGGTTGACTTCCCCATCGTTCGGTTCCTCGGATGTCAGACAAGGACTTGAGATGATTGTCACCAGGGGCCCCTGGTCGTCTGGGCTCAGACGAGTCGGCCAAAATACATGGCCGGTTCGGTTGTATTGCTGTCAAAATAGGCAATCCCTAGAACTACCTCCAGGTCAACAGGACGCACATCTCAAAATTCTGAAGTTCCGAGAGAGGTCATCTCAATTATCTGAGGCTCAATCTGAGACGTGGCCGACTTGGGCCTTCCTAGGCGGGCGGTCATCTTTTCTGCTATCCTCTTGAGGGCCTAGACTCTGAACCGCGAAAGGCAGCAAATGCGACGATACGTATTTGTATTCAAAGAAAGTGGTATCTAAGTGATGCTGAGCGGGAAGATTGACAAACCATGATGCGGAGAAACCCCTGGGTGCTGATGAAGATGCGTCCCTCGTCGTTTCAGCTTCGTGTAACCAGACGCCGCAGATAAACAGATTTCCCGGCCTTGGGCGGAACAAACGCTAAACTCCCGAGCGCGATGGATAGCTGTAAATGCAACATAGAGATGAGTCGAGTGGGGGGAAAAGACACCCAAAAGGCGCCGGAAAGGTGGTGCCCTCTCTTCCTAGAGAACCAGAGTCCCTCAATGAGAAACTTGCTTAATACCCAAAGCTGTCATGCTGATGCACAGGGCAGCGGCCTGGATGGTTGATGAACCACGCTGAGATGCAATCTCGATGGAAGCGGCACAGGCACTCCAGCCTCGCCATGCGAACACCGACTTCAAACTCCTCCAGACAGATTGTACACTCGGCAGAATCCACGCAGTCCTTCTCGGTAGCCACGTATGGGAACATGCCAGTGCGGCGCATCGCGAGAGGCGGAGGTGTGCCGACTGGTGGCATGGAACCTCCTTCTGACGTCCCTGTCGGCGTACCGCCGCCAACAAACGCGCTGTGAGATGAAATGCAAATGGTGATGTGAGACTCGCGGAGGGTTTCGTAGTTCGGTAGGTCGCGAGACGGGAGCTCACGGTGACAGACCGGACATTCATCCTCCTCGGCTATCTGCTGTGGCGGCGGAGGCGGCAGAGCACGGTCCCGGGATGATGATGAGGAAGAGGCGTTATCAACATCTAGCATCGACCGGTATCGACGTGACGAAGCCCCAGGATACGCCGAGGAGGAAGATGGAAAGTAGGACGGCGGGGTGCCCGCGAGAATGCGGGACTGAGTCGACCCATAAGGGGGAGGATAAGGCCCTCGGGGTGAAGATGGCCCTCCTAGACCAGGACCAGAATGCTATGCGAGGTTAGTTATCGTCATTTCGGATAATTTTCTCAAAGGAAACCCACCGTAACACTCCTAAGCCTCGCCAACGAGTCCTGGCTAGGGCCAGCCGCGAAATACCCCTGAAAGCGGCCTGGCGGCGGATTACTCCCAAAGCTGGAACCCACGTTGCTTCTAGACCGTACGTGAGACCGCGGGGACGTTTGGGTGGGCGACGCCAGTAGTTGCGGCGGCGTGATGTTGGGATCTGGGACGCATGGGTTACAGAGCCTAACACGCTCACCGCCACCCGTGTTGTTGAAGTCCGCATACTCGCCGCTGATGAAAGACGAAGGGTATCTCTGAGCAGATAGACGAGGCTGCTCGGGGGGCAGCACGATATATTGGTAGGGTATGGTAATGCGGTGCGGCGAGCAGGCATTACATACAACGCGACCGCATTTTCTGGCCGTAGGGTTAGCAGAGAGGCTCAAGAGTCCCATTGAGTGCCTGGTCCACATACCTGCAGTGATGTTTTCTAACAAAAAAGCTGAACTGGGCGCGGCATATGGGGCAGAGCGTCACTTCGGCGTCGGGCTGCCAGCGGGGAAGGACAATCTCTCCCGTATGCCCAGGGGGATCACCTGGCGACAGGCTCTGCTGTATCAGGGGGGGTCGAGGCCTGGACGAAGAAGCCTCAGTGGCCCCCGTTCGTACTGCGGGAGCGGGAGAATCGTCTAGTGTCAGGTCGATGACCTCTCTTGGTGCTGTGGCCCCAAAAGACGGGCCGGCCTCCTGGGAGGCCACAGTCGGCGATGGGGGTGGCAGAGCACTCGAACTATGCCCAAAGGCGGTCTCGTAGGCGGGACTTGTATGGTCGATCGGCTCCCCTTGTTCATCCCCATCTGTCATGATTTCATCCTCTCCCCTGGCTCTTGGAATAGGCACTGGACTGGCTGGTCCGGGAGAGTCGCTTTCATCGCTTCTGCGGTATTCTCCCCCCTGCCGGCTGCTTTCGCCAGCAAGTATGTCTGGTGACTGGCGTTCATCCCCTTCCCGATGGGAGTCGCTCTCCATAGAATCGTCGTTCGGCTCAGCCTCGTTGTCCGATAAAAGGCGTTCTATCGTGTGTGTCGGGCAGTCGAAGTATCGGGAGCATTCGTCGTCATGGAACCTGTCTGTCTGGAACGGGCAGGGTCTTACAAAGGAAGGTAGTGGTCTCCTCGAGTCGTAGGAGCTTCCAGAGTCGGAGGAAATGTCGATGACCTCGGGGTTTCGCCCTCTGTAGCTTCCTGCGCCGTGCGGCTCGGCTCCTCCGTCGAAGCTCGCCATGTTAGGACATGAGTGTCGGAGACTGGGGGGGGGGACAAGTCGGAAGTAGTTCAGAGTTTGCAAGGAAATCGTGGAAAATGCGATGACTCGTTTGGGCCAGGGCGGCGAGCTTGTGGAAAGTTCCAGTGTTGTGCCGAGGCCGTGATGGCTGGAGCGTAAGAAGGGGCGGAATCAATGCGATAAGAAGTTAAGCTGTCGCGTGGCGGGGCAGCAAGATGTCACCCAAGCACTGGACTGGGCTGGACCTCCGGTGAGATGCGGCTTGGGCTTGCAGCGACCGCCGATGCTCCCGGCTCCACATGGAACGGTGGTGGATTGACTTTAGTCAGCTTAGGGGGAAGCGTGCTTCATGACCCTTTTCGGACCCCCCTCCCCGACATCCATGGTAAGGGCCTGCCCAGGCGTCACTTGCTGAAGGAGCTCTGGATATCTAGTTAAATTACTTGCTCGCGCCCAGAACGTGTCTATTTTCATCATCTGGCAACTAGCCTTACAGTACACGACGAGCTCCTAGACACCCGGGATATCATGCCTCCTTCTACCCTTACCTGGTCAAAGCAATGTCGTCTATCCTCAGGATGAGCTTCACCGTCTCGGCCGCCAGCTCGATGGCGCTCGTGCACACAAGCAGGGGCTGCAGAACGTTCTCCTTGGCGATGTTGCTGTTGACTCCTCCGGACTTGATGCTCACACCGGCGTTGGTCTCTCCCATCTCGTGGCGGTGCCTCAGCTCCGTGACCACCTTGATGCTGTTCAGACCGGCGTTCTCGGCCAGTGTTGTAGGGATGACCTCCATCGCGTCCGCAAACGCCTTCCAGCAGATGGCCTCGGTGCCCGTCAGCTCGCGAGCACGCTTGGCCAGCTGAGACGCAATCTCGATCTCAGGGGCACCGCCACCAGCGATCAGGGCCTTCTTCTTCACCAGACAACGGACGACGCAGTGAGCATCGTGCAAGCTGCGCTCGGCCTCGTCCAGGATGAGAGAGTTGGCACCGCGCACGACGACGGAAACGGTCTTGCCGGTAGCCTTGGCACCAGACACCTTGACCATGCGTGCACCGTTGTTCTGCACCTCCTCGACAAGGTCGGCAGAGCCGAGCTTGTCCTCGGTGAACGAGTCGATATCCGCAATGGGCTTGCAGCCGGTCGACTTGCAGATGAACTCGACCTCGTCACGCTCGATGTCCTTGACGGCAAGGATACCAAGCTTGGCGAGGAAGTGGAGGGACAGGTCGTTGACGGCGTCCCTGAGGATAGACTTCTGGATGAAGAGGACGTTGCACTTGGCCTTCTTGATCTTCTTGGCCATGTTCAGCAGATAGACACGCTCCTCCTTGACGATCTTATCCATTTGCCTGTAGTCGTTGACGGAAATCGTGTTCTCCATCTAACCGGGCGTCAGTGATATGTCCATGAAGTTCTTATCGTTTGGGTCAACTCACATCCGGCTTGGGAGGGCTCAGCTGGAACTGAATGAGACCGATCCTCGCCTTCTCCATCCTCACGGGGCCAGCGGCGTTCTTCAGCACGGGCTGAGTCAAAACCAGGCCGTCCACCAGCTCGCTGTCTTCGATGGTACCGCCGACCTTCTTGATTATCCTGATGTTCTTGAGGTCAACATTGTCGGCCGTCTTCAGGTCGATGGTCTTGATGACGGAGTTAACGGCCATGGGGCCCAGAAGGTTCGAGTACTGCGACACAATCTTGGAGGACAGGGAGGTGTTGGCTGCTTGGAGGAGGGCGGCGGTGTCGGTCAGGGAGATGGGCTGCGACATGTCGTGGAGGACCTCAACGGCGGCGGAGGCTGCGCGCTGGAAAGACTCAGAAATGACGGAGGGGTGGATTCCCTTGGACAGCAGTCTATCGGCGGCTCCAAGCAAGCTTCCGCAGATGACGACGACGGATGTTGTGCCGTCACCGGCCTCGACGTCTTGAGCGGCGGACAGGTTGACCAGCATCTTGGCAGTGGGATGCATGACAGCCATGCTCTTGAGCATCGTGACACCATCGTTGGTGATGATCGTCTCGCCCTTTCCGCTCCTGATCATCTTGTCCATGCCGCGGGGGCCCAGCGACGTTCGGATGGCATCGGCGACAGCTATGGGAGCGGGATCAGCATGCTGTTTCGGGGTCGCTGTGCGAAGATTATAGCTTTATTTACCTCGTGCGGCGACGATGTTGGAGGAACGAACAGCGACGGGCTTCTCCTTGTCCTGATACACAGTCAGTAAGCAGCTCCGGACAGCTTGGTGGGAGCTTCAGCAAAAAGTACCTTGAACGCAGTGTTCGAGTTGCCACCCTGAGGGGCGGCAGGTGCAGTTGTCGCCATGATGCGGATATCTGCAGAGAAGGAGGGGCAGGTGGTGAGTGAGGGTGATCAAGCTTGTCAGGTCGTTGGAGTTGGCGAAAGATGAAGCCCCTAATGTCGATTTGCTGGTGTCCCGCTGCCTGCCTTGCGATATCCCACTTTCGCTGGACCCGGCGGTGGGATATTTTTTAAGCGGTCCTGAGTTGTTCCACCGCCGGGGCCTCTGCTTGCTAAGTGTACCTGGGCTCTAACCGCATTCGGACTAGCTCCCTTGACGCAGCCTCGCATGCTTCTGGCCAGCGCTGGAAGCTCAAGGCAACTGGGGGATTACGGAGTCTCGAGCTGCTTCCTTAACCCTGCTCCATCAACATCCCCAACGCGCATTCTCCGACGGCCACATCAACCCCCCGAGTCCACGTGCCAGCGAATACCATCCCTTTCCGTTGCACTCGATCTGAAGCTTTATCTCGAGCAGAACAAGTACTTCCAGGACATCGTGTCCTGAGCTTCCAAGATGGTGGGTGATTGACGAAGCACGGGACATACTCGGTCACCAGCTAACCCGCTGCCCGCAGCCTTCCGCTACCGGACAGAACTGGGAGAAGTACCAGAAGCAGTTTGCCGACGACGAGATTGAAGAGAAGAAGATCACCCCTCTCTCCGATGAGTGCGTCCCGACACCCTGAAGCACCCATCCGTGGCTGCGACTGACCATCCCGACAGAGATATCCAGGTTCTCAAGACCTACGGCGCGGCGCCGTACGGAGCTGCCATCAAGAAACTCGAGCAGCAGATCAAGGAGAAGCAACAAAGCGTAGACGAGAAGATCGGCGTCAAGGTGCGCAGCGCCCTCCCTCGATGCACTCGCGTCGCCGTGCTAACCGAATCGCCAGGAATCCGACACGGGACTCGCACCACCACATCTCTGGGACGTCGCGGCAGATAGGCAACGCATGTCCGAAGAGCAGCCCCTGCAGGTCGCCCGCTGCACCAAGATCATCGCCGACGAGAAGGACGACTCCAAGAGCAAATATGTCATCAACGTGAAGCAGATCGCCAAGTTCGTCGTCCAGCTCGGCGAGCGAGTCAGTCCTACGGATATCGAGGAGGGAATGCGCGTCGGTGTCGACCGGAACAAGTACCAGATTCTGCTGCCGCTGCCGCCCAAGATCGACGCCAGCGTCACCATGATGACGGTGGAGGAGAAACCCGACGTCACATACGGCGATGTCGGCGGATGCAAGGAGCAGGTGGAGAAGTTGCGAGAGGTCGTCGAGATGCCCCTGCTGTCCCCGGAGCGATTCGTGAATCTCGGTATCGACCCGCCCAAGGGCGCTCTCCTCTACGGTCCTCCCGGTACCGGCAAGACCCTCTGCGCCAGGGCCGTGGCGAACCGCACAGACGCCACCTTCATCCGCGTCATCGGCAGCGAGCTGGTGCAGAAGTACGTCGGCGAGGGCGCCAGGATGGTCCGCGAGCTGTTCGAGATGGCGCGGACAAAGAAGGCCTGCATCATCTTCTTCGACGAAATCGATGCCGTGGGCGGTGCCCGTTTCGACGATGGCGCCGGCGGCGACAACGAGGTGCAGCGAACGATGCTGGAGCTGATCACCCAGCTCGATGGTTTCGACGCCCGTGGCAACATCAAGGTAATGTTCGCCACCAACAGGCCCTCCACCCTCGATCCCGCCCTCATGCGTCCCGGCCGTATCGACCGCAAGATCGAGTTCTCTCTGCCAGACCTCGAGGGCCGCGCCAACATCCTCCGCATCCACGCCAAGAGCATGTCCGTTGAGCGCGACATCCGATGGGAGCTCATCTCCCGTCTCTGCCCCAACGCCACCGGTGCCGAGCTGCGATCCGTCTGCACAGAGGCCGGCATGTTCGCCATCCGTGCCAGGAGGAAGGTCGCCAGCGAGAAGGACTTCCTCGACGCTGTCGACAAGGTCATCAAGGCCAACCTCAAGTTCAACTCGACCGCCAGCTACATGCAGTACAACTAAGCGCGCTCTGGAGGCCGGGCGGGGGAGGGCTCGTAGACGGCGGAGGGTGGCCGTCTGTTACATTAGGCTGTAATTATAGGCTTAGGGTCAGGTGGTTTAGAGGGCATGATACCTTGATCGGGTGCAATAGATCAAGTTTCGACTCATTATGTGATGCCCCAGTTCTTGTGATGTTGGGTATCAGCGGCTTGTAGGCCATGCGTGGATGTATGTGTCTGGGTTCCTGGGATATTCGCAAGTCATCACAGAAGGAACACAGTAGGTTGAATCTCATGAGCGGAAGTTAATGGACTTTGGGGGTCCAAGAGGCTCATAGCCTGCGTTTGTATCTATTTACCACCCTCGAGAGGTGTCATCCTATGCTAATGCCGTTGTGATGATCCTGCGCCGTGACGCCAATGCAGGCAAGCAAAAAAAGAGTTCCCAGAAGTCCCATTCTTCCCATCATGCCCTCATTCGAGGTAATAGTCCCGTGATATCCCATGTGTACAGCTATAAATCCCGGTAGCAGTCCGTGTCGCCGATGCTGATGACGTCGTAATTCGTAGAGAAGTCAACCCCCAACGGGGGACAAGAGCAAGGCAACAATAGCGTGTGTGCGTCCTTCACGTCTCCTGACTCCGTGACAGGCACCCCAGACAAATGATATCGCCCTCAACGCCCTTCTCTATACAGCACTGGCTGCAGACGACGGTGCGGTGCTCGCCGGTCGCCCATCCCGCGCTGCCGTGGACATTACGCCCCGTCTTCCCAGCAGTGGTATTTTCGTGGTCGACGTCCGTCATGTGGAAGCTTCGGGAGAGGGCCTCCTGCTCAGCGATGTCAACGTCACCGTCACTGTCTTCGGACTTTGGAGGGTCGCGGATCCAGCCTTGACACTCGCGGAGGCAGACGAAGCAGGTGCGTGCGCCGCAGCCCTGGCATTCGGCGAAGGAGTCGAGTTCGGTCTTTTTTGTCGGCTTGCGGAGGCAGATGTGGCACGGATCGAGGCGAGAGCCGGTGCTGGCTCTGGTCGGCAGCGCTGGGCGGGATGGTTGCGTGATGTTATGTGAGGGGGAGCGGCTATGCCTTCGCGTTCTGTGGACAGTGTGGTGATCGTGGTGTGGCGGGGGGCGGTTCTCCGTGTCGTATTCGTCGTGGAATCGCTGGCGCTTCGCCGACGGGAGAGGGATTATCTTCCGGTTGACATGGTCCTTGGGGTCTGGCACAGGAATGGGATCGTAGGTGGTGATGAGGGGGAACCCGAAGTCTCCCGGCGCCTGAGGACAGAGGTCATGGTTGTAGCTGTAGCTGTAAAGGGGTGCCTGCAGTTGCCCGTCGCGGTTCGGTGACTGGTAGAGGTGCGAGGCGGTGGTGTTGTTATGAGTGCTTTGCATGCTGTCCCCGTCGTCTCGCCTCCGCTTCCTGGCCGAAAGCATAGCTCGCGGGTGCTCCTCTGCTATTGACGGCATCTTTCCCAAAGAGCCGGAGAGGATAGTGGCGATGATATTGTTGAGGTCCAAGTTGCCGGATCCAGCTGCGAGCCGGGCGGCGACGTGAGGAGGACAGTCGAGGACGGAAAGGCGGTGTTCAGCTAGAGCGCTGGGCAAGATTTCACCCCTTGGGGATACACCAGAGCTGAATGGCCCGAGTTGGATGGACCAGAGCTGGCTCCGACAAAGCAGCAATGAAAGGGCGTCGCCTTGCCTCCGTGACTGAGGTCGGAAGAAGAAGGATGGTTATTTGTTCTCAGGTAGGTCGTTTGTCGGACAGGCTTGTCCCGTGAAATGGAGTTCCAAGGTTGGACTGGATTCCAGACTCGGACGGAACTAGGTAGGTCCGGTCGGAGGGTCGCTGACTGTGGCGGCTTTCCGGCGGTTACGGCGCCGTGCTGCCGGCCGTTGGTCGCTGTTGCCTCCCGCTATCAGGGGCCACTCAGCAGCTGGAGGCGGTTGGTGCAGCCTTGAACCGATGGGAAGCACTGCGTCTCCCGAGGTTCTACCTGAGCTGCTTGGACTCCCTAATGAGGACTAGCGTGCTTGTCGCTCTTGCCTAGGCTCGGCTCAGCTCAGCCGCGCATCAGTCTGGTGACAACATCAGGATTTGTGCACCTTCTGCGCAATAAACGAAGACAGAAGCAAAACGGAAGGGCTGAAACGGCACATCGACAGGCCGTTTGGGGGCAGGTGAACGTTCTACGAATGTCAGATTACGTCAGCTACATCCCTCCAGGAGTGCCATTACCTCCGAGCTCCGCACCCAGTTGAGGAGGACGTGTGGCGGCCGCCGGCGGAGACTCCCTCTCAAGGGATTCAGCGAATTCGACGATTGGATGACTGTCAGCCGCGCCAGGGAGCCCAGGGTCGAACTCGAGATTGACCGGTATCTAGGGTTGAAGCCATCGCAGGCTCAGAATCCGATTGAATGGTGGCTTGCCCATCGTGACGAATTTCCCACGGTCAGCCGGTTTATCCTTGATATCCTGGCTATCCCGGCTATGTCGGCCGACTGCGAGATGGCCTTCAGCCTTGCCAAACTAACCCCCACATCACAGCGGCAATCCATGGCGCCGCTGACCCTCGAGCATCTCCAGTGCCTCAAGAACTGGCTGCAACGGGGCGCTATTACCCTAGGGAGGGGGTTCCGCGCAGGCTTTCCAGATGCCCACCTCGTCGACGGGTCAACGGACACCTCCAGGATCTGATCTCCAGCATGGCGATCGCGGCGGCGACCCTGGCGGCGATGGTGACTGTCGAGGGTATCACGTGGTGCTTTCAAACGCTCAAAGGACATCACAGGAAGCAAAGACAGGGCCTAGGAACCGTCAAGTAAACAAAGATCGCGAATCTCAGGCTTCAAACAGTCAAATCAGACCCTCGGCTTTGCTTCGTTTGCGTTGCGGGCAGCGCTGATTGCGGTCTAATACACATGACCTTTTTGGCTAACCTCCAGGCCGGGTCGCGACACATTGAAGCTAATCCTGCTCAGCCTAGTATCTTGTTCAGCCAGGCAAACTGGTACCTGTTCCACTCCTGCCCAGCTCCAACTTGGACGTGATATCCAGCTGTTCCATTGAAGAACTTGTAAGTTGCCTTATCGCCGAGTGCGTCCTTGACAACCTCCGGCTGGCCAGCGAAGAACCCCTCGAACTCGGAATCGACGACAAGGACGGGCACGTTGATCTTCTCAACAACATCCTTGAGAGTGTACTGCTTGAGCGATTCGAGCCATAGGTACGGGGAATGCTGTTTGAAGCTCCACAGTCCGTGTCCTAGACCCCAGCGGACGGTTGTTGGCACCTGTGGGCTATCCAAGAGCGGCAAGGCAGCCTCGTCAAATTCCTCTTGCTTGCCCGCAGCGAGAAGTTCCCTCAGGCCCGGGGTCAGCTGACCGGCGTATCCCTCGTAGACATCCCACACGCCGCCATTGAGAATAAGAGCCTTGATCCGAGGCTCAAACGCAGCGGCACGAGCGGCTAGATACCCACCCATTGAAACGCCAACAAGGACCAGCCGGTCTTTATCGACGAAGCAGCCTTTGCGATTCATCAACTCGTCGATCACTGGCGTGAGAACCTTCTCCCAATCAGGGATGAAACCAATGTCATCATTGCGGCGAACCGTGGGCTGCCCTGGCCCTTCGTAGGTCATGACATTCCAGCCACGGGCCAAGGCTGGTACGACGAACGAGTGGTAGGAATCCTCCTGGCCGGCATCATATCCGTTGCCGATAACCAAGGTCGGCCGTTTAACCCCGTGGGATGCGGCTGTGTACCAGATTGCTTCAATGGTGAAGTTGTCGGTCGGGATCTGGATACGTTCGCCAGGAACGGGCAGTGCAGCAAGCGCCTTGTCGAACGCAGCGCGTTGCTCGAGCCAGAAGCTATTGATACGAGGGTCCGTCCAGTTCGCATGGTTGTAGAAGTCGGCCTGACGGTAGTAGTTCGATGCGGCGAACCAGGCTTCCCGGACGTTCAATGGATCGTACGCATTGTCCGCATCCTCGGCTTGCTTCTTGGTGTATTCGGCCAACGCGTGGAAGGTCTCAAGCCAGCTGGTGAAGTTCCCAGCCTTGATGTCTTTCGCTGCGGCCAAGGCGTCGTTGACGTCGCCAGCCCCGAATATAGTGTTTCCGAGGGTGAAGAGCAGCTCGAAATGGAAGCTTTCATCCTTGCTCAAGAGGATGATGGGATCCTCCGGCTCCTTTGACGAGGATGATGGCCCAGAGTCGCGGGAGAGAATGGAGCTTGAGGCTGCCGTTGCCCCCAGCAGAACAGCGCTGAACAGGGAAGTTAACTTCATTTTGAAAGGCACTCAGAAGTAAGTGTATAGTAGAGAAGATTGAGTAGAGTTGCTGATGATGGTATTGATCACGTTACAATGTTCTCGGCGATGCACTGCCTTTTATCTTCATTTGCTTGTTCTCGTAATCTGTCCCAGCGAGAGCAACCCACAACCAACCTACACCCTCACTATGCACCAGCCGTGCATCGAGCCTGTTTGCGATTGGTGTTTTCCTGGTTACGCACTCCCGGGAACCATGTGGCTATCGTGAATAATACCGTAACGACTGGACGGACAAGGCAACTTCTTTGCGATTGGTGTTTTCCTGGTTGCGTACTCCCGGGAACCATGTGGCTATCGTGAATAATACCGTAACGACTAGGACGGACAAGGTAACTTCTTTGCGATTGGTCGCCTTGTAATAGTCTGCCCCTCTCTAGTTCCAGCCGCCCCACGGCTTTCGCACCTCCCATCGCAAACACTGCTATAGTAGCATAGCCCAGCCCATAAGACCTAAGTCTTACTAGCAACGTAAGTCCGGCAGATGAGAAGGCCCTGGACCAGCAATTCATCACTTAATTCCGCAATGAGTCGCTATTATAAGTCACCACCTGTCCGAAGGCTACCAAAGGTGACTAGATCTATGTCACGAGTAGCTATTATGGTCATAGAGTGATGTAAATCTGCCTTAAGGGAAATGCGTGCGGGTTCCTCATAAACCGCGCTCAGTCCTCAGGGGATGCTTGGCAACTGCATAATGCTTGGCAACTGCCTAATGCTTGGCAACTGCCTATTGCTCTACTTTTCCTCAACTTAACAGTCTATGATTCGTTCGCAACGCTATCTAATTTCCGCACGACGGTATCCTGTGGTGAGACAAGAGGCATCTAGCCAAAGATAGATATGATCACGTGCCCGACACGTGCTCATTTCCTCTGTGGAGCTAGACCCATGGGCTCCATGGAGCCCTGGAGAGGTGGGAGAACCTGGGACAAGACATCCTTTTCTCTGTGCCTTGCGAGTCCCTCCTTCCATAATAACCCAGTCCCTGGATGCGGCGAATTGCAAACAGAACCGACCGCGTGGCAACTCTCAACCAGAAGCAACATCGGTCCTCGTGATCATTGCGCAGCAGACATGGTCAACCATGGCCCCTCAAAGGGCTGCTCGACATGTCGCAAACGACGCGTCAAATGCGACGAGGACAGGCCAACCTGTCGTGAATGCCTCCGGCTGCGACGGGTGTGTGGAGGTTACGAATCAGAGAAAAAGACACGCGGAATTCGGTTCAAGAACCAGGGCACTGGTGCAAGGCTCCTTCCGCCGACATCACGGTCCAGGAGCCCTCGCATGTCGACAACGCCAGAATGGACAAGGCAGGCTGTCATACCAGCAACGATTACCCCCAGCGACGAATCATCCGCTGTCTGCTTCTTCCTCATCTCGATCGCGGGCTTAGGACGCAGCTTTCACTCGACCCAGGGCTTCCTGGAGCCTCTTCTCCCTGTCGTAGCCAAGGAGCATCCGGATTCTGTCCTCTCGACCGTCCTGACCGCCGTGTCAACGAAGCTCTGGAGTATGTGGAAAACCCCAACAAACAGCTATCGAACGCCTCATCCTCCGTTTACCAGGGCGTTGAGTCGCCTGCAAGCAGCTCTCAATGATCCCCTCGAGCGGTCAAAGGACAGTACCGTCCTCGGCGCTATCTTGATGCATTTCTACGAGAGCCTCGCTGCTCGATCGACGCACCAGCGTACCATGCGCGCCCACCAGGACGGGGCTCGTGCATTGCTCGAACATGGCGCCGGGAGCGTCCCGGACTCGGATTGCCGCGCATACTTGAGGAGCTACCTGCGGCACTGTGATGTGTCGACATATATGGAAGTGCAACCGGACGACACCTCGGGCCTGGATGTTTGGTTCGATGCGGGGTGGGACGATTCTATGCCAGCTAACCCGAGTGCAGTCTTGGACCTGATCGGGCTCTCCATTGCCGATCTGCAAAAGAGACTATCCACCTTCATGTGCGGGCTGGCTAAGAATGACCTGGATGGTCTGGCCCTCGCGACTTGGTGGCAGGACGCTTCGTCCGTTGACGCACAACTCTTGGATTGGGTTCAGTTGGTGCCGGCCTCATGGCAGCCTTATGCAAAACCCGAAGAAGACACCTTTGCTTACTTGGGGTTCTGCGATATATACCCGACCGTCCAGATTGCCACGATCTGGAATGTATGGCGCGTTTGCCGGCTCATGGTCATGCGGATGGAGCTCTGTCTGCTTGCGAAAGCGCCCCCCGAGGCGCTGCAGCAAACCATCTCGATTGCTACCAAGGAATACAGTTTCCCAGATCCCAATCGCGGCAGGGAGTTGGTGGACTCCATCTGCCGGTCCATGCCGTTTTACCTGGGCAACCGCCAAAATCACGGAGGCATGCACGACTTGGCGGACCCAGCGATCAGAATCCCCAACTACCACGACCAAGATTTGGACGAAGCCGTGCGTACGCAGTATCTCCGAGGGGATCAGGCGATGAGTCTCCTCGATTACAAGCGACATATACTGGTTCAAGGCCCTTCGCACGCACTGCTTCACTTGAATAGCCTGATCAAAGTGCTGTCAAAGGAGGGCGGAGAGCTCATCTGTCGTGGGCTGCGTGGGGACCAAGTCGTCTGGATACAGGAACAGTTTCTCAGGGTCTGCGAACTTACTGACCCGGTTCGTCGGTTTAACTGGTAGTGAATCATATGCATGCCTTGCAATGAGTCAAAGCAAACTGCGATATGATGCGGCAAGCCAGAAGAATCAAGCTTTAGGAGTTTGTGCTCGGGATGACGCAGCCTCAAGGTGAGTGGGGGAGAGTTGCCCAAATGAAGGAGCAGCTTTCAATCTACCGTTATGATAATACGGCAGCAGCACAGACTTTACGGTGAAATCTATGCAAGGGTGGCTGGGTTGTGCATACCAAGCCACCCGCCTCAACTCAGGGCGGGCTCAGTGTCGGCTCAGGCTAAAAGCAGCGAGGCTCCGGAGCGCATCCAGTTCAGATAGGGAGGGCCTGGTAGAATTCATGGCTGAGGTTCCGGACTCGCATGAGCTTCCAGGATTGTATTGTCGCTCTTGCTCAGGCTCATCTCAGGTCATGCTTAGCCCCATTTCAGTGAGTGCCCACAGGTTCACTCTATTTGAGGTATACCTAAGCTACTGACAAGTCCTTCGGTCCTGCACATTAAGATCTATGCCTGTGGGACTTGTCATCCTCCATGGACAACTTTCGAATCCCCTTGCATATGGACGGGTACTCCAAATCCACCACCCAACTGTGTATGGTTCTCTCGAGACAATGCTGTCCATCAACAGACCCCTATTCCTTTGGTATCTCTTCACAGCTGGTCTCGTCGCCCTTTGCGTTTCGGCTCTAACTTCCACAATCACCTCCACCCCAAACGCCATGCAGGACCCATCTCCTTCTGATAATTCAGGGATCCTCGCGCGCCAAAACATGATGGCCGCGCAGCTCGCCGCGCAGCCCGAGATGAACCGAACCTCGTTCGGCAATGGCCCTAGGGCCACCGTTCGCGGCTGGCCGAGCACCGGGGGTACCTGATCCTGGTCTGCGACGGAGTCGAGCTCGACTTTCTGGGCCTCGACAGGTTCGAAGAAGCACCACGCTCTCGAGATCCCGGCGAGGAAGACGCACACTGCGCGGAGATGCGCAAGCTGGGCCCCAAGTGGTAGGCCTCGGAAAGAGACGAGGCCATGTACGACCTGATGCACACTTCCGGGGATATGTGGGACACAGACATGAGTTTGTTTGCATGGCCTTCGTTGGGGGGTGGTGTCTGGGCTCTCACGATGAGCAGACATGACGCTGGTTTGCGGGGTTTGGGCAGGGCCTACAACACGAGGACCATGGATGAGAGGTGTCAATCGATTGAGAAGCTCGGGGGCACCTTTTATGCCAACCAAGAGGACTGTCCCTATCTTGATCTCCATGGGAAACGCGAGGAAAACGTTACGGCAGCGTCAATGGTGCTGCGTCCTCAGAAATGAGCAATGCGATGCAGTCATTGTGAAGAGGTATTTCCAGCTTGGCACATCTTTGTGGTGGAGGTAGTTGAAAGCAGAATAATTCTCATGGAATGACCTGAGCCAGGACTTTTGTTCCGCCCAGGTTTACGTTGTCAAGGGATCTGAGGTGCAAGAGTCATCACTCTTCCGCGTTCCTGGTCATGCTCAGTCAAGCACCTAAGCTTCGGTGTTGTGTTACAACTGCTCACCAGTCACTGATCTCACAGGAAACCTCAAGACACCAAGGGTTGCAATCAGGCCTAAACAGGGAAAGGAGCTAGGTATTGAGAAAAGGTCATCTGATGTACACTCTATCGCTCTCCTGAATGCTCCGCAACGACGGATCTCGTCTCTGCCTCCTCCTCCGGACAAAGGAGCTTGCTTTTGAGAGCCTAGTACAACATACACAGAGACAACGGGTCGCATCACGTCGCTCTGCTCTGGCTTAGCGGCGAACGTTGGTCTCCTTGGGGGGCTGGTATTCGAGCTTCCTCGACTTGAGCCAGGCCCACTTGTACCTCTTCACCCAGACGCTGAGGGCCCAGAGGGTCGAGGTGACGACGAGGACCTTCATGCCCATCTTCTTGCGGTCGTCCATCTCGGGCTCGGCGGCCCAGTTGAGGAACTCAACGACGTCCTTGGCCATCTGCGAGGTGGTGGCGGGAGTCTCGTCCTCGTACTCGACGAGGCCGTCGAAGAGGACACGGGCCATGGCGATACCGGTGCCGGGGAAGTAGGGGTTGAAGTTCATGCCGGGGGCGACCTGGGCACCTGCGGGGGGCTCATCGGGGTAGCCGGTCAGGAGCGAGAAGATGTAGTCGCAGCCGCCGTGACGGGCCTTGACGATCAGGGACAGATCCGGGGGAAGGGCACCGTTGTTGGCAGCACGGGCGGCCTCGTCGTTCTTGTAGGGGGAGGGGAGATAGTCGGAGAGCTTGCCGGGGCGCATCTCGATCTCGCCCTCGTCGTTGGGCTCGCCGGGGAACTCGTTCTCCTCGGCCAGGGCCTTGGCCTCATCGACGGTCAAGACGGTGCCGACCAGGGAGCGGTAAGGAACACGGGCGAGGGAATGGCAGGAGGCGCAGACCTCACGGTAGACCTGGAAACCACGGCGGAGGCTTGGCAAATGTCAGAATCGGTTGAGGCGAGGGTGGTGCCGGTGGTGGTGAGTGAACTTACGCCTGGTGGTCGAAGGTGCGGAACCACTGCTGGTGAACCCAAGGGTAGGCGGTGGAATGCAGACTAAACGGCAAGGGGATAAGTTAGTCATAGATGTTCTCGGTTGGAGTCGAGCGCGCTCGCTGCACATCGTTCGATATCCCTCAATCCGCCGTCCCCGGATATCCTTCGTGTTTTCCCGGCGACGTGACGACTCGAGCTCGGAGATTGTTTCACTCACCCTTCCTCGGCCATGGTGCTGGCATGGGCGGTGGAGCCATAGAGATGGTAGTACCACGCAATCGAGCCGGCGGCGATGGCGGTCGACGTGACGGCGGCGAGGTTCAGACGGGCGGGAGAGGCTTCGGCGCCAGCACCGCTGGAAGAGGAGGCCGCGCGCTGTTCCAACAATCAATCAGCTTGATGTCCTCCATGCAAACAATTGTGTCCGGGCCAATTGGCCGCACGGCGTGTCGATGGATGTTGATGTCGTCGTCGAGGGCGTGCCTCGGGAAGAGTAGGGTCGGTGGTGATCAGTCCATACCTTGGCGAAGGTGACGGGGCCATTGCTGAAAGTGCGCGTCGAGCGCAGGCAGGACCTCGCGAACATGACGGGCGAGCTGTATCCTCAGCCGTGCGAGCGGTCGCGATCGGTGTGGAGGGACAATGGGTTGTTGTGCCTCTGGTGACGACGGCTTGGGAGAAAAGTACTCAGGCCATTGACGGATGGAGCTGGAGAGAGAGAGAGGAAATCTCGGAAAGCAGGCGAATGGAAACAGGCGGATCCTGATTGGCCGAGAGCACCCGAAGCGGCCACCCGAGTCACATGACCACTGGATGCCGACCGAGTGGGCCCCTGCTCAACGTCAAGCCCCTGAGCCCCTTGATCAACCTGGAAGTTTAAGCTCTCGCCAGAAGCTTGACAGTTGCATCACTGTATTCGGGCAGTTAAAGTTGCATGGTGAGTGGCGTGTGACATTTGTGCGGTCCGCCACCCCTCGCCATGTTAAGTACCTAGCTACCGTCGCCATCTTTCCCATCATGATACCAACTGGTAAGAGGCTCTCCGGAATGATCTTGGTCTCATCAAGTCCCGGCCGAGTTTGCCATTCTCCCCGTCTCAATCCTAAAGCAGAGTGATTTGGTCATGTCCTGTCTTTAAGATTTGTTCCCAGCTGCTGCCCAGAACTGTAACGACTGGTAGGTTTCCTCAACATGTGGCATTTTCCCTTACGGCGCCACACGATGATCACAGCTTTGCCCTATAAGCTTTCCACAATCGTGTGAAATTCCATGAGCCTCCTATAAAGGGGTGCGAGGCCCCAGCAAGGTTTGAAGTTTCTGTCCTTCAGTCGTCGAATTCTCCGCCATTCTCCGAGGGTGAAGGCTTCATCTGTGCAGATTTGCCATGCCCAACCCTGGACATCAATCTCCTTTCCTCAGGCAACGCAACAAAGATCATGTCAGGAGAACGCGCTTTCCAGCCCTAGAAATCGACCACGACACCGGCCGCAGCGACTTGGGCGTCTTCTGCCTTCATATCACTGGCTTTGCCATCGGTATTGTACGTCTCGTCCGCAGACTCTCCATTCAACAGACTCTCGAGAGGCTCCAATACGGATCTTCCGTCTTCCTCTGGCGTGCCCGGAAAGTTCTCGGGGCACTCTCTGGAAAAGACATGCCCTTCGAATTCTGCAGCTCCGCCGCCAGGGGCGTCCTGGCACTCCCGGAGCTAATGGATAACATCTTCCTCCACTCGGAGATCCGCGATGTCTTGGTCTGCACCCTGGTATGTACTACCTGGAGGAACATGGTGAAGAGCAGCCCAACAGCACAAAGGCATCTCTTCTTCGTCCAGAATCCGGACCCGTGGAACGACATCAGGATGAACCCGGCCCTGGATTTCGTTGGCCTCAAGGTCGTCATCACGGAGCAAACTATCCTCCTCGATAGAAGGCCCGAGGCTACTGCCGCTGCCGCCGCCGTCCCCGCCGCCGCCGCCCCCGCCGCCCACGGCGAACACGAGGACGAGGATGAAGACATGGGGGACGATAACGAAGATGCGCATGAGTCTCTGGAGCCGAACGAGGTTTCCACTCTCGCGCAGTGGCATGTCCTCGACGTCAGGTACGACAGGTGGCAGCCAGCAAGGTTCGACATGGCCCGCGACATCTCCAGCGAAACTTGGCTCACCACAAGCCGTCCTGTGTTCGCCACAGTCAGGGGAGCATACGAAAATGAGCAGGCCAGCTGGCGCCGCATGCTTCTATGCCAACCGTTTCTAGGCGAGGCCCGGACCAAGCAAAAGATCAACAAGAACCCGAACTATGACAAGGTTCCCAGCCAGCATGTCAGCCGCTACACGAAGTGGATGGGCAACGACGTCGGTCCCTGGTCCGAAGACGACTTCGGCACCATGGCCCCCTATCTGCGGGCAGGTTTCGTCCTTCCCCACGGTGCGGCCCTGAACAGCCAGCAGCCAGGTCGCCCAGTCTCGATGCGTCTCAGCTGGGGACCTATGGAGGACGACACCAATCCCATGCATAACTTCATGATGGGGGTCCCTTGCGGGCCGTCAGTCCACATGGCGGCGATCGATCTCGGGTGGCATGGTTCCAAGCTCAAGACGAGGTACCCCTACAATACTGAGCAGGTCGTGACGGGGTTCGGACGCAACACCGCGGGAGTCCATTACTTCCTGGATTTGATGGGCCACCAGCTCTGCGAGATCAGGTTCGAAAGGGACTGGCAACCAGGCGGGGGCCACTACTATACCGTCCACCATGTGTGGTCGTGGACGCCGGTGCCCGAGACGGATGGCAGTGGGCCTTGGTCGGTGATTCCTAAGGGACTGGACGTGCCTCCATCCTGCATATACCCGATTCCTGGAAGAGGGGGCTAAGGGCGGGCAACTATATGCATGATCTTCTGGAGTTTGTTTGGTGGTTTCTTCGAGTTGCCTATACTAGGTAGGTATGTTCTTCTTGAACCTCGAACCTAATGGAGTCCAAGTTTTACAGTAGACCGCCAGGACTGGTGAAGAACGCGAGGGTGATACGTCAGGACAGTGTCAGGGAAAAGTGTGCAGACGTTATTGCAAGAAATCCTACAGCTCTGGGCTACAGTGCATTCAACGCCAATACCATGGCTACCAGATATCATCCACCAATTTTTCTTTTGCCTCAAGCCTGTCCGTTCTTGCCAAGGACTTCTCTCCTCTGCTTGACGGCATCGGCAAGATTTGCCAGCACAGACTCGGTGTCTTCCCAGTTGATACACGCGTCCGTGATGCTGACGCCGTACTTGAGACCGGCCTTGCCCTCCTTGGGGACCTTCTGGTTGCCTGTGGAATATCAGCATGCGCCTCGCTCGGCGAAAACAACATGATGACGACTTACCCTCGTTGATGTTGCTCTCGATCATGACACCCATGATGGCCGTCTCGCCCTTGGAGATCTGCTCCGCCAACACCGCGGCGACCTTGGGTTGGTTCTTGTGGTTCTTCTGCGAGTTTCCATGGCTGCAGTCCACCATCAGCCGCTGGCGCACACCGGCCTTCTCCAGCGCGGCCTTGGCCTCGGCGATGCTCTTCTCGTCGTAGTTGGTACCCTTCGTTCCGCCGCGCAGAATCACGAAGCAGTCGTCATTGCCCACCGTGCCGACGATGGCCACGACACCGGGCTTCGTCACGGACAGGAAGTGATGCGGGTGCTTGACAGCGCCAATGGCGTCAATCGCGACGCCCAGCGAGCCGTCGGTTCCGTTCTTGAACCCGACGGGGAAACTGAGACCGCTCGCCAGCTCGCGGTGCAGCTGGCTCTCGGTCGTGCGCGCGCCGACGGCGCCGACAGAGAGCAAGTCGGCCAGGAACTGGGGGGAGATGGTGTCCAGCATCTCGCTGGCGATGGGCATGCCCTTGTCCGTCAGGTCGACGAAGAGCTGCCGGGACAGGCGCAGGCCCTTGTTGATCTTGAAGCTGTTGTCGATGTCGGGGTCGTTGATCAGGCCCTTCCAGCCAACGGTGGTACGGGGCTTCTCGAGGTAGGAGCGCATGACAATGAGGAGCTCGTCCTTGTGCTTCTCCTTGAGCTCGAGCAGCATGTCGCAGTATTTCAGGGCGGCCTCGGGGTCGTGGATGGAGCACGGGCCGATGACGACGAGGAGCCTACCCTTGTCGTCGGTGCCATTGACTACTGCGACAACCTCATCACGGCTGCTGAGGACCGTCTCTTTCGACTTGGGAGTCTGGGCGATCTCGTGCTGGAGCAGGTCGGGCGGTGTAAGAGGGTTGTAGCCACGGACTGGACGGGTGCCAATTAGCTTGAAGCTCGCGGGAATGGTCCGATCAGGGTGACATACTCCTCCAGTCCTCGCTGTCGGCCTTGTTTCCGACGTTCTTGTTCTCGATGTAAAAAGTCTGGTCCATGAGTCAACTCCTTGGATCTTGGGTGCGACGAGGGTGAAAGTCGGTGACTTACAGACATGGTGGCGGCAAGTAAGCCCAAAGGCAATCAGGAGAATTGGGGTATCACGACGAAAAGGGGTAGGAAACTCAGGAGCTGCAACCAATCTGGAGGAATCTTGGGTTCTCTGAGCCTCGAGAAAATAAGGTGCTGGTAGGGACAAGGACAAAGATGACTCTTCCAAGTTGGACGGCGGATGGGCGTGTCAATGGAGGGGCATGTCAATTGAGGTCCCGCCTTAGCTCCAGGTCAATTTTTTATGGGCCGAGCAGGAGTCATAGTGCAGTGTGGGCTCCGAGTCACGGAAGCGACCCGCCGCCCAGGAGCAAACATGGGAAGCCCAGTCCATGGGGGATGTAAAAATGCCCCTCCCCCACTAACATCGCCACGCCATGATGGCCTGACGCTGGTTGGTCACCCAGCTGCACCGGTTGAACGGGCCAATATTGCGTCGATGATGGATGTGTCAGCCCAGAGTTGTTGGCATTTGGCGGCCTCGGCCATGGGAGACACTCTGGGCGACCTTTCGGTAGCGGAGCAGCAAACTCATTTTGCACCTCGAGCACACCGAGGGTCAGGGGTAGGAAAGGGAAGGGGTAAGATATTTCTGATGAAAGCCTGTAGTTATTTCAGTTCTTTTTTGGGTTTGGTCCAGACGGTATCGGATTAGAGTCTAAGAAAGCAAGCAGTGGCAGCATCCTTTGGACCCCCGAATGCTGCTCTTGAGCCCTCTCACCCGTGCCAGTGAAGACGACCTGAGAATCCACACCCCCAAAAGTAAGTCTTCAGAGCATGCGCAATTGCCTAAACGATGCCGACTCGCAAAAAAACGAGATCTTCCAGTCCGCACTCCGTTGACACCAGTCCACCCAGATCCGGCGATGAACGCAGAAACACGCGCCGCGCTGTGCGACAATCTAATCAGCCTTGCCAGTGGGCTCCTCGGTGGAGGGGGCGGCGGCGGGCGCCTCGCTGGCCTCGGTCTCCTTAGGCGCGGCAGCCTCGCCAGCCTGGGCGGGCTCAGCCTCAGAAGAAGTCCACAGGGTCTGGTGGTCTTGTCAGCATCTCTGTCGGGGCAGGTCAGCGGAAAGAGATGACGTACGAGGTTGTCACGGAGGAGCTGCATGATGAGGGTAGAGTCCTTGTACGACTCCTCGGAGAGGGTGTCGAGCTCTGTCAATTGGGTCAGCAAATTTGTCTTCCGGCCTGCATCGAGATGAGGAAGCGGCTTCACTCACCGGCAATGGCGTCGTCGAAGGCCTGCTTGGCCAGGTGGCAAGCCTGGTCGGGAGCGTTGAGGATCTCGTAGTAGAAGACGGAGAAGTTCAGGGCGAGACCCAGGCGAATGGGGTGAGTGGGAGGGAGCTCGGTCTGGGCAACCTCGGTAGCAGCCTTGTAGGCCTCAAGGGACTTGTCGGCGGAGTCCTTGCGGCGGTCGCCAACGGCGAACTCGGCGAGGTAGCGGTGGTAGTCACCCTTCCTGTCGGCGCACGGATCAGTACACGTGTCAGTGGGCACATTGAGCGGGAGAGACGCACATCTTGTGGTAGAAGACCTTGGACTCGCCGGACTTAGCGGAGGGGATAAGGTGCTTGTCAAGGACCTCGAGGATGTCCTCGCAGATCTTGGCGAGCTCGTCCTCGATCTTCTGGCGGTACTCCTTGATATGGCTGACGTGAGTGGAGTCGCCCTTGGACTCCTCCTTCTGCTCGATAGAGGTGATGATCCTCCAAGAGGCACGGCGGGCGCCAATAACGTTCTTGTAGGCGACGGAGAGGAGGTTGCGCTCCTCGACGGTGAGATCGCGATCCTCGCCGGCGACGATCTTCATGTTCTCGACCATCTCTGGAGGTCGCAGTCATCGATCAGCCCACGTCGACCTGGATAGGGGTGGTCAGGAAGAGCCGCAACATACCCTCATAGCGCTCAGCCTGCTCGGCGAGCTTGGCAAGGTAGACGGCATCTTCGTGAGCCATTGTGACGGTTGTAGGAGTATCTGGGTGGTGCAAAGTCAGTCAGGGTGAGCAGGGTGAACAGGGCGAAGAGAAGGTGGAGTCAGCGGGATGACGGTGAGCGCGAAGATGGATCGGAGGAGGGTTGTGAAAGCGATGAATTGGCCGAAATCTGCGAGTGACAACCCAATGCGTGATCGATGCGACGTCAGGGACGCAGCGGCAGAACACGCGATGCTTGCGACTCGCTGGCTCTGGCCATCCAAGCTGTATCAAGTCCTGCCCCCGCCTCGGGTGGGGTACCGCGCGTAGCAAGCCCGAGAAGCTGTCGCGTTGGCACGGAGAAGCTCTTGGCTTGCTGAGATGGCAGAGGGAAGCCAGTCGCAGCAGGAGGCGCCACCCGCAGAGAGGTCGCGATGCTTTGGGGGAGCATCCGTTGGGTTGAAGCTCGGGGGTTGCGGGCGAGGGCTGGCGATGACGACAGAGGGAGGAGGGGGGTAAGGCGAGGCGAGGCGAGGCGGCGAGGAGGACGTACCTTGGTGGACGGTTGATGGAGGGGGAGGTGAAGAAAGAAGGCAAATCAATTTGCTTCAGGAAGTGGTCGTCAACGACGTTGGCGGGAGAAAGGCGTGTAGAAAGTAAACACAGAAGAGAGAGGTGTGGTTGTTGTTTGGTGGAGGAGAAGTGGATGGTTTCGGAACAATGTTGGCAGGAGGGAGGGATTGCGTTGAACGCTGGGCGGGCTGCTTAGGCAGGCGGCGGGCGGCGGGACGAAAAGCTGACCTGGAGGTGACGGGACGGAGTGGATGGAGCTGGAAATTGGAGGAAGAGGGCCCTGGGCGGCACCTTCGCCCACTGCCCTGCGCCGGGCAGGCAGGCAGGCGGGCAGGGCAGGTGGATTGCGAGGCTAGCTTGAACGGGCACTCACGTGAATAGCCTCAAGTTCCCGGGGGTATCTCCGCGCGTGGTCTTGGTGGTGGGATACCTCTGGGAACCTCGACCCTCTGTTTTTGTGCGGCGGTGCGGCGACGTCACTTGCCATGGAGGTGGTGCCCACCTCACTCAGTGTGCTCGTGTCCCGTCCCTTTCGTGCCCTGTCTCGTCAGGGTCCCAGCGCCCTCAGACATTCACCGAGGCAGTTGTCTGCTCCTTGATTTATGCGTCGGACCTTTTCATCAACCAATGCCAGCATAGTTGAAACTACGATGAACCAGGCCCCGGAAGCTCTCCCTGTCCAGCCTGGGCGTGCACGATCTGTCCTTCAGAAAGAACCCTCCGTCCGAACTCGTCTCTCCTGCGAAGCCTGCCCTGGCCTCCTGATCGAGATGGCGTCGTCAGATGACGATCATTAATCTCGGACGACCAGGTGAAGCGACAGCCTCGCCCCCGGCCCAGACTCCTCCCTTTGTTGGCTATCGATGGCTCTGCGGAGACCAAGTGAGATCCCAAATGACATGTCACGCACTCCTCGAAGCTGTCCGCTCCCATCGAGGCGCTCGCTACTGATTGTGCGCCCTCCCGCTTCTCTTCGTCATGTCTCATATATCTGATTACCATCAAAGACACTTCTGATTGCAGAATGACCGTCTGGAACAACCGCCTGGAACCTATGCGACATGGTCATTAAATTGAGAGGGCTGTGCACCCATCTATCTACGCGCTCGTCTGACAGCACACGTTCTCCTCGTTGACGGCAGCCTCCCTGACAGGCAGGCCGTTCGGCACCAACACGCTCTGGTTCATCTTCTGTGTGCTCTGCGGCACGTCCAGGGCTGGGTTGCCGGTGAAGAAATCGGCAGGCTTCAGAGAGATTGTCGAGACCTCGACGGGCATCACGGGGAAGTCCTCGACGCGCGGGTTATGGGTCATGCCAAACGTGTGCCAGACAACGATGTCGTCGTCTCGGACATTCTCGTCGCGTGCTGCGTAGTCCGCGAGTCCGTCCGACTCGGCGAGTGACTGGTTCGTCCACTTGCCGCCGGCCCAGAGGTCCCCGTCGCGATACCTCGTCACCCACATGTGATGCTCTGCGAACCGAGCACGGCGGCGGACGACTGAGTCTTTGCCTGCGAGGAGGAGCTGGCAAGGCTGGGGCACCAGCTTGAAACCAACGGGGTTGCCGGAGATGGGGTTGGCAACTCCCTCGTTGACAATCTTGAACGCCCGGTTCGTGAAGGGAGACGCGTCGGCGAAGCCTGACTTGGAGAACGGCGTCTTGACCACCTTCCACGCGTTGGCATGAGGATTCTCCTCCTCCGACTGCGGCAGAGGGATGGACTCCTCCTGGATGAGGGAGTTCTTCGGCCCATCAAGCATGGGGTCGATCCTCAGCGAGAAGAGATGCTGGTGGTTCGCAGCCAGAACGCCCGGGGAGACGACGTTGCCCCAGTACGAAGTCTTGCCGGGGTCGATTAGTGAGGTTGACAGGATGCCGGTGGCACGCGTCTCGAGCTCGATGTTGCCGTTCTGCCAGAAGAGCCAGGCAAAGATGTACTCGTAGTTACCGACAGTCAAGATGGACTGGACGACCAGGTTGCGGGCTCGGGTGATGGCCACACCTTGTGTTCGGTGGTTGGTGTGCTTCCAGCCGATACCACCGTCCTGCTCGTGAAGGCAGATGACATTGCCCGCGGCTACAGGCTCGCCTTGATCGTTGTTCAGCCAGCCGTTGAAGTACTTAATCGTGCCCAGGCAGTCACAGCCGAGAGCCAGGTTGTTAGCAGTGCTGCCGGCTCCGGCATCGCCCAGGTCGAACGCCTGCTTGCGATGGAAAGGGCTTCGGGGATCTGATCAAGTCAGCATATCGGTCGAAGCTCTTCGAAAACGAGAAACTCACCGCCATAGGGCACCGTCATCTCGCTCACGCTCAGCCTATAGAACATTGGGCGGCCGTCATATCTAACATCGTGCAGCGTCAAACCCTCGCGATAGTTGAACCCAACCCTGAACCTCCACTTCTGCCAAGAGACACAGTTCTCGTCTGTCACTGAAAAGCTCGGCCCATCAGGCTGATGAACTAGCAGAGGCTTCAGATCTTCGCGGGGCTTCGAACTTTGGAGCCCGGGATAGTACTCGTTCTCCTCGCAGTGCGCCATGGGCGACTCGGCGGACGCTGTGTGGTACTGAAGGCCGTCCTCCTTTCCGCCGCTCGCGAGGGGCTCGAGGCGAACAATCTTGTCCTCGAACACGTCCAGGACGGGAGAGAACGGCAGGGGGAAAGCATACTGGTTGCTCTCGACGTGGCTATGCGGTGCCCTGGCATACAACAACCCCTGGATGAACTTGTGGGTGTCCGGCGTTGAATCGCGATCAGCGCCGTACGGCCAACAGTCGCATTGAACCTCGCAGCCATCGGGGAGGTTCAGCTTCCGGACGGCCTCCACGACTTGGGGATCCTTGAGGATTTTCTGGGCCGAGTTGCGCATTTCATCGCTGCCTCGTGTTAGCAGGACATCTCGATGGTTTCAGGGGCCACACTCACCGATCAAGCGAGGAATGCTGGCCATGTGTTGCGATGGAACGCTTCAGCTCAGTTGATGTGTCCAGGCTGATGGTGCTCTCACAGAGCGTCCTCTCGTTGGATGATGTCCAGACGATATCAACACACCGAGGCACGAATGGCCGCTCGCCCGCAGGCAGCCCCTTTGCCTCAGCATCGAGGTAGGGCAGCAGCAGCGCCTTGGGCGGCTCCCGGATACTCACGTTCTTAAAGCGAAAGGAGAAGTCCTCGCCGTGCTTTTTGGCGAGAATGTCCTTGAGAATCGCAGACGCGCGGGAGATTTCCGTCGGCGAGATCGGACGCAGGGGATGCATCGCAGGTTTGACTGTCATGGCTGCGTTCAGGACGAAATGGGGCTAAAGGGTATTGGATGCTTGAGTGTGAGATTTCAGCCCATCCAGTTCAACCACGAGGAACGAGGTTTTGTAGTATGCCCCTATTCGATGGCTGCATGTGAGATTCGCCTTCTGCGTGACGGAGACAGGCAAAGGGAGCCCGGCGTGTCAGAGCTCCGCGGGCGTCTGGGCGACACTCGACACTCGACACTCAGGTCACTCCGATGGCGGCGTCTAGAAGCACGATGACGAGAATCCAGCCAAGTTTCCGGAGACGCCAGGTGGGCTATCTGGAGGTACAGCGGAGTCTGTCTGCTCGGCGTCTACGGCGTCTTGGGCGTCTACATGAACCGCCCTGACACTCGTCCGACCAGGCAGCTTATCAGCGGCGGAGGATACAGAAGATCGCTGCCGCATCTCTCACAAAGAAATGTGACAACTCAATCCTTTACTCAGACTTGTCCGTGCCGTGACATCAGATCAGACGGATAGTTGAGGCGCGGTTGAGTGAGGATGCCGGGTGCCTCCACCAAGGGGCCATATGAGGCTCATCCCATGCTCTGGAGCCTCGATGTGTAAATGTGTAGGAAGACTGCCTGCCAAAGATGAGAAGTTGAAGCCATTTGATTATCTCTAAGTTAGGGATCCGATCGTTAATCTAAGCCCTGGCAGCTTCCGGACCTTTCCTATTGACGTCAAGCAGGGATTTGACGAGACCCAGAAGATGAGCTTCCATTGCAGTAAGAGCTTTAATCTACTTGAATCGGTACATATTCAGATGGCCAGGCTAGCAACAGTGTCCTTGACTGTAGACTCAAGCGGCGTCCACCGGACCCCAAGGAGCCGCTGTGCCTTGCTGGCATCGATGGAGTAGAAGCCCAGTGCTGGTACCAAACCCGCTCCAGATACAGGCCTCCCGTCGTGAATTTCTCTGACCGCTGCCCAGGTGAACTTTCCACCACAGACGTTAAAGCGCTCGCTGGCATCCGGGGCCAGCTTCTCATAGTCCAAGGCCGCCACATGAGCTGCCGCGACGTTCCGAACGTCCGCGAACACCGGCATGCGAGTTACAGGTGCCTCATCCGCCTTCAGGGCGTTCAAAAGCTGCGCGGAAGATTCGTTGGGGTTGGCGGAGGTGATTCCGGAGGATGGATGGACCGGACCGAGAATCATCGGTGGGCAGATGGTCACGAGCGAGATGGTGCGGCCCTTGATCTTCTGGTCCTCGACAAAGTCCCAGGCCTTGCTCTCAGCGAAGGTCTTGCTGCCCTGGTATCCCAGGAGCTGGTTTTGGAGGGCCTGCTCTGGGGTGACAGGGTTCCAATCTTTCTCTAATGTCTGTTCAGCTAATATACGCCCGAGTGGGAGTTCACGGGCTGGATCTTACCAGTATATACATATTCCGGCCTGGGGTTTTGGAACGGGTCGATGACCGCGGCAAACGACGAGGTCAGGACAATACGCTTAACGCTGGGAGAAGCCTCGACCGCCTTCAAAATCTCCCAGGTTCCTTTGACTGCGGGATCAAGCAGATCTTTATGGATGTCTGTAATGCTGAAGGTGAAGGGCGAGGCACAGTGAACCACGAACTCGATACCCTCTAGGGCATTGCCGTATGCGCCTGGTGTCGTGATATCCGGGACAACCGCTAACTCTAATGGTGCTCCCGGGAACTTGTCTGCGAAGGATTGACCTCTCTGCGCAGAACGAAAGGAGGCCTTGACGGAGAAGCCGGCGTCAAGAAGCTGGGCTGCGATGTGAGAGCCCACGAACCCGGACGCACCGGTCAACTGGAATTCCGCCAGAGGCTGATTAGCCAAAGCACTTCAAGTTGCTATATCAGCGGAAAGACGAGGCATACAAACACTTTCCCCTTGGACATGGTCGATGTTTCCTAGGTATCGTCGGTAAATTCTGATAGGAGTCTGCCCACCAGATCTTCTGTCAGGAGTGATTCGACCGTCTTAAGACTTGACCCAGACGCCCGAGACATGATTCCATGGCAGTAGCATCGTCGCGGGAGATCAACTGTCTAGACGCCCTACACGCCCGATCCCCAGCACCCCAGTCCCAGGCCGATGGTCTCCTGGCTGTTACGTTATACACGGTGTCAAGAGGGTCACAGAAAGGATGGCCGCCCTCAGAACGGCCATGTCGACCAACAGATCTCAGATCGAGCGATAGAAAATCGAGATAGCCTCTGCCTTGATTACAAGAAATCGAGATGGCCTCTTGCTGAAATAGAGACAATTCAAAGCATCATACCTGAACCGGCCATCTTTTCTGCGACCCTCCTGGGTGTTAGAGGCGCGTTGCCTGATCGGGCAACCCCACAAGGTCGAGATAACCCCTGAGCGTGTCATGCGATTCGCTCCTCTCCACGGCTCAGTGCTATCTCCGGTATCGTCGCACAGCGGGCTCTTCCCCAGCTTCCGAGTCAGGGGCAGGCTCGCACTCCAGATTCTGGGCGAGGATGTGTCCCGTGGCAAGACGGATGGATCCTCAACTGAGCATCGTTCGATCGTCCTGCCGTGTGGTACGATCGTCAAGGACCACAGACGCACCTTCAAGTACTTCAGAGCCGCAACTCCTCGACCATGACGGAAGACCTCAGGCTAGGGACTCTGAGCGACGGCACTCCTCGACAACGGAGATACGCACCACGGTCAAAGGGCGGGTGCGTCACCTGCCGCCGTCGAAGGAAGAGATGTGTCGGATCCCAGCCAGAGTGCGACGCCTGCCATCGGCTGCAGCTCGAGTGCGTATGGGATGCCAGGCGGAGCGTCTCCAGCAACCAGGACTCGAGGTCGGACACCGGTAGCAGCAGCAACACCAACACCAGGCCATCGTCGGGTCGATATGTCCTCGATCGCATTTCGAGACCCCCGGCCGTGTTGCCGAGCGCTTCGCCAAGACTGACTCCCAACGACGTCGACCAGCGTGTTCTCATGTCCTACTACATCCACCACTTCGTGCCCAACATTTCGGTGGCCAAGTCCACCACCAGCTTCTTTACGTCCCTCTATGTTCCTATGGCGTTCCATTGCGAGGCTGTCAGAGATGTCATTCTCGCATGTGCCTCCGCTCACCTGTCCAAGGCTACGTCGGACGAGATGCAGTCATCACGGCTGTGGGACCTCTCGTTGCGGTATCAGAAACGCTGTCATCAGTTCCTGCAGGAGAGGATCTCCTTGTCTGGACATCTACAGCGGGATTCTTTGGAGTCTCTGACGGTCATATTACTCCTGATCGGACTCGAGGTGCAGAATGGAGCTCACAGTCACAAGTGGATGCATCAACTCGAGTGCGTCCGCAAGATCATCAGACAACAGGGCGGGACCGCAGTCTTCTCGAGAAGCTCGTGGGAGGCCGAGTGCATTTACCATCACTTCCTCTACCACGACGTTATGAGTCTCATCATGGACGGGGTAGCCGGCGCCCCGGAACACCACCAAGACGCGCAGGATTCGGTCTCGACTGCTGGAACGCCGGGATCAGAGACATCCTATCATGCGGCATCACCACCACCGACATTGCAGGAGGCTGATATGCCTTGGGCAAAGTATCTACATGGCTCAGAAGCCTCTGTCAGCGTTTCTTCTCCGGGCTCACTGAGGCCGCTTGGGTCTTCATCCGCGAGCCAGGTGCACCCACTGCTGGGGCTGTCCCGGGAGCACTTCTTCCTCATCCAGAAGATCCGCTTCGTCAAGCCGATAGAGCAAGGTACTGACCGATTTGACCCGTCTAAGAACACGTTCTTCCTCGACCTCGAACGTCGGATCTCGACTCTGCAGTTCGACGCATTCTCGCAGACAGAGCCGGACGTTGCGAGACTGGACGTCGGCACTCGGCTGGATCTGCTCACCCTGGCCGAAACATACAGGCTGGCTGCCCTCATCCTGCTCTACCGCCGCTCAAAGGCTCACACTCATCGGCTCCCGGTATTGGCCGAGCAGATCATCGTCCTCGTCGAGAGGATACCTCCCGGAAACCCAGCCGAGGCCGGATTGACGTATCCCTTGTTCCTTGCGGGTGCCGAGATCGTCTCGGAAGATCTCATTCTGCGATGCGCGGCCAAGCTCATCACAATCAGGGAGAGGGTCAAGGTGCTCAACATCGAGTCAGTCGAAAAGGTTCTGGAGGCCGTTTGGAGAGAGCGCCTCAACGGAGGCGACAACTGGGACTGGGAGCACCTGTTGAGGAAGTGGCAGTGGACAATCAACCTGGGATGAGCGCTGCTCTGTTTCAAATACGGGCATCTATGGTCCATCAATGGGACATGTACACCAGCCGTCCTCAGATCATCCGTCATATCAACTCCTTAGAGTCTCGTCGATGATCCGTGCAGCCTCCAGGAGTTCCTCGTCCCGATGCCGCTTTCCAACCAATTGTATCGACACGGGAATACCGTCAAAGAGCTCGGCGTCGTCTATTCGAGTGTGGAATTTCATGTTAGTTGCTTCGTGTTCTGCGAATATTCGAGGCAAAGACTCACAAGCCTTCCACTCCCTAGCCTCAAGGTCGGACCTCGGTTGATAGCCTTCATCAGGAATATCCCGCGCCTTGTTTGTGACTACACCGCTGGGAAACGTCACGGCCGGCTGATCCAATATGTTCCAGATGGACGTGTAGTGCCAGTACTTGGGCTCCCCCTGGAGGACACCAGCACCAACGTATGCAGGACAGAGAAGCACATCGACGCCGCGGGCCTTCATCAGGGCATGGTACTCTCGCCTGTACTTCTCGCGCTCAAAGTTCAGCCCCCAGTTTTCTTGGATGGTCAAGGGCGTGCTGCGCGAGAAGCTCAGGGCATGCTTCGTCAGGGGCAGCATCGGCTCCCCTGAAGCCGCGAGAGCTCCACGAAGGCGTTCCCCTCCGTCGGCAAAATACAGTTGGTTCTGTCCATAAATCAGTCTCCTTCTTATTGTCTCAGGCTTTTCTTCCAAGCTGCACGTACCACGATGTCCCATCCACGAGCGTGGTCGAATGCCTCGAATGTCACGGTCTTGATACCAGCTGCAGCGAGCCGTTGTTGCGCATCCTCCAAGGCGCGCTGGACGGGAGGGTGAGGCCGGACGATTCTACCAGCGTGTCATTAGATCGGTTCTGGGGGTAAGGTGGCGGATGGAAACCAACCCGTCATCAAAGATGATACCAACAGTGATGTCCTGCTTTGACACAGATACATCTCTCCAGACCAGGGGCACCAGAGACGTCTCGGTTTCCCATGGTTCCTGGCCCAGGACGGTCTTCTCGAACTGCACCAAGTCGTCCACGCTCCGGGATAGGGGACCAACACAACCCCGGATGGATTCCTGCCCGCCGATCAAGCCAACGAGACCCAGCGCAGGGTTTCGCAACGCCGTGGGCTTGAACCCGTAGGCGTTGCAGAAAGAGGCGGGGATTCTGACGGAACCACCAATGTCCGTCCCAACGCCGAGGATCGAGCAGCCTGAGCCGAGGGCCGCGCCTTCGCCCCCGGATGACCCGCCCGGCGACAACTTCGGGTTTAGGGGGTTGAGGGTCATGCCCGTGATGTTGCTGTTGCAGTCGAGGTGCTGGAGTTCTGGTCAGCGAGCCCCGTCTCCCACGGCCGGGTACGGCGAACTCACCATCATCGACTGGGGCTGGTTCGTTCGAACATGGATAATGGCGCCCGCATTCTTGAGCAGCTTGACTATATGGGCATCTTCTGAAGCCACGTTGGAGATCTTTGAGACGAAGCTGGCGTGGCATATTCTGCCGCCGATGGCAATGTGTTCCTGCTTGAGAGTCAGATCACAACCGATCGTTCTTGCAGCCCGGTTTTCCTCACTTTGACGGAAATGGGAACTCCATGCAGTGGCCCAATTAATGTCTTGGTCTCACAGAAGTGTCGATCCAGAGCCCGCGCGGTGTCCAAGGCCGACTCGGCTAGGAACTCGGTTGCAAAGTTGAGCTGTGTCCCGGTTAGTTGCCAGCACTCAACTCTCGTTGTCAACACACAACCTGGGCTCATGACTTGCCAGCTGATTTGCTACCGTCGAACGCTTCATGAACGCAGTCGCCACGGCCTCGGCAGTCCATGCGCCCGATTGGTATCTCTCGAGCAGGCCCCTGACATCTTGTCGAGTCATCTCCAGCTCCTCGGCCGTCAGGTTGGCGGATGAATCCAGGAACTCGACCGCGTTGACCACGCCATCGGGAGCCAGGGAGGAAACATCCACTTCCCATTGCTTTGGGATGGAGTCGCGGAGGATTTTGCGGCTGATCTCGGCCGTGGCCTCCCATGAGGATTGGGTGTTGCTGCGTAAAGATCCCATGTTGAACGAGTTGCGAGATCAGTGAGCCCTGTGTTCAAACCGGTTCATGACACACGCGCCATCACATGTTCTCGCTACGATCTTTTGACTTTTATCGAACCAAGACAGACGCCCAAGTGAGCCGCCCCGGAACTATGACTGAGGCCCTATAATTCCCGGCGTGTCGACACAAGTTCCCTTATCACGCACGACAAGGACCATGTTAGCGCCGGCGTCTAGAGCGTTAGCATCGCGGGAGATAACCCCAGACGCTCACTTACACGCTGCTAGCAGACGGGTTCGGTTGATAACAAATTCGTCTTATCAATAGATTTGGATTGGATCATGCTGCGACTCGCGACCCTCAGCTCGACGGCCGCCATGGGAGCAACCCCTGCCCGCTTCCCGGCAACATGGATCTCTCTCGATGGAAGCGTATCCGGGGGCCCCGCAACCTTGGTCTCGTCTGGATGCGACATGTCTGCGGCCTGGGTTCTTCAGACTGCCTGAAGATAACCAAGAGATAGACAACCACGAAGACCATGGTGGCCACAGGGTGGCATGAGCTGGAGGGACAACTCCCACGACCATAAAACCCCTGAGGCATCCTGGTGAGAGTGAGAGAGAGAGAGAGACAGACAGAAGATCGACGAGAAGAGCCATCAGCTCCTATACACAAGTACTTTCGCCGACTCTTCAGCTTTAGCCCATCACCATGGCTGCCGACGACATCATGGCTGTGCCAACTCCTGGTACCATCCGGCTCATCGACGCCGATGGCACCGTCCGGTCGAGACACGCCAAAGACTCGGAGGGCAAGGACATCATCCTGATCCCGAGGCCTTCGTCCGACCCTGAGGATCCCCTCAACTGGAGTTATCGACGCAAGTTGCTGTCCACTTCCTGTGTCGTTATGTAAGTCACCGGCTGGCCAATTCAGGGGACAGCAGCACACTGACCGCGATATCTTCATGGTTCAGGTACACCATCATGATCGTTCTGCCCTCCACCACCGTCTACTCAGTCACTCGGCCCATCTCGGCAGCGACCGATCTCCAGATCAGTGATTTGCTCACCGGCCTCGGTGTCATGGTACGTTGAAACCGAGGTTTCTCACGCGATGCGAAGACTAACTCCCGTACAAAGTTCCTGTTCGCTGGCTGGGGCTGTATTCCATGGTATGTTTCCCGTCTACACGGCCCTTTCCGTACTGCAGACCCTGACCAGAGCTGCTTCAGGCAAGCCGTAGCACTTCAGTACGGCAAGCGGCCCATCTACCTGGCCTCCATGGCTGGCACTGTGGTATGTCACGAAAAGGGGGACGAGTGACCGTACAAGACGGAATTTGCTCTCATGGGTCCCCTTTACCTTGAGAACCCTTCTAACACCCCTTTTCTCGGCAGGTCATCATGGCTCTTGCTCCCCGTTGCACTACTTGGGGTCCGTACCTAGCGAACAAGATCCTGCACGGTATTTTCACAGCTCCGGTCGAATCTCTGTGCGAAATAACCATCACGGACGTTGTAAGAAGCATCATTCCCCTTGGTCTGCATCGAGCATGGTACTAAGACAAGTGAGTGGTTCGTCCACGAGCGCCCGCGATATCTCTCCATGTACGGATTCGCCCTCGCGTTTGCCGGCAAGCTCGCTCCAACGCTCGCCGGGTTCATCAACTACGGGCAGGGCTGGGAATGGACCCTGGTAAGCTACACATCTCCGTGGACACTGATCTGGGCGTATGCTGATGCAAAACCCGCAGTACTGGTCCGCAATCTGGGCCGCCATCTCGCTCGTGTACTGCTTTTTCCTCATGGAAGAGACCAACTACGACAGACCCGCGCAGTCCGCCGAGCTGGGTGTCGAGGAGAACTCGGCCAAGCTGGCCGACGGGCCTCCTCACAGTGACGGCGAGGCCCGGGAGAAACAGGCAGCCCCTGATGCGAAGGGCACCGGAGCCAGCGATGCCAGCGAGGCCAGAGACGTCGAGGTTGGCCAGGTCTACAAGAAGAAGTCATACTGGCAGAAGCTCAGTCTCTGGCCGGAGTCGAGGCCCAACCGCCTGCTGCCCGTCATGTGGGGGCCGATTCGCTTCTTCAGCTACCCAGTTGTCATCTACGCCGGTCTCATGTACGGCGCCAACGGGCTGACCTGGTCGAGCATCCTGAACGCGACTGCTGGAACGCTGTACCCGGAGAAATACGGCTTCTCGACCGCCGGGATTGCCCTGGCGTACCTTGGAGGCACGGTCGGTGTTGTTGTCGGGTAAGTCGAAGCCACCTGAGCCCGGGAAAAGGAGGCGGTGACTGACACTGGCCCTCCCACAGCGCCCTGTACTGCGGGAAAATGGGTGAGATCCTCGTGGTTCGGCTCGCCCGCCGCAACAACGGCATCTCGGAGCCCGAACACATCTTGTGGATCTTCATGGCGTCCCTAATCCTCGTGCCCTTCTCCCTGATCCTCTGGGGCCTCGGCGGCGTGTACAACATCCACTGGTTCGGCATGGTCTTTGCGCAGTTCACGCTGTCCATCTCGAACGCTATCGCCTGCCCGATGGCCCTTGCCTACGCTATCAGCGCGTACCCCGATCTGAGCGGGGAGCTGGTGACGACGACGGTCATCATCAGGAACACGATGAGCTTTGCCATCAACTACGGGTATGTTTCAGCCAGGGAGTTGAGTAGTCGAGCGATGCGTAGCTGACTTTGGGCAGGATCACGCCTTGGATCAAGGCCCAGGGATTCCGGGACACGTTCATGACTGCTGCGGCGATTGGCTTCGTCTGGAACTCGTCCATGTTCTTCATGATGTGGTATGGCAAGAGGCTGCGCCAGTCGAGCGCGAAGAGGTACTGGGCTGCTGTTGAGAAGGCTCGTGAGCAGGGCATGGGCCACTAGGTTTGAGAGTGTTCAGTCTCTGTGAACACCCCTGGTAGTATTCGGTCTGTCTCAAGTGTAGTACATGGGTGGTTTGGGAGGGCATTTGGAAGAGGCAAGCTTGTCTGCGGTCAGATGGAGGGCTTGGTTCACACCTAAACTCAACGACAGCCTGCACAATGTCAGTCACCTTAGATTGAGCCTCAGATAATTGAGATGACCTCTCTCGGAATTTCAGAAACTTGAGATAGCGTCATGTTGACCTGGAGGTAGCCTGATCAGCCCTCTGTGATGTCTGCCACGGAGTTCCATCTGATGCTGGAAGCATCCGTTGGATGACTTTGACGAGAACCGCGTCAACGCCATGCAGCACCGCCTTGTGATGCACAGGCATTGGCCTCTGAGAAGCTCCGAGACTCGTCATCTGACTGAGTGAGTCGAATATGACTGCAAGTCGGCGGCCGGAGGAGGCCTAGTTCAGGTTCTCGGCGACGCTCCGCCGGCTGTTCACGTTGTTAGGAGGTCAACAGAGTGGTCTGATACCGGGAATGCCCGCCGAGCCACCCAGTCTAATAACACGGTACCCACACCTTGCGGGGAGCGCGGCAGCTGTCAAAGTACCGCCCTATGACAGGGGCCCAAGCTCCTTCCCCGTCAGCCGACCCCTGTCCAGAGCAGCCAGTCTCCATTTAAGCAACCAGCCGTGACCTCATCGCCCTCTGCCTGCCACCACCTCTGCCACACACTTCCCCATTCCCTCCAACCAAAGAGAACCTGACCTTCTCCAACCAAGCACATACAACCATCTCAATTGCCCTCATATCACCTCCTCCTATCCTTCCCCTCAGATCACCTCGACTTCACATCACCACAATGCTCCGCACCGCCGTTACCAGGGCCACTGCCACCCGCCCCATCGCTCTCGCATCCCGAGCTGCTTTCACCACCACCACCCGCGTCATGTCCGCCGGCGACACTGGTGCTCCCCCTAAGATGGGCGGTCCCGGGTACGTCCAGCTCCCGCCAGCTTGAACAGCTGGCAGCTCCCCCGGCAGAGGAACTTCGCCACACGCCCTTCTCCAGCCAGACCCGGCGTGTCCGAAGCTGCCGCCGCCCATCCGCATGCAATGGAGGAACTCGAGGCTGACCATCCCCCTCTCTCTAGCGACGCCTTCCAGAAGCGCGAAAAGGCCTCTGAGGACTACGCCATCCGCCAGCGCGAGAAGGAGAAGCTTCTGGAGATGAAGAAGAAGATCGCCGAGCAGCAGGCCCATCTGCAGCAGCTCTCCGACCACATGTTCGTCTCCAAACCCTCCTGATCACTTCGTCCGCTGCCCCTCGTCCTTGCTGCTTGCTGCCCTCCCCCCTCATTTTGCTCCAGAAACCCTCGCGTACCTGGTGGTATCACTTGCTAACGGCGGCTCTCACCCGTAACAGCGACGACATCACCAAGAACCAGGGCGGCGAGCACAACTAAACCCCACAAAGTGCCGTCCACTCGTTCGTGTCAGAATGAAACGGCGTTTCCCGGAATAAGTAGCAGGCAAAGGAATGGATATCTGCACGCGTCAATCGGAACTATTTCCACGGGCAACGGATCGGGAATCACGCCCAGCAAACAGGCTGCTGCGTGCCGGGTTCCCGGTTTCTGGTATCACCAACATTCTCGGCTATTGTACATGTACAATTGATGAATTGCGAAAAAAGACAGCAAAAGCCTCTAAAACAGTCCAAGTCCGAGCCACTTTCCCGTGATGCCTGCGCAGCCAATCTTGTCCTGGCGGCGCCCCTGTGTTGTTGTTGTATCCTGCCTTCGTGCTTTGCCCCCCGAGTCCTCAACGCCGGCCCGTGTAGGATCTGTAGAAACTCTCAGCGGCGTCCGTCTCGGACGAGCCGTAGTGGCTGCCGAGGTTATTGTTCGTCTTCTGCGCCGCGGAGACCTTGGCCTGGAGCGACGCGGCGTTCTGGTCGATCCATTGCAGCTGCGAGAGGTGTCCATTGAGGACACGCACGATCTGGCTCAGCTGGCACGCAGTTAGCAACAAGTCACACACCGGTAATGTCAGGAATGGAAAACGTACAGGGTCCTCGGGCTTGGCGCCCTTGCTCAGCGTACCCGAGATCTCATTGATCTCCTTGACCATCTTGGACAGGTCGCGGCTCTTCTCGTCGAGGTGCTGCGTCAGCTTCTCGGCGAGCTTGTACGTCCGCTCGCGCTCCTGGTCCGGTCCGGCGAGTGTCTCGCCCTGGCCCATTTGCCTGGAGAACATATCCTTGACCTCGCCCTCGTACTTGTTCAGCCACTCATCCAGCTCGTCCTGCTGGCTCTCCACCGCCTGCAGCTGGCGCTCGATCTCGTTGCTCGCCTTCTCGGCCTCGAACGTGTCGAGGTACAGCTTCTGGATCTTCTCGCCGTTGTTGACAAGCGTGAAGTCCCAGTCCGACACCTCCTTGGCGTAGCCCTTGAACTCCTTCTGATACTTGGTCAGCTCGGATGCCCATCGCGTAATGATGTCGTCCATGGATCGGTTCTTGAGGCGCGCCAGCTGGGAGGTGGGACCGGTCGTCGAGGCGCCCAGGTTGCTGGCCGGGTTTGCGGGCTGGGAGGCGGCGCCGAGGCCGGCGGCAGGGGCTGCCCCTGCATTCGCCGTAGCACCAAACGCCGGGGCCGCCGTTGTTGTGGTGGTTGTGCTGGACGTCGAGGCGGGTTGGGATGTGGTGGTGGTGGTGGTGGAGGCGGCGCCACCGAAGAGGCCACCGCTCGCGGGCTTAGCTTGGGCGGACGCGGCGTCCTTGTTTCCGAACAGCGATGATGCAGCAGGAGTGCTGGAAGCGGGTGCTGCCGAGGAGGCTGGTGCGCTGGGCTTGTTGCCGAAGAGGCCACCGGTAGCAGGAGCAGCGGTGGAAGCGGGAGCGGTCGAGGTCGTGGTGGCGGCGGCGCCGAACAAACTGGCGCCCGTAGAAGCCGCCGGTGCGGATGTAGTCGGTGTAGAGGCTGCAGCAGGCTTGTTGCCAAAGAGGCCACCGGAGCTGGCAGGCGCCGCAGCGGGCTGTGAAGACGTGGTCGATGTCTGTTGCTGGGCGGCGCCAAACAGACCACCGCTAGAGCTGGGCTGTGATGTCGATGCAGTGTTGCCGAAGAGACCTCCTGCTTTGGGGGTAGCTGCAGGCACTTGCGCTGTGCCTGCGAAAAGTCCTGTGCCAGAGGCAGCAGGCTGGCTAGTCGATGGCGCTTGAGTCGTTGCCTGGTTGTTGGCGCCAAAAAGACCTCCCGTAGCAGGCTTAGAGGCATCCGCGGGAGGTGCGCCGGCAGGAGTTGTGGACGGCTGGGCAAAGAGACCCTTCGCGGCGGGAGTTGCTTGGGCGCCGAGAGTGGTAGAGCTCTGGGGAGGCTTGAGGCCGGCGCCGCCGAAGAGGCCACCAGTTGCGGGAGCAGCGGTGGTGGTCGGGGTCGTTACGGCCGGAGACTGGCTTGTCTGTTGCGCGCCGAAGAGTCCTCCAGGAGTTGGAGTGCTTCCGCCACCAAAGAGGGCACCGGCTAGCTTTGCTGTGTTGGCGTCGGTGGAAGGGGTAGTGCTGTTGCCGCCTGCGCCGAACAGGGAGGGAGTTGCGGACGGAGCAGCAGCGCCACCGCCAAAGAGTCCTCCTGCAGCCGGAGCAGATGTCGCTGGAGTAGAGGCAGCAGGCTTTCCAAACAAACCACCCGTAGAGGTGGGCGTGCTAGAGCCCGACCCGGCAGGTTTGGCGCCAAAGAGACCACCAGCTGGGGTTGTAGATGCTCCCGAGCCGAAGAGGCCGCCAGGCTTTGGTGTGTTGCTGGCGGCGCCACCGAAGAGACCGCCGCCGCCCGCGGTAGGCGTGCTTGTTCCCGAGCCAGTGCCCGCGTTGTTGTTTGATGCGCCGCCTGCATTGCCGAAGGAGAAGCTGGGGGCTCCCGAGGCAGCTCCTCCAAACAGTCCGCCAGAAGCAGGTGCTGACGTCGTGGGCGCCTGCCCGCTTGAGGCAGCGCTGGAGGCGGTGTTTCCGAAGCTGAAAGACATGGTGACCGGTCTGGTAGCGATGTCAGGGTCGCGATCGGGTCTATGAAGGGCTGAGGCTCGAGAGGGAGCTCAAGCAGGAGCTCGACGAGATGAGCTCAAGGATTTGCCGCTCAGGAGTCAATCGCAGTCGTTTTCAGGAAGCAGGTCGCGTTCGGGTAAAAATCGTCAGATCCCAGTTGCGGCCGCAATAATATCAGTGATGCGTGCCGGGCCGTCGCAAAGCCTGAGCTCGCGTCGATTTCGTAGGTGGTGAGGTTGATGAGGTTGGTGGGAGCTTTTTTTTGGGATGGCTCTCCACACGCGACTGGTTGGGAGCGCGCTGAGCTTCGAGGCCACGGGCAGGCAGGCTCAGGCAGGAGGCGCCAGCTGCTGGGCGACAAAGGGGAGCGCTCACGAAGGTACGTACCTCTCCACTCTGCATGGCTCGTGTCACGTGATAAAGCAGAACCGCCCCTGACCGGCACTTGGCGGCGCGGGCCTAGAACGTTTGAATGATGAAAGTTCCCTGCTTTTCTTGAATCTACATGAGACTAGTTCTGCCGCTTTTACATCAAGAACGAGCTGGCCCAAGGATTCTTGCCATCAGGCTCCCTATAAAACAATCTTCCATCTTCCATATCATCGTTTGGAGAACGTGCAAAGGGCAGCAGGCGCGCTAGACCGGATCAGGACGACTCCCCCTTGAGCCTGCCCAGAATACCATATCCACTTGAGCTTAGGTCTCCGACCTTGTCTGGGCTGTCGAAGACACAGTGCCTCGACTTCTTCTACGGCCTGTTGGGATTGGCAGCTTGACATGGTTGGAACCTAACTTAAAGCGCCGGCCAGGTTTTGCTTGCTTATTGTTCTTCATCTCCTCCCCTATCCCCTTCGACCGCAAACCAACGGCGCACCGATCGTCCACGTCCGACATAGCCGCCCGTCTACATCTAGCAACGACGCAAAGCCATGACGGATGCTGAGACTCTCACGCCCCCCAAGCGGGAGGGCACCGCAGATGTCGGCGCGAAAGACCTAGGTATGGCTGCGCTACCATGCTTCAGACTCAATGAAGCCCCTGCTGACCCTTCGCAGCCGACACGTCCGAGTCCGAAGACCACTTCTCCGATGCCCAGTCCGCGCCTCAGTCCCCCATCCCCAAGACTCGTGTGGAAAAGGTCGACGGGGAACCGTCCCATGGCGAAGTTCCCGGGACCGATGCGTACCGCCAGCGAGAGGAAGATGCCGCGCCGGACGAGATCGCCATCATCAAGGAAGGCGAGCCAGCGGGCGACAATGGCGCCGCCGCGTCTGCTGACGAGCAGCCTGTGCCCAAGACTGTCGTAGAGGAGTCCCCTGGACCTGTGGGGGCTCATTCTGAGGAGTTCTTGGAAAAGCGCAAGGCCGATGCCGAAGCAGACGAGGTTGTGAAGGCAGACGAGACCCAGGCGAGGGAGGACGGCAACACCGGTAGGAACTGAAGCTATAGCGCCTCCTAATGATATCATGTTGACCAAAGGGATCGTAGATCTGCCCGTGGCACCTAGCACTGCTTTGCCTGTGGACGAAAGCGACGAGACACCTGCTATCCCAGAGGTGATAATCGAGTCTGTCGATGATGACGACACCGCCGACGCCACGCGAGGAGATGTCGAGCAATACGACGAAGACGACGACGAAGTGGAAGAAGAGGACGAAGAACAAGACTTTGGGGACGACTTCGACGACTTCGAGGAGGGAGGGGAAGATGCTGATTTTGACGACTTTGGGGATGGCTTCCAGCAAGCAGAAGCCGAGGCTCCGGCGCCTGCTGCACCTCAAGTGCTGTCACCAGCAGCACTTCCATACGTGAGTCTCCTAGCGCATTCGCTTGTAGCAATTGCTGACACAAAGAACAGCCTATCCCGGATTTCGACGGTCTCGATGGCCAGGACATATTCGACACAGTCGACCCGTATCTCAACTCTCTATTCCCGCCCGAAGACATGGATCTGCCCATCCTGCCACCACTCCCCAAAGACAGCTCCGTCTTCTTCACCCCTCGGAGCGCATCACTATGGTCACAGCTCGTTGCTCCTCCGCCGCTAGCACCCCCCGACTGGATCCGCTCCCGCATCCGCCGCCTCTTCCTCGTCTCCCTCGGCGTCCCCGTCGACCTCGACGAGATCCTCCCCGCCTCGAAGCAGAAGAAACTCGTCCTCCCTTCCCTCCACCGCAAAAACTCCACAGGCTCCCGGCGCACCTCCACAGACTCGCGGTCGGTGTCCCGCTTGCGGCAGTCTGAACTCAACGCTTCATCCACAAGCCTCGACTCGAAGGGCAACGCAAAGCCCCCGGGCACAAGTCGAAAGAAGGGGCCCCCGCCAGCGCCAGAGCTGGACCTCGTGACAGTGCGGCAGCTTGCGACGACGACGGATGAGGCGCTCGACGGCATGACGGACGAGGAGCTCAAGGCGCACGTGAAGAGGCTGAAGGAGCTGGAGGACACGGCGAAGGAGGTGCTGGAGCACTGGAAGAAGAAGACGGATGAGAAGATCGGGGACCGGGAGGCGTTCGAGGGCGTGATAGAGAATCTGGTGAAGCATGCGCGGAACTCGAGGAAATAGAGGGCTGACGATGAGATGCCTGCCTGCATATAAAGTAGGGGTTTAATGAAAGGAAGGATCTAGAAGCTCTACATGACGCCGGCGTCCCTCGTGCAACAGTCACTTTTCACGAGTGCCTTGCAAAGAGGAAGAGTGGCCCGCAAGGAATACAGAGATCCTTACATCAAAGTCAGGAAAATAGTAGGCTTCGACCACGCCGTGGCCTCAGCAGCTGGGCATTACATGTCACACGATAGCCCTCAGGATGTGATCATTGGGTCTTACGTGAACGTCATGTGTCATTATCTTTGACTACTCTGTACACCAGCCCTCCAGGCCCTCAATTTTCCCCGTCTATCCTGGGCCCGTGATTCTAGCAGCGTCTCCCGGTCAGTTCTCTTAAGCCGTGCTGGGCTCGAGCGTGACACCGCTGGGCAGATGTTAGCAGACATTCAAAACACAAGTGCAACACGAAGGGCAGCATAAACTTACGCAGCGATAGTAGCCCAGCCGATGAGACGCCAGTGCTTCTCGATACGGCGGGACAGGGCGACCTTCTCGCCGATGTTGGTGCAGGCAGGGCTGGTGAGGATGAGCTTGGCGGCGTCGTTCTTGATGGCAGCGACCTTCGCGCCAGTAGACGTAGAGCCGATGTTGACCATGATGACCTCGTTCTTGGTGAGCTTCGCGACCTTGGCCTGCTTGCCGTCGGCGGTGCGGACACCGAGGAGGCGCTTGAGGAGGTAGAAGTTGATCTCGATCTCGCTGTAGATCTCGGGGAGGCGACCCTTGAGGCCGAGGACGAAGCCGACGAGACGGTCGGCACGGCAGAGGGTGGGGTCGATGCGGGTGCCGACACCGATGAGACCGCCGGGGACGGCGTACTTGAGCTCGTTGAACTCAGAGTTGAGGGAAACGATGCGGCTGAAGATGGGGGTGCACTTCAGGGCGCCCTTCTCGTCGCGCGTAACGATACCGGGGCGGATCTCGATCTCGTCGCCGAGCTTGAGCACGCCGTGCAGGATACTGCCACCAGCAACGCCGCCCTTGAGCTCCTCGATCTCGGCACCGGGCTTGTTGACGTCGAAGGAGCGGATGACGATCATGGTGGGGTCCAGGGTGAAGTCGCGGACGGGGATGGGGATCGTGTTAACGATGGCGTCCAGGGCCGCGTCGATGTTGAACTTCAGCTGGGCGGAGATGGGGATGACGGGAGACTTTCCGGCGACGGTGCCGCGGATGAACTTGAGGATGGACTGGTAGTGCTGCTGGGCGGCCTCGGCCCTCATCAGGTCGACCTTGTTCTGGAGAATGATGATCTTGTCGAGCTTCATAATCTCAATAGCCGCCAAGTGCTCGGAGGTCTGGGGTTGAGGGCAGGTTTCGTTGCCAGCGATGAGCAGCAGGGCGGCGTCCATGACGGCGGCACCTGACAACATGGTGCTCATGAGAATATCGTGACCAGGGCAATCAACGAATCTGTGTAGAGAGCGTTAGCAAAGAGAATCTCTTGGGACTCGAAAGAACCAAAGCGCATGTGGTGAGCTAGAGCAGCAGCTGGAACACCTCGCTGAAGCTCTCGCCATCTGCCACATCTCTTTCTCACCACACGTGGTCAGGGGCCAACTCACGAGACATGGCGCAGAAGTCTGTAGGTGCCCTCGCAGCCCTCGCGCTCGCATGGCGGGTCAACCTCCTTCTCGCTCTTATAACTCCTGTAGCAGCCCGGTCGGGGGCAGGCGTCGTTGTCGCACTTGTAGATCTTGGCGTTGGCGTAACCCAGCTTGATGGTAATGTTTCTGATCAGCTCGTTCTTGAAACGAACGGTCTGGACGCCGGAGATGGCCTTGACGACCGTCGACTTTCCGTGGGCGACATGGCCAATCGTGCCGATGTTGATCGTGGCCTGGCGCGCAATAATCTCGGGCGTGAGAGGCGTCAACGTCTTGACGTCGAGGTCTTTGGGGTCGGTCTGAGGAGGCAGAGGGGGTCTTTGGATGGTGCTTTCGCCGGTGACTGGGTTGGCGGACTTCTTGAGGGCGGGCTTCAGAGCCTCCTCCTCCTCCTGGTGGTCCTGGATAGACTCGCCGGACTCAGACTCGGACTCGATGTCATCGTACTTGGGGTCTTCGGTAGACATGCTGGGTGGTCGATGGCGGGGTACTGGAGGTTCGTACGGTCGGGGCGCTTCGAGAAGGTCGGGCGCAAGAACGGAATCGGGTTCAGGATCCTCAAGCCGTTATGCCGGGCGGATATGTGGGAATTCGCTTTGAAAAGGGGTCCGAAATCGTCCTTTTCCAGATGGTACTCCGCTTGGTGTTGTTGAACGAATCCGCGGCTTCCTGGTATTTTGCCGTCAAAATTCGAAGTGTGCAGTCATCCAGTTGTGACTCTGACGCTAAGCCGAATTTGGACAGATAAGCAGATAAGGTGCGCTGCCCCTCAGTCCCCGCGCCATGCTACTGTCGACCGACCGTTTGCCTGCCATGCCTGCCATCTTGAAAGTCCAGGTTCCATGCTGACGAGACCTGCCCCAACGTTCTTAAAGTTCATGGATTTCAGGTTACGCCATCTATCTTGTTCCAATTTGGCTTATTGACTTACCAGCATGAATTGCATCGAGCCTTGACATCCTTGTTTTGGAATGGGGGACAAGAGGGGTGGATTCCGGCTGGATGAGGTGACTTCAAGAATCTGGCACTAACGATTGACTGAGCTCTGTATTCTCCGTCTGCCATATGATTCCATATTTTATATACAGCCAAATAAGACCTCATTTCCAGAAGATCACTCGAATACCGCCGGTGCCTCCATGCTACCTTGACGCCGCTTGCCTGATCTATGCAGAACCTCGCTTGAAAATGCCTCTATTGCAAAGGGAAATGCCGCTTCAGCCCGTCAAACACCATGAAAATAAATGCAGAGCTCGGGGCGGAGCGCAGGCAAGTGATGCCGCACCCTCTGTACAGGCCCTGGATGCCGTGCTGCTTCCAAATCTGCACGCCTTCTTTCCAGAACGTGCGGCCCTCGACCGAGTCCCCGATGGCCATCGTCTGAAGCCGGGACTTGATCGTGTCGGCCGGGAAGAAGAGGAAGTTATATGTCACGCCGCCCGACGCGCCGGCCAGGGCTTGCTGCCAGAGCGGCAGCGGCTTGGCCGCTAGAGCCTCCTTCTCTGCTGCCGAGGTTGCTGACTTTGCATTGAAGGCGTGGAACATCTTCGTAACTGTCTCCTTGCCGCCGAACCATGCGGCGCTACCCCCTGATTCGCGGATCAGAGTACCCATCTGGCCGTGCCAGAAGCCGCCGATGCCGTGGTGACGGTAGATGTCCCGAATGACGGGCAGAGGCTTGAGGGGCGGCGGTGCCGTGCCCTTGGTGGCCATGGGCACTTGGATCTTGCACTTGACCAGCTCGATGGGAGTCAAGACATAGGATGCGAAGAAGCCCGAGAATGCGCCCGTGAACCACAGCGCCGAGAGAGGAAGTTCCTTACTGGGGGCTATCCAGCCAGAGGCATAGACTGCTTCTCTGCCGAGACGCTCGAAGAAGAAGAGGCTGCTGGTCTCGGCGGCAGCACCAACGAGCGGCGCTGTGATGCCTCGGTACAGGCCCAAGAAACCATCGGCCTTGATCGACTGGCGGAAGCAGTCGAGGGGTCCTTTGTATCGGAGGGGTTGGTTGTCAGGCTGGGACTGGAGCCGGACCTTGATCGTATCGAAAGGGTACTCGATGTACTTGCCGATGACACCGGCGATCTGACCCTAGCTGTTAGCGACGACTGGGGGACTTGACATGCAGAGGCTACTCACAGATCCGTAGAGGATGTCCTCGACAGCATCGACCGCCTGGGTGCGCGTCTTCAGAGACGCCGGGGCATCATGATGTGGCAGGTCCATGGCGGCAGCGGGTAATTCCATGGTCGCGGCGCTGTTGAGGGTACCGAACGAGGCAGCAAGTGCAGGACAGCGAGTGGAGGAAACCCTACTCAACAGCCCCGACTGCCCCTAGAAGCATCCAAGTTTAAGCTCTGTAGAATGGTGCCACCGTCGAGAGGTGTTTGTCGCGGAGGGGCGGTTGTGGCGGGACAAGAAGGGGCGGTGACTCTGTGACTCGTTCGCCAACGTCACATGCGTTAGCCGATACCGGGGTCTGAGTGAAGGAGGAGAGCAGGTTGCGTGCTTCGCTGGCCGCGAGGAGGTGTTATGAGGGGGCGCGAGAGCGAGAGTTTCCAGATCCGAGGTACCTGCAGCCCATTGCTTCCGAAATTGGGGACACCGGGGGCTTGTTGTGTTCAGGTAAAGAGACGGTCAGGAAGCTGCTGCGTCGTGGTGGAGTGCGATGATTTTTTTCTCCTTTCAGCTCCCAAACTAGCATTGGGCCGTGACATCAGCGAGGCGATAAGATAAAAGGCGGCCCAGAACTGGCTGTGATGCGCGCTGGAGCGCCCCATCGGCGCGGGGTTCCTGAGCGCTAAGCTGCTCAGGGGGCTAGCCCGAGCCAAGCATCGGGTCTCCGAGCGGAGATCAACGTGAAGGGCCGTTATCAGATCAAATTTCTCACGCTCACATCCCGGGAGTTGACGATGATGTGCGCATGCAACTGCCGGATTCCACCGACAATCCCACAGGGTGGAGGCTACTGTTGCTGCTACTGAGCAACCATCCAACCACCTCTACGTTAGGGTTGACGAAGCGGGCAGACGCCGCCACAACGTGAGACCGTTCACAGTTAGAATGGACCGTTGGATCCCTTGGATCTTAACTGCAATTGCTTCAAGAGTACAACATCCTTGAAGTGCCAGGGTATCTATTCTCCCCAAAGATCTACTACCTACTTCTTGAACCCCTTCTGAGGCTTCTGCTGCGTGGCCTCGTGCCTGCGCAGCTCCTCCGGCACCCTTGAGATGGAGCTCTTGGACAGCATCTGCTTCAGGTCATACAGCAAATCGTTGTCCTCGGGCCCAAGGAACGTGATAGCCACACCGCTCTTGCCCGCACGACCAGTACGGCCGACTCTGTGGGTATACGACTCGATGCTCATGGCCATGTTGAAGTTGACGACCAGCGAGACATCGGGCACATCGATACCACGACCTGCAAGATCAGTTGCCACGAGCACGTCGACCTGGCCGTTTCGCACCGATGCCAGCGCCGCTTCTCTCTGGTCCTGGGTCTTGCTGCCGTGAAGTGTGACCGCAGAAAAGCCCATGTGCTTGACGTCGCGGGCGACAGCGTCGCAGTTGCGCTTGATGTTGACGAAAACGATGATGGGCGGGGCGAAGTCGCCGGAGGCGAGGATCTGCTGCAGGCGCTTCTTCCGCTTGTCTTCGCCGGAGACAAACTCGACTCTCTGTTCGACCGTGTCGACGGCCTCACCTGCGTTGCCGATAGTCACCGTCGCGGGGCGGCGCAGATACTTCTTGGTCATCTTCTCCACGATGGCGGGCATTGTAGCCGTGTACATCATGGTCTGACGGTACCTGTCTCGGCCTCCCAGATACCGCTTCATGAGCTGCGAGTTCTCCGCGTCCTCCGTGTCGGGCTTTTCGTTGGTGACTGGCAGGGCGTCGAGGATCTTGTTGACTGGCTCTTCGAAACCCAGATCAATCATGCGGTCTGCTTCGTCCATGATGACGTAGCAGCACTGGGAAAGGACCAGAAGCCTTCGTTCGATACAGTCGACCAGACGACCAGGGGTGGCGACAACGATCTCGGCGCCGTTTCTGAGGGCAAAAGCTTGCTCTTCGAGAGAGTGACCACCGACGATGCTGACGACTTTGAAACCAAGGGGTCCAGCGAACTTCCTGGCTTCCGTCTCGATCTGCTGGACCAGTTCTCGAGTAGGCGCGAGGATCAGGGCGTACGGTCCGTCATTCTTGATCATCTCATCGAGAGGCGGCAGGTCAGAGATGTAGACCAGGAGCGGCAACAAGAACGCGGCCGTTTTACCGGAACCGGTGACGGCGACGCCGATAAGGTCTCTGGCCTGCAGCGCGATCGGGATGGCAGCTCTTTGAATGGGTGTGGGCTCGTTGTACCCAACTTGCTCCACGATCTCGAGAATCCTTCTCGGTAGACCCGACTCGGTCCAGTTCCGCATGGGGTGCGGGAGATACCCGCCCTTTGTTGCGATACCGAAGTCCTCCTTGAAGATTCTCCAGTCGCGGGGCTGCATCTCCTCGAGCGATTTGTCTGACCATCGCTTTCCGAAGCCGAACCGCTCCAGCCGTTTCATGGCCTGGTCTCGGCTGTTGTACCAGTTGTCCATGAACTGCTGTGCCAGTTCGGGGCCTTCGTCGCCATATTGCTCTTCGATCCTTCTTGCGCGGCGACGGGCCGCCTGCTCTGCCTCTTCGCTGAACTCGTCGGTCTTCTCGCCGCCAAAGGAAGGAGGCTTCGTGCCGTTGGAGGCGACAGGTGCCAGAGCGTCGTCGCGGAGGGTGGTGTCTTCGCCTTCGTCCCAGTCGAACTTGAACTCGGTGGCCCTCTTCCGCTTTTTAGCCGCGCTAAAGCTCGAGTTCTTGTTCACCTCCGGGCCCAGGTATCGTTGACGAAGTTGCTGCTTCTCGAACTCTTCCTCTGTCAATCTCGCGTCTCGCTTCGCGGCGGCAGATTTGCTTCCTCCCCGTCGATCGGAACCGCGCGGCGCAGGCCGTTCCGGCCTGGATTTCTCCTCCGCTGCCATGTTGTCAGTATACCGTCCCGCGCGTGGGAGATGGGCGAACATACTCCCGTTGGCATTGGGCGCCTCCTTGGCCAGCCATTTCTGCTCCGACTCTGCCTTCTTCCGCGCCTCTTCGTCGGCCTTTCGCTGCTGCTCTTCCGCTTCCTTCTTGGCCTTTTCTTGGGCCTGTCTCTCGCGCTCCTTCTTGGGGATGAACTTTAGCTTCGGCGCTCCATTCGTAAGCCCTGCCATACTGACGATTTGTCGGGACCCCCCGGACGTTTGACTTGGGAAATATGCTGCTGGTAGTTGGCTTGGTCGGGGCTTGTCTCTGGAATCGTGGGTTTCGTCGCAGCTCAAGGTCCGACGAACGTAGCTGAAGAATTCGATCCGGTCATGCGCTGCCTAAATTATATGTTTGGCAAGTTCGAGTGTCGAAAGCTCAACTTGCCTGGTCCACGACCTCTGTGCGTCCATCGAAGAAGTGGGTCACATCCTATGCATGTACAGGGGCCCCGAAATTTTGAGCTGGTGCATCACCAATGGGCCAACTCACGCGCTTGGTGCTTCAACACGACATACCATTGCCGCCTCTCGACCGACGAAGCGGCTCCTCACACCCATCATGGCGCCGACAGAACAATACGTGCAGCTCGCCAAGGCGCTGCCGGTGCGGCTCCAGCGGTTCTTCGCGCGATACCCTCCCGCATCGATCCTCCCCGAGGGCGCCAACCCCGAGACCTCCAAGACCGGATACCAGGAGGCGACAGCGAACCCGTTCTCGGCGCAAAAGCACCCCGTCACTGGCAAGTGGCACGACCCCGTGTTCTCGCTGCGTCGGCAGGCGGAGCTCGTGAAGCTTGCCCGTGAGCACGGCGTGGAGGAGCTGCTGCCCCCGACAGTCAAGGGCACGGAATACCAGATTGCCCACAGGGTTGAGCACGGTCTGAGGGTGAAGGGTACGGGTATCGGCCAGAGGGTCAAGGGCCATGCTCACGAGAGGGCGGTTATTGGAAGGTGAGTGGTCCAATGGTTCCCGAGACTACTGGTCTGGTCTCGGTGAAATCGAGGTGCAACGCTGACAACACGGACAGGATGGAGAAGAGGAGAGAGGCCATGCTGGATATGCCGGAGCTGATGAGGGAATGGAAGAAGGTAAGTCGGCATGTTGAAGCGGTCGAGATGCGCCAGAGCTAACAATTCCCAGGTCGGCAAGTACAGGTGGAGGAGGTACCCGAAATAGACGGCGAGCGACGATCGAAAGGCTCCAGATCGAAAGATCCGTGTACATACACTGTAACATCAATGTTCGAGGCGCAGAGATGCCTCTCAAATCCCACGGCTATCCGGTTAGGCTTGACCGCCGTCGACATCTGTTTGCCGCCCTGTGAATTTGCGCTGGACAGCCTCGTCCGGTCACAGAAAGCCGCCACTTCAGGACTGGCAGCCGAATACTCGGTCTGGAGGCTTCTTTTTGGCCCCTTTTCAGGAGATTCGGATTGCTGTAGCCATGGTGAACTTCATCCAAGCGTCCTTACTGACAAGCAATAGGATTGGTCACGTGACCCATCGCTCTATGCAGAAAATTCCACTACCATCTTGATCTTCACTCAGACTCACTCACTCATTCACAGTGTGGCTCACAGCCACCATCTCGCCCCGAAAACATGAGTCCAGCAGCGTCCACGCCGACGCACTACGAAGTCCTGGACATTTCCCCCTCACTCCTCAGCTTCTCCCACGGCGACACCAAAAACCTCGAGCCGCAGCTCCTCCGCCGCGCATACCACCGCGCACTCCTCCGGCACCACCCCGACAAGGCCGTCTCGGAGGAGGCCAAGGGGTCAGGGCATGTATCCCAGAAGCCGAGGGGCACGGCTCTGTATACTGTCGACCAGATCACGACGGCGTATACCACGCTCAGCGACCCGCGGTTGCGCAGGGAGTACGAGGCTGCTCTGAGGCAGTCGGCGACTGCGGACGCGCCCGAGCAGGAGGAGGCGTTCCGGACGGGGGTGGAGGTGGTTGATCTGGACGACCTTGCGTTTGATGAGAACTCAGAAAAGTGGTACATGGGGTGTCGGTGCGGGAACGAGAGGGGGTTTGAGTTTGGAGAGGACGTGCTGGATGAGCGGGAGAGGGAAGTGTTTGTTGGGTGCCAGGACTGTAGCTTGTGGATCAAAGTTCAGTATGAGGTGGCGACGGACTGAGGTCGAGCATTCACGGCGAGGTTCTCTGCATTTTCGTACGATACCCCGGGCGTTTCAGGGATGGGACAGAGGAGAGGTGCATCTGGGGAGGATTGTGCCCTGCATTAGAAGGAAGCGAGTATCTTTTAAGCCTACTACTTACTGGGGCGGGAGGCCAAGCATTATCTGTTTTTGGGTCGCATGATACACCGACTAGTAGCACCTACAGCCAGCTCACAGCCAAGGACCGTAAAGCCATCGATATTTCACTCACATGCCAAAGCGGTCCTAAGTCTGCGTGATTCTTGGTAATTATTCAGAGAAGCTATGTATTCCCGCCCAAAAGCATCCAGCTAAACGGGACAGCGCTCCGTACTTTCTTCCCAGCACCCTCAACGCCACATGGTATAAAGTTGACAAGTTAAGAAAGGGAATAGTAACATTTGAAAGGAAAAGGTCCCCCCTGGCAGGAGAGGTCGTTGAAGCAGTGGCTCGCTTCGTCGGCTGGGCCGGTGTTCATCATCACCGCGCGCCGTAATGCATTGGGAAAAAGTCTAGTATCGCTCGGACATCTCACATTCTTCGTTTCTCTCACGCCTGAGCGGCCCTGCTCACTGGTACCCCTGGCCGAACTGCTTCTTCTTCGGCGCGTCGGCGTAGGCTCCCGGGATGGGGACGGCGTCGTAGACGGGCTCGTCTGATGCGCCGGCCATGTGCTCGTGCTCGATGAAGGACGGCGCCGCGGGCTGTGGCGGGGAAGGCGGGTGCGTTGGCAGGGGGAAGGGCATGCTGGGCGTGGTTGCGGATGTCGGGGTGAGGCCGCCCTGGCTGGCCTTGGGGGTGGCGGAGGGCGCCTTGAGCGGCGGCGCTTGCAGCTTGAAGGAAGTCTGCGGCTTGGCGAAGCTGGACTTGGGCTCGACGAAGCGCGTGGTGCCGGTGAAGGTGGGCTGCTCCTGGTTCTGCTCCTCGATGGCGCCGAGGGAGGCGAAGGACTTCTCGGGGTTGCGGGGCGACATGGTGAACTGGCTGTACATGCCGGGTGACTTGAGGCCGGGGGTGTTCGGGGCGGACTGGTTGCGGAGCTGGGCGAGGTAGACATCGGAGCGGGCCTTGTCGCGCATGTCCATGGACTTGTGAAGCTTGCGCTTGGTGTAGTAGCGGTAGAAGACGATGCTGTAGAGGGCGATGGCCATCATCTCGACGACGATCTCGATGGCGATGCACACGAGGACCCAGTCGTTCAGGCGGCAGACGAGGGCGTAGTCGACCTTGTCGTTGAAGACGTCGGCGCGGCGGTTCTCCCTGCAACTCCATCCCCACATGTCGCTGCCCTGTGAGGAGGCGCGGCTGGCTTGGAAGAGGCCGGCGGAGACTGCCCACATGGCGAGGGATACGATGAACCAGCCGATGGCGAACATGGTGTAGTAGGTTGCGATTCTCTCGGCTCGCTTGTGTCCTCCGCGGAAGTAGGCGCAGAAGACGATGATGCAACCGAGAATGGAGATGCTGGCGACGACGATGACGAGGATCTGGGGCCACAGTTTGGTGTTGTTTGACCAGGCGGGCATGTTACTTTGGTTGGGAAGAGACCTTGTGGCGTTGAAGATGGCGAACGAAGCGGAAAGCATGGAGACGATGATCAGGGAGCAGCTGAAGCTGACACCTCGCAGGGCGAACTTGGCCATGCGAACTCGCATCTTGATTCTCTGGAAGGCTGTTAGTGCTGCTGACTTGGAGTAGTGGTGAGTTCGAGGAGCGAGTTTCCACGTACCAGATCCTTCTTCTGAGCCTTGGCCGTGTGCGCCTCCTTCTTCTCCAGAACGTCCTCCTCGCGGAAGGTAGGGCTCATAGGGTTCTCTAGCCTCCTGGCAGGCGTGCCGGGCACCCTCATGGCGCTCTTGAGGGGCGACTTGGGCGTCATTGGGACGGCGACGGACTCGCGGTTGTTGATGTAACCGAAGCCGACGTCGCCAGGCTGGGACTGGGGGACCTCTGACCTGTCGGACATGGCGAAGGGTGACCGGGGACCATCGACGGGCGAGTGTACTGAGGTGGCCTCGGCAAAGCGTGGTGTTCTCGGGGGCTTCAGCGAGGAGTCAGAGGAGGAAGAAGAATCCGTCGAGGCGGAGCGGTTTGGTGTGAGCTTAAGGGCGGAAGGCCGCCTCCTGTCGTCTGTGGTGGCGAAGTTCAGCTTTCTTGTCCGACTGGGACTCGTCAGACAAAGACGTACCTTGAGGAGACATTGTGAGTGGTGATGGCAGCTCGTTTCACGGGAAACGGAGAAAGAGCCGTGGTGACGTTGTGTCTGTGGTAAGTGAAAGGTGCTGAGGGGGGCAGCCAGTGCCTCCGGTGTCAAGCAATGAACGAAGTATCGTGAAGCATGCGGTAGAAGTGTGCGACCACGGGGAAGAGTATGACGAGAAGACCAAAAATACGCAGGAGTCCAGCTGTCGGGAGGAAGAGAGGCGACGGCTGGTCAGCCGGAGGGGGGCGTCTTGGTTTTGACTTGGTGTGTGCCGGTCTTTGGACAGGCTTCTTTGACTGTGGGACAGTGATCAGCGAGGTGTAAGTGGCACGCGAGGGCAGACGGGGACTAATGGGAAAGCTACCTGTTTTGCTGGGTGGGAGGGTGGTGGGAAGGATGATGGCGTGAGTAGGGATCAGGGCACAGAGGTGCTGATGAAGATTTCCTGGCCTGCGATTCGGTCGAGGATGGAAATAGGCGCCCAAGACTGAGGTCGGCGCTTCGCCGTGATCTAGCTTCAGAGGGGGGGATTTGGGCTGCTACGGAGGTAGGCGGTACACCGGTGTTGGTGATACTGGGCCGAGAGAGACGAGTCGTTGTTCACCACACTCGAGTGACGAGGGATCAGGGCGCTGGCATGTGGTATCACGACTGGACGGCGAGGATAACTGAAGAAGCATCACGGAAGGGAGGAAGTGAGGGGGCCGCGAGATATTTGGGAGGTCGTGCAACGATGGCCGGCCACCCCCCCCAAGAGGCGAACCGGAGGAGATGGATGGCAGAGCAGACATAGACTGGAGGGCCGGTCCCCAAGCAGCCGACCTACTCGTCTCTGCATCCAGTACCTGCTTGGAGGCTGGTGATTGGAACTTGGCAGCTCTAAGCGTAGCATCCTGACAGCGCGACATGGCACGCAGAGGCGCTGATTGGGCATGGCGGACGGTGTTCCGGAAGATTGAGAGCAAGAAGAGGGCGGGTAGACGAAGGGACAGTCGAGGGACAGCGCCGGCTGATCGACCCTTGTTACCGCCCTGGTGATGATCCCAGATGTGCAGATGTGATAGGTTCTTTGTTCTGCGGATGCGCTGAGTGCCACATGCTGTCGTTGACAGAGGAGCCAATCAGGACTCAGAGGTGCGTGATTGACGCCCAGCCACATGCAGAGCGGGCGGCAAGCGATGCGCCGGACTGGTTGGTGGAGGGCTCCACTCGGAGGCGGGGGGCCGGAGACAGGGGGGCCGAAGCCACGGACGGCCGTGTTTGTTGAAGGGAGCATCCATCCATGGCTCTCTCCGCTTTCTTTTCGCTCTGTTCGACTCTTTGTCCCTCGAGGCATATTTGATCGATCGGCCACAGCCCGAGTCTTCCATCGAATCTTCTTGGCTTCTCCCATCGTTCGAGGACGCACCCAACTCGCCTGACGTGCGTGCCGAGGCCGTGGATCGGGCTGTCTGTGACGGGGACCTGCCGCTGATTGTCACATTAGATCACCACCACTCTCAGTCAACGGTCTCCCGCCCGCCCGCCCTGCAGAGTCCCAGCGGATCCCCGAGTTCGGGCGTGTCGCTGCAGCCGCTGGTGGACGGTGATGACACGACATGTTGCAGCATTTGCCGCCCTTTGAGATGATGTCTGGGATGAGTGATGCCCAAGCACGATGCTGCAGTGTCGCGTCGCCCTTCAAGTCTATGTGTGTGTGCAGTCAGTATGTAGGGTATTGCAGGTGTGATATTGGTCGTGGCATCCAAGTCGAGGTCACGGTGCAAGCGGGGAAATCATGAGAAGGACCCCTAAAAATAGATTCCGCATCTCGCTCGTCCCCCAGGTGCCACTGCAAGTTGTGTACCTTACTTTTACCCCTGCTATTTTTACCACCCAGCATCGACACAGCTTCTACCCTGCGGCGAGACACTCAGCGGAACCGACAGACTGCCGGGGTGACTAATCATCTTCGTCCACTCCTCTGGGAGTTCGCTTACGTTGGGCCATCCTTCAGCTTGACGTTGATCACTCACTGCCCGTGGGGTGCTTCTCAGTGAATAACATCTTATAGTGCCTCGGATATTGGTGTTGCCAATTTATCCATCTGTCTGGTCATTTAACATGCCAATGCATGTTTGATACCACCCGTAACCTCCATCCAATCTATGTCAGAGGAACAACGGGCGCAACTTCTCCAGCCCAATCCGAAGACTGATATGATATGTTCGACCTCATTACGTTGCTGATAATCCAGTTCCCTCGGCCTCACTGCGCCTTTCCCTTACCCTTGACGTCCGTCTTATCTGACAGGTCCCAGTTGTTCAAGTATCCAGCGCCGGCGCAAAGATATGTCGCGAAGCTGAGCCAGCCCACATATGGGAGCTGGAGCAGCCCGGTGACATGGTCGACCTGGTACCAGGTGTAGGCAAGATAGCTGTTCAGGCCGAGGAGCGTGACAATGTCGGCGGTGGCCTCCACGGGACGGTTGAAGACAAAGAAGAGCGGGGTCCAGAGGAGGTTGAGGGCGAGTTGGATGCTGTAAATGGTCGCCCCTTGCCGGGTCAGGTCGGCTTGCTGGGCGGTCGCGCCGGGTGCGAGGCCGATGCGCACAGAGCGCCATGCAGCATATCCCATCAGCCTTCGTGGTAGTTTGAATATCAGTATCGGGGTCGAACATCTCGAGATGCGCAGGGGTGTTCTCAACTGACCCGTAGAGGAGTGTCCAGACAGGCCCAAAGACCTGAGGAGGCGGGTTGTAGGGCGGGTTCTTGATCCGGCTATATGTCTGTCGGGTTTCTGCGCCCAAGGTTCGCCTCATTAGCTCGACGACTCGGCCGAACGTGGAGACTCACGCGTTGCGCTGTAGCCCACCGCCGTGCCGAGCGCGATGGGCAGCAGGATGGACGATGCTGGGTGGTCAAAGACCGCCCGCGGCAGAGTGAGTGCGGGGACGAAGGTCGTCATGCTGTCTGTCGGTGCTGTATCTTTGGCCTCTGGTTGGTAGAGTCACTGAGTTTGTTCGAGGGAGAATCACGAAGACGTGGCTGGAGTTGAGGAGCATATAAACAGCTGATGCTCGGACATGTCTCAATGCCGAAGACGGGACCACTGAGACTCAGCTGCTCCTCTAGTATGATGACGTAGTTATGCCGAGGACTGCCGCTCCCATTGTCACTTGCAGTGGTCTTGCGGGCCTCGACTTGGGCATTAGCCGTCGAGTTTGGCATAAATCTGATAGAACGATCACTGTTGCCTTTTCTGACTAAGCGAAGTACTTATGTCGATGAATACGAGTCTTGTCCATCAAGATGTTCTTCGCGTGCCAATAGCTGTCAATATCATGAACATATTCTCGAGATATGTATGTGATAAATTAACTTATCAAGTCTCACCCTTGCGACACCAATTGAGCTCCTAGCACACACTGAGGTAGGCAGAACATGGACCTGTCACGTCAGCAACCGTTATCGCATATGCATATAAGCACACAAAGACCCACACACCAAGCCGTTTGAGGCATAGCGCCGTTTCCAACCGGCAAGGTCCCCTTCTCCATTGCCGCATCACGCTTCACCTCCGGCCAGCTCCTCGGAACTCCAACCACCCTGCATCTTCAAAACCTCCATGCACGCCGCAGTCGCGCGCCCCCGATGCAGGACGACGATTCTGCGTACAGCACCATCGTTCAGGCATTGACCTGACCTGTTTCAGACAACTGTTCGTTGCTCCCATTCCTCTCGTCTTTCCATTCTCGCCGCGCGTCGGCAGAGCCCGTCGGCTGTTTGTCTCTTCTGCTGCCACCCTCCGTCGCAAACATCCTCCATCCCGTCTCTTCTGCTCCCCAATCCTCTTCCATCATGTCAGCTCGGACTGGCTCCTACCTTCTTTTCCCATCTTATTCTTCCTATTGAATCCCTCTCTTTCCCGTTTAACACGGTTCACTCTCTTGGCACCTTGCATCCTCCGCTCCCCCCAAACAACATTGCAGAATGTTTTCTCTGACCACAATCATCCTGCCAAACAACAGATCGCCCCATCGCGTCCTCAACAGCGCCCCTCGGAGCCGTACAAAACTGCAAGCAGGAAGTTGCCGACGACGAGATTCCCTCCACTTCGACTCCATCCTTCCATCCCGACATTCCGACTCGTCCATCGATCCGACCCCAGAAGTGAGCTAGGATGGATTCATACTCTTCATACCGAGATTCCGGTCGTTCGCCGACCTACGTCAAGGAGGAGCGTAACGATACCTTCTACCGAGGCAGGTCACCTGGTGCGTGCTCCCGGTTCGATTAATTCTTCACGAGCTGCGACCCTGGCTAGCTCCCTGGTCGCTGCTCGTATGATCGTCTCTTCCATGGCTTACACACACTCTCTAGGCTTCGACCGCAGAGAACGACGGCGCTCACGCTCCCCTGCTGCCATCGACCGGTACGAACCTCAGAGAAACCGCCGAGATGACTACGGCGGCAGAGACAGGGACGACCGACGAGACCGCCGAGACAGGTCTCCGCCCGCGAACATCGACCGCTATGTCCCTGGTCAGGATGCTGGCGGCCCTGCCGCTCCTGCTGTCAACCCCCTCATGGACCCGGTCAAGCTCCCCTACCAAGTCGGCTTTTCGTACTTTGGCGAGTGGTGGCGCATGAACGAGAAGATCAAGGACGAGAAAGAGCGTCAGCGAACTGGACGTAGGCGGGAACCCGAGCGAGCTCGTGGCCCTTTGTCACAGGAAGACCGCGACAAGGAGAAGGCCAAGATCCAGGTCGCCTACGATTCCTACAAGGAGGAGCTCCAAGGCAAGATGGCTCGCACTTTTGTTGCCGACCACAAGAAGGAACAGTGGTTTCGAGAACGATACGTTCCAGAGATCCGGGATGGTTTCAGAGCCCAGCTGAACGAGTTCCGACGAGGCGCCTACAGTCAATGGGAGCAAGATCTCGAGTCCGGCACGTTCGACGAGTTCTCCCTAGAAGGTCTCCCCAAGAGCGAGTCCAATGGCCAGGGTGGGCTCGTTGAGAAGGAGGAGGGCGAGGCTACCGCTGCCAACGAGATCCTGGGAGTTGGAGACCTCGTCCCGACCAATGGTGCCGACATTCGCGACGACAACCTGTACCAGCCCACACTTCTGTTCAAGACCATCGCGCCCCATGTCAGCCGCCAAAACCTCGAGGCCTTCTGCAAGGAGCATCTGGGAGAGGAGGAGGGCGGGTTCAAGTGGCTGTCACTTTCCGACCCCAATCCCAGCAAGCGGTACCACCGCATCGGCTGGGTCATGCTCCACCCGTCGTCTGAGACGGCAGCTGCTGCCCCCGAACGCATGGACGATGATGAGGGCGAAATGGCGGAGCCTCTGACGGCCGGCATCTCCACGGCAGACAAGGCTCTCGACGCTATCAACGGCAAGACGGTCAAGGACGAAGTCCGTGGTGACTTTGTGTGCCACGTGGGCGTTCACAACCCTCCCCACGCCCCCCGGAAGAAGGCCCTCTGGGATCTCTTCTCCTCCCCGGACCGCGTCGACAAGGACCTCACTCTGGTTCAGCGCCTCGTCAACCGATTTGAGGAGGACTTCGGGTCCGACTTCAACGGCATCCTCAAGATCGAGGAGCGGGTCGACGATCTCAAGAACGCCGGCCGCATTCAGCCGGCAGTGCCCCCGCCATCCAAGAGGGTGAAGAAGCGACGCGCATCTGGCGTGGAGGAGGGTATGGATGACGCCGAACAGGCGGAGCCCATGGACGACGAGGATGACGACGAAGGCGCCATTGAAGAGGATGAGGTTGATGATGAGGATCTTCTGGTGAAGAAGAAGCAACTGGATCTGTTGATCGAGTACCTTCGCCGAGTCTTCAACTTCTGCTTCTACTGCGTTTTCGAGAGCGATTCGGTGCACGAGCTCACACGCAAGTGCCCTGGTGGACATCTTCGCCGTCCCCGCAGCACCCTCAGCACGGCGGCCAAGGCTGTCGCGAAGGCCAGTGCGCAGGGGGAGCCTTTCCCCGGGAAGAAGCGCGGGGAGCCTGACGAGGACGGCGAGGTTGCCGATGGTGGCGAGAAGAAGTTCCGCGGTGCTACTGGCAAAGCTGAGCAGCAACTCTTGCGAGCATACAACTGGGTCAAGACGTTCGAGGACAAGATCAACCAAATCCTCGAGCCCGATTCGGTCGATCTCCGCAAGCTGGGTGGCCGCCTGGTCGATGAGGCGCAGGAGGACGAGCTGGTCAAGTACGTGAAGCAGGAGGACGAGCACAAGTTCCGTTGCAAGGTGCCCGAGTGCAGCAAGCTGTTCAAAGAGGAGCACTTCTGGCGCAAACACGTCGAGAAGCGTCACACGGACTGGCTGGAGACTCTCCGGCAAGAGGTACGACAACCCCATACTTACCCACGGCGCACTTAGGTCGCAGCTGCTGACTTTCTTCGTGAACAGTTCGAGTTGATCAACTCGTATGTCCTGGACCCGTCTCACATTGCTCCTTCGCGGACGGACGCCAACTCCAATGGGCACTTCCCACCGCCCAACGGCCAGGCAGCAGCCGGCACGCCTCGCGGGTTCAATCTGAGTTCCTTCAGCATGGGTGGCATGATGCACATGCCGGGATTCCCGATGCCTCCGGGAGGCTTCCCCCCGTTCATGGCGGCTAGCAACGGCGGCCAGGGCTCAGGCTGGAACGGAGGTGACCGGGATGGACCCGGACCAATCCGCCGTGGCGGCATGGGAAGCCGTGGGAACTACCGCAGCGGACCCTATGATCGGCGCCCCAACCCGCGCTGGGAGGGCGGCGGCGGCGGCAGAGGCCGGGGAGGCGGTGGCAAATGGGGAGACGGAGCGGCTGGAGGGGCGGCCGTTGGGCCTCGTGAAGCGACCCAGGGCCGGAGCCTCAAGAGCTATGAGGACCTGGACCATGTGGCGGGTGGCGGCGGCGGTGAGTTGAACTATTAGAGGATTTAGCTCATGCCGCCGCGAGGAGAGCGTGGGCCTCGGCGGTGTCGTTCATTTCTCTCGGAGACATTTTTGGGATGTCTCCCCGGTTCTCACACACAACAACATCAAAGAAGGTCGGGGGACGGGGGAGGAATTCTCGGGCGCGGGACTGTGATATTACCAAAGTTGCTGGGTTGACGTGTACCATCACACCAAAATCGTAAATAGGGACAGGAATCAATCATGTATCATCTCGAGATTGGGGTCCCGCCGCGTCATTCCCTGGTGATGATCGCAGGACATTGAGGGGCTCAGTTGTGAAGCCGGACTGACGGTAGCGTGATGCTCTAGTCCGGGTGGCATGTCTTGAGTCCTAGGCAGCCGTTTCGGGGTGTTTGAGCTGTGAGTTTTCCTGAAGCCTAGAAGGACTTGTACAAGTACTTGCTTAGATCGTCCAGTGTAATGTAGGACGACGGAGCTGAGGCACGCCGAGTGGAGCCACAGTCAGCGGCTCATTTCACCCTGGGAAGGACCCTTTTGCCCTGAATTTGCGAGGGCCTGCATGTGTACGACGGGCCGGCGAAACTCCGCGTCGTCGCGATGTGTCCTTTCACATAGGCCTACATATGTAGTCATCCAAACGTGAGAAACGGGGGACAGGTGACGCAGAAATGCGGAGCGGAGTTGAGGTCATATGTAATGGAGCAACGGGACCCGACCCGACCCAACCAATGCTGTGCATCCCGTCGCGGATGATCTTCTAGATGGTCAGGTTCAGTTCCGGAGGGTCCTACCAAGCATGGCACATGGATGTCAGAGGATCAGTGGCGGGTGGACTGGTCGATCCCGTCCGGAGTGGCCAGCCCTGCAGACCGGCGCTCATTTGGCCCACAGGCTCGGTGCTCGGGGCACGCAAGCAACCCGGGCTCGACTCCAAAAAACCGACGAGCCCACCATAATTTGCAAGCGGTGGGCTGTGATTGGGCGTTGGCGCATGCACGGGTCGTACATTTCAATCTTTAAGGTTGCCTCTCGTACGGTGGATCTTAGCGTGGCACCCCCCACAGGCCCGAGGCGAGGGGTGGGCGCCGGATTGCTCGTACTTCGCATTTTAGGGATAAGTACGGCTTGGCATTTCCCCGGTTGCCTATTGTGTCTCGCCGCGAGCGACGGGAGGAAGGCGCGAATAATTTGATGTTTTGTTCTTATACAACTACGGGCTGGTTTTCTCTCCGACGAGTGGCTTCATCATGATTGCTTCTGCCTAGCTCTACGACTCGACTCTACCAGGAGTAGTCAGTGCCCGGCCACACGGCAGCAGAGGCCCGTCCATGCCTTGATCGACCTGTCTCTTTATTATTTGACTCCTTTTCGTCCGCTCCTTTCCCCATCGTCGTGTGATTGACGCCACTTTCAACGAACGGTGCGACAACCACCACCACGACTTTTCCTCTCCACGCAGACAATTGCGCTTGCGCAGAGAGCCGCTCTGACTGATTCTCTAACCCGTCCCCTGCCCTCTCGCCTCCGCCAACATGACCGGCGACGAGAAGGCGACGGCCCCCGAGGCCGAGAAGGCCACCGGCGGCCCTCTCGTCCAGGCCAATGCGTCCTCTCTCTCGTCCGCAACCGTTGGAAACAACGGCGAAAAGGGCGAGGAGCAGGCTGCTGATGCCAAACCTCGCCCGCAGCGCGAGCCCAACTTCAAGGACTATATCCGCGTCTTCACCTACGGGACCAAGATGGACATGGTCGTCTACGTGGTCGCCTCTCTCGCCTCCATCGGCGCCGGCACCACTTTACCCCTGATGAACGTCATCTTCGGCCAGCTCGTCGGCCAGTTCACCGGCTACTTCGCGCCGGTTCCCACGACCACGAGGGCCGAGTTCGAGCGCCTGCTCGACAGACAGGCTCTCTACATCATGGCTCTGTTCCTTGGCCGCTTCTTCCTCAACTACATCAACAAGTTCTGCTTCCGCATGATCGGCATCAGGCTCTCCTCCGCCGTCCGCCTGCACTACCTCAGGTGCCTGATGGGCCAGTCCGTCCACGTCCTCGACTCCATGCCCCCGGGCGGTGCTGCTAGTACCATCACCGGAACCGCCAACGTCCTCCAGATCGGCATCTCTGAGAAGCTTGGCATCTTCATGGAGTTCAACGGCACCATCTGGGCCGCCATCATCATCGCCTTCACCTGGAACTGGAAGCTGACCCTCGTCACCTCTTCCATGATTCTGTTCCTCCTCTCTGTCATCTCCGTCCTGCTGCCCTTCATTGTCAAGGGCAACGCCCAGATGACCAAGGCCGAGGCCAAGGCAACTGGTGTTGCCAGTGAGGCATTCAGCGGTATTCGCATGCTGACTGCATGTGGTGCCGAGGAGCGTATTGTCACCCGTTACGGTCGTTGGGTCGATGAGGCGAGGGCCAAGGGCGGCAGCACCGCTCCCCTCATCGCCCTCCAGTTCGGCTTCATCGTATGTATCCCTCATACAAGCTCTCAAGAAGTGCTTCCCAAACTGACATGTTGGCCTCTGTAGTTCTTCGGCATCTATGCCGCCTTCGGCCTCGCCTTCTGGTTCGGAATCAGACAAATGTTGGACGGCGAGATCACGAACCCCGGCACCATCATCGTCGTCCTCATGTCGGTCATGATGATTGTCATCTCGCTCGAACGTATCGCCACCCCCCTTATCTCGGTCAGCAAGGCCATGGTCGCCGCCTGCGAGTTCTTCACCGTCATTGACGCTCCCCAACCCGAGTCCGGAACCCTCAAGGAGCCCGATGTCACTGCTACCGAGGACATTGTCTTCAAGGGCGTCACCTTCGCCTATCCCGGCCGTCCCCACGTCAAGGTTCTCGATGATTTGGATCTCACCATCGAGGCCGGCAAGAACACCGCCATTGTTGGCCCCTCGGGCTCTGGCAAGAGCACCATCGTCGGCTTGGTGGAGAGGTGGTACACTCTCCACCAGCAGTATGTCATCGAGAAGACTGTCGAGAAGGACAAGATGAAGGAGGCTCAGAAGAAGAAGAACAAGAAGAAGGGCATCGTCGAATCGGATGATGAAGATGAGCCTACCCCTGCTCCCGAAGAGACTGGCCCAGCAATCGAACTGTCCGGCTCTGTCACGACATGTGGCCGCAGCCTGGACGACATCGACCTCAAGTGGTGGCGCTCCCAGATTGGTCTTGTGCAGCAGGAGCCCTTCTTGTTCAACGACACCATCTTCAACAACGTCGCGCACGGTCTCATTGGCAGCCAGTGGGAGGACGAGTCCGTGGAGAAGAAGAAGGAGCTTGTCAAGGAGGCCTGTCACGAGGCGTTTGCCGACGAATTTATCGACCGCCTGCCCGATGGATACGACACTCTCGTCGGCGATAGCGGCGCCAAGCTCTCCGGTGGCCAGCGCCAGCGTATCGCCATTGCTCGGAGTATCGTGCGGAAGCCCAAGATTGTCATTCTCGACGAGGCCACCAGCGCCATTGACGTCCGCGGTGAGAAGATCGTCCAGGCTGCCCTCGACAGGGTTGCTAAGAATCGTACTTCCATCACCATTGCTCATCGTCTCTCCACCATCAAGAAGGCCGACAGAATCGTCGTGCTGAAGAAGGGTCGCGTCATGGAATCCGGAACTCACGAGAGCCTCCTCGAGAACGAGGGAGGTCTCTACCATGGTCTGGTTTATGCCCAGAAGCTGTCTCTTGGTGACCCCAGCGAAGCCAACACCGGCGAGGAAGAGGAAGATCTCGACACTGTTCTGCGGAGGGAGAAGAGCGCCGCCGTTTCGGAGGCCGAGCAAGACCGCACCAAGGCCGAGGAGAAGCAAGCCAACATTTTCAACAGCTTTGGAATGCTTCTGCGCGAACAGCGCTCCCGCTGGCCCCTGTACATCGGCATCATTTTCGCGTCCGCTTGCACCGCCGCAGGAACACCTTTGATGGCCTGGCTCTTCGCTCAGGTCATCAATATTTTCGTCATTGAAGATCCTGTCCAGTTGCGCAGGGACAGTGAGTTCTGGGCAACCATGTGGGTTGTCCTCGCCATCGGCGTGGGTTCTGGCTACTTCTTCCAGGGCTACATTTCCACCTACCTCCAGTTCCACATCAGCGCCATCTACAAGAAGCAGTACTTCGGGGCCATCCTCTTCCAGAAGACCTCCTTCTTTGACGAAGAAGAGAACTCGCAGGGTACTCTCACCGCGCGCACGTCGGGCGACCCCAAGCAGCTCGAGGAGCTGCTGGGTCTCAACATGGCTTTCCTTCTGTCATCCATCTTCACCATCATCGGTTCTCTGGCGATCGCTTACGCCTTCGGCTGGAAGCTGGCAATCGTTGCCATGTTCGTCACCATGCCCCTCGGCCTGTTCTCCGGTTACTGGCGTGTCAGGTATGAGCTCCAGTTCGAGAAGATGAACGCCGCGGTCTTTGCCGAGAGTTCCAAGTTCGCTGCCGAGTCCATTGGCGCTTTCAGGACCGTCTCTGCCCTGACTCTCGAGGATCTCATCAGCACTCGCTATGACAACCTCCTGAAGGAGCACGTCACGGCTGCCTTCAAGAAGGCGCGCTGGGCCAGCTTCCTCTTTGCTTTCGCCGACAGTGTCAACATTGGCTGCCAGGGTCTCATCTTCTGGTACGGTGGTCGCCTCCTGGCCAGCAGGGAGTACAACATTCAAGCCTTCTTCGTCTGCTTCATGGCCGTCATTCAGGGCGCCGAAGCGGCGGGCCAGGGCCTGAGTTTCGGTCCCAACGCGGCGCAGGCCACGGCTGCGTCGAACCGCATCATCCACATGCGTAACTCGAGGAACCAGGACAGCCATGACGAGTCTGTGGTCATTCCCGACACCGAAGGCGGCGTCAAGATCGAGCTCCAAGATGCCCACTTCAAGTATCCCACTCGCAATGTGTCTGTATTCAAGGGTCTGAACCTCACCATTGAAAAGGGCCAGTTCGCCGCCCTCGTCGGCGCCTCCGGCTGTGGCAAGACGTCCATCATTTCTCTGATGGAGCGTTTCTACGACCTCGACAAGGGCGCCATTCTCTGCAATGGTGTCGACATCTACGACTTGAACGTGTACGAGTACCGCAAGAACCTCTCCCTGGTGGCCCAGGAGCCCAACATGTTCCAGGGCACGATCCGCGACAACATTCTCCTTGGCGTGGACCCCGCAACCATCACCGACGAGCGTCTGCACCAGGTCTGTCGCGACGCGTCCATCCACGACTTCGTCTCCTCGCTGCCGGATGGTTACAACACCGACATCGGCTCCAAGGGTGTCTCCCTCTCGGGTGGCCAGAAGCAGCGCATCGCCATTGCCCGCGCGCTGATCCGCGACCCCAAGATCCTGCTCCTCGACGAGGCCACGTCCTCGCTCGACTCCGAATCTGAGAAGCTCGTGCAGGCAGCCTTTGAGCGCGCCGGCAAGGGCAGGACGATGCTCGTCGTCGCGCATCGTCTCGCTACGGTGCAGAACGCCGATATTATCTTCGTCCTCGGCGAGGGCAAGCTGCTGGAGAAGGGCAACCATGAGGAGCTGCTGAAGAAGAAGGGCGTCTACTGGCACATGGTGAGTTTTTTCCGTTCCTGAACTACGTGAAGCAGAGCATCACTAACCCCCTTTCTAGTGCCAAAGTCAGGCCCTGGACCGGTGATTGCTTTTCTGCGTGCGATTTGCATTGGACTTTACTCTCCCTGCTCTCGGCGGGCTGATTCTCCTCTCTTGAGGTGTAGATACCACTTTTGTACATTTTTTTCTCTCTCTTCCGGCGATTTGAAGGCTGCATTGTGTGGATTCTTTGTGTGCATTGGCATCATCATTTGACCCGTCTTTGGCGACGCTGGGCTCCCGAGAGAGGGATCTTCTCTGTTGGGCGCGTAGACGTACATACACTTGGCCACGTATAATAGAGGGTGATACAAGGATAAAGACATCACGGACGTGAGACCGAAGTCTAGCCACTCGGTAAAATTCATGGTGCGAGGATTGACGAGTTTTATTGACTTGGATTCGTAGCTCCCTCGCTCAATGACAAAAGCAACTCCCTACGCCATACAACATTGCCCCCTATCCAGGACCTGAAACCATATGCTCCTCGCCCATGCAATGTCTACGTGCCTCTCAACGCCAGGAAGTCTATCATCCAGCTCAGTTCCTTTCCATCCCCCACGCACCCTCGATCTCTTGCAAGATATCCTCGGCATGGGTCATGACGAAATCATGACTGCCCCCGAGGACCTTCCAGTGGACATTCTCCCTGCCCCCGAGCAGTGGCAGCCCATCCCTCTCGTAATCGCACCAGTCGATGATCTCGTCATTCTCGCCCAGGAGCACGACCAGCCTCCCCGGCTCCATGAGGTGGCCGAGCTTCTCCCATGTGGGGTGCTGGTCCGTCAGGGGCGCGTGGCGGATGCAGCTCATGAACGCGGGGACGAAGCCGGCGTGGTGCGTGACCATCCAGCGGACGTACTCGTCGACGCGGCGCTCGAGGGGGGTCTCCTCGGGCGGGACGCTGGCGGGGCTGGTCTCCGAGAAGGCGACGTCGACGATCTTCTCGGTGCCGGATTGCTCCTTGCTCAGGGGCGGGCGGGTGCGGGGCTTGCTGCTCGCGGCGATGGGGCGTTGGAGGCGCTGCTTGGTGGCGAGGGCGAGGATGCGCTCGGGGACGAGGCCGGAGCGGAAGGTGAGGCGGGCGATGACGCCGAAATCGGCGGCGCGGATGAGGCCGGCGGGGGCGAGCAGGACGAGGGAGTCGAGCATGGCGGGGAAGGTGGTTGCGAACGAGGCGGCGAGGGCGCCGCCCAGAGAGTAGCCTATGAGCCTGAAGGCGCGGTCTCCGGTCCAGGGAAGCGGCGAGGATGCGAGGGCGAGGAGCATGTTGGTTGTGTAGAGGCGCTCGTCGTGGGGAAGGTCGCCGACGCCGTCGGAGAAGCCGCGGCCGAAGAGATCGAGGACCATGACCCGGCACCCACGGCTGGCGAGGCGGACCGCGAGAGGCGCCAGGGTGATGCAGGGGGTTGAGATGCCGTGAACCATGAGGACCTTGGGGCCGGACTCGTTGCCAAACTCATAGACACGGATGGTGCCGTACTGTGTGAACCTGTTAGTTGAGATGTTCTGAGTTGGGTACGATGGCTTGGACTCACTGGTGTCTTCACATCCCTCGCGCCGGGGAGGACGTCCGGGTGATAGACCTGTTTACTCATAGTCTCTGCTGACACCCTCGGAAACGTCGCCCTGAGTGGACTGGGAATGATCTTTCTCCATTTCGGATAGAGCACATAGCGAGTGAAGAAGAAGACGCTCAGGGTCACCACGACAGTCGTGGCGACAAGGCTGATGTCCCGAGCCTTAAAGGGCACCGTGAATAAGCCAGCTACGGCGTCCATGGCGAGGGAGAAGGGTGACGGCGAGACGTCTATGGAGTTGACGCGCTCAGTGGTGTGTGCCGCCGTATGGTGCGCATCTGGCGTCGTGTTCTGGATAGACTGTGTCATCCCCGCAGTTGAGAAATATGAAGTCGTGAGGGAGAAGTTGGAAGAAGAATGGTCTCGGCTTAGACGGCGTGGCGGATGCCTGCAAACGGCGTAACGGCACAGGATCACGCCAGGGATGACCTGCGGAGTAGGGCTGACAGCGAGCGAGGCGCAGCACTTCACGCGGAGAAGGCGTTGTGACGAGGAAGGAACGCGTGCTGCCGGCGTGTTTGGTGAGATGTGAAGGAGGCAGTGAGGGTTGTTTGGTGACGATGAGCTGGAATGGGTGGAAGTGAGTGATAACCCGGTGTTTCCGGGCCATCGGGTCCCGGAACCTCTGGAATCGCCCGGCTGAACAGACGTCAGCAGGTACCGGTTACCTGAGACGATCGTGGGGGGTGACGTCGTTGTACCGCCCTTCATGCGTCTGACAGGGTGGGCTTGCCAGATTGGGCGCTGGTGGAGTCGACCCCTGGCGTCAATCAATGCTAGCCGTCAGCCCCACGTGTCGCTGTACCATCGCTACCTACAGCACCTCCGGTCCTTGGGCTTCCATCGGGATGTTTTGTGGTGGGGGGATGTGGTTCCAGTCACCTGCATTGCTCGAGGTCACCTCGATGCTCCTGATCATATTCCGCTCAGATATCCAGCGATCACGGGATCGACTCGAAATGATCACCTCGAAAAGTCATGCTTCTCTCTCAAGATCATCCCAAACCCACCGCCCACGCGGCATCTCCCAGCTGCTTCAACAAGCCGCACATGTTCTCGACAATAGGGGGCGGCGTCTCCTTTCTGCCCCTGAAGTTTGCCCGCAGGATCCTCTGCGCAACATCCATACACGCCTTGGTATCGTCCACCGATGCGTCCCTCGGCCCGGGCAGTCCCGGCAGATCCTGAATCATGGCCTGCCCCTGACCGTACCCGATGAAATGGTTCAACGCCCCTGAAACCGTCCCATCGAGGTACACCGTGTCCTGCCCCAGCATGTGGATCGGCGGCTTTCCCGCCGCCTTGGTAACCACCCCGTACGCCCAGATCGCCAGGGCTGCATGGTGGACCGCCACGGCGTAAAAGTCCTTGAGGTGGCCCGGCGGGAACAGCTTCGCCTGCCGCAGCACCTGTCCCGCGTGCCAGAGCGCCTGGCGCCCGTCGCTGCTCTGCGCCCAGTCGCGCAGATTGCTGAACACTCGCCTGGCTTGGTCCTCGCCCTCTTTCCCGGAGAAGAGCTGCAAGTCATCCAGGGACAGATGCAGATTCATCAGGATGAGATGGGTGACAAGGTGTTCCTTGCCCGACAGCAGATCCGGGCCCCAGTCCGAGACAAGTCTCTGGAAAGTATGCAGCTCGCTGCACAGCTCTGCGTGGCGGCTCCGCAAGAGCTGCTCCCCTGAGCTTCCTGACGGCGCCAGCCATGACCTGGAACGCAGCACCGAGCAGAGCTGGTGGTACTCTCGGATGAGAGACCAGAAGCCATGAAGAAAGATCGAGATCGCAGACTGCACATCCAGCCGCGCCTGATTCGATGCGAGCATGTTGACATCCCTAAGGAGGTCGCCGAGCGACGGTGGGCGTTTGCTCTGTACAGCAAGCTTCTCCAAGTAATGCTTCTTCCACTCCTCGGCCGTCTTGGCGAACCACAGCTCTCTAGACTCTGGTAGGGGTAGTGTCAGTTCCGAATAGGAGAAGGACGTTGGTATCAATGTTGCCATGGACGCTTGAGCGTCTCGGATCATGCAATGAAAGCTAAGCCTGTTTCTTGTCAGGACGGTGACATGTGGAAAGCCGGGGTCGCTTTACCTCTTCCACGATTCTCTCTCAGACCATGTCTTCCACTTCTTATCAAGGGCCGGCCCCTGATCGCTCGGGAACACATCGATCTGAGGATAAGCTGAGCGCTGGAACCTATTTCGATACCGCAGCATCTGACACATCATTAGATCAACCGAGAAACTCTTGTCAGATCTTTCACTCACAGTAAAAGGAATTCCGAGGTGGCTTTCTGCAATCTCCATTTTCCTCCGGGATCCGGACCACAGCGCCATGTCAAGCCAGAGAATAAGCGACTGAACGAGTCCCATGTCCTGTATCGTCGCATTGCTCTTGTCGAATCTCGTGGGCAGGATGAGACGGACCGCCTCCTGGATGGCGAAACCCCACTTCCGCAGAGTCGGTACCGGCGTCAAGATAGCCCCTGAGGCAGCCGCGATAGCAATCCAGTCGGGCCACTGCGAGTTCATGTTGAACGTGGCCGGGTGTATGTACTGCGGCGTCTGGCAAAAGTGAGATGCCAGGAAGATGTGGATCAGGCTGTCCATCATCTCCACCGACGGAAAGGAGGCTGCCACGCGAGCCAGCATCTCCGGGGCGTCGCACGTTTTCAGCACGATGGCCATGGCCCCGTCACGCGATGCTGCTTCGAGTTTGTCGGGGACGGTCTTACCGAGCCGCTTCCTGCTTTCACGAAGTGCGCCTGTGTCCTCACGAGATTGCACCGGGAGATTCCGCATCTCAGTGTAGCTCCCGTCGCTGGTGGCTGGGTGCCAGCGCCACGGCGAATCTGTCCAGACCTTGACGAGGTTCTGCCGCATTTCCGTCAGGTCCACCGAGTCGTCTGTCTTAGGAGTGTACGTCTGCTGAAGGCTGTTATCGGCAGCTATATCCGTGTTCCAGTAACCGAGGAGATCAAAGTCGATGTCGTTCAAGTCAAGATTAGAATGTACACCGAGGTTGAGGACAGCAAGACCTTGGGCTTCGTCGGTGTTTGGAAGTTCCATGCCGGGCTGGTACATTATGTTCTGAAGGAAGCCAGAGAATGGGACCGAGGCCAGGTCTACAACATTTCCATCTGCTGGATATGTTTCCTGAGCAGGGAGTTCAGAACTGTCTAAAGAGCAGTGAGTTTCACGCGGTATTGGTGTCCTGTTAGATGAGTCTACTAACCTGGCAATACCCCAGTCCCGAAGCCCCGAAGAGCCTCTTCAGTTTTACTCGGCTGGGCCACATGTTGTGGTGCTTGCCCTGAATTACTCTGGACAGGTTGAGGTGATACCTGAGATGGTGAATAAGAGGAAGCAACCGGCGCAGGGTCTGGCATCGGCGGAGTGGCGGGAGATGTTGATGAGGAATAGCCATCTCCCGATACGTGCAGAAGATGCATGGCAGCGGCAGAACCAGCCTCGGCCGCCGAATACTGGCAGGTCAACCCCCGGTTTTTGCACCGCGAGCACGGTTTGTCGTCTTCGCACTTGACCCGTGCAGCAGCGCAAGCCTTGCAGGCATGTGAGACCCTGGCGGAGCCTGGAGACGAGGTGATGCGCCTCCGCTTCTTGGAGGGGTCATTGTCGTTCTCGTGGTTTGCCGTATGCCGCTTCAGCAGGTCCTGGCGCGCAAATGCCTTGCCGCATATCTGGCAGGCGAAACGTTTCCCGAGGGTATGAGTCTGGATGTGGCGAGCCAGGTGCTCGGGACGAGAGTACCGCTTCTGGCAGTGAGCGCATTGGTACAGGCCTGGGGTGCCAGCAGAATTCGCGGCAGCATTTGACGTCGCCGGTTGGGGGCCAGAAACGGCATGTGTTGATGCCGTGCGGTTGCCGCCTGGAGACTGAGCCGACTTACCCGGACTTACTCGTGCCGTAGGCTCGGGTTCAGGGCCCGGCAGTGCACCGGGGAAGACTGGGGCGGTCCCGGTGCCCGGGATCGGTTGGACTCCATGGTGGGCCGAAGAGGCACGGCGCTGAGGAGCTGCTGGCGGTTGATTGTGATGAAGCAGGTTGGATAGAGATGGAGGACCGCCCGCCATACTTAGTCTCCTTGCTCACGCCACTCCAAGATAAGACAGAAAACAAGATCACATAGGCCCAGTGAAGACGAGGCCGCGCTCGGTGTCTCCTGGAGACCGGGGAGAGCCGAGTAAGATCTGCAAGGGGCTCCGCGATGGTTGGTTGCGCAGCACTGCCGGGTTTGTGGGAGGACGGTACGAGTATCGTCGGTGTGTCGACCTGCTTCCGATGTGGGAGAGGTTCCGAAGTCTTGGGTTCAGGTTGCAGGGGGGAGAAAGGGCTGAACTTCAAGTTGAATGGGCGATGGGGGCACTAAAAGGACGGGAAGCAGTGACCTGAGCTGTCATGACGCACGGCGCTATTCCGGATGCGGCTCCCTGGCACCAACCCCTTACCCCCGTAGCAGAACTAACTGTACTGAAACGCAATGCCACGCCAGTTCACACCTCATCAGACTACGCGTCAAGCTTCTCACACATACTTCATCGTCTGGGTTGAGAGATATGCCCATCACGGCCATCTTGAACTCGGGAGCAGGTCGTCTCAAATCCTTGTTCAATCGGTCATCGAGACAACCTCAGCCAGCTCGTGCTTTTTCAGAGGAGGTCATCTCTCGATAACCTCTGGCAAACCTCGAACGCCGATGTTGCGACAGCGACTAACAATATACAACAACAGCACAACTATATCTGCAACAAATCATTCACGTCAAGCAGTTGTGCATACTCTTGTCTGGTGGGCCTGGCGATCTGGTCAGGCTATCCTGTCAAGGGGGTCGCCGGAACTCAGCGTTGTCTCGCCACGAATATGCGTCTCTCTTGGCCACGAGCTTCCCTCCGCTATGTAAAAAACGAGTATTCTGGGGCAGCCTTGATACCATTGCTCAGAGTTTCGTCATTTATCTATCATCGTGGACTGCATAATGGCTCGGCTTGAGATTGCATCAAGGTTTGAAGCTCAGGTCGATGGCGAGGGTGGAACCTTTCTCACTCATGGACTAAGAGACACTTTCTGGATATAGGTCCTAAGTGCTGATGCTGATGCTCCAGTACATGCCAGGCCCCGGCTAAGTTCATCCCCTAAAGAAACAATCCACCATCAACAATAGCTGCTGTGCCCGTGACACTCTTGCTCTCCGCGAAGCACAAGACCTGGAGAGCTACATCATCGACAGTCGGCAACCTCTTCAGGGGGGTCTGTTGGGTTGCCCTCTCAATATGCTCCTCCGAGAAGCGGTTGCCCCAGTCCTGACATCTCGTTAGACCAGGTTACCACAATTTCTCCTGCCAATTCTTTACTTACGGTCAGAAGAAGGCCCGGGCAGACAGTATTGACCCTGATTTTGGGGCCGGCGGACAGGGCAAGACCTTTGACGAGGTGAATCTGCGCGGCCTTGGTGACCGAGTACGCCTACAAGTGTCAGATTCTGAGGAATGTTCAGTCCAGAGCGGTCTTACGAGAGAGCTTCCCGAAGACTTGATGCCTGCCAAGGAGGCAGTGGTGATGAACGACCCCTCGGCTTCATCCAGGTACGGCCGCGCGGCATGCATGAGCCACAGATGACTCTTGACATTCATGTTAAAGCAGCGGTCCCAGTCGTCCTCGTTGACGTTGTCGTCTAGGTCGCGGATGTTGCGCAGCTGCGTCCATCCGCCGTTGGAGAAGACGACGTCGAGCGCAGAGCGACCGGTGGCAGCCACAGCGAAGTCTTTGGTCTCCTGGACGAGTCGAATTATGTCCTCTCTGGAGGCGAGGTCGGCTTTGATAGCTGTGAACTTTTGCCCAGCAGCGTCAGGGCTCGCCTCGGGTAGTTCGCGGAGGGTGGCATTGGCTCGCTCCGCGTTGGAGTTGTAGTTGATCACGACATGGTAGCCTTTGTTGGCGAAGAGGCGGGCGGCCGCGGCGCCGAGGCCGGCGCTGCCTGCTGTAATAAGTGCGATGGGCATTGCAAATGAAGATGAAGCATGTGCAGGTGAGATGAAATGACAGCTAACAGCGGAGCTATGCTGTGATCCTGAGTGAATGACGACTTATGATGGTGCAAGTGAGGAGGACGGTATGTAGAGATGCGGAGGCGGGGCCGCTGGCGCGGATCACCTCCGGCTCGGCTTCGTTACCGGCCGGTAGACTTCCGTCTGGGGTTGGACATGGTCTGTCATCACGGATAACCAATGCACAGACTCTCCCAAGAAGGCCGAAGGTCATAGGGAAGTTCCTTGCAAGATCTCTATCAATCAGACTTCTAAGTCACTCGGGAATTGGGACGACCTAATTTCCATTTTAGTGATCAGGATGAGTGCTTGTTGAACTTCTGACGGTCTCAATGAAGTTTTCGAACAGTCACTTCATGGCAAGACACGCAGATCTGCCATCCATTGATGTTCCCCTGGGAAGCATATAGAGGCATGTCGTGGTTCGACAGACATGTATGGATTCGACTAGTCCTTGACGGACGCGAGGGAGAATGCTGCTGGATTCCCGCCAATGGATTATTTTTCAATAGCTCTCCACAGGTGTTTGCAAGTATGTGGGATCCACGAATTCAGCTAATTATGAGCCATACTACCCCCAGATTCATCCGACAAAATAGACAGAGACCCAGGATACAGAAAACTTTGAAAGTGAAGAAACGCCCTCGGCCCACTCAGGATTTACCCCTCGATGCGACAGCTCCATTCGTACCTTATATTTTACCCCTCCTCCAGCCTCGTCCCGAGCGACAGGGGTACTGATGGAGGTGTGGCGCCTCTAGCCATTCGGAGTCGCTGTCTCAGCCACAAATCCCGCGCATGAGATAGCCTCGCGCGGCCCCTCCAATAGCTCCTCAGAATTTACATTTTCCAAACGTCGAATCAGCCATCGAGCCTCCGGCCCCTTCTGTTGAGTCACCCTTGCCTGCCCGAACACCACCACTACCCCACTACTCTACCTGCATCTCGCACCAAAGCGGGTGGATGAAGACCTCTCTTCATTTTTCCTCCTGGCCGATTGCCCAGCCGACCCTGCGATCATCCCACAGCCTCCCTAGACTGGCACGAGCTGCTGCAACCCGACCTGCCTCCTTAAGAACGCGCTACCGCTGTCCACGAGACGCTGCCCGCTCCCTTGACTCGACACAAACCCGACTCTTTCACGCACCCGCCCATCACAACGCCGCCGACATGGCGCCCAAGACGAAATTCGACCTCAAGACCCCAAAGGGCACCAAGGACTGTACGCGCGAGACTTCGTTACAAGGCAATTGGCTCGGATACTAAGACTGGCAGGGTTCGGGAGTGACATGCTCATCCGTGAGCGCATCTTCACCCAGCTGCGCACCGTCTTCCAGAAGCACGGCGCCCTCGAGCTGGACACCCCGACGTTCGAGCTTACGGAGATCCTGAGCGGAAAGTATGGCGAGGACAGCAAGCTGTACGTGGCAGACCTCCCAGCACTCTGCAGGGATCAACACTGACGGGCTTCTTTAGCATCTACGAGCTGAAGGACCAAGGCGGCGTATGTTCTCGATCCGGCCTCCTATCATGACATAACATCTCTGACCACGATTATACAGGAGCTCAGCTCACTCCGCTACGATCTGACCGTCCCCTTCGCCCGCTTCTGCGCCCAGAATGCCCTGCAGAACTGCAAGCGCTACCACATCGCTAAGGTGTTCAGGAGGTGGGTGCTCTGAACGAACAACACACAGAACGGCCAGATACTAAACGTCCCTCAGAGACCAGCCCGCCATGTCCAAGGGCCGCATGCGCGAGTTCTACCAGTGCGACATCGACATCGCCGGTGTCTACGACCCCATGATCCCCGACGCCGAAATCCTCTATATCCTGACTGAGGTCTTCGAGGGCCTCGGCTGGAAGGGCAACTACACCATCAAGCTCAACCACCGCAAGATCCTCGACGGCCTCTTCCAGAGCTGCGGCGTCCCCGAGGAGAAGATCCGCCCCATCTCCTCCGCCGTCGACAAGCTCGACAAGTTGCCCTGGGCCGACGTCAAGAAGGAGATGACCCAGGAGAAGGGTCTGCCCGAGGACGTTGCCGACCGCATCGGCGAATGGGTCGTGCTTAAGGGCAAGCACGACCTGCTGGAGAAGCTGCGCGCCGATCCTGTCATCTTCGAGAACAAGCTCATCCAGGAAGGCCTGCAAGACCTTCAGCTGCTATTCGAGTACCTTGAGGCGTTTGGTGCGCTGGAGAGGGTCTCCTTTGACCTGTCCCTGGCACGAGGCCTGGATTACTACACGTACGTTTCTTCTCTGGAGCACTTAGATTCCCCATTATTGGGAGGTTCGGATGAGGCGTGAGCTAACCGACTCAGGGGTGTCATCTACGAAGTCGTCACGGAAGGCTCTGCCCCTGCTGCCGCGCCCTCGGCCAACGACGCGACTGTCAAGCCTAAGAGGAGCAAGAGCAGCAAGGAGGACGACGACCGGTCAAACGACCCCAGCGTCGGCGTCGGCAGCGTAGCAGCGGGCGGCAGGTACGACGGCCTCGTGGGCATGTTCTCCGGCAGGGCGCAGGTGCCGTGCGTGGGCGTGTCGTTCGGCGTCGAGCGCATCTTCAGCATCACAAAGGCGCGGATGGCGGCGGAGAACGCCGCCGCCCCGAGTACCGTGGACGTATACATTATGGCGCTGGGTTCCAAGTCCGGCCTCGTTAAGCAGCGTATGTCCGTTGCCGCCCGGCTCTGGGAGGCGGGGATCAAGGTATGTTGCGACGGACTCCCTCACTCATGGGTGGTTTTGCTAAAGCTCGCGCGCAGACGGAGTTCCTGTACAAGGCCAAGCCTAAGCTGCCCGCGCAGTTCAAGGCTGCCGAGTCGAACCAGACGCCGTTCGCCGTCATCCTCGGCGACGACGAGGTCGAGCAGGGCGTCATCAGGATCAAGGAGCTGGGCCTGCCGGATGGCCACCCGCAGAAGGACGGCGAGCTGGTGGAGATGGCCAGCCTGGTGGCGGAGGTGCAGAAGCGGCTGTCGCGGAAGCGCGAGCTGGACGACATCGCGCGACAGGCCGAGGGACTGAAGGTTGTCGGTGGCCTGCGCGGCGAGGAGGTCAAGCAGGAGGAGGCCAAGCAGGAGCCGGTCAACGCTGCCACGGCCCCTGAGACAAAGGCTGAGGAAGTGAAGACTGAGGAGGCCAAGACCGAAGAGGTCAAGGTCGATGGAAGTGCGTAGGTGGCTGATATGTCAGGGGGGGCAATATCGGCACATGGCGAAGCAAGAGAAGCATGGCAAAATAGAAGCATCGATACGAATCTTGGCCGCCACGGGTTGTCCGATGATTTGTGACATGGATCTGGCCCACGGGGCGTGATTCTACCGATGTGAATCAGTGTGGCTTGTTCCAGATGTCTTCTACTCAGGTCGTGGCACAAGCATTTCAGGCGGTGCTTGCTAGCTCTGCCACAGGTTGGAGTCCTCCGGTGGCCAAGCCAGAGCCAGTTCAAGGCTAGAACTAGGTAGGCGCTGTGGAATGGAAAATCGGAATTCCATGTAAACATCACGGTGCTCGGCCTCGTCTCGGCAAGGGACCCTGAAAAGATCACGAACGAGTCCGCACGGCCTAGTGACGGGGCCGGGGCGAGCCCCCTGAACGCGCGAGGCGCCGAGATGGCGCACCTGTTCGGCACTTGATTCTAGTAATATTTTTAGGCGCTTCTCCTCCTGCTCTTGCCAGGAAGAAAGCCGACGAGGAGAGAATGGTGGATTGTTATTGCTCGTCCGCTTCGGTCCGCCGGCGGGTGGCCAAGAGGACGCGGGGGKTTGGGAGGAGAGGTCCGATCTCCCCGCGGACGGCGGCGGCGCTGATCGCCCGGAGGCGTCGGAGGCCTTTCTTAGCGGCGTTGCTCTGACGGGGGATTTCATCTGAGCATTTTTGTCTGAAGACAGGATCAGCATGGAAAGGGAGATCCGATGCGAGGCTTTTTCGTCCGAAGGGGAGAGCAGCGAGCGAGTCTGCGACCAGGATGGTTTTGCTAGGCTCGTCGACGCCGCGTTTGCAGCGGCATCCGTCCTCTGGCAGGCTCGCATGTCCACTCGGATTGCGACGTGATTGCGCCGATGGCAGGACAGGTTGGCAGGTCAGGGTGGCATCGGCGAGGGCGAGATGCAAGAATGGCGCGGTGAGCGTGGGCTCGACCGAGGACACGGACGTGGAGGTGGTTTGAGCGTGCAGGGCTAAGATGTGACGCTTTTGCTGGGGCCGCATCCGTGCGCGACAGGGGTGGCATCCTCCAGAGTCTCGAGATGCCATGTGTGGTGTTTCGTTTCAGAGGGCTGGCCAGAGGTGAGATCGGCTGTAAGACCAGTGCCCATTTGGGGTCCCGCTGCTTTTAGGCCGAGTCCGCCTGTCGAGATGCGAGCTGTGGCTGGGGTGCACAAACCCGCCACACTGCACTGGGACTGACTGACTGGCAGCACAAATCCCACGGTGCAGGTGCCCACTCCTCTGTTGTCCCGTCGCCTGAGCCAATCTCTCACCTCTCAGTCAGCGACACTGAAACAACAAACAGCTTGATCGTCATGACGCCGAACAGCACCACTCGAGGCAGCCATGCTGACCTACCAAAGCCGTCTGATGGCCTCTAGACCCGAGTCCACAATCAACTGTATTTATTCTATTATCGCGCCCTCTAGTATAGGTTAGCGCAGTCGTCGTGGCTGTGACGGCCAGGCCTGCGCTCAGCCTCGCTGCGCTTGGTACAATACTCGTCGTGTTGCCAGGTCTCGATTCAGCGTAGACCTGCTTCTCAGTTCTTCCCGACTGGTTGCAAAACTTACGAGTCAGAGCATCGCACCTCGCCCAGCGATGTCCTGGTCCGTCCCGGTGGTGCTTGAGCGCGCCTCGGACCTTTCCGGCGACGCTTGCGCGATCATCCTCAGCTTGTCCTTTCTGGTTGCCCTCATCGTCGGGGTGCTCTCCTTTGTGCCTGTATATGGCACAGTCATACAGGAATATGGGTTTCCAATTGCGGGCATTTTGATGGCCTTGTGCCCGGCTCCTATCCTCCTCTACTACGTGGTCCTTATTGTCTACTATGTATGTCTCGCGGCCGACTGGGTGCGGTTCGAGTCATATCACCTTTCACTGCGCATATACCACCGGGTATACATTGGCTATCTGAGATTTTCGACATCTTTCAGGGAAGCGAGGGATAGGCGTTTGGATTCCCTGACCCAGGCGGGTCACGGCTGGGTTGCCTCGCTCCTCAGTATTGCGCTGTTGTCGAGGTTCACTGGCCGGTACCTCATTCGACCTCGGCGTCGCCAGTGGCAGACCGCCCAACTCCTGCCTGCAACGCAAGAGCAGCTGAAGCCTGATCCATCGGCCGAGGACATGCTGGATCACTGCATGCCTAGCAGGGTCTGTAAGAGCTGTGCTCGCGTTCTCGGACGGTCTCGGCTTCTCTTGGGGTCTCGCCTCCTCGTGGTCCGGCGAGATGAAAGACACGACCTCGAAATGACCCTGAGTGATCTCCAGGCGTCTTCAGAGCGGCAGTTCTGCCACTTATGTACGACTCTCTGGAACTCCATGTCTCTCGACGAACAAGAAGCGGCGAAAACCCTCGAGAAGCAACAAGTTGCTAGCAGGAGCACTGAAGATCTCGAGCAGCAGCCCCTCCTGAATCACACCGGGTCAACCCTCTATCTTATGATACAAGAGAAACCAGGGACACCAAGCGGGCTCTCGATGCAGTTGTCTTTGGAGGACGTTGCCATTGGGCCGCTGATACGGATCGAAGAATCCGGTAAGTCATAAGAATGCTCAACCCTTGGGCCTGAATGTCATTATGGCTTAAGCTCACCACATAGCAGACACGGGCCCTGTTGAAGTCCGACTTGGCCGTACCACCAAGTCGGCCCAGTGCGTCAGCCTGGCCAAGGAGTGGCTAAGCGGCTGCAAAGGCACTCACCAGCATTGCACTGACAGTGCCAATGCCGCATTTCTCCCATCTCGTTTGCTTTATGTTGAACCCTCGGGCCCTTCGGCGCCGCTCCGTGTACGTCTTGTCGAAACGGACGACCTGCCAGATACGCCGGCATATCTTGCTCTCAGCCACTGCTGGGGCTCCACGATGCAGCTCACCCTCACATCTCACAATAAAGCCATGCTTCTCCAGAACATCAACCTCGAGGACCTCTCTCGCAATTTCCAGGACGCCGCCCAATTTTCCCGGATGATGGGATACTCTTACATCTGGATCGATTCACTCTGTATCATCCAGCGATGTTTTCAACATGAGCTAGGCTCGCCATGTAATTCATTGAGTAAGGCCGACTGGGAACACGAGTCCAAGCAGATGGCCAACGTGTATGCCTCTGCGGAGTGTACCATTTCAGCCTGTGGGTCTGCCGATTCATCTGGAGGCTGCTTCCGCAGCCGCAACCCCCTGGTCTATTTCCCGTGCCACATTCTCACCGAGAAGCAAGCCGGAGCAAAGGGTCAACGAGGTTTGGCGGTTCGGGCACGCAGGGACGAGTTTTGGGCCAACACTTTCCAGACTCAGGTCGACCAGTCCCCCCTCAGTGGCCGGGCATGGGCGTTCCAGGAACGGATGCTATCCCGACGCATGATTCACTTCGGCACGTCGATGATCTTTTTTGAGTGCGCCACGCTCTTCGCGTCAGAGCAACAGCCCACAGGCATCTACGACGGGAAGGACATCCTGGCTGCCGATGGCAGTCGACACAAGTACCCAGACCTCCGTCGCTGGAGCGACATGCTCACCCCCTTCCTGCCACCCCCTTTGCCGGAAGCACGACACGTACCCTGGGAACCGTTGCCAGAGTTGGTCCCCGACCCGCCGAAACCGCCGCCTGCCCCCAAAGCACGCGGCAATATCGTCGGAAAACACGAGAGACAGTCAAGGAACGCTCACCGGAGAAGGGTCCGTGAGCACGGCGACAGGATCGTCGCTCGGCTGGATGAGTACGATGCGGCGCTGAAGGCTCACATGACCAGACACGCGGTGAGAGAGGCAGCTGCGAAACAACTCCATGACATCGCCGTGGCAAAAGCAGCGGCAGCGCCCCCGGTGGCCAATCCGGCGTATGTGGCGCCCGATTTGATGGCCTCTCTCGCAGACAACAGCGTCACGGGCTACCGGGGGGCGTTCGAGTTCCTGAGAGCAACGGCGGCAACCGCATCCCAATTACCCGCCACCGAGCTTCGGGACCAGCTGCGACTACACCAGAGGTGGTTCGAGCTGGTCGCGAAATACACTCGCTGCGCGCTGACGGTCCTGGCTGACAGGCCGGCGGCTATAGCGGGCGTCGTGACGGCGATCCAGGGAGGCGACGACGACAACGACGAGAGACTGGCGGCCAACGAGTATTTCGCCGGACTCTGGAGGAGACACTTCATCTTTGACCTGCTCTGGTCCGCCGAGCATGACGGGAAGCCCCGCACCCAGCGACCACAAGATTACAGGGCGCCGTCGTGGTCGTGGATGTCGATCGACAGGCCTGTCTCGCAGCAGCTGTTGCCGTTCACACTGGCCAACGAAGCGCGGGAATGCGATATCAACCTCCTCGCTGATGTCCGCGATATTTGTCTTCTCGATAAGGACCAGGACCAGGTAACGGACTCGACGACGGCCATCTGCGATGGGTGGCTGGACATTTATTGCCCGATTTGCCCTGTCTTGGGCGCAGATGTAACCGGACCAGATGACTCGATATCATTGTCTTTTAGCACCACGGCTCGGGTGCGTTGCAACCCCGATCTCCCGCTTCAGGAGACAGACTTCAGTCTGGGGAAGGTCTTTTGTCTCCCTATCCTCACAATACACCGGAAACCATTGGGCCCGGGGTCAGCGGCCACAGGGGAAGTGCAGGCGTTTTCTATGCACGGCATCGTCGCCCGGCGTCTTCCAGACAGACAGGGACATGAGGTCTATGAGAGGATAGGGACGTTTGTGGTGGAAGCCAGGGATTCTCTGCACATGAAGAGGGTGTCTAAAGGCATCTTAGAGGCATCGGGATGTACAAGTAGAACTGTTAGAATTGTGTAAGAGAGAGCAAGCGTGCCCAAGTCGAGATGTGGCTGAGCCGCGCCTGTAGAGTGCAGCAAGAACGCTAGTCCGAATCAGTCCACTCTCACTTGCACGTGGAGGGACTCAGCGTGAGGGGAGTTCAAGTCGAGACCGGCGCCCCCTGTAAATTTACCACCGTCAAAACACCAAGACCACCTCCACTTCGGGTCGGTGGCAGAGGCGGCCCCGAGGAATTGCTTTTTTGTAAGAGAATGACACGATGGCTCAGCCTGCTGCATCCCATCTCAACGGCTTTTCCCCGTCTGATTCTGATTACCTACTTGTCCGGGCCCAGTCTTGACGGAAGTTCCCTCGGACGGCGGCCGCAAAGTCCATCGGATGTTGAGGTGGCGGTGATCATCGCCTATCGCGCAAATCGGCCTCCCCTCGAGGACCGGGCGCGCAATACCACGCTGGCTGACGGGCAGAGCGACTGACAGACTGCGGGCGCGAGTCTGATCTCCAAGTAATCTCCCGCAGGAGAGGGCCGTGCCAGAACTCGTGGGCTCGCGACCCTCCGGCGACCCGTGGTCGAGGCTCTGTGCGCCGCCCGCACAGACTCTCCATGACGATGCCGCATGCTGGGAGAAGGGGCCCAAGACATGATCCATCCAAACATCCAGAGGGAGGGAGGGCAACGGGCACCCAAGGCACCCTCCCCTCGCGGGTACGAGAACTTCAAAAAGCCTCGCCCCCCTCCGGACTCTCCGAGTCTTGCCACGCCGGACTGAATCGTCATCTTGTCTCTCCTTCGCGCCCCTTTTCGCCGTCTGTCGTTTTTCTGCTGGCCTGCGGAGACGGAAGAAGCAATAATCAGGCCTCCCTAACAACACCGACGACTCCATATATATATCGAGCGTCCTCTATCGCGTCTGACTCGGAGCATCACTACCAAACGGGGCACTCCGCTACGCTACACCTGACTCACCTGTACTAATACCCCAGGAGTACCAACCACTTGCTCCGAGAGTCTTTCCCTGTCCGTCCTGTTCTCCGGCTAGAACAGAACGACAATCACCACCGCGAGCGCAACCCTGCGGACATTAATGCCATAATAACCCACACGGCCCTGCAACCAAAGATCCTTTCCCGCCCTGGACGTACCCCTTGCACTGTCAAGATCCCGGTCGACGATCCTTACACCCATCGCCCCCCTGCTTCGCTTCCACCACCGAGGCAGACAGAACCTTCATTCAGGACTTCATAAAGGGTCTGGACGTCTCTCACTCCCTCCTACGACAGAGTCGCACTCGGCATCTTGTCAAAGAGGTCCCTACTACAACCTTGCCGCCTCGACTGCGAACCAGCCATTGGCGACAGATTGCCATCAGGGGTTGGTTGCATCTGCTCTCACCTGTGCGACTTACACCCTGACACACACACAAACTGTCTTGGTCGACATCGCCCCTCAGCTCTGTACCGGTGCTACCACACCGACGAGGGAGATTTGAATCTGCACTTCCCCTCCTCAGGCCCCCGGCTGGCTTTCACCCTTCTCTGCTCAGCCGAGACTCACCCGCCACTCTCACGATGCCTGGCTTGATACCCCTCATGCTTCACACGCCTCCCGGGCAGGGCTCGAGAAACAGCGTCGTCTATGCGCCCAACCCTCACCAAGGCCACGCCCTCTCACTCACCTCCGCCAAGGACCATCACAGGAGAATGGTCTCGCTCGACTCAAATCCTACCGGAAAGCCCAAGAGCGGCCTGAGACGGCTGTCTCTCCAGGCCCCAGGCGCGCTGCCCGTTCTCCCGTATACCTCGTCAGAGTGGAGCGCCTCCGTCGCCGAGATCAAGCGTCACTATATCAACCGCAAGTACCGTCTCTGCTCTGCGCGGTGCTCCGAGATCCTCGACAACATCAAGTCCGATGTAAGCGATCAGTCCGCCTTCCCGCTCCCCCTGAGCACCCCGACTAACACACTCAAGGCCAACGTCGAGCCCGCATATCTCATTTACCTCCACTTCTATGCCGCCAGCTCCTCAGAGATGCTCGCCCGTCCCTTGAACCCGTCATCCCCCTACCGCTCAAGGCTCCTCCACCAGGCCCGCCAGCACTACTCCCGCGCGTCCACCCTCATCCAGGACGCCGACGACTCCATCTGCCGCCTCTCCCGGCCCTCCTCTGCCGCCACCACTTCCTCTTCCTCTTCTTCTTCCTCCTCGAGGATGCACTCGCCCTCCAGTTCCATCTCCTCCCGGACCTCTTCCGAGCTCTCCTTCGACGAGCCCGAGCCCCTCGCTCCCAGCCTCAAGCTTCGCGGCCACTCGCGCGCCCCCAGCAAGAAGCGCGTTACCTTCTGCGACGAGCCCGCAATACGCCCCGATTCCCCAACCCTCGGCTTCGAAGACCTCGCCCTCCGTTGCCCCTCCCGCCAAGACGACATCGCCCCCTACGTCCCGGCGCCCCGGCAGCAGCGACACTCCCGGCAGCCCTCTATTGCCAGCCTGCCCCCCACCCCTGAGCCTCCCGTCGAGAGCGACGATGACCTCACCTTCCTCCGCGAGCGGTCCATTCACCGCTACTCCGCCCTCCTGGCCGGTCTCAGGGCCCAGGTCTCCTCGCACCTCGCCTCCCTGGACGCCGAGGTCGCCGCGGCCGCCGGGTCCGGGGCCAGGATGAGCTTTAGTCTTCCCTCCCGCGCGGCCTCGCCCGCCGGCGAGGACGGGGAGCCGCAGTCCCTCGACCTGCGGGCTCGTATCGAGCGACTGCGCGCTGCTGGGTGGCAGCGAAAGCGGTTCGACGCGAAGAAGTACGAGGACCTGAGGGAGAGCGTCCTCGCCGAGATGGCCTAGGGTGGCGCGTCTCGGGGAACGAGTCCAGAGGTCATGATCGATCTTAGCGCTCCTCCCGTGCCTCGTGCACATACAATCAACCTTCTCCACGCTCCTTGGTCATGAATTTTACGTTTTGAGGCGTCGGCGCATTGCTGCATAGCTCCAACGCGCAGCTGGACGGCGCCATGCTCAGACATGTCTTTTTCCTTTTTTACTCTGCGGGTGACGAGGCGGAAAAGGTGTAATGTCTGCTCATGATCTTCAGTTCTTCCTCTGATGTCCACTTCCAGATGACCTCTCCTGGCAGCGGTTCTCATGGAGAAGGGTCCGTTTTCTGGATTTCTTATTTTTCTTCGGCCCCTCTTAAAAGAGGGAGCACATATTGGATTCGACAGCCGCCTGCCGCGCAGCGAGCGTCATCCTGTACATCAGGTTCTCGGCTGTCCTACAGTGGGGGACAGCCACATTGTACACACGAACGAAAGGGTCTTGGTTCTTGGGAGAGGAATGGGATGATACCACTTTGCGTTTGATTTGAGGGGCAACTTAGGCAGATATTGAATTGAGCTGAATCAATCACGCAAGCAAGTTGGCAAGCATGCAAGAGAGGACCAAGAAGTCAGAGTGTTGTCATCACTGAATCACCTGCTCGAGAATTTGCGTGGTGTCTCCCCGACACGTCGACATCCTTCTGAGGTCCTCGGTACCGTCCAAGCGTGGAAAGGCGTCTTTGTCAAAAATTCAGCAGCCTGTTGCCATCCACCTTCACCTTCATTCACCAAACACAAAGGAGAATGTCACTGCCAGCCTCGAGACATCCCACGGCGGCCCGTGGCAATGCCAGGCCAGGGAAGAAGCGGCGCACAATGTCCAGGAGCTCGAGGCATTCACACACCGCACTACACCCAAAGCGCTGATGAGCAGACAGAACTCAGTCGGAAATGACCCCCTTTTGATGTCAAAAAGATAGAACACGCATCGCCCACGGGCCCCAGATAAGCAAGCACACAGCCCTGGGCACTCCTCCCACGCATCAAATTGGTATCGTTGCGTCCCTCATAACCCAAGCAGAACCCGCCCTTCGTGCCTCGCCGGCTCAGCCCTGAAAGCTGCGTCTCCTGGCCTCCTTCTCGGCCTCCTCCTTGACCGTGAGCGTCTCCTTCTGCGCCTTCATCTCGCGCACCTTCGCCTGCACCACCTCGCGGAAGATGGCTCGCTTGACCGCCTTGGACATGGCGCGCCGGTCGTGCTGCACCGCCGCCGGCTGGCCCTGCGCAGACTTCTCGTAGCGGAAGTCCGTGTCGTCCGGGTCGTCCTCCTGCACCTTGAGCGACTCGATGCGGTTCGCGAGCTTGACCATCTCGATGCCGCGGCGCAGCTTGGCCTTGGCCATGTACGCCTTGATCTCGGGGAGCAAGTTGTGGTCGGTCGCGTTCTCGCCGCTGAGCCAGGGGTGGCGGAGCGCCTCCTGCGGGCGGGTGTCAGCGGACTCGGTTCCGGCGGGCGGGGGGATTGGAAGTAACAACTAGGGGAACTCACGTCACTGGACCAGCGCTTCTCGGGCTCGGGCTGGAGGAGCTTCAGGATGAACTCCTTGGCGTCCGGGCTGACGTCCCGCCAGTAGCGCTCGTGGAAGACGACTTGCGCGTTGGTGCACTCGTCGATGAGATCCTGGAGGCTCTCGGAGCGGAAGGGCGAGTAGCCGCAGAGCAGGGTGTAGGTGATGACGCCCATGGACCACATGTCGACGGGCTTGCCGTGGCCGCGCTTGAGCATGACTTCGGGCGCGGCGTAGCCGAATGAGCCGGCCATGGTGGTGAGGACCTCGTCCTTGCGGTCGAGCATTTTGGCGATACCGAAATCGGCCAAGACGAGGTCAGACTCGAGGTCACGGCTGATGTAGAGAAGGTTCTCGGGCTTGAGGTCTGGGGACTTGTGAGCCGGCCGCGCGTCACGGGGCCAGGAGAAAGGGGGAGGGAGCCTTACCGCGGTGGACGACATTGTTCTGGTGGAGGTAGTTGACGGCCTCCAGGACCTGCCTGATAGTCTGCGAGGCATCCTTCTCGGTGAACTTTCCCTGCTCACAAATACGATCGAACAGCTCGCCGCCGGTAGCCAACTGAGTAACAATGTAGTATTTGTCCTGGTGCAGGTGACGGTTAGCGGCATGGACCGGGAAAGGGGGCGAGACAGGGGCCATACCCTCGACTCGAACCAGTCGACAAACTTGACAATGTGAGGGTGGTGGAGACGCTGGAGCATGTCGAGCTCGTCGTATACCATCCTCTCGTTGCCCTTGACGTTCTTCTTCAGGATGATCTTGATTGCGACCTTGCCCGTCGGCCCGTCAGCCTCGCGGACGATGCCGTAGGTACCGGCACCCAGTGTCCGACCGAATCGGTATTTGGACCTGATAGACGTTAGAGTTGTGGCATGAGATGTCGAGAGGGGGGCGCACTTCTTGTCGTAGCTCTCGGGTTGGCCATTGAGGCGATTAAGCATGCCGGAGACTGCGAGGGAGACGTGGTCAGCGGATGGTCGTCACATGGCGCATCAACTTGGGACAATGGTGGCAAGAGCTCAATGGCGAGCTGGCGCAGGTAGCAGCATGTCGGCGAGGGCAACTTACAACTCATGGTGGGCAAGACGTCAAGTGTAGCTGGCTGGTGGAAGAAGTTGGAGTGGAGGGGTGAGATTCGTTCGTTCGCCCGGGATCAGGCTGCGGGGTGATAACGGGTCGACAGCTCTCTCGGCGGGGAATGAGTTGCAGGCGACGAAGTTCTGGGGGTTCCGGAGTCTCAAGACGCCGAGGATGTGAGCTGCAGCTCTCGGGATTGTCTGTGGACAGGTGGTAGATGTCAGGAATAAGTCTCCGGCGATGTCCTGGTGCGAATCGTCGTGGCCTTGGGGGTGACTGCTTGGTGCGATGTGGGGTACGTACACGCGCTGGAGCTGGAGCGGGGTGTAAGAAGGAATGATCAGAAGGATCGGGGTGAGCTTCAGCTGGACGCCAAAGTATCCGCTGGTTGTATCGTCGGTCGATGGTGACGGATGTAAAGATAGTGAGAAAGTCGGCTAGTGGGCGCCTTGGATATGTTAAGTTATGGTCTCGCGATGGTCAGTACCTACGTCGGGAAAGGCGAGAGGACGTAGGACCAAGGCTTGTGCTCAGCCGCAGCTTCTTACGAAAAGGAGGGGCAGACGAGAGGGCCGGGAGAGCGTGGTGAGACTGGGCTCCCATCTTGATCGAAGACAGGGCCGGGCGCAGGGGGGAAGAGGGGGAGGGGATGGGAGACGGGGGAAGGGGATTGGTGGGCAGCGGCCGGCCATCGCCGGGTAGGTGGGTCGCAAACCTGGAACGGGTGCACCTATGCGCGGGAAGGTGCTGGGGGCTCACAGCGAACTCAAGCACTGAACAGGGACCCCCGTCCGCCTTACAGCCCGGCCGTTAGGGGCGAGAGTGGCGTCCCATCGAGCTGCCATACTCAGCCGCTGGAGGCATCCAATCCAGCTTGCTCCTTGCAGTGGATGGTCGTAAGGCTACGGACCAGCTCTGGCCCCCAACGCCGGAGATTAGATGGGCGCTTGAGCATCTATGAATAGAAGGGAGCATTCGCATTCCTGCTGTGCAAACAAAGGCCTGCTCGAAACCGTACGACCTGCGACTATCGTAATTCATGTCGCGGGGCGAATACAGACAGACCACAGGCGTTCAAGCGAGATCGCCAGGCCTCTCGAGACTTCGGCTGGCCAGTGTGAAGGACAAAACTGCGACGCTGCCCTCCAGTCCCTTGATATCCTTCATTGCCTGAGCATACGCATCGGCCTTGGAATAGCTCTCCTGGGCGTCGATGCCTGACCAGCTGACGAAGCTCATCAGGATCGAGCCTGTCTGTCCGTCGGATCCTCTTATGGGAAAGTCGTTCTCTGAACCCCAACCATGGCCAACTCGTTGGACACCAGCTGACTCCTTGAACCCGTCGCTGAGGATTTGCTGCAACTGCGACGCCTTCCTATCCCTGTCGGACGCAGAAGTGTCCGCGGGGAAGTAGGCAAGGATGATCTCCGTCAGAGGCGACTTGAGGACGGCCGAGGACGGGACCATGGCAACATGCTTGGTGAATTCGCCATGAGTGCAGATCTTGGGAATGTCCTTGACCGCCTCGGCGCCGTATCTGGTCAGGTCTTGCGCTCAGCCGGTGCTCTCCATGTATTCGGGCGTTGACAGGTTCCTTACGCTCGAGCAAACGCCTCGTGCTGCTCTTGAGAATCCCAGTCGAAAAAGGCCCAGAGCCTCAAAGGATCCTGGACCTCCAGACCCCATATTACTCTCTGGGGACCGCCGGGCTTCGTGGTGACGGTCTGCCAGATGTTTTTGAGGATCTTGCCCTCTGGGGTGGTCTCATCCATGATATCGATGCCAGGCTTGACGCCCATACAGCCGACTTCGGTGATAGTCATGTTGAACAGATTTGGTGGAGTAATTGTTTGCGATGTAGTGAGAACATTCGTCGATACCCTCGTGTTTAAATACCTAGGGTAGGGGCGCAGACGAGAAGCTTCGACCTGGTACGACTGCCTGCTCTTCAGAGGCAATTACGCACGCGGGGTGACGTACAATGATTCTCGATCAAGATCGCTCCACGACATGACAATGGAGAGAATAGGTAGGTAGGCTGCTAGCATGGCCCCGCGAGGTCCCGACAACAACCCGCGCTGAACGCCCATGAAACAGTACCCCAAGGCACCAGCCTGGAAGACCATAACCCGAGGTCGATGCCTACGAGCCGAGTGAGGACGTTTGGCAGTCAAGTAAGGTGGCCGTGCTGACAGACATCGATGATGGTGCGTACCCAAGACGGGAGTGGTAGGTACTCAGGTTGCCAGTAGTGCTGGATGTGAATAAGGCGTCGTCGAACATGAGGTGGTCAGCGGCTTCTGACGCGGGCATCTCTCTCCCCTCATTGGCCTATGACGTGGTGAACCTCGCGTTTGGAGGGAAGGCGCATCCCTTCTGAGTAGGCAGGTACCTACCAACTACCTAGGCCCGGGAGCTGCATGGATTTGTCCTAACCTGGCAGTCCACTGTCTCCCTTTCCCATCCATACTACTTCGTCCCCGGAAGCAGTTTTCTTCAGTTCGGCGAGTTCGTCGTCAGCAACAGGTTTACTGCGCGCGACCGGTTCTACCTACCGTACTTCGTAGTGCTGTCTCGTCACCACAAAGACTGCCTCGGCCGCGCGCAATCGCGGGGTACCTTTCCACGTCTCACGTTGCCGTGCCCCTCGCGGCCTCGCCCCTCCTCTGCCTACCCAGAGGCCGGCAGGGGTGATCGCCGCTAGTCGCCCAAGGTGCAACTCGCCGACCATATCCATTCCACCCCGTCATCGCATGCCTTCGAGCACCTAAACATCTCTCTTGCGCCGCGCGCACGCTGTCAACATGGCGACGAGCTTCGCCTCGAAGCGCCTGGCCAAGGAGCTGACCAAGGTACGCAAACACAATTCCCAGGAACCCCCGCTCTCCCTTGGCTTCACACGCTGATCTCGCCATATGCATCCAGCTCAACACTGGCCTTCCGCCCGGCATCGACCTCGTTGCCGCTGACAACTTTGATGAGTGGTTGCTGGACATTCGGGTTCTCGACGACAACCCAATCTACCGCGACCAGATATATCGGCTCAAGTTCAAGTTCACTCGTCAATATCCCATCGGTACGCCTTCCCTCCCCGCTCCCCCGTGCCCCGCGCGCAGCGTTGGTGCTTCGAGGCTAACTCGCCTCAGAACCCCCCGAAGTCGTCTTTGTGCAGGTATCCGACAGACCGATCCCGATACACCCTCACATCTACTCAAACGGCATCATCTGCCTCGACCTCCTCGGCACCCAGGGCTGGAGCCCCGTGCAGAATGTCGAGACCATCTGCATGAGCATCCAGAGCATGTTGACCGGCAACACCAAGAACGAGCGACCGCCAGGCGACGAAGATTTTGTGCGAAGCAACAGGCAGCGACCGCGCGACATTGACTTTTACTACCACGACAACACTGTTTAGAGTGTAGAGAGACCGTACAGGCGTGTGGGCTTCGACCAGGGCGGTGTCTGGCGGCGTTGGAGCGAAGAACAAGAATCACAGGGACGATATCATCGGGCCAATGTGTATCAGGACATCCACGGCCCCATGGGGAAATGGAGTTCTGCGGCGACTGTGGGATCAGAAGCGTACGCTTGAATCACCCGAGAAACAGACCAAGACGAGACCAAATGAAGCATGGATACGACGTCGGGGCGCTGCCGTTGTGTTTGTTCGGAGCGGAGGGTGCAAGGTGACATCACAACTGATGAGCCTCGGAGGGTTTTCTGGTACCCATCGACAGACGAGGGCCAGGTGCGAGGCGTTTGTGTCATGCCATCTGAGTGCTGAATACAAACGCATTTATTACCGTCATGGAACGGATCCTCAGTAGTTATGTGCAAGTGAGCGAGCAGGGATACGGTGCTCAGCAACACGGCAGTTGTGGATGGTTTGAGAGAGATGCCTATTACAACCATGACCCTCCGGCTTCTGGAAGTTCTCGATTTCACTGGCAGTGATGCAAGGCAGCAACCATGGCCCGCCCGACGGAGTGCTTGCCGGTCCACTTAATGTGCCCCGCTGACGCAGCTCACCCGACTGCCACGGCGGACCAGGCCAATGTGATCCGCCCATGAACCTCAAGCTCGGCCAGAGCTCTTGAAACTCGCACACTCACCGCACCGCGCCGCCCTCACCCCTTCGCATGGAGGGCCCATCATGGCGCCTCGTCCTGTCTTCAACACGACTCAGATCAAGGACCAAGCTCGCAAGGACCTCTTGAACCTGCTCGAAGGCGTACGTCCTGCCTCCCCCGTCCGCCCCCGTCCTGCTCGCCGCCCTTTGCTGATTGCCCGTCGCAGGTCCGTGGGAAGCTCAACCTCGTCCTCGAACAGTCCCTTGCCGGCCCTATTGGCGCCATCGTCAAGGTCGCCACGCTCCAGGAGTATGGTGTCGACAAGTTCTTCTTCCTGGAGAACGACAATGCCAACACCACCCAGCGGAACGTTGTGTTCATCGCCCGCGGGGAGTGTGCTCGCAATGCCCCAGCCATCGCAGGTGAGCTCAGATCTCATTTCTCCCCCCAAAAGCACGATGTCATGCTGACGATCCGCCAGAAACCATCCGGCGACTGCAACGCGAGAGCCAAACTGGCCACGAGTTCCACATATTCTGGGTCCCACGGCGAACTCTAGTCTCGGACAAGCAGCTTGAGGAAGCCGGTGTCCTTGGCGATGTCAACGTCCACGAGCTGCCGCTATATTTCTTCCCGCTGGAAAACGACGTCCTCTCCCTCGAGCTCGACGAGTCCTTCCGCGATCTCTATCTCAACAAAGATGCCACGCCCTCCTTCCTCCTGGCCAAGGGGCTTATGGAGATCCAGAAGCACTACGGCCTGTTCCCGCGCATGATAGGCAAAGGCGATAACGCAAAAAGAGTGGCGGAGCTGCTGGAGCGCATGAGGCAGGAGATATTGGCAGGCACTGACCCGAGCGAGGCCCAGCGTAGTGGCGGCCTCGCGCCGAGTACAACCATCGAAAGTGCCATCATCATTGATCGCGAGGTCGACCCCGTGACGCCACTGCTCACTCAGTTGACGTACGAGGGCCTGATAGACGAAGTATTCGGCATACAGAACAACCAGGCCGAGGTCGACACGACAGTCGTTGGTGCCCCAGCTCAGTCAACAGGCGCGGCAAGCTCTCAGGCAAGGAAACGCAAGATCCAGCTGGACTCGTCCGACAAGCAGTTCGAGCAACTCCGGGACAAGAACTTTGCGGTCGTGGGCAATCTGCTGGCCCAACAGGCTCGGCGACTGCAAAGTGTGCAAAAGGATTACGAGGGCGGCAAGAACAACTCCAAGTCGCTTGCCGAGCTGAAGGACTTTGTGAACAAGTTGCCATCATATCAGCAAGAACATCAGAGTCTGAGAGTGCACACCGGACTGGCGGAAGAGATCGTGAAGTACACCAAGGCCGACCAGTTCACGGGGCTGTTGGAGGTGCAGCAGAGTCTGGTTGCCGGCGCCGACGCATCCACGCAGAACGATGCGATTGAGGAGCTGATTGCTCGCGGCACACCTCTGCCGGAGGTGCTGAGAATGCTGTGCATCTATTCATGCGTATCGGGAGGCGTCAGGTCGAAGGAGTACGACCACTTCAGACGACTCATCTTGGAGGGCTACGGTTACCAGCACATATTGACTCTCAACCGCCTCGAAAAGCTCCAGCTTTTCCTCTCCAGGTCCTCGCCGCTATCAGCCATGATACCCACGACTGGCTCATCGGATGCCGGTACGAAGACGAACTACGGATACTCGCGCAAGCTGTTGCGGCTCATCGTCGACGAGGTCCAGGAGGAGGACCCGAACGACATCGCCTACGTGTATAGCGGGTACGCTCCGCTGTCGGTCCGACTGGTGCAGTGTGTGCTGCAAAAGCAGTATCTTCTCACGGTCACAAAAGGCAACGGCGTCACGTCGACGACGGGTTCGTCAGCGGCCCAGGGCTGGCACGGCTTCGACGAGGCGGTGAAGCATGTCCGCGGGCAGACGTTCTATGAGCTGCAGAAGGGCGAAGACAAGGCTGTCAAGGCCAGGGCGCTCTTGTCAGCCGGGTCGGAGAAGCAGACCGTGTTCGTGGTCTTCGTCGGCGGTATTACGTTTGCGGAGATTGCGGCACTGCGCTTCATCGCTCAGCAGGAAGAAGGTCTGTCACATCCGCCATATCCTCCAGGTTGAATCAATCGCTGACATTGTGCCTTGACAGCTCGGAGAAACATCGTCATCTGCGCGACATCGATAATCAGCGGGAATAGGATGATGGATGCGGCGATTGAGAAGGAGTCATTCGCGAAGGAGGTCGAGGCGTCATCATAGCTGCTGCGGTGCAGAGAGCAAAGCGTGGGCGTTGTCGAAGGCGATTTTGGGGGAGAGAATACCGTACGTGCATGCCTGTGGCGGTGTCTGCATATCGAAGCGATCATGAGAAGCCGGGCCAACTACTGTACAGCAGGCAGAATAGGCTGGGTGGTGGTTCTTATTTGGTTGATTGAAAGAAGTCTCGGGCTCGGGCAACAGCTGAAAGCAAGCCGAGGGCAATTTGGGGGTTGAGCTCGGTGAAGGGCGGACTGGACTGGGAGAGGAAAGGCGGAGCCACGTGATCGGCCAATCCTGTCGGCTTCTGTCCATTTCCTTATGCGGAGACCTCCGCCGACCTAAGCAGATATCAGTTGTCGAACGACTTGATCAAATCAACCGTGATTCATCTACTCACAATCTCCTGGTAGGGCCCGACGATCCCCGGCCCCTAGTCTGTTCACGCTGCAGACCGACTGATTCGGCCCTCCACACCCGTGTCGAGGCCTGTGCGACGTCCTGCCCTCACCCATCCCTCGACATCTCAGCGCACCGGGTAAGACGAGCCGCATATATTACCTCTTTGAGCCCAAGAAAGCCCCTTGTGAAAAGGCTAACGGTCTTTCACAGAAGATCCCGGACCCATCTCGACTGCTTATAATGTGGTGGCCTCTTGGTCCGTGACAACCAACGAGGCCGCTGATGGATGGAATCGAGGTCAATGCCACACGCGCCGAGCCACCCATCTTTATACACCCACTCATCGCCTTCCTGCTTACCCAGCCCACCGATTGAACAATGAGGACGAGTCCCCGGTCTCGAGAAAAGCTGGGATTCGGTTTTGGGCAGGAACTCTTCGCCTCGTCGGCCCCTCTGACCTCACACATCGCGAGCAGCACATCACCTCATCGCATTGTTGCCAAGGCCCCGATATCGAACACAAGAGGGGCCCTCATCTCGAACCTGAGCAGCGCCGTCTCGTCCAGAGCCCCATCTGAAATCGCGTCCGAGATCATTGTGCAGGCCGACGAGATGGACGTCGATTCGCCCTCACAGCCCGTGTCGACGGCGCAGTCTGCTGACGGCTCACATGCCGAGTACGTTATGGGACCCTCCACCTTGAATGCGCAATGGGGAGGGCGCTAGAAGATCAGATACATGATTTCTCGGGACCATGCTCTAACAAGGCTGTAGTGTTGCCATGGCCGAGGCGTCCCCGGCGGTCCTGCCTCACCCCGGCCTCCTCTTGAACCGCCCGGACTCTTTCGAATCGCCCATGTCCCATGTCACAGATCAATCCGAACTCTCATCCTTACCATCGACATCTCGTTCCAGCAAGGCTACTACCCCAGTTGATGCTGAGGGCATGAGGGATCCTCTCATACCGCCCATGGTGCCCTCACCGCCGCGTCAGATGCCGAGACGAACGTTCGACGTCAAGCCGAAATCGTCCATACCCGCAGACATCGATGAGCAACTTTATGCCGGCCAGTGCATCGAAGCTGCCGAATCCTGCCGGCTCGATCCCTTTTCCCTTCACCAGGAAGAATACCAGATGCTGCGGCAACATATCACGCATGCTCAGGTCACCACATACTTGAATATCAGGAATTCCATCCTCCGGCTGTGGATCGAGGATACGAGGGCACCCGTGTCCCGGAAGCAAGCCATCGGGTGCGCCGGCTCACGGTGGTTTGATGTCGCGAGCATATGCTACGACTGGCTGGTGCGGAGAGGATTCATCAACTTTGGCTGCGTCCGCTTCCCAGCTGCCAGCCCTTCCCCGGTGCAGAACGGCTCGGAATCAAAGCAAAAAACAATAGTCGTCATTGGGGCCGGCATGTCCGGGCTTGGATGCGCCAGGCAGCTCAACGGCCTAGCGGAGCAGTATGCAGACCGCTTCCGAGGGCGAGGCGAGCTGCCGCCACGGGTCATCGTGCTTGAAGGGCGCGCTCGTGTCGGAGGCAGGGTATACTCTCGCCAGTTCAAATCAGTCTTGCCACGATCCGTACCAGGCTTCGATGGCGAACGCCATACCGCAGAGATGGGCGGCATGATCATCACCGGGTTTGAGCGCGGGAACCCTGTCAATATCCTGTTGCGTGGCCAGCTCGGTCTCGACTACCGGGCGCTGAGATCGGAAACCACAATCTACGACTCCAACGGGCGACCTGTGGACTTCAACAGGGATTCTCTCGTTGAGAAGCTGTACAACGACTGTCTCGACCGCGTCAGCGAGTACAAGCACAAGAGCCAACCGTCGAAGCTCATCCGAGGCAACCACGAACTCATTGAGCACGCCCGCGACAGCAATACGGACGGCAGCAAGACCATTAGCCAAGCCGAGGAGGCCGCCGCCGCGCTACCTCATGCGCTTCCCGTATCGCAGCAGAACGTGCCTGAACGCGTGAATCGAGTCCCTGTTTCCTCTGACAAGGTCACTGGCCGCGTTCACACTGAGCCCGGCACCCCGGCAACCCAGAAGGCTTCGGACAAGGCCAAAGCCATGGGCTGGAAGCTGAAGAGCAACATCGCACAGGACGCGACGATTGATCTGACAGAGGCTGCCGAAGAACAAGACGCAACTCTCGGCTCCGTCCTTGATGAGGCCATCATGCAGTACAGGAATCTCGTCGACCTGACCGCCCAGGATCACCGACTCATCAATTGGCACATCGCGAACTTGGAGTACAGCAACGCTACGAACCTGCACAATCTCAGTCTTCCAAGCTGGGACATCGACGCTGGCAACGAATGGGATGGTAAGCACACCATGGTCGTCGGAGGCTATCAGAATGTCCCACGTGGTCTGGCTACGTGCCCTACGCCGCTTGACCTGAGGACGAAGTCGCCTGTGAACACAATCAACTACCGAGATGCCGATGGATCGAGCAAGGCAGTAGTTGAGTGCGAAGACGGCACGCGCGTTGAGGCAGACATTGTCGTTTCGACGATTCCCCTGGGTGTCTTGAAGCAGCCCGGAAGCATCACCTTCAACCCTCCTCTGCCCCAGTGGAAGCAGGATGTAATTGAGCGGATGGGCTTCGGGGTTCTCAACAAAGTCATTCTGGTTTACAAGCAAGCTTTCTGGGACACGAACAGGAACATCTTTGGTGTCCTGAGAGATGCATCTAATCGACATAGCCTGAACCAGGCCGATTATGCTGCCTCTCGCGGCCGCTTCTTCCAGTGGTTCAATGTGTCTGACACCACGGGCCTGCCTTGCCTTGTCGCCCTCATGGCTGGCGATGCTGGCTTCCACACGGAACGTGAGAGCAACGACATGCTCGTCGAGGAGGCAACAGACGTCCTGCGGCGCGTCTTCGGCCGAAACGTTCCCCAGCCGCTCGAAGCTGTGGTGACTCGCTGGCAGTCCGACAGATTTGCCAGAGGCAGTTACTCCTCTTCAGGGCCTGATATGCACCCCAATGACTACAACGACATGGCCCGGCCCATTGGCAATCTGTACTTCGCCGGCGAACATACCATCGGCACGCACCCCGCCACGGTACACGGGGCATATTTGTCGGGACTCCGTGCCGCGTCGGAAATCTTCGACGCCATGCTCGGCCCCATCGACATCCCGACACCTCTCGTCCTCCCCAAGGACAACACGTCTTCTCTCAAGCGTAAGATGGAGGAGCAGCGTGACCCTGAACAAGCCCGCATCGATGAATACGAAATCGCCGTCTGGGACAGCATCAGAAGCAAGATCGGTCCGCGCCCCCTCGCGCCCGCCAAGGTCGCCTCGAATGCCTACCTACTCTACAACAAGGCCACGTACGAGACCGCCAAACGACGGTGCGAAGAGGAGCGCTCCGGCAAGAAGAAGGTAGGCCCCAATGACGTGCGCGTCATGACGTCCAAGATGTGGAAGGCCGCGGCGCCCGAGGACCGCAAGATGTACGAGGACGAGGCGCAGCGCCTCAAGGAGGACCACGCCAGGGCCGTGCAGGAGTTCAACGAGCTCTCGGCCAAGTGGGACGTGGACTACGTCACCCTCAGGGCGGAGTATGAGAGGGATCMCCCCTTCGTGGCTGCGGATGCGGCGACCACGGGGAGCGGGCACAAGCACCGCCGTACTGGAAAGATGGTCACGTACGCGGAGAGCGACGGAAGTGATCCGGACTTTTAGTCCTAGCCAGGATCCGCTGCCAGAAGGGAACGGGGGGTTATAGGCGTCGGGATTTGGCTTCCTCTGTACTAGGTTCATACCCAGGAAGCATTTTCAGATCGAGGGGACGGGAAGACCAGGCTCACGGGCCCCCCTGCTCGCAGTAGGCGGAGTTTTCTTGTCCTCGACATGTGTAAACATATGTACTTTGCTTCAATATCATCCGTTACAACCCGCGTCTTCCTATTAGTGTCTTTGAGGGTTTCAGGGTTTGATTGCCCGTGATCCGCCCAAGTGTCCGACATGGATGGGATGGCGTAAATGGTGTGTGTAAATAGGCCGATAAAGGAAGGAGTCCCAGCAACCTGGCCCTGACTTATGTGCCTTTTCAATCTTTTCTGAAGCACTCATGACTTGAGAAATCTGGTCAGACCCATTATCTTCGCAGTATTCTGTCCGTACTCCTCATCTCACTTGTCACATTCATGTCACAAGACGCGGTAAGTGGCCTCGAGCTCGCGTGACAGGATGCTACGCAGGATTATAGAGGAATTCTCGTTTTATTCGAGAGGTCTTTGGTACACCGAGGCCATGGCCATCGTTTGGAGAGCTTGGTACAAAGGGAAGCAAGAGGGTAAATAACTAAAAAGGGTCTTCTTCTCTTTGGTGATTTCCGTCCCATCGTCCTCCCCCCTCGCCGGGCGGCGCGCCCAGATACCAGGCGAAATTACATGTCGGCGGAGGCGGTGGCACCAGTGATGATTTCCACCAGCTCGCCGGTAATGACGGCTTGACGGGTACGGTTGAAGAGAATCTGGTACTTGGAGATCATCTCGCCGGCGTTCTTGGAGGCGTTCTGTGGGGCGAGGGTCAGCGGCCGGTTCTCGGCGAAACGTTAGGATTGCGGTGATACTCACGTCCATGGCGTTGCGGCGGGCGGACTGCTCGCAGGCGTGGCCCTCGGCCAGAGCCCAGTAGAGGGAGTTGGCGAGGGCGTACTCGCGGAGGTTGCCAAGGACCTCCTCGTCAACCTCAAAGGCGGAGAAGTTGGCTAGAAAAAGGCGTCAGTCAGACTTTCTGGCGATTCTTCTCACAGTTCCGAGCATCTCCCCGGGTGAATAACTCACGAGAAGCAAGGATGGCCTCCTCGTTAAATGCCTCAATGAGAGTGGCCTCGTAGCTCTGGGCGTTGAGGAACTTGTTGTAGAGGATCTTGATGCCGGAGTAGTCGCCGGCGACGAGGGAGACCTGGTCGGCGATGGCCTGGGCGTCGGCGAAGGTGGGAACGCCCCTGCCAACACCGGAGAAGCTGAGGGCGATGCTCGAGCTGTTGGTACGGGAGAGCTGGGCCTTGCACTTCTCACCGACGATGACGAGATCGGGGGAGTTCTCGGGGGTGTAGGTGCGGCGGATGTAGCGAGAGAGACCGGAGTGAATACCGCCGCAGAGACCCTTGTCGGAGGAGCAGACGATGAGGAGTTCCTTCTTGCCCTCGGCCTCGAGAGGCTTGGTCTCGGCCGACTCGAAGACCTTGTTGGAGGTCTGACCATAGGTGCGCGAGTCGTTCATGGCGCGCTGGGCGCGGGTGAGCTTGGTCGAGGCAACGATCTTCATCGTCTTGGTGATCTTCTCGATGTTGCGAATCGACTTGAGGCGGTCCTCGATCTCGCGGAGGGTGGCATAGCCGGCGACGGCCTGGGGAGCCGCGACGCTACCGAGCGGGTTTTCATCAGCATGAGGTCCAATTGACGATACTTCCATCCCCGAGAGGTTTCCTGTCCTCCGAAAAGATTTTTTCCTTCTCAATCGACTGTCGCATATCGTCGTTCCCAGAATCTTCATCGTCCTTCCCTTCTTCCGTCCGAGCGAGCGACCGATCAACTTACCGAGGAGCCGAAGCCGCAGCTCGCAGAGCTGGCCTTGCCGCACGGGAAAGCATCGTGACCGAGTAGAGAATGAATAGGAGCCTAGACCGGAGGTGGACTCAATTGACCGCAATCGTCCTCGAGGTCAATTGACGGGTAGGCAGGTGCTTGGATAGCTTGTAGAGTATGTGAAAATAGTCTCTCACCGGGGAATCAACGTCGGTCGGACTTTGCCGGGTCCACGTTCCTTCGACGGGATTGGGCCTGGGAACCGGAGCGAGAGTTATTCCGTCACGTGATCAGTTACGGCGCGCCCCTTCCCTTCCTGTCACCCTGTGCTACTACTGGGACGCCCCCGGGCCCGCCCAGCGAAAGACCTGCAAGCGGGCTTCCCCCATTGCCCTTCTAGACCTTTCAACTTGAACAACTCTTTCTCTGCTGCTGGAACTCGTCCTCCATCCTTCCACTCCAACAACTTTTTTCCCCCTCGTCCCGTATTCCCACCCTCTTGGGCAGCTCCCATAATTCCACTTCCTACCCCCCTATATCTCTTTCCGAAGCTGTCAGCCCGGCTCTCCACGGCTGCACTCCTCTCCAAGTCACTTAGTCCTCTCCTCCCTCGAGGGACCAACTTCAACAACAAAGTCTGGGCCTTCCACAAGTCGCAGTCTCTGCGCTTCTCCCTCCGAGTCCATCATCACCCTTCTCCGACCACCCACGTCCCTGCTCTGAATCGTCACCCTCGGATCGAAACCAAAATGGCGGACAGCTCCGACGACGATATGCCTCTCGCCAGGTCCAATGGCCATGGTAAGTCCCGTTCTTACCTTGCCTCGTCGACACGCGCACACGCGCGCGTCCCCAGCCTCACTCGCGCTTTTTATCCTACAGAACTGTTTAGCTTTGCGCTGGGAGAACTCCGTGACTTGCTTCGCGATTTCCCATCGCCAATTTCGTTCCTCGACAGTCTCTGACTCGTATCCCACCAGTTTCCGCCGCGAGAATTTCCGCCGCCGACGATGAGGCAATGGATCGGTCAGCCTCCAAGGCCAAGCCTGTGCCCCCCGGCCTGTCCATCCGTAATGGTCCCGTCGGTGTCGACGCCATGGATGTTGACTCTCCCGCCACCAACGGCAAGCGCAAGTCCCGCTCCTCCATCACGAACATCAGCTACAAGGACGAATCTGGCAGCGACGACGATCAGCCCATGGTACGGGACCATCTCACAACATAGTCCTCAATCACGGGGGATTACTAACGTTGCTATGCAGATCAAGCGCCAGAAGACCAAGATGCCCCCCTCGTACAAGGAGACCTCGGTGCTCGAGTCTGACGACGACGAACCCCTGGGCGCTAAGCTGGCTGCCAGGAAGGCGAGCATCGAGAAGAAGGCCGCGAAGGACGCAAAGGCCATTCGCGCAAAAGAGAAGGCTAAGAAGGACGCCGTCAAGAACGAGTCCTCTGATGACGACGCTCCTCTTTCCAAGCGGCCCAAGACCAACGGCGTCGCCGCCAAACGCGTCAAAGACGACTCCGACTCCGACCTGCCCATCGCGAAGAAGAAGGCGGCGGCAAAGGCCACGTCCAAGAGCACGCCCGCAAAGAGCACGCCAGCCAAGTCAGCCAAGGCAAAGACGGTCGACACCAAGAAAGGCAAGGGCAAGCCCAAAAAAGAAGAGAGCGCCGATGCCGAAGACGACGACGAAGAGGGCGGCTGGTGGAACGCCCCTAAGAGGGAGGATGACAGCATCAAGTGGGAGACCCTTGAGCATAACGGTGTGCTCTTTGCCGACGAGTACGTCCCTCTGCCGAAGAGCGTCAAGCTCAAGTACGACGGCAAGCCCCTCAACCTTCCTCTGGATGTGGAGGAGGCTGCCTGGTACTTCGGATCTATGTTCAACTCCAAGCTGCATGTCGACAACCCCGTCTTCCAGAAGAACTTCTTCACCGACTTCAAGGAGGTCATCGCAAGCTCCACTGGCCAGGTCACCGATCAGCAAGGCAACAAGGTGGTCCTTAAGGACTTCAGCAAGTTCGATTGGCAGCCCATGTGCGACTATGCCGACCAGCAGAGCGCCATTCGCAAGAACCGCACCAAGGAAGAGAAAAAGGCTATCAAGGACGAAAAGGACGAGCGTGAAAAGCCGTTCGTGCACTGCATGTGGGACGGCAAGAAGGAGAAGGTCGGCAACTTCCGCGTCGAACCTCCCAGCCTGTTCCGTGGCCGAGGCGAGCACCCCAAGACTGGCAAGATCAAGAAGCGTGTGCACCCGAACCAGATCACCATCAACATCGGAAAGAGCGCCAAGGTCCCTGTGCCCCCCTACGGCAAGTGGAAGGCCGTTGTTCACGACAACCAGGCCACCTGGCTGGCTTCATGGCAGGAGAACATCAACGGCGCCTACAAGTACGTTATGCTTGCTGCCAGCAGCTCCATCAAGGGTCAGGCAGATCACGCCAAGTTTGAGAAGGCCAGGGAGCTGAAGAAGCACATCGACCGTATCCGGGCGGATTACACTCGCGAGTTGACCACCAAGGTGATGGCCGATCGGCAGCGAGCCACCGCCATGTACCTGATCGACAAGTTCGCCCTCAGAGCAGGCAATGAGAAGAACGCCGAAGAGGAAGCAGAGACAGTGGGCTGCTGCTCTCTCAAGTACGAGCACGTCAGCTTGAAGGAGCCCAACATTGTCGTCTTCGACTTCCTCGGCAAGGACAGCATCCGGTTCCACGACGAGTTCGCCGTCGATGAACAGGTCTTCAAGAACCTCAAGATCTTCAAGAAGGCCCCCAAGGCAAACGGCGATGACATCTTCGATCGCCTCACCACGGCACAGCTCAACAAGCATCTGAAGAGCTACATGGACGGCCTGACTGCCAAAGTCTTCCGTACCTACAACGCATCCGTCACCATGTCCGACCTGCTCCAAAAGCTCAAGATCAAGGAGGGAGCCACCCTTCAGGAGAAGGTCAAGCTCTACAACGACTGCAACCGTGAGGTTGCCATTCTTTGCAACCACAAGCGGACTGTTGGCGCCGGCCACGAGGCGCAGATGGAGAAGCTGGGCGACCGTATCAAGGGTCTCAGATACCAACAATGGCGAAACAAGATGATGATGCTCGATGTCGAGCCTAAGACCAAGAAGAAGAAGGGCGCCGACTACTTCGCTATGGACGAGACCCTCGACGAGGAGTGGATCAAGGAGCACCAGCTCTTCCTTGTCGAGGAACAGCGCACCAAGATCACCAAGAAGTTCGAAAAGGACAACGAGAAGCTCGTGGCCGAGGGCAAGAAGAAGCTCCCTGAGAAGGAGCTCAAGGAGCGTCTCAAGGCCGCGGACGAGCTGGCGGCCAAGTTCAAGAAGGAGAACAAGTCCAAGAAGGTCGAGGCCGAAGGTCGAAGCCCCTCCGTCGAGAAGCTTGAGGAGGCTGTCAAGAAGATCGACGATCGCATCAAGACTCTGGAGACCCAGGCTGCCGACCGTGATGGCAACAAGGAGGTTGCCTTGGGCACCAGTAAGCTCGTAAGTTGTGCTAGCGCCAGGTTCTATTGTCCCAAACTGACCGAATTTCTAGAACTACATCGACCCCCGCCTCACTGTCGTCTTCTCCAAGAAATCTGGCGTGCCTCTCGAGAAATTCTTCTCCGCGACTCTCCGTGAGAAGTTCAAGTGGGCTCTTGAGACCGTCAAGGACGACACGTGGCAGTTCTAGGCAGCACACGCTATAAATTTTCGAAGCATCACCACCGGTGTCTTCTGTATACTGTTTTTTTGATTTCGGTGTTTGGCCGCCTCACGGAGGGCGCTCGTTTCGGCGGTTCTCGTCATTTTTGGGACGGCGTTGGGTCAGCGGAAGGGCGAGGAAGCCTAGGGTGGCGGCGGCGGCGGCGGCATTGCGGCCTGTGTGCCCGGAGCGACGAGCTCGAACGGGCCAGAGGAGGCTTTCAGGTGGCGATCTGAGTCTGCCATTCGGAGACGCTCGCAGGTCCTTGGGGCTACAGTACATTAGGCGCTGCGGTGAAAAGTTAGACATGCAGTAGACAAACTTTTCTCTCGTCTGCATAGTATCTCCGTGGTAATGATTATTTGAATCTCATTCGCAGATCATATCTTTGAGATTTATGTCAAGAGCAGCTACCAGGGCTTGGCAGAGTTCGGTTGAGGCGAGTATTCGCTTCTTCGTTTAATGATATCAGTTCACAGCCGACAGTCACGAGCAAGGAACTCAAGAGCACTCTCAACATGTTTCCATTCTCCAGGCAAAAACGCCACAGCGGCAGTATGTGCATGATATCTGATATCTGAGGTCCATTCGGACGCAACTCCATCGCATCGTCCATTCAAAAAGTCATCGCTATGCATGGTTTATTTAGACCGTCCAACTCCCGAAAATCATACGCCTCTCTCTGATGCATTTCGCAATAACCGTTTCCGTGCTGTTTGCCCCGTCTATTTGGGTATTGATGTGTTCGGTCCGACGCGGCTCTCTAAGGGCGTCGGGGTATTAAAGTTCGTACTACTCGTGAAGTGATCGTACAGTTCCCGGGCCGGGGGATTCGGCTCGTCTCATCGCCTGAAGAGGGTGGTGGCGCCGAGGAGGAATGGGAGGGCGAGGAGGACGCCGTGGGGGCGGAGGGAGGACCCGGCGCCGATGGGGACGATCTTGCCCTCCTCGGTCATGCGCCAGCCCTCGGGAACGGAGCCGCCGGCGGGGCGGTCGCCGTTGTCCCAGGGCCATCCCGTCTGCTGGGCGGTGGCCTCGTCGGTGCCGATGCCGCCCGGGGGCACGGTGGGTGCGGGCGCGCCGGAGGAGGCCTCTGCGGTGGCGGTGACGGCGACCTGGTCCAGGTTTCCCTCGTTCTCGTTGACCTTGCCGTCGATTGCCTCGATGGACTCCCAGTTGCCCGAGTTGTCAGTGTAGCGGTACTGCTTGCCGGTGGAGTAGTCGGTGACCTTTACGTCGCGGACGACCATGTTGAAAGGGCCTTCTTCGAAATTGGTAGGGCCCTTGGCCCACTCGATGGTGCCCGGGGGGTTGGCCGGGTCGCCGCCGGACCAGGCGCCGAACTTGACCTGCATCGGGGACTGGGGGTACTGGTTCTCGTCTGCGTCGGCGAACGTGAGGGTGCGGACGAGCGTGCCGTCGACGAAGAACTCGGTGCGGTCCTTCGTCCAGTCGAAGATGTACGTGAGGAACTCCTCCTGGTTGTTCTTGTCCATCTTGTGGAACTGGCCACGGTTGTAGTCGGTGACCTGGCCCTTGCCGAAGTAGTTGGACTGGACCTCGTGGGGGTCGGCGCCGAGCCACTCGAAGTCGATCTCGTCGAGGGTGTCGGACTGCAGGACGAGGGAAGAGACGATGCCAGCGCCATGAGCGGCCTTCATGGTGATCTCCACGCGGCCGAACATGATGTAGAAGACGGACATGAGCTGAGGTGCCTGGCCGGAGGCGGCGACGGTGAAGGTGACGCCTTCATCGCCGTAGGTCGGGTTGCCGGCTTCGACGAAGGAGTTGACCTGGCCTTTTCGGAAGTCGACATCGATGGCCATGCCGAGGGCAGTGTTGGGGTCGCATGTTGCTGGAGGGAGACACATGTCAGACATGTCCACTGGGAGGACGGCAAGGAGGAGACTCACTCTGCAAGGGGTTACAGTCCGACCACGTCTGAGCTGTTACAGAGGCTGCCAGTGCCGCAGCAGCAGCCGCAAGTCGTGTTGTTGAGAAGATCATGCTGATTGTGAGGGTGGACAACGATGTCCAAAGTCGCCGAGAATACTGTACAACCGAGAAAAGAAGGAGGAGGAGGGGCGGGGGGCTGCCGTCGTCAAGCTGCGTCAAGTCTCGAATCGACGATGGTGTTTTCACGTGGAAAATCTACAGACGGCAGAGTGCAGACGTCAGTCAGACAAGACAGGTGGTTGGATGGACTGTGTGACCGAAGGGAGGAATTGCTAGATCAGACGAGAGAGGTACTAGTACACGGGATGGAGGGTGGGAGGATATATGGGAGCAAGTCTTTCTGCCCAGCCACGATATGTCACTCGACGGCGGCGGCCCAATCCGCCTCGTTCAAGGCCCAAGAAAATCCGACAGCGTTTCCGAAGCTTGGGGGCACCCTTGGCGCCTGGCGCTTGCCTTGGCCGGAGGGAATACGAAGCTGGGATGAAGACGTGGCAGCGGGAGAGCACCGAGTGACGCGTTGTCATGTCGACGAAGGAGGAGATTTGGCAGAGGTTGGGGGTTTGAAGAGCGTCAGGGGTGAGCGCTGATTGGCTCGTGTGGCTGAAATAACGGGTGGCTGGGGATCCCGGTGGCTGGGACCGGGGACTCGGCGCCAGCTAGGCTTGTCGATGCCGGGGTCCTGTAACGCATCCAATTTCGAGGGCGATTGTTTTTGATGAGCGGCGAAGATGGCAGTTTGTTGACTTTTTCTCCTTGATGAGGATGCGGGAGTTCACGTCAAGAGACTCTCCCTGAGGGCGATGTGAGGAAGTGTAACATGGGCTGTGGCGACACGAGCCTGTCAATTCAAACCGGCTTAGCCGATATTTGAACTGGAGAAATACCTGCCTTTCCCCAGTGCCAATAGCCCCATCAACAACTCTGTCTTGGCCTCGATGCCGGACAACGGAGGTCCTCGGGCACCGGCGCCGGTGACGTCAAGGCCCGAAACCCCCGGCCGAAGCCCGGCAGACTACCGCCGAAAGTGGGGCGCCGACGGACGCTGGACCCTTGAAACCACAGCGAATCACGACGCTGTGTCAGACCCATGGTTATCTGCGGGTACATGCGGCGGGAACCGCCCCCGCTGTGCCGCTATCTTTCGGTCACGCACCCGCGCCTTGTCTCGACAAGGAGTTGTCATCATGTAATTGCAATCCTCTTGTTCAACTCGACGCTGAGGGGAAGTTCGTGACTCCTCCATCTCTCCCAGATTCATCTCAGCAAAACGGCCCGGCCTGAGAAGACTCGACAGACTCGTAGTCAGAAGAAGAAGATATGGGCCCTCCCGCCGCTCCCCGTCCGCTTCGGCTCCGGAGCTTGGCCGCTCTCGCTCCGGCTTACACACCGCCTGGTGTTGCCCTCGCCCGGAGACCATTCCATAGCAAGCCGAGGGACCGGTCAGCTGGTGAAGCAGCCCCGGTGCAGAAGGATGCCGTTTTCGAGAAGCACCACGTGCTGTCTCCCTTCGATGGCATCAAAGAGAGGAGGGCCAAGGCCGGCAAGCTCATCGCCGGAGTCGCTGCTGCCTCAGATAGCGACATGTTCAAGACCCCTGTAAGATCTCACTCGGGGTTCAGTCAGAATGATGCGTCCTCACTGACGTACACTTCAGTCCGTCGGGAAACCCAAGGCCAAGAACTGGGACCGTAAGACACCTGCTCGCGCTGGCCCGCAGACCGTTGGCTGACACTCCCAGACCACCTCACAGCTGAGAGCCGCGCTCGCCACCCGTGCACCCTGAAGCAAGCCGCCCGGTTCCTGAAGAACCCGGGCCTCATCTCCCTCGGAGGAGGCCTTCCCTCCAGCGAGTACTTCCCCTATGCAGAAATCTCCATGCGTGTGCCCCGGCCGCCCAACTTCTCCGAGAAGGGCACCCTTACCGCTGGCAGCGGAAGCCAGGACATCACCATTGGCAAGTATGACGTTCGCGATGGCAAGTCCGAGTACGATCTCTCCATTGCTCTCAACTACGGCCAGTCCACCGGCTCGGCGCAGATGATGCGCTTCATCACCGAGCACACTGAGCTCGTCTACAACCCCCCCTACGCGGACTGGCACGTCTGCCAGACCATCGGCAGCACCGGCGCCCTCGAGCAAGCCCTGCGCATGCTCTGCGACCCGAATCGCAAGGATGCCGTCCTCACCGAGGAGTACAGCTTCTCCACGGCCCTCGAGACCATCGCACCCCTGGGCGTCAAGGCCTTTGGCGTCAAGATCGACGACCAAGGCCTCCTCCCTCAGAGCATGGACGAGATCCTGTCCACGTGGGACGAGGCGGCCCGTGGCGCTCGCAAGCCTCACGTGCTCTACACCGTCCCCTCGGGGCAGAACCCGACAGGCGCGACGCAGGGCACTGAGCGCCGCCGCGAGATCTACGCCGTCTGCCAGAAGCACGACGTCTTCATCATCGAAGACGAGCCGTACTACTTCCTCCAGATGGAGCCCTACAAAGGCCGCGACGCTTCCACTGCCGCCACCTCCCCGCCGCAGGACGTCCAGTCCTTCCTCTCCTCCCTTATTCCCTCCCTGCTGAGCATGGATGTTGACGGCCGCGTGCTGCGCATGGACTCCTTCTCCAAGGTCCTCGTGCCCGGCTCGCGCCTGGGGTGGGTCACGGGCAGCGCGCAGGTCGTGGAGCGGTACATCCGGCACGCCGAGGTCGCGAGCCAAGGCCCGAGCGGGTTCTCGCAGGTGATGCTGTGGAAGCTGCTGGACGAGACGTGGGGACACGAGGGCTATCTGCGGTGGCTGATGGAGCTGAGAATGAACTATACCCGGCGGAGGGACATGCTCCTCGCCGCGTGCGAGGAGCATTTGCCGCGCGAGGTGGTGAGCTGGGCGCCGCCCGCCGCGGGCATGTTTGTGAGTGAACCCCCTTGGTTCCCAGGCCTGATTTTCTCTTCTATCTTGGGAGCAGGTATAGCTGACTATGCGCTCCCAGCTTTGGCTCAGAGTCGATCCGGCCAAGCATCCCGATCACCCGTCCCGCGAGGTACTGGACATCGAGGACGAGATCTTCCGCAACGCCATCGACAACGGCGTCTTGTGCGCGAGGGGTTCCTGGTTCCGGACCGAGCCGCATGTGCCGGCGGAAGACATGTTCTTCCGCGCCACGTTTGCGTCGGCCAGCGAGGAGGCGATGAGCACGGCGATCCAGCGGCTCGGCGCTGCCATCCGCAAATCGTACAGGCTGGAGTAGCGGGTTTTGCTGTCCTAGATTTGTGGAACAGTGTAGAAGGTAGGCGTTTGTGCTGGGGATCGGGATGAAATACGGGTGTTCTAAGAGGGTTACAGAAGCGATGACCACCCTCGGAACGAACCACGTCAGCTAGTAGACTTCAGATCAAATAACCCATAGCATCTTTTTGAGGATTGGAAAGTCGAGATGGTCCCTTACGTAGAAGTGATCATGAGGACTGCCTGCCTAACCGACCTCTAGTAGTAGTTCTAACGAATGTCCATGTCGACGACAACATAGCCGGACCCGGCCATATATTTATATAGTAATTGTGAACCTCATGTATGCCAGCAGAAGGACCTGGAATTGCATTACTTGAGATGATGCTTGGCGCCCACTCAATAGCCCGGGGCTTCGATGTGCGGTACGGGTGATTTGATCTGCCGCGTACTCCCCGATCATGTCCTATCTTATTTGAACCTAGTAAGATCAATCGCATCATCATGCCTGATATGGAGTCAGATCCGCCGTCAATTCGTGGAGCCGGCTCGGCTGTGCATGAATCTGACGTGAGCCTACCCGCCCCCTGTCGCTTTCAACGACATCTTGCAAGGAGCCTCAGCGTTTTAATCCGACGACGCTTCCACAGTTGAGAGGGAAAGATTGCTTGATTGCAGACTTAGATTCGTATTGGTTGTCGCGCACGCCCATGCCATGCTCCCATAACGCCATTAAATCCAAATTCCCTCAAGCCGCATCCAGTTTGCAAGTCAGAGTCTTCTTTCGCACTCCGGCTAACCTGATTTCTTCGCCTCATAGAACGCCACTCTGACGCCGTCGCCCGGTTGCAGGACAATCTCCGACTTGAGCGTCGGGTTTCCGCCGTCGACTTCTGTCATGTGGTTCTCCAGCCGCTCGAACTTCTGGAACAGGCGCGTCAGCACGTAGCCCATCTCGGTCAGGGCAAATTGCTGTCCGATGCAGATGCGTGGGCCGCCGTTGAAGGGGATGTAAGTCCAGGGCTTGGGCTGCCAGTGGAACCAGCGTTCGGGAGAGAAGACCTCGTGGTGTGCGAAGGTCTCCGATGGAGGCGGGTAGATGTCGGCGCGGCGCTGCATTATGAGGGTCGAATAGCCAATCGGCGTGCCCTTGAGGATGGGAATGGGCTCGGTGCCGTCGGGGCCGCCACCCACGGGAAGGGTAGTGTCCTTCAGGGAAAAGCGGACGTTGAAGGGGACGACAGGATATAGGCGCAGGGTCTCGTTCATGACGTTCTGGAGGTACTTCATGCTCTTGAGATCGTCGTAGGTCGGCTCGCGCTCGAGGCCGACGTGCTCGATGATTTCCTCGCGGAGCTTCTTGAGTGCCTCGGGGTGGCGTGCGAGCTCGTAGACGGTCCAAGACAGTGTGCAAGCCGTTGTGTCTCGGCCAGCCAGCAGCACGGCAACGAGCTGGTCACGAAGGACCTTGGGGTCGCGGGTGAAACTAGCCAGCTCGTGAAGGAAGGTGTACCCCTTCTCGGACTTGGTCTTGGTGGAGAGTTCCTCGGGCGTTAGGCGGAGGGCCATCTCGATGAACTGGTAGACAAAGTCGTTGATAACGTTCAGGCCTTTCCAATAGCTGTCGCGTGGGACAAGCATCTTCAGCTTGTTAGCGCGGGCGATCATGCTCTGGACTCGCTGGACTTCATTGAAGGCCTCGGCAAACTCTTGCTTCATTGTTCTGGGCAGTCAGTGTTAGCGTGCGTCCAGGAAGCCTGGAGGGAGAAGGAGCCTACTCACGTCATGGACTTGACATCGTTACCAAGGAGGAAGTCGGTTGAGACATCGAGTGTGTAGCGGAAGAAGAGGTCGCTGATGTCGAGGACCTTGCCATCGCCAGCATTCAAGCTGACTGGCTGGTTCTCACCATTAAGAGGGCCACCGTTGGCGATGGTTTTGAAGAGTGTTTGGATGTGAGCCTCGAAGCAGTGGAGGTCACTGACACGGTCCTTGATGAACTGGGGGCGGATGAGCTGGCGGCTGGTGTGCCACTGGTCGCCGTCGGTGGCGAAGATGGAATCGCCCAGGAAGGGCGACCACTCCTTGTGGAACTGCTCGCCTTTGCCGTAGTCGCTGAACTGGGTGGCCAGAATGGCCTTGATGTTCTCCGGATCGGCGGTGGTGATGATGCGCTGGCCGAGAACAGCAGTTTCACCGGTGTGGAGGCCGATTTGGGAGAACTTGAGGCGCCAGAACTCATGGTTCACATGAGAACTGAAGGACTTTACGGCACCGTATACGAATTGGATGCCGAAGGGGAAGGTGTCATGAAAATAACGAGGCTTGTTATGACTAAGACGGCGGAGGCGGACGTGCTCGTCGAGGGAGCTCACGACGATCCAGAGGATGCCCGCGGCGGAGGAGAAGACGGCGAAAGCCTTGAGGGAGAAGTGCTCCCAGATGAGCTCGACTACGCCCATGGTTGAGAGGTTCGCGTGGCGGTAGGCAGTGGATCGTGTTGGAGGGATACTTTGGATTCCTAGGAGGCGCACGCGCCGGATCGACGGTTCCACAGACGGTAGTGAAGATGGCTCCGCACGTGGGCGGTGCTCCGTTGCACTTGAGATCGCCGAGAACACACGGTATGGTAGTGCGGGTGTGTGAGTGGCGTAGATTCGGGCGCTTCCCTACTGACTGGGACCTTCAAGTAGGTAGCGGGGAAAGAAATAAAACCGGATGGGACTTCCACCTGCCGGAAAGATTTGTAGGTGAGGCGGAGAGAGTTGGATGGGGTCGAGGTCCGGCGGGAGGGCGGACAAGGGAGGGACTTTAATGTCGTTGACATGTCTTGGACAGACGCAAATGGGCCGAAACGGATTGGACACAGAACGGTCCTAGGATGGGCCCGGTGGAGGGGACAGGAGCCTCGGGGTGGCCTCGAGCTCCGGACGGGACGGACTGTCTGGGGGGGAGAACGGAGCGACGGGAGCGAGCGAGGTGATGTCAGGGTCAGGGCACAAGAGGCGGGAGAAGCGCTTTGGATGTCACTCCCCCACACTCTCGAGTGCGAGTGCCGGGGGCAGGAGCATCCATTGGGTGTGTCACAGGCTCAGACAAGAGGATGGAAAGGAAGGTGCTATGCACTTGCGGTGCTAGCCGAGAGAGGAGGCCTAGGCAAGTAGGTACCTAGGTACTAACTCAAGGCCCAGGAAGCTGCGAGGAAACTCCCTCACTTTTTGCCGTACCTCTGCGCTGAAAACTCACCATTTCTCCATGGAAGGACGGGTTGCCCAGGACCATGGATGCTCCATCGCCCAGAAAACTGATCGACAACACATGTTTGGTGCACCCTGCGTCCTCCCATAGGTTGCTAAACGGCCAGCAGGATTCCACTGCATCCGCGCTGTGCAGGGACTAAGACAGCCCAAGGGACAGGGTCCGTCATCCAACAGGATCAATTGCGAGCAATGAAGCTCACCATTGACAACAGGCACCTATCCTCAAGACGAAGAAGAGGAATAGGCCCAGCTCCCGCAGTCTCGGGCTTCTCGACGACCTTGTGTCACCGTCAACGCAAGAGGCTCTGTGGGAGTGATGGCACCCCCTGAAGCTAACCAAGCAATACGCTCTCTAGTCCGCCAGCTAACTCGACATGTAATAATACGCTCTCTAGCCTGCCGGCTAACAGTGCAGCTTGGCTTGCAGGCAGACATGGAACGGACCCTCGGGGCCACCCTTCAACTCCGGTCGACAGCGTCGCAGCCCTGCCGTCTTGTCCGCCGTCTTGTGCCCATTTCGACGGGAGAACGCAAGAAAGCACGCGATGGCCTTTCAATGGCATCATCCATTGGTGGCTTGCTGCAGGGGTTTCGTCACCCTCCTCAACTCCCGAGCAGGGCATTCGGTCGGTCAGTCAGTCACCCGCAGTACCAGGCCGACCAAGGAACCCAGGATCATCCAGCACTCACGCAAAGGGAAAGTTTGACATCGTCGAGCCGAAACTTGATCGCATCATCTCCCCCGAACCACCATGCCTCCTAACGATCTGGATGCCCAGAGGGGTAAGCGACCCGAGCAACGCCGCCTGGGCCCAAGGCCGCTAGAGACACCCGCTCGCCTGAAAATAACCCCTGCTCCCCCGCAATCCCCAGGCGCGCATGCACTGCCGTTCTCAGATGGCCGTTGCTGCCTCGACCAATCACACCGAATCTATTGTCCCAGCTTTGGCATGTCGGCCGAGGCAGAACGTCCAGCTTCACTAACACATGCACAACTCCTCATCTCTTTGACGAGATGTTCGTAACGACCCCCGGGAACGGTTGAGAGGGTGTCCTGTCCCTGTTACTCATTCGTCGAAAGAAATATCATGCCTTCATGGTTCTGTCTGGACTAGACAAACTGGAATACGCTTGCTCGATGCCTCTGCAACCCCGCGATTGTCCCCATGGGGGAACCTGCGAGGTGGTCCGAACGAACCAACCATCCTTGCATCTGGCCTCGAGTTGACCACCGCATCTCCCTGGCCACATGTGACTCGGAAACGGACTCGGCCAGTATCTTGTCCTCCCGCCTCCGCTCCCGCTCACGGGTCGTAGTAGCCACATTCCTCAGGCGACACCATAGAGCACCACTGCTGATATATCGGTGCCGCGCCCACCCCTCGAGCCACCATCCTCTCCCGCAGCTCCGCCAGCCGCGGCGCCGCGTCGTACTGGCTCCGGTTCTGCCCCGCCGCGTCCGTCCGGCCGGACCACAGAACCTCGCCCGCCGCGCTGGCCCGCGGCCACAGGATCACGTCCAGGTTCGTCGGGTCGATTGTCTCACTCCATGCTGCCACCTCCCCGCCAAGGACAAGCTTCGCCTGATCTTCCGGAAGGCCCTCGGCGGGGTCGTGCGAGTAGATGAGACGCCAGTTCTTCGTCGGAGAGCACCAGTCATTGAACGGGTAGAACTGGTTGAACGCCGCGCCGTTGTCAAAGTTGAGCCACTGGCCCCGACCGCAGTCGAGGTACTGGGCATGTCAGCAACATGTCACAAACCGAGCTTCGCACTGCGAACGGGTGAGGCACTCACGAAAAAGTTGTAGTCGCTGTCGATCACCTTGTGGCCCATGGCCGTGAGCTCGCGGATCGACTCGCCGCCGAGCCATGCCTGCACAACCACATCGTCTCCCATGGTGATGTTCCACTCGAGCGCCATCTCCTGCCACACAAAGGGCACGAGGCCGTGCTTCCTCACCCGCGCGTGGTTCTTGTCCATCCACGCCTGCAGGATCGGCTGCAGCACCTCCGACGAGTTGGACCGGATGCCCTCGTCCAGCATCGAGTCGTTCTTGTTCAGCTCGTCGCCTCCCGTGTGGAAGTAGGCCGTGTACGGCCCCAACCTCGGGAGGAGATCGTCAAAGAGGTCGTCCAGGAACTTGTCCACGCGGGTGTCGTTCATCTTGAGCGCGCCGCAGGGCGGCTGCGCGCACCACCAGTGGTAGGGCTGCTCGTTGTACGCAACGACGAGCTCCGGGTACGAGTGGGAGATGGCGCCCGCGTGGCTGGGGGTTCCAATCTCGATGATGACCTGGATGCCGCGGTGGATGGCGTATTCGTGGATGAGCTGGACGTCCTGAGGAGTGTAGGTGAGACCCTTGGCGTAGGCACCCTTGGCAGCGAGATCGGGCATCGAGGGAATCTCCAGCGGCCAGGACTGCGAGTCCGTGATGTGGATGTGGAGCTTGTTCAGCTTCGTCCAGGACATGGCGTCGAGGGTCTTGAGGATGTCCTTGACAGGGAAGAAGTGCCGGGACGTGTCGAAGAGGATACCGCGGTGGGGATACTTGGGCGAGTCCTCGATCGTCACGGGGGCCAGGCTCGTGTACCAGAAGGTGCCGGTGCTGTGCTGCCAGAAGAGTTGGGAGAAGGTCTCCAGGGCGCGGATGATACCGATGGATGTCGCTGCCTCGATCTCGGCCTTTCCGTCCTCGGAGATGCTCAGGGTGTACGCCTCGTCCCACTCCTCGGCCAGCAGCGTGTAGGGGCTCTTCTCATCCTTCTCGGTCTGCGTGATGGTCAGGGACTTGACCCACGTCTTGTCGCTGGCGTAGACGTCGGGCTCAAATTCCTCGCCGCGGTCATGGAGCACCCAGGGGACGAGGTTGCGGCGGAAGATGGAGGTGAAGGCCCGCGACAGGGCGCCCTGCACGATGTCCTTGCTGTTGTAGTCCGGGCCGCTGCGCGGGGTGTAGTCGTACGTGTAAGGGAGCTGCATGTTTAGGGTCTTCTCAGCATCCTGCGCATAGTCACGGGAGGACGGGTCAGGGGCGGATTTCCAGCGTACATTCCCGCCATTGTAGGTGACCTTGAGTGTCTGATCAATGTAGAGGACCTTGTCACCCGTCTCGAGGCTCCTGGGGACGGGCCACAGGGCGCTCGTGGGAAGGGCGAGGGTGAGGGTGAGGAGGAGGAGGGCTTGCGAGAACATGACGGGCGAGAATCGGTGGAGATTTCAACCTCCGGGCAATTTACTCGTGGGAGGAAGAGAAAAGGGAATGCGGAAAGAGGACAGGGCAGGTGGTGGATGACGGGGGAATAAGTACGACGCGGTGAGACCCGAGGGATCGCGTCGCGGCTGAGGGCTGAGTCGGGGACGAGAAGGGCGAACGACTCAGTGATTCAGGCCACGAGAATCCAAGGCAGGTCTCGGGTAGGGACGTTGTCTCGAGGGAGGGGAAAATACGTTGCTTCCCGATCCTCGAGATACGTCAAGGGGTTGTATCGATTGCAACCCTCGGGTGGACTCTGCGGTCCAGCCAGTCCTTCACCGGTGCAGATACCTCCAAGATGATCTCCGGTTCACGACAGGGAGGAGGGATGAGAAGTCAATTGGCCCCCCTCGCGATCTCCGATTCAGGGTCCCCTCGTGAATCGTTGCGTCACAGGCACAACTAGTTGACAGGTGCCATAGATGGGCAAGAGCTTCAGAGATCGGCGTGCGTGCGAGTCAAGTGCCGGCGCGACGGGTGGCGCAACGTTACCTCAACCTGCGAGCCGCCTCGTTGCTCTGGCGGGGAGAAATGACGATGGCACGGCACGCGAGTCGAAGTAACAGCGCGCGGGCGGGGAGATTACAACAAGGTAGAATGCACGGCAAAGGGCCGACAGGAGACGGGCGGAATGTGACCCTGATCTGCAGCCTGGGGAGGCTGGTGGTGGTTTGATTCGACGACGGGCAGCTCGAGGACGGACGAGGTGTTGGAGGCGCTGGTGATGATGGGTGGCCGAGAAGCTTCTGGGTGGTATTACGGTGCAGATTGTAAGCTGAAGGTCCCCTAGGAGAAGAGATGGAAGCTTGGAGCTTCCAGGTTTGCTCGAGGTGCCGAAGGAGGGAGCCGGAGGGCTGCGGTGTAACGATAACAACTTGAACTGCTGAGACGGAGGAGTGCAAGTTTGTACCATGGACGTCAGCTTGGGCGGGGACTTTTTGATGTCTGTTGGTCAGACAGGCCGCTTGATCGGAGCATCTGTGCTACCCCTCGGCAGGTGATGCTGGTCAAGTAGGGGCGGGCAACTCGGGCCGGTCATGGCGTGTGATTCCATGGATCTGCAAGGAGGGTTGGAGCTTCCTGCGGCGGGAAGCTCCAGACGTGGAGCTTGTGGATTGACGGAGAGTTGGAAGGGGAGAAATCCAGATGGCGGGGGAGACAGAATAAGCACCAGGGGGAAGGAAGCATTGGCCAATGGCAAGAAGCTCAGCCCTGGATACGGCCAACATAGGGCGATAACAACCTGAATAGGAATTTTGCCCAGTTGCTGTTACTCACGCAACATATTCGACCAACCCCGTCGGATCGAGACTTTCCAGTGTCTTTGTTCTAACTAAGGTATGCTATATACTCCACGCCCAGTCCGCAAAACCTAAACTGCGGTGATACGTTCAGCTTCCTTCAGCCCAGCCAGAGCCTCCGCTTCCCTAGAGATCGTCGTCGGAATCACCAGGAAGCGGCAAGATATGTGTTGGCAGGAACTCATCCCAGGAGAACGGCACACGAGCACAAACCCCCTTCGATCCGGTCAGAGGATATTCCCCCGCCTCCAAGCTGATCCCGTGCCTCGCAAGCCGCGCCTCCAGGTCCGAAAGGGGAGCTCTCTCGACCGCATCAAACCGGATGCGCCTCAGCTCCGGAAACCTCCCCATGTCCACAAAGTCCGCCAGCCGATGGAGCTGGGCCGATATGTCCACAAAATCCTCTGGCCCCCAGAACGTCTCCGCGAGCTCGAGCGTCTCGAGCCCTGGGGGAAGCATCTCGGGCAGCCTACCCGGAGGATCCATCCCTCGTGAGATCTTCCTCCACGTGCCGAGGTCCATGAAGAGCGTCTTCAGTTTCGGCAGGGTCCTGAAGCCCACGACAGGGAGGCGGTCGTCGTTGTGCATGTAGTAGCCGCCCCCGCGCCGAAGGTCAAGGCGGATCTCTTTGAGCTCGCGCGGGTTCTTCGAGGCAACGACGGACGCAAAGTCGGCGGGGTGGAAGTGGTCTCCGCCAGGGGGGAACTCCAGTTCGTCAATAATCATGGGCGGGCCGGCCTCGTAGATGAGGGTCTCGACGTTCGGGCAGTGCGCCAGGAGCTGGTCCACTTCGTTGGTGTAGAGGTTCGTCCTTGTCACGCGGAGGGTCTTGAGATGGTGTAGGGTGGTGTTTACACGGTACGAGAGGCCGAGGTTGCACACCATGTGCAGGTTGAGCGTCTCCAGGTGCTGAAACATCTTGAGGAGGGGCAACAGGGCTTCGACCATGGAGACGAAGTCGAGCTTGGCATCCTCGCCCAGCGCCATGTCGAAGCGCCGCAGGTTCTGGAATTGGGAGACGTTGAGCCCTTCCAGCGGGGGCATAGACTCCGCTCTGATGACGATCGGAAGCCATTGGCGCTTGTCTGATGCGAGAATGCAGAGGTGCTCGAGGTTCGGCATCAGAAATGTGAGCATCTTGGCCAGGTCGAGTCTGAGCTGTACTCTGTCCTTGAGCGTCCACTTGAGGCCGGTGTTGTGCTGGGCTTCGATAAGAAGAGGCGGCTGCCAGTCACCGAAAGGGGCTCGATCCTCAAGCTCTTCCACGACAACGGGAACAACCTCGCGTAGTTCAGCCACCGTCATCGCGTCCAGCACTTTGTGATGCAGGTAGAGTCGCCTCACCCGGGCGGCCAGGTCGGGCCGCGCAACAATGGTTTTGGCATAGGCCGCAAACCGCTTGGTCCAAGAGAAGAATCTGGTTTTAGACTTCCAAGAGTCGCCGAAACCAGGGGCGAACTCTTCATAGAGGTACAGTTCGGCGAGCGATCGAAGCTGGCGGCAGGTCAAGGAGAGGTTGAATAGGACGTCCTGGTTGAGCGAGTACCACGATGGCTCGTTCGGGTTTTGTCGAGGCTGGGAAGACGAGAACACGGGGGTTCCGTCGTCTCGGTCGTTGTAGTCAGGTAAGAAATGCTGGAGTATCTGGTGCGATATTTCGGGCGGCATTCGATCCAGCGAAGCCATGGTGGGTGGTTGATGGGTGGTGCTGAAATTGAGGTTGGCCATCGAGTCGACACGGACTCACTCGTATCGAGGATTCATATAGAGGCAAAGACTACTCGAGGCACCAACCGGCTGCCGGTGCCTGGTCCCGGAAGCCAATGAGCGAGCACATAAGGCGTTGCAACGGGTCAGGCAACAGCTGGCTGGAGATGAGTCTGATTTGGGGAGGCCGTGGTGAATCTGGCTTGATATCAAACTGAGCGTCCGGGGTTGTTCACGGTTGGGGCCTCGAGCGGCACTGGCATATGTTGTGACAAGGGCCTTTTACCCGCCAGAAGGATTGAATTAGAACCCAGCTAGACTAGGTGCAGATCGAGGCGCAGCATGTCTCGTTGGGCATGAAGGTAGAACGATTCGAACCACGCTCCAGATGCTGCTCATCGAAGGTGCGAGTCGACTCTTGTCCAACCTAGAAGTTGACCCAATCAGGAAAATGGTATGTGAGTGGGTGGTCAGTGACGCTAGGAATACGACAGGCCTGGAGAATTATTACCAAGCATGTCTAACGGTCACCGAAGCACACCGACGATCCTGGAAAGCCACTCGGTGTAGATGTTACTTGACTAACACAACAACGCTTCAAATACGTGCGACCCAGATATATAGAAACTAGCGTGGTGTCGCGTGTCAGGAGATGGCGCAGGTACAAGCACGTCCAGATTTGGTAGTCGGGAAAGTATCACAAGACCGGCCATCCTATTTCATCTTGGGTAGCTAAAGTACTCTGAATCCTTCAAATATATCTTTTTTAATTCCCCGGAACCCTTCTCCAGTCTCGTCGATTTAGTCATGCCTTACAATGTGACTTGCAGTGTATTGAGGCCGAACCACATCCCCGGTGAAGAGGCCCGCTCACATAATCCGACCCGCCTTTTCCCTATTTAGGCGTAGTGCAGACTCGCAAGCCGAAGTTACTGTATTCCAAGGTTTGCCGTCATCTGCCTCCAGATCGCAACGTTCTTCATTACCACCACGCGCGACCAACTCCCAGCGATTTCCTCCTTTCGCCACCGCAGCATCCACTCACCCCTTCGGAGGAACAAAAGAATCTCTGCGCCTCGCATAGACGCCCTCCTTTCAACGCGACCCTTCGCCCTTTGGCGCGATCGATACCATGTCTGCACTCGACCCTCAGGCTGAGGCGCTCAACAGCGCGATCCAGGCCAAGATGATCGAAGTCGGCCTCGCTCAGTCAACTGACGCCGCCGGCTTCTCAGAGTACATCCTCCTCATGCTGAAGAGCGGAAACAGCCAAGAGGAAGTCACCCAGGAGCTCTGCAGCGAGTTCCTCAACCTGCCCCCTGGAGACCCAACAACAACACAGTTCGTCGCCTGGATCTTCGAGCAGGCCCAAATCCTGAGCAACCAGGGTGCCCCGGCGCCACAGACAGAGCAGCAGCCTACTCTCGCGCCGGAATCTATGGATGCCTCTACTGGCGAGATGGACGCCGCCATGGGCACTGGTCCCGCCGAGCTGAATGCGTAAGTCGCAACTCCCCTTCGTTTTCGTGTCAATGTGCTAACCCTCCCAAAGTCCCACCGGTCCCCGCTCCATGCGCAACGGCAACAATCCCCGGGGCGGTCGCGATAAGCGCATGCTCAACCAGATCGGCAAGGCGATGGACAGGACGACCGACCCTCTCCACCGAACCCGCGGCAACGACCGCATCAACTCTCACAACCGGGGACCTCCCGGTGGTCCGAGAGGCGGCCGCGGCGGCGGTCGCGGCGGCATGAACGCCCGCGCCGCCAATATCCAGGCTGGTCTCAACGCCATGGGCGGTATGGGCGGCCCTGGCGGAATGAACGGCCCCTGGATGGGCGGACAACCCGGAAACATGGACCTTATAGCCATGATGCAGCAGCAGTCCGAGATGATGGCACAGATGCAGCAACAGATCCTGAATGGGGGCTTCAACAACCAACGAGGGCACGGAAAGTCCCTCTTCGACCGCTCCCAGAACCCGCGTCACAACAAGAACCGACACCAGAACAACAAGACCGACGCTGGCGAAGGTGGTGCTGCAGCCGAAGGCGAGGACGTGGACATGACAAAACGCGAGCCTCCCAACCCCGAGGACACCGTTTGCAAGTACAACCTGCGGTGCACCAACAAGGAGTGCAAGTTCGCCCACCAGTCGCCAGTGGCCCCTCCCGGCGCCACCATTGAGATCCACGACGTGTGCAGTTTCGGCGCCGCCTGCAAGAACCGCAAGTGCACCGGCCGCCACCCGTCGCCGGCCACGAAGCTGGCGCACCAGGGCGAGCAGGACTGCAAGTTTTTCCCCAACTGCTTCAACCCGCAGTGCCCGTTCAAGCACCCCGAGATGCCCCTGTGCCGGAACGGCGCGGGCTGCACAACGGCCAACTGCAAGTTCACGCACATCCAAACCAAGTGCCGCTTCAACCCGTGCAAGAACCCGCGCTGCCCCTACATCCACGAAGAAGGCCAGCAGGGCGTGTTCAAGGATAAGGTCTGGACCGCCGAGGGTGAAGAGCACGTCAGCGAACGCAAGTTCGTGCAGAACGAGGACGGCACGGAGGAGGTCATCCTGTCGCAGAACGACACAGCAATGGACCAGGAGGGCGGCGCGCCCCAGGAGTTGATCACCTAAAGGGCAGCTCGTGTCAGAGGCAAGCAGGATGATGAGAATTCATGATGCAGAAGAGATGACAACGAAGATGGCGAGAGGAAGATGGGTGGAATGTACTATACCAGGCTGCATGGACATGGAAGGGCCATGGCAGCCAAAAAGCATCGGCGGCGTTTGGGAGGGGGCTACGGACTGCCCATATGAGAGATGCGAGGCATTTCTCTTCAACAACTTCTTGTATGTTATACTCTAGACGGGCTGCCAGACGCAGCGCTGCGACGAGGGCGGGAGACTGAAGATTGTGGTCCCTGCGTCCCTGGCTGGAGGAGGATCTTTGGAATACTAGGCGTTCGCGGCCTCAGAGACTATTCTCCCGTGCTTTGTGATGTGTGATGTTCAGACCGCCCATGTCGTTGTAGCCTCGCCATCATTGGTGGTGGCGGCAGTGGTGGTGTGATGTGCCCCGGTGGGCGGTCCGCGCCGTCAAATGCCGGCGGCCTGGGAGCTTCGGCTCCTGTCCGGATCTTCCACTCAGATTTCCCACCTTCCAACAACGCGCCATCAAACACGGCCCAAGCCATTGCGACCGCCCCCTACCTCTGGAAAAGGTCTCAATGCGCCCGCCACCGCAATGTGGCCCTCTGCACCCACGAGCATCTGCCGGACGGCACTACAGCCGGGCAAATGCATCGCGCAACACGCCACGCGCAGAACATTCACCACAACCAGAGCGAACAGGACCGTGACAGAAGATGCCGACGGCAAGGTCTGGGCAGGCAGGTACCTGCCCCGTGATAGAACCCATGGCGACCCCGAAAACCCCAAGAACATCGCCGTCATCGGCGGCGGCATCACCGGCCTCTCGACGGCGCACTACCTCGCCAAGTACGCCTCCAAAGGCACCACAATCACGCTCTATGAGGCGTCCGACAGGCTGGGCGGGTGGCTGAACACGCAGCACGTCGGGATCGAGTACAACGGGGCGAAGAGCACGGTCCGCTTCGAGCGCGGCCCACGCACGCTGAGGAGCTATGCGATGGATACGTGGAAGATGGACGACCTCGTCCTCTACGACCTGGTAGGTTCCGTTCCCAGATCCCAGAGGGGGGAGCCAGAGAGACTGGGCACGAGAGCCGGGCTGACAGATACGTTCGACGACAGCTCCGCGACATTGAGCTCGAACCTATATTCCGCCCCGGCGGCACGCGCTACATCGCCTTCGGGGAGAAAGTCGTCGCCCTAACGCCGAAGAACCTCATCTCGCACCCCAAGCTGCGTGGGATCTGGATGGCCGCGCTCGCCGCCTTCTGGCATCTGAAGCGCGACCGCGCCGGATCGTTCGAGGATGGCCTGCAACTCCTTGAATTTCTGCCACATGACAAGCTGGACATGCCGGTCGGGGAATTCGTGCGCAGAGTGACCCACGGCTCGGTAGCAGCAGACCAGCTCGCGTCAGCGATCATGCACGGCGTCTGGGGCGGGGATATCAACACGCTGTCGATGCGGCAGGCCATGCCGAGGCTGTTCTGGAACTTCAAGTTCGGGGACGGACCTGACCAGGTGCACATGCCTGCGCATGAAGCGACGATGGTAAAGGCGGCGCTGGCGGACGAGGGGATCAGGGACATGGTGAGACAGAGCAGGCAGGGCCAGCTGCTCATGTTCGCTGATGGCATGGGCGCGCTGCCCAAGGCGATAGAGGAGAGACTGGCGACGAACCCGGCCGTGGAGATCAAGACCGAAACGCCTATCAAGAAGCTCGAGTATGACGCCGCGGCTGGCAAGGTCATGGTCTCGGCTGGCGGCAAACCCAGGGCCTTCGACAAGGTCATCTCAACCATCTACTCCAAACAACTTGCCTCCCTCACCCCGAAGCTCCCCTCCCTCGACAAGACCGAAGCAGTAACCATCACCGCCGTCAACGTCTGGATCCCTGCTCCCGCCCTCAACGCCCCCCACCGCGGCCTCGGCTACCTGCTCCCCCGCAACGACGGCGGCTTCAACGACTCCCACGGCCTGCTCGGCGTCTTCTTTGACTCGGACGCCCTCATCCGCCCCAAGGACGAGCCAGAAGGCACCAAGCTCTTCCTCCTGTTCCGCGGCGCCATCCCCGAGGAGGAGGCGATCGAACTCTCCCGCGAAATCCTCAAAACACACCTCGACATCGACCCCTCCATCCCCGCCATCGCCCTCCACCGCGTCAACCAAGACTGCATCCCCCAGCACAGCTTCCAACACAAAGACCTCATGAACAACGCCGATCAGGAGCTCGACAACGCCTTCGAAGGCCGCCTCGCCGTCGCGGGCCCCAGCTATTCCGGTACCGGCGTCGTAGGCTCCATCCGCGCCGGCCACGACGTCGCCGCCCACGTCACAGGCGGACACCTCGACCACATCGGCCCAACGGGCCTGGCGCAGTTCCTGCAAACCGCGAGGCCCAACCTCGTGCCCGTGCCGCGAAAGGACCTCGTGGCAATCGGGAGGGGCATCTCGGAGACTGTCCCCTGGTGGCTCCAGATGCTGCGGTAGACGAGGCGGCTTCCCATGTCTCCATCATGCTCTCATGTACACCAAGTGTAGTATAGTAGAATAGGTACCGAGTTAGAAACGGACATCACCCGTGCAAAGCCATATACACCAAGAATAGTCGTCACCATGGACACAATGATATCCGGGCCAACGGCCCTGCCCGTTGTGTAACAGTTGTCCAAAGACTTGTTATTGATTTCATGGAGGTATCTCCGATATCAGTCAACCCGCCACCTCCATGGCCTGCCTGCCAGGCCTCACCCGTCCGCGGCCCGCCTCGCCTTTTGAGAATGGTAGTCTACAGCAAAAGAGCATGCGTGGTATCACTGAATAAAATTAAGCGCGCGTTTCTGGCCCAAAGCAAAAATGAAAAGCGAAGGAGAGTTCCCAGAAACTGAAGAAACGCAGCAGCCTCCCACCCACCTCCCCGCCTCCCGAAACCCAAGGGGGCGGGGACGATTAGTCCAACACGAGCGGCGTATCCTTCGTCCCGCTCTTGCCGTTCGCAGAGTTCTGTTTGTGTCCCAGCGGCGGTCGTGCCGTCTGATTCGGCCTCGGTTGCTGTCCCTGAGGTGGCCACTGAGGCTGCTGCGGGTGGGGGTTCGGGGCAGGGGCCGGGGCCGGGGCCGGAACAACGTCTGATCCCTCGATGATCTGCACTGGCGTCGTCGATGCCTTCAGGGTGGCCTCGATGCCTGCGATGTTCTCGCCGCTCGCATGAGCCCTGACCGCCTTGTCTACCGCGAGAAGGACGTTCATGATGCCGGTGGATCCCAAAGGCGAGGCCGCACCATGCCTTAAGCCCTGCCAGTCATCGCCGCGGTGATTGAACACGGTGCTGAGCACGGCGTCGAAATTGTCCTCGTCCGCTTCCTTCTTCTGCGAGACGTACCAATACACTACCGCGTCTCTTGTCTTACACTGAACGTTGAGCATGAGGTTTCGGCTCTGTCCATCGGGGCCGGCCAACTGATAACGGAGACTGAACCAGTCGGCGCTTCTAGGGAATACCGCAAATTGTCCCTTGCCCTCCGTGTCGAGTTCCTTCCACCTGGCGCTGATCTCGTCGATGGCCTTGAAGATGGGGAGCACTTCGATCATGTAGGCCATGAGGAGCCTAAGTCCCCCCTGCGAGCCGGCGAGCTTCGTGAGGTAGTCCAACATGCGCAGGTGAGGATTACCGGGCTCGAGCTCCAGGTGTAACTGGGACGCCGACATGTCGAGCGTCGCCAACCACTGCCTGGGCTCACCGGTCTGGCCGGGGAGCAGGATGTCACTGTACGAGAACTTGACCTTGTGCAGGCCAGTCTCGACAGCCTTGACGGAGTTCCTTGAGCTGCGGATGGCATCCAGGAACGACGCAAGGCGATCCACGGACCTGATATGATCCACCAGCCGCTTGACGACAGGCCGCCCGACGGAACCCCGAATCTGGAAAGTAAAGGTGCCCTGGCGCCGATTAAATGTGACGTCTTGATCGATCCGGGCCGGGAGATCTTTGAACTTTGCTTGGTCCTTAACCGTGACCACTGCAGAGAAAGTGGTGCCCAAAACTTTCAGGCCGTCGTCGTCCGACCCTGCACCGTGTCGAAGACCCTTGAAGTTGATCTGGGCGAAATCCTCAGCCCAAGACAGCGATCTGGGCTGGGAGCTTATGCCGCCTGTGAGAAGTCCATCGAGCCTGCACATAACCTGGGGAATTTGGGTCTGATGCAGGTTCGGGTCATACGCCCACTTATAGGGTATACCGCTGTCGTGCAGTTGCGCAACTTCTGTCTGAAGAGTGATCATGGCCGCTGAGAAGACCGTCAGATTGTTCCAGAAGCTGTCATTTAGTTCAGGTTGTCCCTTGGTGAGCGGCAGGCGAAGCCATGTGTTGATTACGCGGTTGTCTCCGTTACGATCACTATCGCGGTCAGCATCTTCTTGGGGGCTATTGTTCAGGGATAGGCCACTTACACTGAGACGAGCCACCACTCGTCGCCGCTCAGGCTTAGGGTCATCATGACAAACCAACCCTCGCCCATGCCGTGGCGCTGGAAGAACACAGGCTGGTACTGCTCGCGCGTCTTGACGAGTTTCTTGATCTCTTCACCACCGATGGGGCTCTTGGTCATGTTCCAGCCAGCGCTCTTTCCGCGACGGTTGAACTCCTCAATCACGTAGCCCCATCGGATGTTCTCGAGAGACGTGACACCATCCTCGGCAGGGTCCTTTCCGCCGTGATTCAGCCGAGACTCGCCTTGCAAGGCGTATCTCGTGTGGGGACGGACGGCAGCAAGGCCTGTGACGGGCTCGATGACGAGCGTCGTCTTCTTCTTCGGCCCCAATTGCATGTCCAGCGAAGAATCCAGGGGCTCGGTCCGTGAAATTTTCAGCTTCATCGCCGCTTCCTTCTTGACGAATCTTGGCGCAACGGCAAACTTGTCGTGGATCGATTGGAGGATGTGTTCAACGTGTCTGGCGATGGCGGACTTGAGAAGCCTCTCAGACGACAGGTTATTGAGGTTCAGTTCCAGCTCGACATCCTTGATTTCCTTATTGTCCCTGTACCACTTCGCAACAAGGCGGCTTGGGTGCTTGGGATCCGGAACACCCCTCTTCTCCTTTCCACTCTGAACAGCCACCATGACCCAGCTCTTGGGCGCACTGGGTGCGTAACGGCTGGTCCAGTACTGGATGGCCAGCGCACGGTTAAGGGGCTCGACCTTCAGGTTGCCAGTCCATGAGCTTCGGGCCAGCTCATACGCCTGTCGCTTGAGCTCGTTGATCTTGTGCGTCAAAACAAACTCGTGTAAGAACTTGTAGCAGCTTGGCAGGCCCTCGGTCCCCAGGATCTCGTTGGCCCGTGCCTCGAGACCGTTCATGAGCCGGTCGTCGAGTTTCTTCGGTGCCGGGGAGAAAGAGAATCGAAAATCGATGAACCAAAACTGCTTCTCAAAATCCTCGTCGGCGATGGTTAGGTCTACCTCAAATTCATCCGGGACCTTAAAGGTGACTCGGCCGGACTGTATGCTGTAATCCTTGAACTGATGAGGTATCTTGTCGTAGTCTTCCAGATTCAGTCGCAGGGACAGCAATGTGTTTAGCTCCTCGATCCACTTCAACTGTTCTTCCGGCGTTAATGGTGGTGGCAGAATGTAGCCAGGCTGGTTCACGTCAGCAAGAGAACTTGATACTCAGGATTGCGCAATGACTCGGCATACCTCTGGGATCCACGAAGCCTCTCCTGTTGTCAGGACCTGGAGAGCAGTCTTGAGATCAGGCCGTGGTAACCTCGCCTGACCCAGGTCGCGTTTGAGACCGATCAGGTCGTTCTGCGTAAAGTCGAAGATCATCCGCTTGCCGTCCAGGTGAGCCTTCAGATCGATCAACTTGCTGACGGCATCCGCTTTTCTACTCCAATCGGTGATGACCAAAGCCTTGACCCATTTCGTATGCGCATCCTGCGCAAACTTCAACAGAGTCGTTTTTCTCTTGCGATTCCCCTCGGAGTTGTCGTCTGGCAGGTCGTTTCCGTTGGTCGTGCCGCCGTTGATGGCAGCAGGCATCCATTTAATGTTCGCTGAGTCGACAATAGCCTTCTGGAGGTCGTCGTGTGTCGCTTGAGCAAGTCGGATGAGGATGGTCGAAAGCGGGATGAAGCCTTGTGTGATGTGATGGATCTCGTCCGGCAGGTCGTTCATCCTCGTGGGATTCGGTTGGACGCTAAACGTTCCTGTCTGCGGGCCGTTGGCCTTCCCTTGCGTCGCATTGCCGTCGGCCCCATTGACGAGAGTCCCTGTCGAATTCTGCACGGCCAAGCCCTTTCCCTTTTCCAAGGCTTCGTGAGGCCCCAAGGCACCTTCGCTTGCGCCGTTCATCGTGGCTTCCCTGTCATGATTCGACCGCGCGCCGTTCTGTGTGCCGTTCTCCATGTCGGCGAATCCCTGGCGTCAGGCGAGGGCCTCTGCTCGCCCTGGCCTGCCACACTGCCCTCCGCCAGATGCCTGGCCGTGTCTACCCGGGTCGCCGTTGAAAGGCTGGGCCGATTATGGCATCGAAGGATTTGTCGGGAGCTCTTCCACGTCCGAAGAGAGGTTGACAGGGAATTCCCAGTCACCGGCGCCACATGCGCAAGCTGAAAGACTTGCGCGATCGTTCTCGGAGGTCGAGATTGAATCCGTCCGATGGATCGCGTCTCGATTAGGATGAATGCGGCCTGGCTTCGAGGTGGGATGAACCGCCCTGGGCGTCAGGTATGGGAAAAAGCGAGGTGGTTGTTGAGGAGGAGAGCGCTGATTGCTCCTGGCTGAAACTTTGTCGCTGAAGCAAGAACGCGCCACAGAAAGTTATGCTTGGATTAGGAAGTAACGCAGATGACTCCTTGTAGTTTCCCCTTTGGTCTTCGTGGTGGTGAGGTTGCTCAGGGCGTCGTGTGGGAAAGTCGTTGAAGGGTTGGTGATGGCTTTGTGATGGTCGGTTTTAGAAATGGCCTTTCACTCCAGCAGGCCCAAGTCCCAGGCGTCTGGCAGCCAGGCCAGCAGGCGGGACGTGGGAAGGAGCGACCAGCGGAACGCTAGTCATGTGACGCCAAGATTCCTCACAAAGGTACGGGCATCAGACGCCCCGCTCTCCTGCCTGTTGTTGCATTCGGAGCCGACTCCCTCTGGCGAATCATGCAACCTTCAGCTGCTTGTCCTGCGTCATTGGCTTTTTTTTTTTTGGATTCCATCGCGACATCCTTCTCCCGCTTTAGAAGCTTCCTACAGAATTACATGAAACATACCGTTGCCAACGATTTACGGCACCCCGGCGGCCCCGGATCGACCGCAAGATTGAGCTTGAAGCAACTTGCCATTCTCTGGGCAGAAACCTAAGAGCCCAGCCTGGAACGATCATATCTCGATGGACGCCAAGCTGGCGGCCCCCCAAAGAGGTGCCGGTGATGCTGCATGCAGGCTGAGTAACAGAAGCAAGGTAATCGCCATTTCAAGTTTTTTCCCGACCTCTACGTAAAATCGTAGTTACATATAGTTCAAAACCTCCCGAAATGATATACCGCCGACTCCATTGCGAAGTGTGTCCTCAAGTTCATGAGCAGTTGGCCGATGTCGTGAGAGAAGATCTGTTGGATGAGATATCGAAAGAGGTTGATGTTCATGGAGGAGAGCGGCCTCTTAGCTATTGGGAGAGGGTTTTGTTCAACATGGATTGTCTCTATCTATAGCGCCGACCCGGGCCTCAAGTACACCAAGCCCATTTGAGTGGTGACTTACAACTTGTTGGGACCGGAAGCCGCTGTTGTCGGCCACTGGTATCCTGCAGCGTCGCTGAACTTGTATCCATAAGAAGAAGTGAAGTCGTCGAGAACGGCCGGGCCACGAGAGCCTGCAGAAGGATGTTAGCATGCATATCGGCGGCGGCGGCATTTGGTGACTCGGTCGGATACACGTACCGTAGGGGTATTCCATCGGGATGATCTCCTTGTTGTCGTCGAGGTAGTGGAGGAGCGGGGTGAAGATCCTCCAACTGGCGTCGAGCTCGTCGTCACGGACGAAGTTGGAGTGGTCGCCCTTGAGGCAGTCGAGGATGAGCGACTCGTAGGCCTCAGGGATCTTGAGGTCGGAGAAGCGTCGCCTGTAGGTCAGGTCGAGCTCGGTGACGACGGTCTGCATGCTGAGACCCGGGAGCTTCGAGTTCATCTTGATGTAGACACTCTCGTTGGGCTGGATGCGCATGACAAGCTCGTTCCTGGGAATGTCCTTAAAGATACCGGAGGTAACGTCCTTGAACTGGATGCGGATCTCCGTCTTCTGCTCGTTGAGGGCCTTGCCGGCCTTCATGATGAAGGGGACGCCGTCCCACCTCTCGTTCTTGATGTACGCGACGAGGGCGCAGAAAGTAGGGCATCTCGAATCCTTGGGCACAGTGTCGTCTTCCTTGTACGAGGGCTTGCTGCCGTCGAGGGATTTGCCGTACTGCCCGATGATGACGTTCTTGGGCTCGATGGCGGGGATGGCGCGGAGGACGCGGACCTTCTCGTCACGGATGTCCTCGGCCGAGAAGGAGATGGGTCGCTCCATGGCGAGCAGGGTCAGGACCTGCAGAAGATGGTTCTGCATGACATCGCGGATGATGCCGAACTCGTCGAAGTAGCCGCCACGGCCCTCGGTGCCGAAGGGCTCCTTGAAAGTGATCTGGACGTTGTCGATGTTCTGCCTGTTCCAGGTGGCGCCAAAGAAGGAGTTACCGAAGCGGAGGATGAGGATGTTCTTGACCATCTCCTTGCCGAGGTAGTGGTCGATACGGAAGAGCTCGTCCTCCTTCCAGTCGGGCTCAAGCGACTTCTGCAGCTCCCGGGAGCTGGCAAGGTCCTTGCCGAAGGGCTTCTCAACCTAGATTTCGAGTGTCAGAAGGACTGAAGCTGGCGGGAAGCTCGGGAAGGGCAGCGCATGACGTACGACAACACGGGCAATGCCCTTGGTGGGGTAGCAGCACTTCTTCAGGTGCTGGGAGACGATGGTGAAAACGCTGGGGGGGAGGGCCATGTAGAAGAGGCGGTGCGTCTCGGGCCTGCCGGCCTCAAGCTCCTCGATGTGCTGGTTGAGGGTGTTGAAGGACTCGTCCTTGTCGTACTGGCCGGAGATGTAAGTGCAGAGGTTGCAGAAGTCGTTGAGCTGCTGCTCGATCTCCTTGGTGGGAGTCTTCATGTAGGATCGAATGCGACGGATGTACTCCTCGTGGTCCATCTTCGTGCGCGCATATCCGACAATCTTAATGTCCTTGGGCAGGAACTGGTTGCGATACTAGTCGGGAGTCAGTATTGAGCCGCCGATGCTGCGCCAAACCTTCAAACGTCATTCGTGACCGGGAGAGCTGTGGGAGGACATACGAGACCGAAAAGCGCGGGGTACTAAGACAGATCAGCGAGGTTGCACCAATGGCCGGGAGGGTGGGAAAGAGGGCTACATACAGTCTTCTTCTTCGCGAGATCACCGGAGGCACCGAGAACGACGATGACAGTGTTCTCCTTGAGCTCCAGCGTCCTGCGGGATCAATTGTGGTCAGTACAAGGATCCTTGGATACCTGCAATAGCTCTGCTGCGGGCGCTGGACAAGCTCCAACGAGCAGCGGGCGGCGGGCGGCAGGTTGGAGAGGCCCATGGTGGGGTAGAGAAGAACGTACGCAGCGGCGGAGGTAAGGTCGGACATGGTGGCGGTTGGCGATATGTGCAACTCTCTAGACGGTGGGCGGATTGGGAGAAAAGAGGGCAGCTAGAGGAAGATGCGAAAGGACGCGGTCAGCGAGGCTCGAGGAGAGGAGAGAAGAAGAGTCGAGGAGGTCGAGGGCAGATGAGGCAGGTTCCAGGGAGTTAGGAGTTTAGTAATGACACTTGGGGGGGGAGGAGCAGAGCCAGAGAGAGCTGGAGCCCAGCCGGCGGCGGGCAGGTCGGTCATGGATTCAATTTTGGGGGTCCAGTCCAGTCCAGTTTGCCCCCCTCTGGCGCCCGCCCCCGCCGCGCGTTGACTGGGCGGGAGAGGAACGCGGACGTCGGTCTCGCAGTCCCGTTCGGACGAGCTCCCAGCGGGCAGCAGCAGGAGTCAATCACTCATGCAGCGGCATGGGATGGGTTGGTGGGGTACTTTTTTTGCTCGCTCTCCTCCCACTTGGGAATACGGTGAAGCCAGTGCAAAGGGGGCTTACTCACTATCCCGCAACTTCCGGGGACTGTGGAAAGTCAATTCGCCGGTGCAATCGACGTGGTCTCTGGACGGAGGAGAGATCAGAAATGCGCTCAAGGCCAACCAGGAGGGGGGAGGAAATTTTGGTTGAGGTGGGATGGATCTTGGAAGGAAGACGTGGGAGGGATAATAAACGACTTACATTGCAGATGGCGCCGCTCGCGAAGCGGTACCGAAGCAGGTAGCTTGGGGGAGCTCCGAATCCGCTGGGACTTAGAGCGCCTGTGACAGGGGTCTGGGTCGGGATCTGCTCGACTTTCACTTGAGCAAACAAGAGCGGGCCGCGACTCGGGCCTGGATGTACCGTGGCAGAAGTCTTGGGTTCTTTCTTGGGGGATTGTCGGAAACGTAAATTGCTAGGGTCGAGGGGTTGACAGTCTCCTTATATGGGTACTTTTTTCCGGGATGCGCGAGACCGGCCGTCGATACTGTTGTGTTCTGTCTTCCACCTGCTGAGAGTCGGTCGACATGCTCTGATCTCCGGATGCCGCTCCGGGTGAATAGCTGTGTATATAATAGCATCCGCTGTCCCTTCAACAGGGAATGAGGTCACTCGCTTCACCTTCCGTAAACCATTGACAGCCCAAATCGATGTCATCCCATCAATTGTCCCCCATTCGAGTCCTTCGCTACGAGCACAGGCCGGTCAAAGGCCACGCCGCAAATCCGCCGGCGCCCATGGGCGCTTCGGATCTCCCAGACAAGCCAGACGAAAGACCCCCGCGGCTCCGGCTCAATTCACGCAGACAAGAAACCGCGCCAAGTGCCCGGTGGATATTTTTCGAATGGGCCGGGTCATGGACCCCCAACACCGATGAGCTCCGGTCGGACATGTCAGCGACTGGAGGACCGGTGCTCCGTTCACCTCGAAACTTCGGGTTTTAGCGCATAGGAACGGGCGCTTCCTTCTTCGCCCAAATCCAAGTTGGACATTGCGATGCGTCCGCCAGCTTTTCGTGACGGTGAGGGCTCTTGGGGGACATTGATATATATGCAAAGGAACTCGGTGTCAGGCTCGACCTTTCATGGCCAGCCTCCCTGGCTGGACTATCTGCAACTCCCAGTCATGGGAACGGGAGCAGAGCCACTGGCGGAAATCTGCCTCTGCATCGGAGCTCGCCCAGCACCTGCGCTGCTTCCGTGTCAGGACAGTGTCTCGTAACTCCGCGGTCATTCGTCGCAACTTCGTCCCATGTAGATAACAGTCACAGAATGCTGCTCTCAGATCTCCATCCGGCACGGCACGTGCTGAGGTTTCGTTTCTAGATCCCTCGGCGCCCCTGATGACGACCTAAATTTAACATTGCCTCGCTGTGAGTGTGCTGTACCTCTCTGACTTCCCGTCCCGTCCGTCTGTCGCGGCCAGCCTGAGCAGGTCCCATCGGTCACCGGCCTCCGGGGCGCGATTGACGGACTTTCTCTCTGGGTTCACGATCCAGATCTCGTCTGTAGCAGATCCACTCGACGGGAGAATTGGAGGGACCAGCCGCACCAGTGAAAGGGCGGCATCGGCCACGAGAGACCCAACGTGCTCGGCTCAAAATCGCGCGTTGAATCTGGTCAAGACATCTGCGGGAACCCCCCGCGGAAAACCATCGGGGATGAGGTCGGAGGCGGACCGGCTTATCTCATCCACAAGTGTGCCAAGGTGCCTTAGCTCAGCAACACCCCCGGCTCTTCTCCGGCATAACTCCAGATGTTTCCCAGCCACCTGTGTTCCTGATAAGATAAGAACGCCCCAACTGTGTGGCTCACGAAAATCATGTGACTAGGGCTCCTTTCCAGCCGAGAAGCGCAAAATTTGGTGGGCTAGCCTCCAAGCCAATCCACCTGCCCGAACACCACGGCGATAACTCACGACAACCATCATCGGCGTGCAACTAACATTTAGGGAACTGTCCTGTCGCGAAGGCCTTTCTCTTTCTTTCCTTTACGAACACCGGTCCGGTAATAGTGAGGGAACACACCGTCAAGATGCCTTCCGAGCAGGGTCACCGACGTAAGTTTGATCCCAACGCATCGCCCCCCAAAAGTCTGCGACGACGACGAGTTGCATTCGCTTCGCGAGACTGTCGCATCGCAGGCCTCGGGGAAGCCATATTCGCATTGACTGAGCATTCGCTAACCTCCTCCCAGTTTACGTCAAGTGAGTTTCACCATTCTTCCTCCGAACCCCTCATCGCGAACTTGCGCAACCGAACCTCCGCAACCCGGCTGAGGGTTTACGACGATCGAACCGAGCGAGCGATAGCATGAACGAGTTGGAAGAGCAGCGACTGACCGAATTGAATAGGGGACGTCACCTGTCCTACCAGCGCTCCCGCCACGTCACCCACTCCCAGACCTCCCTCATCAAGATCGAGGGTGTTGACGACACCAACGCCGCCAAGTATGCCGCTCCCAACACCCGCGACGAAGTCGATGTTGCTGACCCGGTGAAAACAGCTTCTACCTCGGCAAGAAGGTCGCCTACGTCTACAAGGCCCAGAAGGAGATCCGCGGCTCCAGGATCCGCGTCATCTGGGGCAAGGTCACCCGCCCTCACGGTACATATCCCCCGCTCGGCTGCTTCTGCCGCTGCCTCGCGGCGGCCTCTGAACAGCACCCCCCGAGAGAAACTCGAAAAGATGCTGACTGGTCTCACAGGCAACTCCGGCGTCGTCCGTGCCAAGTTCCGCCACCCCCTTCCCTCCAAGTCCTTCGGTGCTTCGGTCCGCGTCATGCTTTACCCCTCTTCGATATAAAATGGTCTCAGGACGGAGTTGGTAGTGAGGATGGTTTCTGAACTGGCTGCATCGGTCATGGTCAAGGATCAGAGCATAGCCTTCGGTTTAAGGCTCTACGAATGAAATTTCGTCAAACACACACTTCAACCCCTCGAAACCCCCACGCGAGATATCCCAAGAACCCACCCGTTCCGTTTTCTCGGGGCGAAAAACAACCCACCCATCGGGAAAAAGATGACCCTGCTGTTATTGGACGCTGTGTGTGAAGCCCGGTTGCCGCTCGTGAGTCGTCAACGGAGAAGAGAAAATGAAGTCTGGTTGCGTATTCTTTTTGGGGAACAGCAAGTCTTGAGAGGTCGACGAGGCAGCACGTACGAGTCGACATCGAGGACGGATTCAACGGAGTACGGAAAACGAACGCGGCCAATGTTCCCTCTCTTCTTTTCGACGACTGCGGACATGGGAAATTGGGGTTAGAGCGGCACACTCTTATCAGGCAAATGTTACCTGAACGGCGTAAAGATGATTCACCTCGACGACTTGTTCGCTGTCCATGTGCAAAGTCCCATGTGCCAATCCTTCCAGGTCCCGGATTCCCAAAACGCACCGTCCCATTGCCCACGCTTGATGTCTACCGTGTACTTGAGTGCAACTACCCCCATGCCTAAGGCGCGGCGGTCCCAGGAAACCAATGACGATGGGTAGTCAGTTGACGCTCACGCGAACGTCTGAGACTCTGATAAGACGGCGAGCTGCCTGGGCCTTCTCCCGTCATGCTGAATATTAGACAGGACTATTTAATGTGCACATCAGGAACACACCACCATGCCCGGAAATGCCTCTTACTCGTGGCTCGGGTTTCCTCTCAATATCGTACTGACTGGCCTGTCAGGTAACCGGTGCCTCAGCTGCCAACAGGCCCTTACTTCCAGCACTCCGCAACGCCTTCATGGCACCAAGGTAGTATTCACAAGGACCAGCAGGCACAATGCCCATATCGCCGCAGCCCGCCAGACTGAGGTTGGCAGTCAAACCCGGCTCTGAGTCTCGTGTTCGCCATGACCCAGAGAAAAGGCCGGGGAAGGTAAAGTAGTTCAAGATCGCTTAGTTAGTTGGTGTATGGGAGTGTAGGTGTGTGTGTTCGGCACTTCAGAAGACCGAACACGGCATCACAGCATCTTTACGATTCACTCACAACACTTCGGAAGCCATGTACTCCGACTCAACCTCACAGGGTTCAACAGGCTGCGCAGGTATGCAAGATAGGCAGTAACCCCGCGCGTTGGCAGACATGTATTGCGCTGCTCGGCTACAAGTGCATCGGTAATTATGCAGACCAGGCCACCGAAGCCATGGCCGCTTCGTCATTCTCCATTTCAAGCAAGCCTTCTGCCCTGAGACGCCCAAACGCCAAACTCGTACTGCATCGTGTGCTCGTATGTACCAAGTCCCATCCCGCTGCCCTTGATAGAGGCCTGCTTGGCTGTACTTGAAGATGCTGAAATCATGGTCTTGCCTGGAAAGCGAAATGCCAACCAGCTGAAATCAAGGCCAGACAGAACGCAGTGCTTCGAACACCTCTTGCTGACCTCGGCTGAAAAGGGGGTATCCACAAAGAAACAAGTCCACCAGCCATCGTTGCAATTCCACTTCGCCGCTCTTCGCATGGCCTCTCATTAAGTCTTGCTGAACCTGCGAGAGAACCAACTCTTCCTCTTGTCTCCCGCTTCCGCCTTCAGTTGCTGACCTGGGCTCTGCTTCGCCGAGCTCTGCTTTCGGAGCAGGACACCACTAGACTTCTGAGGCACCGGCGGGGGAGGACCCATATGTGCAGGAGCTGCCTGGGGTGCGCCAGCCTGGGGGTGGCCGCTGGGCCCACCATTCCTCGCGCCGTTGGCGAAGTTAAAAGCCGCCGGCTGGAAAGAGGCCTGCTGTTTGAAGCCGATGCCGTAGTCATTAGCCGGCTCTTGCCGTCTGGGCGGTGATGTGTGGTGGTGGTGGATGGAGCTGTTGTCACTGCTCGTGGGATCCGTCTGATAGCCGGCATGTTCTCCTGAGCTGCCGCTCCCAGCCGCCGTCGTGACCGTCTCATAGGAACGATCCTTGTGCGGGAGAGGGTAGACTTGCAGCTGTTCGCGATCGCCGCGGCCGGAGCCGTTCATGGGCTCGGACATCATCCTAGGAGTCCGCTGCCTGCTGGGGCCACCGTAGCCATATCCATTCTGGCCATGACCGTCGCCGTTTTGCTGCGGACCGTCGAAGTAGCCCGAGCGGTTCTGCCGGTTGTAGTCCATGTGGGTGCTGTCGGGTCGAATCATGGAGGCAGGACGTCCGCCGTAGTAACTGTCCTGAGGGAACCGAGCCGTATTGGCCGCTGGGCCGGTTTAGCTCTTGTACAAGCCGCGGAAAGACTCAGAGGGGGACTTACTGCTGCTATAGTAACTGCTGCGTTTGTTCCAGTTTGCGGACGAGTCCGTATCTACGGGTTGGTTTGTCAGACTTGTGGGGATGCTTTCAGGCGGGAATGGTCCCCAAGTACCTGGCCGGATGTATGATTTCCGTGAATAAGCTCCATCGATAGCCGCCTCAAAGCTACGGATCGTATCCAGAGGCCGTTCCCAGCGACTGCGGGTAGGGTTCGAGCGGTCGGGCTCGGCTGGGATGTCAAGTTAGCGCGCGCATCTCGAGATGACAACCACAGAGTACTTGCCGATCGCGTTTCCGTAGGAGTCTCGGTGTTGGATGGAGCGCAATGGGGCGAGGGAGTTCTTGGTCATGGCCTGGACGGCAGCTGTGAAGGAGTGTCAGCACTTGTACCCCACAGCTCACATGGCGAAGTGGGCGCGCGACTGACCTGGTTCTGCCTCGCTGATAGCCATCGTGGGATCGGCTTTGCTATGCAGCCGATTCGCCTCCTTCTCAGCGTGGGTCTCGTGGGAGTCGGGTTTGCTTCCGGCGCTCTTCTGGGACTTGTTGGACTGGAAGCTGAAGGTCCGTGGCTTGGACGCCTGGCGCTGATGGGATGCCGTGGACTGGTGAATCGGCGCGGGCGGCTGGACCTGCTGAGGAGGCGAGGTTTGCTGCTGCTGCTGCTGCTGCTGCTGGGGCTGCGGCTGCTGCTGGTAGTTGTATCCGTTCTCGGGGTACGCTTGGTCCTGCGGCCGCGATGAAGGGGGAGGTGGGAGAGGGTGAGGTTGGTATTGCTGTTGGTCGGCCATTCTGGGCAGACAGGGAGCAGGGCTCCTCTTATTGAACGGGGTGGTTGCTTAGACGCTTGGTGCCTGTCTGGCTGGGGCGGGCAACTGGAGCCTGTCTTGATTGTACGATCGAGCGATTGAGATAGCGCGGTATCGAGCTGGATCCCTGGTCGTCAGAGGAGGCTCCGTGCGATGGGTGCTGGGATGCGGTGGAGAGATTGCGGGCTGGCGAAGGTCGCGGGTGCGGCGATTGGCGCTTGCGATCCTTGCACCAGTGGGTGGGTGGATGCAAAGTCAGCGGGTTGATGAAAGGACGGAGGCGTGGGTTGTGTATCAGGGAAGGAAGGCTCTGTCTCGGTTGTTGGCGCTGACCGGGGGTGTGAGTTGGGAAGGAGCGACCAGGCAACGGAAGGTGCGTGCCAACGTATGATGTCTTGGCACTGGGCGGTAATCCTCGTGTTCCAGGTTTTTGCGGCAAAAGTCGATTCCCAATTGCGATTGCGATGGCAAAGGTGCGTCGACGCGTGGGGCCCGCTAGGTAACTCCTGTGGCACCCCTGCTCGTGTCGGAGTTAGCTGCGGATCACACTGGCAGCGAGCGTTCGCTCCCACGCGAGGAAGTTCTGATGACGACGATGAATCGTCTGCCTCCAGACCGCGCCTCAGGTGACTGATGGTCTCTCTACTTACTTTGGATGATCTCTCCGTTTCTTCGCGCAATGGTGAGCGCTCGGCGGACTCCTCTCGGTGCTTGCAAACAACCGTCGAATCGGGTCCTCGTGGTCTGAACGGACGGCACCGCGGTCAGGGTTCTGGGTCTGCCCCCACTCCGGTGGTTTCGTCGCTGGAGCAGCAGGGCCCTTGTGGGTATCGGATCGACGATGGTGACGGGATGTTGCTGTAAGTGATAAGACTGTCGCGACGGACGGCTCGAGCTCCGTCGAAATAAACTCGTGGACCTCCTGTCAACCGTTGTCCGTCGTATACTCACTCGCTCAGCTTTGTCGACTGCTGAGTTGTCGAGAACGAAGTGCGGCTTCCTGGAGAAAAGGTCGACGAGGCGGCTCGACTCCTGCGCCGGAGGCAGTGTGGAATGCGGGAGGACGCCTGTCTGATGCAAGCGTCTTGGTGGTTGAGCGCGGGTTGTGTGTGGTGCAACCCCGGGAACCTCAGGTGCGCTGATCCGGTGTCTCGTTGGAATTAACGGGAAGATGGACCTTCTTTAAGCTGACCTCTCTGGGAAGATAGAAGGGTCGACGACTCGGGTGACGCAGTGAGCGAGCGGCGGGTGGCCTGAAACAGTCGAGAGATGGAATGTTCTGTGGCGATTCCGCACCCGGAAGACGGACACGCAGAAGGCCCGCGATGGTCTCGTCGGTCCTACGATTGCCACCCCCGTTAGCAAGCCGTCAATACAATCGAAGCAAGCAAGCCTCAAAACCATCCATGCCATCGACTGTCACTATCCGCCGAGCAGTGCACGTCGAGTTGGCCAGAGTCGCGGATAGGCACAGGGAGGGAGAGTGGCAGAGGTGGCGGAGCCGGAGGCGGCGGAAGCGCAACTCACGATGACTGATGCACGGCAAACGACGCAATGCTCGCTATTCCCCAAGGGCTGCCTGCCTCCTGTCCGTCTTGATGCTTCACTGGCCGGTGTACGGCTCTGTGTTACGGCAGATATTCCGTGTTGCTGCCCGGGGGTGATGCTGCCGCACGTGAATACCCTTTCTTCGGTCGAACGATTGATACCCGGTGTCGGGGGCGTTGCGAGGGCGAAGGGGAAGCGACTGACAATTCGACCAAACGAGGGACGAGGTGTTGCAGTTCGAGATGGACCTCCCGTTTCGAACAGGCAAGGTAGGTTGGGGATGGAAAGGGACAGGTTCAGAGTGGCGGCAGCTATGGTATTATCTGTCGACGTACATACGACAAGCTGCTGCTGCTGGTCTCGCCTGGTCCGGTCTCCATCGAGATGCGACGAAACAACTTCGACCTGCGTATCTGTCCAGGTACAACATCGACTCACCCCTCTCACCACTCCGACCACCAATGCTCTGCCAACCCCATGTACCCCTCCAACCGTCATGGTGTGAGGAACCCGGCAGAGAAGCATGCACCGCCAACAAATCGCCAGCTTAGCTCCCCCGCCGATTGCTGAAATCGGACTGACACCGCGCAAGCCTGACCCAAGTCGCCCGACTCGTCAACCCCTCGACTAGGCGGCCGGTTCCTGAGGCTGGTTTTCGTTCTATTACGCGTTCCGGCCCTCATCGGCCGTCAGAAGCCAGCCAGCCCCCCGGCTCCATACGAGGTGCCATGGTCCAAACTTTCTTCGCCTTCGCTGCTCTGCTGTGCAATGCCGCCCAGATCTTCGGGGGCGATGACGGGATCCGCACACTGCTGATCGACTCCTCTTGACGTACTCTTGACGGCTGCATCCCATCTCCCTCCCCCCGGCCCTCCACCGCATTGGCAGACGGAGGGAGGCAACGAGGGGACTTGGGGACCTGCTGTTGATCTCGTCCAGAGAAGGCCGGAAACGATCACAGCGGGGCCACCACACACCAGCAGCACAGCACGCAATTGACGGCTGGGCGACGGGCTTATCCTGGCCTATCGACACGTGCCGAGAGAATACGAGGTTGTCCATCCCATCACCATGCAGATTCCCATCCATCGCCCGCAGTTTCCGGGTCTCGTCTCTGAACGAACCTGTTTGCAACGATTTGAGGCAAGCGGCATTCAGCGACCCTATCCGAGCCCGCGCTCCCCCTCGGTCCTGGGACAGTGTCTCGGAGGCCCAAGACACCATCGCCGTCTTGGATCGAAAGGAGAGCCGCCCCTGACGGATGTAGAATGCTCCGTGGCGAAACCACCCGCCAGATTCCGGACGTCCATCCTCTGTCCTGCCCATCGATAGAGCAGCCTGGCCTGAAGACAATTGACTGGTGACTGGTCAATTACGCAGACACACACACTGGCGGACTCCCCACCCACGCCAATACGTACGCCCGCGGTGCACTGCGCCTCTCCCAACGGACCGCCACTGACGGGAGAAGAAGATATGCATCATGCTTGCTTACTGCCTTAGCTTGACACCTTAGCTTCCTATAGGGTTGTGTTGATCCGCGCTTGTTCCTTGAGATAAACAAAGAACTTGTGCTTAGGCCGGGGGTTTCAGCCGGCAGGACGGCCTCCAGCTCTTCAGCCCGGGGCATGTTAACAAGGCAGCGGCCGAGAGCTTGTGTCACCCACGAAGCAGGTTCCGGGCAGCGACTAGAAGCTTGGCTTCTTGGTCTTGCGCGACATGACCGTCGGCTTCCACAATGGCAGAATGGGCCTCCACGCTGCCTCTGACAGTCTGCACTGCTCGTAGATGCGCTAAAATTGTCCTGATACAGTTGATCAACGACCCGCCGATTCGGATCGATGTCGGAAGTGGATATCTAGAGTACATACATACAGTACATGAAATGCAGGCCTGCAACAATCTTAAGACTCTTGCGGTCATACTGAACGCATACCGATTCTCTGGCTGCTCGGGAAAGATTGCCTCGTGGCACACACCCGGGATCATGCAAGTCACACCCGGGCCCTTCGTTCAATGCCGGCAAGGCATGTTCTGAGTACGGCCGTGACGCTGAGGGCCCGTGAACCCCAACATCGCCCTGATATCGCCTCCGGCCTTCTGGGCTGCCACTCATTGCGCACACATACCACAACACCAGGTGATCAAGGCCTTCTCACCGGTCCTTCTTGCCTTCTGCCTTGTCTTTCGCGGCGCCTTGCTCGTCCTGATCCTCCTTCATAGCGACGACGACGTAGCAGATGAGCACGACGTTAGCCATGACCGCAGCCAGCGCGCCGGCAAACGTGGTGTTGCCTGGATGGTGGGGTTAGTTTTGCGATGCCTCCCAAGAGAAGTTATGGGAAAGTACCCTTGAAGACGGTGTTGACGGTGGCAAAGTATGAGCCGATGGGACCGACAATCATGGCCAAGGTGAATCCGAGAAGCTTGACGATGACGTGCGTGGGGACGGCGGGGGCGATGTTAGACTTTTCCGAGCCCGATCCCTTGGGGCTGGAAGGGTCATCTTGGTCGAGGAAGGTCTTCTCGGAGGAGATGATGCGTTGGGTGGCCATGGTGATGACTCCGGTTGTGATATCTCAGGCTTTGAGGACGGGTTTGAGGAGCGGGAAAAGGACAAATGGATTGTTAGATGCGAATGCCTGACGACGTCAAGCTGTAGCCCGTCTGTGTGATTTGGGTGCTCCTGTCGTTTGCGGTATTGGATTTCGTTGTTGGCCTCTCACTGATTTGAAGTGTGCTTCATCTGGGCTGGCAGCTAACACGATGTCCCCTCAGAGCTGTACATTCCAACAAGTGAACCCAGGCCACCTCCATGAGTGAGTTGACCAGTAAGATGGCCCGTTGGGTTTTAAGTGGACGACGTTGGTCACGTGTTAGCGCGTTGAGGAATCCCGCAGAAGGCGCGTCTCCGTGGTCGCCCCAAAATCTTCTTTTAGCAACGGGCTTTGTCGAGTCGGACCTGCCGTCTTCGACGCGAACAATAGAGTGACTTCGAACAAAAACCCGCCACAGTTTAGGTAGTGCCTTAGCGCACTTGCTTCTTCGTCCGCCGGATTTCTTTTTATCTTCCCTCTTTCCCTCATCACCACGCCCACTCGGTCCTCGAAGGCTACTTTGTTCTCAAACAAAAGACCGCCAACAGAGTCGCCCTTGTTGCAGTCGGTTATCGTCCTCACCTCCCCGACGACCCGACACGAACCTGCCTCCCGAACGCTCCGTTGAACGATCCCTCTTCGTCGAACACCACTCAACTTCAATACCCGACTTCCTCGCATGGTCAGCTTCTGTCAATCCCCCGCACCATGGCCGGCTTCTCGTCCTCCCCCCCTTCCGTGAGAAGGCCGTCCAACACAAGGGGTTTGCCGACTTACGCCGGATACGACGACATCGACGAATTGACAGACACGATTCCCGCCTCACCTTATACTACTCAGCCGACCCAAGTGGTTGGTCGCGCTACCCTAGGTCCTCGAATGCTCGACGTATCCTCGTCGCCAATTCGGAGCAGCGTCATTGAGGTGCCTGCCTCGTCGCCTTTCCAAGCCTTGTCAGGTGCGGCGAGGTTCAACAATGGCGCTTACAACTCCAAGACTACCGGGCTGCCGCACAAGCAACCCACATCCTTCGCCAGCCGTCTCGCACCCGCTGGAACAGCCTTCCGCCCCCCGCCACAGCAGCCACGCGGTCAGAAACGGCCAGCGGTCGACCCAATCGAACCCATACTGATCGAATCATCCGACGACGACGGCGACAATCTCAGCCCTGCGCGAGGCCAGATCAAACCTACCGCGTTTAAGAAACGGCTTGAGGCATTTGAATATCTCCCAGTCGAGAAGCTCCAGGAACGCACAGATGAGGTCTACACCGCGGCTGGTGGTCTCTTTCCCCAGCGGATTTGCCGCGAGGCGTTGCAGGCATGCCATAACAATGTCAATGACGCTGTTGTCTACCTCTACGAGGCCAAGCACCTGAAGAAGAATACCAGCGTCGAGGGAAAGAGCGAACAGTCCTCTTTCGAGAAGAAGGCGCCAGCCAAGCAAGCAGCTTCAACCGCGAAGTACCAGCCTCCGCTATCGAGCCCCTCTCCCGTCAAAGCCAAACCGAAGCCGCGAAGACGGCTGATCCAAGGTCGCCGGCCGGACCGCTCACCTTCTCCGCAATTCAACTCTCCAGCCAAAGCACCGATCGTTGCTGAGTTAGAGGAGGCTCCTCACGAGCATATCGTGATCCCTGATGGCAACGACGGTAACTTTGAAGCTGAGGATGATGAAATCGAGGAGGCTGTGCAAGTGAGCCTCCAAGACAGCACGCTGAAGCATATCAACGAGACATCCATTCAGGAATTGGCAGCCATGACGAATCAGAAGGTGGAGCATCTCCAGGTCATCGACAAGAAACGACCTTTCAGCACTCTCCAGCAAGTCCAGTCCGTGACTCTTCCGAGGGCATCCGGCAGTCGCAAGTCCACGAAGATTGCCATTGGCGACATGCTGGTCGACAAAGTACAAGAATTTGCCACGGCAGTCAATGCCATCGACAATGTCGTGGCGGAGTGCGAGAGGAGGGCCACTCGTGTCAAGGACGAGATGGGCTCCTGGGACATCGACTTCAGAGGCCATAGGCGGAGTGCCCCGAACTCTCCCACTTCGGATCCTCTCCTTACTCCCCGCAGCCTGAAGAGCTACTCGGCTCCCCCGGTTCCTTCGCAACCTCAATACCTCGATGGTCATTGCACCATGCGCCCTTTCCAGCTCTTCGGTCTGAATTGGATGAATCTCCTCTACTCCAATGGATACGGCTGTATCTTGGCGGATGAGATGGGATTGGGCAAGACATGCCAGGTCATCTCTCTCATCGCACACTTGGTTGAGAGTTACGATGAAGGACTGAATAAAACTCGACCATGGCCTAACCTCATCGTTGTCCCCCCCTCGACCCTGTCCAACTGGGAAGTCGAGTTTGAAAGGTTCGCCCCCGGCCTGTCCGTCCTGACCTATCAAGGCTCTCAACCTGTCCGTCAAGAGATCGCCGCGGAGATGCTTGAAGCCCCCGAGCAGTACCATGTCGTCCTCACCAGCTACACCCAGGTCGGCAAGGACGAAGACATCGAAGCCCTTCGAGACCTGCATCCGAATGCTGCGATTTTCGATGAAGGCCACAAGATGAAGAACATGAAGACGAAGATCTACAAAGATCTGGTCCGGATCAGGGCTAATTGGCGCATGCTCCTGACCGGTACCCCGGTCCAGAACAACCTGAAGGAGATGCTCGCTCTGCTCGCCTTCATCGACCCCGACATGTTCAGTCGGTCCCTGACCCAACTCGAATACATCTTCGGCCAGAAAGTGACGCTACGAGACGTCAACAATGGTGCCTTTCTCTATGGTGAACGTATCAGTCGTGCTCGGAACATTCTGGAACCGTTCATCCTGCAACGGCGAAAAGATCAGGTGTTATCCGACATGCCCAAGAAGGTCTGCAACGTCGCCTACTGCGACCTCATCTCATCCCAGAAGGACATCTACAACGACTACGAGCGACTGTTCAAGTCCGGGCCGGTCAAGACCAAGAGCAATGCCCGACAGAATGACCAAAATAACCCCTGGATCCAGCTGCGCAAAGCCGCCATTCACCCCCAGCTGTTCCGTCGGTACTTTACCGATGAGAAGGTGGAGAAGATGGCCAAGACGCTGATGAAGAAGGTTCCGCAGTCCGAGCTGCAACAGCCACAACTTCACCATCTTGTCGGAGAGCTGAAGAACTGTTCTGACTTCGAACTTCACTTGTGGTGCCGTGACTATCCCTGCATTGAGGACTTCGACATCCCTGAAGGATCATGGATGGAATCGGGCAAGGTGGTCAAGATGCTCGAACTTATCCACGAGTATCAGAAGAACGGCGATCGGGTGCTTGTCTTCAGCAAATTCGCCAAGGTCATCGAAATTCTTCGCGAGGTCCTCTTCACCGACGGCATCGACCACTGCGTCCTGTACGGCGCCACCAATGTCGAGGATCGGCAGCACCTGATCAATGAGTTCAACAACAACAAGAAAAAGACCGTGTTTCTCTTGACCACCGGCGCTGGTGGCACTGGCATCAATCTGACGTCTGCCAACAAGGTCATCATCTTTGACCAGTCAGATAACCCGCAGGATGATATCCAAGCAGAGAACCGCGCTCATCGACTCGGCCAAACCAGAGACGTCGAAGTCATCCGTCTGTTGACGACTCATACCATCGAAGAATTGATCTACAAGGCGTGCTCAAAGAAGATTGAGCTGGCAAACAAGGTCACCGGCGCCGCGGACATGGAGGAGATGGGCAAGGATGCCGAAGCGACACTTGAGAAGGAAGTCAGGGCCATGATGGCGGACCAGCTCACTCCATCCTGAACGGTCTCTCCGGAGGCCGCGAACCTGGCCAAAAGTTCACAGAGAGGACCCGCGTTGGACCATTGAGCATGATTTCACAAACGAGCAGACCAGCGGGCGAGCGTGGCTATTTTTGTCTTTTTTATATTGTTGGATTCTCACATGACCCAACTGCGCAAGACTCCCGCTCCAGTCAGGAGGGTACCCAACCCCGTCCTCCGGATGGATCGGTGCAGGGGGGGCAAGCAAGGCATGATTCCAGGAAGCGAGAGCATCGGCATACACGGGAAAACGATAGAAGTCCCAAACCATACAAGGGATGAAAGATGAGATGAGATGGCTTATACAGGAGGAAAGGGTTTGCTAGACGAGGTTTGCTGCACTGCACAAAGGGGGCCACTCACGAGTGAGACAAGCTTCTAGACGCTGATAGCTAGATGCCAGCGGCGCGAGCTCCAAATGGCAGAATATTGATTACGGGCCTTTTGGCCTCAGAAGTAGCGATCGCGGGATGGACATAGTGAACTGTGCAGTCTGTTCGTACAGCGGATGTAAGGAAGAGATTGTACAGAGAGCGCCAACGCCCTGAATTCATCGCAAACGTACAATCGTCACATCACCTCAGGTCCCGTCCGCCCGTCCGCCATATTCCCAAGCAACTCGTTCAGTGTTTCTTGGCCTCGGCAGCCTGTGCGGCACCGCCGGTTGTGGGCAGGCCCATGAAGATCTTGAAGTAGTCCTGTCGGGGGTTGTCAGTCCTGGAGCTCTTAAATGTTCAGTATCACAGGCACTTACGTAAATCATCCACTGCAGGCCGGTGAGGGTGCCGATCATGACGATACGGACGGGCAGGCCGTTCCAGAGCCCCGCGAAGCCGATGTCCTTGTAGATGCGGCTCATGGCTCCGCCGAAGGCCTCGCCGGGCTCACGGTAGGCGTTGAGCTTGCTGACCATGACGTCTGCGGGGTGGGAGACGATAGCGCAGAGGATGCCGGCCAGGTAGCCGGCGGCGAAGGAAACGCCGGTCTGCGCGGCCTTGCCGTAGTCGTTCTTCTCGCCGGGAAGGCGGTCGTACATCATCTCGACAATGGTCTCGAAGGAGGCGAACTTCATCATGGTGTAGGGGATCTGGCGGCCCCAGAGGGGGTAGAGGCCCTTGTAGAGGCCGGGGACGCCCTCCTTCGCGGTGATCTTGCGGATGCCGTCGAGGGTTCCGGCGAAGGGGGAGGGCATGCCGCCCTGCATGCGGACCTTTACGGCCTCGAAGGGGCAGAGGGCGATGTCGGCGAGGAACTCTGCGGAGGCGGAGGCGGAGAGGTAGAGGAGGGTCTTGTAGCGGACGGCGTTTTCGGGACCGGCGACGTCGGAGTAGGTCTTCTTGAAGTATTCGTACCAGCCGTACTTGAAGGAGCCCTGGGCGGAGTAGCCGATGAGGGTCGGGCTCCAGCCGGTGAAGATGCCACGGATGCCCTGGGTGCGGTAGATCTTGCCCCAGGCCTGGAAGTTGGAGGTGTAGAGCTTGGAGTCGACCTGGCGGCGGGTCTTGACGAGATCGAGGGGGGTGACGGCGGTATGGGTGAGACCCTAGCGGTGGTTAGGATATGCTAGATGATGATCTCGGGTGAGAGACGGGGAGGGACTTACACAGGCCATGAGACCACCAACGGTACAGGCGGCATAGTATTTGCCTGTATAGAGCTCGATCTTGCCCGTCTTGGCTTGGGCTTTGGAGGAGGCCTTCTCGAACTCCTTCGTGGCCTCGGCGCTCAGCTTGTTGGCCTTGTCCTTGACATTATCGACGGTCGAGTACGCGGGGTAGAGCTCGGGGCGAGCTTGCCAGCGGGTGGCTTTCGAGGGCTGGTCATTGTGCTTGCTTGCCGGGGCAAGGGGCGAGGCGAAGCATTTCTGGACGGTGTCTATGGTGACCATGGCGGGCAGCGGCTGTCTGGGGTGAGGACGGATTTATGATGTTATCGCTGGTGCGCCGGGTCAGCTTGTGGTTGAGCTCACACGACACCCAGTCAATTCCTTCGAGATGCCGACTGGAGAGGTATGTGTTTTAAGAAAGGAGGGAGGTATCACAGCAGAATTTCGCAGAGACGAGGAAGTAATAGGTAAATAGGCACAAGGGTGAGCTTGGAGGAGGGGTGAGGGGGAAAAAGTGAGATGGGATGCACCCGGATAAGGACGACCTGAAGACGAGTGACGATGTGCTAAGAGTCCAAGGGACCTGAAGGAGGTGGTGAACTGGCTCACATTGGTCGAAGATGTCCTGTGGTACTTATCACCTCAGTCATCGATAGGATGTACCGGATTTCCCTGAAGCCCGGTAGCTCAGGCGGGAGAGTCGGCATTGGTCCCTGTCATTTGGTGGTTCTTTGGGCAATGCGCCCCGGGAGGTGACATCACCGCATCCGGGCCTTTTCACCACCTCCACCTCCACCACATTTGGGGTTCGTCGGTTTCTGGGCGCTGCGATGCTTTTGTGGCTCTTAGATTTAGCGTGAGGTCTCTCTCGTATGTCTTGTCATTATGTAGCAAACACCAGGTAGATGGCCATTCTCTATGCCCCGGGATGCCGGTATAAGTCACCATAACAGCTCCACCTCCGGGCCATTTCAGCCGATCCTCGATCCAAGATCCCGCCGGAGTTGGGAACTGAAGCGGGCCAAGCGGGTTGCAGAAAGGATGGCCGCCCCGAGACGGCCATGTCGACCAGCAGACTTCAGATCGAGCGATAGAAAATCGAGATGGCCTCTTACTCAACTCCAAGGAATTCACATGGCCTCTGTCTTGATTCGAAGAAATCGAGATGAGCTCTTGCTCAATTAGAGATAATCCAAAGGCAACCCATCTGGATGGCGGCATGGGTGGACCGGCCATGTGTTCTGTGAGCCGCGTGCGGGCCAAGGACACTGGATGTCACGGCAGACCCGCTATCCGCTGCCCCACTCATTGTCGAAGTTTGGCCCCCCACGCTCGTCAGATGCGAATTGCCCCTCCTACCACCACTGAACTGACTGATCTTGCTTGACTTGATTCTCACCACCAAAGAAAAACCCCCACCACAGGTCAACGTCGACATCCACCCGACTCCCAGCTCTGTGGAAAACCCCCGCTTTCGACCATCACGGCCGCAGCGACTTCAGCCTTCCTTCTTACCGCAGTAAACCTCTTTTCTTTTCCCGAGCACCATTCAGTAGTCCAGCCGCAACCATGGCTGCCGTCGCCAACAGCCCCCCTGCCCCTCCGGGTGCCTCGTCCACTTCTCAGCCCTTCGTCTCAAAATGGTCCTCCCGCTACCGCGGCGTACGTCTCTCCTCTCCATCCCCTATCACCGTCATCTAACATATCCCAGGCCACAGTTGAAGACCTCGACCCCCCCGCTGCCCTCTCCCTCCACCCCTCCGACCCCATCTCCCTCGCCCTCCTCTCCGCCTTTGAGCGCGACTACACCCACCTCACCGTCGTTGACACCCGCACCCGCGCCCTCCTCGGCTACGTATCCATCCCTCACCTCCAGTCTCTCATCGACGCCGGCAAGGTCCGCCCCGAGGACGACCTCACGAAAGCCATGGTCCGGTTCCAGCGCCGCGGCCGCAAGTACACTGTCATCACCATGCAGACGCCCCTCGAGGAGCTCGAGGAGTTCTTCGAGTCGGGCGAGGGCGAGGACAACACCTTTGCCGTCGTCACGGACGAGAAGAGGCGCTTCGTCCTCGGCGTCGCGACAAAGACGGACCTGGAGGAGTTTGTCAAGAGGCGGCCGGCTTAGGGGGAAGGCGCTCCCGGGCAGCCGAGCGGTCTAGGCGCAGACCGCGGCGAGGTGGAGAAGGCACGGTGTAATGGAGATTTTCAGCTGGTATGAGAGAGGAGAAGCACGGCGGAGGAATACCCAGGACAGGCCGCATGCAACGGACGTATGCGCGAGGGGGATGGGATGGGAGGACGGGGCCATGTCAACCCTGGCGCCGGCCTCTCAGGCGGCACGAGAAACGGGCGGACGATGTCGAGTGTTCGGCACCCCCTTTCTTGCCGGACGCCAAGCATCCGTGACATATGTCCCACGGACAACACAGGACGACGGACCTGCCATCAACATTCAACATGTCATTTTAGACAAGCCAATTAGCGTACAGGCGCAACGGATCACAATCATATTTCATGGTCATCGCTCGTTCAGTTTCATCTCTGATATTTCGTCTCCCTTTCTGAAGAAGGGGGAGCCTAGGGGGGTATTGTGAACTGCCTCGAGCCTCTGCTACTCTCACCACGCTCGCCCGCCCGCCATGCCAAATGTGATGATGGAAAGCAAACCAAACGTGGCCTCTTAGGCCTCCTCGCCGATGAAGTCGTAGATGAGCTTGAACTCGACCCTCTCGCCGTCCTTGGCAACCACAATGTTGCGCACGTACCGCCGCTCGCCGTTGACGTCCTGGAAGCCCCAGATCTGCTTCGCCGTCCATCCGCTGTCGAGGTTCTCCACGAAGCTGAGGATGTGGCTCTTGCCGTCGGGGCCGGTGGCCTCGGCCGGGCCCTCGAGCCAGTCCTTGGCCAGGTGGGCGTCGTCGATCTCCTCCGCCGAGACCCAGTTGCTCTGCCCGCGGCAGTTGCCGAAGAGCCAGTCCGAGTGCTCGCGCCACTCCATGTCGAGGCAGCGGTGCTCCGAGGTGCCCTTAAGGCCGCCGGTAGCGGTCTGCTCGATGTCGATGTTGGTGAAGGTGGGCTCCTTGGAGTTGTTGGGCTCCTTAGGCAGGCCAACGAACTGCTTGACGTGGAGCGTGACGGTGGCCAGGCCGATGGCCTTGCGGGTCACCCAGCCGACGCCCTGGAGGGCAAGGGCGGGCTCGGGGGAGTCGGAGAGCTGCTTGTTCTAGGTAGGTGGACGAGGGATGTAAGCGGTCTGTCTTGCAGCAAGGGGAGGAGGGATGGAGGGGCGGGAGATCTGCTTACCATCACCCACTTGCCATTGAGGTCGCTGATAATCTTGTTCGCGGGGGCAGCCATGGTGTCTGATTCCGGGTGGGACGAGGAGGTTACTGTAAAGGGAAAGTATTGGACGACTTTGGGTTGCGTCGTGTACGAGGGGTCTCAGGGTCTGCGGATAATGCGGTAATGCTAGGGACGGAGTAGTTTAAGAGGCCGAGAAAGTCGAGACGAGCTAGATATGCGGCGGAGGCGAACTGATTGATCCGGAGAGGTGAATCGTGCAGTGGTGGGGAGTTCTGATAGGCGACTTGAGTCGTTGTATGGAGTTGTTTAGGACGCAGAAGTTCAGGGTCCGGAGGGGGAGGTCTTTAAGCTGGGCTGGCGCGGGGTGGTGGCTGGGGCGGGCTTGCGCAAGCTGTGAATAGCAACCGCGCAATCAGGGACGGGAAGGAAGGAAGTGAATCACAAGAGAAACCTGACAACATGTCGTCCTGAGACCGGCCGAGGCACAGAACCCTGTGCTGCGGATTGTTCGGGCGAAGTAAGGAAAGAGCTCGCGCCGCTTGGTGGGGTGCTTTCCGCGCCGCGCATCCAATGCCCAGCCCTGGCAGCCGGCTGATGATCTCATTGCTAGGGATCATCGGTTCAGAGTGCGTCGCACCACACGACCTCCACTAACAAGTCCCGAGCTCTCGGCGTTTTAGCGCAACACCAGAGGCACACATCAGCACGTTATCACCACTGCAACCCCCCCGGACGGGATCCCGGCCTGGAGTTCACGCAGCCAAACTGCGGGGAAGGCCAACGACATGGATGGTGGTCCTCTGACAGGCATCCCATCCCGGGCCAAGAGGAACACTCCTTCTCTGTTGGTTCAGCCTGGAATGCCTGCATGTGCTAACTCGCCCGATATCACACCCACGGACGACGCTCAACGGCGGGGACTTGTCCCCCCCTGAAAAGGAGCAAACCCGGCTGAACATGGTGTAAGTCGCATGCTTCCAGAGACGAAGCTTGCTTCGTCTCATCCATTTCCGACAAACCACCCTGGACCTGGGGCCCTCTATCAAACCCACTCATGAACTTTCCCAACTTGGTAGCTCGGCACCGACACCCGTTGCACGCACCACATCAATGCCACTCTTCAAACTGGTCGGTCTGGGGAAGCGATGGACGAGAAAACAGTTGCCCCAGGCTTCCCCGCGTGATGCTACATCAGGATGGCATTGCCCGGACATTGTTCCTCGTTTGGTCCAGACAACTTCCCCGTTGGGTTTGGCGAGAGGGGTCGCTCCCCGAGATGGAGGGGGATCGCCTCCGTCGGTTCGACGTCGTGTTTGCCAACAATGAAAAGCATGTGAACAGCCGTTGGACGAAACACCTCGCTGGGAACACCCCTGTCTCGCCGGCTCGACGCCAGGCTGCATGGCTGGATGAGTTTCCGTTGCGACGCCGGACACGGATACACGGGGCATTCCCGCCCTCCGGTTCCGATTTCATGCGCACAGAATACTCATCATGGACCGACTGTTGTGATCGACAGGGGCTAACGAAGAAATGCTAAGTGTATAAGTCTGTATGTATTAGATGCCTCGCTTATATAGTACTCCGCCTGTTGGGGCAGAGCGTCGCAGGCAGGGGGGGCACTCATATATATCCCAAAAGAACCAGATCCGAAATCCTAAAAGTACAGTATAAAGTCTTGTCGTCTCTCTCTTGATCTTCCGCGTCTTCCCCCGCCCCCTTCTTGTGGTCGTCGTCGTCGGTAGCCGTCAGAATCGTACAATGCATCGTTTGGGCATCCCAGAGGCCACGGCCAGCCGCTCAGCAACACTGGTGCTCCCGGGACGTTGCTTCGTCTCGTCATCGCCGTCGTGTATCGATGCGCCGACCTCTCAAGGCCACCACTTCATCTTCTTGTAACTCTCAATCACCTCCACAACCAGCTCCTTCGTCATCTTGGGCCGCTCGTACTGGAAGCCAACCAGCTGCTCGAGACGCGATCCGTCCATGCTCAGGTCCGTGTCTTTCAGTAGCTCTTTCTCCAAAAAGGGTGTCAGCGGACCCGGTCGTGCAATGCTCGCCTTCTCGAGAAGCTCTGCCCATGGGCCGAGAAGCTCGTCGTTGACGTCGTCCACCACGCTGTCGATGCTCAGACGGGCGAATGTGCTAATCAGTTGGCCCTGGAAGCCCGTCTCGATCTTGAAAATCTCGCCAATGAGTTCCGACATGGTTCCCTGGGTTGTCGCGCCCTTGTCCACAACGTTAAAAGTAGGCGCCGGGTTGCCTGTCGACTTGGCGTCCCATGTGCCTCTGCCACCCGACTTTTCATACCACTGCGCGACAGACCACAGGGCGCGCGTCACATCGTGGATATGGGCCGTGTTTTGTCGCAGGTCCTTCGTCCAAAGCCACTTCATCTCGTCTTCCAGGTACTGGTACACCCGTGCCATGCACAGCGCTGTCGCCACCCATTGAGATGCGTAGGGGCCGTAGACGTGGGCCAGCCGTACAATGACGAGGTTGAGACTAATATCAAGTCAGCATTCGAGACGTTCGAGCTCATCATCAGGGTCATCCAGCGCGATGCTGGAAGCCAGGTAGGGATACTGACCCCTCAATCTTGGCAAGCTCCTCCTCAGCCTGCAGCTTGTAAACTGCAATCTTGCTCCAGGGCTTTAGTTTGTCGCCCTCTTTGCTTGGCGAGGAGTCGGGCTTATAGACCATGCCGGTGCTGAGCTCAACAAAGGCCTTAACTTTACGTTTCGCGGCCTCCTTGCCAACCGCGACGGAAAGCGCCAGGGAGCGCAACTTGTAGACCTCGTCCTCTTGCGAGTACCTGGTTTCGCCACCGCAGTTGAAGACATAATCCCACTGCTTACCATCTGGTCTGTCAAAGATGCGACCCAGGGCCTCTGTTCAAAAGCAATTAGCGGGGCACAACAGACTGCCGGACAAGGCGCAAGGCGATTGTGCCAAGATGCCGGCGAGCGGGAGGATGATGGGCAACTCACGTTCTCTGCTTGCATCGGCCTGCATGAACTTGTTGCCGGCACAGGCATCCTGGAATTCGGGGGCGAGCCATGCCAGCTGAGGCAGAGCCTTGTCGACAACGCGGACCTCGGAAGCAAGGTTGTTCTCGTGGATGTACAGGGCGAGGAAACGGCCAATATAGCCCAATCCGCCGATTATGAGCACCGACGGCTTTTCCGCCATGATGGAGAGCGAGACGAGCGGTATCGGAGAGTTTGGGTGAGGATTGTCGTCGGGCTATCGTTGAGGGGTGGTGTTGGGGGTTTGGGCCGGCAGAGCGAGAGCGCGGGGTTCGTTCGGGAACCGGGGAAAAGGGGCAGCGAGGTGTCGTCTGCTGGCTGCGACGTGAGCAGGGGTACGGACGACGGAAGTGACCAAGATGCGCAACCTGCAGGAATGACACTGCCGGGAGAGGATCTCAATTGTGTCACGGCGACTTGTGGCCTTTGAGGTCGGTCTCGAGACGGCGCACTTGTCCGTCTGGAAGCGAGGTGGTGGTGTTGGTGTCGAAGGAGGGGAAGTTGGGACGAGCTGCTGGACTTGGGTCGCCAAACTGTCACAGGGCAGCTTTGAGCCAATGCTCACCCGACTGTGGTCAACCCCTTATATTACTTTGTCGTGAGTGCTACAGGAGGGCAGACACACGGACATTGACAGGGGCCAAAGGGGAGGGACCCGCAAGCAAACAGCCGGGAGGCGAGCAATAGCGCGTGCTGGCGGCCTGATGATGGATGGGTGTAATTGTGGATTGGGTTTGCCCGCGCAAGAAGATGAAGTCGTCTCGTGGCCGTGGTAGAATGGATTCGGGGTGGAGCTTTAATTATAAGTTGCAGACCGGACCTGGCTGACCGACTCAGGCAAAGAAAGGACGCACTGCAGGAGGGCTGGCTTGACGTGGTACAGGAGGGATTAGAGGTCGGACTGGCGATGATGGATGGCATTGGAGACGGTAAGATTGGCGACGCTGAACGGCGTTGGTGGATGGCCGGGGAAAGAGTCCGGCGAGACACGTCCGTTCCTTCCTCTCGATGCTTTCTTTTTCAGATGCATGCATGCATGGCAGTCGCGACTTCCTTCCCGTACCTTACTTGTACGGTTAGGGATGATCGGGTCGGTCCTGCAGGACATCTCGGAGGCAGGAGCCATCCACATCAACGGTTAGATCCCTACTCTGTCTCTCCTCTTCAACTTCGCCGAGACACCACCGCGGCAAGTCGGGATCCTATGTACAACATCAACGAACAGCCTCGATTCCTGACGTCTCCGACATCCGGAGCCGCAACGCTCCTCTGCTCGCACGCACCTCTACACCACTAAAACCGGGTCGATCGGATCAAGAACCGTCATTCCACCCGGCCGACTCAGGTCTAAACACAATCACCTATGCATCTTCCCTTGTCACACCTTCACCGGTCATCCCGTACTTGCCGTACGTACGCGCTGCTGGAAGTTTTTGGAACATGGCGGCGCCCTTCCCACCTCGTCAGCCCGCCTCAACTCATGTCTGCCCCTCCTCCAGCAGCAACTATCCACCACTAGCGCCGTTGATCCAGCATCAAAGCGCTCAGCCAAGCCATTCTTTCGCCAGGGGTATCATCGGGCGAAGAACCGCCGCCATCACCACCGCCGCACTTTTACTACATATGTACAAGTCCTCGTAACGCGTCTGCACCTGCTGTTGACGCTCATGTCAGGCGGCCGCGATGAAACCCTGTGCCCAGCAAGGACCGGGTGCCACGTCCCGTCCCTCTTTCATCAGGGGCTTCCCTTGGAGTGACCACGCACCAACTTTTTAGGCGGCGGTGGCCCGAACTTGGGGGCCCGCCAGATCCACGATGCGGACGGGAAGCGGGATAGGGGTAATGGGAACGGGTCGAGGGACCGCGCCGTCGCGCGCTTCATCCCCTAACCTAACATCTCCAGATCAGCCCAATTAGGGGCTGCGGGGTTCTTCTAGAACGATTCCCGCCATAACCGCCTTCAGCTGGCATGGCCATCGAGACGCTTCCTTTTTCACATTCATGACACTGGACCAAGCATATCGTCGGCGTCGGCTCCCTTGCGCGCCTCTGCTCATCGAGTGCGACATGCAGCGGCAACTCCGGCGGCTTGAGGGCTCAGAAACGCCCTCAGATGTGTCAAGGGGCTCTCCAAAGTGCGCTGTGGAGTGCGTCGTAGGGTTTTCCCTTCAGAATATGTTGTGGTTCCTCATCAGGATGAGAACCGCACCCCTGAACCGGCAGCGCTCAAATCTCCGCCATGTCATCATTGGTCCACCGCGGACGCAACATGCCACGCCGGCTTTACGACCCGTTCATGCAGACGCTGCTTCTCCTGCATGGTCGTACTGGACCTGGCGATCAAAAAATTCCTCAGCCACACCTGACCCCTCTGTTTGTCAGAACTGTCGACCGTTTGCCCCTGTCTCTACAGTATGTTTCTCTCAAAAAGGAATGGGCATGAGACATGTCAACCGCAATCAGAGCCAGAAGATGTGAGGGCTTTCAGGTACATTGTACATCATCCATCCAATGGAGGGGTTATGACTCGAAAGCCTCCTCTCCCAACGCCGGATGCCATGTCCCTTTCCTGATCGGGAAGCCACGCCCGTCTGGCTTTTATCACTCCGATGCAGTCAAGCAGTCTTGTCGCTCGCTACACACACAGCATCTTGGTCGACGCAATAAGCCGAAAGGTCCGCTCCGGTCAGTACTTCTGGGCACGTCTATCAACCCCTTTGATATGCAGTGTTGCCCCTGAGTGACGACAACCGCCCGAAACGCCGACGACACAACCACGCTAGTTAACTTTGAGTCTCGTCTCGAGCAAGCCGCCCTTCGGCAGAGGTGTCTTCTTTCCAGATTGACCGATTCTTGTTGAGGGAGGGACGGGAGATGACTTGCATACTTCATGCATACCCAATCTTGATCAAGATGAGCCGATTCCGCTGTATACATGGCCGGGTTGTCTTCTACCGACGGCAACCAGGGACTTGTTCCCCGGCCCCTGGATTGTTAGGATGGCACATATCCAGCTGTTACGGGTTGCAGATAATTTTGACGTTGAGCCGCGAGCCGCCCGCGTGCTTGTTGGTTCCGTGTGGCATGTGAGACTGGCATACCTGTAAGCCACCCCTTCAGGGACGGCACGAATTCCGACGGTATCCTGGGGTCAGAGGCCGAGACTGATGGTAGCTATAGGACCGACCTCAGCCGGGACGGGACAGGAAGGCTGAGGGAAAACTATTGTTGTGTGTGCACCGAATCTAGCCGATGCTGACCCCAGATCACCAGCCTCCCCGACGATGTAGCAATGCAATGCCTCAGCAAGCAAGTGCTTCCTCTAGGCTTGGCTCTCTTTCCGCCAATGGTATAAATCCTACGCGGCTGCGGCTGCAGATCAGGTAGGCCTATGTATGTTGCCCTGAGACGCGGGATGCCGCATCCGCCGGGCGTTGAAGGTCTAGACTCTCCCCCGGACTCTAAACCTCGGCTCTATGCAGCGTAAGATGAGAGCTGGTGCGCGATACCCTCAAGGGATGATGATCGCGGTGAGAAATGTATTGTCGCTACCTCTTCTTCACAAAGCCATGCACAACACAACCCCAGCCCCCGTCCCCGTCGCGGGACCTACCGCCTCATGCTCCCGATAAGCTCCCTCTGCGCCTCCCTGTCCCTCGCGCCCTCGCTCAGGCTCCCAACGCTGCGCAGGTCGCCGACAACGTCCTTGGCCTTGCCGAAGTAGACCTCCTGCAGCAGGTTGCGCATCTTGAGCTCCATGTCCTCGACGAGGCGGCCGATGTTGGCGATGTGGCTCTCGTCGCCGTCGACGGGGAGCTCCTGCTCGACCTGCCGGGTCATGTTGCCGCTGAGGTCGAGGTCGCCGAGCGCGCTGCCGCCGGCGGACAGGCTGAGGATGACGGTGGATGTGAGCTTGTACTGCGTCGTGCGGCCGCGCTCGATGGCCTCGAAGACGTGGATGGAGTCCCAGACGCCGGCGGTGGAGGCGCCGGGGTTTGCGGCTGGGCAGCGTTAGCAAAACACGGCCGTAAACATGCGCCCCTGTGCATCTGTTCCATCCTAATATCCGTGGCTGCCTTGCGCCTGTGCTCGGCGCAGGCCAGGATCACGGCATTGCCAGGCGAGGAGGAGGGGGGAGTGGCACTCACACTTCTTCAGCAGCACGACACCCGCGAAACCATCGTCCAGGTTCCAGAAGTACACGCTGCTCACGCCGCCCTCGTAGTATAGCTCGCGGTAGACGTCGAAGGCCTCGTTGGCCTTGATCTCCATGCGGCGGACGCGCTCGCTGGGGATGGCGGCCTCGCCGGCGCCCTCGCTGCCGATGCCGGCGGATACGCCGCCGGGTCCGCTCTCGTCGAGGGGCGGGTCGAACTCGTTGCTCCACGGGGAGCGGTAGCTGTCGCCGTCGCGGTTGTAGTCGCAGAGGAGGTAGTCGCGGCCGGTCTGGCGGCAGCGGCGGACGGTGAGGGGCTGGTCGACGGAGGAGAGGAGGTCCTCGGTCAGGTCGGGGGCGAGGGTGATGAGGGAGTTGAGGTGTTCGGCTGTGTGTTTAGGGTTGAGGCGGCGGAGGAGGTCGCTGGTCGTGGTTAGCGGACCGAGTGTCGATGTTGGGAGGGGAGGCACTTACAGCGCCGAGTCGAAGGGGTCGGCGGCCATGGCTGTGAGGGATTGGTCCCGGAGACCGGCTGAGCTAGGTGGTCGGAGGTGAGGAACAGATGGACGTGATGTCGGCAGAGGCTCTAGTGTCTGGGGTGCGTCGCCTAGACCGATGAGGTGAGGTCGGATGCGGGTGTCGTTGATGTGTTGCAGGAAAGGTGGCTCGGGCCCTTTGGTCCTGGCGGGGTTGACCAGGTTGACGGACAGTGGAAGAGCTCTGGCGAATTGGCGGCATTAGGTAGGTTCCCCACCACAGCTTCCATTCTCTCGCAGTGACGTCGCCCCTGACCCCTGAGCCTGAACGACTTTATCTGAGTAGGTAGCTCACCAACACGAAGGTCGAAGGCACATGCAGAATCATGGACCACAATCTCGACATTGTCTCAACTAGAATTCGGTATCCATTGCAGGAAAAAACGGAAATGCGCAACCTCGTCCCCGGCTATCCCCTTTTACCATGCACCTCTCAACAGTCCTCAACAGCTGACTTAACCATGTGAATCAAAGAAAATGCCGTACTCCTCCCTTGACCGCTCACATAACGCCACAACAAATATCAAAAAGGGGCAACTGTGCTCTGCCGCCATGCCCCGGCCCGCCCCGGTCCCGGCCGCCTCTCTCCACGAAGCAGCGCTGAAAGGGGCGCCTACGGCCCGTGGGCGCCAGCCATCGAACCAACGTCCAGGCCCAGAAATGTACCGTCGAATGATCTGTCCGCTGTGCCTTCATATCCATTCCCGTTGTCTCCAACTGTTGGGCGAGCCTAGTCAAGGCCGGTACCGCACTTGAGGCAGACTACGGGCACAGTCCACTCCTTGTCTCCCTCGGCCAGTCCTCGGAGATCTTTGACTACAGCAAAAGCTGGGCTGTGCGCCAGTTTGAGCTGGGCCTCGAACAGTCCCTCGTACGGCCGAAGGTTGAGCTCCGCCTTGCCCTTCTTCTTCGTCGCCTTGCCCTTCTTCGTAGCAGACGCAGTTGCCGTGATCGACCCCTCCGCCGTAGCCTCCGAGTCGGCTCGGGGCGGCTGCTTCATGCTGATCAGGGCCTTGACGGCATTGGCGTCTTCCGACGGATCCCCCGCCTTGGCGTCGATGGACTGTTGGAACTCGCCGCTGTTGTCGGGCGGACTCAACGGGCGCCCGGTCTTCTGATCGACCTTATCCACCGCCTCATTATTGCCGTTGGATCGGATCGCCAGCCCCGGCTTGTGATATGGCTTGTCCTTGCCCAGGGTTTCGTACGTCTTCGAGAGGATCTCGTTCTCGAGGCATTCTTCATGAAGCCAAGAGCCACATTCGGAGCTCGGGCACTGCGCGAGGACCTTGTCGGGGTTGGCTGGCCGACCACAATTGCAGATGGTTTGGATGGACTAAGTTTTTGCCAAAGTCAGCACTATTCTTGCGCACTCGCGGTTTCGACGAACATACCGAGAGGCGACTGGAGTTATAAAGGAAACCCTGGCGCCAGTAAGCGCCGTCTTGAATGTCCGCGTCGTTGTCCTCGAACCACTGCTTAACCTTGGCTTCGGAGGTAACGCTGACGACGTTGATGACATCCACTTCGGGGCACGAGTCAGCAGCTGGTTGAGAATGTCTCCGGGTGGCATCTTTTCTTACTGTGATTGGATGCAATGAGCTCGTTCTGGCCATGATACGGCTGGCGACCGGACACAAGCTGGTTGTTCGCATCCCTGGCGCCCAGAGGGAGCTCGTCAGGGGAGTACATCCAGTAAATCCGGGCGTAGACATGGTGCTCGTCGGAGGCCCGGATCTCCAGGATGCGCGCGATCCATTCCTTCTCGGGCTTATCTGCAGGGTCCTTAACCCCGACGGTGGCATCGTTTGCGACGTTGATGAAGCCTTCGCTGAAGTACTTGGCCTGGTTCACTGCGGGGGAGAAGAGACCGCTGGTCAGCCAAAGTGGTCGCGTCCGGGGAGAGGGGGAGGAGAGCGTCACTCACAAACAAAGCTGTTGTACCGCGTCATGCTGAGCCACTTGTCTTGGGGTTCGATCTTGTAGTGCAGGTCCATGGACTCATTGTCCCTGAACTTGCCGGTGGGTGCGAAGGGCGAGTTCTGCAGCTTGACGACCTCATCTTCCTCGACATCCCCCTTTCTGCGCTTCTTGCCCTTCTTCGCTGGCTTATCGCCAGGGTAGTGGACACGAAAAGGGCAATCCGCCTTGTTTTCTTCTGCGCTTTCGGGGTGGCTCCGTTTGCGGGAGCTGGAGGACATGTCGATGGTAGGGCCGCGGAGCACGCGGGTAGGCGGGGCGGATAGACGGTAGCTCTCTCGAGCAAGACGAGACGAGGATGAGAGGATAGGTGATCAGATGGTCTGGCCGAGCAGATGGAAGTAAACGCGCGCGCGAGGTGCCAGATGAGAGGCGTCGATGGAAACAAATGGAACCAAAGGCCGAGTGTCGGTGCCGGGAGTCGGAGCTTGATGCGCCAGAGGATGCAGGCAGGCCAAACGCGAGGATTACTGGTGTAACGCGACGCAATTGGCAACGACGATGGCGGGCGTACGGATACCTAGGCAGGAGGGAGATGAACGAAGCTTGATGCGGTGGCGATATGTGAAGGGATTCCCAGGTGCGGCGCTGTTGATTCTGCGGCCCAGGGCAGGAACATCTGGCTGGCAGGGAAAAGGCGCGAACCACTGAAGCGGGTGTGGATCCCCTGCCACCTCAAAAAGCGTGGCGCCAGGTCAGGGGATTGGCTGACGCGTGGCTGGTTAATCGAATAAACCGCTCATTACATAATATGCAACCCCGCATGGAGACTTGGCCTCCAATCTGTCGAATGTCGGTGAGGGCCGGTGAGAGCTGGTCCAGTCGGGTCAGCTAGGGGCCGTTGCAAGTGCCCAGGCGAGGACGCTCTGTTCTGCGAGCAGCCTTCTGCATCTCGATTGGCCTGCCAGCAGCTAGAATTTCGGCTGACCGTTGGACAAACGTTGGGCGGGTGCGTCGGCGAAATAATCTGCTGGGGAGCGAGGACGTCATCCAGGCCTCGACCCCCGTTGACCAGGATATGATGGGCGCAAGCATATGCCTGGAAAGCTTTTTGACGAGGGTTCCGACGCCACGGAGCCCGTCTTTATAAAACGGACGTGTTTCCCACGAGGTTTGTGGACCTCCACCGAGTCCTTTGTTGTCGTTCTCACTGTGGCGTCGTTTAGAAGCCTGACCTAGTTGTGCATTGAGACAGTCGAGTGCACCCGAAGCTGGTGCTCTGCACATGGAGCATATCATTCATGTTGTGTCAAAGATTCCAGGGGCATTGCTCAGGAGCGCAGCCAGTGCCCATTACTCGGGCGATCTCATGGTTCTAGGTAAGGTAGATAGGTAGGTAGTCTTGACGTGAAGCCGCCAGGGCGTGCTGCTTCCCCCACGAGACGCACCCCGTGGTCCGCCTCGCAGGTCTGGTGCATCTATCATGGAGGGTGCCCGAACATGGTGTGCAGCTGCGCAGGTCTCAGGGGCAAAAACCAACCAACCCGTCTCAGGTGGCCCACCTCCTTCTGCCTGATTACGGCCAAGGGACGCAGAATGCAACCTTGCTAGCACCTAAAGCGCAGGCGGACCAGGCTCACTTCAGTCAGGATGTTCATCCACATGTTGTTTCCCACCTGAAATGAGGAGACGGACTGGACGGACGCTTCGGCACCCAGGAATGCGGTGCAAGATCGACCCGAGCGAGCACAGAGGACTGACTCCCCGGCCGCCCGCTCGCTGAATGGAAGGACTGTTTCCTCCGTCCTGCATCACTGCAGAATACCAGACAGAAGAAGCCGCCGTGCGTGCAGTGGTATTATACGACTCGCCACGATCCAGATCGGTACTGCATTTTACCCGACATCTGGCCCCTTTCAGGCAGGCCAGCATACCTAGGCAGGTAAGCGCGGCCGCTGTTTCAACGGAGCCAGCGGGAGCTGTTCCCGCCAGCGCCTCCCCTGCGCCTGCCTGACCTCCGGCAGGTACCTCCCATTCCCCCTACAGCAAGGGAGGGACCTCAGCCGGCCAGCCAGCCAGCCAGCTGAATTGGTGCCGCCAGCTCCGTCATGGTCCCTCGAAACGAGCCTCAACCTCGTCCTCCTCGCCCGCCGCCTGCACCTCGTCTGTGGTCGCGTCTGTCCAACTTCTCCAAGAAGTCCCTGCGCTCATTCTCCTCGTCCTTCGAAGCCGACGACGAGCGCTCAAGCTCAGACGACGACCGCTACGACTTCTACGGCACCATGAGCGGACCGAACGGCGACAGCGACGACGGCTCTCCGCCCTCCTCCCGCTACCAGGGCGAGGATTCCCGGCCGACCTCCAAGAAGGAGCTCGCCGGCTGGTATGCCTACGCCTTCGCCGCCGAGACCTATGTAATCTGTGGTATGTTTCCGCGGTCTGCCCGGGATGCCCATGATCACCGAAACGCTGACGGCTGCACTCTATAGCTATCGGCTCCTTCATCCCCATCCTCCTCGAGACCCTCGCCCGCGAGAATGGCGTGCTCCTCTCCGACCGAAAGACCCCATGCGGCACGAGCGACTCGAAGAGCAAGGCGGACGGCCAGTGCATCGTCATTGTCGCCGGCCTCGAGATCAACACCGCCAGCTTCGCCATGTACACCTTCTCCATCAGCGTCCTCCTGCAGGCCCTGTTGGTGGTGAGCATCAGCTGCGCCGCCGACCACGGCAACTACCGCAAGAAGCTGCTGCTCTCCTTTGGCTGGGCCGGCAGCTTCTGCGTCATGGCGTACATCTTCGTCACCAAGGACCTCTACATCTTCGGTGCGCTGCTGGCCATCATCTCTAATACCTCCTTCGGGGCGTCCTTCGTGCTGCTGAATTCATTCCTGCCCTTGCTGGTGCGCCACCATCCCGACACCCTCGGAAACGCGAGGACACCCGATCTGGGCCCAACCCACATGGAGTCGGCGCCTCTCTCCGAGCCGCCCGCGGATGCGGACTCTGCCGTCGCCGACATGGAGGAGTCGACCTCCGCCTTGCTTGGCGAGGAAGAAGGCTACCGCCCCAGGGGCCGCACGTTCAAGGCGAGCCAGGACGAGAAGATCTCGCAGGAGCTGAACCTGTCCACCCAAATTTCCGCCAAGGGCATCGGCATCGGATACATGGCGGGGCTGTTCTTGCAGTGCTTGGCTATTGGCGTTCTGATCGCGATGAAGAACTCGACGTGGGCTCAGCGCGTGGTGCTATTCATGGTCGGCTCTTGGTGGGCCATCTTCACGATCCCCGCGGCCATGTGGTTGCGCCCGCGACCGGGCCCGCCTCTGCCCATCGTCGCGTCGAGCGGTTTCAGTGGCCCGTGGGCGTGGGTGGGCTACGTGCTCTACGCTTGGAAGTCACTGTATAAGACCGTCAAGCTCGCGCGCCGACTGTCGGATATCATGCTGTTCCTTGCCGCGTGGTTCCTCCTCTCCGACGCCATCGCGACCACGTCTTCCACGGCAATCCTGTTCGCCAAGACCCAGCTTCACATGAAGCCATGGGCCCTCGGCATGATCAACGTCATCTCAACCACGGCCGGCGTCATCGGCGCTTTCGGCTGGGCGTTCGTCTCCAGGAGATTCGGCCTGAAGCCTCACCAGACCATCCTCGTGTGCATCGGGCTGTTCGAACTCATCCCGCTGTACGGTCTGCTCGGGTATCTCCCGTTCGTCAGGGCCTGGGGCGTCCTGGGACTGCAGCAGCCTTGGGAGATGTATCCCTTGGCCGCGGTCTATGGTTTCGTCCTCGGTGGCCTGAGCGGCTACTGCCGCTCCGTCTACGGCGAGCTCATCCCTCCTGGAAGCGAGGCGGCGTTCTACGCGCTGTACGCCATCACGGACAAGGGATCGAGCGTGTTCGGCCCTGCTATTGTCGGGGCGATCATCGACAGGTCAGGGCATATCCGGCCGGCTTTCTGGTTCCTCGCCGCGCTCGTCGGTCTGCCGGCGCCCCTCATCTACAACATCAACGTGCAGCGTGGCAAGCGCGAGGGGGAGAAGCTGGCCAGGACGATCGAGGGGTTCCAGGTCAACCAGGCGGCGATGCAAGATGATGATGACGACGATGCCGACACGTCGAGCGAGGACAGGCCCATCCTCGGCGCGTACGATGACGAGGAGGAGGAGCGTACGCGGCGTCGTTAGGTCGTTCTTGTTTACTTGTCTGCTTTCCTGCATAGCGATGGCGTACGCGTTCTTGTAGAAACTCTTGGAAAACAGGATCCTGCATTTGACATCTGCCGTGACTGATCACTGCTACCTCCCAAGTGAGCTCCCTCAATATCTCATCGTCTCCTCCGCTGCGAACAGAACGCCTCCACAGGCTAGCGAGTTTAAATCGACGCTCTCGCTGCAGCCGACGAATCAGCAGGGCGCATGGTGTTTATCAATGGCAGCTCTCAGCTCCCAGCTCCATTGGATTGATAAGATAAGTCGAAACGCCCCATGAGTCTTGAAATTACGTCACGCCACAATTCGGCCAGTGTCCTCTCTCGTGCATCTATCCTCGAGGAATATACCGGCATCGCAGTAACATTGCGAGCAGCATCGCCAAGTCCCCAGTGCCGGTTTGCCAACATAAACGAGCGCTTGGCTGGCGCAGTCATGAGTCTCGAAGTGGACAATTGGTGTTGACGTTCCTCTATCGACGAGCGCTAGCAGACGAACTAACTAGCCCTGGAGATCCCCATTCCTCGGAGCCGTACTTACTTATCAGACAAAGGAACCGCTCCGATTAGGCCCTCAGCAAATTCAGGTACGTAAATGGTCGGCGTGGCATATCTGCCGCGGCTGTGAGTGGCTCCGCGGACCCCTAGGCCCCTAGCAGATCCCTCTGCCTGTAAGACAACCCGGTGTCTCTGCTTCGAGCACCTCATCCCGCGGCGAGGGTGGCGCTAAGGAGGTAGGCATCCCGCAGGGGCATCGCCCATCATCGGCGGGAGATAAACCAACCTTGATTCAGGTTGCCGTGTCAAGCAAGTCGAGGTGATCTGATGCGCTGCGAGGCGCGCCGGGGCATGCGCCGACCTCGCACAGCCGGCCCCGTGGCCATGACGAGATGGGATGGAGTCAGGGATTACTCGCGCACACCTCACCTCCCTACCTAATGAATGGATGGCGCCCCGGATGGAGAGTGACGTGACGGCCCTGCTGGGTGCGGTGTTCCCCGGGCCATTTAAATAGGAAGCTTCAGCCCGCCTCGCATCCGGCGGCCGGTGGGTTTCCTCCTTTTCTCGACTACATACATCCTTCGTAGTAGCAACGGAATACCGAACGGTTCACAACGCTCACGCCACTCACCAAACACACAACCCGACACCACAGCATCATGACTGCAGCTTCGACCGCTACCGTCCCCGAGGTCTCCCACGGCCGTGGCGGCGCCGGTAACATCCACGCCGACGAGACTCAGTACGTCGACGGCTCTGTCGTCCGGGCAGGCGTCGAGGGCAGCCACGGCGACGGCGCCTACAGCGTCGGCCGAGGAGGTGAGTGACCGACCCTGGCGCGCGGGCACAAGATGCACAATCCCGAATCGAATCTCCCGTCATCGCGATTACATATTCCTCCATCCCCCGGGTCACCGCTCGCGGCTTATCTCTCCCTCCCTCGAAGTCAACGGCCTCTGGGCGTTGGAGATAAGGCGTCGGCGCGCCAACTGCATCGGGAAGCGGCTGTCTCTGCGCAAGGGCCATGGCGCACTGCTCGGCGCGGGACCGAGAGACCCCCACTGCCGAGAGGTCGGGACATCCCTGCAGAGGGGGACTCACCGGTTCACCGCCGCCGCCGCCATCATCATCGTCATCTCTCTCGGAGTCGAGAGGGTGCGACTGCTGAGAGGGACGAGGAAGATCCCGAAATCATAATGACGGGGGAAATGACTCGAGACCATGACTGACTCGCCTCACAGGCGCCGGCAACATCGGCGACCCGGGCGTCAAGTCCCCCACGACCGGCCGCGTCGACAAGGACCTTGTCCCCAGCGAGGCCTACCGCCCCTCGACTGAGGCTGACTACCACACCGGCCGCGGCGGCCTGGGTAACGAGAACAAGGCTGCGGCCGCGCCCGTCAGCGAGACCTCGACGAATGGCTCCGCGCCCATCAGCCTCGCGGACAAGCTCAAGTTCAAGATCTTCGGCAAGAAGTAAGCAGATCGGCGGATTTCTTGCTTGCTTGATGCTGGCTGCGACGAGGCGCGCGACGATTGATACCACCCCGGGGAGCAGAAGAGAGTGAGATAGACGTGGATGGAGTGCGCGTCGGTTTTTGACTTTTTCATGATTCCCCCCTCCCTTCACCACCGGAGAACGGTACCCCCCCTGAGAATTCGCTTTCTTTCTACACAACACCACCGATCTGAGATATCCCGATGGCCTGCTCGACCGAGTAGCGTCTCGTACACATAATACAGAAGATTTGCTGCCCCCATGCCTGTTGTCGGGATCTTGTTGCAGGTGCAAGTTGTCATGGACCGGACCATTTTGAGTGACAGATCGGATTTGCGCATTCGGCAGCCACTTGTGCGCTGATGTGATGCCTGTGCCTGAATCGTCAGATCGAGGCTTGCCAGACTTGCCCCGAGGTGGGAATGTTGGCGATGCCGAGACGCCGCCGTCGCTGAGCTAAAGTCTTGGATCTCAACGAAAGTTGCGCCGCCTCCGGGCTGCCGCAAGGCAAGGCTGGATAGCTGGCTGCGTGTGTGCTGTATTTTAGGCAGATTGCAGCTCACCCCCGGCATGTACCTCGTCAACAGCTCGTGCAAACAAGAACCCCAGGCAAGCAAAATCACGGCCATAAAGCCACGTGGTGGGATTCATCTCTGATGATGGGGCCTTCAGGGTTCGCCACCTGCGCCCGATCGAAGCTCAATACCGCCCAATGCCATTCGACAGTTGAGGCTATGCTACTGCCCTCCTGCTGCTACCCGCCCTGCCGGAAAAGCAGCACGCGATGTCGATGCCGATCCCCAAACGCGGGGAAGGATTAATTACTGTATGTATGTAAGGAATGCCCCCCTCTGGAACGCAGCCAGCCCACGGCCATTTCAGGATGACCAAGCGAGGAGACCCCGGTTATGCGGCATGACAGGCGGTTGGCGTAGGATCGCGAGGGTGAACGTCAAGGGGAGCCAATGGAGGGCGAGAAGCCAAGGTAGACCTGCAAGGCGGCCGTTTTCTCGGTCCTTGTTTCCGCGACGTGCAGGTGATGGTGTGGTGTTCGGGCGAGGTCGACGAGGATGGCGGTGGCGGGAGGTCGGAGGCGAGGACGAGCATGGATGGGAGGCACGAGAGCTGTTATTTCGGACTGTAGGCCTGGAAATGACGCCTGTCTGGTTCTCTCTTGGACCCTTCATCAGCTCCGAGCCGGGTCGCTCCAAGAGACTGTCTGTGCGGCGAGAGGTTGTGCCACTTGCATCTGGGGTGCTGTTGAGGTTCCAGTGGCAATACCTTAGGTATGGCTGAACGTTCGTCCGCAACGTGACCGCCCGACCTCCTAGGAATGTACAGGGCAGACCACCTGGGCGTTCCCCCCGGACGAACTACTGCTTTAGTCCCTAACAGGGTAGACAGCAGCCCCAGTCCGCCCAGGAAGCGTGGGCAACGCCCCTCCTATCAGCGGATCATCCAGTCAAACAAAAGGGCCCGTACAGCCGGCACCGCCTAGAACCCAGTCCGTCGCCGCTGGAGGTTCCATGCTCCCATCAGCCCAGCCAATCCCGGGCGAGCCTCCTGCCCCCGGATCCCACCTCCTGGTTCCATCTGCTCTGGTTCCCTCCGCACTTTCTGCCACTCGCTCCAGATCGAGTCCAGTCGAGGTCGAGTCAAGTCAACGACCTCCTTCCATGCTTCCCCGAACTTAACTCCGGTGCCTGTTCTCCGCCTCGCTTCGCCTCTCTCCTCCCACGACCGCAAGCTCCTCTTCCCTCTCTTCCCTCTGTTCCCATCTCCCCTCCCGCCTCTCGACAACCCGCCCGGACGACAGACAGACGGACAACCAGCGAGCCGCCCAAGTCAGCCTCGACCGAACGAGCGAGCGACCCTGCAAATGCCGCACGCGCTCCGGACGTTTCAGCTCCTCAACGCATGTCCCTATTGACGCTCGAGTCTTGACGCACCCCAGCCCAGCCCGGCCTGTCAATACAGAGTTCCCCGCCAATCCAGACAATCAGACAATCCAGATCAGACCTCACACGCTTCATCGCCCACAGACCACCTGTTCCAGTTCCAGTCACTCGGTCTCGAGCCCACACTTCCCCCGCCGTCTTACCGCGTTCCTCGAGCCCTCCGGCATCCTCCAGCGCAGCGTTGTCGGCGCACTCTCTGGCCGGCCGACCTCGTTTCATTTGGTGTAGTTCAAGCCTTGCTCGACGACGACTGACGACGACACGTTACCCCCTCCATACCACGACGACCACCACCAGGCTCGAAACATGGCGGGCTTTCTCAACAAGCTCAAAAGCGCCGGCAGCGTACGTGACCTCCTCCTCATCTAACGCCCCAAAGTCAATTCATTCATTTCGCGCCGCCGCGAAGTCTGCTGATCCAGCCTCGCCGTCCACGCACACAGCTAACCCCAGCTCTCTCCCCCTCAGGTAAACACCACCGATGCCGTCAGCAAGAAGAAGGTGGCCGAGGAGCCTCCCCCAGAAATCACTCCTCTCGAGAAAATGCTGCAGAATGCCGGCCCTTTGCGCGATGACGGCACCGATAGATTCTTCGGACTGGAGAACGTGAGTCGCCCTGCGCCGCCACGCGCCACCCCTACCGCCTGCCTGAGACATCTTCATCGCTAACCCGTCGCGCCCCTAGTTCGGTAACACATGGCAAGTGAACCTCCTAACCCCTTTCAACCCCCCGATCGTCAGACATTCAATCGCTAACCCGCGACGCCAGCTACTGCAACTCCATCGTGCAAGCGCTCTTCTACCAAGAAGCCTTCCGACAGAATGTCGTCAACTACCCTCCCTACTCCCCAACGGACACCCCCAATGGCACGCGACCCAAGGTCCAAGTCACCATTAGACCTCCGATAAAGAAGGAAGAACCCGCAGCCCCTGCCGCCAAACAGAAGATGAGCGCCTCCGAGGCCATGCGGAAACGCCAGGCCGCGGCTCTCGGCGCCGCCATTCCCGGGCAGCCGCCCCAGCGACCCGAAGACCGTCCCGATGCCCCTGAATACAAGAAGAAGCATGCCATGATCAAGGGCCCTGTCGTCGAACTGAACCAGGAGCGTGCGCAGGCCTATGGCATGGACGAGTGCACATTCACTGGCCTCAAGGACATCTTCGGCGCTCTCATGGAGGCCGATACCAGGATGGGTGTGCTGAGCCCCCAGAGATTCCTCGAGATCTTCAAGCGCGACAACGAGATGTTCCGAAACTCGATGCATCAGGACGCGCATGAGTTCTACGGTCTGGTGCTGAACGATGTCATCGCAAATGTCGAGGCCAACGCGAAGCGGATCCAGGAGAAGGACGAAGGGAGCACCGACAGCAGCCTCGCGCAGTCTGTCGGCAATGCCCTTGGCGCAGGGGCGGCCAGTCTGGTGCCCACTGCCAATGGTGGTGCCCGATCTCCCGGCACAGGATGGGTGCATGACATCTTCGAGGGCGTCCTGACCTCGGAGACAAAGTGTCTTACCTGTGAAACCGCGTCGCAGAGAGACGAGACATTCCTCGACCTGTCCATCGACCTCGAGGAGCACTCCTCCGTCACATCGTGCCTGCGCAAGTTCTCGGCCGAAGAGATGCTGTGCGAGAGGAACAAATTCTACTGCGATCACTGCGGCGGTCTGCAAGAAGCCGAGAAGCGTATGAAGATCAAGAGGTTGCCAAAGGTTCTTGCGCTTCACCTCAAGAGGTTCAAGTACACCGAGGACTACAGCCGACTTCAGAAGCTGTTCCACCGGGTGGTTTACCCTTATCATCTGCGCATGTTCAACACGACCGATGATGCGGAGGACCCGGACAGGATGTACGAGCTGTACGCCGTTGTCATCCACATCGGCGGCAACGCCTACCATGGTCACTACGTCTCGGTCATCAAGACCAAGGATCGAGGCTGGCTCCTGTTTGATGACGAGATGGTCGAGCCCGTAGACAAGCACTTTGTGCGCAACTTCTTCGGAGACAAGCCCGGAACGGCATGCGCATATGTCTTGTTCTACCAGGAAACCACGTTTGAGAAGGTCCAGGCAGAGATGGAGGCCGAGGGCTTGGAAGAGGTCAAGCACGCCAGCGAGGCCGCCAACCTGGCATCCGAGAACGGCCAGGCCAACGGCAATGTCATCCCCTTGACCAAGCAGTCCAGCCAGCCATTGAGCCCCACGGTCGATGAGCGCGAGCCGGGTGTCGACCTTGCCCATGCGCATACGGCGCCAAGCAAAGTGGAGGAGTCGCCTCTCGGTATCCCGCCCTGGCCGACAGCAGCTTCCGTGCCTCAGCCGGCACCGCCAGCACGAACGGAGACCACACAGACGGCCAAGGTGGCGGAGAAGTCGAAGGAAGACAAGAAGCGGGAGAAGAAAGAGCAGGAAGCCGCAGAAAAAGCTCGCAAGGCAGCCGAGAAGGAGAAGCGCAAGGCCGACGAGAAGCGACAAAAGGACGAGGCCACCCGGCGGCGCGAGGCCATCATCCGAGAGAACGAGGAGATGCGCAAGGTCGTGGAGGAGAGCAAGAAGATGGCCGAGGCGGAGGAGCTCAAGAGGAGCGCCACGGGCGAGCCGATGAGGAGCGTCAGCTCCGGCGGCAGCTTCCTGAGCCGCGCGAACAAGGGCAGCAAGTCGATGACGCGGAAGAGCTTCAGCTTCCTGGGCAAGGACAAGGAGCCGCAGACGCCCACGTCGGAGAACGGATCGAACGGCACCGACGCTGCGGGAAGCCCCTCAGAGAGCAAGCTGAAGGACCGCTTCAGCTTCAGCCTGGGCAGGAAGAAGAGCGGCAACATCTTGTCATGAGGCGCTTGAGCGTGTCTTGGAGCGGCGAACAACTTCTTTTTGCATGCGACACTCGTTTACGGAACGATCTTATCTGGAGTTATATGGAGAATATTTGGGCGGCATGGCCGTCATGCTGGGTGGCGAGGAGTCGAGAAAAGAGAAGAGGGAGAGGAGAAGGGGAAGAAGATAATGGCGGCGCTGTTTCTGCCCCGATCCAGCCACGCGGTGGTGTTGGGAGAAATGGGCCGTTGCACGGGATACCATGGGATGGCGTCATTCAGCGTTGCTGGTTCTTGACATGTAGTATCCGAACATATCCTGTATGATAGTGCATTGCGTCCATCACGCATATCTTCCGCGAGAGAAAGAGAGAGAGCCTGAGAGAGGCGGCAGGAAGGGAGCGGCCGGGCGGGTGTGGTGCCGTACATATTGGGCCAGGTTCGACGGCGAGTATTTCTGCATCATGGAGCATTTCACGTGTTGGATCTGTGGGGTATATATTACTTTTCGGAGGATATATCGAGTCGACCGCGAGGGATCGCCTTGCGGAGGGTCGTGTAATGGATTTATGTTGCTTGATCTAAAGAGGCGAGTCATCATCGCTCCTGAACGCCGGGGATTCCCAATGGTCGTCATTCCGTCGCGGGCCGGGGACGCGAGGTGATGTTTCCCGTTGCTTGCGCGACCGCTCGGAGATGCGCCGTCTCACTTGGCGAGATGCTATCCTTTCCAACTTGGACTCCTGCCCATGGTTTTATCGTTGAAGTTATCGTTTCCGTGCTCGTGGTGTGTCGCGCGCTGTCCCCTCAGCCAAGGACGAGCTCGTACGCGATAATGAGTGTGTTTACGACGATGAGCGGTACTGTTCTTGGGTTAGCGACGGGTTGCCAGCAGGTGAGGCCCTGTTGATAACTCCCTGGGGGAGACAGGGAGGAGGGTGCGGCGGGACGTACTCCTCATCAATGTCCGCACGCTGGCGATGAGGTTGATGATTTTCGCTTTTACGCTGGCATCTGCGCCCTGGCCGAAGGCGGGATCGTAGGAGGACGGGGAGAGGTTGACTGGAGGGGGAGGGTCAGTCAGTATGGGCATGCGTGCGGTGACATCTGTCAGAGGGAGTTGGTGGGGGAGCGTACTGCGGGCGAGGAAGCGGTCTTCGCTGAGGATTGCGATGGCGTTGATGATGAGGACAGTGACTGGGAGGTGTTAGTCCTGGGAGGCGGGAGGACGAGGAGGAGAGGGTAGGTGGCAGACTGTAGAGGACATTGCCAAGGAAGAACATCTTGGGTGTTGCGCCGTGGACCCCGACTTGGAAGAGGCTGGGTGGTTCTTGAAGAGCTCAGGCAGATAGAACTGAGTGTTGTCCGAGATCCGGCCAGAGGAGGATTGCGGGATGATTTGGTACAGCGGTGGCGTGGAGGGATGGGTGTGTGCTTTGAGCCGTGATCGTGAAGCCAGCTTTCAACCGTCCATGTGCAGCTGTCTGTGGTCGCGAGCATGGATTGATTGATTGGAGCCTGGTGGTCTGTCCTTTGGCGCCCCGCGGTTCTGCCGGCGGAATAGTTTTGCCGAGCCGGGGACAAGCTGGGGGAAGGAGTGGAGGGGCCCCACTGGAGCTTCGACGTCAGGGGGCACCTTCTTGTACTGTCCCTTTACTCGAGCGAGTGTCCTGAACACGGTTACTTAGACTCGCTCATGGCTGGGAATGGTGCTTCTCTTCGACTTTTACAAAACACCACCACCTCGATCACGCGAGCCTGTTCACACCCTCTGGCTCGGCGAGTTTACATTCACGCAATGGTCCCACCTTCATAATTGGTCTCATCTTTTATTGCCAATATGAAGTCCATTGGTAGGGCGTCCCTTGATATCTCATGCTGCCCATCACGCATACATGATGGATTGTATAAGAACATGCGGGATACTAATACGCAACAGACCTTCTACTTGCGCTGGTCCTCCCGGGACTCATCCTGCTCCACCTTTTCGCCGCTCCTTACACCAAGGTCGAGGAGTCCTTCACCCTCCAGGCCACCCATGATATCATCGCCTACGGAACACCAACTCACGACATCAACGCTCGCTTCAATGCACTCTACGACCATTTCTCTTTCCCTGGAGCTGTCCCACGTTCCTTCGTCGGGCCTGTGCTGCTGGCCGGAGTCAGCCAGCCCCTAGTAGCTCTCATCGGCTCCCCTCATGCTCAGCTCATCGTCCGTGCCGTCCTGGGCCTCTTCAACGCGGCCTCCCTCAGCTTCTTTGCCTCTAGGCTCCGAAAGGGCCTCGGGGATGGCGTTGCCCGGTGGTGGATCCTCTTGACGGCAGGACAATTCCACGTCATATTCTATGCCTCCAGGACGCTTCCCAACATGTTTGCCTTTGGACTGAGTGAGTGGAGTGTCTTGCCCCTGAACGTCTCACCCTCGCCCTAACATGGACCAGCCACCGCTGCCTCAGCTCTTCTGCTGCCTCAGCCAGACACGAAGTTTCAAGAAGGCCGCCAGCGTGTCGCCATCTGCGCTCTGGTCTTCGCCGCCGCCATTTTCCGTTCCGAGGTTGCGCTCCTCCTCGGTAGCACCGGGCTCTATCTCCTCATCACCGGAAAGACCACCATCCCTGGCCTTGTCCTGCCCTTCGTCATCTCCTTCATCGCCGCCCTCGCCCTCTCCGTGCCGATCGACTCCTACTTCTGGCAAAAGCCCCTCTGGCCCGAGCTCTGGGGCTTCGCCTACAACGTCCTCCACGGAGGCGCCTCCAACTGGGGCACATCCCCATGGCACTACTACTTCCTCTCAGCCCTGCCCCGGCTCCTCCTGAACCCGCTGACGATCATGCTTATCCCCCTTGCCGTCTTGCACCCAGCCACTGCGCACACCTCTCGCGGCCTCGTTCTTCCTCCCCTCGTCTTCATCGCCATTTACTCCTTCCAACCGCACAAGGAAGCCCGCTTCATCTTCTACGCCGTCCCGCCACTGACCGCCGCCGCAGCCCAAGGCGCCAACATCATCTTCACCCGCCGCAGCAAGGGACCACTCTACGCCATTCCCTCCCTGGCCCTTGCCCTCTCCATCCCCGCCTCGCTGGCCGCCGCAACCGGCATCCTCCTCCTCTCCTCTCTCAACTACCCCGGCGGCGAGGCCCTCACGGCCCTGCAGTCCCTAGCCCCCGCCTCCGCCGCCTCAGTCGTGCACACAGACGTCCTCTCCTGCATGACCGGCGTGACCCTCTTCCTCCAGCACCGCACCCCCGACCTGACCTTCGACAAGACCGAGGACCCCGCCGTCCTGCGTTCCCCCGCCTTCTGGTCCCAGTTCGACTACCTCCTCCTCGAGGACATCTCGAAGCTCCCCGCCGGAGGGGATGAATGGGATACCCTGGCCGTCATCCACGGCTACGCGGGCGTCCAGGTCCTGCGTCCGCAGGTGGACGTAGAAAAGGCAGATCCCGAATTGACCGATGCCAACGCAGCCAAGGCGGTGGGGAAGGGCCGTCTTCTCGCCGACATCCGCGACCGCGTCCGCGGCCTCACTGGGGGCTGGTGGGTTGGCCCGCGCATGGAGCCGCGGATTCATATCCTCGGACGGGACCCGAACAAGGCCAGGGTCGTCAAGTCGACGGGTGGCGGCCCCCAGCACCAGCCGTAGGCGGCGGTGGAGTGGGAGTGATGGCTGAAAATTTGGCATCTCAGGAGAAATTAGACACAGTGATGTATGTAGCCTGCAGCTCTAATGCAGACCGCATATCATCCACGACTATCATACAACCATCATCACCGTGTTTTCCTTGGTTCGAGTCGCATGCTTTCTTGCCATCGCCATCGTATAAATTCAGATTCATCTGCTCCGGCTTCATAAACCCAAGGATCCCGCTGATCAACAACATACACATCACACCCCCTCGACGCACAAGTCCACCCTCTCACATCATCAGGTGTCCCATTCATCAAGTGATCACGTATCATGAACCCTTCATTGCGCCTATCCTGCTAATCCCAAGCTCTCGCTTGTCATGACAATGAGCCTCCCAGCCTTCCCATTCCCAGACAGTGGCCCATAGGATACACACAATACCCCCTTATGCCATTCCCAAAAGACAACAGCGAGCGCGCCGCGCCCGGTAGTAGACAAGTTTCGGAAACCCAGCAAAGGCATTATCCCGTTGCCGCCGCCGCTGCGACCGCCTCCACCATCATCCCAATGCTTTTCCATTTTTGCGGCCGCTCCGGCCCGGGTATATGAACGCGGCCTCGTGGCGATATATAGACGATCCAGTTAAAGAGTAAGGTATAATACGTAAGTGGTCGGGAGAGGCCGCCTGAGTCAGAAGACGCGAAGGAAAGAAGAAGAAAAAGAGGCACGAATCGTGCCCTGGGTATCAATAAGGCGCTGCTCACTCCTATATCGTGCTGTCGCTGCTCTCGCCGGACAGGACCTCGGTAACGTCCTCCAGCTCGCCGAAACGTGCCTTGTACGCCCGCAGCAGGGCCATCTGCTCCGCGAGTTGGCCGAGGGCACCCGCGATCGGGCCCTGGAGCTCGCTAAGCTGAGCGAGGGGTTGCCTGCCCGCCACCATGTGCCGGATGGCGAGGGTCGTCGTGCACGCCTCGACCCTGCTGACCTGGTGCTCCATAAAGTTGAGTAGGAACCGCTCCGTGACTTCGCCGCCGCGCTGCTTCATACGCTCCAGCAGCTCCGTCTCGGGCGCCTGCAGCCCGTGCCCGGCCTCGTTCTCTAGTGCGCTGCACAGCATCTCCAGGCGCAAGCTGACGCGCCACAGGCTCCAGATGATATCTGGGTCGAACGACAGCTCACTTCCGACCTGTAGCACCGCCGGCTTGTCCTGGAACTCGAGCGCCCGGTCGTGCTGCTGGTGTGTTTCCGCGCGCCCGATAAGTGCGTGCGGGTAGAGCGAGTAGATGACTTCGGGGTTTTCGAGGCCCTTGAGCTTCCGCTCGCCCATCTCCTTGACCTCGAAGCCTTGGGAGCTCAGGGACCGCAGGTCTCGGCGGATCGAGGCCGCAAGTGTGTCGTCATCGAAGGTGTCCTCCGACGCTGTCGAACCGTTCCTCTCGGTCTCCTGAGACGTCTCGAGGCACCGCTGCACCTCCGAGATGAAGTCCGACGAGACGGTAATCTGCCCTCCGTCTGCAATAGCCGAGATACGAGAGGCCTTGTTGACCATGGGTCCGAAGTAGTCCATGCGCTGTGTCACGGGATCCTTCTCGTGGACAGCTTCGCCAAAGTGGATGCCCATGCGAACTGAGAGACCACGGAAGATGAGCGCGTTATCCTTGTCGTACGTGGGCGAACACGAAAGAGAGCTCAGAATTTCCTGCGGCCAGTCCGCCTCGAGCAGAGACATCTGGACGGCAAAACACCAGAGCAGGGCCGAGGTCGCGGTGGGAAACGAGACCATAAAGGCATCACCTTCCGTCTTGACCTCGTATCCTCCAATCCTTCGAAGCTGTCGTCGCATTATCTCGTTGTGCAGCTTGATCGCGGACCGCATGGCGGACGGAAACACCTCCCAGAGGTTGGTAGAGTTCTTGATGTCCGTGAAGACGATGGAGATGCTGCCTTTGGGAGCATCGATTTCGGCCTCGAGTCGGGACAGCGTCGAGTCCAGGACCGCATCCTTGGGTTTCTTGCGGATGCGCTGGAAGCTCTGCAGGTCTTCGGGGACACCAGAAGGATACAGCGACATGCTCTGGCCTCTGTGGAGTCTAGATCGTTCCATGCGCCTCTTCAGGTCAGAGACGCTCAACAGCATGACCATGATCTTGTTGGTGCACCCGTAGGCAATGGTGAGATCTCTCAGCTTCTGCGCGGCCAACATCGGGTCTCCGCGCTCGGATTGCACAACGTCCACTATCAGTCTAGGGGACATGTATTCCCAGACCTCGCGCGTCGCAATCAGGATGAGATCGTCCTGATCGCGAACCGTGACGTTGGATACATAAGGCGCAGCCTGAACGGCGGGCATGAGCCACTGGTAGCCAAAAGCTCGAGACACGTCCAGCACTTCGTTGATCTTGCCGCTACGCCCAACGAAGAAGCCGGCTTCTCGGATGCGTTGGCGCTCAGTCGGTTCCGCTGGGTCGTGCCTCCGTGTCAGGATCTTGTGGGAGCCATCCGTTTGTATGAGCATGGCTTGCACGTCGCCGACATTCGCTACGTAAAGCTCCTGGTTCTGCAGGTAGACGACGGTGGCAACGCCGCCAGAGTGGATGTCCTCCTTTGCCAGGACAACGGGCGGTGCCTGCCCCTTGGTGGTCGGCTTGGTGGGACGATCCTCGGGCTGCATTGTAGCTGATGTGATCATATCCTTGTTCAACGTCAAGAACGTGCGGCGCAGAGCATCTGCAGGCGTCTCGTTGAGCTTGGCCTTCAGACCCTTCAGCTCGGTCGTCAGAATTCGGCCAAAGTTCTCATGGAGGTACTTGGCGATCCTGGATCCGTTGAGGGTAGATGTCTGGCCGTCGAACAGACCGAGTAGCGTCTCTGTCTCAGACGCGTTGAATCGGGGAACCACAAGATCCATGGTCGACAAGTGCTCATTTTTGCCCAGGGTGTCGGCCATGCCATAGGGCAGGTGACCGGCCACGGAGCCGGACGTCCTGATACGACGATCTTCGTTTTGCTCCGGAATATTGGGCGTGGGGAGCGTGACATCCATGAGACCCAGCAGCCGAAGGCCTTGCAGCCGGTTAAAGTCTGCGAGGGACTCTCTGGGGTTCGAGTAGGGCCCGGGGTGAGACTGCTTGATCTCGAGACGCTTGTTTCCGGACAGGTTTAGGTACCGGAGTCTCGGATTCAGGTTCCAGTTCCAGTCGTATGGCACGTTCTCGATGTTGTACTTGAGCGAGTTGTTGCCACAGTCGAAGACGGTCAGTTTCTTAGCGCGAGAGATGTCGGCTGGCAGGTTCGTGAACTTGTTGCCGTTGATGTGCAAAATCTTGAGCGGGCTGGCATCATCCAGGTCATCGGCAGGTATCGTCGTGAGATCGTTGCCGGAGAGATAGAGCTCCACCAGTTGCGGCCATGCCTTGATGGATCTTTGCGGCATATCGCTGATCTCATTGTAAGAGAGGTTCAGCACCCGAAGCTCGTTCAGCTTGGTGATCTGGTCGAAAGCCTCGTCATCCAGCTGGTTGTCCGCAAGGTGCAGGTATCGTAGGGAACCTGCAAATGTGCTAGATAGCCTTGCCGAGAGCCCGGAGTCCTTACGACCAGCTGGCGGTTGCGGCACTGGCGGGACGGTACCTGTTGAGGTGGACCTGGAGACGACAGAAGTCTTGCGGCCCTTGCCGTATACAGAGACGACGGAGCTTTTCCGGTCAGGGCCGGCAGGGACGGGGGATGGCCCGACGCTCAGCAGCGTCGAGGAAGAGACTTGACTAGGGCGTCTTGACGCGTCCGAATCGTCTGAGCCAGAGGTCGGGGGCGCGTTGGTCGGAGTTGGCCCTCGGCCGTTCGGGGCACCTGGCTGCGGTGTCTCGTCTCCGCCCATCCTGGGTTGCCGAGACGCGGGTTTGGGGAAGTTGTCCAGGACGTTGGACGAGGCATTCAGCGTCTCGAGCTTGTTCGCCCACCAGATCTCCATGGGGAGTTTCTTCATGTTGTTTCCCCGGACGTCGAGGAACCTGAGCTCGCCGAGGCAGCCGATGGTCGAGGGCAACTCGCCGACGGAGTTGTTGGCGATGCTGAACTGCTCCAGCCTGCTCAGGTTCCCGATATGGGCTGGCAGAGAGACGAAGTAGTTCTTGTCCAGCTTGAGGTGCTCCAGGCTGAGGATGTGGTTGAAGGACTCGTCCATGCTGGCCAGCTGGCAGTTGGACAGGTTGAGGACCTTGAGAGTCAGCGCCGCCTGCGTAATCTCGAAGGCCGTGATGGGGTTGGAGTTGAGCTTGAGGCTCCTGATTCGGGGGAACGTCCCCACGAACTTGGATATAGAGTTGTGGTCTGCCGTCAGGGTCTCGAGGAGCGGAAGTTTCGAGATGACATCGATGCTGGTGATGGCATTGTACTTGATGTTCAGCTCCCTCAACATGCCAAGATTGCTGAAAGAGTCTGGCAGCTCGTTGACAAGTCTGTTGTTGGTTATGACGAGCTTCTCCAGGTTCCTAAGATTGCCGATGTTCTCCGGGAGGTTGGGGATCAGGTTGAAGCTGAGATCCAGCTCGACGAGACTGGTCACCTCACAGAGGAAAGACGGGAAGGTCTCGAGGAAGTTCGACGCCATATTTAGGTTCCGCAACGATTTGTATGCCTCGAAGAAGGGGGGGATCGCCTTGAGACAGTTGCTGGCGAGGTTGAACTTGATAAGGCCCGTCAGGCCCTCCAAGCCGACCTTGTCCAGGTCGTCGAGGCGATTGCTGGAGACGTCGAGGTAGGTGAGCTTGGTGGCCTTGCCCAGGCCCGGCGGCAGCTTGCGGGCCTCGCTCCGGGTGAACTTGATGTCTCGCAGATTGGGACATGACTGGATGAAGTCTCGGGGGATATCGATGGACAGGTTGCGGGAGAAGTTGAGGGAGACGATCTCGCTGGCCTTGGAATAGAGGGCGATGGGGACCGTGATAAGGTTCTTATCCGACAGATCAACGTGGTTGAACTTTGCGGTCCGCCACCAGCTCGCCTCGACATGGGTCTGGGCGTGGAAGTCGCCCTCCTTGCTGTCGAAGAACTTGAAGCGACAGATGTAGCTGTTGTCCTCGCGGCCGACGTCCTCGATCCTGTCCTTGTCCTCGTAGCCCACCTGTTCCAAGAGGCGCTTCTGGATGAGGAGGGGCCTCTCCAGGGGGCTCAGCACTCGAATCTGGCCGTGCTTGATGAGGGTGATCTGAAAGTTGTCCACGGACTCGCCCCGGAATGATTTTTTGACGATCTGGCTGATGAGCTCGTGGACATTGGTGTCCAGGCTCATGGAGAGGGTGGAGAAGGTGTTGTCCGTCTTGAAGATACGGATGCAGTAAGGGTTCTTGGTCTCGTCGAGCCGGGGCGGGTCGCCAATGTCTTCGGTATCCGGAGCATGTGATATGTTGTCTTCGGTGGTCTTTCGGACGGCCCAGCTGTCCGGGGCGTTCCACGATCCGTTAGCCGTCGGCCCTGCGGGTGCTGCGACGTCTGCCGGGGCCTCTGCGACGGGGTTCGATGTCGGGGCGACCCTCTCCTGGTCGGCGATGTTACTGATGAAGCTGTTGTCGAGTGGTGTCAGGGGAGGCGGCCTCGTGAGGATGCCCTCCATGTCGCTGAGATTGGTGTCGAGGTGGAAGACTGTGCCTGTGCCCTTCCGGCCCTCCTGGCGGTCTGTAGGGCCGATGTTCTCATCGAGATGGTCGTGCGGTCTCCCGGACCGTCCTTTCTTAGAGAACGGGAACTTGTTGTTGAAGGTGGCCGCTCGCTGCTGATGGGCCACGGTCGGGTCGACGGCGCCGGGCCACATGGGCGGGAAGCCGGCCGAGGTGGTGGCAGACTTTTCGGGTCTCTGGAGGTCGGGTCGGGAGGTCTTGCCGGCCAGCGACTTGGAAGAGCCGGGCATGCTCGGAAGGCGGCTCGCGGAGGGTGTTCCGGGACCAGTGCCAGTATCGCTGTCCTTGTGATCTTTGTTGTGCCTCCGGAACCGATCGAACAGCTTCTTCTTGGGCTGCTGGCCCGGAGAAGTCTGGCCGTCTGCATTTTGCGGATTGGGGCCGAAATAGCCGGCCATGGCGCTGGGTGTCGGGCTGTTGGCGCGGTTCTTGCTGGAGGAGGGATAAAGAACCGTGGCAGCCGAGCCGCCACGTTCTCTCGAGTTGATGAGCGCCAGGCTGCCCTGCGAATCGTCCCTGCTCACTGCCGGGCGCAGGGCCCTGCCATCGTCGATGCTCCGATTGTGTCGGTGATGATGTTGATGAATGCCGAGGCCGTGACCGCCGGAATGGCCAGATCGGCCAGAGGAAGACGTCTTGGGGGGGTTCTGGGCGCTGGCGGTCGAGTTCTCGTATCGTTGGCGGTCGGGACCGGTCATGGACTCGCCGACGGGAGCCTCGCCGTACCTGGCGATGTCCTGGAAGGTGTCAGTTGGCGAATTCCTCGGGCGGAATGCAGCCTTGTGTCCTCGGGGTGGTGGGAAGCAGCGACTGATAAGGGAAGGGACTTTGCAGATGCCGGATTTGGTGATGGTGGGCAGCGCCAAGGGCGGCGAGATTGGCCTTTGGCCGGGGGAGGGGGGAGGGGCACCGGCATGGATGGATGACAAGAGAAAGAGAAGAGAAGGCAGCGACGTACATCCGAGTTCTGGTAGAGGAAGGGGACGACCTCGGGCGCGGGCACGGGTGTTCTTGGCCGCGAGGAGCTCGGCGAGGCCTCGCGGGTGTGGTCGGTCGCGTTGGAGAAGTTGCGCTCCCTCGTCGGGCGGGCGCTATGGCTGTACGAGTGCGAGCGGTCCTTGCCGGCCTGGGACGACTGCAGGCTGGTTTCCGAGCTATCACGACCGGGGAATTCTTCGCCGAAGAAGCCCTGCAGCTTCTGCATGCCACCTCTCCTCACGCTGCTCCTGGACCCCTGACTGCTGGCGGTCGCGATGCTCGCCAGCGAGGGTCGTCTCTCGTCGGCGAAGGGCGCAATGTCGGAGACGTCGAGGCCGCCTGCGGTCTGGGGCGATTGAGCAGCATTTCGAGAGGAGGCGCCGGCGCCGATGCGAAAGGCTGGCGAGAGTGGCGAGGCAGCGGACAGGTCGCTGTCGTCGTTGTAGAAGCTGGTGGCCATGGACGGGTTGGAGGCCTGCTGGTGCTGGCTGCTGGCGCCGTTGGGAGCCATCCAGGGGGAGATGTGGAAGGTCGGGCCAGTGTTGTTGTTGTTGTTCTGGTTATGATTGTTCTGGGGGCTGCTGCGACCGCCGGCGGGATCGAGGACGGCCAGGTCGCGGCGGTAGTTGTGGAGGTCGCTCATGCGGCGAAGGGGATCTCGGAAGCTGGAGGAGGAAGCATGAGGGGGGGATGTCGAGGGTGGCGACAGGGCGCCGCGCGCAGCAGCTGCATGGGTCGTCGGGTTCGCGGCGGATGGCGGTGTCGCGGGGGAGGAGGACGAGGAGGTGGTCGACGGGCCGGAGATGGAGTCTTTGAGGGACCTGGGAGCCGCGAACGCAGGGGCCCGGTCAGTTTCGTCGATTGATTGCCGCGAGAGGTGGAGGAGGTCACGGCGGCGGTGGAAGAGGAAGAAGAAAGCGGACGGGGATGGGGATGGGGACGGGTCGGGTTGCTGCCAGGGACAGGGTTTCGGGGGTTTCGTGGACAAGGTAATTAGCAGCAGATGGCAAAGGAGAGGAGGAGATGGAGGTGTTGGTGTGTTGTGCGTGAGATTGACGGGGACGGGGAAGAGGCTCAAGCAAGCTGCTCGGGCCTTGTCTTGGAGCATTGACGCTAGCAGATGGGCGAGCCAGCGGCAGCACCAGCGGTAGCAGCAGCTTTGTTTCTCAGTCGCTCCACAATTTTTCATCTCCAGCTTCCTCCGTCCCCTCATCATCGTCGTCGTCGCGCCGCCGGGGGAAAGGCTCGACATATGTAGGAGAATCGACGAGGGGGTGTGCGAGGTACAAAGAAGAGTCGCGCCCCAAACTCACCTCCAGCGTGGCGCCCGCCCGTAGTCCTCCGACTTGAGGCGCGTCGCCGTCAGTCCCCTCGACGGCACCAGCGGTGGCGCCGCCGCTGTTGCTGCTTCCACCGCATGGTTGGGGGATGGCGGGGATGGCTTGATCGTGGCAGACGACCACGAGCTGCTGATGCTGGCGGCGCTGCTGCTGCCGCTGGTGTTGCCGCTGCTCAGGCTCCGTTCCCCGGCGCCGGCGTGCGTTCCGCCCGTCATGGTCACCAGCGGGCCGCCAGAGCTGTGTCCAGGGCCATATCAAGGCGGGAGGACGGGTAGACGACGAGGATGAACCGCGGAGTATGTGTCGGTCGTGGGTTTTTCGGGCCTCGACTTGAGGAGCAGAGGTGGTCTGTCGGTCCCGGGGGAATGGGGGCCAAGACAATAATAGCAGGCAGGTTGCGCGGGATATAGTGCTGGGGGATGGGATGGGATTCGATATGCGCTCAAAGTCCCGGGTCCGGGGGGGGGGCGTTGAGTGAGTGGGCGGGCGGTGATGTGACAGGAGCAGCAGGACAAGCAAGCCTGGGATCAATGGGAACGGCGGTCAGGGTCGCAATGGGATCACCGGTCGACCTGTAAGTAGTAATTATCGGTCGACGTCGTGGTACAAACATCATACATGCATACTACAGCGGTACATGACGCTGCCATGCTTGGGACGAGACCTGCTGGACACGAAGATCCCCGCGAGTGGCTTGCGCTTCACGATCAAGGACTGGCCGCCCCAAGCGAAGCTTCATGATTGCTTGCTTTCCCTCCCCTCGACAAGGCCCCCCCGACTGTGGAAAATTACCTTGACACCAGCTGGCACGGCGCTTCCACTCGCGCGGCCACAATCCCATCCACCAGCGGGAAAAGGCTGTTTTACATTGTTTGCGCTTTTGTTACTCACAGCCCTGTCCTCTCATCCAATCCCCCACGAAGCTTCTGCTGCTAATGATGCTGAATGACGCCCTTCGTCACCGACACTGCAGCTCACCAGCAGCGGAAGGTTGCCGACCTCCCGAGAGACAGTCGGCCCTGTCGCCCTGCCGCCAGGAGGCGAACTCCCCCAACGCCCCCGTTCAGGGCTAGCCTGCCTGTCGGGCGCGCTAGGGTCGATCATATGGGCCGTCGGGGCAATCCTAATCTGTCTCTCGTCCATCCTGGGGGGGCGGAATTGGGGTTCTGGGGGATGGCCGGATGACGCTCCGTGCTACGCAGGGACATCAGCTTTGGTGGCTCATGTCGCGACGCCTCAAGTATCGCTTTATGCCTTCACTCTTCCGTCCCGTCCCATCTTCCAAAACTGCCACAGCCACGGCGTCGACTACTCTGTCGGCTCGGTAAGGCAAACCAGGCAAGGCTCGGACTGGCTGACTGCGTCTCATTGTGCCCGGCGGCCACAGTCATCTGACATGCGGCCTACCAAAACTCTGTCTTGGACCTTGATTCTGCCAATCTGCCCTGCTGTCGCACCGCTTTCTCGGCCACAGCCCGTCGTCGCCTTGCACGTCTTACTTTGCCATTGTCCCTCCGTCGCATGGGCGCTCCGGTTCTTACCGCAGCAATGCGCAAAGTGAAACAAATACAATATAGCTAGACAAAACTCTGCCCCATATGACATGTGATAGCTGACATATCGTTAGGGTCGATTACCTGTGCTGGAGGCGAAAAGCAATGTCAAGGGCAAACATGGGAACGTGGGGGTAAAACTGATGTTCCAGAGAGACGCTTTCTGAGCGAAGAAATATCAAACAATTCGGAAACCCTGACGAGTGCAAAGAAGGGGAGGTTTCCGATGGACTGCCGGCACTTGCCCTGCGACTGTTTTATACATCTGCCCTGCTGCTGTTCCACGTTGACCGGGACTCCGGAGACGCCTTGTGCAAGCCCGGCGCCGGCACCGGGCGCAAAACCCCGCCCGGGACCCGCTACGCCGGAGAAAATGTCGGACTCTCGTCGGATCTGCCACGGAGCCACGTCGCATCGCGCACAATGGAATTTTTTCGAAGTCGAGGCAAAATTCATCATGTATGGAGCCTCGGCAGGCACCGAGATACTGGAATATGAGGGTGTTACAGTGTCAATGTGTGGCAATCTGCGTGGCACTCTACCCCTGCTCGGGCTGAACAGCCAAGGGGCATCCTCGGTGCCCGCGGGACGCAGTCACAGTCAGCAGGCAAAGAGGCATCGAATTGAGGACGCTGACAGCTCTTTGTGCGCCGCCCAGATGGCTCGCCCACTAAACCCCGCATCAGAGACGAATAGAGCAGAAACCGGATGCAGAGCAGCCCATATGACACCCCAGGGAGACCCCGACACCGCCGCCGTTGGGACGCATCTCCATCCCCAAGGATGAGACACCAGCCCCTGATTGGCTCGTGAGCTGTAAAAGCTCGCCCGTTCTCTCGCACAATCGAGGCCCTGCTGCACAATGATGTCCTAGGATCTGCCCGAACCCCCTCCATTCTAGGCCTCGGCTCCATCCTTATTGCCCACGCCGAGGCGGGCTGTCGCGTCGACGAGGGCACCTAATACTCCGACAAGCGTCCCGTATAAGTGAACACCGACTCGCGACGTGCAGGGAGCTCCCGTCCCTCTGGTTCTCTCGTCCTCTTCATACACTCGTGTGACTGTGTCCCTCCAGCCACCATGTCTCTCTCCAACCGTCCTGTCAGCGGCTCGGCCGCCAAGAAGCAGCGCCGTAACTGGTGGAAGGAGACCTCCGTCTACCAGATCTACCCTGCCTCGTTCCAGGACTCTACGGGATCCGGCGTGGGCGACCTCAAGGGCATCATCTCGAGGGTAGATTACCTGAAGGCGCTCGGCGTCGAGACCGTCTGGCTGTGTCCCATCTTCGAGAGCCCCCAGCTCGACATGGTGCGCCTCGCCACAGAGAAGCAAGCTCGAAGGATCAGTCTGATTAACAAGACCGCCAGGGCTACGATATCAGCGACTACTACACGATCGATCCCCGGTACGGCACCGTCGCCGATGTCGACACCCTCCGCGATGAGCTGCACAAGCGCGGCATGAAGCTCGTCCTCGACCTCGTCGTCAACCACACCAGCCACCTGCACGAGTGGTTCAAGCAGTCGCGCAGCTCCAAGGACAGCCCGTACCGAGACTGGTATATCTGGAAGAAGCCGCGCTACGATGCCGACGGCAACCGCCAGCCCCCGAACAACTGGGTCTCCCACTTCCAGGGTCCGTCTCCCTTACTCTCATTTTCATGACTTTAGGACAGAGGAAGGGCAAGGATACTGACTGGCACCCCCTAGGCTCCGCCTGGGAGTACGACGAGGCCACGGACGAATACTACCTCCACCTCTTCCACAAGGGCCAACCCGACCTCAACTGGGAGAACCCAAAGGTCCGCGCCGCCGTGCACGACATCATGCACTTCTGGCTCGGCCGCGGCTGCGACGGGTTCCGCCTCGACGTCATCAACTTCATCAGCAAGGAACAGGACTTCCCCGACTCTCAGCTCCCCATCCACGCCAAGGGCGCAGAGTACTACGTCGCCGGGCCGCGGCTGCACGAGTACCTCAAGGAGCTGGGCGCCATCCTGCGCAAGTACGACGCATTCAGCGTCGGTGAGATGCCGGGCGTGTACAACACCAAGGAGGTCATCAAGACCGTCGGCTCGGAGCGCGGGGAGCTGAGCATGATCTTCCATTTCGAGTTGTGAGTTAACAATACCTGGATGGGTGAGTAGAACATCATCTGACACCCTCCTCAGCGTGGACATCGACTGGGGCAGCGGCGGCAAGTTCAGCTCGAGCCCCTGGACGCCGGACGACTTCCGCAGGGGCGTCGATAAGTGGCAGCGCTTCATGATCGACAACCACGGCTGGAACGCGCTCTATCTCGAGAACCACGACCAGCCGCGCGCCGTCAGCCGCTTCGCGAACGATAGCCCCGAGCACCGCGTCAGCAGCGCAAAGATGATCGCCATGTTCCAGGCCCTCCAGGCCGGCACGCCCTTCGTCTACCAGGGCCAGGAGCTGGGCATGTGCAACGTGCCCCGCGAGTGGGGGATGGAGGAGTACCAGGACGTCGACTGCCTGAACCACTGGGAGTGAGTGCCGAGCCATAACCATAGCAGCTGGCCCTGGGAGAGATACTGACAACCCCCAGGCTGCACAAGGACTCGCCGGATGAGGAGCTCAAGACGACCCTCAAGGCCGAGTACCAGCGCAAGTCGCGCGACAACGCCCGCACACCGATGCACTGGACGGCCGGCCCTCACGGCGGCTTCACGAGCCCCGGCTCCCGGCCGTGGATGAGCGTCCACCCAAACCACAAGGTGATCAACGCCGAGGCGCAGGTCAATGATCAGGCGTCCGTGTTCCACACCTGGCGCCGCGTCCTGCAAACGAGGAAGACGTACACCGAGGTGTTTGTGTACGGCGACTTTTCCCTCGTTGAGAAGGACCACCCCCAGGTCATCGGGTACTCGAGGACGGCGGCGGATGGCACCACGGCCGTTCTTGCGGCGAACTTCTCCACCGAGACGGTAGAGTGGAAGGGTCTCGAGGGCAAGACGGTCAGCGAGTTGCTGGTGAGCAGTGCGGACAGGAAGGTGGAAGATGTCCGGAAGGGAGCGGTAACGCTGGGACCGTACGAGGGCCTTGTCGTGCTGTTGGAGAATTCGTCCAAGGCTGCTTCGTCAAAGATCTAGTGATAGACGACTAGCCATGTAAGATTCATAGAAGCATCTGACACTGCTTTACTCCGCATGTGCCAACCTCAGTTCGCCCATTTTGTCTCTCATGCCTCTGCTGATTTACTCAGGGGTATCTACCACCCGGCCACCTGCTAACGGCGACATCCTTAAAGCCCTGCCGTTTCCGGTTTCTATCACATGGGTTCGGCGCCCGTGGTCTCTCTTGCATTCGCCCCGTGACATATTCCAACTGGTATTGATGGTGTTGGCTATGGTCAGGGACGTGATTCAGGGGTATCAACAAACACGCAACGTATGTAGCTAGGCGCAGCCAGACCCGTCATCGCTAGATGCAAACAGACTCGCCGCATCGTCTCCGTTGTCCAGCTCTTCGACCTCGGCCTCGTCCAACATCCTCTCCCGCTCGGCGATGACAAGCTCAACCCACTGCGCGTCCGCCTTCTTCTTCCTCTCGAGGTCATTCGCCCGCTCTTCCAAACCCTCACTGAGCCTCAGCTCGGCACTAAACATGAGCTCGTCCTTGATCGTGCGCTCCTCTTCGACCTTGGCGCGGTACGCAGCCAGCTCATCGTCTCTCCAGCAGCTCCATGTCCTCCACCCCTTGTCCATCTTCTTCCGGAACCGCATCATCTCCGCGGCAACACGATCCTCCGCCCCCTTCTTCCCGGCGTAGAAGTCTCTCAGCTGTAGCAGATAGGCCTCTTCAACGGTCCGCTCCTGTGCCACGCGAACGGCGTACTCCTTCAGGAACACGGCCTCCTTGTCCGCCAGCTTCCCGGCGACCTTGGCGTCCAGCTCCGCCCGATCCGCCTCATGCTTCTTACCGAGCGAGTCCTTCGACGTCTTCGTCTCCTCCACCAGATTCTCCGCGTTCTTCGTCTGCTCATGTCCCACAAGCACCCTCTGCAACCCGTGAAGATCAGCCAGCACGCCCCGCAGCTCGGCAAACTTGATCTCCACGTCGCGTCTCCGGATCCCCTCGACCCGGATCCTCTCCTCCAGCTCCCTCTGCCTCCGCTCCTCCTCCTGCCTCTCCTGCTCCTGCCTCAGCAGCTCGGCCTTGAGCGCCTCCTCCCGCTCAAACTCCTCAATCTGCCTCAGCGCCTCCTGCAGCTCCGCCTCGGCCTCGGCCTCAAGCACCAACCGCCTGTCCCGCCGGGCCTGGACCTGCTCCTTCTTCTGGTTCAGATCGGCCATGCTGCACCGACACGTCTGCCACACGGCGCTGCAGACGTAGCAGAACTCATACCCGCACCGGCACGTCATGTGCTGGCATGCCTCGCGGTGCTCCACGAGCGCACGGCACCGGCCGCAGTGCAGCCACCCCTCCTCCTCGGCGAGGGCCTCGGTAAGTTCATAGTCGCGGTCGCGGGGACACTCTCTGTTGTCGTGGAACTCCTCGCGGCAGAGGGTGCAAGTGCGGTGGTTCGAGGGGCAGCGGGCGATACGGCTCGCGCGGTCGATCCGGCTCGGCGGGACGAAGAGGCTGCAGTCCCTTCGGGAGCAGTAGATTCGATCGGCGACGGGGGAAGACCATTCAGCGGAGCGGTCATTGTAGCTGGTCACGAGGGTCTCGGGGATGTGGGCGCGGATGGTGCGGACAGGGATGTCGTTCAGGCAGCACTTGGGTGGCCATTGCTGCTCGTTTGCGCAGGCGGCCGTGATGAGGCGCTCGAAGCATTCATGGCAGTAGTGGTGGCAGGGGGCCTTGATCGTTTCCGTCACGGGGAAGTCGTCGAGACAGGAGACACATTCGCTGGGCAGGTTAGGGAGATGAGATTAAGATGATGGAGGCGTCTCACTTACACCTGCTCGACTGGTGCCGGTTCCGGCTCCGGCTGAGGTTCGGGGACGGGCGCAAGGGTGCCAGATTCGAGAGTGCCACGGGAGCCATTCGAGGTCGTGGAGAGGATGTTTTCGTACGGGTTTCCGTAGATGGAGTTTCTGTGCAAGTCTGCCGCCATAAGAGCGGTGACCCTGTCTTTGCTGTCGCTCTTCTTTCTCCCGAGTAAGCGGGCGAACTTGAACCTGTGGTTCTTCTTCGGCTTCGCAGGTTGGAAGACGATGAGCGGTGCGCCACTGGACGATCCCTCACCGTTTCCTGAGAGGTCTGAATGCAGGAAGTCGTCAAAAGTCGCCTCGGCTGACTTGGGCTCCTCAGGCGTCGGCGGTTCCTCAGGGATGATGATGGGCAGATATGGCTCTTTGCCCTTGGCGCTGGACAAAGCTTCCTCGGCCTCCCGCCTCAACGCTTCCTCTCGCTGGCGCCTCGCATTGCTCTGCTGGCGTTTAACGCGGTCCTCTTCGGCAACTCGCGTCTTGACCTTGTCGATGGACGACGTGATCAGTTGGAGGAGGATGTCGCTCGTGACGGTGGGCGCTGTCCTTAGAGCGTCTGGAGGGTCGTATTTTGTCCAGTCGACGTTCTCGTCTGTCTTGACGACGGTCGGAACATCCTTGCGAAGGATCAATTTTCCCTTTCCCTTCCAAGGTTGCGGCGCCGCGGTGCTGACGACGTTGAACGGATCACCATAGAAGTCGATGTAGTCGGCGGGCGTGATTAGCCGCGTCTCGACGTCCATGACTTCCGACAGGAGCTCGATGACGATGGTCACCATGAAGGTGAATAATGTGCCAATGCCCGCGAGGGCTTCGAGGACACAGGTCCGGAGTCGTAGAGTGGTGGTGAGGACGATGGCAGAGGACGGTGGCATCACTTGTAGTCGTTCATTGGAAGCGTGAGAGCCGTGGCCCGCGGGCAGACCGACTGCGAGGCGTCGGGCATTTGAAGCCGACAAACGACCCTCGTGCCATCCGTGCTCGTGGCGTCGCCGATCGAAGCCATCGCGTGAGCCTCGCTGCCGACTGCCGCCTCGGTAGCGACTGTGGCCTATGGACGCCTAGCGGCTGGGATTCAACGGCCTGGAATAGCAACGGTAATCCCAGCGTGCGCCTGGTCGCGGGCAGACCGCTGCGTGCTGTGAGCAGCCATTGAGACGGGCGCACCAATCGTCGCGGCGCATCGCATCACGGGGGCGAGGCGATGTTGTTGTTGGAAAAGTGGAGGAGCAGGCGGAAAAGGGAAAGACAGGGCATTTTAGGGGGTTCCCAGAAAGCCTGGGGGGCGCAGCGGGCCAGTTAGCGGGTAGCGGCCGCGGGGGCTGTGCTCCGATGCCCCGGGGGCCCTGCGAGCTGGAGTGCCTCGGGGCATTTTCCAGGGGGCTGACCTAGATTAAGCATGGAACAGCCCGTCCAATGTGGCTTCTAGAACTCAAACCCTTCTCTGATCTTCACCCTGGATGTCAGTAATCACATGAAATCAGTTTTGTGTGATTCGGCCCTATAAGAGGTCGCGTGAGGATCAACGGCTGAGGCTGAAGGCGGCCCGTCTTACACTCCAGTTTCTTACTCACTCTCTCACGCACTCGAAGATAAGGTAGGCAAGTGACAAATGACAAGATAGCTTGTGATGTTCAACGCTCCCAGTACATACAACTCCGGCACCCTAGATCTTCGCCTTGATCTTGGTGAACTGCACCTTGTTGGTGATGGAGCCGAGACCCTCGAGACCAACCTCGACGACATCGCCATCCTTGAGCCAGACAGGAGGCTTGCGGCCCATGCCAACACCTTCAGGGCTGTCATTCCTACTGTCAGCATGCCTACTGCGTATCGAAACAGGTTCAGGGAAACTCACGTTCCGGTGAAGATAAGATCACCAGGCAGCAGGGTAGTTCCTTCGCTCAGGAACGAGACGGCCTTCCTGATGCCAAAGATCTGGTCCTTGGTCGTGCTGTTCTGCTTGGTCTCACCGTTGACCTTGGTCCAGATGTTGAGGTTCTGCGCATCCTTGATGCTCTCCTGCGTCACGATGCCAGGGCCGTAAGGTGCCCAGCCGTCGAAGCCCTTTCCGAGGGACCACTGGCCACCGCCGTGCTTGATCTGCCAGTCACGGTGGGATATGTCATTGCCGACAGCGTAGCCGAGGACATAGTCGAGAGCGTCGTCTTCGGACACATTCAAGGCTGTCTTTCCAATGACAATGACTAGCTCGCATTCGTAGTCCAGGGTGCTGCCGGTCTGAGTCTTGGGGTGGATGGGGATGGGTTCGCCGGTGCCAGAGAGCGAAGTCGCAGGCTTGTACTAGACGGTTGTCAGAGCTGGACTCGGCCATGGCTGCCAAAGTGTGACATACGAAGAGCACAGGAAACTTAGGAATGGGAAGATTCGTCTATTCCATGTCAGCTTCAACATCTTCCTCACCATAGCCACGCATGATAGTCACCTCAATGGCATGCTTCTCGTAGTTCATGCCCAGACACCGAACAGTCCGGACATCCTCCGGCGCCAGAGGAGCGAGAAGCAGTCGGACGTCGACCACCTTATCTGTGACATCGTGCTTCCCAAAGATATCGCCAGTAATGATGCGGGCCTGCTTAGCCTTGCCGATGTCAGTCTCGCCGGAGGGCAGGATGGCATCGCCGTAATAGGTTCGGCCGTCCTTGGCAAGGAAGCGGACGAGTCTCTGAGGAATCGTCAGCTATAGCTCTGTCTTAACATCGTGTTGAGGCATACAGTGAATGCAGGCATGTTGTAAGTTGATCAATCAATAAACTGACAAGTATGATTACTATCACAAGTAAACTCGAGATGAAGTTGCAATGGGCTCATCCAAGTTCCTGATGATGAAATCAACGGCTGGTCGGAATTATACCGAGCTTAGTCGGCCAGATTCCCGAGAGATGGAGGAGCTCCGCCTGAAGCCGACATGGTCCGTGCGTCGACATGACATGCTTATGTAATCTGTAGCTTCTTGCCTCGGCCGTCGACGACGCCTTGACTTTGAGACTGACATTCTGCAAGAGAATATCCATTGCGCCGTCCCGACTTCGCCACACGCAACAATGCCGGTGGGAAAGAGGGGCCTTTCCGGCCTTCAGAAGGAGGTACTCTCGCTGTACAGGCAGTGTCTGCGGGAAGCCCGCAAGAAGCCCGAGGTGAGACTCAGGTTACGAGATTCCGAGGACAGACGAACTGAATGACGCTGACGATGACAGGATACACGGCCTCATTTTCTGTCATTTGCCAGGTGAGATGCCCAATTCCCATCCGTGATTGAGTGGCTTCTGATATCATGTAGATCTGAATTCCAGAAGAACCTGGCAGTTGACAAACGAGACTTCGCCGCCATCGAGTTTCTCCTCCGAAAGGGCCGCCGGCAGGTCGAGGTCTACGCCTCCCCTGGAATCAAGGATGTTCGATAGTCATAATGCCGAGGCAGGCATGGCCTGGCTGTCTCCTTCTGCCCCGTGTCTCCCTCTCCATCGGAAAGCGCCACCACAATTCCCTTCAACACAGACGGGCATGGAGGCCCGGCCGTCTGTTATCTTTCCTCTCGACATCCGCCTCACCCTGCCTTCATATCCTACAATAGCCATCTGACGCTTTTCACCCATGTAGCAACCCTCATAATCACTTTATTCTCTGTTCCCTTCTTCTATCGCGCACCGGCATCCCTTCGGATCATGGACCATGCTTAGCTGCGACATTTGCTTCAAAACGAGCAGCTTCTTATCGCCTGACGTCAACAAAAACAGCCAGGTCTTCTCTCACCAAGCCCTTCATGACGCCTCTCGCCAACCCATTAGCAACTCTGTAGAGAATCTTCGCCAGAAGCAGCGCCGTGCCGCCCGTCTCCGACCCTCCGAGAAGCTTCGCCCGCCTATACCTCCTCGTGGCCAGAGGTTGCCTGACATCTGGGATTGTGATCTCGACCCTAGCGTCTTGCCTGCGGCGGTGGCAGTGGTGCAGCGCAGGAAGAAGAACAGGGACCGCCAACGGGTCGCTCTGGACAGAGTGCACGCTCTCGCCCCCAGCACCGACTGTCCGGGCATTTCACAAATTCTTAGAGAAACGGTTGAAGCACATGATTCTCCTGCAATGGATTACTCTAAAGCTAATACTGACTCTGGAAAGAGGCCTGCTATTCCACCACGACATCCTGGCCGCCCGAAAATAGCTGCGCCCAGATCGAAACCAAGCCCTCCGGCGCATCCCACTGCCAGGCTCACCCGCCCCAGACCTCTGTCTCAAACTCGATCAAGACGAATAGCAGGCCCTACTTACCGAAGAATGGCTGGAACACCTCCAAGAGAGATGCACCGGGTTGATCCGCAAACTGCAGGGGATTCAGCCCAGTGCAATCATTGCGGTAGCAACCCCCTTGAAGCCAGAAAAACATCGACCGCCAACTCGAAGTTATGGAAAGCTGTCCGCAGAAGTCTGTCGCAGCAGAGCCATGTGTCTTCCATCGTCTCTCCGTTGGAGGCCCTCTCAATATCTTCAAGTGGCCCAGTACTCCCTTCTCGAACGTCAAGTCAGAAAAGAGCCCTGGATCAGTTCACTCGGCAACTGGAAACCTTCGCCGAGCTACGAGGCGTGGCTGGGAAGGTACCTGTCTTCACTCCCACCCCGGAATCGATCATATCCTACCACACAGTGTCAGCTCTACTCCCCTATCAAGCAGAATTCCAAAAGGCTGGTCTTGCTGTCACCGCCGCTCAGCAGGCTAGGCTGGGGTATTCCCATGTGGGAGGATCGGACGGGGCTCAGGACAAGATTGATACAGGTGGTCATGCTGAGGCTGAGGAACGCCAACAGCCTGGAGGGCCAGACCAAATGGCTCAGCATTCGGTCCCCGGCGACCTACACCTGGATGGTGCCAATGGCAGATTCGCGTCGAACAATCCCAAAGAAACCGGACAGCGCATCTCCAGCGACGGAACAGAGTTGATTTTTGCAGGCGACGACCCGCGCTGGGACACGGCGTAGCTTGCCCGGATCCCTGCGACCAGGACCGTGTCTCCAGGGAAGTCTGCGAGCAATATTTGCAACTGCTCCTGCATCCCGGGGCCCTCATTTGCCTCAGATGGAGGGCAGCCGCCCGCGCGGGTATCGATTGACAGCCCAGCCAAGTTGATGGCACGTTGGCAGCCCGTGTACCCTCAAGACAGTAAGCAGCTGCTCAGGTCTTGCACCTGTCGGGTGTTGACAGTCGAAACAGATGCACAGTTGTCCTCCGAACGGGCGCCTCCGAAGAAACAGCATGCTAAAACGAGACGGCAAGAGTCTCAGCCTCACACAGCACAGCCTGCCACCAAATATACGGCATCGATTCCGCAAAAACCGACGGGGCTTCGAAAGGCTCGACCGAGACAAGCAGAATCTCCCGCAGCCAGACCAGCACGAAGCAGCCGAGTGGTATCACGACGAAGTGCTCAGAAACAGCCAGAAGACGGACCAACCAAATCATCCCATGGCCATCCTATCAATCTACCGACTTTAGTCGCACAGGAGCGGGCGTCCTTGGGCCGAGGATTCCCTTCTTGTCAGCCGCCCCTTCAAAAGGCGAAGACAATGCCCACCTCACCCAAATCGACAATGTTGTCTCCCAGAATCGCCGAGGAGCAGAGTTCGGAAAATGGAGCTCGGCGTAGAAGCTCTGGTAGAATTTCTACTCGACAACCCGAGCGCAAAGCCCGAGCGAAACTGGCCCTGGCACAAGAGCGTCGAAGGCAACAACAGAGCAGTGCTGGGAAGGCCAGCCCCCCATCTGCTGATCTTGAGCTCAAGACTTCCGAGCCGTCATCGGCAGCAACAGCGTTTGTTTTAGAGCGTGAGAACAGGCCAATTGCCATGCCAGCCCCTGAACTGCCTCCAACTTGGACATATGGCTTCAGCCGCCCCTCAGAATTTGCCTTGGCTCTCGAGAAAGCAGCAGGAAATGCTGAGGGTCGATACACTGAACCAGTTCATCCTAAGCAGACCAAGGCATCAGATGTTGGAGCAATTGACGAGCAGGCGGCACCGGACGAGGCAGAACCCCAAGTTGTGTCTGAAGCCTTGCCTGCTGAGAGAGAGAACACGGTTCAAGTGCCAGAGCTGCCTGTACGGTCACCTGCCGGAAGTCCGAAGCAGAGTCTCGGTTCAGAGTCAGCCGAGGATGACGACCGCAGTATCGACGACCGTGACGTGCTTCGAGGCTTACACATCGCAATATCGGCTGCATGCGACGAGGAGGTGGACAGATGGATTCGGTGTCAGACGGGGGTGCGCATTCGTCGGTTCCTCGCGGACTTGACGGCATTTGAGATGCTCGGGAAGGAAGAGATGCGACCCGATCCCAGGGAGCAGCGCGCAAGAGAGAGGAGAGCGCAGCTCCGCAAGCTCAAGGCGCAGATCAGGAAGTCGAGGGCAGCAATGAAGCAGGAAGACTGATGGGGAGTTGATGACAGTAGCCAGCCGTTTAAACGATGCAGCAGAGATTCCAAAAACAGTTTGAAGGTCGCAGGTCACCCCATGCCAAGTCTCGCCGTGATGACCAGGCCTGCCTGGTGGTATAATTCTAGCGCGTTAAACGGTCTCCCCAGTATTTCTCGCCAGTAGTTCTCCCCAGAAAGGTCTCCTCAGTTCAAAAGGTCTCCTCACTTCAAAAGGTCTCCTCACTTCTCCAAGTACAGTATCTTGTGTTCAGTGTTTCTTATCACTTTGATAGTGTACTGGAGGTGTGGCGAGTACGGTGGGGAGTGGAGTTTCCCAGGCATCAGTTTAGCGCAGGCCTGCAGGCTGCTCGGGTGCACGGACCCTTCCCGCCCGCCAGCCACATCTGATGCGCGTCAATTGAGGAGAACTTCCAAGCCAACATCAACGGATCGATGAGATAGTGAAGTAATCAAGTAACGATCTCGACCAGCAGTCCTCATTGTGTCAACTACCTTACCGTACGTATCATCGAATCCGTGATGGACGGCATGAGCGCCCTCCAACAGCAGGAACGAGAGGCCCTCCGACAGAACATGTCGAGCCTCGGCGACCCAGAACACTTCTACCGATGCTGGCGACACACAGCTTGCGGCAACTGCCTCCGGGAGCCGGAATGCAGCTGGTGTCCCTTTGTACGTGTCTCAAAGACCTAAGAGTGTATACAACTGCATCCATGGTATACGTCGCTAACTAACTACTTGCGATAGACATGGGCTTGTGTTCCCAACCCATACGTCGTGCAGCTCCTGGCACCTGCGTATGACGAGCAGATCTGCCCCCATTGGGCTGAGCGCTGGGAATTGCGCAGCCAGCCTCTCGGCTGTCAGGTATCAACGATTACCACCATCAGCACCAGTGTCGCCATCTTATCAACTCTCGCTGTCATTCTGGTGGTCAACATCATCGTCCTGTGCTGTCGCTGCATGGTCAGAGGCATGGCGAGGCGTAGGGCTCGGCCAAGGCACCGCTGTCAAATCGAAATCGTAGGCACTGAGACCGAGCGTCTGCTTCCAGAAGACGGAAGGGGGACCGTCGCCGGGGGGAGAGCTGGAGAAGCCTGACCCTGGATGGCGAGCTGAAATAGTCCCCGAGGATATCAACGACTCTTTCTTGAAGAAATCCTGACTGCATCGACCATCAACCGGAGCTGACCGGAGGGATGATAGCAACCTCGTCCCCCTCCTTGATCGAGACACCGTCTTCGCCCGGGCCGGGGACGTCTACGTAGTCGAGGTTGATCGTGACGAGACACGACTCGAGGATCTTGGACCTGATGCCGCTGTACCTCTCCTCCAAGGCATCGAAGAGCTGGCCAAGAGGAAGAGGGGCGGGGAGTGCCTCGTGCTCCTTTGACGTGAACGAGCTCGCCGCGGCAAAGTAGAGCACGTTGAAATGGCCGCTCGGGGCCCGGGGCACGGAGCTCATGGCTGGATAGGTAACTAGAGAAGGCTGGAGAAACATTAGCACTTGTTGCCAGACTTCGAGAGTTCGGAAAAGGAAGCGCGGTAATGCGTGCTGGATCAGAGATCTTGGTGATAACAGGTAGACATCAGGGATAGTCAGATAGTAGTGCGTGTGTTTTTTCATCATTCCAGCGGTGCTGTGGGAAGAGGGGAGGGAAGCTTACCGTTCTGCGTTGTTGTTGTTGTAGGTCGAGAAGGAAAAGGAAGACATGAACCCGCTGCAAATTTATTGACGGCTCCGGGGTGGAGTTTGATCTGGCGGGACACTCCACGTCCCGTTACTGTATCACGTGCAGCTACCCCACATGTGGTCACCTCAGCTATCAGGTCTCTCTCTGACCCAGGTGCCTACTACTCAACATGAACTCGTCAAGATGAACTCGTCAACATGAACGTAGAATTCTGCCAAATCCAGGCTATGCATTCGGGTATCTTCAGTCGAAATCGCTCTACGGCAGCTTGGCCACCCTGCTCTCCAGATCCTTCACCCATTGCTCGATGAGCTTAGTGTTCCCAGCCATCGCTGTGTCTCCCTCTTTGATCGCCTGCTCCACCTTCTCTAAGCCTTCTCGCCATTGCTTCATGTCTGCGGCCATCTCAGACTGCTGCGTCTCCAGTCGCTCGAGGGTTTCGGCTGCGGTCGCAGCATCCGAGTGTATGGTGCGCAGAGATCTCAGACGGTCAAGCAGGGGCGGCAGCAAAGGTGCCAGGTTCTCAATCGTAGGCAGCGTTCCATAGAGCGCGTTGACCTTGGCCGACTGCTCGGATTCTTCCTCGTCGGCATCGACGGCCTGGGGCCCGAGGGCCTCCTGGGCCGATTTGGCCCCTTGCCGGGCCTTCTCCAGCTGTTGCGCCTCCTGGGTCAGGGTCCGGACGCGCCGTGACAGGGCGTCAAGATTGGTGGTGGATGCTTGCGAAAGGGTCACGATCTGGCGCTGCAGAACATCCAGTGTGGGAAGGATTGCACGGGGGAGTCCGTTAATGTCCACCTCAGGGAGAGCCGCAGAGCTGATTCCGATGGCCTTCTCGAGCTGCAGCAGGCGACGGTCAAAGTCGGCGGCCTTTGCCAAAGCATGGCTTTGCTCGTACGAAGGTGCGTATGTGATGGTGTAGGTGGCCGCGTCGCCAGCGAGAGCGTCCGTTTGCGCAGGTTTGTTCTCGCTGCTCGAAGAGGGTATGACGGGTCCGGGAGGGTTGAAGCCACCTCCTACAGGCTCGTCGCTGCGTGAGATCTCGTCGAGGACTTCACTCAGCGAGGCGAGCTTGTCATGCTGGCTGTCGTGACCGTTCCTGCCGCCATCCGCTGCCTGCCTGCCTGCCTCCTCTTTCGCTTCGGCGATTTCTCTCTGCAAGCGAGCAATCTTGCGGTCGAGGCTTTCACCTCCCTCCTCGTCACTGAAATCAGCAAGCTCTTCCGTGCCATCTTCCAAAACGCGTTGTCTTCGTGTTGTTGTTCGGTATGACTTTCGCTTGCCATCCACGCGGTCAGAGAAGTCTACGGCAGTCGCATCGACATTGGAAGGGAGAAATCGGGACCGGGCCTCGTCAATTCGTAGTCGTGACTTTGATATTCCAGTGTCATCGTCGAGATCGAGCTCGTCGTCGGACTGGGAGGGTCCGGTTGTCTGCAACGGGGGTTGGTCAACGGCGAAGAGGAGAAGCTCGGAATGGCACATACCGGCACGGTGGAGATGTCATCCGTCAGCTCGGGGGTCTCGTAAATGTCTGGGGCAGAGTCCTGGGACTTGTCAGCATACTGAGCTTCCATGTGTGGGCGACAAAAGGCAGGGTGTATGTACTAGGTCTGGCAGGTTGGCATATTTCCGGTTGAGAGCCATGGTGTCGGGCTCGCTCAACCGCCGTTTGGAGCAAGAGCAGGAATGGTATGCGATGTTTCCCAGATGACAGAGTGTTCGTCGACTGTGGAGACACGATCAACCACTGTGCAATTGCTGGGCCCCGTCGGTTTGGGTATTCGCGTTTGTCAACGATGTCTGGATGGAGTTGTGTCAGGGGAATTGAATACTACAGAGTGCCTGAGGTGGTCAGAGCTTCAGCAGCTCTCCGGGGTACAGTGTGCGCACGCCGTTCCGTTACACACACTGTGCTCGAATCCACCAAACGCGTCTCACTGCTACGCGAGACTTCCCTCGGCTCATCCCCATACTGGCAGACGGAAGTCGTGGGGTCGCTCCTTCCAGCACCGTCATCGTTTTTCCCTTCACTTTTCCCGTTTTCCTTTGGACGGGCTATATACTCTCACACCTCTGCCGATTCCTCAATAACCTTCTCTCTCACCTATGGGATCCATATCCCTAACATATGCCCGCCAACCGACCCTGGACATTCACTCACCTTCAGGCCAAGCGAATTCAGCTGAACGATACCGACGGTTCAGCAGCGCCCATTAGGCCTTTCTGCCTGTTTCCTGAGGTTTCATACTCCGAAAGGTCGGATTTGTCCAATGGACGACAAATAGCCGGCTACCTGCATTTCGGCGCCAAGGATCTTGTCCACTGCCTGAGATCGTCTTAACCCCCTGGTCATCATGACTTTTGGACTCATGAGCAGGCGGCCTGCCTTGAAACCCCGGAGCACCCCCTCTGCCTCAACTTCAAAGGCACGGTGCAAGACACCTGACGACCTAGATGCCCCTCCTCTGGACTCCGAGGACGATGAAAGCGAATCCCAGATTGTGTCGAAGTCAGGCAATGCTGCTCATATCTCGGATCCTGACAGCAGCGATGGGGCGACTTCATCTCGACACGACATTAAAAAGACCGTCTTCTCAAAAACTAAACGAGGCCTTCCCAACCGAAACGTCAAAGTGTCAAGAGATCACCAGGGGGCAGGAACATCCAAGCGTCGTCATGAAGACGAAGACAAGACATCGGGTGGCACCTCAACCAAGCGCCGAAGCATGTCACCGTCAAAAGACGGCGTTGATGAGTTCCTCAGGAACAGAAAGGAGGACGAAAGACGCGTCACCAACAAGAAGGGCTACGGGAAAGAGTCGAGAAATCTTCCAGGTCTGCAATGGTCTTTGCATTTCCGATCCCGATACGGGCTAACATGTCGCAGGGCGGTCCCTTCAGCCGAAAGGCAAGGCAAAGGCAAAGGAAAAGTCCAAGCCTCTGGATAACAAGTCAACTTCGACTAGGCAACCGCGCTTGAGAGCGCTATCTCCTGTTCCTGACAGTCCTAAAAAGGAGGAGGTACCGAAGGGCTCGCTGAAAAGGCCAGGGTCCATCCCTTCGTCACCATCCGTGGAACGACAACGGGCGTCTCTAATAGTGCCCGGATCGTTAGCAGAGTCGCCGACCAAGCCCCGTGAAAGGAAGAGGCGTGCCATGCAGGCCGAAAAGGAGGACCCCGAGTCTGAGCTACCCAAGTCAGTTGCTGCTATGTTCAGGATACCAGGTCCTATCGCCGGTGAGGACACCGGGACAGTCTCTGCCGCCAGAAAGACGTTGAATGTACCAGCTCTGGATGTTGGGTCGAGTGCAAGTATTGCAGACTCGGAAGAAACAGCAGTGTCACATGCTCAGATTCCCTCTGCGCTGGATACCGAAGTAGCATGCCCATTCTGCTACCAAGCGGTTGACGCAGACTTGCTACGCACTTACTCCAAAGGCAGAACCCTCTCGATACGCCAACAGATGAAGTTCTGCGACTTTCACAAGAAGAACTCGGCGGAGGGCGCTTGGAAAGCCAAGGGCTATCCCTCGATTGACTGGGACCACCTGGACAGCCGGCTTGAGTGTCACCAGCGGCCAATCAGGCGAATTATCGAGGGCGAACAGTCTTACTACAAGTCCATCCTGGCAGACAAGCTGGCGACGGGGCAGGAGAGGACGCTGAAGCAGACGGAAAGGAGCCTGGCGCCGGGCTACTACGGAAACCGAGGGCTGCGGCTGATGTCGGAATACATCATCCGGTACTTCAACGAGATGCTGCGGGAGAGGGCTGTGGAAGACCCTGTGATATCAGGGAGAGGAACGACCGTGTTTGTGTCGACGGTTCTCGTGCCAGAGCTGGCGACGAGGCTTATCATGGAAGACATGGCTGTGGGGATGGAGGAGGCGAGGCAGATTCTTGCTGACAGTGCCAATATGGGCGACCTGCTGCACGAAGATGTGGGTGACATTGTGACGGAAATTTCTGGCCATGCGGAGGGAGGTTCTCCCTCCTGAGTATCGCGGAGCAGCCAGCAGCTGGTGCTTTTGCTTACGGAAGAAGCGACAATCAGGCGGGTATGAGTCCTGTTCTCGCGTCTTGCTCTGGACTGCCTGGCCGGGGCCATCCTATTCTGAGCTCTCGTCAATACACCTGTTGACTTGCTGATGTGATATCTGATCCGTGACCATAGCCTGCCCAGTGTCTATTCCCACATAAACTGGCACAACAGGAGCATTATCTGCGACCATCACCACGCGTGGGATATTACCCGCTGGGAATTCCCGATAGCGTCGCTCACCGGAGGTTGGCCGGCCATCGGCGGCAGGGGACAGCCGCTGCAGGCCGAGTGGAGCTCCGGGCCGGATACTCTGAATGGAGGTCACCAATGGCGAAACCTCACCTTGGCGGGTTCCAACTCTCGCTGCAACGTCGAGAGTGCTTGTCTTGAAAGTTAGTTGGACCAACTACAACCTCGTGGCTCAGCAAAATCATCAACCCAAGGATATGCCGCTTGATTCAAGCTCCGGGACACATTGACTAGTAGTACTCCTGGGATCATCGCCAACTCAACGTTCCTACCTAGCCAAAGCATGGCCCCTGAATCTCTCTCTTCCCATGAAGAGCCCATGCCCTTCGGTGAAACTTACATTCACCCTCCATCGACAACCCACACACACACGGCCATCATCCTCCACGGCCGAGGCGACCCCGCCGCCTCCTTCGCATCCGACCTCCTCGAAACGCCCCTCTCAACCGCCTCGGACCTCCCCTCCCTGCTGCGCGGCTGGCGCTTCATCTTCCCCTCGGCCCCGTGCGTCTGGAGCCCCGTCTTCCAAGAGTCCATGCCCTCCTGGTTCGAGGCCGCATCCCTCGCAGACCCCTCCGCGCGGCAGGATCTCCAGGCCACCGGGCTGCGGCGGTCAGTGGAGCATGTGCGGCGGATCGTGGAGGAGGAAGTCGCCTTGCTCGGCGGTGAGAGGGGCCGGGTCGTTCTCGGGGGGATCAGCCAGGGCGGTGCGGTCGGGATGTGGACTCTCCTCTCGCTGGAGGCAGAGGTCGGTGGCTTCTTCGGCGTGAGTACCTGGGTCCCCTTCGCGGAAGAGGTGTGGGGTGAGAGCTCTTCTCGGAGTGCTGGGACGGTGCTGGGCCTGATGAGCGTCGGCAGAGAAAATAGGGGCACGCCGGTGTTCCTGGGCCACGGGGTTGATGATGCGTACGTCGACGTGGAATTGGGTCGGGAATCGACCCAGGTTCTTACTCAGGCTGGATTCCGGGTCGAGGCTAGGGAATACACGGGCGCAGAGCAGGAGGGACACTGGTTCAAGGTGCCCGAGGGACTGGATGATATTCACGGATTCTTGGTGAAGTGGACGTAGAACAAGCGGGTATTCCCACGCACTATCTAAATCCAGTTCGATGACGGGATCTTGCCGATGAACAAGAGCTGGCGAGCATATGAGGGTTTCCAGATGTCATGGCCACGATATTCTTCCACCAGAACTCAGGTTGCTAACTGTGAGCGAGGTTCTAACTCGTCGCCCACCTCCTCTAAAACGCTGGGGGAAAATAATTTACTACAAGAGAGACCTAATCAGCTGGAGGTAAAAAACGACAAGGTCGGCAATTTCGCCACCAGAGTGGTTGTGGGCAAAAAGGTAAGCTCCCCGAGACAGGATCGAACTGTCGATCTCCCGATAGTTTGCAAGTAACAGTCGGACGCCTTAACCAGCTGGGCCACCAGGGATTGTTGAGAAAAGCATCGACAAAGGGCTTTATGACGGCTGTGTGGCTCTCGCTTATTGGTTCGCTTGGAGGGCCTTGACCGTATGTGGGGATGCTGTCCCCAAGAACTTCAACAGAGCAGAGAACAGTGCAGGCAAAGAGTGCGGCGAGTCAAAGAATATCTGAGCGTGGGGGAACACTCGTGTTCGTGGCCAAATTAAACAAATTAAGGCATGAACCCACGTGTTCAGGATTTCTCAAGATAATATCATTAATTCATCTACAAAAAAATGTCCTCATATAGGCGTCCCTCCCCCAAACGCCATGCTATTCCATGTATCAAGTCCCCAATCTCCTCCACGCTCAAAATCCAACCACGTCCCGTCGCCCCCAAGAAAGTGAGAAGAGGGCATTTGTATGCGCACCCTCTAAATGTACTAAAAAGGCTTATATCCCAATGCTATTCTTCCCAGCACCTCTTCCATGCCGCTCACATCAGCACGCACTTCTTCTCCGGTTTGGCCGTCCCCGAACGGCTCACAGCCGACACGTCCGTCCACGCCGCCGAGCTGGCGACCTCGTGGTCGATGGCCTTCTTCTTCTTTTTCTTCTTTCCCTTCTTCGACCCGGCCCACCCGCGCCGCTTGGCGTCTTGCATGTTCCTCGCTGCGCTGCGCTCGGCCCTGCTGGCGTTGCGCGTCAGGGACGACTGCGACCGGTGCCCGTTGGAGGATGTAGACGGCGCGGAGAGCCAGGACCGCATGAATCCTCGCGACGACGACTCAGCGGGCTGGTTGAACGACGGGTCCAGTCGCTCCACTGTCGGGCGGACGAAATTCGACTGCGTCGGGCGCGGATGCCGGGGGATGGGAGCCAGGATGGGAGTCTCGGTTCGCGGGGCGTGCTGCGAGGGAGGGTCGAAGGCACCGCTGACACCGCCGGGCGTGCTGATAATGAGAGGCATGTCCTCCTGGGGGGAGTGAGGTGCGCGATTCGACTGTCGAGAGTCGGCCCCTTGTCGACTCCCCACAGGCACACGCTGTAGCGATGACCTATGATTCGAAGGCTGGGACCCCCGGCTACCCAAGCTTGTTCGCGGATCCTGGCCGTGATGGTGCGGCAGGGCAGCAGCAATCATCTCGTTGGCGCTGGCGCCAGTAGGCGGCGCCGAAAGCGGAAAGTTGACATATGATGCGCTCTGCGCCGGAGGCGGCGCAGGCCACGTATGTGCGTTGGAAAGGCGCCTGGGTACCGGCTCCGCGAATCGAGGGCCGGCTTGAAGGTTGGGTCCAAGTGACGGCGCGAACCCAGACGACGTAGATCTCTGGTGGCTACGCTCGACATCATTGTAGCTTTGCTGAGAGACGGAACGCACGTTTTGGGCAGCAGCAGTTGACACCCTGAGTGTCGGGTTTTCTGCAGCCAAGCGTGGTGTCCCAGGCGGCGAGACATTGTACAAGTCCTCCTCATCCTCCTGCCGGGTGATCGAGGGACTTGTCCCGGGGCGAGTCGAGGGCTCTTCCCGCGGCGTACCCGCGGTCGGCGTGTCACTCGTGATCCTGCGGTGCGAGGCAGGGACGGTATGCTGAGGCCCGCTAGGTGGCTCTCGATATCCCCGGATGTGAGCTGGCAGGTTCTGGCCCAATACTCCGCTCTCTGGCAGAGGCCATGTGGAAGTAGAGACCGTGGGCGCCGCAGTCTGAGTACGCGGGGGCTCTGGCTGCGTTCGCAGATTCGCCGGCGTGACGGCAGGGTGCCGGAGGAAGGCTGGTAGATCAACAGGGGCATCTTCCTGGTAAGGCGGCGGGGGCGGGACCCAATTGTCAGCGTCGCTCTCATGAGGGTGCTCACGACGGCCATCTGCGCGCCGGTACTCGACGGGACCGGCGGCGGCCTGCTCCGGCTGCCGGCGTCTGTTGATGGCAGCTGCGGTGGCCGCGCGGCGGAGCGTGGTCGTGGACCGGGGGTTGTCATGGGAGTAGGGTGCATCCACCGCTTCTTGCGCCTCCATGATGGAGTCGTCCTCGCCCTCCTCGGTGCTTGCTTCTGGGGCAGGGGCAGGCTGCGGCTCTGGTCGCGGTGGTGCCGCGCCAATTCTTCTCGGAACCAGAGGGTCGTCATCATCCGCAGTCTCCTCCCTCTCTTGCGGTGCCTGAGGCAGAGGCGGCAGAGGGGGGAGAGGAGGGCCATGTGAGGTTTGAGATCCGGCGGAGGTCGCCGAACGCAACATCCCGCCGCGCTCGCCGCGCTTCTGAGCAACGGTTCTCCGCCGCACGATGGCCACCTCAGCGTCGATGTCCCGGGTCTCCTCCTCCAGGGTCTCCGGCTCCTTGGTGCCAACCTCGACCGTGATCTCTCTGGTTGAGCCGTCCTTACTGCTGTAGTCAAAGTCCAGGAGAGTAATCCTGCCTCCGTCCACAAAGTCAATGTCATCCGGCTCGTTGATCGGCTTGGCCGGCATGACACCACGCGCAGCCAGGATGAGTCGTTCCTTGGACGAACAGTTGCCAGAGTCGGCCACCCACTTTACGCAGCTCACGCCGTCGAGCTCGGCGACCTTTGCGCCCCATACAAATGTATTTCGAAGTTTGTCGCAGAGAATCTGCCACTGCGGGCGGGTGCTGCTGTCCTGAGCCCGCGATGAGGGTGTACGGGACGGCGGGCCACTGTTACGACGACCGAGGGCGGCCAGACCGTCGAGACCGCCACCCGTACCCATCTCAGGCACGGCATCAAGATCCTCAGGCACTCCGTACAGCCAGACATCCTTACCTTGGAACCCAGCGGAAACAAGGTCGCCGTGGTAGGTTGCTGACGGCAGGGTGCACGGGATTAGCTTGGCCTGCTCGCTCGGGCTGGGGATGGGACCCGTGAAATACGTGGTGCCATTTCTCAAATCATCAATGCGCACCGCCCGGAACGTCTCGAAGCTGCGATCATATGTGAACGTCCAGGCGGCCTCTTCCTGGCTGGTGTCCTGCAGCAGGACAGCATGACTGCAGTCGCGAGTCGTGTTGGGGAACAAAATGGAGGTGGTCCAAAGGGAGCTGATGCTGTCCTCAGCCATGCTCCCGGGGTCGTAATAAGGGGCCGTGAGAACGACGGTACTGGGCGATGCGGCGTGCACGGTGGTGCCGAGGAGCTGAGTGCCGTCGAATGAGAAGGAAAGCGAGTCGACGCCGTCGCACTTGACAGACCTCCTCTCCGTCGGTAGGGCGTTGGGGGCCGTAGAGGACACCTCGATGCCTCCTTCGTACGCGGCTGCAAGGATGGAGCCGCAGGGCGAAAGGGCGATGGTGCGCGGGGCATGGTCGAGGACCATGGACTGTGTGCGTTGCGGAGGAGAATGGGTTAGGTCGAAGACATCGACCTGCATCTCGCTCGACAGGACGGCAAGCAGAGATCCCGCGTCGTTGATGCATGTCGACACTGGGCGGCGCAAGATCTTGAGTTCTCTCTGTACGTCAATCTCCTCCCCTCGAACATCGATGACATATATACGCGAGGAGCTGTAGGCCAGGAGATAGTGACCCTTGGGCGAGGGCGTGAACTGCAGGCCCTCCCCTCCGGGACAAGACGAGGAGCTGATGGAATTGGACACGAGTCTGATGATGGTTTCGCTGGGTCGCAGATATGCTTCGAACAGGTTCCGCTTGGTTTCGCGGGCGAAGGCTCTTCGCAGTTCCGGTAGATTTTCGTCGGCGGCATCGGGCGGGAACTTGTGGCTGGCGGCATAGGAGGTGCACATGGCGAGATGGTGAGCGTATAGATGGGCCTGCTGGGAGACTCTCCGCCAGTTCGAGTTGAGGAGGACGAGGGAGGCGAACGAGTCGGGGTCGGCGAAGAGGAGGATCCTAAGTAGGTGAGTCCTTGTCAGCCAGCGCTCACTTCATCGGGGTGGTGGTGATGTCTCGGGGGAACGCACTGCTCGATGATCTCATCGGGGAGTTTGTCTACGGCGCGCGTTGGAGGAGGCCGCTCTTTTTGTGTGGAGAGCCGCGGAGCGACGTCCTCGCCCTCCGTTGACTCCATCGTGAGGGTCATGGATTGTCAGAGTCGGCGGAGATGGGCTGCTGTCGCGGGCGGTTCGTAGGCGGGCGGTGGCTTCCTCTAAGAAGACATGGCTGAAGTCGTCGTCGTCGTATGTACTCGCCACAAGAAGCAACTGACTCTTTCCCGGGGTAGCGGGATGAGCGATGAGGCGAGAGGCACAGGGTCGCACTCGCCGCTGGGAGGCACGGTCGTAGTGTTGGCTGGGACAGACTGGCCGAGGTGTTGTGCCTTGTCGAGAGCCAGCTGAAGTGAAGATGGGAATAGTGGCCGGGATGGATCGTGGCAGAAAGTAGCGGCGCAAACGGACGGGGCGAATGGAAAGCAGCGCAATCAGATTGGGGCGGTGCAGGGAGCGAGCGGCGACGGGCGGGTGCCAGGACATCTGACTGGGCGGGCGATACCTACAAGTTGGGCCTAGTCGCCCGCCACACCCCTACAAGACTGCCCCGGGTCGACGTACAGATAGCGGCTGCCTCCGTACCGTTCTAGTGCCTGATCACCTTCTGGTGGTGCCTTCGACGGCACCTGTTGGTGATTCTTTTGGGGCCAGACGGACCAACCTGGACATTCTTTTGTTCCAACCTCACTCGACACTACCTTACCTAGTAAGACATAGAGTATCGCTGCACACCATCTGCGATGCGACCCCATACCTTGGGCGAGTCCTATCAACGAACAGGTGTCCAGCCGTCACGTCTCACCACTTTACTTTCCCGGTGCAGCGCAGGCAACGGCGTATCACACCACACACACCACACCACGCAAGGGAGGTCAGCACGCTCCTGGGACGCCACCACGACCGACAAGTGGTGTCTTTGAAGGCTCGATAGACTCCCGGCCTATTGCGTCTAGCTTCCGCGATCCCGTCGACGCGGCTCAATGGGATTGTCGCGAGAGGCTGAGATCAACCCATCGATCTGGCATCCATTTGCCTTTCAATGGACGGCGGGCCAAGAACCCCGCGCACGCGGCCTGTTTGTCTTGTGAGATGATCCCTGTCCAGTGTTCTATTTTTGGATCTTCCATGCATTCCATCTCAACGGGCAGCCTGGTGAGCCGCGAATGAATGAATGGCTTGTGATTGAGGGCCCATCCACCACCAAGTGCAGCGGCTTACCCGAATTCATGGGTCTTCGCTGGCTCTTCGGAGTCCGAGGATTGCGCCTGCTGGGGTCAATTGAGATGCAAGAAAAAAAAAATGTCACTGGAGTTGAAGGGTCGTTTCCAGTCGGTGAGAGACGCTGCCGATGTCGTGCTACACAAGAAGCACATACCCGTCTGTGGTACGCAGACAGACCGAAGGAAGTGTTCTCGGTCTGAAGTTGCAGCAGGGCTCATCCATAATATGAGTATGTGGCCGCGACCGCGACAATTACTCGCGGCTGATCGACAATCATCCATCTGGGTTGGACCTGGATCGGCAGTTGATGCTTCCCGTTCAGGCTTCTAGAACTCGGCCGCCAGTGTTTCGACGGCGACTGTTCCCCTGAAATCCAGCCAGAGAGCATCGTAATTTAGTGGAACCGCAACGTCACTCAAACACTGAACAGGTCGGCCATCCATCTTGGCAACTGAACAGCAGACGTGCATTTCGGACTCTCAACTTGGACATCACCAACCTCATCATACAGCTAGCTCGCCATCGATCGAGGGACCCGACCCAGTCAGCCTCGTCACCTCCAGTCGGTATCATCTGCCAGCCCGAGAGAAATCCGACACAGCCAGGCTGAGCCTCAGATCCTCCCGCCCGTTCTTCATCCATCGAGGCGCAAGAACATGATCCAGCAGCTCCTGATGCTGCCGCCGTCATGATCCGTCCCAGATCGGGCTTGCGAGGGTGCTGGCCATACCTGCTGCCACTCGTCCTCTTCGTCTTCGTCGCTCTCTGGCTGGGCCATACCCTGGACCAGAGCTTCTTCTTCCACACTTTAGATGTAAGTATTGGATGGAGGGATGAATGCTTTTGTTTCCTCGCCTCTTCTCTTGGCGTTCTATAAACAGCTGCCACCCCTGGCCAGAGTGCTCCTGGCTGACCTCGCCCAGAATCCCTCCGGCCTTCCACTGACAGAAGTCGACCTGGGATACGCCCGATATGCCGGCAACATCCTTCCCGGCGGCGTCAGGCAGTTCCTGGGCGTTCGTTACGCCGCACCGCCCGTTGGACATCTTCGATGGCGCGCCCCTGAGCCGCCATTGACCGAGCCTGGCACGCAGTCGGCGTCAAGGGTATGTACCTACGCTCCATACTCGTGGTGTACCCGGGTATACTGACATCGACGGCCATCTAGTTTGGACATGTATGCTATCCTACCGGTGCCGACTATCCATTCGATGGCCATAGTGAGGATTGTCTCTTCGCCAACGTCTGGGCTCCCGAAGGCACGAATAGCTCCTCCAAACTTCCGGTCTGGGTCTTCATCCATGGTGGTGGTATGTTCACGTATCACACTCCCCTGAGTCTCACCCAATGACTGACAATCCGCAGGCTACTCCTCGCTGGCAAGCTGGAACTGGAATGGCTCTGAGATCGTTGCCAAAGACAAGAACGTGGTCTTTGTCGACTTCAACTACAGGGTTGGCCTGTTTGGTTTCCTTGCCAGCCACAAGGTTCGCAACAACGGAGACCTCAACGTCGGCCTCCTCGACCAACGCCGCGCCCTAGAATGGGTTCGGGACCATATTGCCCAGGTAGGCTGGCTAGAGAACTCCTTCATGTCAAATTCCTTTCTAACGAACCCTAGTTCGGCGGTGATCCAGATCACGTCGTGATCCATGGCGTTTCTGCCGGCGCCGGCTCAGTCGCCATGCAGCTGCTTGCTTATGGCGGCCGAGACGACAGCCTCTTCGTCGGTGCAGTCGCGGACGCCACTTTCTTCCCACCCCAGCCTCGCCTTGAGGACGCCGAGATCATCTTCGACCGGGTCATCGAGCAGCTCGGCTGCCACAAGGACGACGACCCCATGGCATGCCTCCGAAACCAGGACACTGAGCACCTCCAGTCTGCCAACCAGGCACTCCCGTTCCCAGGACGTCAGCAGGCGCCTCATTTCTACTGGACTCCCTGCGTCGACGGCGACTTCCTCACCGACTACCCCTACCTGATGTTCGAAAAGGGCGACTTCCTCCGCGTCCCCGTCCTGCTCGGCACGAGCACCGACGAAGGCTCCGTCTTCGCTGTTGACGCGGCATCCCCAGAGGACTTTTCCACCTTCATGCGAGACCAGTTTTATCACCTCGATGGCGACGAGCTGGGCGAGATGATGCAGCACTATCCCGTCATGGCACCCCTTCCGCAGCACCAGGCCTGGTACCCCTCCGTGAGTCGGGCATATGGCGAGAGCGTCTTCATCTGCCCCTCGAACGCAGTCATGGACGCCTTCTTCGCAGCCACCTCTGCGTCTAACAATACCTTGCGTGGTGATGGCAAGGCGGTACCGGCCTGGGCATATCGCTTCAACGTCATCGACGCCGAGATCGCAGACGCTGGTCTGGGTGTTCCTCACGTCTTTGATGCCGCGGCGGTCATGGGGCCGGGCATGGTCCCTACGCCCGCGAGCTATTACACGTACAACGCACCCGTGGTTCCCCTGATGAGCGGGTACTATCATTCGTTCGTCCGAAGCCTGGATCCGAACGCGCACAGGATGGACGGCGCCCCGGAATGGGGAACCTGGGGCTCCGCTGAGACCAGGCTCGTCATCGAGACTGGCGGAAAGACCAGGTTCGAGGATGTCGACAGGGAGCAGAGAGACCGATGCGAATTCTGGGAGGGACTGGCGGAGATCACGGAGCAGCAGACGCGCGGGTCGCAGCAGCGTGCCTGGTCGGCGTGAAAAGGGAACCCACCGACTCGCGAGGAGGTTGAAGGTGCGGCGGCAGGGATATTACAACACTCTGGGGATTCAGCAATCATATAGAGACGGCTGGTTTGGTAGCTATTGCATCAACAAGCCTCATGGCGTTGAGTCTAGACCACAATGCAGCGAAACTGAAAGAATAGACCACGCTTCACCATAACACCAATCCATCTTGGACTCGAGTGTAAAAGTTGAAATGATTCATATTTTTAGACAGGATCTCGCCACCATCCCACGCCCCAGGGGCATGACCCTGAAAATCCAGGACGAGTGACCTGCCTTTAACGGGAGTTGAACGCTCTGAATCAGAGGCTTCGTTCATCCGGGCACTCGGATCTATTAGTTGTACAGGTATGTGCATTGAGCAAAGTCTACAACTCATTCCAATGCGTAGCTTGAAGATCATATCGCAGCTCGTACTCCATGTGAATCCGCCAGAAGTTGTACACCAAGCTCTGGCTTTTCTGTGTCTTGTGAGATGTCCTTGACCTGAGGACTTCTGCACTTCGGACGCACGGCATATTCAACACGCTCCCCGGCTCCCGCCTGTTGTGCCAGGATGCCTCGAACGGCCAGTTCTGCGCATGTGAAGGAAGTCGGGTCCCCGTTCACTACTCCAGGAACCATCTTCAGCCCCCTGACATTGTCAACAACATGAGTAAAGCCTTCATCCCGATTCGAACGCGCCAGTCACAGCCAGGTGTGGTCTTTGCCGATGAATACGCATGTCTCCCTCGACCGTGACCTTTTTTATTGGAAACAATCATTCACCGTGGTGATTATAGCGATGGTCCCAGGCCATCCAGAAATCCCCTCTCTCATCTCAACAGACATCTTCAGTAACAACCACAGACGGATATCAAGATGGCAAATCGTGGGCTTCGTATCAACAACGACATCCAGACCTTTGGACATACAGGGTTGAGAATTCCTTGAAAAAAAAAGAGTCACATGTGCCGGTGGTTTTGCTAGCTGCTGGCGTGGTATTAGTACACATCCATGGATGCTCCGGATATCCTGCCTCGCCTCTGGCCAGCCTGTGGGAGAGTAAGATCCGAGTCTACATTGTTCTCCCGTCTATCGAATCACAGAATGGAACGATATTGTCCTGGCGTCTCCGCAACGGATGGCAGACGGCTCGACACCTCAGAAGTCGCAGATGAAGACCACGGAGCCGTGGCCATTTCGCTCATACACTGCCTCCGGAGGCATTGCTGGAAGGTTTCAGACGCTGGAGCCACAATCGAATATGTCGCACCCCGTGAAGGACGGCATCTTGGGATCGCAAGCCGAGGTTTCAACCCCTGCTCCTCCCGCATCAAGTCACTTCGGCGAGAATGGCCATCTCCGGCTATTGTACGTGTGTATTCGGGGACCATCACACAAGTGCCGTGTTTGACCAAGTTGCTAGCCTCACGAGTCACACTCGCCAAGTGCGCCTCTGCCGGTAGTTGTTAATCCTTCGAGACATCGAGAGAGCGTGACAAACGTGACTCAACGCGGCAAAAAGTCGACGATCACCACTGAACAAGAGCAAACATCATGACCAGCCAGACCCTTGTAACATTCCGACATGCCTCCCAAGCCGTTGAGGATCATCACCCAGTCCGAGTTTGCCCAGCCATCCGCAACCTCAAGTACAAGTAACATTGCTTGCCCTTGTCCAAGCCAAACGCCCAACCTCCACAAGCCCGGGCCGGAGAGATGGCTCGCTATGTATGACCCTTGATTGTAGCAACGTAGCAAGCAAGTGTATGTAACTGAAGCGAGCGCCGAGACCGCTCCCAGCCCTCTGCGTGGCTCTTCACCGCCGCTCCGTGGTCTCTGCTCCGACTCAGAACCCCGGCAGAAACCCATGCCCTCCCTCACCCGCAACGCAACGCTGAGGCCACGCAGCGGTATCTCCCAGCCTTCTTTGCCTCTGCCCATCGGCGAACCCTGAACCGAAGCCAAGGGCCCCAGACTTGGGCCCAGAGAGCCCATGCTGATGGACCACGACGGGCGGCCGCCGGCCCAAAACCGCAAAGCTTCTCGACAGGTGTCCCCCGGCCCAAACACCCTGTTCCCCGGCGAGTCAGGCCCTCCCGAGCACCAGGCCCCCAGGCAGACAAGGGGGCCACAAGGTACACGCTCCAGCGAACAGACAAACCGATCACTGTGGCTTGCTGTTGGCCTCCCATCTCCCACGGTGCCGGGTCCTGTCACCAGCACCCCACTGACTGACCCCCAAAGTCCCGACCTCTCGCCTCAGTCTCGTCTCGTCGAAGCACGGCGTCCACTGGTTTGGTCGAGTCAAAGTCTCGGCATGTCAGGGCCTCATCCGTGCGCGCCGTCGCCTCTGTCCGTCTCACCACCCGGCTCCCCGAGGCTGCTCGCCACCCTCAATAGCGTCCAGCTCCATTGACGCCGCTTGACGCGGCCGTACCCACGCTGGTGTCTCTACCTGCGAGGCTCGAGCGCACGAACGACAGCTCACAAACAGGAGAGAGACACCTTGTTCGTGAGGCATTGGATGACAGCGCCTGTCAAAGATGGCCGCGAACGGACATCGCACCACGTCCCCGGCTACGGGGATGGGATGACAGCCTGTCGAGCCGAGGCCCTGCCCTCTGGACCTCAATCGTTGGCCACTCCGTCCTCCTTCCATCCTCGCGGCCTGGCCGCCGACGTGGTATCGCTCCTTGGCCCGTTCCGATCCTCAAACTGAAGATCAGTTTCCTGCCTGGCTCCTCAGCAACACAATGGGCGAGACACTCAATCTCTCCGCGTCCATCCATGGGAATAGCGGTAGATCGACCGGAGTGACCTCCTCTCTGGGTGGGCCGTACGAACAAGTCATTTCTGGGGTCCATGCCAAGCCGACACTGGCCAGCGTGCTCATCTTCTTCGCCAGTGGACTGACTGCTGGCTGCCTCGTCTCCTCTGCCGTTGTCTCGAAACCTCCGCCCTTGAGTAAGTCCATGCTAGCATCGCGCTACGGACGGCTGTGCCTGGCGCCGGCCAGACGCTGTCGCGACCTACCTTAGCTCGATGGCGGAGGTGGTCGGTCACCATCATGGGGAGGCTCGATGATGATGGAATTCTGCAGAATCTCGTTCCCGCTTTGGGCGGCTGCAGAAGAAGCAGATTGCGACGATCCTCATTACTGCACTAATAAGAGCTCTCCGCCGGGAACTCCGTCGCCCATTACGTACCAAGGTACATACCTATGCACCTTGTTGGGCAGGTCGATGGGCTTTTTGCAACTGCCGTTCCCACCTTTGCCACACATGGCCAGGAAATCGGTTGATCGACGACTGTGTTGCATCGCGACCCGTTGGTGATGGAGCCGCCGCAGGTGGAAGCGGTCAGTCTTCCAGCGACTCACAGCCGGCGACACGGCCACGACGGCCACGACGGGTGGTTTGGGACTAATGCAGTGGCCAAACGCCGCCGGCACACCTGTTTTGACCAGAAAGCTCTCTGGTTGCTTCAAGAAAAGAAACAACGACGCCGCCAACGAAGGCCGGTCCCCGGGTGTTTCTTCAGAGGTGGCAAATTCGCCCTCTCGATATCAGGGCCCTCCACGCCGGCAAAACAAACGTGACACACCCCGTATCTCTTCTCTGCTCACCTTATCCTCCCGAGCCAGATAAGACGACTGGCGAGCTCGATAACCACATCGGGGCGGGTTGGGCCGTCGATACTCGACTGACGGCCCCCACGCGGGTAGCCAGGTGCTCCCAGCAGCGATAGGGACATGCCGCGCACCATGGCGATACGTGCTGAGGCCTCGAGCCAACGTGCTTGCTCCGACCCTGACCTCATGTGTCAAGCAAGACATGTCGGTGAGGATTAGGAACCACCAGATCCTGAACGCTGTCTGTCAATGCCGGGCCGTCCCTTGGGGGTCACCGTCTGTTCATAGCGTCGAGACCCCAGTCAAGAGCGTCATCGCAAAACCGTTGAAGAGCCGCTCACGAGAATCGGCTATCCAATTTCCCACTCCCCACGCTACTCATCACGCCGGGCTTCTAGAATGTTATGTATTGCTGCCGGTAGTTCAGGTGAAGATGCAAAGGAGATGAGACTCCCCAATGCGACCCTGGCTTGCTCACTCACCCCAAGCTCTGGTCCCATCGTGTGCTGGGAGATTAGCGTGCTTCCGACTCGCCCATGATATTTATGGGAGTCCAATGGTGCTGATACGTACCATCTGCCAAGGCAAGATAAGATACATACATGTAGCTGATGACACGGATGAGTTGTTGGAAAGTCATTCCTTGGAGGCTAACAGTCTGGAGCTCAAGATCAAGGGTCTACGGCCATCGTTGAGTCGGGGGAGCCTTCACTGCCAAAAAAGCTTCGACCAGCACGTGCTTTTGGTCTGAAGAAGAAGACGAGGGTCACGGAGAAACCGACAACCCACGTGTGATCGCTTCGGTATTCAGAGAAGCAACCAGGCTTGTGGCCCACCCACTTGCTTCACCCACGTGCTGGGTCTCTCACCTTGAAACCATCTATCATTCAGAAACCAGCTTGCGCCAGACGCTTTGCCGTCTTCTTATTTGGTAAGATGGGTTGCAGCCCGAATCGCGACGGGGGAATGTGCAAAGATACAATCTGCTTGTCCCTCTTGCATATCCGTGACTGGGCACGCGTCCAGCTCAGCGCCCCCAAGTGCCGAGCCTGGTCGCTTGGGGTAGATCATGATAAGGAAGAGAGGGGACCTTCTTCGTCAGGAAAACCACTCGTCCCAAGCAAGTTAGCAGAATGTGGGATGGCAAGCGGCCCAACTCGCCCTGGAGGGGGGCTGCTCTTGACACCAGCAGTGGGGTTCTGAAACCTTCTCGAACAATGGGAGGAGGATGACCGGGCCTGTCGCTCGGCCGCGGATGTGCCCATTGGCTGCCAGCAGGGGCCCCCCTGTGCCCGTACCTGCGTGGCCCGGAAGAACCGGTGTGCCGGGGAGAACCCTGGGGTCGCCGGCGAACTGGTCCATATCCCTGTCGCTCCAATGGGACCCTGGTCATAATCGACAGGGTTGTTGTCACTTGAAGGCTGGAATCCCCTCGTCCAACATCGCCATGTCTTGGATTTTTGACGCATTCCTCAAGGTTGCTCAAGTCAAGTCTGTGGACCAACAGATCAACGATACATACATACCAAGTCCACTTCGCCTTTTCTGCTCGTTCTCCATCGGCATGCAGCATCGAAGGCGACACGCTGATCTTGGGTTCTCTCCAGAACTGTTGCATCACGCTGAAGTGATCCCGAGTTATGTCTCGGCGATGTCGCCACGGAGGATTTCTGGTGCCAAGCGAGCCTGCCGTCTCGGTCTCGCGATGGCTGGATGGATGTTCCATGATACCCCGCTCGTTCTGAGCGGACGTCTGGACCTACGGCGGGAAATCTCGATCCGGCTAAAAGGCGCTGTCCATGGTCTGGAAGGCAAAGTTCAGGTACTTGTATTGACAGTGCTTCTTGACGGTTGCCCCTGCTTTGTTGCACCGGACTTGTAATGGTTGTGGCCTGGTCCTGACCATGCCGCTGTTGGATGTGATCTTCGAGAAATCTGTCAAAGTACGACGAAGACCCTTGAATTGGCCGAGCAAGGAGACAGGGGAACCTCGCATGAAATTGCTGGCAGGGGGAGGCACCCCTGCCAGAATCTGGGGCATCCATGATGTTCGGTGTTTGTCCCATTCTGGCCCTGGTCGCCGTTGCCAGTCTTCCAAGCGGGACTCACTAAATCACGGCTGACTTCCCGGGCCGTCCATTGACTCTCAAGGCAAAGCCCTGTACGAACCCGTACATGCCAAGGGAGCCGGGTTTCGAGGCTTGATACTCTTCCTTTTCCAGCGATGTTGGCGAGCTCTTGGGCATCGCTTGCGACATCCCGTGAGTGATAGAGGGGGAAAGAGAGCGAGAGAGCCACTTGCAAAGGTGTGCCCACCTCACCCAGAAGCAAACAGGAGTAGGTCGGCCGTGATCTGGGAAAACAGTGCCTGCCTCAGTCAGCCGTCGAGAAGATTTGCATCCTTGGTGTACTTGTAAGTAACGAGAGCAGCCCCCGCACCTCCACCAAGGTGGGTTGATGCTGTCGATATGGTCGTACCACAGTGACCTTATTATTCTAGGCAAAGACTTCAGCCATGAACCGTGGAGAGACTGGATGTTCCGAGTGGGCGGGGTTGTGGTCCTCACGTGAGCTGCTGGACACGTTCCTTCCTTCGTCTATCACGGACACACAGCCATGGCATCCATGAGGCGTTGGGTGCTTGAAAGGCCAGATCAAACATCCTGCCAAAAGATGACTAGCGGACCGCGCTCGTCGTTGCTGATTGGGTTCCATTAGACCGGCTGCAACCCCCGGAACGAGATTCTTGGCAGATTGTTGGTGACAAGGCCTGTGCCGTCTCCGTGATATTCGTTATCGAGGCGAGGATGATGTTGACCATCTTGCCACAAGCTTGAGGACCCACACGGAGACGTCGACAACCCTCGGGTTCTCCGTCGATGAGTTTCGCTTTCCTTCTGCGGGCAACCACGAGTCCGGAGCAAGGCTCGTCGTGGCGGAACTGCTGCAGAACATGACTGTACTTACTGGTTCTGGGACCAGCTTGTCGCTGAGCTCGGAACGTTGGATATATTTCCCACCGGCCCTTGACTTCTTTCCGAGTCAGATCTTTGCTCTGCAGCGCGGAGACCGGACCTGCAGCTAGTTCTAGGCGTACCTGCATCGACATGCATCGCTGCGCCATATCAGCAATGGTCTGCAAGGTACCTGCCAGAGAGAGACGCAGGACGCCGGAATAGGAATGTACCATGACGGTTGGGGTACATGAAAGTCTCGGACGTCGAAGGCGGTCTCGAAGACCAGAGGGCTGGGAACGCCGTAGCCTAACTGTCCGGGGGCCAAAGGCCAAGGAGCGGTGGATCAGGGCCCGGAGCAGTGCGATTGTGATAGAAGCTGCCTCTTTCGGGATGCTTGTAGAGGTTGTGATATGCAGATGCTCTGCACAGAGTGGGTTGTGAGGGATTATGCCATGCAATGCATGGGATTGCGTGTTTCATGAGCAGAGTGGCAGCCCATCCGAGAAAGCCACCAGGTCCTTTTGTGCGCGAGCAGGATCTTGGGCCGTTCCCCACACACGCTGCAAGGCCGGTGCTCGACGAGGCCGACGGCGCTGCAGAGAGAGGGCACAGCCCCCCGTGCATCGTCAGGTTCAGGGATGTTGACGAGTTGTGCTGATGGATGTGCGGCGGCGACCGCGGCCCTTCTCCGAGTCGAGTCGGTCGAGTCGAGCGCCTTCGGGTCGTTGGTGGCACTGTGCCACGCCTGTTGAGGTCGCACGTTTATGGGGCCTTGCATCTGGTAATGAAACTAATGCAACCCGCTGAAGATGCACAGGCCGAGTTGTGCAGAGCTAATGTCTCGACCAGGGAGGTCACCAACCACAGAAGGGGTAGTGCTGGATGTGGAAAGTAGACCGTTGATGGACGGGCTCTGGGCAGTGGGAGAAGCCACCCGCGGATGCCCCGAGCTCGTGGTAAATAGGTTGTAGAACTGTGGCTGCATGCGTGGACGGCAGCCCCCCCGATACGGCATCAATAGTCAGAGGTGACTATTTGGGCAGGACGTTCGTGTTCCCGAGGCTGGCTTCAGAGTGACGGGCTGGCTCCAAACAGTGTCAAAAGCTGAGCAGAAAGAAATCGGGACCAGGGACGTGGTGGAAGTCGGCCGAGGAGTGAGGAAACTGGCGAGGAAGTGGTCGGCGATCTGAGGCTGTCCTGAACTAGAGGAGACCCCGAAAGAGCCGTGCTGATAGTCTCCGCCTAGTGCTAGTGAGATCGAATGGTGGCTATCTGCACGAGATCGGCGACGGCCAGCGCCAACCCGTTCTCTGGTGACTGAGGTGGTCTGAATGGGCCGAAGGTGATGCGATGCAGGTGATGAGAGGGATTAAAACGACTCTGAGTTACTCTCTCGTACAGTGAGTACGTACCTGCAACCGTACCTTCCCTTCTAGAGGTACGTAACAAGCCTTGTACCTTCCACATTTGTGCGCAACGTGTATCATGACTTCCCCAGATGGCCCGCAACGATGGTCCAGAGCAAGCACGACCTCTTTCCATGGCTGCTCAGGACGCAGGTACGTACGGCAGCTGCCAGGAACGCTCCATGCAGACCCCATCCAAGGGCATGACATCAGAGTCGGACCGTCGACGACATTCGATCGACCAACTGACCGGTAGCCTCACCTCACCTTGAGCCAACCGGTGCTAATTCTAGCGCCCACCACTCCGTTGACGGGACGGGTATTCGAGATCCATCCGCTCAACGACTTCTCAGCACGAACGTCATTCATCACCGGCGCAAGCGGCGGTTGCCTCGATGATCAGGCAGATGGATGCATGGATGTATCTTCCCATGCCATGGCCCACAGCATCAATAGCCCAAGAAGACACATCACATTCGCGGGGACGGGAGCGGCATCCTGCTTTCTTCTTCCCAAACGCAGCCCGCCGCCACAGCCAGCTTCCTGCCTCGTCAGACGACGACCAGTATGTGATGGGCGGTCTCTTGCGCGCGGTTGGCTCCCATCACCACCACATGATGCTTACCTCTCTTTCACGACGCAAAGCGCTTGGTCCTTCGAAGAGTCCCCGAGGCGCCAAACTAAACCGCTGACCACCCGGACAGTCAGTCACACCTGGCTTGGATCGAGGACTGGACGCCCAAGTCCCGCGTTGCGCGCTTCTCTCGCGAGGTGGTGGGATAGCTTGCTTTCTGGCGTAAAGTGCTTGCAGCTGAAAGGTTGACTTGGCGTCTGACTGGCTGGAAGTGTCGACTTAAGGCACAGGGTTTTGTGCACATGTTCCCGCACAAGGGCCAGTGACGCGCGGGATGCGAGGGCAACGCTCCCGCATTGGATGCCACCCACCGCTCCGCCATTCCTTCGAGTGCTCCAGTCACAACGGGCCGTTTAATGGCGAGCTCGAGCGGCACAGTCGACGCCTGCGGTGCCGGACCGAAGCTCCCCTCATCAACTGCAGTACATGCGTACACCACAACACTGTGGCACCATCGAGAAGACCTGCCCTATTGACCCCGATGTTGGTTCTACAAGTGCGATGCTGCCGTCGGGGGTTTCCATAGCTTGTGCTAAACGTCAAACAAGTTTGAGCCGCGGCATGACCGCTGCGCATGGATCAACACCCTCTGGAACACGACACGCAACACGGCCCGCCAGCTGAGAGAGCGATTGCCGTCACCTTCACGGGCTTTCCCACGACGAGACCAACCATTGGAAGACGGCGTTTCCACGATGCGCGCGGGCCAGCACAAATCAAGTTATGCGACTGGCTCACATTTCATCCCTGTCCCAGATGTGATCAGCAAGCGGCACGCAGTCGCCGGGACGCTTCAACTCCGCCACCGGCGCAGGCTAGTGCCTGTGTTCATTCTTTTGTGCCTGCATTAGTGCAGGGCGATACGACATTGCTCCAGTGTCACGTCGCGGTTGGACAGCACGGGCGACGCGCACAAGACGGCAGGGAGCCAACGCCAATCGAGAACGCCATTTGTGCAAGTTGTGTGGTCCGGCGCTATTCATCTGGGCACACACCATCAACACCTTGATCGTCCTATCAGTGGGCACACTTGACACGAGGCCTCGGGTTTATGCATCGCTGCGTGGATGGACCGCCTGAACACTTGTCTCTCGCTGTGGCAGCAGTCCTCCTCTTCGTCACCCACCTCACCACAGGCTCCTCTTTTCCAAAGTACCTCGTCCGCTCGAGGTACCTTGCCACTCCGCAGTCATCACATTCTCTGCCCATCACTTACGAGAAAACGACATGACCTGACCTCTCGAGGGCCACATGCAAACCGATGACACTGTGCCCCGAAGCAGGCGAAATGCAATGCAACTGATATCATCAATCAACTTTCTGGCCAGCCCGGCCAATGAAGGGTCTCGTCCGAATTTCCTCCAAAGGACGGACAACCGACATCCCCGGGACGGTGTGCTTTCAACCGGGACCAGCAGCATCGAAATCCAGGGAACATCAAGACTGGCCTGGCCTGACTGGTTCAATCAATCTGCACCCAGCCCAATTCTTCCGCAGGCCCTGCGAGCAAACTACCAAGCATGAACTGGTCCGTACGGTTATGAGGAATTCCGCAACGTCCTCTCCATGTATTCTTCTTCCTTATGCTGCTCCTCCTTCTCATCTTCGTCCCTGCTGATAACAGACCACGGTAAGTAAACGCATAGGACTCCGGATAATCAGCCTGGACATGCGCGGTCCTGCATTGTCAAGACTCCACTGCACGTGGAGCGTGTTCGGAGGTATCTAGCTCGTCGAGGTACTTGGGTGCTCTGCTGCTCAACTCCCCGAATTAGAACATGCTAGTGGTGCTGCGCCATCCTCCCTCCCCGTGTCGACCAGTCTTCGGAGGGCCAGCAGAGGAGAGCGCGGTTGTCCACCCACACCCGCAGGTTCGCACCCGCCGGGAGGACTCCCGCACAGGCTGAGCAGCGAGCGGGTCGAGCTTCCCACCCATCTGATGTTTCCACATGCCCCAGACACGCAGTCGTCGACAGGGGTGGTTTTCCCAAGGCGCCGTCTCGCCGCCCGTCCACCCGCCCTCTCGTTCCTTGGGTCGACATCCTTGCTCGGACCCATGTTCAGAGAGAAGTCTTCCCTGACCCTGGTCGGCTCGCGAGTGAGACATGGGCGGCGTGGAGGGTCGGGGGGCCACGACTGGGTCCGGCGAGATGTACGGGTACCATTGTCCCCTCCATCTTGCCTATCGACGGGGTTTTATCTCTGGAGACCTAGCCGTTGATCAGAGGTGGGCTCGAGATACTTATCCCCCGTCCACCTCCCACGCTCTCTTCTGACTCTGGCATTCCTGAGATCGGCAGTCTGTCGACTTTTGCGGTGCTTGTGTGATCCCTTTTCTTCTTCATGACCTCTCGGTTCTTCCTTCTTTTGTGACTCGACAAAACCATTTGGGAACTCTTCGCCTTTGAGCAGAACAGCCCTGTCCTTCCTTTACAAACATACAATCACCAACCTTCCGTCCTAATATATCCCCAGCCTCTCCATCTCAACCATCTCGAGACGGGAGACAGCTCCAACCAACACGATACATTGCCCGGACGAGGTTCATGTACAACACCAACCCTCGAGTCTACATCTAGACAGTCCTTGTCCCGTGCAAGAGACGGTCGTCCAATCCTTCCACCCGGAACCGAAAGCAACCACCATCTTTAGGCCAACGCCAACCACGGCTCCCAGACGTTCCAACGAGAACTGTATAGTATCGACATATTAGTCGTCCACCCTAATCATACACGACACACGATCAACACGAAAGAAAATCAACGACACACTCCATACAAGATTCTATCTGGTTAGTCCAACCTCGTTGCACCAAGATGATGGACAGCAGCTGATGCAGACAGGAACAGACGAACACCATGGAATCCACCATGATGACAGCACCCATGGGACATGCTCCCTTCTTCTTCTACCAACCCGACTCGAGGCCCGACAGCAGGCACCACGGTCACTTCCAGCAGCAGCATCCCCAGCCGGTCGTGAGCCAGATGCCGATGTATCCCATGGTGCCAACGCTGCCCTCGACGCCCATCTACTCGCGGCCCACGTCGTCGTGCTCCCAGCAAACGCCGGCGGTGCTCCCGACGCTCTACAGCAACGGTCCCGGTGTCATGACGCCCGTGGCCTCTCCCCAACCCGCCAGCCACAAGCCCACCATCCTGTTGGAGACCGAGGGCATCAACGACTCTCTCTACTTCCCGTCCACGCCGCCTCTGTCGAGCGCGGGAAGCTCCATCAGCAGCCCCAACAGCTGTGACATTCTCCAGACGCCGATGAATCCCATGTTCTCCGGACTCGACGGACTCGAGGACGGCAAGGAGACGCTCGAGCCTGTTGAGATTGCCGCCCTGGACTGGTCCAGCTGCGGGTCGCCGCCGATGACACCTAGTAAGTCAAGATGAATTTCCTGAGTTCCATGATTTGAGTCCTCGATGGCGCAATCAAGAGTGGGAAGGTGTGAGATGGGACAGCATGAGTGTCGTGTCTTCCTTGTCTGTGGATTTTCGACCTGGCCCGGACCTTGCAGCAGCGGGGCCGGGGGCGTCCGGGAAGGAGGAGCCCACCCGTGCTATCTGTACCTGCCCTAAAGGCCCAGCAATCAGAGGCTAACGCAATTCGGCAGTGTACCTCCAGCAGGCCCAATCTCAGGCGGCGGGCAAGGCCATCGTCTCGCTTAACCTGAACTCAACCTCCTCCAACCTCACCACCGTCTCCCCCAACGCCGTCGCCGCCGCTTCGCCCAGTGACCTCCTTTCTTCCACCGCATCCTGCCCCTCCCTCTCCCCCTCGCCCGCGCCCTACGAAAAGTCCATCGCCTCCGAGCAGGACCTCGACTTCTGCGATCCCCGCAACCTCACTGTCGGCACCACTGGTTCCAGCGCTGCGCTCGGAACCGAGCTCTCTGTATTCCCTTGCCTTGGTGAGGACGATCTCAGGGGTGAGTTCCCCCCTACTTACTTTTGCCCCCACTTATCCCGCATCCGCTTCATTCCGGGCCGCACTCATGAGCATGTCACTGACCTGAACTGCAGACGACGACTTTGTCAACGAGCTCGTGAACTTTGGCGGCGTCGACTCGGACTCTCGTCGCCCTCGTGCCTGCACTGGCTCCAGCGTCGTTTCCCTCGGCCTTGGCGAGGAAGACTTCAGCTTCGACGACGCCGAGTCTTTCGTTACCGGAGCCACCAGCCCTGTCGCCTCGCTCCCCGACTGTGACGAGCACCAGGACAAGCGCCGCAAGTTCTCCGAGGAACCGACTGACTCTATCATGGATTCTTTTGCGGACTCGGCGCAGTCGCCGCCTGCCTCGGCTGACCTGCCTTCTGAGCAGCAGCACACTGCCGGCTCCGCTGACGGCAAGAGCTCCTCCGGCTCTGATGGTGCCGCAACTTCATCCGGGCTTCCTGCCCCTGCCAACCGCCGCGGCCGCAAGCAGTCGCTCACTGAAGACCCTTCCAAGACGTTCGTCTGTGAGCTGTGCAACCGTCGTTTCCGTCGCCAGGAACACCTCAAGCGCCACTACAGGTCTCTCCACACCCACGATAAGCCTTTCGAATGCAACGAGTGCGGCAAGAAGTTCTCTCGTAGTGACAACCTGGCTCAGCACGCACGGACACATGGCAGTGGCGCCATCGTCATGGACCTCATCGAGGACCATTCCGTTCACTCCTACGATGGCATGATGGGTACCCACTCTCACTCGGGCGGTGAGGATTACCAGCACTTTGGCAAGGTCCTCTTCCAGGTCGCCTCCGAGATTCCCGGCAGCGCCAGCGAGCTCTCTTCGGATGAAGGCAGCGACCACGATGGCAGCAAGAAGAAGCGCAAGCGTGCCGACTGAATGCCCTAAGGGGCCAGTCGCACACTTCCAATATCAGACGAAGCTTCACGCCTCTCTGATGTACGCCCGTCACGACGTTACGACCAGAAGCTTCTTCTTGTTAGACCTTTTCCGCGTATTTGTGGAGATCCGGGTCAACAGAGCGAACCGGAGCATCATCCCACGGCGGCTGTCATGACCTCCAGCCGGCCAATGCAGGGAACATAGCCGCGAAGCACGGCGGCAGCGGTCACTCGGCCACCCTGGCCGAGCGGCACCTTATTTCTACGGCATTTTGCAGTCTTGCCCTGTCTGTTGTACCAATATTTTCCGGCCACGCATTTCCATTTTCCCACGACAGGGCAACGACTAGGGCGTGGTTTGAGGGGTTGACGAACGACCAAAAAAGTGAATTCAGGACCAAGGACACATGTTTACAGCAAATCGGACCAAGGACAGTGGAACGGCATGTTTCTGCTCGGCGTTTCTTTTTAGCCCTGCGCGCGTTTATGAAACGTACTTCCTTCACTCGCAGCAGCATATACTTCTTACTCTCGTTGTAATTTCCAGCGTGCGGAGGCCGGCCAGCCGTTCATCGCTACGGAAGGAAGAGGATACACCCTTTGCGTCTGACGCGGGGATCGGGGAGCCTCGTGCCTACCACCCCGACGTTCCTGCGTTTACTTTCCAGATACGTGTGGTACAGGCGATGGTTTGGGTGTGGCTTGTTTCTTTTTTTCCCCGGGCAAGGCTTTTGGAAGCCCGGGTTCACTTGGGAGGGAGGGGGCAGTTGGATTGAGGTGCCGGACACCGACATCGATGCCTGGACTGCGCACCAAGATCAAATAAAATAGAGAGAGAACAAGACAGACAAAACAAATCACCTGGCCACCAAATACACAGCTTCACCGCTGCCCTACAAAGTTGCTTCTGTCTCCGTCACATGCGTAGTATACTTTTTGTGTTTCTGTGTGCACCTGGCGGGGTGAAGTCCGTCCTCTCTGCCCCGCCATGTTGCTTTTGCTTCGGGGAGCCGGCAGTGCCAGAGGAGCAGAAGCAATGATCGTGACTTGGACAGTAGGCTTAGCTATGACGCATGTTCCTGATTATGCATCTTGAGACTCGAGACCTGTCCGAGACTGCCGAGTACATCATAGGACTCGTGCTATTGCCCTGTATGTGTCGAGTACCAGTACCCGCTGTACGTGCCCGTCTGCCCAAACGCGTCACCAGGTGGGCTGGCGGGTGGCTACAGCCAGCGGCCGCTTCTACGAGCAGAGGCCCTCCCTCGGGTGATGTTTCTTCTACCTCAAACACTGGCGGCAGGGATTTCTGTTCTGGAAGGAATGTTATGGTGGTGTGGGCTGTTTGCTTCTGCTGGTAGCGGGGTCTAGTTCATGCGTGCTGCGATGGGCGTTTCTGCCCATCTACGGGTCCCAAGAGACAGAGACGCGAGCCAAGATCTTTGGGCTGGACGAGTCGTGTCTTGGTGGTTCGCCCGAGATCTCTCAGAGATGCCTTGCTGCGAAGCTGATCGCTCTCTGGTGGGCGCGGGGCAGAGGGGCAGCTGAGTCCTACCCATGCGAGACTTGAATGCAAGTACCAAGTGCCAGGTACACGGGCACTGAACGCCTCGCATCAGACTGACAGGGTGGTCGGACGGTGGCAGCATGAAGGGAGGGGTTTCTTGACTGCGTGTGAGGCAGCAATGAGGTAGGGATGGTCCCAGCTCCGGATGGTGGCGGTAAATCCCCGAGCGTCAGGCTGATTCAGACCCTGGGTGATATGGACTTTGGTCTTGGGCAGCCAGGACCAGGACTGTCGGTACGGAGGTCGATCTGGGGATCAAAGGGCCAGCTAGCACATGACGGAGGCCACATGTGGCCCGTGATGGTGGCTTTCTGCGAGGTTTATCATCTCCGGTCGAGTCGAGCCAACGCAGGCGGACGAAGGAGCCAGGCTGCGCCCTGCTCGTAGGCTAGGCCAACTATTTACTCAGATCATCGAGACGGTACTGCTAATCTATGCGGGAAGTGCCCGGGCGGTTTGAGATGAACATGGGAGGCCCGTCTATCGGACGAAATCCGGGGAATCTGGCAACGTGCATGAATCCTTCGTCTGGACGCCGCAATTCGAGGCGAGGAAGTCGAGTCGAGCTAGTAAGGAGACCCTTGGAATGCAAGCGTGGTTTGATGGACGGAAGAACGCATTGACAGCTTCGGACCTGGTCTTGGGGCTTTGCGCGTGGCGTGGCGTTGGGCAGGCAGGCAGGTAATAAGTTAGACAGGCACAGACCCAGGCTGGGGACTTGACAGCATCAGATCAGGGACCGGGAGTTGGGAACGGGTATTTCAGAGGATACGCTGTAGTGGCGGTGAGGGGCAAGGAGAGCGAGTATCGTCAAAGTTCTGGCTCGCTCGGGGCTGTCTGAGACAAGAGAGGGGCAGCATGTCGTGAGTTTTGCTGGCTGCTTGGGCATGGATCAGGTCAGGAACAGTGTCTCTGGATCGACGGGTATTCTCCGACGGTGGGTGTGTTCGTCTTGGTTGGCCGGTTCGCCCGGAGGAAGAGTTGACGTGAGATGCCGTTGGTTGCTATTCATGGGTGCCACGAGTAAGTCGGCCGCCGCCGGTCGAAGGAAGCAGAATCACACAGGGTGGTGCTATGATTGATCTTTGGCGATGGTGGCGGTGGCACTAAAACACCGAGGATGGAGAGCGTGCAAGATTGCGAATGCAAGAGTCACTTTGCAAGATTGCGGAATTGGGTTGCAGGTACCAGAGGATGGTCCTGCCTCGGGTGTTGCGAGTCGCGGGGGAGGAGCGACCACGACCATGAAATTTGCGGCCCCACCATCAAGCGAGGATTCATCTCTCTTCCGCCATCAACGCCCATGCTCACTTGTTCGCCAACGCACAAACATCACACTATCGATCCCGTACCGTATCGACCGCCGTTGGCCCGCACCACGGCCTGCGCTACTTGGATATTGTCCCGGGGATCGTCTCCCGGTCCAATAAGCCTAATTAGGCGCTCTTTAATGATCTACCCGACAGCACGGCCGCGGTTCTCGTCGAGAAAACCTCAGTCATGGCCTCACCCTCGGACCAGCTGAAGGTCATTGCCCTCGTCTCCGGTGGCAAAGACAGTTTCTTCTCGGCTCTCCACTGTCTGCAGAACGGCCACCGCCTCGTGGCGCTGGCTAATCTGTTCCCGGCCCCAGAACCCGTTGGCCACGCAAATGAGCACGGCAGCACTTCGTCCAACGACACGCACATCATCCATCCCGAAGATGTTTCCGCTCGCCTCGGCGCCGGCCAAGTCAACGGAAGCAGTGGTTCCCGAGACCCCACGACGGAGACGAACCCCGATGTGGGTGGCCCCGACGACGCTGATCTGAATAGCTTCATGTACCAGACCGTCGGCCACCAGGTCATCCCGTTCTACGCCGCCGCCACCGGCTTGCCGCTCTATCGACAGCCCATCAGGGGTGGTGCCAAGGACGAAGGCAGAGACTATGATGCCCACCACGCGGCTTCCGATATCGACGAGACGGAGAGCATGATGCCCCTGCTGCGGACCGTCATGGAGAACCACCCAGAGGCCAATGCCCTTTGCGCCGGCGCTATCCTCTCGACGTACCAGCGCACTCGTGTCGAGTCAGTTGCCCTGCGCCTTGGACTCACGCCCCTTGCCTACCTGTGGAAATTCCCCGTGCTCCCTCCGCTGGGGCCTGGTTTGCCACGAGAGGACGCGCAGTTGCTGTTGGATATGGCTGCTGCAGGTCTGGATGCACGTATCATCAAGGTCGCCAGCGCTGGCCTTGACGAGGAGTTTCTCTGGGAACGAGTAAGCAGTGCTCTGGGTGTCTCGAAAGTGAAGAAGGCGCTGAGGCGGTTCGGAGCAGGAGAGGGCTCTGTTCTCGGCGAGGGGGGTGAATTCGAGACGATGGTCGTCGATGGGCCTGCGGCGCTGTTCAAGAAGAGCATATCCGTACCCGAAAGGCGGCGCAAGGTTGTGAGAGAAGGAGGCGGCACTTCCTGGCTGAGCTTGCAGGAGGCTCAGCTGGAAGTCAAGGCTGTGGACGCAGAGTCAGGGAGCTTCTCTATTCGAGTTCCTGGGCTCTTGGACGAGCGGTTTCAAGCTGTCACAGAAGCACTTTCTACGCCGTTCGACTCTCAGGCCAACTCTGGAGACTCAAGTGAGAGCAAAGTGACGGGTAGAAGTCTACCGTCATCAGGTTCGGAGACAAAGGGCCAGGACTTGTATTTGACAGTCTCGTCCCAGGAGCCCGCTGGAACGTCCATCGAAGATGAGACTCGCAGCTTGGTTGCAAAGATCGAGGCCGTGTTGAATGATCCTGCCAGACCCGAACCTCTGCCGACCACATCCATCACAAACACCATCATCGTTCTCCGACAGATGGCAGACTTTCCTGCGATCAACGCCATCTACGGCGGCATATTCAGGCATCCGAACCCACCATCGAGAGTCACAATCTCGTGTGGTGACCTGTTGCCTGAAGGCAGCAACATTGCCATCCATCTCACTATTCGGCCAGGAATGAGGCCCGGGGATCGTCAAGGCCTCCATGTCCAGTCACGGTCATACTGGGCGCCTGCCAACATCGGACCATACAGCCAGGTGATCGACGTTCCGCTCTTTGGCACCCAACAAGCAGCTCCTGGCGAGGATGCTGCGAGGACCAGACTCCTGTCCATTGCAGGCCAGATTCCTCTGTGGCCCGCCAGCATGATCATCCCTCCTGAAGCCGACATTACCTCTCAAATTGTCATGTCGTTGCAGCATCTCTGGCGGATTGGCGTCGATCAGAAGGTGCAGTTGTGGAGCAGCGCCGTGGCATACTTTCCACGCACGCCTTCAACGACGGATATGCAGCGACAAGGAGTCCTTGCGGCCCAGGCATGGCGCGAGGCGCACCTTTTCAGCACCGGAGATGACGATGATGAGGATTCGGGCCCAGACCCCTGGGATCGGAGATACAACTCTCAGTACATGACGTTTGGTGATGGCGGCGGCGGCGGCCAGTCCGGGCCCAAACTCCCGGATTGGGCTGCTGTGAAGGGCTCACATGATAGTCTGGACCATGAGAAGGACAAGCCTGTGCCCCCCTTCTTTGCGGTCGAGGTCGAGGAGCTCCCGCGACAGTCGGGCGTTGAGTGGCATGCCCATGCCGGGTTTTCGAACCTGGAAGATTCTTCTGTGGAGGTTGTCGGACATTCTAGTGACGCCACATTTGAATCGCCCTTTGAGCGGCGTGTGTCGCATTTCTGCGTGGCAGGTTCACCTGTTCGGAGCATCGTCTCACTCGAGATGACGGCCGAACAGGGCGCGGCCGATAGCAGCATCGAAGATCTTGTGGCAGCAGCGACGAGGGCATATGCTGATTCGCTTGGTCGAGGTGCAGATGATCTGTCGCACAGCGTCGCGCCGTATCTGGTCTATGTCGAGTCGAGAGAGGGAAGTGCTGCCGCGCCGTCCTCGTTGGCTGTTGGCCAGAAGGAGGGTCACGCAGGAGTGGTACCGTGCCGGTCTATCTGGTCGGACCGGCGCCGACGCGTGGCGGCGGTTGCGCTCTATAGTAGTCTGTCTATGTAGGACATCGAAAGAGACGCCCACGGTATGAACACACGATGTTGCGACAATTCTGACGACGGACAGGATGTGATTAGAATATCCGTCAGGGGTCTATCTGCATGTACCTGAACATGGAATACACCCAAGAGTTCGCCTGCCAGCCGGCGTCCGCGTGCGAGCACGGCCAGCGTGACGTTCGAGTATGCTTGTTATTATTAGCCCTCGATAGCCGCCGTTGGCCGTCAACGTTTCCAGGCTACGAAGGTCGTTGCGGACGATTCAGCGTCTGTCGGCCGAAAGCCGGGGTCAGCCGGCCAACTTACGGTGGATCCCGGCGGGAGTCATGGGTCCCGCGGGGAAGAAGTTTCTCTCCACTATCGGTTGGCTTGGCTCGTGTCCCATGCCAAAACCTGGAAGCTTCAACGCTTCTCCCGACGAGGGAGCCCATCTGCCCTTTCAGTTTCCGATCTCGAAAAATCACCAGCCCACGGCCACCGAGACAGCGCCCACGGCGCCCCCACGCCCTGTACCTGCGGCTCAACCGCGCTCCAAGCAAGAAGCTTCCATCCGTCCCGATCACGTCACTGCACCCCGGTCGCACGACACGGCCGCTATCGCAGCCGGTTCGTCCGCTGGCAGCAAAGCTGGGGACCTAGACCAGAGCCGCCGTAGCTTGACATCATCGCAGCTTCTCGAGCTGCAAAACGCCATCGGGGGGCGCCCGCTCGTCAGCCAGGAGGCATTGGCCATGGCTTCCCAGCAGCGAGACCAGGTCCCGCCCTCCCCTCGCCTCGATTCCCAGGGCAGGGTGAGTAGGACTGTCTCCTTCGACCAGGACAACATCAACCGTGTACCGTCCAGGCATCGGCGGGACAGCACCGGCGAGCGCATCAACGGCATCCTCCAGGTAGGTCCCAATTTCTTCTCTCCCGAACACCGCGGGGCAGCACTGGGGGGGTCGTCCTCGAGACGACCCGATGGCTTGGGGTCATGTGGCCAAGCGAGACAAATAGGTCTCAGCAGGCCGGCACTTGGCGCCTCGGGCCCTGGAAAACATGAGTCCCCCTGCCTGCTGCCCTCAACTCTCCACCTCGACTCCCACCAAGCACTTGCCAGGTGCAAGCGTCCAAGCAGACGTCGCTGACACGAGCCCCGACGAGACAGACCGCACGCCTCCGCGCCGAATCGATGGGCAACACAAACTCCACCGCCGCCGTTGCCAACGGAGCTCAACCCGACTCCCGAGGGCAGGACGACTACAGCAGCGCGGACGAGCACACGGGGATCATCATGCGTGGGCCTGACCGAAACTACCAGACCATGAACCCCGAAGGCGAGAGCAGCAGAAAGGGCGCGTCGCCGCGGCTGGGAGGAGGCGACGATGGGTTCCGGGCCAGACGGTCCCTCGGCAGCAGGCGGTCGGAGGCCAGTTCGCGGACGGAGCTGCCTCCTCCCGCCGAGGACCTTGCCGAGGACGACGACGGGCGGCAGCCGGCCAACGCCGGCCGCAGGAGAGACAGGCGGCGCAGGGCTCGGCAGCCGGAGAAGACGTGGCACCGGGGCCTGCTGACGCATTTCGCCAGCATCGAACTGGAGAACAAGGGGAGCGTGGCACGCGACCACCTGGCGCTGGGTATGTACACGACGCTCTCACCCCCGTAGTATGCGTATGGTCTGACCAGAGCTCGCCCAGAACGGACATTCCTCGCTTGGCTCAGGACATCGCTCGCCTTCGCGTCGATCGGCATCGCCGTGACACAGCTCTTCCGGCTCAACACGTCGCTGGCGGACACGGACGGCAAGGACGGCGAGGACGGGGGCGATGCGACGCTGCGGCGGCTGGGAAAGCCGCTGGGCGCGACGTTCCTGGGCATCAGCATCGTGATGCTGTTCCTGGGGTACCGCCGGTACTTCACGGCGCAGCGGTGGATCATCGAGGGCAAGTTCCCGGCGAGCAGGGGGACGATCATCGCGGTTGCGTTTGTGGCGTTTGCGGTGATGATAGCGAGTTTGGTGGTGGTGATAGTGGTCCATCCGCGGACGAAGGAGCTGTAGCTGCGGCTGTGCTTATTGCTGGGCGGTTCATGTTGGTTTCTGGCGCTATTCCTCGGAGTGGTCTTGTCTTGCTCGTTGAGCTGTGCGTTGGAGCATTCTTGGATGGATGCTGTGTGGTTAGGCTGAGCGAATTGGATACCATTATCTTCACACGACGTATGGCTTAGAGGACTTCAACCATGTGCCATCTATGTATTTCCATGTGATCATGTAAGTTTACGATTGTTTCCATGGCTGCTCTCCGTGTGACGGGTGTTGGGTGTTGGTGTCTCTGTATCATCCCTAAGTTCCTAAGGTGGTGGCACCTCCGCCCCCGATGTGGAGCGGCGCTGTCTCCGTCCTGACGTCTGACCTCCACTCATCTCCAACTCTACCTCAGATGAGAACTCATCAGAACATAAACAACAACACAACCCCGAAGTAACATTACACCCTGTAAGTCAATTCAATACTCCCACCTTCAGGCTGAGACTAGACCATACTGACATTCAACAGGCCCCTTCTGAGACCTCCTACGTCATATCCCTTCAAGGCGTAAACGCGGGGGCATCTCCCTCCAGGCGCCACATCTCACTCGCTTCACCCTCACTCACACACATCCCAAGCTCGACAATGGCCCCCCTATCCATACCCTCCTTCGCTTCAACCCAGCTCTCCCTCCTCACCACCGAACTCTCCGCCGAGCTGGCCTCCTCCGCCGCCCTCATCGCGAACCACACCCCCACCGCCCTCCAGCGCGCCGGCCTCGCCCTCACAAACCTCGTCATCTCCTCCCGCCGCACCGGCCTCGGCGGCCGCACAGTCCTCGAGCTCGAGCTCGACCCGGCCGTCGCCTCGAAGCCCGCCGCGGGAGCCTCCTCCGCCGAGCTGCCCGAGCACGGCATCCGGACCGGCGACATCGTGCTCGTCAGCGAGCAGCCCGCCGGCAGCGCGAAGAAGCGCGAGGTCAAGGAGCTGGAGAAGAAAGGCGCCAGGGGAGTCGTCACAAGGGTCAGGCGGGAGGCGGTCGGCATCGCGCTCGACGAGGGCCGGGATGGGGAGGAGAAGGATGTCGAGTTTGGCGGGAGGGTGTGGATTGTCAAGCTGGCGGATGAGGTCACGTATAAGAGGTGAGTTATTCGCCCGGAGACTGATGACACGGTACTTTTGGTAGGCAGACGTCGTTTGCTGACTGCTCCTAGGATGAACCAGACCATGGGCTCGCTGCAGAAGATGCCCGAGTCGGAATACTCGACCTTCATACGCGTGCTCTTCGGCCTCGACACGCCGTCGCCGGTGCCTGCGGACCTGTCCTCAGATGAAGACCTCAGCAAGATAGAATGGTTCGACCCAACCCTCAATGACTCGCAGAAGGACGCCATCCGCTTCGCGCTGGCATCACGAGAAGTGGCCCTCATCCACGGCCCGCCGGGTGTACGTCCCCCTGACCCCTGAAGCGCCCAAGCCATCCGTCCATCCACCTACTCACACAACCGCAGACCGGCAAAACTCACACCCTCATCGAGCTCATCCTTCAGCTCACAGCCCGCAACCTCCGCGTCCTCGTCTGCGGCCCCTCCAACATCTCCGTCGACAACATCGTCGAGCGCCTCGCCCCTCACAAGCTCCCTCTCCTCCGCCTCGGCCACCCAGCCCGCCTCCTTCCCTCCGTCCTCGCCCACTCCCTCGACGTCCTGACCCAGACCTCCTCCGCCGGTGCCATCGTCCGCGACGTCCGCGCGGAAATGGACGCCAAGCAGGCCTCCATCCGCAAGGCCCGCAACGCCCGCGACCGCCGCACCATCTACGCCGACCTCAAGGACCTCCGTCGCGAGTACCGCACCCGCGAGCGCGGCTGCCTCCGCGCCCTCGTCGCCGGCAGCAAGGTCGTCTGCGCCACCCTCCACGGCGCCGGCGGCTTCCAGCTCCGCGACGAGTCCTTCGACGTCGTCATCATCGACGAGGCCAGCCAGGCCCTCGAGGCGCAGTGCTGGGTGCCCCTCCTCTCCGCCAAGAAGGCCGTCTGCGCCGGCGACCACCTCCAGCTCCCGCCGACGATCAAGTCGCTCAACGCAAAGGTCAAGCCTAACAAGACGACGAAGAAGAAGGATGACGATGTACCCGAGGGCCCGCCTACGATCAAGGGCATGACGCTCGAGACGACATTGTTCGATAGATTATTAGCGCTGCATGGGGTGTCTGTCAAACGGATGCTCACGACGCAGTACCGCATGCACGAGGGGATCATGCGCTTTCCCTCGGATGAACTTTACGAGGGCAAGCTGATAGCCGCCGAGGCAGTCAAGACGCGGCTGCTGAGAGACTTGCCCTACGAGGTAGAGGACGGCGAGGACACGAACGAGCCGCTGATCTTCATCGACACGCAGGGAGGTGATTTTCCCGAGAAGAACGAGGACGATGACAAGGACGACGTCAAAAAATCCAAACTCAGCCTCAATGGCGAGAGTAAGAGCAATGAGATGGAGGCTGCTCTCGTCAAGCAGCACGTCAGGCGGCTTGTGGATGCCGGCGTCAAGGCCGAGGACATCGCGGTCGTCACGCCGTACAATGCACAGGTCAGTCCCAGCAGCCACTTGAGACACCCTTGGAACGGGACAGACCGAGCCTTCGTCCGATCTATGTTGCGCCACGTGAACTGACATCAGTTGAACCAGCTCGCCCTACTGGCGCCCTTGAAGGAGCGGTTCCCGGGTATCGAGCTAGGGTCTGTCGATGGCTTCCAGGGGCGGGAGAAAGAGGCCGTCATTGTCAGCCTCGTGCGTAGCAACTCGGATGGAGAGGTCGGCTTCTTGGGCGAGAAGCGACGATTGAACGGTAAGTTCGGACCACGGGTGCGGCGGGAATGCATGAATTAATGCGGCAACGCAGTGGCCATGACACGACCCAAACGCTCTTTGACCGTGGTGGGAGACTCGGAGACGGTCAAGAGGTGAGTTGAGGGAGATTAGCTGCCCCCCTCATCAAGCGTCATCTTCATGCTAACCGCGGAACTTTGCAGAGGGAGCAACTTTCTCAAGCGATGGATGGAGTACCTGGAAGAGAACGCGGATCTTCGGTATCCCGATCTGACATCTCTGCAGCAAGAGGCATGAGAGGCATTCTAATGATGTCATGTGGGCGATGTATGTCCTCGGCTTCAAGTCCAAAGCCTTGCTTCATCGTTCATGCAACATGCTCGGGTGGCGACATCGCATAAACCAGATCAACGGGTATGCTGGCGGAGGCAGGCGTCTCCGAAAGATGAACCGTCCAGCAGCTTTCGCGAGTGCGCTGGTTCGACCGTGCCTTGGGGATCTCTGGTACAGGATGCGAGGATCTCCCACCAGCATGACACACGAACCATACGAGCCAAGGCCCTCGTGGTCTATCTCCGTCGAGAGGATCGAGCAGCAGGCAGCGGAGCCCAGGTGAAGTTCGGCACAAGATGCCACCGGGCCAGGTTCGAGATGTCCGTTGATGACCCCGGACCTTGCATGTTTCAGGTTCACGGGTCATCGCTGTTTGGGATGGATGGCATGCCCGTGCCACCCCTGTCGTGCTCTCTGTCCGACCCACGGAATATCTCCTAACGAGGTGGCTATTCTCCGACGGCGGGAGTGGTGACAGGTGGTGGTGGTGTTTGTCCTCGGCGACTCGGCAACATTGGTAGGAAGGTTAGGTATGACGGCCAGCTGAGACATTGTGCGCCTGTGCCATGCGACGACTATTGCCCGCCCGTCCACGCACAATGGTATTGTTGACCAGTCAGGAAGTTACTTGGTTGATGGTAATGCATGAAATCCCACCTGCAAGTGATATGCGACGCCCAGTCAAGAAGGCTCTCGGGCAGCCCCGCTAGACTCAGTGATACAGGACAGTCCGAGGAAAGCATTGCTTTGGGTCCCGTGGACTAGATATGCTACGACCCAAGGATGGAGTGCAGTGGTAATGCTCGGGGCTTGACGTTATTGACGGGAGATCATATTGGGGACCCCGTCTCTATATGACCCTCCCAGATGGTCCGGTGGTTGCTGGTCGATCAAGGCGCCAGGAAAAGACCAGGAGGAGATCCGTGTTGTCGACGCAGGCACACATGCCACGATGTTGCATGTGGTCGGAGTGAGATGGCGGGCGACGCTAGTCTCGGGACGGGAGCTGGGTCTGGTATCAGGCCATGACGTGCATACATACAAATAGGCGCTGTCTCAGTTCTGGTACCAATCGCGAACCCCTATTCAACGGTCGGTGTGGTGAGGGGCATGCCCTGAGGCGTTGCGTGCAGCATGCTTGCTTCTGTGTGGCGAGCCGCACTCCCGAAAAAGGCAGAGTCTGGCAGAAGCAATGGGCTCATGCAGTGAGATGTGCGGCCACCGACGAGTAAGGTGTGGAGGAGGGGCAGTCGAGACATGCTGGAGTTGTGTCGCTATCGTGCCATCCTGGACATTGGAGACCAACAAGGGGGGGAACCGAAAGAGGACAGGGTCCGTGCCATGTGGCTTGGGGGGCTTGGGCCTCATCGAGGGCCATGGAGGGTGATATCGATGGAACCATGGCCGGTGAGGTGAGGTGCTGTGCTCTCTCGAGGATCTGCTTGTATGTGTCCGTGATTCAGTCGCACAGGACGGGAGGGCATGACGGGTCCGTATAATGACGGGCGAGAGGGATCGGGGGCATGGGTTGATGATGGGAGGGAGATTCGTCGGTCGAGTCGAGCCGGCCGGCCACGTTGCTGAGCTGGGTTCCCGTCATCTGAAGTGGCATCGAGGCTCCAGGGCACCCGGTCTCGTCTAATTTGCTGACGACGAACGGGGTTCCATCGCCGGGGACTATCGAGGCGCTAGGCGGAGTTGTAAGAGAGTCCGGGCTGGAGAGGCTGGCATGGCTGGATCGCAGCGGAGAGAAATGGTTCCTGGGCGCGAGCAGGTGGAATGTTTCAACTTGGGAGGTCGCATGTGGCCCTGGTCGTTCCTTCTCTCCTTGGAAGCGGCCGGACAGGGAAGCTGGAAGGGACAAGGGGAGCCCCTTCCCCACTCGGACGCTGATGCTCCCTGTCCGGACAGGGATTACAGGGGGGCCCCTGGACGCTCGACGAGGTAAGAACCACCGGAGAATGGTCCCAAGGCCCCTCACTGACCAGGTGAACTCCAACGTCGGCACGACATCCACTGCTTTTGCACTCTACAAACCCAGCGCGACCCGAGGCCACGACAGGCCAACAGGTCTCCAGCTGGCTGTCGTCGTCCTGCTTCAGCGTTGCATCGTCCGCTTCGAGCATGCGGCATCCGTGCCCACGCCTGGCAGGACCTTTTAATACAAACCATTGGCAGGCCGTCCGTCAATCTCGTCGAGTTCCCGTCTGGCCCTGTTTCATCAATCAATCAATTCTTCCATTCTTCTCCTTCTGACCCATTTGCTTGCGTCGTTCGGCCTGGGCCGTCGTCGGTCTGACTGCTTGTCTTCACTCTCGCTTCACCCATAGCCCCATTCCCTTCTTCCCTTTCCACTCGCTCGCTCTCTTCCACCGCCTCTCCTTTCCTCCTCTCCTTCAACTCTGGTATTCCCTGACCTACCCCTCTCGTCTGCTGCTCCGGTCCTGCATGCGAGCGACCCTCAGCCTGTCGCGGACCAACACCTATCCAAGATCCCCTGGAGCCCTCCTGATACATGACGCACTGTCGCCGGGATCTGCCTTCCACCCTCCATCCCTCCTCCGCCCTCTGATTGCTCACCCTCCGGCCTCTTACACGCGCCAGCTCACCTCTTCCTCGCCTCCTGGTGGGGGGTTTCCGACGACCAGGTCGACTCGACTCGACCTCGTTCGCTGCCAGCGGGTGCTGCCCTGCAGAAGACCAGACCGAACCAACAAGCGACATCGCAGGGCTCGCCGGGGTCTGGACGGACGTCCATCCAAACGGCTTGCTTTTTCCCACTCGACCTCTGCTTGTGGTCTGCATTAATTGCTGGTCTTATGCGCTATGTTCTGGAACTGCTCCGCATAGATCACCCCGTGGCAGCCTGCCGACGATCGAGTTGTCCTCCGCCCTCTCGTCCACTCGTCGTACTGACTGCGTCCTCCTTAATCATTAATCACTTCATGCTCCATGGATAGCGCTGGCACGTCGTCGTCGTCTTATACTCCTCCCTCTCGACCCTCCTCCCCCTCCTCCGCCCTGTCCTCCCTCTCCTGCTAGGTCACCTGCAGATCGCCTCCCTCTTCAAGCAGCCTCGCCGCCGCCGCCGCCGCCGCCGTTCGCCATGAAGGTCAGCCTCTTCAAGTCCGGCTCCGTCGCGGGAGGCCCCAATTCGCCTCGCCCAAAGCCCGGCGAGTCCATCAGAGGCAAGATATCAGGCCCAATTCCCATCCCGGACGACGAGTTTCCCATGCGCAACCCCGGCACAGGCATAGCCACCACCTCGCCCGAGGAGATTGAACGTCAGTGGCAGCCAGAGCAGCAGCCAGCCTCCACCCAGCGCGAGATGCCACCCAGCAGAAACGCAGATTCCCACGCGGACCTTTCCTCCTCGCCGCCAGCTCCGTCAGCCCTACCCAGGGGCTCTCCCCAGTCGCAACGCAGGACAAATCCATCCAGCACCATGAGACACTCGAATCTCAGCGAGGCTACCGAGCAGTCCGGCGGTAGCAAGGAAAAGCCCCAGCGGAAGAAGTCCACGCTGCGCGGCGCTTTCAGCAAGCTCTTTGGCAGGCGGAAGAAGAACGAAAGCACCTCCACCGCAGGGCAGCGGGCCTCCACCGTCCAGAGGCCTTCCCAGCATCAGAGCGTAAGTTCATAAGCCATACAGGCACACGCATCACTTGCATCCCGGGTATGGACTGACAATCGCGCAATAGGACCCCTCCGCGCTTGCCCGGGAAGTACCCAAGGAGACCGATTCGAAACGGTCCGCCTCGCTGCCAATCACCGAATATGACAGAGCCCTTCGTTCGCACTCGGTGGGACCAAACGACATGGTGGCCATCGAGAGTGTCAGGAACTCGATGCATGCGGACTTCAGCCTGGCGCACAGGCGGAGAGCAGCTACGGCCACGAGCCATCTCTTCAGGCGTAAGAATGGCGAGCTAGGGGGCTTGTCTCCCAGGCCGGCGAGTTCACACAACCTCCAGGCCAGTCGGTCAGACGAGGATCCCAATGAGATCGGCAGAGCCATCACAAGCGATATTATCGGGCACAAGAGGCGATCACGAAGTCTTAGCGGGCTGGAAGATGCCGGAGATGGTCATCACACCACACGACGCAGGAGTGATGAGATTCGGTACTGGAGGGAGAGCTACGACCCCACCTTCATGTCGCCCATCTCATCCAATCCTGCGGACATCGACCAAGACGACACGGGGCCCGTCTCTATGGAGTTGCCCCGGCCCGCCGAGGAACACGAGCAGGTCCCAAAAACGCCGTTGCAACCTTTTGATTTTGGGGATATGTCCCAAACGCATCTCAAGGAGATGGCAGGGATGAAGATCACCCAAGCGGCAAGCCTCGAGTCACGGGTAGGAAGTCTGGAGGAACGCATGCGCAGACTCGAGCAGCGCCTCGGTCACTTGTACAGCGCGCACTTGGGACATCAGACGCCACATGAGCAGCCTACCCGCGAGCCACCACCCGTACCAAACCATGGCCCGAGGACTTCCTCGCACTACAGCGGCTCCCTCCACTCCAGGGAATCTCAGCTGTCCATGGTGGACGCACAGGCCTACTCGGGGACGACGCAGTTGTCGGCGCCGTCGGGCAAGAACCGGCCGACGTCAGGGGCCACAATCAAGGACCTGGCAGGCGTGCCACCGATGTCCCAGACGGCGAACGGGCCGTTCACGTCGGAGCATTACACCACCCTGCTGGCGTTGTTGGAAATGGAGAGAGGAGCAAGGCTCACATTGGAGGCGCAGGTCAGGCGACTGACGCAGCGGCTGGAAGCGATATCGTCGAATGCCGCACCCCAGGTCAGGCCCTTCGTTAATCTGGAGCCACCGCCCACTGCTCGATCGTTTGGGAATGTTTCTGCTTTTGATCATGACGACTCGGAAGACGAGAACCGCCGCAATGGCGTGAAGAACCGAGGCATGGCCCTGGAGGACTCGGGCATTGCGACTGGAAGCACGACCGGCGGAGATGACGACGACATCTCGGAGACATTTGCGACGCCGAGGGAAGAGAACCCGTACGGATACGAGGGGATTGGCGACGAGCTGACCGACGACGAGGAGGAGAAGCGCAGGAAGGCGGCCAGGACGCTGTCGCTGAGCCAGCTGACCCTGGGCAAGCCTCATCCGAAGGCGGTCATCTGAGCGGCGAGGGGTTGCAATCTATTGTTTGGGGCATCCAGCAGCAGCGTACGGCGCGTGGTGTTATGTTGACATTTGGTTGTACGATGTACGAAACGGGCACACGACACATCGATGAGGCTCTGTTCTGGGTGTTTCGATCCGCCATTGCCATATTCATAGCGTTATTTAGCACGAGGGCAGCCTTTCCTTGTTTGACCCAGCAGTTCACGATGCATCGGGAGACTGAAGGGGTCGTGGGCCTCCCGGAGCACGAGTAATATCAAGACAAGTTGTCAGAAGTCTGTATCTTTCAGGTGACAAGCAAGGCTCATTCATGTCGAGGAAAAGGGGCGCCAAGGATTAAACCCGACCTTCCTTATCGGCTTAGCCGGGGTTCCCGGTTGCGGATGCGTGATTCGTCACATGCTCGGGCCCCGCCACTGACAGCACTGGGCCGCCTATGAGGGAGCTCAGAGCTTCCAGGTTGGGGAAGATTGCTAGGGGACTCGGGGCTGAGCTGCAGCTCCCGTCCGTCGGTCGTCCAAGGAAGCCGCCCGCAGTAGCCAAGACCAACCGCGACCATGAATTTCTTGCCATTGACGTGCAATCTCACCCTCGATCTTCGTCTCCATTCCCTCATATCGTGCCATCTGTCCTCGCCTTGCTCGTCGCCAAACATCTCGACACGCACGAGGCTCCCCCAACGCTCCTTTTGATTCGACAAATCCCCGAGGTTGGTCTGCCGTCGTCTCCTTTCCCCGCTTCCTGCCGGCGCAGGCGACGCATGTGGGCTACCTAATCGACGACGGGCAGCAAGCTGACAAGTTGAACGTACAGTACGCCTCAAATACATCCGCCATGCCTGTCAAGAAAACCCACGGCTCGACGTCGTTCGCGACATCCATGATCGTCGGCTGTACGTCTCCCCTCCCGCGGTCCCCTCCACGCGTGAAAAGGCCGCCCGCTAACCCCCCCTCCAGCCGTCTGCTTCTTCCTCGGTGTCCTCTTCGCCTGCCTCCCCTACGACTACCCGCTCCTCTGGACCTCCGCCCCCGTCACGGACGAGTACGTCGCCCAGCTCACCCAACATCTCACCTTCCTCCACCAGTCGCCCCCGCTCATCGGGCGCCTCCTCAACATCATCCTCATTGTCGGCCTCCTGGGCTTCTTCATCAAGCTCTTCAACCCCACCGAGTCCAACGTCCTCTTCGACGGCGCCTCGCTCGTCCTGTACCTCATCGGCGCCGGCGTCTACCTCACCAACATCGTCAGGGGCCTGCGCGCCGTCAGCGCCGATGTCTGGAGCATCCCCGGCTGGGACACGCCCGTCGAGGGCAAGCCCCCCATGCTCGACAAGATGAACAGCCTGAAGGTGCTGTCCGCGAGCAACACCATCCTGGCGCTTGTCCTGGTCGGCGTCCTCGTGCTGCAGGCCGGCCAGTGGTATGCCGAGAGCAAGGAGAAGGAGGAGAAGGAGAAGATTGAGCAGGACTACCAGGAGGCGCTGAAGGAGAAGGCGGCGGGCGCGGGAAAGAAGAAGCAGTAAGCGGTGGTGGCGGCGGCGGTGGCGGCGGCGCTACCGTCGGAAGTCTTTGAGACTCCAACGAGAGCGTCTGGAGTGTCTTGGTGCGCGGGCGATGGATGTAAATTAGGGGGATTGGTGGATTTGGTGTTGGATGATGATGATCAGGCTGCGCAGGCCACGGACCTTGCGCAGGTCAAGAGCTGAAGAGGGCGGTACGATGTTAATGACAGGTAATTGATTGCATCGAGTCGTTACTATTGGAGGTGTCTCATGGCGGTACCCTCCCGCGCGGATCACTTCGTACAAGGAAGTCCGATTCAGTCTGTGACTTCAACGAGCCTCCGTCTCATGTCTTCCTCCCGCCTGCGTCTCGCCCCCCCTGCTCATCGTCCCACGGCACCTCCCACGGCGCCTCTACCCCGGCGGGGGCATTGCTCGCGACTCCCGCGTCCCGGCCGGATGCGTGCGTCGCGGACGAGGCCTGGGAGACGGCGGACTTGGTCTCGCTCGACAAGGGGGGCGGGTTGGTCTCGAAGATTAGCTTGCCCTCGTCGGCGTCGACTGGGGGGGTGTCAGTAAGGTAGGTATTTAGCTTAGTTGTTGTGGTGTGCGGGGGACGACGGACTGGGGTTTCCTCTGCCGCTGTTTTTGGCCATTATTGTCAATTTTTTGATAGTCCTCTCGGATATTATCGTTTGGGCGGATGGATGGCTTTGGGAACCGGGGAGGAGCGGTTGGGGTCTCAGTTGGAGTTTTGCTTCCAGTTATGACGACACAGACAGGTCACTTGGGATCAGGAGGGATTAGTCAGATTCTGGGAGTTCTCTCTACCATCTCAACATGTATGAACCTGGACAACGCAAGTTCACATCTTCACCCGAATTTACTTGAAAAGCCTCCTGGCACCCTGGTTATCACCGTGCACACAGTTCACCTTGTCATCATCCACCCAGCCTAGTAGGGGCCCTATTTTGGCACACATGTCCCGTCCGTGACGTGGGTGATGTGTTCTATGACCAACTTCTTGACGACATGGATGGTTTTCGTGTGGTATCTCGGCAGCTCGGGGTTGTCTTTCACTTCGATGTTAAAGGGAGTGCTGTGTCTGGAGAGACCGATGACAGCTGACGCCACGAAATGTGGCTAGTGCATGGAGACTGAGCCACAGGAGTCGAATTTCATTCCATGACAAGCGTCAGGATGACATTGATGTTGATGCCTTCATCCAACTCAGCATCACATTGTTGCCTATCCGCTCTTTTTTCATTGTTTTGCCAGACTGAGCGGCCTGTTTTCCCAGAGCCAGTTGCCCGAGGCTGATCGAATTGATCGGTGGCCGTGTGGTTCTGACCAGCCCAAATACATGCTGGGAAATCGGGGGCTCTGAGAACGACCAGCATCTCGTGCAGCGCGTCACAAGCTCCAGCCACTCTCGAAAGCAGTCTGAGAGGAGAAATGACCGCAAGGCTTGTGGCCCAGCGGGCGTGGCGAGCGCGTCCATCGCTTCACGCAAAGCGTTGGCAATCGACATCTCCGGCTCAGTCTCGATTCACGGCCTACGGCAGCGGCAGCCAGGTATGAGATTTCTCATATGATTCCTGACATTTGATGCTAATGCCGCCCCAGGATGGGCTGGTGCATCATCTTTCAGCAAACGCCGGCCGCAACAGCGCAGGCGAAGATGCCCTCGTCGTCCTGGCCTCGCGCAGCTACGCCAAGTGGCTTACCAACCCGGATTTTATGGCACAGTTTCTCAGCACCGTGGCAGGTACTGGTGCACCCCAGGAGATCAACGTCCTTGCGGCTGCTGTCGATGGCTTGCTGCCTCATGCGCCCTTCACCAAAGCTCGACACGGGCTTTCCGTCTGCCAGGGCCGAGTCGATCACCTTCTGCCAGACCTCTGGTCTGGCATAGCTACGTCTAAACTCGGGAGAGACACGGATTCCAATGCTGCCATCTTCGTCAACACGGGGCACAGCTTACAGAGTACTGGGATCCCGGCACCACACCCTCTGACGGTCACCCTGCCCCTCGCCAACACCATCTTCCAGAACAACAGACAGTCTACCCTGCTGGCAAGCCGCTGGCGACGGGCCACGACAGATGCTCCCCTGCAACTGGAGCACATGGCATCTAAGCAGACGCAACACATCAACTGCGGCACGGGCTCTGCGTCGCGACTACCGGCCGCCGAAATCCACCTTCCCATCGGCCCCTTGACCACGCCCCGCGTCATCGTCGCCGGGCTGGGGAACATCGTCCGCCAGATCGACGTCGACGGCACGCCGACCCCGGCGTCAAGGGAACTCGAGACTGCCGTCCAGGAAGTCTACGACCGCTGGGCAGCGCACGGCCACAGGCTCCAAGGCCCTCTGAGCGTATGGGCCGTCGTCATCCCGCCCAGCGCTGTCGACGACGCGGGCATCGCAGCCCTGCGCGAGTGGCAGAGGGACATGGCCGGCCGGCCTGACATGGAGTCTGAGCTGCAGGCCACGGAGCAGGCGGCGTCGCACATCGTGCCTCTGCTGCAGCGGGGGGCGAGGGTATACCGAGTCCGTAAGTAGTAGCATCCTTCTAACCGGTGTATCACAAGCCGTGTAGTCGTCACCTCACTAACACCTGCGACAGTCAGCGGCGGAGGCGGCTGGGGTAAAAAGGCAGGCCTCCTCTCCCTCGACCCGGACACCAAGTTCGCGCTGCCCGGGGAGGAGGGCGATCTCGACTCGTTCATGCGCTCGTTCGCAGGGGAGTACGGCGGCACGAGTGAGGGAGACGTCGTCGCGCCCGGGTCGACGATTCAGTACTTCGTCCAACCGCTCCTGGAGGAGAAGAGAGGCATTTCTGCGGGCGGGGAGGAGTCTTTCCCGTCGGGCTGTGTCTTTGGGACGTCGAGGTGGTTCAGCGAGGATCCCTTCGAGGGCGGGAAGGGATGGACGACGGTCCAGGGGCTGTTTGGCGGGGTTTCCGAGCAGGGGTTGTATATTTCGGAATCGAATGGCCAGGAGGGAGAGGACGGCCCGGTGCAGACGAAGATTAATGTCCCGGGCGCGTTCATCGCGGGTCGGAGAAAGTAGGGAGATGGCTGGACTAGTATGGAAGTACTAAGTACCTGTGTATCAGTAAGTAGGTAGTTGTGAAGACTAAGGCAAGAAGGTTTGGGGAATACATAGCAGCCCGACAAAACAACTCCTAACACTGGCTGAGCCCCAGGGGACACGGACAAGTCGCCGGGGAGCAAATCAACGACGGGACTCGTCTGAATAAATGGTGGATGGGGGACTTAGGATTTGGGGGGCAATGACAGGCGGGTGACGCGTGGTAGGCGCTGATGGTTGCACACTCACACAACCGAGGGGTACAAACGGCCAGAGTGCCTGTCATGGTGAGCATGAGTGCTCCTGAGTCGAGGAAAAGAGTTTTCATGTATATATGGACTCTTGCTTTGTATTCGAAATGCGGCGTCTGGAAAGAGGTCCCCGTGCATCCAGTGTTGGGGTTGGTTGAGGACTTGATATGGGACTTGATCTCGATAACAGAGGGGATGCTGAATGCCCACAACTCGTGGCTGAATCCAGGTCCTCGCTGCTAGCAGGCCGGGCAGCTGCAAGTGCCCCTGCTCCCCAAGTCCCCGACTCCCGTCTGACATCTTCCATCCCCGAGTCCCCAGCTGAGTCTGGCTGGCGGGCTGCTTGTGGTAAGGGCAGCCGGGGAGTACCTCCCTGCTGCAACTGGCCGTCAGCACTGGTGATGCAATGTGCTCGCGGGGAGACGGAGACGCACTCACCCGTGGGTACTTACTTACCTACTTCTCTCCCATGTGCCATAGGTCGTGCCAGTAAGAAGTGTGTATGAGGATGCCCCGGCGGGATATAAGAACCCCGGGGCCCAGGCCTGAGCCCCTGAAATGCCCGAAAATCGCCCCGTGCCCGCCAAACCCTCCTCGCCTCATGTCATGTTATCCTCCTCGAGCCGCCGGACACTTCTTCCCAAGCCTCCCAACGATGACCGATCCCAAGAAAGCGACCGAGACCCGCCATCTCCCCCCTTTCCCTTTCGGAAGAGGGAGATGGTCAAGATCGCCTGCCAGGCCTGCCGGACGCGCAAGACGAAATGCGACGCGAAGAGGCCGACGTGCTCGCCCTGCCTCTCCCGGGGCCAGTCGTGCCAGTACGACTCGGAACCCGATGTCGACCGCTACACCAGCCTGAAGAGGAAGCACAGCCGCCTCGAGAGGGAGCACGATGACCTCGTCGAGCTCTTCGACATGCTCCAGTCCCGGTCCAGGAGGGATGCCCTGTCCATCCTCGACCGCGTCAGGGCAACTGACGACCTGCATTCCACCCTGGCCTTCATCAAGCAGGGAGACCTCTTGATGCAGAATCGCTCCAGGAGCATGTCCGCCAGCATCATCACCGACCTGCCACGAGCCACCTCCCCGACCGAATCCTTCCTCAACATCTTCCACCCCCTGGCCTACCCGGCCCTCATGGCCCTCGACGACCCGGACGCCGGACTCGGGCACAAGCGCAAGAGCATCCTCGATGCGGTCGTCGGGGACGAGTCTTCTCTGACGCAGGCAACTATTGACAGCGCGAGGTTTGAAATGCCCCTGAGCTTGCCCACGGCAGGACGCCGTTGTGTGCTGACATGGCATCTCTTCCAGGGACATTTTCAAACCACACAAGCTGCGAGACGAGAGGATACAACGGGTCAAGGCCGGCAGATGGACCACCGTCACGGACGAGGATGCTGTCGTGGCGAACCTCGTATCGCTGTACATCTCCTGGGAGCACAGCACCGTCCGCATCTTCGACGAGAACTACTTCGTCGAGCAGCTCGTCGCCGGAGAGGAGGCGTACTGTTCTCCGCTGCTCGTCAACGCCATCCTCGCGGTGGCCTCGGTATGCGGCTCCCGCTCCAGCCAGCAGCAGTTCCGCTGTCCCCTGTGCCCTCCCTGCTGACAATCGGTGACAGCTCAACTATAAAGCCATCGACGCCAACGGCGTATCGACGTTATCCCCCCAATTCTACGAGGAGACCGAGCGACTCTGGCACGAGCAGGAGGCCGGAGGAGACCTGCTCGTCGTACCGACTTCGATCCTCATGGACGTCTGGTGGAAGGCCCACGACGACCCGGGCCGCGGCGCGGAATACCTGGCGAGAGGGATCAAGGTCGCGCGGGACCTTGGGCTCTTCGAGGTGTCTTCCACCTACGGTCAGGGCTCTCTACCCCGGCAGGACAGGAAGGGCAGGGCCGTCATCGCATGGGGAATTTTCAACTGGCAAGGGTAAGTCAGGTCAAACATCAAACATATGATACGGCCTTTTTCTCACACTGTCGCCACAGTCTCGACTCCCTGGTCGTGCACAGAGACGACCACTTCTCCCAGCCGCTGGTCACATCCGTGCCGCATGACCCGACGACCGTCGACGAGGACGTCACCGAATGGGACTCGTTCCCCTTGCTACGGCCGCGCCAAAAGATCGACCGGCAGGATACCTTCCACTCCATGTGCCAGTTCTGCAAGATTCTGCACGAGCACATAGACCTCCGGAGCAAGCTGGCCGCTGCCACCGCCGCAGACAAGGCGACGCACATCGCCGACGTCAAGGCCATCTTCGTCAAGCTGCTCAACTGGGCCGACAACTTACCGCCGGCCATGGCGCGGACGCCGGAGTGCTTACCCGTGGTGCTCGATGCGCAGTACGTCCCTCCCCTCCCCGTGAATCCGCCTCGGAGCTGGAGATGAGGAGAGAAAATTGACTCGCCCACCCCCCAGCATGTTCTACCACTTCACCGTCATCGAGCTCTTCCAGCCCTTCATCCGCGATGAGTCCTCGACGGGCTCGCTGGCGCGGGAAATGACGGCCGCCTCCCTCGCCCACCTCCGGCGCATCCTCTACATCCAGCGCTTCCGCTACGGCGGCCCGCCGCTCACGAGCGCCATCATACACCCCATCCACGTGCTCGCGCGCGACCTCGTCGAGCGCCTCGCCCGCGCGACAGAGCCGGACGCCGAGGCCGAGTTCTACGCCGTCCTGTGCGTGGACGCGCTCACCCAGATCTCGGCGTGCTACCCCGTCACGAAGGGCGTGCTCCGCGACCTCGTCGGCAGGGCCGGTACCCCCGAGGCGAGCGACAAGCTGGCGCCCGAGCTGCTCGGCGCGTTACGCGGCGTGGAGGGGGGGTCGTTCGGCGCGAGGGAGGGCGGGAGGCGGCCAGAGGCGCGGGAGCGGCGGGAGATGTACCTGGAGATGGCCGTGGCGAATCCGAGGAGGGATGTCATGAACTGGCTGGAGGACGCGACGAGAGAGCTGCGGCTGGCTTGAGGGGAACCTTGCCAGTGGGCGTGCGGAGGGGTATGGAATGTAAGCAAGACGGGGTATCTGGGGGATTAGCGATGAGCGATATGTGAATCATGAGATACGATTATCACGAGGTGATGAGGCTGTATGTTGGGGGGATTGCGTGACTGGCGTGAGTAGGAGATGAAGCGGACTACTTATATAAAGCTGAGGGGAGGCGAATGAACAACCCCGCGCGTGGGGCAAAAGGTTCCGACTTATCTCATCACCTCTCACCCTTCACTTTGACTGATTAGGTACGCCGAAACACCATCATCCATCACTAAGTGCCTGAGTGTTCTCAACCTTAGGACTCACTCACACTCTATTCCGTGTTGTTCATAGATTAGACATTAGATAGAACCGTCTCGTAGCCATGGCCTCAGCCCAAGACTCCCAGCAGCCGGCCCCGGCTATCGGCATCTTGTCCATCGGCGACATGGGCGTCGGCATCGCGAAGCTGCTCATCGGCAACGGCTTCACGGTCGTCACCAACGTCACAGGAAGAAGGTGAGCGGACTCACGTCTACAACCCAAGATGAACCACCCACGCTCACACCCTCGACTCCCAGCGAGGACACGGCTGCCCGAGCTCGTGATGCTGGCATCGAGCTCCTCGACTCAGACGACCTTCTCGTCTCCCGCTCCGCCCTCATCCTCTCCGTCGTCCCGCCGCGAGACGCCGTCGCCACCGCCCAGCGCATCGTCGACGCCCTCCCCTCCTCCCCCCTATCACCACCCCTCTACTTCGTCGACCTCAACGCCGTCTCCCCTACTACCGCAACCCGCATCGCCTCGCTCTTCGAGCGCACCCCCGTCACCTTCATCGACGGCTGCATCCTCGGCGGGCCCCCTCGCCAGTCCACATCCCCCGACCCCGGCACAAACGGCACCTCCTCCCTCCCCGGCGCCTCGGGCTGGATAACCCCCAGCTTCCCGACCTCCGGCCCCACCTCCATCGCCGACATCCCGGCCCTCGGCCCCCGGCTCGCCCCCCTCCTCGGGGAGTCCCACATCTCCCCCGCCATCGGCGCCGCCTCCGGCCTCAAGATGTGCTTCGCCTCCCTCTCCAAGGGCCTCACCGCCATAGCCGTCCAGTCATTCACCACCGCCCACCGCCTCGGCGTCCTCCCCCAACTGCGCGGCGAGCTCAAGGCCCTCCTCCCGGATTACGCCCAGGCCGCCGAGCGCGCCATCGTCACCATGCCCCCCAAGGCGTACCGCTGGATCCACGAGATGGAGGAGATCAGCGCCACGCACCGCGACGTCGGCGGCTTCGCGGACGAGGCCATGTTCCGCGGCGCCGCGGGGGTGTACCGCACCGTCGCCGAGGACTCGGTGCTCGGGCAGGAGCAGATCGGGAAGAGGAAGCGGGGGACGACTTTGGAGGACGTGGCCGAGGCCGTGGCGGAGGGGCTGGACAGGAAGAAGAAGAAGACAGAGTAGTTAGTCCGCACGTTGCTGCGGTAGAAGTATACAAGTGCGTGGGAAGTGAGTTCTTGATACACCTAGCTAGAGTAGTGGTAGTAGTAATCATGGCTGAATCCCCCCCGTCACATGCCGCCGTCCAAGAGCTTGCAATTTTGTGTGTACATTCATGTTTCCATGTAGATAAGGCCCAGCTCATGCTGGCAGTTGCTGCAGTGGCAAGGGCTCCGTGAGACCGTCTCACTCGATCATGTCAACGTCGTCAACCGCACCGCCGGCAGTGTTGGTCGCCGCGCCATTGGTGTCGGCAGCGGGTGCGGTGTCGCCGTTGTTCGCGGTGAAGTAATCGGCCATCTCGGCGTCCAGCTCCTCCTGAGTCTTCTTGGGCCTCCGGCCTCCACCTCGTCCGCCCTCGTTCTGCTGCGTACGGCCGCCTCCAGTCTCGTGGCGAGCGCCGGGCCTGCGGCCACCCCGCCTCCTCGGCTGGGGGCTGCGGTTCCGGCCGCCGGGAACGTAGCGATCAATGCCCCTCTCTGCGGCGTCATCAACGTCCTGGTTGCGCCCAGGGGAGCGAGAGCGTCCTCGGGGGGCGGACACTCGCTCGGACAGAGGCCGGCCGGGCATAACGGCCGTGTCAAAGGGGTTGCGGTCGCCGCCACCGCCGCCGCGGCCTCCTCGTCCTCCTCGGCCGCCGTTTGGCACGAGGGACAATCGAATCGGCTGGCCTTGGGGACTGTCAGAAAAATGTCTCCAGACAAGAGGTGCAGGACTTACCGTTGGCATTGGCGCCGTCGAATTCGCGGATGGCCTCTCGTGCGTCCTGGGGGTCTTCGTATGTTACATAGGCGACACCCTCGGACCTTCCGGCGCGGTCGTACACCAGGACCAGTCTAGTGATGGGACCAATCCTTTTGAAGAGACCCTGGCTATTTCTCAGTACATAAATTCAGCGGGGAGAGGTTGCTCGGTCGACCTACGTCGAGATCTTCCTCGGTCAGCTCGTAGTGAAGGTTCTCAACACGAAGCTTCGCTGTCGTGGAGTCGCTGAGATGCCAGTTAGCCATGTGAGAGCCGAAGTTGGCATGGAAACATGAACGAACATTTCGGGAGAGTCCCTGCGGCGACGCGGTTCCGATCGTCTGGGCCCTGTGACGTGTCAATGCATGTTGCGAGGAAGAGTCGCGGGGGCCGTACTGTTGTCGTCTTCGTAGCGGTCGTGCACCCATTCGCTGTCAGGGTATTAGCCAGGACCTTCATCAAATACCACGGTACCAGCAAACTCACCTGTCAAGGTTGCGGGGCTCATCACGGTAGGACTGTATCGCAGGACGACACCCGTTAGCTGGGGCTGTCATGGAGAAGCTGGTAGCCTCGGTCGTGTTTGTTGGTTGTCGAGCAAAGTCGGCAGAGACCGCTGAGGGTCGATTGAACCGAGACAAAGTCATGAGGGAGGAGGAAGAGGAGGAGGAGCAACCTGCGCGCGCAAGTTAGCCTGCCGCCGTTGCCATGAGCACCGCTGCGCCTGCACCTGAGGGGACCAACCTTTCTGATGCCATCTCTGGGGTATTCAGTGCGCTCGTTGCGCTGTCGAGGCGCGCGGTCCGAGTCGCCACCGCGGGGGCCACCACGGCCACGGCGACTGGTGTTGTCGTTGTTGCGAGGGCGATCCTTGCGCTGTCGCGATGTCAGGTCGGGCCTCAATGGCAAGGCTGTGTGGGAGAGGAGCTTACCTTCTCAGCAAGGATCTCGTCGAGGCTGCGGTCCATGTTGCTCGCCATTGCGAAGGGTGTTCCGAGCCGGCTGGGGAGATACTTGTGCGGAAGTCTACTTGCAGTGTTGCTGATGTCGATCCCCGTGCGATATCGTGCACCCGTGAAGAGGTGGTCGAGGAGAGGATGATGGGCGTGGTTGTGTTGTCGTTGGGAAGCACGACTCGAGATGGGCCCGATCGAGTTTGGGGAAACAAGAGGCAGACTTACCTGGTCTGGGCTTGCAGAAGCGCACCGGCCTCAGGCCCGCAAAAGTGGAACGACGAGTGTGGCGTTGGCATGAGTGTGGCTCGCCCACCCAATCGGCAGTTTCAGCGAGTGGACTGAAGCTTCAAGTCAATTCAGGTCAATCCAGTTGACGTGACAAGGCCAGGTCGGCCCTTAGTATTCCCGATCAGATGGCGCTAAGCCTCTTCTGTCGGTCAATTCGACAGCGCAGCAGCTTCATTCAACCTTCCAGCGCCTTTGGCATGCAGCCATCCCTGACGGACATCTGGACTCTGGACTCTTTGGTCCTGACAGCCACCCGCCCTTCTCACTTCCACCCGGCATCAAGGCGGCGCAGTGTCTGCAGAGCACACCGTCAAGGCGACCGATAGCCCCCAGAACGATCGAAACGGCCGGGCACAGAATCTACCACTACATGACTGCCAGCTCGACGAGGCCGCCCTCCGTGTGAGACGAGACCGCACCCATGGCTCGGCCCATGGGGTCAGTCCGCCTGAAGAAGGGGAGCCCGGTCACCGTTGCTCTCGGCGTCGTTCTTTGCATCTTCATCGTCATATTCCTGGTGCTTCCGACCGGTACCTCGACAGCGCCTCCCAAGCCCCCCGTCGACGCCGCAAGCCATCACCTCTCCCCTCCGACAGCCCCCTACCGAAAGGTCGACGGCCTCGATCTGGGTCCGCCCCCAGTTACGCGCTACAACCTTAACAATGTCACAATAACCGCCGACCCCATCGGCAACCGCGAGGCGGTGCTGATCCTCACGCCCATGGCGAGGTTCTACCAGGAGTACTGGGACAACCTGTTGAAGCTCGACTACCCCCACGACCTCATCACCCTGGGGTTCATCCTCCCCAAGACGAAGGAGGGCAACGCCGCGACAACGGCGCTGCAGGCGCAGATCAAGAAGACTCAGCGATACGGGCCCGAGGCCCTCCGCTTCAAGAGCATCGTCATCCTGCGACAGGACTTCGAGCAGCCTATCCAGTCCCAGGACGAGGCCGAGCGTCACAAGATGCAGAACCAGAAGCCCCGGCGCGCCGCCATGTCCAAGGCGCGCAACTCCCTGCTGTTCACGACCCTGGGCCCGCAAACGTCCTGGGTCCTGTGGCTCGACGCCGACATCATCGAGACCCCGCCGACGCTGATCCAGGACCTCGCCAGCCACGACAGGCCCGTCATCGTGCCCAACTGCTTCCAGCGCTACTACGACGCCGAGTCGAAGAAGATGCAGGAGCGGCCGTACGACTACAACAGCTGGCAGGACAGCGAGATCGCGCAGCGGATGGGCGAGCAGATGAGCCGCGAAGATATCCTCCTCGAGGGCTACGCCGACATGCCCACGTATCGCACGCTCATGGCGTATATGGTTGCGGACGACCAGGACTCCAAGTTCGAGGTCTTGCTGGATGGCGTTGGTGGCACCGCGTTGCTGGTCAAGGCCGATGTGCACCGGGACGGCGCCATGTTCCCGCCCTTCTCATTCTACCACCTCATCGAGACGGAGGGTTTCGCTAAGATGGCGAAGAGGCTAGGGTGGCAGCCGTATGGGCTACCCAACTACAAGGTGAAACCGATAGTTATATCCATGTCCCCCGCCGTCAGCTAACAACATCGTCAGGTGTATCACTATAATGAATAAGGAAGGATATGGGCCTCTAGGTGGGTTGCTCCTCGGCCTGCGTGTTCGCCTCGCCTTACTGATATCAACTCTAGACACAAGCCGGGGAACGGAAAAGATTCCTAGATCCAATGAAATGAAATTCAAAACTTGCCGCTGAGTGCTTAAGCCATATGGCAAGTCCGGTGAATGACCCCTTTCGAACCAGTGCCCGACTCGTGCCCGACCCGCGCATTGTGTGCTTACGACATGGTCGTCGCATATGCGAAGCTCGAAGAATGATACATCTGCTGTTCGCTTGCTAGCGCCAACTGGCTGTGAGATGCGTCTGAGGCGTACAAACTCGCCTCGCCAAGGTGCCGTTATCTACCAATTCAGACAACTGACAGGTCTGACAGCGGTCGCAGGGCCTGACCAGACCACCGACCCCTGTTCGCGCCGAGAAAAGGTTGCCTTCCGCGCATCCGTCTTTAAATAAATCACGCCTTCCACAGGATCCTTTTAGCAGACCGCCCTCGACGGCTTTCTCATTCTCCTTCAACTAATATGTCGGGTCGGAACAGCAGACATCTGGCCGGCAAAAATGTCTCACGAAGACCCCTTTTCTGATCGCGCAGCCATCATCGAGCTGCGAGATATCCCCGACCGCCAAGCCGCGCACAAGGAGCCAAGTGTGACGGCATCTTTACTCAACAATGGCGGATCCCAAAGAGACGACCCAGCTCGATTCTCAGTGCGTGTGCTGCGCGAGGCCTTCGGGACTATGGGCTTTTGCATTATGACCCTGGCTACTGCGGCATGTTTAGCTGCGGTTGGTATGTTGATCTATGTATGGCATGGTTCCGTGCGAGCGCAGTCCGACTATAGCAGCCACGACGACCTCTGGACGCAGATCGTATTCTCGGACTGGACTTCGAGGACAACCACCCTCGCTGCCGCTGTGATCCGCGTTTCCATCGCGCTTCAGATGGGCGTCTTCACAGCGATGACGGCGTCTCTGATACTCGAGAAGTCTGGTGTGTCTCTGAGATCAGCCCCTCTTGTCTCCATGCTCAGGGCGGTGCCTGCATCGCCGTACGATCTCATCACCCACTCTGCTCTACCGATGCGCAGGCAGCCTGGACTTGTCTATACCTTCACTGTGTTGGCAGCAATTCTGGTGGCAACCTCATCTCAGTTTTCATCAACAATCTTGCTGTCGGACTTCTCGATGGCCAGTATCGCGGCACCCCAGCAAGCAGTAAACATCCTGTATCATGACAACAGCTCGGAGCACACCTACTGGTCCAACTTTTACGGTGGAAAGATGGCCAGCATGAGAGGGTCGAAGATATGGAACGCTCACCCCCGGACGTACCCTCGACTTGCCGAGATTCAGAACGTCTTCACAAATCGGAAGCAGACTGCAGATGTCGATGACACAGGAACACTCGTGCGAGCAATGCTCCCCTTCTCGGATGAAACCAGCCGCACTTCTCTCCGCAGGTACCAAGGCCCGGCGACCCTGTTCGACGCCCGAGTCGTGTGCGTCAGGCCATCACCTGACCTGAGGAGCATGATGGTCTCGGTGTCGCGCCTGGAGAGCCGCAACCCGGAAGATTTCGACGACATCTTCATCGTCGGAAGCATGGGATATGAGAAGGACGGAGGTGTGATTGAGATCGACCCCGGGGTTCGCCGAGAATTCAAGTGGCCGTTCACCAGTGTCGTTCCCGCCGCGGATGAAGTGAACCGGCAAGATGTCTCTATTTCGATCTGCGCGGCTCAAGGCGGAAGCAGGGGCCTGGACGGGGTGTTCAACAACCTCCCAAGGTTACCTCCGACGATACCCACCAAGAACACGACTGCTACGAGAGTGTTCATTGTCTTCAAGAGCACTGGGTCTATCAAGACGTGGCGAGACTATCTCCGGTGGAATATGGACGCGGAAGACGACCCCCTGAAGCAGAGGACCCGGAACTGGACATCCTCCGAGGACGGAATCTGGGTGCATGCTCGGCCCCTGAATGACACTACAGGCATCAGCTTGTCCATGAGTGCCTGCTTCGCCAACCTGGACGGTGTCAACCAGCTCGTCACCATGGAAAGCCCGGCAAACGGCTTAGAACCAAGTCTTGCCTGGGACAGGAAAACGGCCAAGTACAACACCGAGATCATCGGAAACCAATACTCGAGCCCTGAAGGCGGAGGGCCTCAGAATACCCTCAACCTCACTCTTGGACTCCCGCTCAACCAAAGCGCTTCAGAGGATCCGGCAAAATCCATGGGCTACGTCCGCTTCCGTGGGGTCACGGACGGTCTGCCCTACTCCCAAGGGTCGCCGAGCGCGAGTCTGCTACGGAACGGGCTCTCCTCTCGCTCTGTGCACTTTTCCCACGCGGCTCTCTTCCAAGACACCTTGAAGGCAAGCGGGAGCCTGGCAACGGCCTCGCAGACTCTTTTCACGGTCATCCAGCAAATGGAGTTTTATGAAACTCTGCCCTACTTCGACCTGGAGGCCCCGGCGTCTTTCATCCTAGCCGAGGAGAAGCTGATCCCGACGCGCTGGCTCGGTCTCGGCCTTGTCCTGGCGATTATCGCCGTTCATCTTATCTTGCTTGGTGTAACGACGGTTCTCTTCTTGAGGCTCACTCGGGCGAGCTGGCTGGGCAACGTTTGGATGGCGCTCAGCCAGGCGGTGTCGTCGGAGACTGAGGCCTTGATTGAGAAGAGCACACGCAGTCGCGATTCGGAGGTCAAGAACATGATTGAGCAGTCAAATTCGTACGACTCGGAGGTGAGACGGCGAGTTCATGTCAGGCGAAACGAAGCAAATGGGAGAGACGAGTTTACGTCCTTGTGATATACAATACAATCGCAGTAGGCGAAGAGGCCACAGGCTCACAAAATACATGGCGGCCCAGATCTCTTGTCGTCCAGACAGGTATCGTTTAGAACTGCCAGAAGTCCATTAGCCTAGTCCTTAGACTTGAGGCTATCTCGATATTCCAAAGCCACGAGAGTGGTCACCTCCAAGGCCAGCCATCTTTTCTGCGACCTTGTGCCACCCGGCGCCCATTACGGGCCATCATACCTCCCCTCGTCCGCAACCCAGCACTCTACCAGCGCCCTCGCGGCCACCGCGTCCCCTCCCCTCAATAGCGCCGCAAGATCCACGTTCAGCGGGCTATCCACCTCCGGATACCCCAACAGCGTCCTCACAGCCCTCACGCTCTCAAGCACGCTGTACGCCGGCGTCCACGCCCCCTTGAGCAGGTCCAGGCAGATCTCCCCCGTGTCCAGCGCAACATTCGCATGTACCACCGGCGTCACGAACCGTATCTTCGGCGGGTGCAGGGGATACGTCTCCGGCACCTTGATCTCGAGAAGCCACCTCCCCGCTGTTAATGGGTCAATCATCCAGAGCCCCCTCGTGAATCGGCACCTGCGCAATGCAGAGCGCCGTCGCAGGGGTCGGACATACCGTCATAACCGCCTCCCACGCCCCGGCCGTTGATCACGGCCTCCCAATTCAGCAGGTCCTCGTCCCCGACTGGTCCCAGGCGCTCGATCCCCTTTTCTTCCTCCTGCTCTACGCGCCACACGTCCAGCTCCTTGAGGAGCCGCCGGCTCGCGTTGCGGTGTGAGGCCGCTGCCGTGCCCTTCTCCGGCAGGTCTTGGATCTTCCACGACATGGTCGTTCTCGTCCGCCGTTGCGCGCCGTGGATGGGCTCGCTGTAGCTTCGCTGGGTCGATTACGGAGAGGAAGGTTCGAATAGAGCGGTCGGTCAAGGCTAGGATAGGTAGGGAAATTCAGTCGTACGAACGCTCGCAGAATCGAAGTTGGTATTGTCGGGAAAGTTGCGAACAGGGTAGCTGAACCATTGGCCGCCCGACGTTTGGGCGAGTGACGTCCATCCCCGTGGGGGACCTACAGCAGGCTGCGTCTCCACATACCGCGGGCCTATCCGCGCGTGCAGCCGAGGCACTTTACAGCCTGTGCCCGCCCGAGCATTCGGCAACCACTCAACGATGTGTGACGTGACGTTCAACAGTCGGCAGACAAGTTTCACTTCACCATCCCAAACATTCTAATTGCACTATCTAATGGGGGTTGAATTGGTACGGCTATGGTGTCCTAACGCGTCAAGATACCTGGCCGCAAATCGGCGGTGGTCATATCCACTGCTTCTCATGCTGTCATTAAACGCCGACTCCCATACTAAAGACTCCAACATCCGCCTCGCCTCGCGCCCCGTGGCGCCATCTTCGAGGCCGATCCATCTGCGATAGGAGCCAACCTCGACCTTGGCCTCCTCGTAGAAGACCCACTGGTCGCCATACAGGCGTATGTGAAGCGGGTGCCATAGAAAATGTGTACAATGAAGTCATATACTATCGTCATATTCGGACCTCAGCAATATCGCATGTCGTGGCGGTCCCACGCAACAACGGCACTCCGGCCTTCCTAGGTCGTGGAGCTCTCCTTGCTGGGCTTCCAGAACTGCATCATCCTGCTGAGTCGCTTTGTCTTGCTGGTCTTCTGTTTCTTGTCCGCCTCCGTGTCGCATGGGACCTCCATGGAGAGCTTGGACCGTTCTCCGTGGGAGCTGCTGATCAGCCTGCTGAGACTGGCCAGACTGGAGCGACGTCGACCAAAAGCTGCCGAAGACACTGAAACTGGACGTTCATCCGGCCGGTATGGCATGCGTGCTCGCGGTTGCGGCCCAGGAATGAATGTGCTGTCCCTCGTCATTGTCGAGTTGCTCGAGGTCAGTGAAGGCGGAATATCAACCGACAGCCTCACCTCCGGGCCCGGCTCGCCCAGAAGGAGAGATTGGAACGTGTTCTCCTCGTTGACGGAGGACGGCGCGGTCGAGATGCGATGGGCATCATATGACATGGGTGACCGCGGCGAGGGGAACGACGATCCGGGGCTGACTGAGTAGGGGCTGATCGGGATGTGTGACGGAGTAGGCAGGGTGAGAGGGGCGACCTCGACGGGAGCCAAGTCCACTGCTGGCGCCCGTCGTGGTGATGGCGCAGCCGAGTCTGTCCTGGTGGGCTTGTCTTGGAACAGGGACTCTGTGCGAAACTCGACGGCTCGAGGCTCCTCCACGATGACTTGGTCGTGCAATGAAGCCATAGATCGCTCCGACTTCATGCTGGCAGCATGCCGTGTCTGGTCCACATCGATGACCTGAGGAGGCTGCTCGTCGATGGCTGCCGCTTTTGGCGTGGTCGCGGGCGGTGTCTCTTCTTCGTCCCCAGACTCCGAGGGTGCCGTCGAAACGTCCTTTGACGCGGTTTGGCTCATTTGCTGAGATGTGGTGGTTTTGGCGTCGTCGTCATCTTCCTCGTCCTCCTCGAAAACGTCCGCCATGGTCGAGCTGCTGCCGAATCGGTTGATGCCGAATCTAACTGCCTCAAAGGGCACCATCTCCGGTGCGCTTTCGGCACGGCGATGGTAGTGCATGCCTGGTCCACTGAAGCCTTTCATGCCTTGAGCACTATGCAGCTGTCGCCGGCCACCAGCGGTTTGTCCAGGCCCTGCAGCCTTTTGAGCGGCCTCCCACTCGGGGTTGTGAGGCAGAGGGGTATTGAAAGGCCCCAGCGCAGCATCCAGGTCGATCATCGGGAACGATGCGTCGTCTTCGGGCGTGGACGAGGACCGAGGCTTCCAAGCCTGCCTGTCCTCGGTTGGGCTGTGGTCTGTGACAGTCACCGTCGGTGTGACGGGAGATTTAAGCACCTCAGGCTCAACAGGCGGGGCACTGTCCTCCGTTTCCGTCGGCCGTTCATCCGACAGAGGTGAAGCTTGCGCTGCATCCTTGGATTTCTTGCCAGAGGAAGGTTTCGATTTGCCCTTGAGGATAGATCCCGCCCAGGCCTTGACCTTTCTCTTCTTTTTCTTCTTCTTGTTGCCCTTCTCTCCGGGCTCCCGTGCCTTGGGAGATTCAGTGGTATCTGCTGCGGAATCGGATTGGGGATCTGAAGCGTTGGACGCCGAGTCTCCCGTGCTCTTGGAAACGCTCTCAGTTGACCCGGAACTGGTTTCCCTGGGGCGTGGCGGCATCTGGGAGGCAGCGAATGGTTCAAGACCAAAGAATGACCACCTCTTGGGTGTTTTGGTAGGGCTGGGCTCGGACTGAAGCGCAGAATCAGAAAGCTGGGTCAGGGTCGGGATGGAGTTTCTCCTCCTCGGAGAGCCGTCCGAAGGATGTGCTGCTTGGATACTCTGCGAACGCTCAAGAATGGCGCCCGCTGTGCTGGGTCTCGAATCGAGAGACTGCACAGTCGTGCTTCGCACCAGGGGAGCAGCCGCTTGCCTCTCTTCGACTTCTGGTTTGTGAATCTGCTCAGTTGCAGAAACGATCGAAGAAAGACTGCCGGAAACAGAATGCCCTCCAGGGCGAGCTGTAGCAGTGCTCGATGCGTCGCTGGACACCAATGAAAGGGGCCTGGGAATGAACTCCAAGGTATCCGAGAATCCCACCCTTGCACGGGGCACAGGCCTGGGGGCTCGCGGCGTGACCTCCTGCTGCGTTGCTGGGGATTTCTCCTCAGCAGTTGGAGGCTGCGCTTCCGCTGTGGCCGGCGATGGCATTTTGGGAGTCAACGGCATGGGCGGGATCTCGGGCTCCGAGGATGCGTCCCCGAGCCGACGACCACCAAAGTCTGCGGGACTGGTTGGGGCGCTGCTACCTCGCAATGTGTTGGTGGGCATCGGGGGCTGAAGGATCAAAGAGAGATCATGGCTCGATATGGCGGCAGATCGTCGGTGTCTGTGTCGTCGCGGGCCGGAGGCAGAAGGCTCGCCTAGGGATGGAGGCGCGAAACCTGGAGATGCCATTCCGCTCTCTGACTTGGTTGGACTAGTACTCATAACAGTGATCGAGTCACCAGTACGAATGCTTCCGCCGACGAACTCGCTCCCGCCTCTCCTATGACCATGGCTGCCCGGTCTGGAAGGGGAGGGGATCGAGCGAGGTGACGGCGTATCAGGGGACATGGGAGGGCTCAAGAGAGTCGTAGTGGTATCGGCTGCGAGGGTGGCCCCTGGGTTGAAGCTGAAACTGGGCAGGGCGGCCGGCCGTCCAGCCTTGATGGGGGCACCGACAGTTTCCTTGTTTTCGGCAGGGTCCCGGGGATCGATGGCAGATCGAGTCCTGCGTCCTGTGGCTCTCGAGAAAGATGACGGAGCCGACGCTGGGGCATTGGCAGGGAAGACGAAGGGAGGGAGAGGGCTTGCGGGCATCTTCCGGGGTGAGGCGGCAGCGTCGTCATATGCCGTGTCTGAGAGGTCCGAAGCGTCTATCGAGAGCATCTTGGGGATGTGCCGAGTCGACTGGCGGTCCAAAGCGTCCAGGCTGGGAACGGAATTATCCAGAGCCATCTCGGGTCCGAATGTAGTTGCCATCCTGATCCAGCCGCTCTGCGGCACACAGGTCGATGAACAACCGGGGGTTCTTAGACGAACATCAGTAGTCGGAAAAGAGATCTCGCCTGGGAGCAGGCGGAGGGGCGCTGGTTGACGTCTGGAAAACTCGTTGGACTACCAGGCGACTGTGATGGAATCGAGGAGTGAGGCGATCGAGGTGGTTGAATTAGTCGGAGGGGTCTTTGGGTGCTACACAATTGCGACGTCAGGAGGTTCGTGCCTGAGGAGATGATTCAGCGGCGAATTGCCTACCTGTTATTCAGTTTTGGTTTTTTGTATTTTCTTCAGGCTGGTAATGGCAGGCTCGTGAAATGGAAATCGCGCGGAGTTCGATGGGAATCGGGACGAACTTTGAGGAACCGTCGGGCGAAGCAAGACAAATGCTGGAATACCGAAACGATGAGGTGCCAAAAGGGGGGGAATGTCAAAGGAGTGGACGGTCCGAAAGCAGAAATCTTGCGATCTTGCTGGACCTTGAAGTCAACGCCGCGAAGGTGTTGCTTCGTCGGTATGGTGTTGTTGGGGGGAATGGGAGGAGTTGGTGGTGTGTGAAAGACGACGACGAGAAGTCGACGCCCGCGAAGGAGGACGGGAGCGAGATTGGGGGCACGGCACGGGGCAGCGCAACGCAGCGGCAGGAGCGCAACAGCCCAGGCGTTCGGGGGAAGGCACAGAACAGAAGGGGTGGGTCTCTGCAGGTGCTGACAGGGATCTCTCCAGTCAGATGAGAGGACCGATGGGGTAGACGGAGGGAAAAAGGGAAGCGGCAAGTCACCTGGTGGACCGTCCAGGTCGACTGCGGGCATGGCTGCAGGGGTACAGGTACGATGGGCGTCCTTGGCCGGGATACTTGCGCTGCAGGTACCTCTGGTCCTTCCCACTTCACGCTCGTGTGGCTTGCGCTTTTGTCCCGTCTCGGTCTCGAGTCTTCTCCTTTCACGCCCAGCTTGTGTCTCCTCTCAATACTGGCGATTGAAATGCGGCGATGATCCCATCGGAGTTCGTTGTATGACGCCCGCAACAACAAGTCAGCGAGGCATGTCGAGTTTTTTTTTCCCCCTCCGGCCACAACAACTTCCCGAAATGAAGTAATACGGTGCCCAAGATGAACGGCCGGCTCTCCGATGGATCTCACAGGCCATCCCATCTCGGGATGACCTGGCCACTGGCCACGGACTTGCCGTGGCCTAATTGGAACGGCCTCCCAACGCCCTCCCAGCTGACTGGACGGTCATACCGCTTTCGGTAATGCAAGTCAGAGGCGGCGGCCGCGCTGGCCGATAATAACATCGCGCCAACAACAAAACTAATACAAGTAAAGTCGACGGCCAACAGGCAACAAAGTCAGCTCAATAGGTCGATACAGACGGCCACAGCTGGAGGAGACGCGCGAGGTTGCCGGCCGTCCCCGTCCGTCCACCTCTCCTCTGGCGATCACTGCCTTGTCCGAATCTCTTCCCCGCGGAGGCAGATTCCTTGCCATCTTCCCAGCGACGGCACGGCGGCATGGCGGCATGGCGACACCTCCTCCGGCCGCTCTGATTGCCAGAAACACTCTTGTTTCGCCGTTGCACTCTGTTGGGAGGGGACCCCGTTTTGCCACGCCAAACGTCTGACCTCTTCCAAGCATCGAGTTTGGCAGCCTTGTTCGACAGAGCGGCCGTTCATGCCGGGTCGACCCCTCCGACAGGGAACATAATGTCCAAGTACCCACGAACTGTCACGGCAGGCCGTTTCCCGTATCGGGCCCCCTTGCACAAGACATGTGGGGGCTGGTGGTCAGCCAAGAGCGACTGAGAGGTCGCTGTCGATGAAATGTCTCTCCTTGCTTGCTGAGATCGCGACGGCTTTGAGCTTCCCGATTCATGATTCTGGCTGGTCTACAGGCGAGAGGCTGCGCTGCCGAGTCCTACTCGCATCAACCGCTTTTTGGCGCTACGTGGTCCAGCCCCTCGGCTCTATCCTCTGCTAAACAATGAAGACGATGGTCCAATCCGTCCGAAGCCTCCCGCACCCCTCCATTCATTCACCCTGAAGGCCGCAGATTGGCGTCCTCCGTCCACACCTCCACACCCCCAGGGGCCATCCAATCGCGGTCGCACTTCACTCCATTCGGCGCCCGGAAGGTCCAGTGCACAGACGGACCTGCAGGACGCGATGCATGGCTCCAAATCGAGGTCGCGTTCACTCGGATCAAAGAAGGAAAAGCAACAATCGTGGAGCAAAGGGATGGGACGATCTTGTTTTCCTCGACCAGGAAACAGCATGCATCGCTTGCTGATATTGCCCCCGGCCAATACCAACGAACCCCCGCCGACCATCGTCGGGGCCTGCGGCGGGTGCACTCGGCCGATGATCCCGTTGCCGTGAGACCACAGCAGCCTTCATCGTCAGCAACACTTGGGGTCAAACACGAGATCTGCCTCTGGACTCCTGTTATTTTGCAACAAACGGATCGGTGCTTGGCTTCGCACGATGGCTCCACCCACGCCCGCAACGGCCATCGTGGCTTAGCCACTACGTCTTCCACAATCGTCATCTCGAAAGTGATATGATCAAACCAGCAAGCGGTGAGCATCGACCTCGGCCCCAAGGTATCAGCCGAATTGCGACCGTCACTCAAATCATGGAGATCTTGAGCAGGGACAGCCGATCCAAGAATAATCCCCCCGTGACCGGCGAATGAGGGATGGTGATCTCTGGATATCCTGGTCTTGGCTCCATTGCCCCAAATCTCTGTAATCTCGCCTGTGTTCCTGGCAGATGGACCGACGGCCGCTTTGGGCGACCACCCCGCGCCTCTTGCAATTAAAAACGCCGTGCCAAGGGAGCAACTTGTTCATCGTCGGGCTTGTCAGATAGAGAAGAAGAAGCCAAGGGTACGAATGAATAAAGTGCTGCCAAGTGTTCCCAGTTGAGGACTCATAGTCTCCTCATAAGGTTTGTAGACGGCTCTCACGAATACAACGCATTTAGCTGACAGTGTCAAGGGAATTGCGACATCTCATAGAACGGGCGATGCCGGACTGGACCTTTCTCCTCGTCGCGATGCTTCGCTCTTCCTGCGTCGCCATCGCATCAAACCGCTTCATCCAGAATCCCCCATCCGCGAAAGACTTACGGCGTCTGGCCCGTAATAGAGGGGAGCTCCTTCAAAGTAGGGCTTCTGTCTCCTCCTATGACACCAATCACTGATGGCATGAGTGCTCCATTCGCAGGCGATTTGATCCCTCCAGTCTGAAATGTCAGGCTACTGCAGATCCATTTCCTCAATGGCTACTCGCATTGCGTCCATGACCCGTTCGTACTGACTTTCGGTTCTCGCACAAGGCCATTGGGCTGCAGAGGCGACCGGACTGCTGCTTAGAAACGAGTGTATGAACGCAAACTAACGCCTCCTGGGTTGACCACCTGATTTGCACAAAGATTGGTTGGGACACGGAATTATGAGCAGAAGACGAGGGCTCTGAGCCGTGGTGGGCGTGGTATCCCAGGCCTACCGGAGATGCATTCTTCACCTTTTCGAGGGGAGGACAAGCAAGACCAAATCACGCACCCAGCTCCATGCAGATTTGGGTGAATGCTAGCTCCGATCTTAGAAAGACCCCAGACTATCAAGTGTCGTCTTGTCCGGATCATCACAGAGGGCCAGAGGCCGTGTGGAAGTCAAGGACGGGAGTTGCTGTCGCTGACTAACCGGTTGAATTGCCAGTGATGCAAAGATGCTCAACCAGGTCCATGGATGGCCAAGGTGTTTAATCTGGCATCATCCCGGGGCTCCGGGATGTTGACGCATACAAGTAAGTATACAGGTGTTGCTTTTCTGTTTGTTAGCGAATCTCCCGATGCATCCCTGGCGCTGTTGATAACAGGTTTACTATTATATGTACCGGGGAGATTGAGTGCAATTCGCCCCAACAGCCCTGCGCTGCATGTGATGGCCTGTCGGAGGACGTCCCGCCGCCGTTCTTCGTGTGACAGGAGCCATTAGCAGCCTATAACAAGACGTCGAAACAGGTTTCCCGCGAGACACCATCATCCCTCGCTGCACCTGCAACCCACCCGCTATTGTTGCCTGGCGCTGAAGGACCGACTGAACCCGCCAGCGTCTCAATAACAAGCCGTGTCTCATTATGATGTGCGTCGGAGGCATGGTGAAGCATCGTGAAATTTGACATGACACTTTAATGAGACTCCCATGCAGTCATAGCGGGTCGTGACTTTCCTGCGCATGTGGTACAGAAACCCCTGAAATGGGAAATCATGGCAATCTGGGAGTGGAATTTGAGGTGGAACTCTCCGAGGACCCTGAAATGAGCCACATGCGACTCCACACTTTGGTACAGCCCAGCCACAGAAGACCCCTGCCCCTGGGCTGGCGAGGCTGGAGGTGGGGTTCCGTCAGCCTTGCAGCGACCTGGTTTGCCCCGTCGAAAAATTTCCAGGGCGGGCAGGCTTGGAGCAGCCAGCCCGACTTTACCAGCATCGGCAGCATTTGGCGGTCGACTCTATCCGAATTTTTTCAGGCACACCCTTGAACGGAAATCAGCGCAATGTCGACGACGGTATTGAACAGCACATCGGAGGCGCCCTCTGCGCCCCAGCCGGCGAAGCCCTTGGGCATGCGCAAAAATGGTACGCCCAGCCTTCTCGACCGACCCATCCTCGCGCGGGGCGGACGCTGACCGAAAGCAGGCAAGCAGTGGCATGCGCCGAAAAAGGCCTTCCGGCCGACGTCAGGACTCAAGTCTTTCGAGAAGCGATCGGCGGACCGCGTGACGCTGGCGGCCGTGAAGGCGAAGGAGAAGGAGATGAAGGATGAGAAGGAGGCCGCGCGACTGGTGGGTGCCCACGCCACGACAGAGCTTGCGTGTCCGAAGATACTGACATGAATGCTGCAGCAACGGACGCAAGCGATCAAGGACAAGCGGGCGAAGAAGGAGGAGCAGGAGCGCTACGAAAAGCTGGCGGAGAAGATGCACAAGAAGAGGGTGGAGAGGCTGAAGCGCAAGGAGAAGAGGAACAAGCTGCTGCACTCGTGAGAGCGCGCCTGGACACGTCTGCGATGGGCCTGCGCTTTGCTGTCCACGATTTGCCCTGGATATCGGAGCCTGGGTGGGATTATCGTGGTCTTCATGGAGGTTGTGGCGACAGCGGTTCTCGGCGATGATGCACCAGCCCGACACACGAGACCGGTTTCTATTCTACGGCGTTTACTGGGACAAAAAAGGAATGGATTTTACGACCAAAGAATTCGATGGCGTTGGGCGTTGCATGTCAGTACACAGCAAGCATCGAACATACCTACATATCAACAGAGTTCGTCTGAACTGGAGTCTCCCTTGTCGTGCACGTAAATGGTCATGTGCCACCGTCATGAAGCCGAAAATCTCGAAATCTCGAAATCTTCAGAACCATCCCCGTTTCGCAAACATTGCGACTGCTATGCCCAGGAATCAATGCTGAGCATCGGAACGTGCGACCTGAGACTCCCGGTTGTACCCACCAGGCGATGTTGCATGTGACAATCGACACTGTCTCGGGGCTGCTGAGCTGTACGTCATCCGAAGCACGGAACCTCACCCCCAACAGCCGTCCATCCACAACCCACCACGTCAATTCGAACACTCCCGAGGCTGTCTCGCGACGCCAACACGCGGCCACCCCTCGTCCGAAGTTGCTGTCACACGACGCCCGCCTCGACGGATGATGTCTGGGGCGGTCGCAGACGATGGCCCGGCGACACCGCCGCCCCGGCTTGCGCGTGGGCGTCACCAGCTCACGCGGTCCATCTCCGAGTTCTCCCCACCCATGAGGCAGCGCCTCGAGGGCAACAAGCTGGACAAGAGGCACCATCGACACCATCACCATCAGCACCGTCATTCTCGCCAGGAGTCAAGCGGCGCGAGGATAGACCAGCTACGGGATGAGAACATAACCTCGTCGGCTGGAGGCGTGCTGCCAGTCGAACGGAGCTCGGTGGACTTTACCAGGTCGGAGTTCGCGACGCCGAGCCTGACACCGGACGTCAGTCGGACGGGGAGCGTGCTGGGAATCGGTCCGGACGAGTTGACGATGCTGGTCAATTCCGCCGCGCAGGCTGCCGCTGCTCGAAGCACGGAGGAGCAGCTGGGGGAAGAGCAGGAGCGGGCTGCTTCGCGGATCACGTATGTACACCCGACACGAAGCTGAAAGGGAGGCATATACTGACATGGATGGTGCCCAGGGGCTTGAAGAAATCACTCCTCGACCTGGTGACGATCTCGAACACCACGACGCAGCGGCTCGACGAGACGTTATACTCGGTGCTGGAGAAGACGAGCGTGCTCCGGAGCACTGTCATGGCGATGCGCGAGCTGGCAGGGGCTTCGAGTGAGATCCTGGGCACTTTCGAGAGGGATACGGCGGAGCTGGTTCGTGATGCGCAGGGCCAGCTGGAGACGCTTGGGAACTTTGACGGGCACGAGAAGAAGATACAGGACATGCAGGCGAGGATTCAAGCCGGGCGGGAGAAGATCGAGAAGCTGAGCGCACGGGTGGACGTGGTCAAGAACCGGATCGAGGGATGGGAGAGGGCGGACCTGGAGTGGCAGGAGAGGACGCGCAAGAGGCTCAAGAGGGCGTGGATCGTGTCGTCAGTCATTGTGGCGGTGGTGCTGCTCCTCTTCCTCGGGGCGCGGTGGGCATCGAGATCTGACGGGAAGGGGTTGGATGCTGTGGGCTCTCCTCAGACGACTGCGTTACAGGCGAGCTCTGGCGAGGAGCAGAAAGCCTCGAGCACCGGGGATGATGAGCTGGGGAGCTGGTTGTGGAACAACGCACACGTCGAGCAGCAGGACAAGGACAACCTGCGGTTCCTCGACGAGTTATGATCCAGGCCGGCATGGCGACAGCGAGCATCTATCTATCTGCGCAACTAGCGCGTCTGCATATAATGATACCCTTATCTTTCTTCGGTCCTCGTTTATAGACGACTCTGGAGATTCACATGAAAAAGGCCGGGAGACAGATGGCACATACATTGCCACGATACCAAGACGTGGAGTGAGCGGCAGGTGCGACATCTGGCACCGGCAAAACGGCACCCGAAGCAGTTAAGGGACTTGGCCCTCGCGATGCTCGGATTTGGCAAGAGCCAAAGATAGCCTATAGGCCTCGGTCTCGCGGCCATGACCCAAATGCCGAGCGGAACGCGCACGCGACCAGCAGGACAGGTTCAGCGGCGACGCTTGGCGGGCTGACGGACAGACGGCAGGCGATTATTTTTGCTCTTTCCGGCGCTTCGCATTTCATGATGGAGATGGGATGAGCAGCCAAGGGCACGAGCCGGACCGTGGCCTGCTCCAGTCCAACAGGTCCGGCCCTGCGGCACGCCAAGTACCGGGCTGGCGTCGAGGATTGCGCGTCTTCTCTCCCCTGGGGCTGATTTGAGAGGGCCGCACGTCATGCCGAGATTTAGGGTTCCCGGGCGTTGTGAGTGAGGGAGGCAAGTATGCCGGCTAGCGTCATCGCGGTCTCACGGAGGTCGTGATGAGTTATGTAAATCTTTGGACGAGGCCTCACAATATGGAATGCATGACACCTCATTGATTACTTTTAGTACTCGGGGGTGTCGGTGGGGACCACTGGAGGCGATGCTGGAGTGGTCCCGGGCCATGTCCGGGGCAGGATGGGAGATGCACAGCGCGGCAACTGTGAATCCAGTTAGGTACCCAGGGAGGTAGGAAGGTGCCTTGCCGTTTGACTGTAGGTATTCTCAGGACGGCCATCTCTTTATTTGACGCTCGTGCCTGACAAACTTAATTCGAGCACCACCTATTCCAATCACTCTTCAGCGGGAAAGTGCAACCCGTCCAAGCTGCCTGTAGGAACCTGGAAGACAACGGCCAGTCACAAGCCGAGCGATCCAGATCTCGTCTGGGCTGTGACGCAGGCATCTGAGATCCACCACTACCGTACCTCAACTTATACATCTCACAATGCCCGTACCTGGAAACATCTGCTCCCTCGACCCTAAACGACAGATCCCCTCTCCTCCTCCCCGTCCACGTCCATAGCTGCATCCGGACCTACAAGAAATTCTCGGCCCTTCCGAAAATTCTTTTCATCAACCTGGCATTGCTGCCTACGTATTCACAACCGGCACCCCCTGGACAGGTCTTCGGAACTAGGCCGGGAGGCGCTGACTCGGTGCCCCTCAGCGTGGCTCACGAGCTCCCCTTGCGCCGCCTCAACTGCTCTCCATTGCCTCAATCAGGTTTACCCCGCCATCGACACGCCCGCCACGCGCAGCCGAGCAGAATAGCCAGGGCCGCTGACCGCCTGGAAATAGCCCCGAGCCAGCCCGGGCAGCCCACCCTGCCCTGCCAGCCCTGCGGCGACACTCCCCCACTGCACTGCAGTCATCAGACAGGCCTGGCCTCCAGTCCCTACCAACCTAGTTGACGCAGTAATCAGCAAGCGCCGCTTCGCTCCATTACGACACTCCCCTTCAGCTTTTCCGCCTGCTTTCTTTCTCGCGACCTCCCACTCCTCTTCTCTTCCGGTTTTCCTGTTTCCCTAGACCTCGCGACACGTCCGCATACAGCTTTTCGACTCTAGATACCCCGAAGAACGCCTCGCAATGGCTTCTTCTGCTCCCGAGCAGCCACAGAACGGCTCCGCGGTTGCACCCGCGACGGCTGACGTAGCCAGCCCCGCCGCCGCCAAATCCAATGCTCAACCACCGCCCGGCCAGTCTTTGACCGGCAAACAGGAGCACTGTATGTTGTCCTCGCCCGCCCACGATGCGCACCCACGCATCACGGTCCCGGGCCTGCCCTCAGATGCGCAAGCTGACCCTCTCCCGCAGACCTCAAGCGAGAGCTTATCGCCGAACAGGTCAGGTACGAGGTGTCGGAGCTCAACTCCCCCACCGCCCTCAAGCGCTTCGGTGCCCCCTTCAAGTCCGACGTGGGCGAGGTCTCCCCCCTCGATTCTGAGCTTCCCATCCTGCGATACATCTTCGTCCACCATGTCCGCGACTTTCCCTTCCTCGACAAGGCCAAGGAGAAGGAGTTTTGGCAAGACAAGCTCCAGGTGGTAAGTCTCTCTCTCGGCCACGGTCCGAAACCAGCTGGCAGCGTGGCGGGCGGCGCTGACGGTGCATCCTCGTGCAGTTCCTCGAATCCTTCGCCACCAAGAACATCTCCTCCTCCGAGGACCGACTCGAAGAGACGAAGCGCCGCAAGCTGGCTATCAAATGCAAGAAGCTGGTCGAGCTGATGATGGTGTCGGGCGTTAAGACTTCCTCCGGCTTCGAGGAGCGCATCCGGTTTTCCGAGATCGAGGTCATCGACAGCAACGCCATTGATACGGGCGTCATGCACACCCTTCCCGAAGGCAACTACATCAACAACTGGGACATCAATGTTGCGGGTGTGCATATCAGCACCGTCAAGCATACCATTAGGCATCACAAGCATGCTGTAAGTGATTTCCCCGCCTTGGGTACCGTGAGAGCAGGGGGTTGACCCCGCCCTAGGAATTCCTGCTGCGCATCAAGAGGAAAGGGGAGCTCGAGTTCTTCGTCTCGCGCCGCTATGGCGACTTCAGCCGATTGCACAAGAGGCTGCGGCTGGAGCTCCCGGGCAAGATCCTCCCGGCGCTGCCCAAGAAGAACAAGTCCGACACGACAACAGGAGCAGGGTTTCTTTCTGGTATCACGGGCAGCAGCAGCAAGGATGACGACGCTTCCTCCTTCTCGTCTGTCTCGACGCAGATGACAAACCTCGCCATCGGTGCCTCAGACAGCACGCAGAATCTCACCGTGCAGGGTATGTTGATTGCCTCGTTGAGGAGAAACCATGTCTAACAGGCAGCAGACCACAGGCGGCCGTCCTCAATCCGATCGATGGGCAGGAATTCCCCGCGCGCATCTGCTGAGGGGATTCGCAGCAGGAGCCCCGTCCCTTTCATGAGCAAGAAGAACGATCAGATCACCCTGGGACGTGAATCTCAGCGCGTTTCCCTGAGAGCCTTCATCCGTTCCCTTCTCGCCAATCCTCAGATCGCTCAGACCAAGGCAATGGAGGAGTTTCTCACCAAGGACCCCGTCACCCCGACCGACGCTGACGTGGATGACATCATGCGAAGAAAGGCCCTTGATGAACAGCGCATGGAGGAGCAGAAGAAGTTCTACGAGATCGCTAGGCAGCGAGCCGCTGAACTCGACATTTACATGGAAGAGTGAGTCCAACAGATCCCCTCGTGATATGTAAGGCAGCCCGCTGACAGACAGCGCCAGGTTCCGACGGGAAATCGTTGAGCGCAACGGCCTGACGATGCTCTTCAAGGAGATCAAGGAGAAGGAGACGATCGAGGACCTGAGCATCCAGTACCGAAAGTTTGCCGAATGGCTCAGGATCGAGATCGCCGCGACCATCTATCACTTGTTCCTTGCCGAGGACAACTCTCCAGAGCTCTTTGCCCAGGCAAAGAGGATCCATTCCCTCATCCCATACACTGTTATGAAGAACGTCATCAGGATAGCGAACCCCGCGGCTGTCATGTCTGGCGTCCTTGATATTTTCTTGGCCCAGCCTTTCGGCACGCGGTCGCTTATGCAGCGCATCTTCACTTTGACGCTCAACGACGGCATTCGCAGCTTCCAGAAGTCCATTGACGCTCTCGCGCTCAAGATTGAGGATGAGGCCTTGGTGTCCAAGCTGAAGCAGTACACTGAGTCAGAGGAGCACCTGAAGGTGGCCATTCGGGAGGAGGCTTTGGCGGAGGATGTTGACCTGATCGTCGCCATCCTGCGATCGGAGTACCTCGAACCTGCGCTCACCGGCGAGCAGATCGGCCGCCTTTACAACGCCTACGTCGCATTTAACAGCGCTGTTGAGAATGTCGACGAGGAGCTGAAGCAGGGCGCCCAGCTCTTCTCGTACCTGAAGCAGCTCCTCAAGCTGTACACTCGTCAGCACGATAAGGCCATGATGCTGCAGCTCATCGAGGAGCCCGTCACTCTCCAGCTCTTCCGCGACCTCTTCACCATCTTCTACGAGCCTCTGGTTCGCGTGTACAAGTCCGCCAACGTCTACGACAGCGTCACCGACTTTGCCTATTTCATCGACGACATGATCCGGGTTGTGGAGAAGTGCCAGGAGCAGGATGCCTCGGCGGACCCGAACCAGACCGTGCAAAGCTTTATTGATCTTTGCCAGAGGCATGAGCACAACTTTTACAAGTTTGTTCATGAGGTCCATACCCACGACAACGGCTTGTTCGACCAGCTCATGGGCTGGATCGAGGGCATCCTGGATTTCCTGCGGACTGGCCCCACAAATGGCACGCTCAACATCAACGCGCTGTTTGAGGGCGGCGCTAGCGCAGGGATCATCAACAAGGAGAAGGCTACAGAGGAGGTCAACAACCTCATCGCATGGCAGGAGTCCCGGAAGAAGTGGCACCATGACAAGACGCGTCAGAAGATGGCGGCCGAGGGAGTCGGCTCGACGGAGCTGATCCCCGGCGCCGGGGCGTTCAAATCTTCCGACTTTGGGCTGGACCAGATGGACCTGGAGGACATGGCGTACGACGACGGCAGCGAAGATGACGAGGAGGCGGCGGAGCGGGAGGACGAACTGGACCCGATCGCAGCAGAGCGGCAGCGCAGGGCGAAGAGGCGGGACCGGCTGCGTAGGACCGCTGGCGAGCCTACGAAGCCGGATATTGCGGAGGTGCACAAGCTTCAGGACAACTTTTTGGTCATGCTGCGCGAGGTGCTAGCGGAATAGAGGCTGAGTGGGCGGCGGTCATGAACGAAGGCTCGACATACCAGCGTTGTTTCTTGATACCATGCCGGGAAGGGATCGGGAGGGCAGTACATGAGGATACCAGCAGCTCCGTTTTGTGAGCACCTGCATACATTGACGTTTTTCTGCGGACACTTTTTCGTCCTGTGCATCTTCTTTTGCGCGACGTTCGAGCTGAGGCTTTGAGACGGGGGATTGAATCTCGGCGAAAACTGACGGGAATGCCGAATCACGGGTGACGATGTGGCTTGGATATCGGAAGGCCTGTGGCTCAGTCCGGGTGGCGCACCGGCAACGACCGGCTAATCATAAATTCTGTGATTGGTCAGTCGTCACGAAGTAGGCCCCGGCCGAGAGCGACCGACAGCTTCGACTGCTGCGTCTTGAAATCATCGATCGAACCCGATTCCCCCGTACACTCCAATCTTTCCCGGCTCCCCCAACCGCCGTCTCGCCTCGATCCTCCTGCCCAACGCACCTGTTGATGCACCCAATTGAGCACAACATCAATTGACCATGGCATCTTCAATGGTGATGCGGCGAATGGCCGCCGCGCCGAGCGTGAGTTGGAGCCCGCTGCCCCGTTGTCTTCCCGAGCCGAGGCGATGTTCTCGTGAGGTTTCGTCGGGTTGTGGTGACGGCTGCTGACGAGAACACAGTTTGCGCGCACCTCCAGACTTCAGACCAGGGCTTTCTCGTCCACACGGCCTGTTGGTGAGTGGTTACCATGACCCTCTGCTGCTCTCCTCCGCAAGCCTCGGCTAACCTGTGATCACCAGCCCGAGTTATCGCGAACCAGCCCCTCCGTGCGAAGGAGGCCTCGCCCTTCGTGAGCAACAAGTACACCGTCATTGTACGTGCCGAATAACCTCTGCCGAATATACGGACGGTCGATTGACTCTTTGTAGGACCACGAGTACGATGCCCTCGTCGTCGGCGCCGGCGGTGCCGGTCTGCGTGCCGCCTTCGGTCTGGCGGAGGCTGGCTTCAACACTGCCTGTATCTCCAAGCTGTTCCCTACCCGATCCCACACCGTCGCCGCCCAGGGTGGCATCAACGCCGCTCTCGGCAACATGCACGAGGACGACTGGAGGTGGCACATGTACGATACCGTCAAGGGCTCGGACTGGCTCGGTGACCAGGACGCTATCCACTACATGACCAGGGAGGCTCCCCAGTCGATTGTCGAGCTCGAGAACTACGGCTGCCCCTTCTCCCGTACCGAGGACGGCAAGATGTGAGTGCAGCGCTCTGAAAGAAAGATGAATCAAGATCTGACATGGGTCTCTAGCTACCAGCGTGCCTTCGGTGGTCAGTCTCAGAAGTACGGCAAGGGTGGCCAGGCCTACCGTTGCTGCGCTGCCGCTGACAGAACCGGCCACGCCCTTCTGCACACTCTCTACGGCCAGTCTCTCCGCCACAACACCAACTACTTCATCGAGTACTTCGCCCTCGACCTGATCATGCAGGACGGCGAGTGCCGCGGTGTCCTGGCCTACAACCAGGAGGACGGCACCCTGCACCGTTTCCTCGCTAACCACACCGTTCTCGCCACCGGCGGTTACGGCCGTGCCTACTTCAGCTGCACTTCCGCCCACACCTGTACCGGTGACGGTATGGCCATGGTCGCCCGTGCCGGCCTCCCCAACCAGGATCTCGAGTTCGTCCAGTTCCACCCTACTGGTATCTACGGCGCCGGCTGCCTGATCACCGAGGGTTCCCGTGGTGAGGGTGGTTACCTCCTCAACTCCGAGGGTGAGCGTTTCATGGAGCGTTACGCTCCTACCGCCAAGGATCTCGCGTCGCGCGACGTCGTCTCCCGCTCCATGACCATGGAGATCCGCGAGGGCCGTGGTGTCGGTCCCGAGAAGGACCACATCTACCTCCAGCTCAGCCACCTTCCCGCCGAGATCCTGCACGAGCGTCTGCCCGGTATCTCGGAGACCGCCGGTATCTTCGCCGGTGTCGACGTCACCAAGCAGCCCATCCCCGTCCTGCCCACCGTCCACTACAACATGGGCGGTATCCCCACGAGGTACACCGGTGAGGTCATCACCGTCGACGAGAGCGGCAACGACAAGGTCGTCCCCGGCCTGTTCGCCTGCGGTGAGGCCGCTTGCGTGTCCGTCCACGGCGCCAACCGTCTCGGCGCCAACTCCCTCCTCGATCTCGTCGTCTTCGGCCGTGCCGTCTCCCACACCATCCGTGACAAGTTCAGCCCCGGCGAGAAGCTCAAGCCCCTCGCCGCCGACGCCGCCGCCGACCACATCGAGGTCCTCGACCAGGTCCGCACCTCGGACGGCCCCAAGTCCACCGCCGAGATCCGCCTTGCCATGCAGAAGGCCATGCAGACCGAGGTCTCCGTCTTCAGGACGCAGGAGTCCCTGGACGAGGGTGTCCGCCTGATGAAGGAGATCGACGCCTCGTTCCCCCAGGTCGGCATCAAGGACCGCAGCATGATCTGGAACTCTGACCTCGTCGAGACCCTCGAGCTGAGGAACCTGCTTACCTGCGCGTGAGTTCCCCCGCTCCTGCCGCTCCGAGAAAGCATCTGTACTGATGAAATGTGTCTAGCTCCCAAACCGCCACCTCCGCCGCCGCCCGCAAGGAGTCCCGTGGCGCCCACGCCCGCGAGGACTTCCCCGACCGTGACGACGACAACTGGATGAAGCACACCCTGTCCTTCCAGAAGACGCCCCACGGCAAGGTCGACCTCAGCTACCGCGGCGTCATCGCCAACACGCTAGACGAGGCCGAGTGCAAGGCCGTGCCGCCGTTCAAGCGTGTGTACTAAGCGCGCCGCGCGTCTCGTGTGGCTGTAATCGACGAGGAGGGGGAGAAAAAGCGCCACCCTGCCCCCCCGCCCCGCCCGTTGGGGGAGGATCTCATTTTTATACCAGGATGTCTGTGCGAGGCGGCTGGATGCCGCCGGTGGGAGGCGGCGAGGGAGGGGGTGAGATGTGGGAGTGGAGTGGAAACAACGTCATTTTGTCGCGGGTAGATGGCATTTGTATGTTAGGGTTTATGGGCATTGGCTCTGGTGTTGCCGTGTAGCAAGGAATGGAAACGTTAGAACAAGTGTGTCTGTCTTTGTTTGTGTGTTTGATGTGTGAGTTGTGTAAGTTGGCGGCGATGGGTGCTACAAGCAGCGTCCCTTGTTGAGCTCAGCTGACCTGACGCCATAGTGTGTTGGCAAACAGTTCAGACATTTATGTCCAGCGATATGATTGTCTTTCAGGGAGAATCTTTCTTAGCTTGAGGTGTTCTCCACGAGCTTGTAAATAGGGTACTCCCCTGTGTGCCTTTTTAAGACAGAGTTGACCGTCTTATAGCCAACCTATACTGTGTCACCCGCCCAACGTGCATCGGGCCCTTCCTACCCATGGCTGAAAGAGTTTAAAAGATCAACATGGATGCATTTTGTTACCGAATTGCTTTCTAGCTCAATGCCAGTCTTGATAGTGTGAGTTGCGAATGACTGAGTCTTGTCACGTGCGGGTGACTCTATGCGACTGGTGAAAAGGAGTGACCCCTTTTCTGCACGCGTTCAGGCACCACTCCTCACCATGCGACTACACAGCGCGAGGACTTGCCTTAGGCGCGTAAATTCGTACAGTTCTCCCACTTTCTACTCGCACAACCCCCCTACTCGCGAGTTTCCACCTCCCACCTCTCCTCCAACGCCTGTTTTGCGCATATTGCAGCCCACAGCATCACCTCCCACCCACATCGATCACTGCGCGCATTCACTATCCAGGGCTTCTTCGTCGATTAGTTATAGAATACGTCAAAGATCTTCCATCGGCTCAATATGCGTCGTCTCAGGCATGTTTTCGGTGGCAGGGCCGCCCTTCCGCCTGTGCCCGAGGAGGTGGAGGGCCTTGAGGACGCCCCGGAACAGCCCGAACAGTCCGACCAGCATTATAGTACCCCCCGCGCAGAGAAACACGAGCGACAGAAGTCTTCTCCTGATCTGGTGTCCAAGAGGGTTAAATCCAAGCACACGGAGACCCCTGAGGTTGCGTTCCACAACCAGAGTCTAGTTGACATGGCCCGGATCGCCACTGAGTCTCTACAGCACTACAGCATCGCCAACAATATCAGGTACGTCTTCTCCGCTTATTATCCTCAATGTGCACCCTAAGGCCGCGAGGCTGCCTTAGTCAGAGCTTTCTGTGATCTTCTTCCAACTTTACGTCAACTCTTCTTCACGTCCACTGTCCCTCCACGTCAACTCCCCTTCATTTCAACTCTCTCTCACCTGAACCTTGATCCCTTCCACCAACAGCATAACTCTGTTTCTTCCAGTTTCTTCCAGTTTCTTCCAGACTCTTACTGATTACGCCTCTCTCCAGCTACGAGTATGAGAACCATCTCTACCCAGGCCCCATGGATCTCGTCGAAGAGGTAAGTTGCCCATCCGCACCACAACCCGTGGTTGCAAGTATTGACGTTTCTTCAGGAAGAACCCGGCTACATGGCCAACAGAGATACCAACAGTCTCAATGAAGGCGATCTCGGTCAAGCTGCACCCTCCCCAGATACTGTCTTCCATCCCGCCATTGCCACAGTCTCCCTCGGAAAGCCAGGCTTGCACCCCCTTTCCCACAAGCTGGATGCCGCTGCCAAAAATGGTTTCCTCGCCATCGAGCTCGGCTTCGAGGACCTCAAGGCACATGCCAACAAGCACGTCGGTTCATCCGAGCCGAACGATCTCATTCTCGCCTCTGCCCTCGTCAAGCGCCTCTGCGACTCTCTGGGCATCAAGATCGTCTCCCTCCAACACTTCGACCTCACCAACATTTTCCGTCCCGGAGAAATCCTTCAGCGAGTCAACGACCTGCACCTCTGGCTGATCATCGCTCAAGTACTGGAGACCAACCTGATCGTCATCACCGCTGCCACTCTCCCTCATGGTCAACGCCCCGACATCATGCACACCCGATCCATCGTCAACACCCTCAAGGTCCTGTCAGGTGTCGCCCTCGAGGACAACCCAGACATGGTCATTGGCTATCAGAACGCCTGCTACAGCGAGCGCGTTCAGAGCTGGCAGGATGCCCACCTCATCATTCGCATGGTCGGCCGCGACAATGTCAAGTTTATTCCCAACACCTTCCAGATCGCGGGCTCCGACTGGGCTGAACCCGGCGATATCACAGGCATGCAGACCGACGCTTCCGAATAGTACGCGGCAAGCCTCAGTCAACTCGCCAGCACCATCCACGGCAACGATATCCCCCTCGTCCAGATCGCTGACGCCGCCCCCTTCACCCTGCCGCCTACCTACAACGAAGACGTCGACTCTCTCAACCTCCGCCAAACCTGGGCTCTCAAGGCCCAAACATTCCCCTTCCAGGGCTATCTTCCCATCAAGGATGCCCTCACGGCCCTCACCAACAGCCAGGACAAGGGAGGCGCCGGCTACAAAGGCTACATCTCCATCGAGGTGGCCAACTACAGAGACGTCCAGACGTACGACCCCGCCGACCACGTCGAGGAGAAGGCCGCCCGCGCCCGTCAAAGCTGGGAGACCATCGTCCACAAGATGGGCTGGTCGCAGGCCGCCCACGTCCAGCGCCCAGTCCGCAGCATGGACCTCCTCCGGGACATGATGGCGCGGCACAGCATCGAGAGGCGCGAGCCGGCCCCGCGCCCTCCCATTTTCGAGAACGGACCCCCCGCCTCCCCCCGACCCGGCAGCAGCACCTCGAGCTCCGTCGGCTGCCCCTCCCCGGTCGCCCCCGACCGCATCAACGTCCCCCGCCGCCAGGGGCACCCCGACCTGGCCCCCTCGCCCATGATGAACTCGTTTGCGGCGGCCCCGCCCCCTCGCCTGACGGAGGCGGACAGGGAGTGGGCGACGCCGGACTCCCGCCTGTTCGCCCCGGCGACGCTCTGCGCGTCCACCGCGTTCTACGATGTGGACGGCGCCGGGGTGGGCGAGAGAATCCTCGTGGCGGGCGGCGAGGCGGCCCGTCGCTGGAGGGAGCTCCAGGAGCGGCGGGCTGAGCTTGCGGACGTCCCCGTCCAGGACGTCCGCATGCTCGTGAAGAGGATCCGGAGGAAGCAGAAGGGGGAGGACGAGGAGAAGAAGGACGAGGAGGAGGGCGCGGCGTCGCCCACGGTGCGACACGTCAAGTCCAGCATGTTCTAGGCATCTCCAGCCTAGAACATGCTGGACGGGGCCGGGGCCGGGGGTTTGCTTTTGGAGTTTAGGACGTTCGGTTTGTTTAAGTAGTAGGAAAAGGACAATAAGAACACATCAGAACACAACTCTGCTTTCTTCTTGACGCGGGTGACCATTCCAAACCTTTTAATATGCTGGGAACAGAAGGCCCATAATAAGATCCTCAGCCTGACCTCTTGATGGGTGTGTCTTGTCCATCATGTCACCCGCCTGCAGCTGCCTCACCGCCAATTCCTCATCATGTTAGGTTGTGAGGTCAAGCTCCGTAGGCCGGAAGACGGCCGTGTTATCCTATTTATGCCCATGTCTGAATATGTCGTGGTGAGCTTCGCTGATAAGGGGCGTCACGCCGTAGCCCCTCTCTTCGACCACTTGGAACCTGGGAGACATCGATAATTACTACTTACCTCTCGGCCTGAGTATTTAAGCCATGCTTGATATGGATGGTGGCCGGTCTTGATTTTCGAGCAGGGCCGGGTCTTACTGGGGACGGACTCGGGTGTGTGTTGCTGCCACTCCTTGGAGATATACAGCATGGCCTGGACGGTTGGCTCGTCCAGCTGTTGGGCCGGCGCGTACTGGTCCGGGTACCAGCGGCCCTGGGGCCAGAATTCTCTGAGCTTGTCGACGTTGCGGAGGAGGCGTAAATGCCGGTTCGAGATAGAACCGCCTATCTCCCTATCGAGATAGGCGCCGGTGGCGAGGACGTGATGGGACAGGGCCAGTGCAGACATCTGGGGTCGGTTGCTTGGAGCCACATTATGGGCAACCCAGGTTCGGACATTGTTGCTGGTAGGTAGCTGTCGGTATGGGTATTTATTGATGAGATCCCAATGGTACCGTGTTACTAGACAAGGCCATATCTCGAAATCATAGGTTATCTCGTCGAGAGCATATAGAATAACCAGATACTAGCGGTTTAAATAGAGTACTCTACGTATGAAAGCCCCGGTAAGTAATTACTGATCAATAGTTATTAGTTGTGTCGCTTTTGTCGATGTTAAATATGGCGAGTCGCGCGACGTGCCGTGCGTGGCCTGCATCGGCCGCATCACCCGCTCCAAGGTCTCTGGCTGGTTTGCGCAGACCTCAATGGCGATGAGGACGCCACAGATGTCGACAAAACGGTAGCCCAGGCCGGTTTCGACGCGGCCTCTCTGCTCGCCAAGACCACCCTGAAGGCGGCAAAGGCATCGTCGAGTAAATAAACATCTCCCCGACCAACCTCAACAAGGCTAACCCCACGGAGGCCAGCACATATGTGAGCCATACCGGATCGACGTACGGTATACACCAGGCAAGATCAACCTGGTGCCGGACATACTGTCCCGGCGAGACCCGGAGGAGACGGGGGCGTGCTTGGTAGCCCGCTTCATCTGTGGATTTTGCGAAGTTGTGATCTGACCTGTGGTGGTGGTGTGGTTTCGTTGGTTGAGACGCTGTCCCTAGGAAAAGATCCTCCTGGTATCGCCCTCAACCCACCCCCTTTGGGTCTTGTCGGAAACCCCATGTGGATCTCATCGTAAAAGGACCATCCCTCCGGCCTGTCGCTGAAAAGAAGGTAGCGGGTGGCCTCAACGAGGGCCGTAGGGAGATGGCTGGCAAGAGGGCGATCTGGGACGCCTCGATGAGGACACCATTCTGCAGTTCTGAGGAGTACAGAAAGAGTGGCGTGCTTTCTCTTGACTTGGCCATGGTTACAGGTTCTGAGCTCGTGGATTTGGTGCCTGCCACCTTGTCCGTGAGGGAAAGGAACTGCCCGCTCTATGGAAAGCGGAAGAAAATAAATGTCATCTCGGAAAGCAGATGAGTTTATAGGTATAGATGTCTAGTCGGGGTGATCTGATGTCATGCTACGGCCACATGGAGCTTGAAGTCAGAGGCCGAGAATCATGTCAAAACATTCATTATCAAACGCTGGAGGCGGATGGTCAAGTGCCTCGAGGTCGGCATCGACTTTGAACAAGGACGAACTGGGTTCAACGGCCCTTCATGGCATGAAATTAGACTATGTGGGAATCAAACCTAACTCCATGTAAGACAAGACTGGCTAATGCTTCACTCTCGCTGAGGCTGTCATAATCCATCGTCATCATCGGGACCAGGTCCCCGGCGAACACACCACGCCGACCGGCCTGATCCTCCCTGCATCGCCCAACATGCCCTCGTCACTTCGTCACTCATCACAGCGCATCAATGCCTGCTGTACAGGTTCGCAAGCCCGGCCTTGATCTCTGTCAGCTCCTGCCTCTGCATCTTCGACTTGTTCTCCAGCGCGGTAATGCGCTCCTGCAACTGGGCGATCCGGTCCTCTTTCGTCTTGAGCTGCGCCCTCACGTTGTCCCGACCCTTCATATATCCTCGCATCTTGCCGGACTGCCGGTCCAGCGCTTGCGCGACCGACCTCCTGACGGAGTCCTCCAGGGGTTGGCCCCTCAGGAGGTTCATGATTTCATCGACAAAGCCGCCATCATCTCCCTGCTGGGGCGACGGGCCCGAAACCGGGGAACCAGCCTCCCCTGCCGCAGCCGCCCCCGAATCCTCGACCCTCGCTCTCTTCGCATCAGGGAAGAGCGTCCGCGCCGTAGCCGGCGTCGGCCCGCCCGAAGCCGCCCCGGTCCTCTCAGCTGCCGGGGTGACGATCGGCGAGCCCTGCTGGAGCTTGCGCGTGCTGCGCTCCATGGCCTCGTTCATTTGCCTCTCCTCGTCCGAGGACATGTCGCCGATGAGATCCTCTTCGAACTCGACGCGCTTCCTCTTAGGCCCTGCCGTGGGCGTCTCGGGGACCATGGTGGCGCTGGAGGACGGGGGGAGCCTAGCCCCCGGGTCCGGCGCGTTGCCCTGCGCGTCCTCCTCGGATGAGGTGCCGGCCTGCTCGGTGTTCGATTTGAAGAACTCGCGAATGGACCTGCTCTTAGAAGCCTTTGCCGTGTTGGTCCGCGTCGACGGCGTGGGCATCTGCGTGGCGTCTGGCCGCGCTGTGCTGCGCTGGTCCATCGTGGCGGTCCTGGGTGGCGTGGTCGGCTGGACAGCCGGTGCGCCTTCGGCACCGTCCGAGGGGGGGCTCTTGTCTCCGGACCTGACTCTGGCATCGGACTCCCATAGGAAGAAGTCGCACCTGCGCGGGTCGGTGTGTTCTCTGTCGCAGGACCAGTAGAGCTTGCCCCTGTTTTCCTTGCTCTTCTCGACCTTGCGGAGAGTGGCCTCGTCGCGGGGGTCGCAGTTGCACCACCAGGTGCCCTTGGCGAAGACGCCGTTGAGGCGCTGGACCGTTGAGGCGGGTGCTTCTGGTGCTCGGTTCTGGGGCCGCCGGGATGGAGTTGCGTCGCCCTGAACGAGGCGATGGCGCCTTGACGAGCGCATGACGAGAGTAGCTGTGTGTTCTTGACCTCCTGGTGTCTGCGGCCTTGGTGGTGGTTGTGGTACAGTATACGAGACTTTCAGATGCGGGTGATTCCACGGGAGACGACGGCCCATGGAAGGTGGGGGTCAATTGAGGAGTATTGAGCGATTGGGGTCGAGAGATGTGTGAATTGCAGAGAGTAGGTGGTGGCGGGAGCGATTCAGTGATCAGAGACTGGGCTGAAGGTGGATGAGAAGGTATGGAGAGGGGAGGGAGACTCCTGAAGTAGGTAGTACGCAAGTATGGAGGAGGTACCGAGAGTGACAGTGGACTGGGCTGACAAGTGACGATGATGGCAGCGGCGGGACCCTGAACGGATGCGCGCGGGTAAAAGTGGGATGGCTGGGAGCTTGGGCTGATAGATATGGTCCGTGCTCACCACCCGAAAGTGCAAGTGGAACAACTCCGCCTCAAGCCAAGACAACGACAACGACAGCCTCGGCGCCTCGAAGCACGACCACGACAATTGGACAATGGTTTTCTGGCTTGAGCCACAGAATCACAGCGTCCAGTTAATTGGTTATGAGATATGGTCCTGTGTTTCAATTGCATACTGAGAAGTAGGAAGACAACACGGACGCCATCAGGCTATCCGAGAACCAGCTCGCTTGCTTCACCCCCACGATAGGCAAGCCACCTCCCTGACGATCACTTGCCCGGGTCGTAGCTGGAAAAAGCCTCTAGCTGGGTCTTCAGCTGGTCCATGCCGTTACGGAAGTGAGAGGGAAGCTGCGCTTCATCGAACCTGAGCCCGAACGATACCTCCCCCGTAGCCCGTGCCCTCGTGGCTGTGGCCAGGGCAATGGCAATTCTCGTGACATGCTGAATCCTCACGCACACTCCGCCTCCAGGCGAAACCGGCCATTCCTAGTAAATAGTCTGAAGCTCGCCGTCCTTGTCGCCTTTGGCCATGGGTAGGGTGAGATCAAAGACCATCCTGGTCATGGGCGGTACGTCTCTCAAGGCCTGTCGCCAAGCCCTGCCCCAAGGGATCCAGGTTGAGGATCTCGTGAATTGGCTCATGGCAAGCGGCGAACATCTCGTCCTCCGAAAGCGGTTGAAGCAGGGCCAGGACGACAGGTGTCTCTGATGCCGAGGCCGCATCCATGGTCTGGAGCCTTGAGAGATGGAGGGGCACGTCGGATAGCTGGCTTGGGTCCATGACGCGCAGTTCTCCGTTGATCTTGGTGATCGTTACGATCATTTTCCGAGGTGAGGATGCAAAGGAGATAAAGCATGAACCGACCCGAATTGCCACGGATATTCACTGATATAGACCGCCGTCTTGTCCCTGAGATCGAATCCGCCGCCTGATATGCATAGTTTCTGGCGTACAGGGTTGGATTGGGTGTCTGACTGCAACGAGTCAGTCTGTTGGCCCATCCAACGGCATACCTGCAGACACTTGTCCTAGGACAGTCGTAATGGGGCAGAAGAGTCAATACCTGGATGAATTATGTCTTCTCGGGTATGCTCGGTTCTGATATGGTCTGGTATTATCTTGTAGAAGTTTGAGAGGCAAGGACGACGAGCAGGGTGAAGGTAGGAAGTATCAATCTCCCGCTTAGTCAGCAAGGACATCCTCGGGCTTCATATGGTCCGTGCACCCCCCCTTGTCTCCACCCCGCGCCGGGCTCCTCAATTGCTGTCGCTTCTCCTCTCGGTATTCGCAATTCGGCATCTTCCTTACATCCCATCCCGCCGCAACTTTACCTTCGAGCTCACTCATCACGCACCTGTAAATCGCCTCGATACGGTGAAATCAGGCGGCTACGTGCTCCACTCGCTCATTGCGGTCATTGTCTGAAACAGAAACTGTCCGCTCACCCGGCGGGCATTGTCCCCGTGCCACATGGTTGAATCCCAGACAACCCCCGAAGTCGCCCTCGACGACCTTACCCCCGAGGAGGCGAACCGCATCATACACTCTCATCGCAAAGTCAGATATGGAACCGCCTGCTGGCCATGTCGCCAGCGCAAGGTGAAGTGCGACAACCAGCAGCCCTGCGAGAACTGCGTCAAGCGGGAGCATCCCCAGCTCTGCTCTTACAAGCCGAATCGGGGCTCGGCATCCAGGGCTGCGCCAGCTACGGCCTCAACGACGACGAGTGAGAGCGCCGCACCCAGCAAGAAGAGACCTCACTCGCCCGAAGCACAACCAACCGATGTCGTCTTACCGCCTGCACAGCGCCAGGGAAGCTGGCCTCGCACAATAGCCAGCGTCGACGAGACCGAGGCCCCCGAGAGCGCCACCCGCTATCTGGGATACAACAGTATCCCCTCCCTCCTGAGAGAGCAGTCTAATCCGAACGACGCCTCTGGGGGAGGCGACATTCGGCAAGACATGCGGTCCATCCTGGGGCTGGACACGTCGGCCCCCTTCCCGCTCATGTCGTCGAGGCACCTCGACACACTGACGCGGGAAATCTCCTCCGAGCTACCCTCCGACCGCGAGGTCATGAAGCTCTTCCGCTCTTACAAAGAGACGCCCCAGCAATTCTGGGGATTTGTCGTCGATATTGATGACCTTGAATCCAAACTCATGACCTACCTAGAAGACAGGGCACGGAATGCCCGGAGCACGACCAAGACGAACCGGCCCGTGTCGGCATCCTGGCTCGCCATCCTCTTTGCTGTCCTCGCCGTGGGCTCTCAGTACCACGACTCCCCTTATCATATCCGAACAAGAGACTCCCAAAAGTACATCCAAATTTCTTTCCATTTCCTCAGACTGGGCAACTTCTTGCTCCGCCCGACATTCGATTCCATCCAGGCCCTGCTCTTGACCAGCTTCGTCCTGCTCAACGACATGAAGGCCGAGGCGTCATGGGCCCTCCTCGGCCTGACATGTCGCCTAGCGCAATCCCTCGGCATCCATAGACCGATCCCGCAGGACGGCAGGGAGGGCTCTCGTCCCGAGCTGAAGTCACACGAGATGATCAGGCGTAAGCTCTGGTGGACGTGCGTCTGGCACGACACCCTGACCTCGCTCTCCTTCGACAGATCGCCCATGACAAACTTCGCCTGTTGCCCGATCCCCATGGCGTCCCAGGCCGACGGGGACTACTCCTACCTGGAAAGCATGTACCACCTCTGCGAGATCATATCGAAGCGACTGAACCCGGACATCGGGACGACCGTCACCTACGAGCAGATGATCGAAAACTGCAAAGCGGTGGAAAACCTCCGCGAGAAAGTGGCGCCGCACATCCGCTTCAAAGAACAGTGCAGGTCCGTCATCGACCGCCTCCAGCACTTCGCCATCAACCTGCACTCCTCCTTCGTCATCTCCGTCTGCCTCCGACCAGCACTGCACAGGGAGACGCAGCTCCTCCCCGAGCAGAAGAAGTTCCTCACCGAAAAGTGCCAGAAGAACCTCTCCGAAACAGTCCGCATGTTCCTCGCCATGCACCAGCTCTCCGTCATCCCGACCCGCTCGTGGGCCTTCACCTACCACGGCCTCTCCTCCGCCCTCCTCCTCGGCATCCTCGGCGAGACGAAGAACAGCCCCGAGGTCCGCCAGCTCCAGGGCGACCTCATCGCCGCCCTGTCCGCCACCGCCGCCAAGGAACAGAGCTCACCAACCCTCCACATCCCCAAGACGGACAAGGACATCGAGCTCTCCGGCCCCCTCTGGCGCGCGCTCACGGCACTCAGGAACATCTACGAGCACGGCTCCGTCGTCGGCGTCAAGCGCGACTCGGAGGCAGGCAGCGCCGCCCCCTCCGGTGCCCGCACGCCCCTCCTCCATGCCCTCTCCGCCGTCAACAACCACGGCGCAACGGGCCCCAGCCCCGCCGCAGTCCACCGCTCCCTCCTGCAGCAGCCCGGCCTCGACCCGCACCAGGACGCCGCCCTCGCCATGGCGGAGATGCAGCAGAACGGCGGCACGCCGCTGCAGCAGCAGGCCGACTTCCCGGGCGGCATGGGCCCGCCGTTTCCCCCGATGGGCGCCGGCGCCGCGGGGATTGAGGGGCTCGGCACCCTTGATCCCGCGACGTACATGTCGCCCCTGGACCTGTACGATTCCATCTGGTGGGAGTCGCCGGACCCGTTCAACGCGGGGCTCGACACGATGAATTTCGATTTCGTCGCGCAGCCGCCGCCGGGCCAGCCGCAGCAGCAGTATTATTTCTAGGGGAAGGGCATTCACCCGTATGTGTGATGTAGTCGGGTATCTATGAGGCGTATGGGTTTCTTATGGCGCGGAGCCTGGCTGGATGTATCCCGACCTGCGAGGTCACGAGCGTATCTACTGGAGCATTGAAATGTTAAAATCGTCACGAGTTGCGGTAGCTTCGCGAATGATATGAACAAGCCCCCTTAAGGGGGCGATTTTTGACATTATCTGCACCGACAGCTGGTCAACCGCCGTCCATACGCGAGGGAGCAGGTGTCCCTCTCTCCTTTTATACACGCACGCCCGGACGACCGCAAGACGAAGAAAAAAAAGAGCAAACTAGCTAGGAGGGTATAATTGAAAAGAGCAAAAAAGCTTCCATGGAAAAAGAGAAGGCCCCGTGGGGGCCCTGACACCGTCTCCTCTCGGTCTGCCGCTGCATGCTGAGAATGTACATGGGCCGCGGGGCGGACCAATGCTGTGTGTGCGATGCCATGCTTCTGTGTGCTGTGGTGTGTTTATTTATGTCTGTCGTATGTACCTCTCGGTATTCACAAGTGTCTGTACTGGTCCCGCGGCGCGGGTCTGACGCTGCCGCCTCACACCTCGTAGTAGTAATCCTCGTCCAGGCCCTCCCGGCTCGGCACCACGCCCGCGCCAGGCGGGGGGCCGGCGTACGCGGCCTCGACGCGGACGTTGAGCAGGCGGATCTTGAGGCCGTACTCGCTCACCAGGCGGACGAGCTTGTTAGTCTCTGCCGTGATAGGGGCCTGGTTGAGGAGCATGAGCAGGCCGTCGAGCCACTCGGACGCGACGCTGTGGTTGAGCGGGTGCAGCGCGAGGATGGGGTGTTCCTTCGGCGAGGAGGGCTTGGCGTCGCCGGCGGAGGTGTTCGCCGCCGGGGCGGCGGGGTCGGAGAAGCTGAGGATGGTGATTTTCGTGGTGGAGCGGAGGGCGACCTGGGGCTGGGTGGCGGCGGCGGAGGCCGCGTTCTTAAGCGTCGTGCTGCTGGTCGCGCTGCGAGTGTCGGCGGCCGCGTCGGGGGCGGAGACGTTGGAGATGACGGAGCTGATGGTGCCGAGATCGATCTTCTCGGTGAGGGCGTCGAGGCCGGGGTCCTGCGGCGTCTGGGCCTCGAAGTCGGCGTAGTGCAGGAGGCGGCGGTTGTGGGAGAGCTTGGCAAAGCGCCAGGGGGTGGGCGTGTAGAGGCGACGCTTCTGCTGGGTGCCGTTCGTGTTGACCGAGTCGTCGCGGTGCGTGCCGTTGGTGTCGCGGCGGGGCATGGGCTTCGAAAACCAGGCCCCCTGGAGGAGGCAGCGGATGCGCTGCTCCTTGACGAACTGGAGGGCCTCCTGTTTGAGCTCTTCCCGGACCTGGTAGAGGTGCTGGCCCCATTGCTCCTCGAAGGAGAGCTCCAGGAGTTCCATCTGCAGTTCTCTAAGGCGGCCGCAGTCGTACTCGAGCAGCTCGTCCTCCACCTCGAGCACGTCCTTTGTCCTGGTTGCCTGTCCGACGACCTGGCCGATGAGGATGCGCACCAGCTCGGTGATCTTGTCCAGATCGCTCTGCGCCGCCCCCGTTGCTTTCCAGACGCGGAAGAAAGCCGACAACCCTGCCGTGTGGAGCTTTGACCATTGAAGGAGCAGCGGTCTGAAGAGTTTCTCGTTGTTCTTGAGCCCGTCCAGGCCCTGGTAGCCCTTGATATCGTCAACCTCCGAACGGTCAACGTCGAAGTGGTCGTAGAGAATCATGGTGACCGCCAGGGACGCCCTCGAGATGGGACACCGTTCGTGGAGCGGTTTTGTCGACTGCTCAAGCAGCATCTTCTGGAAAGCATCCTCATGCTTGCGCACGTAGTCCGTCAGGTCCATCATGCCCAAGAACCCGGTCTGGTCGAACTCCTGCGCGGGGCTCTCCGTCTCGAAGCCCAGCCGCCTCCACTTCTCAGGGTTGTGTCGTCGGCTGCCCTTCCGGCCGCCCTCCAGCTCCTCCGCTTTCGAGACGCCGTTGGCAGGCTGCCTGTCCGGCGCACTGGCGAGGTGCAGCCCCTTCAGGCCCCTCCTATGCTCCGGCCTCTCCACGTCGACCCGGACCTCCCTCCACTTCCTCAGCAAGACCTTGGTCAGCGACTGGAACTCGAGGAGCGGGTGCGCCAGGTCCTGCAACGCGGAGCTCTGCATCAGGTTGTATACCGCCTTTATCAACCCCAAATCCTGCAACCGCTTGATGAACTTTGACCACTCCTCGATCGGGGGTCCGGTGCCCCCGACCGCCACCGCCGTTGTTCCTCCGCTTTTCGCAGCAGCGTCGCTCGATACCGCGTCCCGGATGAGTGCGTTGATGAGCATCAGGGCGTTGGCGCACAGCGCGTGGTCGGCGGACTGGAGCTGGGCGATAACGAGCTCGAAGAACTGCGGGTATACGGCGACGGCGGGTTTCAGGGCTCGGAAGCCGAATGTGCCCGGCGAGCGGGCGGCGCCGAGGGGTGTGGACTGGGAGTGGCTGACGAGTGCGACGAGGATGGACATTGCGCCGCGGAGGATGTTGACGAGGGGGTTCGTGACGATGAGCTCGACGATGCGCTCGACGAGGTCGCCGGCGCTCGCTCCCTCGAATATGTCCCAGCCCATGTCGACCTCAAGCAGGCGCGTCAGGCTCTGGAGCGAGTAGGCGAGGGTGTTGCCGCCGGTGGACATGATGAGCCTGCGGAGGATGACGAGGCCGCCGGAGGAGATGAAGACGTCTGCGAAGGCCGGGTCGTTGATGGAGGACTGCAGCTTGAAGACGGCCATCTTTCGGGCTGCATCCTCGTCGCTGGCCAGGCGCGACAGGAGCGCGGGGATGTCTGCTTGGTCCATGGCGGAGGTTGGCGAGCAGGACGTTAGCGAAGGAGGTAAGTGGGTTGGATCATGGCCGTGTATGTACGGGCGGGAGGCGAGCTCGGCGTGTTGGCGACCTCTCGCTGACGAAAAGAAAAATAATCCACTCTTGTCGCCGACTTCGCGGTTGTAGATCTGAGGTTGGGGTGGTCGACGAGAGAAATTCGACCAGGGGCTAAGAAGTAGCTAATAAGCTTCTCTTGCTTCAGGGGTCAGCGGCGCCGGCGGCTTCGAAGATTCAATGCGCACGGTTCTCCGATTGCGATAAGGAGAGCGGGCCAATCACGGGGCCCGGATAATGCCCCGCGTTTTGAGAGACAAGCTACGGCGGCCTATTGCATCAAAATGGAAGGAGGTCGTGCCCCTGAATTCATCTGACACCACCGCCCAAAATCCAATTCTTCTGTGCGACTGACTATGGAACCGAATTCTCTCGCAATACCATGCTGGCAGCCTGGCCTCAGAATACTCAGGTGCATCATCGTGACCAAGCGCCGGGGTGTTCTTCCCCGTTGCGCCCTGCTCTCTTTGCGGAGTGTATCATCACAGGCCGACGTTGAAAAGAAGAGATACTACACGAATGGTACTCGCGTACCTTTGGAGAGGAGGAATAATGAGAGAGACGAGTTGGCGGCGGCGGCGACGTATTTATACCCGGACGAGACATCGTGGCGTCGGTACGCCACCGAGAAATGACTCCGGGCCTCTCTCTGCCTGCAGAGTTTCCACCACCAAGGTCACGATTCTCCTCCATGATCACCACGTGTTGTTCCTCCGGCAAAATCTCCCATCTCCAACTCTCTCTCATCGATCAACCGAAACAAGACATCCTTGTTCGGCAACCCAAACTCCTCTATCAACCCCCGGAGACCCCAAGATTTACTGCCCTCCCACATTAATTCCTTGTCCTGGTCCTCCTTTCTCGTCATTTGGTCAGGATATCTCTCCAAGCGAAGTATTTCAAACGACCGCTTGTGAACTCCCTCAATCTTACGACACCCTATTGTAAATGTCGAGGTGACTAAAAGGCAGTCGTTGTGGATCATATCGTCCTCCATGCTGTTGTAACTGACGCTCACCTCAAAGAAGGGATCGAGGCCTGTGGTGAGCAGAAAACCCTCGAAGATCCGACCGCAGTGCCCAAGCCACTCATCCATCCTTGCCCTCCGCGTCCCTTTCATCCCCTAATAGCTGGTATCTCGGCAGACTCGCTTGCCCGCGAAAAGATCCTCTAGGACGCGTGGGAAGATGACCTCGGGCAAGGACCAGTGTATCAGGAAGTTGGCCCAGATCGAGACACCCTCCACTCGCTTCGGGTTCACAGCATCTTCACACCATCTCTCCGGCCAGGGAAACAACCTACTGGTAAGGTTAGGCGAGTGGTGGGAGTGGCGGCAGACGACCAGGGTGACCCAGAGAAAGATCCCTTGGGCTTTCTCGACAATGGCGTGGACTAGCGATGAAAACGCTTCGTCGTCTTCCACTAGGCATTTCAGTTGGTGGGACAAATAAGTGGCCATGTCTTTCTGAGTGAGATGATGGAGTCGTATCCGTCTAGTCTCGTCAAACGCGTTCATGAAGACATTGTACTCCCTGCTGGAGACACAGATCTTCACCGCCCCTGACGCTGCCCACTCGCAGAGGTAACCCACCATGTCTCTGTGGTCTTCTCGGGCATTCTCCTCGTACTCATCGAGGCCGTCGATAAAGAAGCAGAACTTATGGCGGGCATGCAAGTCTTGGTTCTTGACGAGACGAGCAAACGCTCGTCGGATATCGCTGTCAGAGACATTCGGGGCGGCGCTCGGTAACCACTTCTTGCTTCTTATGAATTGCCAATGCTCCGGTAAAGTTTTCTTGATGAGGCTGGGGACCTCGCGGAGAGAGCCGTAGAGTAGAGAACGATAGAGCCCAGACATTGATCTCTGCTCTGGGGACCCGGGCCTCCAGAAGAAGAACGAGGCCAGTACCAGTTTGCGGTCGCCTGCCCACGATTCCAAGTGCTTCCGGGTCTCGAGGTGATCGACGAGGAACTTCATAAGCGTCGACTTGCCTGAGCCGAGCTTGCCCGAGATGTGTACGACGCCATCCCCGGACGAGAGCCAGTCAGAAAACAGAAATCTGGCGCGTTTCTGCGCCTCGAAAAGTTCGGCTTCGTCGTCATACATCCATTGAAACGTGTCCATGTGCGCTTCGTGAATCATGTCGTATCGGTCATGGATTCCTGGGAACGCAAGAGAATGCAGGATCTGAGATTCTGCAACGGCATGGAAGTTTTCGTCTTGAACGTCAAGGGCCTTCTTCAGTTGAGGTAGCGCCTTCTGGCTCAGAGACCGGTCGCTGTTGACGGCGCCAGCAACCTCGTCCACTGCGTACTTCATCTCTTGGACGACGGCATGCAAGAAATGGACTGCTTCAATCTTCTGCGATTCACGTATCGACTCAAGAGCAGCCGCCATCTCTCGCCTATACGGATTCAGAATGGATGGAATAAGAGGGCGTGCGTCGCTACGTACCCGCAGAGATAGTTCGAATGAATGAGATGCAGCTGCAGCTGCCTCCTGCAATTTTCCAGTCTCGTTTCCAAGTCTTCCGTATCAGACGCCTTGAAGGTGGCCTTGGTTGCTGCCCAGAGACATTGCCGCTTGGAGCCAGCGTTCTTCGGCTTGAGGGACTCGAACCTGGCAGCAAGCTCCTTTGCGAGGGCCTCGTAGGAGGCTGCGAGCTCGCTGATCTCCGATTCGTCCCTTGTCAGGCATTGGCTTGTAGCTGCGGGTGGTCCCAGGAGTCTCGCGAGTCCCTGCATCTTGTGTGCGACGAGTTCGGGCGCTTCCCACTCATGGTTCAGATTGCTTGATGTGTCACTGTAGATATGGACGGCCCCTCGAACGATCTTGTAGCTGAAGTCGACGAAGGAGAGCACGGCCGAGGTGACCCCAATAGCAGAGGCTGGATCCATGTCGTGTGATTCATGTCAGTCCTTGCTCAAGCTCATGAGAGGCAATAGCTGAACACCGGGACGAGGGGAAAGAAGCGGTTGATGAAGCGGCATGTTATTGTTTAGGCGCCGAGGCATTGCGCAGCCTGATTCTCTCAGCCCGATAGGTGTGTCCATGATGCTTGAATAAGGAGCCTACTTGAACGTGTCCGTATTTGGGATGAATTTCGCCGGCTTGGTGCGCATGAACCTTGGACATTCGAGATGCTTCGACATCGGACATTCAACCTGAGTTGACCTAGCGTTGGACCGCTCACTCCAATGCCGTCGTTGCACCATTTCCAATGATTACCAAGCCACACACCAGCCACACCCGCCAATCGGCCCCACTTACATAATCCCGTGGCGCAAGGCTACATCAATTCTTCCCTTCTCATCGCCATCTCGAACATCTCCATCCCAGCCTCAACCGCGAAACCTCTCGCGCCGCAGCACTCTTCGCCTCCCTCAACTCGCCACAGCGACCGCAGCAACAATGGCCAACTTCCTCGCCTCCATCTTCGGCACGGAGCTCGACAAGGTCAACTGCTCCTTCTACTTCAAGATCGGCGCCTGCCGCCACGGCGACCGCTGCTCCCGCAAGCACGTCAAGCCCTCGTACTCGCAGACGATCCTCATGCCCAACCTCTACCAGAACCCCGCCCACGACCCCAAGAACCGCATGAACCCCTCCCAGCTCCAGAACCACTTCGACGCCTTCTACGAGGACATCTGGTGCGAGCTCTGCAAGTACGGCGAGCTCGAGGAGCTCGTCGTCTGCGACAACAACAACGACCACCTCATCGGCAACGTTTACGCGCGCTTCAAGTACGAGGACTCGGCGCAGAAGGCCTGCGACGACCTAAACTCGCGCTGGTACGCCGCGCGACCCATATACAGCGAGCTGTCCCCCGTCACGGACTTCCGCGAGGCGTGCTGCCGCCTCAACTCCGGCGAGGGCTGCGTCCGCGGCGGCTTCTGCAACTTCATTCACCGCAAGAACCCCTCCGAGGAGCTCGACCGCGAGCTCACCCTCGCCACGAAGCGCTGGCTCAAGGACCGCGGCCAGGACGCGAAGAGCCCGAGCCGCAGCCCGACGCCCGAGCCGACGAGGAGGCGATTCTAAATCATCACTGTATGCAAGGGGAGGGGGAGGGAATCAAGCCGCAGTAAGGCGAGAAATGATGCGGCCATGTACCGTGTATGATACCCGCGCAGGAGGAAGAGGACGGGGTTCGCGATCGGTCGGCGTTGATGGCGTTTGTGTCGAGATACTGTCATACTAGGGGTCCTACGGGACGTGTACTTCAAAAAATCTCAGGGCGATTACATGCGCCGCTTGCACAATAAGCACCTCATTTTGACTATTATTTCCGTGAGTTTGATGCCATAATATTTGTCGCCGTGCCTGCGCCCGATTCTATAACGCCGGCCTGTACAGTGCCAACCGTGATTCGTCCAAGGGTCGGCGTGTAGCCCCTTTGCCAACTATTCGAGGCTGTTGAGCGCCGTGACTCGGCGTCACGTTCATCGTGGCCACGACGGACCGTCCGCTAGGGCCGTGGCCTGCTCATTATTCCTTCGCATCGTGAAACTCGTCATCCCCGCTCGTGTCTGCCCTCTTCAGCTCGGGAACGGCCTTCTTCAGGTCCCCGGCAAAGTCGATCAGAGGACCTTCAGGCGCCGGGGCGCCCGTCTGGCTGAGCATGCCTTCGATATCTTTGGAGGCGCTTCGTTCCTTCTCAGCTCCCACCGGAGCTGCTTGCGCTGGTTGGGCGGGTGTGGTGTCCGGCTCATCGCTGCCGAAATCGATCAGGTCGCCTCCCCCCGGTAGCTTCGGAGGCACCTCCGTAGCTGGCGTCGAGGCCTTGTGCGGAGGGATCAGGTTCCTTTGAGAAGCTTTCTGGCCGGCGACTATGGGGTATATGGCCATGATCTGCTCCTCCTGCTTCTCGGGCGTTGTCGCATCGCTGAATCGTGTCAGTATTCGCACGCATGGCAGAGTCTCCAATATGTGCTCACATCTTAGCGTTGATGATCCACTCGAGATCCTCCTCGCCCTCATCAGAGCCGCCGGGACCACCCTTGACTCTCCGGAAGAGCCGAGGGTGCCATTCGACCCCGTCCCTCACCCGGGCCTCACGCTCGGCGCGTTGCATGTCTTCGATCTTGGTCTTTTCCTCTGTCGCCACCTCGTGGTCCTTGTCCTTGACGGCTTGGATCGTCGTCTGCCACAACCGCTGCGACTCGCGCTCCTCTTGCTCTTCGATGGGTCGCACAAGAGGGCTGGTGGGTTTTGCTGTTGCGGCGTTGAAGAACATCTCCTTCTGACCAGTCTGGACGCTGTCAGCTAGCGCTACAGATCGGGGGGTCCAGGAATGCTCACCTTGACATCCTTGATGAACATCTCATCACTCCACAATCCCGACAGCTCGTAGAGGATCTCGTCAGTGCTCTCCCGCTTGATGAAACCGCCGATGGCGTTATATGTGCCGCCAACCCAGCCCTTGGTCTTGAAGTCGAGGTCGGCGACCAGGTCGAGTTCGGGGCACCGCACGAAACTGTGGTCTCCCAGCTCATACTTCATCTTTCCGAACAGGATTCCTCGGGCGTACATGTTGGGCTGCGTGACGATGCTACCACAGTGTTAGCGTCGTGTTCCGACACCAGTATTTCTCCTCGCCCACCCTGGTAGGACGTACTACTGCTCCCCCTTGGCACCCTGCTGGCCGCGGTTGAGTAGGCTCAGAATGGCGGTTCCCTCCATCATACTGGCGGCCGAATTGCCCAGGAACTTACTCCTGGGCTTCAATGTGCCATCGACTCGGATGTTGTGGTGGGGCACCATGTAGAAGTAGCTCGATTTGGGGGGATGATGCGACGTCTGCTCAGCAATGTAGTAGGCTCGTGTGTTGTCGGGCAGGTCCCAATGGCAAGTGAAGATTTCGCCGAGGAGAGGGTTGAGAGGCTTCTTGACTCCGCTAGACGGCTCGTCAGCTTACTGAGGGTCAGGAGGTTTGGCGACTGGGAGGGATCAGCGTACGGAGGGCGGATGTGCCAGCCGCTCAAGTAGAACTTGACGACGCCAATGAATCTCTCGGTCGGGTCGTCAATCTCGGGGATGGGCAAGAGCATCTCGGGATGGCACATGAAGCTGGGGGGAAAACGTGGTCAGCAGGGACGGGCCTGATAGTCGTCGCGGCGCATGGTCCCGCGCGCGCGCGTGGTGGGGGAGGGGCAGCAAAAAAACGGACTTTGTGATTCTCTCGAGCATGCTCCTGGGCTCGAGAATGAAGGTAGGCAGAGTGACCCTGCTCAGATCGGCGCCCGGCCGCAGCTGGGAGATGATGTGCGTCAAAACTGCGCAGACATGTTAGCCAGTGTTGCGCGGGAGGAGGGTGACGGCGCGCCAGGCATCAGCCGTGTCGCGGGGTCGCAAGTGAAGCTTCTCACCATTGCCCTGGTCCGGCTCGACAACAGTGGTGTCGTCATCGTCGTGCGGCCTTGTTTCTGCGGAACTGGAGCCAGTGCTAGCTGGAGCGCCGAGCCAAGCAGTCAGCATGATGGGCAACAAAATGTGATGATCTCGGTATCGTCAGGGAGGGAACCTGGGGATTTGCCCAGCGGAAAATGTTGAGTTGGTCGCCGACGAAAGGGATACAGAGGGTCGGGCGAGATGACGGGGGGGCCTTTTGGCGGGGGAGTAATTGTGGACTTCCATGCTAGGACTAACCCGACGTCGCCGGGTTTCCAGGAGTGGAGGGGTAAGACTCAACTGAGCGAAGCGGATCGCAGGCGGCCGGGCACATGTACCAAGCCCATGGCTGCGACTGGTCCGGCGGGGTGGTATGGAATTATGTAGGGGAGGCCCTGGTGCAGGTCGCGTGGTGAGGTGCTTCCGCAGGCTGTTCGCAAGGCTTATGCCACGGTTCCCGGGTGGTTGTCGGTCTGTCTGTCTTGTCGTGTCGAGCGTCGAGACGCACAACCTGTCTTGGACGATGGTGGCCGGAGAGGTCCGGAGGGGTGTGTGCGGCCGGGAGGGGCGGATAGTCTTAAATAGACCGGCGGGTGAGGTTGCAGTAAAATGAGGTCAAGGAGGGCTAATAGGAAGACATGGATCCAGATGCTGAACGCGTGTAAGACCCCACTGGCGATGTGCGGGTTTGGGCGAAGGTCGTCTGCGGCGTGGTGTCTTGGCCGCTTTTCTTTGGAGGAGGCGGGGGGGAAGAAGTTGGAGAATTCCTGGTCAGGGGAGAATCCAATGGAGCAGGCCAGGTTTTGTTGCATTTGATTCCCGGGGGAAGGGAGTGGTGACAGAGGGTGACTGAGTCCTGACGATCGCTGCTTCCCTCTCGGTGGATGACCTAGGTGCCTAGGCCGGGTGGGATGGGATGGAAGGGTTGGGATGGGATGGGGCATCTTGTGTCACCCGCCCGCCGCCGAACCGCACCGCACACCACAAAGTCGCACTGGATAGCGCGGTAGGCGGACGGGATGACGCCATGAGAAATCTTAGCTTCCTAAATCAGTGAAGGGAATGTGCTATTCGTAGGGCGTGACTGCTATTTGAGCTCTCGTCTGCTGCTTAGATCCCGATGGTCGATCCCCGGACATCCGCCCAAGTCACATCGTGCTCGCCTCTTGCACGACCGACAAGAACCTGGAAAGCCAAGAAGCGCGGAAGCAATTCTCCTCTCCTCGGCGTTTCCTTTCCCCTCGGGCATCGGGCCTAAGAAATGGCCGACACTTTCCAGCCCAGATTGCGATACTTTCTTTGGCCCTCCTGTCAGGTTCCGAGGATTCCATTTCATCTTTTTCCAGAACCCAGAACTTGACACCCAGAAAATAAGGTCGACGATCTTTTTCCCGGTGGCTGAGGTAGTGATCAGCTCCCTGGGTGCGGGGCACAAATGACGTCGCGTTCACAGCTTCAGCTCCGGGCGGGCGGACAGCTCCAGCTCCAACGCCGACTCAGTGGAGGTTCACTAACCACCACCACGCCTAACTATTTCGGATCCTGGCCTGGCTCTCGCTTCTACCCCTCGACATCCGAATCGTTCCAGACCCGAACCCCGAATCGCTGCGAACCCGAATACCCATCTGAAGCCGAGACCCTGACCCATCATTTCGATGTTACCCACTCCCGCCCAGGTCTTCCGAAAGTTGTGTTGTACACCAGCAACTCTCTCCCGCTCGAACACCATCCAGGGATCTGATCTCGCCCCTCGCCGTCTCCTCAGCTTTCATCAACTTTCGCCCGCAGGCAATACTTTGTCAGGACCACCTCCTCGACCACCCCCCATAACCCACGCCTTGCCCTGACCGCCCAATCACCCGCACCCTAATGCTCAGAATGGGTGCGGTGTATGCATGCAAGGCCGTGGCCCAGCCCCCTGCACACTGACTGACCGGGAGACATGCAATGCAACCCCCGCTCCTGCCTGTCAAGTGGTATCCTGAGAGAACTGCCGCTCACCTTCCTGGTGGGCCTCGAAACCCCTCGGAAACGCCGATCCGCCGAGCCGTCACCAAGAAGCAATGTCTAGAGGCCTCGGCTGCGCGGCGGTACGAGACCAACATCGGGTGCCATACGAGCCAGCAGATGTAGGCAGTTTGGTGATATGTCTTCATGATTCTAGCATGAGAGTCACAGAAGAGATGGCTGCCCTCAGATTGACTGTCGAACAGCAGACCTCAGGCCGAGCCATCACACCACCTCTCTCTTGACAGCAAGATAGTCAAACCGGCCGCCTGCGGAGGTGACTCCAAGACGAGCCTGAGACTTGCTGTAGAAGAAGAAGATGATGTATTGGCCAATAGGTAGCTTGCTTTTACGATGTTATCACAGAAGCCTTTCTTCCTCTTCCTCTTCTGCAGCCTCGGAAATAATATGAGACTTACTTTCGTCCTCGTCAACTTACACCGACAACGAAGTGAATAGAGGCGGTGACTGTATCTTGTACCGTGCGAATAACCGTAGACCACCTATTTCGCACGGTACGCGATGCCAGAAAAGGGGGCCCCTGAATACACTCAAACGCATCTTTGTTTGTCGCCTAAGACATCCATCCCAGGCTCCCGTGTGAGAACTACGCGCTTTAAAACCTCGCAACGCGTCTGTGTACGACTGTCCTTCTCTCACAATCTCTCACAAACACCCACTTCTCTCTTCCTGCAACGGCAGGCTCACTTCCTCCAAGTCGGCGGACCTCTCTCACTCTTCGTCGACTTTCCCTCGCTGAGAAGCGCCGCGTTGCCACGATGAAGTGCAACCGGTGCCGCAAGCCCATCGGCGAGGGCAAAGACCTCCGCATGTGCCAAACCTGCCTCGACGCCGCCTACTGCTCCCGCGGCTGCGAGCGCGCCGACGCCAAAGCCCACAAGAAGAGCTGCACGACCCCCCGCAACATCTCGTCCTCCTCCACCGAGAACACGGCCAACCCCTTCAGGCCCCTGGACTCTTCCTCCGACCATGAGTTCGGTCCCTCACCCCCCAAGGGCCTAGACGCCCCCTTCAACAACCCCTTCCGCCACCTCAACGCGGGCACCTACCTCCACCGCCGCACCAGGGCCGATGTCTCGCGCATCCTCATCGACGCCTTCCGCCTCCGCCAGGACGACCTCATCACCGCCGAGCGCCGCCTCGCCCACGACTCCCTGTACGCCGGCCGTCCCACCGCCCTCCCCGGCTTCCGCCGCTTCCTTCTCCTCGCCGAGTCCACCCACGCCATGTCCCCCGGCCCCCACAGCCGGCCCCGCGCCCTCCTGCCCGCAGGCTAGAACCCGCAGGCCCGCCGCGCCGCCGAGCTCCTGGGCTGCAAAGACCCCTTCCACAACCTCGCACGCGTCCTCACCCCCGAGGACGTCGACGCCCACTACGGCGGCCCCAAGGGCTCCTTCGCCGCCCAGCTCCGCCTCCTCGCCGACCAGATCTACGCCCGCGGCATCAAGGGCGTCGACACCACCAAGATCCGCGTCAAGCTCGCCCTGGCCGAGGCCATGGAGAACGCCGGCCGCGACGACTACGTCGCGCTTTAGGGGTGGAGAGATGGCCCTTGCGCCGTGAGCTTTCGCTGAATGACATACTGCGTGAATGGGGGAGTGGAGGTGCGTTGATCCAAGTGTTGTTCTCGGCTCAGGTATGGGAGATGCTGACTTATCTAGGGGTTTGTTTTACCTTCTTGGAGAGGTCACGGAGCTCTCCCGCATCAGGGCGAGGCACACTCATCGGGCAGCAGTATCGTCTGGATATGTGCCCTGCGGGTGTTGAGATGTCAGGGCAACGGAGCCACGCGTGTACAAGGGCCTAGGGGACGGTATGGTGGAAGTTATCACGGTGTTGGAGCGCGGAACGAAAAGCGAGACTGCACATACCTGGCTACACCAGCGGTGGCCACTCATAGCCTGTATTCTCTCTGATCATCGGGTCCTACACTTGATGCTAAGAATCGCTTCGTCCGCTCTGCTCTACTCTTTAGCCGTCCTGGCATATGCTCCCGATATCTCCGTTCTCTTTCTCTCCAACAGACCTCGTCAGTCAAGGGTCATGACCCCCCATCGCTTCTCTGCCCAATAGACTTCCGGGGTATCTCGTGCGCGATGTCTCGATGCGCAGATCCAGGGTTTCTCTGTCTTTTGCCGCCTCGTAAAACAGCACAGTGCCGCGCATCCCATGCTATCGTCATTTTCATCAATGCTCTTCGTGCCATGCGTACGCTAAGTTTAAAAGTTGATCTTGCTTGTGAGCCTGGAACCTCCCTTGACCGGGGCCGGGAGGCATTGAGTGAGGCGGTCGCGATCTTTGCTCAAGTTAGTGTCAAGTACTTCAACCACGAGGATGAGAGAAACCTACCCGCCTCCTTCTCAAACAGAAGGGTAATGTCATCGTGCTCGCCCGGAAGATCTGGGAAGTCCAGGCAGATGAAGCCGCCGTCATCCGCATTCGGGTCGCCGTCCTGAGGCATCCGCGGAAGAGGGAATTTGGCGTCGACGAGCTTGATCCCGTACTGCTTGCTGCGTGAGAAGCTCTCGTACACGTCGGTCCCCTTGAGGACGAAGTTCATGCACTGTCCGTGGGCAAAGTCGGGGAAGAAGGCCAGTAGCTGCAGCACCTTGTCCTGCTGGACCACCTGAATTCGCGTCCATCCCGCCTCCCACTTCTTATGGATAGGAACGACCATTCTCCTGCGGGCGATTGCAAAGGTGGACGCCAGCCCGTCAAACTTGACAGTAAACCCTGTCAAGGCAGCCTGGAAATCGTGTAAGTCCTTTAAAGTCGGGAACTTGAATGTGCGAATCGACTGCATCGTCTGTAGCATCTTCAAGGTCTCTGTTGAGTCCTTTGGGACCTCCTTGCCAGATTGCGCATCAGAGACGGCCATGGTGATGTCGTGTTGCGGTCGTCGAAGAATGGACATGCTCTTTGCATCCTCGACATCCAGCCTCACCCTCAGCTCTCCAGTCTCGACGTTGACCCTGTCGGTGATTGTGCCAATCTTGGAGTCTAGAACAATTCTGAGCTTGTCCGACAGCACCGTCGCAGGCAACTCGTCACCTCCAGTGTCATCATTGATAATTCTGACCATCTGCCAAGGTAACTTATTGACGCCCGGCAAGCCGACAGTGTCATCGAGGCTGCGCGACATGGAGAAGCTAGCCAGAGGCACGTCGGCATAGATGGTCTCATCCGAAAGGACGGCAGTGCCTGTGAGCAAAGTGTGAAACTTGAGCCTTTCCGTCTCGTCATTGAAGGATAGCACCATGCTACCCTTCTGCCGCGCAGTGTCGCACTTGAGCAACAGTGCAGGATCGCCGCTGTCTCCACGAAGGAATCCGAAGACGATGGCTTGCTGAGGCGTCCAGGCTGGGTTTATCCCGCTAAGAGACCTGGTTCGGGGGCCAGACACCACAGCCAAACGGCAACCCCGATGCCAGCTGCGCGGTCCGGTCGCAGTGTTCTCCTTGTGTATTCTCTCGAAAAGGGCAATGTCGCATAACGGCACCGGCTCCTTAGGGAAGGCTCTAGACTGCGGGTCGGCATCGAAGAACTGAAACGTTCGAAGGGTGGCCCTGAAGATGCAGCTCTCGTCGCTTCGGGGATACAAGGTGGCCTGTGTCTTCGATCCAAAGTCGTACATGCCCCAGAGCGTTCGGTAATCCTGCTGTGTGCACTGCACCGCCACCTTGAAACCGCGGGGTAGGGCGACTTCAAGTGCGCAAGTATCGTTGTTCCAGCGAACCTGCTCAAAGGTCGGGCCGGTGTTCTTGTTGCCGGAGATGCGCAGGTGGATATTGTTGTTCTGGCTGGCCACGACAAAGACGGGGCTTGCCGAATTTTGCTGTCTGACCATGGACAGGAAGCAGGGGAAGTGCAGCGCACCGGCCTCGTTCCCTTGCTCCATCAAAAAGACGTCCACGAACACCCTGCCAAAGCTGAAGACGTCTGTGCTGTCGCCTAAAGGCAGTGCTTGCAGGGCCTCTGCGGCCGAAGAGGGTCGAAGCTCTCCGGTCATGGACCCGGACGCGTGGCCGGTCAGGAGGGCAATCATGTCTCCGCTCAGCTTGGGGTACTCCATCCAGATAGACTTGTCCAGTGTTTGGGGCAGGAAGGCCTCCTCTGGTGGCAGAAAGCCATTCCTCTTCATCGACACGGAAAGCTTTCTAAGATTGTATACGATGACTTGGCGGGCTTCGTCGACATCTTGAAGTGGTGGGAGCTGTCTGTTAGACATGATCTCAGGGATTGCTTCCTCCGATATCCAATGCGACTTGGCCAGGTTGGTGTAAGACTGCTGGCGATCAATCTCGGCGTGCATCTGGTCTTTGGGGCTCGAGGGCCGCGTGCGGATGGCGGATTCCAGGCCCATTCTGCCCTTCAAGAACCACCAGAGGGCTGCCCGGATCAGGTCGTGCGGGTCGCAGGCCGAAAGGGGCCGCACAGTCTCAGCATGAAGCCTGAAAAGCTCACTGAGGTGGCGCGTCCTGGTGACGAAAGCTAACAGGGCATCATCTCCCGAGGGCGACATAGCGTCTGTAGTACGGACCGATGCTTGCCTCGAGGCAAAGGAGTGAGCGGCCGACACAGCAGAAATTGGGGTCATGGCGGGGTACTGTTGCTGCTGGGGCTGGTACGGCGGCGGTTGGTGCTGCTGCGAGGCCGAGCTGGGCTGGCGTGTAAAGCCCGTGCTGTTGCTCTGCTGAGTATAGTTACTATTCGCAGAGTACACAGAGGTCGGGCTTTCCCCAGTTGGCTGCGGTCTGTTTGCCTGGGTGTTCATCTGCGTCTGCGGGGACATGGGCCGGATCTTGCTGAGCTCTGGGGACTGTTGGAAGGGGTCCAGAGGGGGCTGCCCGCTGGGGTCCTCGAAGGGGTTCTGCTGTGCGCTGGGATTCACGCGCGGGTCCTTTCGGACAGCTTCAGCAAAGGCCCTACCCTCCGCCTGGCGCATTTCCGCCTGCTGCAACTCAAGGAAGGATTTCCTATTCTCATCCTTCATCCTGCTCTGACTGGTGTCCAAGTGGCGAGCTCGCGGGGGTATTGGTGGCACAACCTCCTCCTTGTCTGGCCGTGGCGGCGGGACCCCTGGGTTTGTTGCCGCGGGAGAGGCAATGGAGCTGAAGCCGGTCTGGGTCCGCCTGATGGGCGCGGGCACAAAGTCATCGTCGGCGGTCCGCCTGCCAGTGGGCGGCTCCCTAGCGGTAAGGGGCTCTTGAGGCGGCAGTGGTGACCGCGGAGGAGCAGGAGCAGGCGGAGGGCGCATCTTCTTCCTCTTAGAAATTTCGATGACGGGGGTTGTGGTCTCATCACCTCCTTCGCCGATGACCTCTGGTGGGGTGTCGACAAAGTGAACAGAGTATCCTTTCTTGTTCTTCCTGGGAGCGCGAACGGCGGGGCTCGTGGTTCGAGGTCGGTGGGACAAGCTCGATTGAGACTGAGAGCCAACATCGAGGGCGCCGGGATATCGGGGAGCGGTTCGGGTGTCGAGCTTGGTGAGGACGGGCAAGCCAGGCGAAGGTGGTGCGATCGATGGGTGGGGGTTGCCCGAGGCGTGGAGGAAGTCGTTGACGGCGTCAGTGGAGGACTGCTGCTGCTGCTTGGACTCCTTCTCCTTGCCTCCGAACAGCTTGCCCATGAGGCGGCCGCGCCTGGAGACGCGGCCCTCGTCCGCGGGCACGTCGTTTTCCATACTCTATCGGGCGCGGAGACGTTCAATCGGCGGCGACATCGAGGTGGGCAAGTGCCTGGAGGTAGGAGAGGCTGGGATTAGCGGGGGTTGGCGGTGCGGGTGCGAGTGCGCCGCTCTGGACAGTTACCAAGCACCGCGGGTCGAGGATGACGGCGAGGGGGTTGGCAAATGGTGCTGACGGGAGGCAAATTGTCGCGATGAGCGGCCGAGGAGCTGGCAGATCGCCCACCAAGTGGAATGGCGGCCAGGCACGTGTGTGCGAGGGCAGCGCCCGCTCAGAGGCGGGAGTGGGAGATTGGGAGGTGGTTAAATAGGCGGGCTGATGTCTGGGCAGACGTGAGGCGACAGGGGCTCCGAGGTCGAGTGGCCTTGTGTAGTGCAGCGAAGATGTTGTCTTCGATCGAGGCGGCGGGTGAGGTCGAGGCAAGCCAGATGCAGGTCCGAGCAGTTGCAGGAGGAGCAAGAAACCGGAAGAGGCGACGAAGCTGACGGGTGATGTAGGTGAGGTGCGGTGCCAAAAGGCGGGGGAGGGCGGAAGGAGGCTGCAGCCACAAGGAGCCGCCGTGGTGGGCTGAAAGGAGGCCGAGTATCGACCTGCGTATTGTCTCCGAAGAGGGGGGAGAGCTGTCCGTGGACCTCCGGGACCGTAGGGCAGCAATGTTGCCGGCGGTACAGAGGATTGGCAGAGGTGTAGGGGTGGTGGTGGTGTCGAGGATGTGAAGATGGAAGCGGAAGCTTGGAGCCCAACGTCCAGTGCCAGGCGAACAGGGACGGGACAAGACGTGGACCTCCACCGGGAACTTAAGCTGGGTCCAGGGGTTTCAGGTTTCAAAGGGCAGGAAGGAGTGAGTGAGGATCCACGATTCCCCCCAATGCCAATCCCAGCGTGGACCCTTAAAAGTCAATCCACTCCTCGCTGCTCCCTCCCTCCTCAACTCCTAATTATCCTCTCACCCTCGGGAGATCCGTGGCCAAGTCCACAAATATCAGCCAACGGCGTCCAGGGACCACCCCTGAGAACACAGGTATCCCAAGGGGCAGACTGTGTGCGCAATCTTGACGATCAGAGAGGCTCAGCCTTTCGGTTCATGGATTGAGGCACGACGTCGCCCGTCCAGCTATTCAGCCTCCCCCCCGCCTCCCGCATCGTTGGCGTCGTGCCGCCGGTTCAGGGAGACAGCCTGGCCCGTTGCCAAGCCGGGCCCTTTACCGGGAGGTTATATCGGGATACGAACACCTGCCGACACCGAGCATCGAATCTGTCGAAGCCCAGGGCTCATTTTCTTCAAGAAGCCCTGCCAACGCCGTGACACGAGAAGGTCTCCGCCAGGAATGTGCGACCGCCTTCGTGTCCCGCGACACATTGATCAATGGGGTCGGGCTGACTCGCAGATTCGGTGTTCCTGGAAATCCGTTGACGGACAGGGGGGTGGGCATGTCGCGTGCCCGCGCTTTCCGCGATGTCAATTGGACCTCCACATCGCGCTCGACACTATCATGCATTTCCGCGCTGTCGGGCACATGCTACGAAAGGGGTTGTAGCCTCTGGAATCTGGGGTGAGCCACGTTGCGCGACCATCTCGTCTCGCGTGTCGTCGCAGCCGCATTCCCTGGCCGAGGACGCGATTTCTCATCAGGGCGAAGAGTACACACGTGCTCGGATCACGGACTCGAATGTCGCTAGATGATCGATATGTGTCTGAATGGGCAACAGGCCATGAATAGCTGCTCTTCAGGGCCGCGGGTAGGGGCCAATGCTAATTTTCACCGTCCAGCAATTTCCACGACAATGCAATCAATCATGCTCATCAGATTCAACTAACAAATCCAAGCAGGCCGCTCCAAATGAGCCTCGACACATTTCTGAACGATCCAGACTTCTCATGCGTCACTCACAGCCCGTGGCTCTCAACCGCGCACCAACTGCCCCAGCCGCTTCTCAATCTTATCCCGACCCTCCGTCGTAAGCCATACCTCATGGCCGGCCTTCTCAACGATATCCCAGTGCTGCAAATTCCGCGTCAGATGTGTAAGGTCCCTCTGCTTCTTCTCCCACTGGTCGTCCCTCTTCACCGCCACCCCAGACGTGATGACCGTCAGCGGCGTGCCCTTTTCCTGGATGGCCCGCGCGCTCGCCACGTCCCGTTTGGTGAGGGTATCCGCCACGAGCGCCTCCTGCAGCCGCGCGAAGATGTTCTTGCCGCTCTGCCGCGATGACCGGCCCCAGACCCTGTCCAGGCCGCTGCGGCCGCGGAATATCGCGCCTGGGAGGCGTTCGAGTCCCAGTGGGGAGATAATGCCTCGAAGCCAGAGGAGGAAACCCCGGCCCGGGGATGAGATGCGCCCGAGCAGGTCTTCGTGGAGGGGGTCGATGAGGAGCAGGCCGTGGATGTTCTTGCCGTGTCGGGACGAGAAGATACGTGCGTAGATCGACCCGACACCGGCAGCCGCAACGACCCAGGGGCCATGCTCGTCAGCACGGGCGAGGGCCTCGCTCATAGCATCGATGACCATACCGGCGGACAGCGGCGAGGGCGCGGTGTCACTCCACGCGAAACCGGGGCGGTCGACAAAGCAGTACCGCGAGATGGAGCCGTTCTTGATGGCAGCGTCCGCGAACTGCCACAGGCCGTACTCCACAGGCATCTCGCCGCCTTCGAAGAGGACCGTCGGCGTCTTCTTGCCCTTTTCGTTTGTCGAGTTGCCCTGACAGTAGACGTGAATCTGGTACTGGTCGCTGTCGACCCAGTATCTGGTGCCAGGGGGCGCGACGCCGGCATCAAGGGATTTGAGGAGGAGATTGAGGAAGAGCAGAACGACGACGACGGAGAGCACGACGTAAGCGATCGTCGAAACCAGGACGGCCGACCACTCGAACAATGATCGTCGGGTCTCAACACGGCCGGTGAGACGCTCCTCCTCCTCGGCCTTGCCCCATTTAACCGTGCGATCAACGAGCACGGCCCACAAACTCATTAACAGTGCCCCTGGATATTTATCAGTATTCCATCCAACCTCAATGCTTCAAAGGGGGCAAACTCACAAATGACACTCGTACTCCCAACCCACCCCTCCTCATGGCGGTTCCTCTCCACAGCCAGCGTGATGATCATGTTAACAACCAGCATGAACGCCATGAACACGCTCAGGATCCTCACAGCCCTCGACGGCGCCGAGAAGAACACGAGCGTGAACAGGATGTTGAACAGCGCCAAGCTCGCATAGCTGAAGGACTGGAAGCTCGAGCCGCGGGTGTGCATCCCCGGCGGCGTGACGAATATGGATACGAGCTGCAGCACCCACCAGGTGAAGGTGAGGATGGAGAAGATCACGGTGAGGTAGCGCACGGCGCGGACGGCCCAGAGGTTGTAGGGGCTCACGGCCGGGTCGTCGATGTCGAGATAGGGCCGGTCGCTGTCGAGCCGGTTCGGGAGGAGGCGGGTGTGCTCGTTGGGCGGGGGGCGGAGCGAAGAGTTGCCGTCGTCGGCGTCGTCGTCGTCGTCGTCTTCGGAGCGGCGGCCGTTGACGGGGTCATCGTCATGATGGTCGTTTTTGTTGTGAGTTCCAAACAGAGGCATTGTGGGCGACTGTGCTTGGGTGTCGTGTGAGAGATGGTGTCAGAGGCGATTCGTAGGATTATCCTCAGTTCCAAGCCTTCTATCTCAAGACGGGCGTGTAAATGTGATCGATCGTCTTGGCCTTTTCGCTCTCGAAAGCGTGTAAGTGCCGAGCTGGAGTTTCCACGACGAGAATTAGGCGATCACCAGAGAAAGAGAAATTCACCACGGGAGACGTTTGCGATAAGACCAGACTTCCCTCGCCCCGAAAACTAGCAGCCCGTCATTGCTTTATGAGACGGAGGCAAGACGACGTGGACCAGGAAACTACTGCTCTCAAGCGCAATGAATCTCGCGGTCATGTACGTCATCCTTCGCGAACCCGGCCCTCAAAAACGGCAGGCGTGACCCTCCACACGCCGTGCCGATTGGCCCGGCCGAGAGCCCGCTAGCAACCTGGACGATCCCGGAGGCTAGCTCCGGACAAGCCCCGAATCTGAAATGGCTTGTGCAGGTTGCGACCGCATTTCATCGGGCACTTACAGGCCGGGATGGATGGGTCGATCGTGAGGGTGTTGACCCGGACGTTCATGATTACCACGGATATGTGAAATGGATTCCTGACGTACTACACCACGCTAACTGGCCGTGATCCATACGTCGTAAAGTCGTACACAGCATACCAAACATTGTCGTGACGGCGTGACTTTCTTAATATCAAGCAAACCGGCATGCTAAACTAACAAGAATGCAAGTCATCATGGCCCGCAGATCCGACTCCGCCCTGCCATCATTACCTGTACATGATTCCGGGCCGAGCCGCCTCCACCCATGTGACCGTGGACTGGAGCGGCATGCCCGAGAAAGGGTATATGTGCTGAAGCAAAAGAATAAAACCGACACGAGGCTCGCAATGATGGGCTCCCAAAGACCTTAACCCCTTACCATGACACGTTAATAACCCACCAGCCACACTTTCCTTCTTCTTGTGCCACATGAAGATGCTGGCATGATGCTCACGCCTCCCAGGGCGCAATTGGGCTCCTCAGCTTGGTGCTCGAGGACGAAGCCGACGAGATGGATGCTGCTGTGGTCGACTGCGTGTTGTACGACGCCCTCTTCCTCTGCTCCGCACGCCTGATGGCCTGCTTGTCAGGGTTGGGACCACCGGCGGTCTTTATGGCAGTGGTCGGTATCTGCCCAATAGGCGCGTGCATCTTGTTGTGCGGAGCAGGGTCGTCCAGATGAACTCCTCTCTTCTTGAACTCCTGCTTCCGAAGTTGCTTGAAGTCCTGGGCGGAAGGTTCGCCAGTGTTGAACCAGTCTTTGACCTGTGAGAGCCAGCGAGGCTTGCCATCTCGGGACTTTGGCGGCTTGTTGCCTGTCTTCTGAGCACGAGTCCTGTCACTGCTGCTGACAGAAGGACTGTACTCAGAGACACGATGCTGGGTGGAGTGTGATGTTCTCGGGCAGGGGGTGGGCTCCGTGAGGTCGTCGGGGTTGCCCGGGTGCTCCATCTTGCTCGAGGACACGCGAGATTTGGAGCTTGCAGAGTCGGTCTTTGCCGTACTGGGGGAACCGTGGGCCATGTGGTCTTTGACGTGAGGGGGGTCGATTGCACCTGTTGACGGTGGACGCAAAATGTGAACGCGATGAGGGGTCAAGAAGCTTGCGTCGACTGATCGACAAACGGTATGACGTCGAGGGTTGCTGGGGGGATCCTGCGAGTGAAATTTGGATAGAAGTGGCGTGTTGATGTTCTCAGGGAAAGACGTCTCGTTGCGGGAGTTAGGGCCAGAGTCTCTGGTCAGCCCTGATTTTGTATGTGTCAAGCGCTGGGGACGCTCCTCCTGCGATCTCTTCGCCAACGGAGAAGAATCCTATTCTTCTATAAATGCGGCTTGATCTAAGCCGACTGCAATGGACAATCTGTGAGCTTCTTCGATCTTGGACCGGCGTCGGGGGGACCCAGAGGTGGCCCAATGCCAGAGGTTGTCGGCAGACTTTTTGGGCGGAGAAGGCGCGCCACTGATCTCGAGAGAAAATGGCGAGAGAGCTGCCTGACCGAGTTGGTCCCAGGAGAACGAAGCTCGCTTTGGAGGAGGAGAGAAGGATGTCCTTCTCGTGGGGTTTGGTGTAGGGCTTTCGGTAGGCTGGGGTTGGATCTTGAGAGGGTAGGAGTAATTGCGTGGCAATGCGCCGACTACGTGTTGCTTCGAGTTTGATAAATGAGTCTGGTCGCCGTACGGATGTTGGTGAGCCGCAGTTTTCTTGGAGTGGCCGAAGAGAGGCATGGTGGTACCGGAGGCGCTCAGGTGGAGGAGGAGAGCATGGTGGGCTCAACAGGCATGGCTGTTTCTGAACAATACTTCTTGTGTTTGAGGCGGAAATCAGTCTGGAACCTCCGAGTTCGTGCAACTGTGAGGCTGATGGTCGTGATAGTACGTGGTTCGATTCGCGGAAAGCAGGCCGAGTCGAGGTGGCACTGCCAAGGCAGGAGACAATAGTATTGTCTTGGAGGTTGGAACAACAAAGTTGCTGTTGTTGCAGAGAGGAAAGGAGCGACGTCGTTTTCGCATCAACCAGAGATCCTCAACGTCGAATGCGAAAGCTGGACGGCAATCTGGGTAGAGGAGGGGAGGAGGTGGGAATCGGAGGTTTTGGAGGAAGAGGAGGTGAAGATCCGGGGGAGTTGAAGGATGATGGAGAAGCTGCGCATGGCAGTGAGACAACGCGGGCGGTTGAAGAAATTTGGAGCCTGGAGGGAGTCGGGGAGGGAAGGAACAGCGAACGGCCTCAACAACCCGAACGCGGCGAGCACATGTGAGGGTCTGAGACCCGAGTTTAAAAGAGTAGCGCGCGGTCTAGGACTGGGCAGACTTTATTGGTACAGCAGCGCTGTCAGGAAACGATGAGGCGCACGACGCTAGCACGAGTCTGGTATGCTCCCAACGGGCGAGTTCTCAGAGTGTTCAGCTGGCGGCGCACTTGTGACGCAATTCGCTGCAAACCGGATGTTTGCCCTGGCGACTAACTGGGCAGCTGCCTTCCTTAACGGGCCTGGTTGGCCTGGACCGGCCACCGAGTACAGTAGCTATCACTTGTCACAATGTGACGGAGTCTGCTTGGGAAAAGAAACCAAAATGCACGCGATGCACCTGACAGTGAGTTGCATTTAAAGCACTGATGACTTTCGCTTCCCGGCTGGAGCGCCGAGGTTGACAGGCCGCCAAGAGAGTCCAGATCTTCGCTGTCGGACCGGGGGGCACAAGCGGCAGTCCGTGCGTCAGGCAGGTACCCCTGTCCCGGTGGGGCGCCTGGCCGCGCCTGCCTGCGGCATGGTGGAATGAGGGGCATGGCGGCTTGACGGCAAACCCTCATGCATTCTGTCGCAATCAAGCTTAGACTTCCCGACTTGCCATCCCACAATCACAACCACATCCCGCGCTTTGCGACTGACCCCCCGGTTGGTTACTTGACAACCAACATGCCGGCCCTCACCCTGGACACGAGTTCCGTGTCGCCCACCACATCAGCGCCGACACCGCAAGACCAACCTGCGACTGCGACGACGTCACAGTCCGCAGCACAAACACCAACGAATGCGCCACAGTCCGCATCGCGGTCTCTATCCCCAGCAAGACCACCAGTATCTCCCATAACACCACCGCTGAACCCTGCCACCCTCCCGCCCGTCCCTCAGACAGCATCAACAACACTACCGCCGCCATCCCAACAACCACCACCCCAACCCACCGACTTCGCCGCCGGTAGGCCGGCCTTCAACCACGCCCCGATCCCCGACGCCTCCGCGACGGCCATCCTCCCACCGGCCCCCGAGCCCATCGACTTCGAAGCCAACCCCGACGTCCTCGCCCTCAAATCTGCCATCTCCATCCTCCAGCTCCAACGCCAGCGCGCAGCCAACGATATCCGCGCCCTCAGCGCCGCCAAGTCCGCCGCCCTGGACTCCCCGGACGCCTTCGTCGCGGACCTCACCTCCGGCCGTATCCGTGGCCAAAATGACCCTCTCTTCCCCTCCGGCGACCAAGACTCCTCCGACGACGAGAGCGAGGACGACGAAGAGCAACAGGACCCAGGTACAGCTGGTGCAGGCCCCCCCGGCGGCGCATCCGATCCCTCCGTAACCGCCGCCCAACCCGCCAACACCGACGCAAAACAAAAACCCAACTCCAAGGGCAAGTCGAAAACCAAACCCCCGTCACAGCCGTGGACCGACCTCCCACGGCCCCAGAACGTCGTCCGCTGCCCGCCCATCAACTGGAGCCAGTATGCCGTGGCGGGAGACTCGCTGGACAGGCTACACGCCGAACAGGTCGCCCGGCCGAGCCAGGGTCAGCCCGCGGTTATGGGCGCGGGGGGAACATTCGAGTTCCGCGCCGGCGGAGGAGAAAACTCACGAGAGCTCGTCGGCGTTGCGGCGCCGTATACCCCCGGCCGGGACAAGCTGGACAAGAAGACCAAGGGCAAAAAGTGACGAGCATGAGGGCGGTTATGATGAAACGATAACGACCGATACATTGTCATGAATATCACTGATCATGGCCTGGAAGGCGTCCGCATGTGGCGATAGCAATGCACATTATAAGACGTGTCGCTCGCCTTGTACAAGCAAGACATGACAATTACCAAATGAATTCACCCTTTGAATGTCGAAGGGTGGGTATCTGAATATCTAACACAAGCCAACACAAGCCCGGTGACCTGCCCATGATGTGCCGTGTGCCGGCCCTGAACGCCTCGTCGCCCGAAAAGTCCAAGATGAATGCCCCAAGTCATGCATCGCCTTTGGTTTCGTGTGGAACCGCTACACCGTTCTGCCTCGTTTTTGGAGTGGAGGAATCAAAACCCAAGCATCAAGCCGGGATGAGCGCTCGTGACAAATCAAAAGTCCCTGCGCATGTTAGCTTTGATGGGATACCATGGGCCACGAAACACCTACTCCATGCTCTGTTGAACCGACCGCCGGAGGCGACGATTGTACATCTTCCGGCTGTCGGGCCCGTCCCAGTACAGCTTGTGCGCCTCCAGGTTGACAAGCGTGCGGGGGTCGTACGCGGGTTCCTCCTCCTCCAGTGTTGCAAAGATGGCCTCAATGTGCGTCTGAACGTCCTCCTTCCGCGACATGTTGGGGAAGTAGCAGGTGGTTCCATCCTTGGCGATGCGATGGTGGAAGATCATAGTCTCGAACTTGACCCGGGGCTGCTCCTCGGGGAACCTGGGACTGAAGTGTAGCTTGACCCGGAACAAGCCGCCATCTAGGTTGGTCATGGGCCGGCCAAAATAGGTGACGACCCAGGTGAAAGGGTTGCTGTCCTCGAGCTGGATGTCGTGGGGAAGATCTTGCCTCTTGAACGCCTGCACAGCTTGCTCGAACTGAGACCGGAGGTTCACGGCGACAGTGGTTTCCTTCCGACACGCCTCGAGGCCTTCCAGCGCCCACTGGGCAACCTCCTTGTCCAGAGCGGCCTTGATGTTGTTCAGACGGCGCTCAAGCTCAGTGTAGTTGAATTTGCCGTCCATTGAGTTGCTGGCGCCTTCGAAAGGCATCCTGCTGAACACCTGGTTGTCCTTGACGTCGACCTTGGCCTTCTGGATGGCCTCGAGATATGAGTCGTAGTACCAGAGGAATCTCCGTTTGCAGAGGTCCTTGAACGGCTCAAAGGACGCAGTCGAGTCGTCTGCATCATCCACTTCATGATCGGAATCGAGCTGAGGCACGGCAGATTGTTGGGAGACGAGGTCGCCGTCAGGGGTGATTCCCAGGTAATTCTCGAGGCGCTGGATGACTGAAATGCGAAGGGTCTCGTGCCTGATCTGTAGCCACCTTGCATGAGCGTCATCACGAACAAACGGCATAGAAAGGTTACCAACCTTCTGGACGTAATCCTTTTGATTCTGCTTGTCCTCGGACGACTTAGTATCCTCGAAACCAGGTTCATTCTCATAAGGATTGCCAGACATCAGGCTCTGGATGGAGAGCAGGATGGACTCGAGACCTTGAGCAGCAGACCATTCTTCGCCTCGTTCACCACGCCAAGTACTATGCCCGTCAGTGAGAGTTTGGGGGGCGGCCATGTGTCTGGTGGAGAATGTACCCTAGAATGGACAGGCAGACCTTCCCCGAAGCATAGATGTTTGGGTTGAACCGACACCGGCCGGCGTTGGTGGTGGTGGCGGTGACATTGGGGGACTTGCGCGGGTACTCTGTATGATAAGTCATGTCAGTCATGGGCTTGGAAGATCGGAAGGCAAGACAGACCCTTGTTGAACTTGACTGCGAACTGCCCAAACTTGTCAGCACAAGTCCCGAAGAGAACCACGCCCTGCACTTACTTCGAAGAACCCGAATTCGTACGGCGTGTCGTGGGGCCCAATGATGAGCGCCCGCACGTTGCGAACATCAACATCCCGGCATGCCACTGCGATAGCTGTGCAAGCAGGTCAGCTCGTCATCGAGGCACAAACGGCGCCCGGCCATGGATCAATGCGTACAGAGGTCGGAGGATCGCTGGATGTCGCTGAGCTCCTATCGGGGTGTAGCCGTTAGCATAGGCCTCCGAGCCGCGGAAATCAAAGATGGCGACGGACCTTGCTGATGCGGATAATGGAGTGATCCATGGCGACGATGTCGGGGGCGAGGGTCCGCCGGCGTTACTGTCCGGCCGCCGTAGCCAAGGATTGCGACGAGGAGGGATAGCGCAGGATCGTGCTGGCGTGGTTGGGGGCCTCTGACACAAGTACTGGTATCAAGGGTGAGCCGCAGCGGGATGGGTGGAGGGCGAGGGCGAGGAGTCGAAGTCGAAATGGCCTGCGTTTGTGGAAGGAGTCAGGTTGGGAGGTCAGGGCGCGAGGAAGGCAATATTGGGGGAGTATCACAAGGCTATGGCGGGGTACCGGCCGACTGAAGTGCCTCCGGGCAGGCGCGGGGCGGCGGGGAGTGGGCCGCCCAATCTAGGCAGGCGAGGGGGCCTGGCCGGGTACCTTGGCCACAGGCGAAACAGCACCAGCAAGTCAGCCCTTTCGCCTGGCGACATCCGCAGCCTGTTGGAAGCAATTAATCCATTTTGCTGCCTATAATAGCCATTGCGGCTGGGGTTTCCTTGAATTTGCATGAAACCGAGCACCTGTACGGACGAATGAGTCACCAACGCGTGGTGCTTATTCTGGTAGATAGATTTGAAGGGGCAGTAAGTACCGAATACATACCTCCGTGTCAAACATTCTCAGCCCAAGATTCTTCGAATTGTACAGGCCCAGGGTACTGAATAATAATCCCTGCATCTGATCAGAATATCCATGGATCTAAGGACAGTCGGACGGCAGTTGGCTTTGCCCCGAAAGGTACAGTGACGTGATCAGGCAGATCCAACCGACTTGGGCCGCCCTATGAAATGTGGACCAACTGTATCGGGTACGGGCACTGTACACCAAGTGTCACAGTGGACGGGCAGGCAGGAAGTCAACATGTGGGTCCGCTTGCTCGTGGGGTCCGACGCGACTTTTTGACTCCAACACGCGTTAATGGATGTCCGTCTCGCGTCCCACCGACAACCAACCACCATTGATCAACTCCCGCTGCACGCTGTCCCTTCAACGTCGGATCCAGGTGCTTTGACTACTCCAAACGTTCAATCGAGACGAATCACGACGAAAGGAGGCCTGAACACCCGTCATGGCCAGCTTCTTCGACCTAAAGGCCCGGAAGGCTGCCGCCGCCGCCAACGGTGCATCACAGAAGCAAGACAAGACAGCGCAACCTCCCAAAGCTCAGCCATGGGTGGAGAAATAGTACGCAGTTCCCTCACCATCCTAAGCAAGATGTAGAAGCTCACAATTAGTCGTCAGCCGCCCGAAAACCCTGAGCGATGTTACCGCACAAGATCACACTGTTACCGTCCTCCAAAGAACACTACAAGCATCCAACGTATGAACCGCCCGAAAACATCCAACCACATTTCGATGTTAACTACGATAGCTCCCCCACATGCTCTTCTACGGTCCCCCCGGTACCGGTAAAACCTCGACCATCCTCGCCCTCGCCAAAGAGCTCTACGGCCCCGAGCTGATCAAGACCCGCGTGCTCGAGCTCAACGCCTCCGACGAGCGAGGCATCTCCATCGTCCGCGAGAAGGTCAAGGACTTTGCGCGAATGCAACTCACAAACCCCACCGCCGACTACAAGAAGCGCTACCCCTGCCCGCCCTTCAAGATCATCATCCTCGACGAGGCCGACTCCATGACCCAAGATGCCCAGAGCGCTCTCCGCCGAACAATGGAGACCTACAGCAAGATCACTCGGTTCTGCCTCATCTGCAACTACGTCACCCGAATCATCGACCCTCTTGCCAGTCGATGCAGCAAGTTCCGCTTCAAGAGCTTGGACCAGAGCAATGCGAAGAAGAGGCTTGAAGAAATTGCCGAGAAGGAGGGCGTCGAGCTCGCAGAGGGTGCTGTCGATGCGTTGATCAGGTCCAGCGAGGGTGATCTGCGAAAAGCCATCACATACCTCCAGAGTGCGGCGCGTCTCGTCGGTGCTGCCGCCACCAATGGGGCCGGAGACCAGGCAATGGATGTCGACAAGGCGCCGGTCACCGTGAAGATCGTGGAAGACATCGCCGGTGTCATTCCGGACCAGACGGTCGACACGCTAGTGGATGCTATTCGGCCACGGAAATCAGGTGACACCTACGAAGGTATTGCCAAGGTCGTCGAGGACCTGGTTGCCGATGGCTGGAGCGCTGGGCAGGTCCTGTCACAGGTCAGTCCTCAAACGTATTCCTCTCGGGACTTCGCTAACGCTTTTATAGCTCTACCAGTCCATTGTCTTTGACGAGATGATTCCCGATGCCCAGAAGAACAAGATCGTCCTGATTTTCTCCGAGGTCGACAAGCGTCTGGTGGATGGCGCAGATGAACACCTGACCATCCTGGACATGTCTCTGAGGATATCGGGGATCATGGCGGGGCGTTCTTGAGTTGTGAATTCATCTTGGTCTTGCTGATGCTGAGGCTGGCGTCAAAAATGTACAAAGGGGGCGTTCTATGGCGAAACGTGTCTGGAGGTCTCTGCAGGTATGGGAAAGGCCACTTCTCTGGCATTGTAGACTAGCTACCTTCGAGGACTATTCTCGCCAATGAGTCCCAAACTCCCATCCAAAACCGACCATGGATCGTTGGACGCGATTTGCTTGCTTGTATTCCTGGTGTGACCCCGCGCTCGTGGGTTTCCTTTCGTGCCTGACTCCCCTGCAAGCCATATGTCCTCCTCCTCTTGTAGCGCGCCCGATTGTGGCACACTACCTCCCGCTTTCCGGCCGAGGAGCTGGTCTATTTCATGCAGAGCCTTCATAGAGCCCTCCAGGGCAAGCTGTCCCTCCTCAACCCTCTCCGTCACCGCTTCCAAGGTCGCAATCTTCCCCGAGTCCGCCGCATACACCCACGGCTTGACCCGCTTCGTCGCATCGGGCTTCTCCGCCGCCGCAGCGGACATCTCCTCGCCGAAGTTGCCCTTCTTTGCGCCGGGCATTGGGTGGCTGGGTAGGAGCTGGCTCTCCTGGACCAGGTGGTTGAGCATCTGTTTCGTCTCCCGGGCCTGCTTAGAGAGGGAGGCATTGAGATGCGATTTGTGCTGTATCATGCCCTTCTGTTTCCTGGAGAGCTCGAGGAGTCTCTCGACGTAGGGGATGGCAAGGTGGGCGGCGGGTGGTTCCGTGACTTCCTCCTGCAAGGCCTGGGGAGCTGAAGGTGGCGCAAGGGTTGGATGCAGTGTTGGCTGAGGCTGGCTGGACACTAGTTCTAGCAGATTCTTCCGTTCCCTGACGTATTGGGCGTACTTGGCCTTGATCTCTTCCACTTGCTGGGTGACATCGGTATCGGACGCCTGCCCTGCCGTATGCATCTCTCCGGCTTCATCGTCGCCGCCTGCTCCCGCCGCTTTGCCCAGCTCCATCTCGATCCAGTTAATGAGCTCATTCCGGGTCTCGTTGAGAGCATGAAGCCGAGCATGGTCGGGGATATTTCGCGATGCTTGCTCGGCGCGCATCCGGACATCTGCGAGGAGTTGTTCCTCACGCCGCAGGAGGAGTTTAGTGCGCAGAACGACCCTTTCCATCTGGTCGAGGGTCGCAGGTAGGCTACTGCCGCCTGTTGCCGCCGACTCGCTGAAGCTGTTGAGCACCTCCTTCGGCACGCCGGGCAACTCAGGGCCATCTTTGAAGATGTCTTCCAGGGTGATGTTTTGAGAGGCAGCCGGCTGATCTGAGATTCGATCCAGGTACTTCTGGAGTATTTGAAGCTTCTCGTGCTTCTTCTGGAGCTTCACTTGCGCGAGATGCTCCTCTAGCGGGTTGCCCTCGCTCTCCTGTGGTTTGGGAGTTGGCGCAGGAGCTGATCGTTGACGAATGTCTGCGTACTGTTGTCGCGCTTTGATATTCTCCGCGACGGCTCGAAAATAGTGCTCATAGATCCCCCTGTGAGTGATCCCCTTTGGTGGTGGTTGAACATGGTCGGTTGCGCTGAGAAGAGCGGTGGGAAGACCTTCAGTCTCTTGTTGATGTTGGAGGTAGAGCGCCAGGACACGCCTAATGTAGGCGACTTCTTCCCGGGACTTGGAGTATGGCCCTAGGGCCGTTTTGACTCTGCGTATTGTCTCGGGTTCTGACTCCATTGCTGAATGTTGCGATCATGAGTGCATCGACATCGTGTGTACATCCAGGCCCAAAACACACCGACTCCGAATAGAGCTGTGGTCCTTGGTGGGGCTGGGAAGGAAAGAGGTAAAGTCGACGCTTCCTGCCTTAGGAGCAAATTGAATAGAGTGACATGGACCCGGAGCTTTACTGAACACAGTGAGAAATACCGGTTTCCTAGGTTCTTTGGGCTCATGTACTCGCGACACTGCAGCTCATGTTGATGCGGTGTTGGTGGGGCTCAGTTATAGATGTGGCTGGAGCTTTGACCCCACGTGACGTCTGTCGCACCTACAGTCGAGGTTGAGCCACACCACCTCTAGGCAGTGGACCCGCCATGAATCTTTTCTCAGCCTTCTCCATCCAGGATTATTTACTTTGCCTTGCCGTCCAAGCATCACGCCCACCCTGCGTGCTACAACACACCGCGCCGCGCCTACATCCCGCGGCTCTCGACATCTGCCCATGGGGGATACCTGAAAGCACAATCAGTCAAGATGTCGGACCAACATCGCGATGTCTCCCAGTACAAGTACTCGGCCATGTCTAACCTGGTCCTCCAGGCAGACAGGCGTTTCGTCTCGAGGCGAAACGACGAGCCGACCGGCGACCCCGAGTCACTTGCTGGCAGGCTGAGCATCCGAGACATGGGAAACCGCGTCGCGCGCGACGCTGCGCCGAAACAGAAGAAGGCGCCTGGCCTCCCAGAAGTCGAGCGCGGCAGGTTACAAGAGGGGGAGGACGTGCTGCTGCGCGAACAGCGGAAGAAGAAGGGCGACCCGACACAGCTGAGGGGCACCGGCGTCCTGGGGACAACAGACTTTGCCATTGAGGGCTTGACGTATCGACCGCGAACACCAGCGACGCGCGCGACCTACGAGCTCATCCTGAAGATCGTCTCCGACAACCTCGGCGATGTGCCGCAGTCCGCGGTTCTCAGCGCGGCGGACGTCGTCCTCGAGTTCCTGAAGGACGATGATCTCAAGGATAACGAGAAGAAGAAGGAGGTGGACGACATGCTTGGCGTCGCGCTGGGCCCCAAGGAGTTCAACGAGCTCGTGAACCTCGGAAAGAAGATTACCGACTACGACGCGCAAGACGACGACGAGGAGATGAATGGCGCCGATGCCGACGGCGACGAAGTCGACGACAGACAAGGTGTTGCTGTCGTTTTCGAAGACGAGGACGAAGATGAGAACGCCGTAACCAATGAAGTCCGCGACGAGTCCTCGGAAGACGAAGGCCAAGACGACGAGGAGGAGCAAGATGGCGCCGAAGCTGCCCAAAAAGAAGGCTTGGACGAGGATCAGATGGTCATCGATTCTGCGCAAACAAAGCACGCCCAAGACGGCAAGGAGAGCAAGTCTGTCCCCGCCAGGGATATCGATGCCTTCTGGTTACAACGTCAGATCGGCAAGCTCTACGCGGACCAGCACGAACAGGTCGACAAGGCAACCGAGGCGCTCCGGATCCTCTCAGGCGAACCCGACGAGGAGGGCGGCGAAGACAAGTCCCTTCGAGAGATTGAGAACGACCTCATGGAGCTCTTCGACTATGAGCACCACACACTAGTGCAGCTTCTCATCGAGAACCGCGAGAAGGTCGTCTGGCTCACGCGCCATGCCAAGGCAGAGACGGACGAGCAGCGCGCAGTCCTCGAGCGTGAGATGGCGTCCGAGGGCCTGCAGTGGATCTTGAACGAGAAGTACGGCCGCAAGTCGGATGATGCCAAGTCGAAGAAGATGGACATCAAGATGGATATTGATGTGCCATCTGGAATCACCGACGGCGCGCCCAAGGAGGAGAATCAAGAAGGCCGGCTTGTTGGGGGCCTCCAGCCTCGACGACTCATCAACCTGGACAACCTCATCTTCGATCAAGGAAACCATTTGATGACCAACCCGAAGGTTCACCTCCCGGACGGCTCTACCAAGAGAACCTTCAAGGGGTACGAAGAAATTCATGTCCCTGTTCCCAAGAAGGCCGGCGCCGGTGGTGAGAGCCTCATTCCCATCACCGACATGCCAGAGTGGTCTCGACTTCCCTTCGGCACCACCAAGGCTCTCAACAGAATTCAGACCAAGTGCTTCCCGACAGCATTCGAGGATGACGGCAACATGTTGATCTGTGCTCCCACGGGCAGTGGAAAAACCAACGTGGCTATGCTTACTATCTTGCGAGAGGTTGGCAAGCACCGCAACCCTCAAACTGGAGATATCGACCTGGACTCTTTCAAGATCGTCTACATCGCGCCCCTGAAGGCCCTGGTACAGGAGCAGGTCGGCAATTTCGGAAAGAGACTCGAACCATACGGTATCAAGGTGTCCGAGTTGACTGGTGATCGCCAGCTCACCAAGGCGCAAATCGCCGAGACCCAGATCATCGTCACTACTCCCGAGAAGTGGGATGTCATCACTCGCAAGGCAACGGATCTCTCCTACACCAACCTTGTCCGTTTGATTATCATCGATGAAATCCATCTGTTGCACGACGACCGTGGTCCGGTCATTGAGAGCATCGTCAGCAGGACTATCCGGAAGACGGAGCAGACTGGCGAGCCAGTCCGTCTTGTTGGTCTGTCTGCAACGCTGCCTAACTACCGAGATGTCGCCAGCTTCCTCCGTGTCGATACGGCGAAGGGCCTCTTCCACTTTGATGGATCCTTCCGTCCTTGCCCTCTGCGCCAGGAATTCATCGGCGTCACCGATCGCAAGGCTATCAAGCAGCTCAAGACGATGAACGATGTCACCTACAACAAGGTTCTGGAGCACGTTGGTGCCAACAGGAATCAGATGCTCATCTTCGTTCATTCGCGAAAGGAGACATCCAAGACGGCTCGCTACATTCGCGACAAGGCTCTTGAGATGGACACCATCAACCAGATTCTCCGCCACGATGCGGGCAGTCGCGAGGTGCTCAACGAGGCCGCCGGTGAAGCAACAGACAAGGAGCTGAAGGACCTGCTACCATACGGTTTCGGTATCCATCACGCTGGCATGAGCCGTGTCGACAGGACTGATGTCGAGGACCTCTTCGCCCGTGGCGCTATTCAGGTGCTCGTCTGCACGGCAACGCTTGCTTGGGGTGTCAACCTGCCTGCTCACACTGTCATCATCAAGGGCACCCAGGTCTACTCGCCAGAGAAGGGTAGCTGGGTTGAACTCAGCCCACAGGACGTTCTGCAGATGCTTGGTCGTGCGGGTCGACCACAGTTCGACACGTATGGCGAAGGCATCATCATCACGACACAGAACGAGATCAAGTACTACCTCTCACTGCTGAACCAACAACTGCCCATCGAAAGTCAGTTCGTCAGCAAGCTTGTGGACAATCTGAACGCAGAGGTTGTCCTCGGCAATGTCCGGTCAAGAGATGAGGCAGTCGAGTGGCTGGGATATACTTACCTTTTCGTGCGCATGCTTCGGTCTCCTGGCTTGTATCAGGTAGGCGCGGAATATGAAGACGATGAGGCTCTGGAACAGAAGAGAGTCGACCTGGTTCACTCAGCTGCAACTGTCCTCCGAAAATCAAACCTCATCAAATATGACGAGAAGACGGGCAAGCTCCAGGCCACCGAGCTGGGACGAATCGCCTCTCACTACTACATCACCCACGGCTCGATGGAGACTTACAACAACCTGATCCAGCCGTCCATCACAACCATTGAGCTTTTCAGGGTGTTCTCTCTCAGCGCCGAGTTCAAGTACATTCCCGTTCGACAGGACGAAAAGCTCGAGCTTGCCAAGCTGCTCGGCCGGGTGCCCATCCCTGTCAAGGAGAGCATCGAGGAGCCTCATGCCAAGATCAACGTTCTGCTGCAGGCGTACATCTCGAGACTCAAGCTCGACGGTCTCGCCCTCATGGCGGACATGGTGTACGTTACCCAGTCTGCTGGCCGTATTCTCCGTGCCATCTTCGAGATCACAATGAGGAAGGGTTGGTCGTCCGTTGCGAAGACTGCCCTGGACCTTTGCAAGATGGCAGAGAAGCGCATGTGGCCGACCATGTCTCCCCTGCGACAGTTCCCGTCGTGCCCTCGGGAGATCGTCGCCAAGGCTGAGCGTATCGAGGTATCTTGGAGCAGCTACTTTGATCTCGACCCTCCCAGGATGGGCGAGCTTCTCGGCATGCCCAAGGCTGGCCGTACTGTCTGTTCGCTGATCGCGAAGTTCCCGAGACTCGAAGTCCAGGCCCAGGTGCAGCCCATGACACGGTCAATGCTGCGCGTCGAGCTTGCCATCTCACCCAACTTCGAATGGGACGATGATATCCACGGAGCTGCCGAGAGCTTCTGGATCTTGGTGGAGGACTGCGACGGCGAGGACATCCTCTTCCACGATCAGTTCATCCTGCGCAAGGAGTATGCTGAGTCCGAGTCGAACGAGCACATCGTCGATTTCACGGTTCCTATCACCGACCCGATGCCTCCTAACTACTTCATTTCTGTCATCTCCGACAGATGGATGCACTCGGAGACGAGACTCCCTGTCTCCTTCCAGAAGCTTATCCTCCCTGAAAGGTTCCCGCCTCACACAGAGCTGCTCAAGATGCAGCCTCTGCCTGTCCATGCCCTTCAAAACAAGGAGTACATCAACTTGTACCCGGACTGGAGCAACTTCAACCCCATCCAGACCCAGACGTTCAAGTCTTTGTATGGTAGCGACAACAATGTCCTGATCGGCGCTCCCACCGGCAGCGGCAAGACTGTTTGTGCAGAGTTCGCCCTGCTGCGACACTGGAAGGAACAGCGTGAGGATGCTGGTCGTGCGGTGTATGTCGCACCCAACCAGGAGCTCGTTGACATTCGCCTGGAGGACTGGAACAAGCGACTTGGGTCTCTCCGTGGCGGTAAGACCATCAACAAGCTCACTGGAGAGACTGCCACCGATCTGAAGATCCTGAAGACCAGCGACCTCATCTTGGCCACGCCGATTCAATGGGACGTCCTCTCCAGGCAATGGAAGCGAAGGTCCGAAGTTCAGACTGTTGAACTGTTCATCGCCGACGAGATCCATCTCCTCGGCGGCCAAATGGGCTTCATCTACGAGATTATCGTCGCGAGGATGCATTACATCCGCACCCAGACCGAAAAGGCCATGAGGATCGTGGCTCTCAGCGTGTCGCTTGCCAACGCCAGGGACCTCGGCGAATGGATCGACGCGAAGAAGCACGACATTTTCAACTTCAGCCCTCACGTCCGCCCTGTGCCGCTGGAACTCCACATCCAGTCGTTCACTATTCCTCATTTCCCCTCGCTCATGCTGGCTATGGCTAAGCCGACGTATCTCGCCATCAACCAGATGTCGGCCGACAAGCCGGCCATGGTGTTTGTGCCTAGTCGGAAGCAGACGAGAGCTACGACGCGCGATCTCCTCGCTGCATGCTTTGCGGATGATGACGAAGACCGTTTCCTCCACGCCGATGTGGAGCAGATGCGCCCCTTGCTTGACCGCGTCAACGAAGAGGCGCTGGCCGAAGCCTTGTCGCATGGTATTGGATACTACCACGAGGCATTGAGCGCAAGCGACAAGAGGATTGTCAAGCATCTGTACAACCATGGCGCTATCCAGGTCCTTGTTGCATCACGCGATGTCTGCTGGGAGCTGGACTGCACCGCCCACCTCGTCATTGTCATGGGAACTCAGTACTTCGAGGGACGCGAGCACCGCTACGTCGACTACTCGTTGAGCGAGGTGCTGCACATGTATGGCAAGGCCCTGCGCCCGTCCAAGGACGGCCGTGGCCGTGGTGTTCTGATGGTGCCCGCCGTCAAGCGGGAGTACTACAAGAAGTTCCTCAACGAGGCGCTGCCGGTCGAGTCCCATCTCCACAACTACCTCCACGATGCTTTCGTGACGGAGATTAGCACTGGGTTGATCGAGAGTGGCGAAGATGCCATCAACTGGACCACGTTCACATACTTCTACCGCAGGCTGTTGGCGAACCCCAGCTACTACAACCTCACAGACACCACACAAGACGGCCTCAACGACTACATGTCCGACCTCATCCAGACCACGCTGACCGAGCTGCAAGAGTCGAAGATCATCGATCTGGATGACGACGATGGCACTGTCGTGCCCCAGAACGCTGCGATGATCGCCGCCTACTACAACATCTCGTACATCACGATGCAGACGTTCCTTCTGTCGCTTAGCGCTCGCACGAAGCTCAAGGGCATCCTCGAGATTGTTACGTCGGCCACCGAATTTGAGTCGATCCAGATCAGGAGACACGAGGAAGGCATCCTGCGCCGCATCTACGACCGTATTCCCGTCAAGATGTCCCAGCCGGTGCCCGACTCGCCTCATTACAAGGCGTTCGTCCTGCTCCAAGCACATTTCTCCCGGATGCAACTGCCTATCGATCTGGCGAAGGACCAGGAGGTTATTGTGTCCAAGGTCCTCAGCCTGCTGAGTGCCACGGTCGATGTTCTGTCCTCCGATGGCCACCTGAACGCCATGAACGCGATGGAGATGTCCCAGATGGCCGTCCAGGCCATGTGGGACCGCGACAGCCCTCTCAAGCAGATTCCTCACTTCTCGCCCGAGGTTGTCAAGGCGGCGAACGAGTTTGGGTACGTCAAAACGATGGATAATGTTGCATATCCAAACACTAACCTGACCCGAATGTGTAGAATCAAGGACATCTTCGACTTCATGGAGGCGATGAACCCGGAGGAGAACCCCGACTACGCGGCGCTTGTCAAGCGTCTGGGCCTGTCCCAGAAGCAGCTGGGCGAGGCTGCCAACTTCACCAACAGCAAGTATCCCGACATCGAACTCGAACACGAGATCCTGGACGAGGAGGATATCCGGGCCGGCGAGTCTTCGTACATCAATGTGCAGATCCAGCGCCAGATCGAAGAGGACGAGGAGTTCGACCCCGAGGTCCACGCGCCGTTCTACCCTTCGAAGAAGCTCGAGAGCTGGTGGCTGGTTGTGGGCGAAGACAGCACCAAGAGCGTGCTGGGAATCAAGCGCGTCACTGTTGGACGCTCGTTCCAGGGCAAACTCGAGTTCACTGTGCCGACTGCAGGCAAGCACGACCTCAAGCTGTTCTTGATGAGCGACAGCTACGTCGGGGTAGACCAGGAACGCGAGTTCACCGTGACGGCAGCCGAGGGGATGGATGTGGATGACGAGGAGGAGGAGGAAGACGACGAATAGATACGGCGACGACCGGGTGGCGGGGATGGTATTCTGGCGTTCTGGGCTTGATTGTATCACCAGGGGAGCAGTTTTTGGTATGTAAATCGCACAATGGCATGATTGAAAGATGATTTCAAAGTCAGGGCTCAAGTTTATCCTCCCAAGGCCAGTTCAAACGGAGCACTATCGAGACAGGCCCAGCTGACGGACGTGCTTGGTGAATCCTCTCTCACTGTTTGTTTCTCCCCGTCAAACTTCCCGCTCGCTGGAGTCACGGGCACTTGCAGGGAAATGTGCTTGGAACGGACGCGGATGGAAGCAACAGGCGTTTCATCTCCTCTCCGAATAGGGTTATGAGGGCTCAAGATGGGTTGTGTGGACTGGCGGTGCATCCGGGCTGGTTGGGGAGCTCGGAGATGTGATATGCGATCAGAGGCAAGTGATTGGGGGCTGAGGGCCAGCGAGCACCTAGCCCTCTGTTTCTGATCTACTGAAGGGATGCGAATGTTTTCAGTTTTACCGCTTGATGCAAACAAGAAGGCCAAGCAGATGGAAGAGTTGTGATCAAGGGAGGCGGAGTGCCTGGGTGGTGAGCCTCGGGGTGGGTGGCTGGCTGAGGACTGTGGTGAGACCCAAGCACGGAGGCCATTTGTTGGACGACACTAGTAGCAGAGGGATCCCAGACTTGTTCCTTCGCCTTGCCATTTGCTTTGCCTTCCCCTCACGAGCAAAGTGGAGAGAGTGATGAGCGCAGCAGGGCAGCGCAGGATTGATCACGACCAGTCACGTGCTGTTGCCGTCATTCGCGTCCGTTCTTAGCAGTTGCCCAGCTCTCACCACCTCACTTGCCTCCACTCGCCGATTGAGAGGGAAGGAAGGACGTGCCTCCTTGATTAGACGCTAGCGCGGCGCAGCTTGGACTCAAGGACCCAACCAAGTGTCTTGGTCTCACTCACCTTTTTCCCCAGTCAATCCCAAGTCCCTCCCACTCAGTCCCAGTCTCCAGCCCAGATTCGGCTGCTTGCCCTTTTCCAACAGCCACCATCACCGACCGACCGCCCGACAACACGAGGCCCCCCTGGCTGTCCCGGCACTGCCCATCAACAGATTGTCATCAATCCATCCCGCATCATCCTTAGACACTTCCGCATCACGTATCCGACGCGCCGAAACGCGTTCTATCCTTCCTTCATCCCTCCTCCACTTCCCTTCCCATTGAACCCACCCGCTTCCCACGTCATCATCGCGCCGCGCGCCCTCGTTTCTGACCTGACTCTCGTCTCGTCACACACAACCCACGAGACCACATTGGACGCGCATCGCCCACACAGCAATCAACATGTCTGACGAGGCTTCCAGCGCGCCCCCTCCCGCGGCCGAGCCCGTCGAGAAGAAGGAGGAAAAGGCCACCGAGCCTGCCCCTGCGCCACCAGCTGCCCCTGCCGCTGCTGAGACTTCCGCTGCCGCCACTGGCGACGCGGAGCCCAAGAAGGACGAGGAGAAGAAGAACGAGAAGGAGACTGCTGCTCCCGCGGAGGCCGAGAAGAGCGATGCCCCTCCCAAGGTCGCCGAGACGCTGGAGGGTGAGTTTTCCCAGGGCGCATTGTTGCGCGTGTTGTTCGTATCCAGGCCCGCTGACAGCCAATTCTTCACAGCCGAGACCAAGGCAGAAGCCACCGAGCAGGCCCCAGAGAAGGACGCAAAGCCTGCTGCTGACGACGCCGATACGGAGATGAAGGATGCCGCTGCGACCGACGCGCCTGCTGCCGAGACTGCCGACACTTCTTCTGCCGCTGCTGCCGTCGGCGACGACTCTGCCATTGCCGGCGAGGCCACGACCCCCAGCGCCGACAAGTCCAAGGCCCGTCGCAAGTCCACTGGCACCCCTGCTGGCAAGAAGCTCAATAAGAAGGGCTCCAAGGCCAAGCTCACAAACCCCGACGCCCAGCCCGGCGAGTACTACCTCATGAAGCTCAAGGGCTACCCTCAATGGCCCGTCATCATTGCAGACGAGGAGATGCTGCCCGAGGTCCTGCTCAAGTCTCGTCCCGTCTCCGCCAAGCGCCAGGATGGCAGCTACCGCGAAGACTTCGCCGACGGCGCCAAGCGCATGAACGACCGCACCTTCTCCATCATGTACCTTGCCACCAACGAATTGTAGGTTTTCCTCCTTGAGCATTGGATGTCGGCGGACACTGACAATCCCGTCTACAGCGGCTGGGTTCCCAACACCGCCCTTTCGGAGCTCACGAGCGAGCGCGCAGAGGGTCTGCTCACCGACGCGGTCAAGAAGAAGCAGCTGAGGGAGGCTTTTGAGCTCGCAATCGCCCACCACAACCTCGACCATTACAAGGACGAGCTGCAGGCCCATGAGCAGAACCTCCAGAACAAGGCTCGCGAGGAGCAGGAGGCGAAGGAGCGGGCCGCTGAGAAGAAGTCGTCGTCGAAGAAGAGGCAGTCCGTCTCTGCCGCCGCCGAGGACGTCGAGATGGCGGACGTCGCTGACGAGGAGGCCGCTGAGAAGCCCAAGCCCGCCAAGAAGCGCAAGGCTGAGGAGGCAGCTGTGAGTTCCGACCTCCAATTGAGGACACCCCGCGACACCTTACTGACGACGACATTCTAGACCCCTCAGCGATCCGACTCTGTGAAGAAGCCGAAGATAAAGTTGACGACTTCCTCCACCCCCAAGACGACCAACGGCACCGCTACGCCCAAGTCGACTAAAGACTCCGCCAAAGCCAAGCCCAAGCCCAAGGCCCCCGAGGAGAAGAAGGAGCCCCCTCCGACTGCCGAGGAGCTCCACGAGCGCAAGTCGGTATGTGGAGGAGCATGCTGCTACGTCTTGCGACGAGTGCTAACAATGTCTTGCAGAAGGAAGTACTGTTCTTGCGCCACAAGCTCCAGAAGGGTCTTCTCGCCCGCGAGGGCATCCCCAAGGAGGACGAGATGAAGGGCATGTCCGACTTCATCACCAAGCTCGAGGCCATGCCCGACCTCGAGGTGGCCATCATCAGAGCCACCAAGATCAACAAGGTCCTCAAGGCCATTCTGAAGCTCGAGTCCATCCCCAAGGAGTCCGAGTTCAACTTCAAGGCCAGGTCGCAATCGCTCCTGGACAAGTGGAACAAGATTCTTGCCGCCGATGGCCCTGCGGCCCCGGCCCCGGCCCCTGCGGCGACGGCCCCCGCAGCGAACGGCGTCAACGGAGATGCCGAGAAGGAGTCCGGGGCGCCCGAGGGTGCACCCCCCGCGGCAAACGGCGTCAAGGAGGACGAGGCTGCTGAGAAGGCCACGTCGGCCCCGGCAGAGGAAGCCAAGGCCGCAGAGGCCACGGAGAAGCCCGAGGTGGTGAGTCCATCATGCACTTGAGCCCGCCCCGTAGCTACCTGGTCTAACGAGCACATAACAGGAGGCGTCTGCCGCCAAAGAAGTCGAGACCGAAGCCTGAGCCCGACCGACCCCTTCCAACAACCGCGAAGAGGAGGAAGAGAGTTTGGACAAGTGGGCGCGCCATTCGACCCAGACGAAATGCCAACTCGCCCATATTGGGGAAGCATGCTTGTGATTCAGGCGTCCGTCGGCAGAATCGTTTTCACAAAAAGTGGCTTCCGTGGAGTTACCGTCATCCTTGTTTCTGTTGTACAACTAGCTGGTTTTTGCTTTCTATTTCCTTTTTCCTTGCTGGACGCACGAATGTCTATGGCAAAGTGCTTTTGGCTTGCAACTCGCTCAACAAACGAGACAGGAGGCCGGGGGGGCGGGCCGGGCATGCATGTGAGGAGACGATGGTTTGGTTCTGGTCACCCACACAGGGAGCGCATGTGGTCTTGGGGGCATGCCGCTGACGCTTCTGTCACTCATGTTGACACCAACATGTCAGCCGGGGGCCTTTGAGCGCGCGGACAACATCATGATGGCATGACTGGAAGGGGGATTGGGCTGGAATATGGCATGCCTGGTCTCATAGCACATCTAGTGAATGAAATTGATACATCGATATTGAGGTAGATGTGTGTCATGGGTAGTACTGAGCCTCCTTCTGAGGAATTCTTCAAGAGCCTTGTTGGTCTGGGGTCTCGGAGCATTCAAGTTGCCATGGAGTGTCCAGAGACTTGAGGCCGTACTGTGCGACACTGTGCGAATGAAGACTGTAATAGACTGTGCTCTTCATTGGCTGGCGCGACCAGGGGCTCATCAGTTGCCAATTGCAACGCGTCTCATCACCAGACAGACATCTTGACGCTCAAGACACCAGATGTGCTCTCATATTGCACAAGATGGAAGCAGAGGATGACAACGTTGGAAGATTCCAGAAAGAGGATCACGAGGTAGGTTCTTCCTCTCCCAGCTGGGAACCACGCTGACCCAGCCCAGGGAGCGTACATCTTCAGGCCGGCAAAAGCAGACAGCCAGCCATCAGCCCGTCCCTCGAAGAGGAGAAGGACATCTAGAGACGTCGCCTACCCGGCCAAGGATGCCGCCTCATCACAGGAGCCATCTCTGTTCGTGCCCTTGCTGAGCGGCTCCGAGTCGCAAGAATGCGTCGCGCTACGGGAGAAGGTCTTCGAGTCCAGCTGGGCGTCCGTCGAAGCTCGCATCCAGGACATCCTCCGCGACGCGAATTCTGCCACGCTGGACGAGGTCACCACGTTCGTGCAAGATGATACATCACCTAGGGACAAGGTACCGGCCGCGTTCATCATCACGGGCGCCAACATCGTGTCGCAGGACATGCTGTTCGAGCAGCTCTCCGACAGGCTGCAGGCGAGCACGAGGAGCAAGTTCGTCAGGCTCAGGTCGTCCGACGCACCGAACATCAAGGCCACGCTGAAGAAGATCATCCAGGACGCCACGTCAAGGGGAGGGCTCGACGACGAGGATGTCGAGCTGTCCTTCGGGCAGGACGTATGAGCTCCCCCCCTCTGCTCCCCCGTCTTATATACCCAGTTTCCGTCGGTGCTGACAATTCATCGCCACCTAGGGCCGGAAATACCTCAACTACGACCTCGAGGGCCTCCACGCCTTTGTCCAGGCACAATCGTGCGACCACGTCTTTGTCGCCTTTGAGGACAGCGAGGGGTTCGAGAGCGCTTTGTTGTCGGACCTTATTGTCCTGTTCCACTCGTGGGTGCCGCGGATCCCTTTCACGCTGCTCTTCGGCGTCGCGACGTCCGTGGAGCTGCTGCAGGCGCGGCTGCTCAAGTCCGCGTGCCGCCTCGTCTACGGCGCGCAGTTCGACGTGGTCCAGACGGAGGCGATCCTGGAACAGGTGTTCGTGCCCGCCGTCGCCGGGGCGGGGGTCGCGCTGCGCCTGGGGCCGGGGCTGCTGCGGGCGTTTGTGGACAGGCAGCATGATCAGGTCGCGGGGATTAACATGTTCGTGAGCTCTCTGAAGGTATGTTTTTCGGGAGATACATAATGCCAGGCGTTGGTTTTTCGGGGATCTGACGAGCTGCAGTACGCATACATGTGCCACTTCCACGGCAATCCCCTGAGCGTCTTCATGGTGGCGGACGATGCGATGAACAGCGAGCTGGTGCAGAGCGAGCATCTCGAGGCGTTCAGACAGCTGCCCTCCTTCCGGAGGATGGTCGAGGACGCCGTGGAGGACGGGCGACTGCAGTTTGCCAAGTCTGCTATTCAGGACGACGAGTTCCTCACCGAGATGATTTTCGACATCCCGAAGCTACGGGAGGAATGGGCTGGGCAGACGCTTCGTGCATTGTCTCTATTGAGGGCCCTTGGCGTCGCGCAGGAGCCTTTTTCCCAGATGTACCTCAGGGCCCTCTCGGACGGCGTCGACCTGTCTCAAGATGGATTCGATGTTGTGTCCAGCATCAAGCGGCAGCAGCCGGAGGAATTCCTCGAGATGCTGCAACGCCTGGTCGATGTCATCCGCAGCGACGACGACAGTCTCTGGCGCAGCCCTCAGGGCCGCGAGGCATCACAGGAACACACCTCACGTATCCAGGAGCTCATCAAGCAGGTACGCGACCTCCAGGGGCTGGCGGACGGAAAGGGCAACGCGCTGCGGAGCGCGTACGGGGGACAAAGCAGGGTTCTGCGGACGACGGTTGTCGCGCAGAAGGTCCAGCTGAGCCGAGACTCGGCTGCCCTGTCTGAGGAGGACAAAGAATTCACGGGGGTGGTCGACCGCGCCGTTGAGCTGCTGCTGGGCCTCGTACGATCGGGGCCCGCGACCGGCGTCGCGCTGCATGAGGCGTGGCTCTACGACGCGAGGAGCCCGCACCGCGAGGTGTTCGTCCCGCGGCCGCGGCAGGTGTTCGAGCGGAGCCTCCTGCGGCCGTACGACTACCTGGCGTGTTCATGCTGCAGGGCCGACGGCGACGGCATCTCGACGACGCTGCCGGTGACGTCGCTGCTGTACCACCTGTACCTGGAGGCGGGGAGCATCATCAACGTGGCAGACCTGTGGGCGGCGTTCTTCGCGATGGTCGGGCGCGAGGACGGGGCGGAGGGACAGGATCAGGAGCAGGAGGAGGGCGGGCACGACGAGAGGACGGCGCTGGTGCTGTTCTACAAAGGACTGGCGGAGCTGAAGGCGCTGGGCTTTGTCAGGGCGAGCAGGAAGAAGGCGGACCATATCGCGAAGCTGAAGTGGCTGTGAGCAAGCGTCATCGGACCCTGGACAGGGCGACGATGCATTTCTCCCGTCCCGTCGTCTAGAAAGAGAATAAAGAAACCCCGATCCCAGTACTTCGGGACGAACCCAACGGAGATCTGGACAACGGGGCGATCTAGACCCCTAGGAACGAGATCGCGATGGACGTGTTGAGCCTCAAGCCATGCGCGGGCGCGCTTCTGCTTCCGGTGATCGACTAAGCATCCTCGGTCCCGAGGGTCAGTTCCCAGAAACAAGGAAAGACAGGCCATTGTGAAGTCATCGCAAAACAGGCCTTGCCCAGGTCGGCATGTTCCGACTAGACTTTCTTCAGCAGCCACCCACGCGTCGTCGGCGAACCGGTTTGGCATGTTTCGGACAAGTCTGGACGAGTGGCCGCCTCAGCTCGGATTACGGACGTAGGTGGCAGAACTGTCAGGACGACGTCAGGTGCGAGGCAGGCAGGCCAAGGCCGTACTAGTAAGCAGTCGACAGGTTGTCTCGGGGTCCTTTGCTATTTGCGGCAGGTCGAGGGCCAGTCTGGCGGGGGGCCGCTGCGCAATGTCTCAGTTGTTGACCGGCGAGGACAAAGAGATGAAGGGCCAGCGCAGCGCCTCTCCCCCCTCGAATCCGCTCCTCTGGGACTCGGTGGGCGCGAGGAAAGGAGGCTACGATACGTACGGCCGCAAGTCGGGCCCGGCGCTCTGGGCTCTGTGCTGTATTGAGTCGGTAGTGGCCCTGGATGTAACAAAGAGGTTCTTGGGGAGCGCGAGACACCAAGAGGAGGAGGATGAGCTTTCGCGAAGATCCTCATGAGAGAGACTCACAGTGGCTCTCAGCGACTGACAGCGACCCTCTCTCAGTACGCAACCACTCCCCCCGGTTGCCCGATCGATTGAGGACATTGGGTGAGAACTTATGCCATGTCTCGCCTGACGTCGATAGCGCATGCGCTGTCCGTCCTGCCGGGACGCAAATGGGTCGACGGGCCCTCGGGTTCTGGAACATCGCGCGTGTCCGTCGGTCTGGAGCCGGCCCCGTGAACATTTGCGAGAGAGCGTTTGGTTAGGCCGTGTCTCGCCCTCCATGCTGCGCTGTCAGTCAGTCAGTCAGTCCGTCGACCCAAACTGCCGGACCCGTCAACCTGTTTCTCTCGTCCGCCGGCTTCTGGATGCTGGACCGGACGCTGAATGGGGTCTCTCGTCTCTCATGGGCCTTGGCCATCGGTCCCGGGCCTGTGGGAGGGCGTCGCTTAACCGTTCAGCCCGGCCTGGTTTGACCCCATTTCCCTCATGGGTGATTCCCATCCCGGCATAGGGGATGATGATGCATGTCTCGCACTTGGGTCCCTCATCTGGGGCTGGCAATCAAATCAAAGACCGTTCTTCGCGGAAAAGGGGGGGCCGGCGCCTTTCAGGTTCAGGTTCAGGTCCCTTTGGCGTCCTCGACAGCGCAGCGCAGTCAGTCAGACAGAGACATACATACAGGAAGACAATGGGCGCTGGTCTGCTGGTCTGGCCGACACCTCGGGTTTCCTTGGGCCCTTTAAAGACTCTTGTCCGTCACTTATTATTCATGTCCGCCCGCCTCCCTTGCGTCCACGACTCTTCTTGAGCTTCATTGCCGAACACCTCTCTTTCGGCTATTTATTTCCTGTTCAAGCACCGGCGGTACTAGTCACCGCCAAGCAGACCCCGTCCGCCTTCAAAGGGGGCGCCTTATACGTACGGAAACGCCACCATTTCGTTGTGTTGCCTGCCGAGTCGGGACACTACAGCCACCGCGGCCGGGCACAATAATACTCCTGAAAGCCCTCTGCGCAACTTTTTCTGCGGCATTGTTCGGCGCGGGACGGCCTGGGATTACTTCTTCTCCTTATTCTTCTTCAGGACGGACCGGGATATTTCTTCGACTGGACACACACCTTCTAGAAGATTCACCATCATCATCACACCTGAGACGCAGGCATCTCCAACGGCTGTAACAAATACCGAGACTCACTCAGTTGACTCCCGCTGAGCAACCGACCCGTTCGTCACCACGGAAAGCAAACACCCCCCGGGGGAAAGGAGCACAAATAAGTACACATCTATCAGGGGAGGAAACAGGAAGTCGACCGTGTCGGCGGAACTCAAACCAGACAACATACCGAGTGAACACCAAGACGACTTATACACGCTGGACACTTACACGCAAATATACTTACACCATAATCCACACGACACCATGTCAACCAGCCGCGAAAATCACCGCGGCCGCACCCCGCCGCACCGGAGCAGCGACATCCTCCGCAAGACCGTCGCCGGTGGCATCGCCTCCCGCCGCAGCGCGAGGTCGCCCGCCTTCCGCGAGAAGCTGCGCCAGATGACGCTCCCCCTCGCGCCACTCGTCCAGATGACCACCGGCGCAGTCCACCCGGCCTTCCCCACGACGCTGCTCAAGTTCTGGCTCCTCACCGAGTCCCAGCTCGACGACCTCGCCCACTTCTACCACCAGCGGACGCCCGGGCCCTGGACGCAACAGTACCCCTGCCCCATTACGTGGTCCGCGAACCTGAAGCTCGAGGAAAAGAGGCGGAAGATGGGCAAGTTCATAGGCCTGAGGTATGCCAACCCCCTTTCTCTGTGTCTGAATAGACCTGCTGACTTTATACGCCGCAGAGGATGCAACACCCCGACACTCATCTGCCCGCCCCCCCAGCCGTGGAAGGCCTCGGAGCTCCCGAGCCCCGCGCGCCGGTGGCTCATGAGCGACACCGAGCTCGTCGAGGAGGCGGCCCAGGCGCGGTACGCCGAGGACGACGAGGAGGCGCTGCGCAAGAAGATGGGGTGGTGAGCGGACCAGACCGAAGCAGAGCATATACCATCACATACCACACAGGTGAAGCTGCATTTTCAGCCAGCGCATGGCGCGGTCGCGCTTTTGCAAGGCGTTACGGGGCCCGGACATGGGGCTGCTGCTTTTTTGTCGTTTTCTGGGTTAGCATAGCACGCGGGGCGTCCACGGCGCGGTGAAGCATTCTCTCCCTCACGGGGGACTTGGAGTTCCTGAGATACAACATGTAGACGGAGTGCGACGGGCATAGCACCGGCTGCGCGCGGCGACGGCGCAATGTATGAGAGCCGAGCAGCAGAGGACGCAGGTCGATGGATGGATGAAATGGAATTTTTACCCCTGTCAAGAAGTCCCCTGATGCTGTGTCTAGACCGCCCGCCTTTGATCCCGCCGAACGCCTGACCATGATTGATATCCCTCCCGGAACCGGATGCGCCGGGGCACGCCTGTCGTTCCAGGTCCTACAGTACAGCGCGGTAAAAGGCCGTGAGGGGCCCCGGCCTAGGTGTGTACCTTCAGCCGCATCCCCAAGGTATTGTGGTGTGTTGTGTAGCGATGTATGTAGTGATGTGAGCGTACACGAAGCGCAAGCCCGCCACGAGCAAGCCGGCGCGATTATTCTCGAGCAAGAGCCGCGATCAAGCCTTGTTCTTGTCGACGACGACCGTGTCGCCGTCGACGCTGGAGGGGTTCGTCGACGCCTTCTCGCCATCGTCGAGCTCCTTCATAAAGTCCGACTGGATTGTCGCCCGGCGCTTCTCCCACCACTCCTTCTCCGACGTCATGGTGTCCTGGATCTCGTCGAGGCGCTTGCGCACCAGCGAGTTAGCGGCGATCTCGTTGGCGGACTGGAAGATGATCTGGCCCCAGTTGGGCGCGAGGGCATTAGCCTGTCGGGGGCACGTCGGTCAGTCAGGGGCAACACGAGACGGCGGGATGATGCGCAGGGCACGGTGGACGCAGACGTACCTCCATAACGACGTCTCTGAGCTCCTCCTCCATATCCTTCTCGGCGCGCTGGAACCGCTGCCACAGGTCGTCGCCCACGCTTCCCTTCTGAAGCAGGGAGCTGCACGCCTGCTTGGCGGTCCTGATCTGCACCAGCCTGTGGATGTCCTCGACCGCCCGCCGCAGCAGCGCCGCGCGGATGACGCTGTCGGGGATCCTGGGGCTCTTCTCGCCGCCCTCCTCGGGGTTCATGTGCAGGAGGGACAGGTAGACGTTGCGCTGGAGGTGAGGGCCGAACCAGGGAGCGAGGTTGGCGCTCTGGGCTGCGCGAGGGGTCAGCATATGTCTACCAGGGGCCCGGGGAGCGGGGAGGGTGGTGTCGTCGTACAGGCTTTCCTCTTCCTGTAGATCGTGGAAAAGGTGTAGAGCGAGCCGCCCATAACGAGGACGTATGCGAGAGGGAGCACGAGGCTCATCCAGTCGACTTCGGGCAGGGCGAAGCTGACCATGGTCGCGGTGTGTTGAGTAGATGTTGTATTCTAATTGCGACAGACGAGACTCGGGATATACGGCGTGGGTGGTGGGCGCGCAAGGGTGGGAGCGTTGGATGTGTGTGTTGGAAGCTGTCGCCAGATCGCCGGATTAAAGATGCCAGCTTGGTGCATTGGCCGACAGGCAAAAGACAGTGGCACTTTTGGCCCGAGTACCGTTGTACCCTGGAGGTGGCATGACGCACGGGCCACCCAACCCACTGCAGCCACTGCTTAGCTAAGATCAGGTACCACCGCTGATGACGTCCAGCGCCTTCCATCACTGGCGGAAGGTGAGAGAGGTAGTGGACAACCTTTCTAAGCTCGAGGTAGCTTCCTTCTTTCAACCCGCCCGTAAACTCTCCCAACTTCAACCAAACTTTCCCTCCTCTACCCTTACACGCGCCCCTTTCCACAAAGGCAAACTGAAAGACCTCGACTATTTCTTCACCCCGACTCCGCGACACAACCGCCTGCCTGTCTTCTCCTTGTAGCCCGCTTCGCTTTCTGCAACGTATCGACTGCACTTGCACCTCCAGTCTGGGACTGCTGCGCTTTCACGATGCTTTTGAGATTTCGGGGGCCTGACGGCATGGCCCGTCTGGAACTTGGCCAGAATGACACCTTTGGTGATCTTGGCCGCCAGGTAGGGAGCTCCTGCCGGCTTCCCCCACATCCTGCTAACTTGCCGCCCCTTCCAGCTCCTCGAGAAGCTCCCTGAAGGCGTCGACCCGAACACTATCACCCTCTCAAACGCTCCCTCTGGCGGCGACGCCAAGTACATCAAGGACATCATCTCCTTCAAGGTCGGCCAGATCGGCCTGAAGCATGGCGACCTCATCTTCATCACCTACAAGCGCCAGGAGTCGCTCTCCAACGGCACCTCAGACGGCGCCGCCGCTTCCACAGCGTCCGCCATCGCGGCATCTTCAAACCGCCTCAACGGCAAGCCGATCCTCCCCGCCGAAGACCTCCCTATCAATCCTCCCCTCACATCACCGTCCGCCGAGCGCATCAGCAAGCCCTGGGAGGTCGTGAAGCAGTCGGCCCTGGACGACAGGCTCGACAAGCAGACCGGCAAGATCCCCCGGAAGAAGGACCGCATGTGCAAGCACGGCGACAAGGGCATGTGTGACTTCTGCATGCCGCTGGACCCCTTCGACCCGAAGTACCTGGAGGAGAAGAAGATCAAGTACCTCTCCGTCCACTCATACCTCCGCAAGATCAACTCCGCCACCAACAAGCCCGAACTGGGGAGCTCGTTCATCCCGCCCCTGGTCGAGCCCTACTTCCGCGTCAGGCGGGACTGTCCTTCGGGGCATCCCCAGTGGCCCGAGGGCATCTGCAGCAAGTGCCAGCCCAGCGCCATCTCGCTCCAGCCCCAGTCCTTCCGAACAGTCGACCATGTCGAGTTCTCCTCGCCCGCCATCATCGACTCCTTCATCGACGCCTGGCGCAAGACCGGCTTCCAGCGCCTGGGATACCTGTACGGCAAATATGTCGAGTACGACGTCGTTCCTCTCGGCGTCAAGGCGGTTGTGGAGGCCATCTACGAGGTTCCCCAGGTTGACGAGCTCGACGGCATCTCCCTGAACGCCTGGGAGAACCAGAAGGACATCGACCAGGTTGCGCGGCAGTGCGGCCTGCAGCAGGTTGGTGTCATCTGGACCGACCTTCTCGATGCCGGCAACGGCGACGGTTCGGTCGTCTGCAAGCGCCACGCGGACTCATACTTCCTCTCATCCCAGGAGATCTGCTTCTCCTCACGACTGCAGGCCCAGCACCCCAAGTCCACCAAGTGGAGCGACACTGGCAGATTCGGCTCCAACTTTGTGACGTGCGTCATCTCCGGCAACGACACGGGCGAGATTGCGATTTCAGCGTACCAGATGTCCAACGAGGCGGTCGAGATGGTCCGCGCCGACCTGGTCGAGCCCTCGGCCGACCCTGGTCTCATGCTAGTCAGGGAAGAGGAAGAGGACGATGGTTCGGTCAGCCGGACGAGATACATCCCCGAGGTGTTCTACAGGCGACTCAACGAATACGGCGCCAACGTGCAGGAGAACGCGAAACCGTCTTTCCCGGCGGAGTACCTTTTTGTCACACTAACACACGGTTTCCCGGCCGATCCCAGGCCGATCTTCACACAGGCCGGATTCCCCATCGAGAACCGCGAGCTCATCGGCGAGAAGCAAGACGCATCGGCGGCAGCCAAGACCATGATGCTGAACGGCGGACAGCGCCCGGCGGAGGGCGGCGTCGAGATGTCCAACTTCCACCTCCTCACGTTCATCCACTCGATGGACGTCCTCTCCAAGGTATGTTTTGACGGCAGGAGGCAGCACACGAAATAGCGGTACGCGGAGACTAATCTCGATGTCCAGGACGAGGAGGCACTGCTCTGCCGCGTGGCAACCCAGCATGACCTGGCCGACTCGTTCCAGCTGCGCTCGACGGAGGGGTGGCAGACATTGACGGCAATTCTGCAATCGACTGGTGAGCCCATTCCCATGCACCGGACGGGAAGCGGTAGCAGCAGCAGCAGGAAACGTCCGCGGGGCCCCAACGACGAACCCGACTCTGCGGCTGCGTCGTCTTCCTCCGTGTCTTCACCCGGTGACCCCCTTGCACAACACCCCCGAGAGCCGCAAGAACCGCTTGCTAAGAGATTTGCCGCCTTCAGGCTGAACCGCGATCCACCCGGCCAGTAGGGCGCGTCAATGAAGGTTTAGGCATCGATCGAGAGGGAAGGGGGGAGGGAGGTTGCATTCACGACGAAGACATGAACGACAGACGGGCGGGCAAACTGGGTGTTACATGGGGTTTACTGCATTTACAAAGGGGCGGCAGGATGCGCCGCTAGATGAGAAGGGCCTGGTGGCCAGAGGGCATTTGTACTTTGCGGGGCAGTCGATATCCAAGAGATGTACATGGCCAGCGATGATCGGATGAGAGAGGCGTGTTATATGTGACTGTAGAGGAGAGGCTATCTTCCGACACTTGCGATGGTGTCGTGGTGGTCAGCCCCTGATTTGACCCCTGACAGGCCCCAACCTTTGACCACCCAATCCGTTTCCCACCACCACCCCCTTCGCGTCCGTCCATCCATCCATCCTAAAAATCCACAATGCAACCTACCTTCCACCCACCTTCTCGCCGCGCAGCCCCACCACAGCCCTGATTCTTCCCACGCTGTCGGTCGGCCCCCGCCCACAGGTTGTATGAGCCCTGGTTCCGGGGGTGAATGCAACAACAACCAGGCGAGATGGCCGAGTGGTTAAGGCGACAGACTAGAACACGGCTGTCTCCGGACCCGTTTCTAAGCCATCTGTTGGGTTCGCCCGCGTAGGTTCAAATCCTGCTCTCGTCGCGTACAGAGTCAAGACGCGCCCAGCACAGCTGGGCTTCATTTTTTCTTTTTCTTTTTTGCAGTTTTATTTTTCCTATTCCTGTCTCCGTTTGACCCTTCAATATGTCTGATAAGTCTAATAATGAACTTCTGGATACCTAGAAGACGGCCATGTTTTGCCAGCTCGTAATTATGAGAGGCACAGGTGGCAGTGACTTGCCGTGTCTAATGCATAGCCTCCAGCGACTTGGGCTGTTGGCTGATCGTCAACGCCACATCATTGGCAGCGCCTGGATCAGCTGAAGATGCGAGTGACCACAGCCTGATCTTGATAGAGGATATACCTGCCTGCACCGACCACCCGGTCGGAGGGATTCGTCCCCTCTCACTCAGCTGAAGCCTCACGGCGCATTCACCACGATGGATCCGGCCAGCATCATCGGCACCACGGCGGCGACCTTTCAGTTCCTCGGTCTTCTCACCAAGATTGCGACGGGCACGTGGCGGGCGTTCGCCTCAGCATGGGATGTTCCCGTCAGCGCCAGGGAGCTGCGAGACACGACGGCCCAGTTCAAGAATATGGTCGACGAACTAAACCAGCAACTCCAGGGCGGCGAGGCCGTCGGCGCCCAGGTCCAGCTACGAGATATCTGCGCCGACTGTCTCGCCAAGGCGCGGGAGCTGCAAACGGCAACGTCAGTTCTCGCGGACAAGGTCGAGGGCGGGAGCCGCCTGCTCTCGCTGTGGGAGGCGATGAAGCAGCAGATCGGGCCGGGGCAGCTCGACAAGATGGCCAAGACGCTGGCGGACCACCAGGGCCAGCTGGTCGCCATCACCGTCATGTGTCTGTGGGAGGACTCCCGGCGCAAAGAGCGGACGTTGCAGCAGATCCAGAGCCATATGACCGAGCTTCAGGGCATCATGGCTGAATCCAAGGCGCCCCCCTTGTATCGGCCTCCTGAAGACCCCGCCGCCAACACCCTCGCATCTTCGAACAGGCTCCTAGAGGAGATACAGTGGGATACCACGAGGCTGCGTGAAACTCGAGACGAGATCATGGACGTCCTGATCGACTGTGACTGGAACCCGGACCCCCTGGACCCGGACGTGGAGCAGGAGTCGGAGCAGCTGCGACTGGCAAAGAGAATCGCAATGTCGCTTGATCTGACGGACAGCCGGCGACGGCGGAACGATATCTCCAAGCCATACAAGTCGACCTTTCAGTGGATATGGGAGCGAGACCCAGAGGTGGTCGGCACGAGCGTTCGCCGCCCCAAGTGGTCGAGTTTTCCAAAGTGGCTGGAGGTGGCTGACGAGAACCTCTACTGGGTCACAGGGAGGCCGGGCTCGGGAAAGTCGACGCTCATGCGGTTCATCGAGGACCACGAGAAGCTGCGAGAGCACCTGGAGTCTTGGAGACCGGAGCTGCCTTTGCATATCTGGAGCTTCTACGCCTGGAATCCCGGCGAGACCGTGGAGAAGTCCATCGATGGCCTTGTGAGGTCGATCCTCCAGCAGGCTCTCCAGGTGATGCCGCATCTCGTTCCTGTTGTCGTGCCGAGACGATGGGCCTTTAAGACTACTCTCCGGGGGGCCCATTACCCGGGAAGTTGGGAAGTCGAAGACATGGAGAGGTACGAAGAGGGCATGTACCGCCTGCTTGCCGCTTGCCGCTCTCGCGCGAGGCTGGTGATCCTCCTCGACGGCCTGGACGAGTTCGAAGTTGCACCCAAGAGGCTCATCCGGACGATCCAGCGCATGTCCGCGCAAGGCAGCGCGAAGATCTGCGTGGCCAGCCGCCCATGGACGGAGTTCCTCGACCAGTTCCGCGCCTCTCCATGTCTCGCCGTCCATGAAATGACAGCAGGGGATATCGAGACGTACGTGACGGGGAGTTTCCGCGTCAGCCCTGCATCCGAGGAACGACCCGGCGAGGTAACTCACCTCCAGCGGAAGGTCATCGAGGCTGCAGAGGGAGTTTTCCAATGGGTCACCGTCGTCATGAACTTCCTCATCGAGCGGCTCGAGGCGGGCGAGTCTCAGAACGCTCTCCTTCGCGTCATCGACGAGCTTCCCGACGACTTATCTGCCTTGTACAGCGCCATCTGGGGCCGCATCACCCGTGAGCGGAGGATGCAGGCGGAGGAGATCTTTGCGCTCAAACACGCCAGTTACCGCGGGGAGCTTCGTATCGTCACGCTCTGGGCCGTTCAGGAGCGGCACGCGACGAATCTGGCCCTCCTGAAAACGACGGCGGAGAACTTCCAGGGTGTCGTGAAGGTCGTGTCCAGACTTCTCGGCAGCCGGACGCTGGGCCTGCTCGAGATTGACTCCCAAGGGATCGTGTCATATCTTCACCGGACAGTGCCGGAGTGGGCATCCCAGAAACTTGCACGGAAACAGTCGACGCTCGAGGAGGATCTCGCTATCATCCATGGCCTTTGCACCGTGGGCCATCTCCTTCCCACTGCCGAGGCTGAGCCACACTTGACACCGCAGTGGACGTCCGACCTTCTCCTCCAAATAGTCGCATTCCATATGGGCAAGCTCGCCGCCGCCCAGCCAGCAGCAGACGCCAAGTCCGCGGAACAGGTCGTCTCTTGGCTCGCGAACTTGGAGCGGGCCGGTTTCCACCCCCAGGATTACCCCGTCTTTGGGTACAACAACGTCCGTGGGCTGCAGTACGAACTCCACCCCTGCGACTTCACCGAAATGCTCGCGTGCATAGGCTACGAGCCTTTCGTTCGGCCCCGCCTCCTCACGCAGGATCAGAGCTGGCGGGATGGCAAACTGTTCCTCGCATGTCTTCACCAGTTCGACTCCTTCAACAACCGGTTTCACCACCCGCCGTGGGTGCCGGTCGATGCTCGGATACGGCTGGTCCGTTTGTGCCTGGAGAACGGCGTGCCCCTGTCGCGGAGCGTGCTCAACCCCGAGACTTGCACCCCCCAGGAAGCGGCGGAGGAAGTGCGGCACATGGCCTTCTGGGCGCGCCAGGATGCGGAGAAGGACTATTATAAGCAGGTGGCGGAGTTCCTGGAGAAGATGGCCATGTCGGGGGATAAGCCGCTGCCACGTAGCAGGGCGGTGCCATGGAAGAAGCTTTTGAGGCGTAGGAGGGAGACACCAGAGGATGTGACACCAGCTGAGAATGCGGCGACGCCAGATTTGGTCACGCGCCCAGGTATGAAGAGGGTGTTGGTAGGCCTGAGATTTTGGTGAATGTTGCCTGTATAAGCCGGGCCTTCCGGCATGTGTCCAAGCGTAGCCTGTCTTCTAGAGAGGTCTGCTGTAGGCAGTACCAGCGATGGACGAGCAAGTGTATGGCCATATTGCTCAGTAGGGCGGCCTCGTTGTCGGCCTAGCCAAGCTGAACTTACTACTTACACAGATGAGACGTCACATGCTTGAACCACCCACCTCTCTGTCAAACCGGAGAGCATGATGATCTTTCGTCGACCACTTCCAGTCCACGCAGCAGCATGTTACCTGGGAAGCAAACCCCATGGCGTCGGGCAGCCCTATTCAAAGCCTCAAAGCACCTCGTGGCCGGCGACCAGGATCTTATCTTGTATGCTTCATTCCTACCAACTCTACAGCCGTCTATGGAAGCGGCATCCTGACAGGGCCGAACAGCATCCCATCCTCACGCCCGGCGCGCACCAAGCAGTGCCGCCGTCTACCGGGGCCCCCTCCCCCTTTCTCCTCCCAAACGTACCGACGGAGAAAGCAGTAGAACACAGTCCTCGAAAAAATAAACAACAGAAAATAAAAAAAAGATCCTTGATCCCAGCTCGTTCCGTTTTCAACGCCAACTCAAGGGAGAAGAGGGGAATATCCGGGTTGTTGTTGTTGTTTTAGATGGTATTTACAGGGGCTTGCCGCCGATGAACTCGGACCACCGGCGGACCTCGGACGGGATGCCCTCGGGGCGGGGGAGCTTGACGCTCATGCACTGGGCGAAGAGCATGGCGGTCTGTGATGTATTAGCATGGGACGCAAGTCAGGCTCAGATGACAGAAAAACATACCTGGGGCTCCATGAAGAGGGGCACGCCAAAGTCGACGGCGTTCCTGCGCATGACGTAGTCGACGTCCATGATGGTCTTGCCGCGGGCCTTGGCCAGGTTGAAGACGCCGCGGATGTCGTACTTCTGGAACACCTCGCGGAGGGCGCGCTTGTCCTCCTTGGGGAACTCGATGACCTCGACCTGGACGCCGCCCTGGGCCTTGGACTCGACGAACTGCTTGACCTCCTCGTCGGCGGCGTAGAACTTGTAGCCGAGGGGCTGGAGGTAGTCGACGACGGTGGTGAGCCAGTTCTTGCTGAGCTCGCCGCCGAGGAGGATACCCTCGCCGGGCTCGGGCATGCGGAAGTTCATGGTGGACTGGAGAGAGGCCCAGTAGGCCTCGACGAGGTCCTTGCCGAAGCAGGCAATCTCACCGGTGGAGGCCATCTCGACGCCGAGGAAGGGGTCGGCGCCGGCGAGACGGGTCCAGGAGAACTGAGGGACCTTGGTGGCGAGGTAGTCGCGCTTGATGGCCATGAGATCCTGGGGCTCGGGGACCTGCTGGCCGGAGAGCGCCTTGGTGGCAACGTCGATGAAGTTGACGCCGAGGACCTTGCTGACGAAGGGGAACGAACGGGAGGCACGGAGGTTGCACTCGATGACCTTGAGAGCGGGGAGTCCGCCCTCGGGGTCGTCGGCCTTGATGATCTGCATGTTGAAGGGACCGGTGATCTTCCAGGCCTTGGCGACCTTCTCGGCGATCTCCTTGACGCGGTCCATGGTGGTCTGGTCCAGGTTGGCGGGGGGCAGGACGAGGGTAGCGTCACCGGAGTGGACACCGGCCTGCTCGATATGCTCGCTGACGGCGTGGACGAGGAGCTGGCCCTTGGAAGCGACACCATCGACGTCGATCTCCTGTGCGCCCTCGATGAACTTGGTGATAACGACGGGGTGGTCGGGGGAGACCTTGCTGGCGGCCTCGAGCTTCTCCTTGAGGTCCTCCTGGCTGCGGATGACAGTCATGGCGGCACCGGACAGGACGTAACTGGGACGGACGAGAACAGGGTAGCCGACCTCATCAGCGAAAGCCTCGGCCTCCTGGACGGAGGTGAGCTCCTTCCAGGCGGGCTGATCCACACCGATGCTGTCCAGAATCCCAGAGAACTTCTGACGATCCTCAGCACGGTCAATGTCAATAGGGTCAGTGCCGAGGACGTTAGCCTTGCCGGTCTCCTGGAGGCGGAGGGCAATGTTCTGGGGGAGCTGGCCACCGACGGACACGACGACACCCGAGGCGGCCTCGAGCTCATAGATATCCATCACGCGCTCGTAGCTAAGCTCCTCGAAGTAAAGCCTATCAGGGCAATCGAAGTCCGTGGAGAAAGTCTCGGGGTTGCTAAAAGCCAGAGTTAGTGATGGTTCCTAGTGAATGAACTTGGGACAACATACTAGTTGATCATGACCGTCTTGTTGCCCATCTCGCGAAGCGCCTGGGTGGCGCTGACGGCACACCAATCGAACTCGACGGAGCTTCCAATACGGTAGACACCGCTACCGAGGATGATGGTGCCGTTGTCCTCAAAGGTAACATCGTGGGAAGAGGCGTTGTAGGTCGTGTAGAGGTAGTTGGTGTCAGCAGGGAACTCGGCGGCGAGGGTGTCGATCTTCTTGACGAAGGGGCGGATGCCGACGCTGGTACGGAGCTTGCGGACCTCGTCCTCGGTGCTGCCGATCTTGAGGGCGATCTGCTTGTCGGAGAAACCCTGCTTCTTGGCCTTGTGCAGGAGGTCCTTCTTCAGGCCATCCAGGCCGCCGGTCTTCTCGAGCTCGCGGTTGGTGTCGACGAGGTTCTGCAGCTTGTACAGGAACCACTTGTCGATCTTGGTCAGCTCGTGGACCTTCTCGGGGGAGTAGTTCTCGTGGAGCATGGCCTGGCCGACAGCCAGCCAGCGACGGTCGGTGGGGTTCTGGAGCTCGAAGTCGAGGTCGTCGAACTTGTCACCCTGGAAGCCGAGGAACCCGGGGTCGACCTGGCGGATGGCCTTCTGGAACGACTCCTCAAAGGTACGGCCGATGGCCATGACCTCGCCGACGGACTTCATGGCACTGCCGATGTCGCGCTTGACGTGCTGGAACTTGCTCAGATCCCAGCGGGGCATCTTGGTGACGATGTAATCGAGCGAGGGCTCGAAGTTGGCCGTCGTGGTCTTGGTCACGGCGTTCGGGAGCTCGGGCAGGCTGTGGCCGAGGCCGATCTTGGCAGCGGTGTACGCCAGGGGGTAACCGGTGGCCTTGGAGGCCAGGGCGGAGGAACGGGAGAGACGGGCGTTGACCTCGATGACACGGTAGTCGAGGCCATCGGGCTGCAGGGCGTACTGGACGTTGCACTCTCCGACGACACCAAGATGGCGGACGATCTTGATGGCCGCGGAACGGAGCATGTGGTACTCCTCGTCGCTCAGAGTCTGACTGGGAGCAACGACGATGGAGTCACCGGTGTGGATGCCGAGGGGGTCGAAGTTCTCCATGTTGCACACGGTGATGCAGTTGTTGTTGGCGTCGCGGACGACCTCGTACTCGAGCTCCTTCCAGCCCTTCAGGGACTTCTCAACGAGAATCTGGGGCGAGAGGGTCAGGGAGCGAGCGGCCATGTTGCGGAGCTCCTCCTCGTTGTTGGCGAAGCCAGAGCCCAGACCGCCGAGGGCGTAGGCGGCACGGACGATGATGGGGTAGCCGATCTTGGAAGCGGCATCGAGGGCCTCGTCGACGGTGCCGACGGCGATAGACTTGGCAATGGGGATATCGATCTCGTCGAGGGCGCGGGCGAACAGGTCACGATCCTCACTCGTCTCGAGGGTCTTGACGCTGGTGCCGAGGACCTTGACGCCGTACTTCTCGAACAGGCCGAGGCGCTGCATCTGAACACCGAGGTTCAGCGCAGTCTGTCCACCGAAGGACAGGAAGATGCCGTCGGGCTTTTCCCTCTCGATGACATAGGTGACATATTCGGGGGTGACGGGCAGGTAGTAGACCTCGTCGGCGAGGGAGTGGTTGGTCTGGATGGTAGCGATGTTGGGGTTGATGAGGACCGAGGCGACGCCGGCCTCCTTCAGGGCCTTGAGGGCTTGCGAACCTGTTGGGTGAGTCGTGTTAGCCAAGCCTGGTCTTCCTCAGAGTGACTCATGCCTCGACTCGAGTTCGAGTTTGAGGTCTGGCGGGCAGCAGAGACGAACCTGAGTAGTCGAACTCTCCGGCCTGGCCAATGGCGAGACCACCGCTACCGATGACCAGGACCTTCTTGACATCGACGGTCTCAGAGGGCTTGATAGCTCCGCTCTCGAGGTAGGCCTTGGGGTTGGGGGCCTGCTGGGCGACGCTGGCGCATACGGTGGAGGACTGGAAGAAGCGCTTCTGGGTGAGCCTGGCCTGGCACCTCTGCAAGTTGGCGGCAGAGAAGGTCCTGGGAGCGGCCGTCACGAAGTGCCTGGCCGGCAGGACAGTTGGGACTCGTCGACCATGTCGAAGGACTGCCGGAGCTCGACCTGCCAGCGAATGGGACATGGCCGCGGACGGCATTGCGAAAGGTCCAGCAGTTCCGTGAAGCTCTTAGGGGACCCTAGGTGGTGTAGGGAGAGGGGGAGGAAGAGCTGTGTCTGGCAGGCCGCGGCCAATTGAGGGAGACGGGATGGCGTAGGATTTTTGCGCTCAAAGGAACGGTATGGGTTTGTGACTCTGCCCGCCAGAGGTTTAGCAGCAGACAGTGGAAGGTTTGGGGCGGATCGGTGTGGAGCGATAGGCTGGCTATCTCATCAATCAGTCAATGGCCGTACGACGGAAGCTCACCAAAATGGCGGTCCGCGGTGAGTAACACCCGATAAGATAAGGAAATTTTTCTTTGACTTCAGTGGCCGGCGTCGGCGGTGGTTCCAATCAGGGCCTTCCAATTCGCAGGAACGCGACAGGGGGGCGCCGCAATCGCAGGGGACCACAGCCGGCTCTAACCCTAAACGTCCAGATCTCCAGGCCCTCTTCAGGGCATGACACCTGACGCTGGACGAGATGGGGGCTTGCGGTGGGCTGAATGAGTCGTGAATTTCTGAAGAGGTCTCACTGTCCAACATGCAGTGGAAATTGAGACTCGATGCATTGGCCCTCCGCTCGTTCAATTGACCTGAAGAACCCATGTACGATCCCCGCGACGATACCGGAGCCTTGCAGCTCCCCACGATCAAGCCCAGTCGCGTGCCCCGCCAACCATCTCGCTGACCGGTGCAACTTCGAGCTGGGCAGACCTGGAAAGGGTGAGATCGGCTCCGTGTCAAGCGCTCCATTTTGTGCGCTGGGGTGGGGATGTCGGCGCGCCCCTTTATTGGACGGCCGGCGCTCCCATCCGACTTCACTCAACAAGTCTCGTCGTGAGTCCTCACGTGCACTACTCAAGACGAGCACGGGGGTCTAGCATCCGTGGTATTTTCATTCCGCCGCTTGACACGCCATCCCAGGTCGTACAATCATGTCCCTTATCTATCATCTACCATAGGCCTCTCGCGTCTAGCTCTTCTCCAGCCGCACGGCCGGGTTCCTCTCGATGAAGCCCAGGTCGACCTTGTGTCCCAGCAGCTCGCGGATGTTCGAGATGCCATACTTGATCATCGTCGGCCTCTCCAGACTCAGGCCCCAGCCGTACACCCTCATGTCCTTGGGCAGGCCCATCGCCTCCAGCATCTCCGGGCGGAACATGCCGCTGTTGCCGATCTCGACCAGCTTGTTGAGGCCCTTGTGGAAGCTGAAGATCTCCATGCTGGGCTCGGTGTAGGGGTTGTACGCGGGCTTGAACTTGAGGTCCGTGATGCCCATCTTGTTGAAGAAGATCTCCATGAACTCCATCAGGCCACCCAGGGTGAGGCCGTAGTCGGCGATAACACCCTCGACCTGGTGGAACTCGGCAAGATGGGTGGCGTCGACGCTGTGGTACATGGTTAGTCATGGCAGACTTGGAGAAGCGAACCCGGGTGACTCACGTCTCGTTACGGAAGACCCTGTCGATAGAGAAGTACCGCGCGGGGGGCGGCCGGCCATCGGGGCCCTTCATGCCAGCCAGCTTGTGCAGCATCGCCGTGGAGATGGCGGTGGTGTGCGTTCGCAGAACAAGCCTCTCGGCCTCCTCGGCAGCCCAGGGGTAGCGGTAGCCGATCGAGCCGTACTTTCCACCCTGGTGCACCTGCTTGACGTTCTCCCAGTACGCCTCGTAGTCCCTGGTGTCGTCTTCCGACTCGGGACCCGGCCTTCCGGCAGTCTTGGGGTCTGAGATGTAGAAGGTGTCCTGGAGGTCACGGGCGGGGTGTTGTTGCGGGACTGTAGTCACAGGTTAGCACGCAGCCCCTTGTCTCCTCTGTGATTAAATACTGCTGAGTCTTACCGAAGAGAGCATCGAAGTTGTAGAACTAGGCATGGAGTCAGTGGAATGCACATCCAGAAGCTGAAAAGAGCATGACATACCCCGGTCTCGACGTATTTGTTCGTCGGCATCTCCTCGAAGCCCATCTCGAAGAAGATCTGCCTGAACTCGTGGCGCACCTTGTTCAGAGGATGCAGAGCGCCAGCGTTCTGCACCGCACCGAGCGCCTTGAAGTTGTACGGCTTGAAGTCGACCGTCTTCCACGCGCCCGAGGCGAGCAGATCGGCCGTCAGGTCCGTCTCCTCCTTCTTGATCTCCAGCGCGAACTCGTCTCCCTTCCAGATCTCGAAGCTGATCACCTTCTGCGTCTTCAGGAGCTTGCGCTTCTTGAGGTCGATGAGGATCTTCAGGTCGTGTGTCTTGTGCTTGGCGATGTGGGAGAGCTGTTCCCGCGTCACGTCCTGGATCTTGTCGGCCTGTTTCGCGGTCAGCCATCATGTCGTAGGGTTCGCAAATAGTGCTGCTCAACTCACCACCGCGACAAGCTTTCCGTCGTCGCTCTTCTTCACCCACTTCTCCTTGAAGGCCTTGCCCTGGCCGACCTTGGTGACGGTCTTGTCGCCGATGGTCTTCTCCAGGTCCTGCACCGTCATACCCCCCACGGCTTGGCGCAGTGCCTCGAAGACACGGGCCTCATGACTGCCGTGCTCCGCGATCTGTTGTCCCTCGAGCTCAAGGATGGCTTCTTCCCTCTCAATCGTCTCATATTTGACCATGGAACGGCTGGCAAGTCGGTCGAGAGCGGCCTTGATGTCGACAAAGGGGACCTCAGGGAAGGACTCGGCAGACAGCAGATGATCCTTCTGCGACAGGGTGTAAAGGATCCGAGTCGTCAAATCCCCCGAGGGGGCACTGCCGGCGGTCGTCATGGTGCGGGTTGCGTGTCGAGGGCGTCGAGTTTGCGAATTGGGCTGCGCTCTCGTCGGACTTGAGTCACCGATGGTGTTTCGCGGCAGAAATAATTACAGCTCTCCAAATGGCGGGGCACGGTCGCCAACAGTGACTCTCCACTGGAGGGGGCTTTGCCAAGGCCGGTCCAGGGGTCGTCCCTCCGTATTTTCGTTTCTCCAGCTTCCGAACCGCGGACGTCGTAGGTGGCCCGAGCGCCTAGCTGTCAAGGCCACTGCATGGCGTCACTTGGTACAGTTGTAGCAGTCAACTCCAAGCATCCTCCATCAGCCACCAACCGCTTTTCGAAACGATGCAGCTTTCGCCACCGAACCTTGGACGTTCATGAGCTCACCCCCGCGATACCAATGAGCGTCCCGAGCTATGACCGATGATGCCCCGCCCATCCCACTGGCGCCTCCGGAAGACAACCCCGTGAACGAACCCTCCAGTCGCGAGAACCCGACCGGCGGAGATGGGAGCAGCTCAGCTCATAACAGTAACAATGGCGGCTCGAGCTCACAGCAATCTCGTCGGCGCCGGCGACGTAAGGCGGTAAAGCCGGACCAGGGGCTCGTCAAGAAGTTCGAGTTCCTGAACCACCTGCTTAAGAATCTCGATATGCTCGTGTATGCCGAGCTCGCGGCCCTATACTACATGGAGTATGTGTACGTCACCCAGGAAATGGAAGCCTCCTTGCTTACTTTTCAATCACAGATGCTCGACCTTGCGCTTCTTCCTCCGGGGATGGTGCCAGCAGAACTTCCTCAGCCCCAAGGCAGACGACTGGCCGATTCCCTTACCTGCCATACAAGCGCAGGTCCTCTCGGTGTTCTTCCCGGCATTCATCTGCGTGCTTGCGCATATTTTCGAGTCGTTGCCATTTGCTGGCGAGACAACCAGGGGATATATGCATGGCGGTGTTATTGTGGACTTCATCGGGCAGAAACCGCCCACATCGAGATTCACGCTGTTCGCTTTCGACATTCTCATCCTCGGGCTGCAATGCCTCATGCTATCGGTGCACGAAGAACGAGAACGACTGCGGAAAATCATTCGCCCTAAGAGGACGAGAGGCCTTGCGTCTTCTACTACCCAGGAGGAGGCGCCGGTTGACCCAGCACCTAACGAGCCACCTGGTGCCACACCCGCCGCAACGGCCTCGACGGCCAGATCTAGATCTGGAACAACGAACCCAGACGACATCGAGTTGCAGCCGTTGTCGAGACATAACAGCACACCAGCAAACAACGATGAACGACGCCCATTCCTGTCCGACCCCCCAACTCCTCCCGCAACTACACGCATTACGCTACTAGATGTTATGAATTCTGGAAACGGCATGCTCAGGGACTTTGATGTCGTGCATACCGTGCGAAACGCAACGCCAGACTTTTGGGGAGCAGTCGGTCACGGTCTTCGCTCCGCAGGGTATCAAGCAGCCCTGGCGAGGATCAGGGCGCGAAGGGGGTCAGCGCCCACGGCACAGAATCAGGTGTAGCCTGGCGGGCGTTGTATCCAATATACCCATTTTGCGACGCTTTCATACTCCGGGAATATGTGCTCAAAATAATGACATTTGGTATCTCATGCGACCTTGCGACCCACATTGCCAACTCCGCTGCCCTTGACCGAAACAATGAGGTCTCCCGAGTCGTCTTCGTCGTCGTCTCGAAGGCCCCAGCTGTTTGCGCCAAATGCTCGCAAGTCTCGGGCCAATCCCACAGTATCTTCGGTACCCACGACATCCCTGCCTATCCTCAGTCTGCCGACATCCTCTGAGCCCATCGCCATCAGAGTCAGGACGGTGCCGGCGGCCGTTCGGCTCACGCATCCGCCCTGAGAAATCGCCTCCAGCAGCTGGTACGCACACCGCTTTCCAATGTCCTCGGGTACAACGCCACCCGTAGGCGGCGCAACCACATCCGCCGAGTAAATGACCCCCACAGAGCTCGACTCGGCGACCAGGCTGAGACCAAAACCAATACCGGTCCGCGACTTCGTCTTATCCGGACCATCCACCAGCGGCGCCTGGTCATACTGAGCAGCAATGTGGATATCAGACACCAGAGGATTCAGAATTTCCCTCGCCGCGTGGATGAGTCTGCTGTTGTTCGACGCCGACACGCCCGTGCAGTATGCCACGCCTCGTATCCTCTTCACCCTTCCGGGGTTCCTGTTCAGGTGCAGCGTCTTCGGTAACCGGACCTGGCTCGCGAATCGAAGCTCCACAATGCCGCCGCCTCCGCGGCCGCCCTTTCCAGGACATGACCGTTGCAGGACGCGCAGCTCGATGCGTGCGGGCGGGATCCCGAAGAGCCCGTAGAGGGGAAGGATGGCGGTTCTGAAGGAGTCGACGGAGATGTCGCCCTTCTCGGTCGCGGAGGTGATGACGCCCGGCCCGGAGATGCGGATATTCATATGGGCCTTGGAGAAGGGCGCGAGCATGCAGATCGGCAGGAGGAAGTACGTGACGCCTCGCGTGTTGTTGTGTGGGAGTGTGTGTTCGATGATGTCGCCTTCCGACGCACCGAACCCGGCGATGGTACCGGTGATCAGACCCGGGTGGAAGGTCATCGTCGTACCGGTGTACGAGATCTGCATGGAGGTGCCATTTGTGACGGCTTCGAGGAGGCGGAGGAAGGAGATCTCATGCGGGGCGAGACCCGGGTGTGTTGGTGATGAGCTGCGGATCTTGGAGATGTGTACGGGTCGGCCGGTGAGCGTGGAGAGCACGAGCCTATGCGTGAAGGCTCTGTGCCCTGTGAGCTTCAGGAAGTCGGGGCTGGACGACATCTTGGGCTTTTGTGGTGTTCCGTTGTTGCTGGGTACGGGCGACAGCGTGGTGCTGAAGCTGCTTGGAGAAAATAATATTTTCTGCCGCTGGGAAGCATATGCGACACGGAGCTGGCAAGCGGTGAAAAGTTTAATGGGTGCGTCGAACTGCTAAGATAAGATAGGGCGGTGCGATTAGATAAGAACTTTGCGCGTCGTCGCGGCGGACTGGGACCAGCTAAAATTTGGAAGCTTCATGGCTTGCACTCTGACTGACCCTCGTCATTCTTGCATGTAAATTATCTTGTTCGTTTCGTTCCCTATGTCTCAGCGCGCCCTCCTTCGCGACATCCAGAGTCGAAAAAATTTCATCTGCCAGTCATGTCTGTCAGCTTTGAGATCACAGACCCCGAATACCCTGGGGATCCGACATAGCTCGCAGTCGTCGAGGCTGAAACCATCCCCGCGAAGCCGACAGACCTCCCGGTTACCACTACGCACCCAGAATCAGCTACCGATATCCTCGTACAAGACAAGATCCAATGGAGAATCAGAAACGCCGGATAGTGAGGCCGCTTCTGCCCTCCTCCGGGAGCTACTGAACAAAAGCGACGAGCCCAAGATCCAATTCTTCGAGAAGGACGAAAAGGGGGACGTCACGAAGCTCCGCGACGATGACGCATTTTCCAAAGCCCTGAGCGGGAAGGATGACTTCGACAAAACCATCAGCGCGGACTTGGCAGGGGAAATCAAACAGCTGCTCTTGTCCGTGTCGAAGGACGGTATCCTCTCGCGCCTCGGCATCGGAGACACAGGCGCCTTCGTCAAGGAGCTTGAAAGCGAGCTGGGAGGCCTCGACACCACAGAGGGCCTCGGAGAGAAGCTTGATGCTTACATCAAGAACTTGGAGGATCAGCTAGAGGAGCAGGCCGACGTCATGGAGCACTACGAAAACCCGAGTGCCGATGCTGAGACCCTGATGCCGAGGGCAAAGAAGACGAAGACGATACCGCAGATTCCAACCGACGTGTGGAATTTCAACCAGCGCAAACGATTGAGCAAACTCAACACTATCCTCGAGCGAGTTCACCGAGAGCTGAGGCGCAGGGAGGAGACCACCGGAAAGACCATTCAGTCCACGTGGAAAGCATACAACCTGGCCCGACAGACCCTCGCAAAGGGTTGGAACAATGTTCCACATGACGTTTGGGACTTGCTATGGAAGATCCTCTCGATCGAAGGCGACACCAACCCGAATCGCTTCACCTACCTGTCCCTCCTCGCCCGGGACATGAGCGAAGCCAAGATCGCTCTCAACCCCGAACAACAGCTCATCACCGTCGAGGCCCTGTTCGTTGAGGGATTCGAGGACAAGGCCATCGAGAACTGGAAGCGCTGCATGGCCAGCTTGGGTGACGGCGGCTCCGACACCTTCCAGGCGTTCTGGGAGCTTGGCGTGCGCATGTTCTGCCAGTCCGGCGACCTGGTCCAGGCTGAGCGAGCCATCAACAAGCTGCTCGAGAGACAGATGGACCCTCGGATTCTGATGCCATACATCCGCGCTTGCGCCGCCCTCCCTGCCGACGATGCGCAGGAAAAGGCTTGGGAGGGATACAGGCGCATGAGGGACCTTCTGGGGCCTTCGATGCAGCTAGATGACTACGACGAGGTCATTTCGTTCTTCCTGAGCACCAACCAGACCGAGCGCGCCCTGTTCGCATTCGTCGACATGATGAGCTCCGGCACTGTGGATCTCAGGGGCCGGGATCGCCTCCCCTCGCAGATTGGCAACAAGTTCTTCTTTGGAAAGTGGCTGAAGCGTCTGATCGGGGCGGGCGATCTCGATGGAGCATACAACGTCTTCACTTTCATGCGGTCGAAGGGTGTTGAGCCTGCCCCTATCCAGATCAATGGATTGATCGGTGCCTGGCAGAGGGCCGGGGGCGCCGAACACTTGAAGAAGGCCGATGACCTGGCATGGGACATGATCCGCGCCAGAGTCGACTTTGTAAAGACTCGTCAGCGGTCCGCCAGTTTCAGGGCCCAGGTTACGTTCTATGAGGCAAGGTCGACCGAGGGCGCGATGCCCAAAGCCACCCGCGAGACATTCTCGCTGCTCGCCGAGAACTACCGCCTCCGTGGCCTTCAAGAGCAGATGAACGAGCTGTGGGACGCCTTCAGAGACGCGGAGATCAGCCCCGACGCGTTCATGATGAACCAGCTGATGGAGTCGTACTCGCAGTTCGGGAACATCCAGGAAGCGCGGGACCTGTACATGTCCCTCGTGCACGAGCGGGGCGTCAAGCCGGACGGGCACACGTTCATGGCGCTGTGGAAGATGCTGGGTGCCAACCGTCTCCAGATCGTCAGCGACGAGCGCGCCTTTGACGAGGTCAGGGGTGCCAGGGAGACGTTTGCGGAGATGGTCCGTTTCTCGGATGTTTTCGCGGGCGAGGCCCTGGACGGCCAGCTGGCGCGAAAGCTGATGCATACCTTCCGCAGGGTCAAGGACCAGATTGGCCTGATTGTCGCCCTGCGGGCCCTGAGGGCCAAGTTCAACTACACGCCGCCGGAGATCCTGGCCCTGGAGCTGGTGGTCGGCACCACGAACCTGGCTTGGAACACGGCTTCGGCGAGGCAGAAGGTCCGCATCGTCAAGCGGAAGATTGACGCGTTCGTGGAGCATCGACAGAGGGCCATCGGGTCGACCGCGCTCACGCTCGAGGATATGACGGGGAAGCAGCGCGGAGACGCGATGGTGGAGTATCTGGAGGTGGCATTCATGCCCCAGACCCCAGAAGTGAAGTCGCAGCTTGTTGAGGCCGCGCGAGAGATGGGGGTGTACGATATTTTGTCAGATATCACGGGACGGTAGACAGCGGTCAGTGATGAGGGGCAGATATATCCCCGCACTTTGTATAATATTGAACCACCATTCACCACGCATCACGGCGACAAGATGAGACGTGAGGGTCTTGAAGATGGCCCTATTGAGGATTCTCTAATCATGGTCCTCCTCCGTCAAACCAGGACAGCCCTCCATGCTGTCGTCGGGGTATCTGAACTTGCACCAAAAGCAGTAATTCCACGCCTCCCTCATGAACGTGACCAGCCGCTGTAGCTTTTCGTGGGGCTCCAGCTCGTTGAAGTCGTTGAGCTCTGGGTCTTCCTCATCCAGGTCTTCGGCGGCGACGTAGACGGTCTTCTTCCCTTTTCCGAGTGCCCGCTTGTCATCCTCGTCTTCGTCCTCGTCGTCGTATGTTGGTAGTCGCGACAGGCTTTGTTCCAGGTCATATCTCATCCGTCTGTCACGTTCCCTCTCCTCTCGTTGGCGGGCGAGGCTTCGCCAGAGAACGTTGATGGACTTGAGTGGTCGTGAGGGGATGGTCCGCTCTTTGCTGCTGCTGTCGGCCTTCGGCTCACCATCCTCACCGCGTGCCTGAATGCTCACGGCCTCAGAGCTGCTCTCCTGCGTCTTCTTCTCCTCGTCCTCCGCCATGCCCTCGGCGACCTTCTGCGCCGCCACGACCATCCTCTCTTGCCTCTCCTGCTCCCTCTCCCTCGCCATCCGGTCGCGATACTCTCCAGGCTCCTCGACCTTCCTCTTCTTCAACTCCCCATCGCCCTCCTCGCCGAACGCCTCTCTCAGCTTCCTCCGCTTCTCACTCTCCATGCCCACGCCGCCCTTGTCCTCCTTCATGGTGATGTTGATGGGCTCCCGGCGCGCGTCCTGGTTCCCCTCCGCGCCGAGCGTCGACCCGGCCTTGAAGCCCATGCGCGCCATCATGGCGAGGCCCTTGCTCTTCTTGGCGGCGGCCTGGTCGAGGAGGGAGGTGGAGAGGGCGGCATCGCGGGCGGCGGCCTCCTCCTCGGCGAGCTCTGCCTTTGACTTTGGGCGGGCGCGGGCCTCGGCGGAGCGCTTCTGCTGCTGGCGGCGCTGCAGGCTTGTGAGCGGCTTGGCGGTGGGCTCGGGCTGGTCGAAGGACATGGACATGTAGTCGTCCACTTCGTCGTCCGGGGGGGCGGTGGGTGACATGATGGATGGTAAGGCGAGGTGAGTTGAGGTGAGGATTTGGTTGTGAGAGTGAAGTTTGGCCGATTGGATGTGACATTGGAGATGCGACGAATAGGGAAAGTGGGGCTGGTTATCCTGGTTGGTCCCCGGAAGTGCACTGAATCCGCAAGCTGGCAGCGAACTTACTGGTACTGCTCCCTGGGGCTGACACAGGAACAACGTCCTGGAGGCGAGACTTTTGCAAGAAAACAGACTCAAAGTAATTTGCCCAATGCCGACTATAATTATTCCCATGCCCTTCCAGACTAGAGTCATTAGTTCAGGACAATACCCAGGCTGCCCAGAACCGCTCTTCGATATTCTTCGTCCGAGTCCGCACAAAGCAACACTTAGCCGTGATCAGAGGCGTGGAATCTCTTCGGGCGCAATAGTGATTTGGTGATCTCCTCATATTCTGTCGCATCCCTGATACTCCTACAGGGCGCTGCTGTCCGGTGACTTGGGATGGTCCCGCGTATGATCTTTCTCGCGGTCGTCGTCAGATCCGAGTTCTTCTGTCTGGTCCGTGTTGGAATCCTGGCTTTCTTCCTCCATCCTCTGCCGTAAACTTGCTCGCAAGTCTGCGACCTCTACCACGATGGGGTGTGTAGGCGCGAATAGGCGTGATAAGATGTCCGAGGCTTCGTCGAGCAAAGTCTCAGCTTCCCCCAGCTTCCCCCGGTTGGTGTAGAAATTTCCCAGAAAAGTCAAACGTGAGATGTAGCGGAGGTCGGTTGGCTCCAGTACCTGCTCGATCCCTCCGAGCGATTGTTTGAACGCAGACTCCGCCTCCTCCCATCTGCCTTGCCTCTCGTAGAGAAGTCCCAGAAAGCAGAGGGTGTCGAGCGCGTCGACTGCAGTCTGCCCCAATAACATGCATTGGCCCTCCCATGCCCGAAGCAGTATCTCCTCTGCTGCTTCGTATTTTCCCACTTGGATGTATGCCTGGCCCATCAGTGTGACGCTTCGAAGGGTCGTCCTATGATCAGGGCCGAGAGACTCTTCTGCATCCGCGAGCACCTGGCGTACTGAGTCCTCAACCCTCGAAAGGTCGCCATGTCTGTCGGCTATTCGGATCTCTGCCAGAGTGTACTTGGAAAGGATAGTGCGCTCATCTCCGCGCCCGAACTTTTGGACGCAGATGGCCACACACCGTTCCGCGAGCCACTTGCGCTGCGACTCCTCGAATACGAAGATTTTGAACAACTTCAGCAGGCCTTGCAGGGCCTTGTGAGCTGGCGCACTCATGTTCCTCACCCATTCTGAGCATCTTTCCGCGTGAGGGAACAGACGCGTTGCCATCGAAAAGTCGCCAGAACCCGGTAGTCCAAGTCCAGCGACCCCTACAAGCGACAGGGCTAGTGACGCGTACTCATCGACTTCGTCGTTCTGTTGTGCCCGGTCAACGCCCGACGCCCATCGATGGACAACTGGGTGCATACTGTAGCTGTCATCGATGTCTTCTTGGCGTTGAATCAGAGAATATCTCCGAAGTACTCGGATTGAGTCCGCGAAACTCTCCTCGTCCGAAGCCAGGTCGCGCAGCCACTCTGGCCAGAGGATCTCATCGTCGGCCGCCAAGGCGACGTCTAGGAGACCGTGCCAGAAGTCGCGGTTGTCAAGGTACGCCCAGAGCCTCAACAGCTTGGCCGAGGACGGATTGACCTTCTTGACCTCATCGAACGAGACGCTCCATGTAGTCTCGATGGTTCCTTGCTCGTAGCCCGGGAGGCTCCGGGCGCCTCTTTTCCCGAACAGCTGCTCGTTTCGTCTCTGATAAAGCTTGATGTACTTTTGAACGCTCATCTCAGTCTCAAGCAGGTATGAGGCAGCTTGCGCCAGCGCGAGCGGGAGTCCGCCCAGAAGCTCCAAGAGCTCATCTCCTCGGGGGCCTTCGGCGAGAGGTCAGCTGAAACTGAACGGAAATGAAGCGTGGTAGGTGTTTACTGACCAAGCCTTGTCTTGAACCAGCTCTCGAAAATGGCCTTGCTCAAGTTCGACTCAACCGGAACCAGCTCCCTTGACTCTCCCAGGTGGGCAAGGTGTCGAAGCCTGGAAGTGATCAGGATAGATCCATGATCTGCCGGCGTGTAGTTCAGGGGGTTGTATGCCCCATCAACATTGTCATCCTCGAAGTCCTTGTCGACGTTGTCGAAGATCAACAGCCATTTCGTATTGTCCGCCTTCTCCAGCCAGCACTGCATCGCTGCCGCTGCTGCGTCCACCGCCATGGCATCTTCCTCGTCCATACCCTGGCTTTTACGAATTCTCTTGTAGCAGGACGCCAGGCTCTGTTTGAGCTCGTTCTCGGACTTCCCATTGAGCCAAAAGACGGCGTCGAAAGCTTCCTTGTGCCTGCGCGCGAAGTCAACCGCCAGTTGCGTCTTGCCCATGCCCCCGGTGCCATGGACAACGAAGACTTTCCGTCCTCCGCTATCTGATCTGCCCGGTAGAAGACATATATCTATTGCTTCCGAATCAGTCGGCCTATGAACAAAGTTTCCGGCATACGGCACGCCTCGAAGGCTGAATGGAATGCGATACTTGGACACGCTCAAGTCTTGGACGGGAAATCAGTCACAGTTCACTCTCACCAGCCTGCGAAGAGACAACGGCTCACGATACGTACCGGATTGATTGGCCTCCATGCCCAGCTTGAGAGCCCGTTTTAGCTCCGTGGAGATCGTGTTCAAGGCCAACTGACAGGTCGGGTCATCAAGAGACGCAAACTTGCAGATCTTGCTGTGATCCGTCGGCATAGGAACCTGCGTCTCTCGCGAGCCTGTAAGGTTGAGGACAGCAGAGTCCTTCTCTACAATCTATGGGACAAGTTAGCACCGCTGCACGAGCGAAGATGAGAAAGCGCGTACCATGCCCGCCACGCTACGTGGGAGATTCTCGTAGAAGCTTAGGATGAGGCACGTCTCGGATAGGTGGCGAGCCTGCTCGAACCTTTTGATTGCCTCGCGGGAAGTCTGCTTCAGCCCCTCGAGCAGATCGTTGCTGGGATGTTGGAGGGCGAATCGTGCTATCTTGGAGGCGACATCTCCGACGCTGGCGCCGTTGCCCCCTCGGTGAGGCGTTGCAAAGAAGACAAGGAGGCATGCGGCCTCGACTATGGGCCGATAGCTGCTGTCTAACATAGCCTCAACGAGAGCCTGAAAAGCTGTCAACTATGGCTAGACTCCCGAGTGACATGAAATTTGGGCATAACAATATCGGGGACTGACGGATTTGACGACGAGACCGCCCAAGCTATGGCTGATGAAGACAAGCGGCCGCTGCGGTGCATCTTGTCGCTTGTTTCGCAGGTGAAGTAGTAGGGACCTGGCGTGGTCATCGATGTTGGTCGCCGAGGCTCCTCTTGCCGGGCTAGAATTGTACGCGAACAGCATTACGTGAGCCTCAACGGGCAAGGAGCCAGGGAGAAAGTCCCTCAACCACAGCTTGCCACCGGCTGACCAGGTCTCCTCGGCATGATTGTTACGGCCGAGGAAGTTCAGCCCATGGACTGCCACGACGCTGTTCAATGCCAGGCTGTCAGCAAGGCGGGGGACCGATGAGCTGCTTCACTGGGCTTGGGACTCACTCAACCTCAGCGTTGACTGGTTCATGTAGGACGCGAAGCCCCTGTGCCGTGGAGGCCGCCATTTCAGAACTAAAGGGAAGGCTTCAGAGGCCGCCACATTGACCTTCTTGACAGACTGAAGAGATGAGAGGAAGCAGAAGAGCGCTCGCGCTGCACTTTTGGGGGTCAGGTTGCTGTCTTGGCGACGTGGAAGCTGAAATGGGGGCGGCTGTGCCCAACCAGTATGACCAATGAACATCTGAAAGAGATGAAGTTTCTGGCCTAGCGAAATAAAACGAAGCAATCGAATGAGCATGGTAGCTGGGTATCGTATATTTGGTCTCCTCAATTTAACATACACCATGCCGAATCTTCTCCTGCAACCCTGTATCAGGTTAGGACACTGATGATGCGGGTGACAGAAGAGGAGTGCTACGGCGTGAATACGTTGGGTAACATTTCCTAAGATTTTCATATTTACCAATCCTTTCAGAAACAATTTCTATTATGGATTCAAACAACAATATGGTAGCTGCCGAGGTGCTATTGGCAAAAAGGACGACCGCTGTCGATTTGAGCTCGATGTGGCAGAGAAACATCACAAAGTTCACGATGAAAGGATGCAACTGCAAAAGAATAATTCAGAACAATCTATTACTACTGCAGAAGTCCATACCTGGCCCTGCAGTGACCCAAAACCCTGAGAAAAAAAAACTCCCCACAAAGCCCACGTGTATCGGGCTCAACGCAACCATAGTCCATAGGAACAAAGTGCAAGCGGCGTAGTGCTTGCTTTGCCCCCTCTACTTGTTCCTTTCACGCCGGCAAAAAGCCATTCCGGCAGATGTCAGCCTCTCAAACTCAGTCCTGGTTTCCTGTAGTGTCCGATGCGTCTCCTGAAGCAGCCAGTTTGGGGTTGACTCCAGGAAGTGCACACGGGGAGGAGGCACGCCCAGGCCTTGAGCGGCGTAAGAGTACCACGTGTTGACGAACGCCCTAAAACGCTCATTGTCGAAGCCGTTCAGGGCGGTACCATCGCCTTGAGAACCGAAAACTTCCACGTATCGACGCGCCGCCGTGGAAATGTCAACAACCGGGCCGTAGAGGTGCGGCAGTGCCATGTACCTGAAGTAGCAGACGGTGCTGAGGTCAAAGACAATCTCCCTGAAGTGAGTGAAGTGGCGCGAGAAGAGCATAATCATGCTCTGCGCAGAGCCCTCGGATGTTAGGTGGAGCGCGATCCGGGTGAAGGCCTGGCATGTTTGTCGTCCCAGGGCAGAGAGGACCCAGTTTGCGTCGTACTCGGGCCGGACGAGGAGAACAGTGTTTTCGTTCACCCAGATGTTGAAAGTCGAGTGATTGATGCTCACCGGGACCGCCCTGTTGTGTTTCTCAAATTCCTCGTTAGCTTCTTGTGAGGTGAGTCGGAGCGGGAGCGGCGACGGTCCGACAATACGAACCTGATGGAGGGCGTTCGAATGGTTCCGAACATCGGCAGCCACAACGAAAGAGGCTCGGGCTGCAATCCCCCAGAGCTGGATCCGGAGCTCGGGGGGCAGCTCTGCGAAGAGAGCAAACTCCTGGAGTGAGGTCATCTTGACTCCGGGTTTGCCCTTCCGAACTGCGGTGACACCACTTGCAAGGTGATTGAGTGCTTGTGGTGGTGTTGGTGATGTTGATGGTGTCGATGGTGTGATGAATGCAGAAAACGGTTGAAAATGGCTGCCGCTGGAGCTGGCTTTATAGTTTTCAACGAGGCATCTCGAGGGACTTGTTTCATCACGTCTGGGTTTACTCCAAACTGTCCAGTTCTGTTTATGGCGTTTCTTTCCTTGGCAGCTTCTCCCAAATTAATGATGTCTAAACTGGTCTACACATAGATGCATAGGATTTGCGATACTTCCCACCTGTTTCCCGAGTGCCCGAAAGAGCACTTTGCTGTTTCGTTAGCAGAACAGATGTCTCTCGTTTAGGGATCTACAGACTTGAGGTTACTTCGAGTAATGTCGATCTGATCGCTAAATGAAACTTCTTTGACCGAGGTTCTATAGCTGTGAGAAGAACTAAGTTTCCGAAGCTGGAAAAGCATGGTATGGCCTAAACAAAGGATACTTGGCGCCACGGCAATGTTGTCGTATCCTTTATTTCTGTTGTCGGTACGCGTTAGACTATGGCCTATGAGCATTCTCAAAAGAAAGCTTTTGTTAATTGTTTGGGTTGACTACGTTGGCGAACGCCTTACGCTTCAGATAGGCATGTAATTAATATGACGTCTCTCTTGACGTTGAAATTCAAGATAGCTTCTTTCGAGCTGGGTCATTCCAACTTTTATGTCAGCACCTGATTGACATTTAGTATGGGATTCAGAATCACGGTTATATGGACAATGATATCACTGGATCCGCCATGCGTTATTAGACCTCCCTAGCGGGTTCTACCTAGTTCCTCCCTGATCATGTTCTTTCCAGTCTCAAAATCTGAGCCGTAGCTACCAATTTCACGCCTCATGATTTTCCAGCTTGTTGCCAGCCACGCTCCCATTCACTCAGCTTGAGACTCGTTTCAAGCATGGCCTGCCTCTCTGCTTCGGACTGGCTAATGCCTTGTCGAGGGTGTTGCCACACTCTCTCAGCTACTGAGGATGTAGTATTGCTCTGGATGTATTTGTCAAAGTTGATCGTGACAGAGCTTGAATGGTTTCTTGTGGCTCATGTGAGCCTGTATCCTGCCTTTTCGGGACAGAAAGTGTGTGCTCACCTTGGCTCAGACGAAAGAATCATGGAAGGCTGCGTGCTAGAGGGCATGTTGTGGATAATGTAGCTTCAGCTGGCCCTTAGTTGACGTAGTAAAGAGCCGGCAGGCGCAGGTTTGATTGGAATTAATCAAAAGATAGAGAGAAACTTTCGCAACTCATGATGTTTCGAGGCATTTTCGATGTATTACATGAATGAAAGGTCGTCATATATATCATGAACGTCAGACACACTCGAGCACTGTTTCCAGGGAATAAAAAGTCCTTGGGAGGACTTCTTCCTGCTGAATTGGTCAACTCATCTTCATTGTTATTATTCGCCACTCATTACCGCTTTTGAACTTGTCCTCGATGGTTGGTGTGTGAGGTTGTCCTTCAGCCAACCCCTGTCTTGTCCTTCGACAATCATCCGGATGCCGGGCATTTGCATCGGTCATCGTGTCGTTACACCAAAAAGCCCCAAACCCTTTCCATTTAAAGCTACCAGAGCAGATCTAGATGTAAGAGGCGACTCAGGTCCACAACTCGGACCAGCAAATCCCGTAGTGAGCGAACTTCTAGCAAGAGATATGGTCTTTTATCGCATCGTGAGGCATCCCGTGATAGACACACTCTCTGTTCTATCCACACACCTGTTGGTGTCCTCCGCTGCACCTCTCACTGGCCATCACCCCATCTCCTGCAGCGCATCATCTATCTCCTCCAATGGAGGCCTCATGCAGGAACTGGGCCCCAAAGGGACCGAAAGTTGGACTTTCTGCCTTGGATTTCTGGCAAAAAGTCCTTCAGGACAATGCTGCCTCACTACACACCGGTTTCGAAGGACAAGCCGGAGCCTTGCGATGTCGCTTGACTTTTTCTCTTCTGCTGATGTCAACCTGTCAGATCACGAAGATGGAGACTTCGCGACAACGGCCCTGTTGTTCCTCGCATCTTTCATGATATGAGATACATGTACTGATCGACCATTTTGAGCAAATACTCCGTAGCGGATGGTACGCAACCATTCCCGTTGACGACCTATACCCCTGCCACGATGTCGACCAGCAGCCACATATCATCACCTTGCCACCTATGCCAGGGCTATGGCAGGAGAGAGCTTGGAGGCGATGCTTCCAGAATTCCACGGACCGGCAGGTTGCGAAGATTTGGCAGCGCTTGCCAAACATTGATGCGACGAGCATCAACGAGGTTGGCTCGGAACCTGCGGTCTAGGCTACCAGACGACAGGAGACTCGACGCGCGCCCCGATGATGACCTACAGAGCCCGCAAGTTGGGACAACAGACAATCCTGTCGAACTGCCTCTGGACAATGAATGGAACGTCTACGAGCTGTGTGCCACGGACCCGGAAATCCACGAGTTATCCGCCCAAGATCAGGAAATACACGAAATAGGAGGCGTCGAGGAAGTCCAGGGTCTCTTAGCAGGCGTCCGGTACTTGGACATAATGAGCGAACAGGCTGAGCTCAGGGCCCGCCGGACAGATACTGCCAGGCCAGACCTTCGCTTGGTCATTCCTCAAGGTAGGCCGTCCGCTGTTGTCTCCGAGGCCAGCTTCACCCCACCACCCGGCTGGACGTCAGTCGAGACGACCGATTTCTGCCCGAGCAAGCATCTTGACTTCACAAATCTCAAAACGTTTCAGTATCTGGATGAGGCTATATCCCTGACCCGGCCCACCGGCTCCGCGTTCCCAACGAGATTGCGTCGTTCTGGTGCCATATATTCGAAACGAACCACGGTGAGTACAACCACCAGTGGTTCATCAATCTCACCCAAGAAACCTACCCTTGGCACTCCCGCTACAGTCAGCACTCCCGCTACAGGGGAAATTGTCTTTGATACCGAAAAAACAACTTGCAACGATCCGGCGAATCTGGATGGCGTCTTCTCCGCGTTGGGCAGCAAGACACCACCGCCCGTCAATCCCCCAAAGAGACCAGAGCGGGCAGGGAACCAAAGCAGATCCCCAAATGCCGAGCCAGCTCCGGAAAGATCGGAACACCGAAGACCACGAAATAACCAATGGATCACTCTCTGGAAGCTCCGGCACGACTTGCGCGAGCTGTACTCGAAGCTCATGGCCGCCACAAAGAACTCTTCTATCCCTCGGGCGAGCAAAGTCCGCCGGCTCTTCAAAGACGCGACTCACATGTTACAAGTCGGTCTGTCCACCTTTATGGAGGTTCTCAAAGGTACCGTTCCGACTACCTTGCAAAAGATCCTGTCTTTCGTCTTCGTATCTACGGTGATGTGGAACACCGTCAACATGCACAAGAGCGATCTGGGTGATGGCTGTGGCCACAATCCCCTCTCCGGCATAAACATCTGGCGCTCGGCCATCCATGATACCAAGGATCGAGTTGTCCTCGACAGAGTTATCGATGCGCTGTGGTCCAGCGAGCCCAGCTCATCAGACCCTACGGAAGAGGTCGGCCAGACAGATGGCAGTCCCAGCTCTTTTGACGTGGCCATGGACTGGAACCCGACAGACAACGCCGATCTTGCCGGTCTGGATGCCTCACTCTTCACCTTCCTTGACACGAACGGGTCTGACGGCAACTTCAATCTTGCGCAAGCATCACTCTTCGACTATTCTGGCGACCAGTTTGGATCAAGCGAACGACACATCGACGCAGAATCCCTCTTGCCAAACTTCCAGTCCGAAGTCGGCCACTTGCTAATGGAGACCTCGAACCACGAGGATATCAATTTCGCGGCTTTTCTCAACATTCCAGGCCTGGAAGACATCTTACCGCCGTCACCAGGGCCTCTGGGACCGGGTCCTCCATCTGCCGAACAATACTACAGCCAAGAAGCTTTTGCACCAGACCGAGCAACACCAGAGCCCGTTGGCGCGCTGGTAGGGCCATCGAACATGAGAGAACCGTGGTCCTGGGAGAATCTCTCTATCGACCCCCACTGGCTCAGCGCTTCCTGGACATCTCCAATACAATTCTCGGACGACACCACCGGCGGCTCGCAACCCGGAAGAAGTCTAGACACGAGCTGCAAGTCCTCGGCCAACGGTGAAGTGACAGCTGGCCGTGTGCTCGTCAGTTGTCTTGTCGGCACATTGATGTTCCAGACAGTCGTGATATTTCTCAGATGTACGTATCTCATCTTCCGGAGAAACTGGTACAGCGCTGATACTCTTGGTACAGATCTAGGCGGCACCGGGTCAATCTTGCATATTCTCTCTGGCTGCTCCGAAGCAAAAGTCGAGCCCCTGGGCGACTCTCAGCTGGAGTCGAGCAGCTCCTCACCGGGCTACGCCTTGGAAGTGATGGGTGATTTCTTTGCCGAACTGTCCCGAAATGTCATCGAGCCTCTCCGGGCGGCTTTCGAAGGCGGCCACTCGCAGCTCCTGGGACTTCTTGCCATGGCCGAGTCCATGGCGAAATGCGGCACGATTCGGACCTTGCGAGCATTCGAGGACTACCTCATCCATACCGGACTGGTCAGTTCCGCCCCTTGATACCTGAGTATCGACCTGCTGACGCCCGGAATAGCATCTGTCCAACTGTCATAAAGGCTACACGTTTCTCGTCAAATCAATCTTGGCGCAATGTCTGCGGTGCTCATCGACCATGGCGTGGGACCACGTCTACGGAGATGACGTGTTGGAGAACGAGGAGTACTCGGCCCAGTACGTCTCGACCCGGGAATGCCGGGTGCAGGACATTGCAGACAGCATCTTTGTCACCCCGGCAATGTTCGAGACGGGCTGTGCAGACCAGCTGAAGGAAGATGCTGGTGTTGGTGAAGCGCCAGTTGTCGTGAACCAGGCGCGCAACTCGACGCCCTCAGTCTCACCCCTTGGGACGAGCTTTGCATCATCAGCGCCCCGGAAGATCGCAAAGTGCCCTCACCAGGGTTGTAAAAACGAGTACAAGGGTGTTGATGCACGTGTCAACCTGCGGAGACATATCCGATGCGCGCATGAGTCCGGAAGCGCCAAGGCATTTACTTGCCCCGGGGCAGGTTGCGATCTGCAGACACCTCGACGGGATAATCTGCGAAATCACTTCCTGAAGAAGCACCACGGAGAGGAGATGCCGCCGTGGTTGATGGACAAGAAGCGGAGTCGGGCGGTGAAGACTCGATAGATATTTAGGTGTCTGTAAATACTGTAGAACTCCTCATCTCCTTTGTACTGGGAGCCTTCATTTTGAGCTTGAACTGCGGCCAGCGTTGGTGTTCGGGAACATTGGATTTTTAAGAAGAGCTCACTTACATCGGGGCGAGCATCAGGGGTGGCGCATCGGGTCATTGATATCAGTTCATGTTTCAGGGCATGCTCAGTGGGATAGACGCCCTCTCGCTGACGGGCGCTATGTTCGTGTGGCAGCTGTCACTTGTGTAGGTAGATGGGATTTCCTTTGATTTGCGTGGATACATCCTCTGCAAGATCCTGTGCGGCGGGAATCTCCTGGCCTCATTTTCCACAAACCTTGGCTGATACAATGAGGTGGTATTCGGAAACTGCTGTATCTTATTCTCCAGTCTTCCTCCACTCCCTCATTCCGTCGGCGGTTAAGGATTCGTTCTTTGGTGTCACTCACCGGAGGTCGCAGCAGTCGACTCGGGCTTTCTCTCAGCATATCCCCGGGGCCCATCAAGGTGGCAATGCTCGAGTCCCGCATTCAGGGGCGATCGAGTGCTGTCGACCCAATCCGGAGTCTTGGCCAGCCCAGTTCGTCCGTTCAGACTTACACAGCCACCCCCCATATGCGAGACGATAGGCTCACAAGCTCTGGCCCTTGGGCGCTCCGGTACTTGACCACATGCTAATTTCCGATGGCATGTTGCCCCTGCAGCCGAATCGTCCCAAGATTCACTGGTCTTTCCTGCCGTGCCTATCAGAGAGCGCGGGTGACCTCATTCAGGCGCCTGTCGCTGTGAGCGCCGCTCTACCTGTTGCGTGCCAAGCGGGAGCCTCTGCTTCAGGATCTTTAGTGCTTGTCGATGCACGATCCTGTCAGGTTATTCTCGGGTCATTTTCCACCTAAAGGGATGCTGCCAGTCTGTGGTGTAAGTGAGGCGTCGTCTATTCACGGGTGGCGGATGATTCCTTCGTCAATTTGGGCACTAACTGACTGCTCAACTTGGGACGATGCTTCAAATCTGGCTGGGGAGCCAGATATAGTTTTGAATCTGACCTTCATAAGATAGAACGGCATCGGTGAAGGATCTGCATCGGCCTGCCTATCAACGGGTTCGATATCTTGTATCGCCCAACCCTGGTCAGCCCTCGGAATTATGGAGTTGAGCTCGTTTGTTCCCTTTCAAGTCGAAACAAACCCCCGTCACCGTCGATGGATCATGCCGAAAACCTGGAGATTCGCGCGCTGATCCCGGTCAAGCTTTCGGAATAGGGACCGGCTGAGGGCGCGCAACCTCACATAAATATCCCAAGACTCCTGCCCCAAGAGTCGGCAAAAGCTTAGTTCATTCTCATCACTGCAAACGACCAGGTGTCATTCATTCCACTTTCGTCTTTCTTCCCTGTTCACTTTCGTTCTTTCGAAACCACTGTACCGTCGACCGGTTCCATTCGCTTCACTACACCGACAATGCATTCTGCTCAGATCCTCTCTCTTCTTGCCGCCGTCCCGGCCACCTTGGCCTGCCTCGGCTATGACGGCGGTGTGCCCACCCCCGTCGACACCATCTCTCTGTCCGAGCCTCAGAGGATCGGAGCCGGCGAGATTTTCGATGCTGGCTGGGTTCGCTATGACCGTGGCGTTCCCTGCACTGGCCAGTCGGAGGGCGGTAAGTGGCATCGCCATCCTCACGGGATGCTGTTTGTATACTGACGACTCGACCCGCAGGCGAGGCCGACGCCGTCTTCCTCCTGGAGGATGGCGCCACGATCCGCAACGTGATCATCGGCGCCGACCAGGGCGAGGGCATCTACTGCCTGGGCTCGTGCACCATCGAGTTCGCGTGGTTCGAGGAGGTCTGCGAGGACGCCATCTCCATCAAGGGCGACGGCACCGCCAACATCATCGGCGGAGGCGCCTACGGCGCCTCGGACAAGATCATCCAGCACAACGGCTGCGGCCACGTCAACGTCATCAACTTCTACGCCAACGACTATGGCAAGGTCTACCGCTCGTGCGGCAACTGCAGGGACAACTGCGCCCGCTCCGTCCACATGGAGGGCGTCACGGCCGTCAACGGCGGCGAGCTGATGGGCATCAACACCAACCTCGGCGACAAGGTATGTTTCGGAAAATCGTCTCTAAAAGTGCGGACTTTGGCTAACTCATCGGGTCTCAGGCCACCTACTCCAACAACTGCTTCCCCAAGACTGAGTGCCAGGCCTACGAGGGCTGCGACAAGAACAACGGCGAGTGCGAGCCCTCGAAGCTCGGCAAGTGCTAAGCGCCTTGCCTGGGTTGGGAGTCCTCAAACACACAAGAATGAGGACATGACTGAAAGATATTCACTGTCACATAGTTATCTTAGTGCGCTGCGCAGTATATACGACAAATAGTGTCGGCCTGATGAGCCAGACCTGATCAACTTTCCAGAAATGGTTAGCCATGAGCCCTTGTTGTGTAAACTGTCGATTGTTCTGGACGGAGGAGGAAGGCCGTGAGCAACTAATTCGTTCTCAAGACTGACATGGTGTAAGGATGCATATCTTGGCTAAGGCGTGGGTCGGCTTCACGAAGGCGTCGCGTCACGGGCTGCCATGTATTAAATCGGCACTTAAAGCGCTGATGCGAGCCGGAGAAATGACGGGGTGTGGACTTAGCGTACGAGAAGGCGATCTGCTCTCCCATCGACCGAAAGATCTGGTAGTGAAGTCCGCCGACGTGGCCGTGTCGCTGGGTGACGTATGGACCTAAACCGGGCCGCTATGTGACGCGGCCCTGCGGGACTTCACGATCCACGGCAAGGCGAAGTTGGAACGGGCGCTGTGAATGGCGACACCCACGTGGGATTCGGCCGGTCCGTGCGTGTCTGATGTCTCGGGGTCTAAGGGCTGACGGCCTAGACGCTCGTCGCCTCAGAGGCTGACGTGGCCGACCGGGAGGTTAAGTTGCGTGCGGCGGACTTGTTCCGACGACGCGAGTCGGCCTGGGTCGAGTTACCCAAGGAGGCACCGTTCACCCACCTCAGGGTCACGCAGTCTTACTTGCACTCGAGACTCCGGTCAAGACACGGCCCGTAAGTTGGGCGCTCTTCGTCGCGTTTTTTGTGCCTGTGGCTACAACACCAACTATTCATGAGAGCAAAAAGAAAATAGACGCCTCGCTCAATTATTATTGCTACCATGGTATAAGACCTGGCGGAAGTCTAGGGTATTCCTGTCCATCGATGATCTCATGGCCAAAAGCGTACACCGAGTCGTGGTTATCGACTGCTGCCCCGTCGTCGCTCTCTCTCTTCCAGTTAGCTTTGCAGTTCCCAGGAACAAACTTGGCCACGTCCATAGCTAGAGTCAGTTTCATCTCTGGGCAATAATTCCAGATATGCTTCCTCATTTCCGGTGTGCCCCAAATCCCACCGTGCAGAGTGCTTCCGCCAGCGCCAGTATGGTAACCCATCGGCTCATAAAAGCCACTCCGCCAATCGTCGATACCAGGAATTAACTTGCCGCTGGAGGCGGCGTCCAAGGTTGAATGCAGGTCCTCATATTCTTCCTTGCCAACCTCTTCCAGTGTACCAGAATGTGCTTCTCCACTGAACGTCAGCGATATCGTGCCATTAGCGACCTTTGCGCCTGGTCGGCGAGAGATGCGTTTAGCAAGCCAAACATCTTCAGGCTCAGAGTTATCAGCCCGGGTTTCCTTGCGTAAGACTTCAATAATGGAGGACACGCGGCGAAGGGAGAGCCCCCCATTCCCGCCCCAAGTGCCGCGCGGATTCCAAGGGGCGCCAATCCATTCGTATTCGAGATAGTCGTTGATAGTGCGAGGACTATTAGCGCATAAGATGCTATCGGTCTGAAAAACAAGTAGATATTCCGCAGGATAGAGGACCGTCTCATAGAGCCAGAGGGTGGTAAGGAATCGCGAGATCTTCTCTTGCCCAGCAGTACTCATATTCGAAGGAATATAAGACAGGCTGAGTTTACCCGCGGCGACTTGTTCCCGAATGGCCATAGACTGGTTGATGAACTGGACAGACTCGTTGGATCCCATAAAGCGAAAGGTCCAGTCGGGCGGGACGACCGATATGAAGTGAAGCATCAAAGGCGCTAGAATAGGATTCGGACGGTTCTCGATGAGCAAGGCGACCTTGGTTGGGTCGTACAGCTCGTTGGTGAATTTAAGAGACATCGTAGGCAGCGACCATGATGAAAAGGATGAAAACGGTAGAAACTCGGCTGACAGCCAGATAGAGAGTCCTCTGGAGGCGAATCAGTGTGTCTGGGTGGAAGTCGTCGCGGAAGGAGCAACTCACAAGAAAGTTACAAGGCCGACAACGGCTCTCATGCGCCGGGTCGTTAACCCCCAGAGAGTGAGGGTGAGCTTCCAGTAATGGGATAAAATGTTGCCCAGCTTCAAGTCGGGGACTGATAAGGAGAGTATCATCATGATTCTACCCTCAGGGTATGGAAGAGAGCTGAGAGAAAATGGGGAAGCAAAGGGAGGTCCCTGAGAAGCACGAGGGATGTCAGATCAGCCAGACCTTCATGACTGTGCCTCTGGCCCAGGCCATTCACGAGGTGGGCTCGCTGAAAGTTCCAGATGTGCGGTGAGGCAGCAGGCCAGCCATAAATGTCTCCGTTCCATCAACCATGCGCAGAATACATACAAACATGGATCTTGGTCTCGGATGAAGAGGGTTATACGTACACACCCGTGAGAAAGCCACTCAAATCAGGCAGCACATGTCCAAAAAAAGACAATATTTGGTACGGAATAGGACACCCCAGTGCAGTCGAAGGAAGGACTGTAACCACCAGGGTCGCCTCTTGATACTAGATCCGGATGACCAGTCTCAGCGTCTCGAGCTCCGCCACCCAGGAAACGTAGACGGGGGTGGGGGTTGGTTGGCGGCTGGGGGTCCACTCCTTTCCACTGATCCATCACGATGGATCCATATCCATGACAGCGGCGTTTGGGCGTTTACATTGCACTGTAGCCGTTCGGTTTTGCCTGTTGCTCGGGAGAGCCAGTCCATCTGCTCAGCTCGGCCGGTCCGCATCCTGGGAAGAAGGAGAGGAGAAGTCCTGTCGAGAGGTTTCCACCAATGGACAAATCCAGGCAAATCATAATTAGCCCTCTTCGGATTGGGTTTGGCCTTGGGGGTGGCCGCGTGGGCCACCAGCCATGACCCTCGGAAGATGGACTATGCCGGAAATGGTGCTTGCTTCGCGTCTATCTGGGGCAGATTGCATTCCCATGAAACGGGACCGGCTTTGCCACCTCGCCTCAAAGCTCCTCACCGGCGAACTGAACGAGGCAATATGTGATTACATGAAATTCGTCATCAGCCAAATGCCCTCGCCGTTGTCAAGATCAGAGTTCTCTCGAGGGGTGGGGTTTCGGTGATTCATCTGGCCTCCGCCAGCCGGCTTCTCAATGTAGGTCTCGGACGCGCCAGATGATGAATGTGGCCGGGATCCGATATTTCCGCTACCTTACCTGAACCGTCCAGATCCCCTTGGTCCCTCCATTGCAGGTGGAAGGGACAGGACTACAGTACCTCACACATAATGCACCTGATCTGATGCCGTGTCTGCTAGATCGAGCCATCCAGACCCAGAACCCGTAGCACTAGATTATAAGCCAAATACACCGCGAAGTACCCCATCGTTGTGATGGCACGTATAGTTTCTCACGAGTGGCCTTTGTGCTGCGGACACGTGCTTGTTGCTACAGCAGTCTTCGACTTGGTTAATTGCCCCAATCCTCCAACCCTTGACCCGTTCTACTGCTGAATGCCCCGAGCATCCTCTTTCTGGACTGCCGCTTCAGCATGCTTGGTTGTATTGGACTCGGCACTTGAAGATCCAATGACGGCCTACTCGTCATCTCCGGGGCATCGCTCGCGCTCTAGCTTCATGTCCATTATCAGGCTGAGTTCAGGACAGTAGTCGAAAATTTCCTTCCGCAGCTTAGGGTCCTTCCATGCGTTGTCAGGAACAGCATTGCCGCTATCCCGTACATGAAAGCCCATAGGCTTCTCCATGTAGATGTCTTCCATCGCCAGCGTGCCATCTGAGCCTGACGCTACTTTCTCCCCGGGCAACGCCTCCAAACGCGTCCCAAACCATTCGTCCTCTGCTTCCGTATTATTATGCCGCTTCTGAGAGCTGAGGACACGCCTGATAGCCGACATTCGCCGTAGCGACAGGCCGCCGTAGCCGGAGAAGCGACCCTGAACAGATCTAACTTATTAGTCATAAATCCATCATGAGATAAGATGGGAAAGTGATATACCGGGATGCGCCTGCCCAGCTCCATACCAGCCAGTCGTTAAGGCTAATACCTGAGTTGGAACAGAGGATGCTGTCGGATTCGTATTTGAGGATCCACTCGACGCCTGGTAAGAATTCGTCGTAGAACCGGATATCTGTTAAAAGACGAAACACGTTTTCCTCAGTATCGATTTGCCAGGGCTCGGGGAGGATCATTAAATCCAGCCTCCCAATTACCTGCTGGTTCTTAGTAGCAATGCTCCTGGCCACACTGATATAGCTTTTCTCCGAGCCGATGAATAGGAACCTCCAGTCGGGCGGAACCACAGACGTCATGTGTAGGAGTTGAGAGACCAGGTGTGGAACGGGTCGAGGTTCGATAATAAGAGCCACCTTGGTATAGTCGACTTTCACGCGAGGGCCATCTGAAGAGTCCCACGTGCCGTTGACGATGGGAATCTTCTGTTCGACCATATGTAGCGCCGAACTTATTTCCTGGCGGATCGTGGTCTGGTGGAGGTAAAGTATGGAGGCAGCACACCAGCCGTACGCGACATCAGCACTTCAGATGATGGAAAATCTGGATGAGGCGAAGAACTCACGTCAACACTAGCGACATCAAGATTATGATGCGACCCTTGATGCCGCCTGGATTGAACGCGATTGGCATGGCGAGGACTGGCTGGAGGTCACAGCAACTGCCGGACGTTGGTTCGAGTCGGAAGAGTCGCTGCTGTAGGTGTTTTCGCGCGATAGTTGAGCAATGCTGATGTAGTTGAAGCAAGTGTGTGTTGCGTGAGTCGGCCCAAGGTGCTGCGAGGTTGTCTTGACCTCTTGCACGGGAAGAGCTCTTGGGGGTAAGTTTGTGCCTCGACAGAAAACTACACAGCCATCAACTCGGAGCTGACAAGTCAAGAGCCACAGGGTCTTCCAGTCTAGGAGCACACCACTCGCGAGACTACGAAGCATCGGACGGACATGAGATGCACCGGGCACGAAGTCTAAGCCCATGCATCAGGGATACGGAGACACACTTTGATATGAGTGGCTGCCCATCACAGCGTTGATTTGCCATCCTTTTCTTACCCAGCGATCCCAGAGGAGACATGTGGGTGGGACTCGGGCTTCGGAGTATGTCAGACGGAGGACTCATTCGAGTGATACGGGATACTCGCGGCATCCCACCGCCCGCCGCATTGACTCGTCATCAGGTCCCTTTCCCCTTTCAGCCACCAGGTCGGAAAATACACAACTTAATAATAGATGTGCTGCTTGGCACGAGCCAGGGGGGGCATTCACGTCTTCTCAGGGAACAGTGCGCTTCTAGTCTCTCCGCCTCCCGTCCACAACAAGTTAACGAGTCAGCGCTTTTCTTCTTGGCGCTTTCCCGCCCACTACCAGGCCCCTTAAGCTCTAGAACCCCTATTTGCCCTTCGAAGGTCTCCAAATGGGTATGAACAATACGGTCTACGTTTGCCACTGGTTCTACGGTGTCTTCTTGAGGATCATCAAAGGCAAAGATCAGAGGAACACCAAGGACGACTTGGCCATGGGTGCCCGGCATGGATCGTTGCCTCGAGAGGGGCGCTATTTACCCTGCGTACTTGGGCAATCGTCGCTAAAGCGTGCCCTCTGCACCATCGGAGGCATTGCAATCCTCATGCTGCTTGTATGGTCGAATGTGAGTCCAGATGACCGCCAACACTCATCTCACAAAGTCAAAGATGGTGCTGACAGCAACAGAAACAGCAGCCTCCGAGTCGAGCATCCCCATTCCCTGGTCCCATTGGTAATGAGGCCGACAACCGCCGCCTCCGCATCATAGTCCCGGCCGACGGGCCCGGACCCAACCTCTGCAAGACGTTGCTTTCCGCCACGGCCAACGGCTATCCTGCACCTCTCATCGTCAACTGGGGCCGCGACTTCGGGAAAACGGCCAGTTCGTTCGGTGGCTTTGGTGGCTCCCACATAGGCAAGATTGATGGCGTGTTGAATGCCCTGGAGGCACTGGCATCTCGGGATGCTCCAGCCGGGGAGGCCCTGCGCCCTGACGACCTGGTCCTCATAGTGGATGCTTATGATGTTTGGTTCCAGCTGCCCCCTCGGATACTCATCGAGCGTTACCTCGCCCAGAACACTGCTGCCGATGCACGACTCCGGGACGGATGGTCCGCCGCAGCGCCTGGCGCAGTGCCCCCTCCTGTGCAGCAGATTATTATCAGTACGCAAAAGAAATGCTGGCCTGGCGCCGAGGACGGGCACAAAACGCACTGCGACATCCTGCCCGAGAGCACCGCGCGCACCGACCTATACGGGCCGACAACAGATCAGGGCGATCCTCTGACGAAGCTACACCAACAGCGGCCGCGGTACATGAACAGTGGCGCGATGATCGGCCGCGGGGAGGACATGTTGCGTATGTTCCGACGGGGGTTCGAGAAGATGCAAGCGGACCCGAAAGCCGGCAAGACTCTCTTCAGCGACCAGGGAATCTTGGAAGAGATTCTTGGACAGCAGGAGGCGTGGCGAAAGCAGGAGAGGGGGAGAAACCTGGCTGTTCTGGCAGGAGACACGCGGAATGCGACGGACGAGGTCGAAGGCGGAGCCGCCGAGTGGGAGTACAGCATCGGGCTGGACTATGTCCAGAACCTCTTCGTGCCAAATGTCTTCGAGCAGGACGACGGCGGGTACGTGATCCTGGGCAATCCCTCGGCAGTTCACACCTCCAGCAAAACACACGGTGTTTGGCCCCCTCGCATCGAGGGCGTTCCCTCCGACATGGCAGAGCTGGACTCTCCACTCCGCTACGCCGGTATCGAAGGCGACGCGGTCTGGGCCGACGTCCCCCTCTACGCAGACTTTTGGTCGGGCAACGTGCCCGTGGGAGTGCATCACAACGCCCACCGGGACGGCATGAAAGCACAGCGGCTCAGCACCTGGTGGAGCAAGACGTGGTTCTACCCGTTCTTGCGGGACATAGTGGCCGGGAACTCGGCTCGACCGCGCATGCTGAGGCCACTGGCCGTTATGCGGGCACATTCGACCCTGGAGCGGGACGTGGTGTACTGGCCGCACGTTATGGACGCTTTCAAGCCGCTGCCGCGGATATTTGACCAAGGCACATTCCACATTGGACTGGAGGAGGCGCAGTGGCACACACTCTGTGAGGAGGGAGGCGGCAGACCTTGGTGGGACTCGATATTTAACGACGGCCGGGGCCCGGTGGGGGAGGTGGAAGAAACACAGTAGAGGAGGGAGCCGGGGGATTTGGACAGCAATGCGAACGGCGCGGCGACCGGAGGAAGGCTGGCCAAGTAGCGGATGCAATGTGTGATTTCCATCTCGCTTCTACCCCAGCAACATGTTATATTCTTATCTAGGCATTTTTCATGTCAGACCGCGAGTTACATGAAGGGGCCCTGAGTTGTCCTGCAAGGTCAAGACGCTGTGCCAGGTGCTGACGGTCGTCTACCTCCATTGATGTCATTCGCGGTAGTGCCGTCATTCGTATGGACGTTAGTCGTCGTGCTTGAGGTACGGCTGACTAAGCTTGGCAATAAAAATATGTCACGTGGTCTGTCCGCCAGAAACCAATCCATCCACCCAAAGCCGGACGGATATCTGATGGAACCGACTCCGGGCGCCTCTTTGCCTATCACCCTCTTCACCCGCGGTACTCATGAGCTCAAGTTCACAGCCGAAGCGATTCCGCCCCAAGGTCGCTGCTGACCGGCGCAAGCGCGTCGCCCAGGCGTGCACCAGGTGCCGTCGGCTCAAGCGCAAATGCGTTCCGGGGCCGAAAGATGATGCTTGTATCGTCTGTTATCGGAACCACCAACCTTGCGTGTTCGAGGTAGTCTACAGGGACGAAGACTCTATTCGGCCGGACGATGACGGGACAAAAAGAACGTGAGTCGCCCCAAACCGCTGGATCCGAAGAGCGAGTAGACTGACCACCGCTATCGATATGATCGCTGCAGTCATGGCATCTCTGAGGAGGCTTGTGTTAGAATTCAAGAGGCGTTCAAGTCACGATACCCGGAAATACCCGTCACGCCGGACCATGTTCATACATTGAGTCAATTGATACGCTCTCAGCACGAGGTAAGCCCGAGCCCCTTGTTCTCATGCGCGGTCGTAGCTGATAGGGTTGGTGTCCTACAGGCTTCACATACCCCGCGCTCTCCGGGCCTTCTAGGCGGGCAGCCAGGTGATTAATCACTCCCGTTTCTCTCCAGTCTGAGTTCTAATAATGATGCGGCTACAAAGAAGCCCAACTGGCGTCGTCCAACGATGACTTCCTCGCGGACGTCTCCCAGACCATGGACCGGGTTCTGGGGAGTGCCGCCCCCGGCCAAGAAGCGCGACAACGGCAGGTGAGTCTGTGCCACTACCTACACAAGTACGTCATCACAATGGTTAACGTCTCCAGGGTGGTTATGGAGAGGAGATCGAGTCTCTGCGACCAGAAACCATCGCGCTGGCCGTCGAGTGCTTGGCGCAGTTTCCCTCCCACGAAGAAGCGGAAATGCTGGCTTTGGGGTTCTTCCAGAGCTATTCGAGCAGTTGGTTTTACTGCGACCCCAACAAGTTCCGACGGAGACTGGACGCCGTCTACCGGAATGGCCTGCAGCAGTCTGATGTCTCCATCGGGTTCATCTGCCTGGTTTTGTCGAGCATGGCTCTGGGCCGGTTGTTCGGACAGCGACCGGGGCTATCGCCGTTCTCATCGGCCTCCGCCTCCTTCAACCTCCATAAAGAATCGGAACCATGGCCAGGAACCGAGTACTTCGTCTTGGCACAAAGGCTCCTCCCCGCAGCGCTTGAGCACTGTTCCCTCGAGGCCGTCCAGAGCAGTTTGCTCATGAGCCTTTTCCTCATGCTCGACGAGGACCGCAACCTCCAGTACACGTACCTAGGCCTGAGCCTACGCCTCGCCGTGGCGTTGTCCCTGCACCGCAGGGGTCAAGATTCGACGGATGATCCCAGCCTCGCCGAGGAATCAAATCGCACATTCTGGACGGTATATTGCCTTGATAGGTAAGCGTATGCCCCTATTCCACACCCCGCTTCATTCCTGATTGACCGTCCCAGACGACTCTCTACACGGCAAGGGCGGCCAGAGATGCTACAAGAGAGAGACATTACCACGCCGCTCCCGCAGTGGCGGGAAGACCTGGACGGCCCTGACACAAGCAGGGTTGAGAGATTCAAAGCATTCATTCTGTTGACCAAGATTCAGAACCGTGCAAACCAAACAAAGTAAGTACTAGGTAGTCAGGAGGTGTGCTGGGCTTCTTTGGCCATGTGCTGATGCTGACCATTGACACCGCCAGTTTATACGGATCCGAGAGCAACACCACCCTGGAAATCAAGTCCTCGCTGCACAACTGGGAGAGAGAACTTCCACAGCACCTAAAGTCATTCACTCCTTCGACGCTGCGACCCAACGCACATCTACAGATCATGTATCACATGACGTGGATGCAGCTTGGGCGGACCTCGCTCCTCGCACAGGTCAAGAGCCGGCTCCAGAACAACGCTCAGGACGAGGCCCAGCCAGGCGACACGGAAAGATTGCACCTCGCATTGTCCAGCCTCTGCGCGCGCTCTGCTTCCACGGTCCTCGATCTTGTCCAGCAGCTGCGCGACCACGATCAGCTGGTGCTCTACTCCCACATGGACTTTCATTCCTGCAGCTCCGCTGTCATATTGCTCCTGCTCGACGAGATCGTGCATCCTCATGATGCGCAGCCATCCAAGGTCGAGAACGCCCTCGCCATCTTGGATTACATGGGAACAGGGAGCGAGTACGCACGGAGCGGGATCAAACTCGTGAGGCACTTCCATTCCCTCCTGCGGTCGAGTCAGTCTGCGCCTTCAGGGGGGGATGATGCGTCTGGCTCATCAACGGATGTGCCCCGACAGGTCGGCAATCAGGCCGCGGCAGTCTTGCCACAGGTTGCGGATTCCCCCGGAACAGGAGACGCCGCGACGGGAGCCGATCTTGCTGGCGAAGGAGAGCCTCAGGATTTCCCGCCGATGATCAACACGGAATTCGACCTGTCGTCGACGAGTATGCCATTCGAAGATTGGGATTCCAGGCCGCAGGACTTGGCTGCTCTCAACACCTTTTTGTTCGAGGACTTTGACTCCATGTCAAGCAACTGGTCTGGGCCGGATCTTTGCTACTTTGGGTTTCACGGGTTTACGGAGCAGTAGAGAAACGCCTTGCTGGTATTGAAGGATCTGCCAGATATTTCGAGCGCGTGATTCGTGACAGGCAGGTTTTCAGGCCGTGGGTGGGCGGTGGCCTGGGCCTCCCCCCCGGTGGCTCAGAGGCTATACTTGAACAATGGGGACTTGTCGCCCATGGCCTCCAGCTCCTCCTCGGTATATTTAGCGCGGACCTCCTCCTCGGTGAACCTCGCCTTCTTCGTGTTCAGGTACCTATACGAGAAGAACAGAATCATTGTCGACGCAAGACCGGCTGACGCGAATGCCAAGGAGGAGCCGAAGCCCGTGGGGTAGTTCGGAGCCTCGTGGTCGAGGAAGATGAAGCTTCCGATGATGCCGCCCACGTTGCAGATCGTCAGCATGAAGGCGATACCCATGGTCCTCTTCATCGGGCCGGCGAGGTTGTTGATGGTCCAGGCGTTGACGCCGGGAGGGATGGGGTAGATACCGAGGGTCGACAGGAACACGGCGAAGTAGCTGATGGCGATGTTGTTCTCGATTCTCCCGGCGTATCGCAGCTGGATGGCATTCGAGATGACGATGCAGGCCTGCGAGACGGCAATGACGGGCATGCGCCACTTGAGGCGATCGCCGATCCAGGCAGATAGCATGGCCGATACGGCGCCCAGGACGTACGGGCTTGGTTCGCGCCTCGTTAGTACTTTCTGCAATCAAAGAATCCAGGCCGGGGGGAACTCACGGTGCAGACATGAGCTGGGCCGTCTGGGACGTGTAGCCCATGTTCTTCATGATCTGGGGTAGGGTGAACTTCAGGCCGTACGCCGGGACGACGTTGGACATCATGGACAACGCCTGCAGGTACATCTGGAAGTCCGTGATGATGGACCAGATGAGCCTGCGCTTCTGGGCCCACGAGGTCTTGGTCTTCTCGGCCTTGGGCCTCCCCCTCGTCGCGATGTGGGTGAGCTGGAGGAAGCGGATCTCGTCTTCGGACAGCCACTTGCTCGAGAGGCCGGGGGTGTCAGGCAGCAGCCAGAAGCCGGCGAGACCAAACAGGATGGTCGCGATGCCCTCAAGGATGAAGATCCAGCGCCAGCCCGAGTAGCCGCCGACGCCGCGCATCCTGCTGATGCCAGCGGCCAGCAGGCCAGAGAAGGCGCCGGAGATGGCCGACATCATGTAGAAGGCGGCTGTGCGGAACTGGGTCTTCTTGGGGGGGTACCAAAGACAGATCAGGTACATGGCGCCGGGGAAGAAGCCTGCTCTGGAGCGGAAGAGTCAGCAATAGTGTCCAGTTATCCGCCTTTGTACATGGTGTGGACTAACTCGAGCAAACCGAGCAGGAAACGGCACACAGCCAGCCCGGCAAAGGATTGGACCACGCCGGTGCAGGTGGTGACGATGCCCCAGGCAGTCACAAGGCCAGACAGGTAGTACGAGGGGTGCTTGAACATGGCGAGAATGATGTTGCTAGGGACCTCTTTTCATACGCTGTCAGTCAGTCAACGAGCTCGGCGGCAGTCGCCGGAGTATTTCCAACTTGCCTGCGAGGATGTAGGGGACGAAGAAGACCATGAGGGCAACGTTGTAGTCGGTGCCCTTCATGTTGAGGTCGTCGGTGAGGCCTTCGATCTTCGCATTGCCTAGTAGCAGTGTCGGTCAGTCAGAGTTCGACGACGGCCCGAGGCCTAGTAACAGAATGCTATATTCCTTACCGATATTGCCGCGGTCGAGATGGCCGATCAGGTACAGCATGGACAACATGGGCACGATCCTCAAGTCGACCTTGCGCCATAGCTTCTTTTCCTTGGCCGGGTCGTAGGTCTGCAGAAACGAGATCTCCTCCTCTGTCAGCTCCGAGAACTGCACGCGGAGATTCTCGTCGATGTCAATATGCTTCTCGTCAGAGACGCTCGTCCCATCCTTGGTGGCGTCCTTTGTCGTCATCTTGGGAATAGATGGGCGGTTGAGTTGAGGTTATGTTGCGTTGCGGACGGTGGAACGAAGTGAGCAAAGGCGAGATGGTACTCGAGAGTTGTAGAGCCGTCCTTCCTGATGGAATCCAGTTGAGTGGTCTTAAATACCCAAGGAGACGACCCTTATCGCATCCCCAGGCCCGTTAGCGACGGCCAGCCGGGGATTTCCAAGGAGACGTTGATTCTCCGATTCGAGTTGCAACGGGGATGACTTGCCGGATGTCGAGCGGCGGCGTGTGTAGTGTGAAGATTGTAGGGTGCGGGTACGAGTACCCGCGGCCCTCAAGTATACCACTACTACTAAGGTTCCTTAGTAGATAAGAAATATCGGCGGGCGTTCGGGGAACAAAACGAACGCGGGTACCCGTACCCGCCCTCTATCTCGAAGAGCCCGACTCCATGGACCATGGGGCGTATCGCGTGACTCGTGTCAACCCTCCACAGTTCCCAAGATTCACAGTGGAGTGCACCTGATAAGCACGATGTGTGGGAGATAGCTGGGGACGGGTACGAGTACCCGCACCTGGTTTGCTTGCCCACGGATCATCACACGATCTCCGTACCAAGTCAATATCGGGGCACCAGAGCTGCAAAATGGGTGCCCTGGCTTAGTGCCGTCATGGAGACTTGGCCAAGCAGGAATCGTGGGTCGACCGCCCATACCTATAAAGAATCTACTTGTGCCGTACTCTCGCGCGGTGCCTGAAGGGTTCCAGCACATCACGCGTCTGTCTCTCTACCATCCATACATCATGAGTGTCATTCATCAGCCCGTCCCTCCGCTGGGCTCCATCCTCGTCCCCTGGAAGCGGACGCCCCAGAACACATACAAGATCATCAACGCCAACGTCATCGAGCCCGTCGAAGGGGTGGTCATCAAGAATGCCACCGTCAGGATTGCCGCAGGACGTGTCGAATCCGTGCAAACTGGCGGGGAGCCCGCGGCGGCGGTCCAGGGGGAGATCGAGGTCGACCTCAAGGGCAAATACCTCTGCCCCGGCCTCATCGACTGCCACGTACATCTGGCTGCCGTCCCCGGCGAGACGTCTCTCAAGATCATGAAGGAGTTGAGCCCCGCTCAGGTCCATCTCCGCCAGCCGTTCCTCTGTCAGGCCATCCTCTCGCGAGGCTTCACCACTGTTAGGGACTGTGGCGGCGCATCCCAAGCGCTTAAGGAGGCCATAGAGCAGGGGATACATGCCGGGCCTCGGCTGTTCTTCGCAGGCCACGCACTCTCCCAGACGGGGGGTCACGGAGACCAGCGTGGATGCCACGACGACCACGTCTACTGCGGCGGCTCGCTGTCGGCGTATCACCGGATCGTTGATGGCGTTGCGGAATGCCTCAAGTTTACCAGGGACGAGCTGAGAATGGGCGCCGATTTCATCAAGATCATGGGCGGTGGTGGCGTCGCGAGCCCTACAGACCGCATCGAGCATGTCCAGTTCACCGACGAGGAGATCAAGGCCATCGTCACGGCGGCTTCCAACGCCGGAACCTACGTCACGGCTCACGCGTACACGCCTGACTCCATCCTGCAGGCCATTCGCCAGGGCGTTCGCGGTATCGAACACGGGAACCTCATCGACGCGGCCACCGCGAAGGAGATGGCGGAGAGAAACGTATATCTCACGCCGACGCTGGTGGCGTACGCGACCATGGCGAACACGGCATACGAATCCTTCATGCCAAAGGTGAACAGGGACAAGACCCTGGAGGTCCTGGCCGAGGCCTTCAACGGGCTGAGGCTGGCCAAGGAGGCCGGGGTCAAGATGGTCTTCGGCACCGACCTCCTCGGGCCCTTCCAGTTCAACCAGAACCACGAGTTCGTCCTGCGCAGCAGGGTCCTGTCGGCCGTGGACATCCTGCGCAGCGCGACCGTCACGGCTGCCGATTTGCTGGGCAAGCAGGACTTCCTCGGCCAGATTAAGCCGGGCTTTGCGGCCGACTTCATTGTCCTCGAGGGCAACCCGTTGGAGGACATTTGCATCTTGGACAAGATGGAGGACCAGCTCTTGGCTGTCGTGCAGGATGGCCGTGTTATTACTTCCAAGGTAGCCAATCTAGGTTAGGTATACATAGATATATACCGGCTTTGCCGTGATATGCCTCCATTCCCCTTGGGGACGATTCCAGGTCGGCCCGGAGCACCGGAGGCAACCTGCTACGCTAAGATTTTCAAAGGTTGTATAGGTGTAGATAGACGGAAGAGGAATGTCACGAACGTCTGATTCGTTCCAAAGACTGACAGGGTGTAGTGCCGAATAACAGGCCTGGGTCGGGCTCACGAAGGCGTCGCGTGGTCGCCGAGTCGCCGGGAGGCCTGTTCGTATTCGTAGACTTTTCCTGGGGGGTGAGCTGCTATAGTAATAATACTATTCTAAATTCTTTTTTACTTGTATATAACATGGTGTAACTAGATATTTCGTGGCCTGGGCACCGTATTTCGAAAGGCCCGGGCGTTGCGTCGGCTAAAAATTGCGACGCCGCCGAACCAATCGCCGGGATGCCGAGTCGCTCCGACCGGCCGGTGCGAGCCATATCGGGCGGTTCTTTTCACCCAAATAGGAAAGACAGGTCTCTGCCAGGACTGATTTCGCCGAACAGAACTCGGGTCAGCAGTCAGGAGTCAGGAGTCAGGAGTCGGGAATACCGAGCCCCTGTCGCTCCTCTGGGGTACAAACACCACAAACCTCGCGCCTCCTGACACGTCCCTGGATAACACCAGCAGCACCTATCCACGATGCTCGGCCACCAGCTTCTCCCTGTTCTCTCGAGATCGTTTCGGAACAGCCTTCGAAATGTTGGTGCGATCCACTCAAGCCGAGCATGGAGCTCGACGTCGTCGGAGGGTCAACCCCTCCCCCTTGAGGGTATTCGTGTCCTGGACATGACGCGGGTCCTTGCTGGAGTGAGTTTAATATCTCTGCCCCCCATCACTCCGTCACTCAAAATAACACTTTCAGCCGTACTGTACCCAAATACTGGGTGATCTGGGGTCTGCTCTCGCCACATAGACGCGGCTGGTACTGTGACTGACTGGAGCAGTGCTGAGGTCCTCAAAATCGAGCATCCGACTCGAGGTGACGATACTAGAGCCTGGGGGCCTCCCTTTGCCCCGTATACCCCGAGCTCCACGAAGCAAGGCCCCGGAGAGTCCGCCTACTTCTTAGCTGTATGTTGCCCAAGTTCCGTGGTCACGGATGCGTGCGTCGTCAAGTAACACGGGTATACAGGTCAATCGAAACAAGAAGTCGCTAGGTCTCAACTTCCAGAGCTCACACGGAACCGAAATTATCCATCAACTTGTATCCAAGAGCGACATCCTCGTGGAGAATTATCTCCCAGGGACCCTTGCCAAGTATAAGCTGGACTACGGCACCCTGAAAACCATCAACCCTTCTCTGATCTACGTATCGATAACTGGGTATGGGCAGACGGGACCTTACTCTCAACGAGCTGGCTATGATGTAATGGTCGAAGGAGAGTTTGGTCTCATGCACATTACCGGCAACCGAGACGGGCCACCAGCAAAGGTTGGCGTGGCCGTGACTGATCTTACCGCCGGTCTCTACGCCAGTAACAGCGTCATGGCTGCTCTGCTCTCCAGACAACGGACTGGCAGGGGGCAGCACATTGACGTGGCCCTTAGCGACTGCCAGCTAGCTACCCTAGCGAACATTGCCAGCAGCTGTCTCATCAGCGGAGAGAGGGACTCCGGCAGATGGGGAACGGCACACCGTAAGTCCACCAGACTGCAAGCAAGGACCAAAAGCTTACTATTTAGCGTCCATCGTGCCATATCGTTCCTTTGAGACGAAGGACAGTCAGATACTCTTTGGCGGCGGAAACGACAAGTTGTTCGGCATTCTTTGCAACGGCCTTGGCAAGCCTCAGTGGAAAGACGATCCCAAGTACGTCACAAATTCCCAGCGAGTACACAACAGGGCAGAGCTCGAGAAAGAAATCGAAAGGATCACCATGACGAGAACGACACATGAATGGTCTAAGGTATTTGAGGGCACGGGTCTTCCATGTGCCCCCGTCAACGATGTTCAGGACGCCCTCGATCACGACCATACCAAGGCAAGGGGGATGGTGGTGGAAGTAGAACATCCGTACTGTGGAAAGATCAAGCTGGTTGACTCTCCAGTCAAATATCTGGAAGGGCAGCAACCTAAGATCAGGAGCGCACCCCCCGTTCTAGGGCAACACTCGTCTGAGATTCTGTCGGCGTATTTGGGCAAGTCGGAGGCTGCCATTGCCGAGTTGCGTAACAAGGGGGTGGTCAAATAGTTCTGCCCGGTCGAACACACGTCTGAAAGCTTTTGAAACCTGCCATTCTATCTATGGTCTAAAGACGGGCGTCTCCTCCATTTGAGAGTCCCTAGCCAATGTTGGTCATGATCATCTTGGTGACGGTGAAGTCATCAAGTCCGTGCTTGCTGCCTTCCCGGCCATAACCACTCTGCTTGACGCCGCCGAAGGGCGCAGCAACGTCGCTGACGAGGCCTATCAGCAAGTAAAAAGATGCGTCAGTGGCCCAGTGCCCCAAGAAAAGGAGTTGCCGTGATGAATAACGTACCGCAGTTCACTCCAACCATCCCGACCTCGAGCGCCTCGGCAACCCGCCAGCAACGACCGACATCTCTGCTGTAGAAGTAGCCAGCCAGGCCAAACTCGGAGTCGTTTGCCAAAGAAATGACGTCTTGCTCATCTTTAAAGGGATAGAATGCTGCGACGGGCCCAAAGATCTCCTCGGTGCTGCAGCGCATCCCCGGCGTCATGTTGGTCAGGAGAGTAATGTCGTAGAAGTTGGGACCGAGTTGGGACAACCTCCGACCCCCAGCCACAACTGTCGCCCCGTGACTGACGGCATCGTCGACGAGGGAAGCGACTTTATCTGCTGCTCTGGTATGGATAAGGGGTCCGTGGGTGGTTCCCTGGGCCATGCCGTCGCCGACCTTGAATCCCTTCAGAGACTCTTTGACCATGGCAACAAACTTGTCGTGGATGCTATCCTGGACATAAACGCGGTTGGCGCAGACGCACGTCTGCCCAGAGTTACGGAACTTGCTGATACCGAGGCCCTTGACGGCTTCTTCGAGATCCGCGTCTTCGAACACGATAAAAGGGGCATTCCCACCCAGCTCGAACGACGTCTTCTTCATGGTCGAAGAGCACTGTCTGAGGAGGAGCTTCCCGACCGGCGTGGATCCGGTGAACGAGAACTTTTTGATGATCGGGTGTGTCGTCAGGACCTCTCCAACAGCTTGGGTGTTCAAAGACGCAGTTACGACGTTGAGGACGCCAGGGGGGAACCCGGCTCGAGATGCGAGCTCAGCCAGGGCCAGCGCCGTCAGAGGGGTCTCTGCCGGGGCTTTGATGATGACAGAGCAGCCAGCTGCGAGCGCTGGGGCCGCTTTTCGGGTGATCATGGAGGCGGGAAAGTTCCATGGGGTGATGAGACCACAAGCTCCGACGGGCTCCTTCACGGTGACGATCCGGCAATCTGGGTTGGTAGCCCGCATAGAGTCACCATCCATCCGAGGTGCCTCTTCCGCGAACCAGCCGAGGAAGGAGGCGCCAAAGATAACCTCGCCCTTGGCCTCGGCAAGGGGTTTCCCGTTCTCTGAGGTGATGATACGCGCAATATCATCAGCATTCTCTACGAGGAGCTCATACCACTTGAGCAGAAGCTGGGAACGGTCGCGGGGCTTCAGCTGGCGGTAGGTCTTGAAAGCTTCTCCTGCTGCGGCAGCCGCGGCCTCGGTATCCTTCGCATCGAACTCGGGGCATGATCCTATAATCTGGGTCGTAGCCGGGTCTGTCGAGGGCAGATTGCGAGTCAGTGGATAGGCTCTGCCTAAACCCGAGCTCACGGGAGCTGGCTGGGAGGTGGGAACTGTACTGTCAACGTTGAAGGTCTTGCCCGACGAGGCGCCGATCCACGTGCCGTTCACGTAGCACTTGTCTTTCAGGAGGGAAGGGTCCCTTAGCTGAAAAAAAGTTAGAGTGACGTCTTCCATTCAACGGACAAATCTGCCCCCGAACTACTTGGTGCTTGCAGCGCCAGAAATGTCCAGAAATGTCAAGAGTCAACATACCTCTTGAAGAAGGCTGTTCATGATGCTCATTCTGGTGTTTGTGAAGTTCTCTTCCGCAAGGACTGAGCGGAGGCACAACCCATATATGCATCTGTTTTATCATGGTTCTGTGACGGCATCGTCGCCAGTCTCGATGACCTGCTGACGTGCAGGCCCCAACCTGTGCCTTCGTGAGAGGCGGCGCCGAGCGCGCGTTGTCGAACCAGATTAGGAAAGTCGACACGCCGCAATCCCCCACAGGCCCCGGCCCCACACCGGGATTGCATCCGGACGACGGAGCCGGTCTGGCGCTCGGAGTACCTACTTGGTCCATGACGTGACGACGAGAAGAGGATTGGTTCGTCATCATTTAATTCCTTAGTACATCAAGTGAGTCGCCGCGGCGTCCATCTCGCGGATGATCCTTTCTCTCGGCGTATCCCAGGGCTTCGTGCCCCGCTGGGGGACATCCGTCCCGAGAGCAAAGTTCTCCCAGACTTTTTCGGTCGACATCATCATGTGCTCTCTGGAGCTGTCGGGATATATCCCCGTGATCACGGCGTGCCGCTGCCGCACCCAGTCGCGGTCCCTGGGCGTGAAGGCCTCGCGGGCCGCCATGTAAAACGGGAACGGGATGAAGGTGTCCGGGCCGCATCCGAATGGGAGCCTTTCCATGAGCCGGAACATGTGCCTGCGGATGAACTGCACCCGGGCAGACTCGGTCGTGTCGAAGAAGACCCGTCGCATCAGCAGGAGCTGCGACGCGAAGAAGAAACATTCGCCGACGATGTCGAGCTGCGCCCGCTTGTCGGATACCTCCCGCGGCGCGCTCCGAGCTTCCTCGGTGCTCCTGCTGTGGCCTCCAATTTCGGCGTAGTGCTTCTGACCCCATATCCGCATCTCCATCTCCAACTCGAAGGCCGCTGCCTGGACCTCGTCTTGCGGGGAGCGGCCATGTATTAAATCGGCGCTCAGAGCGCTGATCCGAGCCAAGAAGCAAAGGACGCGTTGTGAGCAGCCGTGGATTTCGTAGAACGACGGCCGGCTGTGGAGCTCGGCGTCTTCGTTGGCTTGGTACATGTAGAAGTCGAGGGACGCGATCGGGCGCCGAAAGCGCAGGAAGGAGAGCACGACATCGGCGAGCGCAAAGCGAGATACGAACAGACGCGCGAACATGGAGTGCGGGGGCCTGTGCAGGTAGTCTAGGTCCTTTAGGAAGTGGTACGCGCATTTGAGATGTACCTCGGCGCTGCCCATGCCGGTCGCTAACGTGGACGACATCTGCATCATAATAGTAGCGAGAGTAACTTCTCGAGGGTTTAGGGTTGAGAATATTCCCCAGCCCTCCTCGGGAAGGCCTGCTGCTTGCGTGGTACTAGGCGTCGGGTGATCATGTTGGTGTTTGGCGTCTACGAGAAGGTTCAGGGCGGCTTGCAGAGAGCGCAGTGCCCTGGACTGCCGGGACGACAGGACGTCGGCAGAAATGCGGCCGGAATTGTACAAGTGGCCAGTCGCGACGGAGAGGATGCTGTGAAGAAGGATGGGGTATGACAGTGAGAGAAAGGCCAGCGTCTGAAAGGGGTTGTGACCCCCGCTGTAGGCGACCATCCCGACAGCGACCTTGTTGATGACTATAGGCCTAAGTGTTAACCGTGGCGCAACATCAGGGAGCAGGAGCCGGGACGGGAGAAAGGACGGGGGTGGAGGACTTACAGTACGAGAAGGCGACCTGCTCCCCCGTGGACTGGAAGATCTGGTAGTGAAGGCCACCAAAGGTAGCGTCAATAACCCATTCAGTTGCGTCGGCCGATGTAGCCGTGTCGCTGGGTGACGTATCGACATGGCAGGCGGCCGAGGACTCAACCGGGCTGCTGACATTGACAGTAGTTGGAGCTTCAGACGGCAGCTTAGGCGGCAATGTCTCCTCCATGTGACGCGGCCCTCCGGGACTTCGCGATCCATGCGCCGGAGGGAGCACGAGGTCCGGCGATGCGTAGGTCGAACTGGCGCTGTGAGCGGCGACACCCACATGGGATGCGGCTGGTTCTTGCGTGTCTGGTGCCTCCGGGCCGAAAGGATGGGCCAGACTCGTGCTGCTGCCAGTGTTGCCGCCGGCAGTGTCAAGTTCCTCGCCGACGGCCTGAACGCTCGTCGCCTCGGACGCTGCGGTGGCAGCACGGGCGGCCAGGTTGCGCGCGGCGGACTTCTTCCCACGACGCGAGTTGGCTCGGGTCGAGGTGCCAAAGGAGGCAATGCTGCCCGCGTTGGCCCACCTCAGGGTGACGCGGAAATCGCAGTCGAGACTCCGGTCAAGACAAGGCCCGCATGTTGGGCGCTGCTCGTCGCACTTTTTGTGCCTCTGACGGCAGGTCGAGCACCCTTGACCACACTCAAGTCAGTACCGGCTGGCCGCCGCTGTGGGGGTTAAAGCTCTGCACGAACCGCCTCGTGATCTTGGCGGAACACTCGTCGATGGTGGCGCCATGATGGTGAGAAGGGCGACGAAGCAATGGAATGATGCGTGCAGGTGGGGGATGCAGAAAGGGGGAAATTCTGGCGACGCGGCGCCGGCATTGCCTGGACCCCTATCCGTATTTGAACTTCAGACTACTAACTGGCGTACTAGTAATAATGGGACCCCGGACCACCTCCGGGTATTGTGTCCGAAGATGGAAGTTAATGACGCCGGCTGCTGCTACTAAGCCAGAGAGCGGCCTGAATCAAGAAGATCAGCGCTTCACACCACTCGTCCGTCCGCACTCGACTCGTCCTCACTCTCTGCCAAAGCAGGCCGCCGGCGTCACGCGAGCTGCTAAGGAATTGATCATGCGATAATAGTTTCTTTTCTTTCTACTCGCGAGGCGCCCGTCTAATGCTACGCGCGTCTACAAATCACTTGCGGTGGCCGATGGCTGCCAAGGCCCTGTCGAACGCGTTGATGAGAATAGGAACTGCATGTACCGAGTTAATTAGTGAAGTCCGATGTGCACACAACCGAGAGCTGCTTACCGTGCTGCTCCTCGAATATCAGCATGGGCCGAAGCCGGATGGACACCGTGCCGCACGTGCCGATGTTTACGCCCTCCTTCTTCATAGCCACGGCAACGGCGGCGGCATCCGCGGTGTCGAACGCAATGTAAGTCCTGCGGGTTCTCGTCAATACCTGTACGAGCGTGACCGGCGCTACTTCCGAGCCGCGGGGACTTACCCTGCACCCTTCCCGCGGAGGTTGAAGATCAAGTCGGGATACTTCGTCGCCAGCCCCTCCAGCTCGGCGTACAGCAACTGACCGACTCTGACCTGTTTCGGCCCCGTCAGAATCTAGTCGTACATGTAAAGAAATGATCGTGGGGAGGGGGCCTACGTACGTTCTGCGAGAGGAGGTCCTTGGACAGGATCTCCTCGATGATGGCCTTGGACACAAGGACGCGAGCAGTGTCGCCCAACCATCTAACACCCGAGGATTAGCGGCCAGGACTTCGTCCATCCTGCATGCGACTTACGTATTGACCTGTCGGTACGGCTTGTCAGGAATCAGCTTACGGTCGCCGAAGTAGTAGCCGGCCGTCTGGGCTTTCTTAGAGAAGGTGACAATGTCCGGGGGGCTGGAGAGATTCCAGTGCTCGTGACCCCAGAACGTTCCGGTAGAGCCGAAGCCTGTGGTTGCCGTCTTAGATATATATTACAGACTGGCAATGATAAAACGGAGCTCACTCACCTGTCTGGACCTCATCCGCGATCAGGACGACGTTATGCTTTGCAGTGATGTCGCGGAGCCCCTGGAAGAACGAAGCGGAGGCATGATTGTCGCCTCCCTCGCTTTGAACAGGCTCGACGATGAGACCGGCCACGGGACAGTACCAAGAGGTGATCAGATCTTCGACAATGCGCAGACAGCGTTTCTCCTCCGGCGTGTTTTCCTCGACATGCTGCTCCAACGGGTACTTCAGAGCAGGGAAAGGGGCCTTGGGCCAGTTGAAAGCTGGTATATCGAGCTTATGCGCTGCCTTGGAGCGTGTCGTAGATAGACTGCCGATTCCACGACCGTGAAAGGAGCCGGCGAAGCTTAGGATGGCGAGATCAGGAGAACCGGGCTGAGAGTTCTCCATGCACGACTCGATATCCTCTTTACTCCATTCAACACCCTCGCCACGCTCACGACGTCGGTACAGCATGAAAGACGCCTTATATGCTAGCTCATTCGCCTCGGAGCCGGAAGAGGCGGTGAAGACTTGGTCTAGGCCAGTGGGAGCCACCTTCAACAGGCTATCCTTTAAGAGCTGGAGCCATTTGGAGTCCGGGAAGAAGCCGATCGAAGGTCGGTTCGCCAGCGCAGATATCATGTCCGGCGAGGAGGCGGCGGCAAGAATAGCGGGATGGTTATAGCCGATGGGAATTGACGCGATCTGGGCCAGGACGTCCAGGTAGGTGTTGCCGTCAACGTCGACGAAACTACACGGCGCTCGCAGGTCTGGGTCAGCCAGCTATCATTCTGAATTGCGGAATCGAGCAGAAAGGACCGGGACGGGCCTACAAGTTGCCGTGACTCTTTTCATAGTCGATCACGAGCTGCGCGGCACGCACATCATAGACCTCGTTGAGTTCTCTGAGCGCGCTTGCGGTGGCGGGACCGGGCACCACGGTGGTGACTGAGGGCTGGACGGCGGCGGACATGCTGAATTGTCAGGGGCGCTGATTTATCGTCAATAATCTTCTGATGTCGAACCGGCCATCACGCCCCTTCTTCAAGGCGCACGCTCCGTGATAAATTTATGGGGAGTCCTGTCCCGGGCTTCACTCGCCACCCCTCCCGGCCTCAAACAGGCCGAAGCCGGATTCATACTCGACGCACATGGGGACCGATTACTCTTGCGTAGGATAGCTTTCCCCGAAAAGGCAGGCCGGCTCGACTGGATGCATCGGGCTAGAGCCAACTTCAGCGGTCATGGAATCCAAAACGATGAGAGAACACATGGATGCAACTAATACGAAGTTGCCAGCGTCCGGGTCGCACTCCCTCGGCGCTCGGCGACCTGTCGGCGATTTCTTTCGATCCATACAGCTGTAGTATCACCCGCTGAACGACCTACCACTAGTACTTTTTCAGTAAGCATGTGGGCATTGTCTGTGCGAGGACCATCGAGATACCGAATTGGGACAACCCACATATTTTGGTCTTCTTCAATTGGGCAAGCTGTCATCGTCGCCAAGATCCATGGACTAACACGGTGTTTCCAGGGGCAAGTGCAGGTACTCTCCTGGGAATCGCAAGACAAGGTGGAATCACCCCAGCTTGATTTCCGTTGCGGTCATGAGTGACATCTACTTTGTGACGTTGAATTGCGGTAGTCTGCTCTACACTGCGGCGAAAGTCAGGCCGAAAAGGCCCCCCGGAGCTCGTTCTCCAGCAGTCCGAGGTGATCCAACACACGAGCCCCCGCGTCCCGCAAGACCTTCGCCTTTTCTTCTGCCCCGAGCTCTCCATGCGACAGCAGAGCCCCTGCGTGGCCCATCGTTCGTCCCGGCGGCGCTGTCCGCCCCGATATAATGGCAATGACGGGCTTCGGCGTCGTCTTGGTTTGCGCGTGGTACCGCGCGATCAGCTCGGCCGCCTCCACCTCGGCCGACCCCCCGATCTCCCCGACCAGCACGACGGCTTCCGTCGCCGGATCGGCGAGCAAGACCGCCAGCCCCTCGGCCATGGTCGTGCCGGGCATGCTGTCGCCCCCGATGCCGATGACGAGGCTCTCGCCCAGCCCCGCTCGCTCTGAAGCGCCGATGGCCTCGTAGATCATGGTGCCGCTCCTCGAAAGAATGCCGACCTTGCCTGGCGTGCACTGGTCCGTGGGTATGATGCCGATGCGACACCTCCCGGGCGCCAGGAGCCCGGGCGTGTTTGGACCGACGAGCCGTGACTTGCTCTGGGTCCGGAGCACCTCGTGCACGCGGAGCATGTCGTGGACCGGAATGTGTTCGGCAATGGCGACAATCAGCGGGATCTCTGCCGCAATGGCCTCTTCAATGGCGCCGGCCGCGTGCGCCGCCGGGACGTACACAAGGCTCGCATCTGGACGGACCTCTGAGACGGCCTGTGGTCGCCCCCAGTGGTCAGCGGATTTGTCCGCCGCTGTCACCTGTCCCTCTGGGCTGGCGATCGTGGGCCATGGCTGGAGCTTACCTCTGCAGTGGTTGCGAACACAGGCAGGTCGAGGTGCGTGGTGCCCCCCTTTGCTGGCGAGACACCCCCGACGACATTCGTGCCGCTAGCTATGGCATCTCTCGCGTTGATTGTCGCCTGCGCCCCGAACAGAGGATGCCAGTCAGTCATGCGTGAGCTCGAAAGAGTCACGGCCAGGGATGGAGGAGAATCGCACTTACAGCCTTCCCAGTGAACCCCTGATAGATGAGGCGGGTGGTTTCGTTGATCCTGAGGCTTTGCGCCGCGTTGCCATGCACCGTGGCGAAGCTCGCGGCAGCAGGACCAGCTCGTCGGAGACATCCGGCGAGGATTGGGCGTACTTGGCTGAGTGCAGGCATCGCGTTAGTTTCGAGGACCCCAGAGTCAGCAGACTGGGAACGACAGGAACGAGAGAGGGTGGATGATTGGTGCCATTTAGCACAGGTAGTTATGCTTTCAACTCGTAACCTGCCGGGACTACATTCTTTGTAACCTTCAATTGTCCAAGCAGCCACCAATGTCAATTCCAAGCGCTACCAAAGATAGCGCCAGACACCGTTGCACGTTTGTTCGCGGGCACCGGTACAGACAGCAGGCGGCCCTGGTGGCGGTTGATGGTGGCGAATGGCAAATCGCCGAGGCGCCGACACGCCGAGCGCCGTTCCGGGCCGGGGGTGATGGGCCGGCCCGGCCGCCAAAGGGTTCCGTCCGCTCTCCGAGGAGCCCTGCTCTCCGGGCTGCTGACAATGATGAGATGGAAATTGGAGAGCCAGTGATTCCAGTCTAACATAAACAGGATGTTCTGCTAGAGGTTGCCCTTGCACTTGCTGGGAAGAATCCAGGACGACGGGGGAAAACGGTACATCCATATATACCCATTCCTGCAAAGAGTGGCCTCTGCCCGCGCGAAGCCTGAATTCAAAACTCTCCTCTTGTCATCACTCTGCAGAGTAGGTGGTTTGAAATGTTTCACAAGGTCAACACCCGTCGTGCCTCATTGAGACTCGGGTCAGCAGTCTGTAAGGCCTCCCTCGTACGGGCCTTCAGTGTCCAAGAGCATGTCGCTCAGTCTATCCTATCCGAGGTTAGTTGTGTTTTCACCCCTTCGCTGTGCAGACTGTTGCACCGACGAAGAAAGTAGTTACTGATGTCAACTCAAGAGAGGCGTCAACGTGCCTCGTGGAATAGTTGCCAGAACGCCGCAAGAAGTAGCAGACGCGGTAGCTCGTCTTGGTATGAAGTCATGATCAGTGCCCACACCCGCAACGCTTCTCGATGACTCTCCGGCTGATCATCTTTTGTGCGGCAGGAGGCTCGGCCGTGTTGAAGGCTCAGATTCTGGCTGGCGGTCGCGGCAAGGGTGTCTTCAACAATGGCCTAGAAGGCGGCGTTCACAAAGTTGACTCGTAAGTCTACTGCCACCTCTGCAGCAGAAAATCTGCGTTCAGTGACCGATGCTGGCCGCGTGCTTTCGAGGTGAGCACCTCTGCTGACTTTCCCGGCCTTGCCTGCCGAACAACAGGTCCTTCACAGCCGAGAACCTCGCCAAAGACATGCTTGGTCGTCGTCTCCGGACCAAGCAAACCAGCCAGCGAGGGCTGCCTGTCGAGAAACTCTACGTTACTGAGCAGGTCAAGTACGAGAACGAGTTCTACTTGTCCCTTGCCATTGATCGCGCGGCATGCAAGGTCGCCTTGGTGGTGTCCCGAGCTGGTGGCATGGACATTGAGAAGGCGGCGGCGGACGATCCCAGCAGCATCACCAGAATCCATCTGCCGTACGACCGAGGCATCAATAGGGAAGAAGCAGCTTCCGTCGCAAAGGTCCTGAATCTCGCTTCTGACGGGGCCGTCGAGGAGATCCACGGCCTCATATCTCGCCTGTACAGCCTGTTCAAGAGCAAGGACGCGACGCTGCTCGAGATCAACCCTTTGGTGACGACAAAGTCAGGGAGCCTGGTCTGCCTGGACTCCAAGTTCTCGTTCGACGATGCCGCACGCAGCAGACAGCCAGAGCTGTTCAAGATGAAGGAGGAAAAGGAGAAGGACTCGCGGCAGGCACTGGCCGAGAAGCACGGCTTCGCCTATCTCTCTCTCGATGGCGCGATCGGCAACATCGCCAACGGCGCCGGGCTGGCCATGGCCACGATGGACGCCATCGCACACTACGGCGGTTCCTGTGCCAACTTCCTCGACGCCGGAGGCAAGGCGACCAAGGAAACAATGGTCAACGCTCTCCGACTGGTTCTGAGTGACCACCGCGTCAAGGTCCTCTTTGTCAACATTTACGGTGGTATCTTCCGTGGCGAGATGGTTGCAGGCGCGCTCCTGAACGCCATTGACGAGATCGGCCCCGTGGAGATTCCCATAGTCGTCCGGCTCGAGGGCACAAACTCTGCGGAAGGTCGCAAGATGGTCAGTACTGCCCCCTTCTCGGTTCCATTTCGCGAGCCAAAAAAAAAAAAAATGAAAGACAGGGCCTATGAGTGTACTAACACGACCATGATAGCTTGCGAATGGAGGGCATGGTATTCACTCTATTAGAGACTTTTCGGAAGCTGTGCAAAAGGCAGTCGAACTGTCCAAGAAGTAGACTTGGTAGAATTAAAGAAGAATGAACTGTCGAGGCAAGGCGATCAAGGAATTAACAATTTGTGGTGCCTGTGCTTGTTTGTCACTTGTTCGCCCTCTTCTTCTAGGTTGAGAATGGGAAATAATAGCGGCAGTGGCATGTTTCATTGTATGTCACAGGGTGCAAAAGACCTGGTGTTGCGCATCTCATCGACCGGCCGGAGAGTTGTAAGTAAGTTGGTAGAGCCCAAAAAAGGCTTGTCCTCACGCACTGAGGGAGGTCACAACGTGGCGAGTGGGATGGACTACGACTAGAATAGGGGAAGAACACCACAGATGCACCAAGAATTCTATTCCATCATTCTAGGTCAACGATCAAGCACAGTACATATGGATTACCGGTTCGAAAACCTGCTCCATCAGAAGAAGGCCTGGAGCCCTGTGATGGCTCGTCCGAGAATCAAAGCGTGAATGTCGCTCTGGCCCTCATAAGTCTGTGTGACGAACAGGTTGGCAACGTGGCGGCCGATGTGGTACTCGTCGCTCACGGCGTTACCGCCAAAGATCTCCTGCAGAGAACGGGCGCCCGCCAGGGCCCGATCGCAGTTCTGCCGCTTGATCATGGAGATCATGTCCGGGGCGGCGGCGCCCTTGTCCTTGAGACGGCCGACCTGCAGGGCCGCCTGGAGGCCGAAGGCGGCGTCTGTAGACGCGTCGGCCAGCTTCTTCTGGACGAGCTGGTACTTCGCGAGGGGCTGGTTGAACTGCTTGCGGTCGAGCGCGTAGGTGCGGGCGCGGTCGAGGCAGTCCTCGAGGGCGCCGATGGTGCCCCAGGCGATGCCGTAGCGGGCCGAGTTGAGACAGCTGAAGGGACCCTTGAGACCGCTGGCGTGCGGCAGCATGTTGGCGGCGGGCACGACGCAGCCGTCCATCTGGATCATGCCGGTGATAGAGGCCCGCAGGCCGTTCTTGTCCTTGATCGCGGGCGTGGCCAGGGTTCCGGGGGCACACTGGTCGCGCTCGACGACGAAGCCGCGGATGACGCCGTCCAGCTTAGCCCAGACCAGGAGGATGTCGGCGATGGGCGAGTTCGTGATCCACGTCTTGGCCCCGTTGAGGACGTAGGCGTCCTTCTTCGTGGGATGGGGTGTGGCGGTCGTCTCGAGCGATCCGGGATCGGATCCGTGGTTGGGTTCAGTGAGGCCGAAACATCCAACGAGCTGACCTCGTGCCAACTTCTCTAGCCACCGGTCCTTTTGCTCCTGGGATCCGTGCTCGGCGATGGGACCCATGACGAGGGAGCTTTGGACCGACATGCCGGATCGATACCCCGAGTCGACCCTCTCAACCTCGCGCGTGATGAGACCGGCAGCGACGCTGCTGACGCCGGCGCACCCGTACCCCTCGATGGTAGGGCCCAGGAGGCCCAGCTCGCCCATTTCTTCGAGGATTTTCCTGTCGTAGTCCTCGTTGCGATACGCCTCGAGCACCCGAGGGAGGAGCCTTTCCTGGCAGTAGCCGCGAGCGGTCTCCTGGATCGAGCGCTCCTCATCGGTCAAGGCATCCTGCAAGTTCAGGGGATCCTGCCACTGGAAGGGGACCCTTGTCGATGTCGCGTTGGTTCGAGTCCAGGCGGCTGTTGCCGGCTTTGCAGCCCTGGCGAGAATCCGCTGATGGCAGCGGAATGGGAGCATATTTTCTAGCCGTTGGCTGGGCCAGAGTGCTTGTAAGAACGTAATGAGAGGAGTTTCAAAGGAGAGGCGCCGGATGCGAGACGTGAAGGCTTCGACGGTGTTTGGTAAAAAAAGTATCCCAGATTAGGTACGCTATTAAGAGTTTCCTCCGTTGGAAGCGGTCAATCGGCTCAGCCGCTTTATTGTCAACGCGGCCGCCGGTAGTGGTTCTCGCATTACCGGAGCCCAGGGCGTTGTCGTCGTCCTGAAAGGGGCGAAAATCGCCGAGGCGATTGCTCGGTGCATTTGAAAAATCGCCGAGCCAGGGTCCAGATTAGTGGAAAAGTTAGGAGGTACTCCAAAATTCCCCGCAGGCGTGACTTGGCCCTCAGGTGGAGAATACCCTAGTGCAGGAGGTGGCGGATTACAGGGCCCCTGAAGCTCTCCTGCAGCTCAACAGCTCCACGTCAACAGCACACCAGGTTTTGATCTCGTGACTGTTGACACCGGCGGGGCCAAGCACCTTTCATACCGATAGACGGGTTTCGACCAAGTGTTGACCTCAGCTACGGCTGGTGGACACGGATATCACGACGCCGAGCTGGGCGGGGTCCATTATTCAGGTGCTACCGTTGCCGTATGTTTCGGCAACCTGCGCAATCCAGCCATCGTCCGGCCAGGAGCTTTGAAGCGAGAACATCTCCCATGGCTCCTGGACGAAGAATCCCCCTTCCATCCCCTGGAAGGTGAACGCGGTATCCGGGCCGTCCAGCGTCGGGCACCCCTGATCATCTTCCTGGCCTGCCCTCCCGTCCTGGACCAGTCCTTCATCTCCCCCATTCTCGTCCTCGTCGCTCGAGTCGGCATTGGTCTCATCAAGGCCATGGCAAGGGCGGTAGGAATCGTCAACCTCTTCCCCCTCCCCCCGGCAGCCCTCGTCAGTTTTCCCCTGGCAGCGCAACGTCCACCAGAGGGAGCTTATGCCCGCGCCGAACCCGGAGAATATATCCATCATGGCCGCTGTTGCGGCCGCGGGCAAGTCGTCCGAGGAGGCGGTCGCGCGCGCCGTATGCCTCGCCGCCGCAAGAGGCTCAAGGAGCCCGCGGGCTGACCCCCACTTCTCCGCCAGCTCCTCCAGGGCGCTGTAGATCTTCTCGAAGTCCGAGGCGGCTTGAGGCGCGACGGAGCGCAGCTTCTGCGCCGACAGGAGCGGTAGTCCCGCCGCGAGCCCGTGAAATGCGAAGATGGGACCGAGGCGCTGCAGGTCGCCGTTCTCCTGGAACTCGGCAAAGATGGCCGCGACGAACGAGGACGCGACGAGCGACGTGACGGCGACGGTGTTGTGGCCTTCGGCGTTGGTGAGGATGATGAGCGTGACGAAGAAGATGACGTGAAGCTGCCTCGCCTCGAGGTTGTACGGCATGGGCGCCCTCGGGGGCTCCGGTGTGAATAGTCGCAGATGGGGTGGGAGGTTGTGAAGCCACTGGGAGAGAGACTTTTCCGCGGCATGTCGGCGTTCGGCGTTCAGCTGGCATCTCCGGCGGGACTCCGCGACTTCGCCCATGATCCGACAAATCTCGACGTATGCTACGAACAAGTCCGCATGGGGCCCGGGCTCTTGAAAGTCGTCAGCGGACGGTGGCGAGACGTCGGAGTCCTCGAGACTGAGCACTCGGGGCCGGCCCACGCCTACAGATATCAGAATGTCTCGTGTCTACCAGTTACCAAATTCAGCACATATTCACTCTGCAAAGGGTCAAATCGACATACGACGAGACTCCACCAGATGCGCCGCCTCAGCCCACGATGTGGCCCTGGTTCTGGTTCCTTGTGCAGGCCGAGCTGGTGCGCCAGGCCGACAGCTATATGCATCCAGAACCCGCTGTTGCTGAGTGAGAACTGCTCCGGGCCGGTGGGCGACCACCACTGCAAGAGGATGGCGGAAATGACCGAGGCGAGCGGCATGCGGTTGTCGCCGTAGAAGAACCGCGCCTTCGCCTTCTGGTACAGGTCCATCGACTGACCCAGGGAGCCGATGGACGAGACGCGGCTGCCCGCCAGCAGGACGGACTGGAGCAACAGGAGCGGTATAGAGGTCCTGCCCTTTGCCTGCAGCCAGGAGGGCTCGGTGACGGGTGCCCAGGGCCAGCAGAACTTCTCAAAGAGGCCGATGAGCCGCGTGGCGACGGGGTCCGATACGCAAGTCGCCGCGTCGAACACCCGAAGGACTTGGCGGTAGCGCCCGTCGCTGTCTTCGGTGGAAAGAATCGTCCTCGCGGGCCTCGGCCTCTCGCTGAAGGGCACGCGCCCTAGTATGTCAATCCTGCCAACATACGGCGAGTCCTGCTTGTGTCGCGTCTCCCGAGATTCGGGCGTATCAGGGGCAAATGCGGCCGGTGGAAATCCGCCATGTTCCTGCTCAGGCTCCTCGGGGCCTTCTTGCGCTTGGCGCGACGACACGGATTGTGTTTGAAAGTAGGGTTCGGGGGCTTGTTGTATGATGCTGCGGAGTTTTCTCTTCCTCGAGTGCGGGCTGAAGGGCCCGACGGGCGTGAGCGCGAGCATGAGCAATCGGGCGGTCCTCGGGCTGGCAGCAGGCCGGGTTTGCCTGGGGACCTCTGGGCAGGGGACCTACTTGCACTCGAGACCGAAAACTTCACAGTTGACGCATCTCCCGCGGTCTTGAGGGTAGTCGCATCGAACCTACGAGGCCATCCAGAGGCATCGGTTAGCAACCTTGGGGATCTGTTCCGGTGGACGAAGCCGGGCAAGGTACCTTTCGTTTGTGGCAGTTTGAGCAAGCGGTCTTTGTCACCAGGGGCCTGGCTGACATGGTGCAGGCGAACAGCAGCAGGTAGGCCTGCAATTGCAAGGCTCACGATGCTGCGCGGCAGAGTTGAGGGGAGGGGAGATTTCAATGGAGCTCGAGATGTCACCGGCACTCGGGATAAGGCGCTACTACTAAACCAAGGACTTCCTCTAGTACTAGTCGCGCACTGTGCTGGCTCCCGTCCACTCGTACTTGTACTAGTATCTTGCCTATTTGGGAAGTTCGGCAGCATAGGCTGCAGATATCGCCCTGAACTGCTCCAGGAACACCATGGTCAAGATCGTCTGGGGCCCCAGACGCAGAAAGCTCGGAAGCCATCCCCTGAACGCCCAAGCGATGCCCTCCTCCCGGAACGCCCTGGATAGTATATTGCCCACCGACTCGCGATGGCTTGACGTCATCACCCGCGTCTTGATGACATCGACAGGCGAACAAACGGTGGTCGCGGTCAATCCGGCAAGAGCCGAAGCGACCAGGTGCGTCCCTGCGCCGTCTCGCATGTGGAGGTCCGACAGGCAAAAGGCCTTGAAGACATCATACGACCCGATCTGGGAGGCCGTCATCAAGGCCGACCGGGCGACGTTGGATCCGAGTCCTCGGAACAGGCCCGGATAGCCCTCGTCCCTGACGATGGAGAACAGGCCGTGTACCGCGCTCGCGTAGTTACGCCTCTGTGCTACCGGCAGAGCCGCGTCCGTCTGCATGCGGACGTTGACGACGTCGGCCGGATTCCCCGCGATACCCCCCAAAACTCCCGCGAAAGCGGCCAGGAGGATGTACTGGTACGATGCTGTAGAAGCCGGCTTGTCCTCGCTGCACCGCGCCTTGAGTTCCTCGTACACGCCCAGGCGAGTCGTCGAGTAGGTGAGTTGCCGGAGGAGTGCGGCGCTGAGCCCGGCGTAAATCCCGAGGACTCCCTCGTTATTGCAGATCCGCCGCAGAGTGCTGGCAACGGACGGTGACGAGCTTGAAAGGCCGGGGACCGAGTGTTGGAGGCAGGCCTTGACGAGGTCGAGAGGATGCGTGAACAATGTGGCCGTTGACGCTGCGGCTCCGCCCAGCCAGAAGGGGTGTTTTTGTTTTGTTGTTTCTCGCGGACGACTATTCCGTATCAATACGTGTTGTTGTGCAGACATTGTGGGATGCTGGTGAACACGGGGGGCCGCCGGTGGTAGGAAGGTCTTCTGTCCAAGGGACTGACCTGATGTCGCTGCGATCCGATTCTAGGGTCGCAATCAGATCAAATGCAATTCGAAAGTAGGCATGAGGCGCCATCTGTGTTGGCCACTTTCAATGCGCCCACGGCGCCTCGGCGCCGTCGGCGACAACGACGACGACGAACTGACCGGCCGGCGATTCTCGGCGATTTGGTGTGACGAGGAATCGGCCTGAAGGGGAAAGGGGGCACCTGATTTCGATTGTTACCAAAAAGTAATACATCCTACTAAGATACCACCGCGTAGTCCTCCGCTTGGTCAACTGACGCGACGATCTATTTCTCTTACATCGCGGGATCGCTCAGCGATCAGTGCCCGCCTCCATCTGGGTGGGAGTTCGAGGCCCTTCGATGGTAGGAAAGAAGGTATGTTGAGTGCTCCCAAGGGAGGCGGGTAGGTATAGCTAGTACTGCCGTCTCGTAAGTACCTCCATACATTAGTACGTACTATCTCTTAGTTCCTTCTTCAGACTGTGGGGTGCGGGGTAATTGTGAGGTCGGGTGAACATGTTGTGCCAGCCCAGTGCTTGGGGGCTTACTTCGTCTGACTCGAGGTTCGGGGACACCTCGTGAAGAAGTCCAACCTCGTCGTCAAGCAATCCGCCACCTCACATTTTCCATTTGCCATTTGCTTTGCCCCGCCCGCACCCAGCTGAATCGACTTTACCTACCTACCCGCCCTCCCTCCGAATGACAAGAGTGCGCACCGTCGAGGGCTCCTGCTGGTCCTGCAAGCGGAGGCGCATCAAGTGCAACCTCACCAAGCCGTGCTGCCGCCAGTGTCGAGCGGTGGGCGCGGAATGCGTCTACGGATCCGTCCTGGTGCGCTGGGATGCGCGGCCCAACGCCTTTCAAGCGCGCATGGGCATCCCGAACGCACCCCGTCCACCCTGTGCGCCCATCGGCGCCTACCAGAAACGAGCCCTCGAGTACTTTGAGTACTGCCTCTGGCCGCTCTTCACCGCAGAAAGAGACCCGTGCTCGTTCCCCATCGACGTCGCCGTGCGCGGGAAAACCGAGCTGCAGGCCATCTGCGTCATTGCAGATGCTCATCGCTACCTTCTCGACAAGCGCTACAGCAGCGGCAATGTCCAGCTTCGACGGGTCGACGTCCTGACCAGCGTGCGCCAGGAGCTGTGCAACAACAGGGCCCTGTCGAACACTCAGCGCCAGCATCTCCTCTCCGCCGTCCTCCTGCTCTACTTCCTCGATGGTTACATCGACTGCAAGAGGGAGGTCGCCGCCACCATGCTGCATCAGTCGGGCATCCGAGCCATCATCGCCGCGATGGGCGGCTACGACGAGGTCCTGGCATCAGCCAACGATGCCCTCCGCCTGCTCATCTCGGAATTCGCAACCGCGGACCTCTCCACCGCGATGTTCAGGGGCACAGAACCCTACTTCCCTGCCGAGACCTGGACGTCGCTGTCCACCTACCGCGTCTGGTGGGCGTCCAACCCACAAGACGCCCTGCGGCTGTGCTCGCTCTTCCAGGACATATCAGCAATGGTCTCTTACGGCGCGCAAATCCAGTCGACAGAGGAGGCGACGACCGCGGCCGCCGCGACCGAAAGGGTAATGGAGTATGAGGCTGCTTTCTGCCCGACTTTTGATTCCGTCTCCTGCCCCGGGCTTCAGCAGACACCACCCGGGCCGGTCGACGGGGAATACGTGCTGCGCACGGAATTCCTCCACATCTTCCAGCACTGCGCTCTCATCTATCTCTACCGTGTCCTTTGCCGGTTACCCCCGAAGCATCACTTCGTCCAGCAGCACGTGCAGGCCGCCGTCGGCAAAATCATCGCCATGGACGCGGAGTCCAAGCTGCTCAACTGCGTCCTGCTACCAATATGTGTCGCGGGCGCTCACCTGCGGAACCCGAACCTGCAGCGCCTCCTCTTCGGCCAGCTCGAGGCCATCCACCGTCATCTCAAGTTCGAATCGGTGGCCTGCATCAAGCAGTGGATCTCGGGACTATGGGACTCGGAGTCACTGCCCGAGGGCTGGACGGAGCTGTTCGCGGACCTGAACCCACAGGCCGTGGTTATCTGAAGGTGAAGAAGGTGCATCATGACCGTACACGCAAACTAGTAACGCAGGCAAGAGCCACACGGGAAACTCAATGTACAAACAATCAATTTGTATACTGTGCTTTGGCCCTAGACGGAGCGACATGTAGCCTGGCTCATCAGAGGGGAAACTCGCCCTCCGGCATGGCAGTCAGCATGCCAGCCGCCTCCTGCTTCCTGTGTTGCTCGTCCAGGTACGAGAGAAGGATACTGTCCCAGTGGGATTTGCCCTTGTATGCAGAGACCACTGGGTCCCACGACCTGATAGCCTCGGCCAGTCTGCCGGGGACATGTGGCTCCTTGGCGATCTCGCAGATGGGCTCAAAGTACGTGCGCACGGTGAATAGCAAGACTCCCGACTTTGGGAGGCGGCGCAGGGTCTGGCGCTCTGATCGAAAATGGAGGTCCTCGATGGTGATGCCGGCGTCGTCTGCCTTTGCCCAGGCTGGTAGTCGGCGTCAGTGTTTGCTTTCCGAGACCGGGTCGAGTCGACGCTGATGGGGGTTGCACTTACAAGCCAGGTCTTCGCCGTCTTGCCGCCCCATCCTGTGAGACCAGTGAAGGCCGTCGTCAAGCTGGATGAAGTACTGGGATGCACCACCACGTCAGCGTCCGGGTCGCCTTGTAGTCGAAGCAGTTCAAGCCGACAACAGCATCAGGCGCAGCGTGCGCACTTACGTTGTTTCGGACTACGGCCTTGTCGGGGGTCATGGCCTTGAAGTACCTGTTCATGGACTTTTGGAGCTTCTCTTGGTAGTGAGGGACGCCAGCCTCGATGTGAAGCGTGTCCAGTGACATGCGATACTTTTCCTTGAGGCGCCAGAAGCCCGGGAGACAGACTGCCGCGCCATCAAGGTGGTACTGTCCATCTAAGAATTGGGGAGTCGTGGGTCAGCTGCTGAGTTTTCAGAACGGTATGCTAGCACGTACCGTCTTCCTCGGCCATGATGATCAGATCGTCTTGGACGAGCAGTGCTGCGTTGGCCATGGCAGTGTGAGGGTCAGCTGTGAGGAGCCAGAACAAGTCAGCACATCATTCGGATGACTGGGACGTGGAACTGGAATGGGCCGTACTCGCAGGGTATCCGAACTCGTCGCCTGTCAGAGCGTTGCGGATCTTCCCCTGTGCGATGGTGAAGATCTTGGGGTATCTCTCGGCGAGATAGGTGGCAACCTCGTCGTAGACCTCGAAGCAGGCCTTTCGCAGCTGAGGCGTGTCGACGAACTTGACGTGGGCGTCAAAGTCCTTTTTGAGTTCCGAGGCCTTGAGGTCGTGGTAGCGTGGGAAGTACGAGTCCATCTCTATCCAGTGGCTCCAGTCAAGCTTGCGTATCCCCATGGTGATGAAGTTGGGGCCGTGTCGAAAGGGTCTGTACAGGATAGGATCGGGCAGCGAGTCAGGTGTGTGCCCTGTCGGCTCCGCTGCCGGTCTGATGAAGGCCTTCTCTGAGCCATTGTTGTCTGCCTGTGTGGTGGCGCCGGCCGTCGGCTTGACGTGTCCAGCTCTTCGATGGTGCCTGAGCTTCAAAGCAGCCGTAGCCGCAACGAGGACGCCGAATGCCAAAGCACCTGAAGCACCGAGTCGGTCGAGGGACAAGACATCTGTTGGCATGTTTGACGTTCGTGTGGGTTTGTGCGATGTGGGATTTGCCGTGACTTGGGGCAGGAGGAGGAGATAAGCAAGGCTGATAGTCAGTGTGCATCGAGGAAGCTCTAAGCCTGGGCCCCAGCTCCCATCCAGCCCGAACGAAAACCCAAGATATATTCTGCACCTTGAGAGACGCCAAACCGTCTTGCGTACTGTGCAGCAGCAAAGTACCGGTACAACAGAGTGCATGCATCCCGGGGGCGAATCAGGCTCGTGGCTGCTAACCGAACGAGGCAAGACGATTGACCACTTTAGACCGACGGGCCAAAGCCCCACCCTTTACTGTCCAGTCCAGTCCAGCACCTGTACAGAACCACCATCGTAGCCAGGATCTCTTTGGAGAGTCATGGTAGGTAACTAAAAATCGGATAATCACTACGGCCATATCCAAGTCAAGTAATATATGGCCGTCATGATGCAATGCAATGGGTGAAGCGGCCCGGATCGGCAGTCAGCACATACAGGTTACTGCAAGCCGAGGTTGACAACGAAACTTCGCCTCCTCCTGCCGTGGAAAATCACCGACAAGTCGCCGATCAACCTCCGTTGCCCTACCGCTCGGGTGTTGGTGCATCAGGATCGCCGTTGGTTTGATTTCTCCAAACAAATGACTTCATCCGGATCTCGACATCCTCCCTGCCGTCCGAGACGCTCCACGATGAATGCGGGTCACGTACAGAACCACATCAGTGTAAGTGAGTACCCAGACACACGCCTTAGCGCACATACTATCTATCATCCCGGCTTGCTCACCTGCCTTCTGGCTTGAAGGCGAAGGACGCCCATCCGGGCGAGGTTGCACTGCTACTGGTACTACCTGAGTCACTCAGCCAACCGCCTTTTCACCCATAAAGTCCTCTCTGCTTAATGCTTCAGTTGCTTCTGAACCATCGTCTCAAGCCCCATGCCCCCCCTGTGGTGCTCCCCATCTCCCGCCCTGTTCCCTGGCATTTGTCTTCTCTTACTCAATATCCACGTTCGAGGAACAGGTCCCGGCCGGCCACAACGCGACATGTGCAAGCTGCAAAAGGAAAGACCAGACTGCGCTGGCGAGCCGAAGCCCGAAAACCAGCAGCAAAAAAAGCACCGTCGCGCAGGTAAAAGAGCGCGCAGAGCATGCCTTTCATGTCGAGCACGGAAGGTCAGATGCGATGTTTCGGAAAGAGGTGTTCCTTGCATGAATTGCTACCTGGATAGCGAGGCCTGCACAGTGACTACTCGCGCCTCCCGACAGTAAGTCGCCATGCATCACTCTCTGCACCCTCGAGGCCCCAACTTCGTTGTTCTTGACTGATCAACCCCCAAGGCATCTGACTCCGGAAAACCCTCGAGTACAGACTTCATACCCACCATACACTCGGAACAGCATTATACATGGACCTTCAGCAGCGGAGGCTGTGGCCCAGGCTCAGGCAGGCGGCCATTCACCACCGCCTGAACCATACATGTTTACTGCGAACACCGGAGGCTCGAACAGTCCATGTCCAATGCTTCACAAGCTTCAAACAGCCCTGAGCCCCAAGTCCGTCGACGGGATGCAGACCCCTTCCGACGCATCCGCGACAGAAACCGCCCAGCGAGGCAACCATACCACACAGACTCAGCCATTTGCTTCAATCCTGTCACCAGCTCAGAGCCAAAGAGAAGAACCCAGGTCCCCAGTCGACCTTGACTGCATGAAGTGCGGGTTGGGTGCCTCAACTGCGACAGCTTCATCGTCTACTGCTCCGTCGAATGCACATGTCAACATGTGCCAGGGTGATCCGGTCGATGTGCCATATTCCCACTACCCGTTCATAACCCTTTCCTTGCACAACGTCCCTCCTTATGACATCAACTTCCTCGAATCACAAGGTTGCTTTCGCATCCCTACACGGCATATTCTCGATCGATTCATGCATCAATACTTCCTTCGCCTCCACCCCATGCTCCCGGTTGTCAACGAAGCAGACTTTTGGAAAGCCTACAGTGCACAGCCTGTAGGCATCGATTCGGAGCGCATTCCGAGGAGGGAGCCTTCCGGCACAGTCCCGCTTCTGATCCTCCAGGCGATGCTGTTCGTTGCGAGCAGCTTCGCCGCACCAGAGACCTTACGCTTGCTTGGTTTCTCCACGGCTCGGGACGCAAGAGCCATGCTATACCGCAGGTGCAAGCTTCTCTATGACTTCGAGATTGATTCAGACCCTGTGGCCATCTCTCAGTCAGCCGTCCTCCTGGGTTACGGAACACTCCCACACGCTGGACGACGCAACGCATCCTGGCTCTCCATCGCCATCCAACACGCCGAACAAGTCCAGGCGCATCACTACACCAGGCTCTCGATCGGTCGGATGACAACCGCTCATGTCAAGAGACAAAATTCTCTCAAACGCCTCTGGTGGTGCTGTATCATACTGGACCGTTTGACTAGCCTGGTTCTCCGGCGCCCTCTGCAGATCACAGAGGTACATGGCGACGACCATGAGGAGAATAGTCCCCTGGGCTACTCGGATCTTCGGGAGGAGGTCTACCAGAGTCGAGTCTACGATTCTTATGCAAAACGCACCCTGGCCGAGATCCTTGAGGAGGTTGTCGCTTTTTGCATCATCTTGCATGATGTTGTCACTCTTGCATTCCCTTCGGACAACAACCCTGGCTGGGCCACCGATGGGGCCGCCGAGAAGCGGACCAGGTACACAGAATGCCAGATGGCGCTTGAGCGTTGGCATGATCGAGTGTCGCTGCGTTTCCCGACCTCCAGCAAGTTCGTCGCCACTCCTGGAAAGAATTCGCAAGACGACTCGGTGGCCCTGCAAGTCTATATCATGTACATCCACTATCACTACGCTCGTGCCTTGCTGTGCCATCACGAGATTCTGCACATCGTCTTCGCAGCAGGGGCACCTACTTTCAACTCGATCCCGCCCGCAGATCTGAACATCGTCGCCAAAAGCCGCGGCCATCTTCATGAAGCTACTTCCGGTATTACTGAGTGCCTGGAGGCACTGGTCAAGCTTCGCCTGTTGAGATGGTTGCCCATGAGCGAAATCTCCTGCGTTGCTTTCCCCCTTGCCCTTTATATCATCGACGTCAAGCTAGCAGTGCCTCGGGGCGCCAGGCCCGTTCTCCAGCAGCGCCGCCCAGATACTCTCATTGAGGTCATGAAGGACTTTCAATGGCGATACCCAGGCATCGACATCGTCTCGAGAAGCACGGGTTGTATCGCACATCTGGCTCAACATAACTCGACGCCTCATTCTTCGTCGGTGTTCTCAAACGCCAAACCTCCCATCATCTTCGACTGGACCGACCTCCTAGCTTCTCAACCATCTTCGTACCTGCGCCTGGCACTGACCCTGGATGTTGCTCTTCGTGAGGGCCGAGCTCCCGGGGCTCGAGATGTTCCTATCAGCCTGAGACACCTTGTCCTGAGCACCGAGACCATTGATGGTGGCAGCTTACCCGAGGGTGCTGTGCACTTCGATTCACTCATGGAGACTGGAGCAGAGTTCGCCATCGCAGATGGCATGAGAACATCTCACGACGACAGCAATGCTCGCGGTAGCGCTGCCTTGGATCATCACGTGGCTGACCCATCGCCTCACCAAGCTGCCATTGACAGCACCAACGGGATGTTCGAGGCGAAGGACATTGATCTGCTCATCATGCCGGATGCGCAGCGGCAGAACCAAACGGACCCAATCTTCTGCTTCTGCGGTGGCAGCCCTTTGCACGATGAGATGGGCGACGGCGGCTCGTTCTCGTTGAACCAGGCGTCGCCGCCACGCGGCGATGGCAGAATGGAAGAGATGTACCCTGTGGAGAGCGACGTCTCGCATACACAAGAGGACGACGGGGACTGGATGACTCGGGCGTGGGGTGAGCTGATGCGCGCGGGAAACGAGACGGACGGCTCGGGGGTATGTGCGAGGCTCTTGGAGACACTCAACAGCGACTTGGAACTCTGAGTCGCAGCACGGACGACTTGGATAAAAGTAGAAAATACGGGATACAGCTTGTGCGCACATGCAAAATATGGGGTAATCAATGGCTAGAATTCACCTCATCTTTACCCCCGAGGACGCCCTCTCTGCTGGATACTCTCCTTACGGGGGAGCTCAGGAGGCAATCCGCTCTGCCAGGGGGCTTAAAGCCTGTCTAGGTGTAGAAATTACAACATGAACATGAAGCAAGTATCTCCCATGTTACTGTCGGATTGGATACTGTTAACGTTCCACATTGGTTCTCAACTCTGTGAACAGAAGCTACCGGGACTGGCTACTGAGATGGAGTCTTTACTACTTCTTCAGAACGTATCGGTTCTCGGGCCTCGGAGAACCGAGGTTCTCCCTGAGAGTCTTCCCCTCGTACTCAGTCCGGTAGAGACCGCGGCGCACGAGCTCGGGGACGATGTGCGTGGTGAAGTCCCGCAGCCCGTCGATCAGCAGCGGCTGGATAATCGCAAAGCCGTCCGTGGCGCCCTCCTCGACCCATTTCTGCAAGTCATCTGCGATCGACTGCGTCGTACCGATGAGCGGCCGGTGGCCCAGACCGATAGAGCAGCGCTCTGCCGTCTGTCGAATGGTCAGGCCGTTGGCGTGGGCGAACGAGGCGATGGCCGCAGCGCGTCCCTTGGACTTCATGTCCACGTCGTACTCGTGCGGGAATGGCGAGTCGATGTCGGCGCCGCCAAAGTTGATGCCCAGATTCTTGACGGCGACGTCAATAGGCCACAGCGACGAGACCTCCGTGAGCTTGCGCTCGGCTTCCTCCTGCGTCTCGCCCCAGATGACGGCTGCGCCCGTGAGGACGACCAGATGGTCCGGGTTCCTCCCCGCATCCGCGGCCGCTGCTTTGAGAGCGCGGTAGGTCTTCTGCCCGTCGGCAATGGAGTAGTTGGCACAGTAAATCAGGTCGGCGGTCGAGCCGCCGAACTCGATGCCCTCCTTCGATGTGCCGGCCTGTGCGATGACGGGATATCCCTGAGGGGGCCGCTCAACACGCAGCGGCTGGTCTATCTGGTAGAAGCTGTCGTCGATCTGGGGCGCGTGCACCTTGTCCAGGTCGACATAGATGCCGGACTCCTTGTCCCTCGGCAGGGCATCGTCTTCGAAACTGTCCCAAAGCGTCTGCACAGCGTTGAGGAAGGCTCTGGCCCGGGCGTACTTGGCCGCGCTGTCGTCGGCCTCCTCGGGCGGCACGCGGAAGTTCTTCGAGCCCGGTCCTCGGGTGGTCACGACGTTCCACCCGGCGCGACCGTGGCTGATGTGGTCGAGACTCGCCAGCTGGCGCGCGAGGACGGTGGGATCATTGTCGCTGACGCTGGCGGTGTAAACAAGGCCAATGTGCTCCGTCCTCGTCGCGATGGCAGAGAAGAGCGTGGCGGGCTCAAAGGCACTGACGCTCCAGAGATGCTTGGCAAGAGGCCCAGTAGGGAAGCCGGCGCCGTCTGCCAGGAAGAGCGTGTCGAACTTGGCCTTCTCGGCCAGCTGCGCGTATGAGATGAAATAGTCGACGTCCAAGCTGTCGTGGGCGTGGATGTTGGGGTGTCTCCAAATCTGAGTGTATTGCCCGGTATAGATAAAGGCAGCCAGGGGAATTTTCTTAGCCAGTTTCTGTTCAGCCATGATCGCGTCTGTAGCACTACTTCGAAGGCAGGTCAGTGCGAAGATGTTCAGCGAATTATCACTTACACCGATAAGAGAGCATTTGAATCAGCCATATATACAGCCTGTCATCAACATGATAAGACGGGGCCGACTCCATTCAACTGCTCAATGGCCATGATGTCGACAAGGCTCCACTTTAAGGTGTAATACCACGATTCCGGTCGCGGAGGCATATCATGGCCGTGATAATGGCATGTTGACAGAATATCTTCGGGCGGAAGCATGATTCCCCGTTATCTCCGTAACTAACGACAGACCAGTCTGTAAGGGGTTGATGTGGCGTGGGCCGATGGGGGGAGAATGGTTGATGTGAGGTACATTTGTCCGTGGGGCAGAGTCTTGCGTCTTCCTGAGAGCGGCTTGCACCATCGCGATAGTGGTTCTCTTGGGAGCGATATGGGTCGATATCGTTTGAGATACGGGCAGCATCGGGGGATGAGGCCGACCATCGTCGAATAACAGGAGAGCGCTGCCTTGATCTTTTCATTTGGCTTGACCAGGCGTTCATCGAGTTGTTTTCTCTCAGACACTCACATCAAAGCCGTTGTAAGTGCTGCACCATCTATGTCAATCATTGACCACTTGAGTACTAATGATGAACTAGGAACAATCTCTTTTTACTACAACATCAATCTTGTCGGGGAAGCCCAAGTTGCGATGGCAGTCACCAAGGCGGATGATGGGCACCTGGACGCCGTTCGCAAACGCTACGCCGAGGAAGCGAACAAGCGATCCAGGCCTGATGGCATGAAGCAGTTCGTCCCGCTCACGGAAGCCGGGGAAGAACGAGTTCGTGCTCTAGCCCAAGATCCGTGGGTGGACCATGACACCCTCAACGCCCAAGACAGCCCGATCAAGGACAACGAGACCTACCGAGTCTTCGTTCTCGGCGCTGGCTTTGGCGGCCTTCAATTTGCTGTCCGTCTCATCAACGAGGGCGTCGCTACGGCAGACGAGATTCGCATTGCCGACGCCGGGGGGGGCTTCGGCGGCACCTGGTACTGGAATCGGTATCCAGGCCTTCACTGCGACCTGGAGAGTTACATATACCTCCCGCTTCTTGAGGAGACCGGGTACATCCCGAAGAGTCGGTACTCTCCAGGCGAAGAGATCAGGCTCCATGCGGAGCGGATCGCGCAACACTGGGACTTGACAGACAAGACACTGTTCCGGTCTGATGTCCAAGGCGCGCGGTGGGATGACGAGACTCAGCTCTGGACTGTCAAGCTCACACAGCAACGGGGACCTGCGCTGGAACCGCTCAACATCGAATTCCGGGCTCAGTACGTCTACCTTGCCGCTGGAGTTTTGACGCAACCGAAAATACCTAGAATCCCGGGCCTGTCCTCCTTCTCTGGGTCCATTTTCCACACAGCGCGCTGGCATTACGACGTGTCTGGAGGCTCTCCGACTGATCAGACATTGACTGGACTGAAAGGCAAGAAAGTTGCCGTCATTGGCACTGCTGCGACCGCCATAGGCGTCATCCCTGAAGTCGCCAAGTACGCGGGAGAGCTGTATGTGGTCCAACGGACGCCAGCCTACGTGAAAGAGCGAAACCAGCGTCCGACGGATCTGGAGGAGTTCAAAGGTAAGGTTGCGAGAGAGAAGGGATGGCAGTGGGAGCGACAGCGCAACTTCAACACGTTCATCACCAACAGTGTTAAGCCAGGGCAGGAGAACTTGGTCGGCGACGGGTGGACAGACATGCCAGCATACTCCGCCCTTCTCGGATCTCCCACCCACGGGGTTGTCGACCCGGACCCCGATAACCTCGCCGAGCATTCGACCAAGTTCCATGTCCTAGACCTGCCACACATGGAGGCAGTTCGCTCCAGGATCGATAAACTTGTCGAAGACCCGGAAACAGCGGCTCAGCTGAAGCCTTGGTACCCGTCATGGTGCAAGCGGCCGACGTTCAGCGACACATATCTCCAGGTATTCAACCAGCCCAACGCGCACCTCGTCGACACGGACGGGCAAGGTCCCTCCAGAGTCACAGAGACGTCACTTTTTGTCGGCGACAAGGAGTACCCGCTCGACATCATCATCTTCAGCACGGGCTACCAGACATCCATCGGCGCGCTGGAGAGCCCCGGTTCGCGCACAGGGGTGGAGGTCTTCGGCCGCAACGGCCAGTCCATCGACAAAAAGTGGGAGAACACCGGGCCTGCCACGCTTCACGGATACGCCACGTCCGGGTTCCCGAACCTCTTCTTCTCGGGCGCCAGCCAGGCCACGGCGACGGGAAACAACGTTATGATGCTCGGCATCATCGCGGAGCATGTCACATACATGATCGGGCAGGCAGAGCGCCGAGTCGGCCCCGGCAAACGAGCCATAGTCGAAGTCACCCGGGAAGCTGAAGAGGCTCACACGGCGGAGATCGTCAAGAGGGTAGCGTTCTATTCGGCTCTCCAGGGCTGTACGCCTGGGTACTTCAACGGGTATGCTGGGGGCGGGCAGGCTCCCGATGCCGAGGAAAAGAAGAAGAAGGCGAGAGGCGCAGCTTGGTCGGAGGGCACGCTGTCGTTCCTTGATTACATCACGAAATGGCGGGACGAAGGTTCTCTAAAGGGGCTTACAGTTGTTGCTGCGGACTAAATGCTTCGGCTGGCTTACCCCAGTCAGCATTCCGCTGTTCTTCTATCTTGATACTATTCCCTCTAACACGGGTGAACTGTACTTTCGAGTTGACACTCTAAACTTTGCCAGTAGAGTGATGAGTCTTAATGACGCCCCCTGTATGTAGATTCATACAGAACAGAGGCCAGTCAACCCATGTGGCGGAGAATCCCTGGCTGTCTAACCTCAATTCTCCGTGGTATTGGTAATCCGTTAAGTCCGGAGAGAACAAAAGTGCTTTTCTACCCCGCGCTTAGGTACCGATAGTCGGTTGCATCTTGTAGGGAGTGCATAGCGCAATCGCCCCCTTGGCCCTATCGTCCAGTGATATACACAGACATGGCCGAATCCAGGTCTGTCGACCCACTGACGTGCTGGAGAGCAGCACCCTCCTCGCCGTTACGGAGTCATGTTCCCGTCGTTTTCATCATTGAATGATTCAGTTGCGCACACCCGATGTCGGCGACAGAGGTCAAGAGACCGCATAGGATCCCAGTCGCTAGCACATCGCCGGAAAGAAATACCAGTTTGAGTCTATACGCAATGGATAAGAGAATCACGCAAGTATAGTATACTGGGAGATTTGGGTGGTTTTACTAGGTATATATGCACACAATCTGGCTTGGTTTCCGTATAGGCAAACCACCAGGCCAGCCAGTCATCGAATTACCACACTCATAGATTTGCAAAGTGTGCACTACATCACATCATGGCTTGGTTCAGAGAAACCAGGGACGGGAGCGTCAGGACGTCCTCGGCCCTGGAACCAGTATCAGTTGAGGATGGCAAGGTGACTCCCCCAATGGTCAGGAGGATAACGATGTGTGAGGCAACAAGAGGATCAAGAATACATCGTGGTGGTGAGACAGAGGGGGACATGGGCACAAGCAGCTCGTCTCGGACCACTAGAGCAAGATGAAACATCGTGAGAAGTGAGAAGATACGATAATCATTTTCTGGAGAATCCTTGGCAGATATAATAACTGAACGAAACGGTGACAGCCTAGTTTGTGCCAACGCCGCCGCTCGAAGATGCCATGCAGTCAATGTATCTTCACTCCCTATCTAGACCATAATTTCAAGTCCTAGGAATTGTCTCTTCTAAGAAACAGGCAGAATGGCCGAAAGATCTCAGCAAGCTCTGGAATGGGTACAACACCGTCAACTACAACAGCCCGGCCCCCAAGGGCTGGGACTTCATCAACGGCCTGACGGATCCGTATACCATGGACTTCAGCCACATTGTCATGTCTGAGAACGGCGAGAAGCCCCGGCTCTATGAGGGCTTCCACCAGACCGACATCATAAGGGCCCAAGCGTATGTCCATCGTCAAGTCTCCTGGCGAATGTCGCGCTGACTTGACTTCAGGTTGGATCGTCTCGAGTATCTCACCAGCCAGAAGAAGCCCTTCTTCCTCACGATTGCGCCCACCGTGCCCCATGAGCAGTATGACTACTTCGCTCCAGTGCCCCTGACCCGTCACATGGGCATGTGTCCCAACGCGACGGCCCCGCGCCACCCGAACTGGAACCCTGCCGACGAGTTCCTGAAGCAAAAGTCGCACTGGATGAAGGAGCTGCCGCCCCTGAAGGAAGAGTGGATCGTGTTTGGTGACTGGCTCTACCAGCAGCGTGTCGAGTCCCTGCAGGGTGTTGACGAGATCATCGAGGATGTCATCTCCTTGCTCGATGACAAGGAAGTTTTCGAGAACACCTATAACTAGTGAGTCTCGCATCACCCCATCATCCTGAGCCGCCGCTGACAGACGACACAGTCATCTTCACCACCGACAACGGCTGGCATATCGGCATGGACCGCATCCCCGCCGGCAAGGCCACCCGGTACGCGGAGGACACCAACCTCCCCTTCGTCGTCCGAGGCCCCGGCGTGCCCGCAGGTGTCAAGTCCACCATCCCCGGCTCCCATCTCGACCTCGCCCCAACCTTCCTCGAGATCGCCGGCGTGGACGCCACAGGCCAGCCCGCGCTCCTCGACGGCCGCAGCCTCCTGAGCCAATGGCACGAGCCCACCGCGTCGTACGAGGGCCAGAACACGGGCGTCGGCAGGGAGCTCCTCAACGTCGAGTTCTGGGGCCTCCGCATCTTCGAGGCCCCCGCGGAGCCCATCGTCCGCGTCCCGAACAGCTCGTACAAGTCCTCCGCCTCGTCGGCGACCGGTACTCCTAGCTCTTCGTCAAGTGGTGCAACAACGAGATAGAGCTTTACGACACCCACAATGACCCGTGGGAGCTCACCAACCTCGTCAGCTCGACCGACGCGGACGTCCAGCGGCTGCTCACCCGGCTTAACGCCATCCTTCTCGTGACCAAATCCTGTACCACCGCGACGTGCCGCGACCCGTGGCTGGTTCTGCAGCCCACCGAGACATCGGAGGTGAGCTCGCTCATGGAGGCGCTCGACCCCGCGTATGATGGGTTCTACGCTGGGCTGCCCGAGGTGCGCTTCGGGAGGTGCATGAACTACCAGTCCATCGAGAACGAAGCGCCGTTCTACCCGCCCGGAGCTGCCGAGAAGATGGCCGAGTTCCGCCGGTCGACAGACAACTTCGTGACCGTCGGCGCGAGGAAGGTGCTAAAGCAGGATCTGGAGCCGTTCTATGGCGGGCCGGAGCAGAGGCATGTGCGCTGGGAGGAGATCAAGGCGGCGTCGAGGGAGTTGACTGATGCAGAGCTGGGGGCAAGTGTTGACAAGGGGAGCATTGATGAGATGCATGTCCTGGAGTGGTATAACTGAGGTGCTACTGCGGAAGCAGCACGAGTAGGCTGTCGTGGGTGAGCGTCAGGGATATTGACACCAAGATTCGAGGAGCATTCTCGAGTCTCGTCAAGGTAACTTGTCCGTCCAGTATTGCGTCTTCCTCGACAGCCTTGAGGCGAAGAGACTCGCTCTCGAAGTCTGAGTTGGACAGTCCAACCACCCACCTCATCAACACTTCACGAACACCAACATCACGTCACGTCAATGCATGTCGAACAAGGTCTCAGTGAACAAAATTGCAAGCTATACTAGGTAGCTGGGGTATAAACGACTGTGAGTCAACGATAGTATCTCCCTCCTTGTCCTGCCAGACTGGATTCTGGACCATGTCCCCGTGCCGACCGAACTCCGTAAAGCATTTCCCATGTGTGACCATCCCCTCCAATCCGCTATGCACCACATCCGTGAATAGACAGGTCCCCACGACAAAAGAAAAAAGGTATTACGAATGTGTATTTACACCCCGACTCGGCGGCTCGCCGGATCCAGCCGGCATCACCGCCTCGGCGGGGTGGCAGTTGGCATCGGCACGAACGGGTCGCCCCGCCGCACGTCGCCAAGCTGCGCCTCCTCCATGAGTTCCGTGAACGTCGTCCCCGACGTGAACCGCTTGGGCTTCGGCGGCGCCAGGCCGTGGCTGAACGGGTTGCTGCCGTCGCTGCCGACGGTGCTCGGGTCCGCGAAGATGTTGATGCTTTCGCTGCTCGGCTCGCGCTGGAGGCGCGGGGTGACTGGGCCGCCCTTGGGGTCGATGGGCGTTGCGGCGTCCGGCACGGCCGCCCGCGCGGCGGCGTGCCTCGTCCACGCGTTCGTGTTGATCTGGGGCTTCTGCTGGTTCCGCATCGTGCGGATCGGCGGGATGGCCAGGTTAGAGTGGTTGTTCGTCGTCATGGTCGCGTTGGAGAGCGTCCGCGCGGGGATCCGGGGGTTGTTCTTGGATCCCAGGGCGAGCCCGGTGCCGGGGTATTCCGGAGAGTTGTTTGTTGCGGTCGTGCCGCTGAAGCTGCTTCCGGCGCCCTGATGGACGGAGCCCATCCCGTGAGAGGCGCGGGAAGCGCCGCTGTCTGGGGTCTTGAGGATGAAGTCACTCCGAAGGGCCGAGTCCTGGTGAGGGATCGGCTCGGAGATGATGTTCCCGAAGGACGACGTGGAGGTGGACGCCCTGCAGAGGCCGAGAACTGGGGGCTTTTTCTCAGAAGAGTGTCGGGGCTGCATCTTTGCCTTGCGCTTGCGCCTGGAAAGACACATGACGACGCCGACGGCGAGGCAGATGAGGACGAGAAGACCGCCGAGGACAGAAACCACGATAATGGCCGTAGGAAGAGTGTTGTTTCCACCATCTTCGCTGTCGTCGCTCTGCTGCTCTTCCGAAGGCGGAGCATTGCTGCTTGTTGGAGAGGTGGTCGAGTCGGTAGTAGAAGAAATTAGGGACGGTGTGGGTATTGATGAGGGCAGACTGGAACTGCTGGGACGATCCCGGCCGGGGATCTCGCGAGGTCGCTTCGACTGGTCCTCGTCCATCTGGCATTCGCCCTGGCGGTTGCAGGAGAACCCAAAGGGGCAGCAGTTGTCGCCGCATCGAGGCAGTTCAGAGTTGAGGGCTGTGGTCTTGAGAATCCCCGCAGGGTTGACTGCAGGGTCTTGAGCGTTGATGTTGCAAGTGATGGGCTTCATTCTGGTGCAAGCGTCGTCGGGGCAGCAGAGGACTGTTGAGCCGCCGGCGAGATTGATGCATGTTGTCCCCTCCCGACAGCAGAGTCCGTCGTCGAGCCCACCGTCGCATTGCGAGAGACTGTCTCCCCGAGTGCCGCCGCACACATCGTCGCGCTGGAAGTAGTTTGGTGTTGTTGCTGAGTATGCTGTCGCTAGCAAAGCTGCGAGCACGAGAGCCCGACTTTGGGATCGGGGCATGGCGCAAGTGTCGAACAGTTGTTTGGTTTGGTTTTCGTTTCGTTTCGTTTCGAAAAGAGGAGGCGAGTCTGGCGGATACTGATATCCAGGTTTTGGGAAGCGAGTGCGTGGGTTGAAGTCGACTCAAGTCACACCAGACAGTCAACGTGGTTCGGACTCAGAGCGCTGTCCAACAAACCCGATGTCACCGGGCAGTGATATTGCTCCGGGCGAGTGACAAGTCAGACTCGGCGACAAAGTCGATTGAATGTTTCTACAGTGGTGAGTCGAGACAATTCCTTTGTGGTGCCGGGACAGGAGAAAGAGAGGAGGAGACTTCTCGTCACAGATGTCGGTGTCAGTTTGGGCGCGACGCGGAACAAAAGAGAAGGAGAATGGGCAGCATTCACGGTGAGGCGGCAGCGAGGCATCAGTCGACAAACTACCCACGCGACATTCGATGGCTTCCAGGACTGATATCATCGCGCAGGCGCCTGGCCTGCCGACGTCCACAGCTTCTCTTGGGACCTGAAAGAGGCAGCCCAAGAATAACCACAGACTGGCCATGCCGGCAGTCCATTTCAAGAGCGCGGCGGCTCCTGCTTACGCATGCCCAATCGACGGGTCGCATGTGAGGCCGGCCGTCATCCACTCGCGGACCTGGCTGGCGGCAATGAAGAGACCTTGGGCGGCGAGAATCTTCTGGTCGAGTGGCCAGAGATCGTCGGCCAGGCGGGCTGCTGCCGAACTTGGGCAGGAGGCTCGACTTCGAGCGCCCTCTCGGCAAACCCGCCGGCCAAGAGTCCCAACATCCCGCGGCTCAACAGAAGAAAGATGCCCCCAATGGCCCCGATGAGTGGCGAGTAGGCGCGTCTGGGTGTCGGCACGAGGCTCCAGAGTGAGGCAGTGCCGTCTCAACGCGTCGGCGAACAAAGGAAAGGGGAGGTCTGAGTGGAAGCGCCGGCCGCCTCCGCTGGACATGCCTGTCGCCCAAGGGCAAGGATAGCGAATGGAATGGGCGGGAGGTGAGTGTGTGGTCGTCGGGCGTTTCGGGTTGAAGGAGTGAGGACCTCACAACCGCCAGAAAAGGAGCAGATTCATGTTGTAGGCGCGGAGGGGAAATGCGCGCGTCTGATTCGTCCTGGGCGCCCAATTAGGGAGGCATCCGTTTTTTCGTTGGCTGTAATGAGCCGTTAATTTATGCCAATCAACGGCCAGATTCAGGCGAAGCCTCGCCCAATCATAATTTTGCCTCATCAAACCAACCAGCGATCTTCCCTGACTCCTCCCGTCCCCTGCCCGGGCTTCTCCTCCCATTCTCCTCGGTCTGTCATGGTCCGTGGGGACTTGACTCTCTCTCAAACCGCCTCAGCAGACCTTCACCGCCACGTGCCCTCACCGCATTCGAGCTTGATTCTCATCAGCCCGCTTCTCATGGACAGTGAACAATGCTCTGAGTCACAAGACCTCGAAGAGTCTCCCTCGACTCACACAAGTCCATACCATGGCACGGGATTCCTGTTTCGGCCGAACATGGCAGCCAGTAGCTTCTCTTGGCTCCCGTCCCCACGAACAAATCGCATCGCGAAGACGGCTCCTGACAAGGGCCTCATTGACAGGGTCTTCCGGCCACTGTACGGACGTCGCAACGGCATTCGCTGACAGCCCGGAGGGCCTAGAGCCCGCTCCTGACACCGTCGCGGACGGCCGCCCCCGACGCTTGCCCTGGTCCCCGTCGATCACTGACTCTCCCTCGAGCTAGACCCCGGACTCCATATCACGTGTGCTCGAATCACCACTCGAGAATCCCATCTCCAGAGGGAATTTCCTGATTTTAACTCACAGCAGGAAACAAGGCCCCTCGCTTGCGCCTTCGGCTCCGTCACGGGAACACCACGGGATCAAATCAGAACAGCGGTGTAGCGAAAAACTCCCTCCGAGGGAGGCAGACCATCACGCCTCCAAGCCAGGTCCCTGCCCTAGAGCCAAGGCGTCAGTCAGGATCGCGAATATGCCATGAACACCACATCCCACATCGTGACTGGCGAGCCCCCGTAGCCCCGGACAAGCCTCACTTCTATACAGACACCCAGTGCTCGAAAACGCCGCATCGTCGACGGGCCGAGACTGGATCCCGTGAGCGAGGGTCTCCTCCAACACCGTGGTCCCCGCGCCGGCGATTGGGCAGCGCGGCCGCACCCAACCGGCCACTGAACGGCGGCGGGCGCGCCAGGACCTGCCTGACCGAGGGAATTCAAGACGCAATGCAGCGCAGGGGTTCATCATCCGGTAATTGACGGCATGTACGTGAGAGCCATTCGGCGTGCGCAGGCGGCCGGCCGGGCATGCCTGCCCGACCAGGGAGGGAGGAGCGTCGACGTCTCCGGATGCCTCAGCAACAGCTTCCATGTCCGAGATGGACATATCCGATCGTATGTTGGCGGCCGCCTCCACGTCGCAACGGGCCCCCGAGAGGGAGGGGGCGATCGCGGCGAGAACCGGCCACGACCGAGTGCCCGTGAACCAATGTGCGCACGCAGAGGCAGGTCTACTCTATTTCATACACTTCGAGACCAGTCTACGCACAGTCGCTATCAGGGGAGAACATGAACATGGTGCGCGGTGATGTCTGGTGATTCGCTGTATTATCTGGCTACCATCGACTCGATCCCCCCCGGAGAGAGAGGGCGAGAGGCGAAGAGACCCGATCGCCCACCAGGCAGAACAGAACAGGGAGCTAGCCCATCCATCAGCTCCCAGAGCCCTTGTGCAAATGCGACGCCCAAAGGTGAAAGAAAAGACTCTCCCGGGCGGAATTGCAGGCCATACTACCCCACCCCCTGACCTGACCCTTTCCCGTGTCGGCGCCCCGTCGCTGCCCAAAACCCATCCCAGAAGCGCCCACGCCCATGCTATGGTATACGATTTGAGATCCAAGGAAAGAAACGAGAGAAAGAGAGGGAAAAAGCGACTCCTTCCACCCATTGGTGCCTTTTCCCCTTTCCTTGCCATCCCAGGTACCCGACCCATCCATCCATCCCTCGTCCCGTCATTCCCCATCCATCCTCATATCCCGCCCACGTCAAGGGCATGCCCGAAAAAGAAAAGTGTGATCCAAAGTGTTGTTCATCCAGTGTCCTCGTCTCTCAATGAATTGAAAATGTGGTGTGCAAGAAGATCTTCCTGCGTCTCCGGTGCCTCGCGGCGTCCTCTAGTGTTGGGTGATAGAAAAAAGTGCTGTGTGCCCCGATCAACGAGTAAAGAAAAGAGTGCAGCGAGGGCGAGATCAGCTCCCATCCAGGGATGTTGATGGCCCTCATCTGCTGGTATATAATAAGAATTGGAACAGATTGATAAAAAGGAAAAACGTAAACTCGCAGAGAAGGCGGGCTTCCTGCAGAGGCCTGCTGCTCAGATCAGGAGGAAGTCCCAGCCCTTCATCTGCATGACATCCCGCCAGTGGATGTAGGGTGCCGGGTCGGCGGCGACGTCGCCCGAGCCGGCGGACGCGGGGCTTCCCGCGGCGCTGAGGTTGGGGCTCTGCTTGACGCAGCTGGTCTGGTGCCAGACCTCGCGGAGGAGGGAGGCGACGCGGCCGAAGGAGCCGATCGTGGAGAGATCGCCGAGCTCCGCGGCGCGGTCCTCGAAGAAGCGGCGGAAGTTGCTGCCGGGGAGGCTGACGCCGCCGCCGATGAGGTAGACCCAGACGAGGCTGCGGTCGAAGCCGCCGGGTCCGGAGGGGATGTGCTGCAAGACGTTGACGAGCTTGTCAACCAGGCCGACGCACGAGGGCTGGGCAGGGTTGAAGCCGGGGACGAGGCTGCAGAGGTAGATGCGGGCGGCGATGCGGAAGGCCGCCGTCATGTTCTTGGAAAGCTGCTTGGGAGACAGGGTGCCGGTCTTGTTGAAGGGCATCTTGGGCTCGGACTCGCCAAGCTCAGTGAGGCCGATCTGCTCGCCGAGGGCGTGGACGTGGTGGCAGAGAGTGATGTCGTCCATGCCGTCGCGCTTCAGGGCATCGAGGCAGGCGATCTCCGAGATGAGATACATGACACGGTCATCGCAGCCCATGAGCTCCCGGAGGCCGAGGCTGGGGTTGACAGGCGAGAGGTGCTTCTCCCGGTAGGTGTGGGCAAATGTCGGGGCGGTTCCCTGCATGGTGGCGCCGAGGATGTCAATCCACGAGGTGAGCGTCATGTTGAAGGGGGTCTGCGAGGGAGGGGCGTTGACGTCCGACACGAGGCGGGGGAGATCGAGCTTCTGCACCAGGCTGATGGCGGCCTGGAAGTGCTGGTGCCACGGGATGTCGGGCAGGGCATCATCCGAGCGGCCGACGACGCACTGGAAGAAGATGAGGCCGAGAGCAGCCTCGAGAATCTCCTGGTGGTTCTCGTCCTGGTTGAGGGCCTGGCAGAGCGCGGAGATGGTCGCGTAGCGGTGGCGCATGATGTCCTGGTCAATCTCCTCGCCGGGGAGGTTCATCGTCGCCTTGTAGTGCTGGGCGGCGATGCTCAGGCAGCAGTGCAGGTAGCCCTGGTTGCTTTGCAGGGAGGGGAGGATGAGATCCGAGCCAACGGAGCCGTGCTGGTTGGACTCGAGGATGGGGAAGATGGTGGGTAGCACGAACTGGATGAAGTGGTCCAGCAGTCGCTGGTCGTTCTCGTCGAGCTCAATTGCGACTTGCCTGTTGGGGAGCGAGGGCCCGTGAGAGAAGTCGAAGAAGTTGACATTGAGCGTCTCCTCGCTGAGGGACTCCTTGCGCTCGGAGAAGACCTGCTCGGTCCACTCGCCGCCTTCCAGTGGCACCGACGACGGGAGAATGGTCCCCGGAGGTGGTGGTGTGTGGAACGTGCTGAAGGTGGAAATGTGCGACTCTCTCAACGTCGGGACGTCGTTCATGAACACTTGCCGCTCGGTCTTGACGTCAACCTCGTACGGCGTGTTGAAACCGTTGAACATGAAGTCCGGGTGCATCTGGCCGCCAAAAGCGAACTCGTGGCCCATGGTTGGCGGGCTGTTGAAGTTGAATGCCGAGGAGAAGTGGGAGTCGATCGAGGCGGAACGGGTGCGATCGAGGGGATCCGAGAAGGTTGCAGACGTCGGGAGCGAGTGCGACAGGCCGGGCGGAGAGTTGACGGAGGTCTGGATGTTGTGTGTCGCCTTTTCTGAGAGCTTCTTGCGCTTGATGATCATCTTGATGTCTTCCTTATGCTTTCTCCTGGCATCGTTGTTGCTCCACCACATCGGCCGCTTGTACTCGCATTGCAGGCCGAGGTGCTTGCAAGCTGTGCACAGAGGCGAGCCCTCGTCGCACTTCTTCCTTCGTAACCTGCAGGTGTAGCATCCTGTGCGTCCAAAAGTCAGCTTGTCAGTGTTCTACGAGTCCGCCGAGGCGGTTGCAAGCCAGGGGCGGTTTTCAGGGGCGCGCCCGAGTTGTTGGTTTTGGGTGTAAGTGGGTGGCGGCGCCCGTGTAAGTGCCGCTCGCCGGGGGACAAAGGAGGACAATGGCGTACCTGTTCGGGAGCGACGATGCATCTGACTCTTAGCTTTGGGGTTCGCATTGGTGTTCTTGCAGGCCGTCTTGGCCTTCGCAGATTGTGTGACTGCCATCTTGACTGGAGGAGCTGGTCGAACGAACTCTTCTTTGTGGTGGTTGGGGGGTAGTGTTGACATTTGTACCCTCTGCGCAGTGAAGATCGGTCGCGATGGGACGGTACAGTACCTGCGTGCGAACAGTGAGCAGCTCGGGGTCTGGCTGGCTGGCTGGTTCGCTGGGGGGTACGGTGGTGGTGGTGTGTGTGGAGGCCGACGAGGGATGTCGACAGGGGTAAAGGGGGTGGGGGGCGTGCAGACCGGTCGTACAGTGCAGGACCGGGGTCAAATGACACGGCTGGCTGCCAGGCCGTGAGAGGACTCGGAGGCTTGAGGAAGGAAAGTGAGAGGCGGAGGACAGGCGGAATCGGGCAGGGATCCTGTCTTGCTGGGCGAATCTAGCCGGGATCTGGCTGTTGACTCGACCGCTGGAGAGATCACGAGGAGGGTCCTTGGTGTCTCTCGTCCCTTCTCTTTCTCGTTTCTTGTCTTGACTCGTCGAGGGTCGTTGAATGGTATTGTCGTCGGGATATTAGATTATTTGCGACAGGTCGAATCGTGCTCGTAGGGTGATGCTTCGATATCGCAATGGTTCGTTTCCGCGCAGCGGTGTTTTTGTTGACAGAAAAATGACTGACGTGAGCAAGTCCGGCTTGCTGAAAGTTGTTGAAAAGTATCGTTGAGATTCGTTGGAGAGATGATGTTTCGTAAGAGGAGCGGAGACTCGAAAGGGCATTAAGAGACAAAATAACAATGAAAAGAACAAACACTTGGATCACGGGACCTTCTTCCTGACCTTCAAAAATGGATGGGGAGAGAGGCCATGATGGGATGCTGGAGGCCACAGCCTTATAAGTGGCCGCCGTCTTGATGACCTGCTTAGTCGCCCGCCAGCGATCTTGAACGACGCGAATGTGTGCAGCGATGTTGCTAAATTTGGCCACACGGGATGTTGACGGCCCCAGCAGGTGAGTGACGACTGACGAGGGCGGGCGGCCACGGCAGCGGGCCACGCTCAGGATCTGCCCTCTTTGAGTGAGTGAGACCTCGACCTGCGCTTACAGGCGCCAATGAGGGCAGGCCAGCCAAGATGGTTGCACGATGGCTTCCCCGAGCTAGGCCGGATTCGACGCACACGTCCTTCCGGACCCTCGTCCGGGTACCCTCCATCAGCCGGTGAGGGCAGACCAGAATACCTTCATGCATGGCTGCTGGCAGCAGGCGTCGACCCCACCCGGCCACCCGCTTCCCACGGAAACTGGCAGCTTGGTGTACGGCTCCAAGTTGGTAGTAAGCAAGGGTTTGCATGTAGGAGTGCATCTGGGATGCAGTCCGTTCCTTGTGGCACGCACTGGAATGCAAGGCAGGGCGGTGGGCTAGCCTCGGCGTGACCTCTTCCCGGGGCCGACGTGCCCGAAGACCACGAGCTGGCCGCCTGAGATGACCGCGAGGGCAGAGACATGCCGTGTCTAGTCTCTCTCGTCGGGTCATGGCAGCAGCCCACCGAGGTGAGGAGCCGTGTGTGCTGCTAGACCAGATAGACTAGCGTGGAAGAAGAAGGTGTGTTCCTCGAACTTCATGATCCGTTGAGAGTCAGAGAAGAATGCCCACGTTTTCCATATCCTCCGAGAGTGTCGTTCGGAGACGGTCCGTCGAGGACTAAGATAGCTGCGCCAACCCCCAAGCAGCCCTAGTTGGAGGCTGTTGGACGTGTTCGCCTGTCAAAGTCGCCCTCGATCATACAGTAGTAGCCTTTCCGCCTTGAACTACATGGCTGCACAGACGTCTTGGCCAGCCCGATGTGGAGGTGTTCAAGGTGTCAGTGCAGTGCTGTACGATGTCGTGGAGGTGGCAGCAGAAATAGCATGTCGAAAAAGGCGCACTGGACCGACCGACCTCCTCCATACCCCGCAGGCTTGATGCTACTTTCTCCGAGATGGCCGGCATGGCTTCATGGGGACGGTCCCGAGCGGATCATCCGATAGAGATGGGTTGATAATGCCATTCCGATGGAAGGCATGATCGGGATGCCGCCGGGTGCCATGCGATGCCATGGCATGATGATGCTGGGGCAGCCCCGGCCCTCGAATTGAGCTCTCCTTGTTGAACAATGGGCACCCAAATCGTCGAATCAGGGTCGAGGCTGCGCTGCCCACGGGAGATGCTGCTGGCCGTTGTCGTGCGAGTAAGGTAAGACCCGTGGTGGGAGCGGTTCGGCGCCGTCGTCGAGTTGAGACGGCGGAACTTCTTTGTCGGCAAAAGAGAAAGCATGGATGATGGCTGGAAGGGAAAAGAGTGGGAGAAGGCCCGTCCGTTCATCTGATTCGATCGGGCAGTGTGACGACTTCTGGGCCGTGCATGCGCGGTAGGGGCCGCGGGACCAACCGATTCTAGCGCGTGTGATTCAACAGGGGAGGGGGCAGCTCGACGAAGGTTATTCACGGCCTCCCATTGGACATAAATCATGAGATCGTGCATGAATATTGACCAGGCGTCTGTGAGCCGAGGCGCTAGCAAGGGGAGCTTTGGCCAATGTTCGGGCAGAGACCGCATTTCTTGCAGGTGCTATCCGGGGGTGGCCCCTGCCTGCCAGCAGCGACGGAGGTCAGTTGAGGGCATTGACCCCACTGGCGCTGCGACCGATTCTCTCACTTTTCTCTTCCCAGCTTCACCTCGTCCTCGGTCACTCTATCACTTTCTGAAGGCTCATGAACCCGGTCAGCCACACCTCGAGCAGATTTGATGTTTGCTTTCTCTTTAGCCGTCACTGCCGATCCTGACTCTCATGACCCACGGCTTGCTGAGGATCAATATTTCGCCCAAACGGGCAACCAGGCAGTCTAATTTTGGGGGACAGTCAGCTCGACGCACCACCGACGGACACCACGGCCACCATCACCATGACAGTTGCGAGCTTCGGCGGCTAGCCTCCGATGTTTTCGTTTCCCCGAGTGCGTGGGCTTCCTGTCTAACAGACTGGGCCATTCCCAGCAGTGCTCCACCAGACGACACCACCTCAGTGTCCACGACGTCGAGACCACGTTCTGCCAGCCACGCCGCCCCTTCAGCTGGCAGCAAGTTGGCAACGGTGAGCCATGCCATGCCTTCACCGGCCCGCTCAAGCCACACCTTACCGGAGGAAGAAAAAGCAAGCGACCCTTGTCCTCTCCCGCCACCTTCTCCGAGGCTGGTGGCTTCAACGTTTGCCCGTCCACGGAAATATTCGTACACCAGGTGCAGCAACCATCCGCACAAAGAGAAGACATACATACAGTACAATACATTGTTTCCTCGACTGCTGCATTAACAACGCCCGCCCAGTCAACACCCGCAGACCTTTCTTTTCTCTCCCGCCACGCCGCCATTGGTGCCCGAACGTTCTCGGGTCGGCCTTACCTTGGCACTCCATGGTAGATCCTGCTCTCCGGACACCTTTGGCTTCCTTTCGGCACCGGATCGGCCCTGGAGTCACCTCGAAACCCTTTCCAATTCGGATGCGAACTTTCTCACCAGATGGCCTGATCGCAGCATCCTCCCCAAGTCCGAAGTCCAGCAGACAGGCATCAGTCAAGTTGCGTTCTTTTCGAATGGCAAGGCTAACCCTGCTCTCTGAATGTTGCGCAGCGGCGCGCTCTCAACTAGGTACCCTTGCAGGACCCTCCAAGGATGATCATGCCTCGATCGCGATCCCACCCGCAAGCCGAAGAAAACGTTCTCACTGAAGGCGTTGCATCCCGTGTCAGCGTAATTTTACAGCGTGGGCAAAACGGCAGTAGCGCGGTGTGATGCGAGGTGATGGCCTCACTGAACCCCTGCCCGCCTTTGATAACGGAACTCGGAGTGGCTTGTCAAGCCGAGTGGAGGAACCTCAGATCATCCCGGCCTTCCCCGTCCGCCCTAACGGAAGCACCCCGTCGCCCGCACAAGCATCCGGCGGCACATCATCGCTTCATCCCGGCTGCCCCCTTGCCTTCACATTCCTTCACGCTCCACCAAACCCGTCATCAGTCGACATCGACAGTCAAGGGTGAGTTCGTCAAGAGGACTGGAGGAATCATCTCCGTCTTTGTCTGCCGGGGATGCCCATGTATTGCGGACCTTGCGGTTCTCAATCAAGAATTCCATGCATTCATCTTTTCCGGATTACGGCGAGAAAAAGGCCTGCGCGCGCTCGCTTCGAGTCCTTGTACACCATCTGCACGCAAGGTACCATGGGTCCCGCTGTCAAATCCCGCGACCAGGACTACCCCTCTTCCGCGATGGCTCGTCCACGAGACGGAGCGACATCGACTCACCATCTTTCAATTGACACCTGCGAACGTCTACTTACTAGTGCGACCACGGTTCATTCATCAACGGCCACACATGCCTCCCGAAGAGCCTCTCCGTCTTGTCTGGAACGATCCATGCCCGGCCAGCCCATCTGTTGTTGTGCACAGGCACATCCGGCATTGGGTGAAGAACAGAGGCAATTTGCCCGTCACACCCTCCATCGCATAGCTGAACCTCGTCACATCCCGTCCAGGACCCCCGCGACCGCAGCTAGATCCGTCCAGATTGCCAAGAGGAATTCGATAAGATGCCACCTTATTGCGCAGCACGGTCCACTCGAACGTCCCCCCTCCGCATCTGCAGCTTGTGGTAGTCCGCCAACGGCTCCCCCACTTGATCAACGAGAACAAAGAAATCTTCAGGATATAGCTTCATGGCCTCGACAACGGGCCGCATTAGAGACTCGACGGGCTCAAGTCGTCGTCTCATTCTGAGTCATCTGCCCGCGCACAGAGCCACAGTTCGCGCATTAGCCCGACATCATGTGAGGTTGAGGCCATGGCAACGTGCTCTCGAGGAGCTATCGCGAAGTCGCGACGAGAAATCAATCATCCACCATTGCGCCCTCACTCACAGACCTCGCGAACCGAGGTGGCTTCAAGGTGTGATGGCCGTGCAGCGAACCTGGCTGGCCATCCACTAGCTGTACCCCTCCTTCCCACCTGGGGGAGGCTGGATCAGGACGAGAGGGGTCACCGTGCTTTAGGGACTGTGTAGTACGTGCGGCGCAATAAGGTCAAGAACGTTGACATCTCATCTCCCCCAGCTGATAGGCGATCCGCCAAGCTTTGGCACTTCGTTCCCTCCCACGGCTGACTCCAATGTTGCCGCATCTGCTCGGACAAGCTCAAGAGATTGGGCATGCGGATCATCGACGACGTGACCGAAGCCCGTTGTCAGCGAGTGGGAGCAAAACAGGGGGAACCTTGAACTATCACAATTCAGCTCCTTTCACAGTGGAGTCGAGCTGTTCTCCTGCTCGTACTTCCACGGGCCGGAGCTAACGGGCGAGAATGCCCAGCCGCGTGGCTGGTGATTGTCCTCGAACGCCGTTGCCGCAGCTGAGACAGTGATTTCAAGAGGCATCATGCCCGAGCTAAATGCCGTGCCGCGGAAACTAGCAGATCTTGCATCAGTCGAGGTTATTCAAGCGCCATGTCGGACAGCATCGACGCGATGGCCGGCGAGAGAGCGGTGTGGGCGGTGAGGGTCCATCTTTCCTCGCTGCCTGTCTCACCTCCGCCGCATTTTCGAGAAGCTCGTGAGGGAACACATGGAAGTCCCCTCGGTGTGGAACGCGCATTAGCGAAGAAAAGCAGTCTGCAGCAACTGCAGTCGCAGACAAGACCGGGGCACAGCAGGCCAAGTTGGCATGGCCATGCTAATTCTGTGGGCCAGAAACCTGCCTCAAGCACGTTCCCCCTCACCGACATGGACGTCGTGTGGATAAAGACGGAGTCGGCATGCAAGGCTCTTGGCATATACAGTACACGTAAGTACTGACATACATACGGACGATGATGCGGCGGGCGAGGGACTGGACTTGCGCTATCCGGTGACTGATATCGGCTTCCCCTACTAGAAGGCACTAGTGCAGAGGTCAGATGTCGGAAGGGTGGAAGAGACCGTTCACACCAAGCCAGATCATGGCTGCATGACTTCGTCGTGGGGGGTCAGATCCGGGGCACGACTCCACACGAGCTCGACGTCCACAAGTCGAGGAGACCAGCCACGAACATGCAGGCCCCATCTCAGATAAACTACGAGGTGCATGAGACCGCCGGTGCAGCAGCTGTCGTACCACGCTGGTGAGTGGGCAATGCGTGCCTATCAGGACAGTCTCCGGCCTCAGCTCCAGTGCAGAGGGTTGGGTTAAAAAGCCATGGTGGGCGGTGGTCGCACAGCGTCGAGGGCGTGGAAGCCACAGCAAGCCGGGAAGACATCCTGTTCGAGCCGACTGGCTGCACACCGACCGCATCGCAGCTCTGCCCGACCGCCCCTCATGAAGTCATATGCATGCCCTCTCTGTATCCGCGGCATCAGCAGCCGATGAGGGGTAGGTCCTCACGACCGGTCCTCTCGCGCGGTCAGCCGTGATGCTGTGAGCCGTGGCAGCAGACTCGGTCGGGTCATGCGCACACCGTTGCACAGTATGCCCCTCACTCAATCGCCGTGTCGACTTGATGAAGTCGGAATTGCATCGAGCGGGATTTCAGTCGCGCAGGTCGCATTCTGCCGTGTGATTTGCGCAAGCTGAAAAGGCAAGGCGAGACAAGCGGATCGGCGGGACAGGGATCTGGAGTCGGTCAAGAGCTCTGCAGCAGCCGAGGACGGGCCAGAGAACCCCTACTGGCAAGCCATGACTATCAATTGCTGTTTTCTTTCAACAAGGGCATTCCCGTGGAGAGCCGGTCCGTCCCTTTGTTGACGACCAGCTTCCAAGACGGGAGCCTCGGACTCGCGAAGGATGTGAGCCAGCCACACGGTCTTGGCCTCTTTGACATCAGGAACAAGGTGTGATCGTCTACTCGCAATCGACCGTCTTTTCTCCGAGCAGACGAGCAAGAGAGAAAGACGAGTGGCTGGCGCACAGAATGAGGGGTGAGGTCAGTTGACAATGGGTGGTGGGGTCTTGAGGTGGCTTAACCGGGATCGAGGAGGAATGCCACTCGAGGACTCGAGGGATCGGAGTGCAATTCGACCACTGCGGGAAGCCGAGATGGAACATCCCATCCGCAGGTCAGGGATCCCGACCACTGATCTCCTCCGTTGCTGATGTGATGGGCGACGGAAAACTGTCCCCATGACACCGGTGGGTGCCGTTGAGGAGTTTACAGACCCGACATCTTCCCGTCCTTCCGACAAGGACCGGCTTGCTTGGGGGGTTGTGAGAAACGACAGACCTTTTGAGGACAAGAGGAAGGGCGGTCGAGACCTTTGAGCTGGACACCGCGGGAGGCGAGTCAGGAAGCTAGCCACCAGCCACCCGGTCAACAGGAGGATGGGATGTGCTTTTGCTAAAAAGCTCCGCGGATCCTAAGCTTTGGGAAGCAATGCAATATCAGGCGGCCGTCTTTTCGGGCCTCCATTACGGTGGCCGGGGCACCGGTCGCCATGGGCAGCAGAGGGCTTTATTTCATGCTCCCCACGACTTCCTCTGGTGGTCTTGCAGGGCGTGGCATCCCACGCTCTCTGGGGGAGAGAAACAAAACGAGGCGCAGAAGAGGGGGGCCCGACAGGCGGCCAAGCGGCCCTCTGATGGCAGGTGGGTGTTTGTCTGTAAGAAGCTCGGGCATCCAACCACAGTGGGCATGAACGAGGGGAACGAGCAAGGCCCCCAGCGATGGGCAAGAAACAAAAAGGCAAGGGAAAAAGAAAGAACGGGCGGCGGGCGGGATGCGGTGCAGCGGCGGGGTCTGCCGAACGATTTTCATCCTCGCAGTGCCTGCCCCCCCTGTCGCTGTCGCTGGTCCCCTGTCCGCGAGCAAGTGATGGACAGCCAAGCCGAGCGAGCTTGTTGCAGGGGTATTCACCCCATGTTCTTCTCCTCTGTGATGTGATACCCTTTTCGGCATGCGGACAGCGGACAGTGCTGGAGGGAAACGTCGAAGCGAGCGGGGTGCGCCGAGCGAGTGTGACGAGGGCGCTTAGAGGACAGGTGTGTCTCTGAATTCTGACCAATGGCGTGTTAGTGTTCCCTAAAATAACGTTGCACAGAGCAATGATTTTAGGCCAATGAGAAACCAAGGCGCCCTGGTTGATGCGAGGCCGGGTCGAGCTGCACGGGCCGCACTAGCAGCAACACGTTTGCTGGCCAATGGCGTCTCGAGGATGGGCCGTGGCGCCAAAAACGTCTTTCCGTAGCTCCAACCCCACACCTGTCGAAAGCTCCAATCCTCACCACCGTTAACCACCATCACCATCAACCACCAGCCAGGCCTCGCGGCCTCGCGCTGCTGCTCCTCCTGACTCTCCACGCCGTCCGTCGTTGGCTAGACCTGCCCCCCCGGAGCCACATCTTCTCGGCACGCACCGTTTGCTGCGCGATGATGCTCCCGGCTGCCGCCACGGCCGCCCTCGTTGCCAGGGCTTCCCTGGCTTGGCTGCCATGCCCTCCGCTGTGCTTCGCTTCACGGACGCACGCACACCACAGACGGCCTGCATGTGCCCAGCAGCATCCCTGATCTATTCTTTCCTGTCCGTGGCATGGCACCAGCCCTCTAGCGTGGCCTCGACGGCCGCGGTGCCGCGCCGGGTGGTACGACCTCGACTGCCATGCATCCACCGCCGGCGGTCCCTCTGCCCCCCGCCCCCCATCGAAGACATCCCCGGCGTCTACGGGTGCTATTCTTGTCCCTGCGCATGACTCTCCCCGAGCACCGCTCCTCACCGCGGCGGTCAGTCCTGCCTGTCCCTGTCCCTGTTGGGCCCCCAAGAGCCTGATCGAGCGTATCACCGTCGAGCAGCTCTTCCAGCGGACGCAACCCTCTCCTGGCAGCCATACGCAGGTGCCCAGAACCGCCGAATCACGCACATTGGAACCTGCATAGCACCTACAAACGGGGGGTGTGCCGTTGCTCAACCGCCGCCGCCGCTGCTGTGATCCCATCCCTCGTCGCTCAATCCTCCCCCCTCCTCCATCGTACATAACCTGAAGTAGGCGCCCGCGCGTATCCCCATCCTCAAACCTCCTTTCCTCTTTTTGCGACCCGTGACATCTTTCCCGAGCATAGCGAGCTCATTGTATACCTCTCTCTCTCTCTCTCTATCAACATCTATCTATACGTGCTTGTGCATTCTTCCACGAACGACTAAAAGGATCTCGGTCTCACAACAGATCCCTCTGCATCACTGCGAACCACGACATCAGGATACAAAACCCTAGACGAGCCGGCGACGGCCTCTTGAACAACCCGAACAAGCGAGGTTACCCGGTGCGAACTGGGTCTTACGGATAGCCGCTGAATATCGCGGCTCCCGCATTTTCTATTTGACTTTCATATCAAACAAACACACAATGGTGAGCTCAGCAGACGGTCCGGCGAGACGGACGCAGGCGACCTGACTTGCTTCGCAGGAATACTCGACACATCACTCCATGGGCGAGCTGCGCTCGCATCAGATGGAGATGCGGCACAAGGCCGGCATCCGCGACTCTCTCTTCAGCATCAAGAGGGACGACAGGCCAATGTCGGTCGCCACAGAATTCGTCGACATGGACTGGGATGAGGATATCATGAGCGAGATCGAGGACAACTCGCCCAGGCACAGCGTCAACTCTGTAAGTACTGTCGACTGACTTCGTGTGCCGTTGGAGCCGACCGGCTGATTGTTCGCTTCGCGCAGTCGGGAGGGCAGCCTAGCATCACCACAGTTTCTTCATATGACGAAGCACCTACACCACGACACAGCCCCAGCCGAGGAAGGGATATCGATGCCGAGTGGTCAAAGTCGGTCGAGGGACCCTCGGGGCCGCACCTGTTCCGCAACTCGCTCATCGCCAATCTCGAGGAGGAGGCCGAGGCCGGCGTGCTAACCATGTCGCCCATCACACCAAAGGCGCCCCGACAGCTGGACGAGGCTTTCAACCTCCCCATCTTCCACGAGCCGCTGCCGACGTTCCACGAGCCCCTGCCCATGCGACGACAGAGCGGCCCTTTCAAATATCACCACGGTGAGCTCGACACCTCCGAACTCCCCGACTGGACCCCCGAGATGGTTGCGCAATCAATGCTCGATGCTGGCATGGAGCAGGCGATTGCGGAGCGATTCATCGAGAACGACATCAGCGGCGCCATCCTCATCACCCTCAAGTTCGAGGACCTCAAGGAGCTCAGCATCCAGTCCTTCGGCATCCGCACCAAGGTCTGGAACCAGATCCAGAACGTCTGCGAGCCCACGCCCAGGTCGCCGAGGGCGCCGACCCCGATCCAGGATGAGCCCAGCAGGGAACTCGTCCCCAGGGAGGAGCCGAGGAAGATCAGCCCGCCGCTGTCGAGGAACGGTACGAGGAGGCGCCAGAAGTCCCCGTCGCACGAGGACCTCATCACCCCCCTCGAGTCGGTCTCGATTGTCGGCATCGAGCAGGTCATTCCCGAGCCGCACTTCTGCTCCAAGGGCGAGAAGTGCTCTACCTACAAGAAGCGCCAGCGCATCATCGAGGAGCTGAGGAGGCTCAACCCTGACGCTGACCTGCAGTCCGGCGCCGTTGTCATCGCTGGTGATCCCGGAAACCCGCTGACAGCCAGGGCCCTGGAGCCTCATGAGACGGCCATCCGCCCGTTCTCCGATGCCATGAACTCGGTCGTTGCCTCGTCCGATGTCCTCGGGCCCGGCAGCATCCCGCCTCTGCAGTACTTGCAGGAGACCACCCTTCGCAACCTCCAGAAGCAGGATCCCCAGGAGAACGTCAGGCAGTTCCTTAACTTCCAGCAGTGCGACTCGAACGAGGTTCCTCCCACGCCGCCCTTCGAGATGGCGCCCTGCTCGGCACCCAAGGAGGGCCTTCGTGGCCTGCCCAAGCTGGCGATTCCCGGAAGCCGACAGCCAGGATACGCGCCTGCGGTGCCTTCCAGGCTTGCCTACCAGTCGCCGCAGTCTCGGCCCCAGTCTCAGCAGGAGGATGACTACCAGATGGAGATGACCGAGTCGCCTGACTTTGAGCCCTCCGAGAACCTGTACCGCTTCGGCACACCCTTCTCTGAGATGGACGTTCCCGTTACCGTGGTTCCCATGGACCGCATTGAGCGCAACATCTCTCAGTCCGTTCCCCCCGAGATGAGCTACCGCCACAACACCGTTCCCACCCCCAACCCTCCGCGGACCATGTCCCGCGCCTCGGCCCGCCGACCATCTTTCCCTGTCATGCCCGCCCTGGATGAGAACTCGGCCACCGACATCCGCACTTCGCCCAACTCCAACTCTCCCCAGCGCACATCCATCCGCTCTGGGCGCCAGCCTCTCCACGCTCCTCCCCGCCCGGCATTCCCCTGGACCCAGAACTCCGAGGCAGCCGCCGGCGACAAGCCCAGCGCTACCTTCCACATCCCCCTCATCTCCCTCAAGGAAGCCGCCGCGGCATCCAACACCTCCCTGAACACGGCCGTCGGCACCGCCTCCTCCGCCGCCTCCACCCTCCAGGACGGCGTAACCTACCAAGGCCCCATGAAGAAGCGCCGCACCCGTATGCTCCGCCACGAGTGGAACGACGGCTACTTCACCCTCAAGGGCACCCGCCTGGCCATGCACAAGGACGCCATGCAGGTGGACCGCACGCTCGAGTACGTCGACATTGACGACTACGCCATCGCGTGCTCCTCGCTCGGCTCGCAGTCCAAGCTCAGCGCGGCGTTCAAGCGCGCCAAGCTGCTCTCCTCCTCCTCGGGGTCCAAGGACACCGACAGCGTCGGCGCCTTCGCCTTCCAGCTCATCCCCCAGGGCAAGGACGGCGTCGCCGCCCCCGGCAAGCTGCGCAAGCGCGACTCGAGCTTCAGCTTCGCCTCGGGCAGCAGCGCCGCCGGGCCCGATGGCGTCAACGGCACGGGCAAGACGCACCACTTCGCCGTCAAGAACCGCGACGAGCGCATCGACTGGATGCGCGAGATGATGCTCGCCAAGGCCATGCGGCAGAAGGGCGAGGGCTTCGAGGTGAGCGTCAACGGGAACCAGATCTGATCTGTCTGGCTGCCTGGTACGCGACGACGAGACGGAAAAGAAAAATACGCAAAAGACACGGACGGACGGGTCATCATGTTTCTTGGTTCATTCATTTTGTTCTCTTCTATACTCCTCTCCCTCAGGCCCATGGGGTCTTATTTGCATGGGCTGGCGCGGCATAGTGATATCCCATTTGCTTTTTATTTTATACTCATCTGCTGCTGCGCGCGTTACAGAGTGGTCTTTCCTTACGCTGCGAGCTATTCTTTCGCGAGACAGACGCTCCTTGATTTGGGTTCTTATACTGGATGCCGCGAGGGCCCTGGGATGGTGGTGGGAGATTGGGAAAGGGGAAGTAGTTTAGTACGTACCTAGGTAGCACGCCTTTTGCAATGCGAGGGAGGTAATCTGGTATCTTGACTTGTCTTTCCTGCGAGTGATGAGTGATTATGGATGATAGACCCAAGCGGGATATGGCATCACCGTTATCACGTGACGCCCCCTTCGGCGACATAATCGCAACCCCGCAGCCCGTCTTGACTCACAATATGACCTCTCAACCTCTTATACTCGCAATAAATCATCCTTTTGTCTAGTCGCTCTCATCTGCACATATCTGCAACCATGGCGCCTGCCGAGATATCTGCAGAGGAGCAGGCCCGGGCCGCCAGTCTCCGAGACGCAGAGAACAAGGCAGTGCAACTCTTTGCGGAGATTGAACGAGATCTCATCCGGCCGGGGATCAGCGAGAAGACACTGAGCGACGAGATTCATGAACTCGGGGAGAAACGTCACGGAGTCCGAACCCACTGGCACAAGAGAGTCGTCCGAAGCGGGCCGAACACCGCGAGGCCTTTCGAGGACAACCCTCCCGACCGCGTCATCCAGCCTGATGACATTCTCGTCGTCGACCTCGGCCCGGTCTTCGAGGCCTGGGAAGCCGACTTTGGACGCACCTTTGTCCTCGGCAACGACCCGGACAAGATCAAGCTGCGTGATACGCTGGAGCCCATATGGAACACCGTCAAGGAGCGTTTCGACGAGAACCCCGACATGTCGGGCGAGGAGCTCTATGACATCGCCTGCAAAGAGGTCCAAGACGTTGGATATGAGTTTGGGGCGACAATCGCTGGGCACATTGTCGGATCATTCCCCCATGAGCGGATTCCTCGGGACAAAATCTCCCTCTACATTGCGAAGGGGAGCACAAACTCGATGAACAGTGTTGGGAAAGATGGGTTGAAGAGGCATTGGATTCTGGAAATCCATATCCGCGACCCAGTCAGAAACATCCAGGGGTTCACAGAACAGCTTCTCACGGTGAATTAGGCGGGCTGGGCGGCGAATACTGCGACATATTTCGGTATGCCCATAGAAGGCCGGTGATTATATCAGAGACTGCGCGTATACCAGCAGAGTAAAGATTTTCATAGACATATAGCAGCAGTAATATTAGTTATACCGCAGCATATCAGAAAATTCATTCTCGTGTCGAGAATGGACGCCCTTGATTGAAGGCTCTAGGTTTATGCCGCTCATGAACTATTCCTGGAAATATATTACGGACGAAGATAGTGCATAGGCCTTTGGCATCTGAGGAGAGTACGAAGTCTTGTGAGCTATGATCAACTAACATGGAATAGTATAGTGATAAGGAGCTCCTTACCATCAAATGTGTAGACCATTCTCTCGCCTGACACTGGTCTCTCTGCCGCAACTAAGTAGACAAGCCTGATGAGCACATACTGTTGTCAAGCGTTGGCTGTAAGAACGCAATCCTGTTCAGAGATCAACAGTGTAGGATGGTGCACAGTTGATACATAATTCCGTCTGAGTTGCAGTGACCAGCCCTCCCTCATCTCGACCCAGCGCATTTCCAAAGAGCCCGGCACCTGGCCCGTCTGCTGCGCCGTGGCTGGTAGGGTCCCGTGACGGCCTGTCGACTTGACGTCTTGGCCCAGAGCCCTGCTTACTCATCGCGACGAGAGCACCAGGGACCCAAGCTGACGAGAGTCGAAGCAATACATCTCAAAGGAGCCCCGAATGAGATTCGTTACGTCTTGATCACGGCGCTACACTGGTTTGGCCAAGAGAGTTCGGGCCAAGAGAGTTCGGGCCATGAATGGGAGCAAGTCAGTTCTTCTAGCTAGAAACTACGCAGCTATCACAAGGCAGAAGGCATCTTGAATAGGGGCACAAATTGTTACATCATTGAACAAGTTCTGTACATTGGTTTCTATATCATACACCACGAGGGCCTCGGCCCCGGGACTTTCGAACCCGCCGTATCACACAGTCCGACGCGCCTCCTTGCTTATTTTCCACCGGCGTCCTGCTCCGCATACCCCCGCCGCCGCGTCTAAGCAGAAGCAGGAGCAGACGCCGACGGGCGCGCGCGGACGGCCGCGAGGTCCGACACGGCGTGCCAATCGATGGAGTCCCACCAGGCCTCGACGAAGTCCTTCTTGCCGCCGATGCCGTAGTCGCGCAGCCACACGTGCTCCCAGGTGCTCAGGCACAGGACGGGGACGGCCTCGAGGGATCCGGGCGAGCGGGTGGCGAGCTTCTGGGCGCGCTGGCTGTTGCGCAGGAACGGGGCGGCGGAGTCGCCGGCGCCGGCGGTGTTCATGTCGGTGGGCTGCTGGCGCCAGTGGGCGCCCGGGTAGGGCGTGCCGGCGAGGTAGGTCGTGAGGATGCGGTACTCGGCGCCGGAGTAGGGGGCGTAGGGGCTGCCGGAGCTCGCGCCGGGGGCCGGGGAGGTGCCGGGGGCGGAGCCGAAGAGGGAGGAGGACGGGTTGGCGGCGGGGGCGCCGACCTTGACGAGCCAGACGAAGCCGGGGCCGAACATGGAGGAGGCGGTGAGGACGAACTCCTGGCGGAGGGTCTTGAGGGAGGAGAAGGAGGGGCGCAGGTCCTCGACGAGGGTGCTGGGGATGTCCACCCGCTCGGGGGAGAGGGTCTTGAAGAAGAAGTGCGTGTTGTGGGCCATGGAGGCGTGGTTGAAGATGGGGGCCTGGTCGGGGTCGCGGGCGGTTGCGTGGAGGATTTGCTTGGTGTCGCGGTTCTCGAGGTCGGTGCCTGTGAGAGGGGGTCAGCATCATGTCGTCGTGGTCGTGTGCCGGGAGAGGGTCTGGAGATGGGATCGACGAGCTACGGCGACGCCATCACCAGACGGCTCTTGGCCAGCTGAGGAGCTCAGGGGTCGGCAACGGACCTGCCACAAGCGCATTGAGCTTGCCCAGAGTGTGGTTCATGTTCTGCGTCCAGGCCATGTCGTAGGCACCGGCCGAGAAGAGGCCGGGGACTCCTTCGCTAAAGTCATGATCGAGGGTGGGAATGGTGTGGAGGGATCGCTGGCGCAGCCCTGGGGCGAGGCGGACGCGCGGTATCCTCAGTCTTGTCGTTCGGAGCATGGTGTCTGTGGGCGTCGGGCTGGGTGGCGGCTCGTCGCTGGGGTCGTTGTCGTCGGTTCAGGATCGCGTGGAAGCTTCGCACGCGATGAACTTTTTTTGGCGGATGGACTGATTGAGGTGCTTACATAAGGCAGAAGCCCAGTGATTGGGATGGTCAGTGCGTTTGTGGCGTCAGCCTTGCATACGAGGCTGGGGGCGCCATAACTGCGCTAGTCCTGATTGAGCACATTACCCTTGGGTGGACGATGTGCTCAAATCGACCTCGACAGCCAGGGACTCACATATGGCGGGAGCTTTTACATACACAACAACCGAAAGACTAAGCATTTCCAGTGAGTCAAATGAGGGCTGTGTCCTTTGAGTGTCTCGCCTGATCTTAGCCACTCTACATACCCTAACTTGAAGATGTCCTGTCTCGTCGGTCCAGGAGTCCGGCGGTTCAGGTTTTGAAGTTTCCTCCCCATTGCTCCGAGCATTCGAGCGAAACCTTCGTGTCCGGGTGCTCCGCGCCCAGGGTCTTCTCACGGCGGCTCGCGCACTCACGCATCAACCCGACTGCAGCCTCCTTGCGGCCGCTCAACCACCACGTCCACGCCAGGTTGTTCATGCTGCTCAGCGTGTCGGGATGGTCGACGCCGAGCTTCGTCTTACGGATCTCCATGACCTGTGCCTCCAGCTTCTCGGCCTCATGATACCGCTCCTGGTCCCAGTACGTCAACGCCAGGTTGTTGACGCTGGTCAGCGTGTCCGTGTGGTCTGGCCCCAGCCGAGTCTTGCAGATGTCCACCACCTCCGCCATCAGTTCCTGTGCATGCTGCCATCGCCCCTGCTTCCTGAGCGTCAGGGCCCGGTTGTTCATGCTGGTCAGGGTGGCCGGGTCCTCGGGGCCCAGGAGCACCTTACGGCTCTGGATCACCGCGGATTCCAGCTCGTCGGCCTCTCCCAACCGGTCTTGGTTCCGGTACGTCGACGCCAGATTATCCATGGTAGTCAGAGTGTCGGCATGTTCGGTGCCTAGCTTAGTCTTGCGAGTGTTCAGGGCCCGGACCTGAAGCACCTCGGCCTCATCCCACCGGCCTTGTCTTGAGTATGCCAGCGCCAGGTTGTCCATCGCGGCTAGCGTGTCCGGGTGGTCGTCCCCGAGTTCCCGCCTCTCGATCTGCAAACAGGTCAAGAGATCCCCCTCTGCATCCTTCCACCGGCCTTGCTCCACCAGGTACCGAGACTTTCGAAACAGGAGGTCGGCCTTTTCCAGCCTCTCGTCGCGCGAGTTCGTTCCCTTGAACCGCAGCACCGACTCGGCGTGAGGCAGGTACTTGCTGCAGACTTCCCAATCCTCGTATCCCCCGACCTCCGGGAAGCAGTCTGACAGGGCAAACATCGACTGGCTGGCGAAGCTCTCCTTCTTGCCCTGGTCTTCGAGCCACTCCCTCGTGACCATCTGGACGAGCCGGTGGACGTTCAGCGTCTCGTCTTCGGTCTCGCTGACGAGTGAGAAGGCCTTCAGGCACCCCAGTGCCTTCATCAGCTTGAAAGTGCTATCTTGATCTTCGTCGTCGTCGTTGTTTCCGTCTTTTTGGGCTGCTTCATGGTCCAGGTGCGCCTGCAGGAAGTCCTTGCTGATGCCGTGCTTGTCGTAGAAGCAGAGGAGCGAGAGGAGCTCGGCGGCGACGGCGTCCTGCTTTTGGATCTGCTCAAACGAAAGGACCCACGTCGCCGCCACCGCGCGAAGCGTGTCCGAGTCCCGTCCGACGGTCTCAAAGTCCTCGCTGAGGAGGCGCATGAAGCCGCGGTCGCTCCCCCTCAGAAGCTTTAGGTACGCCTTGACCGTGATGGACTGTGCCTCGATGAAGGAGGCGGCCTGGACGAGCGCGAGGGGGAGCCGGTCTAGTCGTTCGGAGAGTTCCGACAGGTCGCCGTCCGAGGGGGTGCTGCTGCTCGATCTCCCCAGACTGCCGCGCAACAAGTCGCGTGATTCGGCGTCGCTCATGACGCCGACTTGGAGCAGCGGCCTTCCCTTGGAAAGGGCCAGGCCTGCCTGCTTGTTTCTCGTCGTGATGAAGAGCGAGACGTGGCTGCACTCGGGGATGTACTGGCCGAGGCTGGCGCCTGTCGATGATGATCGGAAGAGGTCTGCGTCGTCCGCGTTGTCGATGATGACGAGCCAGGGGCGCTGGTTGTTCCCTGTCTCCATCCAATCCTTGACCAGCTTCATCGTGTTGGTCTCGGCATCGTCGTGTCCGGGAACCTCGCATCTGAGCGCCAGCGAGGCGTACGACTCGCGGAACCGTTCGGCGGTGCTCGCATGGATCCAGAAGACGGACAGGCCTGGGTCCTTTTCCTGTGCGCGATATGCGTACTCTATGGCGATTTGGGTTTTGCTATCAATGGTCAGCGTTGGCCATTCGTCCCAAGTGTAAGTGACAGCTGAACAGAGAAGATAGAGGAGTCGCAGTACCCAGCACCACCAAGTCCAAAGAGCGCTATACGACTCTGGACAGACGACTTGAGAGGCTGCCGCTGTTCTTGGATCTCGGCCATGATCGTCTCTCGAGTTATGAATGATTCGTTCCTTGCGTAAGGAATCAAGGCTGTCATGGAGGTGATCGTGGTCAGCCAACTCCAAGTCCATGAGTCCGACCAAGACGATCATCGTTGTACTCACACCATACTTTCGGCTTTTCCACCGTGATCTGAGCCGCTATGACAGTGGTCAGACTTGTTTCTCGAGCTGCTGCTGCTATATTTGACTGAGTCAGCTCTCTCCCCTGAAAGTTTCCCGCCGCGGGCTTCTTCACCTACCTCGCGACGAAGGCGCCCAGAAGGCGAGAAACGCCTTGGCACACGCAGCAGCCGTCGCGGCCGCGTAGTTCTGCCACGCCTTGGTCTTGTGGCTGTCGGCGTAGTCGCACGCCCCCTTGATCACCAGGCAGGGGAACACGTCCCAGAGGCCGGCGCCCTCCATCTCAAACGCGATGATGTCCTCCTGCTCCGCGATCCGGTCCCTATCCTGCCCCGACTTCATGACCGTGTCCCCCGACGCAATCAGCCCGAAGTGCACCGCCGGCGCCGGCGGGGGGCCCTCGAGACGCTCGCGTCGGACGGGCTCTCCGCTGCACCCGGCCTTGTCGCACGTCTTTCCGTCCTCGACATGACGGTACCCCGAGTCGAAGAGACGGTCATGCTCGACGCCCGGGTATGTCGCCCTGAGCTCGGGCTCTTCCTGGAGGTGCGTGAGATGCTCGGCCATCTTGGCGCGCAGTTTCTTCTTGTCGCGGATGCCCTGGAGCTTGGCCAGAAGCGAGCGGATCTCCATGCCGGGCCTGCCCAGCGAGTCGGGGAGCGTGTTCTTGCGGACGAACTGCTCGGGCAGCCGGCGGCCGAGGTCGTACTGCACCACGCCGCTGCTTATGACGACGTCGCCGAGGATGATCTCGGTCTTACCGCCGCCCCCTGAGGGGAAAGGGACGGCGCCGCAGATGCCGACGACCAGGGCGAGCTTGAGGTTCGGCCAGCTGGCGCGGCAGTTGGCGGCCACGGCGGCGGCGTGGACCTTGCCCATCCCGGGCATGTGGGCGACCACGACGTCGTGGCGGCCGATGCGCCCGGCGGAATAGGCGTTGGGGTCGCTCGGGGCCTTGTCGTACGGCTCGGCCTCGGCCTCTTCCCCGTCGTCCCAGTCATGGTCGAAGAGGGCCGCGACGGCGTCGGCTTCGAGGGTGAGGGCGCAGACGATGGCGATCTCAAAGTCGTCGCGACTCGCCGGCCTCTGAGGTGTGATCATTGGTCTGGTCTGGTCTGGCCGAGCGTTGGTGAACTAACATGATGTTGGCGGGGAGGGAGGCGATCATAGCACGAGTGACATGGGAGAGCGGTGTTTAAGTATGGTCTTGGCCCCCAATTCTTTGATGTACATAGAGTAGATCCCCAGTGTCCCATAGCAGGGATCTAGACCAATGATGGTAGTGAGCGGCCCGTCACGGCCTGCACGTTGCATCTCCTTAAGACGTGAGAACAGGTGCACACTATGAGCCTTAGCGACTATATGGCCACGCCTCTTTATATGTACTACTATGACTATAATGTAGTAGTATTACTACTCCTCGTAATGTTACAGCACGATGCTCATCCTTCCTCAGCGAGACCTGTGGCTGAGGCCGTGAGAATGAGACGAGACGAGGGCGAACTTGGTGCACAGGTGCAGGATCAACTCCTCGAGCATGTCCATCTTGACGACATGGTCACCCTCTCTCATCCTCTCGGTGAACTTCCCAAACGTCCCCCACACGGGCAGGAACTTCTTCGACTCGGGCAGCCAGCCCTCCGCCTCTATGCTGTTGAAGGCGTGCTCCATGTAAACCCGGTTCGACAAGTACTTCGCAAACGACCGAAACTTGTCCGGCTGCCCGCGCTGCATCTTGACCCGCGCTCTGTCGAGGACGTTCCGCTCGATCTGGCTCGCCGCCGCCGACGTGTCCTTCTTCCCGGCGTCCTGCCCTGGCGGGCGGTCCTCGTAGAACTTCCACACCAGGACGGCGCAGTACTTGATCAGCGACGCGAGGCCGGCAGCGAGCGCCGTCGCGACGGACGATCCGTCCACGGACGCATCGTCGCCAAAGTCGAGCGGGTTGTGCGCCCTGGGGTCGTACGCCAGCGACACTTTCTTGCCCGGGAAGAAGTAGTTGATCTCCCCCCTGCTCTCGACGAGGGGGTCGGACTGCCCCAAGGCGTCGGCGGCGCCGATGCGTAGGATGTCGTTGGGAGCCGCGCCATAGGGCAGGGCGTCCTTGGCGTTCGCCTCGATCTTGTCGCTCGCCGAGCAGAACATGAGGATGCCCTTCTTCGCGGCCGCCTCGATGGCCTTTTGGAGCTTGCTGACGCCGTCTTTGGGCTCGGGCGCGTCGCCGCTGCCGTCCGGGCCGGGGATGACGACGCCCGCCGGGGCCAGCTTCTGCGCCACGGTCCAGGACATGGAGATGATGTCGACCTCGCGGGCGACGGCGGCCTGGATTGCCTGCGCCGCGCTGTCGGCGAAGATGGTCGTCCCGTTGCCGTCGCTCGAGATGTCGTCGCTCAGCTTCATCACGTACAGCGACGTCCAGGGGTTGACGCGGAGGATCATGTTGGCCATGGTCGTCCCGTGGCCCTGGCTGGAGCGGTACCAGGGGCTGGGCGTCTTCCTCGTCGACGAGGTGCAGCTGAGCCCCTGGACGGTCAGCTCGACGCCGTCGCGCTCCTGGAAGCTTCCGAGGTCCATGCCGTCGTCGATGAGCGCGACCTTGACCCGCGGCGGAGGAGGCAGCCCCAGTGAGTCGAGGAGCTGGTGAATAGGGACCAGTTGCCGGCGGAAGCTCTCGATGTGCTCAATCCAGGCGTGCTGGCGGTCCGCCGGGAGATGAGGCGCGCCGCCTTCTCTCGTCTCCTTGCTGCCGCCCGAGACCTTCTGCAGCCCGAACATCCGGTGCTGGATGTCGACCTTGACGTTCTTCTTGGTGGACGCCTCGACCTCGGTCTTGAAGAGCCTGAGATCCCTCTCCATCCTCTCGAGCCTCTCGGCGCCCGGGGCGGCGTGGATGGTCACCTTGCTGAGCTTCATCTTGCCAGAGTACAGTCTCGGCAGACCTGCCTCGCAGCTCCATCCGCGCAGTACCGACCGGTTCCCGCTCCAGTAGAGGTTGACCTCCTCCACGTCCGGCGCGGCGTACTCGATGACATCGATACACAGGTCTGGCTTCTTCCAGTTCCAAACCTCGATGGAGAAGAACTGCGGGACCAGCGACCTGGAGGAAGAGTCGCCCTTGTCGTCGCCTCCGGCAGGCATCGGCGGCCTGAGCGCCGTCTCGATCGCGACGTCAGAGTGCGGCGGCGCATCGAGGTCGTCGACCTCCAGCCGCATGATGGTCTTGACGCCGGCCTCGGCCAGTTCCCGGAACACGGCTACCAGCTCGTCGCGGCCTGGGTGGGGGTTCTCCTCCCTCGGGGCCTCGCCCTTGGAGCGAGACGACTTTTGGTTCGCCCGGTACGTCTTGCGTGGTCCGGAGCCTTCGGAGGGATCCTCGCGCTTGTTGCGTGCTACCGTCGGCAGCCGGACGCTGGCCAGGGTGGGCGAGAAGCCGCCGCCGCCCTTCATGAATTTGATCAGTGTCTGGATCGCCTTTGCATTCGGGAGACCGGTGCCGTCGAATGAAAGATTTACGTCTGGTGTGTGCCACAGTCAGCGTTGGGTGCTCCAATATCAGCATAGAGGAGAGTCGAGCGAGATGTGCTATGCAGCCTGAATACTTACCAGACACCTTGACCTTGCCGTAGATCAAGTCACGCGCTTCCAGCTCCGACAGGTTTCGGATGTAGTGCTGCTCGAGAAAGTCAATCAGGTCTGAGGTCTTGGGGCTGTCCTCTTTCGTCTTCGTTTTGCTGGAAGTGCTGGTCGCCTGCTTCGCCTTGTTGACACTTTGCTGAGCCACAGGCTGAGCGGTACTACTACCGGGAGCCGGCTTGCTGCTTCTGCTGCCAGCAGTAGCGGTGTCGTGAGTCTCGGCCACGCTGGGAGGAGGACGGACAACCACGGTCACCGGGTCCGGAGCGGCGGCCGATCTCGACGAGCCACGGGCGGATGCTCGATTGGAGCGGTCCATCGGCTGTTTGGACGGGTCGCCGGTCAAGGTCTTCGTGATGCCCCTGCCGATAATCTCATCCGCGCTCCCGGGGGGCAGGTTCTTCTGCGCCTTGGTCTTCCGATCCTTCTGATCCTTCTCGGGCCAGTCGAACGACGGCTTGGCTGTGGTGATGGGGCTCGAGGGGGCACCGGCGACAGAGGATGCCGCCTTCTGCGCAAGCAGCTTTGAAGGAGGCGGCATGGCCTGCTTATCCGAGGAGGCTGCTGGCTGCTTGCTGGTGGTCTGGTTTCCTCGGGCCTCCTTGACTTTCTTGTTATACGCCTTTTTTGTCCGCTTGTGGAAGAGGATGGGCGACTCCTTGACGTTGTTGAACGCGTCTGCCATGCCTCGCTCGTCTCCCTTCGTCACCATGAGCCGGACCACGTCGTGGTAATCGCTGCCTCGCTTCTTCACCTGCTCGTAATGCAGTGCCAGGTGCAGCGGGGAGTTGCCCTCGTCACTCTTTGCCGTCATCGTGGTCGGCTTGGCCAGCGGGACCAGCAGCTTTGCCCTCCTGAGCGTCAGGGCCCTCTCGTCGTTGTCGAACTTGCCGGACCACGAGGCGAAGACGGTGTGCAGGCAGTTCCGGCCTCCGGCGTCCTTCTCCTCCAGAAGAGCGGCAAAGGCCTCGGCGGTGGAGGAGTCTCTGACATTCTCCAGGAACTCGTCGTCGCTCTTGTTGTACTTCATGGCGGTCATGAGGACGGGGTCTGCCGGCGAGCGCCCCTGGTCCGGGGCGCCTGGCCTCTCCCCCGCGGTGGGTTTTGGGGGACTGCGCTCTAGCAAGAACTGGATGACCTTCTTGCGGACGCGCCTGGAGAAACCGCGGAACTCGCTGTTGTAGCACATGGCCATGATGTGGAGTGCCGTTGGCGTGTTGGAGAAGTGTTCGTCCTTGGTGGGTTCTAGCAGCGCCTCGGCCTTGAAGTCGTCCACGACGCCCATGTCTACGTCGGTCCGTGATGAGAGGCCATCGTCGCGGTGGGGGTGCTTCAACTCCAGCACCTCCAGAACGTCCTTGAGCTTCTCTTGCAGGTTCTTCGCCAGCCACTTGTTCCTCTCCGCGGCGCGATCGTCAAAGTCATGCGCCTCGAAGACTTCCTCGGCCTCCGACTGCTGATCGATGTCCTCATCTTCTTCGGTGGATCCCTCGATGCTCTCCAGGTCCGAGTTGTCGAAGTTGGCTGATGAAGGCATCTCGATGGCGGCTGGGACGTTGAATGTATCTGGCTTGGTGGAGGGAAGAAGGCCGCCCTCTGAGGCTGGCTGCACTCAAGCTTTGCGAATGACAACCTGCAAGCTGCCAGCGCCGGGAGGGGGAGCTTTGTTCTTTTGTCCCATCCGCCCACTAAATACAGGCATTGGATGCAGCTGACATCCATGCTTGTTGCATGTTTGCAGGGAGGTGCAGACATCACGACAGGGGTCAGTCTTGGCACGTCGTCCGATTCGCCCAGCGCGGGCCGGACGTGATAAGGCACGGCCCCGCGAAACGGCCCGGAGCTAGTAGTGGTTTTAGTGGTTTTAGTGCCTAATTCTTGAGTGAAGCGCTAAAAGACCCTCCCCCTTTTAGGACTCGGGCACGCCGCCATCATGACAACTTGTCCGTCCTCAGTCAGGCCTTTGGATAATCCCAACCCCAAATGCCGCTCAAGTCCAAGCTGCCCAGATTCCACCTGTCGATCTCGAGGCTCCCCTCCAGCTCATCGAATGGCTCATACCCCGGATCGAACACGATGGGGTGGTCGACACTCCTCGTCGAGAGGAAGTCCTCGGCCTTTGCCAAGTTTGGCAGAGCCTTGATGGTAGGTCGCAAGCAAAAGTCGTCATCCGACACTCTCTTGAGAAGAACGCATGTCCGCAGGCGCCACGGAATCCCGTCGTCCAGGTTCTCGTCGATCGACCAATTCACCGTGATCGAGTGTCCGTATTCGTCCGCTGGCCGCTCGCCAACAACCCTTGCACCACCACCGACTTGATGGAGCCTCGCGTCCGCCCCGGTACGCTGTGCCCCGCGAGAAGCTGCCAGCATCTCATGGCCCCCAAATGGCGCCACTCGCTGGACCAGAGGCCCATCAGGGCGCCCGCTCAGGGACTTGAACTCCAGCTGGATCCGACCCTTCTTGATGCGCGTCGAGCCATGCGCCAGAAAGGTGAACTCGTGCACCAGGAGGGTGGCCCGCTCCCCTCCCTCCTCATCCATGGTTCCGTGTACGATCAGTTTGGCGACGCTGCTCACCTGGAAGGCCGGCCGCACCTTTGAGCCCGACTCCGTCCAGGACGCGACAGCGCGCGGCTTTTGGCCGCGGGATCGACTGACATTATACTCTTCACGATCGGGTTAGCATGTACGGACGCGACGACATGGCTGAAATAGCACCCAAACCCACTTGCTGGTTGCCCTTCGGGCGTCAGGCCTAGCTGGAAGAACGTGGGGTCTTCGGGGTCCCATGTCACCTCATTCTCGGAGCCGCCATCATCGGAGATGTAGATTTCGCTGTCGTCGTAAGTCATTCTCGGGTAAAGTGCAGGCAGGTGTATTGGCGTACTCCGTATGTGCCAGTGGCATGTGTTAAAAAGAGCATCAAGTGATGTACTACGACCCTTGGCTCGTGGAATCAGGCTGTCCAGGTGCGCGTATTCTTCACACAACATCGTCGCCTCGCTGGGGTCGCAACCACTTAATTAGCGCTTACCATGACCAGGGTGGCAGCCCACAAGGAGGGTTGGGGGCCAAGGGACAGAAGGACTTTGGAACCCTGGCTGAGAACCATGCCGATCAAGCTCCTGCATATGGCCACACGCGCCTGGGTTCCAGGTTCGTTACCGAGCGGAATAGAAGGCTTGGCGTTCGGGCTCACGAAGCTTTCTCCAGCTGGCTCCAGCCTCCACGTCTCAAGCAAGACGTCTCTCGCGGCAGCGAGTTCTCGAATAATTCTCTCTATCAGCCTGCCACCTTATGCAACGCGCGCTACTGGCCTCCCTGCCGCGCATCCGCACTTCGCCAGCGATGCCCGGAGCCGTGGAAACAGACGAGGTCCGCCCCGCGTCTGCGGAGGGCTCGCGACGGGATGAGCTGAGTCCCTCACCTCCGGTGGCCCCTGACTCGGACAACAGCAGCATCAGCAGCAGCGACGACGACGATGACGGTGAAGATCCAACTCTATCATCGGACGGCCAGTTGGGCAAAGAGCCGGATGATGCCGATGCTGCTGAGCCAGAACCCGAAAAGCAGCAAACTGGGCGGCTCTACGTCAAGGAAGTCCATCCAATTATGTACAATACCTATGACACTGCAGGTGATCCAAGCACAGAGTGAGTACCTGGTGGCAGGTGTCATTTCCTTCTACCTAGTCATACATTGAGAGGGGCTAATTCGGCGTCGGTCAAAAGTGTCGTTCACGTCTTCACGACGCTCATGGATGGCGTCCCTGATGGCGCAGACCAAGGCATCCTGAGAGTCACCTCGGAGTGGAGGGAGCTCGCGTACCAAATGGATCTGAATGACTTGCTCCTGGGGGACTTGACGGAGAGATCCCTCAAGAAGAACGCTCATGCCTTGCTGGACGGCCTGGGCCAGGAAAGACAGTACATTGAGGTACGCGGTATACAGAGATTGGATGCTATTCCCGTTCGAGTCTGATTTATCTACCCAGACACGACCAATCGTCTTCGTGGCGTACGACTTTGGCGCCCTGCTCGTGAAACAGGTTCGTTCAGGTTGCCTCTCACCCGTCCTCTTCTGGAGCCAGCTTGCTGAAGCAGAGCACACTTGCAGGCACTCTCGGAAGCTTCGAAATGCAAGGCAAAGTACCCGGGGGTGTTCGGCAGTACTGCTAGAGTGGTAAGTGTGCAGACTGATGCTCAGCGATGTCGTGGACGCTCACACTGAACCCGCGGCCCAGATCTTCTCCAACTGCCTTCAACGGAGTGCCTGTCGCGAGTCAATGCTGTCCAACGTCCTCGAGATCCTGAGAGACTCGAACGGCAGCAGCTCACCTCGGCCTGCACATCTCTCCGCAGCCCGGACTCGAGGGCTGGTCGATTCTATATATCGGACGTCTGAGGCGTTCCTGGAAAGCAGGGTCAGTCTACAGAGCCGAATTATCAGCGTGTACCCTTCCGATCCGGCAGAAATGCAGGGAAAGTGGACTGAGCTGGGCACCTTGGGCCTTCATTCCGAGATCTCTCTCAAGAGGGAGGGCTCTCTATCGGCGCACTCGTGGCCCGCCAGACTGGCCTTCCATGCTAGCACCGGTCTGGATACGTGGACGCCCAGAAGCGAGTGGCGCTGCCTGCAAATTACCATGATGTCTCTGTCCGCGAGCGAACCTCAGTTGAAGCGTGGCCCGCCCGTGCTGGAAGATTGGTCGCCCGAGTTTCTCCCCGTCTTGACGACTCCGGCCTGCGAGAGATGGCGACGGATGGAACGCACCCAGGGGCAGCTTCTGCTCGTGCACGGCAAGTCTCATACCGCCACGCTGGACACGGCGAATTGCATTATTCAGTCACACATCAGTGACATGGGCCGTGCGAGGTACGGGTCTCGGCGCATCCCTACCGTCTTCGCTTTTGCCTTCGACGCGACGGATCCCACCCGGAACACGGTCACCGCCATGATCTCGAGCCTGATCGCCCAGATGATGGGAAGCTGGGGCTCCACGCACTCAAGGCTTTACGAGACGCTGGATACAAATTTCCGGATAGGTGGTGGGTGGACTGATGATGCGCTCATCAAGGCCTTCCACGAGTCGGAATTGTACGGCCGCGAAAGCAGTGTTCTTTGGCTGCACAGGCTCGACCAGTGTGAACCGACAAGCCTGTCCCGATTTCTCGACAGTTACCGGTCAGCATCCAAGAGATTCGAGCAGGCTCTGCGGATCATTGTCACGACGACGCAGGATCCAGAGTCCATCATGGAGCGTGGCGATGAATGGGGCTGCATCTCTGTCGACGAGATGCTCCCTTCCACCTCGGGCGGCCAGCTGTGGGATGCCAAGGTTGCCTCCCTCACCAATGTCTACCCGTTCGAAGAGGAAAAGGAGCAGATCGAGAAGGCCCTGGGAAAGATTGCATCCGTCACGGACGAGAGCCCCGAAACGATCTTGAGCCTCGTGCAGTTGTATGCATCCTGGCCGGCGGATACCTCGCAGGAGCGTCTTGATCTTTTTCTCGGATTTGCCGAGACCTGTGTTGCCACCGATACAAGCGCGTCAGTCCTGGACAGAATCCTCCGAGCCACGGCGGACGCTGAGCTGATTCAATGGGTTATCATCTGGCTGTATCATCACCGACCCCGTCGCCCGTTGAGCCGACGAGACCTCATGACCGTCCTCTCAGAGTCGGCAAAATCAGACAGGCTGCCGTTGTTCCAGCTGCCGTCCAAGACATTCGCAGAGTTCAAACGGGAGACGGAATCCTTGCTGGGCATTCTCGTCGAACCGGACAGAGAGGATCTCATACTTCGCCCCGAAATCCGAGAAATTCTGGCCAGAAAGCCGGATGACGGCTCGGCCTATATCTGGTGCGATCTCGAGGACCGAGCTCACTTGCTCATCACCCATTTCACGTTGATCTACCTGCCGCTTCTGTCCACAAGGCGAATCTTCGAGGAGACCATGGAAGAGTACGACGCTCGGGTGACCGGAACACAAGTTTCCTTCCTCGGCCAGATGAAGGATCCGTTAGGTACCGACGGTTTGGACGTGGCATTCAAACTGCTACAGTCCCTGCCTTACCATCTCTCACAGAGTGGCCGGGATGTCCCAGTAGATCAACCCGACGACGTTCTTCTGTGGACCAGAGCGTACTGGGCAACGTGCAACCCGTTCACCCGGGGTCCGGACCCTGCGCAGAGATCCCAGATGGGATTCTGCGATTTCGCTGCCATGGTCTCTGGGCAGCTGGGCGACAGTGCCTCAACCAGGAGAGACAGGTATCTCGCGGCTGCGGCGCCGTTACCGCCAGGAGCCGCAGCTGAGTCGTCCCCGGGCCTGATGGGAGCCCTGTTCGCAAGCGTCCGAGCCTCAGACCGAGATGTCGCCTTATCAATCGCCAGCGAGATACGTGATCAGTCGCAAGAGTCGGGCGTCAAGACCGTTTGGCCTCGACACCTCATCTGGGCCGCGGCATGGCAAGACATGCCTGACCTCTTGAGCATCTTCTTGAGTGACGGCGCGGACCCCAATGCTATGTACCTGAGACTGGATGATTTGTACGGTGTCGATGAGTACGATCCTGACAACCAGATGGAAGACACCCGCAGAGACTGGGTGTCGCCACTGTACGCGGCAACGTGCTTCGGCCACGCTGCCGTGGTCCAAGTCCTGCTCAAGCACGGGGCCCGGACGGACCTCGCCCTTGATAACGACTGGAGCCCCAGCGCGGTCAACATGGCCGTGAGCCACAGCCACGTGGAAGTGCTCCGGCTGCTGCTTGATCACAAGCCTGAAGAGCTGGCGACCCCTGAAAGGCTCCTGAGGCTGCTGTACGAGGCGTCTGATTCGGGTTTCGACATCGTCATGCCTGAGCTCCTGGGGAGGATGAAACGCAGCGACAAGGACGACAACAGCAACACTGCATCGGGCGCAGAATCTGATGATGACGATGACAAGGGTGATGATTCGTCTGAACGGCGAGACTCGACAGAGTCGAACCCGATCAACAGCGTCCCCGAGGGCAACTCGTGGCGCCCGCTCATGGGGGCGGCCGCCTACGGGTGGCCGGGAACACTGACGACGCTTCTCGAGGCGGGCGCCGATCCCAACTTCTCAAACCCAGACGACGAGGGCGACACGCCGTTATGGCAGGCGATGTGGCATCATCCCAGCCTCGAGTGCGTGCGCCAGCTGGTGAAGCACGGCGTCGATCCCAACCAGAAATTCCAGCAGATCCCCGTCTTCCTCGACTACATCTCCAAGACCCTCAACCTAAGCGAGGAGGACCGGTGCGACGAGTTCGTGGTGGAAATGCTGGAGGTCCTGCTCACGGGGCCGAAGCCGATGCTGGTCAACACCTTCGACAGCGTCAACCTGGAAACGGCGCTCATCGTGGCCGCTCGGCAGGGCAGCCTCTTGGTGGTCAGGTGGCTGCTCGATCACGGAGCCGACATTAACATGGTTGACGACCATGGCAGAAGCGCGATCTGGCACGCCGTGTATGGAGATTACGCCTCCATCGTCCGGGAGCTCCTTGGTCGGACGCCGGCGCCGAATCTGGACGTTGCCGACAAGGAGAAGGACGGGTCGCTCCTTTCCATTGCCTGCACTTCGTTGGAAAACATAGAAGCGCTTCTCGACGCCGGAGTGGACGTGAACATGCGGAACGGCGATGGTCCCACGGCGATGGACAGCGCCGTCTGTGACAAGCAGGACGACGTGGTAAAGTTGCTCATCGCGAGGGGCGCGGATCTCAAGATCACGGACAAGAACGGCTGGTCGCCGCTGGCAACCGCCGTTGTCTTTGACTGCACGAGCCTCGTCCGCGTGCTCGTCGATGCCGGCGCCGACCCCGAGGACATTGTCGATCACGAGAACCTGATATACCTGGCCGCCAACAACCCCGACATCCTCCGCATTCTCCTCGAGTTCGGCAAAAGGCTCGATATAGACCACCGGAACGAAATAGGCCGGACGCCGCTCATCAAGGCCGCAAGCAACCGCGAACCCCCTGAGGGATCAGCCGAACACTTGCGCATCCTCCTGCGCGCAGGCGCCGACGTGAACGCCCAGGAGAACGACGGAGAGACAGCCCTGCACAACGCTGTGCGGTCCGCGGTGCCCTCCTACCTGCCTGTCCTCCTCTCCAGCCCAGGCATCGAGGTGAATCGCCACCCGGACAGCGGGCACATGTGCACGCCCCTGAGTCTCGCCTGCGGACATGGGAACGTGCTAGCCGTCGAGGGGCTTCTCGAGCATGGCGCGGACGTCAGCCATGTTACCGAAGCGTACAGCGCACGCCCAACCGCTCTGGTATCTACCGCGATCCTCTTCGCAGGCGTCCGCGACACCGACGCCAACGCAGCCGACGAAATCACACGGATCCTCGTCCGCCGTGGCGCAGACGTCGCCCTGGAGCATCCCGGCCGCGTCTTCCCGACGGCTCTCTCCGCCGCCGCGTTCGGCTCCGGGCTGTCGACCCTCAACTTCCTCATGGACGAGGGCCCTTCAATGATCCAGGTCCCCGATCACTTCGGCCGCCGGCCCATCCACTATGCGGCCGCCAACGGCATCGAGAACCTCAGGGCCCTCTACTTACGTGACAGGGAGGGCCTGTCGGCCTCCGACCGCGGCTCCAAGACCGTCGTCCACTGGGCGGCGCAGTTCGGCAACGCCGAGGCCCTGGCTTTCATCCTCGAGAAGCACGATGAGCTCGGGTCTGCGTCGCATGTCGTAGACCAGCCCGATGGGGACGGCTGGACCCCCCTGTGCTGGGCTCTGCGGCCGCTCGAGGGGGCGTATGCGCCGAACATGCGCTCTGAGCCCCAGAACTACGCTGGCGTCGTCGAGGCCTTGCTATCCCGTGGTGCCAACCCACGGCTGCCGTGCTATCTTGGCCGCGGGGCGAACGAGGTTGAGGAGGTGACGCCGATTGACATTGCTCGCCGGTATGGCTCGGCGCCAGAGGTCATCAAGCTGCTTACGGATCGTCTGGAGCCTCCGAATACCGCGCCGTCAGCGCAGGACGAGGACGAGGAAAAGGAAAGGGACAAGAGCGATAGCGAGGGTGAGAGTGATGGCGAAGGCGAGGGCCAGGACGGAGGTCACGCTTCTCCTGCCCCTGCTGAGGCCCCGAAGGTGTACAAGGGACATCCGCCAGGGTGCGACATGTGCCTCATGGTAAGTTTCTCCAGCCCTTCGACTGCGGTGAGCTGTTTGTTGCCAGAATGCTGACCGAACCAGGACATCTCCGGCCTCGTCTTCAGATGCGACACGTGCCGCGAGTTCATGGTCTGCGCCAAGTGCCTCCGCAACTGGAGCACTTTCCATGAAGGGATATACATGAGGCCTGAGGACAGGGAGAAGACACACAACATGGTCATCGATACGGAATTCGATGAGTTTGAGGAGGTCCCCGTTCCATCCGCGCCCCCGTCTCCGAAGCCCCCCAGCGTGTCGGAGGCAGAGGACAATGCGAAGGAGGACACGGATGAGTCCGCAGATGAGTCCGACGATGACTCCGTGGCGGATGATACAACTGGGGATGTCGACGGTTCCGATGAGCCGAGAAGATAGGAAGAGTCGATTGGACAGACACCATACTTGGGTAGTTGAGGATTGACTTCTTGGTAGAGTGTAAGTCCAAGAAACATCCTAGAGGGAGCGTTGTAATAGAGGAGAATTAAGGGTGTCTACTCGGATCCAATATCGTAGTCAAGGGGAGCTATGATGTTAAACTGGACCTAAGTTAACGTAGGCGATTTAGTCTATGTTCTCTCTAGAAGCCTCCCCTCCATCTTCTAAAAGCTATTATTTCAAACCTCCGAACTAACACGACGTGCGCATCCTGGCCGTCGAGAGCCAGATCGTACCTACTCCTTGAGGCCCAACCGGTCAACGCATTGGCATTCATTCAGCTCCATTCTGCCTTGTCTGCGCCTATGCAGGCATGCCCAGTGAGCGAGGACTGTGGCGGCGGGAAGCATACTAGGATATCCAATGACACGACAGGCCTGTGACCAGAGACCTGCAGCTCCTGCATGGGGGTGAGCTGCTTAGTGATTAAGACCCAGCCCTGGCCAGAGTATCCAGCCCGGAACAGGCTGTGCCCACGTGATGGGCGTCCTCCGAGTCCGTCCTCTTGCGTCTTGAGCCCCTCACCTCACTCCAGGTTCCGATTCCATCACCGATCCACCACCCTCGCCGTTGAAGACAGACCACCCTCGAGTCCCGCCAGTCCGCCAGCCCACTGTTCAGTCCATGCCCCGAGTCCAGGATCCCGATCACGCTCCCGTCAGCGACATACCCGCCCGGAGGCGTTGCTCCGTCCGCGGGTGTCAATCACGACATTGTTATCGCACGTTCAATGATCAACGCGTCTACTCGTCGTACTGCAAGCACCGTGAGTTGCCTGAATACTTACACCGAGCTTCTTAGTATGCGCATGACGCGACTGACAGGCCGCGAAGACACTTGCCTCTGCCGGGACCCGGATACTGGGCGCTTCTGTCGAATCTCGACGAAGAGAGATGCAGGCTACTGCTCAGTACGTGAGTGACGCCACATTTGCTGCTTGGACACGGCGACCAAAGCTGCGGCTCGAGCCATCCTCCTTACTAAGATTGACGGGCAGATGGGAAATGCGCGGTTGCGTGGTGTGTGAGGACACCGGAGCTGCCGAGACTCATAAGCGGCCTGTCGCCCAGTGTCCTCCCTCACCCTGATCGCCAGTTCCTCTGCGACCAGCACGCCGGCGCACCACCACCCTCCGCCGGCGCTGTCGGCCTCTCTGCCACTGATGCTCCCGGCGACGGGCAAGGTATCTCCTCGCACCATACCCGGAGCGCCGAGCATGCGTCCGGGCGGCAGCACTGCCGGCGCTCCTTGGAGGCCGATGCCAGGCGAGCAAGGGAGCCTCAAGATCCAGAACGTGAGGCAGAGGCGGTAACAGCCGCTCTCGCGGCAATGGAGGCGTACCTTGCATCAGCGGGTTCCCCTGAGTTGCCGGACGTTGAGGCTGGGGAGGCAAGAGACTCTCGAGACCTAGAACGAGGATCCCGTCTCGGAATGAACAGGGCGGAAGAAAGCCCTCCTTCTCACTTCGACGCGATTTTCCCTTGGCGGGCGGACATGGAGTCGACATCGTTGCATCGTTTCGAGCAGCTCAGGCCTCGCAGCTTTGCCGATTTGAGATCAGATCGACCCCTGCCCCGAGGCACTAGACGGCCTCCAGGAGACGACTGGCAGTTTGTCGAGGACGTTTCCATCCCACCTCCGGAGCCCCTCGACCTGCTCGCCGGGTTCCGGGGCCTCGCCGTCTCGGACTCATGTAGATCCATGGGAAGGTCTGAAACGGATTTGGCCAGGGTGAGGCGAGTCCCCGACCTCGCCACGGTCAGTACTCAGGCCGCTCCGCCCCTTTCTCAGCTCCTACGGCCTTCCTCGGAACCCCGACCACTACTCCCAGAACCCCAGTTCTTCTCAGGGCCGGTCAGTATAACCCAGCTCAGAAACTGTGTTGTTCGCAGACTAACTCCACGACCAGATATCCGACAGTTGGGCCTGGATGGAGAAGATCGACCAGATGAACCAGGTGATTCGTGTCAACCATAGTGGCAAACCGAGAGGTTACAGGCCCCGAATAGCAATCCTCGACACGGGCTGCCACACCGGCGCACAATGCATCATGACCCTGCCAGACGGCGAAAGGCGACTGAACGGGCGATGGGCAGACTGGGTCGGCGGATCGCAAGACCCGTTTGACGAGGATGATGGCCAGCATGGGACGGCGTTGGCAGCCCTGGCGCTGAGAGTTGCCGCCCACGCTGATATATTCATCGGCCGCATCGCGCGAGGCACGGCAGATCTGGATGGAAGCACGAGAAACATCGTCGAGGTACGAGGCTACTGTTCTCTTATGCCTAGGCAGTCCAGATCCGAGGCACCATGACTGACATCCGAGCGCGCCACAGGCCATCTACTACGCCGCCAACACTTGGCAGGTCGACATTATCAGCATGTCGTTTGGCTTCCCGGGCTCGGTACCCGATATACACAACGCCATGGGCGAGGTCGTGTCTTCCCGCCGGCGTGAAGGGAGAGACATCCTCTTCTTCGCCGCGGCGAACAACGACGGGCTCAACACGAGGGAAGCCTTCCCGGCCAGCGACGCCAACGTCATCTCGGTCCGCGGCACTGACCATCTCGGCGCCTTCAACCAGGCATACAACCCCGCGCCCTGGCCCAGCAGAGCGGCAGGCCTGCGCCTGGGGACTCTAGCGACGGATGTGCCGTTTGACTGCAGCACGCGAGAGGCGTGCAAGTCAGGGTGTTCCATCGCCACGCCTATCCTCGCGAGCATCGCGTCCTCGATCATCTATGATGTTGACCGGCTGACCGGCGATGACGAAGACGGCCACTTCCTGCGGAGCAAGCTGAGGACGAGGGACGGCATGCTGCATGTCCTGGGCCGGATAGCATCTCACGCGTCGGACCAGTCGCTGCAGAAGTACGTCGCGCCGTGGACGTTCTTCAGGAAGAAGGATCAGAGCAGGCTCGCCCTTGTCAGGAGCGCGATCGATGACCTGGAGCCGCAGCATGATGCCTCGCGAGCAGGGGGATAAGCCGCTGGTTACATGGTCGGGTCAAAGGGCTATATCATGAGTAATATATTAGTAAAAATGATGATTAATATGTGCCGCGTGATTTCTCGTCATCTGGACTGGGAATTCTCGTGATCGCCGCTGAAGGCCCAGGCATACTGGTCATCACTGGGACTGAAGACCATGCCCTCCTGAAGCTCAACCAGGTCCGCCTGCGGCGCCTCGTCCACCTCCAGGCCGACCCGCGCATCATCTTCCCCCTCCTTCTCGTCCTGCCCTTTCTTGCGGCCGCTGGTGAGAAACACCGCACGGTCCACGAAGTCGTCCACCTCAAAGTCCGCGTCGTCGCCCTTGCCTCTCCTCCTGATCCTCAGCAGCTGGTACGCGAAGATGATGTCGTTGGCGAGCTCGGAGTGCTCGGCCCTGCGCTTTTGCGTGCCCAGGTCGACAGAGGCGCCGGCGCTCAGCTCGGGGGTGACAGGAGCCCCGCCGCCTACCGCCACGCCGCGATCGGACGAGTCCGTCCGGGCGAGCTTGAAGTCGCGCGCGATCTTGAGGCCGGTCACCATGTAGACGCAGCCGCGACGGAATCCCCTGCGCGAGTTCAAGACCGTGCGGACGCGGTTGTCGCGGGCGCGGGTGACGATGTCCTCGGCCGACGGCTCGAAGTACGTCGTCTCGAGGCGCGACATGTCGAAGGCGACGGTGCCGGCCGTGGAGCGCCTCGCGCCCACGTCGAGGCTGGCGACGTCCAGAACCTTGGTCCACAGGTTTATGGTCGCGGAGCGGATCTTCTCGGTCTCCAGGTGCTTGTTGACCTCGACGGAGGTCCAGATGGTCGGGGGCGGCGCATCGGCGGGGAGCGTGCTGAGGGCGCGGTGCGGGCGGAACGGGTCGCCCACGATGTTGCCGAGGGCGATCGGCCCGTCTGCGGGGAACGACCAGTTCGGCGCCAGCAGGTACGACGGGCTGGAGACTGTACTCATGGTGGAAGTGAGCTTGTTCAGTTGCTTTGGGCTCACAGCTACATTGAGTTGGCAACTGAACTGAGCGGAGATGGGTATTCAGCTCGGCCCCTGCAAGTTGAGAGGATCGCAATGAAGACTGGATCAGCACAGGGGTTTTTATCAATCATTGCCTACCAAGGCGCAGTGCACTGTGGCGCGACCACCACTCACTTTGGCATGGAAGTGTGGGGGTGGCCATACTGCATCCGCCTCACATTGTTAGTGGATGCCGTCGACTTACACGAACATGTCTTGGTGATTGGCCGGCGGGGTGTGAGCGCGCGGACAAAGTCCAGGAGTGTGCCGGCGCGGGTATCATCAGGCAAAATGAATATACGGTTGCCATAGCAGAATGTTTTCCCTCTGAAGCTCCTTGGAGGCCTTTTCGAAGCTCTGAAGCGGGACAAAGTTGCGCTTCTTGTTATCCCAATGCGGGATGACCAGCGTCTTCGCCAGCCAGGTCGATTTGGGCGAGAAAGTCGGCTGAACCTCTTCAGTGCATTCCGATTCCAGGACGCAAGGCGCTGGATTAAACTCATCGCTAAACAGCCCTGGCAAAGCAGTCTCGTTGGTGGAGGAAGAGTTGTTCAGGTTGGAGTTGCTGCCCTGACAGAGCCAGCTTTTCGATGGTGACGGGCCCGGTGAATCGAGGGCGCTAACGGCGGGAGGCCCGAACCGTCGGGGCCCTGCATTTAGCGGGCACTTAGTCAGGTCCTTGTACCAGGTCCTTGTACCTCCAATTAACCAACGACTCGGTGCGAGACTCCGTCCTTCTCTTCATCCTTCATGGTGCCTCCCCTCGCAACATGGCAACCTCCGTGGCCGACCACATGGAAACTCTTCCGCCGTGAGCCCGTCGCGTTCATCGCCCGTCACCTCCATCGTTGGAAACCTCGTCATGGACGGGGGATTTCCGTTTCGACAGGGTCGATGGACGAAGCCTCTTTCCATCTGTCCTTCATGAGCCCCTCCGTATCTCTGTCCTAGCACATACGACCATACCCGTCAGAGAACTCGGCATCCCGTCCGCTCTGCCCTAGATAAACTGGCGAGGGCTGGATTAGTAGTTGGGTCGGTGACGACCAGCGAATACCCGGTGTTGTATGTTTTGCCTCTCTTTTTGATACCCCGTCCCCTCGCCCTATTCGGCCTATGCTGGCCGTCCTCCTTCCATTGCCGCTTTTGAGCCAAGTGGTGGACGGGCAGACGTAACTCCCCCTCCTCCGCTGCTTCGCTTTCCCCTGGTTGCGTGCCCGCGCCTTTGTCGAACTCTTCTGTTTCAGTTTCCTACGTAAAGTTTTGTCACAGGAACAAGCTCTGGATCCAACATCCGTTCGGCTGAGGACCCCGGTTAAACCCCGGTTGATGTACTGGATCTGCCGGAACCCGTACCTAACTGCACTTGTCTCTCGCAGTTACGTCGCATCTTTCAATTCAATTCATACAACAGTTCAGCACCCAATCGCTGCTCTGATACGTCTCCTGTCTCCGCTCCTGGTCTAACGTTAAGCATAAATGCCCTGCCACCCCTCGCCAACAGATGACACAGCGGAGTTTGTGGGCCGCCATCCGACAAAGATGCCAAGATGCTCGCCAAGACCGAACCCGGAGAGCATGGGGAAGACTGAGTGTCTCTGCCATCTCAACGAGCGACGACGACGAACATACTATCAGCGATACCATGCTGTGCGGAATGCCTAGAAAAAATTTGATGTTGGAACATCTGGCCCATCGCCCAGATCGCCCATGAGCGCTGCGGACCCCACGTCGCATTGATGCCCTAAAACCCGTCTTGAGAAGGCTTATAATTACTCCTTGAACTCCCGGGCAAGGACTGTATCGCGAGCCATATCTCAAACTACAGTCCAGCATCAATATGCTCCTGAATCTTGGCCCACATCCCCCTACTCCGATACCCGCAAAACCAGTAGTTGCCCTGCCCGTCCTTACCCATGAACAGGAACCCCTCCCCAAACTGGTACGGCATCTGGCTGTGGTTGATATAGCTCGGCACGCACGGCGCGGAGGGCGGCCGCACGCACGCGGCGGACAGGTCCATGTTGAACAGGTCCGACCGGGCCCAGTTGGAGAAGCTGAGCTGGTGCGCCTGGGCCGTGCCGAAGAAGATCGGCAGCAGCACCGACTGGTCGCGGTACATGGCGTAGTACGCCTCGATCTGCCCGCGCGACCGCTGCACGTTGACGGCCGCGCGGATCAGCGCCGCCGTCGCGCTGAGCGGCCGGCCCAGCACGTCGCCCGCCGTGAGCAGAACGTTGATGAAGCCGAAGCAGTTGGCGACGTACGGCCGCCCCGGCGGCAGCAGGTCCGCCTCCAGTGTCTTGCGCAGCGAGCCCGTGATCTGCAGCGTGACGGGCCTCTCCGAGTCCGGGGGCAGGTGCGACAGGGCCGCGCGCGCGACCCATGCGGTGAGGACGTCGTTCTCCGTCACGAAGGGCTCCGGGTCGCCCGGCCGCGCCTGCGCCTGGAGCTCTGCTCTGGAGGTGCGGCATATGTTGTCCACGAACCCCGCCGGGAGGCAGACCATGCGGTTCTCCTTGGCGCGGAACGCCAGGTCGGCGATGTTGTTGAAGGCCCAGCCGGCCATCTGGCCCGTGGACATGCGGTGCTGCTCGAGGGCGTGGGGCTCCTTGGGGTGCTTGCCGAGCTCGGCGCACGGGTCCGAGAGGAAGCCGGCTTGCGGGAGGACCTCGCTGTCCCGGCCCTCGAGGCACTTTATCCAGTTCTCCATGACCGCCTTGTTGCCCATGGTATCGCAGGAAATGTGCAGCCAGTGAAGCGTCACGAGTGTCGCGTCGTTGAAGGAGACGACGTGGAGCCCAAACATTGGCCTGTCCGAGTACAGGTAGTCGTCGACGGTGGACGGGCAGCCAGGTCCTTTGGCGAGGGGCAGAAATTCGTCGGGGTCGGCTACGATTCTGGGTCGGTTGTTCTCAGGCGCCGTGGGTAGCTTGCGTGCCAGCTCATGCTCCGACTTCTTCATGCCGTGCGTCACATGCGTGAAGGCAATGGCCGGGCGCTCTTTGGAGAAAGCCGCAGGAACATGGTATTCAACACCACCGTCTGCCTGTGTCCGGTCAGTTGTCAGTCAGGCAAGGGTGCTCGTTCGATGTTTGTCGGTCCAAAGAAGCCCTCGAAGTGTGTGGAAAGGGCGTACAGTGCTTCGAAGTCTAGCTCCCATTTTCCCCCACCCATCGCGTCGGACCAGGCGGTCGAGGGCTTCGCGGAGCTTCTCCGGGTCGAGGACATCATCGTAGACATGGAGGTTGTAAAGGGCGATCCTCTTCATCAGCGGGTTGTCGTCCATGAAACCAACGGGAATGACTAGGTCGGCCTCAACCCGGGCCGGCGCCTCACGGCCAAACAAGCTTCCGAAGATGGCCATGATGGCTCGGCGCGGTCTGTCGAGATGAGACGTGTTGGTGATTACCGCGATATGGAGCAGTCAACATACCGAGCAGGTGCTACGAGTACCTCGGGGAGAAGGGGAGGAGATTCACGTGGAGGTGCTTGGTGGTATTTTCAATGCGACAGCGCGCAGGTTGCATACAGCACATGTGGATTCATTGGCAAGTCATGCTGTGATAACTACTTGTAACGACTAGGTGCTATGTAGCGATATTAACGACCATTTGCTTTCCTCCTTGCCCCTTTCCTGCCCCCCTGCCCCCCTGCCCCCTAGCCCCCTCGCCCCCTAGCCCCTCTGCACCTGTTGCACCGGCGTTGTCAGGGGTGGGTAACTCGGCAGAGGAAAGGCTTGGACGTAGGAGACGGCTGAATTGTAGCAGTTCGAGCTGGTAGTGATAAGCTGATCCCTGGCCCCCTTTTATCGCTGTTGCACGTAGCCCTAAGTGCGGTATACTTGCTGACTTCAGCTCGAGGGATCTGAAGCCCTGACAGGCGTCGGGATCCCCTGATTTAACCCCAGTCTGACTGGCTCGCGGCAGCTGTGCCGGCCCCACATCGCCTCTGAAGATCTCAACGTTCTCGGTGGCTCGTTTCGAAAATCGAACTAGGGGGACTCGGAGAAGCGAGGACACAACGGGCCAGATTCCTCTTGTCTCCTGGTTCTGGCATGACCTGGCCCCTGCCTTAATGCTACGGTTGCAAATTCTGATCGTCGCAATGCGGTCTGGAACTGGGAGTCTTATAGAATCCAAACTAGCACATGGGGAACGCCGAGGGATTATGCTCGAACCTGGGCAAATATCATATAAACGATGAGCGTTGCCCACTCGCCCGCCCATGTATGCGATCCCGAGATCGATCGTGTCTGAGATGGGCCACCTCATCTTCCAACCTGTCCAGTCGTTTGAACTTTGTATCTTCAAGGCAGTGGCTCGCGGTCTATTCGACATCCCTTGCCAGTAGTCGTCCTCTTTCTGCTGGCTGAGTTGGCCCCAAGCCCTCAATATGTCGGCATACGCTCCTTTCACCCCCGAGTTCGAGGGCCTGACGGGCCAGGAGATCCAAGCGATCGCCGACGCTCAGACGCGCATGCAGCCCGCCGGTGCTGGCATCGCCATTCAGGGCCTCTTCTATCCACTTGCAGTCATTTGTACTATTGTCTTCAGCCTCCGCACCTGGGTGAGGTTACGGAACGAGAACGGCGCTGGATGGCAAGTAGATGACTGGCTTGCCGCCGGAGGATTTGTATGAGAGAAACTACTTCCCGCTCCAACATTATCACGCGAGGTCACGCGCCAGCTAACCTCGTCACCCTTGCAGGCTCCTTACCTTCCGGCCACTATCATTGGAATCATTGCCACGTACTATGGTGTTGGGGCTCCCGATAGTGCCCTCGCGAATCCTTTCATCAAGATTCGGGCTAAGCAGCTCCAACTCATCTACGAACTGGTGTATTTTGGGTCTTCCACTCTCACAAAGTTCTCCATTGCCTTCACCATTCTCAGGATATGTAGGCAGCGTCGCTACGCTTATGCCTTGTATGGCTCCAGTACGACCTCTGTTCTCCCTTCCCTCGACCATGTGCGCGGTAGACCGGATCGCTGACACGGACGTCGCACCAACAGTGGCAGCAATGGCACTCACGGGAGCAGTCGCCTTGGTGATTGTTTTCGCAGACTGCAAGCCTTTCGCAACGCGCTGGAATCCTCACCTGGGCAAGTGCTGGCTTCCCGCACCGACGGGCTGGTTCTACATCAGCTACATCGGCACGAGCGTCCAGGTCCTCACCGACTGGGTCACCGCCATCACGCCCTTCTTCGTCGTGCGCACCTTGCAGCTCAATAGGAGGGAGAAGATCTCGGTCATCTTCATCCTGGGACTCGGAGTCTTTGCCAGCTTGGCGGCCATCATGCGCATCGCCAGCTATCCTCAGACTGACGAGCGGAACTATCCGCAAGACCACATGGGTAAGATAAGACCTTGCCAGCTTGCTCCGCCTGTGATTACCTATACAATGACACAACCGACGCTAATAGCAAAAAAACGCGCATAGTCAAGGAGGCCCAGCTCGTGATCTGGTCACATCTGGAGGGCAGCCTCGCAATCATAGCGTGCAACCTGCCGCCCCTGCAGAAGCTGTTCAAACAGTTCTTCCGCTCCGCTATTAGTCGCACAGGCAATACCCGGTCGACCCCGGCGAACGGTACACAGCTCAGCCATCTCACGCCGATGGACGGACAGCGCACCGGGGGCTCGAGGATGGGCATCAGCAACAACTGGGACAGGATATCAGACACCGAAGACGACCACTCGAGCAAGCGTGGCATTGTGCGGCAGACGTCGGTCCGGGTGGAGACGAGCAGCGTTGAGCCCACGGACGACCGTTCACCAGCGTGGGAAACTGCGGTGAAGCCCATGGTGTGAGCTTCTCCGGGCAAAGAAGTTAGGCTCATTTCGTTCAATAGACGTCGTGAGGTGGCGCCACGGGCACACCTACCTACACCTCACAACGTGATAATTCCGGTCTTGGGGACGTCGTTCTTGAGGTGGTGCGCAGGCCAGAACACGCCGGTAGCCTTGTCAGTCCACGTCGTCTCGCGATTTCCCGTCAGTCCGTGGACGAAGACGATGCTGTACTCCGATTAGCCCCCAATAATGACGAGCCGACGACTTGCATCATACGCTTCAATGCTTCGTGTGACGGACCAACCAGTGCGGCCAAGCAGGGTCAAATCGATCTATTTACACGTGATCACAGAATAGCGTAAAAGGCGGGTCTAGATAACAGAAAGCTGTGATAAGGAAGCTGCCATTTGATGGTGGGGAGAATTCACTTTCTATTCGGCAACTAATTAACGGCTGCTGCTTTCACAAGGTGGACCCACCCACCCCTCATATTCCCTGTAGATCACACACAGCCCCGAGACACTCTTTGCCGGAGTGTCGACTCAATGGCTCTCACAAAGACCGCAACCTTCCTCCAGAGTCGTGTCGAAGTCAAGATACACACGTGCCATTCAACCATCTACGTCTACAAGGCCGAGCCCAACGTCGTGTGGAAAGCAGAGTCCATCTGGGTGGACGGCACGGCCTACAGAAAGTCCCCGCTGGCCGAGGACACGAGCGGCCAGCTCCGCCGCGAGCACACCATCTATCAGGCTCTCGGTGACCACCCACGCATATCGAAATGCTTGGGCATCGTCGAAGATGACAAGACTGGAGATGCCATCGCCCTGCGCTTCGAGCTCGCGCCTCGGGGTGACCTGCGGTGCCTCATCCGCGACACGGCGCCTCCTTTCCCGCCCCCTCAGCGCGTAGCCATAGCAGCTGCCTTTGCCGAGGGCGTCGTGCATCTTCACTCTCGCGGCGTCACCTGGGGGGATCTTTCTACCCGTAACGCCCTCGTCTTCGAAAATTACGCCCTGAAGCTCTGCGACTTTGCCAGTTCGGCGCTCGAGGGCGTATATCCCGAGTTCGGACCTCACACGTATGAGCAGCGATACTGGCCGGCATTGCCCAACAATGAGGTCTGTCAGCAGCTGAGCATGCTGCAGCGGGAATTATACGCCCTGGGATCGGCCATATACGAAATAACGGAATGGAAAAAACCGTACGCCGACAACAGCGACGTTGAGGTTACGGATTTTGTCGATAGCGGCCAAAGACCGACACTTTCGGACAAAAATGTTGCCCGAGACATCATTACGCGCTGCTGGGACCTGGGGTATGCCTCTGCAAAGGATGTTTGGAACGACCTCGCCGTGCTCTCCCAGGGGCTTGACAATGACGATGCTGCAACCTTGATGGAATAATCTGGATGATTGTTTTCTGAGATCTTACTGATAGGTCTGTTGCAGCTGCCCAGTGACCCGCACCTGTGGGATCCATAGTTGATGTCCGTACCTACCTACGCTATAGTTATCCCGCCGGTGATCTGCCAATCAATCCGCCCTCCAGTAGAAGCATCTAAGGAGTCATAAGCAAGCCTAGGCACCAATATCGAGGGTTGGCAGTTGAACCCTCTGACTTCAGTCTCAACCTGGAACCCGTCTGCTGAGGTTCCCTGTCCTAACCTTAGATGTACGGATGCAGTCCCAATGGCGCTGTCTGAACGGCCAGAGATGCCCAGTTCAGTCAAGATTCCGGTCCATGCCCAGAAGGCGTTCGTGGCAACGGTTGAGATACCGTTGCGAGCCTTTTCAGTGTCGTGATTGATTTTGAAATAGATTCCAACAAAGGACGCTGTTTCCAGAGACGACTAATAGAATTATTAGCTTACTAGACCATCGAAGACAATCCTTCCCTGCTCCTCGTCGAGTAAGTCTATCCACATCATAGACCGCAACAGGGTCCGCATCTGACTCCATCGCGTAACATGGCATCTGCGCGTATACCGCTCCAGGTTTTCCCTCAGCCAAGTGCTGTCTGCTTCGCCGAACACGGCGATGGCGCCGACCATCAGCAGCCAGAGCACCAGGCGCGGTGCGTCCGTCTGGGATGCCTCGAAGACGGCGATGCCGGCGCGGAAGGACGCGGCGAACTGGGTGCTAGAGGGCTTGATGTCCCGCCACTGGATGAAGACGTGGTGGCTGAACGCTAGGAGACCGCATCGCAGGGCCTCGTCGGCGGACCCCGGAGCGAACCGCATGTGAAGGAGGCGGTACATTATGGCCGTGGTCGTCTCGTGGATAATCTCGGGATGCATCGGCCGCCGTTTCTGCCGCGTGAGTTCGGCGAGGAGGCAGAATCGCCGCATCGCCCTCCAGCACACCGCGAGCTCCTCGTCTACGGGGCCGCCGTCGGTCGTCTCCGACACTATCGGGGTGGTCGGCGAGTTGATTTCGACAGGCAACAAGCACGCCGGGTAGGACGGCGGTGGTTCCCCCGGCCTGGCGTAGAACAAGGGATCTTCACCGTGCAGGAGCGCCATGGCCAGGTCATATCTGGAGGGGATGATTAGCATCGGTAGCGAGGATACTTGGCCCGGATGATCAGTCTCTCGCCTTAGGATCTCTGCGAAGAGGTCTTTGCCCCTGAACTCGTCGACGCCGCCGCGCAGGTCCACCATCCGGCGGATGCCTTCCATGTGCTGCCTGGTTGCGTGGTAGTCCCCGTCAAAGTGAGCGACGCTGGCCAGCTTGAGGACGACGGCGATGGTTGCGTCCGAGATCCTTGCTTCAGGGTCCTTGCCCGCCAGCCGGTCGCGGAGGAGCACCAGTCCCCGTTGAAGGTGCAACATCCCTCGCGGGTTGATGGCCTCCTGGCGCCGCAGGACCGTGTCAATGAGACCCTCGATAGCGTACGCTGTTACGTGGAGGACCGCCGGGTCGCTTGCGATGGGGTAGATAACCCTCTTGCCGGCCGCTGCTTGGTACCCCATGGCTGTCCTGAGCGGGAAGATGAGCCTCGTCGCGATCGGCTGCACTGTGGCGTGAGGTTAGCCACCGGACGGGTAAGAAGTAAGTGAGCGGCTCGCGCTGCGGGGCTGATACACCTTTGATTATGTTGAGAAGAATAGACTCCTCGATGTCGCACACGATGCCCGTGAAGGAGAGGTCGCCGCCAACGCGGCTGGGCACCTGCGGAGTGTAGGACCTGACGGCCTCATCCAGCGTGCCATTCTCAAGTCGTGTTGAGACTCCCTTCTGGCCGCTGGATGCTGCTCGCGCCGCCTTGCGGTTCCTGGTCTGCCTCGCATGGCTTCGGATGAGTCTGCGGGTGGAAGGGTCGGCTTTTCCGGAGTTAAGCGTCACGATGAACGGCATCTGCTGGGGAGGCACCCCGCTGACGTTCGGCGCCATCTTTGTCCCGGTCGCGGTCTTGGCACCTCTGGTTGTTACCTCGAAAGGGAAGAGATAGAATTGAAAAAGGGTGTTCGGGAGAACTTCAGATGCCATTTGTCAGGCCGGATGCTCGGTGACTTTCACGGCGTGGAGTTGGTCCGGGGATCATGCGGCCCCCACCGGCAGGGGCCGGGAATGCCAAGACCATTCTTGTTTGCCTTTTCGGGCATGGCGCCGCGGCACGGCCGGGGTGGTCTCGGGGCACAGGGTGTTGGCTCGGGACTCAGGCGTGAAATCGCCAAGATACTTGAATACCTACCTACGTAGGTAGAATCTTCCAACTGCAGAGCCAAGTATAAAGGCAGCTTTTGTTCCACCCACAGAATCAACCATGCATCGACCCTTAGCTTCTTCTTTGTCACGATGGCCTCGCTACTCCGAAAGTCTGTCCTGATCACTGGCTGCTCCGAGGGCGGCATCGGCGCAGGCCTGGCCGAGGCCTTCCACGCAAAAGGGTACCACGTCTTCGCGACTGCGCGGAATCCCTCCAAGATGCCCCGCGCCCTGATATCCGCCGCCCACGTCACACCCCTGACCTTGGATGTTCTGTCCGCCGAGTCTATCGCCGCTGCCGTCAGAAGTGTCGAGGACCAGACGGGCGGTGCGCTGGATGTCCTCATCAACAACAGTGGTGGCGGGCTCGCCCTTCCTGCCCTAGACACGTCCATCGAGGACGGCAAGCGGCTGTTCGACCTGAACTTCTGGGCCCCCGTGGCCATGCTCCAGGCCTTCGCCCCCCTTCTCATCAAGGCCCAAGGTTGCGTCGTGAACAATACGTCCGCCAACGCCCACATCCCCTTCCCGTTCCTGAGTGCGTGAAACCTGCTCAGCACCTACCCCTGAGCTGACATAGGTATCGGCCCACTGACAATGCGATGACAGGTCTCTACAGCGGCTCCAAGGCTGCCCTCGCCGCCACCAGCGAGGCGTGGCGCCTCGAGCTCCAGCCCCTCGGCGTCCGCACCATCACGGTCATTACTTGCGCTGTTAAGACTAAGGGCTGGGATGACTATTCCGGGCCCGAAATGCCTCCGTCCTCGCACTACTTTCCCGTCCGGGCCCTGCTCAGCAAGATCCAGAGCGGATCATTGCAGGACAATGCCATCTCTCCGGTCCAGTACGCCGCCGGATTGGTCCGAGCGGTCGAGAAGGGCACCACCGGGACAATCTGGGCTGGCACTGGCGCTACGTTGAACAGGTGGATGGCCTGGCTCTCACCCCAGTGGTTAATGGTATGTGTTTCCCGCCCAAGTTCCATGAAAACCACGCTGACCTTGAGCTACGCTGCAGGATATGGTCGTGGAGAGCTTAGTTCCCGTGTCAAGCGAGATGGCCAAAGCTGCTAAGGAGAAGCAGACTTGAGGTCGCAGATGACGGTGGACGGAGTATAACTTCGGTGTGATCGCTCAGAATGTGGGTTGTTTGAAGGGAAAGACGGCCGTGACTGCATTTCTATATTTAATTTATGGAGGTGCTGGATCACAGCCAGCTGGTCGCATTTGGTATGTAAGCTACCCGTTATTCAGAGCATATTAGGAAACCGCTTTCTTCACTCAGGTAAGCGAGGTATTTGTTGCGTCTAGGATGTGAGACCAGGTTGTCAGCCCTGGCTTCACTTCACACAGACATTCACGATGATCTCGCAAGCAGAATATGGATTATGCACACTATACATGAGGAAATACCTGCAACCATTCCGGGATCCAAAATGCCCCGACAGGCGTCGCCCTGAGGCTGATGAATGCCTCTATCAAAATATAAAACCGGCAAGCCATAAGGAAGGAAACCCACAAAAAGGCCAGGATAGTGAAGCATTTGCTGTCGAATCTTTCTTCGCCACGACTGAAGATAAGAAAGAAACCCAGAACGCTGGACATGACGGCAATGCAGGAAATCCTCCAGAGTACGTGTTCCGCCACAGTAGGGAAATCAGAGCCCCTTGCCGTCAGGTGAACGCCTCCATAAATGAGAGGAAGGCCAGCAGCCAAAACGTACTCCCAACCAGTCTCTGCCCGCCTTAATACTACACTTTGGTCGACAGCTCTGTAGCCGGAGCCGAGGTTTCTGGTATTGCTGAAGCTGGTGATTGGGATGACTTCGTTGGCCTCCTTGGTGTCTTGCAGCGCTGCTAGTAATTCTTGACCAGAGAGACCGAGTGCGGCAGACGCCTGCAGGGTCAGGTCCCATCGCAGCTTCACCTTGGACATATCCGGGCCCACGAGCTGGCCTGATTTGGTTTGGAGATGCATTCTTCCACCGTCCGTGCCATCCTGGATGGAGAGGCTTCCGCATTGAGTGCGGTAAAACGTCTTCTGAGCCATGCAGGCGAGGACAGGCTTCCATTCTTCGTTACGGGGGAGCAGCTCAGGGTCGCGGATGTCAAGAGGTTTCTGGCAGGCACGAATCAGTAGCTGATGAGCGAGCGGAATGATGGGCGTAACGGAAGGTACCTTGAACCAAAACAGGTACATGCCGGCAGCGCACATGACGTGCACAATGACATGAATCTCGAGCAAGGTCAGGGGAAGGCCGTAGACTTTGCGTGCCACGCACGACACTACCATCCACGACACCTGAGTTAGCACGATGACTTTCTGGAAACCATCCGCTTTGCTTCTGTCTTTGATTCTCCGCGGCTTTATGGGGACCCAGTAGCCAAGTCGGGCAAGGTGTAGCACGCCCTTGGGAGTTATTTGGACTGTTGCCCCGTCTGATTCCCATGTATAGTCCATGCGATACCTCCAAGCCTTGTCTATGTCCTCGGGAGTCAATATATCGATGAGTTGAGCAATCTCAATCCGAAGCCCTCCCATGACCACGAAGAAGGCATACGTCATGTCAAATTCAGCCTGTGATCGGGTGGGTCAGTTGTGTAGGTCCAGCCATATGAGTGACTGGGATGATACTGACGTCTTTGCTGACAGAGCTGCTCTGATGCTTCAGCTTGCGAAGGTTTTTTGAGAGGCTCCGTGCTATGCAGAACTGGTTCAGAGCCTCAGCAAGCACAACCTCGGGGCCGAAGAGGGCGAAAAAGATCCAGATCAGCTTGGTGCGAAAGATTGGCCAGAAGCAGGGCTTCTCCGGAACGTTGAGGTGCAGCGCGGTGTAGACGCAGGCGAAGAAGGTTAGGATGCAGGTCTGGAGGATGGAAAAGGTGCCCCTGAGCTCAGACTCGCGAACCCACGCCGGCGCGCGGACATCGTTCAGATAGGTCAGGTTCTGCCTGTTGGCGAGTAGAACGTTCCATGTTTCGTGCCCACAGTCGACCTCGCCAGCAACTGCTCTCGTCGCCAGGGAGAGGAGGGCCGGATAAAGGAAGCAGACGGCCGGGGGTGGTGTCATTGCGGGATGGAATTGGATTCCAAGTGATGATCGGCATTGCGGAAGCCGAAGATTTCTTGAAGCACTCGCGAGCCTGGTCTGGTTGAGCCTACCCAGCCTGATATACATTGAAGACGGCTGGTGCAAGCGTCAGGCCTCTTGCACCCATGCACAGCCCACAGTGGCGGTGGCTGTGGTTCCATATCAGGCTGGGTGACGGATGCGCATTCGGGTTGCACAAGCCGTTGAGACGCATTGATTGCACGAATGAAATCGATCTTGAGGGGCGGAGGACAACTGAGCTGCCAACCTTTGAAACCCTGATGATTAACACAGGTCACTCACCGTTTCTAGAGGAGATGTGTGGTCATCGTAGAATCCATAATCGGATACCATCACCAGCTGCCATCACCAGTATCGAGGCTCAAGATGAGCTTTGATTTCGCCAAGACCTACGGGCGACAAGGCCTGTGCAGGGGGGTGAACGACACACACATGATGTCACCCTTTTATCCAATCATATGAAAAGCCTACTGGTGACACGTGAGTGAAGCGAAGGTAGAGAGAGAATAATCATGTTAGCTTACTACTGCGGAGCAGAAGCAGTAAAACGCACGGCGTGGGAGAAATATTGGAAAGCACCTGCGGGTCCCTATATATCCCTCTCCCCTCTCCCCTCTCATTATGCCTGGCTCCCTCCCTTTCAAAATACACTCCAGCGCGCTTATCACGGCCGGGTTAGAGCCACATGCCCTACTCGTCGAAAACCCCTCCACTGAATATTCCGCCATGCATCTTGGTTAGATGATCATAACACTCGTTGCCACTGCCAAAGGTGGCCAAGCACACCCAGCAGATATGCGTCCCGCACCCCCGGCACGTCATATGATTGCACCCCTCCGTCTTCTCCATCGCGGTCTTGCACTTGGGGCAATCCTTGATGCCCAGCCTCTTCTTGACCTCCGCGAGCGCCTCGTACCCGCCGGAAGCGAGGTCCCTCTGCTCGGCGCACGTCATACCGGGGTGCGGGACGTGGCACGCTGTGCAGGTAGGGATGAGGCAGTTGGCGCACGTGAAGGTGCCGGGGGCAGTCGAATCTTGGGCTGAGGGCCTGTAGATCTGGCCGCAGTCGGGAGTGGGACAGTACCGGAACTCGGCCGGGTGGCGCCGGACGTGTGACGAGAAGGATGCCTCGAGGACGTCCTCGAACACCGTGGAGGACAGAAGCTCCTGCAGCTCCTCGAGAGGAAACACTTTCTCGCAGCGGCTCTCGTCGCCGACGCATCGGAGGTGGAACTCGGTCGACGTCGAGCCTTCGGCCTGACAGAGACCCATGAAACAATCTGCGCAGTAGACGTGGTTGCAGGATGTGTGAATCGTTTCCTCGGCTTCAGTCCAGCACACGGAACAGTCTGTCGGCACATCTGGGGGTGCTGCGGCAGATCCTATCTGCTTGGCTGAGACGAAGGCCAGGGCCGTGTTGTAGTCTGCCGTCGATCCGCTGATAAGGATTCGCTTGGGAGTAGAGATGATATCAAACGACGCCTTGTTGTCTCCCAGGTGAGAGGCGAGGCTTCTGAATCCGCCACGGCAAGCCCACTGAAACTCTTCAGGGTTGAGCTCGATGACCTGGCTGTCAGACACGAGCTGACTCTCCCGACGAAGCAAGTCAAGTGCCTCGACGACCCCCGTGCAGCTGTCCCTGGGCCCAAAGAGCCGGATCTGCGACTTGCGCCTGTCGCGCACTATGACAACATTATGCTCTCGTTCCAGCCTCTTGAGCTGTTGGAACTCATCCCCGTTCTTCTTGAGGCTCGGGTGCCACAGATCCTTCCCGTCCTTCCTGGCCAGGTCGCCGGCCAGGATGAGTTCGAGAGACCTCTTCGCCTCCGACACCAGCTGGCTGTTCTCGCTTTCCAGCTTCAAGACCCGATGGCCTTGCTGAGGGGGGTACGCGACGAAGCGGACGTGCTGGCCGTCCCATACCGTCTTCTGCGTGCTGATTTGCTGGCGCAGGGCGTCGTAGATCCGGCTGGACACCTTGAACTTGGCAGATGTCATCAGCTGGACGGTCAGTCTCGCCGTTCTGCTAAACGGCAGCGCCCTATTGTTGAGCGAGGACGCCGCCTCCCTGGCATCCGACTCCTCTACGAAGCGTGCCTGTGCCTTGATCCGCTTGCCTTCGGAGCTGGCAGACACCTCCCACCACTCAAGGGGCCCGACCTCGAGCACCATGGACCGGACGATGCTGGCTGCGATATTTGGGTCGGCGTCGTAGCTTGCCTTTCCAATCTCAATATGACGTGGCGCATGAAACGATGGAATGTCTTTCTGGACGTCTCCTGCCCGGACGACACCTGGTAGGTCTGCGAGGGTCACTGTCCAGGACAAGAGGTTCCAGTAATCGCCCCCGCCCTTCGGCCCGGTTGCCTTGACACGGCCATCGAGCACCCTGTAGACGCCCGTGTTGAAATTCTTGCAAACTTTGGCTGCAATGGCCTGACTCCCAAAGTTGAGCCAGGCTGTGCGTGTCGATCGGTGCCACGAACAATGTATCTTCCTGCAGTCGACCCGATGGAGGTTTGATCCTCGCGGCATCGGTACGGGAATCGGGACCGACTCGACCTTCGCGGCGGTCAGAGGCTGGAGTGCGAGCCTGCTGCAAATGGTGCTGGCAAACCCGGGATCCTCGACCTTGGCGTCCGCGCTGCAGCTGGTTCCGTCTTTGCTCGGCACGACTCTTAGTATGTCCTCGGTAGAGATCACCACGCCCAGCTCGGAAAGCAGCGCTGCAACAGTTTCACGGCAGCTGCCCCGCGGGAGCTGGTTCAGCCGGACGGCGGAGAAGTCGGAGGGGAGGGAGATCTTTGATATAGCAGCACCGTCTCCAAATCTCGCAAGCGCACCGCCGAGCTCACGAGTCCAGTCGTCGTGCATGTTTTCGTTCTCCTGGGTTATGGAATTGCGTCAGCCTTGAGCCGTGCACTGCGTTGTCTCGGTCAACTTACACTGAAGCCCGCGTCGGGTTCTTCTGATTCTGGGGGCGTGACACCATCTGGGACTGTATGTGCGAAGGGACAAGCATCGCCATTTCGACAACGTCCCCTCGCGAAGAACTGGCACAGTACCTCTGAGCGTGAATCTGCATCTGGCTGCGCTCCGACCGGAGCGGGCGGTACTGGTATAGATTCGCCATGATCAAAGGAGCAGGTGGCCCCTCTGCTGCACTTGCCGCTGGCGAAATAACGGCAGGGAAGTTTTCCATTTCGGCCTTGACGACGTGCCTCTCCGACTATTGTAGAATTGGCGGGACGGGGTTCATCTGAGTCGTGGGCGAAGTGGCAGCTATTACCCCTGGAGCAGGAGCCTTGCGCGTGAAACCGGCATGGCAGCCGGGGTTTCTTCAGGGGCGTCGTGGTTGACGAGGTGTTCGTCCGAATAGGTAGTCGGTACGCCATGACTTAAGTACTAGATATCGATACTTCAAAAGAGCAGAAGCCCAGCCTAGCACGTCCAGAATCCCCAGTTGTGTTGGAATACCCCGCGTCGAGATCATATGCAGGTGTCCTCCCTGCCAAGACTTGGTAGGCCTCCCGCAGGAGACGCATCTGGTAGACCACTCAAAACAGATGGGCGGGAAATTGTTCATCCGAGTTGGAGGCAGCATCGAATACATCAGGCTGAGAAGAATGGAGAGAGGTGGCCACAAGTTCAGGCCTGCGATCGGGACTCGTTTAAGTTTACCCCTTGATTAGCTATAGTCTCGACCGCGTGCACATCCTCATCAAGCCAAGAAGCTTATCAGACTATTTACAGTTTGTTCCAGGAGGCTCTTTGCAAGGAGCACCCCGTCATTCTCGTCGTCTCTCGACGGGTCCGTACCCAGACTCGATGAGGCCGTGGCGCCCCTCATCTCTACGACCAGCCTGAACATTGTCATCACGAGTAGATACTCCATCAGCATAGTGTCCAGCTTTTGCACCGCAAAGATCTTCCAGCGACTTCCCATATTCTTCCACGTGGAGACCCCTCGCCGCTCGAACCAAAAAATCTTTCTTTCCAAAGCGTCGTCATCCAACTTGCCTGTTTTGCTCCCCGGCTTCGGAGAGGTTGTCGTGTATTCGTACACGGCATCGACGAGAACACCATGGATCTTCTGCCGCTTCCGGACGAAACAACGGCCTCCAAACGCAAACCGATAGGATGAGTTTCGTCTTCCTATGCGATCGGGAACTTCGTCAACAGACTGTTCTGACTGGAACACGCCTTTGATGGTCGCCCTAAAGGGCGCGATGCCGCAGATATCGGTACCGGCCGCCTTGATGATGAATGCCGGCAGAGGGTAGTCTGCGGCTCGGTAGGCTGTTGCCTCTGAAATGCCGATTTCCACATGAGACCATGCGTCGAGAATGAGACACGTCCTGCCTTGTGCGGCGTCTGTCAGAGTTATAACCACGTGGTCTTTCAATTTAAAGTATTGCGACGTGATTTCACGGCTCATAGAGTACTCGACTATGCCATCTTCAGGCAGAGAGAGGGTGTAGCTGGAGGGGCCTGCTGCTTCAGGATGCATGGTGGGGCCGTGTTGCTGTGATCATATGAGAACATTGCTTGACTGGCGTTCTGGTGATCCCAGGGACCTACTGTTGCCAAGGGTAATCGCTCCTCGACCGACTCTTGTCTCAGATCGGATGTCGGGACTGGCAGGGTCACATCAAATAAGCCCGCCATACTCAAGAGTAGTGAGGGATGTGCCTCGAGCCGATGGGGATTCTGAGGGACGCCGCTGAGGAACACCTGAAGCAAGGCGATGCGTTCCTGGTGAAGTTCACGCCGCTTGATGGCTATGCGCTTGTAGAAGCGGTCTGGGTCGGTATGTACGCGGGCAGTCTTAGCAAAATCAGCCCAGAGAGTCGCGGCCTCAGTGTGGCATTGCTTTGCATGTTCCCAATGTCCTCCCATTTCGGCTTCGTAAGCCTTCCTGGAAGCGACGATGAGCCCACTGATTTTCGTAGGATCTGCCATTCCCAAATGAGTCGATATTTCGTTGGTGTACTCTACCAATTCCGTCTTTGCATGATATTCTTAAGGACATAAGAGGCAGAGCTGCGGGGGAATGGTGCCAGTAGTCTCATAGTCGACGCGTGACTATGGGTGCCCTGTCGTCTGCCTTGCCACCATGCCAACTGCAGGCTCGCTATCAGTGTGGTCGCACAAACATCGCCCTTCCTAGCATTGACTGGATGTCGATCACAAGACAAGGGTCCATGCACAGCGATAGGTACTGTGGCTTGTGACACCACCCTGTCCAAGGCCCAGGCTATCGCTTCCGCATACCTCCAGCAGCTTTCCTTTCTGGGTATTTCACCATGGTTGTCTGCTGAGCACGACGTCAACGTGAGCTTTTGGAGTCGAATAGTCGTGGCTTCCTCCGTTGCTTGCAAATAAGACAGACACATCCAAAAGAGGTCGGTTCGTGACTTTGTGCAGAGGCATTCATCGATGGGAATGCCATGGTAGCATTGATGTTGGTGCATGCAGCCAAGGACACCGGGTCCCTCCTGCAGGTCTAGTACAGATGGATGTATAGTACCATACAGATACCGGCACTTTCAGTCCAGTCCCTCGCCAAGCAGCCACAACCGGCAAGATATTGGTCCGTCTTACCGGATGAGCGGTATCGTGAGCCACGCTGTTTTACAGCCTTGTCGTGGTATTTAGCCGATCCCCGCCACATGACGAGCAAAGGAGTAGCATAGAGCCTTCTCTACCTCCCGTCTCGATCTGAACCAGCGGTGACTGCACCACCAGCAATTCTGTCAATGGCGGCTGCTGTGATTACTTGTGTTGTGTCACGATGTCGAGTTCCATCCGGTCTCTTTTCCTTTTCCCACGAAATCTGGACAAAGTTTTGAGGCGGCCGCGAGTCCTTGTCTACATTCAATTGTTCCCTGGAGCTATCCTTCAGTTGCACATCCCTGAAGTCATCAGTCTCGACTTGTTGAAAAGCATTGTCAGCCGCGTAGCAGGGGTCCCGAGTCCCCTGTTCAATATTCAATTCGAAGGACTTACCCTGGGGTTGGCGGAAGAGATCACTCTGTCTGCAAGCTCGACTCTGAAGGTCTCATTGATAACGCCTTCCGACTTCAGGCCCTTCACGCGAATATGCACCCTAGACATACAGTCTCGCACGGACGGCGACTTCCTCCTGGACTTGGATCGGCGGTACGACTCAACCGTGGGGGATGTGAAGAATCAAATCCAAGGGCTGATCGGGGTACCAGCCAACCGAATCGAGTTGGAATTCGGGGATAGCCGGATCGAGGACCCTTACTACCTCTGGTGCTATGGCATCTGGGACAAAGCAGCCCTCAGAATGGAACTTCTCCGTTCCCCTTTCAAGTTCCCGTTATTCACTGAAGAGCAGGCAACGAACGATTTTCTTGACGCCATTCTCAAAGGTCCCGGAGGGCCAAATCGGATAGACTCTTTGGGCCCAGTCCTCTCCAGCGGTCACAGCTTCGTGAAACTACTTCCAGGGACCGTCAATAACGCTGAAATTCGGGCCCTGGATGAAATGTTGGATGAGGACAGCATAGCTGGGCTGGACCGCGTGTTCACCGCTCTCGCTCTTGTGTAAGCAAGGCATGAAGAGACGAATCGAACTGTCCAGGGGGTTTCGGGGGCTGAAAAGATTCCGGTCCTGGACAAAGTGTTTGCCGCCCTCGACATCCAGGCTCAAAAACGGAAAGAGAAAGTGCGCGTCCGTGTTGCGGGTAAACAAGCTGAGCAAGAGGAGCACGGAGACGATATCCCTGGCTCCTCTACGAAACGAGAGCCAGCCCCTGCAGGCACAGCACGCCAGGAAACCAGCACTTCTGGTGCACCAGTCACCGAGGCAATTCCCGCGGCGATCATGACGGTTAGCGAATCAACTGTTGACTGCACAGTAACAGTGTGCGGTGATTCCAAATTGGCCCATGTATCAGAGGAGGTCGTGGAAGATGTTTCTTCATCAAGAAATTCACCGTCGAGTCTGACGGAGGCTACTATCTACGACTGGGCTGTGGCCATATGTCACGCAAAATCCAACGGCATCACAACGATCTGCGAAATCTTCGGAATCATTCCAGATTACGGTCCACGACAGCATCCCATCAAGATTGCGTGCGTGTCAGCCAGGGGCATGCGATGGGCGGAAATCCAACTTTCAGGATACAGCTCACGAGCGGGAGAAGAGATTGTTGACTACGTCAAGTTCTTCTTGGACAAATCTATCCCTATTCAGCGTTTTTCCTTTCAGTTGGGGGACATCAAGTCGACCAGGGTAGCCAGCAATGGGGTCAGCGACATTCATCAGTTCGAGGTGCAACAACCATCGGCAGCGTGGAGATGCATTATCCTTGTTGAGACGGACAGGTTCAATATTCACGAGGTGTACCAGGTCAAGATGTTGGTGAAAAACAGCCCAGACCCAAACCGCCAAAGCCGCCAGCCGAACCTATTCCAGCACCTGAGCCCACACCCACGTCTGTGAGGACAGCGCCGCCGGCGGAGGAAACCACCCCAGGCTCAAGCACCGGAATTCCTGCTCAGCAGACTAGGGAGAATAACGATAGACCTGGTGAGTCGGTCAAGTTTACCTCATTGCATGAGCCGTGCCTTACTTGTTGTCGCAGGCCACAAGAAAACGAGAGCAAGGCTTGCCGGGTTTCTAAAGTCACTGGGTCGGGCGAAGAACAAGACAAAATGATTGAAGACCCGGCGTCTAGTCTTCTGCATACTACTAGTACACTCCTGCGGCGATGCTCGCATGCTGCGAGGCAAATAGTCACCAGGACGGCCTGCACGCCTGCGACATGTGGTGTGAGGCGCCCGAGTGGCCCATGAAGCCAGTTCAAGGACTGCTTCGCTGAAAATCCTGACTTGAAGTGGTTTTCCGCTGTTGAATCCGCTGCTATTAAATCTACGCATTCGCTTTGCCGGCGCCTCTTGATGCCATTTCACGCTACACCCGCCTGGTCTAGGTTCAAGAAACTGTCCAACAAGTCGTCAAAGCTCGGCCACGTACATCCCGGCAAAGGTTCCAAGCCGACCTGCTGCCGCGTCCACGCGATGCCCTCCTTGACTTCGTCGAAGAGAGCTAGCTGCGAGCTGACGAGATGTTCCGAGACCTCCCTCACCAGATCCCTGCCAACCTCGCCGATCCACCACCCCTTCTCAGGGCTGACAAGGCCGGCTCGATGGACGAGGACAGCCCAGTACATCAGAATGAAGAGCGCGACGTGCTCGCGCGCACGTACTGCTCCGGCAAAGTCGTCACGACCAATGCTCATGGCGATCAGCCAGTTGCCCCTCAAGAGGCCATCGTGCCCCTCGGCGAAGGCGTATATGATCTGGCCGACGGTCAACTGGTAGGCGAGGACGTCGACCGCGAGTGGGTCCTCCTGTCCGCTCTCGTGGGCGGCAGAGGCATCGCCGCGAGGCGGGACGCGAGCCACGCAGATGATGGAGGACATGCGGCCGGTGGCAGCTCGGGTGTCCGGATCCAGCGAGTCGAGCAGCTCCAGCCGCGGGACATAGCCCGTCATAGACCTAGAGAGTGGGCTGTCAAGCAACCACTCAAAGTTAACGGCGGCGATGTGGCTGGCGCCAAGGATCATGGAGAAGGCCATGTCAGCGTGCTGCAGCGGCGTGATGGGTGGAGCTGGCGCTACGAAGTTCAGGAACGCTGCCATTGTGGCGAAAAAGTATAGGATGTAGAGGTTATCGCGGTTGATGTGAGATAACTGGGCGCGAAAGCTGGCACTGGCTCGGTTGCTGTGCTCGATGGCGGTGCAGAGATAGCTGGAGAAGCCGGGCGCGTCGTTCGAGGCCGCGGTGATGGCGAAGTCAACCGCAGCCATGGCCATGAGGCCGTCCATAACGTAGCCGTGTCGTAATGCGAGACGTGGTAGCTCATACTGCAGGAAGGATTCATTGCCTGGGATGAAGAGCATGGCGGTCCAGGTCCTCGTGGACCAGCGGTGTATAAGCTCCAGCTCCAGAAGGCGGTTGTCGCTTCGGCAGGCGGAGAAAGAGGCTGGAGAGGGAACCGGGGAGGCATAGAGGGAGAGGCTGGGAAAGCTTGAATGGAAGGGCGATGTTGATGATGACGACGAACGAGATAACGCTTGCTGATCCGGTGGCGGAGAGTGAGTTGACCCACTGGAGTCTGCTTTCAGAGACTCATCTCCAACACCGCCAGACCTTGCATATGGGTATGCACATTCCGTCTTGCGGACAATGCAGTTGGCGCAGGGAGGGCCTAGCTCGTCGCACTGCGATACAGTGTAAGCAGGCCGCAGGCGGGGGTCAAGGCAGCCCAGCCCAGGGCAGAGGGAAACCTGCCTTGATGCGTCTCTGCTTGCACGCGACGCAGCCCCGGCGGCTCTTGGAATGGGCTTGTCGCTGACGCATGCTTAGCAGTTTTTTTGGTGCCATCTGGACGTTTCAGGGGAGGGGGAGCGTTAGTTGGATGGTTAGGGTGGCCGCTGCTCAGGGGATCCAGATGTCGATATCATGTCGCGAAATGATCTATCGCAGGTGAGATTCGCGTCTGGGGCTTACTCAGCCGGGCTGCCATATTGGTCCGGTTCCTAAACAACCCCAATCCCTGCAGAAAAATGATATGGCGCGGACCAACTAGAAGTAGCGTACCGAAGTCCCTTGCCGTTCTGAATCTTGTTCTTCAGAACTAGCCACCTAACTTGCCAACTACCAGTTGATGCAGCAGCTCTTCGGATTATCGCCAGATCAGAAAGCCATCCTTACCAGGCAACGGCGGCTTGCTAGCCTTCAGAGATCTGCGGGTCACTGACTACACCTGGACCGTGAAGGGAACACTCAGCTGGGATTCCGAACGAATCCGACAACTCGACTTCATGCCTCGATGATTATTTGAACTACTTTCTGTCCCCCTACCGCTGGGCTCACTGGTGGAAGGCTGTGTTGTTTCCAGGGTCACAGCGCGACCCTACAAGCGACGGGTACCGATTATCGCTTGTCTGACTCTGAGACAAAGGGTGTTTGGGCGCGACGAGGATTCGCTCTAGGATGTAAGGCATTTCGAAATGTGCCGACTACGATGGGTTGGATGCTGGTCCTTTCTCTTTCAATTAAGAAGCAATCAATCGTCTCTCCCATCCACTTGTATCCAGAGTCACACCGCATATATATTCATTGTGTGAATAGAGATGATACCACAATGTAAGGTGGACGCGAGTTCGGTCCTTGGACCTAGTAACTAGTAGTACTTAATTGTCTCAGTGTCTCGGCAAGTCTCGCCGTACCCACGTCCGGGCGGCACAAAGACAGCCCGGCGGGGAGAACTAGTGGCCGGTGCTCTAATAAATGCTTTGCTGGCACCAAGTCTGTGCCTTTCATTGCGCTCTACCTCCATACCTACTTAATACAACTGTTCTCACTTCCTATAATGACACCGCCAGTCTGCCCAACAGTTGTGGTCCTGGGGGCCGGTTACTCAGGCATCGGCGTCTCTCACAAATTACTCAAATATACCAGTGAAAAGGTACCGAATCTCAAAATCATCTTGGTATCGCCCTCAAGCCATCACTTTTGGAACATTGCAGCGGTTCGAGGCATCATTCCCGGCGAATTCTCAGACGATGATCTGTTCAGAGACATCGCCTCAGGCTTCGAGAAGTATCCCCAAGATGCCTTTGAGTTCGTCCTGGGTGCGGCAGCCGCCGTCGATGAGGTCGCCAACACTGTTCGAATCGACACCGTCGACGGGCCCAGGACAATAGCTTTCACGCACCTCGTCGTCGCGACCGGCTCCTCATATCCGACGCGCCTACCGTTTACCAACCTCGGGAGCCGAAAAGACACAGTCGCTGCGCTCCATGATCTGCAGACCAAGGTCCAGGACGCCCGGTCTATCGTCATCGCAGGGAGCGGCCCGACTGGAGTTGAGACGGCGGCTGAGCTGGGCAACGCCTTTAGACGCACCAAACAGATCACCCTGATCGTCGAAGGCGACCAACCGCTCCCTGGTCTCATGCCAGAAGTGCGTAAGACGGCTGCCTCTGCGCTTGAGAAGCTTGGCGTCACGCTGCTTCGGAACTCACGCGTCGCAATGAGTTCCACGACTGGGAAAGACACGCTCGTCACCCTGAAGACCGGAGAGACTCTGAGGGCGGAACTCTATCTCCCCTTCTTCGGCATGTCGCCAAACACCGGATTCATGCCGCCCCAGTTTCTCGATCCGTCCGGCAGCATAAAGCTGGACAAGACCCTGCGCGTTGCGGGACTAGCGAATGTCTGGTGTGCAGGAGACGTCGGCAACCTTCAGAGGAAGCAACTGATCTACGCCGAGAAGCAGGCGCACCATTTGGCTGGGAATCTGCACGCGGTCCTCACGGGTGACGATGACGGTGTGCGGGACATGAAGATCGGGAATTCACCTCAGTTTTGGGTGACCCTGGGTAAAAGAGGTGGCACTGGGCAGTGGCTTGGGATTCAGCTCCCCGGCCTCATCGTTTCCATGTCCAAAGGCAAATCCTTCTTCTCGGAGAAAGGGGTCGGGCTTGTTGCGGGGGAGAACATTGTTAGATCCAGCATATGATGCCTCGGAATGACCAACGAGAATCACAGCGAATTCATCTCCGGATAGTGGCATCACACAAGTCGAGTGAGCAACATGACTGGTAGTAGGGACGTCTCTTGGTCATTGGTACAGAACCTGGGTCCGGGATACAGCAATGGAGTATTCCAATGCATCCAGAAACTAACCTAAAGGCGACTTTTTGCTAGGACCACCTGCTGCATCTAAAGGTAGAGGGGGGTTGCAGAGTGCGAACTCAGCTGCCGTCTCGTGCCCGTGTATCGGCTGTGTCGGCTCATTCTGCCCATTGAAGCGCTCGAATTGCAGTGAAGTACCTGCAACTCATCATGCAGCATAGCATTCTTAACCAGACAAGAGTGATCGACGGAAGGGGATCGCCGAGACTTAATCTATTTTCCCCTCCCCCGTGGGGGAAGCAATCACCCATGATTGGGGCGCTCTCCAAAGGATATGCCATCTGTGGTGCCGAGGTCACTGTTTGGTGCGGGAGTGCTGAGATGAGAAACCCTGTCCCTGTAACCGTGATGCGAATACCACCTTGGTGGGAGGAGTAGGGCCCTCGACGCGGAAAATGGTCCGATGCCCGACGGAACAACAGTGTCCGCGCGCTGGAAAGAGACTACTTGAGGATGGATCTTACTTAGTAACTTGCTCGCGTTCGAGTGATATCTAGAAGGAGTATAAGTCGATGTGAGAGCAGCTGGAACACCCAGGTTGTCCTGACATCACCAAGTACTGCGTCGCCTCTCATCCCTTACGACATGGCCAAGCTCCTCCTCGCCCTGGCCGGGCTGATCCTCACGGCTCTAGCCCAGACCTTCACCAACCCCATCATCTGGGAGGATCTCCCTGACAATGAAGTCCACAGAGTGGGTTCAACCTTTTACATGTCTGCCTCGTCCTTCCACCTATCTCCCGGCGCCCCTCTCCTGCGGTCCTACGACCTCGTCAACTGGGAGACCATCGCCAACTCCGTTCCCACGTTGGACTGGGGCTCCAACTACGACCTGGCCGGCGGGCAGACTGCCTACGTCAAGGGTATCTGGGCCTCGACCCTCAAGTACCGGCCCCAGGACCAGAAATGGTACTTCCTCGCCTGCGTCGGCTTCTCCCGGACATATGTCTACGTCGCCAGCACCCCAGCCGGGCCGTGGACGCAGCACGCATCCATCGCCACGTGCTACTACGACGCCGGCTTCCTCTTCGACGACGACGGCTCCGTGTACGTCGCCTACGGCAACGGCGAGATCCGCGTCGCGAGGCTCTCCAACGACGTCAGGACCCAGATCGAGAACCGCCTCGTCTTCACCAAGCCCAGCTCCATCAGCGGCCTCGAGGGCTCGCGCATGTACAAGCGCGGCGGCAGCTACTACATCTTCCTCACCCGCCCCCCGGACGCCCAGTACATCATCAAGGCCTCCAACCCCTGGGGCCCCTACGAGATCCGCGTCCTCTGCGACCGCATCCCCCTCACCGGCGTGGCCCGCGCCGGCGCTCCGCACCAGGGCAGCCTCGTGGACACCCCCAGCGGCGACTGGTACTACATGGGCTTCTCGGACCTCTATCCGGGCGGCCGCTCGCCCGTCCTCGCGCCCATCCGGTGGAACTCAGACGGCTTCCCGTCCCTGGTCACCGTGAACAACCAGTGGGGGAGCTATCCATACCCCCTGGCCCGGCGCGACGTCCCCTCCGAGCTCGGCCTCGACTCCTTCTCCGGCACCTCCCTCCGCCCCCTCTGGTCGTGGAACCACAACCCCGTGGTGAGCGGCTTCACCGTCAACAACGGCCTGACCCTCCGCACCGTCACCGTCACGAACGATCTCTACTTCGCGCGGAACACGCTGACGCGGCGCATCCGTGGGCCCGTGGGCACGGGCACCGCGCGCCTCGACTTCGCCGGCATGGCTGACGGGGACCGCGCCGGCCTCGCCGCCCTGCGCGACAGCTCGGGCTACATCGGCGTCGAGCGCAACGGGGGCGCGTACTCCCTCGTCTTCGGCACCCTGGGCATGACGAGCGGCTGGACGGCCGGGACGGGCCACACAATCCGCGCGCGGGTCGACAACGTCACGTTCCGCCAGGTCTGGCTCCGGGTGCGCGCCGACGTGGCCCCCTACGCCGGCGGATCGGCGACATTCAGTTACAGCACCGACGGGAGCACCTTCAGGGACCTCGGGTCGTTCCGCCTCAATGACGAGTGGCAGTTCTTCCCCGGCTACCGGTATGGGATCTTCAACTACGCGACGAGGGGCTTGGGGGGATCGGTGCGCGTGGTCTCGTTTGATGCACAGTCGACTTCGGGGGGAAGCTCGCCTCAGCCTCCTACTCCTACGCCTACGGCTTCGCCTCCTAGCGGGACGGCACCCGTCTGGGGGCAATGTGGTGGTCAGGGATGGACGGGTCCTACGCAGTGCGCGGCGGGGTCGACCTGTGTCGTGAGCAACCAGTGGTATCCTCAGTGCTTGCCTTCTTAACTTTCTCGTTGAGCCGGGTAGGGTTGCTTCATATTAGAATTACACAAGCGACATATCGGCTGATGGAGAACGGCGGCCCGGGAGCTCCTCTAGAGAGCATGTAGTGATGGATATCGTGATGAAATAGGAGAGGAGATGTTTCTCTAGCCCCTTTAACCCTTTGGCGGCCAGATGGCCGGGCAAGATCGAGGGGCTCAGGGGTATCCCGCATGGGGGACGACCATCACAGTCATGAGTGTCAAAGACATGATGTACATCTCATAGATTTCGCTATCAAACGGGCCAATCTGGACCTATCGTCAGAACCAAACAAAGCCAAAACAAAAACGCCAGAAAATGTCCAAGTCCGGCCCGTGTGGCTCGCGGACAGAACCATGCTGCTGGATATTCCCCAGATTTAACACCCCGGCCGGCCGTCCGCCCCGCCCGGCCATGCAAAGATGATGACAGATGATGATAGAAAAGACCCGCGCATCCTGGATATCATATACGGCGCTTTTCCTCGCGCGAACAGACACAGACAGTCAGACAGACATTAGCGATCCTCCGTGGGGCCCCACCTAGTCCTCGCCTTCGCCCTCGCGCATCGGGAACACGTCGAGCTCCGTCTGCACGAGGCGCTCGAACTCCTTGCGGTCCATGCCCGAGGCGCGCGACAGCTCGTACAGGCTCTTGATGCTGCGCTGGACGTGCTGCTTGATGCTGAGCTCGTTGGCGCCGTGTCGCTCCGCCGCCTCCTCGAGCAGCTCGACCGTGCGGCTGCCGTTGCTGCTGGCGCTCGACGCCGGGCGGGGGTGCATGAGGGTGGCGACGCGCTCCTCGTCGTAGCTGGGCGACGGGGGCTTGACGGGCTGCGGCTGCGCGAGCGGAGCAGAACTGGCGTACGCGTGCTCGCCCTCGGACTGGAGGCCCAGGGGTGCCTGCTGCTGCTGCTCGGGCTCCATGCCCGGCACCACCTCGTCGGGGTCGTAGTTGTCCATCGCAGGCTGGACGGTGTCGTACTGCGCGTAGTACTTGTCCTCGGCAGAGGCGGAGCGGTTCGCGAGGAGCGAGGCCGGCGCCGGGGAGCGCGTGTTCACGGGCGACCTGGCGGGAGTCTTGTCGTAGGAGGCCCAGTAATCGTCATCGTCTTCCTCCTCGGCAGCACCGTCAACCTGGTCGGTGGCGGCGCCCTGCTCGAACGCCTTATCGGCGTCGGCGATGGTGGAGAAGCCCGCGAAATCGGCAAACGGGGAGGGCTTCTCGGCGACGCCCACCTCGCCGACGCGCCAGCCATCGCCGCCACCGTCCTGGTCGCCAACGCAGTAGACGATGCGGAAGCAGAGCTCGAGCTCCTCGAGGACGACGAGGGCCTGGAGCGTCTCCTTGTCCAGGCGGCGGTATCTGGTCTTGGCATCGTACTCCCAGTCGACCTCGACCTCGTTGCTGACGGGGTGCGGCTCGAGGCGGCCGCTCTGAACGACCTGCGAGAGTCGGGTGGCCTTTGCCGGGTTGTAGTTGAGGAGCTTGAGCCAGGGCTCGTCGCCGGAGCTCAGGAGCTGGACCCTCTGGCGCAGGATGGGGGAGAGGAGGGGGAGGACGCCGATGGCGGGCTGGCTGGAGACGGCGGCGATGGGCAGGGTCGGCAGGATAGGGCCCAGGAGGGTGCCGATGTTGGGCATGGGTAACCTGTCGGCCATGGTGTTTTGTGAGGGCGGCAACTAGAAGGCGTCGCTATGAATGTGGCGGAGAAACCAGCGTCGTGGTGAAAAGACGCAGCAAAGGATTCACCCCGCAGGAGAAGACAGCGGGAGGAACAGGCTGAAGCCGCAGTCGAGGGGAGTCACATGCAAAGGTGGTGGTGGTCTCTGCAGCTGAAGCAGGGATGGGATCGATCCAATGATGCAGCGCGTGTGCGATCGACGCGGGATGGGAGCCGACGGTAGCCCTGGGCGAGGGTTGGCGAGCGAAGGATCGATCGAGGGTTCGTGAGGTTGCAAGGTCGGATAGGAGGAGGGGAGGAGGAGGATTCGGGATCGTGGAGGGTGTGGTAGGTAGAAGAGAAGCAACGAGAGTTCAGGTTGGAGGGACGGGGGATCAGCGGGAAGAAGACATCCAGATGGAGGGTGCGCCTGGTCTGGGTGTGCCTGCCGTGTGCGGTGCGTGCGGTGCCCAGAAGCTTGTGACCCCGGATTCTGTGCTGTGGAGGGGCTGGCTGGCTGAGTGAAATTCAGTTGACTGGCTGCTTCTGCCACTGACGTCGGGGTCCCGTGGCCCGTTCGAGACGTTTCCCCTCTGCCCGGAATCAGTGGGGCTCAGTCACGAACCGGGACCGACCAATCACCGGGGCTTGCTGACCTTGATTAGCTTCGGACGTAGGGAACCCGGGGCAGTGAGCAAAGCTTGTGATTATAGGCGATGCGGCGCTATGGAACTGGGCGGAGCTCTCCTGGAATGGAGATGACCACGGTTAAGTACTGCGGTCTCCTCGCTCAGCCGGCCATTCTTGTACGATCCGACGGCGTCCACATGTGTGCTCTCCCGATGGGACGGAAATCAGAACTAATGGCCTCACCCTGCTAGCAGTTGATGCTAAATCACGGGCTCCGGACTCCTATCAGACGGACATGGGTGTCACGGTCGGTCCCCATATAACTATTCAGGAGAGAAGCGCGAAATAATAGGAGACGGCGGCGGGCTTATGTAGAAACGCACCCAAATCATCGTCGATCAGCCTCGTTACCTCAGCGCTCCCTAACGACGGGGCCTCCCTTGCATCGGTAAAGCCGTCCGGACCCGCTGAGATGGAACGCTGGGCGCCTCTGCACCAGTAGGGTTGAATGTCGTCACTTGCCGCTACTTCCCGTGCAGGGATCATCGGGGCCGTACCTACCCGCAGCCCGAGAAATCGTCAATTCGTTTCCGCGAGTTTGTATGCCGACTCCAAAAATTCGACATTACCACCCGACCGGACCTGACACGTGCCTCGCATCGCGCGAGCCTCATCGTCCCCCCCGAACCCTCAGCCGCGCGCATGTCACGCAGCGGTGAGCGCCTCAAGGATGAGGGCTCCAAGCTCCAGGTCGTCGCCGCCGGCGCGATAGCCGGGCTGGTATCGCGGTAAGACTCTCCCTCCCTCGACCCCTCGGCCCCCATCCCCGATACCCATGCTAACGGCGTCCAGCTTCGTGATCGCGCCCCTCGACGTCGTCAAGATCCGCCTCCAGCTCCAGACACACTCCCTCTCCGACCCCCTCTCCCACACCAAGGCCCTCGGCGGGCCCATCTACAAGGGCACCCTGCCCACCATCCGACACATCCTCAGGAACGAGGGCCTCACCGGCCTCTGGAAGGGCAACATCCCGGCCGAGCTCATGTACCTATGCTACGGCGCCGTTCAGTTCTCCGCCTACCGCTCCACAACGCTCTTCCTGCGGTCCGCCTTCGCCGGCACAACCGCCAGCCCTACCGAGCGCGTCCTCCCCCACGCCGCCGAGAGCTTCATCGCAGGCGCAACCGCCGGCGCCGCCGCCACAACCGCGACCTACCCCCTTGACCTCCTGCGCACCCGCTTCGCCGCCCAGGGCAACGACCGCGTCTACACCTCCCTCGCCTCCGCCGTCCGCGAGATCGGCCGCGACGAGGGCGCCCGCGGCTTCTTCCGCGGCCTCGGCCCCGGCGTCGCCCAGATCATTCCCTACATGGGCATCTTCTTCGCCACATACGAGGGCCTCCGCCTGAACCTCGCAGACCTCCACCTCCCCTGGGGCAGCGGCGACGCCACCGCCGGCGTCATGGCCTCCGTGCTCGCCAAGACGTGCGTCTTCCCCCTCGACCTCGTCCGGAAGCGGATACAGGTCCAGGGCCCCACGCGCGCCAAGTACGTCCACAAGAACATCCCAGAGTACGGCGGCGCGTTCCGGGCCCTCGGCGTCATCTTCCGGACGGAGGGCCTGAGGGGCATGTACCGCGGGCTGACCGTCAGCCTGCTCAAGGCGGCGCCGGGGAGCGCGGTCACGGTGTGGACGTACGAGCGGGCGCTCAACGCGCTGATGGCGCTGGACGACGATGATACCCGGCGGTTATAGCGGCCGCTTGTAATTTACTGTACTATTACTTCTGCTGCTGTTATGACTCACTGGGGGGTAGACGGTACTTGGGACACACATCTTAGACTCGTTATAGGCATGGCACACAAGCATGGGGCATGGCGCGGCATGGCATCTTGGGCTGGTTACTGTCATCTTTCTGCCCAATACGAGAACTCGGTCTTCTTTTCGCAAGGTTTTGTGTTCCCCAGCTCAACAGGTGCTGCTCCCCGTGACATGATATCTGGTGAGGGACCTCGTGGCATCAAACTCTAACTTACATGATGAGGCTGGTGGGGCTGATAGAGTTCCTGAAGGCTTCCATAAAGCCCTCCTGCGCAAGAGTCACACGGGTGCTACCTCGAGACTGATGAAAATAAAAACCTCCCCGACATTTCAGTCCACTTCATCCTCGCCCAACACACGCCCTCTCGCCCACATCACCATGCTCTCCCTCATCCACCTCCTCATCCTCGCCCTCACGGCCATCTGCCCCGTCTCCGCCGGCGGCAAATGGGGCGACAAGGGCGGCATCAACGGCCTCACCGGCATCGAGCGCTCCGACAGGTTCCCCTCGCCCTTCCAGCACCCCGGCCACAACGTCCCCCTGCCCTCCCGCGCCCGGAACGGCTGGCAGCACCTGATCGACCACCTCTACCCCGGCTACCCGACCTACCCCAGGGTGGAGAACAACTTCTACTTCGTCCACCTCGGCTGCTTCAAGGAGATCAAGGACTACGGCGCCCCCCTCCCCATCCGCGCGCTGCCGGACGGATGGCGCAAGGAGACCGAGAACGGGGAGCCCATGACCGCCCTCCACTGCCTGTACCTGTGCGACACGGAGGGCTGGCACCTCGCCGGGCTGTACAATGGAAAGTGAGTAGATCCCTCCCTCCCCCTTCCCCTTCGCTTCTGCGTGTCGTTTGTCGCGTGCTTGCTGACGGCGTCATCGTAGCATGTGCGGCTGCGCCGAGAACATCCAGGCCAGGAAGGTGCTCCCGAAAGAGTGCAACCTGCCCTGCGAGGGAGGTGGTAATGAAACGTGCGGCGGCGAGTACGCGATTGATATTTGGGGAAATTGATGCCCATGTCCCCGTGGACTTTGGGAAATCGAGATGGGCTCTCTCTTGTTGGCTTGCTATACCCTAGGTTGATTCTTATCTGGTATCGAGCATCTCGAGCAACAGTTTTCTGAATTTCCAGTTTGTCTGGATCTGTCCCGAGTTTCCTGGAACCCGTCGAATTTCAAGTCGTTGAAAAGATGTTGCGTTGAGGCAAAGCCTCCTCCAAGCCGCTCAAGTGTATCGAGTGCTGGATACAAAAACAGTATTGATATCCTGGTATCACAAATCATCAGTCGTGAAGCGCACTGTAGTGCCCCAACCAACCCAAATCAGAAGTTCAAAGTTCCCAACCCCCGTTTCCTCACGGCTCGCTGTACTGCCTCCTTGATGCTTTCCAACGTGGCTTGCCAAGTCTTCTTACCCAACCCCTGCGCCGTGTCCGCCTGAACCAGGAGCCCGAGCCAGTTGACGAGCTTGACCACCTTGCTCATGTCCTTCTCCTCCAGCACGACTCGCGCCAGGTACACCTCGAACATATCCACATCGTCTCGATGCGGCCCATCCTCCCTGGACTCCCCGTGCCACGCCTCGAGCATGTCCTTAATATCCTCCACGGCGGTGAACCCGTTCGAGGAAAATGCGATCTTCTTCGGCGGCAGGGGGAACATCACCATGCCCTGCCCCGACGGCCCAGACGGCTCTCCCTCAGTCTGGAACCGTCGCCGCGGGGCGGCCACGCTGAGTCCGGATTTCTTTGCAAGGCGTTTCCTGCGATGGTCCTCAACTACCTCCCGACGAACATCCTCTGGAAGTTCGGCGAGGAATGCCGGGTCGAGCTCCTCGAGCTCCTCTGGTTCCGGTGGTTCGTTGCGCCGGAGAGGGGCGAGACTGGTTTGCATCCGATGAGCGGCGGCATCTTGTTGCCGCTCGCGGGTTTTGCTCCACATCCCCCTGAGCCCGCCGCGCTTCGTAGGTGTGCGGTTCCGGGCAGGAGGTATTGTGCGATCTTTTCGAGGGGATTGGGGAGCTGCGCTTTGCGCGGGACGCCGGCCGTATGTGGCGAGGACTTCTGCCTTCATTTCATCTGGAAGGGCGTTGAAAACGTCGGGATCGATCTGAGACGGCAGGGGATCGCCAGCTATCGCTGGGCTCTCGCTCCGTGATCGGCTGGGGGAGGCTGCTTGTAGAAAAGGCGAGGGTTTCTGGCGTGCTTTCAGCTTCGCCCGGATGTCGCCAGGCAGCTCGGCAAGAATGGCGGGGTCTGGATTCGACGGCATGATGAACTGGGTGCCTGCAATGTTCAGTGGTGTGGTTGCTTTGGCATCCCTCGCCCCGGCGTGGGCGATCGCCAGTGCCGGGTGGACTGCTTTGGGTTTCCGCGGTGTAAGGGGATCATCTGCGATGGGGTCCTGGGCGACATCGTGGTTGGAAGACGTGCGCCCCTTCTGTGGGCTGTCCCCGTCTTCAATATCATCTCTCCTGGCTCTCTTCGCGTTGGGAGAGTCAACATCCGAGAAGCTCTTTTCATCGATGGCCTCAAGCCTGTGCTTCTTCGCCGACTTCTGGGCACTGAAGGTCGGGAAGGTAAGCCGTCGTTGACTGCTCTCGTTCGCAGCCCCCCCTGCTTTGAGGGGATCCAGCTTGGTCAGTTGTACGCCCAGGCCCCTGAGATCGCCAGGGCTGAACTTGAACGAGCGCAGAACAGCAACGGCCTCCTTGCCGATGGTCTCCGCATTGTTGGTCGCGACCCCAAAAACGGTGCTCTTGTTGAACGTGTCGCACTTGCCGTGGCCGAGATGTTTCACCGGATCCAACGGCGCGTCGAGTGACCTCCTCATGATCTTCATCGTCAGCTGCTTGCCCTTGACCTGCTCGTTGAGAAGCCGCTTCTCCAGCTCTTTGCAGAGGTTCATCACGAACTCTTCTGCCTCGGCCTGGCTGATGAACCTTATCCCCCAGTTGACCTCGGCCGAGACAGACTTTCGGGGAGGCTGTTCGCCGACTTCGGTGTGGTCGATACCCCTGGCGTACTCCCAGAGCTTCTCTCCGGTCTTCGGCCCAAGGGTTGATGACAGCTTCTCCCGGGACACCTGGCGGATGTCCTTGACGAGCTTGATCCCGATCTCCTCGAGCTTTCCGCTGAGACTATGGGCGACGCCAGGGAGACTTCTAACTTCAAGTTCACCCATCATGTCGAGGACTCCCTCAGGCTTGAGCTGGTACTGCCCGGCCGGCTTGGCTCGCCTCAGCGCGACCTTCGCTTGCAGGATGTTGCCGCCGATGCCTACGGACACCGCGCAGCCGGTGCGGGCTTTGATATTATCGCGGAGCTTGTGGGCAATGGCGTCAGCGGCTTCCTGCTCTCTCCAGACGCTGCCCTCGTCGACGCCGCTGCCCGTGGACCCGACTGTGGTGTAGATACGTCCAGTGACATCCAGCAGGGCCTCGTCGACACTGACGCTCTGCACCACGGCGCCGACTTCCAGGATCGCCTCATAAAACAGGCGGCTGGCTTCTTCATACGCAGGGAAGTCGTATGGGACGACCTTCAGATCCGGGCACTTCTCCAGTGCGCTCTTCATCCACATGCCGTTCTTGATACCAAACTCGCGCGCCGGGTAGTTGCAGCTTGCGATCTCTGAGCCAGTGCCGGTGCTGTGGGCCACCACCACGGGCTTGTCCACGAGCTCGGGGTGTTTCTTCAGCGACACGGCACAGAAAAAGCTGTCGAAATCGACATGCAGGATGTACCGCCTGGCACCTGGTCTCCTCTTGACGTTCTTGAGAGTCATTTCCTTCTCCTTCGCAAGCCTCTGCATGCGAGACTTGAGCTCTGACTTCCATGTTGAGAGATGGTGCAGGCGGCTTTCGGAATAGAACTGCTTCAGAAAGTCCGGGTTTGCGGTGGATGACTTTCTGATCTTGGGGTCAGACAAGAGCCACGCATTGTGTTCTTCGGATGTCATGCTCTCGGGCAATTTTGCGTCGGCTTTGCCTTCAGACTGGGGCGGAGACTCCTGCGACTCAGGTGGCCAGCGGTCTTGCTGAGGAGCGGCAGCTGTGGCATCTTTTGATGGTGTTTCGACGGCGATCTCATCAAACAACGAGTCGTCAATTCCGCCGCTGAACGATTCTCCTGCCTTGGTCTCCGTGAGAGGTTGGCCTGAATGGTCAGATTGCTCTGCAACGGGTGTTGTGAAATTGCGAGTTTTGCTGCTGGACTTGAAGGCGCTCGACCCTGGGGGCAATATCTGCGGCGTCTTGGTGGTGCTGTTCGACGGGCTTCTAAACTGATCGGTGTAGAAGCTGTTGTCCGTCTGCTCCCGATACCCGATGGTTGATTTGGGCGTAGCCTGGGTCAAGAAACTCCCTTCGCCGAACGCCAGGACTTTCTGTCTCGGGCCTTCATCTACCACGCGATAGTCGTTCCATGGTAACAGCTTGCCCGCTTGGATGGAATCCACGACCCATGCAGGTTTGACGATCCTGTACCGGCTGTAGTCGACAGCCTTCTTGGGTGGCATGGCAGATGCGATGATGTGCGTCGCCATGGTTTTCGAGTCCAGGTACTGCAAGAACCCGGCGCCGTGCTTCACGAGTTCCTTGTGCAATCTATTTACCATGTCAGCGGTGGTCTTCCCCAAGGGTCCGGCTGGAAGGATGGCAGCTTACACATGTAGAGGTGGCTGGGTGTAGCCCATGATATGAGCCACAACGCCTTTGAAGATCTGCGGCTTGTCGGACGATGATGCGCGGATGTCCGCGTCCAGGTTTTGGAGCTTGATCTTCTTCCTCCGGAAGTAGTCGCCGAAGCCGCCGAAAGCGCTCGGCTCATACTCCTCCCCGCCTTCGTCGGTGAAGGAGTGACCCTCTATCTTCTTCCTCACTTGGGAAGAATTCTTCTCGAGGCGGCTACCCATCTTGGCGGTGACGGCGCGTATGAATCCAAGCCGCTCAGGCGTCCTTGCAGAGTCAGAGTATGCCGACGAGTTCAGTCGCTTCAGCCCATCGCAGGTGGATTATCACCAGGCCGCTCATCTTTGGGCTAGCATGAGAGTTTGGCCTGAGTTTCTGTCTGATTCATCTGAATAGTGCGCGGGTATGTGCTGGTCCGTGAATCCGGAAGTACCGATGGCGATGGAATGGCTGTCGCAGAGGATGGATGGAGGAGGAAATGTGAGGAGAAGCACTGAGCGCCGCACGCGCGTAAAGTGGAGGGGCAGTCGCGCCCTTCACACGAAGTCCCGTGACAAGAGCATTATGTAAGCCATTTTTTCTACGTCCATCCTTTGCAGCCATCCGGGCACCTCTCTTCGACTGACTTTCGGTTTTGATCTCGACCGGAAACACTGCCCAAACCAAACCGTCGCATCACCGGGTGGACGCGACCATGAACAACGACCAGTTCAGGCGGCTAGTCGGTGCCAGCTCCAGCCAGTCTGGCGCCCAGAAGAATGGCGCGAGCCCTCAGTCCGGCAGTCCTGCGCCGGCCGGTGGGAGCGCGCTCGGGTCGCGAATGCGCTCCAGCATACCCATGACGCCGTGAGTAACACCTTAGATCCCCTATGGGAAGTCCATTTTTAACTCTTGTCTCCAGGCGCTCTGTTGGCGGCGGCCGCTCCGAATTCGCCCGCCAGCTCGCAGCTCGAAACCTCACCAACAAACCCCAGAAGCAGTTCAGGACCTCCGCGCCGAAGGGCTCCCGCCTGGGGGATGGCTACATCGACCGCTCCAAGGCTCTAGGTGAGCAGGAGGAGAACGAGCAGCTGGAAAGAATCAAGGCGCTCGCGGAGCTGCTGCAGGAGGGGAAGATCGACCAGGAGACGTTCGACAAGCAGCGGAATAATATTGCCAGCGGCGACCTGTCCAGTACGCATCTGGTCAAGGGACTCGACTTCAAATTGCTGGAGAGGGTGCGGAGAGGAGAGGATGTTTTCATTCAGAAGGAGAAGGAGCAGGCGGAGGAGGAAGAGCAGAAGGAGGACGAACCGAACGAAGACGTAGACGACGAGTTGGAGGCTCTCGAAGAGAAGGAAGTCCAGGCCGTGGAGAGGGAAAAGACGGAAAAGAAGGGGCAGCGAGTGGCAGTCTCTCTTGTCCCCGGCAAGAAACGCACGCGCGACCAGATCATCGCGGAGATGAAGGCCGCACGCGCCGCTGCCAAAGCCCAAGCGGACGACAATCTCGGCGATCGGTTCCGGAAGATCGGGGCGAAGCAGAAGGCAGGGTCACGGATCGAACGCGATGCCAAGGGGCGCGAGGTTCTCATCATCATCGACGAGGATGGCCACGAGAAGCGCAAGGTCCGAAGAGTGAACCCCGAGGAAGAAGCAGCGAGGCAGCGAGAGGCCTTCAAGCCGGACGAGAGCGCGAAGCCTCTGGGCATGGAAGTGCCTGAGATGTACAGGAAACAGCAAGAAGAGGCGGAGGTGGAGGACGAAGACGACGACATATTCGCAGATGCTGGCGACGACTACGATCCGCTGGCAGGCATTTCGGATTCCGACGAGGACGAGGACGGCAACAAGGACAAGGATGGAGCGGCACCAGACGAGGAGGCGACCAAGGCAATGCCGCCGCCGCCGAAGCCTGCAAAGGCTCAAAACTACTTCGAAGGCTCCAAGACGGAGCTATTGTCGTCCAGAGTTCACAAGGCACCGTCCATGGCCGACCCGTCGCTCCAGGCCGCGTTCAAGAAGGCGGCCCAGCTCGGCGCAAAGGAGAGAGCGGATGCGGATGAGGACGACGAGGAGGCGCTGAAACGCAAGGAGAAGCACCGCAAGATGCTTGAGTCGGCCAACAGAGACGACATGGATCTGGACATGGGCTTCGGCACGAGCCGGTTTGAGGACGAGGAGGACGTTGACGAGACCAAGGTCAAGCTGTCAGAGTGGGGAGACGACGACGACGATGATGGCGAGGGCGGCTCGAAGGGAGGCAAGGCGAAGCGGAAGAGGGGCCCGAAGAAGCGGAAGGGCGACGCCAACAACGCTGACGATGTGCTGCGTGTGATGGCGCAGCGGAAGCAGAGTTGACCCGATACGATGATACCTCACTCAACATGATAGCGGACCAAGATGTTTGGAGCACCGACTTTTGAAGTTCATTGACAGACCCGGGGAAGCCGTGGAGTGATCGTCATCGACCGTCAGCAAGTCACGCCGCAAGCCTCCCCATCATATCATGGGTTAATGTTGCTTCCTTGGCCAGCTTGGCCCCTTTCACATGCTCAGCTCGCAACATCAGTGCCTTCCCAAATCAAACTCCTAGTGAGCTGCTGGCCCAGGAACAGCGCTCGTCAGAAGCCACGTGTATCGCACAAACATCCCACCTGGATTTGTTTCACCCTCCATTTCTCAACGAGGGGTGAATGCCAGCTTGGCAATTTCCCTAGCAGAGATATCCCGGCCCTTCTCTCGGGCCTGCACGGAGGTGCCGAGTGCTTTGGCTCTATCTCTCACGGAGACGGCGGCGTTACTGTCGGACACAACATCGAGAATGGACCTGCTGATGCACTCGGGCGTCCAGTCGGGACTGGTCGACATGCAACCCCAGACACCGATCCCGAGGTTCTCGACAAGGCTGCCAAAGGCATATAGGTCCGCCCATAGCGGGAGGACGACGTGCGGAACGCCTGCCCTGGACGATCAGTCAGGTCAGCTCATGCCATGAAGTAGTAGAGAGGATCGGGTCAAACATACAGGACCGTCTCGTGGTAGCAGTTGGATCCGCCGTGGTGCACGGAAGCCACAATGTCACCCGTGTTGAGCATCGAAGCAGGGTCGACCGGAAGCCAGTCCACCACCTTCAACCGACCCTTCTCGATAAATGGGGTGAGAGGGGACAGGTAGTCGTCGGAGTAGTCGCTGAATTTCTTGAATTTCCAGATGATTTGCACGCCGCTCTTGGACAGTACTTCCGCGACGGCCGCCGCCATGGCGACAGCACGCGGCTCGTCATACTGCACACCGCGTTAGTTTGACGGCAAAAGGTGGCTTTCTTTCCGAGGTTTTATAAGAACCGACCTTCCAGATGCTCCCCAGATTAATGAGGACAGTAGGCGCCCGCTTCAGCCAGGCGGCCAACTCCGCGTCCTGCTCGGATGCAGGCGCCGCGTCGAGAACCATAGGTCCCGCACAGGTGACGTTGATCGGGATCAGGTCCACGGGGATCGAAGCCCCCTCGGTTTCCATGGAGATCCAGGGGACACCGTCATGATGCGTGCCGGTGAAGTCGATGGGGTCCCGGAGGCCACGCTCGCGAAGAGCCTTTCGTTTCTTGGTGAGCTCGGGGCCGCTGAGAACTCCACGGATGACGTTGAAATTGATCCAGATATTCTCCGGGATATTGCGCAGGGGCAAGGGGAACTGGAAGCCGGAGGACACGCTGTAGACACGAGTAACTCTTGTCAGTATGACTCTGCCTCGCCCTGCCTGAGAACTTACGCAGGGAACTTCCACAACATGCCTCCGTACGGCTGATTCGCGATGAAGTTGTCGAAAAGCATGTTGGGCGACACGACAGCGTGCAGCCTGTGCTTTTGCTTCGTGATATCTATAGCAGGCCTGAAGAAAGTGTCCAGGACCACCACAGCCGGGTCGACCTCGTCGATGATTGTGCTCAGCTCGTCAACGAGGCCCATGTACGACTCTACGTCCCATGGCGCTACCCACTGCTGCAGCATCTTGATGAACCTCTCCAAGCCCTTGGACCCCCGCGCGTGGACCATTTCTTGGACATGATGGCCCTCCGCCTCGAACGCTTCCGAGTAGCTAGGGCCCTTGAGCTCGTGGAACGTGACATCTCGTGGAGATGTTTGCGAAGCACGAGTGAAGCGTGAGATGCGCGCGAGTTTGCTGCGGACGCTTGGGAAGGAGGCGTAATGAATGTCGATGTCGGGGTGGTTCTCCAGGAGCGCGGAGGTCGTGGCGAGATGGACATTGGCGAGACCGGACTCGGCATTGGCAAGGAAGAGGACTGTCTTGTTCCGGCCCTGGATGTAGGGGCCGAGGTCATCTTGGCTGCTCGTTGCGCCGTTCCTGGACAGCAGCAAAGCGAGAGACGCGACGAGAACAGCGCCGAGGGTCAGCAGTCGAGCATACATGGCGGCGGCGGCGTTGACCACTGGATGTTTCTGCGACGAGAAGGAGATCGAAGCATAAGCACGCTTTTAAACGTCCTCCACACCCTCATGTCGTCATCTTTTGAAGCCGTGGGCTCCACCGCCGGTTCCATTACAGGGTGATAACGCGGATTACTACAACACCAGTATACGCGGGATTCCTCAATCGAACCACCACGATGCAGTGAGACCTGGGAATGGTGGGAAACGGGATCAGATTCCCACTTTTGCTTATACAGCGAGTCTGTATGGATGCAACGTTTACTTTTTAAGCACCTACTATTTAATAATACGCGGCGAGCACTCGTCGTGAGTGTGCCCGGGGCCGTATATCATCTGACAGATCGCCGTCCAGACAGCCATCCAGTCAGTCAGTGTCCGAGAGAAAGACACCCCATATACAATGGCTGCCACCATCCTCATCACCGGCTCGTCAGGCCTGATCGGCTTCAGAATCTTACTCGCCGCCCTCGCCGAGGGCCACAACATCCGCTACACTGTCCGGTCCGAGGAAAAGGCGCGCATCGTATCGTCCAACCCTGCAGTCCAGAAACTAGCCCCCGGCGACCGCCTCACCCCTTTCGTCATCCCGGATTTCACGGTTGATGGCGCCTTTGACGATGCTCTCAGGGGCGTCACGCACGTTATCCATGCCGGATCGCCCGTGCCCGTGCCCTCATTTGAACCCACGACCCAGGTCTTTGAGCCAACGGTCAAGATCGCGTCCAACATCCTCGCCTCGGCTCTGAAGACGCCGAGCCTCAAGCGCATCGTCATCACTTCTTCTATTGCCGTCAATCTCGGCATCATCCCGCCCGATGTAGCAGTTACGGCCACCACGCGTGTGGCACCGCCTGAACCCTTACCATCAACCTTCGACAATGTATTTGTCGCATACGTCGTTGGCAAGCTGGTCGAGCGCGAGCAGTCGGAGGCTCTCGTCAGGAACCACAAGCCGCACTTCTCCGTCGCTCACGTCGTCCCCGGCTACGTCTACGGCCGCAACGAGCTGGGCCTCGACGCCACCATGATGCAGGCCGCCAACAGCTCCAATAACCTCCTCATGATGAGTGTCCTGGGTGGGGAGGTGCCCTTCCCCGTCTACAACGGCTTCGCCCACATGGACGACGTCGCCGATGTCCACCTCAAGGTCGCCTTACTGGACCCCACGCAGTCGCCCGAGCTGCCCACGGTCTTTGGAATCTCGACCAAGGTCGACTATGCCACCGTTTTTCCCATTGTTGAAAAGGCTTTCCCCAAGGCCGTGGCGGACGGTGTCTTCAGGAGGGGTACCATTCCCGCCTGGCCCGTCCTGTACGACGGCAGCGAGACGGAGAGGCTTCTGGGCGTCACTTTCAGGAACTTCGAGAGCGCTGTCGTGGATGTCGCGGCTCAGTATCTGGAGAAGCTGGGCAATGACAAGGCATAGGCTGGTATAGAGCGGTATTTGAGATCCCAGTCCGCAAGGAGAATATTCCACTCCCCAGTCAATGGTAATAAGGAGATATAACTATATCAACTGATATAGAGTTTTCTCGGCGTCATGCCCATGCGCTTCTTCGGTCATGAAAATCGTGCGTGCTTCTACTACCCATATCTGGAAGTCCAAGGCTGTGCGCCAGTTCTTATGCACTTAGACACTGCTTACGCCAAGCACTGAAGCCAACCCAACCATCTTGCTCTCCTCATGAACCCTCACTCTCTCCCGATAAATATAGGTGACCATCTTCTCCCCGCACCGCACAGATGGCAGCATCGACGACTTTGATCAGCGACTTTTCGGGCACCGAACCATGGACTCAATAGAGAGCCACACGGCGCACTGGGTCGATCGAGCCCCCGTTGAAATTCTGCTCAACATCGCGGATCACCTCGAGCTCCACGACAGATTCATCCTCTCGCACACCTGCCGAGCATGGCGGGCGGTCACCGTTCGAGACTGGCCCGCAGAGCTGGATAAGCTCGACACGATCGGCCAGGTCCTCTTCTTTGAAGGCGTGGTGTACACCTGGCCGGGCCACTGGGTCTGCACCGACTGTAGCTTTGTGCATATCTGCGAAATTTCCTGGTACAAGCCCGAAGAAAAAAGGTACAAATACATCCATCGTGTCCGCGATCAGAGCCATCAGGCTCCGCCGCCGGTGCCGCCGTCGACACACACCGCCCTGAGCGACCTGCGGGAGGCACATGTCCAGTTCGCCCTCAAGTACACTCGTCTCTTCAGCAGGCTCGAGCAATGGCAGAGACAATACCTCGAGGCGCTGATGCGTCCCAGTCCCCCGGTTGGGACAGCCGTTGGCCTTGGTGAGGATCCTTGGAGGCGGCTCAAAATCACCGAGGGTCATTTCCTCCTGCATCAGGGATCGTCCATCCCTTGCGACCCCAACGCCGGCGAGCTGTGGCCACCGAACACTGAACTGGTGTGGCTGCTCGAGATCACTTTCTTCTCCTTCAATATCTGCCCGTACATCTCCCCGTTTGCAAACGGGTCGTCACTACATCCCCCTGTCACGGGACGAAAGGGCGCCGACATGCTGGGGCGATGGCTCAAGGACAAGCCGGGACGCAGGTTCCAAGGGGGATGCAAGCATTGTTTTGCAGACTTCGAGGTCTGCCTCGCTGACCGGGCGGGCGATGGCTCAGCGATGCTTATCTTGCGTACTTGGACGGACTTGGGCGGCGAGGCGCCACGCATCCATCCCGACCGGATGGCGTTTGACGAACTGAATTATCTCGAAGAAGATTATCGGGGGGTAATGCGCCCTGAGGAGGAAATTTCTGGTAGCGTCCGCAACATGTGGCTCGGTAAGTGAGAAGTCTTTGCTCGTGGAACAAACAAACAAACAGACGGACCAGCGGCGAGGTTTTATCACCAGCACCAGATGTCAAGCTGCTGCTACTTGTAGTTCCTGGCCGGTTACAAAAGAGTTCCCTCTAGATGAGACTCCCCTGAGGATAATAACGGACTTGGAACCCACTCAGTTCCCGAACTTTCCCGTTACGGCGGGTCCTTGAGAAAGAGCAGGATGGCGTCTCCCCTTGGGGCTGCTCATTGTGAGAACCGAACTCCCTTGAAACGGCGTACGTTTGGCCATGGATATCCCGTGTCCTCGAGGGGCCAGATGAGGTGCTGTGGGACGGGGTTCGTGACGTACACCATCATCACGGGTTTGTGCACCGGCGGCCATGCGGCCTTGAGGCGGCATCCAAAGGGGCATAATAGCATGTTTGGCAATCTTGGACGAGGACACACGAGGACAGGTACGTTTGACGTCGTCAGAAAAGGACAGGATGGCCTCCAGGACCTGTTACAATCTCCGAATGCCTCCAGGCCAAGCCCCGCGAGACCCTGAGCCACCGGCAATCTCCCAGCGTTAGTACGGAACCACAAGCAGCGCAGAGAACAGAACCGAGATCAGATCGCCTTCTTGATATCTTCCCACGGAACCTCCTTCTGGATAAACTGCATCACGGTAGCCTTGCCCCCTTCCGCATTGATCCAGTCCGCCAGCTTCCTCTGCAGGCTCAGCCATAGCTTCTTACCACTGGAAAACGCCGTCCCGCTGAGCCAGGTCTCGGGCCACTGCGTCGTGCGGTCCGCGCCGCGCGTGTAGAAGACGCCCACTCCGGGCATCCCGCCTTCCCCGCCCACGGAACGGATGCCGAACTCGCGCGTACCGCTGACCGGGTGCGATCCCGTCTGGCGGAACGGCGTGCGCACGGTGACGAAGCGCCAGTACCCGGGGCCGTGGTCACCCACCACGACGGCGCCGTTGTCCGGGTTGATGGTGATGCCCATGACGGCCCCGAGCGGCGCCGTCGAGTTGTACAGCGCGTCGTCGGACATCTTGTCGAGCGGCCAGAAGGACGAGAGCTTGGGGTCGATGAATCTGTTGAGGTTCTTGCGTATGTGCTCGACGAGCGCCTCAGGTGTGAGCACGGCGCCGTTGAGGCTGGGGAAGGCCTCGATCTTGACGGGGTAGTAGTCGAGGTTGACGTTGTCGCCGCCTGCGTCCTCGATTCGCTGCACCGTGATCTTGCGCGCTGCCAGGCCGGTGACGATGGGCGACGGCGTCTTGAACGTGACCAGGTCCATCCAGTCGGCAAAGGCCGCGATTGGGGAGGCTCCTTCGCGGCCCGGCGCGGGCGGGGAGGGGATCTCGGTGCTGAAGTGCACGATCTGCAAGTAGAGCTTGCCTTGGTTGTGCGTCGCCATGCGTTCGTAGGCGAGCAGGAAGTCTGGGAAGCTGTCGTCCTCGCGGCGGCCCGTGGCAGGGTTCAGGAAGGTGAACGTAGTGTTCTCCCCCGTCGGGTCGCCGTCGCTCGCAATCTCGACGAGGATGCGCGCATGCGGCGAGAAGAACAACCCGAAGGCGGAGTCGGTCGTGACCCAGAGCGGGCCGTAACGCTGCATCAGGTCGACGTACGTGTTGATGGTGTAGCTGGCGGGCGGCTCAGCCGTCATACCCATGTTATCGATGAACGGACCCTTCTCTTCGGCGGAGAGCCCCGTGTCGTTGGTGTACTTGGTGACGTACTGCTCGCCGGCGATGCGAAGCGTGTCCTCGATGGGAAGGGAGGCTTGGTTCTTCCAGTCGATCATCATCGCCGTGGCCACGGCCCAGCAGTCGTTGAGTTTCTGCTGCCTCAGCGCCGGGACCAACCCTTCGACCTTGGCGACCGTGACGACGCGGGGAGCGCCGGCCCCGATCACCTCGACCGTTTCGGCCTGGCCGTTGCCGTCCGTCCGCGCGGCCTTGACCGCCTTGTTCTTGGACTCAGCCGAGGCCGCCACGTCCGCCAGCGTCGGCTTCTTCTGGTTCTCCTGGCGCTGCTTGTCCAGGTCGACCTGCAGCGACTGACCGCCGTCGATCTGCTGCTGGAGGTGATCCTTGACCAACTTCCGGTATTCGGTGTCCGACAGCGCGCCAGTTTCGTTGGCCGCCCTGAGCGTGTCCATGATCTTGGTCGAGTTGCCCGTGTTGTGCGCCTGCATCGCCATGCCCGCCGCCATCTGCGCGAAGGCCTTGGCGTTCTCCTGGTTCGACAGATACGTCTGTATCGCGCTCGCCTGCGTGGCCGAGAGGCCCATCGCGTCGCGGAACGCGTCGCCCTTGCCGAGCAGCTGCGAGATGCCCGCTGCTGTGAGCCCGGCGCCCGGATCCGGGGCCGCCGGTGCGTTCTGGATGTTGACGAGCGGCGGCGCGAAGTCCTTGAAAGCGGCCTTCCAGTCGGTGACGGTGGGCACGGGCGGGTTGATGGCCGCGATGGCCGATGGCTCGTCCGTCGTGAACTTGGCCCAGTCCTGCGACGAGTCGGGCTGGACCTTCTCGCAGGCGTTGCATGAGCCCATGATGGCTTCCATGAAGACGCCCTTTGTCGGCGTGCTGATGCGATACGGGGGCGGTGTGATGGCCGGGCGGTAGTGGTCGAGCAACGGTGGCGTGTCGTCTTCGGCTTCGCTCTCCTCATTGCATTGTTTGCCGCTCTCGTCGTCATTGCTGTGTTTGCCTTTATTTTTGTTATTGCTGTGTTTGTTGCTTTTTTTGCTATTGCTTGGAGCGGGTGTCCTGGGTATCCTGGGCGTGCGCACGACCAAAGCCTGGCTGGCACGGAAGCCCGGGGCGACTGGGAAGACCAGTGCGTTTCCGGCAACGGTGATGAGCTGATTCTTCAGAACAGACGACAGGGAGCGCAGCCCCTCCGGGGCGCCGTATTTGTCGTACGTCTCAATGTCGAAGCCATCCAGGAGCATGAATCGCCGCTCTGCGTCGAGGCTGAACCACAGCATGCGGTTGTAGTACTCCATGTGGTAGTTGAGGTGGTCGATGAGCCTGTCCGTCAGGAACACGTCCTCCTTGCGGGGATTGCGCTTCTCGTCCTCACTCTCGGGCGTGTTGATGAGCTGGCCATCCGCGAGATCGCCTTTGACGCTGCCGCTGTAGAGCAGGCCCCTGTAGTGCTGCGTCGAGTAGGCCACGCGGAGCGAGACGATGTTCAAGATGATGGGGCTCGTGCCCAGGGAGCCCAGAGCAGTCAACTCGCACGACAACTTCATGTTGGTGATCTCGAAGCGGCGCTTGGAAGACGTGCCGCTGAAGGTGATGCGCATGTTTCTCTGCCCACCGGTGTAGTTGGTGAGGGCGGTGAAGTCCAGGCTGCCGACATCAAGCACCAGGCGGCCGACGATGGCCTTGAACACTCGAGGAGCGATCTGCGACAAGAAGATGGTGTCCCACTCTGCCAACAACTGGCCCTTGTAATAGTACGTCAGCAGGGACCGTATCGCCTCATTGTCGCTCGGCTCGGCGTAGCCCAGTGCCCTGGCCATGAACGTCCACATCCGCCGGTCGTCAGGGCCTATGTTCAGGGTGATAGGATCCAGCAGTGACCCGACGTTCGGGACCGTGTACGAGCCAAAGCTCTTGAACCGGATGCAGTCTCTGGGTGGCACCGTCTCGAAGTTCGCATCGAGCTCGAACCACTCGTCGAAGAGCTTTCCGCGCGCCTCGATCTCTCGAGTCTCGGTGCGTGAGCCGTCGTCTCCGGCGAGCAGCGACAGCCCGGCCGTCAGGTACGCGAGGACCACGGTCTTCACTACGCTCCTGACGTCCGTTACCTGGACATTCACCGTCTTGGTGATGATCGGTAGGGAGAGGATGAAGTCGTATCGGGTCCGGGGGCGCGGGATACTGGTGTTGAGGACCAGTTCCCCCTCGATCCAGCGGATGGGATCCTGGTCGAACGTGGTGTCGGGGTAGTCCACCTGAGACCAGTTGGTCTTGACGCGCTCGAGGGCATCGAATGCCGGGAGGAGAGGGTGCTGCGGCCGCGAATGGAAGAAGGTGTACGGCTTCAGATACGTGTTGGAGGGGAGGGCACGCAGCCGCGGCGCCAGGACGTCGCGCCACTTGGGAATGTTCTCAGCTGAGAACTTTGTCATGAGCAGTGGCACGAACAAACACTCCTGCACGTCCACCAGCTCCTGGAAGACGGCAAAGTGGCGGAGGACCTCGAAATACATCATGGTCATCGAGTGACAGTGGTTGTGGTTCGCGACGACGTCCGTCTCGGCACGATATTGCTGGCCCTCCCGAACCGCCGTCACGACGGAGGCGTTCAACTTGCGGTGGCTGTCTGCACTCTGCATGACGCCCTGGCGAAGGACTTCGGAGAAGAACTGCGACAAGTCCCTCTTCCCGCTCTGCGAAGCCGACGCGTTCGACCTGCTGTAACCGCCCGCCACACCGAGCGAGCCGCCCACCATGCCGCCATAGCTGCCCGCCACCCCGAGCCCGGCGCTGACGCCTTCGTTAGATGCGGAGCTCCATCCTGCGAGCGTCTCCCCGAGACTGCCGGCGATCTGATCTACAATGGTTCGTTCGCTCACGAGATTGCTGGCCAGGGACTCCGCCTGACTGGTGGTTTGAGTCTCGGTTCCCACCAGGTCGTGGCTCGCGTCCATCACGGCGATGTGCTTCTTCTGGCCCGGGCCCAGAGGCAGAGAGTACAGCAGGTCTCCCAGCGAGTAGCCGTCGGCACGGAACTCGGCCCGGAAATGCAGCACGTGCCCCGTGGCAACGGTGACGGCCTGGTAGAGGGAGGCGTCGGCGGGAGAATCTGGAACGTCCTGCCAGAGGATGGGGTTGTCCAGGTCGACTGCCCTGCGCGTCACCTTGCCGTGGCCTGTGACAGTGAAAACTCGTCGCCCGCTGGCATCGGTGCCGGAGGACAGAGTGTAGTTGGCCACGTCGGGGTCGCTCGTGCGTACCAGCGCCGTATACGAGTATTCGCGGAGAAGGCGGTTTGGGGTCTTGAGGTTGAGACAACTGCCGCCCACGTCCTGGGTGTACTGGTCCGACTGAATGAGGTCTTCTTGCGTCGGCAGTCGTCCGGCGGTATGTTGCGGCGCGCAGCTGCAGTCACCCGTATTCTTGCTTCCGCTGCTCGTGCCCTCGTCACCGGTCGTGAGCAAGATGATGATGAAGTTTGTCGATATGGACTGATCGCCCCGCGTGGGATTCATGGCCACTGGCGTCGGCGTGAAGGAATCGAGCGACGATATTGCCTGAGCCGCGACGAACGGTCCAAACGGGTACGACAGCGTGAAGTTGCCCGCTTGGTCAGACTCGCCACTCGCGACGGCGACCCAGTCATCAGCGTCTTCCTTCTTGGCCTGGACGACCACGACGCCTTGCAGCCCCCCGCAACGCTTGACAAGAGAGACGACCTTACCCCGGAGTTTGAGGCTCGGTCGCACCGAGCCCGTACCAGCGGGATCATTCAACAGACCTGGGGATTTCCAGTCCACAATTATCTCGAGAGTCTGAAGTGCTGGGTCGGTGGCCCGGAGCTCAGTCGCCCAAAGCTGTGATCCGTCAAAGCCTTTGACTCTCACCGTGACAGGACCGTTGACATGGCTCTGAACGACGTGAGACTCGGGAAAATAGAAGTTGACGGAATCACCGGAGACCTTGCTAGGATCCCACCCGTAACGGCGGACATTTCTTTTCGCGGCCTCCTTGGTGGTACCGGTAGTGAACTCAGAGCTGAGGTGGTACAGCGCGAAGTCGTTGGAAGTGAGCGCAGGCTTGTTCCTGACACGGAGCTTGCCTGCAATGGTGAGCAGCCTGACACACGGCATCTTCAGGGTGAAGTCAAAGAGGGCAGAGAAGTTCTTGGCCACGTGGGCATAGACGTCTGTCCGCGTCGACAGGTCAAAGGCCTTTAGGAGAGTCGCGATTTGCTGACGAGTCGTCGCCTCGCTGTCTGTCGAAAACGACGGGGACGGGCCGCTTAGGTCAACCAGGGCGTTGAGGATGTAGAGAAGAATTGACTCTCTGTTTGTGCCCGCAAGATTTGGGAATATTTCACCCAGAACCCTGAGATAAGCTGGCTTGTTGACGAGATAAAGGTTTGCGTCAATGATTCCCTCCCATCCGGTCGCTCTGAACACGCTGCCGGTGACCAGTCTGGCCTCGAGGTTGGCTGTGATATCGACATCTTTAGCAGTACTCAGCCTGGGCGAATCCGTCGGTGAAGAGGCCATTTCAGAAGCAACGGCGGAAAGGACCACGGGTGGTGGACGCGCCGTGAGAGCCTTCAAGAAGTACAGCGCGCTCAGCTGATCGCAAGACTGCTCGGCCATATTCCCGCCATAACTGGCGGAGAAAGACAGGGTGAAATCGGAAAGCCTGGGGCGATTACTGAAACTCTTTCCGAGGACATATCGAAGATGGCCGACGATTGACGTCCCATAAGCGTTCCCAAATACGTTGGCCGTGGGGATCGAGACGTAGTAACGCTTCTCGGCCAAGTATTGAAGGAATGTAAGTGAGCCTCGACCCGCGAGGACCAGGGGTGCTGTCGCAACATCGCGCTTAACGGCGTCATCAGGAGGTGCGGCCGGTTCAAGCTTGGGATACGTGAGGGCGATATCAACCTGGCCGACCGGGGGTGACGAACTGCAGTCGTATTGGAAGGTAGATTGTAGGGTCAGCATCTTCAAGTGTAAGTGTGGTTGTGTGAGGAAATTCATGGCCTCCGAGCACCTCAAGCTCAGGAGACGGACCACGTGCGGCTGCCGTCAGTCTTATACTAGTAGTAGTACCTGCTTCTACGTCCGACTGGATGACTGCCCTGCTAGCTGAAATCCCGGCTGGTTCTGGCTTCCTCCGTATCTTTTCTGCACTCGTGATGAGTGCGGCTGGAATGCCGCAGCCCTACGCATTGCTGTATCCCCTGCCATGTCACGCCACGCATGTCAGGCGAACCCCATGAGAGCGAATCGGCTCCCTCGTCCGCACAACCCGCCTTTCAGCTTCGGTGAAGAACACGCTCTCGGTGTCCATGTCTCAGAAGATGGCCGTTCGAGGGGGCTCTCCGCATACTGCAGAAGGGCGCGCCATGGATATCAAGGTTGTGTAGCAGGTCGGGCATCAAAAGCTAAAGTCCGCGTCGCCCACACGTGTAGATCACAGGCAGAGGCTGAAAAGAAGCCAGTTAGTCACTAAAGACGCCGAAAACGGTCGGACGCAATCACATTTAAATGGCTTGACAGATTACTGACGACTCCAAGCAAAAGTCCTCAGCGGTTGACATAATGTGAAAGTGTCGTGGCATGTGATTGTACCCTTGCCGGTGGAGTAGTAGACGAGTTGAGCCGCCAAATGAGCGGCCCCGCATATAAACTTCTTTCTCAACGTGAACAGCCCTCACCGACGCGACACACCATACAGAAGTGCCTTCTCGTCCCCAAATCGAGCATCGGGCTCCGCCTGGCAATTCATAGTTCAGCTGGGACTCCTCTTTGTATCGTATTCAAAGAACACCACACCCTCAAGACGATACGCTAACGCATCTGACAAAGGGCAACACCGCACTACCCATCAGCCTCACTATCCCTGGCCCTGGTTATGCTGGCAACGTTTGAATCGGCGCTTTCTTCCCTAAACAGGTCCTTGACCGAGCTTCACTTGTGCCATCGCCGCCTGGCACTACCCAGAGTAGCCAGCCATCAAAGTCGACTAACATCTTCTGGGTACTCAGTTCTAATCGTTCTCACATCTGTGGGGCCATTAGTGTTCCCGTTGCATCCATGAAGGTGAGACACTTCGGTCAGTATCGGCCTTCCAGGCGCGGCCGCGTCGCTCTTATATCGGTTTAGACTTCAACCGTATTATTCTTTTCGTGTAGTAGAGGCAGCATCTTTCTTATATAGGTGTCGTCGACTATCTTAACAGCAGAGAATATGAAGTTCTTCTGACGGTCGCGATGTTTATTATTATCACTGGCTACCCTCTATAACTTAGACGCAACACAACGGGAGCACATGCTATCACTTCTCCGTGAACCCCTATCGCTCAACGAGACCGCGCTGGTGCAAATAGGTGTAAGCACATTAAATCCAACGTCTGCTTTGCTCAACGCTTTCAACACCAGACCACCGCAGGTTCACCCCACAACATACTTGTTCACTCTTGGTCATCGGGGAAGCCGCCTTACGGGAGATTAGGGAGGCACAGGCCTGCAAACCACTAGAATCAGGGGAAGATATAAGCAGCCGTGAGGTCTAGGTGTTGATGACGCGGCTCTAGGTTGTTATATTATGCTGCGTTCGCTAGTGCTATAGGCTGAACCTATAAGTGGTGACGGCTGTCTGAAGCTGTTTCTATTCCGGCGTTAGGAATATATTAATCCCAAGATCTTATAAATCCCGTAGCCCCTTATAAGCAAGGGGGTAGCTCCTTTACAGAGTTTTTACTTCCCTTTTTTTAATATAGAAGATACATAATCTATCGCCTCCTTCTTGGTATCCTTAAGGACCAGCCGTTAATAAATAGTAATAACTAGGTATTCCGCCCTTTATTATTAGGTAGTTAGTATCTTGGTACCCCCAGAGGGTGACAACACTACTTCCCCCTTTGAGCAGCGTCTCACTGCTATCTGAGACGGCCATGACGTCGACATCGTTCAAGGCCGTATTGTCAATGACGATGTTCAGGAACAGCGTGGAATGGGTGTTGGTCAACACTCCGACCGGCACGTTGATGATAGTCGAGTCGATAGTGGACACGGACCCGATGCCCTGGCCGTCGATGCCGCCGCGGCCGCTAATACTGAACGATGCTGCCGCCATCGACGGTGATCTTGTGCCAGTTGAAACCCCAGTCCCACACCATCTGGAAGAGCAGGTTCTGTAGACTGCAGGCCTGGCTGACCTGCTAGTAAATGCCCGCGGGGATGAGGGCCTGGCTGTTGTCATCCGTCCGAGAGGGCATATTTGTCATGTCAAACACAAAGTTGCGAATTTGGCGGAAGGACTGGTTCTGGTTGATGTACCTGGTTGACGCCCTACGCTCTCCTCTCTCGTGGTCCCGTATAACTAACCAGTGGGCGTCTCGTCCCAGGTGCCGGGAGCTACCCCCCAGGACCTTGACCTGCGCGAGGTTGTCTTCGTCGCCCAGTACCTCCGCGCATATCAGGAGCAGGTCATCTCGCAGGACGGCTCGCCCTTCTGGAAGCGCCGCTTTCTGAGTCCGACCACTGTGGCGAGTGACAGGTCACCAGCAGGGGGCGCACTTGGGTCATGGCCAAGCTCGTCGGCCAGGAACAGGCCGGTGTGCTCGTCTCTGATATCGCCGCCACCGTCGACGGCATTGGCCTGGACGATCCGTCGCGCGCTCTAATCAACTGCGGCACTGCCGGTGGCCAGATGGGCACCATTGTCGACGAATCCAGCATGTTTTACAGGACCCAGATGTTCGAGGGTTTCACCAGCAAGGGCATCGTCATCAAGCTTGTCAAGAGCCACATGTAAAGAAGCGCGAGTAAGGACCGGGAGATGCCTTGCGCCGAACGTCCTCGTCTTTCCCGTGAGGCCTCTCCTACACACCTCTCCATACATGTATGTGGTCTTGTCGACTCGGTCCATACCCATGCATCCCTACCTATACCTATAATGACACAGCCAAGTCAATAAATATGATGGGCATCACTCTCCCCTTTTCGAGAGGGGAAGCAAGTATTTCGTGCAGGGCACGCAGTCGCTATCAGGCGGCGGCGCAACCGTGAGCCAAACCGTCGCAAACTCGGGCAGTTGACTTTTCAGTATCTCGACGCGGGGCCTGTCCCAAAAGACAAACCCCATCCAGCGCCACTCGTCAAGCTTCTTCCACATCCATTCACGCTGGCGTTCAGTCGGGTCGTCCAACACCTCCCGGCGCGCATTGTAGCCCCAGCGCTGACAGTCAGTTCCGTTATGCCCGTCCACCCACGCGAAGGGCGCTGTAGAGTCGTCGTGGTCGGAGTTCTGGGTGAACACAAGATGTCGCGCTGCGTCTTCTCTTCCGTAGAGCTCGTCGCGAAGCAATCGGCGCTCCTCGGAGGTGTCAATGTCATAGCATCTCGGCTGGTACGGCAGTGGGCCGGCGTCAAGAACTCGGAAAAGTGCATAAGGGCACATTTGCCTTTTTCTGGACACCATATCTCTCTGAGCAGCCCGTAGTCGCCCACTACGAGTGGCAGCCTTCGCAGGGACCTCGAGGAGCTTCCGATGCAGCACGCCGAGATCACATCGGGCCGCACGTCGTTCCCGATCCTTCGGCGTGATCTGACCCATCGACACCATACCCTGGTCCGGGAGATGAAATGTTGCGGCCTCCACCATGGTGGAAACAAAGTGGCTGACGTCGGCCAGCTGCTGTATTTGCCACGGCGCAAAGAGCGTGTACAGCCTGTCGGCGGCACTCTGGCCATGAGACTCTATCCGTGCCAGGATCTGGTGGCGTATCAGGGCCCTGGCGAGCCCCCGACGTTCGCTGGCCGTCAACGGGCCGGCTGCATCAGGGTATATGGCGTGAAGCTCCGGGAGCTTGGACGCAGCGTACTCGTCGATGAGAAACTGCACAATGCGATTCAAGGAGACGAGCTGAGAAATGCTCTCGATAGGGACCTCGTCTGTCGCCGGTCTGGGTCCGGGGGCCAGCAGCTGCGCTTCATATCGTTGAATCGCGTGCTCGATCAAATCGGAATTGCTCATCTCCTCAGGGAAGTACAGGATGGCGGCGATGGCATCCCGCACCGCCGGCCCGAGATCCTTGGGCACCATGTTCAAAAGGAGGCTTCGTTTGGCAGATAGAAAAACCTCGTAGACCTTGTGAGAGATGCAGATGAACGAGGGCAGGTTGTTCGTGGAGACTACGGCCGACATGATCGCCGTGAGCACTTCGGGGGGCAGTGACTCGAGACGTGGTTTCTCCATTGAAACTCTGGTTTTCGATGATGATGATGATGATGAGGGTTGAGATGGAGCTGGGAGAAAAGTCCAGCAGCGGCACGGTTCGCATCAACGCTCTTAAGTAGAGTCCATGTGAAGGGTGGAAGAGAGGCCAAAAATGCAACCAGTACGAATAAGTTCGAGGACTGGGCTTATAGAGAGTCCGATATGCCCAATTTATGCGATTATTTGAGCCAATGCAGCATTAGTAGTATTCACAGACTGTCAGGACTCTCGATAAAGTCGAGATACTACTTACAAAGGTGACTCGGCACTCCGTTCTTTGGACAGGGTGAGATGCGATCAAAACCCGAATGCAAAGTGGTGCATCCATCGCCAAGATCAAGTGACCTGGATGAGGCGAAACTATAGCAGCCTCCATCTGATAGACCCGTTGCACTGGCTCAGCCAGCTCGGGTCCAAGTGATTCAACCTAGAAATGCTTAGCTAATAGGGGAATCAATCAGGAAAACAAACGTCCAGTATTCGCTGATAATGTTTACGTATTTGGGTGCGCCATCTCCACGTTTGTTATCCACACTTTCTCTCGGCAGCTTGGCTCGTTCTAGAAGGCGACAACGATTAGTGGCCCGAGTCCCAACGGCGGCAGCGGGGCGTGGCCGAAGAGTGCCGCACTCCGAACCAGCCCCTTGCGACCCGACCGGACATCGCCGACGCTGGCGACCACATCTCTTCCTGATAACGACAACGTGCTTCATCTTGCTTCGACACTCATAGAACGTTGGCTTGAGACGACTCACCTTTCTCATTAGAATTGTTTCTTGCATTCTTATCTCGTCATGTCTGATTCAACCACTCCCAAGGTTCCCGTGTGGCTCGACTGCGATCCGGGCCACGATGTAAGCACCCGGCGACCTCCTCATCTCATCTTCACGACCCGATGCTAACTCACTCACCAGGACACCTTCGCCATTCTCATGGCCGCTTACCACCCCGGCATCCAGCTGCTTGGCGTCTCAACCGTCTTCGGCAACGCCCCCCTGGAGTGAGTCTGCCTCCATGATCCACGGACCTCCCGACTGACCATCCCCAGCAAAACCACCCTCAACGCCGCCTCCATCCTCACATCCATCGGCAAGCATGACGAGATCCCCGTCTACGCCGGCGCATCCCACGCCCTCGAGCGGCCCCCGATGCACCACCCCACAGACATCCACGGCGAGTCCGGCCTCGACGGCACCGACCTGCTCCCCCAGCCCCTGAAGGCCCCCAACACCACCGACGACGCCGTCGAGGCCATGGCCGCCGCCCTCCGCGCCCAGGCCCCCGGCACCGCCTTCCTCGTCGCCACCGGCTCCTTCACAAACGCCGCCGCCCTCTTCCAGCGCCACCCCGACCTCGTCGCCCACGTCAAGGGCCTCACCCTCATGGGCGGCGCCTTCGGCGGCGGCTTCACCGCCTGCCCCATGGGCAAGGTCGGCAACGTCGAGCGCGTCGGCAACTACACCCCCTGGGCCGAGTTCAACATCATCGCCGACCCCGAGGCCGCCGCCTCCATCTTCTCCACCCGCGCCCTCGCCGCAAAGACGACCCTCGCCCCCCTCGACCTCACCCACCAGGTCCTCGCCGTCGAGGAGGTCCGCGACCTCCTCCTCTTCGGCCCCGAGGGCGCCCTCGTTCGCGAAAAGTTCCACGGCCGCGGCAAGACCACCCTGCGCCAGATGCTCGTCGAGCTGCTCATGTTCTTCGCCAAGACCTACGCCGACGTCTTCGGCATCACCGCCGGCCCGCCGCTGCACGACCCCCTCGCCGTCGCCATGGTGCTCATCGGCACGCCGTGGGAGATCGCCTTCCACGACTTCGACAACTCGGCCGACGCGACGGGGTTCAAGTACCACGAGCGCTTCGACGTGGACGTCGTCACCGAGGGGTCGTACGAGGACGCCGTCGCGGGCAGGACGGAGACGGGGCGCACGACGCTCACGAAGCTGGGGCCCGGGCAGGAGGGCGTGAGGATACCGAGGGGGATGGACATTGACAAGTTCTGGAAGGTCATGGAGGAGTGCATCTCGCGGGCGGACGAGGCCAACGCGAAGCTGGCGAACTGAAGCCGTGGAAGTAAAAGTGGTGAATAGATGAGATGCATTCGGTGCTCATATTGAACTGGGTATCTCTTTGCCCCTTTCCCGTTTCGACCACGTGGAATATTCCTCGCATCCAGTGAACACGACAGAGGCGCTCTGCACCATATTCTCGTGACTGTACTCTTCGTTCCATTATGCATCTCTATTCTGTAGTATACAATGCTAGTCTAACACGGCCACGCGGCCTGGTTGGTGTCTATCGTTGAGATGGCACTCCATATATCCCCTAAACGTGGTGGTCGTCCTGGATGCCCCAGCTACCGACGATGCCCATCGCGCGCTCGTCGCCCTGCGCGAGCCGCTCGTCCTGCAGCGTGTCGGAGAGGCACCGCCACGGATCGCGGCTGCCGCCCCACTTGAGGAGCTTCTCCTTGAGCCTCTCGCCGTTCTCGCGGTCGACGGCCTGACCGCCGGCGCCCGCCTTGAAGACGACGCGCCACACGCGCTCGGCGAGCACGCGGTCGAAGAGGTAGCTGTAGTACGTGCTGCCGTAGCCGTGCAGGTGGCCGAAGAAGCCCTGCCAGCACGTCTCGGGCGGGTCCGGCGGGGTCGACGCGTACTGCCTCTGGAGGTCGTGGAAGATCCGCGTCGAGTCGAAGGACCCGTCGGCGACGGCGGGGGCGTGGTAGGCCTGGTCGAGCATGGCGAGGAGGATCTGGTTCTCCGTGTCGGCGCCCTCGAAGCGCTTGGAGAGCCGCAGGCGCTCGGCGATCATCTCGTAGGGCAGCGGCTCGTCCGTCTTCCAGTGCCGCGCGAAGAGGCCCAGCACGGACGGGTCGCCGGCGAAGTGCTCCATGAGGGTCGAGGGGAGCTCGGCGAAGTCGGTGGCGCAGCGCGTGCCGGCGACGTTTTGGAGCGAGGTCCGCGCGAGGATCGAGTGGATCGCGTGTCCCATCTCGTGGAACAGCGTCTCGACTTGTGAGAAGGACAACAACGCGGGCGTCAGGCTTGACCGCTCATCCGGCTTGGGAAAGTCGCAGACCAAGGCAATGGTCGGCAGCTGCTTGAACTTGCCGTCCCTGGCGGAGCTCTCCATGCCATCGTTGGCAGCCTCAGCGGCGGACTCGAAGCGCGGACCACCGCTGGCAGAGTGCAGATCGGCGGCGGCCTCCTCGATTTCGCTGTCCAATATCTCACGCGAGCAGCGCACCGTAAAGTGGGCGGGGTTAGGTGACTTGTCTCTCCGGAAGAAGAGGTCGCAGTACAGAACAGCCACCACATCGCCCGAGTCTGCAACGACGTCCAGACGCCTTACGTCTTCGTGCCACACCTCGCCCGGCATCGTCTCCCTAGGGACGAGGCGGATGCCGTACAAGCGATCAAAGAGCCTCGACAGGCCCTGTATCACCGTGCCGATGGAGAAGAACGAGGCGAGGTGATCGGGGTGTCTGACGCGCGTCCTCATGTCTGCCCTGACGCCATCCATGAGATAGTCCTTGTCCCAGGCGTTGACTTGGGTGGCGGCGCTATCGAGCTTGGCCAGCTTCTGCTGGAGTAGGTCCGCCATCTCACTATCCACGATCGGCTTGTTGCGCTTCTGCAGCGCAAGCAGGAACTGCATGACGGACGCAGGCGACTTGGCCATCATCCTATCCTTCAGAGCCATGTGTCCATAGCTCTGGAAACCCGATAGCGAAGCCAGCTCGGACCGCAGCTTGAGCATGGTCTCCAGCCTGTTGACGGTCGTCTGTGAGGCCTTGCGCATTGCGACGAAGATCTGCCTTCTCGTCTCCGGGTCCTTGACGCTGCGCAGAGCCGCCTGGGCTTCGGGGCCCATCGTGGGGAGGCGCACGCGGCCCCTGGAAGTAAGCGCCTTTGCAATACTGGGGTATAGACCGTATAGGCTGGACGGGGCGAACACGAGCTCCCTCTTGTCGGGACGCATCTCGGTGACAAAGTCCGAGCCGACCTCGCTGATCCGCTGGGAGATGTCCACGAAGCGGTCACGGTCCCGCTGTGGCAGGTAGACGGCGGACTTTGAGAAATCCAGTCTGAGGATCTCGGCCACAGTCTTCTCCTCCTCGGTCCAGGACGCAGTGACCTCGTCGATGCCCATGGCCTTGACCAGCTGATCGTTCAAGCCCGTCATCGTGTTCAGCTGGTTCATGTACTGGTATACGAGCGACCACGCTTCCGCCGCGGCTTGTTGGAACTTCGGATCGGGGTGCGACATGCGGACGAAGTCGGACAGATCGAGGACTCGGCACAGGAGGTCGCTCAGGCGGTCGAGGTCCTTGACGATGACCTTGTATTCTTGCGTCGACGAGGCACTGAGAACCTTGTCGACGACCTTCGACGCCCTCTGCAGGGTGCGCTGGGCGAAGACGATGAAGCCATGGGGGCTCGTCAGGTACCGGTTCTTGAAGAGTCCGGCGCTGGGTAGCAGTTCGCTCGCCCGGAAGGCCTTGGAGGTGCGGGAGGGGCTGTCGAAGAGCTCGCGCAGGATGGCATCGTCTGCCTTCGCGGATGTCCCGTGCTGAAAGAACCCGTTGAAGACCGAGGCGGCCTCGGAGGCGACCGACAGCCACCGTCGCTGGTCGCGGGAGGCCGAGTCGCGTGCGCACTTTGCGCAGACCCAGAGGGCCCTCGTGGGCGATTTGAACATGTTGTGTGCTGTAGTTTATGGCAACATTCTCCGCCAGTAGTACAAGTGCCCCGCGGAGCAAGCTGAGAATGTAAGCAATGGACAGAGAAGTACAAGATTGGGTATGCGAGACCGGAGATGTTCAGGTGGAATGCTTCAAGCCTGTCGGATGCAACTTTCAATTCCCGAGGTCCCGGCCCGTCCCCGTCCTCAGGTTCCGGGTTTTACCTCAGCTAGCGTGATGCCCTGATTAGGACTAGCACTCTTGTCACTTTTGCTCAGGCTGGACTCAGGTCTTGCTCAGCCACCGCTTAGTCAGGTGACTCCGTTAGATGCCATGAAAATTTTGTGCATGCACAAACCCACTGAAACGGTCGTCTAAGGTGTGACCGCCCCCTCCGTTCCGTGCAACTTCCTAGGAAGTCATCCCCACATCTCCGACCGGTGACTTCCTAGGAAGTCAGGCAGTGGGAGAGGTGCTAGAGGACCACCATCCCCAGCGCGTCTCCGGTCATACACTAGGAAACGGCTTATTATGACACAAAGGAGCTCTACGATAGATCATTAAGGAAGGTGAGCTAGCTGAAGGAGATAGGCATATTAGGATGGATGTCCTGGGGACTATAGACTATACCTAGATACTTTAGCGATCAACTTAAGTCTTTATTGCTTACCACCTTAGAGAGGGAAATCTCCCTTACGACCTTTTGTGAAGAAACGATTCGATTGAGAAACGAGTACTAAACAAGCCTACCTAACTTACCGATAACACGAACCCACCTCGATACCTTGTATCTTTGTTTGCAGAGACACACAGATCGTAACACTTAAGCAGATATATTATATAAACCTCCTTATAAAGTAGTAGAGATTAAAGAGGGAAGATACCACGGCTGTGATTAGATTGTAAAACAGCAGCGGGTCAACTACCTGCGGGAGGGAACACCCCTGACCTACGACATTAGGTCGATTGAGCGGTTTGGCCAGCTCCAGATATGTGACTGATATAGACAGCGAAGGTCATTACTGCCACCAATACTAATTAGTAGTATAGGCAGCATCCGGGTTGCGTAGGAACAGTTATTATAATATTCTTCACCTTGGCAGGGCGCTTAAATCCGACGGGGCTCGTGCTGAAATATATTCCAAGATAACACGCCGGTTTTCGAGATCACCTCTTCTCAGAACTGGCGATATCTCAATCCTGCGAGCTTCGAGTTGCTTCATAAGAGAATCTAGTATATTTCAAATGATTTCAAACTCGAATGGGGTTATTTTGAATCAGACAGGGACTCAGGTGCTCGCCAGACAAAGCCAGGGGGCGGACTGTCGAATGGGGGCCCCAAATCATTGTCGTGGACAATGCTGCACTCAAGGCCAACCCTTGTACACAGATACTCCAGCTCTCTCCTCCCCTGATAACTCCATGTAGAAATATCTTCTTCGATGTGGAGGCCAACACGTCGAAGAAGAGGCACGTGTTCCTTCACCTTGTAGCTCGCTAGAAACGGCTCGAATGCCTCCAGCATAGAGAATTCATCCCATTCCCAGGCATCGATATAAGAGAGGCCCCAGCCGTCGGTGAGAAACTCGAGCTCCTGGACGTTTCTCGGAAGTGAGGGCCCTAAGCGCATTCCTGCCTTCGGGGTCATCCCCATCACTAGCGCCCAGCTGATCGTGAGACTTTTGGCAGCAGCGAACTCAGCAAGCTGCAAGGAACCATGGATTTCAACGTCTGGTTCCTCCAGATCGGACACCCCCTTGTGGATCTTGGCTATCAAGGTTAGGTCCTCAACGGTTTCGCGGAGAGGCTGCAGGGAAGCGTTGACGGCCTGCATGTCGAAGATGGGCTCGCTAATATCGACAGGCTGGTCAGGTTTGTACAAGATCGTCCAGTCGACATGCTTCAGGCCGTGACACGCGGCTAGGATCTGCTGAGCGTGCGGTTCACGGATTATGCACATCCGTAGCGAGTGTAGCAGAGATGGGCACGGCGGTCGGTCCAGAGGCCAGGCGAAGGCTGTGGGATTGTCGATAGCCAGGTCGAGCGATCGGATGTTCGGTAGATAAAAACACAGGAGGGTCTCTGCCGTGTTGTCCTCTTTGGTTAAGCGATAGCTGTTGCGCCAGCGGTGGATTGTCACATGTTCGAGGGATCGCAGCATCGGCAGCACTGCGCCTAGCCCTAGCCCGTCTCCGCCGCCGCAGGACGCGTCGAGGTCTGCCTTCATTGTCAGGCCCAGGATCCGCGTCTCTTTGGCAAAGTTGCTCAGCATGCGGAGACGCGCGAGGTTCGGCAGAAAGGAAAGCAACAGGGTAATGACGGCATCCATCTTGCCCTTCCTAAACTCGTCCTCCCATTCCTGGGCGTGCGGCAGCGGCACGCGGAATCCATGGATCAATTCGGCGACCCTATGAAGATCGAGATCGTCCGTGGAGATTGGTGGGGTGAGGATGCTCCATGAGAGGAAGGCCTGCCCGTGCAAATGGAGGTCCTTGACCGAGGCTCCAAGCTGTGGGTTCTCCATGAAACTGCGCAGAAGGAGGGTGATGGCCCTGGGAGATTCGGTGGTGGAGGACCATTCCAGGCTGATGTCTGTGTACAAGAGGGGTGTGGCGACCTGGTGAAGCCTCTTGCAGGCCAGGCCTACGTGACGTCGATCTGCCGTTGACGGAGTGTGGTGCAGGATCGAGAGCAGTAATTCCGTAGGAAGAGCCGTAGGAAGGGTGTTCAACGACGACATGGCGGGCTGTAGGGCTGGCTGGAGGAAATGGAATGTGGTGGTGGAATCGGGACGTCCGAGGGCTTGAGGGCACCTAGGGGCTGTTCCGTCCGATGGTTGGCATCTGTTGTTCGGTTTGGCACTGGCCGGCTTGTGGTCTAAGCAGATAAACGACTGTTCTGTGGGCGGGGGCTTAACGTCCCTAGGGGACAACTCTTTTTTCACTTTGTGCTGGGCATTTCGCCTGGCTAAGGAGAAGGAAGTGTCTCGCGTCTTAGTGATGGTCATAATTAGTGGGCGATGCCTCGGCATGGAGACTCGGAGATGTTACCTGTTGTGGGCCTGGGAGGTGACGGCCGGGAGGTGGATGATAGATAATAGATGATAGAGGCCTAAGTTAGTAATTCAAAAGTCGATGAGGTTTACGGTGAAATTTGTGTATATGTGGCTGGGTTGTGGCGCGCCACGAATCTTGTCGGGGTCACTCAGGGTCGGCTCAGGTTAAAAACAGCGAGGCTCTAAAACCTATCCAGTTTAGATAAGGCCGAGTAAAACCCATCTGCGGGGGTCCAGTTTAGGCGTCACGTGGGGCCCACTGTAGCCCACTCAGTACGTCACTGCACTGAACACTGAAGTTCCACTCTCACTTCAACCAGCCCTCGGCCGGCCGGCCCAATGCACCGATGAGATGTATATGAGGAAGCAACATCATTGTATTACTACCAAGCCTCCATGGCAGCCGTCATTCGCTCCTTTGTTAGCAGCGGGTGTCTGAAGGCTATGTAATGGGGTTTGCCTGTCGCTTGTGGACCTGGGCTCCTGTCCGTGGAAGGGATGTTAGCGATGTTCTTGATGTCCATCTCTTCCGCGCTCAGGGAATCATACCGTGTCTGTTTAATCGCGTTGCAGTTGGGTTTTCACTGACCTCAACACGAGGCTTGAGAAAAGCATTCCAAGCGCCTCAGAAAAGGCTTGCCGCGAGGATCTAATAGATATCATTATTAGCAATCACGCAAACCGTCAAGATACATGGTATACACTACCATGAGGGATTCCATCAATTCTTGCGCCCATGTTCGCGGGCGCGCTTGCTGACAAGAACGTCGCGGCCTCCAGTGAACCAGATGGTCAAACCGGCTCCGAGAGCCAGGGCACCAAGGATGACGGAGGATCGCAGCCAGCAACGGGGCGGGCCGTGCCTCACAATGTGGCTGTGGGCAGCCAGATGGTCGCAGACGGCGTCGACAACCATGTGACGGTCAGCGACGGCGGCAGTGGGGAGGTTGATGAGCACGCCCCGGACGAGACCCTCGAGGTCTGCATGCTGGAGCTCGGGAGAAGGCATGTCTCCGGAGGCCTGGGAAGTGAATTCTCTGTTCTGTCAGTTGAATCTATTCGCCAATGGGAGCTTCGAGCTGATAACTCGTACCTGTGTCTGATTCGTGTTGAGTTCGGAGAGGTATATGCGGCGGGAGCCTCGCAGAAGTGGATGTATCACGGCGGTTGTGATACGGAACTTTGTGGATGGGTGGTTGGCGTGAGTTGGCAACTGGCCGAGGTCTGTGTCAAGACGAGGGTTGCGCCGCGAGACTGAAGTGCCATGGGATAGAAACATACCTCCAATTCACTTTGAACGCGCGGAGGACGCACCGCACAAACTAACCCAAACAATACCAGCGCGCCATGCCTCAGTTATTCACTTCTCTGGACATTATAGTATTTACCCTGAGTGAATTGCTAGCTGAATTCAGTGCTGTTATTATCCATCACTCAGTGCGCCAACAAACACATGTTTCTCGAGGCCATCAGGTTCTGAGTACCCCCAACTCCATCGGCGACGCTGATGTCGGAGACGAGTCCAGCGGCCCACCCAGACTCAGGAGAGACACTCAAGAAGTGCGTCCTCAGGGCAGCCCAAAGCCAGGTCCAGTGTCAGAAGCTCCCCAACGACTCCTCCAGCCGATCTACCATCTTCTCCAATATCCACTCGCTCTCCTCCTTTCCGCTGAGGAGAGGGTTCCCGCCGCCTACCCAGGACCACTTCCGCCGCTCGTCCTCGCCTTGCTGGTTCCAGTGGTGGTCGTGTCTCCGATGCTTCGGCGGGGTTTGCACCTCGAGATGCCCGTCCGGGTCGCGCTCGTCCTCGCCCATCAGCCCCAAGTACCATGCCCATTCCTCGAACGAGTACTGCCGGGCCTCGCGCTCGCGGCTGTCTTTCAGCAGCGTCCGGATCTCGGATATCAGCACGCGTTGCAGTCTATGGCCCGTCGGGATCTTGTTCAGCTTGTGGTCGAGGCGGGACAGCGAGCGGCGCGTCGCGGTTCGGCTGTCCGTTGATGAGTTGACCGGCGCGAGGGTCCCATTCGGCTGCTCCTCGCTGTCGATGTCCGGGGCCTCGGCGGGCCCCCCTCCCTTCATCCTTAGGCTGTAAGCCAGCTGGGATACCACCTGCTTGATCTCTCCCGCGAAGCTCTTCTTGCCGGGCAGGATCGTGAGGTTTCCGAGTCGGATCGTGGCCTTTCGAATGACGCTGATAATCGTGCTCCCGGCAGTCGAGATGAGGACTGTGGTGGTCGGCACCGCCAAGATGGACCAGAAGACGAAGAACGACTTGCCCCCGTTCGAAACGGGCACGACATCGCCGTAGCCGATGGTCATGAGCGATATGTAGCAGAAGTACAGCGAGTCGGAGTAGGTCCACGTCTGGTAGGGCTGCTCGAACTTGTGGAAGATGACGGCGCCGACGAACATGAGGAAGAGCCACGAGCAGGCGGACTCGAGCAGCAGCATCCAGCGCCGTCGAGAAGTCGCCCTCTGCTGGATGACGCGCATGATCTCGAACTCGGCCCGTCGCCGCTGGAGTTCTCCGGGTACCACGTCGTCCGTCCTAGGACCTCGCTGCAGGGGCTTGAAGATCTCGACGGCACCTCGGCTCGCCATTTTCCGGATCACCTTGCGCCGGTTCCGCTCTTCCACGCGGGCATCGAGGTATCGCTTCCCCCGCTCCAAGATCAGGCTTCGGATAGAGGCGATGACCAGTCCGAGGCTGATGATGCCGCTGAGGGCATAAGGGAACAGAAGTCCTCGTCCGAGGTTGGTGTCGAGCGTGTAGTCGCCAAAGCCCACGGTGAGCAGGGTCACCTCCGCCCAGTAGACGCCGTCGAGGTAGTGCCAGTCTTCGATGGCCGAGAATACGAGCGCGCCGATCAGAAGGTACAGGAGGAACGAAATGGTCTGCAGCATGAGCGTTCGCTGGTTGGTGGTGAGATTCAGGTCGACCCGGTTGCGTCCTGATACAGTCGCCAAGTAGGTGATGGCCATGAGGGAAGCGTCGACGAAGTACAGGATCGCGGCCCATATCCCGTAGTAGAAGGCTTGAGACCAAACAAAGTCCCCCCCCGGACGCTCTTTGCCTTTCAATGCCGGCCCAGATGCTGTCGCGAGGAGTACCACGAGACAGATGACGGAGATGTACCTTCGGGAGTGAGCTCCGTGTCAGATACCGAGAGGCTCAAGGATGACTTACCACCCCCCTATGGTGATGGGCTGAGCAATTGTGAAGCGAACCCGTCTCGTCATGTTCAGGTAGAGAAAGACATTGGCGATCAGCGCCACCAACAGCTGGAGGCCGTTGATAACTCTCAGCCTGCCGCAGCGAGTCAGCCTCGGGGACTGCTACCAACCGAAGGAGCATGGGGACGACATACCAAGTAGGATCAGGTAAGTACTGTGCATTGTCGATGTTCGAGCCGGGAGGGAAATACTGTCGCCACGGTCGGACCAAAGCACACAGGCTGAAGGCTGATGCTACAGGCCCCAGGGTGCTCGCCAGCATGGGAAACGCTGAAGAGACCATCCACCAACGGCTTCACCGAGCCAGGGTCAGCAGGTTCTCTGCAGAATTCGGAGTCTAACTTGGCAGTTCCAACATACGTGGGCTGTACACGGGCCTCGTCATTTCGAATCTGCGACTTGGTGCTCTGCGTAGAGGTGACGTGGCTCGCTCGTCTCCCTGCGTTTTGCTCGACCGGGCTGTCCTGGCTGTCATCGTTCATGGTATGAATATCGATGTCGGGGACCCGGCTGAGCTGTGGAATTGCGTGGAGAAGCTTCTCGTGAGTTCATCCCAGAGTCTCGCGCCAGTTCGGGATGACGCCCGTCGTTGCGTAATGGTTTCCAGACTGTGGCCGGCTCGCGCGACAGGGCGGGCAGTTTACAATATTATACCATTTCAGGGCATGAGAAATACGAAAAGACCTCCAGGGACCAAAAAACGAGCGATCTTCAGGAAGGGTGCGCGAGTGGGCGACAGCTGAACGAAAGCGGCAGCCCTCTCCAAGGCGCAACCTCTAGTCGCAAACGGCCGCCAAGTGACTAACCACTAACACACCAACGGGGAGCCCCCTCTGCACACCACAATATAATGGTGCCGCGTTAAGATCACCTGAGAGCTCCTCTCAAGGATGCTTCGTTGACGACAGTGCCAGAAAACAAACCACCAGCGAGGGCGCAGCGCTGGCATGTCAAGGCCACCCTCCCCCGAGGCCGAGGTCAGCCACCCGCCGGATGCGCCGGCTTCGTCACGGGGCTCGACCCGAGACACTCTCCGCACTTCAGCTACTGGCGCTGGCGCGAAGCATATCCTCACTAATACCCGGATGATTGGCTGCGGCAGCAACAAGAAGCCCAAGTGTCGGTGCTGGCCGAGGACGATCACCTTGATCTTCAGGGGCTCGTTCCCACGGTTTCGGTCACCTCTGGGGTTCGGACGCAGTATAAACCGGCGGTCCCAGGGTAACGGAGCACTATGGCTTTCCCTAAGACCTGTAGAATTTCTTCCTCGTTGTGCCTTCTTGGCCACCTCCAATTGAAACATCATGGCGAGTCCCACGAACGAGAAGGCGGGCGACGCTGGTGGCCATGACGATGCAACTCACCAGACAAAGCCTTCAAGACTGAAGCGCTACATTGACAAGCTGGGACTCAATGCTCCCATCTTAATCATCATGTTGAAGTTAGACTCCAGTCTCTGCCCTGCTGCTGCTTCTTCGTCTTCGTCATCCAAGATATCTCATAGTAACATGTTCATCTCCTCAGGGGTTCACTTCCTCCCACCATCGGCATCGCCATGTACCAATCGACGGCCATCTCCTCCTACTTCCGCACCCTAGGCTACCTCATCCCAATCATCTCCATCCTCTGTGTCCCCATCCTTCCCCGCGCCAAATTCGTCCAGCTCTTCGCACTCAACCTGCTCGCCATGTGCCTCGGCGCGGCGGTCTCCCTTCTGATCGTCTGGTCCTCCGTCCAGGCACGCAACAACACCTCAAGCGCCGCGTCCCCAGCAGCCAGCTTAGGTCCCCCGCCGTATAACTCGTCTCAGTCCGCAGTCTGCGGAGTATGGCTGTTCTTCAACATCTGGGCCGCGAACTTCATGCGGGCCGCCCTTCCGAGCTTCACCATGCCCGTGATCATCTACGGCATCTTTGTCAGTATCAGCGCCACCACAGCGGTCACTATCGTCACGACCGCGATGGCGGAGGCATTTGTCAAGCAGCTGTTGTGCGCGATGCTGTTTGGGCTGGGACTGGCAACCGGCGTCTCCCTCCTCGTCTTTCCCGTTACCAGTCGCAGGGTTGTCATGGCGGAGTTCAAGGCGATCATCGGCGTTCTGAGGAAGGCCGGGATGGAGGAGAGGAAGTTCTTGGAGGATTTTCTCGCCAACCAAGGACTCGGGAGCAAGGTTACAGCGGACTCGCTCAGCGCAACGACGAGTGCAATCCGGACTCTGACTGCGAAAGCCCGCGGCGATTTGGTCTATGCCAAACGGGAACTGGCATGGGGGCATCTGGATGCCGCGGATCTGAGCGAGACGTTCTCCCTGATTTGCAACGTCATGATTCCAATGTGAGCTCCTCCCCTTTTCCCGGTGCTTGCCACTTACACGGCTGACTGCCTGGTGTAGAGTAGCGATGAGCCGTATTATCGACGCAGTCTGCCAACAGTCCAAGGGGCAACGGGATGAGGGTGCCGGCCAAGACACGGGAGATCGGCTCCCTCCAAAGGAAGAAGAGGAGAACCGGGATCTCAACGATGTCATGAAGGAGTTCCACGAGCCGTTCCAATCCCTCGCCAAATCAATCGACCAGGGACTCCAACATGCCGGCATTTGTCTGCAAATCCTGCCCAAGCCAAAGACATCCAAGAAGTCAAGCCCCAGCGGAGGCGGCTACGACGTCGAGGCCCATCTCGAACCGGTCAACCCGGGCGACAAGGGGTTCGGAAAGATTGTGGAAGAGAACATTCAGAGAGCCTGTTTGCAGAATGACCGCATCCTCCAGCACTGGGTTCGGGAAGTAAATACGCGAGGGGTCGACGAGGGGACCGTGATGCGTTCGCGCGCCCTGCGAGCGCAGTCCTATTTTGTCGTATACATGGAACCGCTGATCCGTGCCTCTGCCGACGCCGTGCGGAATCTCGTCGAGTTCGCTGACAACAAGGTCGAGAATGGTACGATGAGCCACAAACGCCTCATTACCGGGTCGAAACATCTCCTGCGGAAGTGGGTGGTGAGCATCTTCACGAACCGCAAGTCGGATGCGAACCAGGGTCCCGATATCTCGGAGCTGGATGATGTCTACTACTACGGCGGGAGTTTCAGCCCGCAGATGGACCCGGAGCATCTCCCTGCGACGAGCGTCTGGCAGCGCATCGGAAACGGGCTTCGTGCCGTCTCGGCGGCGCTGGGATCGAGGGAGTCCGGCTTCGGGCTTCGGGTTGCCTGCGCTACCATGACGGTGGGCATCCTGGCCTTCCTGGAGGAGACCCAGAGATTCTTCCTGGACCAGAGGCTTATATGGGCTCTCATCACCATCGCCCTGTGGATGACAACAAGTGAGTTCTCGTCGCGTGGCCTTCTTGGCCCTGCTTCAGTAGTATCAGTCCCTGACGCTTCTCAGCCTCCGGTCAGACCGTGTTCGGCTTCTACCTGCGAGTGGGCGGAACGCTTCTCGGCATGGTCTTCTCGCTCATCATCTGGTACATCGTCGACCAGAAGACCGCGGGCGTCATCGTCTTCCTGTGGCTCTTCATGTTCATCGAGTGCTACTTTTTCAAATTTGCCCGGCTTATCCCGGCTGTCATCATCACCATCGTCACTCAGATCATCATCGTCGGCTACGGGCTGCAGGTACGGCAGATCGGCGAGGCCGTAGCCACTGCGACAGGACAGCCATATTACCCGTAAGAGCCCACCTGACATTGTTCCTCACGTATCACGAGCTAATGCTGCGCGCCCTCAAGGACCTACCTGCTGGGCCCATATCGACTCGCCGTGGTAGCCGGAGGCAGCTTGGTCGCCTTCTTCTGGACGGTCTTCCCCTCTCCCCTGACCGACCGGACCTGGCTCCGGATGAATCTCGCGACAAGCATGTACGTCCTCGGGAACTACTTCAGCGCGGCAGTCTCGACGTTCGAGTCCCGCCTCGCGGAGGAAGAAGGCGTCAAGGACCCGACGTCGCCGGCCACGCACCACCTGTCATCGGCCCGGCGGAAGACATTTGAGAAGATCGTACGGCTCGTGTCGTCCGTCGAGTCCCACATCCAATGGCAGCGGTGGGAACCGGCCATCGGCGGCCGGTTTCCCACCGAGGCGTACGGGGAGATCAGCATGCGTTGCGCGCGGATCATGGGCTGGATATCTCTCATGAGCTACGCCCTGACACGAACGCGTCAGGGAAACAAGACGGGGGGGAAGGCACGGGCGGAAGCGCAAGGCCGGAGCGCTGGCGCATCGGACGGCGGCGCTGCTGGGACCCAAAAGGGGCTGTCGTATCCGGAAGATGTTCAGAGGGTCGAACAAACACACCGTGCTGTGTTGGCGGTGCTGGGGTCCCTTTCGAGCTCGCTGCTGTCAGGCAGGCGGTTGCCTCCCCTGGCGACTGTTTCTCACCCACACGGGACGATCTGGAGACCGAGGCTGCTCCTGGATGAGTCGATCCCGGATTCGCTCCAGCCGGTTCCCGGTCAGCATGGGGAGGATGGCATCGTGGCTGGTAACTCCACGGCCCACCGGCGACCAGATTTCGAGCTGAATGGCTTCTTCATCACGGAGCTATGCATCGACCTCATATGCGACGACGTTGACGGGTTGAGACGGGCCGTTCGCAGTCTGGTAGGGGAGGTTGATTTCAGCGTCCGGGTTGATGATGGCCGCCTAGGTAAGGGAACGGCCGGCGAGGGAGCAGGGCAACATGATATTGGGAAGGCAAGGAAGCGGCGATGATAACGGGCGGGGCAGCTGTGAGAGCTCTTCAGCAAGGTGATATGAATGTTCAAGGAGGGCGCTGCGACTCGTGAACCCGACTAGAGCTTGAGTTGGTGTTTTGGCAGCCGTCGACGGGCGGCGGCGTCCAGTGGGCCGAGTGCCGGAAATAGCCGGGCCAGCCAGTGACAGTGCCCGGGCAGGAGCTTCAAGCTTACCTAATCTTTCCGAGCACGGAAAGTACCTCCGTACCTCAGCCGACGTTACTGCGTGCGGCGGCATCATTTCGTGACGTCCCAAAAGATTCTCGCCAGACCGACGTCCAATTGCCTCAATCCCCCCATTGAGCGGACCATGGCTGCCAGACTGCTACTCCAAGGGGTAAGTTGGACTCGAGCATCGTCTGGAATGGTACTCCGATGTTAATTTCCCGCCCCAGCGCGCTGCGACGGCAGCATCAGCCGCCATCCTGACCGGCTTCGCCCTGACACCCAGGACGGCCTACGCCGAAACTCCTGAGCCGCGATACGTGAGCTCCCCCCGACCCGCCGAGCCAGTCCCTCGCGGCACGCTGACGTCCCGCTAGAACAAGAAGCCCATCTACGACGACTTTGAGATCCCCGCGACGAAGACCCTCACCCCCGAGCCCGCCGCCGAGCCCGTCGAGAAGCAGCCCGTCGCCGCCGCCCCGGCACCCCAAGAACCCTCCTCCCACAAGGCCCATGGCCCGTCGCCCACGGACAGGCTAGCCGTGCAGATCGGCAAGGCCCGCCTGTTCGCGTACGAGTACGCCCTCGCGGCCGAGAACGCCGTCAACCGCACCATGGACCGCGCCTTCGACCTCGAGCAGTCCTTCACCAACACCGTCGCCTCCCTCGCCCCCGCCCGCGAGTCCGGCGAGAAGCTCATGCCCGGCGCCGTCTACGTCCTCGTCGCCGCCATGGCCGGCAGCATCGTCACCCGCCGCAGCAACATCCTCCTCCGCGCCACCGCGCCCCTCGCCTTCGGCGTCACCGCCGGATGGACCCTCATCCCCGTCACCATGCGCAACGTCTCCGACCTCGCGTGGAAGTACGAGCAGCGCTTCCCCGCCGTCGCCGAGGGACACATCAAGATCCGCGACGGCCTGCACCAGGGCGTCCGCTTCGCCAAGGTCCACACCGACCTCGGCGCCCGGTACGTCGACGAGGTCGTCACGGACGCGAGGGAGACGGTCGAGGGCTGGGTGAGGAAGGGGAAATGAACAAAAAGGGCAGCAGAGCGCCGGACAGAGCGTTGTAACATAGAAGCCGGATAGACATGGAATGAGTTTTCTTTGTTTTAGCTATGCTGCCTACCCACCACATGGGGGCCAGAAGCATCAGAGAATAAGAAGGTTAAATGCAAAGTACGGAGTCGCTCTCTTCTATGACCGTGTAAATGCCCGACCACCGCCCGCCACGCGGCTCTTCCAAACGCCTGTTGTATGCATATATGTCCGTTTGATCCCGCCTGAAAGCCGGATCACGCCGCTTGAGCTGGCTCGACGGCCGCCTGGGTGGCGTTGGTTGTAGGGTTTGCTGGCCGGACCCCCCTTTCTGAGAGGTTCTTCCGAGGCTGGTTTGCACGGCTCTGGGCCATCTGGCCCCCCGCCGCCAGAGCACTGTTGTTGGCCTGCTTGTTGGCCTTCTTGCCCTTCTTGCCGGTCTTGCCGGTCTTCTGCCCTTCAGGATCAATGTCCAGGACGCCATCGGTGTCTCTCGCCCGCTCCGCCAGATGATCCAGGCCAAACACCTGGCAGAGCTGGGTGTAGCTCTTCGACTGCGTGACGAGCCTGTACTCGGGGGCCTTGCCGGGGACTATCTGCGCAAGGAGGTACTTGGTGTTGGCGAACCAGTTATTCACGTCCATGGCGAGGTTGAGGTACGTCTCGGCGACGTCCTTCCAGGGGACCATGCCTCCGTCGGCGCCGGATCGGAAGCAGCTCGAGTTCTTCTCGGCGGATGTGGCGATCATGGCGCCGTCCGTGCCGAACTCCTCGACGAGCTTGGCGGCGTGGTCGCGCGACTCGACGTCGCCGTTCATGAGGCACGCGACGCCGGCCTCGCGGCAGATGTCGGCGATCATGCGCAGCTGGCCCCGGATGGCGGCCTCCCGCGGCCGCATCGGCGTGGTGCGGCAGTGGACCGTCAGGCCGGTGATGCCCGTGGCGACCAGGCGGCGCACGAGGGCTTCCGTCTCGGCGGGGGTCTCGAGGATGCGGATCTTGACGCTGATGCCAATGTTGAACTCGGGCGCGATGTTCTTGACGAGCGCCTCGAGGATGGCGCAGAGCTTGTCCGGCGTCCGGAGGAGGGCCGCGCCCATGCCGGAGTGCGTGCTGAAGGGCTTGGGGCAGCCGGCGTTGAGGTCGATGCCGTAGACGTCCGCTGCGACGAGGCGGGCTGCTTGCACGGCGAGCTCCGGATCCGACGTTCCGATCTGGAAGATGAGCTTCCCCGCCTCCTTACTGGGGTCCACTCTGAATATGATTGATTCTTTCGCCTCCTGCTGCGGCTGCTTCTGTGCGTTGGAGGGGAGTTTCGTCCAGTCGATCGTCTTCGTGATGGGGTTCTCTCTGCGCGTGGTGCCGAGGATGGCCTTGTCGACAGTCTCGGGGCCTGGGGCTGTTAGCTGGAAGACAAGAAACTACCGTCGAGGGGCGACTTACTCCATACGAGATCTGCGCCGTAGTGAAGCGCCAGGAGTCGCGATGGGAGTTCTCCCGAGCGGACCATGGGCGCAAGGACGACTTTGCCCCTGTAGTCGACGCCGCGGGCGGGGATGGGGACCTTTTTCGCGCCGGATGCCATGATTCTGCCGATTGATCGCTGTATCATCGCAGGTGAGGGTTATTCCATGCCTTTCGGCAATAGAGATGAGCGTCTCCAGAATCTTGGCCGAGTCTTCGCGTCGACAGTGACTCTGCGCTCGAGATGGTCATCCAAAAATCTAGGGTGGCGGTCTTATCGATAAGGTGCCGGGGGTCAAGCCACTGGAGGAAGGAACCACTCAGGGGGTGAGGCTGGTGGCCGAGGTTTTCTCCTGGGTCACAGGTCGTTGACCCGACCATCCCTTTGCCCGTCGCGAAGAGCTCTCATCACTTCAACAATTCTGTTCATTGTATCAACATTGCCTGTGTATCATACCTGTATCACTTATCTATTCTCGTCTCTCATCATCTGACCTTTTACTCACGTCGCCCTTGGGCCGGCACCAATCCACAGCGAGCTCGACTAATACCCGTACCTCGGAAACTCGGGAGAAGGGTCGAGTCAAGCCACGGCAGACCGAGAACAATCCCGAAGTACACACACGGCTGAGACCACACATAGCTGGGCGTCACGAGCCGGCTCCCACTGCAGATCTCCTCATCGTCCTCCCGTCCCCCGTTCCCGACCAAGTACCGCGCCTAATCCCTATAAGGGGCCTCCCCTCCGGATTACTCGCAGCAACTCTCATATGCATCCCCCACGAGCCCAAGCCCTCTGGAAGACGGCGAACCACCTGCACCACAGGCTCAGCGCATCCGCCGGTGCATCTCCGCGTTCCCCAAGAGCTGGTGCTGCCGCCCTTGCTGCGCTTCTTCCTCAGGCGGCGACAGGAGCTCCGGTTCGGCCCCAGGCGCGGGCCAATCATTCGGCCACACTGGCGTCGCACACCAAAAGGGCAGGGGCCACCGCTGCCCCTCCCCCTCCTTCCACTCCCGCGCCAGCTCTTGCATCATTTGCCAGCGGGAGAACCACTTCGCAAACGCTTTCCGCTCGAGCGAATATTTCTTCCTCCCCTTCACAACGCACCGCCCAGATTGCCCGTCACTTCTCGACGGCAACACCGCAAGCCTCTTCGCAAACACCATCATCGTCGTCAACCTCAGCCGCCGCTGATTCGCCCACAATGGCCTCGCCCTACACCACCCGCAAGATCGCGGCTCCCCACACCCTCGAGCACCGCGTCTACATCGAGAAGGATGGCGTCCCCGTCTCCCCCTTCCACGACATCCCCCTGTACGCCAACAAGGAGCAGAACATCCTCAACATGATCGTTGAGATCCCCCGCTGGACCAACGCCAAGCTCGAGGTTCGTGGCTCTTCGTCTCTCTCTGCGTCTCCCTCCCATTACCCCTCCATGCCTCTGCCCCTCACCACGTCAAGACCCGCGCCCCAAAAGCCTCACCCGCGGCCAATTGGCTAACACAACCTGTACCAGATCTCCAAGGAGGAGCTCCTCAACCCCATCAAGCAGGACATCAAGAAGGGCAAGCTTCGCTTCGTCCGCAACTGCTTCCCCCACAAGGGCTACCTCTGGAACTACGGCGCCTTCCCCCAGACCTGGGAGGACCCCAACGTCGTCCACCCCGAGACCAAGGCCAAGGGTGACAACGACCCTCTCGACGTCTGCGAGATCGGCGAGCTCGTCGGCTACACCGGCCAGGTCAAGCAGGTCAAGGTCCTCGGTGTCATGGCCCTTCTCGACGAGGAGGAGACCGACTGGAAGGTCATCGTCATCGACATCAACGACCCCCTTGCCCCCAAGCTGAACGACGTCGAGGACGTCGAGCGCCACCTGCCCGGCCTTCTCCGCGCCACCAACGAGTGGTTCCGCATCTACAAGATCCCCGACGGCAAGCCCGAGAACCAGTTCGCCTTCACCGGCGAGTGCAAGAACAAGAAGTACGTGCCGCGATTCACCCTTGGCTCATGCCGTTCTCATTACTGACCAACCGCCAGGTACGCCCACGACGTCATCCACGAGTGCGCCGAGGCCTGGGACAGGCTCATCGCTGGCAAGACCCCTGCCGGTGGTATCTCTCTGTAAGTCGAACACCTTGCTCTCAGGTGCGTTGCATTGATCACTGACCGCCATCAGCACCAACCTTACTGTCGGCGAGTCCCCTGCCCGCGTCAGCCCCTCCGACCTTCCCCAGATCCCCGCCAACCAGGAGCTCCTCCCTGAGAAGATCGACCCTTCCATCGACAAGTGGTTCTTCATCTCCGGTGCCGCCCAGTAAGCGTTTCACCGCTGATGCTGAATGCGGCCATGTCCGCATTGCCACCTCGCTCGTGAGACGATTTGTGAGCTGTTCGCGAAGCAAAAACAACAAAAGATGTCCATCTGGTGAGCCGAGACACGATCTTCAACCGAGATTTTGTACCCATCGAGGTCGCTCCGGTAGTGGATCGGGTTGGCAGCTGGTTGCTAGAAGATAATACCAAAGTTACTTGATCACATGATGCCCTGCCGCCGTGAGCGGACGTGATGACTCTGAAGTGGTGGAAGTTGCAGTGCCGTTGTAAGCTTGTTATACAAACGCTCTTGCTACAGAGCACTCCTCCGTGACATTGGCGAATATTGCCCCTGCTGTCCAGGGTATTCGTCCGACCCAAACGCCGTTACATGCATAGCATACACACACGCTGTATTGTACAAATCTTTCCCCATGTCCCTCTTCCTAGCCATCGTTGAGATCAGACGCCTTCTGCATGACGCGGGAATATCGGTCGACCTCCTCGATGAGGCCCTTGATGCCGATCTTGGAGCAGTCGAACTTGAGCTCCTTGCCGTCCTCTGGAAGCTGGTCAGCCCACTCGCGCCACACGGGGTTTTCAACCGGGTACTGGAGACGTACTGAACTTGACGGACAGCGACGGCGGCTCCTGCGACGTCTTGGGCAGCAGGACGGTGTTGAGGACCATGCCGGACTGGCGCGCCGTGGGCGGCACGGAGGAGAGGAAGAGGCGCGCGGTGCGGGCGGTCGGGGAGAAGGGGTTGAAGCGCGTGGTGACCTCGGTCATGAACTTGGTCATCATCTTGGGCGGCGGGGGGACAGCAACGGCTGTCGCGGGCGGGCCGGTTGGGGGAGTATCGTCGGTGCTGGGCCTCGAATGCGACAGTGAAAGTCGTCGTGGCCGTCGTCCGGAGCTTTGAGGCGATCCAAAATTTTGGCATAGGGAAAGCTGGTATGCCATTATCGGGGCGGATCGGGCTAGTGAAGCGGCACCACCCTGAGTGAGGTGGGTGTGGAGCTCGAGTGGCAGGTGCATTTCGTCACTGCAAAGGCCAGCTTCACGTTTCGAGACTAGGCAACTTCGACTTCCCAACTTTACAACCGCGCGAACACACGACATGTCTTTCGAGGGCCTGCAGGAGCGCCTCACGGCGTTGCAGGAGACCACAGCGCAGCTCAAGGAGCTTATTGAACGGCTGCAGAATCTCGATTTCCAGCCGGGATCGGTGCCCCTCGGCGCAGACGAGGACAACGTCGCCTCGGAACTGAGCACGGAGATCGGCCAGATCCTCCGCGAGGAGGAGGATGAGATCGAGCTGCTGCAGGAGGAGGTCGAGGACCTGAGAGGCGGCCGGGCCGGGAGCGAAGCGGAGCACACGAAGACGAGACTGAAAGATGGCGTGCTGATACTGAAGCAGGAGCTGAAGAGGTACGACCCCTCCTACCGGGAAGCTTACCTCGGGGTTTTTGGATGCTGATGATACGGGATAGTTCCCGGATCACGTTTAGGAAGGCCCAGATCGCGGCCAAGCGCAACCTCGCCTCCGCGCAGCGCCTCGAGCGCCGCCTCCTGCTACAATCCTACTCCCAGCCCGTCTCGCAGGCCGGCTCGCCCCCGGGGGGCTCCGACGACGAAGCCCCCGGCCGCCCGGCCGCCGCCCAAGCTGTGCGCCACCGGCACGCCCACGCCCAGCAGTCCTCCCTGACGGAGGAGGACAAGCAGACTGTCGGGGCGAGCGGGAACGTGACGGCGGCGCTGCGGCGGACGCACGACATCATCGCCGCGGAGCTGGCGCGGAGCGAGTTCGCGCAGCAGACGTTGACGGAGTCCTCAGCGGCGCTGGCGAAGCTGGACGAGTCGTACGGGTCGCTGGAGGGCTTGCTGGCGAGCTCGAGGGACCTGCTGGGGACGCTTGTGCGGTCGCAGAAGAGCGACACGTGGTATCTCCAGACGGCGATGTATATGCTCCTCGTCACGGGGGCGTGGCTGCTGTTCCGGAGGCTGCTGTTCGGGCCGCTTTGGTGGTTGGTGTGGTTGCCTGTGAAGACGCTGTATGAGGTTGTTATGGGTGGTGTTGGGGTTGGAAGCGCGGTGATGAGGCAGCAGCAAGGGGGGGAGGGGAGCTCGGCCGGGGTGGTGTTCGAGGAGGGGAGGGTGGAGGTCGATGGGATCCCTGGGGAGGAGTTGCCGACGGTGGATGTTGGGCAGAATGCTGAGCCGAGTGCGGCAGGGGATCCGGACTCGATGGTCGAGAAAGTTGGGAAGATCGTGGGAGACGTGCCGGAGCAGGCCGGAGAAGCCGAAGCCGAGCAGGTCGTGGCAGAAGAAGCTCCCGAAGCTCCGCAACAGAGAGATGAGCTTTAGGGGAAGAAGGGAGCATCACAATAGCAATGATATCAAGACGTTCATGATCATGCGGGCAGACAACGGTGTTGTGGAGGGAGCTTCACAGGTGTCATCACGCCATGCTGAGGCCCCGGACTATTGCCGATCTCCTCCAGTGCCCCATCTCACACCCAATGTCTCCCAGCAAACAAGACTCTGCAACGAACAATCAGCACCCATGGAGCGCGAAGTGATCGTCGGTTGTCGCAAGTCGGACCTCGCGCTCATCCAGGCTCGCCATGTCATATCCCTGCTGCTGGCCACAACACCCTCCGCGCCTGGATTTGTCATCGCCACACGCAGCGTCGTCGGAGATGCAGACAAGCAGACGCCATTCCTTCAGCTATCCAAACAGACGGGCGGGTCAGACGTCGGCAAGAGCCTCTGGACGAATGGGCTTGAGGAGGATCTGGTCTCAGGCAAGGTCCACGTCCTTGTACACAGCCTGAAGGACATGTCGACGACCCTGCCACCGAAATGCATCCTCGCAGCGGTGACTGAGCGGGAGGACCCTTCCGACGCAGTCATCATGAGGACTGGTTCGAAATACAACACGATTGATGAGCTGCCGCCGGGTTCTCTGGTAGGATCAAGTTCCTCAAGAAGGAGAGCCCTCATTCGAAGAAACTGGCCTCATCTGGAGGTGGCAGAATGCCGCGGGAACGTGTGAGTACTACCGGTCCTTCAATCTCCTCGTCTCAGACAACCTAATGTGCTTTTCCTGTCAGAGATACTCGTCTTGCCAAGCTTGACGCCCCTGATTCACCATTCTCATGCATTCTCCTCGCGACTGCCGGGCTATTGCGCCTCGACCTCGGTCATCGGATCACGCAGCGGCTCGATCCTGCCGTATTTCCCTACGCTGTCGGGCAGGGTGCGCTCGGCATCGAGGTCAGCGCGGACCGTGATGACATGCTGCAGCTCGTGGTTTGGGGGGCGGATCATCAGCCGTCGAGATGGCGGTGCCTGGCGGAACGGGCGATGCTGCGGAGTCTTCAGGGTGGTTGCTCGTCGCCCATCGGCGTGTATTCCTCCTTTGAGTTGACGGAAGGGCATGGAGAGGTCGAGGAAGAAGGTCAAGTGGCTGGTGCACTGCGACTACATGCCACTGTTGCCGATCTGGAGGGGACTGCCGGGGTCTCTGCGGACAACGAGGGCATTGTCAGGAGTGACGATGAAGCGGAGAAGCTGGGAGTATCTGTTGCAAAGTTGCTTCTAGACAAGGGAGCGTACGATTTGTTGCCGAAGCGTGTGTGACCAAGATCCGATGCATCATCGGGGAAACGTACCTTATGGCCACTATCACAGCCAGATCAACTCTCAGATGGGCACCTGTATGAGGCTTTGACGCTCCTGATCTCTCCTGATTCGATCTTGTCATCCAAGCTGAAGCCAAGTGCCGTGAATAGTGTGGAAGAAGCAATGGGCTGTTGCCGAGTACGAAAAAGCATGGCAGATCTACGCTGACAGAGTCACTTTCCAAAGAGTTGCAGTGTTGTATGGGGACTCTGGTTGAAGTGGGCAAAGAGACTGGGCATTTCCCAGTAGGCCCTCTACTTAAGAATGAATTGCAAGTGCATGCAGAAAATTCCATGCGATCCTCAGCAACGGGCAGGAGCAGGCCGGGCTCCTATGCCAGGTGCACCACTTTCAACTCGTTGCCCCTCGGTGCCTGAGGTGAATACCAACGCACCTACAATCTCAACTCTCACAACCCAGCTCTTTCCAAACTTGGTACCTCTCAGAGTTCTATTCTAACCAAACACTCAATTGACGCTCTTCCAGCTCGCCTCTGTTCCACACCTCTGCAGCACAACCCTCCCTCAACCTTCCACCCTCTCAGCCGTGCTTCTTGTCAGCCTCTGTCTCTCAACCACGCTTTCGGCACTGAGTTCGTTGGCTTTCTGTTACCTCTTCTCTCCCAACCCCCTTTCACCGCCCAGAACACCGCTTTCGTATCACTACAGCATGTCTACTCATCTCCCGCCCCTCGTCAACTGAAGAAGCAACCATGGTCACGCACAACTCGTATCTCGCGTACAAGCGAGACACGAGGCATCTCCTCTACTGGATGACCCACGCATCCAACTCAATCATCAAAGCACTTCGCGCCTCCGACAGAGATGCATCGCTCCCTTCATTCAACACATCGGGCCAAATGACCGTTGCTGAGCTCGTGTCCACAGCTGAACTGATCGGAAAGCACCTGTCGCCCATCCCACCGACCATCTTCCGCTTGCTGGAGTCTATCATCCGTGCTCGATCAAGGCATCATGACGGATTTCAGCAGCTCGCCATGGCAAGGCCATACGCCGAAGTTGAGAAGAGCAACGCCAGCCACCAATTTTTCATCGATGCTCTCAACAAGGCTTTCAAGCATCTCGGCGGTGACGCCTGGGCCTCGAGGAGCGAGGCCGGAGATACAGAGTCAGGAGACGACGACGACGTCGAAGATGTCATCTTTTCCAACAAATTCTCGGCTCTCGACTTCGAGACAACCTCCAGCGAGAACGAGTCAGACGAAGCATCAGACGAGAAAGCCCGCCCCACGCCTGGGCCTCAGAGACGTGTTCAGAAAAAGCCCGGCAAGGCAAAGCCTGGCAAGGGAAAGAAGTCCAGAAGAAAGAAAGCCAAGGACAAGAAGGCCGAGGATAAGAAGGCCGAGGACAAGAAGGACCCCGCCAACGACGCTGGCTTGGATGGTGTACCTCTGGAGACATACGGCATCATCCAAGACGAAGAAGGAATTGAGTTCGAATACCTCATGGCTGTTTACTCGATTGCAAGGGAATGGGCCACCTTACGCGACCACCTCCAGAACATCTGGGTCGAAGTTGTCTATCAGGGACTCAACGCTGCAGTTGCCGGGGCTATGTGTAACGTGGCCATCAATATGGTGAAACAGACGGCATCGGACATCCTCATCGACTTCCCAGGTCGCGACACGTTTCACGCCTTGATCCGTGCCATGATCCATGGAGACCTTGACAAACCGCTCGGAAACTTCTCGTACACTATATATACATTTCTGGCTGAGCCTCTTCTCGATACCCACGATCGCCGGGGTGCCCAACACGATTTCAAGGAGCTTATCATGGGCCACACATGTCTCGATCTTGTCGACTTCATCAAGGATTTTCGGGAGAGTGGGAGCGGCAGACCAACCGAACCAATGCTGGCAACCATCAACAATTGGGATCCCGAGATGAATCTCTGGAAGTCTACGATCGACCAGAAGCTGAAGTGGCGCCGTTCGTACACGATTAACTGGCTTTACGACCTGATCAACGTCTTCTCAACTGCCGTTTATCAGAACAGTCTTATGAATGGAGACTACGGCATCGTCAGAAGCATCGGCTTCTTGCCGGCCCTGGGTCTTTGGGGCCACTGTCGCCTGTTTTTTGGCCTCAATGACTTTGCTGCTTTTGTTACCGAACTAGCAATTCAGAAGCCCGGCACCGATATCCAGGGGAGGATACAACCGCACCATGTTTTTCAACTTCAGTGCCTTGTCGACGCCTTCACGATCTCTCGAGGTTGGGCATTCAACAGCTTCAAGGGCCATGGCCTAAGACCTCTTCCAGAGATCTCGGGGGGCAAAGCCTTCCGCCCAGGAAGGGACATCGACCAGTTGCTGGACCACAACAAGAGCCGAGGATGCGCGGGGTTTCTGAGGTCGGCGAAACTACTGCGGTGGGTTTTGATGAGAGAAGGTTTGCTGAAAGAAAACCCCGAGCAACGCAAGTTTGTTGAGAGCTTGCTCAAGGGGCCCCAAATCGCCCACTGGCTAGGCCAGAGCGCACATATGTACGGCCGGCATGGCATTCCTCCGTCACGATTTTCGGACTCCAATCCGAATGGTTTGTGGGAGTTTTCTCCATTTCTTTGTGGTGTCGGTCTGGCAGAAGGCCTCGACGTGGCCTACCGTGTTTCCATGCTTCTGTTGGAGATCATCCCCGAGCCTACCCTGCTTGTCCATCTTCACAACATGCTCCTGAAAGAGTGTTTTATCGCCAAGCCCATTGGAATGTTCGACACCCTGCAGTATCTTTTTCTGGAAGGTTTCTTCTTTGACGGCAAAGTTCCGAACTCTGGCTTCGCCCACGCCCTCACCGATCGGCTGCGACAGCTTAAATCCTCCCCACCGTCAGCGAGAAACGATCCCACGAATATCAACGCCGTCCTCGATATTGGCCGCAACCAAGCCTTTACGCACAAATCAAGTTTCACGTCCTTCCGGGATGCCGATTGGAACTTGGACCGTATTCCGGACCATGATCTGCAACCTGGCACGCGGCTTAGCACGATCCGCATCAGCCAAACGAAGCTTGCTCTCGATCCGGTGACCGGGAAGAAGCGAGCCCCTGACACGGATCTGCTTCGCAGATTTTCAGCTAGGCGCCCGAGTCTTACGGATGATAAGTTCTTTGATCTGATGTCAACACTTACCAGACGAGAGGAGGACAGGAAAGCCAGGAGCTCGGCAGCGCGGTCCAAGTTCGAGTCTGACCCGGAAGTGAGAAGGCAGCACCATCTTTACCTACCGGAAGCTGAGTTCAACACCTCACGGCCAGGACCGCGGCCCAGCAGAGACCGTATGCTGACAGACGCAAAGCTGGACCTTCACGATCACGTGTGCGGTGTTTCGCACCCGTTGGCGGGCATTGATTACCTCGCGGTCATCCTCGTATGCCACCAACAGTTCATCAAAATCGAAACAAGACTGAGCGACCTGCGGAACCCGCTCTACATTCGTGTGTATGAGACTGAAGGACCGTGGAGCGGCAACAAGAGAGTTGGACTCGTGACTTTAGCCATGCGCGAAGGTGACGAAGAGTGCCTGCGGGTGATAGCCGAGAAGCTCGATTGCAATTTGACGGCCAACATGGGGTCCTGTGCGTACTGGGACGAACTGCTTCCCGCTGAGGAGTTGGAGAAAAGGGGTATGGACAACGGTGACGTCCCGGGGGAGTTAGGATGCACATTCATGTGAGATTGCTTCTGCAGGTTTCCACCACTTCAGACCCTTTTCCCAGCGACATGGATGGTTATGGACAGAGGTTTGTGCCAGGAATGACAGAGCGTTGCTGTGGTTGAGTCGCCGTTGGCTGAGGAGGTCGACAGTGCTTCGGGCTACGAGGGCGCGCGTGAAGCCCGTTTACTGTCAACCGATTAGTAGAATCGGAATCCCTTCAGCTTGCAGTTCAATTGCACAGGTTCATGAGTGCCGAGAGAGATGTGACTGACTTTCCTGTGATGACATCGGATCCTTTCCAAGGTCACATCGTACGGAACCCATCTGAACTTCGTCATTCGGGCTGATGATGGGACGACAGGGATCGTCGTCATCGACAAACACCATTCGAGGGAAAACGACAACGTCCTTTCGACTCCCAACACCATGGACGGATTGGGATCTCGGAGGGTGGTCCTCGCTGCATCTGCCCGCGAGACAATGCTGATCATCTACAAAAACGACGTCTCTCCCATCGATCACCCGAACCGCCATCAACAGCCGTCCGGAGTATTCTGATCGGCACTTTTGAGAATACACATCGGAGGCCAAGGCATGATCCTTGCACTTTGGATACAGTCCCCTGCACCCCGAGGCCTCGGCACCCCGGACTATTGGCGCGCGAGCCGGTAAGGGGCCAGTCTTGGGCCGGCGCTAGACTGATGAAAGATGCCCTGCCCGTCCGTCGTTGTAGCGTTTATATTGACTCCTCGTGCCTTGCGCCTCGTTGCGGAGCAGAGCAACCCCAGTGGTGCGATAACTCAGCAGGCGCAGCAGGGAGTCGATCTTCTTCCCCTGGAGTAAGGAGCCGCATGAAACGACGTATTGATGAAAGTGCTGTCGGTGGAACGGGCGTGATGGCTTGATGAAAAATGCTTGGCTGCTCCAGATATAAGAATGTCAGCTCGCCCGACGATGTTTGATGCCACGCAGTTGACTTGAGGCCAGCTTCGCTCCCTGTTCCTTCTTCTCCCCCTTGTTTCATCTACTTCTTCAGACATCCATCACAATGGCTCGTTTCCCCATCTTCGCAGCAGTGCTGGCACTGGCCTCGAGCGCCCAGGTCCAGGCGCAGTGCGGCTCCGGCTCTCCCGAAGCCACCGTCACGGGCGAGGGCGGCTCTTACACGGCCTCGTACGGCGGCAGCTCCATCTACTCGGGCTCCGACTACCGCGAGGCGATCCAGCTAGCCGTCGACACCGTCGCTCCCGGCGAGCGCGTGGCGGTCCTGGCGTCCGGCGCGATCGGCGAGAGCACCATCTCCATCGGCAGCGGCATCACGTTCGAGGGCTGCGGCACCATCGACGTCGGCTTCCGCAACGGCCGCGGGGCGGTCGAGATCATCAACGTCGCCGACGTCTCGATCCCCTACTTCAGCATGACGGGCAACCCGTACTTCGGGTTTCGCATCTACGGCGCGTCGAACCTGCACTTCGGCGCCATCGACCTCAACCTCAGCGGCGGCCTCGGCATCCGCTTCGACCGCGACGGCGCGCGCAACGCCGACGTGTCCATGGACACCATCACCGTGCGCGGGGCGGGCAGCCACGCGGTGGAGGTGTGGAACATCGACGGCCTGGAGATCGGCTCCGTCATCGCGCGCGACGTCGGCGAGTGCGGTCTGCTCGTGCAGGCGAGCACGCACGCGCGCATCGGGCTCGTGGACGGCGACAACGTGGCGGCGGGCAACGGGTACGCGACGCTGCGGTTCGCGAACAACAACGGCCAGCTGGCGGACGGCAGCTACGAGACGAACATCTTCGTCGACCGGGTGGTCTCGCGCGGCGGCGGGCGCGGGTTCTTCTGCGTCTCGCAGTCTGGCGCGGCGGAGATCGGCGAGCTCGACCTCGGCGGCAACGGGGGCAACGCGATCCTCATCGAGAACTGCTACAACGTCAACGTGCTCGGCGGCGAGGTCAACGGCGGCGGCGAGGTGCGCATCGCGGCCCGCGACGAGTTCCCCAACACGAGGGACGTTTCGATCTCGCTGACCGTCAACGACAACTCCGTCCGCGAGTCGCCGTGCGGCGATAACATCACCTGGAACATTGACGGCAACGCCTCCATGGACGTCTGCTAGACGGGCGTGGACGGTGTGGTGGTTCTGGTGGTGTTCTTGTGCATACTGGAGGCGGCTTGGTGCCGCCGTACATAGGCTTCGCTGTATATATATTTTCTGAATGACACATCCGGGACCCTGAATAGCGGTCGGTAAGGAAAATCAAGTTGAGCCCTGTGCGGCTTCATGAGTCTGAGTGGCCGTGATGTGGTGAAGGAGAGGATCTGGAGGATGAGTGGCTGCCATGATGAAGCAGCCACATTTGAGTCTGTGGAAGTGGCTGTGCATTTGTTCAATCAGGGCCGAGGGTGGCTCGAGCCTCCCAGGAAAGCATTGGCTGATTTCAGCTGCAAGGGTTCGCATGGCGTCGATAGATTGGGTTCTTACAGGATATGAGGCCGAGCCTTGCTTGTGAAAAAGGGCACCTTCGCGACAATCGATGGTCTGCTTCTCCTATTCATGCCTGGGGATCGACATCATGCCTGTTGCCGGTTTTTCTAGTGCAGAGGCGCTCGCTCGTACAGGTGGCGATTTCTTCTTCATGCTGGGCCAGATCATCCAGCTGCCAGCGTTGACGTGGCGCAGAGGAGTTCAAGCGCTCGTATTCACCATGCTGCTCAACAGCAGATCGTGAGTGAGCTGGCAGGTGGTGGGTGGACAGTGAGTGGACTTTGGGCTGCCGCGGGCCAATCCCTCACGCGTGTCTTGGACCGGGGGCGTGCCGTGGCTCCGACTAGGGGCGTGCGCCCAGGAACCAGGCCAGAGGGAGCACGATGTTTCTGAGGAATGCGTTGTAACGACGCTCTGGGAGCCAAGAGTTAGAAAGCCCGAGTGCGAGAGATGCAGAGGCCCGTTGCCGAGGGAATCAGGGTCTGTCTTGTCTGGTGTCTGGTGATGGATGTTCGCTGGAGCCAACGGTTGGACGCCGGACGGACGTAGTACGCGGGACTGGCGCACAACAGGAGCCTAATTGCCTAGCAGGGCGACGGTCAGATGTCCGGCTCATGGGCATGGAAGTTTATGTCTTGTTACATTGGGGCCAGCCGCTGCATGTGGACGGACGGGCGGAGGGCATCAAGTTGAAGAGGCATCTGGCCTGGGCCGAGATGCCGGATGATCATGTAGGGCATGTCAGAAACAAACTGCCAGATATCCTTCGCAACAGACACTCATCATAACCGCAGTGGCCTCCTTGCAGCGGCCTCCTTGCAAGCGCCTGACATTGTCTGTGACCTGGAAAGGGGGAAGGGAAAAGGAAAACCTGAACTGCACTTCCGCTGCCCACTCAAGCCTCATGTACATTGGCCTTGTCGCCCCATTGGCTGCCCCCCCTGAAACTCAAAAGAACCGCCCAATCACCAGCCCGTCCCTCCCGGGGGATCGATCGGCAGGACCAGCTCCCAAAAAAGCTTGGAGCCGGGTCCCCGCCGATTCTCGTGTTGTTGGACATCCACACACCCACACTCTTCCCCAAGGTCCGGCCGGCTTTGGCGGCTGTGGCCTGTCCAGCTGGCTTCACGGGTCTGGATGGGGGGAGAGAGGCAAGCAAGCCTGCCTGCCTGCCAACTGAATTTGTCCACTGGCAGGATATCAGATGTAATCACCTTCTGGCCTCAGATACGTAGTCGTTGGCTCAGACACCGGGATAGCTGCCGAGACTGCATGCCAGTTTCCTTCCGCGTGCCTGTAAAGGTCCCCATAGTAAAACCTGGAATGGCGCCAGGAGATGGGATGGCCTGTTTGCTGCCCGCTCAGTGCCTTGCTTCTCCAACCTTGCTTCCTCTCCAAATGTTGAGGCACCGTTGCCCCTGGACTCCTGGCTAAGGGGTTAGGGGCAGACCGGATCATCACCACCCCCAAGCTCGGATGAAGCAAGACTCGACTTCAACACCAGCAGAACCGGACAGACAGACAGATAGACAGATATCTCTCCGGTTGTTCAGTCGTCGTGAATGATCTGAGGCATGACTTCACCCATCACCAATCTCAAACGAAATTGCAGGCGTCGGCACGCTGCCAAGGTTGTCCCGCTCAACCCTGCCGCATCCCTGCTGCCCTGCATGCCCAAATCGTGTTTTCCCCGGACCGAGCTTCTCTCTCCCGGCCACTGGCCTGGCTGCCGGCCTCGCCTCGCAGCCGCACCCCCCGGGAGTGCACGACGACGCGACCCGACCGCACACACGAAGTCGCCTCCCATGGATGGTGGATGGACATGTGGGCTTGTGGGCGTCAAGGCTAATGTCAATTGTCCCTCTGCGGCTGTCTGAGTCCTCTGCCTTGGCGCTTGCACCGGTGTTTTTAAACAGCGCCCTGTGCCTCTTCCCTGGCGACGGCCCCGTCTCTCCCTCTCCTGCATTCCATCCCTCGGCTCCTATTACTTAACTACAACGGTCCGGTTCACTTCACGCTCGCTCGCTCGCTCAAGCATCTTCCTTTCGCTCCATCCATCTCTCTTCGACACGCTCTCTGCTCGAGACTAGACTCCTGCTCTTCCGCCACTTACACTGTAATACCGTAACGTTTAATCAACACCAACATCACCACCGCCAACATGCGCTACTCCGCCGTCATCCTCGCCCTGGTTGCTGCCGTCGCCGCCCAGTCCGAGACTGTCCCCCAGCTTCCCACCCCTACCGGCGTTGACCCCTCCACCTCCGAGCTCGCCAACAAGATCAACGAGTGCCTCGGCAAGTGCGATGCCACCGATGTGAACTGCCAGGCCAAGTGCGTCGACGTAAGTACCCCCGGCGGGAGATCTCCCTGAGTCGACTCCCCAGAGCTCGACCGGCGCGCCAGACCAGCAGTAACTGACCCCCTTCCAGGTCCCCGCCCCCAACGACGACCAGGCCAACGACAACATCGCCTGCGCCCGCGAGTGCGACCAGGGCGACGGCTCCCCTGAGCAGACCGAGGCCTTCGGCCAGTGCCTCCTCCGCTGCAGCAACCAGCACTACTTCTCCCTTGGCCACGGCACCCCCAACCCCACCGGCGCCGGCTCCAACAACAGCGGCGACGAGAGCAACAACAGCGACTCCCCCTCCGCCACCGGCACCGGCTCCTCCACCGAGGAGACCGGCTCTCCCTCCGAGGAGGAGTCCGGCAACGAGTCCGGCTCTCCCTCCTCCTCCGCCAGCGGCGCCGCGCAGAGCGGTGGCGACGATGACAACGCCGCCTCCGGCCTGGCCGCCCTCACCTCCCTCTCCCTCGTCGGCCTCGTCGCTGCCTTCTTCCTGTAAAGGCAGGACCGTACGTGACGTCGTCTGGGGGTTGGAGCGCGGTGTGGCGGTAATGCTGGGAATGTTCGGGTTGGAGTTAATAACGCACATACCATTTTGCTTTCGGGGATGATGGGGGATGATATGGTGCTATTTCTGGGAACCAATGGAGGGACATGATAGGAAGGTTGAGAGGATTGAAATCGAAAAAGGATATTGGAAAATGCTCCGTTTATATTCGTCTCTATCGTGATGCGCTCTTCTTGTCTCGTCTCCTCATTACATTTTACTATTCGTGATTTGTCTGGTGACCAGGAATGGCTTATGACCTCGTGGGCACCGTGACGGGGACGTCGCTGATCCAGGGGATGCCGAGCTGCCTCATCTCGACGGCGAGCTGGAAGAGATAGTCCAAACTGGGGGAAGGTCAGCATCGCATACCGCGCGTTGCATCCGGGACGGAACGGTAACTCACCTCTCGCACTGCGTCTTGGCCTTGTGCACGTTGTCTCCCCAGACGTACACGCCGTGCCTGCGGACGAGCACGGCATAGGTGTCGGGGAACTGGTCCATGGCCTCCTCGAGGAACTCGGTCAGGTCCTCCTCGTGGGCGGTGTTCTCGATGACGGGGATGCGCAGGGTGTCGTGGTAGCCGAGGTTTCCCGTCTTGCCGAAGCCCTTGCCGAAGCCCTTGATCTGCTCGATGTTGTTGATCTCGAAGACCTTTGTCGCGCCGGCGGGGGCGGACTCGAGGAGGAGGGTGACGAGGACGGCCCAGTGGGAGTGGGTGTGGATGCAGCAGCCGGCGCCGCGCTTCGTGAAGGAGGCGAGGAAGAGCGGCGTGCACTGGGAGGGCTTGTAGGAGGGCGGGGAGCGGAGGTAGACGCGGTTCTTGAGGGAGGCTTCCTGGGCGGCAAGGGAGAGGACGTAGATGTCGCTGGCCTTCATGAGCTCCTTCTGCACGCCGGAGGGGGCGATGTAGACGAGGTCACTGGGAGGGGGTTAGCTGGTGGTGGTGGGAGATGTGAAGCAAGGGGACGTACTCGTCGCGGATGGAGCAGCCGCCGCCGGTGCCGGTGACCCAGCCGAGGGTCCAGAACTTTGCGCAGAGGGAGGGGATGAGGTTGGCCGGGTGGTCTGGGTTCTCGGAGGTGACTAGCTGGTCGGGGTTGTCGATTGTTTCGGCGGAAGACATCGTGGACGAGCTTGTGAGGATGGCGGGATATAAGAATTTGGTGTCGCGGGGTAATTCGAGCAGGCGGGTGGCAGTGCCTTGGGAAGAGAATTGACAGAGAAAGGAGAACACCGCCCGGGTGGGATCGATAGCTGGAGGTCAGTCGAGTATAAGGTAGGTAGTCACAATTCAAGCGCCCGAGGACGAAGTATCTGGCCCGAGCTGTCAGTGTTGCGAGAAATTGTAGCACGAGTCAAGCGGGAGCGACATGTGAGGCTGGCGGCTGCTTTGATTCGCGATGGTGTGATTCGCGAGCCTTGGAGGGGCACGTTGGAGCTTTTGGCCTGGTCGACCCACTTGATGCCGAAATGTCACGGCAACAGAAACGTGGTGCTTCCTTCCTCCTTCATGAGCTCCGTCTCCACAAGATGCCAGAGCTCACTCAAGCAAGCAATTGCAAAGACACAGACGTCCTCTTCAGTCAGGTCGTCCCAATGGAAAACCAATTGTCGGTCAAGTGGCTGCTCCAATTGAAGAGGCGGTGAATGACGTCTGCCCACCTCGACCTGGCTCAATCGATTGTCCTCTGAGCTCAATGGCCCCGGGTACCCCGGCCAGCCTTGGCTCCGATTCTGGAACCTCGGATAAGACGATGATGAGGTGTCCTGAACGTGAATGTGTCTGGTTGTCAGCGCAGGGCGGCATCAATGCATACGAGTATCCGTGCTGAGTCCTGTGCCCATCCGCCCTGCCTTTGTCCTGGCCTCACTCAGCGCCGAGCATCACATGAGGCGGTGTTGAAAGATGATCCTCTCTTCGGAAACATGTGTCCTTTCGATGTAGGCCTGTGCAACCGCACATAAAGCTGAAGACGGGCGCACAGAGGACGGAGGCTTGTCATCGGGTCGGGCCAGTTGCCGGGCTTTGAGGGAAACACCGTGACATTTAACGAGACCGTGACGAGAGGCTCAAGCCGTCGGATGGAAGCTCTTGGAACCTCTTCAGCGGGTGCCGGAGAAAGGCGAGAGCTCCTGCGCCGGCGAGAACAACGCTAGGCGGTGCCAGCCTGTGGACCGTGCAGGGACCAGCCCCCGCATTAGCACCAACGCTCTCGCTGTCCACTGCTCACAGTGGTGAATGCGAGCGCATCTTGGCTCCTTCCCCGACCCCCGACCCTGAACCTTTAGCCCCCCAATTATTTCTGGCCGTGAGCTTAGCTTCCTTTCTTGCCTCAGAAAAAGGACACGTTGGACGTAAACCTTCCCGCCTTCAACCTCGCACCACGCTCCCGGAGTAGATAACCCACCACACTTCTTCCTCTGCCCACATTCCCATCGAATCACCCTTCTTCTCTTCGATTGGGACGCTTCCTTGATCCTCGGACCTACTCTCCCCGAGTCAATCTTGTCCAGCCCAGCCTCTGACCTCGTGTTCCCTCTTGCTGCTCCTCCCCAGAAGCAAAGCAAAGCAATCCTTCACCATGAAGTTCAACGCTGCCGTCGCGGTCTCTGCCGCCACCATCCTGGCCGGCAATGTCCAGGCCGAGGAGGCCTCTGCCTCCAAGCCCGAGCTTGCCACCTTCACCGTAAGTCACCCTCGCTCTCAATTCCCGTCGGTTCTTGCTCTAGCTGGCCGCTTGCATCTCGTGCTCGTGCGGGGTGCGGGAAGCTCCCTGCATGTGCTTCTTGCTTGCAGCTGCCGGCAAACCAGCAACCGCCGAAGCTCATGAGATGGCTCCCGATTGCTGACATGTCTGCCCGCAGCCCACCACCATCAAGGGTGACTTCGTCGAGCAGTTCACCGACGACTGGGAGAAGCGCTGGAAGCCCTCCAACGCCAAGAAGGAGCCCAAGAACAAGGAGGAGGACGAGGAGTGGGCTTACGTCGGCGAGTGGGCGGTCGAGGAGCCTTCCGTCCTCAAGGGCGTCGAGGGCGACAAGGGTCTCGTCATCAAGAACCCCGCCGCTCACCATGCCATCTCCTCCAAGTTCTCCTCCCCCATCGACAACAAGGGCAAGACCCTCGTTGTCCAGTACGAGGTCAAGCTCCAGAGTACGTGCTTTGTTCGCCCCTCTTTTTAGCTACTTGGACGGCCACAGCTAACCCACCTCTCACAGAGGGCCTCGAGTGCGGTGGCGCCTACCTTAAGCTGCTCCGCGACAACAAGGCGCTGCACCAGGAGGAGTTCTCCAACGCCACCCCCTACGTGATCATGTTCGGCCCCGACAAGTGCGGCCACACCAACAAGGTCCACTTCATCTTCAACCACAAGAACCCCAAGACGGGCGAGTACGAGGAGAAGCACCTCGTCTCCCCCCCTACCGCCAAGATCGTCAAGACGACTGAGCTGTACACCCTCATCATCAACCCCGACAACACCTACGTCATCAAGCAGAACAACGAGCAGGTCAAGACCGGCTCCCTCCTCGAGGACTTCTCCCCCTCCGTCAACCCCCCTGAGGAGATTGACGACACCGCCGACACCAAGCCCGAGGACTGGGTCGACGAGGCCCGTATCCAGGACCCCGAGGCCAAGAAGCCCGAGGACTGGGACGAGGAGGCTCCTTACGAGATTGTCGACGAGGAGGCCACCAAGCCCGAGGACTGGCTCGAGGATGAGCCCAGCACCGTCTCCGACCCCGAGGCCCAGAAGCCCGAGGACTGGGATGATGAGGAGGATGGCGACTGGATCGCTCCCACCGTCCCCAACCCCAAGTGTGCTGAGGTTGCCGGCTGCGGTCCCTGGACCAAGCCCATGACCCGCAACCCCGACTACAAGGGCAAGTGGACCGCTCCCTACATCGACAACCCCGCCTACAAGGGTGCCTGGGCTCCTCGCAAGATCAAGAACCCCGACTACTTCGAGGACAAGAACCCCTCCAACCTCGAGCCCATCGGTGCCGTGAGTACTCACCCGAGTCCCTCCCTGATGATTGTGTGCTGACCCTCCCCCCATAGATTGGCTTCGAGATCTGGACCATGCAGAGCGACATCCTCTTCGACAACATCTACATTGGCCACTCCGTCGAGGATGCCGAGAAGCTCGCCGAGGAGACCTTCGTCCCCAAGCGCGCCGCTGAGAAGCTCGTCGAGGAGGTCGAGAAGCCCCAGAAGGCCGAGAAGCCCGCTTCTCCCGGTGACCTCAAGTTCACCGACGACCCCGTGACCTACGTCAAGGAGAAGGTTGACCTGTTCGCCACCATTGCCCAGAAGGACCCCATCGAGGCCATCAAGTTCGTCCCCGAGGTCGCCGGCGGCATTGGCGCCATCATCGTTACCCTCGTTGCCATCATCGTCGGCGTCTTCAGCGCTGCCGGCACCGCCCCTGCCCCCGTCAAGAAGGTCGCCGCCGACGCCGCGGCTGCCGCCAAGGACGTCAAGGACAAGTCGAAGAAGGCCGCAGCCTCCGGCGTCGAGACGGCCAAGGGCGAGGCTTCCAAGAGGACTACCCGAAGCCAGTCGTAGATGGAATGGCGACGCGGATGGTGGCATGGCGACTGCGAGAAGGCACCGCCGTCCCCTTGAGCGGCCGGAGGGGACCCCCGAGCACGGCGGCTCGGGCTGTGTTACAAAAACCGGTTACGGGGCCATGAGATGATGAGTAAAAGGACACGTTGTTTAGTGCATTTCCCGCGCGATTGATTCCCTCCGAGTTCGAATTGGTCATTCCGAAACCAGGGCAAGAGGAGTTGGCGCAGGCATAAGGTAGTCCCAAGAGAAGAAATTCCTCCAAGTGTGGCCGATGTGATGCATTGCTGTGTTGATTGTTGTGTTGAGACTGTAACCCAGGCCTGATCAAGACCCTGCCCGACCGGCCTCGCAACTCTCTGTCTTTGTTATCCTATAGCCTGCGATACCTCACCTCCAAGGCACTGTGGTAGTCTCAATCACGACTGAGGAAACGTGGAAGCCATATACCCCCGGCTCGCGTAATCTTTTCCACGGCAAAACCCAACCAAGGCCTAGATCGGACGCCCTCGGCATTCGACGGCATTGGGACGGTTGGAGCAGAGGGGCGACAGGCCTCTTGGGGCTAAGTTTGGGGAAGTGCTGGGGGACGAAGGTGGGAGCTTCCCCCACCACAGGAGCACTCGGCCTATCAGCGTCGCGAATGGCCCTCCGCATTACGTTGTGGGTGTCCCGGGCCTCAGCTACCCGGTCGTCACAGCCGGTCGGCCGCCGCTGGTGCTCTCCAACCTGCATATAACTTATCACCGTGCTGCTCCCGTCCGCCCCTCTCCCTTTGGCCCCCCTCCGAACGGACGATATAATATCTGCCTACTACGTGGCTGGTCATTGGGTGCCAGGATTCCTTTTTGTCTTCTCTATCCAACCGTCGTCAAGTCCCGTTTCGTCCCTCTTCCACAATGCGTCGGGCCATCTCCAGAGGACTCGTCGCCAGCGCAGGCCGCTCCAGCAGGACAGCCGGCCTTAACCGCGGTTCTCTGCTCTCGTCCTCCACCACCATGTCGCCCTCGTCGACCGCCGGCCCCGTCGCCGCGAGGCGGATACACGCCACGGCCAAGCATCTCAATGCCGCCCTCGCCTCGACCGCCGAGTCGTACCCCACGACGCACGAGAAGATCGCCACCCCCGAGGACACGCCCTACTTCCTCGACAACAAGTTCGTCAAGTCGCAGGCCACAAAGTTCATCGACCTGCACGACCCGGCGACCAACAACTTGGTGACCCGCGTCCCGCAGATGACCGATGCCGAGCTCCAGGCCGCCGTCGACTCGGCCGAGAAGGCCTACCCCAAGTGGCGCTCCATGAGCGTGCTGGCGAGGCAGCAGATCATGTTCAAGTTCGTGGCGCTCATCCGCGAGAACTGGGACAGGCTCGCCGCGAGCATCACCCTCGAGCAGGGCAAGACCTTCGCCGACGCCAAGGGCGATGTCCTGCGCGGCCTGCAAGTCGCCGAGGCCGCCTGCGGCGCGCCGGAGCTGCTCAAGGGCGAGGTGCTGGAGGTGGCGAAGGATATGGAGACGAGGAGCTACCGCGAGCCCCTGGGTGTTGTGGCCGCCATCTGCCCCTTCAGTGAGTGTTCTGTCTGTCGTTCGTTGGAGTCAATCGCTGACGATGTCTGCCAGACTTCCCTGCCATGATTCCTCTCTGGTGCATCCCTATCGCCACCGTGACTGGCAACACCCTCATCCTCAAGCCTTCCGAGCGTGACCCCGGTGCGGCCATGATCCTGGCCGAGCTTGTCCAGAAGGCTGGCTTCCCCGATGGTGTGGTCAACATCGTTCATGGTGCCCACCGCACCGTGGATTTCATCCTCGAGGACCCCGCTATCAGGGCCGTCAGCTTCGTTGGCGGCAACAAGGCCGGCGAGTACATCTTCAACAAGGGCTCTGCTCACGGCAAGCGTGTCCAGGCCAACCTGGGCGCCAAGAACCACGCCGCGGTGCTCCCCGACGCCAACAAGAACCACTTCCTCAACAGCGTCGTCGGTGCCGCCTTCGGCGCGGCCGGCCAGCGCTGCATGGCCCTGTCGACCCTCGTCATGGTCGGCGAGACCAAGGAGTGGCTCCCCGAGCTGGCCGAGATGGCCAAGCAGCTCAAGGTCGACGGTGGCTTCGAGGAGGGCGCGGACCTCGGCCCCGTCATCTCCCCGCAGAGCAAGGAGCGCATCGAGAGCCTCATCGCCAGCGCCGAGGAGGAGGGCGCCACCATCCTGCTCGACGGCCGCGGCTTCACGCCCGCCAAGTACCCCAACGGCAACTGGGTCGCGCCGACCATCATCACCAACGTCACCCCCGAGATGCGGTGCTACAAGGAGGAGATCTTCGGCCCGGTGCTGGTCTGCCTGAACGTCGCGACGCTCGACGAGGCCGTCGAGCTCATCAACAAGAACGAGTACGGCAACGGCACCGCCATCTTCACGCGCTCCGGCCCCACGGCCGAGACGTTCCGCCGCCACATCGAGGCCGGCCAGGTCGGCATCAACGTGCCCATCCCCGTGCCGCTGCCCATGTTCTCCTTCACGGGCAACAAGAAGAGCATCGCCGGCGGCGGCGCGAACACCTTCTACGGCCGCCCCGGCGTGAACTTCTACACGCAGCAGAAGACCGTCACGGCGCTGTGGCAGAGCGCGGACGCGGTGGCGCAGAAGGCGGACGTCGCGATGCCGACGCACTCCTGAGCGAGGGGTATAGGAACGGGAATGGAAATGAGGAATCTAGATTGGGCCTGAGGTTGTAGATGCTGCCCTGGTATGTTATACTGATATGAATCCAAGTATGTGAACGTCGAGGTCTTTGCCCGGTGATGAGTCTGTTGGCTGGGACTTTGGTGCTTCTGCCTGCGATGATGCCTGTTGCTCGAATGTTGGCCGCCTGTTACCGCGCGGCGCGGTTCAGCATCACCAACCGCCTCAGGGGTATTTAACGTCGCCGTGCCCAGCTTATTTCCCCTTTGCCATTTCACCAAGGACAGCCTTTTTTCTCTGCCTCCTGAGGAGATTTGCCGAGGAGCCTCCCGAATCATGGCAGACCCGAGTGTGGTACTGAGTGTATCGTGGCATTTGCTTGTCAGGTTCTGTCAAGGAAGTACATCCGCATGGAGACTCAGGAGCTGCTGGAGAGGCAAGTAGATGCCCACCACACTACATGGCCGCTCTCCCCTCCGTCACTCCATCTACGACTCGTGAAATACTTCAACTTCCTCAGTCGCGTTCAATGCGCCCTCCAGATCAAAGGAGTCAAGCTCTTCGCCCTGAGAGTAATCACACGGTCAGCATCCCAGCCCAACCTCGGCTTCCTTTCCCCATGGCAGACGACTTACCTCAGCCAAGCGAGGAATACCCCTGAACGACCCGGCCGTACGACGGACACTGGTAAAGGTGATGCATTGGTTGATCAGGAAGGTGTCGCTGCCGCCCTGTCAAGAAGTTAGCGGGGTGATCGCATGCGAGAGGCCCGCGGTGGTAGGACACTTACATCCTAGATATAGTCAGCTCTGTGTACCCAAAGAAAGATATAGCAGTGCCAGGAAGGTTCACTTACAGCCCACCAGTCGAAACAGTCGTGGCAGCCGTTGTTGTGGCAGATGTACGCCCTCTGCTGGCCCGCGCCGTAACCCCGGACCCTAATCGACCAAAAGTCGTTCATCCAGCCTGCGCAGGTGTTGTCCCACACGTTGACACTCTGCACGCTGCCCCCGCAGTTCTGCCCGCTGAACGTGTCGATGACATACGCGGAGGTTGCGGTCGCGAGGGCCAGGGCGGCGAGGGGGAGGTGGCTGAGGAGCTGCATGTCGGAGTTGAGTCTGTTTGTCCCTCTATCACTGGGTTATTAAGTCTCGAGGTAAACTGCACTCGACAGGCGAGGGCCACTGTTCGCTCATTTTATAGTCGAGGTTCATCGGGCTCCGGCAGCGGGACTTGACCGACAAAACAACCACGGCCATTTCCAGATTGTTGTCGATATCTTCTGATCTGGATCACCGACTCTCAGCCAACCGCCTGGTCTTGGCAACATGAGCCCCTCACGAACTTGATCCTTCGCGGACAAAAGGTCTTATTGCTGACAGGCTGACCCATATCTGGCGCTGAGTATAACCATATATGGCAGGTGTTTTTCACTGAAGCATCAGCCCGAGAGACCCTGGTATCTTGGCTGCAACGTTTATGGGTGAGACAGGCAGGTTCTCTTGAGGCCCAGACTATCACTTGGATCTCATTCACGTTGTGTCTGGAGTCGGGGGCCTTGCTCTGAACGCAGCCAAGACGGGCAATTTGCCTGAATGAGGGCGTGCTCTGAGCCCGAAAGGGTGACCGCATCGTCCATCAACCGACTAGGACTTACAGAGGCAACAGGATGCGCGGGACCGACATCAGATGCTGCAGTCATGGATAAGCTAGATTCGACTTGGGTTGTCAAGTCATGGGAGCTGTTCAAAAGAAACAAGCCAAGTCAAGCATAAGGACTCACGCATCGAACCTGAGTGGGCTGGTCGCCAAATAGATGCCGATAAATTTGGCGCCACACTGAAGGTCACTTGCGTTCTCAGCCGGATAGCATAAAGAGTAAGTACTAGAATTCTATAGGCTTGGCAAATGGTTACAACCGGTGGCCAAAGAGCTATCAAGGTACTTATGCAGTCTGGTCTCTGGGCACAGCTGGCGGATAGACGTCTTGGGCGTTCTGGCCCGGCAGGCTGACGATTGAATCATGATTCCCTCGTGCTAGAAACTCCTGCATGCACCGAGCATTCCATCGCAAACCCGAAAGCCCTGGCATACCACCCCTGTGCCCAGAAGCTCAACTCCATGCAGTGAGGCGCGCCAGGCACGAAGCTGCTGTCGACGCGCGGGCTGCCGGAAAAGGCCTCCACGCACGCCTTCAGCCGCTCCTCCGAGACGACGAAGAACGGCTCATGCTGCACCATGGCGAACATGACGGGCGTCTTGACATGAGCCGCCCAGTCATCCTTCCAGCCGGGCAACCACGAAGCGGGCAGGCTCTCGAGCTCGGCCAGGGGGGCCGGGGCATCGAGCCGCTCCGCGAGCTTCACGATGTCCGGGCTCACGGTTCCCGGCGCGAACATGACCGCGTCCTTCTGGGCGAGCGGGGTCGAGTAATTGCCCATGGCGTCGTAAGGCTTGCGGACCGAGCCCTCGTACATGTGAGGCCTCCAGATGTCCCCGAGGCCGGAGCAGACGAGCCCGCCGAGCGGGTATGACGGCGCCTCGTCCCGGCCGTGCATCGCCGCCGTCGCGACTCCGTACATCACGCCGAGGCTGTGGCAGAGAAGCACGATGCAGTTGCATCCGTTCGTGATGCCGAAGTTGGGCCAGAGGGCTGGCAGGATGTGCTCGTGCATCCAGCGGGCGGTCTCCGTCACGAAGTCGGACCCCTCGGGGACGGGGAGGAACGACGACGTCCCCCCGTAGCAAGGGCGGTCGATGGACACGAAGGGAACACCGTAGGCGTTGCTCGAGATGGATGCCGTGTGTTGGGGATCGGCATCGAAGTAGTGGCACTCGTACGTGCCGCCGTGGAGGCCGACGACGAGGGGACGGAACTGGAGGGAAGATCCAGGCCGTGGCGGCGGCAGGTTGTGAATCCCTGCGACCGTTCCTCCGTTGGGAAGAGATAATGTGAAAGACTCCATGATATATGCTGAGTGAGTAGGCCGCTTCAGAGAATAATTGACGACAAGGAGAGCAATGAATGACTGCGCGGTGTGTACGATAAATCAGCGATCGCACGTTGAGGTTGGAAAGCGCACACTTCAATTACTACTTATAAAGTGAAGCTGCAGAGTTCTCTCGCGTACCGGCATTAGGAACAAGTCCGACCTTTTAAGACCGACAATCATGATTAAGAATGGAGGATCCTCTGGGAGCGGGAGCAGCGACTATTACCGCTGCGGCTAAGGCTGTCACCGAAGCTTCATTGTTATTGCCGAAATGCTAGTAATTCCCCGGACAAATTGCGCAAAGCTCGCTGAAGCTGAGAAACATCATCATCAACATCAACATCACTCCCAGATTTGGCCCCTTCGCTTGACCTGTACACGGAGCTATCTATGCTTATGGCTCTGAAAGCTGGCGGGTCTGAAGGTACTGTGCTTGAAGAATCGCAACTCGGCTGGATAGGTTTGTGCACAAGTACTACTTATTGGGGGATATTAATGGTTACAGATGGTGTCCAGAGAGCTACGCAGTCTGGGTGACCTCCTGCTCCGCCCTCTTCGTATCCTCTCGCCTGTGCATCTGCGCAGCGACGAACTCATCCTTCTTCTGATCAGAATCCACAGTAAACCAGCAAAAGATGCAACCCGGGACCGTGAAGGCAATGCAGACCAGGAAGAGAGTCTGGTATGCCTGGGCACTTCCGACACGGAACGCATAACGTGCCGCCTCCTCGACCGTTGTCGTCAGTCCAGGGATGCCAGCGAGAGGGAGTCCGGCCCTGAGCTTGGTTATGAGCTCCGGCAAAGAGGACTCGGGCAGTCCAGCTCCGATCGCGGCGGGCCCGACATTGGCGGGGATGGTGCTGTTCAGGCGGTTCCTGACCGTCGCGTTGTAGACGGCCGTGGCGAGCGTCGAGACGAACAGACGGATGGTGCCCGTGATGCCGCCGGCGCTGCCGATCTCCTCCTGGGATCGCAGGGGATACGTGGTGGCAGTCAGCGCGACTCCCTCCATGATGCCGAGGAAGAATCCGCCCAGGGCGATCATGATGCACGTGAGGTTCATGTTGAAGGGGTTGACCGCCGTGCAGGCCAGCAGCGGGGCTGCGATGTACATGGAGACGATGATGGGCCTCTTGGGGCCGGTGAAGTGGGCGATGGCGCCGCCGAAGACCTGTGCGCCGACGTAGCAGATGACGAACAGGGAGAGCAGGTCGCCCGTCTTCCGCTGGTCGAGGCCGGTCCAGACTGTCTTGACGAGGCCGGGCCAGACCGACGCGATGCCGTAGTAGGCTGAGCCGGCGACACAGGTCATACCGGTGATGGCGAGGAGGGGGATGTTAGTGAGGAAGTGAATCTCCACGAATGGTGTCATTCGTGGGAAGCGTCGGGGCAGCCACATCTCGTACAGGATGAACAGGATGAGGCCGACGGCGCCGCCGAGCAGGGGACCGAGAACCTCCGCGCTGACCCAGGGGAAGCGGTTGCCGCCCCAGTTGATGCCGATCAGAAAAGCGATGAAGCTGACCGTGTAGAGGCCGAGGCCGAACCAGTCGAAGTACTTGACGAGTTCGACGAAGGCCTTGGTCTGATGCAGCATCTTGAACGTGGGCGGGTGATAGCAGAGATAGAACAGAATGGTCGACAGGCCGTTGAGGGCGACGAGAAGGTAGTAAGCGCCACGCCAGCCAACGTCCTGCAGGGTAACAAAGTCGTACGAGATCTTGGGGCCCAGCCAGCTGGTGAAGCTGAAGGCGTAGAGCACGGAGTTGGCGGCGAAGCGCCAGCGCATGGGCACAATCTCGCTGATGATCCAAAAGTAGCTGATCTGGGCGCCGCCGGCAAGACCAAGCAGGACCGTGGCACCGATAAGCTGAGGGACGCTCTGGGCCTGCGACGCCCAGATGGCACCGGCGGTGCCGATGAGAGAGGCAATGATGAAGAGCCAGCGGCGGCCGAACACATCCGACAGACGCCCAACAACGAGAGCCGAGATGCCCTGCGTCAGGGTCCAGGAGAGCGAGACCCAGGTGATATCCGCGTTGGGGCCGATGTCCGCATTGATGTTGCTGAGGATGGGTGCGGCGAGGCCGAAGCCGCCGCTTCCCGCGTCCTTGGCCAGGATGATGGCCGCAAAGGTCCCAAGGAACTGCCAGCTATACCAGTAGCTCATGGGAATGTCTTCCGTGATGGCGCCACGGGCCTCGGGTGCGCGCTCGTCATTGACCAGCATGCGGTCAATCCCGGCACCTGAAGCGGCGTGCTTCTCGTTGGCGTTCTCCAACTCGTGCGCCATGGCAGTGGTGTCGATAGGTTTGATGTTTGGGTTGTCAGACATCGTGGTAGGTAGCCTCAGAGGCTTGCAACAACAACGGATGAGTCGGAGGAGAGGTGGGAGGAAGAGGATGCCCTGTGAGGCTCTGGATATGGCATCCAAGGTTGGGAGAGGCGTGGCGAATATATACCACACACCTCTCGAGTCAAGAGGCTGGCCAGACGGTATGGACCATCGTATGACCTTGGCCTTGTTGAGGTTGACAACTAGTGAATTTCAGCCTCTGTCACCGACCCCATGGAACCGGGTATGGAGTTTTGTTGCCGGAGACCCTTTGGTCTTAGTCTGGGGTACCCCGCGTATTCCCCTCATGCCCCGGACTTGGAGAGAAACCGGCCACCTTGTAGGTACACTTTGCCGGCGAGGTTGCCGAGTCATTCTAGAACTAGCGCAATGGCTTCATGTATGAGGAGAAGCCTGGAAGTAGCCGAAGAGGGGGGGCGCGGGGTCATATGTCGACGGTAATATCTTGATCGAGTCGGTAGGTAGGACGCAGTACTCAAACATCAGCGGATGTCCTAAGCACGACCATTTTCTAATCGTTCAATCCAAGTCGAGTATTGCTGTAACACCAATCTGCCAACGAACAAGCTGATACCCGGAAAATGGCACCATCCAATGGCAGCACTCCTCAGCTCCAGCAGCTTCATCCAGCCTTGGATCATGGCATGCGGACGGTGAGCCGCCACATCACCACGCTGGACGCCCAAGGCAACTCTGTCTTTGTCCCAGATGAGGATGTTCTCTATTGCGACCGCGGGGGCTATGCCGTATCGTGGGTGTACTCCACGGCCGATTTCCCGGTCAACATGGCAGAAAACAAGGACGTCAACGGCTTCCTCTCGCGGGATCCTGCCAGCCCCAACTCTTTCGTGCACACGGGCAGCCGCATCGTTAACGGTAGTGGCATCACCTTCAACACGACCAACTTCGGCCCCGGAACCGAGACGGTCATGCACCGTACCGTGTCCTTGGACTTTGTTGTATTGATCGAGGGTGAGCTGGAACTGGAGCTCGACTCTGGGGAGAAGACTCTGCTGCAGCCTGGCGTAAGCAACCTTCCCCTTCTGGATACTCAACACACTTGCTCGTGCCCCATCTTTGTCTGACATATGCGCATAGGATTCAATTGTTCAGAGACAAACAAATCATATCTGGAGGAATCCGTCGCCAGACAAGCCGGCGCGGATCGCATCCATGATCATCCCAGCCGTCGGTGTCACCATCAATGGGAAGACAACGTCCACCGAAGGGTTTGACCCCTCGAAGATGGGCAAGTCAACCAAGACTTGAATTGAGGTTCCATATCATTTGAGTCGCAAAGACGATTTCAATACATGGGTCTAATCATCTCGTCTTATGCACCCTTCCAGCTGGTGTATGTGGATCCATGTCTGTCCATTGCCCATCACGCCATGTTCACACAGACAAAAGTACTCTGCTAGCCCACACTGCTAGTGGTGATCTCATTCTCATTCGGCCGGGCTTCACCGCCAACCCCTCCCACATTGGCGATCAACAGGAGCAGGATTCCCCACATCTGCTTCGATGTAGGTATGGATTAATAATTCACCTCAGCCAAAAGTCAACAATTCTATTCTGTTACTGGTTAGGTTCGGGGTTAAGGCCAAACCACCGAACTCTTTCTGCGTGGATGTGGTGATCCACACACTTGTGACGTCGCGGCATATATAACCTGAGAGCTGATTGCGCAGTCGCCTTTCCCACACGACTTTTCTCCTCATACACCATCAATTCCAATAGCAACCGCCCAACATGCCTGCAGTTAAGTCTATGTACGACCCGAAGGACATGCAGTTCCGCCACCTCGGCCCCACCGGGCTCAAGGTAAGCGTGCTGTCGCTCGGTGGCTGGCTCACATACGGCGGCACCCAGAAGGGAAGCATCGTCAAGGACTGCATGGAGGCCGCGTGGAACCACGGCATCAACACCTTCGACACCGCTGAGACCTACGCCAACGGCGAGTGCGAGGTGGAGATGGGCCAGGCCCTCAAGGAGCTTGCCTGGCCCAGGGACGAGTACGTCCTCACCACCAAGGTCTTCTTCGGCACCGGCCGCAAGGAGCCCAACACCCGCGGCCTGAGCTGGAAGCACATCGTCGAGGGCCTCAAGAGCTCGCTCGAGCGCCTCGACCAGCCCTACGTCGACATCGTCTTCGCTCACCGCCCCGACTACGCAACCCCCATGAAGGAGATCGTTGAGGGATTTACCCAGGTCATCCGCAACCTCAACCTCGCCTACTACTGGGGCACCTCCGAGTGGACTGCCAGCCAGATCACCGAGGCCACCCAGATCGCCGAGCGCTACAACCTCATCGCCCCCGTCGTCGAGCAGCCCCAGTACAACGCCTTCCATCGTGAGCGCTTCGAGGTCGAGTACGCGCCGCTCTACCAGAAGTTCCAGTACGGCACCACCATCTGGTCGCCCCTCGCCTCCGGCCTGCTCACCGGCAAGTACAACGACGGCGTCCCCGAGGACTCGCGCTTCGCCACCAACCCGGCCTTCTTCTCCGATACCATCAAGAAGCTGCAGTCCGAGGAGGGCCAGGCCAAGATTGAGAAGGTGCGCAAGCTCACCAAGATCGCCGAGCGCCTCGGCGGCAACGTCGCCCAGCTCTCGCTCGCATGGTGCCTCAAGAACCCCAACGTCAGCACCATCATCCTGGGCGCCACCAAGGTCTCGCAGATCGACGACAACGTCAAGGCCGTCAAGCTCGCGGAGAAGATCACGCCCGAGATCCTGCAGGAGATTGAGGACATCCTGGACAACGCGCCGGCGAAGCCCGCCACCTATGGCCGCGAGCGGTTGTAAGGGGGAGGGACTCAGTTGATGGGTAGTGGTTTGGTGGGTTACTGAACCCGCGTATAGCATTCTCTCTGATTGACGAGAATGAACCGGGGATAGTCACCAAAACAACTATGTACACTCAATTGAACATGAATTCAACATGCTTCGTCGTGCACATTGATGCATCTCGCCATTTGCTCGTCAGTGGTAGTCAAAATGGGACCATCAGAGTCCCCTTTGAATGCTCCTCTCGTAAGCACTAAGCCTGAGCTCATACAAGGCTCCATGCTTACTTATACCTCACTTGTCCCTGTGAATTGCCTGCTACTCGTGTTTGTGTGCACGGATCTTGGGGGCCATCAAACTCACACCAACAGCCATGACACTGGTTGTTGTAGCCCGGCGGATTCATAAAGTATAAAGTGAGCGCGCAGTTCGGCATATTTAGTTCGGAGATCCTTCATTGTACGGCATATCAACGCTTTACTTCGTGTACAGATCATCCTTGACCTCTTCGAGCCACGTCGTCTTCTTCAAGCCAACAGTAAAGTGAGACATGAAACCGTCCTTGTCCGCCCCGTGCCAGTGGGTTACTCCGGGCTCTGTCCAGACGGCGTCCCCTGCCTTGATGCGACGTGGCTCAGCTCCCTTCTCGCAGACCCAGCCTGAGCCGACAGTCACGTAGAGCATCTGGCCGCCTTCGTGTGTGTGCCAGTGAGTCCTCGAACATGGCATGAAGACGACATTGGCAAAGGCGGTATGCCCCGTCTGTCCCAGGAGTTGGGACCACACCGTGCCTGTGAAGGTGGTGCCCGTGCGGTCCTGGGCCTTCTCGGCATCCGCCCCGCTGGCAATGATGATGTTCTCCGGCATGTTGATGAATTTGGACTGTAGTGAAGCTGGCGGATGAATCTGAGGTGCAGTGTAAGGGTTCAGCTGGACAGTATTCGTCAGTTTAGGAACACCGTATTGGCCCAATCCACGGCCGAGATTGTGTGGTTCTTTACCTCTATGCGCTCTTATCATGTGAGTCGAGACTGGCTTTCTTTCATGAGGCTGCTGAGACGTTTTACCACCAGTGCTTTATTACCACAGAAGAGCACGGCTGCAAATGCGGGGTTCGGTGCCCGGGAAGCGGACAGGAGAGGATGCGAGTCGATGAAGCCGGCCGGAGGCTCGGGCGGTTTGCCGGTACAGGTCGGCAACTCTCAGGATGGATACACGCCTTGAAAACGAAAGAGCCGAGCTCAATTGCTTTGACCGGTTTCAGGAGGCATTCGTTTTCATGGAATAGAATGTGTCTTCTGGAGTCTGGGTCTGCCACCACCCCGGGCATGTAACCGATGAATTTACGTCGTAGCTTGATCGGAAGGTGCCACCATCTAAGCTTTTGTTTCATTGCACTCATAGTTTGGATTTCTGTACTTTTACCGGGTGATATAATTCTATCAATCTAGTTGGTCACAATCATCTAACCATTTCTATTACGCCTCCATGGCTTCGAGCGATTCTATCCCGTTGATCATTAACCATACTGATGTGGCATCTCGATCCTGTAAAGCCATTAGCTCCAAGGCCTCCAGTGTAGTCTCATGAAAAAATCGGCTGTGAGCGAAAATCAGTTGTGGGCGACATACCTTGCAGCGAGGATCCTCCATTGCCTTCTTGAACATTGCCAGTGCCGTCTTCGCCATCGTGGCGTCGATACCAGTCTGGTTTCCCGCATCAACCGCGAGCCCCAAGTCCTTCGCCATCATCAAGGGCTTAAATCCTGCCTTGAACCCGTTGCTGCTTGGAAGATGTGGGATGAGCCCCGGGCAGGGCTGGAAGTTGTGGAAGGTCGCGGAATTGCCCCCTGAGTTTTTGATGCAGTCGAAGAGAGTGTGCTTGTCCACCCCCAAGCCGATCCCGATGGACATGGCTTCGGCAATGGAAAGCATGTTGCAGAAGGAAAGATAGTTGTTGCAAATCTTCGCGGCGAGGCCGTTGCCCAGGTTTCCGCAGAACACAATCTTTTCTGGGTTGGCCATCATCAGCACGGCCGACTTGATCCGTGCAGCTGAGGCACCGTCTTCGGCATGGCCGATGATAAACGACAGCGTTCCGTTTTTGGCGCCAATGGCACCACCCTGCGAGGTCATATGTAAGCATCTTCATGCAAAAACTGGTCATGTAAGATGCAAGGGCTCACCGAAACGGGGCAGTCAAAATATGAGCCGACGCCTGCCTCTGCCATCTGGGCGCCGACCTCCCTGGTAGTCTGCACGTCGATAGTACTGCACTCAAGAAGCAGCCTGTCCATGGGAGCAGCGCTCTTCACAGCCCCGGGGCCCTTTGAGTAGATCTCTCGCACATTTTCACCGGTGGGCACCATACTGATCACGATGCCGCTCTGATCGACCCCTTCTCTTGGCGAATCGATGATCTGCACAGGTCCAACCTCGGAGAACTCTTTAATGAATGTTTCGCATGCCCCACGAAAGACGTCGTAAACGAATAATTTGCCACCTGCTGGCATCTTCTTGCGGACATTGCCCGCCATGCCATAGCCCATGGCCCCGAGGCCTACTTGATCGTTAGCCACTGGTCTTCAAAGGAAGAAAGTGCAGATGGGACTCATACCTATGAATGTGATATTCTGGTCCATTCTGATTGTTTTTGATGCTTTTTACAGTGGCAGCTCAGCGTTGACGGGGGTCCGAGGTCGAGATATGAAATGAAGTGATGAATGAGTGCTGGGGTGACCCCACGGGGGGCTGCGGGGAACGATACATGTACCAGGATCACGCTGGAGTACTGGAGTCGTGGCGCCGAATGGCAGCTTCGGCAACCTCGTAGAACCCCAGAGTTGGGCTTGTTCACCCGGCTATACTGGGATGCGGGGATCTTGGTCTGCCGACAGTGAGCCCCCGTCGAAAGCCAAATGAAGCCGACGCGGGGGGAGATGGTACCTCGGAGTCGGATGCTCGTTGTCGATGTGGTTGGAGTGATTCAATATTCATAAATGGGAAAGCGTTATTGACATGAATTCTGCGCTCCAGTGCCGATAATCTGGTTCAACCTCAGTAATCACTGCAAGTGTATTCTTTGGCCTGACTTCCAAAACAAACTTCTCAAAATGGCTTCGGATATTGGATTTATCGGTATGCCTTCAGCGTTCACCTTGTGATTTGCCCCTTGTACATCTTGGTTTACGGCCCGTGGTAATGACCATGGAACAGGACTTGGGAACATGGGGTACCGCATGGCGGTCAACCTCCGCAAGAAGATGGACCCAAAGGCGACATTGCACGTTTACGACGTGGTGACTGAGCTCTTATCTCGGTTTACGGCCGAATGCGGTAGCTTCGGACCGATCAAGGTTGCACAAAGTGCCAAGGAGGTCGCTACAAATGTCAATACGCTGTTGACGATTGTGCCCACGAGCAAGAATGTTCGCCAGGTGTTTTTGGACCCTCAGGTCGGAATCGTCGCCGCGCCAAAGAACCCGGACCGTCTCATGCTGGAATGCAGCACCATTGAGATCAAGGAAACTCAGGAGATTGGCAAGCTCGTTATAGAGGCCGGCGCGGGCATCTACGTGGACACACCGGTCTCGGGCGGCGCTCGTGGTGCTGAGGAGGCCACCATCGCGTTTCTCGTGGGACATCCCGGTCCTGCAGAGACCGATCCCGTGGCCAAACGCATCAAAGACGTTGTTTCATTCATGGGTCTGCCCGAGAGAGTGAACTTCTGCGGTCCCCTTGGGGCCGGACTTGTGGGCAAGATCGTCAACAACTACATCTCGATCAACAATGTATTGTCTCTTGCCGAGGGCATGGCCTTTGGTCTGAGATATGGTGTGGATAAGATGACTTTGTACAACTGCGTCAAGGCCTCCAGCGGTGACTCCTGGGTCCTGGAGAACAAGAATTCGGTGCCCGGTGTCATTGCTCGATCTCCGGCGAGCAACAACTTCAGGGCGACGTTTCCCGCTCGAATGGTGCTGAAAGACCTGGGCCTGGGTATCAGCGCTGCTTCGGACGTCGGAATTGACGCCTCGATGGGGCAGGCTGCTCTCAAGTCGTTCCAGAGAGCGAATGACGACCCAAGAACCACTGTCAGTATCGATCGAGGATGGCACAAATGGTGACAGCCAGCTAACTTGTATCTTGTAGGACTTGGACTGTACCTCAGTATGGTTGCACATGAATGACGAGGTAGAGCAGTGGGCAAGCAAGCTGTCTCCTTGAGGGTGTGGTGTTGATGGTGTCAACGTTTTGCTAGAACAATAAGAGAGCAAGAAATGAGAAATGCTAAACCAGCTCACTCATTACTTACCACAGCACATTCTCCTAGTTATTTCTCCAAGACTATATGCCATAATATGTGCTATGATGGCGTATGGGCGTACATGTGGTATCGGCGGCATCGGATGAGTTGAGCCCTGAAAGTCCGTTCACCATGATATGTGAATAATCTGGCTGCATTGCGTCTCTTAGCTGCGGCTATCAGTGCTGGCAGCCACATCCGCCCACTCCTTAAAATTGATCCTGACGCGATCTAGCTTCTGACCCACGGTCTGAATGCAGTCCGAACCCAAGGGCAGCCGCAGGCCTGGTTGTCTTCCAGCCGCCATCCCTGTCCTGGTGACCGCCTCGTAGATGCGCTGTGCGGCCACTTCAGGATCTCCTGCTTGCTTGCCGTCCATGTCACGCAGCTTCTCAAGCCACTCATCACACACTGACCCCTTGTAGTCCTCACTCACCGCGGCGTATTGGATGTTGTCCTTGCCGAGGAAATTCGTTCGGAATGCTCCCGGCTCGACCAGCTGGATGCGAATGCCAAAGGCGGCTACCTCCTGCGCGATACCCTCGCTGATGGCCTCGACCGCGTGTTTGGACGCAGAGTAGTGGCTGTAGGTGGGGAGAACCCGTAGGCCTGCCGTGGATGACACGTTGACGATGACGCCCGACCTGCGCGCGCGCATACCTGGCAGTACTGCGAGCATGGTGCGGCAGACGCCCCAGAAGTTTGTCTCCATCTGCTGGCGTGCAGCCTGAAGCCTGTGACAATGGTTAGAAAGGGCAGAGGTTCTGTGCTGCGAGCCGTGGAGAAGATCCTGTGGGCACTTACTTGATGTCCTCGAACGCGCCAGAGACAGGGTATCCTGTGCCAAGATGAGAGTGTCAGCAAGTTGCAATTGACTGAAGGATACATCACAAATGCTAGAGTGGGATCGACGTACCGGCATTGTTGACCAGGACGTCTATTTTGCCGTATATCGCCTCGGCCTTCGCAACGACATCCTCAAGATCGGGTGCCGTTGTGTCGAGCTTAATCCAGTGTCCACCTCGAGAAGTAACATGATCCACGAGGTCAGGTGTTTTTGACGGAGTTCGTGACGATGCGATGAGCTTATGGCCGTGGGCGAGGATGGCCTTCGCCAGGGCAGAGCCGAGGCCTGCAGAGCATCCCGTAACGAGCCAAACCTTGGGGTCGGACATATTGAATGAGTTGCCTTGTGAGTGCGAATGCTGATTACGGCTTCTGCTTACTGAAATAACATTTCTCATGCTGAAATATAGAGTGTCTCTACATGTACCTGGTAGGTGACAATACTGTGTGTGGAGGCGTGATGTCAATTGCCGATGAAGCCGGAGCGGTTATGCCTTTGCCGGCTTACACGACGACCATTCGACTCGGTTTGCGCTAGACCTGTCTGACAGCGGGATCTCGCAAATTCAATAGAATTGGCACGCCCTCTACCATGAGGGAGGTATTTCTCAACCACATCACATGTGTTCATTGTGACTGGAAGCACTGGGGTCAGAGGCCTTAGGCTCACAACCCCCTCGAAGCGGCTTACCTCATGAAAGATGGAAAAGGAGGACTAGCCGAATCGAACCAAGAGTTGACAGTCGCTGCAAGCACATCAAGGCTCCTCGTCCAGCAGCGTGCGCCCCCAGACTTCCTCTGCGACAGGGAGAGCCCACCTCCTCATCCACTCCGACCGCAGCACCTGCTCCGAGGTCATCCGCTCCTCGGGCCTGAAGCGAAGCATTCCCTTGATCATCTCAATGAACGCGCGACTCTCGTCATTGTCCATCTGCGCCGTGCCCTCCCCGATCCTCGGTTCCTGTATCGTCAAGTCGAACCGCTTTTTGAGCGACCACACCTCCCTTCCCTTCTTTGGCTGCCCATCCTCCGTGAATTCTTTCGTCTTCGCCTCCCACTTGTCCCACCATTCCCGAGGCAACGGGCCCAGTGCATCAATCAGGTCAGCGGTCACCTCATCCTGGTCGAAGAGGAAGCTGCTCATGAACGGCCCCGCGCCCATGACTTCCCAGACCATGAGTCCCAGGCTCCAGATGTCGGATGAGAACACGAGAGGTTTCGTGGGCTCGAACGTCGCTTCTGGAGGCCGATTCTGCAAGTGCGTGAACGACACCAATCTCGTTTCCTGTGACGGGTCGAAGGCTGTCCCAAAGTCGGCGAGCCACAGCTTGGCCTCGGACAGAAGCACCTCGTCGCTGGGCTTGCCGAGCCAGTTTGGCGTGTAGACGTTCTTCGGCACTGATGGCGAGGTGATATGCTGGCCATCGGTCCGGACCACGGGGTGAGGGTCTGGCTCATAGTATTTCTCGTAGACCTGTGTGGTGGAGAGGTGATCGAGCTCAGAGCCCGGCAGCTGGAGCAGAACGTTTCTCAGGTGGATGTCTGGACAGGGTCAGCGACTCAGCAGGTGGCGGGGACCACAGCATGTTGGCTCAACACCTACCCCCGTGAACAAATCCGGCCCTGTGGACATATGCCGTCGCCATGATGAGCTGTGCAGACAGTGCCCTGGCCACATCAGGTCGAAATGACATGTAGCGGGACGTCTTAATCGACTCGGCCACGCTGCATCTGGCTGGTGCAGTGACAATGCAAGAGTGTGTGCCGTTTGGTCCATCGAGACTGAAGTGGTCCAGGACTGAGGTGACGAGGCGACCTGAGAAGTCTTTGGCGGAATTCTCGGACAGCTTGAGGAGAGTTTCACTCTCCTTCGAGGCATGATCACCCGTGCCGACTTTGACGGCGACGTACTTGTTGAGCTGCTCGTCGCGGGCAAGCCAAATGGTAGAATAACCGCCCTGGCCCAGCTTGTCGACGATAAAGTACCGCTGGTTCAGCTTGTCGCTGACTTCGATGGGGTGGTAGCCCCCGGGGCAATACCTGTCGATGTCTTCGACATTGTGGCGAGGCTGGTAGGTTGGGAGATCCGCAGAGTCCGTGGACATTGTTCTCCGATGTACCCGAGTGTATTGGAAATAACGACGTGTCGAGGGCGCGAAAAGCTGCAATCTTGGGCGAGTCTCGTGCAAAAGTCGACAAGTACGCTGAAGCATCTCGGGTCCGATTGATATGTTAGAGATGTGGCAATGCTTCAGCGAAATTCCAAGTGAATACAGGTATGGGAAGCAATCAGGATGGCCAGGCGCGTACATTGGTCGGATGATGATCGATGGTGCAGTGGGCTTGCGCCCTCCGTCCCGATGCACGCGTGCACGGGCCGCCTGGTGTCTCCACTTTATTGTTCCCCCAATGGATTACGCTGTCACCAACAGACAATCCAGTGTCAGGGATGATTGGACGCGATTTGTTCACGGTCCAACAAGCGGCCGAACGAGCAGCCTAGATGCGCGCGGCTCTATGCTTGCAAAGTGCGTGCTGATGCCCGGGCGGTTGTTCTTGACGTTGGCGAGATCACAGCCGGCAGGCTCAGAGTGGCAGAGCCAACATGAACTGCGAACATGTCGGGATGGTCATGGGTTACCAGGAGGTGACCTTGGGAGTCAAGCTCGGCGGTCGAAAACTACAAAAGGGGGGGTGATTCTCCTACAGAATTGTGTTCGACAAGGCAAAGCATTCATTCTTGCAATCTCGTCCCCATTACCATTCTCCAGCTCCGCCAGAGACTCATCGACCCAGTCCGCCGATCCTCCATCATGTCCACCGTCAACATCGTCAAATACTTCTTTCACAAACAGGCGAAGCTCTCGGAAGAGAAACGAGCGGCGCTTGTAACCCTAGCCTACCAGACAGCGGTAGCCAAGAACCTGTACCCGAGAATGGTCTTCATCAGGTATGTCCGGACATGCCTTTCCGAGCCCACAGAATTCTGACTTTGGGTCAGGTCAGACATCCACGACACTACTATCATCAATGGGAAATACCAGAAAGATCCCCTCGGTGATCACATCACTATGTGCTTCAAGGATGACGAGAATATCCGGGAAGGGACTCACGTCGCCTGCCACGGTTATGTCAAGGACAAGACAACCTGGGAATTTCGTGAGACCACAGACACACCAGCCAAGGCCGACTCGGTCCGCAAAAAGAACAATGAACCCGTGTGGCCAGCCAACCACATGCTTTACGAGTATCCCCACGACGGCTTCTACAGTCATCTGGATGGTCAGAAGGCTCCGAAGAAGAAGTAGACTCATATCAGGCTGCTTCGTGTACACTTACGGGTTTGGCTATTACGAGTCGTGGAACTTTAAGTCTAGTTACTCTGCAGGCAGATGATCAAAGGCGTATATAAAGACATGCTACATAACCCGGGCTGATCGGGCCCAACGCCTGCCGCAAAATTCTCTGTGTGCGAGATCGCCCGTGTCCCTGCTCTGCCACCTCTTCATCGTCGCCAGCGCCAGCCTCAGCAGGCCCCTCCGCTCATCCGGCAGCTTCAACGCCCCGTGCAAAGGCGACGGCATGTCGGCATGAAGTCCATCCCGGCCTGGAGGCGATGCGCCGCTAGGATCATGAGAGCGGCGCCGAAAGACCTCCGCACCGGTCCCCATATCCCGCCGTGGCGGTGCTGAGCAGCCGCAACGCGCACGACGGCCGCGGCCGAGAACAGCGCCGCCTGCGCCGACGACGTACAACGAGGGCCTTTGAACTCATTCCATGGCCAGGACGTAGCGGCTCTGGAGGAGGAACGGCAGCTCGAACGGTGGTGCCGGGACTGCAATATCATCACCGCTACCGGCAGCAACACCGGGCGCCGCCAGGGGGTCCTCGAAGGCCAGTTGCGGAGGGAGGTGCGTCCTCCATGACTTGAGCTCTTCCCCGAAAGCCAGCTGGTGGCGAAGCAAGCTCGTAGTTGTAGTGATCCCCGCTGCTGAGGAGGTAGACGAAGACCTTGTCAAAGCCCCGCAAGCAGGGCGCGTGCTCCTTGGCTGCGCCGAGATGCCTGGCAAAGAAAGTGTCAGTCAACGACAGTTAGACATATAGCGGCCGACAACACGTACTATCTTCCGGACATAAGTGTGAGATACCCGGCGTCCTGCAATAGTTCGGTCAAGGCTGCGACGCGGAAGTTGAGATAGCTCTCGTAGCCCTGCTTGCCCTTGAACAGATCCCAGTTGCCCATATGGTTGTCGGTGCCGGAGAACAGCATGGACCGCGTTGGGGAGCATGCCGAAGCCGTGTGTAAGTTGGTGAGGCGGATGCCCTCCCGGCAGAGTCTGTCGAGGGCTGGCGTCTTGATCTCGGGGCCGAAGGGGCCCGTGTCGCTGAACCCCAGATCGTCGTCCACGATGACGAGGAAATTCGGTTTCTTGACTGATCCCATCTTGAGGTTTGGGGCAGCAGACGAGACGCGCGATGTGATGGGAGAAACGAGGAAGAGGAAACGAAAGGAGAAGATGGCGATTGCGCAAAAGTCCCTTGATCATCTCCGCAGGCTCTGTCCCGTCCATTGAATGGCGGCGTATGCTCGCTGGCCCACGATGAGCACCATATCGGGGAGGCCGGGGAAGCCGGGGACATTGGACATGGCGGGCGACCGACCCCTGAGTCGTGTGATGCTCCACAGCAACCACCAAGACTGCCCCGGACTCATTCCCCGAAAGATCGTCAGATTGGCACTGACACTGGCATGTAGATTGGTAGAATGTCAGGCTTGTTTCGTTATGAATGCCTGTGCTTGGTCTAAGAAAACAAAAGAACTAATGGTGATAGAGAGGCTCCCGTATATGAATGCTGAAATCCAAAAAAAGGCCATATCGGCTGACAGTTCCGCCGCCAGATGCACCCTATCCATCTCGCCAAATCACAACTTGAGTGCACCCCCAACTTCAGGGGCTTGGGTAGTCGATGGAACCCCACAGGACGCAGGCCTGCCACGGGCCTCGTGTTGGGACCGGTTGGCTGGCTTACGGCGGTGTCCACCTCCTCGGCTAAAACCACGTAGTATAACTTGATTACTTACCTGCCTCGGCCGGGGAGAGATCTGATGTTAATGTTGGGTCGCATGTGCGAATGGAGCAAGTAATTCTCAACAAATCTGGAAAGACGTTGAAGTATAAGATTTTTCACGACCATGCGACAAGCGGTTGGCGATAATTCAGACATGACGCTTTAGACTGATCAACCAACAAAGAGTTTACAATGTTCATCTCCAGTGCAATCGACGTCACAGTGGCGCGTACCTCATTAGCCAACATGAGTATCGTCCTGGCTATCACGAGCTACATGGTCTTGGTCAGACTTCTCCGATACCAACGCAAGGCCAGCATCGAAGCTCCATTTAAGAATGGAAAACGACAATTATCAAGCATGACGACCGAAGAAGCATTCAGAATCATGACACAGCTTCAAGAGCTAGAGTTCCCGTACGCGTTCGCTAAAGCACGCCGACTCACGCTCCTCAAGGTGAGTGTGTACCTTCAATATGAAATGGACTAAGCTAATAGACATGCATGATTAGGCTGGAGGTATACCGACAATGTCAAAGCTCTTCGCCGTCACAGGGCAGAACACCAGACGCAATGCCGGAAAGCGCTCAGTTGACACTGAGATCATCCTTCGCGAGACACAGTCTCAGCCCAGAGACTCCTCGCGATATGCTCAAGCTGTAGCGAGGATGAACTATTTGCAAGTTGCCCGTTACACCTGCTGCACCTCCGGCGTTGCTGACTTCATTTCATCTAGCCACGTTCGTTATCGCCGCGCCGGCAAAATCACCGATCTTGATCTCCTTCACACCCTGGGTGACGGCCTTGCCGAGATTCTTAACGTCATTGAGAGAGGAGAATGGCGGAAGCTGACTGATGTCGAGAAGTGTGCTCTGGGAGTTTTCCATAAGAACCTAGGAGACGACATGGAGATCCCGTTTGACCCCTTGCCCTCGTGTCACGAGGGTTGGAATGACGGCTTGCACTTCGCAGAGGAGTTGAGAGATTGGACCGTCCAGTACGAAGAGGCCGTTGCAAAACCGACCACGACGAATGACCAGTACGTTAGAGTCTATGTGGACTCGGCGGTATCCTCTCTTCCCAGTGTCCTACGGATGACGTTGCGAAAAGCCTTGGGTGCGGAACTAGATGATGTTATGAGGGAAAGTCTTTGGTAAGTTCCACCCCCGGCGTTCCGGCATAACACGCAGAGGGAATTGCGGAGGCAAAGAAACTCCCAGTGGACTAACTAACGCTCTACACTCTATAGTCTGGAGGCTCCTGGTCTTATTCTCAGACTCTTCTTGGCCCTCGCCCGCGAAATCCGGATTGTCTTGCTCCGGTATCTGGCACTTCCACGATCGGGCTCTCAAGCCGTCAAACTAGTTCACGAATTCCCCAACCCGGACACTCATCTTTTCAACTTTGATCGCAAAGGTCTTCAACCATGGTACATGAAGCCTACCCTTTGGTCAAAGTGGGGTCCCGGCGCGGTTCTTGTCAGGGTATTCGGCGGGAAGCTTCCTGGCTCACGGGGTGACCGCTTTCATCCTCAAGGGTATGACTTGATGACCATTGGGCCGGAGCCTCAGAGGGGTAAAGGGATAGAGGAGATGAAGTCTGACATGGAAGTAATCAGGGCTCGGGGTACGGCCATGTGTCCGTTCTCGCAACTCGGCGGGGAGGGGCGAGACTTACCCGCACGCTTCTAGACTTCTTCGGCGGGGATAGTAAGCAACCCCCGCGCGCCGCGTGGGGTGACATGGCAGGGGACCGTGACGGGCCGAACGAGCCGCCGTCATGCAGTATGCAATACCACGTCTGTACTGTCTGCAGCGTGTGATCCCGACTGGCCTGAAGTCTTGGCAGAGTTGCTTGGTTCTCTGCCCTTCCGAAGTGAACCACATGCATGGATGAGCATGTGGCCTCTCAAGTCTCCATAGCCCAAAATTGGTCTCGCGCTTTTTCGGGTGCCCGAAGTCTCTGCTCGCACGAGGCATGGATCTTGAGATTATTCGCTACTGAAGGCCACAAACGTGCTGCACGCCTGCCAGGGTTCTAGGCGCCCGGATGCCTTCCGAGCATGCAGGTTACCCTTGTTTACCTTACCTAGAGCAGCCTCGACCACTGGCTCACCACGGCCCTCGCATACTACATATCTGACTGCATAGACCCAAATACGATACCTAAGTTCCCTACAAGGTGCGCTGGGGAGCTGCAGGTTCGAATGACCGCATACACATTGGTACTTCCCTTTTCGAAAGCTAGGCTCGATGCTCTCGTCAAGTACAGTCTGTAAGCCCAAGTTTTGGTCGATAGCCGCGTACCGCCCAGGGACCCTGCTGAGACCGGGACCCGTCAGTCCCTATCACGGTTACCAGCTGGTGGGCAAGGGCTTTCCCCTGCGGCCACTTGGAGGTACGCAGCACCCCTGCCACCCTAACTCTTCAACATGCCCTGGCACACCGGGGTGTCTGACCGCCACCTTTCGACCGGTTAAGGGTCGGTGAGCCAACGGGCTTTCGCGAAAGAGATGAAGCGTTGCCAAGTCTGCAACAAGCTTCTTCAGGTGTGAAAAGGTATCTTCGCTGTTCTCCTGGACGCCGAAAGCCTTCTCCGATCATGCCCGACTATGCAACCAAGTGGCGTGTACATACTCCCCAGTGGCCTTGGATTACCACGCCGCACGCTATCAGAAGCATCGCCTGATCGAGAAACACAACACAGGGGTAACGAGTGATTTTCCTTGATTCTAGGGAGTCAATAGTGAAGTCCATGGGGGCCGGAAACTGGGGCGCTCGCGTCTGTCCGACTATAAGAACGGACAACCTCTCCAGTCGAAACGTGAGCTTCATCCGAGGGACAAGGAGCAGATTCTACCTCAGTAGCCAAGGCCGCAATGCGTTTCTCCCAAATCCTCCAAGTCTTGCCTCTGGCGGGCTCAGCTGCGGCCTTCAGTGTTCGCCGTGACGACACTGGTGAGCCTGTAGGCGCCATCGACACCACGAACCAATTCATCATTGAGGTCGACAGTGTAAGCACTTTCCTGATGATCCTTTTTAATCCAGGCTTCTCAAGTTTCGCTCACCCATGTTCCGCTCCAGGTTGCTGAGGTCGAGGCCATCTCTGCCAAGCTCACCGAGGGCAAGTCCGCTCGGGTGCTCAAGACCTTCAAGTCGGACATCTTCGTTGGGCTGGCCATCGAGTCGAACGAAGACAACTTGGATACTATCTCTGAGATAAGCCACGTGGCCCAGGCATGGCCGGCCCATTTGGTCTATGTCCCTGAACTTGAGGCCGTCAACTCCTTCCGGGACCTTCCCGACGCCGCCAACTATTCTGTTCACAAGTGGACTGGTGTCGATAAGGCCCATGAGTCAGGCAACTTCGGCCAGGGTATCAAGATCGGTGTCGTCGATACCGGTATTGACTACACGCACGAGGCTGTAAGTCGGAAACCATCGATACATGTCTTTGCTATCAACAGACGTCTTGTTAACACAGATGGCGGTAGCTTGGTGGTGGCTTCGGTCCTGGATATAAGATATCTGGTGGCTGGGACTTTGTTGGTGACAGTGAGTACCTCCTTACTTGTGACTCCCGTTACATTCCTTGCTTCTCTGCCTTAATCTAATGTAATCGAGTCTGGTCCGGCAATGGCTTCGAAAACATCATCCCCGACGATGACCCGATGGATCAAAGGGGCCATGGCACTCACGTTGCTGGCATCATTGCTGGAGAATCAGAGTGGTAAGTTCGCGACCCATGTTCTACGCCTTCCACGGCGTGATGGTGCCACATGCACCCGACTGATCGCCTGGCTACCAAGGTTCACTGGCGTTGCTCCTCAAGCCGAGCTTCTGGCGTACAAGGTGTTCGCTACCCAGGTTCGTCCAGACAAGAGCAAAATGACCGGATACCCTTGACGGACCGTGCTGACATCGCCTGTGCCGCCACTCGTAGGGCAGCACCTACGACTTCCATCTCATTGACTCTTTCATCCACGCCTACGAAGATGGGGTGAGCTTCCGTCATGTTCCTTTACTTGACTGGACACAGCTAACAAGTAGCTTTCTGTAGTGCGACATCATCACGGCTAGTATCGGCGGCGGTGCTGGCGGTGGTTGGTCGAATGAGGCTTGGGCTACTGTCGCCTCCCGTATTGTCGACAAGGGTGTCATTGTGACAATCTCGGCTGGTAATGATGGTACGCTCGGCCCATTTTATGCCAGCACGGGTTCTTCCGGCAAGGGCGTCGTGGCGGTCGCCGCTGCCCAGGCGGGCACGCTGCTTGCTGAATCTGCCTTCGAGCTCTCTATCACCCTGGATGGGGAGACGTCTAAGACCAAGCAAGCCTTGCAAGTCTTCCAGCCTTGGGATCACGTTGACGTCTCCATTGTGGCCCTCTACGAGGACTTTGACGTGGAGAACCAGGCCTGTCCTGGCAACCTTCCATCGAACATGCCAGACATCGAGGGCAAGATTGTTCTTCTCCGTCGCGGAGGCTGCGAATATGTCCAGCAGATCTTGAGTCTCCGGGCCCTCGGCCCCCTAGGCCTCATGTTCGTCAACATTGAAGATGCCAGACCCGACTATCCTGGATCACCCATTTCGTTTCCGATGTCACTTGTTGATATCCAAGTCGGCAAGGCTATATTTGATGCCCTGGCCGAGGGCGCCAGTGTCACCGCCGACTTCGCCAAGTACTCGGACGAGGACCAATATATCGGAATCGACAACGCGATTGGTGGCCACCCAGCATACTTCACTTCCTGGGGCGCCTTGTTTGACCTCGACAACAAGCCCGACATTACTGGTCCCGGCGCTCAGATTCTCAGCACTGAAATGGACCAGACATGGGGCGTCAAGAGCGGCACATCAATGTCATGCCCGTACGTTGCCGGCGTTGCTGCATTGTACCTACATGCCAGCGGAGGCCGCGAAACGCGTGGAGAAGGCGTTGCTCTCGAGTTCTATAACAAAGTCATCGCCAGCGGAAAGACTATGCGCTGGGGCACCGTGGATGCTTCTCGCCCCCCTCCGTCAAGCTTTTGGGCACCATCCTTCCAGGTCGGCTCCGGACTTGTCGACGCCTGGGGCGTGATCAATACGACTACCACGCTCAGCACAGCAAGGTTCCTGCTGAATGACACTGCAAATTTCCAAGGCCAGCAGACAGTTGACATTACTAACACTGCCGACGTCGACGTGCAGTACACCTTCCAGTTACAGCCGGCCGGTGGCGTCTATGTAGGCATGCCGAGTGGTCCTGGATTGGTTCGTCTGCAGGGGGTCGAGGCTGTCAGCATGGTTCCCGACTTTGAAGCGCCGACTGGCACCTTTACAGTCAGTCCCGGCGAGACCAAGACTGCAAGGTATGTAGAATTCCTTCCCCGAGAGCGACATCTCATATGTTGACGCCCTTTCAGCTTTACCTTTGACTACCCAAGAGGCCTCAACACAGCTCGACAGCCTTTCTATAGTGGCAAGGTCCTCTTGAGCTCCTCTGCTGGCGAGAGCCTCTCTATTTCTTACTTCGGAGCTGCTTTTGATCTTCGCGGTCACTATGAGAAAATATTCGCGCAGCCACCGGCAATGGCTAAATCCAGGTGAGTATCAACGTTCTAATGCTTGCTGGAGTGTCATTGAGCTAAATGGACTCTTATTTGCAGTTCTACATTTGACTTGAGCCTTCCATCTCCGGACTACGTTTCGCTCTTTGTTTCCTTTGCCTGGGGATGTGACGAGATTCGATTTGACGTAAGATGCTACCCCCACCCTGATATGAAGAGTGCTACACAACTGCCTTGTGCACTCGCTGGCCTTGAACTCGGCTGATACTTGCTCGTAGCTGTACGAGTCTGGCTGGGAAGAGTCGCAGTGGTCGTACCCTCCCGTGGTCGGCGAGAATGGCTACGTTGGCTCTGCGACAAACTGGCGCCATTCGTTCATCTCGGCGGGATTCAACCCGAATCTCCACGATGCGGAGGACACTGTGGCTTATCCCCTTCGCGCCTTTTCTCGAGATCTGGTCATTTTTAGCGGCATCGGACTCACCACCCACCGCCTCATCTGGCTAGGCAAGCTGGCGGACGGCACTTACATCGCCCCTGGCCAATACAGGTGAGACTCAAGCTGTGGAACAATGAATAGCGGAGAATGTCACTGACAATGTGGTAGGATGCGTCTTGCCGCGCTGCGTCCGTTCGGAAACAGGGCGAACGCTGCCGACTGGGACGTTTGGAACGGACCGGCTGCTCATTTTACCATCCTCCCAGCCGCGACCTCTTGAGCTTCGTTACATTTCTCACACGGAGACACAGCTGTATGACCTACCTGCAACGTCTGGATTTGGTTGAAGACTGCCTTCCATTCTGGAGGACCTTAGGTGCTGGCATGCCTTCCCGGTCGGAGAAGTCTAGGAGCCCCTGGAACTTGGCACGGGGCTAAGTGAGTCCTTTAACGGCTTGGCGACCAGGGACAGACATTATCAATAGTTTACTCGAGGAATGCCAAGCGAAATTCAGCGCGGTTTCTAACTTGGCCGCATTGGAAAGTGTACTGCAAGGCCGCGTATCTGCGGCGGGCAGAGAGAAAACAGAGTAGCCTCGACGTTCTTGGAGCACGAAGAGTGTATATGCGGAAAAGCAGACGCTTTCTTAGGTCGAAGCGCTCAGGCCCTGCTGTTCAACCGTAAACTTCTTATATGTAAACCGAACGATGGATTCTTCTCTTTGAGTTCTTTGAGTAGCCTTCCTGGAATCCGAGGTCGAGAATCGAGCGTCGCTTTGCAAACCGGCCTTCGTTGTTGTCAAAACATGATCAAACCCGCGCAGTGCTGGAGATCAAATCCCAATCAAAGCCAACGTTCTGAAGGGACCGTCTTGCGTCCTCGTAATCTCCGTTGCATGTCATGGATCCACGACCTCCTGCTCTCCAAACTCCAGAGTAGTCTCTCTTGAAGCGGTCATATGTTCTCCGAGCACAGTAACCCATATCGTGGGTTCCCACGCCGGAAACCAGGGACCTGACGAAATGCATTTGTGCCCGGTACTGAGCATTGTGCCCGCTGTTTGAGCCACCGATAGCCAGGGTCCTCCAGTCCGCTGAGCTACCTGCACCCACAAAGACCCAGTGGCCTCGATTGTTCTCTCCCCATCTGGCCAAGCCCAGGGCACCTCCCGAAAAGGGTGACCTCGAGCTGGTGTCGGACGCCATGCTGTGACTCCAGCAGTTACTGAACCTGTCTTGGGTGGTGTAGTAGCGAGAGTTCCCAGCTGCTCGACCACCTTGCCGTTTCTCGACCTTCCGGGAGTCTTCTTCAGGGCCTTCAATCGACGCATAGGAGTTGTCAACCCAGATTGTGATATGGTCTCCATCATCGCGTTTCAAGACTGAGTGCTTGTACACTATATAGCAATAGAAGGTCAGCTAAGGATACCAGCAGGATACTTTTGACTTACTCTCAGTGAGATTGACTCCATGAAGTTCAGCAAGTTCCAGGTCTCGAGCGTTTAATACAGCGTCGCGCGCAAATATCTGCACCTCACCGACCCCAGCCCCGTCCACAGTCGGGGCGCCGGCCACCAAGACGGCCGACATGCCGGTAAGAAGGGCTGCTAGAAGCATGGATGCTGGCCAGACGGGATAACCAGTAGGTGTGATGAATTAAGGGATTCTTGGAAAGCCCGATAGAGGCTTTGATGGCGCTGGGAGAATAAAGGGAGGAGTTCATGATACCGGCGTCTGAGGTTCTCCCTATATATATCCGTAACCACATATCTATTAGTCCGTCGGTTTACGCCGAGGGCTATTAGTTATACTCCCGGCCGCCAAGTCCGCGCGCTCAGGCATGGCCTTACTCACCAGCATCTTAACAGTACGCGGGTAGCCCCCCATTTAGGTAGGTCAGGCCTGCGTTCATTCGTGGCGGTCATGGCCTTACTCAGCGTCTTGGCGGTACGCGGATAATGGTCTCCGATTCACATAGTTCAAGTCTGCGCTCATCTGTGACAGTCATGTAGTGCTTTCTCACGACCGATCGGTCTGGGCCAAAGTGCCCCACGAGAAGCGTCTCAGACCTGAGTGTGGCGCAGCGTCAGAGGGTGATGGTGGCTGGGGACGCCGAATGGACAAGAGGATTTGGGACGGTCGATTCACCACCCCCTCCCTTAACTTGCTATGCCAGCACGTGCCTCTCGTTCAACAGCACTCGTTGTGCTTCACCGATTAAAGAGCTCCCTCGGGACGAATGGTCAGCCGTGACAGGCATCAGCTGTGAAGGACGGCTTCGAGGAGCAGGCGAGAGCAAGAGTAACAGAAGAGCGAGTCCAAGGTAATTAAGGTGCTGCGGTGCGGTCTCTCATCATTGACTTTGTGATGCGATGAGCGGACCGTCGCGTCAACGTTGCGTCAGAAGCCCCAAGGTTTCCCGATTGGGATGACATGTCTCAACGGTCGAGGTCACCTCCTTCCTTAAGCTAGGATGACACCTCGGGAACGTTAGTCTTGAGTGCTGCGACGACCAGAAGTGGAAGGCCTCTCAAGCCGTCAGAGGGCGGGGAACAACCCGAGAGCGGCCGGGAGGCGGAGACGGCGCGATCGGAAGCGGCACAGCCGGGGATCGGCAGGAAACGATCAACACGGCACGACAGCTGAACTCTGCGCAGAAAAAACAAAGTCAATTGAATGTCTCACACTACTGCATGTCTTCCGTGCGGCCCAACTCATAGACAACTCGAGCACTTGATACGCGACTTGCTGAACCCGGCGAGCTGATCATCGCGGGATGCACGTTCACCCGCTCAACCAGCACCATTCTGCGTTCAACCAGATGAGCTTCGCAGACCGTCCTGGCCTACCGTCATGGTGATGTCGTTTTAATACGGGCTGTTGTTGAGGTTATTTTGGCGATCTCAAGCCGCTGACGCGCGAGCACAGCCATCCAGAGCAGCTTACATGCATTGGAAACAATGGCAGATCGAGATCTTTTGTATTGAGTCCGGACATTCCTCCATTAGGAGAAACCCACGGCGGCGCGCTCGTCTGAAACCGTCAAAAGTAGGTCTGATGCGCTCGGTAACATCGAACGGCGAAGTCCGATCTTGTGATTCTCCGATAGATGCATGGGCATCAATGATCCAAGGTGCCTGAAGATGCCAGGGGTACCTTATGGAGCGTACATGAGTTGGACCCCAGGCCTGCCACTCCCTACGAGGATATACTTCGAGCATTGTACCATGCGTCCAGAGAAAAAACATGGGACTGTTTGCCGAGAAGTTCGGTGTCCGTCCCGGGGGTAAAGATTGGTAATTGTTCGGCGCATTTTCTCTGCCACCATGATCCAATACAGTATCTGATGTGTCGTACTTGAACCTACCGTTCTATCGCCGCATCGCCTCTTGACACCCAGCACCCCACGAATGCACAAGCAGGATGAACGGTCAATCCGAGTGACGAGTGTGTTGCCGGGAGCGAACGGCTGAGTGTGCAACCATTGAGCTCTGGATCGTGACTTTACCGGCCGATCGTCTGGACTGTCCCCAATGGTCAGACATTATGATGATATCAATCGGTCCATTGAAGCCGATCACTTCGATCAACTCGAACTATCAATGCGGTTTCTTAGGCACGGGCAAGCTTATGACGAAACCCAGCAACGGGCCACGGGCGATGAAGTCATCGTCTCGTACTGTATATGGGACCAAGCACATGGGTACATAAAGTGTTCAGGGCCGTTGAGTTGATATGGCGCCAAGCACTTCCCATTACTTCCTGATCTCATCTTTCTGACTCCAGAAATCACATTGATCTCACAACAAGAAGATTCAGCGTAACCAAACCACCCGCCGTGATCTGCTTCATCTTCTCCCCTGCCCTAAGAAAATCTGTCATTCTCCCACCTTCATCATCGTCAGAATGGCACCTGGACCTGTTCGTGCTCCCTCCGGGGGTCAAAGCCCCGTGTCCCCCCGGTCCTATGAGTTTTCCGTGTTCTCGGACCATACCGACGGAAGTGTCAGCAATGGCACATCGCATTCCCAAACCATCTACCACCATCGGACTAGCTCCAAGAGACTCAGCAGGGGCTCGTCCACCAACATTTCCAACGTTGTGTCATCACTGAAGCACCGCAGCGGTGATGAGCTTGGCCCGGCCGCTATCTCCCAGCTCGTCAACGCCAAGCACACGAGTCTCCTGGATTGGATCCGAGGCCAGCGACTGACTTTATTGCCGCCCGAGGGAAGCGACTACGACAAAGTGCTGGCGTGGGCGCAGCTGTTTATCGAACGTTTGCACTTGTTTGATCTTGCCATTGGGCAGTTCGAGTCCAACAGCTATCTAGCTGCCCAGTTGTCCTACGGCTATTGTGCCATGCTACTTGAGGTAAGTTCTCCTTGACTTCATCAGCTTAAGAGGAGCAGGACCTGACCAATATTCCAGCTTGGGAAAGAAAATGCCTCCGCTCTCACCACGTCGTTCGGTTTCTTTTACAGTATCTCCATGACCCTGCTCAACCTGCTCGAGCGCTCCGAACTGTTCACAGTCAACCAGGAGATCAGTGAGCAGTTGGTGCTTGCGCTGGGCGACCTTGTCACACTCGTTGCGAGCGTTTCAACGCTTTTCCACAAGACCATCCAGCGTGCGAGCACCACTCCTGTCTCTATCGACATCCGCCGCACATTCTCGACGCAGATTCGGACTTTCTCCCAACGATGCGAAGCCGTCTCCATCTCCATGTGGAAACATCAACTTTCCCAAGAGAACGTGGAGGGCAGTGGAGGTGCGTCCAGAACCTGCTAATGATCTAGAAGCATTGGAAAGGCATTGACACAGAACACGCAGCTGCCGAGATCAATGCCATCAACTCCTGGCTCAGACCCGCTGACCGGGTCGTCGCTGGCGTTGCGGACAGTACCTCTCACCTTGCCCACGACCGCGAAGAGCTCACATGTCTCTGGGTGGGACCTTACCTGGCTCGGTTCCTCAAGAGCCAAATGAAGACCCTGGCAATCTCGGGCAAGCCGGGCTCTGGAAAGACTGTGTTGGCTTCTGTCATTGTCGACCACATGCAGCACCCTATCGGCGGCGACTCCTACAGCACGATATACGTGCCCATAAGTAAGAGATCATGCACTCCCCGATCGTTTGGCGGACATGGTGTTGACTTGATGGTTTGCAGACGCCAGGATTCAGGCAGAGACCAGCACCGCGGCCATTGCCCGGGCCATCCTTGGCCAACTGTTTGCCCAACGGATCGGAAACGTGCAGCTCTTCCAGATCGTCAACGCTGCACTTGAGCGCAGCAAGTTCATCACAGATGACGATGAGTACGACGACCTCATGTGGCACACTCTCGAGAAGGCAATTGCCTCATCTCTGCTGAGTGCCAAAGATCTCGTCCTGGTCATCGACGGCATAGACGAGTCGTCATGTGGCGAGAAGGCCCTGATGGCCAAGCTCACTGCCGCAGCATCCAAGTCGTCCAAGGTCAAACTCATCACATTGGGTGCCGAGAAGCCAAGCCCTGCCGAACGTCAAGCTTCCGTGGTCATTGACAAGGAGCTCATCTTTGACGACGTCTGTGCTGTTGTCCGCAGCCAGCTGTCTTTGAATGATGCGTTCTCCGAGATGACCGAGATGAACCAGGAGACCGTCGTGACGCGCATCACGGATGCGTCCGGCGGCTCGTTCCTGTGGTCGAAGCTGGTCGCCAAGAGCATCCGCAGCGAGTCCACCGCGGACGGCCTTCGCAAGGCTGTTGACGTCGTGGTCAGCTCCAAGCCTACAGTTTCCGACCTTGTTACCCAGATTGTGCAGAAGCCCAAGATGCCAACCGAAGCCAAGCATATGCTCCTTTGGCTGGCCACCGTTCAGCGGCCCCTGCAAGTCAAGGAACTGGAAATCTTGCTCTCTGTCAACATCGAAAAGCGAGCTGCCAACAAAACCGACAACATCGATGTCCTTCATAGTCTGAAGCCTGTCACCGCGCTTGTATTCCTCCAGAATGGCCTGGTCTACCTCCGCCACGGTGCCATCCGTTCTGCCATTCTGGACATCTTCGGCAAGGGCAAGCTTGTTCCGGACGTCAAGGATCGCCATGCCGATATTGTCTCCAGGCTCCTGGTCTATTTCAAGACCACCATTACCGAGGAGCGCGACGTCTCTCTCCAGCCACTGGAGGAGCACGATGCCAACACTTTGCTCAATCAGAACGTGCTCCTCGACTTCGCTGTGAGATATTGGCCTCTCCATTTCAAGAACATGCAGGCGTTCACGAAGAACAGACAGAGCGCTGCCAAGCAGTTCCTCGAAATCCTTCCAACATCAGCCACCGCCATTCTTCTGCAGGAAGTCATCTGGGCAGCAATGCCCACGCCTGTTTCGTATTCGTACACAAGCTTGACGCTGAACGCTCTTCGCGACGCATTCACGGTCAATCACGCCGCGACTCTCCAGAGTACCATTGTCATGGCCCAGCTTCTTCAACAGCTGAACAAGGCTCACGAAGCCTCCACGTTGTTCTACCAAGCCGCCATGGCGAGCAACAAGCTGTACACTTCAAACAGTCAGTTGACGATGAAGTTGACGCGCATTTTGCTCGACATGACCTCAGACCAAGTCACAACCTCCAAGACCAACCTCATGGTAATGAGAGAAGAATGCCTCTTGGTCCTGGTGGAGTGCTACAAGTTCTACTACGGTGCCACTTCTGAGAGCGTGGTTACCATTTGGAGGCAGCTTTGCGAGCACTACCGCATGGTGAAGGAGGTCCGCAAGGCCCAGGAATACGAGTCCAGGATCCAGGCTCAGACGAAGGCTGAGCTTGTTCCTTCCGACGACATCTCTGGAAACCTGGCGGTCAAACTGCGCGCCCGCAGCGAGCAGTCGCCCGTGGACAAGAATCAGACCCTCAACCTCGATGTTGAGTACGATGAGAAGGTCGATTCAGCTGCTCTCAGCATGCAATCAGTCCATACTTCCGTGTCCAGGGAAAGACATGAACTCGTCGAGCAAACCTATCTCGAATACTGGATGAGGGAAGTGGAAGAGTCTCGCATTTCCATGTCCACTGCGTCCGAGGAGCGCAAGATCAAGGCGATGTTCGAGTATTGCAAGTTCCTCGAGTCTCAGAACCGCAACGAGGCCGTCGCGTCCATCCTGTCAAGCTTCTGGCAAGACAGTCAGCGAACTACCACGTCCATCAACGAAACGTCGGTCGTCTATTTCCAGGAGATAGCCCAGATGCTGAGAACGATCGGACACTCCACAACGGCTCTGAACATCTACGAGAGTTGCTTGGAGTACTACGAGAGCATCAGCCAGACTCACTCTGCTTCCTACAAGCACCTGCGGCAAACCATCCAGGGCATTTACATGGAAGTGCTGCAGTCGCTTGACAGTTTCTCGGCTGCCTCCTACGAGCCAATGCTTGTGAAGTTGGTCAATGAGGCTATTCAATCTGTCGAAACAGTCGATCAGAGCACATTCACTGCCCTCGACCACCTCCTGAAGCTCTACTCGACTCAGCATCGTTGCCACGACGCCACACGTCTGTTGAAGAAGGTTTTGCACAGCATCTGGCCGGCTCTTTTCGCCACTTCACTGGATCACGTCTTGCTCCCCGCCAAACACGTGCACAACTGCCTCAGTCTTGCAGACCGCCTTAGCCAGTCCTACGCTGCTCGTCGTCGCGTGTCCAAGGAGCAGGACACTCGCGTGCGGATTTATCGTGCGCTGCGCTCCGGGCGCCCTATCGGGAACAAGGCTCGTCAGAACGCAACGACAGAGCTGCTCCGGTTCTACGAGGCCACGTCTCAGACTGAACTGGCCATCAGCGTCCACCAAGACCTTTTGCAGGACTACATTGACCATTATGGTCCCGAGCACGCAGAGGTCGTGCAACAGCTCTGGACTCTGGCAGAGCTTACTCGTCCTCGCCCCATCTTCCTTGACTACTACCAACAGATCATTCGGATCCTGAACAAGGATTCCAAGATCTGCGCCCCTCAGGCGTTCGAGCCTGCTGTCATCGTGGCAGCCGAGTTCTGGAACCAGAGCCGCCACGCGGACGCCGTCCAGCTCTACAAGCTTCTTTTCAACACTTTCCTGGAGAAACAGACTGTTGACCATAGGCTCAAAGAGGAGCACTTCGTTCAAGAAGTCTTTACTCGCTACACGTACTGCCTGCGTGCCGTCAAGACCGGGTTTGCGACGCTGCACAGTATTACCACTTCCTACCGGGAGAAGACCAGGGCGATCTTTGGCGCTTCTGCTTCGATCACTGTCATGGCGACCCTGACGCTTGCACGACTCTGCCAAGAGTCAGAGCTCTACGAGCAGCAGGCTATCGAACTGTACGAGGAGCTTTCCAAGATCAAGTCGAGCGTTCTCAACCAGAGGGAGATTTCTGCCATTCTGAACGCTTTTTATGAGGAACAAACCAGCTCGGCCTTCTCGAACCTGAAGAACAACCATGTCTCCGGGAATCAGGTGCAGTCGGCAGCCGCGGTGATCGAGAAGCGACTATCCAGCATGCGCCAGACCTATGGATGGGCTCACGAGGAGTCCCTCTCCCAGATGAAGAAGATCGCAGTCCTTTACGCCACGCACCAACAGACCGAGCAAGCTCTGGCGGAGATCACCGAGACGACCACGCAAATCCTCTCGTCGACCACGTCCACGACGGCGTTGGCTACGGCAGCCTCGGCGATCGCGTCCAGCTACATCGCCGTCGGCCATACTCACAAGGCCATCGAGCTTACCGACGAGGTCTATCGACAGGTCATCATGCAGGATTTCAGTCACGCCGGGGCCGTGAGCTTCAATCTCGAGTCTAAGCAGCAGCATGGTCTCGTCTTCCTGGCTCAGATGAAGTACAGTCTGTCGCGCAGCTCAACGAGCGTGACGGAGATCCTGGTCTCGTTGACCAGAGAGCATATCTACTTCCAGGAGTTCAGGAGGATGATCAAGTCGCGCAGCAGTTCTCTCCATTCCATGATCTCCTCCGCGTCCTCGCTGTTCCAGTTCCTGAAGACGAGCGGCCGCGAGGACGCCGCGTCGAAGGTCATTTTGGATCTCAAAGAGTGGTTCATTGCCACCGAGGGCAGAGGCATCCAATGGACCGACTCCAACCAGATTCACATCTTCCTCGTCACGATGATGGAGTATCTGAAATCTTACAAGTCGAAAGATTTCACTCGGTCCGTCGGTATCGCGGGCAACAAGCGGGTTGTGGAGCTTCTCAAGGAACAGAAGCTCGAAGAGGCCAGCAACCTCGCCATTGCGTGCTACAAGTACATGTCCGCTCAGAAGACCTACCGCACTTCTGGCATCGTCAAGTTCGTCTTCTCGCTGGGCCTGAACATCTGCGGCCGGGGAATCATGGCCCGGGTCACGGAGGGCAACCGACGAAGACTGCTCTCGACCTCCTCTCTGATCCTCCAGGATGCACTCGGCATAGTGCGACAACTCGAACTCGACTTGTCCCTCATGGAACCCGAGAAGCTAAACCACCTCATCGGCGTGCTGGGCGACCATCAAGACCACCAGAACCTGGCATGGCTCCTCACCATCCTCTGGAACAACCGCGAGATGCAGCGCAACTGGAAGTCGAACATCACGCTGGCCCTGGGATGCCGCTACATCATGGCCCGCTACCTGGTCGGGGACACCATGGCGGCCGTCAGGCTCGCCGAGGACGTCGTCTACAACTGCCGCCGCGTCCACGGCGCCCGCCACGGCAGCACCATCGAAATGTCCGTCCTCCTCTCCCAGCTGTACACGGGCATCGCGCAGAAGTACCAGTCCCACAAGGACGGCGCGGAGCTCGCCAGGCGCTACTACAAGAAGAGCGCCTTCATCCACGAGAACATCCTGCGCGCGTTCGTCGACCCCACCGTCGCCGACGTGGAGATGAATCTCGACAGCGCGATGAGCATGGACGCTCACCCCCTCGACCTCGACCCGGCCGACGATGCGGTCGTGGACCCGGGCGAACACGTCCGCGAACACTTCAAGCTCCTCAAGCTTGCGGTCGAGCGCCTCGGAGACTGGCCGAAGGAGTACGGCGAGTACGAGAAGCTGAGTGCGGACTTGTACCGCGAGTTCCCGCAGGCGCTGAAGGGCTTCGAGGGCGTTGAGAAGTGGAACCTCAAGTCGTTCGGAGGCGGCAAGGCGGAGAGTAATGATGACCAGCTGGACGCTCACTTCAACCACTGGCAGCTTGATGACACGAGGAACGACAGCAGTGTGCTTCGCATGCACACCAATGGGATGAACCACGGAGGCGTTGGTCAGCAGGGATTTGTTCTTGTCGCTTAGGGTGCCTGCGGCTCGAGCCTTTCGGCTTGCAATATTTTCTTTTCCCTAGGTTGTCACAGGAGTTACCGATGTACCTTATACTCTCGGTAATACTTGCGTTTGGAACGGCGAAAATATGCCTTATTGTACGCGTTGCGACCTTTCATCGTGCTTTCACAACAGACCCGGGACCCGAGAGCATTACAGCGTCTCGAACGTCAACTTTCGCTGGGCTGGGAGATGATCCAGCCACACCTCAAATGGTGTGGCTTTTTGCTGCCCGTAAACATCCATGGATGTTTGTTTGGGGGTCTCAAACGTGGCACTGCCCCTTCCCCCCTGCGTAGGCGATATCCGACCATGTGCTGACAGTTGTGTCGGGTGCTGCAGGGTTTCTAGAAAAGAGCGAGGACCCCGGCCTGAAACATGCGCCGATCCCCGGGCAATCAAGAACTCCAGCGCTAATAACCTGGTTATACCCCCTGAATGACCCGACAGTCTGGCACCGGACAGGGGGATAAGACAGAACAATTCTGGGCAGTGGTCGCCTGCATGCAACTCCAGCGGTCTGCTGGCCGAAGAGGAGCATCCTCGGAGGCTGAGACCCCTGAGCTGGGGTTTTGCAGTGTTTCGAGATATGCTGTTGGCCTGCCGGGCTCTTGTTCTTGCAGCGCTCAGCTATTGACCAGCAGGCGAGGCTTTGGGTGGGCACCTCGATAGTGAGTATAGAAATAGGACTCTCTCAAAGGCATCCTCTCCCTCACATCCTGCACTACTTTCGTGTCAATCAGAATTCCTTCATCACCAAAGTCTTCACCGGAATTCCACTCATCTCTGATTTCTTCCCTCATCCCCCGCTAAATCGCCTCGTACTGAGCAGATTCCTCACCGTTGTCGCAATGAATCGCGACCAAATCATGGCGCTCGCACGATATCATGACCCGAACTACCGGTGCCGCCCAGGCGAGCTTGCTGCCATCAAGATGCCGCGGCCTGAAGATATGGGCCCCACGCTATTCGACAGAGGAGATGTGGTCCGATTGCAACTCCAAGTCGAACTTGGCAAGAACAGAATCGAAGAACTCCAGAGGGACCTTAATCGGTCTCAGCACAACCTTCAACTGGCAAACGGTCTCAATCAAGCACTGGAGAAGCAGTGTTCCGAGTCGAATGGCGAATCGGAAATGTGGTGTGAGAGGGCCCACGCAGTGCACCAGCAGCTCGTCGCGGCACAAGGAGAAAAGGAGGGCGCCTCATTCGAGCTCGAACAGTCTCAGAAACGCGTCACAGACTTGGAAGAGACAGTCAGTCGGCTGACCACGAGAAGGAGGTCCGATGAGACCCAGCACGCAAAGGCCATCGCAACCATCAGCAAGGAGCTAGACACGGCGAGAGAGGAGAATGCAGACACCTCAGCCAAGCTCGATCAGTGTCAGCAACGCGCCACAGATCTTCAAAAGATCGTCAGCTCGCTGAACAGGGAGAGGACACTCGATGGCATCCGCCACAAAGACGCCATCACGGCCATCAGCAAGGAGCTCGCCGCAGCAACAGAGCAGAATGCTGACACCTCAGCCAAGCTCGATCAGTCTCAGCAACGCATCAGAGAGCTTCAAACCATGGCCAGCCAGGTGGTCAAGGAGAAGGAACTCGATGGGATTCGCCACACGGAGGCTATCACGACCATCAACAAGGACCTAGCCGCAGCAAGAGAGGCCGGGGGCTCGTGGAAAGAGTGGCAGCCCAGCTTGCGGGCCTCCCAGAATATGGCCCCCGCGCGCGTGGCCGCCGCCCTGGCCTTGAAGTGGTCCTGCTTCGCCCAGGACTGGATCAGCTGGCGGTCCTCTCTCGCGTCGGCCGAGTTGGCTGCCAGCGGCGTTCCGCGGCTGTTCCCCGCGAGGTAGCTGGTGAAGCGCACGATGTTGTGCAGCGGTGCGAGGAGAACCATGCACGCCTGGTGGAGGTGCAGAAGCGTCACGCCTCTGTGTGTGTTTGAGATGTTGTCCGCGAGTGAGAGCTGCAGAAGGTCGAGGGAATCACAGGCTGCATTCCTCCATTTGTTGAAAAGCGGCACCGACGGAGGCCAGATCGGTAGCAGCTGTGGGTTGCTGAGTTCCGTCTCGCTCGTCTGCCGCTCGGGGCATGGCTCGAAACGTGATAAGCCTTGTCGAACGTGCTTCTGCACGCCCCATGTCTGGTGGCAGATGCCTTGGGAAAGGAGCGCAGTCTCAAAGAACTCGAAGTCCCGCAGAGGAAGCTTCTTGACATACAAATGCCGCATTGAGTCGAGGAAGGTAGGGTGAGTTGGCGGCGTCGTCTCGTGAAGTTGAGACCACTCGGCGGCCGTCGAGGCATCCCAGAGCGTTTCGGGACAAGGCAAGGGCATTCCCGCAACATCATCTAGGGCCAGAGAGGGTGCCCTGTGGTGTTGGAAGTTCCACATGGAATCAAGGAGCCAGATTCCGTATCCGACACGAAGCTTTTGCTCCTTGTAACGCCATACGGCCCAGCGCTCGTCGAGGGTGTTCACAGTGATGCTCTCGAGATTTTCCAACGCTTGCGACGTCCATCGCGACCGGCAGAAGGCAGTCAGGTCACTCATGCTGCGGATGGCGGATCTGAAGAGCAGCTTGTGGCCGAGGTATCCGGCGCCGACTGCGTGGAGAAGACGGACCTTGGCCTCCAGCAGTTCCTTGGCAGGGATGTTTGCCGCTTTCTCCTCTTCGGCGATCATGACTCTTCGCAGAAACTCTTGCATGGAGACGGAGAAGAGCGCAGCGTCAGGACCCTCCAGGTGTTGGCTTCCTGCTGCGCTGATCGCCAGGATCAGTGTCCAGTGCGATTCTGGGCGCAAATCCGTCCCGATGTGGATGATTGGAAATCTGGGGTGGAATTGCGACCGATACAGCAACAAGCATTCCTCCAGGACTTCCTTCTCAGGGGGCGAGTCGCCTGTGAAAGTTGGGAATATGCTGTTTACCTGGCAGAGCTGGAAGAAGCTCTGAACAATGGATCGATAGGTGTCCTCGTGGATGATGTGTTCTGAAGGTCTTGATCCGTGAGTTTGGTAGCGCAGACAGAAGGCCTTTCTCTCGATCTCGGGCCGGAACGAATACCGCGTATGCTCCAAGAGAGGACCCTTTGTGTTGTCCCAGTTGTCCATGACCATGTCGTCTGTCAAGGTATGGGACCCCTCCGGAGAGTACAGCCCATGAAAAGGGGCACGCTGCGACGTGAGAATGTCGAGGCCAGTGGCATTCGGCGAAATGAACGCAGCATCTTGCGGGGAGTAGCCAGCCCAGGAGTCGTCGAAGATGACGCTGAAATCAAACGGAATAGCCGATGTTGGCGTCAAGTTGGCTTCGTGGGCGAAGGTGCTCGTGTCTGTGGGCAACCAGTTCAGATCGAAGAGGGCATCGGGTGCCCAGGGGTCTTGAGGTTGGAAGACAGGCTCCGGCGCGACAACTCCGGAGATGTTTGGATGGGCGGATGGATCGATGGCCATCACACTGCCAGCGTCCTCAGGGCGGGGGAGGATATCAGGAAGATGCTGTTGAGGACCTGCCGCAGGGGTTGTTGCCGGGTACTGGCAAACCTGACTCCTCTGCGCGCAGCGATGGCATGGCTGGGTTCTGTCGCACCTTGCCTTTGCTGACGCGCAGTTCAAGCATGCCCGCGTGTCTTTCATCAACACCACCTCGGCGGGCGATAGCCGGTGGATGGACAAGTGCTTGCGCCAGACATCTCGTCGGCCAAAGGTCTTGGGGCAATCCGGGCACTGAAACCGCTGGGATCTGGCTGAGTGTGTTTTCTCGTGGCGCCTCAGATGCTCGGGTCGCGTGAAGGACTTGCTGCACTTGGTGCACCCGTACTTGTCGGGGTATTGCATCGTGCCGCGTTCTGATGGCCGGGGATGTTCAGGAGAGAAACAGAGCGCCCCAAATGATTGGTAACGGGGATGACTGGTTACTGGCGGGAAGCGGGGAGTGCAGCTCTTAAGAAATCTCCACGCGGGGAAGCCTGACCTCGGAGTGAGACTAATTAAGACCTGAAGTGCCTGGAGACAGCACTGATTCGAGCGGATTTAGAATGCGTCCCCACCAAAGTCAGGCGATGGCAGACGAGTCTTAGCCATGAACGGTGCCCGTTAGCGGGCTCTCTGAGAGTAACTAATTTACAGGGCGAGTTCCCCAGGCCTGAACCCAACTCGCATCTGACCACGACCTCCCCGGTTGGACCGGTAATAGTATGGAACGAGCGTAAGGCCTTCTATGGGCGTTCGCTTCGATGCGAGGCCTTTGAGTTCCAGCTGCGAGAACGAAGGCGAGGATGCTCCCCCGTCAATGCTCTGAGCAAAAGCTCCTGTCTTTACCACCAAGGTGGCCATCTTCTCCCCCTCTGCGGTATCAACGATTCTCTCCTCAATTTCGCAATCAGAATCGAGATGTAGGCTCTGAGTATCCAGTGCGTCAGCGGATTGCCACAAATATCGACTTCGAATCGTCTGAAGCTTACCTTGAAATGGTCCTGGACCCAGGTGTTGTCGACATCCTCCGCGCAGTACACGACCGGGCCGCGGGCAACCGAAACGACCCTGTGCGAGGCCCGCGGATGAGAGTACAGCAGCCGCGGTACCATGGGAAACGTGATAGTGAAGTCCGGGTTCTGCTCCAGGTAGGAGCTCGGAACGGAAAGGTAGCCTCCCCCAACCTGGGGGTCTTCAAGGGGCGGAGAGAGCTGTAGTTCAGTTAGCGAGAGTGCAGAACGGATCAGACGAGCATTGCCTTACGTCGAAAGTCGAAGCCCATGCGGGAATCCTAAGTCTCAGGGTGACCTTTTGCTTATGCCCCGACTCCAACGAGAACCTCACTGCCCCATCATTGGGCCAATCCGTATGCTGGAGGATCTTACTCTCTTGCCCGTCTACCTGAAACTTCAAGGTAGATTGCGTGTAGAGGTGAATGTTGATGGTGGCGCCCGCCGCATCGTTGGTCTGCGAGAAGACGTAGCCGCCGACATGGCCGAGTAGTCGAAGGATGTTCGGAGGGCAGCAGCACACCGTGAACCATTCTTCTCGAGACGAAAGGGTCTGATCGCTGGACCCGAGCTGGTTGATGTAGGTGAAGCCCTTCCCGTTGGCAGACATGGCTGTCAGGACGGCGTTGTAGAGTGCCAGCTCCATGACATCGCTGTACTCGTTGCTGAGCTTGGACTGGGAATGGCAGAGCAATTAGCATGGACCCCTCAGAACTCGCCTCGTGATCGACAAGAACTCACCTGGAGCATCCGTTCAGCCCACATGATCACGCCGATGGCCGCGCATGTCTCGGCGTAACAGCCGCCCTCGTCCGTGCTCTGGGGCAGGAAGTAATCCGCCCCAAATCCTTCCCACGACTTGACAGCACCGATGCCTCCCGTTGCGTACATCTTCTTTCCCACCATGTTGTTCCATAGTCGGCCTATTGCTGTAGCAAGCTCAGGGTGCGACGAGGGCTGCATCCGCACCAGATCAGCCGTCGCTGCGTACAGGTACATTGCTCTCACAGCGTGGCCCTCGACGGTGTCTTGCTCGGCAATGGGCTTGTGTGCCTGGCAGTACCACGTCGACGTGCTCTCGGGCCACCAGTCCGGCCGGTGGAACGCGTGATGGCCTCTCCTCGCCGCCTCGACGGTGTAGAAATGTTTCCCATCAACACCAGTGGCGTTTCCTCTTTCCGTGATAAAGTATGTCGCAAGCTCCAGGTATGCCGGCCGTTTTGTTCGGTGGAACAGTCGGAGCAGTGCGAGCTCGATCTCGGGGTGGCCTGGGTACCCGTGGATCTGGCCCTGTCGTGGGCCGAAAACTTCGCAGAGCAGGTCCACGTATTTGCAAATCGGATCCAACAGCTTGGTATTGTGGTAGTGCTGGTGGTGCGCGAGAGCTGCTTCGATGAGGTGTCCGGCGTTGTACAGCTCGTGCATGTCGCGGATGTTCGTGAAGCGCATACCGGGCTCGACAACCGAGTAGTGGATGTTGAGGTAGCCATCGGGATGCTGGGCTTTGTGGATCAGGGTGACGAGCTCTTCGATCGCTTGCTCGATCACCGGATCGCCGAGATCGTTGGTGTCTAGGAAATAACACGCGCCCTCGATCCATTTGGCAATATCGGAGTCCCAGAACATGTGATCAGGGATGGGCCAGGTGGTGGGGATCTGGGCGTGAATGGGATGCGGTTTCAGCTCAAAGGCATTGTAGCGACCGGTTCTCTTGAGCACATCGAGCTGGTACAAGATGGTGTTTTTGGCAGCCACGCTTCGACGACGCCCGAGCAAGGACGAGGAGGCGTCGATGTCAACTTGGACAAACTGTTCCTGGGGATGCGCCATGTCGGACAATGGTATGAGAAGACGGAAGTGGTGTCATGTGCCCAGGATGCCACCCCAATCCATCTTACTGCTGTTAAGTAGTCGACATGGGGAGGATCTGTTTGTTTGCCCCAGCGGCACCCGATGCCTTGTTGTTTCCACCTCCAAGTCGGCAACCCCTGGCGAGGATGGAAGCCCATCGGGAGAGCCCATCGGAGAAGACCACTTGGTGGGCGGAAAGAACGCCACCGGCCCATCGGAAAGCCCACCGGAGTGGATCCCACCAGCCGGAACCCCATCCGCTAAGAGGTCCGGTGAGGTTGTCCGAGGCTCTTGAATGCTTCCTTTCAATCTCTCGATCAACATTTTCCGCCAGCTCGGTCTCGCCTTTGCATTCGTCAGTTCCAGGCCCGAGTTCCTGGGGGCCCACGGGGTGGCTTCAAGGCCGGGAGTCTGGGGTGCGCACTTGGCGTGCTTCCTTGGAATCATCAGCTGAGCATCCAGATTGCTGGCCGAAAACACCAAAGGCATTGGGTATATTATCCTGTACACCCGCCGTCTTCTTGCCAGTTCACACTTCTACACATCTTCACATCTCATACCATCTGAAACTCCAAACTTTGCCTCGCTTTCTTAGCAAAACATCATGGACGCCGAGAAGCAAGACCGCACTGCGCTCGAGCAACACGAAGACAACAACCCAACAAGCAACGATGATCCTGAAAAGTCTGTCGCCGTTGCCCAGGCACGGCAGGGTGCCGATGAAGAACACAACATGACGCTTCTGGAGGGCATCAAGACGTACCCTTGGGCGGTAGCCTGGTCGGTGGCTGTCTCCATGGTCATCATCATGGAAGGCTACGACATCGTCCTCGTCAATGCGCTCATTGCCCAACCCGCCTTCCAACGAACATATGGCAGCTGGTACGGTGAGGAGCTGGGCTACCAGATCTCCGGCCCCTGGCAGGTCGGCCTGTCGAACGCCACCGCCTGCGGCACCATCTTCGGCGCCTTTGCCAACGGCTGGCTGACCCAGAGGTTCGGGTATCGCAATACCCTCCTCGCGTCCCTGGCCTTTCTCGCGGCCGCCATCTCTCTGACATTCTTTGCCGTCAATCTGCCCATGCTCTGCGCCGGATGCTTCATCTGCGGTCTTCCCTTCGGGCTCTTTGCTACCATGGCCCCGGCGTACGCATCGGAAATCTGCCCCACGGTCCTCAGAGGCTACCTCGCCAACTACGTGTGCTTCTGCTGGGCTGCGGGCCTTCTCCTCTCCGCGGGCGTTCAGCAAGCCTTTTCGTCCCGCGACGATCAATGGGCGTACAGGGTCCCCTTCGGTATTCAATGGGCGTGGCCTATTCCCTTGGCCTGCCTGCTCTGGTTCACCCCCGAGTCCCCCTGGCTCCTGCTCCGAAAGGGTCGGAGGGATGAAGCAGCAAAGGTCCTACAGAGGCTCGGTATGGCAGATGGTGCGCGAGTGGACTCTACCATCGCCATGATGGAACACACGATCATGATCGAGGACCAGACCGGCGCCGGCACGCGATACGCCGACTGCTTCAAGGGCACGAATCTTCGCAGGACCGAAATCACCTGTATGACCTGGGTCGTGCAGATCGTCGACGGAACCATCATCACCGGCAACCCGACCTACTTCTTCGTCCAGGCTGGCGTCGGGGCCTCGGCCGCGTTCAAGCTCTCGGTAGGAACTCTGGGTCTCGCCTGCATTGGCGTCATCGTGTCCTGGTTCCTGATCTATCACTTTGGAAGACGAACCCTCTACATCTTTGATATCGGGTGTTCTCTTATCGGGCTGCTTGCCATTGGTATCGCGTCTGCCGTGAGCGACTCGGAGGCCAGCAGCTTTGCCCAGGCCGGCATCGTCATGCTGTCCACGGTCATCCGGTTCGCAACTGTTGGGCCTGTCTGCTATGCCATCATCTCAGAGATCTCTGCCGTGTCGCTCCGAAGCAAGACTCTGGCCGTTGCGAGAATCGCCTACTACCTCGCGCAAATCGTCGGAAACGTCATTAGTCCTTACATGATCAACCCCACGGAGGGAAACTGGAAGGGAAAGGCGGGATTCTTCTGGGCCGGTTCCTGCGCCATTGTGTTGGTTTGGGCATATTTCCGTCTCCCTGAGACGAAGGTACGCTGTTTATTGCTCGTTTTAGTTCGAACCACAAATGTTGCTAACACCACGGCTTTCAGGACCGCACATATGAGGAGATCGATCTCCTGTTCGACGCCAAGGTCCCGGCAAGGAAGTTCAAGGGCACGATCGTTAACCCATATTCACAGGGGGAGGAAAAGGTCATCGTCAGCGGCTTTGAAAAGTCTACCGTTTGAAGCAGAAGAAGTATATGCTAGTGTATCGCGTTCTCTTCTTCAATACCTAGGCTACAAGAACAGACTTTGACCACATTTCCCGATCACATCGCTTGTTTGTCTAGATAAATGTCGGGATATATGCGGATTATGGTGTAGGAAGGACGGATAGTTAGCTACGCCTTAAACGTACTAGAGTGTATCAGACCTTGGTTTGTCAACATTGGTTTTAATCCTGGTCCGAGGGAGGTTCTTATTATGCTGCCCACCGATATCGCATGCCAAGCCAACCCGATTCTTGATTTGGAGCTCTGCCCGGTATATTGCCGAGCTAATACTGGAATGCCGACACCCCTGATACTCTAAAGTCCGGGACATGAGGGGTTCGCGCGGAGGCTTGATTCGTGATCGCCTCAACGGCACCGTTCATTGGCTCATCACCATTACGCAAGTCGGGCGCCGTCTTTCGAATGGGCAGCGCGCTCGTCTAATGTGCTCTGATCTGCCATATCCATCGCCACGGGGCCGAGGCGATTGGGTCGAGAAGCTTATCAGAGAGAATGATGTGACAGCAGGCAGTCATCTCGCCATCAGTTTTGGGGGAAGATAAGTCTAGCGTCTAGTGATGCAATCCGTCACCCTCCAGGGACGTCTTGTCAGGAGTATTTATATGATGCCATTCGGCCGTACTTAAACACATATCCCAGACATCAATGATCGCCGTTTTTTGCAATCTGGAGATCATACAATACGTGTTTATGACCTGCAAAGATGGCGTCCCAAGACAGAGATATCTCTTCACCCAGTGCCCCTGAAAAGAACATCTCAAAGTCCGTGGAAGAGAAGACCTCGGACACAGAGGAAGATTACGCCGCTGCAAGGCAGAGAATTCTGGAACAACATGAGCTCCAGAAGACCGAACCTCCGACCCTCCCCATTCTGACCCTCTTCAGAAGGAGGAAGGATGACAAGCAGCTTGACCAGATCGCAACCCAGCCCTCTATCTATGATGACCCCGAGCTTGCAAAATTCTTCCAGCCAACCGCGAAGTACGAGAACCTGCACAGGTTTGATCCGTCGGCTCGATGGACCTGGGCTGAAGAACTGGTAGGCCTCTCTCTGTGTCTCTCGCGGCCGGGAAATCTCAGTGCTTGAAGCTCACTCCTTGTCTCAGCCTTTGATCAATAAACTTGACTGGAAGGTCACCCTTTGGGCATGCATTGCCTTCTTCGCTCTCGATCTTGACCGAGGCAACATCGCCCAGGCCAACACCGATAACTTCCTCGACGACCTGGGGCTTGATACCAATGGTAAGCAGAGACGCCGTTTTAGCACTTGTTTTCCTATGCCCTGCGCGCGAGCTTACTTGCTGGTAGATTTCAATCTTGGAAACACAGTGTTCAGGTTGTCGTTCTTGGCCGCGGAACTCCCATCCCAGCTCATCAGCAAGAAACTTGGTTCGTCAACCTTCTCCTGGATTGACTCCTTGTAACAACAGAACTAAACTAACCGTTTGAACAGGGCCTGATCGATGGGTATTACTTCCCTAGTACCCCAGCTCCGCTTGATCCTTTATATTCCCACCTACTAACGGAGTACTGCTTAGATCCCGACAATCATGTGCCTCTGGAGCGTCGTGGCCGCATCTCAGTTCTGGCTCAGTGGCAGGGCAAGCTTCCTTACCTGTCGAGCACTCCTCGGGTTGCTCCAAGGAGGGTTCATACCGGACGTTATTCTCTATCTCGTGAGTCTAGGCAGCCGAAGTGCTGACTACCGAGTCGCTGGTGTTGAGAACTGACACTCCATGGCAGTCTTACTTCTTCAAAGGCACTGAGCTCCCGTTCCGCCTCGCCCTCTTCTGGACCAGTCTTCGCGTCACAGACATTGTAGCGCCAATCCTTGCCTTTGGCCTTTTGCGACTTCGAGGTGTCCATGGTTATGAGGGGTGGCGCTGGCTCTTCCTGATCGAAGGCATTTTCGTAAGTCGACGTGTGTGACGAGACGCTTAGCACTCCCATACTAATGACGGAACAGACCCTGTCCATTGGTATCTGGTCCTGGTTCATGATGGCTGCTTCGCCTACTCAGACAAAGTCCTGGTTTAACAAGAAGGGCTGGTTCAACGAGCGTGAGGAAGTAATCATGGTGAATCGGATTCTCCGCGACGACCCCTCCAAGGGAGACATGCATAATCGCCAGGCCGTCGACTTCAAACTCCTTTGGAAGTCCCTCTGCGACTACGATCTTTGGCCTATGTACTTCATTGGCCTGACGTTCCTCATTCCTGCTGGTCCTCCCGACTCCTACCTGACGCTCACGCTGCGGACGCTGGGTTTCGGCACTTTCGACTCCAACCTTCTCAGCATCCCGACTCAAGTTATCGGTGCCATCACGGTATGCAGCTCAATGATATCCAGCTAATGGTCACTGCTAAAAAAGGCTATAGATGCTCCTGCTCACATACTTCTCTGAGATTTGGAACGAGAGGTCTTTCATGGGAATATTGGGTCAAGTCTGGTTGCTGCCCAACCTGATTGCGCTTCGCGTACTCGCAAGCGACGCCAGCTCGTGGGCCAAGTTTGCGGTCTTGACAGTGCTGCTGTCATATCCTTCAGGTGAGTCGGTCCGGCGAGAATTCCGTGGGGAGTCGCTGTAGATCTAACAATGACCCAGCACACGCAATGCAAGTCGGTTGGTGCAGCAGGAACTCGAATACAGTCCGCACCAGAACGGTCTCTGCCGCTTTGTACAAGTATGTGCTGCGCAGTCTCCCCTATTTGTGTGTTCCGGACAGCCACTGACTGAAATTCTCAGCATGTTTGTCCAGGTGGGCGGTATCATCCACTCCAACATCTACCGCCAGGATGACCGCCCTGACTGTGAGTCCTACCCGCCAGCGTGGAATAAGTTGTAGTTCTGACAGTGAACAGATCGACGAGGAAACACCGTTCTGATAGGCATCACCGTCATGAACGTTTTCCTCTACGTGTTCGCCAAGCTCTACTATATTTGGCGTAACAAGGTCAGGGACCGCGAGTGGGCCGCCATGTCCAGAGAGGTGAGCATGCTGTGTAGCAAATCCGTCGGATGATCCTGTCACGAAATCGGGCAACTGCTGACAACCGGCTCCTAGGAACGAGCGCACTACCTTGAGACCACCACAGATTCTGGCAGCAAGCGCAAGGATTTCCGGTTTGCTCACTAAGATGTCACATGTTCGTCCACATGTCTGCATTTCTGCGGATTATGGTGTAGTAAGGACTCTTGGATTTCAAACTTGCGGATGGTTGGCCGCGCCGCAGGACGTATCTTGCCAAGAATGGCCAACATGTACGATTTGCACCTTTGAAAACTACTTGCTGGTGAGTATCTTACTCAGGAATACGAATGATGACCTTGGAAAAGTGTTCCTGAGCCTCGAGCCGCCTGTAAGCCTCCTGCGCCTCACTCAGAGCGAACACCTTATCATCCACCGCTGGCTTCAGCTTGTGCTTCGCGATGAACTCGATCATGTCCCGCATCATCTCGCGAGTCCCCAGGAGAATGCCGCGGCCGATGCAGATATTTCCGAGGAGCGACATGAGGCTCTCGTTTCTGTCTGTCTTGCCCAGAAGGCCCGCGAGGACGATGACGCCGTCGATGCGTACCGCCTCGAGCGACTCGCCCAGCGTGGCGTTGCCGCCAACATCCACGATGAGGTCGACGCCGCGGCCGGACGGGGTGAGTCTCTTGGCCGCGGCGCCCCAGTCGGGGACTTTCCGGTAGTTGATGATGTGGTGCGCCCCGAGAGCGGCGAGTCTCTCCGCTTTGCTGTCGCTGCTGGTCGTCGCGATAACAGTCGCACCGGCGGCGAGAGCAAACTGCAATATCATGCGTCAGTGGGAACTCGAACTCTCATGGTGCCACGGAACTCAGTTACCTGCATAACCGCGATGCTCACTCCCCCAGTGCCCTGGACAAGCACCCAGTCCCCTTCCTGCACCGCCCTTCCCTTCAGCCCCATCACGGCGTTCCAGGCGGTGATGCCGGAGCATGTGAGCGTAGCGGCCTCTTCAAACGAGAGGTTCTCCCCGAACTTGGCGAGACAACTCTCTCGGAAGATCCCATGCGTGCACAGCGTTCCGTTGAGACCCTGGCCCAAGCCGGCACAGATGTGAGCCATGCTCGGAAGGGCCGAGTCGTCGAGTGCCGTGAGCTCGCTGCCCGGGAACGTCTCTGGGACCATATGTGCCACGACGCGGTCTCCGGCAACGACAGTCCTGACGGCGCTTCCGGTGCGGAGGACGATACCCGCACCATCAGACCCGGGAACCAGCCCAGGGCTGGATTTCAGTCCCATGAAGCCCTGTGAGCTGATATCAGTCCGGTCAAATGGACTGAGCTATGGAAAGGATACTCACCTTCGCGATAACCAGGTCTCGGTAGTTTAATGACGCGGCACGGAGCTCGACAAGTACCTCATCCGGGCCGAGCTCGGTGATGGGAGGCATCGTCTGGAGCTCGAGCCCAGAGAGATCGTCCTGTTGGGAGACAACACTCCATTGTTGAATCGGTGACTGCGCCATTCTCGTGAGATAGCTGGATCTGTCTAGTCTGAGAGCAATGTTGAACCAGCGTCATAGAAATCCGGAACTAAATTCTCAGAGGAAGGCCAGTAGTGCGCGAATCATGACGGCCTTGACAGCGGCGTCTTCACGAGTCAGTCAAGCGGCCGCAGTGGAGCTGGTTCGGGTGGAATTCTGCTCTAGTGCAACCCGGTTTCCCGGTTTCCGGGACCTACTTCGGGCCAGCAACGAAATAGTCTTATCAGATAGCAGAAAAGGTGATGCACAGTAGAAGTCCAGTGTCGTACTGACCCCGTAAGCCCGAGGCGGGCCATGCAGCACTGCTAATGCCAATGCGTTGCTGATCTCAGGTTCCATCTGTCGCATACCATCTGACATCTTCAGGTGAGCGGCATCAGTTCGAGTTCTTCAACAGCGAATGACTACTAGAAATAGAATTTGCAGAGGACTCCTTTCTCTTGTGCGCTTGTATTGGCAGTTCCAGTCCAACAGGTGGTGGGCAGTCTCTAGCCCATTGCAGGCTCTCATCCTCCGATGGGCCGCCTTGATACGACCGCCTGACAGAGACGTGCTCAACCGCCACCCTACTCCAATCATGGTATAGCCCTCTAGAGAACATACCGATACATGGGACTGGCATCCCCCAGCTTCAACAAGTCCTCCTCGGTGTACTGCTCCCTGATGCCAGCGGGGTCCATCTGGTCCCTCTTCTTGTTCTGCCTCGAGTACAACCACCGCAGGAGAAGAGTCCCGGTGACCGCTGTGACACAGAGGCCAGCGCCGAATCCATACCCCAGGAAGAAGCGCGGAGCATGGTGGGCGATGAAGATGTTGCTGCCAACGACACCCCCAAAGCTGCCACAGGCCAGGAACAGCGCCATGCCGACGGCGCGCTTGGATGATGGGGCAAGGTTGTTCAGAACCCATGCCAGGATGCATGACAGCGTCGGGTAGATTCCAATCGGAATCGTGAAGAGAAGCGCGTACGTCAGGCCAGGGAGGTTTGGATGCGGGATACAGAGCAGGCCGATGAAACCGATCATGGAGACTGACGCAGGTCCGACGATGATGATCCAGCGCACCTGTTTTCGGTCGGCCCACCAGGAGAGAGTAATGGACGAGATCATACCGGCTATGTAGACCGGGATGGTCATCAGCTGGGCTTGCTCCGACGCGTAACCAAGTCGGTTGATGATGGTCGGGAGAGTGTACGTAAAGGCGTACAGGCAGACCTATCAAGCCATGAGTGAGATGTTCACGGGGGTGCTTCCAGGACAACTCACACTGAGCGCGAACTGAATCAGCGAGGCAACATAGAGCTTCACGTCCTTCATAGAATCCCACAGGTGACTCCATTTAAACTTGTCGTTGGTAGCAACCTGGCCCTCGGTGGTTCCGGAGTCCATCTTCAAGCGCCGCGCGATGAACTCTCTTTCGTACGGAGTCAGGAACGACGCAGTCTCCGGATAATCTGGCAGAGTCCATGGGAGAGTGACGCCGATCACCACTGTCAGAAGACCTTCGAGGATGAAGATCCATCTCCAGCCACCAAGACCTAGGTATGGTAAGTATGAGGACCACACGCAGTTGAAGAGTAACAAGGCTGCATACCGCCAACGCCGTCCATATTTTCAATGGCAAAAGCCAGCAGACCAGACAAGGCACCTGCCAGAGCCCCGGCAGAGAGATAGATACTCAGGCGCGTCTGGATCTCGAAGCGGCAATACCAGATGGTCAAGATGAACGCCGCTGCGGGGCCGAAACCGGACTCTGCGAGACCCAAGAGAGTCCTGGTAACAACCAGCTGCTCGTATGTCTGCACGAGACCTTGAAGTGTAACAACCTACACACGTCAGGGTTTGCAGGTTGGGAAGTGGGATATTCTTTCATACCGTTCCGAATGTGCACACAATGATGCAGACCCAGATCGAGGGACGCAAGTGCTTGAGGACGATGTTGCTGGGAATCTCAAATGCCGCATAGGTGAAGAAGAAGACCTGGCCGTGAAGTCAGAGGCCGCCAATACGGGACGTACGGAGTGAGGCCACTTACCATGGTTGCAATGTTGTATTGAGACCCGGTCAGGTTGAGGTCCTCGTCCATTCCAGCGATACGTGCGTTGCCGATGTTTGATCGATCCAAAAAGGACAGCAGGTAGAGGACGGTCAACAGTGGCATGAGTCTGATATCGATTTTCCGGATGATACGCTTGGTCTCGGCGTCATCATACAACGGGACCTGAGAGTATGTGTCAGTCTCCTTACGAGGAACAACGGAAGTCGGAAGACTAACCTCATGAGTTCTGTCATCGTCCTTCTTAACCTCAGTCCACTCGTCGTCTTTGATGACGGCGTCTTTGAGCTCAACGTCCCCGGCATGGCTCTTCTGCTCCGCGTCTGGCTGCATCATTGAAATTGTCGTTGAAGATCGTCGAAGTTCAATTGTCTCAGTGTCTCTGAGAATTAGTGATGAGCCATCTAATCTGACCTCCATCTTCAGCATGGAGGTTTAAATAGGTACATGTAGCTGGAGTTCCAAAAGCTCGAGCACAGGACTGAAAGTCCCTCTTCTCCATTCCCCACAACCCAGCTAGTACGAAGTCGTCGATAGCTTAGTTTCCGATGGCGACATGGGTGCGTAACGCTAAGAACTTCGCGAGGCTCCGGACCCTTGTCTCTCTCATAGCCGAACTACCTGAACATGAAGCCGAGCGGATCATGCTGGGTCTGGGGTACTGCGCGGGGTGTGGCAATGCAACCTGGAGTTGACTGGGGAGTATTCTGGCCTGGGGAAAGTCTGGGGAATGGTTTCTTCCTCTTCCCAAATAGGTATTGCCGGTAGGACACCGAAGTTGCCATCAGAAAACTACAATAGCGAGGGCTCGGCCTTGGCAGAACAGGCGGAGATCCGTGATCCCGGATCTCCGTCAAGGTTTGGGAGTGGTGAGTGCAGGGTGGTGAGTTCAGTGAAGGAGGTGGTTCATATCGGAGGCCTCTACTGACACGTCTTAGTGACACAGGGTGTCCTGTCAAGTCAACTTCATTGGCCATGATGGTGCATTCGACTGGGAGACTTCGTGGTGCCATGTTGACTTTTGTTCTGCGTTTGATTCTCTCTGCTCTATATCTCGACGTATCTAACTGCATTCTATATTCCGATGGTGATGCCCTTGACGTTTGTGTAATCCTCGACTCCAAACTTGGAACCTTCGCGACCGATACCACTCTCCTTGATGCCGCCAAATGGCTGCTCGCAGGCACTGATCAGGCCAACACGGACGCCCACCATGCCCGTATCCAACGCCTCTGCCACTCGCCACAGCCTGGAGATATTCTCCGTGTAGAAGTAAGAGGCAAGACCGCTTTGAAACGTGTTCGCCAGCTCAATGACCTCCTCCTCTGTGTCAAACGGGGTCAGCGCAGCAACAGGGCCAAATGTTTCTTCGTTCCCAAAGCGCATCGTCCTAGGATCACAGTCCACCAATATCGTAGGAGGGTAAAAGTAGGGTCCCAAGTCAGTCCTCAAAGAGCCTCCGCTGACCAGTTTCGCGCCGTTGGCCACGGCGTCGTCGACATGCTGCTGGACCTTGTCGACGCCTCTTTGCGAGTAAAGCGGCCCGAAGTTGACTTTTGGGTCCCAGATAGAACCGAGTTTGAACAGCTTCTGCTGAGAGGCTTCGAGAAGCTTTGCGAATTCGTCTATGACGGATCGGTGAACGAAAACGCGGTTGGCGCAAACGCAGGTTTGACCAGAGGACCTAAACTTCGAGGCGATGAGACCTGGTGGTAACAATTAGTACAACTCCAGGACAGTTCCAGAAACGACAACATCGACTTACCGTCTACCGCCTTTTGAAGGTTGGCGTCTTCGAAAACAATGAAGGGTGCGTTCCCGCCCAGCTCCATGCTCGTCTTCTTGAGAGTTTTTCCACATTCGGCATTGAGGAACTTTCCCACCGCGGTAGAGCCCGTGAAACTCAGATGCCTGACCAGGGTATTCTGGCACATCTCCTCACCCATGGCCACCGAACCTTTCGCATCACCAGTAACAATGTTCAAGGTGCCAGGGGGGTAGTCCTTGACGCGCTCGAATAGCTTGGCGATGGCCGTCGCGCACATGGGCGTTTCGGGCGCTGGCTTAAGAACGACAGTACAGCCTGCAGCGATGGCGGCTCCCACTTTGCGCAGCGCCATCGCGATGGGCGAGTTCCATGGCGTGATGGCAACGACGACGCCTTGGGGCTCCCTGGTGGTGAAGATGCGGTTATCTGCTTTGGCCGCGGGGATGGTCTCGCCGTACAGGCGCTCAATCTCACCCTCGAACCATTCCAGGAAGCTGAGGCCGTAGTCGACGGTCACGTACGACTCGGTGATGGGCTTCCCCAGCTCGAGGGCGCAGATTGCCGCAAGGTCGTCGCGATTGGCCCTGACAATGTCGGTCCACTCGCGCAGCAGCTTCTTCCGTTTACGGTGCGTGAACTTCTTGTACGACTTGAAAGCGACCTGTGCGGCGTCGATTGCGCCCCGGACCTCTTCGCGGGATAGGTTGGCGACCTGGAAGGCAACCTGGCCATCTTCGGGGTCTGTCGTATGTTAGTGATTCAAATTTCAATTATTGTGACTTTATGGAACGTACCATATACGGGAAAGGTAGCGCCAGAAGAGGCCGAAACCCATTTACCCCCAATGTATGCCCGGGAATCGAGCAGCGATGGATCTTTGAACTAAGAGAAAACGCCATTAGAGAGGATGTTCATATCTGTGCCGGCTGAAAATGTCCAAGACTTACAGTGTAGGGGATGTTCTTTTCCAGAACACCAATTCCAGAGAGTGAAGCCATGTCGGAAGGGTGGGTGGTGTCTCTCAGGACAATGCCAAGCTACTACTCTGAATTACGCCACTTGAACCAGTCAAACGGAGTCTACACCAGACCATGCACTGAGACCGCGGTATTTGAGCCATAATATTACGCATGATAATGCCTTTTCCTTTCCGCCCGCGGTCAATGTTCAGGTCGAGGTGTACTGACTGTGCCGGGGCCGAACAATATGCTGGTTTGCCGGATTCGGCAATCCATCGGCAACTCAATTACCGACTGGACCCACCTCACCCCGGCCGGCCGGTCGCCCCGGTCCCGGACGGCCCTCGCACTCCAGCGCCATGGCCATCCATGTCAAAAGAGAAGAGATACCGAGCCAGCGTAGAGGAGTGCCCCATGGATATTGTCAAAAGCTCGCAAACTGCAATTGTCATCAAACCCACGCCAAGATGCCTTCTAACATGGAGATGAACGCCGTCGTTATCCACGGGCCGCACGACATCAGGGTCGAGAGGAAACCACGGCCCGAGATTCAAGACGGACGTGATGCCATCGTCCGTGTCATCGTTGCTGGGATTTGTGGCAGTGAGCTTCATCCCTATCGAGGGCATCAGAAGACGACCTTCGGGCACATCATGGTGAGCATTGCCTTGAACTAGACGGCAACACCCCTGAAGTCCGGAATAGTGCCTAACTTGGTTGCCAGGGACATGAGTTCACGGGTGTGGTAGAACAAGTTGGGTCCCAGGTCACAACCGTCAAGGAAGGCCAGCGGGTCTTTGGTGTCTTTTCCACATCCTGGTAGGACACTTCGTACAGCACAAATGGACGCGTGTCATGCTAAACTGTTGAAAGTCTACGATGTTGGTTCTGCAAGCATGGCCATACGAACCGATGCTCCAACTCACTCGCGTTGGGCACCGCCCAGATTGATGGCAGCCAGGCTGAATACGTCCGCATCCCTGAGGCAGATGGAACCCTTCTGCTAGCGCCTGCAGATATCGACGATGAACTGCTGGTCATGATGTCCGACATCTTCCCTACCGGGTACTACGGTGCGATGCGAGCTTTGTCGCACTTTGCGCCCCCAGATGAGGTGAAGTCGCTGTCCAGTTTCCCAAAACAGCCTCTCGAGTCGACCGTCATTGTCTGTCTCGGCTGCGGCATTGTCGGGCTGTGCGCCATTCTTACTGCCGCGTCCAAGGGGGCTGGGACAGTGTTCTGCGTCGACTCTGTCGAGGACCGCCTGGAACAAGCCCGGAAGATGGGCGGTACCCCTCTCCGGCTAGGTGTTGACGACATTCGAAAGGTCGTCATGGACGCCACCGACGGGCGGGGGGCCGACGCCATGATTGAGAGTGTCGGCAATGAGGCTGCTCTTCGTTCTGCCGTTGATCTCCTCAGGCCCTGCGGCGTCCTCAGCTCGGTTGGCTTCCACCAGTCGGAAATGCCATTCACGGCGCTTCAGGGATATCAGCGAAACATCAACTTGAATATGGGTCGGGCTCCGGTCCGCGCCATCCTGGAAGAGGCTCTTCCGGTGTTCGTTGCGAACAAATCCAAGTTCGCGGACGTGATATCGCACCGCCTTGCCTTGACGGATGCTGCGAAGGGGTACGAGCTGTTCTCCACGGCGGAAGCTAGGAAGGTGGTTTTGAGGCCGTAGAAAGTGCAGGTTTGAATATTTAAATACTACTGAGTCTAGAAAAACATGACAAGATCCTACTCAATGGTAAAAAGGAGATATAACTATATCAACTGATATAGAGTTTTCTCGGCGTCATGCCCATACGCCTCTTTGACAAGATCCTACAGACTCACGCTGGAGACCTTCTCGCCGTTCTTCCGGAGCACCTCTCTTGCCTCTGGCCAGGGCTTGCCGTCACGCCAGAATCCATGAAGAGCGCGCTCTCTGCCGGGCATCTTCTTGCGCGGGAGGTCGTTGAGCCAGTCCCAGTGAATGAAATTCTTGTATCCTCGTCGCTTCCAGTCGTTCAAGTCGTCGTGGGGGTGTTCGTTCAGCGTTGGTAGCTTTCGGAGCATGGCCTCGTCGTGAGCAAGACAGACAAGAACTGACGGAGACGCATCAAACTGGAGTAGCTTGTTGACCGAGACCTGAGATGTGGCCGGGTCGATGTACGCGGCCGATTCATGGGTAGAGATGTTGTAGAATGGGGTTGTTCGAGGATCACCTGCCGATGGGGCTCCCGGTTCAGTGCCGCCACTCTTTGGGTGCTCATCTGTGAAGAGAGAGCAGGGGCAAGGCGACGGAAAGTAGCCGGACTGATCAAGCGACAACTTGGGGATGATCTCTGGGAGAGGTTGGCCAGTGTTTGGCCTCATAACGCCCGGAAAGTGGCAGATGTCACCGCCGAGCAGCAGGAATGTGCTCTCCGGTCCACCTTGGGTCCGCGCGAGCCCGCACATGTGCCCGAGACAGTGACCCGGCGTGTCTAATATTGTGGTTCAATGTCAGCATACGCCACCTTTTGTCCCTGTAAATGTCGAGTACATACCTAGAAGATAAAATGACCCGTCTCCGAAGAAATCATGAGCCCGAAATCCCCCAATCTCGAGGCCGTCGTCAAAAAACCCGATTTCGGTTAAGGTACGGCCCTTCAGCGCAGCACCATCGATGGGTGACTCCAGGTTTTCCGGGAAGCCTGGCATGAGTTTCGGCGACGCCTTGAAGCCGGGACCGACGACGAGCTCAGTGGATGATGGGAATAGCTCCATGGATCCGGTGTGATCCCAGTGGTAATGAGACCATATGACGCTTGCTTCACACCAGACTGTGAGTAATGGCTTGCGGTTATCATTGACGGAGGGTTTGAACATACAGATCTCGTCCAACCCGATGCCCTTTTCTTGAAGAATCTCGGTGGTGTCCTTGTCAACCCTGAGCGCAGGAATGACGAACCCCAGACGCTTCTGCAAGGCCGCTGGCAGCTTCCAGTATTCCTTTCGCACTCCGAGATCGAACATGACCTTTCTTTTGAGCCTGGGATGTTCCACGAGGAACGCGGCGACATATAGGTTGAGATGGTCCTGGCCCTCTCGAAGCGGCTCGATGAAAGACTGGGCGTTCACCACCATGACGCCGATGGTGTCCACCATCCGCACGCGGACAGTGGCGGACGACTCTGGGAATTTCAGGGCAGTCATGTTTTCCGGGGGAATGGGGTATTCTCAATGGCAGAAAATGGAATACTCGAGTGCTGGTTCCTTCAGTAGGAAATGAGACAGACAGTGGTGAGCTCTCTGGGCGGTTGTCTTCACGGAGGCCGCTAGTATAGTACTAGTAGACCTTTGGTATGCAACTTGCTAGAAAGCCATGGAATTAGGGGCCGGGTTCCTCATCTTGGGGCACTACAGGCATTGCCGAGGGAGAGTCGCACCCGCCCCTAAGTAGCCGGGACCATTGTGAGAACCCAGTATTAGGTGGAAATCTCTTGGCTGGGCGCGATTTTTGCCCCATGGCAGTCGTCGGGATTGCGTCGAAGAGTCACGATTTTTATTTTAACAACTGGACGACGGGCGAGACATCATCGAGAACGAGAGCTTTTGTTGCGGTTTGGCGCCGCTGGTATCTATCTCATACAGGCATCAACGTCAAGAAGTCCAGGTTGGCATCGTCGTCTCCGTACAGAAACTGGTTCAGCTGTCCAGAAACATCAAACATCCAGCTTGCCTCCGGCATGATCGTACCCGGGGTGCCCTGTGCCATCAGGGCAGCTATGAGGGGACTTGTTTCGTCAGTGACAAAGGGGAAATACTGCTGCCAATGGATGCCGGCGGTCGTGGAGAGCTCGTCGATCGAGGGCGGCGGCGAGATCATGTTCGGGTTCTCTCCGCCGCTGTTCATAAGCTGCCCGGAAACCTGTGCGTCTCCGTTTGCGCCCTGCCGTGTCGTCGTGCCGGCCGCCATCACCTTTTCGATGCCCGCCTGGAACATCTTTGCCGAGCTCCAACTCTTCGCCATGACGCCCAGTGCCGCTCGGAGAACGTCGATATCCGCATCTGCGTGAGCACAGAGCCCTTCGATGCTTCGGGCCCGCAGCAGGGCGAGGATGGCGATCGCAATGTACCAGCCTGCCTGCCCTGCGAGGAAGGATATCGATCCCCGGATCAGGTACTCGCGGAAGATGCGGGCAGTGCAGGACGCTGCTACAATGGCCGCGACAGAGGCTGTGGGCAGCACCTGCGCATCCTCGTCCAAATGCAGGAGAGTGATTGTCGCGCAATAGGTCAGATGCAGTCCGTGGACGTCTCGACTGAATGAGCGGGTGCGAGCTTCTTTGAATGCCGGCTGTACAGCGGCCGGCAAGTCCTGCACCCAGCCGATGAGCTCTCTGGCGAGCCCTATCATCTCAATGCTCGCCGTGGCTTCACCGGTAGGTCCCCTGAGCCGGCGGCGTCGTAGCATCTTCCCCATACGGCCCACGAGCCGGCAGAGCGGAATCCACTTGACGAAGACCGACACTTTCAGATCATCAGGATCGGGGAAGTCGCTGGGCACTGGCATGGGCACATCAGAATCATCCAGGTCGATCAGACAAGGACGTCCCTGAGACATGGATGTGATCCTCTCACGGGCCTAAACGGAGTTCATGTGATTAGCTGGATGAATTGTCTCTGAAAGGAGTTTACTTACGACCAATGTCCACCAGATCCGTCGCCGCAGGCCTGCTGAATCTGGCACGAGGCGGGGGCCGCCCACTCGGGCATCGCGATGAAGCCCAAGCTGTTGAACTAGCTGAATGGCCACACCGTTCCACCATGCCGTGTTGTCAATGTTGACGACGTTGGGAGGATCAGGACTCCACCAATAGAGGAGCATTAAGGCCATGACGCGAATCAAGGGGTTGGGCTCATGGTTGCCGTAGAACAGCTCCTTGACCCGGTCATAATGCTCCCTGGGCGCCGAGTGGTGTAGCAGAGACGGTCTGATCTGGTTCGCGCACGCAGCAAGTGCGTGCCTCAACAAGAGCGACTGACGGATGTCGGGTACCGACTCTATGGCGTCTCTGTCCAGGACCGGGCACCACGTGTACGCGTACTCGAAGAAGACTTCCAGATGACCTTCGATCAGATGCTCAGGTCCATAGTCAACCTGCCAAATGGACCCTTGTCGGGGTTGCGAGGCACTTTGGGGCTCGCCGCCCAAGATTGACATGAACCCACAATCACCTGGGTAACTCGAGAACGTCGCTCTCTTTCTCGAGTCTGGGACTGGGACGTTTCTGTCTGAGATGTAGTCGTCACCGTCACCGGCCACGGCGCACTCGGATAGCGAGTCGGCGTTTCCGCCGAGCGCTTGGTCCTCGTTGCTGACTTGGAATGATGTCTGTGAGAGGAGGGCATCTCCAGGCACAAGATCAAAGTTGGTGTTGAAGGGCTCATCAGGAGGGTTGGCACCTCCCGTCGCGGCCCGGCGCTTCCCTCGTCTGGAGGGGCGTAATCTGAATAGCACGAGCAGTCAGATAGGCTTGACATAGGCGATCTGCCTCAGATCCAGCCGTGACGTACTGGCATGGACAGGCGGCGTCGGCACAATTGGAGCACCGCAGGCCGTTTCCGATCCTGTCTCCCCCTTCTTCCCGCGCCTTCTTGGCCAGGTCACATTTGATCTGTCGGGCGCTGAGCTATATCCAGGGAAAAAGCACAAGTAAAACGATGTGTACTGCTCACCTTCTTCTCATGACACCGGAAACACACTAGCAGTGCCCTCTTGCGGCCTCTCGATGATTCTTGCGGGGCCGGGTCGATGTCCGGTTCGAATCGCGCAACGGGGAATTGACCAAGCATTGTGGTCCGTCCTGTCGAGATGGGATTTCCGTTACAACCGACAGAAAAGATGCGGCAATGGAGATCTGAGTGGTCTCATATTGGGGTTGAATGGGGCGAGGAGACGACTGAAGGGCTCGGGTGTAAGTCACTGAGTGGGTGTCGGCAATAGAGGTCAAGTTGCCGGGCGCGGTGCTCGGCGACCGCTAGTGCCAGACTACAGAGACCTCCGGTGTATTCATATAATAAGTAAGTACTAGTTGCACTTCCAGCGTCATGTGATCTCAGCTAGCCATCTTTGAATTAGAGACAGACTGATCGACACATCGAGCACAACCTCGTGCGGGGATCAAACTCGACATCCAACCTCAAGGTTCATATTCTCTCCCACGACAACCCAACACACACAGCCCGCCATGGCAGACAATAAACCAAACAGAAAGGCCATCGAGGAGGCCGAACGTGTTCTCTATGAAGAGGGCACCAAGGTCCGCGGGGAGGTGTTGGGGGCCAGCCACATCGCGCAGTCCAAGGCCCTCCCTGAATTCATGCAGCCCATCCAGAGCATGGCTGTCAACGCCGGATGGTCCATGGTCTGGTCCAGAGAAGGTCTCGATCGCAAGACCCGTTCACTGCTCTGCCTTGTCATGCTTGCTACGCTTGGACGCGACAACGAGCTCGAGATACATGTCCGGGGCGCCATAGCGAACGGCTGCACTCAGGATGAGATCCGCGAGGCCCTCCTCCAGGTAAGTCATGTCCTGTTGGTTCTTTTGAAGGGCACCCTTGAGTCTGACAACGAACACCAGGTTGCGGTATATGCAGGTGTTCCTGCATCCCTGAATGCGACAAAGATCGCGTGGCGCGTACTGGAAGCCGAGCAGTCGAATGCCGGCGAGGGAAGCAAGGCCAATGAACGTGCTTAGTTTTCAATAAAGTTCTTCAGCATCTTGCTGTTACTATTTGGCAGGACTGTGGCTGGTCAAAGATTTTGATGTAACTACAAGGAGGTAGCTACTTGGCCCTCCACTGGTTCCATCCGTACAGCTTGTCCCTTCTCTCGACTTGCAGCTTCAAGTGGCCGACTTGCCGAATACGCCATAGATCAAGGAGCTTGCGACCGTTTGCAGCTTGTCCAGCGGCGTGTTCTCCGGGAAATCATCCCTGTCAAGATCCATATACCCAGATTCGGATAGCTGCCTCGGCACGACGCCAATGGTTCTCCCTAGGCGATGTGTTAATCACGCATGGACCTTTGTAAATGTGTGGGTTTTGAGTCAGTACCATTAATAGTCGTATCAGTGATGAGCCTGACTGTGGCAGTGAAGGCATCGTCTGTCCCCGCGAAGTCCACGCCCATGTTCCTGAACTGACTGCCAGTGGACTCGATGAAGCTATCAGGCAGGATGGGGGTCGCAATAAACCTGTTTTGCAGTGAGCTATAGGGAAAGAAATGGAGGAAATTTCAAACTCATTCGCTATCATACCAAGGTGCGAGGCAGTTCACACGAACCAAGCCTTTTCGCCGGAGGCAGGTCATCAGGCCTCTCACGCCATGCTTGGCAGCTGAGTAGATGGAGGACCCTTGGGTGTCGATGTAACCCATGATGCTTGAGACAAGGATCAGGCATCGGTCACCAGCATCCTGGTTGTTGAAGTACCAGCCCGCCAGCTTCGCGGTGTAGATGACGCCAATCAAGTTCACATCGAGGAGCTTTGTAACAGGCTTCGTCGGCTCAGGAGCGTCCAGCCCTTCGTTGCGTATTCGTCAGCGGAGGTCCCGAGAAATGGTCCTGGACAATGGTAGAAGCACAACTCACCGTCCAAGGCGTCAGGGCCGTAGATACCGGCGTTGGCGATGACCACGTCAATTCTGCCATTGGGGGACTTTTCTTTGGCCGCTTTGAAGACGTTGACCTGGTCTTCCCAGGATGTGACGTCGCACTTTACAAAAACGGCTCTATTCATAATTTAGCGGGTTCCCCTGAGCAACGGCCTCAGGTTTTAACGTACTTCTCCTCGGGAAGTTGTTCCTGAGGAGGTTGGATGTCTCCGTTTACAACAAACGCGCTTGGGTATTGTTAGCACAATCAGATTTAGAATCTTCAAATCGGCAGCCTTACCCAGCCTTGATAAGACCTTGGACGTAAGTCCAGCCCAGGCCGCTGCTACCTGCCAGCCGAGCGTCAACAGATTGCTGCATTGAGCCAGCTCCAAGCAGAAGCAGCATTTTGAGAACATACCTCCAGTAATTACGACGGTCTTTCCGGCAATTTTGCTGAAATCCACGCTCGCCTGGGCGTCTACCAGCCTGTTCTCGTACGTTGCGGAGGTCATCTTCTCTTGTTTATCCGGGTGTAGTCGTCCAAAATAGTGAGTAATTCTTTACTCAATTTGAAAATGTTGCAAGATCAGTATATTCTTCGCATGCTACCCATTTCCTACACTACCTCGCAAAGCACTGCGCACTCTCCTTATGGGTGGCCAGAGTGGCACGCCTCCTCGGGACCTGGTCGGAGGACTGGAGCTAGGCTCGGCTTGTCCGGCTTCATTGTCGGCAACTCCCTTTCAGGTTATTGCCGGACTTCCCCACGGGGCCCACCAGCCGGTACCACGGATAGGGGCCTTCGGATTGCGGAGGATGAGCTGGGGGCGCTTCGGTTGTGGAACGATGATGCCTCGAATGCAGCTGAGGAAGAGGTACGGCATGTTGGTAGTAGGCCGAGATCGAGCGACCTCGGGACCACGGCTGTCTGGCATTTGCCTTTAAAGCAACAGTATGGTTTGCGCACTACGATTTGCGATTACCAAATGTTGGTTAACTCCAGCCTCTTCACATCTCAAGAGCGCCTTGACCACATCACCAGATAGCATTTCGACACAAGAATACGCGTTTTGTCAGCCATGGGAGACACATCGCGCCCCACGGAAAGTACCTTGCCGACCATGAACGGAAGCAAAACACCCCTTATGAATCCCGTCTTTGAGACGTACGGCCTGCCTGGCGACATCACTGTCGGGAGCAACTCCGCCGGGCCTCACCCAGCCTCCGTGACAAGGCCGGTGCAGCACCCAGAATGGGACAAGCCAAGCAAGGGCGGATACGTCGTTTCTCATCACATGATCAACGAACCCCCTCCAGTACGACCGGGTTTCAAGATCCTCATCGTGGGTGCTGGTGCCGCCGGCATCGACTTCCTGCACTACGCGACAAGGGATCTGGCCGGGCTCGGCGTCGACATCTCCTGTTACGACAAGAACCCCGAGATCGGTGGCACTTGGTATGAGAACCGCTACCCCGGATGCGCTTGCGATGTCCCCAGCGTGGGTTATACTTTCCCATGGAAGGCGTATCCCAAGTGGACGAGCTTCTATTCCTCCAGCCAGGAGATCTGGCAGTACATGAAGGACATCGTCGACGAAGAGGGAATGATGAAATATATCACTCTCAATACGAGCGTAGACGGTGCTTCATGGGACGAAAAGAGGAGCCTCTGGGTTGTGAAGCTGTCACAATCCTCCGGCGGCGTCAAGACTAAGGAGTGGGAGGAGAGATGCGATCTTTTGATCAACGGCGCCGGCTTTCTCAAGTATGTTCCATCCCTAAGCTATCATTCTTCTTCAGATGAGCCAGACTTGACTAACTATGGACAGCGCCTGGAAGTGGCCCGATATCCCTGGCATCAAGGACTTCAAGGGTGACCTCTTCCACACCGCTCACTACAAGGAAGGTTTCGAACTCAAGGGAAAGCGTGTTGCTGTCGTCGGGTCTGGCAGCTCCGGTGTTCAGGTCTGCGCTTCTATCTACCCAGAAGTCGAGAAGCTGTACACGTGGGTTCGAAACCCGACCTGGATCACCGCCGCGTTCGGTCAGCAATTTGCCGGAAAGGATGGGCGCAACTTCGAATGTATGTCAACCTTGATCTCAACCGCCTCGGCCTTGGAGCTCTCCCAAACTAACACTACTTAGATACGGATGACCAGAAGGTTTCATTCGGCGAAGATCCCGAGAGATATCACAGGTACAAGAAGATGATCGAGAACGAGCTCAACAAGAGATTCCGCCTCGTGCTGAAGAACACTCAGGAATCTGACCAAGCAAATGCCGTAAGTATCGGGATGCTTGTCCCCTTTTCACATGAGTAGTTAGCTGACAACACGCCAAAAGTTTGCGTACTCGGAGATGACCACCAAACTGGCAGCAAAGCCAGAGCTGAGGGACACCATCATCCCCACGAATTTCAACGTTGCCTGCCGTCGTCCCACGCCTGGCAACGGCTATCTGGAGGCTCTCGCCGGCGAAAAGACGACCGTTTTCACAAAATCCATCGGCAGAATCACGGAGCGCGGCGTGGTCGACTCGGAAACCGGCGAGGAGCACGAGGTCGATGTGATCATCTGCGCCACCGGCTTCGATACATCGTACCGCCCCCGTTTCCCCATCACCGGCCTGGATCCCACCAAGACACTGGCAGAGAAGTGGGCGGATCACCCTGGAAGCTACTTGGGTATCGGCGTCGATGGCTTCCCGAATTACTTCACCTACGCTGGCCCGTTCACCCCCGTCGCCCAGGGCTCCGTCTTGCCCATCATCTCACTCGTTACCAACCACCTGATGGAGCTCATCCGCAAGATGCGGACGCAGCACATTCGCCGTGTTAGCCCGAGGCCCCAGGCGGTGGCAGACTTTGTCGAGCACGTCAACACCTTCATGCCGCGAACCTGCTGGTCCGACCCCTGCTCCTCGTGGTTCAAGCAGGGTACTACGGACGGAGCTATCATCATGTGGCCCGGCTCTCGGTTAGCCTTCTTTGAGGTGCTCCGACATCCCAACTTTGAGGACTACGAGATTGAGTACTGGAGCGGCAACCGCTGGGGATACCTGGGCACCGGCTTTGTCGACTACGAATTCACCGGCTCGAGGGACTTGACGTGGTACCTTGATGAGTTCTCTGACAAGGAGGAATGGAAGAAGGGAGTGGCCTTCAATACCGACCCCGACGAGTTCCGGGACATCTCTTCCGGGGCACTGCCGGGGACGAGCAGCCTGGGGCGGAAGAGCACGGAGCAGCCCTTGGAAGTTGTCAGCAACGCTCCCGACGCGGGGCATTAGATGAACACCGTCTTGCATGTGTTTAGAATCGATCTTCGCGTTAGAAAAGACATTTTATATCAAGATCACTTCTTGAATTCCCAGCAATAGCCTTCCATTGGTGGTCAGTGATATGTGAATTAGGGTCAAAGTCGAGGACACTGAACATGTTATTTTAGGTTTACTATGTTCCCATCACCTGCATCGTTGAGCTCTCATCATCCGACAGCGACCATTTGCATCCCTCCTCCAGAAGATCATCCCAGCGCCTGCTTGAAGGCAGATGCGTGAATCGCCGAAACCCGTGCGGGAGGCCAGGGAAGACCTGGACCTTTGTAGGAACTCTAGATTAACACAATCTTGTTAGCTTGTTTTAAAAGGTAGCTGGCCATCATGCCGCCGAATTCACGTACCCATTCCGTTTCAACTTTTCAGCGTAGGATAGACCTTCGTCCCGGAGGAGGTCCTGGCCTGCGATCAGGAAGGTCGCCTTCGGCATGCCTTTTACTTTGGACTCGTCAATCAGCCCGACATTGAGCGTTGGGTCATTTGGATCCGGGGCATCCAGCAAGTCGGTGAAAAGCCTGAGCAGCGTGAGCGGGAGGACGGGCGCGTTCTGGTTCTGTTTATACGACTCCGTCGGGGCGGCCACAGACTCGGCAGAATCAGGGTGCCTCAGCCAAGGGATGAAAAGCAGCTGGCCACGGATCGTGAGGCGTCTGGGGACATCTGCGTCCTCGCCGGCAACCGGCTGGTCTTGTAAGCGAGCGACAATCGAGGCCACCAGGCCCGCGCCGGCGGAGATGCCCGCGAGCATGACCTTGGCCGGGTCTGCTCCGATGCAATGCGCGTGATGTGCCAGCCAGAGGAATGAATCCCAGGCATCATTGACTTGCGTTGGATGCTTGGCCTCTGGTGTGTGCCTGTACCCGACGTTGGCCACGAGAACTTCTGCGCGGGCGGCAAGCCGCGAGCATGCGGCGTCCTCGGTCTCAATGTTGCCGAGAAGATGCCCTCCACCGTGGAAGTAGACGCACACGGGGAGGGAATTCTGGGGAGAGACCGAGTTTGGGCGGTATACGCGGAGGTTGATGTTCTGCATGTCTCTTGTCAGGACGCAGTAATCCCGATACGTGACCTTGCAGCGAAGGTCTTGGGCAACATTAGCAGCGTGAACGATGGCTCAAGTCACGAAGCAGCCACTGACCTTCCGCCTCGATCTCATTTTCTGAGATACGAAGCCGCAACGCATTTGTTGCCTGGCGTATCTTTTCCGGGGCCAAGGTCAAATCTCCTTTTGGTAATGGGTGCTTTTGAGTAAAAGCTGCCCATTCTTTCGAAGGTCCCTGGTACTTCGAAAAGTCTGACATGATGAGAAACTGAGAATGATGTTGGTATGCTGACTGGACCTCACAGGTTGTTGATCATACATCACCATTGGATACATGTACTACTAGTACTTCTAGCTGGCCACAAGGAGCTTGTATATGAGCGCTAAGCAGAACGTGTCCATCCCCTCAACGGTTCCATGCTTGGTCCAGCCCACCCGGGGCCCCAGACTCCGGGATCGGCTTGGTCATCCATGCCGAACAAACATAATTACTCATCCTCCGTAACCGTGTGTATTTACTGGCAATAAATTCCAGGTTACCAATAGGCGCCGGTTGTCGGCTTCATGATTAACCGGGCCTTCAATTTCTGGGGAAATAGCAGCTTACCACTCGGAGACTTACGGCGCAAAAGACGGTGACATTAACGGCGCACCTTCCGAATTCTAAGAAACGCCACGCAAAGGCTCTCTATCTAGCTATCTACAGAGTATGGATTCCGTTGGGCTCGCTCCCGTTAGTAACCCCATCAGTTGTCTTCTTGCCCTTGGACGGCAGCAACCCGTGATTCGTCCCCAGATACCACCCAAGATCGCCGTTGGTGAACTCCAGGGCCGAGAATCCGTTACCGAGGAAGTTGAACTTGTTGGAGCTCCAATACTTGATGTCGTAGTCCTCGAAGCGAGGGGCCAGGATCAGGTCCGCCAGAACCAGCCGGGACCCTGGGAAGATGGTCAGGGTGCCGTCCCGCTTGCCGTTCTTGAACCAGGACGGGCAGTCTCCGGCCCAGGCGGTTCGCTTCAGCCAGATATCCGCATGCTCCACGAAAGCATCGGTTGCGGCCTGAGTCGGCTGCACGCTCTTGATGTTTTCCTTCTGGACTTTCTTGACAACCGCCAGAATGTTGTCCAGGAAGAGCTCGACCATCGTGGTGTACGATCCGTGGCCGAAGGAGAAGTACGGTCCACCGATCGTGAAGTAGTTGGGAACTAGACGCGGGTTAGTTTGAGGAACGGGCCAGGATGTTCCTTGTTGTGCCACTTACTGTTGGGGACGGCCATGGACAAGTAGGATGTCGGGCGCTCCGCCTGGATCTCCTGGACGTTGACGCCGTTGGCAACAATCGGGAAACGAGGCACCCAGGAAGTGTCGAACCTGGTTATCTGTGTTAGACGCAATGCTTTCGCCGTTTCTGAGATTTGAACTTACCCGGTCGCGCAAATAATCACGTCGGCCTCGTGCTCGTTTCCTTGCGAGTCCTTGAAGCCAGAGGGGGTGACCTCGCCGATGCTCTCGAGGAACGTTGTCACTTTATCCGAGACAAGGGCCTCCAAGAAGCCGTTTCCAGGCTGTAAAATCAACGTTAGTATGAGTTTTGACTCCGTGGACATGCCGAAGCAACGTACCGTCGGGCGTCGACACCCAACATTGAAGTTGGTGGGGATGATTTTCTCCATGATGTCGGCTCTGCCACCAAGCTTGGTCTGCATCTCTTTCGTAGAGTACTAAGAACATGAATTAGTCTTCATGAGGGTCAGGATCTCTCATGAGCCACCGCGTCGACGTACCTCCTTGGCGTTGTTTGCCTCCTTGCTGCCGACGAGGATGTTCTTGAAGACCTCGCTGACCTCGCTCTCCAGGTTCTTGCAATACTCGAGATACTCTCCCGGGTGCTCCTCGAGGTATTTCTTCTTCTCCTCCGTGTATTCAAAGTTGCCACCATTCGGACCGGCGTACTTCTGTGCAAAGCCCGCCGTAATCCACGTGGGTGATCGAATCCAGCAGTACAGGTGCTTCACGCTGGGCAGGATACTGGGGATGACTTGCACGCCACTGCTGCCGATGCCGATGACGGCGACCTTCTTGTCTTGAAGGTCGGTGGTCTCATCGTAGTCAGCCGTGTGGCAGAGCTTGCCCTTGAAGGTGTCAAGTCCCTTGATATCGGGCCAATTCCAAGAGCTGAGCAGAGATTGTGTGTCAATATCCGCATGACATGATCTCACAGATTGTCAACCTACTTCAGGATGCCGCTGCAGTTGATGAAAACGTCGCAGCTGTCGATGAAACTCTCGCCGGTCGCAAGGTCCTTGACATGGATGTCCCACCGGCCCCGATCGGAGTCCCAGTAGGCGCCTGTGATGATGTGGCGGAGCTTGAAGTACTTGGCGAGATCAAAACGATCTACCACGTCCTTGAAGTACTGGTAGATCTCTTTGCCCGATGAGTAGAACTTGGACCAGTAAGGGTTCTTGGCCCAGGAGAACTATAGTTGATGTGAGCCCAGGTGTCTTCATGCTTGCTCAGGGAAGGTGACTTACTTGATAGATGTGAGAGGGAATGTCGCACGCGCAGCCAGGGTATCTGTTAGGGCAGCGTTAGCTCTCACTGAACCAGCAGCTAGAGTCCGGGACGCCTCATACCTGTTCTCCCACCAGGTTCCACCGAAATCAGGGTTTTTGTCATAGATGGTCAGGGAGACATTGCGTAGCTGCTCGGGGAGGAACTTGGCAAGGCAGATGCCAGAGCAACCTGCGCCCAGGGCGATCACTCGCATCGGCCTGTCCGAGCCGTAGAGCCTCTCCTGGATCTTGTACCCGCGCGCATTCTCCGTGGTCCAGCCATAACGAACCGGCAGGCTTTCAAAGTCAGGCAGGGCCTTCTGCAGCGGCTGCTCTTGTTCCTTGGAGATGCTTCCCATCTTGTCGTAAACTTCCAAGGGTATCGGTGAGTGAAAGATTTGTCAAATGAGATTGCTTTCCCTCAATGTGACGAGAGTCAATGCAACTTGAGGACATGGACATTTCATGGCAGCACTGATCTAGTCTTCTTGCGGGCGATACATAAGTGTCCGTCTCCCATTACCGCGGCCAGCCACATCCAGCTGGCCTGATCCCGAACCTTTGGATGCATTTCCTCGTGGTTATCCCACCCGTTGGCGTTCGGTTATGCGAAGCCGAGTCTGGGGTAACTTTGGGGAAGCCCCGCGCAACTTTGCCCCGACCTCCCCAAAAGATAGCCGGACGGTAAATTGCCGAATAGGGGCCGTGGACCGATCATGATTGGTCGTGAGCACATAGCCGGGCGCCGGTTACCTCTGGTTAGAGGGCATCTCAAGGGGTTGAAGGAGTGAATGGGCGTCCCCTAGTCGGAATGCCGGAGGACCCCTAGGCCAAGGCTTGGGGAGCAAGTAGAACATGAGTGAGCGGAATGATCAGTGGTAGTGTACCAGGGCCTGTACGCGCTCCCATCATCCTCTGAACGTCCACCCATATTGGCCATGATGGAACTCCCCGCCTACGTCGACCTCCCTTTGCTGCCATTTGAAGGCAAAGAGAAGCGTTCTGCATGGGGACTATTCGATAAGGACGGGAAAAAAGATGTATTTGGCTGTCTGAACAAAATCACCCCTGAGCTCGTGGCTCAGGCTGCTGCCGAAGTGCGGGAGGGCATCACCATATCTCTCAAGTAAGCCTGGGAGATTTCAGAAGCAACTCTTCCCTCTTCCGCGAGACTGACTTTGCATACTCTGTCAGCTGGCCACTTCGAGTGAGCAAGAGTCCCGGGTTCGGCCGCAAGGGACTTGTTCATAAGGTCTTGTCCTTCGTAAACTCTCCTCTGCAGATTCATGGATTCGACGACGAGGTCAGTACTAGCAAACAAACCAGACGAGGTACCTGTAGACTGCCCAGAAGCATGACTGTGTTTGCAGGTCGAATTCAACACCCAGTGTAGCAGCCAATGGGACGCACTTTGTGAGTGAAAGAATCATCGTAGGGGGCGCGTTTGTGGCTGCTAAGACCCAGAAACTCAGGCCATTTCTACGACCAAGATATCAAGCGCGGTTATAATGATTCGGACCCCTCAATCCAAGACCTCGTCCAGGATTTTGGCAAGGAGGATCGATCTCAGTCCCTTCCGACTCTCGAGCGTAGGTCATGTCTCATGGATGGTACGACCCGTTACTGATGTCGATTGCAGACTGGCATACCCGCGGCGGTCTTGCAGCCAGAGGAGTCTTCATAGACTACAAGGCGTATGCTGATGAACACAATATCCAGTATTCCCCCTTCTCGGCGCACAAGATCACCATAGACGCCATTGAGAAGGTGGCGAAGAAGCAAGGGGTCACCTTTCGCCGTGGAGATGTCTTCTTGATCCGCACCGGCTTCACGGAAGCTATCGAAGTCATCGATGACCCTGAGAAGCAGGCGAAGATGGCGAGCTCACCGGACAGCGCGGGCGTGGAGGACTCCATGGAAGCTGTCAGATGGTTCTGGGATCAGCATTTCAGCGCCGTGGCGGGAGACAACCCAGGATTCGAGGTCATGAGGCCTACCAAGGACGGTGTGCCGGCCAGCGGCTCGACGGCCGACTATGTCTTGCATCCAAACTTCCTCTCGCTCCTGGGCCTGCATATTGGGGAACTATGGGACTTCAAGGCTCTCTCGAAGCATTGCCGCGAGACAGGCCGGTACACCTTTTTCCTGACATCCATGCCATTGAACTACTCTGGGTCCTGCGGCTCCCCGCCCAACGCGATGGCACTTTTCTAGATAGCAGCATCTTCACTTGAGCATCCATGTTTTGGTAGACTTAGTAGTAGTTCGTCTTGATCCAGAATAAGTCATGTTCAATTGAAGCCTTGCACCCATTCACTCCGGGAATGCTTTCACTGATTACCACTGCAATGATACACGATGTCTTCCAACCGCTCATGTTACTCTAACACTAGTATACGCAAAAGTGTGGCTACATTTCTTCCGCTGGCAGATACGGCGTTTCGATGCGGCCGCCGTGAAGACCTCCGGACACGGTGATCTCCGCACCGGTCGTGTATGGCGAGGCGTCGCTCAAGAGGTAGACGATAGCCGGCGTAAGATCATTCCGGTTTCCAACCCGCTTCAACGGGGGCTCCTCCTCCATCATCTTCATGCGGTTCGGCTGCCGCGCCTTCAAGGGCGTCAGAAGCTCGGTGTCGATGTAGCCCGGAGAAATAGCGTTGACGCGGATTTTTGAAGGGGCCAGCTCGACGCTCAGCGCAGTGTTCAACATCTTGATGGCGCCCTTGGAGGCGCAGTACGCAGACAACTTTCCCCCTGGCGCGGCGACCGAGCCGGAAATCGAGGCGATGAGGACGATGCTCCCTCCCGTACCCTGGGAGATCATCTGCTTCGTGGCGAGCTGCACGGAGAAGAACGTGCCGGCGATGTTGATGTCGAAGCAGCGCTTGGTCTCTTCCCAGGTATGCGTCTCGAAAGGGCCCATGGGCACGACGCCGGCAGCAGTGACACACCCGTCGAGGCTCCCGAAGTCTGATACCACCTCGGCGAAGGCAGAAGTCAGGGCAGCCTCGTCTGTGACGTCGCTGCGCACGTATTTTGTCTTGACGCCAAATTCTGAGGAAAGACTGTTGAAGTCCGCGACGGGGGACGGTGCCGCATCGATGACGGCCACGTTTCCTCCCATTTCGGCGATTCCCCGAACAGCGGCGTAGCCAATACCTCGTCCACCACCAGTCACGATGAAGTTCTTCGCTGTCAAGTCGAAGCGGCCCTTCATTGGGACCAAGTCGTTGTCCGCGAGGGGAACCTTGGTGCTGTTGAAGCGGCTTGCTGCGAAAGGCCTGACTTGGTGGGCAACCGCGCGAGCTTGACTGGGCCGCAGGATCTTGTGGAGAGGCAGCCGCTTGGGCAATGCTAACGAAAAGGAGGACATGATGGAAAAGATGGACCGGCGTGATAGGGGTGTGAGATGAGTTTGGAGGTTAGTTGGTGAGGTGAGTTCCAGTTGTTACGCCTTCACCCCATTGGAAGGTAGGCACTTGTAGATATGTATATGCATGTAGTCTGATGCCCGCCATATGGGAGGTGGTTGACCAAGATGCGGTTCCCGTGAATACGACAGTACATGGTCACTCAACTTCAGTATAGCCGGTCTGCCGAAAGTCCGGGTCCTCGCTATTCGGTAACCGACCCCGCGGGTTCAGGTAGCTCACCCCGACCAACAAATGGGGATAGAATGGATACATGGGGGCGTCAAATGCAATTTTATTTGCTTTCTCAGCAGCCCCTGATGAGCAGGGGTGTCACTGGGGTCACAGAAATCTATGCACAGGGTCTACACTTGCACAACTGACAGCCGCACCAAGACCAAGCCACTCGCTCATGAGATGATTTCCCGTTTACATGGTCAGACGTCCTCCGTCCACGGGCAGGTTGACACCGCTCACGAATGCTGCCTCATCACTAGCGAGGTAAATCGCAGCCTTAGCAATATCGTTAGGCTCCGACATCCTTCCGAGAGGCACGCTCGCGGCGAACTTGGCGCGCTCCTCCGGCGTGTCGGGGACGCCGCTGAACATCTCTAGAAGACCGGTAGCTCCCCGAAGAGGGCAGATGGAGTTAACACGGACGCCTTGCGAGCCATATTCGGCAGCCAGGCCCTGAGTAACCTACGGCAATGCGTCAGCAGCTGATGGAGAACTCGGCCGCACGGCGCAGGGCTTACTGTGTTGAGGAAACCCTTCGTGCCTCCGTAAAAGACCTGACCGGGCCTGACCCTGATACCGGCGACGGAAGAGGTGTTGAGAAAAACACCCGACTTCCTCTTGGTGAAGTACGGCATGACAACCGAGACGCTGAGGAAGATGCTCTTGACGTTGACGGCGATGATCTTGTCGAATTCGTCGTCGGTGACCTCGATGCTGGGCTTCTTCTTGTAGGTGGTTCCCGCATTGTTGACAACAACATCGAGTTGTCCGAACGTGGTCTCGGCGAGGGCGAGGGCCTTAACCCAGTCCTCGCGCTTTGCGACGTTCAGTTCCGCGAAAACGGCAGTTCCGCCGTTGGGGTACTTCTTCTCGTTGATCTCCTTGACCACCCGTTGTCCATTGTCAACGGCGATGTCAGCAACGAAGACGTTTGCGCCCTCGGACGCGAAGCCGTGTGCGATGGCTTCACCGAACCCCGACCCGGCGCCGGTGACAATGGCTGTTTTTCCTGAGAGACGACCCATGATGCGCGGTGATGTTTGTAAGAAATTATGGACTTCCGCTTAGATTTTGTGCGCTTCCGAAGTTCCGTGTAATGCTGATGCTGTGCCAGGACAGCCCATGACTTACATCGTGCCTCTAGGTTATTATATCGGTACTTGCGCGGTCCCTCCATGGATCTGTCACCATAGGAGTCGTTTTGCCGGTGCCGTCGAAAGTCACGGATCCGACAGTGGCGAGAGGCGACCAGCAGTGGCCGGTAAAGTGCCCGATCCGTTGCCGGCTTTCAGCTGAAGTGCCGATCCTGTCGGGGTGGGGACCGACCTGGACCGGCGGCGGCTTCAACCATCCAAACAACCGAGGGTGAACACCACCACAGTATGGGGACCTTGCATCGAGGCACATAACTCAGGATTTTGCATCGGTATGTCATCGACATTGAACTGTTCACGCGCCATCATGAATCTACGCAATCTCGGGGTACAGGCGACGCTGCTCTTCTCGAACGGGCCAGGCAACGTTCAAGGCGACACCGCCCGCGTCCCTGCCGAGTATTCCTATCTGCTCCCGGTACCGTTCTCAGGGAACTTATCATTGGACTTTGTTGGTGGCACGAGCGTGGCAAACGAAACGGTCGCCGATGATCTATCCCACGCAGCAAAATCGCCCTTCATATCCTACAGCGAGGAGTTCGATGACTTGCTCGGCGACGCTTCGCTTGTGACAGCCATCCCAGAGGCGCCCTTCCCATTCACTTGGGCAGGCGAGGCCGGAATCTGGGTACCAGACCGAAACGAGGTCTGGTGCGTCTCAACGCTGTACGGAGGGCCAACTTCGCTCTATGTCATCGACCTCGAGAAGAACACCGTCAGCAAGCCGGACCTGAGCCCCGTGGGCGGTCTCGGCACCCACGTACCCTTGGCCAATCCAGCTGGTGGATACTACTTCAATGGGACGGTCTACGTGGCGAATGTCGGTGATGAGCGAGAGCCGTCAAGCGTGGTCGCGATCAACCCCCAGACCAACGAAGTCACCACCGTATTGAACTCATACTTTGGACTCGAGTTTCCTCCTGTGGATGACCTGATTGTCGCCTATTTCAACACCAGCCAGGGTATCCGGAGACACATCGTGAGTCGCCATGTTTGAGGTTCTCCCTCTTCTCTGTTATTCAGAATTGTTGACTGGGGTTTGCAGTATTTCTCGACTCTCGACCTGGGGACCTTCCACTTGAGCAACGGGCGCCCTCCGCCACCGCTGCCTAATGCCTTTTGGAAATTCACTCCAGAGACGCAGACATTGCAGCCCGTGATTCCAAGGTCTGATATCTCAGTTCCCAATGGCGTTGCTGTGACAAAGGATTTCAAGCATCTGTTCGTGACAGAGACCGCGGTAGGAAGCCCTGGAGCAATTGGATGAAACTTCCAGTCACTAACGTGCTTCGGCTGAAGGCCACCGCAGAGTTTGGCGGTGGGAGAGCGTGGAATGGAACCAGCTCGCCAGCCATCTATCGGTACGACATCTCTCCAGAAGACGGTCTGCTCTCGAACAAGGTCTTGTTTGGCTTCACCCGACAAGGCGTCTCGGACGGCATCAAGGTGGACGACAAGGGGCGCGTGTGGACCGCAGAGTATGAGGGCATTGTGGTCAGGAACTCCTTTGGGAAAGTCATCGGCGTCTTCAACAAAGAAGTCATCCTCGGCTCCCCGACCCCGAAGGTCGAGATGGCAAACTTTGCCATCGCCGGAGATACCCTGGTGCTCCTCGCCGTGGACAAGGTCTACACCGTGAAGCTTGCGGAGGAAGTCATCTCCCCATCTCGGTACTATTTACCTGGATAAAGGGGCCCCGACACGGTACAATATGTATGATACGCCTTGTATAAGCACCACTCCCTGCGCTCGCTTTGATGGCGTGATATTGGATTCTTAGTATGGACTCTTTGGGTTAGATTGGAGCTCAGAAGCAATAGATCTCGTCTGACCCATGACCTTCTGCCCGGGCGTGCCGAGCCTCGCCAGCTCCGTGGTGTCAGGTGGGGATATATAGTTTCACTCGTGTACACAACTAGTGGCTTCCCCGGCTATCGGGTGTCTACGTTCGGCTTCTCGGGCCCAGGGGACTGGGTGGCCCCAGGCTTGGCATTAAGAACTTCCCCAGACTCCCCCAAAGCTGCCCGTTGATATCATGTCGACGAATTCCGTTCCAAGAGCCATTCATCCAGAGCTTTTCACCTATATCACAGAGCCTTTCCTTGGATTTCACGTGTCCTTGAGTGACCAAGATACATCACTCCCCCTGCTGCAGTCATGGCTCCTCAGGCCAAGGCAAACCGCTTCAACTTTCTCATTGCGTCGTTTGCGACGTTGGGGTCTTTCACGTATGGCTACAACTCTTCCGTTACTGCGGGTGTGATTGGCCTGCCCGCGTTCTTCCCGTACTTCGGGATTGACATCACGACCAGCACCGGCAACTCGATCCTCGGCGGTGGGTGCATTCCAATGTCCGATGCTCATCAAGCTACCAGTGCTGACCCTCCAGCTAGCCATCAATGGAGTCTATCTCGCAGGCGGCGCGCTCGGCTGCTGGACTCTGGCGTGGATGGCTGACTCTGTCGGACGGCGCCGAACGCTTCAAATCGTCACACTGATCTGCATCATCTCGGCGGCGCTCCAGGCTGGCTCTGTGCACATTGGAATGTTCCTCGTGGGCAGGGCGATCAACGGCTTCGGCGTTGGATTGATCAATTGCTTGACCCCTCTCTACCAGACTGAAATCTCCCCGCCAACCCAGCGAGGCCGCATCGTTGGTCTGCATGGGTTCATTCTCGTTGCAGGATACGTAAGTCCCATTATATGACCTGAACCTGCCTTGAAACCTGTTGATACATGATCTAACCTCGTGCTCTTAGAGCTGCGGCGGTTGGGCTTCGTATGGCGCGTACTTTGCCACCAACCCTTCGTTGCAATGGCGTCTTCCGCTCTCCATCCAAGTCCTTGCTCCCCTGTTCCTTCTGTGTGGAAGTTTCTGGCTTCCCGAGTCACCTCGCTGGCTGATCAACAACGGACGTGGAACTGAAGGTATGTCGACCGAATCTGCTGGTGGTTTAACCAGGCTGACTGGAGACTTTGATAGGCCTCAAGGTCCTGGAGGACCTGCATCGCACACCCGAAGACCCCGATGCCACTGGCGCGTATGAAGAGTTCCAGCAAATCGAAAGTCAGGTTGCGGTGGAGAAAGAACTGAATCTCAATTCTCTCTTCAAGTGCCTGAAGCACCCCGGCACCCGGAAGCGAATGATCTACGGGTTCCTCCTTCAGTGGCTCCTTCAGAGCACGGGTGTTTTGGTGGTGTTCAACTATCAGGTAGGATTGACCAGGATTCCCGCTGCTCTTGGTTCTCGGAATGCTGACCATGCTCGTTACCATCGCAGACCATTCTCTATGCCAACCTTGGTGTGACGGGATCCTTGCCTCTGTTGCTGCTCGCTCTTTACAACGTGGTTGCTGCCTTTTTCAACTGGGTCAACTCCATCATTCTGGATAGATTCGGCCGCATCCCGATCATGGCCGTGGGAATTGTGAGTCCAGTCCGGGTGGTCATGCTGCGTTCCATGTCAACTGTCTTTACTGACTACAACGCCACAAAGGCCGGGTGCATTGTCGACTTGTCCATATACACGGCCCTCGTCGCCGAGTTTGCGGACACCTCGAACCGGGTTGGAAATGCCTTTGCCATTTTATGCCTCTTTTTATTCGCCGTGTTCTACGGCGGCTGCCTAGATGCTTCGAGCTATGTGTACTGCTCAGAGATCTTCCCCAATGCCGTGCGCGCTCACGGGGTGGGCTTTTCAGTCAGCGGCCTATTCCTCTCGAACATCCGTAAGTTAGCACCTTTTCCCACAACATGGCCGGCGTCTTTTTACCTCCGACCTCTGCGGCAACGATTGAACAACACTCACTCATACTACTTCGGCAGTGTACACCCAGGTTGCTCCCACGGCTTTTGCCGAGGTTGGCTGGAAGTTCTTCTTGGTCTTCATCATCGTGCCGGCTGCGGGACTCTACCCCTTCATCAAGTACTATCCCGAGACGAAGCTGCTTTCCCTGGAAGAGGTACGAATCCACCCCATTCGATCCGACAGTTATCTCTGTTCTGACTTATTGTTTTTTCCGGTGCGTAGTTGGCCGGAGTGTTTGGCGAGGACGTTCCCATCGCGTCATCCCGGGCCGAGGAAAAGCAAGAGCTCCAGACCGCGGATCAGCACAGCGAGATCAAGGGCACCGGGCAATAAGTGGCCTCCGGTTTTAGCTTGGACTTTGATAAAGATCCTGAGATCGTGGAAACCTGTCATGGGTACCATAAACCGAAATTTGATGGCTACTGTTGGTTGGACTTGTATGGAGAATCGAGACTTTGTTTGGCAAACATGAAGTCTTAGCTTAGTGAGAATTCAACTAGACTGAGGTCATGGTCAAGTTCTATTGCGTCTTGTCTGGCAGTTTCTCGCAGATACCGCCACCATAGGCTCTTCAATCCTCAGCAACGCCACCTCCGCCTCAATCCATGAAAACGCACTGACAGAGAATCAACCGGAAGATAAAGTCCAGTAGGGTCCGATTTCCTGGCTTGAATGACAGCTACAGGAAGTGATCGGCCGGTGGGGGTTCTCAAGGCGGTCATATGCGGGTAGATGAGGAAGCCGGATCGGCAACCATTAAGGAAGCCGAAGTGCTCACATCGAGCTACAGATCAAACGACGTAAGCGGATCGACTTGTTGGGAAGATGTTATTTCCTCATCCATATTTCATGTTAGCCTAATCGGCTGCGCTTCATAGGTGGACAGAATGTCAGACACATTACGGGCCATCCGCTGCTGTTCACTTCGACACTGCCCAGCCTTACTCCTCTCGTCATGGGCCATTGCCGGCTCTTAACATCCTGTCATTCCTAGAAAAAGATTGTGAGTATTCGTTCGTCTTTTACGGATCAAACAGTAACTAACAATCCATGAGGTGTTCTTCTATTCTTCGTTCATTCGGTACTTGTTGCAATGAGCCTCCGCAATCTCTACATGGCCGCGGCCATCGCATGCACCACAGCCTGCATGTTTGGATATGGCACTGGATTCATCGGTGGCATACTCGTCTTGCCATCATTTAATCACCACTTTGGCCTCGACCATCTTGGTCGAAACGACCTCGCCGCTGCACAATCCGTCATCGTATCAGTCTGGCTGCTCGGCGCCTGCATCGGCGTGGTCCTCGCTCTTCGCGTGTGCTCCAGCCAAGGGCGCCGAGCCTGTTTACTCTTCTGCGCTAGCACATATGTCTTGGGTGCAGTGATGCAGCTGATCCCCACAAGCAGCCGTACCATCGCGCTCTTCGACGCAGGAAGGCTGCTCAGCGGCATCGGCGTCGGGGCCGGCACGCTCGTCTCGCCGCTGTACATCTCCGAGATTTCTACGCCAGACACCCGTGGCTTCCTGCTCGGCTCTTGGCAGGTGGCCATGCAGTTGTCAGCCCTCATCGGATTCTGGGGTGCCTATGTCTCTCACAGCGCCCTGCCGAACACATCTGACTGGCAGTGGGCTTTTCCTGTTCTCCTGCAAGTCGTCCCAGGTGCCATTCTGTTGGTGGGCTGCGTTTTCCTACCGGAGAGCCCTGCGTGGCTGGCCGAGATGAACCGAGAGGAAGCCCTATTCAAGGCTCACGCCTGGTTGCGTGGCCGCTCCCCGTCGTGCAACGAAACTCGGCTGGAGGTGAAGGACTACTGCGAAGCGGTAAAGAGGCGGAAATCTCTGGCGATGGGTCAAGCCCAGCAAGGATTCTTGCACGAGCTGGCCAATCCTTCAATACGCAAGCGACTCGTCTGCGGCGTCGGCCTCATGTCTCTGATGACCATCAGCGGCACCAACGCGCTCAACTTCTTCGCCCCCATCATCTTCATGAGTGCCGGCTTCACATCGACGTCGGCATCCCTATTCCTCACCGGCCTCTTTGGACTTGTGAAGCTCTCGGCATCTCTCAGTTTCACATTTTATTTTGTGCGGGTCAAGGGGAACAGGTTCTGGCTCATCGTGGCCACAGCCGTCTGCTCCGTCTCCCTCTTCGTCCTTGCGGCGTGTGTCCGCACCTTCGAGCCTGGACAGATCAACCGCAGCGACTCTCCTTCCGGCGACAGCTTCAGCTTCCCGGGGCTCGTGGCCTGTCTCATGGTCTTCGTGTTCGCCTTCTTCTTCGGCATCGGCCACGGTCCTATCGCCTGGAACTTCTGCGCCGAAGTGTTCCCCCCGCACCTGAGCACCAGGTGTTGCACGATCACGACATGCACGCAGTGGCTATTCCAGGTGGTGAATGCAATGGCCACACCACTGCTGCTGGCCGCGGCGGGATGGTATACCTGGCTCATCTTTGGCGCCGTCAACGCCATCACGCTTGTTTGGTGTTATTTCGGTGTGCCCGAGACCCGAGGCGTGCCTCAGGGAGAACAGATGGATGCCGTCTTTGGAGACAGGCACGAAGCAAAGTACGCCGGCGACATCGAGCACGTCGAAGATGTTGAGCCCGCAACAGAGGCGACGCCCCTGCTCCAGGCACACACTGCAGCTGGGAGCAGGTGAGGAGCGCGCAGCCTACTTAGGCGGCACTTCCCCGGGCTGGGGCCAGGGGCTCGCCGGGCCTCTGGCTGGGGTTTTCCCCGAGGGCTCGTGGTCATGTGGACGATTCAGTACATTTCCAGGAAGCAGGATCCTGGCCAGTTAGGCGCTATTGACGCAAGGTAGCGAGCATACCCTTAGGATAGACAAACAGGGCTTAAGGTTCACGATTGATGCTGGTTCCCCCTCCTCCGACCCCGCTCCCGCCCCCGGGATCTGGCAATGAGGGTGGGTCCGGGGGCAATGTCCGGAAATGTGGATCCCGGCTTCATCCGGCTACTTATTCTGAGGCTGGCCCAAATTTGCAACTTGAAGCCGGGGATCTCTCTCTCCCTCGGTTTCTCTGGCACATCCCCAGAATCGCCCGCAAAGCCGCAGCCTTGTACATTCTGATGTGATGACTGGCACAGCATCGGACCCGTCCATGCGGGCCCAGAGGAAGAGGGCCCTGCTCGTCTGCTTCCGCTGCCACAGCAAGAAGGTGAGTCCCGGCGCTGCCGAGTCCCCCCGTGGGGAGGGCCCCTGAGACCCTGCGTGGCCAGCCAACTGACCGCGTCGCGCGACAACGCAGATCAAATGCGATCTCTCTCAGAAACCCGCGTCTCAGTCCTGTAGCCATTGTACCCAGGCCCAGGTCCTCTGCCAGTGAGTATCAGCCTCGCCTCACACCATGAATAGCACCCCAGACCACTCGATTGCTGACCTGGCCGGCGAAGGCTGCGCCCCTCTAGGAGGGGCTTGAGAAAGCGTCCGTCCCCTGCTGCGCGTCATCTCCAGTTCGCGGACCAAGACACAGCGTATGAGTCTCATGGAGGAACAATCCTCGATGCTGACCCTCTTGCCTCCATGGGTGAAGACGGCTTGGACACCATCAACATGGACGTCACATTGCCCCAGACGCCTGCGCCCACGACGGCACTCTCGTCCATTCAAGGACCGTACGAGGTTATGCCAGCCCTGAGAGCATCGGGGCCTCAAAATCCCTCAACACTCGTGGCCCGGGACCGTGGCTTCCCAATCCCTTCTCCCTCATCATCTCATAATTATGGAACACCGCCGAATGCCGCGAGCCTTAGCTCACGCCGGCTGTCAGTCCGCGCCAGCAGTTTCGGTCAATCGGGGTACATGACAATCCTCGGTGCCGAGGAAGAGGTGAGCGACAAGAGCGAGGAGGTGCAAGTGCAACCCAGGAAGGGGACCGCCGGGGCAGAGTTCATCTCGCCTGCACTCCAAGATGCATTCGCGGAGACATACCTCGAGTACTGCTATACCTGGTGTCCCGTCCTCGATCCCGTACTCCTTCGGAACAATCCCACAGAGCTACCGCCATTGCTCCAAAACGCCCTGGCCCTTCTCGGCACCCGCGTCAACCCTCCACTGGTCCAGTTCAGGGAACCCGCAGCCTACTATGAAAGGTGCAAGGAGATATTCTACAGTGACAGCTGCGGGCATCCCCTCCTCCGCATCGCCGCTCTCATGCTCTTCTTCTGGTGGAGCACCGGCCCGCCGAACCAGGTCAACATGGACAACGCATGGTGGTGGACGGGGATCACCATCCGCGCCGCCCAGGAGTATGGCCTGAATAGGGAACCCAAGCCATCTCAGATCACACATCCCTGGGACAGTCCGGGGCTTCGGCGTCGAATATGGTGGACACTCTTTGTAAGTCTTTCCCGAGCTTCGCCCCCTTAGACAAACGGATCCCAGCTGACGACTCGCGCCCAGGCCAGAGACCGCATACTCTCCATCTCCCAGGGCAGGCCAACCATCATCGACTCGGACTACACGAGTGTCGAAATGGTCACGCCAGCGGACTTCCCCGATCCAACCCAGCCGCTTGTCCACGTCTTCATCCGCTGGGTAGAGCTCCAGGCCATCACAGGTCGTATCAGCAAGCATCTCAGCCGCCGCGGCGCAAACGGAATGATGCCCGACGACCGAATCCGCACCTCACAGCTGCTACAGGAGCTATCTGCATGGGTCAACGCCCTCCCGCAAGGCCTCGCCCTGCCCACCCCGTCGGCCCAGATGCCCAGGCCCAACCGTGACGTGTTCCGGCTTCACCTCACCTACCTCTCCAATGTCGTCCTGCTGCACCTGACCAACTCCTCCCAGGGCCTGCCCCGAGCGTCCAAGGCCGCCGTGGTCGCCGCATCATGCATCGCCCGGCTCTTCGAGTACTTCCTGATCCGGGGAGACATACGCTTCCTCACAGGCGATGCGGGATGGGAAGTCTCCGTGGCCCTCCTGGCGTTACTTCACGCCCGCCGCATGAGAGACATCGATGCCCTTGCGGAGACCGATATTCACATCCTCCGCACCGCCCTTCAGCAGCTGGGTCGTATATGGCCCTCGTCGCGCATGTTCCTGTCGGCATTCGAGAAGATGTTCAGTGCGACGAACAATGCGTCATCGGCCGCCGCCGGCCAGGCGCCTCCAAATCAGGACGCGAGACAGGGAACGACCGCCCGTCCGCCCGCGGAGGGCCCTATCGCTGAGGAAGGGGAGGGACATGATATCTTGGACGACATGGCTGATGACGGGGACGCGGACAGTGCGTGGATGAGCTTGTTCCCTTTCGTGACGGCGGAGACGAGCCCCCTGATACGGGCGGTTCTAAACCGGAACGTGGCCATGAGCTTTCCGGAGATCGAGTGGCCTTTTGAACTTGATGGGACTCTGCAGGACTTTCTCTCCCTGCCTACCGACTTTTCTTTTGACTGGGCCATGGTCTGATGAGATACGGTCGTGAATGGAACGACATGATGGAACTCGGGATTTAATAGGCGTTGGCGAAGGGTCACATAGTATTGGCAACGTCGTTCATGTGCATTTATTTGGCCTTAGATCTCCTATTGATCCCGCTGCGAAGCCAAAATAGGTTCACACAGCCGGAACTTGTGCCAGGTCATCAAACCACGGAGAGCCTTCGCTGTCTAACAGACCAAACAGAGGGTCGAGGACGGTGCCCGAAGCCGGTTCCTCCGATGCGTAGGCGGAGGACGTGTTCCCGCAAGGCTCGGTAGCTTTTCCAGATGGGAATGTCTCCAAGATAGCAGTCCAGTTGACTCCGCTGGCGGGATCATCGGAAAATACCACGCTCCCTTGCGGTTCATCAGAGACCACAGCCCGTGTGTCGTCCGCATACATGCCTGTTCCGATATCGAGGCCGTTGACGGACATGAGTCGACGGATGATACCCGCCGGCTTGTTGAGGCCCGGATTCGCCGCGCAGATGGCGTCCAACGCGCCCAGACTCGCGGACAGATACGCCGCCTGATTCTCCCCGCGATGTTCCTGCGCCTGTGCCGCAGCGTTGCGCACGTGAATAGTGCAGGCGACGTAGGCTGCGTATCCCACTAGATACGGCGCCGCGAGGAGCCCGTATGCGTCGCGGTAGGCCTGCAGGATGATGGTGATATGTCGAGCCGCGGCGGTGCAACGCTCCCAGCAAGCGCGAACGGGTGCGTCGGCGACCAGTTGCCGCAGATGACCGTCGGAGATGAAAGGACGGTGGAGGAGGATGACCAGGGAGTGATACAGGCTGTGCAGTATCATGACATTGGGTGGTGGGAAGGGTGTTGCCACTCTTCTGCCCGACTCCCATGATACGGCGAAGTCGTTTTCTGGCGTCAAGGCGCCCTTCCATCGTACGAGGGCGTTGTCTAATACACCCAGGGCGCGCCGGGCATTGAGGACAGGGGCGCCGACGACGTAAAATCCCTTGATTATGCCGTCCATGATCTTGGATAGGTGGCATAGCTGCTGGAAGGTGGAAATCGATCTCATGGGGACCGAGTCGACGGAGTGAGGGACAAAGCACGAATGATTCGAGGGGCTACCCGGTTGGAAGAGTTCGTATTCATCGAATGTGTCCAAGAATACGGTTGATACACGGCAGTCGCATACGTTGATTGTCGTCGGGCGCCCGAGGTAAAGGCTCTGAAGTTTGTCGCAGATGAAAGCTCCCCAGAACACGCGCCGACGGATCTCGATGTCCTCTGGTGTGGTGGTCGTCTCTTCCGGGTCCAGGTGAAGGTTCAGGTCATACACCATTCGCAAGGCGTAGCCTGTGTAAAGCCATCCCTTGGAGGTTTTGCCGGTGGAATTATACGTTGATCCGAGAAGCAGCAAGCCCACGACTGTGGGGATCGAGGGCTGGAATAGGAGCGATCCCTGCGCCAGGAGCGCGTCGCAACGACGGAAGAACGGGGCGCCAGCCGTGGCAGCGTTCTCGGGGTCCTCGCGCAGGATGATGAGTTTTGAATACTTGGTTGCGCAGGCCAAGATGGCGTTGAGGAGGAACATGGAGTAAAAGGGCCCAGATCCCCGGATGAGGTCGCGCATGATGGCCGGACGATATGTCAGAAGGAATGTATGGTGCTGGCGAGACCAGTGCAGGTCTAAGAGATGCTGGATGATGGCGATGGGCGTGCCATCAATAACCTGGTGCTCAAGTAAGCGATGCTCTAGTTGTCGTTGCAGAGCTGCTTGGGTGATGAGGGCGTTCCGAAGCCCTTCGTTGACAACACAGGAAGCCCCCCTAGGAGGTGAGGCCGCAAGATATGGGTTGTTGGCTGGTCTGTATAGCGCAGAGGAGGGGCCAAAACTGCAAGGGCGGCCGATCTCATCGACAGATATGAAGCTGTGAATGTCGGGCTTCTCGCCATCGGACTCAAAGGGCTCGTCGTCTCCGTTGATCAGTGTTGACGACATTGATGAAACTGTCGGCGGAACATGATAAGTTGGACTATCTTGCTGGCCGGCTTGCGGACTGCTGTGCATTTGAAGCTCGTGCAAGTCAGGCAAACGGAGTCCTCCCTGGTCGGCCACAGTAGATTCCAGTAGAGTAGCCCGACTCTCCGGCTCGCTCATCTTAAGCTTGCGGATAAAGTTCTCAAGAGCATGTTTCTCACGTTCAAGCTCGTGAATCCGAGAATACGTTGGCCTTGATGAGGTCAGTCAGGTACTCAGGAAGACTCGCAGACCGAGGATGGGCTACAAACCGTTTCCGAGGTGTCTCTATCAGGTAGCTACACTCCCTCTTCTGGCCTTTGCAGGCACTGCACTGGGGCTGGCCGCCATTACAGCGGATCTTCTTGTTGCGACAATGAACGCAGGCCCGCTTGTAGATTCGTGGTGCTTTGGCCGGCTCTGTGCTGCGTCGCGGACTCGGGTCTGGGGTTTCTTTCGCTTCAACCATGATTTCTCATAACACGGGGAACGTTACATATCTACAGCGGCGACAGCTTTAGATTCATGGCCATTTGCCAGTAATATCTTTCCTTGCTTGCATGCACAGTACCAAGCCCGTTCTGGGAAGGGTAGGGCTCCTCCCAGCCACACTGGCGCCGGCAATGCTCTCGGCTAACCGGTTGTTGAGTTGCCGAGATCTTGGGCCCTCGCCGGAGAGTGCCCCTGAATCGCTCCCCCAAGTCCTGTCCCCGGTGCGCGCGAATCAATTGTATCCGTATTTCCTAGCCAGCTTGACAATCTCCTCGTATCTGGTCCAAGGGTCAGTAACAAGTTCAAGCCACATAATTGCCCTCTTACACTGTGAAGACGATGGCTCCGCTGAGACTGAGGCGGCCGAGGCGAGGGACCGAACCGGACCAGAATGTCAGCACGCCCTCATTCTTGAAAATGCTCGCAACGCAGTGCATGCTCGTTTTGTAGTTCTTACTCGCCTCAAGACTCTGCATCCGAGTCTTGACCACATCCAAGGGCATTGTCGCATACCTGAGAACGAAGTCAGTCTATGCCAACCAACCCAAACCACCGCTCGGGGGTGAGCACTCTTACACGGTGACGATGCCAGCCAGAGCGCCCGCCGCCATGGCACTCATCGGGCCAGGCGAGGCACTCTCTGTGTGCCGTTTAAAGAAGGTGTAAGATGAGAAGCGCACCATGCTGTTCGCGCCCTGTCTCGCGGTCGACGGGACGAACCCCTGGAAGAAGCCCGCGATGCCCTTCTCCCGCGCAATAATTGCGGAACCGTGGAGAAAACCTTTCATACGGGGTTGGCTCCGTTTTTGGTCATCGATCAATTGCGTCTTGACGCTTTCGAAGGGCGTGACGGCCACCGCAGACTCGGTCACGCCAGCCAGAAGCCCGGCGATGGCGGTGCCTGTGCTGCTGACATTGCCGGACTCGTCGGCTAGGGCGCTTTTGAAGGCATCAAAAGCAACAAATCCTACATCGAAGGATTAGTGTCAGAAGATACGCGATGCTCTTCGCTGCATTTGAGATGTGCCTGCTGCAGGGTGAGGCAGGAGACTCACGTGTGGCAGCCTTGAGGGCGTTCCCTAGGATCAAGGTTGTGCAGCCTGTGTACCACTCCCTAGACGGAATAGGTGGCCACGGAAGCTTCTGCGAGTCCGGCAGATGTCGGTTGAGCTGACTTCTGGTCTTGGCAAATTCGAAGGGATATGTGATGGCTGCATGTGGTCGATGTGAGATCGCTGATGCCCCTCAACTTCATCCCAGACACGTAGACTTACATATCTCAACCGCTCCCGCAGTAGAGCCAGCGACAATGCTCAAGAGCGAACTGGTCTGACGCGGTTAGATAATCTGTCCAGCTACCGACATCTGGTCGCCAGCTACTGTGGTGCTCCCTTACCTTGGGCTTTTTGGCCTTGTCTTCGGCCATTTTAGCGAGACGGAAGTTTTCTGATGGCCGTTGAAGAGAAGATGTCAGTCTGTGAGTCGTCAGTTGATTTCCTATGATATACTGAGCTTCGGGATGTTACCGGCCGGAGACCCACCGAGTTCCCGGTGGTGGTCACGATCCCGGGCGATGACATCCCGCTCACGAAACGCAGGTGGGCCGAGGACTGGATCAAGCGACTTCAGATAGGTGTATAGGAAGAGAGTATATTAGAAAGTCGTGGGTGACCGCCCCACAGCGATCCTCAGGTCAGGAGCCTGTGTCACAGAGTCCCTCACGTCAGCAAGGGGGACGACCGACACACCTCACCCTTCAGGTAGACTGTATTCACTTTTAAGAGAGGGAAGTGGAGTCGGATCATGCTGTACTTATGCAACCCCGCAAGATCGGCAGACCTCAGGCGGCTGATCTCACCGTCGTCTCATCAACAACCTCCGCATCCAACCACCCTCGTCTCTGGTACCGACTGCTCGAGAGAGTACATGCCGGCAATTAAACTCGGTGCTATTCAGTTTGACAACCATGTCATCGCAAACAGTATTCTCTGAGGAGCTCATCGCAAAGCTCACTGTCATCGGGGGCATAGACGGCCCCATTACAATCGCGGGAACCGTATCAAAGATCATCCCTCCACGGCTGTCCGTCAAAGGCCACGAATCTCTGGCTTCTCCCTCGTCGCTCGGTGCACTCGAAATTCTTCCTCCAGAGCTGTTTTTGCCAACTCTCGGCTTCCTCGATTTCCAATCCCTCTCCAGGTTCTCTCGCGTCTGTTCCAAAGCAAGAGACGTCGTGGAAGCACTCCCAGCGTACAGAGACATTGTGATACACGCACCAGAGGCGCTGAATGAGCTCGGCAGGGCCCGTATGCTCGGTTACCATTCCGCCTCCCGGCTTCGTCGGACCCTGCGATCAGAAAAGTGTGTCTCTTGTTTCGACTTTGGCGCCCTTCTCTTCCTGCCGACCTACGACAGAATCTGCTACGAATGCCTGCACCAGAACCGGGCCTTCTGGGTGACAACGGACACTATCGCCAAGGAGTGCTTTCACCTGACAGATGCGCAGCTCCAGAGACTCCCTGGGCGGCGCAGGGACGCGTACGGCGACGGGCCGCGGCGGCGCATCTGCCACTTCGTCAGTGTCAAGCAGACGAAACTGCTGGCGATCGAGGTTCACGGGTCGCCTGACGAATTCGCAATCCACCAAGCCTCCTTGGAATCTCCAAGCAGCGACATGTCAAGGCTGCCGGAGGCGCCGGACGCCACGGAAAACACCTATGCCGACATGGGATCTATTCGGTTTCCTTACTTGACGAATGAGGGGCCAGATTACGGACGCCGGTGTCGAGGATGTAAGTTTATATGGGATGAGTATCGAGCCGGCGTCCTGCCTGCCAGCGTGCTTTCGGAGCTCGTGCCGCCCGGTGTCCCCCCGCAACGCACACTTCGCGCGATCGCCTATCGGTGGCGGTCGAGGGACGGGCTTTTGGAACATTTGCAGCAGTGTTACGGTGTGAGCCGGCTGCTTGCAAAGTGGGGAGAACCACGAGTCGAATCATAGATAGAGCGTCCCAGGACGATGCAGTGCGCCAGAATGACTTAAGGTATTGACAAGTACACATCCGATTAGACTGTTGAGCGTTCTATCTAAGCCTTCTGTTCACCGCTGCTTGTACGTTGAATATGCAACGAAGGACCCCTCAACTTTACATCTTGAAGGAAACTGCTCGCATCGAAACCAAAATTAATCAAGTCCAAGATATCCGACTCACGCGGTTGGTCGCCTTCTGATACAACGTTCCGGGTCACATCATGCCCGGACACTCCCAGCAAGCCGCCGGCTACGCTTTCGGTGGGACCACCACACGAGGAATATTGTCGGGAAGCAGACTTGGGGTGGTCGGTATGCTTTATTGTTGCGCTGCTTGACCTTTGAAAGTCCCGGAAGATTCCGTCAAGCACAGTCTGGGCCATGGTGACGAGCTGTTGTCGACTACAGCGCTCCTCCGTCGCGGAATCGAAGATAGGTACCAGTTGCTCCGTGTCCTCGAATCTCTGACACAACCACTGCTGATGCATACGGACTGCTGTTCTTGTTGTCGGTTGACTGTTGTGCGTAGACCATGAAAGTGCTAGAATTGATGCAAGGAACTCAACCATGTGCCTTTGAACAGCTCTTACAAGGTGAAGGCACGATTTCGCCGGGGAAAAGAATACCGTAATTAGACCTCTTGGAGGAGCCAGGGTCCTTATAGGTATTCATTTCAGAAGAAACTCTTGTAAATTAACAGAATTCTTTGTTTCAGATGAACCGAGGTTCGAATCCAAGCAGGTACCGTACGTACATGTGGCTCGAGTGATGCGCCTCCCACTGCTTGAAGACTCTACACCTTCAAGTTCATTCGACACGCGAGAAGCTCTCGAGTCGTTGCCGGTATATCAGCGCCTCGCCAGACCTTCCCATTACTCGCAGGATGCGCTCTAGGCTCTCTACCACCCGTCGAATGTCGGGACAGTCAGGAGCCAGTTGTGCCTCGAACCCATGCAAGACTCGGACATACAGCCGCTCTGCCTGAGCAAAGTCTCCCTTCGCTTCGACTATCAAACCGAGCCCCTCCCGTGTGCGCAGGGTATCAAGGTGATCTTCTCCAAGGAGGCTGTTGCACTCTCGGCCAGCGAGGGCCCGTTCGTAGTACTCCATCGCCTCGTCAAGGCTGCCCTGCAACCGGTAGAGGACGGCGATGTGGTGGACGGTTGCAAGCGTGTCTGCGTGCTGTAGACCGAGACACGCTTCTCGACGCACGAGCGCCTGGGCGTAATGGCCCTCGGCTTCCCGGAACCTTCCCGAGTCCCGGTAGACGTTGGCCAGGAGGAGTATTGTCCGCAGGGTGTCTGGGTGATCCGGTCCGAGGCACTTCTCTCGCGATGCGAGGACGTCGAGGAATAGATTCTCCGCCCGGGTCATGTCTCCGAGTGAGTGACAGACGCTGGCGATGTTGTGGGAGACGGTCAGGGTATCGGGGTGGTTCTCTCCCAGGGCTTTTGTCCTCTGCTGGGCCACCGTCTCGTACATCTTCAGAGCGTCGTTGTAGCGCCCTTGGAGCTGGAGCACCATGCCATAGCCCAGCTGCGTGTGGATGGTATTCGGGTGCGTCAGACCCTGCTGCGCTTCGATGCCCGTTCCCTTTCCTTTCTTCCCATGCAACGCCCACTTGTACAGGTCAACACTTGCTTCGTACATGCCTTTGTGGCGACAAAGAACGGCAAGGGACTGGCACGTTGCCAGCGTATCCAGGTGGTCAGGGTCGTTCTTCTCCCTCACCTGCAGCACCTCTCGGTATCTGCGGTCGCAATCGTCCCATTTCCCTTGGAATCGGTTGACGGTGGCGAGTCCCTGAAGTACATTCAGACTCTTGGGGTCCGTCGACTCGAGCGTTGCCGTCGTGAGGTCCAGGACCTTGACGTATACGGCCTCCGAATCGTCGTATCTGCCGGCATAATAATACACATGAGCGACCTTGATCAGCTCGTCGAGATGGTCAAGGAGATCCTGGTCCGAGGTAACGAGGCTCAGGATCCAGTTCCAAGCCATGTCCAGATGCTGCATGATTCCGGTCTCGTATTCCCAGTCGCTCAAGGTGCGGACGCCCGTCGTCCAGATCTCGGTGCTCCTCAACGTGGAACAAAGGGCCCGGAAGGCTTTCTTCGCCGTAGCCACCTTGTCCGCGGGGGAGAGTCGCTCTCGGGCCCATTCGTGAACCAAGGGATGAATGGAGAACTTTTCGTTCTCTTCCTCGGACGGTTCTTCGGCAGCTGTTTTCCACATGATGAGAGAAAACGATAGGAGAGGGACAAGGAGAAGGTTAACTGCGCATGCTACCAGACGAAGGACGCCGTGTTAGTGATGATTTGATGCGACAACTGCAAACAGTTACTGGGAATAGGGTGCCCTTACCTTCTTCATGACCGAGGCTGGGCCATCCGCGTTCGAGCATGTCCGGATCAATATCCACGTTCGAGTAAAACGAACACAGCGAAAGCAGTTCCGCAGACTCTTCTCGGCTACTTCTGATCTCGGAAAAGGACAACTCCCAGGTCGAGAAGACGCTTTCTGAGTACTCCCACACGGCTGCTGGGGGCCTGTAGCTCAGAGTATCTCTGATCCTCTCCGGTTGTAATAGTGGCAGGTAATTTGAGAGACGGACGCGAGTGGTATGAAGGTACGCCCCGGCTTGGTCAATGGCCAAGGGCAGGCATCCCAGGCGGCGCACAATCTTCTTGGCTTCTTCTAGCTCTGTTGCAGATACATGTCAGCTTGACCCATCGAAGCATGAAGCACGAGATCCTTGACATACCCCGTTGAGAGAAACTGCGTTTGTACCGACATCGACGTTCAAGTAGATCAATGCTCTCTGCCTCGTCAAACACCTTTAGATGCAGTTCATCGCCCCACTGGCCCGCCTCGGGACGCCGCGAAGTGATGACAATGCGGCCATGGTTGCTGTCAGGAAAGAGTTCGGAGATGTTGACAGTCTCCAAGTCATCGGCGTTGTCGAAAATCAAAAGCCAGTCGGAGTTCTCGGCGCCGCAGAGCCACCGTTTCACGGCCTCAACCATGGACTTGTTGGTCTTGTGGCTGAAGATGACTTGACCATCGGTATCGATGAGGCCGGACATGTGGAGGTGCCGCGCCAGATGATCATGCGGAGGCACCGCATCGCAGTTGTGGTCACAGTAGTGGGACACGACTCGCTGCGCGAGCTCGTGAAAGCTGAGCATGATGGTCTCTTTCGTGGTGCAGTTGATCCAGCTGATGGATGAAAACTGGCTTTGATGGGTGTAGGCATACTGCCGGACGAGCTGTGTCTTGCCAACTCCGCCAGTGCCGATTACAACCACGACGAGGGGTCCGGCATTGCTGGCGGTACCCTGTGAGAGAGCCTCTTCGAGCTGCCAAAGAGACCCGTGGCGGCCTATGAACAGAGGGTTCATACGGAATCCAAGCCGCAGGGCAAGTTTGTAGTCGTCAAGTATGCCTATCATTGAGAGGGGAGCTTTCTCGGCCACTGTTGGGTTCACCAAGTGAGGGAGCCGTCAGCCGTAGTTCATGGACTTGTCGACAAGGGGGACATGGGCAGCTCGTGATTTGTAAACTTACAACTTGCTGTGGTTTTCTTGGATATAGCTTGCGGCCTCTTCAGCTTCCTCACGGCAGCTTCGGACATAAGCAGGAGGTGTGACGAGATGGTCTTGAAGTCCTCATCGTTCGAGTCACTCATCCTTGCCATGCTCCTGTGGTCCTTCCGCATTGCAATGGCCTCTGCATTAGCCTGTCCTGGAACGACTGCTGAACTCTTGTTGACAACCTGAGACCTCGCACATTAGTATCCAGCAGGTTTGCCGAACGATGGCCGTGGTGGTTGGAGGGGGGTTTCTCACCAGATTGGAGAAGCCGAGAATCCGCAGTGGAAGTGTCTCGTAGAAGAACTTTGTGTCAAATCGATCCGCAATACACTTGAACTGGTCAAGTTGCTGCTCGATCCACTCGGTGTCCTTGGCCAGGTGATCGAGTATGTCAGGGTTGGTTTGGAAGAGCGGCGCTGCCACGTTCGCAGCGAGGCTCGCGAGCCTCACACCGTTGCCACCTTGGTGGGGGGTTCCCATGAACAAGATACCCGTTGTTGATAAGAAGACGTCATGGTACGGCTCGTTCTGTTCATTCTGTTTTAGGCGTGCTTGAATCAGAGCCTACGCCGATCTGAGTTAGCAAGGAGGATGGATCCTAGCACCTTACCATGATACAGATACTTGGGAGGGGGAAGACACTGACGGCTTTGAGAATAAGGCCACCAAGGCTGTGAACGATAAAGATGATTGGCCGCTGGGTGGTCTGTAGTATTCAATATATCAGCAAGTGCCTACGACTTGGCGAAAGGTCGAGTATCCCGCACCTTGGTCACCTGGCGGTGGATGCAGAGGGCCTGGAGCAGTGTCACGGAGTGTCCATGAATTGTCTGGACAGCCAAGTTTCCACTCAGTGAGTGAGTTCTTGAGTCGTAGCCAAAGCCCAACACCCGAGCTGCGGGGATGATAACAGGCAGAAGATCTCTTGGCCACAGAACCCCGTTATCGGCAGTCCAAGTCTTCTCACGATGGCCATTGAGGCCATGAACAAAAACCAGGCTAAGGAGAAAAACAGTCAGCATAATCCGGAACCGATTTGGTGCGAGTGAAGGGTGTGCTATACTCGACGACTGGCGATTGCCCCGTGACCCATTCTTCAATTCCAAACTCGGCCGGGTTGGAAGAAGACGCTGCGGCCCGGTCCCGAGAAGCGGCGGAACTCGACGTCCTCGATGATCGCGAGCTTTCGGGCCGTGACGACGACGACAGCCTTCTGAAAGCCTCCGTTAGCCGCATGATGCGCTCCACGAGCCGAGACGTCTTGTGTTTTTGCAGTTGGAGACGATCAACATGATCAGCATTGGCGAGTCTGGGGTCAAACCCGTCGGAAGACAAAGGGGATCGAAAGGATGAATTCGTCCCCGAGAAGCGTCACCAAGTCAGGGGTGCAATCTTTGGGGGCCATGTTATCAGGTCCCTCGCAGCCAGGTTCTCTGCCCAATCCCTCGCTGCGTCACGGGTGCAAGTGATCCAGCACCCTGCAGCCACCATGCCGTGTCACACCCATCGGATAGCACTTCTCCCAGAGCCTGATCGGATACGTACACCTCCTTTCTTGCACTCTGCCACCTTCCCCGAGTTCAATTCGGAGAACGTTCGAACCAGAGTAAGCATGTCCAAGATCAACTACAGCGAGGTTCAAGCCCACCTCATCGCGGTGGCCAGAGAGGCGGGCAAGATGATTCTGGACGCCCGCCCGCCAGCCAAAACCTACTCGGCCAAGAAGAATGGTACGTAAGCGTGCCCTGAGTACTTGTCCGGCTGCATGTGCTGATAGGTGAGATGTGTGCCAGGAGCTGACATCGTCACCGAGACCGATCAGGCTGTCGAGGTATTCGTCTTCGGGCGTCTCCGGGACGAATACCCCGACTTCTCTCTCGTGGGCGAGGAATCCCACAAGGCCGACAGTTTGATCAGCGGCGCGCCGACCTTCATCGTCGACCCGGTCGACGGCACGTCCAACTTTGTCCACGGATTTCCCGCCGTCTGCATCTCCATCGGCCTCGTGAAGGATCGCAAGCCCGTGGTCGGCGTGGTGTACAACCCCTTCTACGACGAGCTGTGGTATGCGGCGCAGGGGTCAGGGGCCTTCACACAGAAGACAGGGGGCCAGCCCCTCAGGCTGCCGCTTGTCCCTCGGGCGCTCGGGGGGCTCGCCACGGCCTGCATCGGCATCGAATGGGGGAGCGACAGGGAGGGGCCCAACTTCGAGCTGAACCTCAAGGTGTTCACGACTCTGGCCCGCACGCACCGGACCGGTGGCAGAATGACCAACTCTCTCCGCTGCACCGGCTCAGCCGCCATCACAATCAGCCGCGTCGCGGCCGGCCAACAGGACATGTTCTGGGAGTGCGGGTGCTGGGCTTGGGACGTGGCGGCGGCCTGGTGCATCCTCTCGGAGGCGGGAGGGCTGATGGTGGACGGGCACCCCGGGCAGTGGGATCCCCCCATCGACAACAGGAGGTATTTAGCCGTCAGGCCAGCACTGGCTGGCCAGCGCGAGATCGTTGAGGACTTCTGGGCCGTCATTGGCCATGATCGTTCCACGTACGGACCTCCCGACCAAGGAGAGCTGTCCGTGTAGGAGTTGAGATATGCAGAGAATGCCGACTTTGGCCACAGCCTTGACTGTTGAGGCTCTCTTAGGTAGTACTAGTCAGAAAAATGACTCGATGTCATCGCCTGGTCACCACTGCTGAACGGTATTTAGACAGTCTAAGACCAAACTTGATCACCAACAGAACAGCGCGCGGATGATCAAACTACAATCTTAAAGACATGTCTGCAAACACGGAGGCCTCGTCTTTTGACGAGGAAGAGGCACTTCGCAGATTCGATCGACTCACAGAGCTGGGGATAATTCACTATGGCGATCCAACCGTCGTCTCCCTCAACGACGGAGGGTTTCCAGTACGTGCACCGCTCCCTTGATGCTTCGAGACTCGGCTGATAGCATGCAGATCGATTTTCGCATCTGTACCGGCTGGACAAAGAAGCCACTGAGTGTCGGCGAGTCAATCCCTTCCTCAGACCCTCACTCCCCCCCTCAGATGTTTGGCGAGGGGAGCGACATCAACAAAAGCCACCCAGATCAGGTCGTCGGCCACCTCCACGGCACTCACATTGCGGCCTTAAACATCTACCCCGTTTTCCGTCCTCAGTACCTGCTCCTGACCCTCGACCCGAAGCTATCGCAAAACCACCCGATGAGCACTGCCGATATCTCGGCCGCGTGGACCTTCATCCACACTCTTTCGTCCCAGTTCTACGCCTTGTACAACTGCACCCCGGCTGCTGGGTGCAGCAGGATGCACAAGCACATCCAGATCTTGCCACGGCCGCCGCAGACAGACGCCGAGGACGTCAAGGGCTTCCGATTCTTTCCCGACCGCCAGGACGACGATGCTGTCAACGTTCCGTACGCCTATTTCCTTCATCGATTCGTTCCTGGAGCCAAGACGCATTCGGGCGAAGAGGTCTTCGAAATCTACACCACACTCCTCGCCAAGGCTAGGCAGGCACACGGGATCGCCCCCGACGATGCAACGACCCCCTGCCCGCACAACGCTGTGATAGTGAGGGACTGGATTCTGGTCATACCACGGCGCACCGGCAACTATCGCGGACTCCTGCTCAACGGTGCCGGCATGTTGGGCATGCCGACTGTCTCGACGCCTGAGCAGTTCCGGCGATGGCAAGAGGAGGGGCCTCTGACTGCGTTGGTTGAGTTTGGGGTGCCGGCCGCGTAGTGGCTAGCAGCAACAGACGCAAAGTAGCTTAGTACAGTGATGGGCAGTAAACAGAAGACATGGGACGGTATTTAAAGCGGATGGTTGAGAAGTCCTGAGTTGCTGTGGCTGTCTTCAAATAACAGGGGGCGCGGCTTTTGGTACAATGATCAGAATTCGACATGAAACCTCTCGAAACAAATCATGTTCAACCCATTCCAGGGCGTCTCTCCAGAGGCCCTCGACAATCTCGGCAAACTCCTCGGTGGGCTTCTCCCACTCGGATTACGTAGCCATCGAGTGCCTAGGAATCAAGGTATCTGCCTGCCTGTTACCTGATATCTGGCAGATAGGACTGCCTGGAATGCAGCGCTGACCATTGCCCGGGAAGCTGGATCTTGAAACTTCTGCGGCCTGATCAACAGGTCATACGCTGGATACTCGGGGCACTGCCGCGTCATCAACCGGTTTGATACCATCAAGTGATGGTCCCGTCGTTGGCGTCAGAAGTAGCTCGGCCTCGAACGCCCGGGCTAGAAGAGCGCCGGCCCGAGCCATGCTGAACATCCTCGGGTTGAACTGCGAGCTGCGACCAACGACAAGTGGATGTAGGGGAAGAATAAACAAGGTGAAAGTTCTGGGGAAGAACTCCGGGGAGATGGTTGTGTATTAAGTCTCCGATAGCAATTCATAAGACCACCAGTTTGAAGGTTAACACCACAGTATGAAGCAGGATCTTGGCTGCTGCGAGCACACGGCGCCAACCATTCGTTCAATGGAATTACATCCTCGGTCACCTCGGCGTCGTGTTTCAACAAGACGAGGATGGTGACTTTCACCAGTGGATACGTGAGCGAGCGGAGGGCTAACAGGTGGCTGACATAGAGTCGGTCGGTCGTCAATTAGACTGGCCTAGAGAATAATACAAAAATAGCAGGCCGGTTCCCGGACATTAAATTATATCTCTCCAGACATCTTTATATGAGAAGCCCAGCAGCTGTCCCGCAGCTGGCTGGCCCCCCTGACGTCCTGCTTTGAGATTGTACAACGCCATTACATCGTCTGACCTGACATAATCGCCTAGAAACACAGAGACGTGGCTGGAAGTCTGCTCAGTAGTTACTGGACGTCTTCCAAAAATGATCAGGATCCACCACCGGATCCAGGAAGAATCTGTGAAAGCGGGCGACCTTCTGCCTCACGTTCTCAGGGGGAGCATTCACGTGGCGCAGCTTCTCGACAGTCTCCCAGAGATCGACATGCTTCTCCTCCAAGGGGGCACCGCCCGTGGGAATCGCCCTCAGCACCCGGAGCGTCTTCTCGTCGGGAAGCCAGTGCCGCGTGTTAAGCGTCAGCCTCGCGCGCCCGAGGTCCTCCTCAGGGACGTCGTCCCCGTCGGGGTCGTCCCGCTGGAGGTCCAGCGACCAGGCGGAGCGGGATCCAGGGGCGGCAAAGTACACGCCCCAGTTCGAGGCGACGTTCTTCCGGAAACCGGACTCGGAGACGACGACGCCGTCGATGAGCGCCGTGGCCAGCGCCGCGGTCTTGAGGCCCGGGATCTGCGCGCAGGCGCCCGCGAAGGACTCGACGAGGGGCAGCAGAACGGCGTCGTCGGGGACAAGGCGGAAAGCGCGGACGAGCCACCGGCCCGAGTTGGTGAACTCGTGCTTGAAGCCGTACGCGGCCGAGTCGATGGCGATCTCGTGGGCGGAGGAGCCGTAGCCGGGGAGCGTTTCCGGCATCCTGCTTGGGCGAGACATTTGGCCAGCCGCGAAGTCGTCGAGCGAGACGGGCTCGGGGGAGCGGAAGTACCACTTGCCCGACGGGCTTTCCATGTCGAAGGTGACGTGTAGCGTGGTGAGATTCTGCCAGAACGGCTCGGCCGGAGCTGACGTGGTTGGCCGGAAGAGGGACTCGTCGATCACGCCGCGTACGCGGAGGGATGCGAGGTTGGTCATGCGTCTCGTTGCCGCCGAGATTCCCTGAGAGATCCGATCGACAGCCTCCTCCTCCTCGCCGCTCACCAAGCGCGGCACCTGGAAGTGTTGGTTGTCGATTCGCCGGTGAGAGAGGTCCAGGTCGAGATCCCTCATGGCCGTGGAAGGCTCGCAAGCCAAGAGGGCCTCGCCAAGTCCATCGCGGTTGTACTGTCGCAGGGCCGAGTAGGTGAGCTCAGAATCGGCCACCTTCGCGTGCAGTGTCTGGAGGTTCGGCAGCTTTGCAGCCAGGTCCATGGGGCACTGCGCCGCGAGCTTGCGGTAGAGCCAGGAGATGAGCTTTACCTCGAGGTGGTGGATGCATTGGACCACTGGGAGCTCGGCAGCACGGAGCAGGTTGATGTACGAGTAGCGGTATCGCATGTAGAAGTTGCCGTTGTATCGTATGACCTGCTCCCAGGACAGGATGGGATTGTCATTGTGGCGGGAGCAGTCACTGGGCGAGCGGATGTCCTCGATGTGCAATTCCAATGAACCGTCGGTCTCCCATGACTTCAGAGTCCCGAACAGGCCGTGGATTGCCTCTGAGAACGCAGCGTCATTCTTGTCGCGGTCAGTCTCGTTCTCGAAGACGGCGTGCTCGCTGTCCGGGTAGGACGGCAAGATGATGGTGAGTTGGATCCGTCGCAAATGTCGCCGCCGATGCTCCTTAAGATAGTCTGCGAACTGCTCGAGATCTGTGCTTTTCAGGTTGAGGCTTTGGAATGTGTGTCTTTCAATCGGGGACTGCCATGCCCGTGATATTGTAGCCAGCCCGGAGAGCCGCTGCGATGATGTCTGGATCTCGGAGACGATGAGGTCGATGATCTCGGTCGGCAACCTTTCCATGTTCGCGGATAAATTGAAGTGAGTTGATGCTCCGTCCCGATGAGATGATGGAGACGGGTTTTGTTCAAGACAGCCAGCTGGCGGTGTTGGAGAATACGAGGTGTAGTTGCCGTCGCGGCCTATCAGAAACGGGGCGTTGATGTCAGACGGACGAACGAGAGTGTTGAAGCCATTGGCCAAGCGTTAGTGGCCGTTGCCTAACCAGCCACCCGGGTTCTAACACGATACTTGGGCTTGAATCTGAAACAGACGTTTGTCTATTTCTGAACTCGATGCCTCTGAGGCTGGGGCAAAGAACAACAGCAGTGATCGCCGCGCCCACCGACAACAAGCAGGACTCGTCCCGGCTGTTCGCGGGCGCCTTCGGGCACCTCGCTCTCCTCGCTCCCCTGGGACTCAGAAGCACTTGCGGGCGCGGTGGTGGGCTCTGCTTGAGAGTCCCTAGATCAAGAACAAAGAAAAGAGGCATCCAGGTTCCCATAGGCAGCGATGCGCTCGGATGAGCGGGTAGGGCTGAGCTTCATCTGGTCCTTCGGAGGCCGTTGCCTTACCTCTGAGGATTCATAGAAATGAGCGCACCATGGCAATTTCTTGGGCGGGACAGCGAAGTTGGGACAGTCTAGGCATCAGTTGACCTCGCCGAAGGCGGGCAAAGCGTCGCGGGATTGCTGAAAAGGGAGATTGCGCTGCTCTTTGAGCCTCGATGCCTCGTTCTCGTGATCACCCACCCTACTCACCGCGGACGATGCGATGTCGGTGTGATGACCCGAACACTCGAGGCCAGTCTCGGTTCAAACTCAACATGTCGTATGAGCCAAGACCGACCTAGGTGCGCTGGGCTTTGAGCTCATGGCGCTGGACTGGACTTGGGATGTCGATGACTTGGTTCTCGAGAACACGAGCTTCATTCTGGTGTCTTCCTCGGATTAGATAATCACGTGGCTGGCAGGGGCTGTGGCTAGCTGCGGCTCTCTGGTGGGTGGCTGATACAGCGGTGACTCGACCACCGTGGACGACACCAGCAGGATGAGTCGTTCGGCAAGCAACAGGAGGGATCTGCGGCTGACGGTAACCGGGCATTCACATGGATTCAGGCTAATGGGCTTTGTGGGCGAAGACCATCAAGTCTGTGAGGGAATTTTGGAAACAGACAGGAAGAGGCGAGCTGGGTTCGTGATGGTGGTCATCCATCAGCATGGTGAGGTGTGCAATGTCGACATCGGGCCTAAGTACAGACAGACGCGAATCCCGAGAGGGGCGGCCTCCCGGGATTTGACCGCAGGACTGCCACCAAGTGCCCGTCCATATGCCAGGGCGGTGCAGGTCTGTCAGGTTGCCAGGCCCGCCGGGGAGGAGGGTTCCGTGCGAAGACGGTGGGCCGGCGAGATGTTGCTTTCGGCGACGCGCAGGCCCTGTTCCTCGGCTCATCGATGATGGTGGTTGGCCTCGAGGAGGTCGGCAAACTTGCGGTCTGGCGTTATCTCGCATGCGGATATTAAGGAGGGGAGCAAGCAAGCAACAGCAGCACAAGGAGCATGCGGGAGATGCAGGATGGTGGACAATATTGCGCGGCGGGAGGAGTTTTTCCCGCTTCCTCTCGACTCTGTCCCGGCCTGTATTTGCTCTGGGCGGTCGGTGATGACGATGCGGTCAAGGAGGCTCCCAAGCTCCCAACATTCCGACCGCTGTCCACTTCAATGGAGAAGCGCTGGAGAAGCTGGCAAGCTGGTGGACGGAACGGGTTGACGGGATGCGCGATCTGGGTCCTCCCCAGCGGTAGTGTCGAGCCGGAATGAAAATGTCGCGCGACGATTGGGTACCGCGGGCGCACTGGGGGGCGAGTTGCGGGTTCCCCGTCGTCACACCTCCAGGTCCAGGAACCGACGAAAAAAAGTTGGATGTCGAGGGTGAAGTCTCGTCGCGGCCAAAAGCCGGTGGCGGGGTACCTACGTTTTGGGTTCGAGGAAAAGGACGCGCGAAAATTTGTGTGCCAGTGTGGATCCTGATCCGGCAGCGATGATGATGGCGGCCCAGGCCTGGCCGAGCTGGCCCCCAGCTTTTAGCCCACCTCGGGCTGCTGAAGGCCACTGAGCGACGGGTGCCTGTGGTTGCCGCTTACCAAATTTAGGTTGGCGGATTGGATATGCTCTCGCTCGGCCAGGCCAGGGCAGAGTTTTGGCGGGTCCGTCCGAGGCCGAATAAAAACCTTGGGCCCGCCCCGCCACAAACCACCTGCCTCGATGAACCCCGATCCAGCAGCAGCAACTCGCTCGCAACCTGTCCCTTTGCAAACTCCAGACCAGACAACACCGGCTCCTTCTGCCACACGTTCCCGACAACACACTTCGCAGCTCACCCGTGAGCTCTAGCAAAAAACCAGCTTCTTTGGGTGAGTACCACACGCTTCACGAAGCATCACCGAAATTTCCATATTCGTCATCACCACAATACCCCGCGACGACTCTGCTTTTCACGCACTCGCCCGGTCGGCGGTCAGCGCTCCTGCTCTTCCATGTCCAGGTAGCCTGTCTTCCTCGGAACAAACGGGCGCTTCAGAGAAGGACACAAGCCAGCTGCAAATCTCACAATACCCAACGCGACTGCCGGCCGACTGTTTACAGCCCCTGAGCAACTCGCTCCTGCGTCGGAGGCCACCGGCATCGTCCCGGCCTCACGTGCTTCCTGCTACCATCACCGCCTCGCCTCGCCGCTTCCCACTCCCATCTCTCGTCTTCTTTTTTATTCCACCTACAAATCCGTCCCGTCGCAACATAAACTAACTCGCATCTCCCAGATCTTCCCACCGCGAAGATTCCACCCCCTCACCGCTCGACTTAGCCTTTGGTCGTTCAAAGGCACAGCCTCCACCACGGCTCCTCCGGCCGTGAGCTTCGTCAGTGACCAAGATTTCAGCCTCCGCAAGACTTTCCACATCACCAACAACATCCCCCCTCCCGCACTGGTCGCCTAAGCAAAAGCTCAACACGTTCTTCGAGTTCGACGCTTTGCCCGACTACACGCCCCCCGTGGACAACCAAAACCGCCAGCTGCCGCATAGAAGGACTTCGGCGTCTCTTCCTCTCGCAGAGGGAGAGTCGAGGAGGCCTCGCCAAATCACAGAGGGATCAGTCTGCTACCGCTTTCGACCCCCCTAGAACCCGCTTGACGCTCTAGGCATCACCAACCACTTTCTTCAGATCAAAAATCTCTCACCGGGATTCTTGCATCACCAGATCACCAGATCAACAGATCTCTCTAGCAGACGAGATCGCCCTCGAGGATACCACCGCACAACTCCGCACATCCTCCACCGTTCACCAACCCCCCTCAACAGCTTGGGATATGGTAATGGCAACAGCCGCCATCGAGCCTTTTGCTACCGCTACCATCAATTATGATGTTAGCTACCATGACGTTTTAAACGTCAAAGCTCATCGCTTTGTCGAAAACGATCACGTCAACAACCACACGGCCGCCGCCGTTGCCCACAAGCACCATGGCGCCGCCGTCTCTGGCCACCCCAGCCCCAAGCAGCTGATCGGTGATGCTCTGCGCCGCCGCGTCGAGAGCATCGACACCGAGTTGTGCGAGCCCGGCGACGAGGACACCTTCTTCGTCGCTGATCTTGGCGAGGTCTACCGCCAGCATCTCCGCTGGAAGCGCAACCTCCCCCGCGTCAAGCCCTTCTACGCCGTCAAGTGCAACCCCGACCCCAAGGTCCTGCAGCTCCTCGCTGCCCTCGGCGCCGGCTTCGACTGCGCCTCCAAGTGGGAGATTGAGCAGGTCCTCAACATGGGCCTTGCTCCCGAGCGCATCATCTACGCCCAGCCCTGCAAGACCAACTCCTACGTCCGCTTCGTCAAGTCCCAGGGCGTCAGGCAGATGACCTTCGACAACGCCGATGAGCTGTACAAGATTGCCAAGCTCTACCCCGAGGCCGAGCTCTACCTCCGCATCATGACCGACGACGAGTCCAGCCTCTGCCGCCTCAGCATGAAGTTCGGCGCCGCCAAGGAGACCACCGACGGTCTCCTCGCCACGGCCAAGGGCCTCGGCCTCAACGTTGTGGGCGTCAGCTTCCACGTTGGCTCCGGCGCTTCTGACCCCATGGCCTTCTACAAGGCCGTCTACGATGCGTACGAGGTCTTCGAGCAGGCCCGCCGCTACGGCTTTGACATGAAGATGCTCGACATCGGTGGCGGTTTCTGCGGCGACACCTTCGAGGAGATGGCAGCGACCCTCCGTGATGCTCTGGACGAGTACTTCCCGCCCAGCAGCAACGTGAGCGTCATTGCCGAGCCCGGCCGCTACTACGTCTCCACGGCCTTCACCATTGCCTGCAACATCATCGCCCGCCGCACTGTCGAGGGCGCCCTTCCCAGCGATGAGAAGAGCTACATGATCTACGTCAACGACGGCCTCTACGGAAACTTTTCCAGCATCATGTTCGATCACCAGCACCCCGTTGCAAAGGTCCTCCGCGCAGGCCCCCGCACCCTCTACGACAATGCCGTCGCCAACGCTTGTCCCGAGGGCCAGGGCACCCGCTACTCGGTTTGGGGTCCCACCTGCGACGGCATCGACCGCATCACGGAGAACATCTCCTTCGAGCACGAGCTCGACGTCGGCGACTGGCTGTACTTCGAGGAGATGGGCGCTTACACCAAGTGCTCGGCCACCAAGTTCAACGGCTTCTCCGATGAGCACGATGTCATCTACGTCTGCAGCGAGCCTGGCGCCACCGCCCTCATGGGCCTCTGAGCGTACACAGATAGACTTTGGAATTTTGTATGGGATGAGACGGCCTCCTGGCCCGCGTCTCTGATCAGACGGTGAAAAAGCACGATAGACAACAACGGAAAAAAGGCCCCACAGCACACAGCGCCGCTGCTCTCGCAACGGTGCCGCCATCTTTGCTTTCGTCGCCCGAATGGGTTATTGCGCTCAGCGCGCGTTACACTATGATTTTGATAGATCTTGCTCTGCTATTGCGGGCATAATACACGATCTCGGGCCACGAGCTTCCTATATCAGGGTGATGTGTGACAAGTGACCGATTGGGATGGGCATTCAACACAAGAAACTACTAAACTGATGAGTTAACCTCAGCGAACGGATCAAGTACGACTGTAGTCAGCGCTCGCTCATAGTTCCTATGCAACCGAGGACTAAAGTAGGTATCTAAGCATCTAGCCCATGCTGCCGTCGCCACGGGGCCGTCTTTCCCCTCACCAACTCCCGCTCATCCGTGTGTCTATGAATCAAACCCGTCCACCTGCCATGTTGCGAGCATCACGCAAGACCTGTCTACCAGGGCCGCCGCCTATGCCGCTTTCTTTCAGAGACATCTTTCAGAGACACTCGTTTCGTCAGGGCGCTCGAGACTGGTTCTCAAGAGTTCGTGTTATCAGGGCGGCGAGCGCGCCGGCCGCGGCCTATTTACCCCCTCGTCCTGCTAGGACTCCTATCCCTGTGCGGCTTGACGAGGGACTTGGCCGTCGCCGTGTCGTAGCCGATGGTTTTGGTAAAGTACGCCATCCTGCCGCTGGTTAGTCTCGTGTTCCCATAACGAATTGCTCTAGGGGCATTAGATGGTAAGGGATGCTCACTTTTCCTCGACGGCCGCCCTGGTCCGGAGGTCCTCAAACTCCACCTGGCAGTCCATCCACGCCTTCGCCCTGGCCTTGGGGTCGATGTGCTTGACGGTGAAGACGAAGCGGCCGGTGACGGGCCGGTGGTCGGACACGCGCACCTCGTGGCGGCGGTAGTCGAGCTGCCTTATGCGGCCGCCGCCGCGGTACAGCAGGCGGTCGCACCACGCGGGGGAGCGGCGCTTCTCGCTCGTGTCGTAGTTGTCCGTGCCGACGTCGTACTTATACGTGGGGGCGAACGTGATGGGCATCTCCTCGAACGCGCGGAGGCGGAAGGCCGGGTTGCGGCGCCTCGCGACGAGGAGCTGGTCGCGCTCTAGGAGCTTGGCGATGTTGTTGTGCTTGACGGCCATGACGACCGTGTCGCGCGACATGGTGTCGATGCGGTAGTTGAGGTCGCCGTTGAGGAGGCAAAGCTCGTGGTCGAGGATCATGGAGCCGTCGCCGCCACCTGTGTAGCTGTCGATCCGGGTGTTAGGGTCCCGTTCGACTGGGAGGATGGAGTTCTCGAGAATGGCCGCAACATCGTTGTGGCGACTGTTGGCCTGCGACTGGCCTGCCGCCAAGTGGCAGTTGATAAAACACATGGAGGTATCGTCGACCAGGAAGCGGACCACAATGGCGCCCTTGTTGCCGTGGAGGCCGCCCATGCCGCGCTTAACGTCCGCGGAAGACAGGTTCTTGATGCGTCCTCGTACAGAGGACTTGACAAAAATGCATGTGAAAAGGCCAACAAGGGTGGCGGTATGCAGCAGATGGTAAAGGTCTTCGCGAGGCATGTAGTCGTCTAGACTCTTCAGGAGGAAGTCTCTCCAGTCTCTGTACTGGTGGCTCATTCGCTCTTGATCCGACCCTTCTTTCTTCTTAGATTTGAAGAGGCGCTCTGTGGGTGGTTGGTCAGCCTTTGCTTGGTTACTCGATGGGAGGAAATTCACTTACTCGCTGTCGCAGCCTTGTCTTCCAGATCGACAAGTTCCTGGAAGCCAAATATTAGAATGTCCGGCGAGCCGCTGGACTGGAGCAAGGTCTGGATGAAGGCGGCGTCTTCTGGCTCATATCGGAGGCTGTGCGGTGTGCTGGCTCCGGCGTTCCACGTCATGCACATGACCTTGAGGTCCTCAAACTGACAGTACGATGGCTCCTGGGCTTTCATGAAGCTTTCCTGCCAGTCATCTTGAAGTAAGCCGTCCCATACCCGAATCATATTATCGGCTCCCAGGGAAACGACCTGGGACTTGTCGAGCCTGTAGTAGCTCGAGGTGTCCGACACCAGCTTGACGATGGGGTTATCGTGGGCAATCCAGTTCTTCTTGACCGTCCACGGCGTCTGAGCCATATCGTACACTGACAGTTGGCCGTTGTTGAAGCCAGCCCATATGTAGTCACCTGAGGCGGCGAGGGCGTTAATCTTGTAGCTGCTCACGTTGAGGACGCCAACAAAAGTGTAATCCTTTGTGTTGTAGATGCTGACTTTGCCGTCGGCATGGCCGAAGAAGGCCTTTCCAGGTTGTGTCCGGACCAGAGTGCCCGCCGATACATCGCCCGCTCCGTCTGCCTGAAGTGGTCGTAACAGCACCTGGAACTGAGTCTCGCCGGATAGGGTCGGCGCGAAGATGCGTATTTCCTTCCCTGTCGCATGCCAAAGCTCGTCACCGATGACCATAGAGAACGTGTGGTTTCTGGGAACTCGGTATGTCTGGGTCGGCTGCGCATCGAGGTTCGGCGTGTGATCCTCATCCGGTCCCCATACGACCAAGGTACCTCCCTCATCCAAGGTCCATAGCTCGTTGAAATGTCGATAAATCCGGATGATTTCGTGGCGCGCATGAGCGTTCGTCTTCTTGGCCACCACGGACTGCGTAGCAATGTCGGCTTCCAGAATCTCGCCAACATTGTTGCCGATCCAGATGCGCTTGGCCTCTTCATCGACGTTGGCGCCAGGCTTGAAGGCGACAGCAGTGGCTTTGATGCCTTCTCCGTGGGCGAAGCTCATGAGCATCTCGCCGTTGCGCAAATCCCACACACGTGTGAGGACGCCTGTCGTGCAGGCCAGCTCGCCGCACACGTCGAGGACTCTCGTGTCATACTTGGCGGCGATCTCGTGCTGGCCGTCCTTTGTGAATGGCGGTCTGCGGTTGATATTCGAGGGGTCGGGGTATGCTGACCCAGCGGCCTCTGCGGTCTTAGGGGCAGGTACTTGCGCCTGGATGGGAGACGCCGTTGGGACTATTGATAGAGGTGCTGTTGGGCGAAGATCTGGAGCACTTCTGTCTGATGACCTGTCTACCACGGTATTTGACCGTCCTGGGACCCTGGTCGGCGGGGGAAGAAACGGCGCAGTCGGCGTGGAGACGATCCGTTTTGGGGGAGGGGGGCCCATGTCAGCTGTTGTGATTGAGGTAATGCCCGGGCGAGGCGGACGAGGGGGAGGTTTCATGGTGGCAAACTTCGTAGGTGCTGGTCGAGGGGGTTCCGCGCCCGCCTGTGGCCTTGATGGCATAAGTGGTCGGTCCTCGGCCGTCAACGGAGGCATCGTCCTCTGCCGCTGCAGCACCTGGATCTCCGGTTCCCGGCCTCTGCCCACGATTGAATGGTGCTTCGGCGGAGGCTCAAAGCCAACCTCGACCGTCTTGGCACGGGATACATCTGCCGGCGAGGGTTGACGCTTCGGCCGGGTAGGGAGAGGCGGGGTCTGTCCGTCAGGGCTGCCGGGGCTGCTGGGTGGGCTGCCGAAGGGTGAAGTCTCTGCCCTGATATTCTTCTTCGGCTCTAATATGGGGGTACGGTGCTGATCTAGTTGTAAAGAGGCACGGGCTTGTGCCGGGATTAGAGGTCTATCCGCCCTGCTGATGGGAGGTGGCGGCGGCTGCTTTGCCTTCTCTCGTAGCAGCTCGCCAGATCTTCGAGGAGGTGGAGGGGAAGGGGGCTGAGAACTCGACAGCCTCGGAGACTTGCCCGGCTCCAGGACGGGGGTGGTGCTGCGGCTGGGTATCTTGAAGGGTCTGTTAGGCACAGAGGGTGTGGCGGGCGCCGTGTTCGGTTCCGGGTTGAGAAGGGTATGTGAGTCGATGCTGTGAGGTTTGGACGGCATCGCCTTGGGCGGCGATAGGGGAGGCTCGACCATCACCGCGGGCATTTTCGCCGGGTGTTGAGGCTTGGGGCTCAACGGAGGCGGGAGCCCTGCCGAGCGGGAAGGCGATCGAGGAGCCTGCTCCTGTTGAGGGAGACCCAGGTGTATCGAAGACGGCGGGCGGTCATTTCTCGGTTTTGGCGGGGGAGGCGGGGTCGGGGTGGTGGTCTCGTGCACAGCCTTGAAGTCTCGTAGTCGCTCAGGTTTGGGCGCCGGGGAGATGGATCGAGGAGGAGACGGGCCAGGTGGCAGTTTCGAAGGTTCTGTCGTGTGCATGTTCTCGAACTTGGCCCGCAAGGAGGACACGGGTCTCTGTTGGGGATCGTCAGAAGGCTGCATTTAGGCTGGGGATATTCGACGGCGGGCACGTACGAGGGACGAGCCATCGGGCCCGTTTTCATCGGGAGAGGCCATGCTGCTGAAGTCGCGCGTGCAGATGACGAGAAGGAAGGTGTCCGCTCAAGGCGATGGAGCCCATAACAACCAGGTTCGGGGAGCGATCCTCATGAGGGTATCCCGATGCAATGTTGGGGATGACTCGGCGGCAGCCCCGTCGGGTGATGGGAAGCGATTGATGGCGAGGGAGGCGCTGGAGCGAGGGAAGAAGCGAGTGACAAGGGAGAACGACGAGCAGAGGGCGAGTCGTCGGCGGCGGCGGTGATGGATGAAGACCGTGGCGGAGGTCTCACCATGCTGCTGTTTCTGGTTTCGGCGCGCGATGTGGCTTTTTGGGTGTCTAGGATCGAGAGGCCGACATGCAGGGCGTCGAGGGGGAGACTGGCTGGTCGCTGGTCGTGTGCCTCCGGTCGGTCGATGCCCTGTCGATCTCCGGGCGGAAGATGGGGTTTGTGAAGATCTGGCTGGCGGCAGCTGGTGTTGTTAGTGATCAAGGTTGGGCTTTGGTGTCAAGCGTCTGCCGGGGTCAAGCAAGCGTCTGTCTGCCGGTGTCTCATGTCCCGCAGCCTGTCGTAAGCTCACGCCTGGGCAGCGTCACTGGGTAACGAAACAAAACGCCGGACACACGAGCCCCTCCAAACGTCCCCAGCGCTCCACTCCACTGGCAGTGAGTTCACTGCCGCAGGACGGCGGACAGGGCAGGCCCCACAGTCTTCCGTGTTCCGGGCGACCCACACCAACCTCGAAAATGGCAGATGGATTTGCCAGGGCCACGTCTTGAACGGGATGAGGCCCGGGGCCTCGCTGCTTTTAGCCTGAGCGGCCCTTGTTGAGAGTCGCTGAGCACGCACAACTCGGAACCTAACCCACACAAAGTTCGCCGTATTAAGCAAACGTACCGTACGTAGTACATAGTATGGTGGCTAGAAAATGCAGCCGCAGACACTCTACGACATCAAGGGCCGATTTCTTCACAGAAACCATTTTCGACGATGTTGACTTTGAAGAAACAAGTGCACATGGTTTTCCACAAACTCGGTGCATCATGAGGATACAAGTCCAACAGATTCCAATGCTCAAAATGGCTACAATGCCCTGCAGTGGCGGTCCCAGACTCCCAGCTTCGTCGGTCACAATCAAGTCCCAATCCTGAATCAACTCTGCTCCTCGTGCCAATGCGTTCCTTCGTCCACCCATGCCGTCCTTTCGCGAGAATGCCGAATGCTTCCAGTCCACGCAGAGCTCAAGGAGAGTGAGAAGTGTGTCGAGTGGCCAACGATTGCCAGATCTCGTCTGATAGTCTGATTTGAGCTTCAGTTCCCGGGGTTGAGCTTGAGGGGGGCATGTCGGAACTTACCCCTTGGAATAAACATGTTGTAAAGGGACTCTCACTGCTTCTGACGCCGGATGCCGTTGGTCTTGTGGTTCTTGGACGACGGAGATTGAAATGAAGACTCGCTGGGCGGGCCACCTCTGGAAACGAGAAGAGACGTATGGAGACGGCTGCCAGTGTATTGTGCATGCTCATGTTGAAGTTTGGCCAGGATGGTGGATAAGAGTAGCTGAAGTTGGCTCGAGCAGCCATGTCTGACTGAAACAAAGGACTGTTGGAACCGTGGCCATAGTCAACGATGGTGATGTCTTGGAGGCATCGAGCGGCACGTGTAAGGCTTCATGACAGAGGTCAAACTCGTCTGGTGGCTTGGGATTGGACCGCGAGGTGGCAGAGGTGAAGAGCCGGCATTTGAAAGGCGGAGCAAGCGAGGATTTCGAGAAGAGATTTACGTCAGCAAAGCTGACGATTTGTGCTGCTCTTTCAGTTGTAGTATCTCCCTCATCACAGGGGCAGGTGGTTCGGAGAGCGGGAAAGCAAACGCTAAAAGGAAACGACAGACTGTGCTCCCCGGACCCCCCTGCCCCTCAGACTCCGGGTTTACAACATGAAGAACACGCACCTTTCAATGATTTCTTTGTCTCGTTGACTGAATCCATTCTATTGGCATGGGGTGACGTTTCCGTGGTCCGAGGAGGGGAGAAGACGGCTGACGGCTGACATAGGACAAGGTGGGACAGCGAAAGGTGACATGTAGGAGTTTCCAGAATGGATATCATTCTCGAAAGAGTCAAAGTAGAGGTTTTCACAACTGAATAATGGCCCGAGGCCTGGGCGATGATGTGTCGATGGAGAGCGAGTCTGGCTAACGGCACAGATGGTGGGAGAGGAATGAAATCCGAGACGATGGAGGAGAGGGAAGAGACAGGAAGACGAGAGACGACGAGACAGGGAGATACCATACATCCAATGTTGAGAACTCTGCTTGATCATGTTGATGGTTCTTTCCGGCGCTCGGGTCACGATGGGTGCATCCTCACTTGACAGCAAGTGCCAGGGGCTACTAGTCTGTGTCATGGCAGGACTCTCTCGGACAACCACGGAAGGCATCCAACCAGTACAAATGACTTTGGAATGACCTCAGGAAGGAGGGAGTCGGCGTTAGAGCCCAAGTCTTGTCAAATGAGCACCTGGCGTCAAAAGGCTGTGTCCCGCACTCTATATCAGGTTGGCAGGAAGTTCATCATGGTGCGTCGCCCTTGCAACCCCGTCCAAAGATATCAAGCCAACAAACAATACGCCCCGAAGAAAAGCTATCATATCAGTAAACCGGATAGCCCTTTGCAACGCAAATCTAGTGCCCTGCGGAGTCGAGACAGAGACATTCAAATCCTATTTACTGGCAGGACGCCAGAGTCTAACAGGCAATAACAGAAGAAAATCAAAGGACCTCAGAGTACTTGATTGCATCCTCATGATCGTGCAGTGGAATTTCTTTCCTTGCGAGAGCTCTCTATGCCAAGTTTTCATCATCGGTCTAAGGGGAGATACTACAACTGAAGGAACAGCGTTGAAAGAGGGAAAGAGGAAGTGAGATGGGGAAGGTTGAGCCGCACCTGCTTTTATTACACAGTGGGCCCACTTTTCCGAGTGTACTGCCTTCCGTGGCTTCTGCCACCACAGGTACGTACCTATGGGCGTACTTGCGTACCTAGTAATTGCCGTCCCGAGAGTTTCATCAGACGGGAGTTCGGGTCGGTAGCAACAGATTGTCGCCAACTTGGAACCTACCATGGAGGGCTTTGCTTTGTGCACAAACCCGCCAGCTCAAACTCCCTCGGTGAGCTGAGCAAGAGCGACGAGTCCCCCATTCCTAATTAGGTAGGAAGCGCAGAACACTAGGCCCCTGACGTTCCCGCTGCTACTGCGATGTCGGGAGGCGCCTCGGCGGGCATGGCGGGGCTTCCAGGCCTCCTCCAGGGCCTTTGGGATGCTGCATGTTAGCGCGACAGGGCGCACCCCTGGTCCAATCAAGGGTCGCGGGAGAAGTCGGTGATATCACCCCATTTTCCACAATAGCAGCACTTCCATCTTTGTCCCGATGCTCCGTGGACATTTTCGAGAAACATTCTCACTTCCTCCTCGCCACTCTCCCTCCTCCCTGTCCGCAAACTCCCCCAGCTCTACCGCCTCCAGAAACGCTTGCGCAGATACCCGGAGAAGATGAACAACGTGGGTTGCCAGCAATTGACACTGCCATTCTTATCATCCCAAGCTAACCGCCGCCCTGCCTACAGATCAAGTCCTTCTGGTACGCCTCGCCCATGCCTCACCACACCACACCGTTACACGTGGCAACTGACACTTCCTCTCCAGGCTGGGATGGGGATCCCTCTGCGTTGCCGGCGGCGGCGCATACTACTTTGCCAAGAAGAGCATCAACGCGGACCGGATGGCCAGGCTCGACGAGCAGCGCCGCAAGAAGCAGATGATCGACTCCATGGAGTACTCCGATAACGTCCCCAGCCGCCCCATGTCGTCCGCGACAATGGGCTACGCCGATGCCACCCCCAGCGGCGGCCCCGCCCGCACCGACACCGCCGGCTCCCCGAGCCAGGAGTCCAGCGCTGACCCGGCGCCGACCCGCCATGCGCCCGCCACGGAGGGCCAGAGGGTGGCCGAGAAGAGCAAGTATGAAAATACGGCGACGTTTAGGTCTACCAAGGGGGACCGTTTCTCATGATTTCCGAGGACGGGAGGGCGTGGGCACGGAGGAGGGGAGGGGGAGTGGGAGGCATATTAGTCTGTTCCGGCGAGGGCCGCATCTTCACGACTTACGTATAACTGTACCATTATCAACTTGCAACTGGATACGCACCGGATGCTCGGGAAGAGGACTTTCTCTAATGCACAATTGCGCCCAGGTTGTCCGCAAAGATCTCTGACGTTAACTGAGAGGATGTTCGGCGCCACCGCTCGATGCCCCGAAGCCTCTTGGCCTCAGAGATAAGGGCCGTTGAGCCACAGTATAGCTCGGAGATTCAATGATCACTTCCCGGGTCTTAATTGGCTCTGGGCAGAGCTGTACAACACCTGGATGGCCCTATCACCTCAGGTCGCAAGTGTCAGGCTCGGCTCAGCTCGCCATATCGATTATGTAATCAGAAACATGGCAAAGCTCGATGTCTATCCCACCACCAAAGCTCCATCTCCAACAAACCAACCAACCTCACGACACCTCCCAACCACACATACCGCCTGACTTTGTGCGCTTCTCCCCGCGACATGCGCCGCTCCTCAACATGTCGAATCCCGAGCTGGCCATAGCCAAAGTCACCTTCAGCGCCGTCCTCTTCCGCAAAGACCCCACGCCTCTCACCCGCCCAGAGATCGAGTCCTTCCACGCACTGCTCGCCAACACCATCGCGCAGTGCTCCCCTTCCAACGTCCAGGTTTGCTAGCCCTGCCCTGTCCAGCCCACGGCGCGCCACCCCGGCATTCGCGCCACGCCGCGCCGCCCTCCATGCTCGCGATACCTACCCGTCCTCGCCAGGCCGAGACTAAACCGCTACCCTCCTAGAAATGCAAGCACTGGATCCTGAGCAACCTCCGCGCCTCGTCGGCGCGCATCGCCGGTCTCGCCAAATATCTCGTCGCCTTCTCGGGCTCGTTCGAAGCTGAAGCGGCGAAGTCCAAGCCCTCGGCACGGAGACGACAGCTCCACGTGCTCTACCTCCTGAACGACGTCCTCTACCACTCCACCGTCCGCGATCGCGATGACATCTTCGCCAGGGAGCTGCAGGGCAGCCTCGCCCAGCTCTTCCACAATGCCGCGAGTTTTCAGAACTGCCCGAGACACATGAAGAAGCTCGAGGGACTGGTGGGCCTCTGGGACAGACAGCAATACTATTCCGCTGCGTTCATCGACGAGCTGCGAGACACCATCCGGGAGGCACCCTTCGGAGGCAAAGTGTCCAAGGTGCCGGCTAAGCAGGCCCAGGAGCAGTCAAGCCAACCGTCCACAACACGGCTCGGCAAGGATGCGCCGTACATGATCCCAGCTCTGCATGGTGACCCCTCGATGGCGTGGTACGACCTCCCTGCCGCCAACTGGCTGCCTCACCTCACGCCCAACTCGACGAAACCCATGCACCCAGACCTCATCAAGCCACTGCAGCTCCTCCCCGGCCCGGCCGACAAGGCCCTCGCCGAGGCCGTCAAAGACCTCCTGAGAGACGTCGAGCGCATCTACAGCAAAACCGGCCCGCCCGAGGACGACCAGCAGCAACACATCGTCGACATCAGCGAGCTCGGCGAGCGCGTCATCATCGACGAGATCACGGGCGAGATCATCGGCGGCGAGACATACTACGGCTGGTCCCGCGGCTTCTGCGAGAAGATGCGCCAGCGCAAGCACAAATCCAAGCTCCGCGACTCCTCCGGCCGCGGCCGCTCGCCCTCCCGCAGCAGGTCGAGAAGCATCTCCCGCTCCCCGTCCCCGCCAGCGTTCAAGCGCCGCAGACTCTCCCGCTCCGACGACTCCCGCTCCCCAAGCCGCAGCAGAAGCCGCCGGCGCCGGGAGCAACACACCCGCTCACCGTCGAGGTCCCGCTCCCCCCCTGCGCGGAGATTCAGGTCCCCCTCGCGAGACCGCTTCCGCAACCGCTCCCCCTCGCCGGGCAGAAACTCCCGCCCGTCCTTCGACCATCCGTACGGCACCACCCCCTCGCGAACGCCCTCCGCGCCGCCTCCCGCGCCCGTGCCGCACCACCAGCACATCCCCGGCCCGATACCGTCCTTTCCTCCCCCGCCACCGCTGCAGGGCGGCTTCGCGCAGTTCCCGCCCCCTCCGCCCCCGCCGCACGGGTACCAGGGCCACTGGCCGCCTCCGCCGCCTCCTCCGCCAGGCGGGCAGCAGGGTTGGTTCCCGCCGCCGCCCATGGCGCATCTCGCCGGCCAGACGGGGTGGCAGGCCCCTCCGCCGCCGCCGGGGGAGTACCAGCAGCAACAGGGCCAGCATCAGCAGCACGGTCGTGGGGGAGGGCAGCATCATCGCGGGGGGCGAAGGGGGAGAGGGGGTAATGACAGGTGGTAGCCGCAAGAAGCCGCCGTTGCTGAATAGTAGCCACAATGGAAACGCAATATCAGCCGTCACATATCGTGAACTGATCCCGTTCAATCACTATTGTATTAGCCGCCGAGGCACGTGCTACGCCTGTACTCATTCATGTCTACATAGAAGCTGATCAACAGAAGGAGAACCAATCCAGCCACTTCGCGACCTCCTCTCCCCGTTCCCAGCCAACCCCAGCGTCTCCATCCCCGCGTCGACGCGTGGAACCGAAAAGAAAGAGAGAGAAAGAAGAAAGAAACCAGAAGAAAGCCCGTCTCCCTGTATGCCGTGTAAGACCCGCGAAGGCCCTGGATGGACCATACCAGAGGCCTAGCGGCGGCAAGGCGGGAGCGGAGGAGTGATCCCCCAGTGCTGTGAAACTCCTCTGTTTTCCCAGCCCCCCTTTTACCCTAGGCAAACCCCCGTCTCCCGTCTTGCTGCAAGTGCAAAAATGCCGAGGGGTCCATGCCGCGCCTCCCAGGCTGCTGCTGTATGTGAATGTCGAAACGATGTATGCCGCGGTGGTGAACCGCAGCCGGAAGCTAAAAATATCCAGGCGGAGGTCTTTGGACCTGCTGGTTCGTAGAAGTCGTCATTTTCCTGTCATGCCGGGGTTCCCATATGCCCCTCTCAAAAAAAGCCTTCGACAACCCGGTGTAATGTCACAAGGGTGTGGCGAGTCGAGGACCCATGCGGTGCCTGTCGGAGTTGAGCAGAAACGAACGTGCTGTCTTCTTCGGGAGACGTCGAGCTTCCAGAAAAATTAGGGATGAGCCAAGGCGCCCCGTGTTATTGATGCGATCCGGCTCATGGTTCGTGGGCAACCCCGCTACCGTCGACCAAATTCGAGTACTATCCCATGGTGGTCAACCGAGCTGTTTCGTTGAGACGTGTCGCTTGCCCGAAATGATGCCGCATAATGCAGAGCGAGTGCGCGAGAGAAAAACAACGCCGATGATCAGAGGTGCGAACGCAGGGGGGCAGGGCGGGTGCAATGTGAGGAGTCGAAGGAGCATCGTGTTGGAGCTGGTGCGAGAGACAATGCAGGGGTCGCGAGGGTGGCAGATCACCTCTGCCCTCGGGAGGAGCCTACCGAAGTCTGGCGCTCATGTCCTGACCGCTGGTCCTGGAGATTCAAGGAGTCAAGGCGCTTCTGACTATCCTCAGTTCCGTCCACCTCATCCACCTTGGGTAGGGTAGGGGTATGCGTACGTGGCGCATCAGCAGCACCATTCAGCGTGCGCCTCTGGTTCGCTTGCTCGGTGATGGAGGCCCATTTCCTGGCACGCAGTTCCTCTCTCTCTGCGGCGCTGTTCTGCTGCTCGGTGTATTCGTGGGAGCAGTCGTCGAAAAGCTGCGGGTTGATTTCCATGAACAGCTTCATGGCGTTGTACACCATGCCATGAATCGTTCTGGGATGTGTTAGAGTTGGGCACCATCTTTATGCTGCAAAGGAGTACCCACCTGTTCCAATGACCCTTGGAGTTCTCGTATAGGGGCGCGAACATGATGGGAAGAATGATCTCGACGTTGTCGCTGACAAGATTGCAGAAGTATTCGTTGTTCCAGAAGTACAATGCGCGCTCTGCGACTTGGAAGTGAGGGCTCGCGACTGACTTGGCCAGCTGGTGGAAGAGGGGCTCCTGGACCTTGGCGAATTCGGCGGGATCCATGACCTCGAAGATGTCCTCGACCTCGTTGAGGAACATAACCTCTTTCGTGCTGTTGGTCTTGGGCCAGTACCGCAACAGGCCCAGGACAACCTGGTACAGTCAGTGGGTGGGTTCGAATTTCTTGGGCGCGGATTGAGACTTACGTCCTCGGTGAGTGAGGCATCCTTTTCGAGGAATTGAACAATACAGTAGGCAAGCTGAGGATGGTACATGCTCAGGCTCTTGACTTTGTGCATCGGTAGCAGGACGCGAGTCAAGAAGATCTTGTGCTCCTCCTTGAGGGGCAGGGCGAAGCCGTTGATAATAGACCCGAGGATCTCGAGCAACTCGGCAATACCGTTGAACCGCTCGGTCTCGTAGGTGAATTGGAAGAAGACGTTGTTGATCGACCGTCGGATGAAAGACCTCAGGTTGAGGAACTTGCCATAGATGCGATGCAGGGTGGTCTTGAGGAAGTCTCTCTCGCGGGGGTCCTCCGAGTCAAAGAGCTCCAGGAGCTGCAGAACGAAACCGTGGTCGATATAAGCCTTCGCGATGTTCGTGTTGAAGTCCTGGCTCTCGATGAAGCGGAGGAAGAACTCGTAGACGACCTGAATATGCGGCCATGCAACCTCCAGCACGGGCTCATCCTCCTCCGGATCGAAAGCCTCGCCTTGGGGGTTCATGGGCGGCGGGATAGGGCGGAACAAGTTCTTGGCGAACATCTCGACCACTCGGGGGTACATGGGTTCGGTGATGACCTGCCGGTTGTTCGCGACGTAGTCGAGGAGCTCGTGGAGCGCAAGACGCTTGATCTCCTTGGACTTCATGTCGCCGCTAGCGTCGTTGAAGTCGAAGATGACGTTGCATTGGTCGATCTTCTGCATGAAGAGGTCCTGGCGACGGTTAGGCGGGACCTCGTGGAAGCCCGGGAGCTTCTCGAGCTCGCGGTGAGCAGACACGTCGAACCGCGACGAGTGCTGGCGCTTCGGCGTTCGGAGACCCTCGGGCACGTCCTTGGGAGTCTGGTGAAGGCGATCGAACATGAGCGACTTTGTACCAGCCTTGGGCGGCGCCAGGTCGTGAGGCATAGTTTCGGCGGCACCAGGAGGGGGGACATGCTGGACTTGGTCAGTGGACGAGCGACAGGGCAAAGCGCGTCATGAGGGACGTACCGGTGCGCTGGGGCTGATGACTACCGTGGGCGGGAGGGTTCCGTGTCGACCAGGAGTACTGCTGCCATTAGCACCTTGCGCAGAACTCCCCGGGCTACCGAATCGATCCACGCCGGAATTCTGTTGGGCACCCAGGGGCGAGGGCTGGTTCGGGGCGCCGTGCTCTCCCGAAGCACTATTGGGAGGCAGGGGCTTGTTGCGGATATCATTCAGGGTCGAGGTCGACGAGGAGGGCGTGAGAGTCGGGGACTGGTTGGCATCGTGGCCGGAGCCCACGGACGAGGGCGAGGCGGCGCCGTCTTTGGAGTCCTTATTCTTCTTGGGCTTGCTCGGGTCCCTGCTGCGCGACAATTGAGCCTGAAAATGGGGTCAGTAGGCGGTCGCGGAAGGATGATTGGGGAAGAGGCGTTACCTTGACGCGTTGACTGAATCGGTTCATCTTGACGACGGTTGGGCAATATCAGGTGCCGGAGTGTGGAGGTAGGCGGGTGGTAAGAGGCGAGACTCCCGACGAGCAGCGGTGGGGTAACGAAACAACGGGACGAGCTACCGGTCGGGATTGAGAGGTGACGCGGACAGAAAGCGCGACGGGGCGCGATAGGGATAGATCTCGGATGCGAATCCGTCAAGGGCTGCGCTGTACGGAATCTAGCGGATGCCACAGGATTGTTATCGCCGTCCTGGGAGAACGGGGTCGGCAGGTCGGAGGAATGGCAGTGGTGTTGACACCGCTATTCTTTGGCTGCTGGGCAGGTCGAGAAGGGAGTGGATGCCGACTCGAACGTGCTTTCGAGAGAACAGAGCTCTCGCTGCCGTGTGGGAGAATATGCAACCCAACGCGAGGTGACGGTAGCCGTCAGGAGGCTGATGGGGGGAGCAGGTGCAGGCGGGAGTGGTCGGGGTTCAAGTTGTGGTCTGGGTAAGGGGTGCGGACCGTCTGCACGCCCATTCGGAAGGGGGAGGAGGGGAATTCGATGGACCAAAGCTCGCCGCGTGGATGGATGTTGAGAAGCGCGAGTTCGGATGGGCAGCGGGCTGCAGATGGGCGCAGTGGTGGGAGGGCTGCGGGTGCGTGGTGTTGATGGGAAATGGGATTGAGGCTGCTGGGAGTTGTTTGCGGGGCCAAGGTGTGGTGGTGGTGCGGCGGTGCGGTGCAGCGTGCTGGGCTGGGCGGGCAGCTTCGGGCAGCCGATTGCGCGTGGGACCTCTCCAGTGATTTCAGGGGCCCTGCAGCTGGGGGACGTGCCCTGGGGACTCGACTCGGACGGGGAGAGATGGATCGCTTGCTTGCTTGCTGTTGCTCGCTCGACTTGTTGGCTGGAGGTCGATCTGAAAGCTCCGATAATAGATTCGCAATCTTCGAACGGTGATCAGCTTGTCGATGACCGCAGTTGCTGTTACAGAGCTAGGAAACGACGATTCCTCAGAGGTGGGCAGAGCTGCGATGTACTCTTTATCCCCTGTCCTGCGCGTAAGACTGGAGATAGCGCGGCTGATGGAGGAATTGTGTTAAGGTGTACACAAGGTGGAGTGGAGGTGGCTGAATGCTCAGGGTGGGTTGGACCGTGTATTAGATCCCCGAGAGCCGCACGGGCCATTTCATGCATCACGGGGCCCGACAGTGGTGGAAGAGATTACACTGTGCCTGACCGAGCCCATGTCTCGGTGAGGCTGGAAAGCTCCTTCCTCAACACCCTGCAGCTGGTGAGGTACCTGCCCGCAAACGCCACCACACTCAAGCATCCAATCTCGCATCCATCGATATTAGGTTTCCACCCGCCTTCAACCTGCAACATACGATTTCTCTGCGATCAAGCAAAACTCACCTTTGCCTCGACGCCATGATCATGCCGAAACCCTGAACATTCACATCCCCCCGCCTCACGACAGTGACGGCAGCTCATGTACACGCCCACCATGGCCTCCAGCTCTTTACCGCCGCCCACCGAAACGGGCGATACGCCAACCATTCAACTACCCAAGAAGCATGTTGTCGACTTGGCCAGCATCGATCCAGAACTCGTGGCCATAAGCAGACCCGACCCTGGCAGGCGACCAAGCGTGCAGTCTATTGCCAGCAGCAGCTCACAGAATAACCGCTCCGAGGATGAGGCGAATCCAAACGCAGCCCCCGTCTATCCGGTCCCCAAACGCATCATCGGCGGCGTTGAGGTGCCCATGGTCGTCATGAACCTGGACAGGGCTGAAAAGGCCTTTGGCAACATCTCAACCTTCAAGAATGTGAGGCTCATGTTCATCCGCTTTGCGGCGACTGAGCTGACCCGTCCAGATCCTCGAACTAAATCGACTCTCCATCCCCTTCTATCTCAACCCCGAGAGCCCCTACCGGCGGCCCGTCATGTCCCACCATGCCTTGACGCACAACGTCGTTCTGAAAGTGACAGTCCCGAAGCGCACTGGCAGGAAACGCAAGCGAGGGTCCGATGGCCCTTTCGAGGGTGAAGTAGCCGAGGCAGGTCCCGTCGTAACTAAGGACAACGTCTGCTCCAAGTCTCGGCTGGATAATCCTCGCGTTCTCCGACGCAAACTTCAAGACAATGTTGACGTGTACCGGGTCGAGCCCGTTGGGGTCGTCAAGGGCACCCATCGCTTTCGAAGTTCGTCCCAAATTGTCTCTTCTGACGCAACGTACCAATGCTGACGATGTCCAGGTCTGGCTGATTTTCAGTGGAACATGGACAAATCCCCTTTCATCCAGAATTTCCAGAGCACGGTCTTGTCAGGCGACAGTACGTTCATTAACATCCATTCCTCTCCCATCATATCACTGATCACCGTGCAGTTTCCAAGTTGCGAGAGTTCAAGTTCCGGCCAGGCACAGACATGGGCCCAGACATCGACATCATCCCACCGCCCTCGTGGTCCTCCTTCACTATCCCCTTCAACTACAACTACTCTCAGAATCCATATGTTCGCCCTCAGACGGACCACACTGGTACAGAGAGGCTCATCAACACCCAGATGCCCAACTTGGTGGGATTCTTCTTGAGTGCCGATGAGCCGACGGTGCCGCAGGCGCCCCAGTCCCTCTACGATGGGCCCGACCCGGAAATGAAGAGGTGCATCGAGATCGCGCACAAACTCATGGAGGAGCGGCCAATCTTCACGAGGCGATCGCTGCTCAATGCGCTCGGGAGCCATGTCAAGAACTCCCACATCGTCAAGCGTGCGGCAGGGTACGTGGGATACCAGTTCCGCGGCGGGCCCTTTCGAGACGCGATTATCAAGTACGGCTTAGATCCGAGAAAAGATCCCAAGTACAGGAAGTACCAGACGCTCATCTTCAACATGCGGAGGCTGCGGCCCGGGTTTGCGGGCGAGACATGGCACGGCCTGAGGAGCGTCCGGACTGAGCAGCGTCAACCCATGGGCGACAACTTTGAAAGTCACGTTTTCGACGGCAAGGCGTTTTGGACCGACAGCAAGATCTGGCAGATCTGCGACATCACTGACTCGGTGATTGCCAACATTGTCAACAGCTCCCCGGTTCGACCGACATGTGAGATCATGTCGAGCGGGTGGTTCCACGCCACGACGTGGGCCAAGATTAAAGCAGTGATGAAGGCCAAGATGGTCGCCATCCAGTTTGGCCGCAGACTGAAGGATGAGGAGTTTGACGAGGTCTCCCGGGTCAGGGACATCACGCCACCCCCTGGCTCAATGGCAACCCGCCTCCCGGTGCCGGATCTCAAGCTGACCGATGAGGAGATGAGAACCATCTACGGAAGGAACTGGAGGGCGCCCAAGAAGAGGAAGACAAGGACGTTCGACTTTCGAGTGGCTGGCAGAAAGGGCCTGGAACCGGACGCGGAGCAGCAGGGCGAAGCCGAAGGCAACGCATCAGGCGAAGAAGACCACACCATGGCCAGATTTGCGCTCCAAGAAGAACTGCTGGAGGAGGGAGACGACAGCCCCGAAGACGAATCAGGCAGCGAAGTTGGCAATGGTCTGGGTGATGAGCTCGTGGAGGAGCTTTTGGATGAAGAGGACTTAGAGCTCGAGGATGAAGACGAGGACGAGGCCGACCGACCGCGGACCCTGTTGGAGGCTGCCAGGCTGGGCGACGAGCCTCGCAAGGCCGGTCAGCCTGGTTCGCAAACTGGCGCGCTTGATGAGTATGAGGTGGATTACGACGAGGAGGATTATGACGGTGAAGAGATGGAAGACGAAGAAGGCGAGGAGCAGGAGGACGTGGAAATGGCGGAAGGCTTCGATGCAGGGGAAGACGTGGACAATGTGATACAATGAGGCCGGGGATCCTGGCTCGCAGACAATGATGTCGCTCGGGAGAGCTCAGTCGCATCCACCCCGTTGACGTCTCACCTAATAACACTCGACTTGAGAACACGAAGCCCTGAAAACCAGCGATAATTTCACTCAGAGACACCACCTCCTGTCCCTCGGGACACAGCCAACGCCCGACTCACGAGCACTAATGCAATATTCCCCCCGTCCATCCCGCAAATGGCATCCCGGAACATCGTGGACGTTACACTCCCCCGCAGACGGCCCGGATGGCGACCGACGCCACATCAGAGACGCCGTCGGCAACCTTAACTCGGTAATGCAGGGGCGGGAGAGTGACACAGCGTGACTGACCCCAACGCCACTGCGTCCGAGACACGGAGCGGGGGTTCTGCCTCAGTAAAAGGGCCCTTCATGCCAGGTTCCAGAGCTGTCTGCCTCCTCATTCTCCGTTGTTCCTCCAAGCAGCTTGCAAAGTGATTCGTACCTTAGCCGTTCACCATGGCGGCTGCTGCGGCGATTCAGATCCCCTCCCATCAACGGTCCGTCCCTGGATCTGTCAACCTCCCCATCGCGAAACTCCCATCTACCTCGCATGTCGAGCTTGAGAATCCAGAGAAGGTAGCTGAGGATGTCCTTGCCAAAATCAACCAGGCACTCGCTGAGGACGATATCCTCGCGCTCTCGGGGCTATTTGCACCTGGCGGGTACTGGAGAGACCACCTCGCCCTGACCTGGAGATTCCGAACTGTCAACGGCGTGGAAGCAATCCAGGCCTTTCTGCAGGAGACTAAGAGCACCACGGATGGCTTGCGGCTCCGACAGGTGTCTCTTGACAAGAGCACGGTCGCCCGCCTGCCGCAGGTCCTAGCGCTTGACAGCGCGGGAGCCGTGCCGTGTCTGCAGTTCTTCTTCTCGCTCAAGACGACCATCGGCTCTGGAAACGGCGTGGCCCGCCTCGTATTCGAGGGGGATTCCTGGAAGATCTTCACGTTTTATACGGTACTCCAGGAGCTCGAGGGCCACGAGGAGGCCATCTTCGGGCGCCGGACCCAGGGTGTCGAGCATGGAGGCTTGCCCGGCCGCAGGAACTGGGCCGACAGAAGACTCGAGGAGGCGGAATGCAGCAACGGCCACGAACCGGCTGTCGTGATCCTGGGTAAGCGCCTCAAATTGATCCGCCCCGAGCTTTGCTGACGAGTGACAACGCAGGCGCTGGTCAGGCCGGGCTCACCATCGCTGCCCGTCTCAAGGCGATGGGTGTCACGAGTCTCATCGTGGATCAGAACGAGAGGGTTGGCGACAACTGGAGGAAGAGATACCACCAGCTGGTTTTACATGACCCCGTCTGGTTTGACCACCTCCCATACATGCCGTTTCCCCCGCAGTGGCCGGTCTTCACTCCCAAGGACAAGCTGGCCGACTTCTTCGAGGCGTACGCCCGGCTGTTCGAGCTCAACGTGTGGATGAGAAGCACGACGACGGGAGCGGAATGGGATGAGAGCAAGGGCGCCTGGGAGGTTCAGATTCAGAGGCGGCTCGACGACGGCTCGACCCAGCTGCGCACGCTACATCCACGGCATGTCATCCAGGCCACGGGACACTCGGGCCAGATGAATCTACCCTCGGTCCAGGGCATGGGCGACTTCAAGGGGCATCTTCTCTGCCACTCGTCTCAGTTCCCAGGGGCGCGCGAAGAGGCCCGGGGCCTGAAGGCCATCGTGGTGGGATCGTGTAATTCCGGCCACGACATCGCCCAGGACTTTGTCGAAAAGGGGTACGACGTCACCATGGTCCAGCGGTCGAGCACATGCGTCATATCCTCGAAGGGCATCACCGAGATTGGCCTAAAGGGCCTCTATTCCGAGCACAGCCCGCCCGTCGAAGACGCAGACTTACTGTTCTACAGCCAGCCGTCGTCGCTCCTAAAGGGGAACGAGGTGGGCGTCACTGTTGCGCAGAACAAGATGGACGCGAGCACCTTGGATGGGCTGCGCAAGGCTGGCTTCAAGATCGACATGGGCCCCGACGATGCCGGCCTCCTGATCAAGTACTATCAGCGCGGCGGGGGCTACTACATCGACGTCGGGGCCTCGAAGCTCATCGCGGATGGGAGGATCAAGATCAAGCAGGGACAGGAGATCACCGAGGTCTTGCCGCGTGGCCTGCTGTTTGCCGACGGGTCCGAGCTCGAGGCCGATGAGATCGTCTTCGCCACGGGCTATCAGAACATGCGAACCCAGACGAGGCTGATATTCGGGGACAAGGTCGCCGACCGCGTCCGCGATGTGTGGGGTTTCAACGAGGAGGGCGAGTTCAGGACCATATGGCAGCAGAGCGGCCAGCCGGGCTTCTGGTTCCACGGGGGCAACCTGGCGCTGTGCAGGTACTACTCGCGGCTTTTGGCGCTGCAGATCAAGGGCATCGAGGAGAAGGTATACAAGTATGGTCAGGAGTAGCTCGACTCGGTCTTCAGCTGGAGGTAGTCTCTTCGCAATCATATCACTTAATCTCATCCGCATCAGAACCCTCTCATGAATCCCCTCTTCCTCACGGGGGGCTTGCTCCCTCGTTCTTTCGGCACCTCCCGCTCCCTCTCGCCATCGTGCACGACGTAGCGGTCCTTGTCCTTCTCCGCCCTCCGCTTGCCCTGCTCCGTCTTCCAGCGCATGAAATAGCAGCAGAAGGGGAACAGCGCCGTCCCCACGGCCGCCCAGACGAACAAGATGCCGAAGTTGAGGCCGATCCTGGAGTGCAGGTCGAAGAGGATCTGCCGGCTCGCCTCGACTATCTGGTGCAGCGGCCAGGCGTAGCCCCATCTGTAGAAGCCGGGAGCCAGGTCGAGGCTGTAGAAGCTGGTGCTCACGTTGGTGATGACCCAGAAGATGAGCCAGATGGCGGTCCAGGGCATGCCGATGATCATGGCGACGTTCTCGCACGCGAGCCCGAGGGCGATCATGCCCACGAAGTTGAGCGTCCAGAACACGGGGAAGCTGCCGCGGCCGTACGCGGTGGCGCCGCCCGGAGGGGGCGGGAAGACCGGGCTCGTCGGAGGCGCGGAGAAGCCGACCTGGAAGGCGAGGGAGATGAGGGAGTAGATGAGCGAGATGAAGAAGTAGGAGACGACTGTGGCCACCCATCTCCAGATGATGAGCTGCCAGAAGCGCAAGGGGGGGTGGCCTTGCGGTTGGATGTATTTCTGTTGTTGTCAGCAGAGGTGCACTATGGACGGAGTCGGAGAGAGATCACTGACCATGTGAATCGGCAGAAAGAAGGAAAAGGAGAAGAAGGCCATGATAATAAGGTAGATGAGGCCTATGCTCACAGCGGGAGTGGCAGTGGCTGGCCCAAACGGCCTCAGGTCATAGAACAGCGGAGCGACGCCCGGATTCACCGCCGCCGAGGCCGCTTCGAGGTTGCCCCGGACCAAGGACGTGTTCGACGCCACCATCTGCGCCCACATGGGGCCAAAGGAGGAGGAAAACCGTCGAGAGAACTGCTGGAGCTGAGTTACGATGTATTCCGAGGTGGTGCTCTGGTCCCTGGCCGTCTGGATGACCATCTGGACGGCCCCTGAAGGGTCATAGGAAGAGTTTCCCGTATCAACAGCCTGCTGCAGCAGAGCGGTTGCGTTTGGATTCACGACGATGGCTGCCCAGGCATCCCAGTCATACACGGCCTGACGGACCGCCAAGGGGTCGCCTTGGAATTGCTCAGGAGGAACTACCACGTATCCCAACGAGGGGCCGGGCGTGGCGAGGGCTTGACCAACAACCTGGCGGACTTGCGGTCCCACGATGGGACTGACTGCGTCGTACGGCGGGACTTGGCCGTCAAAATCGACGACGTACACGACCAGTGCACGCATGTCCTGTTCGACATGGAACAGGACGGCCCAATACAGCGATAAGACGGCCAAGATGGCGATCATGAGGATGAGCACTGCACCGGGGGATCAGTCACTGTTATTATGGAAGCTCATTTCACTCAGCCTCTTGACATACCTGTCCGGGCCCAGAGCAGCAATACATGAGCCCGTACTTTTTTCAGATGCGGGTGCCAGAAGCCCACGGCAACATGGGGCGGGTGATGGTGGACGACGCCCGCGGCCTTCTCGGCCTCGCCATTTGTCGACGACACAGGCATGTTGCTTCTATTGCCGCTGTGGCCTCCGATGTTTATGTCTTGGCAGTTTGAGAAAATACCATTTCCATTATTTCTGATATTGATATTATTATAGTTACACACACCTCTTCATCGTCTTCCGGCGCTCCGGCTCAGTTTGGGGTGTTGGTGGTGATGGTGATGATGTCAACGAGCCGCTACGGCACCGTCGGCATCGACAACACCACCAACCTATCCACGTGTAGCATCCAACTCGACGATCCTTTGGTTTGCTCCGGCGGTTGAAGACTATAACTTGTCTGGTCTGGTGATCGAATTTCACTTCTTTATGCCGACTGAGAAATAACATGAAGAGCTTGCGGGGCTCAGCACCGTTGAGTAAAAGCACAAACTGGCAAGGCGCATGACCTCGGGGTCATCGATTCGCTCATTTGTACTAGGATAGTAGACTTTCATTTTGAGAGAGAGTCAAAAAGTAAATAGGGAAGCTTGAGAAATAAGTACCTGTCTATCCCAGTCTCTCAACATGGATCATGAGGTGAGTGTGAACATCCAATGTGGAGGACCCCATCACCACTCGAGTCAAGCGACGGTCTGAGCTCTTCACGTTCTCCGGCCCGGCGAACATTGAACGGGAGCCCCGCCGGGTGCAGATGTACCTCACCCCTCAAACAGCGACTAGAGGTACCTACCGCCCACTGCTGGTCGGTCCCGCCGTCGTACATGGCTAGCGGGATCGGCGGAGCTCCTCCGACGGAGAAATCGTTTCCCTCAATGGAGCTCCCCTCGGGGTTTCCGCCGACACGCCGGAAAGCTGCAAATGCATCCGCATGGCAATCGTACATCTGGAGCAGGGCTCCTCGATATGGCCAGAGTGACCTGAGCCCCAGACAACACCCAGTCCAACACCGAGAAACCGCCCATCATGCGCGCCGACACCGTCAAGAACAACCGCGCCCTGGCCATCGTCGACGCCGCGGCCGAGGGCGGCTACGCCGTCGCCGCCATGTGCTGCTACAACGTCGAGGGCATCATCGCCTCCGTGCGGGCCGCCGAGGCGAAGAAGTCCCCCATCATCATCCAGCTCTTCCCGTGGGCCATCGAGTACGCCGACGGCCTCCTCCTGCACGCCGCCAAGGAGGCCGCCGACAAGGCCTCCGTCCCCGTGGCCGTGCACATGGACCACGCGCAGTCGCCCGAGGTCATCAGGCGCGCCGCCGAGCTGGGCGGCTTCGACGGCATCATGGTCGACATGAGCCACTACGAGAAGGAGGAGAACCTGGCCAAGACCAAGGAGCTCGTCGCGTACCTGCACGAGCGCGGCATCATCGCCGAGGCCGAGCCCGGACGGATCAACGGCGGCGAGGACGGCGTCCAGGACACGGGCGACCTCGAGAGCATCCTGACCACCCCCGAGCAGGCCGAGGAGTTCCTCGCCCTGGGCATCGACTGGCTCGCGCCGGCCTTCGGCAACGTCCACGGCAAGTACGGCCCCAACGGCCCCCAGCTCGACCTCGACCGCCTCGACAGGGTGCACGCCACGACCAAGGGCAGGGTGAACCTCGTGCTCCACGGCGCGGGCGGCTTCGACGACAAGTGGTTCGGCATGTGCATCGCGCACGGCATGGCCAAGTGCAACATCAACGACGCCATGAACGACAAGTTCACCGACGTGATGAGGGAGAAGGCGGGCAGGATCCCGCTGACGACGCTGCTGGAGGAGGGCACCCTGGCGATGCAGAAGGCGGTCGAGCAGCACATAGACTGGATGGGGTCCGCGGGCAAGGCGGCGTGAGGTAGACAAACATTTCAATGACGAACGATATGATCCATGGTCTCTCCCGGTTTGACGCATCAATTAGCACGCGGACTGCCTCGAATCCCCTTACGGAAAACAAGCACCGATTTGTCATTTGGAAGCTTTGACTGACGTTCTTCTATTCATGAGGTATCTCTATTTCATCCAACCACTCTACTTGCCGGCCTCCAGCTCCTCCTTGAAGTCCCGGACGATATCGTCAAACGAGTTGTCCCTCTTGAACCCGAGCCCGATCGCCCGTGCGTTGTCGAACCGCGAGGGCCACGTGTACAGGATGGCCTTGCAGGCCTCGTCGTCCTCCTCGGAGATGTACTTGAGCTTGTCCTCGCCGCCGACGCGCGCCAGCGAGTCCAGCATGTCCTGGACGGTGACCCTGATGCTCGGCAGGTTGACGGCGCGGTCGTACTTGGGGAGGGCGTCGTCGGAGAGGCTGAGGACGTGGACGAGGTTGTTGATGAGCGTGCGCGGGGAGCAGAGGGCGTGGGCGAAGGCGCGGTCCTTGAGGGGCAGCACGCAGGGGAGGCCCTGCATGGGCTCGCGGATCATGCCGGACAGGAAGGAGGAGGCGGCGGCCGTGGGCTTGCCGGCGCGGACGGAGATGGTGGGCAGGCGGACGATCCAGCCGTTGAGGAAGCCACGGCGCGTGTAGTCGTTGAGGAGGTACTCGCAGATGATCTTCTCGGCGCCGTAGGAGGACTCGGGGGTGGGGTGCGACGTCTCGGTCAGGGGCTCGACGACCTTGCCGCCGTACACGGCCTGGCTGGAGGTGAAGATGACCCTCACGCCGGGGCACTTGGCGCGGAGGGTGTTGAAGAGCGCCCGCGTGGCGTCCAGGTTCACCCTCATGCCCAGCTCGAAGTCGGCCTCCGAGCCGGACGACATGATGCCGTGGAAGACGTACACAGCGTCAAAATCCTTGTCGACGACCTTGTCCGACTCGGTCAGGAGGTCGGCCTTGATGGACGAGGCATGCTGCGGCCACTTGACGCCCGCGGGGACGGGGGGCTCGTGGATGTCCGTGAGGACGACTGTGTACTTGCCCTGCTCATCGTTGAGGAAGGTCTTAGCCAGGATCTGGCCGACGAAGCCGGCGGCACCGGTGATGAGGATTCTCGGCATGTTGGTGGCTGATTAGGGGAGGAGATGTATGCGACAGCAATGTGAAAAAGATGCAAGCAAACTGAACTGAACTGAAGAGGAAAGCTGCCGGAATTCTTGCGATGCCCCTCACTACTTTTACTTATTACAGCGCCTCCAGCAGTTGGAGAACGCGGGGCAGACGGGGGAGCTGCATATTCCTCCGCCGGCATTGTGCAGCTGCTGTGGGGGCAAACCGGAAGTTTCTCCGGCTCCACTCTCCGCGTGCTCGGCGCCGTCGCCGGCGGGGGGACTCTGCGCTGGCCATGGTCATGCGATGCCTCGGCGTCACGCCGACAGGACCGATGTCACTCATCCGGCAATGAGGAAAGCGGGAATCTCAAGTAATTATCACATTATTTACTACCTATGTACACCATGTACGCCCCGAACCACCCGTGCCCGGCCCGGCTGCCCCCAAATCAAGTCGACGCCCCCCAGTCGAACTCGCTCTGCGTAAAGTGATTCCCCATAAACGTCTCGTCCGACCCGTACTCCAGCAGCCCGACCAGGCTGTCCAGGTCCATGTTGTATATCATATCGTGCATGCCCTCGCCCATCTGCTCCGTCGCAAAGTCCGCCGCCGCCCCCGTCCCCCTCCCGGGGTGCTCCATCTTCGGCACGTGCTGGTCCGCCGCGCCCCCCGAGGTCCCGTTGGCCGCTCCCCCCGAGGAGTCCTCCGGCGGCGTCACCCGCTGCAGCATCTCCCGGATGCCCGCCACGATGAGCCGCGTCAGGTGCTTGTCGCTGACCTGCTCGGCCACCTCCGTCAGCATGTCCGCCGACCGCCGCGTGAGCGAGATGACCTCGGACGTGTTCAGCCCGAGACCCAGCGCCTGCGAGAGGCTGTCGCCGCCGCGGCCCCATATGATGGCCATCTTGAGGAGGAACGTCGCGCAGAACGCCACCATGGCGTGCGTGAACAGCGGCACGCCCTTGAGGTTCCGCCGCAGGTCGCCCTCGGTGAGGATGTGCACGAGCGTGCTCATCGCCGACGAGATGGCCGTCATGGCCGCCTCGCGCCGATTGAGCCACAGCGGCTCGTTGCTCGGCCACCGCACGCCCCGCAGCGCGAGTGAGTTGAGCTGGAACCGCGCGAAGTGGTAGAACATGACGACGCCCAGCGACGGGTACGAGCCGATCCCCGCGCTGTCGAGCGACCGCGGCTGCCACACGAGCCGCCACTGCTCGATGGCGATGTTGAACATGCGCAGCTTGTCGAGGTCCTGCTCGCTCAGGGCCTGGTTCTGGTCGCTGCCGAACTCGAGGTACGCCTCGGACAAGATCTTGAAGAGCGCCACCTGCGCCGAGATGCGGATGTCGCCCGACGTGAAGGCCGGGCTCTCCAGGAACCGCTCCACGCCCCGGATCGCCGCGTCGTCGTACATGGCCGAGGGGCGGCCGTACAGTATGCTGAAGTGCCGGTCGCAGACATACAAAGAGTACCATAACCTGACGCGCTCGTGATGCCGGACGTCGCCGTTGAGGAGCTTCTGGTACGACTGGTGGATGTTCATCTCGGCCGCCATCCGGACGGCTTGGCCGACGAGTCTCCAGCTGAGGTTCGGCAGATAGAAGGCGCCGAGACACAGGCCGCGGACGTCGTCGATGTTCTGGCCTCTGGCCAGGGCAGCGTTGCTGGCCAGGGAAACGAAGGCGTCGTAGCACCGCTGCAGCGTCTCGGGACAGTCCGGGGAGTGCAGCGCCGCCACCGTGAATACCGCAGTCGACAGCAGCATTGAGGCCCGGCGGACAGCCTCGAGAGTCTGGTGAGGGAAGATGACTCCGCCCCAGAGCAATGGTTGGTGGTTCTCCATGTATCGAGTGAAGAGCAGCTCGCCATCCTCGAGGGTGATGATGCCCTTGGCGATGAGATCCTCGTCGATGGGCGTAGTCTGCCGCGAGAAGACGTTGCCGCCGGTGTTCGAGTCACTCGCCCGTGTAAGCTCGTACAGGTTCCTCATGGGCGCCGGAACCAGTCCGGGGTCATCGTTTGGTCTCTCGGGGGACTGCTGTCGAGACCCCCTCATGTCGATGGGGGCAATGACAGCATTGGACACGCTCCCGAGGGCCGAGTCGGTAGGACTAGTTGATGCGGCCTTTACCGTATCAGCGTTGAAGTTTGCCAGATCGGGCAGCTTGTCCCGCTGGAGCAGCGTGGCCACGGCCGCCTGGAGCTGGCTGATCTGCGCCATTGCCTGGGTCTTCCAGCTGCGTGACGGTCAGCATCGAGTAGCATAGTAGTAGTCAAGTAGGAGGCGGCGGGTCACTCACGCGGCGTCTTCATCGAGTATCCTCTGAGCGGGATCGTGAGGCATGCACTCGATGCCGCTGCGGAGGCATCGTGCGCACGCGAGCTCACCCCGCCTCACCTCGCATCGTATCTTGAGTCTCTTACACTCCGAGCCTGCGGCATAGGAAGATGGTTAGTTCGCTCGGGCAACGGCCTCGCAGGGGGACCGGGTCCTCTCACAGGCTCTCACTCTCGGCCCACGGGGCCCCCGGGGCCGGGGGGCGGCGAAGCTGCCGGAGGTTTCGGCGCGAGAGGATCCTTTCTCGGACATGTTCAGGTCATCGAACGCCGGACGGGCGGGCTGGCGACCGGATTCTCGGAGCTCGGAGGTGATATCACCAATGCAGAGGACCAGAGCGGCAATTCTCCGAGGGGATATGCGTGCGGAGGGGGAGAAGAGGAGTTGACGGCCGGTTCTTTGGGGAAAAACCTCGAGTTTAGTGTGGTGTTGTTGGGGCGGCACAGGTGACACAAACTGGGGATGATGCAGCGAGCGCATGCGGGGAACGTGCCCCCTGAATCCCAGTGGACAGGATGGAAAATCCTGGAGTGCGGAGATGCCCTTGGAGCACGCTGACTTGCCCGCCAGGCCTGACTTGGGCAAAGCCCTGAGGCCCTGGACCCCGTCCTGTGGTGAGAAAAGGGTAAAGCTCTGGGACTTGATGGGGGGCTAACAGGCTAGCACGTCCAGCTGCCCCTCCTATATTCCGGGTTTAACCAAGAAACGGAAAGCCGAGAGGCTGATGGAACCCCAGCGAGTACGACTACGTGGGGGTCAACGAGTGTCTGGCCCTGCTGGATGGATGATTCCCGGACCACAGACCCTCCCGAGTCCGCATGGTCGAAGCACGAGAAGGAATGGATCAGACGGCATCATGGGATGAAAACTTGTATGGATTAGATTGATTCACCCTTCCCCAAGTTGCCTCTGATTAGTATTCCCGAGCAAGCAGACTCAGCCCAGGGAGGCCTGCTCCTGAACCCGAGTGAGCAGCTTGCCGGTGGTCACGCTGCTCTTCATGTTCTCCAGCACAAGCAGCTCCATCGATTCCTGTTTTGACGTGGCACATTAGCAGGGGTGGCGAGCCGGGACCAGGAACCTTGACTCACCCTTGTCTCCATGGTCATGGTGCCGATATGGGGTAAGAGAAACGCCCTGGGGTTGGCGACGAGCCCGGGATGGACCTGGGGCTCGTTCTCGAACACGTCCAGCCCTACACTCCAGATCCGGTCTCCGTCGTCGAGGGCCTCCACGAGCGCGGCCTCGTCGATGAGCTTCCCGCGCGCGGTGTTGACGATCGTGACGCCCCTCTTCATCCTGGCCAGCTCCGCCTTGCCGATGATGTGCTCCGTGGACTTGTTCAGGCTCAGGTTGAGGCTGAAGACGTCGCTCGTCGACAGCAGCGTCTCAAAGTCCACGTACTCGGCGCCTGCTTCGAGTTCCGGCGACAGGCGGCTGCGGTTGTAGTACTGGATCTTCATCCCGAAGGCCCGGGCGCGCGCCGCCACGGCGCGGCCGATGCTGCCCATTCCCAGGATGCCCAGGACCTTGCCATGCGGATCGTGCGCCATGGGCAGTGTCGTCTTGCCCCATTGACCTTGTCGCAGCGCGGTGAGTGAGATGTTTGCCAGTCGGAGGGCGCCCAGCATCAAGAAGATGGCCGTGTCTGCGGTTGCGCCGTCAACAGCCTGAGGCGTGTTCGAAATCTGAATACCTGATGCTGCCATTAGCCACTGGAAAGTCGTGAGGACCCAATCTCTCAGTAGTAATACCCTTCTTGGTGCACGCGGCGACGTCGATGTTGTCGTATCCGGCCCCGTTGTGGCAGATGTACTTCAATGATGCCGGGAGGTGGCCGACGAGCTCTTCATCGAACGGGCCCGTGAACTGAAACTCATGAGCTTCCATAAGAGCAACGCGGCCTGTCCATGAACATACCTTCACAGAGTCATTACTGCGGTAGAGCGCAACGATATCGGCAAACTCGCCAGCATCACACCGTCGGATGAATTCCTCCCTAGAACCGCTTCGGAATTCCTGCCTGAGTTAGATGATATCCTCCACAAGAACTGGTGAGTCTCACCTTGAGCTGAGTCACTCCCTCAACCTTCTTCAAGTCTTGCCATTGCTGCTCGACAAAGTAGAGGTCTCCGATGAGGAGAAGGGCACCGGTTGCACTCATGCTAGGCAATAATCAGAGCGTAGAAACGATAGGTTGCAAGCTAGTTAAACGTAAAAGTCAATGAACAAGAGGTATATTGATGTGCGTTCTTGACTCTCGCTCCTCGATGTCGCGGACCTTTTCCGGGGAGTACTGAGGGGTCTCCGGTGTCTTTGCCGGTACCTGCGGGTTTGTTTCCGATGCGGGGTGGAGCCCGCGCACAACGCGGCGTTCAGTCAGACGAAAGCCGGGGAAATGCCCAGGGTTGAGTCTGGTTGCACGACAGATGAGATAATAGGAATTTTGTTCATTAGGAAGTCTTAGACGATTCCGGTCGGCAGTTCTGGTAGGCAGTTCTGGTAGGCACATCATGCAACTCTGTCTATTGCACTGGGACGGACACACGCTTGAGAAACAGAAGAACTCGCTCTAGGCCTTCACTCCCTCAGTGTCAGCAATTCGAACGACCATCTTCTTCCCACGAACAGACCCGTCCCTCAATCCCTTCAGTGCGGCCTCAAGGCCGCCCAGCCCTCCCTCGACGACTTGATGCGGATGCGGTGTGAACCAGCCCTCGGCGAGTCCTCTGGCGAAGGCCTGGCCCCAGACGAGACCGAGAAGCTTCTCGTGCTCTGCACCGCCGCTGACCGTCCCGACGCTCGTGACCACAACGTCCACGCTCTTGTCGGGTTCCGCCACAATCCCGGGAAGAACGATGGTCACGCGAGGTTTGCGGCCATGCCCGTCAGGCGGCCCGGCAACCACGTCGGCCAACAGCTTGACGGTCTTGGACTCTGACACGCAGTCATACGCGTCATACGCCCGGCCGTCCGCAATGCCGGCATCCTTGACGGCGTTCTTGATCGCGTCGACCAGCTCTGCATCCGACTTGTAGGCCGTATAGTCCACCAGCCGGTCCCCCTTGTCCGGGCTCAGGAAGGGCACGACGAAGTCGCTGTTCTTGCTCCCCACGGCGATGACGGGGTGGATGTTGGCGAACTTGGCGAGCTTGATTCCGTACGCGCCGACGGCCGTGCTCGCGCCGTAGATGACCAGCGGCCGCCGCGTGTCCTCCTTGCCGGCCTTCTTGGCAGCCTTGTCCCAGGGGGACGGGAACTCGAGGTCGTGAAACAGCGCGACGGCCGCGGTGTATGCGGCCAGCGGGATCGTCGCCGCCTCCTCGTAGGACAGGGCCTCGGGTATGGGAAACGTCAGGTACTGCGGCGCGATGGCGTACTCGGCGAAGGACCCCGCAGGCGCGCGCATGACGTGGAACGCCGCGACGCGGTCGCCCTCGTGGACGCCGTGGACGCCGGGCCCGAGGGATGCGACCGTGCCGGCAATGTCGTCGCCGGAGTTGGCGGTCTCTTTCAGCCAAAATGGGACCTTCCAGTCTTTCGGGTTCGTGCCTGAGTACGGTCAGAGTCATGTGTGCTTCTGACGCGTTATGAACTGAGTGTACGAACCCGAGACGACAACCTTGATGAGAACCTCACCGGGGCCGGGTTTAGGGATGGGCGAGTCGACGATCTTGACAGACGTGTTCTCGTCAACAACTGCTTCTTTCATCGTCGCCATGATGATGATGCAGGAGATGGAGCGTCGCTTGAGTGTGGTGTTTATAAATGAAGAGGTGAGTCGAAAGTCTGAAATGCCGTTCAAGTGCAACTCTGTGAAAGGTTGAGAGGTGTGATCTCAAGTATATATTGCAATGATGAATAATTAGGTAGTCTACACTCAACGAAAGAGTGCTATCGGGGGGTTCGAGGAGCCCGACGTGGATGAGGGACTAATGTCGTGCTTTGGAGAGGGGTCTTGGCGTCCAGTATGTGGCTTGCCCCAGCAGGAGAACCACGGTGAATTAGTAATGAGAGAGACGCGATGCTGGAAACTTATGGGCTCTTCCGGGTCAAATGTTCCAGCTTTCTGCCTGAGATGCCGTCCTTGGAGTTCTGGTGAACGGATTACTGGTTAGTGGCCAGATTCCGTGGTAATCGTTTTCCGCCACGTTGCAAGGCCGCCACACCACCTGGCCAAATTGTTGGTGATCGACTCTAGCACTGCGTCGGCAGCATGAATTGCTGCAATATCTCTGTTCTGAGATTCCTGAGTCTGGATCCCTTGTTAGAGCTGATATTATCAGATGATGCAGTGCCTGCGCTCATGCATACACTCATGTCAGCAACGGGGCATCGGTCCGGAAGCCACAGGGTCCGAGTCAAAGTGCTCATCAAAGGTGCCCGGTCTCCTAACTATCCCTGGGTAAAACATTCAGTCGGTCGACACTGCAGTTGAGCGGATGGTGAAAACGACAAATGAACTCTCTTGTCTAGCCCGCCGACCCGGTATATGTACACGGTGTTCCTGTTCCCTTGAAATTTCGCGTTTACGGATCCTCGTCGCCCTCCATCCTGGCCTGAGAAATGTTAGCACAAGCAAGAACGAGAAGGGGGATCGCCATTTGGACATACCCTCACGGCACCAGCGCCGCCCAGCTCCCTTGCCAAACCACCCTCGAACTCCCTCGGGTATGTCACCTTGTCAGGATAGGTCACGTAGACGGCGCCGAGGACGGTGAAGAGGGCGAGACAGAAAGTGCCGACCATGATGGCGCCCTGGCCGGGGCTGGTCCATGTGTAGTCGTAGGGGGAGAAGATGCCGAGCATGTCGTTGTCTTCGTGGACGGGCTCGCCGAAGTTGCGCCTCTCCTGCTTGTCCCACCAGTCGCCGTAGGGGTCGCGGTGCTGGCGCTTGATGAAGGGGGGGTTGATGTAACCGCCGTTCTGTGCCGTTCAACCATCGTCAGCCTTCAATTCCAGCAGCCGGGCTTCCATATCACCATCCCGCTCGGAGAGCACTGACCATTTCGGGGTCCTGGGCCGCGTTGGGCACGGGGTAGTCGGGGTACTTCTCGTCGAGGGTCTTCTTGTCGTTGATGCCATCGGGGAAGAAGGTACGCTGCTGGATCGAGGGCAGTCGTCGGGCGGCGGGAGCGGCAAAGGCAGAGCCGGCGCTGCGGAGGGTCGAGACCCGCGCGATTCGTCGGGACAGCATCTGGGCAGCCATTGAGGCGTCGGTCAGCGCAGCCGGGACGCAATTTCGAGGGAGAGTCCTTACCGTGGCCGAATGAAGGTCTCGATGCGGCCCAATGGCTTTGCTAGGATGCGTGAATGCTTGGTTTTGGCGGCTCGGAGTCGTTGACGATGATGGGTTCGCGATGGTGTGGACCACCAAGCAGGATGTGTTTGTGCCTGAGGCAGCAGGTTCGGACAGTGGGCTACCGGCCGGCAGCCAACAGGCAAGCTCCCTTTGTCATCCGCTCGTCCCTCGAGGCTCATTGCCTCTCCGGGTCTAGCGCGCCTCTGCCGGCACCTGCACCTGACAGCAGCTGACAAAGCTCCGAGGTCGCGTTGTTGCTGGCACAAACAGTCGAACTGAAGGGAGCTGTTGGCACTCGTCGTCGACTGGACCATCCGGCGTCTCGTCATCGCAAAATCTCCAGCATCAAACTTTTTGCTGGGAACAGCCGAAATCAGCACGTTTTCCGTCGCAGCCAACGAAGCAGAGTCGCGAGCATGCTCAGACCTCGAACACGACTTTTCTGAATCCCCACGCATCTCCCGACCCTACTTTTATCCCGTCAAATGCACATTTCGTCGAGATCACGGCCCTCTCCCCTTCTCTCGCCCTGTTGCTATTATGCCCCAGACCGCGTCGCCCGACACCGCGCAACACCTCGAGGCCCCCCTGTCCCCCCAACACGACCAAAAAAACGCGCCATCCGAGCCTGAGAGGCCCGGCCAAGTCGATACTGCCATTGACGACTCCTCTTCCGAGCTCAGCGATGTCGACCTGACGACAAACGGCCTCGAGGACCTCGAAAATGCCCCACCACTCGACATCCTCGAGGAACCCCCGTCCAAGAGGAGACGCACACAGACCCCGCCGCCTGCCCTGAACCGCAACGGGACGAAGATAGAGTCTCCGCCCTGGAAGAAGGCGTCCGCGGACGGCCCGACGACCTACTTGCAGGATGGCAAGCGGAAGTCGGGACGCATCAACCTCATCCCCCTCGAGCACCAACCGCCATCGGATCGGAGGACGACGCGCCGGGCCCATCACGAGTCACATGCCAGCCCGCCGTCGAAGAGCAGCCGCGCTCAAACAAATGGCTCTGCGTCCGTCAGTCGCCGCAAGTCCACCTCCGACACCGTCCACACCCCGAAGTCTGCCACCAAGAAGGGGCCCGCACCGAAGCAGGCTGCCCAGGCAGCGAGGGCCCCCCGTACATCATTATCCCGACCCTCCCGCAAGCGCAGCTCCTCGCCCAGCTCGCAACCGACCAGGCAGTCAACACGCGCTCGCCGACCCGCACGTGCCTCCCTCGATGCAGATGCGACGCAGCAACCCGTCAGCCCGAGCCGACCTCGCGTGTGGCTGCGACCCAAGCCCGGCACAATCCCACTCGTCCACCCCGACCAGGTGCCGAAGCGGTCGAAGCTCGGTCCTAGCTTCGAGGAATACTGGGAACACTCCAAGGATATCCCCGTGGAGGACGGCGGGTTCCTCATCGCGGACGAGACGTATACGGACGAGCAGGCACGCCAGGATGCATCGGCGATAGCACGGATCGAAGAAGCGACACAGCCCGGCGGCATCCTTTCGACAGAACGATGCTCTGCCTTTGTTCCGGATCCAGAGGAGGAGCCCGCGCGTCAATGGGCTCAACTGGACCACCTTGTCCGGGCAGCGACCAACTTCCGCAAACTGATGCTGGCAGAACAACAACGCCATCGGTTACAAGCCAAGAAAGTGGCCGAGGCATGTCGCGACGCGTGGCTTCGACGCCAGCCAAAGTCAGCCGAGGAACTGGAGGCCGAGCGGCGAGATGCCTGGATCGCCAGGTACCGCTTGGTCGTGAGGAGCATGTACGGGACATGGGAGAACGTGCGTGCCGAGATCAACCGACGGAGATTACTGGAATGGGAGGCCGAGGAGCAGAAGCGAATCAAAACGGCTCTCAACGAGGCCGTTAACCTTTCCGAACAAAAACTCCAGGCCCAGCGAGCCCAGCTCGACTCCGAAGAGGACGAAGAGGAAGAGCTTGACGATGATAGCGATGCAGCCTCTGGCTCAGGTGACGACGAGAACGAGTCTAACAAGGGCTCGGACAACGACGACGATATGACTTCTTCAGACGAAGACGAGGAAGGCGGCGACGTGTCAATGGATGCCGCCGACGAAGGCCTCACGCAGGAACAGCTACTCGCAAAGTATTCCAACCTTCCGGACCTTCGCAAGGCAGAAGAAGATGCGGATGCCGATGGAACGACTAATATGACATCCGATGGTGGCCATGACGACTCTTCAGACGAATCGATCGACATGGACGACGACATGGGCTCGACAGAAGACGAGAGCGACGAGGACGAGTCCATGGGTGACGACGAAAGCGACGAGGAAGAACCGGCAGGGCTGGTGGGCATGCTTTTTGGCCGGGCCGAGCTCGCGAAGATCAAGCAAGATGCCACGGATGAGGATGTCCGCACTGATGACATAGCATCGCCAGCGGCCGAGGACAGAGTCCTCCCCAACGGAACCGCCAACGGAGAAGATGCACCGTCTCCACTACCGCAGGATGAAGACCCCGACGACGAGCCACAGCTCGTGCTTATGCCGGATGAGGAGCCGGCCGGGGTACCTCCTGTTCCACCCTCGGCTGAGGTCCCAGACGACGGAACAGCACGAGATGAAGGAGACGAAGATCGGCCCTTGACGAACGGTGTCAGCCATCACTCCCCCGCCCCTGGTGACACTTCTGCACACCCGACATCCATCCCCGACACCACCGAGGATATTGAAATGGCAGATGTGCCCGCCGAATCAACCCCAGAGGTCAAGATCACTTCCGTCCACGACAACGAGAAACTCGTCGGTCCTGACACCAACGGGGCCTCGGCCCCCCCGAGCACTGCAAGGAGCCAGTCTCCCCCAACGTCGGAGACGAAGCGGTCAGATGCGGAAACCGCGTCCTTGACCCCTGGAGCCAAAGACGTGTCGAGTAGATCTGTCTCGCCCAACACCGCCGCCGCTTGGACGCCGAAGACGGAGGTGCCGTTTCTTCTTCGTGGCACGCTCAGAGAGTACCAGCACTACGGCCTGGACTGGCTGGCTGGACTCTATTCCAACAACACCAACGGTATCCTGGCAGATGAGATGGGACTCGGCAAAACGATCCAGACCATTGCCTTGCTGGCACACCTTGCCGCCCACCATGAAGTCTGGGGCCCGCATCTCGTTATTGTACCAACCAGCGTCATGCTGAACTGGGAGATGGAGTTCAAGAAGTGGTGTCCTGGGTTCAAAATCCTCGCTTATTACGGCACCCAGGAAGAGAGGAAGCGCAAGCGCGCCGGTTGGTCGAACGACGACCACTGGAACGTCTGCATCACCTCTTACCAACTCGTGCTTCAAGACCAGCAGGTCTTCAAGCGGCGGCGCTGGCACTTTATGATTCTCGACGAAGCGCACAATATCAAGAACTTCAAGTCTCAGAGGTGGCAGACTCTTCTCGGCTTCAACACCCAGGCCAGGCTGCTCCTGACCGGAACACCACTGCAAAACAACCTGACGGAACTCTGGTCACTGCTCTTCTTTCTCATGCCTTCTGCGAACGGCGTCGGTGGCTTCGCCGATCTAGCCGAGTTCCAGGACTGGTTCCACAAACCGGAGTCCCAGATCCTGGAGAGCGGCCGAGAGACCATGGACGAGGAGGCACGAGCCATCATCGCCAAGCTTCACAAGGTTCTGCGACCATACCTCCTGCGCAGACTCAAGGCGGATGTGGAGAAGCAGATGCCAGCCAAGTACGAGCACGTCGAGTTCTGCCGTCTCTCAAAGCGTCAACGCGAACTCTACGACGGCTTCCTGGCGCGGACCGATACCCGTGATACCCTCGCCTCAGGGAACTACATGTCCATCATCAACTGTCTAATGCAGCTGAGGAAGGTGTGCAACCACCCGGACCTTTTCGTCGACCGCCCCATCATGACATCCTTCCGCCAACATACAAGTGTACCGGCCGAGTACGATGTCACGAATGAGTTCTTGCAAAGGACCATGCTTGCCGACACTTCAATGCAGAAAGTGGACCTGAGCGTTATCAACATGATTCCGACACGATCCGAAAGCCTCTCTGCCTCCGTCGCCGACCGCATCTCACAACTAAGTCTACACCGCGCACTCATGGAGCTACGTGAGTCGCAGAACGTGAGGGCGCATTCTGCTAGGACCAACCTCGACCCTGCGACGACTGAGTCAAACTTGGTGTACCTGGATAGCCTCGGCCGATGGCGACGCTTTGAGGAGCTGCAGCACTCGGTGTACCTGAACGCCCTCCGGGGCCAGAGGCGTCCGATTTACGGCAAAGGGCTCGTCGAGTTCCTCACTCTCGGCACCCAACACCGTCCTCGCAAGCCTCGACCAAGGATCCCTAAGCAGATTCTCCAGTGGTTCACAGAGGACTGTGGCTTTTTCCGCGCCGCCATTCATAACGTGGATGAGAGGGCCGCCTTGATGGAGACCACGGTATCAAAGTTCGCCTTTGTAACGCCCGCCGTGGTGTCACGAGACATGAGCGAGATTGTACTCGGAAGGAAAGCCGTCAACGCCTTCTCGGACGCGGATCTCAAGCTGTCCGCGCCCGTCCGATGGGCGCCGTTCATGGACAGGCAGCGACCGATCGACCCCTGGCATGAAGCGCGGATGCGCTTGAGCATCCAGTTCCCCGACAAGCGCCTCCTACAATACGACTGCGGCAAGCTGCAAGCGCTAGACAAGCTGCTCCGCAGACTCCAGTCGGGAGGTCATCGCGCGCTCATCTTTACGCAAATGACCAAGGTCCTGGACATCCTGGAGCAGTTCCTCAACATCCATGGGCACAAGTACCTCCGTCTGGACGGTGCCACGAAAGTCGAGCAGCGGCAGATCCTCACGGATCGTTTCAATAAGGACCCGCGCATCTTGTGCTTCATCCTGTCGACGCGGTCCGGCGGCCTCGGCATCAACCTCACAGGCGCCGACACGGTCATCTTCTACGACCAGGACTGGAACCCCGCCATGGACAAGCAGTGCCAGGACCGGTGCCACCGTATCGGACAGACCCGAGACGTGCACATCTACCGCCTGGTCAGCGAGCACACGATCGAAGCCAACATCCTCCGCAAAGCGTCCCAGAAGCAGATGCTGGACGACGTCGTCATCCAGGAAGGCTCCTTCACGACGGACTACTTCAACAAGATGTCGGTGCGCGACGTGGTCGGCGAGGACGCGGACCTCGTCAAGGACGGCATGGACGCCGCCAACGCCGCGATGGACCGGCTGCTGGGCGGCGTCGACAGCAACGAGGGCCGCAACGCCGGCAAGGTCTTCGAGCAGGCGGAGGACCAGGAGGACGTCGCCGCGGCCAAGGCGGCCGAGCGGGAGATCCAGGCCGACGACGACGACTTCCAGGAGAAGACGAGCGGCGCCAACTCAGGCGCCACGAGCACCAGGCAGGGCACGCCCCGGGACGAGCCCGCCGCGGACGCAGTCGCCGCGAGCGGTCCAGGCCCGTCAGGTCTGCGGTTCTCCGAGTCTGCGGCCCCGGACGACGTCGTGGTCGAGCTGAACGCGTGGGGCGCGCGGATGCAGACCATCGACGACTTCATGCTGCGCCTCGCGCACGAGCAGCTCAAGGGCACGCCGCTGGAGCTGCCCAAGGACAAGAAGAAGGGGAAGAAGAAGAAGGGCAAGGACCACCGTCGGCGGTGATCGGACGGCGTCCCCTTGTCATGTACTATTATTTGTCGGGGACCGGGCGCAACGGCGGGGTCAAACGTGTATGCATTACAAACAGGCTGGCTATAAAAAGCGCGAAGCGGGGGTTTGGGCGTAGAGCATCGTTATGGTGTCATGGAGAATGTAATAGTAAGACTTGACGAGCCACGACTCGTCTATTTTCATCACCGAGGTGCAGGGAGTCCTTTGAAAGTGCATTCGCTATGGCTACGGTCTAATAGCATGAAACGGCAAAATCAACAGCACAGCTGTCGAGTCGAAAGAAAGGTCATCATCATCCACTCCGCTCTTCGCCATTTACCTACGCCTCCATCGCCAGAGCACGAGCCCTCAGGCGCGCAGCCAGCGGTACGGTGCCGTTCCTCGCGCCGCCAGGGGCCGGGGGCGCGGCAGCCCCGCCGGCCGAGAGGGCAGCGATGCCCTGGTCAATGGCCGTGTCGATCTCCGCGATGCTCTGCTGGGCGATATTCCTCCCGATGGCGGGGACCTTGGAGACGATGGCGGAGCTGAGGGCGGCGCTCTCGGTCTTCTGTTGCTGGAGCGTCTGGACGGCGATGGAGGTGACGCCGAGCTGGTCGAGCTCGGGCTTCTTCGCCGTCAGCGCGGAGACGGTGCCCTGGACGGCCGTGACGAGGCCGCCGGCGGTGTCCTGGAGGCTGAGGGCGTCGCCGAGGCCGAGGGCCTCCGCGCCCTGGACCTGTTGGGTGGCCGACTTGATGGTTGTCTGGACTTTGGTAGAGGCTGTGAGGATCGGGGCTGCCGTGTTGGGGTCCCCGGCCGAGAGGCCCTGGACGGCGGTGCCCAGCTCGCCGAGGGCGTCTTGGACAGAGGTGATGGCGCTCTGGATAGTTGCCAGCTGGGCAGCGGCAGAAGTGGCCAGGATGGCCTGCGCGAGGATGGATGTGAAGTGCATGTTGGTAGGAATAGGTCCGGCCTGTACGAGAAGAGAAGAGAATGATGATACTAGTAGAAGATGGTTCAATCAGAAGATGCGGCGACTGGTAGAGATTGGAATACACAGAATAGAACACCATCATCACCATCGTTGCCCTTTTGTATCCGTGATGCTGGTCGCGCCATCAGTGAGCTTGCGAGGAACCTCGGCACCAAGACACTGAGTAGAGTCAGTCATCTGAATCATGAGCGACCAAGACCATGACGAGAGTTCGCCTGTTGCAATAGTGGGACATGGGTTCGCATGCTTGAAACGAAGAGGTTCTCCAACAGGTTGCCCATTCCGGCAAGAATCGAGGTTGAGGCGAAACGAAACACGAACCTTGCGAACCCAAACCTTCTCCGGGGTCAGTAAACGGTGCACCACACGGCCCGTGATGGCATCATCTGGCGATTTGCCTTCCAGAAGAAGGAATTCGACTGAGGTTCCAAGGCACCTGTTCGTGCTCGGTGGCTGAGGGACGTCTGCGATCCAAAGATAACTCGGCAGGTCGTCTGTTTCGGGGCGCCGAGTGCTGCCACGACGGACTGCCACAGCTTTCGGTCCAGAAAGTTCCTCACTTGACGGAACTCCTCCTCTGAACTGCCCTCGTCCTGCCGGTTTTTCCTCGTGTCAACTTTGAGATGGCAGTTCTGAGAGGCCTCGGTCAAAGTCCACGGCTCCTGCACCGGCTGTCCGAGGAAAAGCTGGAAAATCCGAGTCTGAGATGCCTTAGCTTGCGCTCCAACTGCTGGCACGCATGGCAGTAGTCTCTGTTATCAAGGGTCTCCTCTGGCGATTGGTGCAAAATGTTGGTCCTTGAGGGTATGGTAGTATCTGGGTCCGAATACAACCACACGATGGAAGCTCGGGCATTCAAAGTCGTGAACATCGTCAGATATCGGGCAATCTCCGTAGAGTCGCAGCGCACTGTGGATGTGCATGTCGGTATTTCCTCGCTATCGCGCTTTTCCATGCCGAAATCACCGGCGGCGTCGACGGAATCTTACCGAAGCTCGCCGCCGAGTCGAACCCCGCGAGCCGCCGAGATGTCACGGAAGTCCGGCCAAGTGCTCGGCGTTAGGTGGACGGAGGTTGACCGAGCACGGATGCGCCAACTCCACACAAATAGGGCGATGCCGTTCGGTCATACCATACCCACATGGCCATGGCGTGATCGACGGGCATCTGCCGAGTCTTGTGCGTCTTGGAAGTGCGGATCTCGTTGTAGTACACCCATCTTGATATGGTTCTGCAGATGTCGGATTGAGATGCATCTCGGGATGCGGAGATCGAATACTGCTCGGATCTTGCTTGGGAGAGAGACTGATGAGGAGACTCGGCCTCGTTGGTGCTATTAAAAGAACAAGCATTTGTTTGGAGCGAGTCATACCATGGGCAAAATGAGACGTACGGCGTTTCTTGGCTGTCACCGGCGCAGGCGCATGGTCTCTGCGCGGTGTGCGGCGCACGACAAGTCAGATCGCATCCGAAGACAGGAAAATGCCGGAGAAAGCCCCCGTAACGCGCCTGTTCTGTTGGTGAGATGGTGATCCATCGCCGGTGGAGGATCTCGGGTCTAGAACAACGTCCGAGTGCCGCCGTCTCCAGCGGGGAGAGAATTGGAGCCTCCCGTCTCCAGGGTCAGGGTTCAACGTGCCCCAGAATCCGGACCCTGCCCGTCGCTAGAACGCAGAAGAGGTTTTAGATCGCCGAGAGAAGCTGAAGTATGGATCTGTGGTTCATGAGGTGAGGATCGCGATGTCGACCCGGCCTGAAGATGTCAGCCTCGCTTCAGCCTTCGCAGCCGCCTGCTCGACTTACCGCCCTTTGCTCCCCGCTGCCATACCCGCCACTCCATGCGATCCGACAATCTCGGAAAACCGAATCTCATATACCTTACCCATGTCGTTCAGTTGGAGTGGGTGGATGCACCGAGAAGGTGTGGAGGAGGAGCGTGCTTTGTCTTGAATTGAAGTGCAGCGCAACTCGGAGAGTGCCCGAAGCGGCGCTGGTGGCAGCCGGTCGCCGGCCGCCGTTGGGCCGGAGAGTCGAGCGGCGCATTCGGTGCGCAGGTTCGGGGAGGGGTCGAGGTCGAGGGGTGTGTTAGTGGAAGATCCAGTCAGAGAGAAATGGAAGTCGGCCGTGCACCAACAGAACCATCTGTGATATGCTAATTCGGGTTCGAGGTCGTTCTTTCCTTCCCTCTGAAACCCGTCGCATCTTGGTTTTGGCATTGGGCCGGGGATGGCAAGAACCTTCCCGGGTGTACCTTCCCGTTTCACAGCCTGTGCTTCCCAGGGCATCCAATCGCCTGCTGTTTCCCCGGATGTCGCTGTCGCTGGACAAGTTGAACGTTTCCACGTCTTCTCCCCCACGCAGAGGAATCTCATCATCGCATCCTAGGCCGTCAACGGACGGCAGACGCTCAACTCCCTCCCACCACATCCTCGCCCTACGCTTGCACTACTATTGCATATGTACATACATATTGTTCCAACCCCACACAGCGCCGAGACGACGCTTCCAGGGGTGCGCGATCACGACATTGCTTGTCATCGATCCTGAAGTCACCGTCTCCGGCCCGCCACTCATCATCGGCCGACAGTTAGCCTCCGCCGGCAAGACAAGCCGTATCATATCATCCAGCCCGTCACTGGCCCGCCGGAAGAGACCATCAGATCTGCATCTGCGCTACCAAGTTCTTAACCTCCCCCCACACGGCAATGAGGGGCGTGACCTGCTGCTACTTCGAGGGTTCGACGCTGAGCTTATATTCGTTGCCCCGGGCGAATCGACGGATGACCACGAGATGACAACAGAACCCGAGAGGACGGGCTGGGAATCATGCCGAGCGTCCCGGAATCCTCGAGCTCGCCGGCCTCGACAACACCAGCAGCAGATCAGGTACGGGAGAACCTTCGTCTCGTCTCCCATGCTTGTTTCTCCGTTCCCTGTTCCTCGTTGGCCTCCTGCGATCCTCGCCAAGCGTCTAGAGCATATTGAGCATCAACACTGCCACTCTCTCTTTTGCCCCGTCCCGCCCCGTCCTCGATCTGGTCTCGTACTCGATTACCCTTTCTGCGCGGCCTTGCCACAGCTGATTGGAAGGGAGTCACTGCGATTCGCCCCTCATTGGCTGCCTCCACCCACCCCAGTGTGCTGCCCGCTGCCTGTATGACGAAGTTGGTGGCTCCTTGCGGGGAACCTGGGCCTGGTGGGACGTGTCCCCAGGGCGCACGCGCTTCGGACGATGACCGACGCCTGGCCAGGTTTGCCAGGGCCGCTATGAGTCGCTGAGTTTGAGACTTTTGCTGCTCCGAACGGCTTCTTGGCGCGAGACCTGCCGAAAGCCTCCGGTCATGTCTCCCAGAATGCCCTCCTGTGCTCGAGAGCGGCCTCTTTCGAATCGATGCTCGGTCGCTGGCATGGTCAAGCAATGTCGGGATAGGCATTTCGAGGCTCCCTCGAGTGGGGGCTCCTCGAGGCTTATTTGGGGGTTAGGTCAAGATGGCCAAGCGGCAGGTGTCCAGTTAGCACCAAACTCTGAGCACACTTCAGCTGTCGGCGGCCTGAGCGGGTGCACAGTTAGGGAGAGGGGGGGGGTGAGACCAAATCCGGGCGATCCCTGGATCCACTCGAGAGCCGCTTCCAGGGACGACAAGCCTGGAAAGCTTCCATGGCTGCAAGGGTGCGCAAGTGCGTGCCACCAAGCCCGCCCGCCGTTGCTTTGCGAGCATCCGAGCATCCAAGCTCCGCGTGATCAACCACTCCGCCTTGGACGCCTCGAGAAACCATAAGAGAGGGCGCCCCCGTCCGGCCCTCCGAGACCTGTTTTGTTGGTTTCCTGACTATCCCATCTTGTCACTCGACTCGACACCCCTTTGACCAGGGTCCAGACCTCTTCTTTGCTTCTTTCATTGTTGGATACCACCCACACCAAAGCACTCTTTGCACATCTTTTCCAGGTCAGAGCGCGCGCTTACACTAAAGGTTGCCCGCCAGATTCCGATGGGAGAGCCCGAAGTCGCCAGTAATGGTCCCAAGTACATCTCTGCGGAGCCAAACGCCGAGAAGGACGAGCCTCCTATACCCTTAGGTGGTTCGCCGCAGCCACCGATCCTCTCTCAGACCGAAAAGGTCACCGAGTCCTACATTAAGGACACCGACGAAATCCTCGAGCAGCAGAAGCAGGCCCAGATCGCCGAGAAGGTCCACGAGAAGCCCGAGCATGAGCACGACACCATCCGCCCCGCTCACTGCATCTCAGTCGCCGCCCTCCGCGAGACCTGGCAGACCGACCTCGAAAATGGCCTTTCCAAGGGCGAGGCAGCCGCACGCCTCGAGCGTGACGGCCCTAACCGCCTCGAGGGAGCCAAGGGACTATCCATTTGGGAGATTGTCATGAGACAAATCTCCAACAGTCTTACTCTTGTTCTCGTGATCGTCATGATCTTGTCCTTCGCAATCCAGGACTACATCGAAGGTGGTGTCATCACCGCCGTCATCTTGCTCAACATCGTCGTCGGCTTCGTGCAGGACTACAGGGCCGAGCAGACCATCCAGTCTCTCTATGCCCTCTCAGCCCCCACTTGTAAGGTCATTCGCGATGGACACGCCGAGACCATCAGGGCCGAGTCGCTCGTCCAGGGCGATCTCGTCATGATCTCCGTCGGTGATGTCGTGCCCGCCGATCTGCGTCTCCTCGACGGCATTAACCTGTCCACCGACGAGGCTCTTCTCACCGGCGAATCGCTCCCCACCAACAAAGACCCCGCTGCTGTCGTCGATGAGCCTGACCTGCCCCTCGGTGACCGTATCAACATGGTCTACTCCGCCACCACTGTCACCCGTGGCCGCGCCCGCGGTCTCGTCGCGGCGATTGGCTCCGAGACCGAGGTCGGCAAGATCGCCGCCATGCTTCGCACGACCCGGAAAACGGTCGAAGGCCAGTCGGCCATGAGGCAGGCTTGGTCTCGCTTCCGCGACGGCGTCAGGAGCATCCTTGGTCTCGAGGGAACTCCCCTCCAGATCAAGCTGAGCAAGTTTGCTCTGCTTCTGTTCGGCCTCGCCATTCTCCTCGCAATCATCGTCTTCTCCGCCAACAAGTTCGACATCAACGACCAGGTCCTGATCTACGGTATCTGTGTCGGTGTTGCCGTCATCCCCGAGTCTCTCATCGCCGTCCTGACCATCACTATGGCTGTTGGTACCAAGGCTATGGCCAAGGGAAATGTCATCGTTCGCAAGCTTGCCTCCCTCGAAGCCGTTGGTGGCGTGACCAACATCTGCTCGGACAAGACCGGAACCCTGACTCAAGGCCGCATGATCACCCGCAAGATCTGGCTTGCCGAGGAGACAACCGCCGTGGTTGAGGACTGCACCGACCCCTACGATCCTGCCAGCGGCAGGGTCAAGTGGCCCGGCCTCACCAGCTCCGCCTCCAGCTCCGTCTCCACGCCCACCATCGAGAAGAGCGACGACACCATCCAGGCTTCTTCCCTCGGTTCCTTCCTCAAGGCTATTGTTCTGTGCAACAACTCCACCGTGTCGAATGGCAAGGCGGCCAATGATAGCGAGTCTGTCAGGTCGGTCCAAGCCGATGGCTCGCCCATCTGGACTGCCATGGGTGAACCCACCGAGATTGCCTTGCATGTCTTTGGCATGCGTTTCGGAAAGGGCAAGTCCGACGTTGTTCAGACCGAGGGCTGCAAGATGTTGTACGAATTTCCCTTCGACTCGTCCATCAAGATGATGTCCGTCGTTTACGAAGCCCCCGGAGGTGCCCGCTATATTTACACCAAGGGTGCCGTTGAGGTCCTGTCGGCCCGCCTGGACGAGTCTGAGGACGTCAAACTCCGCATCGCCGCCAAGGCGGACGAGCTGGCTTCTGAAGGCCTTCGTGTCCTCTGTGTTGCCCAGAGGCTCTTGGACCCTAACGAGGACGCCAGCGAGCGCTCCAAGACGGAAGGAAAGCTCCGATTCTTGGGTCTTGCCGGTCTTTACGATCCCCCTCGTGTCGAGACCAAGGGTGCCGTGCAGCAGTGCAAAACCGCTGGAATCTCCGTCCACATGGCCACCGGTGATCACATCAAGACCGCCACCGCCATCGCTCATGAAGTCGGCATCCTGCAGGGCGGTGAGGGTGACTGGGCCGTCATGCCTGCCAGTCGCTTCGACTCGATGTCCGAGGAGGAAATCGACGCTCTCGAGAGTCTGCCCCTTGTCCTTGCTCGCTGCAGTCCTCTCACGAAGGTGAGGATGCTCGAGGCCATGCACCGTCGCAAGGCCTTCTGTATCATGACTGGTGACGGCGTGAACGACTCCCCTGCCCTTAAGCAGGCTGATGTCGGTATCGCCATGGGCAAGCGTGGCAGTGACGTGGCCAAGGAGGCCGCGGACATGGTTCTCACGGACGACAACTTCGCATCCATCGTCACTGCTATCCAGCAGGGTCGCCGCCTCTTCGACAACATCCAGAAGGTAAACTACCTCGAGTGTACTGCGATGAAATTGCTTTGCTGACGAAATGATCGCAGTTCCTTCTCCATCTCTTGATCTCCAACATTGCTCAGGTCATCCTGCTCCTCATCGGTCTCTCCTTCCAGGACGAGTCCGGCACGTCTATCTTCCCTCTGTCGCCCATTGAGATTCTTTGGGCCAACCTCATCACCTCGTCGTTCCTCGCCATCGGCCTTGGTCTCGAGGAAGCCCAGCCTGACATCTTGCTGCGCCCGCCCCACGACCTCCGCATCGGCGTGTTCACCTTCGACCTCGTCCGCGACAAGATGATCTACGGTTTCTTCATGGGCTCCCTCTGCCTGGCTGCCTTCGCATCCGTGGCCTACGGCCCCGGCGGTGGCGACCTTGGCTATGATTGTAACAGCAGCTACAACGAGACCTGCGAGGTTGCGTTCCGCGCCAGGTGTACGACGTACGCCACCCTGAGCTTCCTCTTGCTCATCACATCGTGGGAGGTGAAGCATTTCCAGCGCAGTCTGTTCAACATGCACCCCGAGGAGTACACCGGCGTCTTTTCCGTCTTCCGCACCATCTGGCGCAACCGCTTCCTCTTCTGGGCCGTCGTCGGCGGCGCCCTGACGACATTCCCCGTGGTCTACATCCCGGTTATCAACCACCATGTGTTCAAGCACACTGCCATCACCTGGGAGTGGGGAATTGTTTTCGCCTGCGTCAGCGTGTACATCATGCTCTTCGAGACCTGGAAGGCCATCAAGCGTCGCTTCGGCCTTGGTGTCCGGGCGCTGGTCACGCCGGCGATGGAGGCGTAATCCACGGGATGACGGCAGACAAAGGTGCTGGATCCAACATCAGCAGTGCCTGGGCCGGTAGGCACAGGAATCGCTCGCTCACTTCACGTATCTCGGGGGCGTCTTTCAACATCGGCCTACCTGGGGGTGGGTCGTGGACAGTTCAGGGGTTGAAAAGGGGTTATCAGCTAAGTGAGGAAGGAGTTGCTAGAAAACATGGGCATTGGTTTCGATAGCTCACCCGAGTCGTTCCCTCGAGAACCCAGAGGGTCCGCTCAGCATACATTGGAACATATCAAATTGCATTCATCTTTATCTGGCTTGACGTGATCCAACAGTCTTCAGTGTCCGGTAAACCATAGGGCTTACTTCCTGTAGAATTGTGACAGAATATGCGCTTGACCGACAAGACCTCGGGCGACTTTCAGCGACGTCTTGGTGTCACTGAGCGTTCCCCGGATCCGAATCGACATTGACGACCGAGGAGGACCACACTGAGACTCGGTGCAACGACTGGGAGTGGTGATATAGATTGATAAGTAAGCCTGAAGTCAATTTGACGTGATATAAGACACCTGCTAATCACTTTGTTGACTGGTCAGTATATATATGTGTACCAAGATACAAAAGACAGTCAATTTGGTTTAATCATCTCTTCAGCCCCTCCGTTCAGTGTGCCATCGCCGTGACACCGCTCCCCATTACGGAGCTCCTCGCCCACCACACCCCGGGCTGGTGTCTGTCCTCCCCGTCTCCATCAACGTTCGCCTCCCTCGCATCAGGTCTAGTACTTGCCCGTGACCTCGATGCCCGGAGTCCTGTAGACCTCCCAGTTGTCAGCGGCTTCTGGCCTGCCGAAGGGCTTCAGAAGAGCGAAGCGGAAGACGTAGCGGCCCTCGGCGATCTGCGTGCCGTTGGCCAGCTTGCCGAACCACGAGTACCGGTTGAACTGGCCGCCGAGGTCGACGTGGCGGCCGGCGTTGCGGAGGGGGAACGAGAACGTCTGCTCGGGGTTGTTGATGGCGGGGTTGAAGACGGCATTGCCGAGCGACCAGGCGGCCACCGAGCCGACGTAGCCGTTCTCTCCGACGACGGGAGGGTACCGCCACTGGCGCTCCTGCCAGCCGGCCTCGAAGACGTCCCAGCGGACCTCGCGGACGCCCCAGACGGCCTTGTGCAGGATCTTGGGGAAGTCCTGCGCGCCGAGGCTGAGGTCGAACGAGTAGGAGGAGTCCTGCTCGATGGGAGTGTTGCCCACGCCGGAGACGGAGAGCGGGAAGCCGTGCTGGGTGAGGTCCACGGTGCGCCTCAGGTCGGCGCCGACTCCGAAGAAGGGGACGGATAGCTTGTCGCCGTTGTCACCGGTGACGAAGATCTTGCCACCGTATATGGGGAGGGCGGAGGCGTTCCAGCCGAGAGTATCAGGGTTGCGGAAGTTAACACTGCATACCATATGTCAGTCAGACCATTCATGGTAGATGAAAGTCGGGGGTGTTCTCATTACTTACGAGACGGTCTTGCTCTCGCCGGGCTGGAGAGTAAAAGGCCTGGGGAGGCTGACCTCCGCCTCAAGGCTCAGGGGACTCAGCTCAGCGAAGGACTTCAGGCGGTTGGTGATGCCCCCAGCCGTGGAAGGGAGCCAGCCATAGGTCTCGAAGCCAGCGCTGTGCTCGACAGACCACGTATAGCTGATAGCCTCCTCGCCGTCGTTGATGATCGATAGGTCGTGGTAACGGCGGAAGTAGCGAGTATCGTTAAGTGCGAACTTCGAGTTCTCAAACTCCAGTCTCGTGTCGTATTGGACGACCTTCCAGCCGTTGACGAGGCCGTTTCCGACCTGCGCGGGGGGCGCAGAGAAATCGTAGTCGGTAGTAGAAACCCCGTCCGACCAGGGGAGGGACGTTCCGCTGGACACAATACGTTGATGGAGCTCCTTGGCGACGCCCTTTCCGTGGACGCTGCGGCCGCCGTGGAGGCCGATCCAGAGCGCGGCAACGCCAGCGACGTAGGGGCAGGCCATGGACGTGCCGCTGATGACCCGATAGGTCTTACCGATCCAGGCGCTGTAGATATCGCCTCCGGGGCCGGTGATGTCGGGCTTCAGCTGGAGATCGTACAGGCCACCCCAGGAGGTGAAGGCGCTGGGGCGGCCGGCGCCCTCGTACTGGATGGCGTAGACCTCGTCACGGTCACCGGCGGCGAAGTCGGCCGTGACCTCGCGACCTGCAATAACAGCGTCGATAATAGCGGCGCCAGCCTCGGCGGTGATCAGGCCGATGTCGCTGTTGACACGATTGTGTGAAGGGACAACGACGGGATTGTTATCGTTGTATGCCAGGACGTACTTGGCACCGAGCGCCTCGAGGTTCTGGAGCTTGATGGCGAAGGTGCAGCCTCCACGGCGGACGAGCGCGACGGATCCAGACAGATCGGGGCCGCTGCCGGGAGGGAAAGGCGCGCAAGCATCGTCGGCGACGGTCGTATCGAGGGTCAGGGGGACGATGGGCCAGCCGTTGACCTCGGCCGGGAAGGGAAGCCTCGCCGCGATATAGAGCTCCTTGGCGGTGGTGTTGGTCAGGCCGTCGGCGGACGTGGTGGTTTTCTCAAAGGCATATGTAGGGAAGACCTCTGTCGTGCTGGAGGCGACGGCGAGGACGTTCTTGCCGGAGGACCCGGAGCTGCCGTAGAAAGGCCCGGCCGAGCCGCTGTTACCGGCTGAGATGGTCACCACGACGCCCTCCTCGACGAGGCGGGAGGCCACTTCGGCCCAGGCGTTGTCAGACCAGCCACTGGGGCCGCCGATACTGGCGGTAATGATGTCGACCTACTATGCTGTCAGTACCGGACCGGACCGTCTTCACGGGTTCGGAGACTCGGGGCTATTGTCACTCACACCGTCCTCGTAGGCGTGGAGGAAAGACTCGATCAGGACATCGGCGGTGGTGCCACCCTGCTGCTTGTGAGTGTCTTGTGATTGATTGCCTCTGAAAGTGTTGTCAACTCACGAGCTGGGAGAAAACCTTGTACGCATAGAGAGTGGCCTCGGGGGCAACACCTTGCCAGCTAGAAGCATGTGTCAGTGAGGGAGACATTCCCCTGCATTTATCTCATGATCCGCTTACAACTCGGTCTTGCCGGCGATCGTGCCGGCAACATGGGTTCCATGGCCCTGGATGTCGTTGGGATCATCGTCGGGGGCACGGGGGGTGTTTGGCCAGACTGCAGCGGTTAGATGATGGAGGGTGAGATGAGATGGGATGGCTCAAGGCAGTTCTCGCGACTTACGACCATCGCCCACGAAGTCCCAGCCACCCGCAACCTTGAAACCCTCGCCGAACCCGGCCCCAAGCTATTGCAGTCTGCTGTCAGCCGGCAGTTCAAATCCATGCTAATGGTTTGGCCGCACTTACAGCATGGTGACTCCACTCGATACCGGTGTCGACAACACCAACCTTGGCTCCCTTACCAAGGATGCCGAGGTCGTGAAGTTTGTTGACCCCGGTGGCATTGTGGATGTTGTAGTCAAGGGCCGAGGCGGCTCCCACCACGGTGTCCTTGATGTCGACAGGGGAGAGCTCGACGTATTCGTTGAGCCAGACCCTCACAACGTCCGGCAGGGCAGCCAGAGTGTCGACGTTGAACTCCTCGGCCTTGACGCTGACACCGGCAAAGACGTCGCTGTCGAAAGTCTTGACGACCTCGATGCCGGGAGTGCTCGAGACCTCCTCCTGGCGCTTCCTCAGGGATGCCTGTAATTACTCAGTCAGCATGTAGTTTGTTGGGACAGAGCAACGAGGACGCGGACCTGGCTATACTCCAGGATGTAGCTGTTGGGGACCACGGCGGGAGCTTCCTCGTCCTCGGCCCGGCGTGCCAGGGCCAGGGCGCCCCCGATGAGAGGGAGGGCGGCGGTGAACCGGTTCAGACGCATTCTGATGGTCGCGGAAGGCAATGAAGATGAGATAGAGCTCCTCGAGCGTGCTGCGAGCAGTATCACGCCTACCACGGAGGTTGTCAGGCCAGGCCTTTATGTACACGGGTTTATATATACGGGGTTGAGAATGCCGCCATATCGTGATGTTGCCGACTTCCACCCCGAGGTTGCGGGGCTCGGGCTGTGTGCTGCGGCGAACGATAACGTGCTTCGAGGAATACTGCAGGATGCATCATGAACTTCCCGGTTCAGCCAATGCGCAGGGGCATCAAGGTGCTCATGGTAGCAACCCTGGCGGACACTGTTCCACCGTGCTGCTGCAAGCAATTGCTCACCTGCCGTATTGAGCAGAAACGTCATTATGGGTGAAGGTCTCAGAATATGGCACGAGGCTTAATGAATGTCCGGATGCAACCAAGACGCAGGCACATCCTGGTGAGCGGATATGCATCTGGATCCATGTCATGTTCCTCCGTGACCTTTGCTCCGTGAACAGGATGCTCCTAGTACTCTATACTTGTACCGGGCCAGCCACGGGAAAGCTCACATAGATGCTCAGCTGCTCAGGTAGGGGTCGAAGGGAGTCTACGACATCCGCGACGGGGAAATATTTCAGGAGTTTTCCCGGCACCATCCGACGTGCCCTCTCTTGACTGCGACTGCAGCGCAGAGGGTGCGTTAATGGCGAGGGGATCACTCCTCTGCGCGACGGGTCCATGCTTCTCAAATAGGCAAGAGGAAAGAAGCTTGGCGAATCTCACATTCATCCCGCAGATATCGCCATGCAGCGTGCAGCTCGGGTCTCTTCCGGCTCTCGGCAAACCCCTGCCACCTTGATGGCGTCTACTAGTACCTGTGTCGACGCAGAATCGTAATATTCGGAGATGGTGCTGCACACCACCCTTTCGCCATGTCATACCTGTATTGCGAGTTAGGTACGTTGGACTCGCATTTGATCCTGCCATGACGGAAGTCGATAATACGAGGCGTCGCCGGGCCGTCCCCGATTCCCGACTCCCGACCCCCTCGATCGCGGGTTTCCTCGGAGATGCAGAAACACATTGGAAGTCCAGACCCGGTACAACTTATCGTCAATATTAGCGCCGCGATACAAGACGGCAGATTGCCTCAGGACAAGATGTCCTTGCACGGCGGGGGAGCGTAGGGTCCCAGACTTCCAGATAGCACCTCGTCACGACCTCACGGCATGGAGGTGACGTTCCCCATCACAGCTCCCATGTCCCCGAACTTCTTCACCCCGGCATATATAGGTAGGTATTGATACATTGGTAGGATCAAGATCTATATTGGTGAGCAGAACGACTCCTTAACGGCGATGGAGGGGGCCTGGCTATAAGTTTCTCCCGCGCCCTTCTCAAATAAGTAGGCATACCATTAACGCTTCATCTCACGCCAGACGTCAGAAACGTCACGTGGGACAGTATAACTATTAACTAAGGTGTCCACCACGTCGCGGGCACACCGCTTGTTATCAATCAGTGTTACACCAACGTTCAAATGGCGGGCTGTAGCACGCTGACCTTCGATATCTCGGATATTACATACTCTACAGAGCTCCAGTGCGGCATATCTCATGGCGCTGGAATTGAGATGGAGAACATTGACCTGAAGAACGGCCGTTCAGCCACCGGTGGCCGCCAAGACGTACAAGTTCAGCAACGTAAATCGGCCCAGGGGGTTCCCATGCTTGTGAGATGGAATAACGGCGGTGGATATACGAAGAAGGACGCACGATTTTCATGACCAAAGAAGCGTATGGGCATGACGCTGAGAAACTCTACATCGGTTGTTATAGATGAATCTCCTTACTTACCATTGAATACGAATAAGGAGTTGACCACCAGGTCGCTTGGATATGAAAATGTTGGTTTTGCGTTGAGGAGAATGACGTTTTCTCATTCATGCTGTTGCTTTATGTTGTAAAGACTTTCATGATATTGCGAGCTTTCCACCCGGAGCTGCATTCAGCTTGATATGGAGAACGACGAAGTTACTCATGAAGAGGCCAACCAAGCGAGTCTGACACCCAGGAATAATTGTCCCCGTTCCCGTCGATTGTCTGTCAGTCCACCAAAGGTTTGGCGCACACGCCCCGTAATGGCCCGTGCCACCTGGGCCACCCGATAACTTAAACCACCTAACCGTGACCAGCAGGCCACCATGGGACGACTGCACCCACCAGGCAGGCAACTGGGTCTCCGCTCTATCAGCCCCTGTTGCCCCTTTGATTCGACCTGAGGTGCATGGCACAGGCTCAAGGTGTCTTTTGAGCCGAGGGGTCCTCGAAGACGACCATTTCCTCTCCGTCACCTCACTCGAGCGCCATTCTCGACCTCAACTGGCATTGACGAAACGACCGATTGATTCCCCCACAGTTCGCTCGCTCGCCCGGCACCGCGCCCCTTCGCCATGGCGCGCAGAACCCCAATCTCCGCTATCATCGTCTTGATGGTTATCGCCTTCTTCAGCGTCTCCTACCTCTTCTCCTCCAGCGACAGCGGCACAAACACCTTCGGTTCGGCGCCTGCGCCACTCACCAAGGACTCTGCTTCCCCGGCCGGCGACCTCGGCCACTTCGATAACAGCATCCTTCTGGGCGAGTCCATCGCGCCCAAGCTGGAGAATGCCACACTCAAGTACGCACGCACCATTAGCCGTACCATTTTCTCTATCCTCTGCTAACCTCTCCCCCCCACACAGAGCCGAGCTCGGCCGCTCCTCCTGGAAGCTCTTCCACACCATGATGGCGCGCTTCCCCGAGGCGCCCTCCGACGACGACTCCCTCGCCCTCAAGACGTACATCCACCTCTTCGCGCGCCTCTACCCCTGCGGCGACTGCGCCGCGCACTTCCGCAAGCTCCTCGCCAAGTACCCGCCCCAGGTCAGCAGCCGGCAGGCCGCCGCCGGGTGGGCGTGCTTCGTGCACAACGAGGTCAACAAGCGCCTGGAGAAGGAGGAGTTCGACTGCAACAACATCGGCGACTTTTACGACTGCGGCTGCGGCGAGGAGGGGAAGGAGGGCGAGAAGAAGGCCGAGGGGTCCGCCGAGGGGTCCGTCGAGCTGAGAGGGGACTCGTAGGGAAATAAAGGAGTCGCTGCTGGATGTGTGAGTTGGGATAACTGAGCGGCGCAGAGCTGCTGGCGCGTATAGAGGCGCCAATTGAATATACAACGTCTGTTCATTTTGACTCGCGAATGTCATTAAACTGATCCCTGGGGTCATTCTGGGCCTGGATTGGCTTGTCTTTGCTTGAAAGATCTATCTGTGACTGCGCCAGAGCTCTCGATCTGCAATTCCATCCGGCGGACCGCTGCGGGACCGCCGGGCGGGAACCAGATGCGATCTGCACCTGTCAGCGGACGGCGCCAGCCGCACATCACGTGACCTCCCCCAGTTTCGCAAGGCCAACGCGTCGGAGCTGCCTGAGCTCGACTGGAGCTTCAGCCTTCCCACCTCAAGCAGCTTCCAACGTCCTCCCACCACCACGATACCCCCATTGCGAAGCTACATCCCGAACTCTGCAGCACTTCCGTACCAACACACACAAAGCTCCGCAGTACCAGTCTCGAGAATGGATTTCACCACCACCGGCTCCCTGAACGAGGGTTCGTTTGGGCTCTTTCCTCCCCAAACCTCCCTCCACGAGCTAACCTTCGAGCTGCAGATGGCATCCACGTCGACATGGAGAGGTTGAAGAAGGGCGAGGTCAAGTAAGTCTGGTGCCTTCCCGTCGATGCTACCGTTTGCTAACCAACTCCCAGCCTGGGCACATCAATGTTCGTTCAACATCCCGCTTCCAGCATGACACAACTTCTCACATTCCAAACAGCATGGCCGTCACCTTCAAGGATGGCGTTATCCTCGGTACGCAACCCCTTCCTTCCAACCCCGGAACCACCCTCCTTGTTACAACACCTTTGAGAATCCTGACGCAGGCTAACATCTCCCCCCCTTCGCAGGCGCCGACTCGAGGACCACCACGGGCGCCTACATCGCCAACCGAGTGACCGACAAGCTGACCCGGGTCCACGACACAATATGGTGCTGCCGCTCCGGCTCCGCGGCCGACACACAAGCCGTCGCCGACATCGTCCAGTACCAGCTCGGCCTCTACGCCATGCGCAACGGCAAGCCCCCCATGACACAGACCGCCGCCTCCATCTTCCAGGAGATCTGCTACTCCAACAAGGACCGCCTGACGTGAGTTGCCACCGCCCCCCGGGCACCTCCTCGGGCAACCCTCCACCGCAGAATGCTGACAAACAAACCACAGTGCCGGCCTCATCATCGCGGGCTGGGACGAGCGCCACGGCGGCCAGGTCTACAGCATGCCCCTCGGCGGGTCCCTACACAAGCAGTCCTACGCCATCGGCGGCTCCGGCTCGACATACATCTACGGCTACTGCGACGCCAACTGGAAGGAGGGCATGGAGGAGGAGGATGCCGTCGCCTTCGTCAAGGGCGCGCTGCGGGAGGCGATCAAGTGGGACGGCAGCTCGGGCGGCGTCATCCGCATGGTCGTGCTGACCGGCAAGGGCGCCGACAGGCACCTCTACCTCCCGGACTCGGATTACAAGGTGCGTCACGAGTAGACGGCGGCGGGGCGGCGATGCTGAGGCTGCGGGGCGGGTGAGCGCGGCAGAGCGCCGTGTGCTGCCCTTGTCGCCGGGGCAGGCGACCGGCGGGCTGGCAACTGTACATTACGATAGACGATCAATGGACGGGACTGAAGTGCATCCAATACGCTGGAACCTGAACTCCGGACGGACCACAATAAGCCGGGGAAGTCGACCCTGAAGGGGCGACAGAAGCAAGGCCGCTCGCTCAGGTGTCCGAGATTGCGGCCCTCGGCGAGGAAGCAAGCAGGTCGAAATTTCAGCCGGCGAATCACGCAGACCGTGCCTATACCTGCTGAATGTGGCGTCGCGGTGATATGCACGACGCAGGGTCGCTCGCCAAAGATGGTGGTACAGCATCCACACCGCAGGCTGTTCCGCATGCAAGGCAAGGCGGTGAGAGACCGCTCGATGCCGGGGGCACAAGCCTCCGGGGCTGCAGGGTCGCCTGCCGCAATATTCATCTGGATTTGCTGGACTCAGCCTCCTTCAGTGAAGCTCGCGGGCAGCTATCAGAGTCCGGCTAACAGGGACGTCCCTGCTGTCTTGACCAGGTGTAAGTGGTCGGTCGTAGCCCCATATGTAGAATGACAATATGTAAAGCTGATCCTCACTTACCGTCGCCGAGGTGGTTCGAGTCGAGAACAGGAGCAATCCGCGTTGGGCCATCATCTCATGTTCCTCCTCGGCGATACTCTGCGGTGGCGAGCTCGAAATAGATGAATTGGCATGTCACCAGCACGGCAGCGCACGTGCGGCCCCTGATCGACGATATGCGCCGGTCGCCTCGAGGTGCCTCCAGCACGTGTCCTCTGCATTGGAGATGCTGAAGCTCCGGCACTTGGGGAGAAAGTGCACGGAGCGTTGGGGTCCGGGCTCCCCGAGAACCAGAGCTGCGGCAGTCTCACCACGGGGCGCGTCAGGGTAGGGCTGAAGACAGGTGTCTCGTTGTGCTGATGCCATCGCGGACGGTGACGAATGACTGGGGCGAGGCTGCGAACGGGGCCAGGCTCATGGTTTTACGGCATCGAGTCCGCGCTGGCGGCTTGGGGCGAGGGATGGTGGAGCGTGCACGGCAGTGCGGTGAAGACAAGGGGATATGACGGAGTTGCTAGGGATGGTCCCGGGACGACCCCGTGGGCTTGTTCCGATGGGGGATTGGTCGGCCGGCCAGGGGTGGCCAGGACTCGGGGTGGGGAGAGCAGACGGCAGCGAGCGCGGGACTGGGCGTGTTGCGTGGCAGCGTGGGATGGGGCCTTGTCGCGGGAAAGCTTGATTTCTTCTTCCAGCGTTGGATTGCCCCTGTGCACCGGGCCAGCGCCTTCATCGTGGCGGCGGAAGACAGGGAGAGGACAGCCGGAACCGATCGAAGGAAGGCCAAGTCGTTTTGCCTGATTGCCTGAGGGAGTGTCGGTCGGGAGAGCTGGCTGCGCCTATCAGGCTACTGGTGTGATATGATGCAATGCTCGGGGGGTTATCAGTGACGAGAGAGGCGTAGGGAGCTTATCGTCTGGGCCTGGCAGTGTATCTCCGAGGGGAAGCTCGAGGCCCCTTGCATCGGTCCAGTGGTAGAGTACAAGTATGTACATTTGGCTTGATGATTCCAGAAGATGTTGATCAGCTGGAACATCTATCTTCAGTTGAACCGATAACATCAACCCCAATGACCGATACGATGCGATCGAGGCTGGCTGTCGATATGGCGGTCTTGTTCCGTAATCCGAGATGGTGGTCTGGCCAGGTCGGCCCCTGCCGCTAGAACCACACCGGGCCCTCCAGCCGCTACGCAGCATCAAGGCCAATCATGGTGGGCACCTGCCTCTGGCCTGCTGCATGTGTTGCGTCGGTGTCTCCAGTTCTCTTCTCCCTTTGGAGTTCTCGAACCTGTGCGGGCTTCGAGGAGGCTTTCGGACGACGCAACGGCGTAAGAGTGGAACTGGACGGTGAAGAAGATGTCGGTCAGGGAGAGTCCTGGCTGTTCATGGGGCGGAAACGTGGAAGTGACCGTGAAAGTTTGTTGGTTGATGAGTGGAAGAGAAGCAACTTGCTTGACTCGGACGATGCCATAAGAAATTCCACATGCGCTGAACGTCGTAGCGGTAACGCAGGTGTCCATGGCCTGGGACGTTCCTTCCCCCTTACGAGCCTTGTGCTGGACCTGAGTGATGTGTGGACCCCACCTACCTCACTAAAGCCGACCGATGCTCTTTCCGCGCAGTCCAGGCTCTGTCCAACTCCAAACTCCCGTCCAGGTTCCTTTCCTGTCACTCCTCCTTCATTCTCCTCCTCCTCCATCAAACCGATCTCGTCTCCCCCCTCTCTTCATCGTTTCGTCTTGCGGGTTTTGTTTTGTTTACCGGTTGTTGTCCGCCCTCATCTGTCGCCCCGGCCATCTATCTCTACGCCGCCCGCCGCCCCGTGTCCCCTCGTCACGGATCCTCCCTATCTCGACACCCTGACCTGACCTCTTTGACAGAGGCATCTCGCCGGTCGCATCGCGTCACCGGGCGCTGTCGAGACGACAGTTTATCGCACCCGCCGCAGCCTTCTGGCCCCGAAACAGACATTGTCAGCAACGCCCTCTTCCGTTGCTGCGGGCTCATCACAAGCCGCCGTTCGCCCTCGAAGCCACGTCCATCTTACCAGCGGCCACATTACATCCCTGGCAAATCGAATCCCGAGAACTGAAGGTCCGCCGTCAGCTTCTCGATCTCTCGATTCTACGACGAGGACGCCATCATCCTAACGACACCTCCGTCGACTCGACTCGAATCGACGACCTGCCCCGACGCCGTTGGTCCAGTGCCTCGCGTAAGTCGACCTTTTTCTTGTTCGGTGCTATCACGTTCATTGGATGCTTCTGTTCCTCTTGTCCCATTGCCAAACGTCCAACCCAGCAAAGTCACGACACAACCAATGCCGCCTCCTCCATATCCCCCGCGGCTCCAACACCAAGGAAGGGTTCCTGCGCGTTGCTGTCGCCGTCCCTCTCCAGCATCGCCTCGTGGTTCCTGGCAGCTGCCAGTGACGTTGTTACCCCTCGCAGCCCCCCTCCTCAGGCTACCTTGTCCTGGATGCGCTTTTTCGCCACCCGCCGCCCGCCCAATGGTTCACGGACCACCCCTCGTCGCGCGCCCACGTTTCCCATTCCCAATCAGCCATTTACTGCCACCCCATTGCCAATCGCCCATCGTGCCTTGTCAGCCAAGATCTCGTCGCCGCCTTGCTCTCGCAGGAGTGAACTCTGTCTGGTCCCCCGGATCGCTCCAGGCCGATCTGTGAATGGACAGCCTCGCGGTATTACTTCGCTGTCAGTCATCGAGCGGCCGACTCATGAGTCCTGTCCATCTTCTCGGTGCAACCGAGTGGCTTACACCCCTGACTCGGTCCATCAGCACCCAACCTCCGGCTGTGTAGCCCAAGCCGGCGGCCGGTCCTCCATCCATTCCCCTCCGATATTTCCCTACGCCATGTTTCTTCGACATCTTTCCGCGCGCAAACAACCATCGCCTTCGCTAACTCCATCACGACAGTCGCAGCCGACCCTAATACCTAATTTCGACACCCTACATCCCGCCGAGAATACGATGCTATGGCAGCTGTGATCGGTGACATAATCTCTGATCCGTCCGCTCACTTTCATAACATGCTAGCCAATACGGCCGTGTCGCATCCGCGTCAACACTCCCACGAAACCTCCTATCGCTCCTCCAGCCGATCGAGGGATCCTACTGCCCGTCCTCCGTCTTCGAGCCCGCGAACCCAGCGAAACCACGCCGAGAACACGGAGAACCGCACTACACCCAGGTCGGGCGCCTCCCGCTTCCCGACCCCTCCCTCGTCATCCTCCCCCGGCGTTATTGCAGCCAGCGCTCGTGCTCAGAATGCCAACAGCGAGAGTTTGATGGCGTCCCAGGCTCGCGATGCCGCTCTAGCAGGCCCTACAACCGTTGTCGGCCCGTCCGCCACTTCTCCGAACCAACAGCAACCATCCCCAGCATCCGATCGTTCTCCTGCTGCCGCCAGCGCCTATCCGATTGCCGATGCTTCGTCCCCAGGGCCCCAGCCTCAGGGTCAGACGATCCGGGTCCGAGACCTGGCCCACCTCCAGAGCCTTGCCCGTGCCGACGTCCTGACAGGGAACGGCTCGGGGCTGCTGAACGATGCGCCGTCGCAGCAGGTCAAATACGAAATCAGCGGGATGCCTATCGGGGATGTCATCGAGATGGTCGCTGCGCTCTTGACCAAGATCACCACCACCAACGACCTACAGCACGATGCCATGCAACGGAATGTCGCGCATCAACAACAGGCCAACCAGAACAGCGAGTCTGGGCATAATTCGTCCATGAGTCCTCTGAGCACATCTGTTCTCGCCTTTCACGGCAAGAACATCCCGGCCATCACGATCCTGAGTTACCTGTCCCGCATCCACAAGTACTGCCCCACCACCTTTGAGGTGTTTCTCAGCTTGCTGGTCTACTTTGACCGGATGACGGAAAGGGTCAACGACATGGTGGGCAAGAGCGAAGAGGCCAGGCGGCGGACAACCGCGGACTCTCGGCCGACAGGAAGTGGTCCCGCGGCAACACCCGCTGCCGATGTCGCTATGCATGACGACGAGAGCGAGGGTGTCGAATCAGACTCTGACCTGGCGGACGACGACGACGACGAGGAGATGGACGAGCCTCCATCCAGCAAGTCGAGCAGGCGGCCCAGTGAAACGGGTGCCCGGGTGGTGGCCGCCCCCTCAGACGCGCCAACAATACCCCCCGCTACCTATTTCGTCGTCGATAGCTTCAACATTCATAGGTTGATTATTGCTGGCGTGACCTGCGCAAGCAAATTCTTCTCGGATGTTTTCTACACCAACTCTAGATACGCCAAGGTATGTGCATTTCCCTTCCTGGTTGTATGCGAGCGTCTCGCTAACGTACTTGCGTCAGGTTGGCGGCCTGCCCCTCGCAGAGCTGAATCATCTGGAGCTTCAATTCCTGCTCCTGAATGACTTCCGACTTGCTGTGCCCGTCGAAGACCTCGAGGCCTACGCAACCATGTTGGTCGAGTTCTACGCGCGGGAGGTGGTCGTGCCACAGTCGTCGACACGACCTGTACCAGTGGATGCTTGACCTGACGTCCATGATCACTTTGTTTTTGCAACATGAAGATTGATACCCAGATACATACGCTTGGAGACGAGCCCTACATGGAGGAACGGATCATGACGACTGACGACGAGGAGCAGCACGCATGATATGAGCTAGAAGGGGATTGCAAAGATTCTGCGCAGCGGCCAGCCGGGGTTGCCTCAGACAGATTCGCGGGGTGTGATCACCCATGTTTTGCAGCATTGCCGTTCTTGAGCCGGCGGGGAAACGATGCTACGGGAACGAGGGCGGCGCGGCACCAGCCCTGGGATTCAGTAGAGGTCCGCCCGTGGTGGTACTGGCGGTGTTGGAGGATGCTTTGGAGTTTCAAGGCCACCTTTGGTTGCTAAATAGGTGTGTATAGACAGCGGATGCCCTTAATTAAAGGCGTTGAGATTCTGGCACATTCAGTACCTTATGCTGCAGGTGGTGCTATGGTTGACTTGTGAAACTGATGATGGCCGGCCAGCAGCATCATATCCAGCATCCAGTGTACTAGGAACCGCCACTCCGAATACCAGAAGGGCAAGTAGGTCTGCATCGGTCGTGACGTAGGATCTTCGCGATGAGCTAGAAGAGGCCTCAAAAGAGACGAGAGACGCTCCTAGATTCCAATACAAAGAGCAACATAGCAAGGCAGGGGCTGGGATCTCGATAACTTATCGTCTCCATTGGATATCTAAGACCTCTTCCTTGACTGGTCTAATAACAAGAAAATCTGAGACCTTATCCGATACACCGTTTAGAAACCAGCCTCCTCCTCCTCTTCTTTCTCGCCATACTCCTCGTCGTCCTGCAACTCACTCCAATAAGGGTCGTCAGGGGGCAGATGAATGTGCTCCCACTACCAGTAAGGAGCTATGCAGTATGCTGATGTCCCAATGATGACCTGCTCGCCATATGCAGAGAATTAGGTGCCGAGCGAGGGGCTGACGCAGACTGATGGTCGACCGTGATGGTTTGTTTCATGCACATGGCGGTGCAGGCGTCGCCCGAGGCCGCGATGTGCCAGCTCCGTAGTACGGGGCGGTCCCCTTGAACATGAGAGCCGCGGCCTTTGCCAGTGACTGTGGAATGGAGTACGGCGAGAAGGCATCCTCGGCCTCGCTGGCTTTGGCCCGCCGGGGACAGGCGCGGGCCGAGGATATCCCTTGACCGGATGCTTCAGACGCTTGGAACCAAGCAGAACTTGGACAGCTTCTGCCTACTCCCCAAGGAAATCAACGATGGTAAGAAGTCGATGCAATCCGGACGTCGACTGCACTGACGGCGAACTAGTAACGCGCCAGGCCCGAGGAGATACGCACCATCTGGGGCAGCATGGACGACTGAGCCTCCGACTTTGAAGGCCTCTTCAACGATCGTCTCCAACGGCTGGACGGCATGCCATGATAGATAGTCCCCATGTAAACTATGAAGGAGAGGTTTTTGACTTATGAATGCACATAGCTCAAATCTGAGTTTCTCGAGTAGATGTAGTACGACATGGCTGGGAGCTGAATCTTGAGATGCTCGTATTCTCGCTACAACTCACGGGCCCTTGACCAAAGCCCGTACGTTTTATTAGTAATTTGCCAGGCAATAGGAATAATTAATATGCATTGAGGCCTTTGGTCGACGGCTTTCCCCCTCCCACTCGATGGATGTTCACTTGAGAGCGGACCGCCGCAACGGTTTTCTCTGCCGGCCCTGGACACCGTGTGCTGGTTCGACGTGGTTAAGGCTGAGAATGAGCCTCATGAAGAATCTCAAGTCAAAAGCGCGCAGGACGGTATGGCAGAGAATTGGACGTCGAATGGCCCAACGCGGTCTCCGTGGGTGAGAGAATGGACTGTGACAGCAGATTCCCCGCCGACCTGGAGACAAACAAACTGAGATCATCTCACTCGATGTTCGACCCTCGATCTTCCCTCATCCACGATGACACCCTCAAGTCTCCATTTGGCATCTTCCCACGGTATCGACCTGGCCTGGCACAATGGTTCGAGACCAAAACCTGCGTATGTGATTCACGCCATCCGGGGCGGCGTCGACGCGCCCCCCGCCGCATCATGCTCGCGAGCACCGACCCCTCGGACCCCTTGGGGCTCTTCGCGCTGCCGGACGGCGTCGTGGCTTGGATTCTGGGGCGCCGTGAGAGAGGCGTGCGAGCGCTGGGTTGAGTGACTGCCCGTGGATATTCCATAACCCAGCCGTACGTCCTTGCCTGCATGGTGACAGGCTGGGAAGCACCAGACAAGATCCTGCAAGTCTCCGATCCCGACTTCTCCAACTCGTGCAGTTCTGGTCCGGACGCCGCAGTTACCGGACATAAGACCGCAGGGCTGGCGACGCCAGCTGTATGCGCGTAGAGGACTGCGACTGCGAACGAAGCCGGAAACGACGGGGCGGCGTCGGCGTCAGCGGTGGCGATGTTCCACCGCGGTCAGCGCGCCTCTTCGCATCAAGAATCCATTCCGTCATCCTCAGCTGGAATACCCTCCTTGGCGGGTGCCTGCAGACCCCAGGTAAAAAAGCGTGGTAGAATGACGAGAAGAATCATGCGAAACCCGGCGGTTGCCATTCCCGGAGAATCGCCCGAGCGCTGCCTAGGCCGTGAATCACGGGGCCGCCGGACCCGCCCGTCCTCGTTGCCATCGCGCGCGTCCGGCTCCGCGCCGCTCGCCACAGGGCGCAGCAGGGCCCCGGATCTCGTGATCAATCCCCTGGGCATTCCCGGATCCCCATCGAAAAACCGGACAAACACGAGGCGTGGCCACGCGAGGGCTCATGTCGTCATCAACAAAGGCGAGGCTGAGGCGCCCTCGGTCGCCAGCCTCCCCATTGCCGCCGTGAGGCCTCGGGGACAGCCTGTCCATGGACACTGCAGCAAAACAGTCAATCACCTGCGTGAGCGCGGAGGACCCCAGACGTAAGGCGTAAATCATCAAAACTTGTTGAATCGGGCAGGGGATTCTCGCTATCGGCCCCTCCCCGCTGCCCCGACGCCTGCGCGGCCTCCGCGACGGCTGGGCCTTGCAGTACGTACGGTATGTACACGTAACCAGGCCTCTTGTAAAGCCTCGTAGTCAAATGAATAGAACCACCGTGTAACGCCCGATAATGCCCGGAACCGCTGTGCGTGGTCGGCTCAGCTACCTGTCCCGCCCCCCGCCTGCCCCATGATGATGACGGAGCCCAATTGATCATGTCGTTAATGTACAGGTCGATGCTTTTTTGTTGCCTCCAACCGGCCGGACTGGTTTGCTGCTGCTGTTTGGTGTCCAGCGGGGTGAGCTGGACTGGAATGAGGTGTTGAAAATATAGGAATCGCTTCTGGCCGCCGCCCACGGCCACCTGGGGTATCATGCCTGGGACCCTCTCTGCTGGGTCCAACAGGCTTTCTTGCGAATCATGCAAAATAAGAGGTGTGTTGGTTGAATCGAAAGGGAGCGCTGCAATGGCTCGACATGCTTCGCTCGATGCTATGAGTATCTCGCGCGCGCGCGCTCGCTGGGTGGTGCGTCGGGCTGACTGGTTGATAGACAATGCCGCGCCGGGCGACCTCATCACTTCTTGCCCTTTGTGCCGGTGGCGGTGATCTTGCTCGTGGACATGAGGTCGCCGATGTATTTCTGCAGGAACTTGTTGTTGTTGTCGAGCTTGTCGTGCTCTTCGCGGACGGCCTCGATGCGGTGGAATATGGTGAGCAGTGACTCCTGGAGCGCCTTGGCGTGCCTGCGGGTTGGCCAATGTCAGAATGAGGTCCGCGTCCAGAAGCAGCAGAGGGAGGAGACTGACCGTTTGAGCTCTTCCCGAGCTTCCCTTCCGAGTGCCTCGATGTCCTCGCTGGTGCGTCTCGGGCTCATTGCTCGCACATCGTCGGGGCCGAATGACTGCTCGACGGGGCCGACGGCGGAGCTATCGCGGTCGACGACGAGGGGACCGCTGCTCTTTCGGGTGGGAAGCGGGGGACGAACTGGTGCCGGGGCATGAATGTGGGGTTCTTTATGGTGGTCGTTGTCGAGGGAAGACGACGAAGAAGCGCTCGAAGAGGAGCGATCTAGATGGGGAGGGCGATGCATACTCTCACCGTTGTCGTCGTGAAGATTGTGGTCCATGACAGGCGACAGGACGGAACTGCGCAGGACGAACCCTGCGTGTGCAGTGATGGTGATGAACTAAGGGATATGGGAGGAGGAGGAGGAGGAGGGGGTGGTGTGGTGGTGGTGGTGGTGGTGGTGGTATGCGCGCTGGTCGTGATGTCGTCGTCCTCTCGGGTAGAGGTGGGAGTGACGTGAGGGGACAGCGGGCGCGGCAGCTGGCTGGCAGAAGAATGTATAGGAGCGAGAGTGGCGAGCTGATGGTGTCACAGTCCCCTGTAGACGTGCTCGTGTGAAAATCTCGCCACCATTCAATCCGTCGCGGAGCTCGTCGTGTTGCTTGAGCACCTGAGGTGGCGGCGGCGGAAGGAGTGAAAAAAAGGGTGAGGAGTCGTGGTACCGGGAGAGAGCGAGCAGCGGTCCTCCCAAGAAGGGTAAAAACAGAAAAGGGAAAGGCAGCGATAGAGGAAGAGAGAGACCGCCGCGGAGGGTGGAAACGGGGGCTAGTGGAGGTACGTACCTTTGGCCCGGGTACATGCTAGGCCAGTCCAAGGCTAGTAGGTCCTGGGCTGGGGACACAAGGGCAGGGGGGAGGAGGGAGTGGAGGCAATGGAAGGTGAGCCCCCAAAATTAAGGGTCCAAACGGACTAAAACCCGCAAGGACGATTGAGCGAAATAGGAGAGACGGATGGGATTTGGGGGGTCAATTGCATGGCCAAACTGCGAGCCAAGTTGCAGTGTCCTTGATGAAGATGGAACCAATTGTGGGGTTGGCGGTCCCCGAAGTCATGGCACTCCAGTTTGCCAGTGTCCCAGGGGATGGCGGCGACAGGGGGAGTCACCCTGAGCCGGGTGTGAAAGAAATGGCTGCGTCAAATTATGTGTGCATCGTCTCCCGGCAGGCTCTTCCATGTCTCATGAGACGCGATCGCCGGGGGATGGATGACAGGAATATTGCTCCAACTGAACAAGAGATTTTTGGCGAGTGAATCAGTAGTGGAATGTTCTTCGACCTGGGGATCGCATCATCGTGAGATCCTCCCTCTGCTGCTGGGCATCACATCAGGCAGCTGCCGAGCCCTGGCTGGCGTGCTACCGAGGCCGAGGCCGAGGCGATGCGAGGGAGGCCGCTGAATGAGTGACCGTCCTGCAAGACTCACAGCAAGGCAAGGAAGGGTGGGCTCGCCGTCACGAGCAGCGGTGGAGCTCGATGATGCTATCGTGATCGTCCCACTGCCACACTGTCCTGAGCGCACAAGGTGTTGCGACGGCGACGACAGGACGACGACTCATGTCGCCAGAGGACCACCAGCTGGTGGAGAGCCAGGACCTCGTGATCGGGGGTCCTTCCTGGCTTGCTGGCCGATCCCGGGGAAGCGAGCACATGGACGAGGGCACAGGGCGACGTGATTCGAACAAGACGAGCGGGCGAGGACGAGAAACGGGGCCTCGTCGTGTCGGTGTAAAAGTACATCCCGTACCAAGGACATACAGGTACAAGCCCACGCTTCTCAGCCCCAGGCAGGGCAGGGTTTGCTCTGCCTCGTGAGAGCTGTGGTCTCGTGAACCGGGCTGCAGGATGCAGAGGGAGGGTCCCTAAAAATCGGGACTCGGGACGACACTGCAGCCAGCCGCGGCGCCTGAACCAGAGATTGGGGGTCGCGGGCGCTACGACTCGCATATCGAGGGTGATGACTTGGGTGACAGGACCCGGGCAAGACAGGCCCAATGCGAGCCAAGGTGCTTCCGGAGCGGGGGGCCGCTCTCTGTCAGTCGCAGCTGGAACACGTGGAGCGCTGCGCAGTGTGACTGAGCTGCTGAAAGTGGTCCAGCTCTCTGCGAGGAAATCGATAGCAGGAGTCAGCTCGTGGGGCGGTGTGCGTCTGTCTCGTCTGCGATGCGATGCGGTGCGGTGCCTGACACGTCGCCGTCCATCTCTGCGTCTTTTGCCGAGCAGTATGTCAGAGTCTTGTGATGATCAACGACTGATTGACAGGACTTATGACAAGTCGGCCTCTGGAAATGTGTCTTCCGAGGAGACATGAATCGGTCCATCCGCCTATCTGCATGGAAGCACCACGGAACCAGATGGACGCCGGGACGAGACAGGGGGAAAAGGAAAGAGCGTCCCAATCCAGGGGATTCATTTCCAGAGGGGCAGGTAGTGGCATTCCATCTCCACTTGAAAGGAGGAGTGCCTTCCGGGCAGAGGAAGAGTGCACGATCCGTTTGGAAACTTCTCAGACTGGTCTGAATGAGAAGTGGTCGCTAACTTACCAATACGATTATTCAGCGTCTCAATTTAGGGACATCCGGCAGAGTCGGCATCCAGGAAGGAAGCATCCATCGTCGGAGGTGGGTGGGCAAGCCAGGCCGATGGAAAAGTCGGGGTGGCCTTCCTGGGCGACTTCCTTCCTTGACCTGCGGGACGGGAGCCATCCCATCAATGGAAGTCGAAAATGCAACTGAGGTGTGCCAAGCCCTTGGATTGCCGTGGGGCGGCGCCTACCCTCGTGGCCAAGGACCCCTGGACAGCGCCGTCTCATTCGCGAGCGCAGGCACAGCGCAGAAACGACAAGACCCCCGCCAAGATCGACTCTCATTTTTGCTGATCAGCGCCGCCTGTGACGACATGTGGGGCCCTCCTGAGCGATTGGGCAGGCGCAGGTGGTGGGAGCGGTAATGCGCCCGGCAGGGGTCCTGCTCCTGGCGGTGCCTGCCCACGAACCTGCCTGCGACACTGAACGAGTCCATCAAGGACACTGGACGGGACGGGGCCGAGGGGGTGCATTTGCGCCTAACGCTTGCCCTGGAGCTGCTTGCCCCTTCAGGCCTAGCCGCGGCGGGCTTGCTGGAGCGGCCTGCTGTTGGCACGCTAGCACCGTCTGTCGTGATATTACATTTCCCCTCTCTTTCGTCCCTTTTCGTCTTGCTCGACAGACCGAGTGCATCGTGAGATGAGTTAAAACTGCGACGATTCCACGCCTAGCACACTCACCTGAATTGACTGCTGTCTGTCGACCCGCTTCAGCCCTGGCCTGGCCTCCCCTCCACTGACATCGGCCTTCCTCCTCCGGACATCCGTCGCGCATTCCCCCGGAATGACCCTCGAGACAGTCATCAGTCCTCTTGGGGCCAGCCCAACATGCCTCCTCCTCGTCAATCGTCTCCCCATACATCCATGAATAACATCTGTTTGCCTCGGCTGGTGGCGGAATAACATCACACGCATAACCAACTCCTCCATACGTAGGTGACGATCGCAGGTCACCCCCGAAAGCTGACACCTTGTGCGAATTCCTCGAACCAAAGCTGATACTTGGTACGTGCGAGTCCGTGGCATCCATCCGACTCCAGTGGTCGCCACAGCCGTGATGTCACTGATCGGCGGTCCTGGGGGCTTCTCCCTGCCACTCGCCGCCGGCCGTTGCCGCACAGGGCGCACGACTCGAGGCACGAGCGGCGCGCATCGTTGAGCGCTCATCCACCCAGTGGGAAGGCACATGATAGTTATTACATTATTGTTGGAAGATCCCTCGAGGACCGGGTAATACGGCTTTCGAGGATCCCTCGGGAACCGTTGAGACGTAGCGCGATACGTCCAGGATGTATGTACAAGTACATATCTTCTGCCGTCCTCCGTTCCCCAGGACACTTACTTCGCCTCGACGTTCGTGATAATCCAGCACCGGATTCTTTGGTGTTGTGTCCCGGTCGTGAAAGGCGAGTCTCCTGATTTCTGCCTCCTGGCTGACCAGTGATGCGAGCAACTCCGCCCAGATAGTCGGCCACTCCCCTCCCCAGAGGCGGCGCGAGTGAGTTTTCGTGCACCCACCCGCTCACTCACTCGCTCGCTCCTCAACACGCTTGCTTGTTGGTGCAGTGGGCAGTCAGTGGGCAGAGAGGTTTGGAAGGCGGGCCGTGACCGACGATCGTGACCAAGAGGACCAATGAGCGCCGATCCGCCGAGGTCCCTCCTTGCTCCGCGACTGGATGCCATTGGCTTCTCAGTTTCTCTCGCTGCCGGTTGTTTTCTCCTCGAGTTGATCATTCCAGTCGATCTGCCTTTCTTTTGCCCTGAACAATCCCTGTGCACAACGTCATTCGCCGGGGCTCGCGTCCACCACCGGGCGGACATGCCTCTTCCCGGGACGACGGCGTCACGAGGTTCAGCACTCCGCAAGCATGACAGGAGAGGACAGGAATGTGTCAGTCAGTCTTCCTCTGAGGAGAAGCCTCTGCGATTTTATCCCGATCTGCAAATTGCATCCCGCTTGCCCGCACAACGTGGACTTTCGTTGTTCCCCCACCGCGCCTCGGAGATTCTCCCCCAAACCGGAATAGACGACCTCTGTCCGGGGACTTTGAACGACTTCCGCGGTTGTTACCATGATCCTGGTACAGCCTAGTTGCAGTGGCAGGTCCGCTTATGTATCGTCAGGACGACCTTTCCGAAGCACCGATCTCTCTACTACTTATGTCAAGTATCACATCCGAGCATCTCAGGACACCCGTCCGTCCAGGATGTGGCTGCTCGATGCCTGGAGGAAGCAAGCTTGCAAGCCCGAGTCGCGGGGGAACAATCACTCAGCGATCTGCGGGTGGTAGGCTCCCGTGGAATGATAGTGACCAACCGCGTCGCTGCCACGACCCTCCAAAGCCTTGCCCTTTGCCCTCACCGATACTGATCTACGGTGTCCATTACGCGCTTCATGCCGCAGTCCCCTGACATGCGACGCAGGCCCCTTCACCATCCAGTCAGTCCCTAGATACCTTGCAGGCGGGCAGACTGACTGGTCATTTCATCTCGAGGTCCAGAGGGCCCTTCGTACGCACGCCTGCTGGACCCAGGAATGACAATGACCTCAACAGGCCTGGCACCAAGCCAAGCTGGCAGCCTGCGAACACCCCCCATCATGTGAGACAGAAAGGGAAGGCAATGAAGGCTACTGTACCCGTGATGCGAAGACACTGCTTCGGCCAAGATGCGCGGGGGGCCAAGATCTGACTGCCTCCCTTGCTCATCCCAGGCAGGCTTCAGAGAAGCGTGGAGGGAGGTCTTGACCGTCGGAGGCCACAGAGGCTGCCCGGTATCACGACACACTTCGGCCCTGAGCCTGCCGTGTTGAATGAAGGCTCTTCGAAGCGTGTGGTCTTATAGAGAACCCCCTTGGTACGTTCCTCGTGCGCCGTCGGTATCTGAAGGCCAAGAGTGTTTGCCATCGCAGCCTGCCGCTAGCTCGACACCGCCTGAAGCCGGAGGGGGGCCGCCAAGACGATGCTATCGATCTCCTGGTGCCATGTGTCGACCAACCGGCGGACTCGAACGAGCCCTGATCCTCTTGCGCTGGGGCTCTGCGGCATTCGGGAGAATACTAATCGAAAGAGATCTCCGAGAGGATCTCCGGGTCTTCGCGTAGTGCTCTTCTCTTCCCCTGGCGCGCCTGGAATAAGGACAAGCGCTTCATGGCCCGCTCGTGGTGCCCAGCAAGACGGCGCGCGGGATGTCGAAATGGGACGGCTTCGCCTGAAGTGCGGACGATTTGCTCCTCTAGCTCGGCGGGTCGCGATCCGGCCTGGCGAGAGTCCACTGAGGTGCAGAAGCCCACTCGCACAGATCTTATCTTCAGGCGAGGGAGGGGGACATCGGGCATCGTCAGAAGAGGGGCGAAGTCGTCGAGGGGTAATAGGAGTCACGATATCCAGAGCATCACGGGGAAAGGGGGTGTAGTGAGGAATTGTTTTTGTCTCTTGGATGCTGAAACTTGTGATGTAGGTTAAGTAACTCCGACAAACTTCAGAACTTGAGGGGATTCAGGGGTTTTATCTCCCGAACGACACTGCTGATTCTCCCACCCGTAATACACACAACAAACTCTCGTCGATGCCGGGATCTCGTACACGTGAATCCATCCCTGAACTTTTCTTCTCTTCTCTCAAGTCGCCTCCTGATGTTCCTGGTGTTCCTGATGTTCCGAATATTCCACGCGTGCCGGGACGAGAAGCCTAGTACTCCTCGCCGACAAGTTCAATCCTCTCAACGATGACGTCTTCCTCGTCAGAGTCCTCGATGATGTCGTCGACCAGCGAGCGGTAGTAGACCTCGAGCTGCTCGTCGTAGGCCTCGTCGTCGATGCACTGGCGGGTGCAGTTGGACTGGTAGCTCAGGAAGTACGGGAGGACCTCGAGGTGGACGGAGTCGGCGGGGCGGACCTTGACGATGCCCTCGGCGGTGGTGACGAGGGGGAAGTGGTCGAGGAATGTGCCCAGGCGGATGGCGACGTCGACGAGGTCCAGGTTCTCGAGGAGCACGTTGTAGGTTGGCTCGGGCAGACACTCCTAGATGGCCGCCCAGAGCTCCCTCTCGGCCTCGGCGAACTCGCGGGCGGGCACGAAGTACTCGGTGCCGTCGGAGGCCTCGGCGATGCTGCCGCTGAACTGGTGCAGGAAGGACAGGTTCATGCCGAAGGGGTAGACGCGGACGTTGCCCATGGGGCCGGCGCGGCGGGCGTTCCAGCCGATGAAGCCGTTGGCGGTCCAGTCGAGGCCGACGATGATGTTCTTGGCGCTGAGGTCGTAGTGGCCGGCCATGAGGGGGAGGGCGACGAGGTCGTCGAGCTGCTCCGAGACCTCGAAGAGGAGGCGGTGCCAGCGGGCGACCTCGGGCGAGTGGTCGGAGAGGATGGCGGAGACGTGGCCGCGGAGGAGGTGGATCTGCTTGTAGCTGTCGAAGGCGACCTTGCGGTGGTTGGGGAGGTCGTTGGGGGGGCCGTCCTTGAGGAGGAGGCGGGCGATGGAGGGGAGAGTCTTCATCATGGCCTTGATGGTGTCGGCCTTAGTCTCGACGGCGAGCTCGAGGGACATGCCCTTGACGCGCTCGAGGCCGTAGATGTAGATGCCCTCGCGCTCGGCCTCGGCGTCGTTGAAGCGCCAAATCGAGGGGACGGCGGCCTTGTCGAGGATCTTCTGCGCCAGGTGTTGGCCGTAGTCGGCGGCGAAGGGCTCGGTGCGGAACATAATCAGGAACTGGCGTCCGACGCGGTCCTGGATGAAAAAGGTACGGGTACCGGTGAAGATGCCGCCGCGGCGAGTCTTGTGGACGGGGACGATGACGGAGCCGTTGGAGGCACGGCCGTCGAGGAGAGCGCCGATCTTCTTGATCTGGGCTTCGTACGAGTTCATGAAGCCCGGGAGGTGCTCGTGGCCGTAGCCAAGGCCGGTGGAGACGTCCGCAACGGCGAGGGCCATCGACGTGAGGCGGGAGTTGGGCGAGAGAGCTCCCTCCGAGATGGGGGAGCTGGCGGGCTCCATGTCGATGGCGATGGTGGCCATTGTTGTTGATGTACGTGTAGAGGAGTAGGAATAGGAGGAGGAGAAAGGGGGAACGGTTGGAGGGGCGCAAAAGGGGGGCGCTGGGGGAGGTTGGCAGAGAGAGGAAGAAGAGGAAATGGAAGAGTTTGCTGGAGATCAGAGGGCTTGGATTTATAGAAGCTTGGAGGGCAGCATGCGGGTACGGATTTCTGCCTCGAGAACGTGTAACTGCCCATCAAACTGCGCGCGATCTCGACATGACTTTAAACGAGGCGGGAGCAGTTCCAGCAAGGCCGCAAGGAGTACCAAAAAGGTCGAAGAAGGTGTTATTCGAGGCGCATAATAATAACGAGGCCACACGCAGTTCGAAAGAGGCTATAACGAGTGGCTATAAGATCGAGGCATACGCTTTTTCGACCTGGCCGCTGCTCGGGGCGTATGCCGTTCGGGGCGCATGATAACGAGGCCGCGGTATTCTAACAAGGTTGCAACGAGTGGCTACTAGATCGGGGCATACACTTTTCGACCTGGCCGCCGTTTGGGACATACACTGTTCGGGGCGTACACCATTCGGGGCGCATACCACTCGGGGCGCATACCATTCGGGGCGTAAGACAATGAGGCCGCAGTAGTTCTAGCGAGGCTATAACGAGTGGTTATAAGATTAAGGCATATACCTTTCGACCCGAGCGCTGTCTGAGGCGTATATCAACAAGGTAGGAGTAGTTCTAATAAGAACCTTAATAAACAGGAGTAAGATTAAGGCATGCGCTTTTCGACCTAGGCGCTGTCCAAGGCGTATATCAACAAGGCAGGAGTAGTTCTAATAAAGCCTTAGTGAACCCCAGTGAGATTGAGGTATGCGCTCCTCAACCTAGCCACCGTCCGAGGCGCATATTAATAAGGTAGGAATAGTTATAATAAAAGCCTTAATAAACACCGGGAGGTGTGGGCTATCAAGATAGGAGCAGCTTGAAAAAGATCGCAATAAGCGCTTAAAAGTTAAGGCACGGGATGTTTAACGTGGGAAGAGTACTAACAAGGCCGGACAAAGACACATCGGGCTTAGACAGGACTCATAGGAGGAGGATTCACAAGGCTCAAGCAAGCAGCTGCGAGACCAAGGCGGGAGCAGACAAAGTGGGAAAAGCATTAATAAGGCTGTGATGTATATAAAAGGCTTAACCAGTTACTATTTCGGGAGCGTGTCCATAATGAAGCATTGATAAAGCCGCAACAAGCTTGAAAAAGGTCAGGGCAGGTGCCGACAAGACCGGGGTAGGTACTAAGAAAGACTACGTTATGTGTCTATAAGGCCGAGGCAGGTGCTAGTGACTCACGAGGCAAGGCGTGTCACCTATCCCCCGGGAATTGAGCAAAAGATCTAAAGTACGGGAAGGAACATCGCAGCCCCGAGGGCGTGAAGTCTCGAAGGCCCCGGAGCCAGCCGGACATTTGTGGGGCCTCCCGGAGGCCTTCCGGAGGCCCTCCGGAACACGCACGACATGACGCGAGCTATGTATCTCTCTTTATGCTTTGAGGGTACTGTAAGCTTGAAGAAAAGTGGTAATGCGGTATGGATTTCTGAATTCTTTTGACAAAGGCAGACAGGCAAATGAACATGGGTGACTGTGTGAACAAAGTAAGCATCCAGTGACTCCCACGGAACCTAGACGATGCACCAACAGGTTTTTCCACTCTTGATGTGCACCCCAGATTTGTAGCAAGAAACCACCTCTGTCAACCTCTTTTCTACACAGACGTCACAAATGAGTTGAGCTGGGCTGGGCCACTCTGAATTGTTTCTGGGAGACCTCTATGTCCTTCGTGTAAAACTGGACAGGACTGACGAGTCGAAGGGCTTGTCGACTGTGCACTATGTAACTAAAGTAAAATCTACGTTAGAGTCCAGCCGGGAAGCAGGCAACGGTGCCTGTCAAAGCCATGGGCTGAGCTGCCATGGTTGCACAGCCAGGCCTTGTTCATCGACAGAGAGAGAACATTTCCCTGATATGGAGTGGAGCATTCTCTATTCTAATTCTACACATCATTGGCACATGCTCTTACGAGGACTCCTGGGCAAACACTGCAAGCGCCTCAAGCAAGACCTTTGCCGTCTCCTCCGGCTTGCTCAGCATAGGCGAATGGCTGCTCACAATCTCCCGCAGCGTCACGTTGCCTCCCTCAGCCTGTGCACCCTGCACAAAGAACCTCTGAGCCTCGATCGGCAGAGCCTGGTCCTCCACTGCGGCAAGATACCAGACCGGAACCTCCTTCCAGCCAGCATAGGCGACGTCAGCGCCCGTGACGAAAGCTTTCGCGGCTTGTTGCTGGAGCCGTCCGACCCAGTAGTCTCCTTCTTCCGATGGGAGATCGTGGTAGAACAGCTGCTTGGGGTCGACGGTGATGTTGGCGACGCCTGTCTCCCAGTCGCACTCCCAGATCGGCGGTGGCTTTCCGTCGAAGCCATCCAGGAATGTCTTTCCCGTGATTACGAAGCCGGAGGCGATCATGAAGAAGCCGATAACATGACCCGTGCCCTCGTGCTGGGACGAGGGCTTCTGCAGCGTCAGGCCCTTCATGGCGCTGCTGCCGACAGCGCCACCGAATGAGTGCACCACGAGGACGACGTTCCGCCCCTGTGTGGTTTCGGCAACAATGGCATCTCGGACTCCTTTGACGTCGTCTGGGAAGGTTGCCGAGACGTCTCCCAAGGTGGAAGCGAGGGAAACGGGGACGCATTTGTAGTCCTGGGCCTCCATTACTGACACGAGTTTCCCCCAAGTGTCGGCAGGATGCCATGCTCCAGGCACAAGAACGAGGGTCGGCTTTTGGGACATGACTCGTGGGTTCAAGGTGGGGATGACGGAGTGTTGAAGATGTGAATGATGGAAGACGAGGTGAGCGCTGGAGGATCTGAGTGGAGAGACAGCAGATGATGAGAACTGGTCTTATATACGTTATTCGACTTGTCTGACATCCATTTTCCCGTCGAACAAATCTGGTCCCTCACTCATCCTCCACTGGCTTCCTGTGTGGGTATCAACTTGGGTACTGAGGCATCGAACTCTCTGAGAGCTCGTCTATTCGTCCAGAAGTGGTTTAGCTTCCAACTTGTCCCGAGCTCGCCGTCACGGGTCGACGTCAGCCAAACATCGACCTCCCGACGACTCGGGCTTCTCTGCCAGATCTCAAGCAAATCTCCCAGATCAGCCCATTAAGCCTCCTGCTTTTCTAAAAGCCAATACTATCCAGCGCAGACATGGGTTCAGGGCTCCGCAAGCCTCACACCCGAAGCCGAGCGGGATGTCTCACGTGTCGGAAACGTCACGTTCGGTGTGACGGCAGCCGGCCATCCTGGTAAGTCCGGAAGCCTTTCCAGATCTGATCGAATAGACGAGCGGGAAGCCCGAGTCGACTAACTTGTGACCAGCACAAAATGCATTCGTGCAGACAGGACATGCGAGTTCCGGTCCCCGAGCCCTCTTCTGCGGGATCGGAGGGCCGTCTGGCTCCCCGGCCAGCAGCAGCCATGGGCAGTGCATTCGGCCCAGATGGAATGTGCACCAGAAAAGCCGTTGGCATTGCCAATCCCTAAGGCCATGGCTGGCTTAGACTGCTGGGGAGTCCCCATGTCGTTCAGGTCAAGAGAGCTTCTTCATTACTGTAAGGAATCTCACCCAAGAGGATTGTTGCAGCGCTCAGTCTCTGACGCAAATAAGTCTACCAGGCCAGCAGTAGCCTCAGTATTATCCCGAGTAAAGCAGCGGCGGTTATGTGAGCTTCTCATTCAACGCCCCGGCGCCGAATGCCCCTGTTTACAGTGATTGCCTTCCAGGTCAGCTTCAATAGCTCAGCAACCAGACGCACTTCAGAGCGCCCTCCTCTTCGCAGGATTGCACTATGCATGGACGGCCGGTGATCTCAAAAAGTATGAAGAAACTTTCTTGTTCCACAAGGTCAGAACGATTCGCAGCTTGAATGGCGGGATTGGGAACGTTCATAAAGCTGGCCTTGTGGCCTGCATCAGGCAAGTTTCAATGCTATGTCTCACAGAGGTACGGAATCGTTTTCTTCCCTTCACAATACATGCCATCGCTGACAATGTCCAAGTGCTGTCTTGGAAATGTGCCAGCCGCCGAAGCTCATTTGAACGGACTCATCGCCATGGTCGACCTTCTACGCCCTCTCGGGGACAATGGTACAACCTGCTTTGGAGTTGATGAAGAGCTTGCACACAGATACCTCATCCTGTAAGCCCTTTGCCTCGTCGAGAATGAAAAGCTACTAAGCCCACTTGCAGGGCACATGATGCTGTCCAAGGCGGCAGAGGACGATCTCTCGGTAGCCGTTCTCTCCACAGCATATTCCAAGAGCAGGACGCGACGGGCTTTCCTACCTTTGTATCCTTGATACACCGTTGGCATACACAAAATATCGGCTGTCTCGAGATGTTGCTCAGCGCAATGGCGCTGCTGCCGTTCTTTTTCGTGGCCCGCCCAAGAGGCGAGACTTTCCACGATATTGACGGGTCCCCGATCGTCAGACACCTGAGAAACATGACCATCTCGACAGAGCTGACACACAGTGAGGATGCCCCGTGCGAGCCGACCTGGGTGTGGATGGAGGGATCGGTGTCGAGGCTGCATCAAACAATTGTCAGTTCCCACGTCACATCACTCGAAGCTGATGGAATTGCCGCTCCAGGCTCCGCTACTTCGTGGAGTAGCATCTGCATAGCTTCTGGTCTCTACTCGCACAGCGTACTGGGTCTTTCCGACCAGAGCGGACCGATAGATGGGCGCTTACTTCGGCGATTCCTATCCCTTTTGGCGGGCGACCTCGAAAAGAATGTTCACGGCATGACTATCGCCGGCCCATCGGACCTATGGTATTGGAAGGCTTTCATCGGAGCATACAGCATTACAAAGCATCAGATGAAGGCACCCGGCGAGCTCCCGGAGGGGCTCGAGGGTGCATTTGATGGATTTATCTGCAGGTGGAGTCGGGCCACCGGTGTTCTCATCTGGCAGGAGGCACAGCGGCGGTTGGCGCATATTGCATGGCCTTTGAGCATACCCCAGGACCTGGGAGCAAAAGTGTGGACGAGAGCTATTCAGGAGTGAATACACGGCCCAGGCAGGGATGCTTCTGGACCACGGGGACAATTAGATCATGATTCTGGCAGCATCTCAAAATCGCAACGCATGCTGGAAGCGGAGGGCTCAGATGACGGCAGCGCTGCACTGAAGATATATCCTGTGTTTATGAGAGTACTAGTAGCAAATGTAGACCGCGAGAGCCACATCTAACGTGCATCACTCAAGGTTTTGCCAGTTGACTCTCTCATCACCCCCACCCACGTTCAGTTCCTATTCGATACCATGTTAGGCTCAGTCCTCGTCTTGCGGTTCTAGTAAAGCGCATTATGACGCATACGAGAGAAAACCATACTTGATTTGTTGAAGCCCAATTGCACGATCTCGGCGTGGTCTTGGTAGAACGCAGCCTAGGTAGAGAGCGTTGCCGGTGGCTGCGCTAAACCCAACACCCTCCCCAGCTTATCAAGCAGCAGCCCTACCATCTCATCAATCCGGTCTCATCTTGAGGCAACCCCGAGAGCATCCATTGTCAAGAGGACTATGCATCTCCTTATCATCATCAGCTGCTGCGTCCAAGAATTGTCTCATGATCTCAACATGGACCCTAGCTGCTATAGCCTCGAGAACATTGCCTAAACCACCGCCCAGCTCACTAAAATCAGCTCCTCTGTCCAGCAGTTGCCTCGCAATCTCAACATGGCCATTAACTGCTGCGACCTGAAGAGCGTTTTGGTACATGCGGAGGTTATAGGCGGTTCGTGTTCATGTCGGCTCCGGCGTCACGGAGTAGTCGCACAATTTCATCTTTACCGCCATGGTACGCCTCATAAAGAGGTTTGCCGTTTAGATCGTTGGCATCGGCTCCAGCGTCAAGGAGTAGTCGCATTATTTCTAAATAACCGTTATTCAGCGCCGTATAGAAAGCCCCGCGCCCGGAAACCCCGCGCCCCATGGCATCGGCTCCTCGACAAAGGAGTAACTCCACAACCTCAGCATGACCTCCAAGAACGGCATGCCAGAGAGGGTTTTTAGACGAAGGAATCGATGCGTTGGCGTCGGCCCCGTTATCGAGCAGGAGCCGTACGATTTGTTGGTGGCCTTTAAACGACGCGACGTCGAGAGCAGTGCCGAGGTGACCGCCACGTCCGTCCACCTCAGCTCCTTTGTCAACAAGAAGCTGGACAACTCGCTGATCGCCCCTTTCTGAAGCAATGTAAAGCGAACTGCCATAGACGCCTCCTTGGGCTTCAATATCTGCTCCCGATGCCAATAGGTGCCGAATAATGTCTTGATATCCACCATTTGAGGCACCTTGAAGAGCGGTTCCGTACCAACCACCTGGTTTGTTCACGTCCACTGCGTGTTTCAGCAGCAGTCGCACGACGTCGGCGTGACCTTTGCAAGACGCAGTCTGAAGAGCATTGCCGTATCTGCCCTCCAAAGAATTGGCGTCGGCTCCATTTGAGAGCAGTAGTTGCGCAACATCGACATAGCCGTACTCTGAAGCGATGCAAAGTGATTTCGTACATGAAATCGACGACTCATTGACGCCATTGCGCAGTAGTAGGCGTGCGATCTCAAGGTATCCAGCCGATGAAGGATCTTCGACAAAATTGCTTAGATCAATGGCCTGTCCATTGACGTTGTGATCTTGACTCATGAACAGCGTCAAAATTCCAGTATGGCCTTCCGACAAGGCACCCTGGAAATCATGCCTGAAGCGGCCACTCGGATAGTTGATGGCGATTTCCTCTTCCACCATGAATCGTATAAGCTCATGGTATGTCTTCATCAGGGTAGCTTGGAGAGTATCGTTGCTGGGGCCGCTTTGCTTGCTGGTGCCGACTCCAGTCTCTTCTGGAGTTTCGTGTTCGCTCTGTTCATTGCCGTTGTTCTCATTTAATAAAGCTCCGTTGTTGAGGAGGAGCTGTACAATGGATTCGTGACCTCCCTTCGTGGCCGCCGAGAGTGCATCTCCGTACTCGCCGCCCTCCATATGGACGTCTACCCCATTCCTTATCAAAGAGTCCACGATCTCTCGGTGTCCCTTATAGGAAGCAGCCTGAAGTGCACTGCCGAAGAGGCCACCTGCCGCATTGACTTTTGCATGATGTGTCAAGAGGAGCTCGAAAATGTCGACATCGCCCATGTATGAAGCCATCTGAAGGGCGTTGCCGTAGAGACCTCCTTGCGCATTGACGTCGGCGCGGTAGTTGATCAAGAGCTGGACAATTCCGAGGTGACGTCCGCAGGAAGCGGCCTGCAAGGCACGTCCGTGTGCGCCTCCTTCTGCCTCAACGTCTGCTGAATTGTCCAGGAGGAGTTTCACGATGGCCTCGTGACCTGCTAGCGATGAGGCGTACAGAGCATTCCCATACTGGCCAACTTGGTCGTTGACGCCAGCACCCTTTTCCAACAAGCGCCGTACAATGGAAAGATAGCCTTTCCGTGAGGCTGTCTGAAGAGGGGTACCATAGACACCTCCCCGAGCATTGACGTTTGCGTTTCTGTCCAGTAAGAGCATAGCGATGGCTGTATGGTCCCCGTACAACGCAGCCTGCAGAGCAGTGCCTTGCTCCCCGGACGCATCAACGTCCGCGCCATGATCAAGAAGTTCTTGCGCGATGTCGTGATGACCACGAGCTGCGGCGGCATAGAGTGCGTCTCCCAGGTGCACTTTTGCTTCCTTGCTCAAAAGGAAGTTGACAATTTCGAGTTGGCCATTCGATGATGCAGCCTGAAGCGGGCTCCCGAAGCGTGCGTTTTGTGTATTGGGATCGGCTCCTTGGTCGAGTAATAGTTGCATGACCTCTCTGCGCCCTCCGGAGGCGGCCGCACAGAGGACATAGCCCTGGACGGTTTCATCGGCACCGAAGAGTAGTTGAAGGATCATTCGGTGACCTCCAAGTAAGGCAGCTTCAATAGCTTTGGCAGAGTTTGGGTTTCGATGATCAAACTCCGCGCCTTCAGCCAACAGAAGCTCCAGTGTCTCTTGCTGGCCTCCGGCCAACGCAGCTTGAAGAGCGGTGCCATACTCACCACCCTGTGAGTTGATTTCCGCCCCGTTTCTCAGCAAAAGCCGCACAATCTCCTTGTGACCGTGTTCTGCAGCCGCATACAGACAGGTATCACCGGAGATTTCTCGCTGGTTGGCGTTGGCTCCATTCTCCAGTAAAACCTCCACGACTGCCCTGTGCCCTTCGAATGAGGCAGCATAGAGAGCGTTGTCGTATTCGCCGCCCCACGCGTTGACATTGGCTCTGCTTTCTATCAGAAGCCGTACGATCTCCTGGTGGCCTCCGGCTGATGCGGCTTGGAGGGGGTTGCCGTACTCTCCGCCTTCCGCGTTGACATCGCTGCCCTGTTCAATGAGGTGTTGCGCTGCGTAGATGAGGCCGCACAAACAGGCATAATAGAGTCTCGAGCCTTCCGGAATGCCAGGGTCATCATACCATTCCTTGTCTGCCTGGTATAGTTGGCCCCATTTCTGGAAGGTCATCTCGTCTTGCAAAAACGCAAGTGTTGCGTCCACGACCTCTTTGGATGAGCCAGCCGAAACAGCGTATCCAGTCCAGAATTCTGCAGCGTATCGTGCCATCGGAAACTCCTGCTTCATGTCGTGCTTTCCTTCCTCAATGTCTGTGAGGTAAGTCAAGCAGGTCAGAGTCATGGCGATGCTGGCCTCGACCTTGCCGAAACTGTCGTGTCGCAAAAGATACTCCTGGACTGAGAAGTGCGCAAGGTGAAGCTCCTTTCTTGTGCCAGTATCGTGCTCAATACCCACAATGCAGACCAAGCTGGGACAATACTGCAGCAAGCCGGTGTCGGAAAACAGCCTGGCATCTTTGTCGAAATGCCGCGGAATTTCTCCCACTTGTGTGGCGAGGACGTCCCTGGCTTCCGCCAGCATCAACGGCCGCTCAGTGTAGACAAGAAACTGCAAGAGACGGATGGCGTTCTTCTGGAGGTGTGCAGGTATGCTGCGCAGCATCCGATCATAAGTCTCCGACAAATCCCTCGGGAGTTCCAGCAGAGCTTCCTTGATCGATTTGGGGTTCTGGCATTGAGCAAGAGTATCCAACTGACAAGCCGCCCATCTGAACCTATGACCATTGTTAAGCTATCGTTACCGGCTTCAAAACGACCTGGTAGCGACTTACATGCCATCTGCCTGGTCTCCTATCCTGTCTCGTATCTGATCTGAAAGATTAGGCGGCAGTGATTTGCAAGTGAATTCCGCATCAGTGCGGATCCTTGTGGTGACATATGATCGTATGTCGGCGTTGACCGCTTGTCTATCGATCTCAAGGCAGTTCTGCACACCAAACAGCGGAGAAAGGTGGTCCATAAACTCGGCCTCGGACCGGCTGCTGCAAAGTATCTGGACGTGACCAAGCTCGGGTCTTGATACTATGCTCTTGATCCACGAAAGCAATTCGCCCCTCGTCGTTGCTTCGTCTAAGGCATCGATAACAATGACTGGATTGTTCTGAGAAGAAAGAATTTTGCATAGAGCTTCTGACAGAGTCGCCGTTGCAGGCTGGATCCGACCTCTCTGGTGCGCGTTGTATAAGCTCCGGAGATGGTCCGTGGAATCGGTTGTCCCAAGACAAAGCTGGTGAACAAATGACCGGAGCATACTATCCAGAGTCTGCTTGGCTGTATCACTAAAGTCGAAGAAGAAGCTGAGGACAGAGCGGTCGTTGGGGAGGCGATCGAGAATCGTCGTGACCAGGATCGTCTTGCCACACCCAGCGAACCCTTGAAGCCATAGGCATCGATTGGTACCTGAGTGCCAGTTTCGAAAGACATCATTTCCCAAAAGCCAAGTGCCTGTTCCCTCATGACGAAGACTCCTGGCGCGGTTCGCGTTGGAGAATTGGTCTGTCGGTGACAGCCAACGGTCAAATTCGGAATGTTGATAGTGCATTTCTCTCCTCTGGATGAGAGAATTTGTGTAATTCACCGTCGTTTGAACTGGACACTGTCAGCATTCGGATATGAATCGGACTGTTGAGAAAAATACACAACGTACTAGCATCGAGGACTTCGCTGATTGGCTTTTCCGCCTCAACCTGCCTGGGTGGGATCTGGCTTAACAGGTCCTTCGTATAAGCCGCCGCAGTCATGGCCGCAAAACCCTGCCACTTCTTATTCTTATGCGAGTCGGCGTAGTCGCAGATTCCGCGAACCACCAGACACGGGAAGTGGTTCATCAGGCCAGCGGCCTCCATCTCGAAGCAGGGGACGCCCTCCGCCGCCCACCTGTCGCGCACCAACGCATTCTTCATCAGCTGGTTCGCACTGGCAATTAATCCATAGTGAATTGCAGGGCTGTCCTGGTGTCTTCCGCGCTCTGGTCGGCTGACCAGAGAATCTGCGTGGCTGCTGCACACCGTTTCGCACTCCCTCCGAGGCTCTGGATGGACGACGTCAGATTTGTAGAGCCTGTCGCTTTCAGGGGGCGGGCGCGTGCATCGGTCTTCCAGCCGGGGCCATTTCTGCAAGGCTCCTTCAATCTCGGCCATGATCTGGTGCCCTTTCATTTCGTGTTTGGCTTTGAGTCCATTAACGGCTGTCCGGACCGCCATCGGCGGCCCATCGAGGAACCCCGTGTGCTGAAAGGAGTCGTCCATGTTCTGCACAGCTTTGCCGTAGTCATACTGGAACACACCGCCTCTGTTCTCCGCGCGACTGCTGACGACGACGTCGCCGAGGCGAACATCGTGATCCGAGCTGGGCACGCCGCCACCGATTCCGACCATCAGCCCGATGCGTACATTCGGGAAGCTGTGCCGCAGGTGGCTGGCTACCGTAGCCGCGGAACTGATGCCATACTCGCCATCCGGCAGCACGGCGATGACAACGTTATGACCAGAGATCCTGCCAACCGCATAGCTGTTCGTGTCGTGGGGGGCGACTGGGGGCATTTTGTGCTCCTCGTCGAGCAAGGCTTGGGCGGCGATGAATTCGACCGGAAGAGCGCTGATCCAGCCGATCGTGTACTGTTGCGCGTCCGACATGGTGTCTTTCGCTCCGACTAGGTCGGATGCTGGGGAGGGTTGTCGAAGGAGGAGGGGAGCGAAGAGGTGCGGTGGTGCGCAGCATATAGATCAGGCTCTGGCCACACCACGATTCTATCCCAGCGCTTAATTCAGCCCCCTTGCCACCCCTGTCGCTGGGCATGCAGTCTCGTACGACACTGGCATCTGAGTGGGCGATGCTCTGCCCCCAGCCACCGCCAGTCCCAGAGTCCCGAGCGCACAGGAGTTGTACCGTGTCCAGCTCGCGATGGACGCCACCGTACATACTCATCAACGACAACGTGGGCCTCGGCGACTGGATCAATGCTATCGGATACAACACCCTGGATAACTACATCTGGGGTATTCTGCAGTCGAGCGGAAGCCCTCTTGCAATAGCCCACCCTCTCGGCTTGCTCGGCAACTGGATCATCAGTGGAGGTCGATGACGAGGGCTGGTTCGGGAGACATGACAGAGGTAAAGTCTCATAGTTCTCTCTCCGAGATGCGCATCGAGATCATAACTATATCTGATGGGCCATCTTCTAAGTCACTACACGCCGTGCTTGGAATTCGCGTGCATGGCAGCCATCTTCGCTAACTGGCTCGCAAGCAGATGCTCCTTGAACAGGGGGTCCAACCCTGCCGCGAAGTGAATCGTCCACTTGAAGTCAAAGATGAACGACGGCACCGGGTCGCACCAACACAGCGCCACGGCCTCCCCGTCGTCATCCATCGTCCCGCCCTCGTTCAGCCACGACTGCGTGTACTCATACAACGTCTCGAAGTTGCCATCTTCCTGTTTCTTCTCGGGGTGCTTCGGCTTCCAGACAAACTTGTGGCCGCCGTATATGAAACGGCGGGGACCCCAGGGGCATCCATCCCGCTGATCCGGGTTCTCGATGGTTCCCTCCGGGAGCAGGTTGTTCTCGACCTTGATGGGCCGGCCTCTGTGCAGAAGACGTGTCTCCCAGGCATGTTGCGGCGGCTTCGCGGGCCAGACCTTGACGAGCGCGGAAGTGTAGGGATATTCACCCGCGCGGGAGAGACGAGCGATGGGTATCTCGACGGAGTGCATTGTCTGGGCTTCGAGGATGTAGAGGGTGCTGGTTTCCGTCGCATCCTTGACCGTGAAGACGTAGCCTCCCTCTAGAGCGGCGGCAGTGTTTCCAGGTCGTCGAACGATCATTGTCTCTGGAGGATTGATGGCAATGGCCTTGGTGAAAGTTGCTACCATCGCGGCCTGTTGTTGCGGGTGTTGGATCTCTTGCTGGGGCGAAGTGTGAGTTTGACCGTTCGTCCCTGAGTCCCTCCGACCTCAAGAATGGGCTTCAATCCTGCCACATGCACTCACCAAACTAAGGACCGGGCCTTGTCCCGGATTCCTCGCCGTCGCAGCTTCATGGAGCCCCTTCTTACTCCCATCTCTCGCGCCCAGCTGTCTCGCAACCTCAAAGTCTGTAACCGCAGGTACGAGCGGCTTGGTCGAAACGTCCGCGTTTCCCACGTAAAGCTCCAGCGCCCGGAGACGTTCCCGGTGCAGGGCGATCTTCGTCTCTGCTTGTCTCTTCACCCGGCGCTTCTCGGTCGAGAGGAACGAGAAGACGCCGCCCTTCTTGGTAAAGGCGGTCAATTGCTCGATTGCCTTGGAGTGCGATGCGGCCGCGGCCTCGTAGCGCTCGTCTGACTCGGCTTTGTAGGCCGCCGCGGAGTAACTGAGCGCCGCTTCGAATTTTGGGTCGACCTTGAGGTCCAAGTCGACCTGCATCTTGAGGGCTGCTGTGGGATGTTGACGAGCGGTCTTGTCTTGACGTGGCCGTGGAGGTGCTTAAAGTAATTACGACAGCCTTCTCGCGAGTCGGCAGAACATTCTACCCGCTTACAGCTGGCTGGGCATCGAATAGTTAATTAGTGGCCGTCCAAATGCTTGGCTGTTGGTCCTCGTCCGCTGAGGGAGACCGTTGCTCTTGGCTGAGATGGCTTCCATCACAGACGTCTTTAGACATCGCCTATTGCCACTGAAAAATCCAATGAGTGACGGACACTTAGCCTAGCTATGGGATTGTAGAAATCATGTGAATCTCGTGGAGACTTTATGGTGTTTTGAGAATGGACAAAGACCAGGCATGCAACCATAGACCCTTATCCGCGTATTTCGGTGATATTCATTTACAGCTACCGACAGTGTACGAGGCATGGTATGGCATGTTCTTGATATCCTGGAGAGATGAAGACTGCGAAATAACAAGAAATGTTCATGGGCTCCGAGCAATTTCTTCCATTGATACTGAAAGCTGGGAGACGTCCACGGACGCAACAACATAGCCCAGAAGTTGCCGCAGGTCTCAACAGCAGGTCTCCGATGCTACACAGCTGGCTTCTAGTGTCTTCCGGGTATAGATTGAATATGACACCACTCAATCTGAACCGGACATCATGGCATTTCCAGACCCCGAGTGAGTCCGATCGGCCTTCGAATCGGAAATCGGTGTAAGATGGTTGGCTCACACGAATCCCACAAACGGCGGGGGCGCTAACGACGGGGAAATAACCCCCTGAGAGCGGCCCGGGCGGGGGATGCGGCATGCCCTCAGGCCCTGAAGGGCATCATCGGACAGGGGGCCTGCAGGCGGGAAAGTCTTGGCATTGTCCAGAGACGCGTCAGCCTCCGGGGAAACTAGCAAGCACGTCGAGACCATTTAGTCATTGGCTCCTGCTCAACAAACGCACACCAGCATTGAATTCAATTTCTTTAACTCTTTTCGCTGGCCCAGGATCCGGTGTCGACCAAGGTTTGCCGGAAACACACGACCAAGAACGACGAAAACCGACCTCATCTTGGCAACAATGGCCAGCAGCAGATCTCCCGTCCTCTTCCTGGACGGCGGCCTCGGCACGTCTCTTCAGGACAATTACGGCGTTGCCTTTGACAAGTCGACGCCTCTATGGTCCTCGCACCTCCTGGTGAGCGACCAGGCGACGCTCCTCGCCTGCCAGAGCGACTTTGGCCGTGTCCCAGTGGACATCATCTTGACGGCCACGTACCAGGTCTCGATTGAAGGATTCGCCAAGACGCGCACGGCGCAGTACCCGACGGGCGTCGACCGGGCAAAGGCGGTCGAATTGATCGGAGATGCCGTCCGCATTGCGAGCACGGCGGGCAGCGCGCACGGAGGGAAGGTTGCGCTGAGTGTCGGCCCTTACGGTGCTTGCATGGTGCCCGGCCAGGAATACTCCGGGAAGTACGACCAGGGCCACTCCTCTCTCGACGACCTGAAGGCGTGGCACCTCGACCGGCTGAGGGCGTTCGCAGAAGCTGGGGGATTCGCTTCTCCCGTGTCCTACATTGCATTGGAGACCATTCCTCGACTGGACGAGATCATTGCACTCCGGAAGGCACTCGACGAGACGAGCACCGGCGAGGCACTGCCGTTTTGGATCTCCTGCGTCTTCCCCGGCGAAGACGACGCCCTCCCCGACGGCACATCCGTGCAGGCAGCGGTTTTCGCAATGCTTGATCCCGGACTGGCACGGAGCACGCCGTGGGGTCTCGGAATCAACTGCACAAAAATCTGGAAGCTCGAACGCCTGATCCAATTATACGAGGCGGCCCTTGCGGAAGCTATCCGACTCGGCTGGATCTCTGAGCCACCTGCGCTCGTGCTCTACCCCGACGGAACCAACGGCGAGGTCTACAACACGACAACGCAAACCTGGGAGCTTCCTGAAGGCCAGCAGACGGCGCAGTGCATCACCTGGGACGAGCGGATGGCCGACATCGTGCGAGAAGTTCAAGACAGAGGGCAATGGAAGCTCGTTGTTGTGGGAGGATGCTGCAAGGCAAGCCACGTACTTCTCTCGAGGCTCCGTCGCCGCCTCGAACACCCGGAAAGCAACAATTGAATTCAAACGCTCTGCTCATCATACCAGTCTGACCGACCAGGGAGGATACGCCATCGAAAAAAAGACCAAACACCGTGCCTGATCATTGCAGTTCGCCGCCGAATGACCGCCCCAATGCAACCGTTGCATCAAATGCTGCCGGAACACCCCATGATATCGTGTCGATCCCGAAATAGAAGACATTATCGATCCGTCTCCGCAGAAAAAAGTACGCCGAAAAGAGAGGAACCCGCCATCATCAAAGTCATTGCCATGCGTCTCGCCGCAGTAATGTCGCCGCTCTCCACTCGTCGAAAACCTTCTGTTTTTCTGCCGTTGCCTCAGGGCTGTGCTCCTGGATCGGCGTCGGGGGCAGGATGCCCATCAGCTCGTCCAGGTCGAACACCCGCCTCTGATGCCCCCCAACCCGGATTTCGATGCTGCCGATGTGCTCGTACAGGCACTTGCCGTAGTCGTCGTACATGGACAGCAACGCCCCGATCTTGCTAGCCAGGAAGAAGCCCATCTTTTCGGCCACCATCAGATGCGTGCAGCCCTCCGGAGGCAGAGGCCAGTATTTGGCGTGCCGGCCTCTCGCAAAGGCTTCGAGCATGTGGCGGTCGGGCGCGGAGCGATTCCGGGGGAAACCGAGGTTGTCGTCTTTCGTGCCCGGCGGTGGTGGCACGACGTCGAGGATGAGCCTGTTGACGGTGAAGACGGACGATTGCGCGACGAGGCCCTCGAACGCGGACGGGCCGTATCGCAGGTAATCTTTGAGAAGCGCGAAGAAGTTCCAGACGACCATTGGCGGGCCCCCATCGCCGCCGACAAATTGCCTCTTGTTCCTCCAGTCCGGATTGACGCTCGGCGGGGGGTCGAAGATGCGGAACTGGCAATGTATGCTCTCGACGTGGTGCGCGAGCCGGGGAACGGAGAGCCACGTCGGCCAGAGGCCGCAGTCCTTGACGTACATGATGTCGAGGTGGTAGTGCAGTTTTCGCCTCGCCAAGATGCCGGCAGCCTCCTCGTACATCTGTCGGTTCACCAGCAGGATCGGGGGCGTCTGGGTGGTTGTCGGGAAGAAGCCATCCTGCTTCACCCAGATGTCGTGGCCGTCGGAACACTTGCTGTCCTCGCAGAACTTGCGCCTCTTGCGATCCCGACTCGCGGCAGGGTTCTTCGGCGGCGCCCGGCCCGGCTGGAAGAGGACCTCGTGGAGGATCTGGTCGCGCAGCTCGGGCGCGATGCTCAGCAGAGCAGACATTGTCCGGGGTGGGGAATGTCTCGCTGGTGTGTCTATCTTTCTGTCTTTGTGCTGGCTGGTCTTCTGGAGCTCATGCGACGGAGTCGGTTTCGCAGGGGGACGATTCGGTGGGAAGAGATGGAAAGTCGGTCGTCCGAGAAAGAGAGGGGAGGGGAGATTTTGAACCGCGACACGGGAGGAAGAAGTGAAGGGGGCCCGAGGACGACTACTACGAACTAACTTCTACGCATTATTACACACCAACCGACCGACGAATGGACCGGACCGGCCCCAGAAAGGGACGAGGGGAGACAGACGAGACGGGCAGCACGGAAGTGCGCACAAAAGTAGTCGCCCAGTCCAGTCCATGCCGTTTCCAAATGGATGCACCGAAGCGGCCAGCTCGAGCGAGTAGAGCGAGCGCTTTAACCTGCAGAGCCTAGCATGACCCGCGGTCCATGGGATGGGCCAGCCCTTGCCCAGGTCCCCGACGAGGCGCAGCACACTGGCAGTCGACTGTTCGGGTTGCGCAGAGGAAGGGTCCGGACCCGGGGCCCTCGAGCCACTCAAAGGCGCTGTAACCGGCGACGTCATCCGGGCCTCGCAAGCCCTGGGGGGGATGTCCCCTGGAGCACTAAAACCGCTAGGGACCGTCTCGCCACTCGTTGCCTCTGTCGCCTGCCACAGGCCCCCTGACAGCATTAGACTTTGGGTCTGTCGGATGACAAGACGACCTGAACGATGCCGTTCCGGCTTGGTTTTTTCCTGCTGATGGACGAGAGCTCTGGGCAGTTCTCGGTACGGTCGGGTGCCTGGCCTGACCTGGCCTTTCTTGGGAGACACGAACCGGGATGTGACTCCGTCTGGAAGCTGAGCACACGATTGCTCGCCCGGCTTGTTCGTCGTCTGCATCGCTCACCCGCCGCTTTGCTCCGCCGTACTGTCGCTCGACGTTATCTGTAAATCCTCATCAGACCCGGGGGAAATCCTCAGAACAGCGGACCTGCAGAGGACCGACTGACAAGCGCCAAGGAGGCCGCCCGTCGTTCCCTCATGTGTTGCTCGAGTCAGCGGCCGCTCATCAAATGCCCTTTTCATCGTCAAGGCGTTGTCTGTCATCGCCCGTCATGCAGAACTAGCAGGACACTGACCCCTGGCTGAGAGATTTTCTGCGATGTGTGATACCCTTCCTGCGGCAAGCAAGCAGCAAGCGGTCAACGGACAAGCGGTGGCATCCTGGACCTGACAGACAGCTTGGGCCAGTCAGTCGGTCCAGCTGACCGCCGACGGCATCGGAAAGTGGGAGGGTGCGTACGGGTACCAGTCCCAGATCCTCAATCGGGGTGAGCCCACCAACAGAAAACGTGAGGCATGTCTCACCCACAAACAGGTCGGACGCCGCCCTCATCAGCTCGAGGTACCCGGATCCGGAACCAGCATGGTCCTCGATTGGATGGCCACCCTGCCCTGAGAGCTGCAGAGAAGCGAGCGAGAACCGAACCTCTAGCCCCAGCTGCTGGGAATTGTCCGACTATTTGCGGTGTCCGTCCCTAGGTTCGTTCTCTTTCGGCGCTGACCTGCTGGCCCGACTCGTCCCAGCTCTCTGCTATTCCTGGACTTCCATTTCAAGACAGACCCGTCTATTCTCGGTGTTTTGAGCTTGACCTGCTCGAGTCAAGGGCTACTCGTCATCAAGACGGCCTTTCCATCTCGAGTCCGCGTCAGCTCTCTGCTTTCCCATCCCGGTTCGAGCCGGCACCTCTGCGGTTCATGCGCATCCCGTGAAATCCCCCCCAGCCATCCTGGAAGCAGATGCGCTTTTTGCAGCTGGCTAGCTCAAATCTTGACCGAGAGCATCGTCATCTCCCCACAGGATCCCTGGACCGGCGCGGGATTTCCCCTCGCCTACCGGCCAGCGTCCTTGTGTCATCTCAACCTGCAGGAGTCTACCGCCCGCTCGCGGTGGCAGTGCTCGGCCGAAAGTCGAGGTAGAGATCTCGTTGCGCCAAGACATTGGCTCGTGGTCACCCGCTTGTCGCCCGTGGAACTGCCCACGGCCTGGGATACTTGGCATCTCAATATCAACGACTTCACTCCATCGTCCCGCACAACCACAGACTGCTCGTGCGATATGAGCGATTTCCCGTTTCCTTTGTCCCCGTGTCTTGTTTTTTTTTCTGCCTGCGACGGGCATTCTTCTCATCTCCGGGGAGCGCTTTTTCTCGGCACCAGCAGAACCCCTCTGGCGCCAGGCGTCTGGACTGCCATCGCCCGCGGTGCCGCGCCACGGACATCCCGGGCGCCGCACATGTCATTGCAACTGAAGCCAGCCTGCCCGCCTCAGCACCGTGGTTTCCCCTCCCCAAAGCAAGTCCGCTTTTGGCCTGCTGTGGCGGCCTCTTTCTTTGGGATGTTTTTTTCCTCCCGGAGGATTACCGTGAATAGAACTGCAGAGGACAGGAGAGGAGAGGAGAGCAGAGTTTCACGAGCCAAAGTGACGGCAAGCTCAGCTCCTGGCGCCTCATACAATCTATTCCCTCCATTTCGTGCTGTATAAAGATGCCAAGCCGATGCGCCATCGGACTGGCCTTCTCGTACCCATGCACCACCCTTGTCTCTGCACACTGCACTCTGCATCCATCTGTTGCCCTAAGGCCTCGCCCGTTCCATCGCCTCTTGGCTCCCGCTTCCCCAGACGTATTGGTGGCGACGCCGTTGCGTTGCATCTGACCACCGCGGCCCATGGACCACAACTCGCCCACGTCGCCCAAGTCGCCCGCCGTGCCTGATCGCATTCGCTGGCAGGATGACGAGGAAGCACTCTCGAAGCCTCGACCGCCGTTGAACCGTAATGCATCCGTCGACAGCCTTGGCATCCGATCCGTGAGGTCGCGGCGGAACTCCGTCGATGCGGCTGCCGCCCTACCGGTTCAGTACCGAACGGTGTAAGTGCATTGCCTGCCGGCTTGCCGGCCTGCCGTCCCCTTGGTGCCGCCAAGACCAGCTGCTGATGCGCCACGTCCAGCTCTATCGATGTCGATGACTACAAGCAGCAGCAGGGGCTGAAGAAGAAAACAACTGCCGCCGCGACAGGTGCGTGACGATGGTGCCCGGCCCAACGAGGCGTTCCTTCGGCTGATGTTAGTCCCGCACAGAGGTTGCCGAGCTCGAGTGGCACACCATCTCGGCGGAGGAGGCTCTCAGGCGCCTGTCGACCACGATCAAGCACGGCCTGTCGGCCGAGCAGGTCCAGCGCCGCGTGGGACAGTATGGCAAGAACGCGCCCTCCGACCCCCCGACCCATCGCACCCGCGAGATCCTGGGGTACTTCTTCAAGGGTTTCGGACCGATCCTGCTGATCGCGGCCATCCTCGTCTTCATCGCATGGCGCCCGCTGGGAAACCCGCCGGCGCCGGCGAACCTGGCCCTCGCCATCGTGCTGCTGGCCGTCTTCTTAATCCAGGCCGCCTTCAACATGTGGCAGGACTGGTCATCGTCCCGCGTCATGGCGTCCATCAAGACGATGCTGCCGGACCACTGCCTCGTCGTCAGGGATGGGCAGATGGTCACGCTCCTCGCCGAGCAGATCGTACCTGGGGATATCTTGACCATCAAGGCTGGTAACAAGCTTCCCGCCGATGTTCGGTTTGTCAATGTGTCGTCAGACGCAAGATTCGACAGATCCATTCTGACTGGTGAGACTATATGAGCCCCTTAGTCTTCGAAGGTGGACTAACGGCTGATCGCTCAGGTGAATCGGTGCCCCTGGGTGCCACGGTCGATTCCACGGACGACAACTACCTCGAAACCAGATGTATCGGTCTCCAGGGTACTCACTGCGTCTCGGGCACCTCCACCGGCGTTGTCGTCGCCACCGGGAACAGGACCATCTTCGGCAGGATCGCGACGCTGACCAACGAGCCCAAAAAGGGGCTGACCTCACTCGAGAAAGAGGTCCTGCACTTCGTGCTCATCATCTGCGCCATCATGCTTACCGTCATCGTCATCGTGATTATTGTCTGGTAGGTCTGCCGTTGAAATGTCAGTGGCTATGGGTGCTGACGAGACTTACAGGGCAACGTGGCTCCGACACGACCACCCCGACTGGATCAACGTGGCCGGCCTCATCATCTCGTGCGTTTCGGTGGCGGTCGCCTTCATCCCTGAAGGATTGCCTGTTGCCGTGACGGCGAGCATGACCATCAGCGCGAACATGATGCGCAAGTCCAAGATCCTCTGCAAGTCGCTCAAGACCGTGGAGAGTCTCGGGTCTGTTTCTGTCATCTGCTCGGACAAGACCGGAACTCTGACCCAGGTACGTCTCTGTGCTGGTGTCCTGTGAGAAGCAGGCGCTGACGAGTTGTAGAATAAAATGACCGTGTTGGACTGCGCGATGGGAGATAGTCGCATGTCGGTCCAACAGGCCAAGGACAGCATGGACAAGCAAAGTGATGGCCCGATCAACAACGCCGTCAGCCAGCTTCGCGCCGCATCTGGCCTTTGCAACTCCGCTCAGTTTGATGTCGCCACCGCCCAATTACCCATCCAGGACCGCGTGGTCTACGGCGACGCCACAGACCAGGCCATCTTGCGCTTCTCGGAAACCCTGGGGCCCGTGGCAGACCTCCAGAAGCACTGGTCGACGAAGTACGAGCTGGCATTCAACAGCAAGAACAAGTACATGATTAAGGCGTTCGGGCTCGTGCACCCCGACGGGAAGGCCCTCGCCGTGTCCCCCGAGGCGGTATTCGACCCGGCCGATGTGCTACTCACCATCAAGGGCGCGCCGGAGATCCTTCTCGGCAGGGCGAGCAGCTACGTCGATGCGACCGGGCGTGTCCGAGAGATGGACGAGCCTGCCAAGGCGGCGTTCGAGGCGACCAAGGACGATTGGTCCTCGCGCGGCCGGAGAGTTCTGCTCCTCGCCCGCAAGGTCGTGTCCCATTCTTCGCTACCGGCCGAGATGACCTCGTCGTTCGAGGATGCGATGAACGAAGAGGCCAGGTCGGGCCTGACTATTGTTGGACTCGTGGGCATCGTTGATCCCCCGCGCCCTGAGATCCCCGAGGTGGTTCAGACGCTTCGCGGCGCGGGCATCCGTATTTTCATGGTAAGCTGAGCCTGGAGATCTGTCTTCTTTAACGGCGAGCTAACGAAGCTCAAGGTCACTGGTGACTTCGCTCTCACTGCGCAGGCCATCGCCGTCGAATGCGGCATCATCACCTGTCCCCCGTCGCAGATCGACAGCATCGCGTCCTTGCAGCGTGATACGACGAAGGGCTCTCCCATCCAAGGGCAAAACGGCAAGGAATCCGATGCCTCGCCCCCACGCAACGCCGTCGTCCTCTCCGGCCCGGAGCTGATCACCCTCAATACGGAGCAGTGGGACCAGCTCGCCCAGTACCAAGAAATCGTCTTCGCCCGCACGACACCCGAGCACAAGCTCCGCATTGTCCGAGAACTGCAGTCTCGCGGCCAGGCGGTCGGTATGACGGGCGACGGCGTCAACGACGCTCCGTCCCTCCGGGCCGCTGATGTCGGCATCGCGGTCGGCAGCGGCAGCGATGTCGCCATCGAGGCCGCGGACATGGTGCTCCTCGACAGCTTCTCCAGCGTCGTCGAGGCCCTGCGCTACGGCCGCATGATGTTCGACAACCTCAAGAAGACGGTGGCGTACCTCCTGCCCGCGGGAAGCTTCAGCGAGTTCTGGCCCATCATCGCCAACGTCATGTTCGGCCTGCCCCAGATCCTGAGCAGCTTTCTCATGATCATGATTTGGTACGGCCACCTCGAACCTTCATTGTAGGCGCTGTGCTAACTTTTGCCCAGTCTCTTCACGGACTCCGTGGCTGCCATCGCGCTGGCGTACGAGGCGCCGGAGGCCGACGTCCTGACTCGCCCCCCTCGTGTCCCGGGCCGCGACCGCCTCGTCAACTGGAAGCTGATCTTCCAGTCCTACGCCTTCGTCGGCGTCCTCGAGACGGTGGCATCCTTCGCCATGTCCTTCTGGTACCTCGAGCGCAAGGGCATCCCCTTCTCGAGCCTGTGGTTCTCCTTCGGCGACCCGGCGGGCGTCGACCCGGACTACTACCACGAGCAGCTGAACGTGGCCAGCTCCATCTACTTTGTGAACCTGGTCGTCATGTGAGTTTCCGCAGCGTGTTGATGTGTGAGATTCTGGCGGCTGACCCTCCCACAGGCAGTGGTTCAACCTCCTCGCGGTCCGCACGCGCCACCTCTCCCTCTTCCAGCAGCCGCCGTTGTTCAACCGCCGCACGCAGAACCTGTACCTCTTCCCGGCGATCCTGTTCGCCCTCGCCATCGCGTTCTTCTGGCTGTATATCCCCGAGTTCCAGCAGACGCTCGGTACCGCGGAGGTGCCCGTGGAGTACTGGTTCCTCCCCATGACGTTCGGCCTGGGGGTCCTGGTCATCGATGAGGCGCGGAAGTTCGCCGTCAGGAGGTGGCCGAGGGGTGTTCTTGCGAAGATGGCCTGGTAATTGCCCGGCGGCGTGCGAAGTCCCTGAGAATAGTGCAGCATGTGGTTTTGGCTCACTTTGGTCATCGAGATCTTGATAGATAGACGACGATAGACACTAAACATAGAACTACCGGTCTCATGCCTAGAGGCGATTGCCCATATTCACGTGGACCGCCTTCACCTGCGTGTACGCCTCCAGCCCGGCTTCGCCCAGCTCGCGACCGATACCGCTCTGCTTGACGCCGCCAAAGGGCACCCGCGGATCGCAGTCCTGGCTGCTGTTCACCCACACCATGCCCGACTCCAGCTCGGCGGCGACCCTGTGCGCGCGCTCCAGGTCCCTGGTGAACACCGACGCGCCCAGGCCGTACATGGAGTCGTTCGCGATGCGGAGCGCGTGGTCCTCGTCCTCGAACTCCATGATCACGACGACGGGGCCGAAGATCTCCTCGCGGAAGATGCGCATGTCGGGCTTCACGTTGGTGAACACCGTCGGGGCGACGAAGTATCCCTTCCCGTCGCCGACGTTCGTGATCTTCTCCCCGCCGACGGCGACCCTGGCGCCCGACTGCCGTCCGTCCTCGATGTACGAGAGCACCCTGTCGTACTGCGCCTTCGATACCTGCGGGCCCTGGTACGTCTTCGGGTCCCACTGGTCGCCCACCCTGCTCGTGCTCTTGACCTCTTTGACGAAGAGGTCGACGAAGGAGTCGTAGACGTCCTTCTGCACGAGGATTCGCGACGTCGCGGTGCAGATCTGCCCCTGGTTGGACATGATGCCCATGTGGGACCACTTGATGGCCTGCTCGATGTCGGCGTCGGCGAAGACGAGGAGGGGGGACTTGCCGCCCGTCTCGAGGGTGATGTTCTTGAGCGTCGCGGAGGCCATCTTCATGACCTGCGTGGCCGTGGCCGTCGACCCCGTGAAGGCGATCTTGTCCACGAGGGGGTGCTGCACGAGGGCGGCGCCCGCCTCGCGCCCCAGGCCGTTGATGATGTTAACGACGCCCGGGGGGAAGCCGACGTCCCTGATCAGCTGTCCCAGGACGAGGATGCTGAGGGGCGTCTGCTCCGCGGCCTTGATGACGACGGTGTTGCCGCAGGCGAGTGCGGGGCCGAGCTTCCACGTGGCCATGGAGAGGGGGTAGTTCCAGGGGATGATCTGGCCGACGACGCCGATGGGCTGGCGGAGGGTGTAGGCGAGCTTCTTGGGGAGGGCGATGGTCTGGCCGGAGATTTTGTCTGCCCAGCCGCTGTAGTAGCGGATCGTGCCGACGGCCTCGACGAGGTCGCCCTCCAGAGCATCGGCGTATGTCTTGCCTGGGGATTATCAGTTGGTGAGGACGGGATAGGGCGGGGTAAGAGTACCGTTATCCCATGCGTCTATGGTGGCGAACAGCTCCCTCTGCTCCTCTATGCGATCTGCGAGCTTGGACATGAGGATGCCGCGGTCGGAGGCGGACATGTCTTTCCATGGTCCGCTCTTGAAGGCGCGACGAGCTGCTTGGACGGCGAGATCTACATCGCCTGCGGAGGCGGCCTGCACGGAGGCGATTTCCCGTTCTGTGCTGTGAGATGACTGTTAGGAGGCTGTCTGCCGCTTTTGAGGTTTGTCTAGTGCGGCTTACGCGGGATCAATGGACGTGATGGTCTCGCCTGAGCTCGAGCGGACGAACTCGTTATCGATGAAGAGGCCCGTGGGCTGAGACCATGTGCGGCCATTGGGCGCTGTCAGCTCCACGGTTAGGTCAGACATGGCTTTGCAGGAGATGATTAGGATCGAGGGGTCTGAGAACGGGAACGGTGACTGTTAGAGTGTTTTGGTAATGGAAGTTGAAGAGATTTTGAGACGAGGTAAAGGTAAGTGAGTATCAGTTGCTGGGTGAGGGTGCTGATAAAGCAACCTGAGGGAACAGTTCAAGTTCAAGCCTGAGTGCCCCTCAGGCTCCGTTGAACGGCCCCTCACTGGCGGCACTCGGTCTGTTCCCGGCGGGGACCGACCCGCAGCACCGGCGACCACCACAGGGTGTACTAGCCAGAATAGGAGAACAAATACGGGCGGATCACCAACTGACAATATGTGATCCACGGATGATGACAATGGACGCCGAGTAATGCAAATGCAACACTGGAATTAAATTTTCTCACGAGGGCCAAGGCCCCGTGCCTCCGCTTTCACGGTCCGGGAGATATCGTCCTCCAGGCTCACCGCACGAGGCGCCCAGCCCAAAAGCTCCCGTCCCCTCCGCGCCTGGCTGCGAGCGTTCGTCCCGTACAAGGCCAGCGGCGCCGGAAGGAACTTGGTGGCCTCTTGGGCAGACAGCTGGTCAAGCTCGTTTGTGGAGATGAGGCCCTGCTGGAGAGCAGCAGTCGCCACCCTCTGGGAGACAGCCTCGAATGTCTGGCAAGCTTGGGTCAGCCATGTTCCCAGGAGTTGCCTCACTTTCAAGAGTAGACTTACCAGCTCCCCAATGCCCGTCAAGTACACACCGTTCGCATTCCACAGCCCCTCGTCCGTCGAGCCAGCGACGGCCTTCTCCACGAGCAGCAGGAAGAGCTCCCCCAAGTCCTGGACATGCACATTCCCCCAGCGATTCAGCCCACGGCCGACCTGCAGCCCGCGGCCTCTCTGGACGGTCGCCTTGGCCAGCTCCGGGACCTGGACGCTGCGCTGGTTCACGGGGCCGCGGCCCTCGCCGTAGATGACGGGCGGCACGACGAGCGCGGTGTTGACGCCCGGCGTCTCCGCCGCCCTGAACACGAGGAAGTTGTCCACGGCACGCGCCGGGTGCTGCTGGATGATCTCACGGATCTGCGGCAGGCCGTCCAGGTCGTCGAAGACGGCGTCGCTGGGCTCGCCCGCGACGAAGGCCTGGTCGCCCGTCTCGCGGGTCGCCAGGACGGTGGCCCCCGAGACCTGGATCCAGTAGGCTGGGGGCGGCATCAGCGCGCTGTCTCAGGGTGTGGTCGGGTCTGACAGGTGCACGGAGTGCGGTGACATACCTGGTTTGCCAGACTGAGCCTTTACAGCCAAAGCATCGTGTATCGACTGCACGCTCTGCAAGTTGCCGGCGGCAGCCAAATCTGGATACGAATAAGCCCCGCCCATCACTGTAAGTTTGTAGTTCATGGCTCACTCAGAACAACGTCTGCTTCGGTAGCCTCTTGCGCGAGGACCTCCGCGTCGGCCAGACTCCCCTTCACGGGCTCGACGTTCTGATACGCCTGCGTGATGGCGGAGCCGTGGGCGTCATTCCGAATCAGGGCCCGGATGGAGTATTCAGGGTGCGCAGTGGCCAGGCGGTGGAGGGCTTCGCCGCCAATGTACCCAGAAGCGCCGGTTCTTCGCATTGCCAAGTTAGTCGGAGTTGGGAGTCTAGTCGACACTCACGAGCAGCACCAGACCACTTACATGAAGATTTTCGCCATTTCGGTGTCGGTGATCCTAGCAAGATTGAGTATTTAATTGATTGACTGACTGACTGCTCGAGGGTCATGGATTTCCCAGAGGAAATAGAGATATTTAAACCTGAGGGGATGCTGGCGTGCTCAGCCAAGAACATGGGGTCATCCATCGTCTCGTCCCTCTTAGAAATCACCGTCTTAGAAATCAACCTGGCGAACCGACACTTTTATTGGCGCAGAGTTTAAGATGCCCCAGTCTACTTTCAGGGCCCCATCGCGAGTTCGGTTGCCAATTGTCAGCCGGGCAGACATTCAGTCTTGGACGATTCTCAATTGCCAGTTTGCGTCTTTTCCCATCTCAGATTGAATCCGCTTTTGCCCATTCGAGTCCTCGGACTCAGGCGGCATTCGAGCAGTGACACACAACCTCGACATTGTTCCCGACCGGATCATGCACGAACGCGCCGTAGTAATTCGGATGGTAGTGCGCCCTGGTCCCAGGCTTGCCGTTATCCTTCCCGCCCGCAGCCAGCGCCGCCTCGTGGAACTTGTCCACGTCCGCGCGGTCTGTCAATAATCAGCAAGTCGACTCTTCTCCTCTCCTCCGCGGGGAAACCGCAGCATCGGGCACCAACGTACTCATCGTGCTAAAGGCAACATGCAGCGAGCCCCGCGCGGGCGCAGAGTCGGCCGCTGCGAGCCACCAGTCTGGAACCTCCTTGCCCAGCCCAACGACGTCCGGGATGGGCTGCGCGATCACCTTGTACCCCAGGGGCGCGAGGGCCGCGAGGTAGAAGTCGAGGATCTCCTTGAACCGGTCCTTGGGGACAGAGATGCCGACGTGGTCAACAGGCATGTTGGCGGGTGTGATGGGAGCTGACGAAGAGGAGAGATTGTGTTCAGATTTGCGGAAGTGCCTGAGCCAGAAGGGAAACAACTCAAAAACGCGTGAGATGCGGCGGCTTCTTATAGATCGGGCCCTCTCTGAAAACGCCCATGAGACACCGACTCACCGGCTGGTGGTCTCCCGTTCTTTCAACCGGGGGCTGAACAACGCCGTCTTACAAGCCGCCATCTCAGTGCGGCAAGTCGCGGGGCGCCGCCCGGTGAATCGACTAACGGTGTAAACTCTCCGACCCCGCAAGATTCGGTGGGAGCTGCGGTCACCGGCGTGAACAATCAGAACCCCAAAAGGGGGATCGCCTGGATCATGGCGTCGGGAACTAGTGTGGACGGCAGGCACTTGCACCAAGCCCCGACACGCTTCGGGACTTGACTTCATCCTTTCAGTCCGGGCAAGGACGGAGGTAAGAAGCGAGGCAGGTTCCCGTTGAGTTGCCTGGGCAAGAGAGTTCAGAGGGTCCGAGGTGTACCAGGAAATTGGGGCCATGTTTGGCCAGGTGATCATTATCTACTCTCTTCTATGCACGTGGGACATTATCCATCCCGGCTCCAACCCCTTAAACAACGCTGGAAAACCCAATCACAACGTCCTCGACCACCGCCGAGCAAACCCATCGGGTGGTCTGGGAAACAAAGCTGGATGTCGAGGACGACTCCTCAGAGAGCGTGGAGGAAGCCTCCGAAGTGATCGCAGAGGAGGATTCGGAGACGGTGCTAGAGGCCTCAGAAATGGTGCTCGACGCCTCGGAAGACGAAGGCTCGGCGCTCGAGGAAGCCTCAGAGATGATGGTGGAAGCCTCGGATATGGTGCTCGACGCCTCAGAAGAGGAAGGCTCGGCGGAGCTCGAGGCAGACACCTCCGAAACAGTGCTCGAGGGTTCCGCCGACGAGGAAGCCTCGCTGATGGTGCTCGAAGCCTCGGAGCTAGAGGCCGCGGTGGAAGAGGGCTCCTCGGAAGACGAGAGGGCCTCGCTGCTGCTGGGCTCCGCGGAGCTGACGGCCTCGGAGCTCACGACGGACGACGGCTCCTGGGAAGAGGTGGCGGAAGCCTCGCTGCTGCTCGACACGACACTGCTAACGGCCTCGGAAGACGACGAGGGGGGCTCGCTGGACGAAGAAGGTGCGATGCTGGAAGCCACCGAGGGCTCGGCAGACGAGCTGGAGAGAACCGCAGAAGAGCTGGAGAGCACAGCAGAGGAGCTGGAAACCTCAGCAGAGCTGGACGCCACAGACGACGCCGACGAAGGGGCTGAGGTTGTCACCGAGATAACGCTCGAGGTCGAGGTGGCACCGGAACCGGGAACCAGCTCGTACATGTCGAGACGACCTCCCGCACCACAGTATTGTTGCTTCAAGAATGTTAGCAAATTACATCGTCAAGTCGTGGATAGAAAAACTTACAGGGTTGCCCTTGCACAGCATGCTGCACTGCGCGGTAGCGGTGAGCACGGAGCCGGCGTTGAGGACGTTGCCGCAGCGGCATTCACGGCTGTACTCAATACCGAAGTACTTGAAGTTGTCCGCCTCACAGTAGGCCTTGCAGGAGTTGACCGTCATCTCGTCCGAAGCGTACGTCTTGCCGGTCAGGGCACGGCCGCTGGTGGCGGTCGTGTAGCAGCCGAGCCATGTGTAGTCGCCGACCTGCTTGACGTGCTCAGGGCCCGCGGGGGGAGCGCTGGGCTGCTTGTTGCGGAACACAGAGAGCTTGCGGAAACCACCGCAACGGCCCAGACCGCCACCGCTGCAGGTGCTGGGACAATCAGCTTCAGGGGAGCGAAGAGTGTTGGCCTCGAGGTCCCAGCCGCAGAAACATTCACGGCCATAGGTGAGACCGAAGTAGTTGTAAGGGCCGCCATTGCCGCTGCAGAAGGTGGCACAGACTTCGGGGGTCATGTTGTCCGCCGCAGTGTTCCTGGCACCGAGCGTGCGCTTGTCGTTGACCAGGTCGTTGAAGCATCCGAAGTATTCCCAGCGGCCGCCACCAACCGTAGCGGGCTGGTTGGGGTTCAGGGGGGACACGCCGCTAGGGGCCGGGCCAGAAGAGGTCGTGGTCGTGGTCGTGGTGGTTCCGGGGGGAGGGGCAGTGGTGGTGACGGGAGGAGGGGCAGTGGTGGTGGCGGGAGGAGAAGTGGTCGTGGTAGGGGGCTGAGTCGTGGTGGCGGTGGTCACCGTGGGAGGCGGCTGGCCGTTCTTGATGGCCTCGAGGAAGGCCTCGATATCGACGGCCTCGGTGTCTGCGTACACCGTCACATAGCCACCGTTGCCACCGCAGGGCTGCGTATCGTCGCCCATGCAGCTGAAACCGCAGCGGTTCTCCCTGGGGTCGGTCCAGCTCTGGGGGTGCTTGAACGTGTTGGCGCACCAACATTCACGTCGGTACTGGGTGCCGGCAAAGACGTATCCACGCTCACGGCAGAGGGTCTGGCACTGCTGCATGGTGTTGGTCAGCTGCTGGGCGGCGTTGTTGACCTGGGTTTCGAAGTTGCGGCCGAGCCTGGTGTCGGAGAAGCAGCCGACGTATTGGTAGCGGGCCATGCCATTGGGCAGAAGGGGTCCGAGCTGGCGCGGGAGGATGCGAGCCTCGAGAACGATGTCGTGAATACCAGAAACCTCGCCGGTGGTGGCGTTGAGGCCGTCGGTGGTGATGGCCCAGGAGGAGCGCAGGTTCTGGACGGCGGTGTTGGGCTGGAGAGGGCTGGAACGGACGGCGATGTTACCGATCTCGCAGCTGTCGGGAAGGACCTGGACACCCTCGGCGAGATCGTGGGCAGGGTTCACTGCAAAGAGCTGGGGAGCATCGGGGGGCTTGGAGATTGTGATGGTCAAGGACGAACCGCCGTCGTTGCAGACGCGGATCTGGGCGTCGGAGGAGTCGCCAGGAGCCACGTCGCCGAAGTTGAAGTAGTAGTCGGGCTCGAGGGACCTCCAGGCACCCTCGCCATCAGAGACTTCGAACCGGGCGATGGGAGGGGAACGAACGCTTGCGGTCAGGTTGAGAGTGACGTCGCCGCCATCAGACCATATGGTGATGATCGTATCGTGGTCACCGATCTCGGTGCTCTCGAAACGCGTGGCAATGTTGATGCGCTCGCCTTCGGGAATCGTCAGGCCTTCACCGGGGAAGTTCTCCGAGCTGAAGCCGCCGCCGAGGTCGCTGCCGGTGATGTTGCCAGAGCCGTTGGCGACACCAAGGATGGTGAGAGTCGAGTTACCAACGTTCTCGAGGCTGAGGGAGGCATCGATGTACGTCATGGCGTCATCAAAAAGGACAATGTCACCAAAACGAGTCTGGGCCGAGGTAGTGTGCAGGAAGGGGCCCTGGGAAACGGCGGTACCCTCGAGGGTGATGATGGCGTTCTGTCCGAACTCGGCAGCGGCCCGGAGTGAGAGGGTGAGTGGCCTGGTGACGAAGCCCGGGACGATGGTGGTGGCATCCTCAAGGTCCCAAGAAACACCGAAAGTGAAGCTAGCGCCAGAGGCGATGGGCCCGGAAGGCAGCGAGCTCGAGTCGCAGCTGAAGGAAGGGTCCGTAACAGAGCAGCCAGTGATGGCACTGATGGCAGCGTTGGCCGTGCAGCTGACAGTAGCGGTTGTCTTCTCGCCCATCTCGAGAGACCCAAAGTCGACGTTAGAGCAAGTAATGGCACTGGCGACGGGGGAGCCGAGGCAGAAAAGCCTGTTGCCCTGGGCCTGGTAGTAGACGCGGTTATCGCCGAAGACGGGTCGCTGGAACTTGTTGGCGCCGCGGAGGGGACGGGGCAGGGGGACCTCGATCATCTGGCCGTTCTCGGGAATGGCCTTGAAGGCGCGGAGACCGTCCGTCACATCGGTGATCCAAACGATACCGGTACCGGGCTGGCCATTGTTGGAAGTGACGGTCATCTGGCCAACACCAACACGGCCAGCGGAGGTCCAAGTAGACTGACCGGCCTCGGAGAAGACGGGGCGGCCGGCCTCGTCGTGGCCGAGCCTGAAGGCCTGGAGAGGGCCGCCGACGGTGGTGACGTAGACATAACCACCTTCATACGGATAACTACCCCAACCGCCGTAGACGCCGCCGGGGAGCGCGATAGTCTGGATAGTCTTGTCGAAGCCATCGACACCGTTGCGGAAACCGCCGAGATCATTGGCGTTCAGAACGTAGGCCCTGCGGAGCTTTCCGGCAATGATACCCATGCGGTCGACGCCTGTGCCCTTGAAGACGGTGGGATCGAGCAGCATGAAGCCGCCGGAACCGACATCACGATCGCCGGCGTTCATGCTCGTGTAGTCGTAAGGCTGGAAGTAGTCGATCTGGCTCCACTTTCCCTCGGCGGAAAGCTCCATCCTGACGGTCGAGTGGGAGAGGGTGGACATGGGCTCACGGCCGTTGGCGGGAAGGTTGCCGTTATGCATGCCCTGGCCGTTGCCGGTGACGAAGTAGACTGCGTTTCCGGTGACGGGGAGACCGAAGCCGGACTGCCAAATACCGGCCTTGCCACCTTCCTCCAATGCCAGATCCAGGGGCTGGGGAGACGGAGCGCCGGGGGAGGACTCCGTGGCCCAGATGCTGGTGACACCGACACCGGGCTTCTTGCTGACGGCCACAAGGTAGCCGGTGTAGTTCCAACGACCGCAGTGGGAGCCGAAGCCGGCAACGATGTGGCCGTTGACCTCGGCAAGGGAGGGACGCTGGAGGGCGACACCACCAACGAAGTAGCGGGCTCGGTCGTTGTCGGCGTTGTTGCCGTCGATGAGTGTGGGGAAGCCCTCGACGTCGTCGAGGGAGGGGATGCGAATGGCGTACATCTTGTAGATACCGTTCGCGGTGCCGCTGGTGGTTCCTTCGCGGTAGCCCTTGGACATGACGTACATGATATCGGTGGCGGGATCGATAATGGGAGTTCCAGTAATGCCAACGAAGTCGGGGATATCACCACAGTTGGTGTCCTCGCGGTTGAAGGGGATCTGGAGCTGCCTCGTCTTCAGCAGGACACCGGTCTTTGCGTCGAAGATGCGGATGTTGTTCATCTCGGAGGAGGTGATGAGCAGCTCAGAGCCGCCGTTAGGCGTATAAACCAGGGGCTTTGCAAGCCATAGCTCCCTGGGGTTCTCGGACTGGAAATCCCAGAGGTTACGGAAGCTGGAGCCGACGACGGCGGGGTCCAGGTTGTGGTTCGGGAGATAACCGGATTGCGGCGCATCCTAAGAAACGTCAGTCGTCTTCACGAGAGTCGAGGCTGCGCTCGATGGCTCTCAGCGAGGTTGTTGACATGAACTTACAACATCCCGGAAGGAGTCGGTGCCGGCCAGGGAGCTGACCAGCGCGGGCAGCGCGGCCAGAACACCGAAAACCCACCTCATGGTAGAAAAATGATTAAAACTAAGATGAAGCACGCACTCAAGGGGGGGTCTAACGAATGACTGTGACGGCTGCTATTCAAGAGAACAGCGAAGCAACGTCATGAAGGTGAGGATGAGGCAGGGTGGGAGGCAAGAGGGCAGGGCCACGCCTCGTCGAGGATGTGGACGCGGACCGGATATTAACATCGCGAGAGACGGCGCATCAGGCACATCTCGGCAGTATGCCAAGAGGGTAATCAGATAGCGCATGCAGCCAGGGGGCATGGGTGCGAGCCACGCGCATGGTGGACGGGGATGATGGGGGGACATGGGTTAAGGGGGCGGAGGAGACGGGGTCTGGGCAAGCTCGCGGCCGCCGTCGCTCACCACCCGATCAGGATCGGCACAGCGTATTGATGGACTCATTGATGGGTGAGGCAAACCATTGTCGAGAAGCAGGTCTCAGTGTAATTGTCTTGGGAATGCGGTCATTGCGAGGTGCAGCCGGCCTCCTGAGCTCGCAGTCTCCAAGGCATCATCATCATGCGCCGGAGGGTTTGCCTGACAAACAAGAACCAGCACCAAACGGTATGAGCGGTAAATCTGCTGCTGCTGCAGAATGATCCAGCATCGTGAAAAGCAAGTCTGGTCCCAGCTGGCGCTTGGCTCGGAAGCCAGCAGACGCCAAGTCGCCCTGTTGCTCGCCGTGGCGCGACGACATGGATAAGGCCTCTCGGAGGTCCCAGGAGACTGGGCGAGCAGGCGGGCAATAGCGACAATAGCGCGAGGCCATTCCGAAGCGGGATGCTGGGGATCGCTAGCACGATGCGTTAGCACAGTCGCCGGGAGAAGCGAAGGGCGACAAGAGGGCCAGGAATGCGTGTGACGAGGCAGCGTTTGCTGTGTGCTGGAAGAGTCGGTTTGCTGCCAAGCTGCCGGGCCCATGCGAGCAACGCGGTCGAGACTGGACCAGACTTGGTGGCTCTCCGGGCGGAGGATCACCGCATCAGTCTGGTATCAGCGACTGGGCCGCAGGTCGGGACGACATTGTGCTGACGGCCAAGGCGCTGGAAAAGGTCCTGGTCGGAAAGGCAGAGCCGACGTCAGCACGGCGGACTCGATACGCAGCATCGAAGTGGAAAACGTGCAAGACGACGCAGGTGAGTCGCGCGACGAAAGAAGCGAGGGCAGGATGACAAGGGGGAAAACGTGCATCGAAAACCCCTGACGCCCCTGCCCGCCAATTCAGGTACGACCCGAGCTCCGGGGACCCATTGCTCCTTCCTAAAAAGCCTGTGGCCTGCATGCAGCTCCTGGTTGGGTGGAAGAATCCATGGTGGCAGCCACGTCTGTGCCTTCCGCTAGGCGATCTTGGCCGCGCTAGCCGCTTCTAGAGGCATCTGGATGGGACCTGGGTCACTGAAGCCACGCTATTGATTCTGGGGTTCTGCAGGCCACAGGGACGCACCTTCCCAGCTCAGCCTTTTCCATCTCACATCGTCTGACCAGGCAGGCAGTCGCAAAACCGAGCCGAGCAGACGGGACCGAGTGTGGCCCGCCCATCGGCTTACGCAAACAGAAGAGGCCGTCAAACGCCTCCAAGCTGGCGGCAGCTGGGCGATACTAGCACTCTCAATAGGCACCGTCTCCTGATACATTAGCGCTCTGCTCAGCTCCCATCTTCGTCAAGCACTGCCAAAAGGGGCACGACACAACATCCCCGGGCCCCCTTCGGCCCATTGATAGCACGAGCGACAACAGACAGGGTTAAGCTTAACTGGAACCAAGTGCGACCCGGCCTGTCAACTGAGCCCTGGAGGTCCATGAGGTCAATCTGGCCCTATCATGCACGGGGCACCTGCGGACAAAAGACCCCGGCGGCCATGAACCCATGCTCGTATGACCATCGCCTGTCCTCGTCCGCATCGAATTGACTGCGAGAGGGATGGGAGAATCAGAATAGAACAGTGGTTGTTTACGTACCCCAACAACGGCCAAGTGCTTGTCCTGCACCTCAACGCTCGCTTCGGCCGTTTACCCAAGATGCAGTCGCTGGACTCTGCATATTGCCGAACCGCTGTGCCTCTTCTCGTCCACACCATCTTGTCTGCGCGCGCAACCGTCCGAGTCAATGACAAACTGGGCCCCATCAACCAGGGCAGTCGACGTTCTTCACAGCAGGTGGACACTCCTTGGCGAGCCGAAACAGTTTCGCCGAACGGCCGTCAAAGAGTCGATAATAAGCCCGAAATGATTCTTGCCTTTCTCTTCCGTCAAACGTCAAATGCGCTTTGCATCTATGTACCGCTCGTCCCTCGTCGCTTACCGGCTACCGGCGTGACAGCACGCGATGTCTCGTACCCCAGGTCGTCCGACTGACATGGATGAAAGTCTCCTCCTTCCTTTTCGGTGTAGCGCTTCACTCGTGGCGAAGAACCATCCCTCTCGGCATGCGATATCAGAATCCGCTACTGCACTCCAGACGCCTTTCGTCGTTTGCTTCGAGGATCATGTGTACCGCCAGCCACGCAACAACGGTCTTCACCGTTCGCCAGGTCCAGACGTATGCACGTCAATTTTTTCCACGATGATCACTGCCACCTCTGGCCGTTCAGCTGATAGGGTGCATATCGGCAGATCGACAGGCCGAGCGTCCTGGAGAAGTCCAGCCCCGAAGCTGGGGCATCCCGCCAGTTCAACCGACCAGCCCAGCTCAACGGCGAGAGGACCCCGTTTGCCTGTAACCTAATGCAAACTGAATTCTCACGTTGAACCCGATTGCCCTTCGAGTTCCCTGTTGATTTGCAAGTGACGCGGGGCAAGCCTGGTCCGTCGCCACGTGTGAGACCACAGGTATTGTATCCCGAGAGAGGCCCGGCCGATGCGCTTCGTCACGCTTGGTAGGTCACATATGGTCGACCCATAAACTCGATGAGTTTCCATTGCTCTGCCTCCGAGCCGTAGGCGTTGTGACTCAAGTCGCGAAGACTGAAGCCATCACAGGCCTCCATGCTCACGAGCTCGGTCCAAGGGCCAGGGATGCGCTGATACGAGGTCAGGCACTGAGTCACCGGCGAAGGAATCCTCCTCCAGGCCGCATAAAGCTGATCGCATCCCGTCCGTGATGATCTGCGTCGTACAAACCGTAACGTGCTCACATTCGATTTCGCATCCAGACCCCATCACGCGCCCATGTCGCAGATTTCCCCGAGACTGCTCGACGAGAGCGCGCTCAGACGACTCCGCGTCTGCGCAGACGAGAACACCACCCTGGCAAACTGCTGGGACAAGAGCCATGTCGCCATGGTCACCATGGAATGGGCGCCGCTGGGATTCTCGTATCTGTGGACGAGTCACATCGCCTGCAATGAGGTCAGGGGCTGGTGGCTGTCCCAGGACGAGATGCCGGTCCTGACAGTCGAAGTCACCGCTCCCGCATCTTCAAAGGCAAAAGGCCAGCCCGACGGCGATGTTGCCACCGGCACCCCGCGGCGGTACACCTTCTGGATACGCTCGCAAATGGCCCTCTGGGGATCCGCGCGGCGGAGCAAATTGCCTCCTGCGCCTGATACGCAGGTCTTCTACGAACCGGCGGCTATCGTCAAGAAGACCCTCGACAAGCTCTTCGCCGAGCTCGGAAGGGAGTACAGCACCATCTGCGTCTGCTCGCACCGGCCGGACCAGACGCGGCGGGCCCTGGCGGAGCTCGACTTCGCCCTGCCCAAGAATGCCGTCTTCGTGGACCTGATCAGGGTGCTCGAGTACCAGTCGAAGTTCAGGCCAGTGCCCGCGGAGCTGCAGAGGTACGTCCAGAGCCGGCTTCACGTGGACGGCCGCAACGGGGGCGAGTTCATCGAGAAATTCGAAACGATAGAGGGCCAGGATAGGTCACTCGACTTCTACACCACGGCGCCGAAATGGGGACGTGATGGGGAGTGGGTTGAAGTCATCCGGAGGCCCGATGATGTCTCTTCGGCGGAGATGCTGGGGATCGTCGGTGCGCAGGCCGAGGTGTACCGCCGGGAGATTGACAGGGTGGAAAAGGAGAGCACGGCGGTCGAGAGAGCAGCGAGAGGGTTGGGGAAGGACGAGGCGAAAGAGTTGCGACGGGCGATGAAGAGGGAGTTGCAGAAGCGCAAGTCGTGAACTAATACGAGACGGAGGTACTAATTGCTGGCGCTTCAACGGCAATGACGCACATGCGGAGCGGCACTCCAACCACCAAGTAACTTCCTTGTGACACTGGATCCCCAACCACATCCACTTCAACAACACCACGCTGTGCTCAGCCACGAGGACGCCATGTCACTTTCCACATCCCTCGCGCAGGGGTCTCTCGCGGCAACAATCCTCGCCTCGGCCTACGGAGCCTATCTCGCCACATCACCACCGAACCCCCCGCCGCCAAAGGACAAGGCACGCGGCGCCGCCCAGGACTTCATCAGCCGTCACAAGATCTTCACTCCCCAGTTCAGGGCGCTGGTACTGGGCCCATGGGCCGTGCTCTCCCTCCACGCCTCGGCGCTCGCACTCACATACCCGCGCATCCCCGACGCCCTCATCGGCTACGGCCACGAGAACGGCCTTAACCCTGCCCTGACCACCTGGTCCCTGGCCACGGCTGCGCCCCTGGCTGTGATCCTCTTCGGTGGCATCCCCCTCCGTCTCGTCAGCTACTCATCGCTCGGGAAGAACTTCACCTTCACGCTCGCGAAGCCCACAGACCTCAACACTCAGGGCATATATCGCCACGTCCAGCACCCGAGCTACACGGGCCTCTTCCTCCTGATGATAGGAATCGTGACATATCTGGCGAGACTCGACGGCGTGTTGAGCTGCTGGCTGCCCCCGGCGCTGCATCGGTTCTTGCAATCCTGGGCCGCCGCGATCATACCTGGCGCTGTTGTCATCACCTCGGCGGGGCTCTGGGTCCGCGTGAAGGAGGAAGAGGAGATGCTGAGGGCTGAGTTCGGGGCAACGTGGGAGAGATGGCACGCCTCGACGGCGCGGTTCATCCCCTGGATTCTGTGACGGATAGATAGAGCCGGCGACTCATTGAATTAAAGCTGTTCATTACGATCTGATCGATCTCTACAAGCGTGTGTCAGGGTTTTGGTTAACGCCAGCCAGGCACTCGTCGAATCTACTGGGTATACATATTATCATCAGCCATCAGGCGGGTCCGCCTCTCATTCTGCCAGGTCCCCCACAAACGCCAGCCGGTCCCTCTTGTCGTCGACCACCCTCGCGTACTCGAGAAGCAATCTCCACGTGTAGAGCCTCATGTCCTCCCTGCGGAGCGCCGTCTCCGCCCAGGCCTTGCTCTCCTCGGCGATCTGCTGCGCCTGCGCGTCGTGCCCGTTCAGGAAGTAGTCCATGATCCCGTACACGTCCATGTACGAGTTGTCGAAGGGCACGAAGTGCACCCACGGGATCAGGCGCGAGTCGTGCCACTCGGCGTAGATGGTCGACTTGAGGGCGACGCTGGTCGAGAGGAGGAACGCGCGGTACCGGCCGCTGAAGGTCTGGCCGTCCACGTCCGGGAGGAACTTGTACGTGTACTGCTCCTTCATTTGCACCTCGGGGGCCACGGAGAAGTACGGCTCCGCCCAGTGGCAGTTCCGGAGACGGCGGTGGCCGTACCACCAGTGATCCTCGAAGTCTGGCGGATCGCACAGGATGTCGGTGAAGCCGACGTCCGCCCACTTCGACACCCATTTGCCGAGGTTGCCTTCCTTCTGCACGGCAAGACCGTAGGTGTCAGACGGGAGAAGCTCGAAGGTCTTGGATAAAGAGGTGTCGCCGCCCTGCACCGCGGTCAGGGTCGTGGCGTTGAGCATCTGGATGAATCGGTGTCGATGAATATGCCACCAATTGTGCGGCTTGTTTCGGGCGCCGGACGAGACACCCCGCCAGACCATTTTGTTCTTCTTCCTAGTCCAGCTGTTGCCGCGGGAGGTGCCGCCGCTGTACTGGATGCGCTCGTCGTCCAGGTACACCGCTCCCGGGATCAGCATCTCGTTGTTCGTCGTGAGCTTGCACTCCCCGAAGAGAGGCAGGTACTCCGTCGTGACGGCGGCGCTGACGGGCTCGGTGAAGGTGCCGTGCATGGAGCGCAGGTGCGGCTGGGTGCACACGTCCTGGGAGGCTGTGAAGTTCTGGACGAAGCCCTCGTACATGTATGGCATGGTCTCGTGCGGGTACGTGGCGGGCTCCTTGAGTGTCTCCATGGCCTTGGTATCCCGCGACGGGCTGCCGGGAGGGCAGGCGGCGGCGACAAAGTTCCACATCTTGGTGACTTGGTCGCGAATCCATTTCGGCTCGTACCGCTCAAGTTTTCCCTCGTCCACGTCCTTGAGCCCGCTGTACTCGGAGACGGCCTCCTCCCGCGGGAAGACCGAGCGCTTCTTTGTTTCGGTGGCAACGTATTCGTTCACCTTCTCCCAGGGGGCCATGACCCGCGACTCGTCCATGGTGTTGACCGCCATGTCGAGGTCCGGCAGGTGAGGCATCATCTCGCCAACGAGCTTGGCCCACTGCCGCACACGGTACGGCGGTTCCTCGTCGTCGGAGTCCATTGTGACCTTCCCGTCACGGACTCTGATGACCTGTGGCTGCTTGTGCGTCTTGCGGCGCATCTCGGCGGGATCGAGTGCCCAGAGGGGGTTCAGGTCGTGGTATATGCGGTCGAAGAAGTCCTCGACAACCAGTGCCTTGGACTTCTGGGCAGCTGCGAACCAAGCATCGAAGCCCGGGGGAGGGTGTCGGCCACGTCGCTCGCGGTATTGGGATGCTGCATGCTCGAGGGTCGTGGACTGCTTGTCGAGCAGCGACTTGAATTGCAGTCGCGCATCTCGAATTAGATCGTCGATCGGGTGGGAGTCGTTGTGTTCGGATGGTCCTTGGAGGGAGAGGGAGCTGTCGCTTCCGGGGTTCAGGGTCTTCATGTAGCTCGCATCGTGAAAGATGAATAGCGAGCCGAGGAAGATGATCGTGAAGACGAGGGCGGGCAGGACGCGCCTCGGATTAGGCAGAGTAAATAGGCGAGACATCGCGGGGTCGTTGCTTCGTCAGAACCGTCATGGCGCGGTCATTATCTGTGTGTTGGAAACATGGCGATGCGACGGAGCAGAGGGAGGTAGGATTCGAGAGGGAGTCGATGCCTGGGATTGAGACAAGGGTAGTGCCTGTGACGGCGATGAATTCCGGCCCGTGAACCTTGGCGGGGCCCCCGGAGTGCTGGCAAGTGGCACCATCCGGCCCCTTTCCCCATCCGGAGGTGAGACTCTGGCAAGTGATGCATGCGGTCGAACTCAATTTGCCTACCCGACTATCCAGATTCCAATTCAAATATCCTGATGCGGTGATGAAAGTCGGAATTTTTCTTGCTACGGCCCTGGGGGTTCGCATTGGCCAGCCAGGTCTTGTCAATAGAGGAGTTCTGCTCGTTGTGCCATGCAACTCAACCATCCTATGCCGATGAGCGAACTTGAACAATCCTGCAACCACTTGGCCTTCCTTAAAATACTACAAGTCGACTTGCGGTCTTTAGAATTTTTCTAAGTTCAGCAAGCACTTACGTCGATTTACTGAAGCAAAGAGAGTTCATCTTGATCATCCGAGGCTCAGGCGGCCGCACTCATGCTGGGTCCTATTTTCATCGACCAGTTGCGGGTGATATGTCCTTTTCTTGATACACTGACAGGCTGTCGGATAAGAACCTTCATGGGCGCCATGCTGAGTTGGCAAAGCATCGCTCCGTTGCCAGGAATGAGTAGAGAGCCGATGCTGAGCGTGAGTTGTCATGTCACAGGAATTCAATAATGCCGGTGAGCACCTCCCACTGAAAGATGCAGCCCCAGTAAGGTGATGATTATAATTAGAAGTTATCCCATCCTCCCTCCCAGATGTCCATTACCTTATGCCCATTCGCCGGCCATTCATGAGCATCAAAATCCGTGTACAGCCAGCCACCCCCTAACCGAAACGCCATGGTATAATTACACCTCGTCAAATCCGGGTATCCGTCTGATGGTCTTGATAGCAAGTCTTTTCGCAAGGTTCTGGTCTAAAGGGCGGCGATGGCCATGGCAACACCGACGACAAGCCCGGCGGGACCCAGCCGGTTGTTCGTCGAAGCGCCCGTCGGCGATGCGCCAGGTGGTGTAGTGACGGGGCCGTTTGGTCCAGGGGGCTTAGGCGTCGGCTCGGTTGCGGTGAGAAGAACAGTCTTGGTGGTGTCCACGGCGGCTGGGGTCGACTGGACGTTTGAAGAGTCGTCTTTGGTTGGTTTCTCGCTCGTTGTTGACGAATCGTCATCATCATCGTCGTCGCCGTCGTCGTCGCCGCTTGGACCAGTTGGCCTGGGGCTTGCAGTTGCCGACTCATCGTCGTCGTCGTCGCCGTCGTTGGTGGTGGCAACTTGTTTGCTTAGTTCGAGGAACTCGCCCGGCCCGGGAGCACAAATCTCCAATGTGTCCGGGACGTAGTACACTCGAGACTCAATCGTGGTCTGGGGCGTGACATAGGTCGTCGTGGACCATGTGCAACCGTCGATATCCGGCCTCGCAAGGGCCGTGCTGATCGAGGCGGCCACGAGGAGCAGACGCCCAAGAACCCTGCCGGCTCGGGGGACCATGGCGGCAGCAGGGGCGTTCTCTCAGTTGGATGAGCGGAGTGTCCGGTGGCTCGCTCGCTGCCGCGAGAATAGGCGCTTCGTGCTTGCGTGCGTAGGAGTTGTCGACGAGAGAGACGCAGCAGCAAGCAGAACCTCGAGAACGTGTGGCCCGGGAATCGCGAGGATCCGGCGCGTTCATAAAGGGTGGTACAGCAACACCGCCCGGCGCGCCGGGCAATAAAAGGCCCAGCGCCTATTTTTACGCCCGCCGCCAGTCCATTCGTGATGGCTTCAGGTAGCAATGGGCGAGCCATTCGCCTGAGCGTCCGCGCAGGCCAAGCGAGATGACCTGCCCCTTTCAGCCGTCGACCGGTCCAGGCCCTTCCAGTTCGACGTTCGACAACGGTCGGCCTCCAGCGTGGCGTCGTGGTTAACGCCCAATCGGGTCTGGCTCGCCATCCCATTTTCAGGGGTAACGCGGGAGAGTGACCATTCCGGTGGGCGTCTTCCAATGGTCTGTCTCGGCGGCTCGCGCGTGCCCTGGACACCACCCATACGTAAAAGCCACTGGCCGGACGGCGATGACGCGGAGAGATTTGTTCGTTCGTTCATTCATTCATGTGACAACTATTGCTGGGAAGAACCCTCGGGAAAAAAGGAGCAGAGTATGAAAAACAGTTCTCAGCTGCCATGTTCGCTCGCCTTACCACGTAACATCGACATGCGCCATGGAACCCTCCGCCCTCCACGCCTCCAGGGTCTTAACATAGGCGTTAAGACCCAGAGCGAAAGGAGCGCCGCGTGCTGACTTCATCTGCCCCTCAGGACTCGTGTCCCTGCCAAGCTGGCCCTCGCTGTTGTTGATCGAGGGGCCGCAAATGCCCGCGCCCGCGAAGTACATCACCCGGGACATGATCACGCCAGCCCAGACCTCCTCGCCCTCCGCGGTGACCTCAACCACCACTTTGTCCTTTCCGTCTCCCGCGCGCCTGAATGCCTCGGCGATGATGTACGAGGAGTGCTCGGCAAGGATGTCCTGCACGCGGGAAAAGGTCGATGACGCGCCGACCTGCAGGGGTCCCGTGAGGAACATGTTGGGGAAATCGTGGGTAAGCACGCCGTGGTACGTCGTAGGCCCCTGCTTATCCCATTTCGCTGACATGAGGAGCCCGTTGCGGCCCCGGATCGACATGTTGGACGTGGAGCTCGGCTCGGCCATGTGGGCGGTCGGCGGGCGGAATCCCGTGCTGAGGATGAGTACGTCCAGGGGATACTCCTGGCCGTTGGCGACGATTCCGGCTTCTGTGGCACGCTCGGCACCCTTGCCGTCCGTGTCGATCAGGTGCACGTGTGGCAGGTTGAACGTTGGGAGGTAGTCGTTGTGGAACGTGGGCCGCTTACACCAGGTCGGATACCAGGCCTTGAGGGCCTCCGCCGTCTTCTTGTCCTTGACGGTTTCCTCCACCCGGAGCCGGAGCCTCTCGGTTCGGACGATGTCCTCTGCCAGGAGGGCGCCGATGTGGTTCGGGATATCCTCCATGGTGATCGGCTTCTCGTGGTATCCTCCGCAGAGGGCGCGGAACGTTGTGGCTGCCGTCCAGCCGTCTTTGACTATGTCGACGACGCCAGGCTCGCCCGACATAACGGCGTCCATGTTCTCCGCCCGCCTCCGGTGCCACCCTTTCTCGGCCGTCATGACTTTCCATTCTTCCGGGTCGGTTTCCTTCTGCGGCTTCTCCTCGACGCTGGACGGTGTCCGTTGAAAGACGTACAACTCCTTCGCCCACTTGGCAACTTCCGGGATGACTTGCACAGCGGTGGCTCCAGTGCCCACGACGCCGACGCGCTTGCCTTTGAACTTCTCGAGGTTGGGCTCATCGTGAGTGCCGCCAGACACCGAGTAGTCCCATCGCGCTGTGTGGGTGATCGGGCCGGCGAACGACTCAAAGTTCTTCGGGACCTTGGGATGGTTGAGGACGCCGTTGGCGAGAACCGTGAACTGAGCCTTCACCTTCATCTTGACGCTCTCCTCGCCCGGCCCTCGGTCCTCCTCGATGGCAACGATCCACCTCTTTGCCTCGTCGTCCCAGTCGTAGCTCTTGACGGTCGCGCGGAACAGCCCCTTATCCTCGAGATCCCATTTCTTGACGAGCAGATTCGCGTACCTGAGGAGTTCCGGCCCGCCAGAATATCGGTGCTTCGGCATGTAGCCCGTCTCCTCCAGCAGGGGCATGTAAATGTAGCCCTCGGTATCGCAGGTCAGACCGGGGAATCTGTTCCACCACCACGTCCCGCCGTACCCGCCGGCAACATCGACCAGACGGATGTCGGATGCACTGAAGCCTTGCTCGATGAGACGGATAGCGTACAGGATTCCACCGTAGCCGGCTCCAAGGATGAGAACCTTGACGTCGTCCCCATCGCGCAGGCAGGGCGTCTGCGCATTCAGTGCCTTGTGGTCAGCCCAGAGGTCGTGGCCGAGATTGCGAAGCCGCTCGGAGGCGGCAGATGTCAGCTCTTCGTATTGGTCGAGACCATCCTCTCGAAGGCGCTTCGCATTTTCCTCCGCATACTTTGCGCTGATGGCGGCAAGGTCCGCAGTGACGGATGCGTCGCCCATGATGTACTGGACTCGATGAGTATTGGCTGGCCGGCTGACAGGGTGTAGTGAACGGTACAAACAGAACCGGAGGCCAAATACCAGTAGCCTAGCAGTAATTAGCTATGTTCCAGCTGCTGAGGACAACGCCACCTCGAGTGTGGGCGGGCGTTCTTATATCAGGCACGTTTGGCCCATGTACAGTATTTCAGTTCTTTTGCATATGCCTTTATCACTACCCCCGTAAATCCCTCGACGTCGAGTGCCATGGGGGCGGGGTCCTCTCAAGGGACGGAGAACCGCTAGAACCCGAGTTGGTTTGGCGGAGTCTTGTCCCTGTCAACGCTTGGTGAAGATTAGGCTTGGCCGCCTACGGGCCGTTTGTGGCGTCTCGGGCCCTTGATCACGACCGAGGTGTGTTCATGGCGTCAGGATGCGACGCGAGGTACAGGCTGAACCCCCGCTAGAACTGGCCAAAGTGCATCTAGTGTGGTGGTATCGGAGTCCAGCTTCCCACTTCGATCCTCCGGCTTGTAGATCTTCGACCTGAGCGGGGGAGATGCCTCCATGGTGGCACCTTGAAACATGATGCCGGTGAGCATTTTTAGAATCAGAATCCGATTCCGAAGTCCTCGCATTCGTATTCGAGTTCCCCAGAGTGTCGCATCGTGCTTCATGCCGGGTGCACAAGCGAAGGTCATCTGCTCGCGCTTCACCACGAGAACCTCCACACAACTGACGCCAAGCCGCACAGACAGGCATTCTGCCGACTTGTGCGAAGGGGTGCATCGTACGGCATCGCCCAATGACACGGGGCTGAAGATCGATGACTGCGATTGCGGGGAGCTGTGCGCCTGGGTTGGACGTAGGGACAGGGTCGGTCCTCGAAAGGCGTCAAACCACCAGTTCAGCCAGCCTCTTACTACGAGTATGCAGCAGAAATTGACGGCAGGTTCATATCATTCCATTCGAGGAAAACACTCCAGGACACTCGGAGTCAAATGGGAGTCCTGAACATCAACAGCAGTCAGATTCTTGACTTCGCAAACTGGGCGGTTGGCGATCCTGTGTGACCCCCGCCCAAGCCCCGCAGTCATCCCTGTCTCGCTTCGGCATATCTGTTGCCCTGTGAGGGGCATCGATCATGGGGGCAGGCAAGCAGGCTTCGACGTCGTCGGACTTTATTGGAGCCCGAGAAAGGCGGGAATGCGACTTTGGTTGCACAGAGAATATAAGGAGCGGCTGAATGGATACTACCCACACATGCGGGCTTCCTTCGTTTCGTCTGAGGGGTCTTCAGAGCCTATTGGCGCCGACTGTCTCGGGAGTTCTGTCGTCCGCGTATCAATGGCGGCGGGGCCAAGCGAACATAAGTATGGATGTAGGACGTTCTCCGAGTCTAAGGTTACGAGACCTGGAAGGTCAGCTTAACTCATGCAAACCCTTCAAAATGGACGTCCCTTCCTTCGATGAACTCCCGCCGGTCCAAGGCATGCCCCCGGGCTGTGCCTGGGGGGTCTTTGACAGAGACGGGACGAAGGATGTCTTGGGAACGATCAACCACCTAACTCAGGCCGTGAGAAAGGCCGCAACGGCTGAGGCCAAGGACGGGGTGTCGATTTCTCTCAAGTATGTTGCTGCTCCTTCCCCCTCTTGTGTGGTCCCGGAGGGTAGGCTAAAAGAAGAGCAGCGCACCGATCAATGCCCTCGACCACCTCCCAATTCCAGGGCGCCGAAAGCTTGGCCACGATGCCTTTCCTGTCGAGCATGGTGGCCTGGGATGGGATGAGAACCTGACCTTCAACACTCAGGCCAGCAGCCAGTGGGATTCCTTGTGTCACTGGCAGCACCAGCCGTCGGGTTTGGCCTACAATGGCTTCAAGCCAACGAAGGAGAAGTTCTCTGGAGATGACGCCGACAGCACCCTCCCGACCCTCGAGCATTGGCACGCGCATGGTGGCCTGGTTGCCCGCGGGGTGCTGATCGACTTCAAAACCTGGGCAGACGATCAGGGCATTGAATTCCATCCGTACGACGGCTACAGCATTACGACCGAGCAGATCGAGGCTGTGGCCGCTCATCAGGGTGTCGAGTTCCGGCCAGGAGACGTCTTCATCTTGAGACTCGGGGTGCCGAAGGTCCTCGCTGCGCCGTTGGAGACTCTGTTTCCCTACATGGCGAGCAGGAAAGTCTCCGGCGTTGAATCCAGCGTGAAGTCGGCCAAGTGGTTCTGGGATCACAAGTTTGCAGCTGTCGCTTCGGATACGAACGCATTCGAGACAGTCGATGCCAATGCTGAAAAGCTGAACCTCGGTAAGCCCCTGGATGAGCTTTATGCTGGGTGCTTAAGCTGACCTATTAGTACTGCATGAACATTTCCTGGGTTTGTTCGGCCTGCCCATCGGGGAACTCTGGGACTTGGACAAGCTGGCAGAGCATGCCAAGTCGTCCGGTCGGTATACCTTTATGCTGACTTCCGCGCCTTTGAACGTGCCTCACCTCGTGGGATCGCCGCCGAATGCACTGGCCATATTTTAAGGGGCAGTTGGAAGCATGGTCGTGTACTGGTGGTCCTTGGCAGGAGAACGCTCGTGCTTTGGCTGGAAAGGAGGAGGATGATTCACGGGCTTGTGGAAGTTGAGGATTTCTAGTAACAAATTGTATATGTGCATTGAAAGTGTTCAATATGTAACGAGTGCAACATTTTCTTTCCATCAAGGAAGCTGTCATGCCCTCTTCAGAAAATAACACGACTGTGCCGTCTTTTGTCCATTCATGAAGCCTGAAGCCAGCGTCTACTTCCAGCCGCCTGTTCTCATGACTTACAGGCCGCCAACATCGTGAGTAGAGCCAATGGGTCCGAAGCGGACGTTGGACCACACAACGTGGGCATCGGGGTGGTTGGCGATGACATCGGCGGGCACTCCGGAGTCCTGGGGGCACGCGCCGCGAGCCGCGCCGGGGAGACCCTCCTTCTCAGGGGGGTAGATGGAGTCCAGCCACAGCATGTTGGCGTAGTGCTTCTCGGGTTAGCGATGGCGGTTTCGGTTGGAGGATTCGCAGACTTACATCAGCCCAGATAGACATGACCAGGACCATGGGCAAGGCGAGAGCCTCGTTCAGAGCAGGGTAGCCTCCAATCTCGGCCTGGCGGTCGCGCTCGTCCCAGGCGATGTTGTACGCCTCACAGTACTCGGGGTTGATGGTGTTGGTGGTGTTGGGCACGCCCTCGGAGTTGGGGACGGGGACCTCGATGACCTCGCCGTTCTGGATGAAGATGTTGTACATCTCTTCGGGGAGGAAGCGGGTGATCACGCTGGTCATGTTTAGCGAAGGTCCGCCATGTATGGGGTCTCCGGGTACTCACGTGAAGGGCTCGTTGGTGTTGACGGTCTTGTCCTTGCCGTAGAATTCGGGGTTGCCCAGGCGGAACGGGTTGTAGTCGCATCCGTCGGCGTCGCACAGACCCTGATAGCGGTCTTCCGAGTAGGTGCCGCCGCACTCGATGCCCTCGCCGCAGACGTGGTAGGTGTTGTCCTCGCAGCCGTGAGGAGTAAGCGCGTACGACCATGCGTTCGACTCCCTAAGTTCAGGTTAGAAGAGTCACACGGATAAGGCTTCGCATGTTCACTCACCAGACATCAATCTCAGCGCAGCATGCGCCCAGAGCACCAACGCCGGAGGCGGGATCAGTCTCGCTCGGGGTCCAGCCCTCAATGTTGGCCTGGGTCCGCAGTTAGCATCAAAAAATCTGCCATATTCGAGAGGTGATCACTTGCCCTGCCATCGATAAACTTCAAGTCTCGCGCGCACTGGGAGTCGCAGTATCCAGTACCGTACTTGGCGCCTGCACCGTTGTTGGGCTCATCGGCCAAGCCACCATCCGCCTTCATGGGCACGAAGTAGAGGGCGCTGTTGAGGCCACACTCGACAGTGGACAGATCGACGTCGAAGGAGAACTCGTTGTTCAGAAGCGTGAACATCTGATAGGTGCTGTCGTCCTGGAGAAGATAGGTTCGGGAACCAACGTTGGTGCCGAACTCGTGGTCGGTAACGAACTTCAGGGTGAGGGCATCGCCGCTGGTGGTGATGCCATATGTCGCCTCGTAGTCCTCTCCCTCGAGGGCGCAGTTCTTGGCGCAGTCCTCTGCTCCGGAGCAGAGGCCGGTCCAGTCGTTGCCGTCGTAGCAGTTCTCGTAACCGCCGACTTCGTGGACCCAGCGCCAGTTGGCGTCAACAACAACGGAGCCCTGTACCTCAGTGCAGGTTCCAGACGTGCAGTCGTACCAGGTCAGAGGCGGGTGCGTCTCGGGGGTCTCGGTGCCAGCCTGCTGGGCGACGGCGGACGCCAGCAGGGAGAGGCCGGTAAGAACAACGTGCTTCATTGTGAATCGGGGGTTTCAAGAAAACAACTGAAAGATACAGTAGAGAATGATGATGGTGATGACTGGGATGAGAAGGCTTTGGAAGGAGGATGTGGTCCAGCATTTATACCTTCGCTGCAGTAGGACTTCAGGTCAGCAACGAGCATCTTACACCTGTAATATACGGAGCCTTCAAGTCCGAGAACAACGATTCACTCTCCGCTGGTGTCCTTACTACCGCCATTGCACTTTCAGACAAATCAAAGGGATCACCAGCTTCGGGAAGACGGGCCCAGCGGCCACCGCATCAGATAGAAGATCGTCCCCGTGGGAGCATTAGGGGCTGGGTAGATGAGATTGGGGTGACGATCCAGGACGAAACATGCGAGAATGATATGGATAACTACTAAGATCGACAAAAATCCATACTGGAAACGCAAGTAACGGCCGATTCTCTATATGAAGCCCGGATACTGAGGACCGGGTGAGGCCTACTTAGGTCCGCCAAGCTGGAACAGCCGGAACAATCAGATGACAGGATACCGTCATGAGGGGCAGTAGCCGCGGAGTTTATGTTGGCTGCGGCAGTAGAAGAGCAAGGAGTGGTGCAGGGGTTGCTCGTGGCGGCTCGGGCGAAGGACGAGGTGGTTACAGGCTCCATGTGATCGGATATCACGAAGTTTACTTTTACCAAGCCATTAGTTTCCGGCGTAGCGGACATGTTTTCGGGACAAGCATTGGCAAAGCTTCAGTGTTCTTGGTCTTCTTGGTCTTCATGGATTCTCGTGCAAATCGGGCTGCCCAGAGCTCGCCCGAACATTGCTGAAGCTTGTCTTGTTCACGGAATGCGTGTGAGAACCACTCCATGCCCCATTACGTCGATCTTTCAACTCATCGGGCGTTCGGACGCTTCTCTGCGAGATATGTGCGAGATTGGGGCCTGCCGGCTGATCCTTTCCCAGAGGGCTGTCGGACCTCTCTACGCTGTCGCCAACAGGGTAAAGGACTCGTCGATCAGGGGAGGGCCAACGTGAAACCCCATCTCCGCTGGGTTTGCGGATTAATGAACAGCAATTGCACTTGTTGGTGTTTGGAAACGATATTTGCGTCTCTCCAAGTTGTCAAGACTCGTCTCCCGACGCCATGGGCAAGGGAATTGCAGGTCATGGTCAACGCTGGAGGTTTATGCCATAACATCATCTCATGCAGGGGTCGGCACTTGCGCGGAACAATGCCTGACTGACATCGCCTGACCTGCAGAAAGAGGGTGTATGGGAGCGGAACGCGGGGAACAAGGGCGGATGGTATTTTGCCTATTCTGCCGGCCTCTCCCCGGGGCCGCCAGCGGCTTGCCACAGGTTGAGGCTCTCCGCGGAGGAGAATCCTCCGTGCCGCCAAAGTCTCCTGACAACAGTGCCAATAAGACATCCAAATCCTGATCTTACCTTCGCCGCCTATAGGATACGTTGTGTCATACCACAGCCAACCGTGGGCCTGCCTGGTGTCGTGTAAGTCGTTGAAGGGGATCGTCCGGTTTATTCGCCCCAGAAGTAGATCGCATCCATTTATTCCTTCTCTTGGCTTTGTTTTCGACGGATTCCAGAAACCGCAATCAACTCCACATAATATTTACGTATCTCGAGTCTTGAATGATGTGCCACACGGACATGAAGCTGTATTGAGTTGTAATAAGACGCGTTTACTAAATACCAAGGGCGACGGAAACATCAGAACTGCAACCTATGCCTCGAACCATGCCGCAACGCACTGAGCCCACTTTCTTGCATCATGTAATGTGCCTTGCTTTCTCAAGCAGCGCAAAGAGTAAGGGTGACGTCCTTGGCAGACGTGCAGACCTTGACCTGGCTGCCAGAGGGAGGCGTGCCGTTGGACCAAGTAATCGAAGGGCAGGTTCCTTCTGCGCTCTTGACCTGGAGCTTCTTGCCCCTGAACGTGTCTCCGAACACGCTGCTTAGGTCATACCAGACCTTGGCGCCGTCAAGGTTGTAGGCGAAGTTGGTCTGGGGAGCTCCGGTGTAGAGGCCGTCGCGCGCGCGTGTGATCTTGAGTGCCTTGCCGCCGGTCTTGGGATCCTTCTTGAACTCCTCCGAGTACGAGCCGCCCTTGGCCTTGAGGTGGACGGGGTTGGACACTGCGGAGCCGACGGACCACAGGGTCACCTCGGCATCGCAGTTGTTGACGACGCGGGCACGGCCAACGGCGGAGACGAGAGGGGCAGAGACTGCCAGGACTGCGAGGAAGGAGCTGAGCTGCATGATGGTATTGGAGGTGGACGAGCTTTGAAGAGAAGATCTCGAGGTTTGAGTCTGCTTGAAGATGAGAGTCTGTTGATGAAGCGTATTCAAAAAGACGAATGTGAGAACGAAGCCTGATCTTTTATACCCGAGCTCTCCTTCTCGGTCTCAGTTATCAACCACAAGTTGGGCGTCTGGTACCGTCCGCTAGCATCATTGCGGTCAGCTTTCCGAGACATGTAGAATATGACCCCAGAATAGAAACTGCTAACCCTCTGCGTCCTTGCCATGACTCTCGGTGTGGGCAGCTCGCCCAAGTCGCCGATGCGATCACGATGTTTTCTGACAGGGCGCTCGGAACGGCTCGCAAAAGCCACCAACGTCGCGGTGAGCTCTGCGACGTTGGGGGAATACGAGGCACGCCTGCTGCATTCGCTCAGCATCGGAGACATGGTGTCAAATCAACCCGGTCACGCGGTGCTTGGCCCGGTCGGCCGATACGAGATGCAGCGACTCTCCGGCTTTCGCCAAGCCCATTTGACGGAGTCCAAGAGGAGATCGTCGGCTCCGTCTCTTTCCCCGCATTCTTTACGCCGGGGAACTTGCCTGTGTCTTCATGATTGGCAGGTGAGCCCATGCCGCGGCTGGGGCTGACATCGTGTTCGAGCTCCTCTGTCAGTCTTGCAGCTTCCAGCGGGTAAGGTCGGTAGATTGTCGTCCGATTCAAAGGAGACGCCGCCCCGGAACCGGTGGTGTTCCGCCATGGACTCAATAAGTCAGCCCACTAAGATGCCGCAGTTGCCAGACCATCGTCCACTGCACGTCCATTTACAATAGGCTTTATGCTTCATCTGTGTGCCTTGTCTCACTGGTCGCTCGTGTTGTTCAGTAGCTTGGTTCCCGTTTGCGGGCCGTCTTCCATCCCACCCCTCACATCGGCCCGGACGAGGCAAGCAATAATTGGTGCGAGCCTTTTTCGTGTTCATGCCTGCACCGTGGCTTCCGGTAGAAGCATTCCCCTCCATGACGCGTGACATCGTGGCAAGTGAGACACACTGCTGACACCACTTAATGCTCGGCCATCTGGCGTACATATCTGACCACCAAGTCGACATCACACCGACTTTTGGACACATATTTTCTAAAGGTCACCGCCATTTATATATAGGGATTCTTATTTTATCTGTTATGAGTAAATCAGGTTGCATCCCATCGACATGTGTGAGAGGGATACCGGAGAATAGGCGCGTCTAGATAACCCCTTCATGTCCCAGGAGGGCCTAACACGCGGATATAAACCACATCAAACTGATGCCTGGGGTATAACTGTAACTCAATGACGGGAAACAAACGATACTAGACCTTATTTCAAGCCAATGCCTTCCCGAGCCTGAACCGTCTTGTTGGTCCCGCTTAAGACCCCGTCCACTTCCACGAAGGCTCTCTTGTGTGCTGCCTTACTAAATGGTCCTCTCCAATCTCTCGCTACCAGGTATTTCAGGCGCCGGCTACCGAGTGCGCTGCTTCCATTGCACGCCAACGGAGACTATCGCAAAACCGCGGGGAACACGTCCTTCGGGCCCTTCGAAACCGCACTGCACATGGCCTCTACAGCCAGTAGTTTGGGCCATCACTGGCGATTCGCGGCCTTTGAAGGATGAATACATGAAAGTAAGCTTCTAGAAGAATTCGGCCCGGGGCCCTGGATGGGAGTCAAGTCACCTTTCGGCCGCGGGTTCATTGCCTGGGTCTTGCCTTGCCCTATTCAGTCACTTCCAACTTGGAACGGAGTTTGACTTACACTGACTCCAATCAGTACACACATCTCCCTCCTATGCCGAGATCTGACAAGCTGTCGTCGGTGGTTTCGCCTCGGCCTGCGCATCATCTGGCTCCGACGTCGCAATCCGTTCACACTCATGGCGATCATGTCGGCGTGAAGGGCCTTTCATTGGCAGATAGGACCTCGCAGTCGGGACGATCAATGCTAGATCCAGGGCGACATGCCCCACGTTCATTAACATCCAATTCTGGAACCCAGTTTCCCAAGACCGTCAAGTTTCAAGCAGAGAGAAGATGCCCCACGCGTCCGCGCATCCACAGCCTCCGACAGCCCGTTTGGGCGTCAAAGTCGGAGAGATCGCACAACGGACACAGATCAGCAGAAGCCATGCTAGAACGAGAGATGACGACGAGGATTGAAAGATTTCCCGACATCCCGATTGGATTGTGTGTGGGTGGCCCGGAGGGTATATGAGAACCAGATACCCAGCAATGTGAACACCAGTCTGCAAAGAGATCGATTGCGATACAATAATCGACAAGATGCCTCAGATGACGCCTGTATTGGGACTCTTCGGCCTCGTTGGCCTTGCCGCGGCTCACGGCTATGTCGACACTGCGACCATTGGCGGGGTTGAGTATGAGGTGAGTGTACTTGACTCGACTTGCACAATGCGAAAGATGCTGACTAGATATTGCAGTTTTACCAGGTACGGGGAGAGAAGTTCTCGAGAAGAGTAGATGAGTGTTGACGATGTACCGAACAGCCATTCCAAGACCCTTACATGAACCCCGCTGTGAGTCTCTAACTTCATTCAACTTGTCCGCCGCTGACTTCCTTCCCAGCCTGAGCGCGTGTCTCGCCCTGTCCAAGGCGACGGTCCCATCGAGGATGTCACCCTGATCGACCTCCAGTGTGGCGGCTGGACCGCTGGTGGCGTGGAAGGCTCCGAGCCGGCGGCACTCCATGCCCCTGCCGAGGCCGGTTCCACCGTCGGTCTGCGCTGGACGTTGTGGCCAGAGTCTCACGTTGGTCCTGTTATGACCTACATGGCGAAGTGTCCGGATACTGGCTGCCAAGATTGGGAGCCCGGAACGGAGTAAGATGTCACATTACCCAAGCGATGCAGACCGGAAAACTGACAGAACGCAGGGCCGTCTTCTTCAAGGTCCACGAGGAGGGCCGACACGGCGCCGACTCTGACCAATGGGGATCTGTAAGCAGCAATTTCAGATGTCGAAGTTGACGTGCTAACTGCTCACAGACGCCTCTGATGTCGCCCGGTTACACCTACGAGTACACCATCCCAGAGTGCCTCGAGCCGGGGTACTACCTGGTCCGCCACGAAACCCTCGCTCTGCATGCCGCTTTCGCATACCCCGGCTGCCAGTTCTACCCATCCTGCCACCAGCTGGAAGTTACGGGATCTGGCAGCACTGCTCCGACGGAGCTCGTCGCGTTCCCTGGCGCCTACGCCGCCGATGACCCGGGTGTCACGTTCAACGCCTACCTGGGTATGTGGTCCGCGTGGCACGCACATGAAGAATCTAGGAGCTGACTTTTGAGTAGACGGAGAATACGTGATCCCCGGCCCTGCTGTGTTCACCTGCTGAGGTCTTGAGAGCCTGATGAAGTGAAGCGGTCAACCGGCCTGGCTCGATGGATGCCCGGTGAGGCTTCGGCGTGAAGTGGAGCAGAGTGGAGAAATCGCCCGGCAAGCTCCTCCATCAAAGATTCGGGCGCTTCGGGAGCTTCGGCAGCTGGCGTCTTAGTGGAGAATAGGTGACATCAAGCTCCAGTTCCGGATGCGTCATTCCGGTCGTCATTCAACCCGCAGCTTGCTTCTAGATAAATACGGCGGTCCCTTTCAAGCTTCCCCTGTCTATGAATCTGCTTGCCTTTGATTGCAACACGTGAGAGCCCCGTGGACTGACTCTTCGACGCACCTCAATCTTCCTCATCTCTGCAAGGATCCAATTGCCACCTCGCTGCGATAATGTCTCGCAATTCTTTCGCCGCCTTCCGCAAGTCGCCGCAGAGCGGTGAGCTGGCCGAGCTTGCCGAGAAGCACCTGGAGAACGACCTCCGAGAATCAGACCGCGACGCGCTGGAGGCCGCCGCCCGGAAGGTCAGCACGCACGCCACCATCGGGTCCATTCTCGGCCTCGGCCTGGGAATATTTCTCGCCGCTCGGCTCCGTCGTGGCAGAGCGGAGATGTTCAACGCCTTCAGGGCCGCGGAAAAGCCGACTCACGTACAATTCGTGGACGGGAGAACCGGTGAGCATTCAGCGATTCTATCGAGGGGGGAAACAGAGCACTGACACTGTGCGTAGCTGAGATTCCGGATATCACCCCGTTCCTGAAGCCCTCGGTCGCTGGAGACATCGCCACATATGGTCTGCTTGGGATTGGGAGTCTGTTCTTGGGCGGCGAGACGGGGATTCTGACGGGATCGTGGTCCGCCACCAAGGCTATCAACAGGGACCAGGAGAGCAAACAGCGGATCGAGACTGCGTTTCGCAAGTTCAGGGCAGACTATTTGCGAAAGGAAGCCGATCGATTGGATGGTGGGCAGAGCATCACCGACATGATTTCGTGGACTTGATGGGAGGACGAGAGTTGGCGACTCGGCAGCAGATTGGCTCTGGATTGCTGTGCCGAATGTCCCTGGCCGTGCATCCTTCGGCAGTCGGGGCTAGGTATTACTGGAAGCTGACCGCAGACCGCTCTCAGGATAGATAATTCGGTGTCATGAGGTGTCGCACAAGGAATTGGCACCGTTGGAATTTCCTGGGCAGCTGTTGTAATACGAACCGCCTAGCACTCGAGGAGGGAGATCGACATGTTAGCCCACGAGGCTTGCCGACTCGCCAAAGGACCTAAAATAGAATGCCACCACGTGAGCTCGTGTCGAGTCTGGTGAGCAATGTAAGCCATGAAACCGTCGAATAGAGTCGTGGGATTGTAGGTGGTTCAGCGACGATCGCCCGTCAGCGTTCGGGTCAATTCTCGGTGTGTGACAGGCGTGACGACATTGGCAGCGAACGAGCACTGCATCATGAGTATAAAAGGGTGCAGCTGGACCTGATGAAGTCGAAATACTGAGGACGAAACAGAAGCAACTGAGAGTTTACTGAGACTGAATCACTATCTTCATCAAAACTTCGTCCCTCACCATGCATTTCCTCGCCTCACTCGCGGTAGGACTCGGCCTTAGTGCCTTGTCCATCGCCCATCCTTTTGAGCTCGAGCAGCGCGACGATGTTCAACCGGTCCACCTCACCTTCCACGGTGGCCCGGCGTCTTATGAGCTCGCCCTCCCTGCCAACGGAGAGAAAGTCGAGACTGGTATGGCTGAGCCCTCTCGTCGTCTGAAGTCTTCGCTTACACCAAAACAGGAAACGACATCTCGGTCAACATCATTGATGCCCCCGACTACAACGCCATCTCGCAGTGTACCTTCTACACCGATGGCGACAAGGCTCTGGTCAGTGGCATTACGCCAGAGGGTTTGCAGCAGGTCATCATTGGACCCCCGCAGCCCATCAGGGCGGTGAGCTGCGAGGGCATGTGCGTGCCGACGTACGGGGCGTGTTATGGAACTGATGGTCAGTACATCGGGCCTTGCTGCAATGGCTTTTGTGCGGCGACGAGATGTCGTCCTTGGATTCAACCGTCGTAACATTGGCGACACAATGCGTCCTGCGCCTCATATTGGGACAATAAGGTGCAGGAACGACACCACAGGTTGTGAAAGCACACATACGTGTTGATCATAACTTCATGTCTGGTTTGGTTCTCAGTAAGACAGTTTGGAATACATAGCCAATTCATATCTCAGGGTAGAAATCCGATGCTGCTGCCTTGCTCGCTCCGCGGAATAAGTCTCTATCCTTTCACTAGATCTCTCTCCACACACATCTCTCTGTTACTTAGCTTCGTAGTCGAATATCAGTTAGTTGTGAGATCCTCCCGGCTACTTGTTTCTTGTTCTAACGAATCCGTACCCGCACACCACGTTCGTCCTTGGTCATGGGGACGAACATGTCATGATCATACAGCACATCTTCCTCGGTTGTGTCAAATAGATCCATGTGCGGGAAAACCCTCAGTGTCAGCGCCGTAATCGCATAGTATAGCTCGCAAAACGCGAGGCTGCCATATAGTTAGTAAATAGGATCAATGGCATCAGACAGCCGAAGTTCAACGTTGTCAAAACTTACTTCATTCCCAAGCAGCCCCGACTTCCTCTCGAGAACGACAGCAAGCCGCGTTCAAGCTCCTTCCGGCGCTCGTTGTTCTCATCCAGCCATCGCTCAGGCTGGAACAGGTATGAATCTGGGTAGATGCTCTCGTCATGGTGTGCGAGTAAGGCCGACATTCCGATTGCATAACCCCTTGGAATCTTGTACTCCACCGGGCGCTTGTTGAACTCCCCACGGTATAGAAGGTCCTCATTCATAGGAACCCGTGCGGTTCGAGCGGAGACGCCGTAGGAGAGGCGTAAGCCTTCGTGGAGAACGGCTCCCAGATACGGGAGCTTCTCGAGCACCGTCCAGGCAGGCAAATGCAAGGGGTCATCCACAGCCGACCGCAGTTCTGCCTGCAGCTTTGACAGGATTTCCGGCCTGGTCAGGAGATGGTATGTGACGAGGGCTAGGGTCCAGCTCGTGGTCTCGGTTCCCGCACCAACGACGGCCCCGGCTTCGTCAGAGAGCCGGCGTGTCCGTTTCTCTTCCTCGGGAAGTTCCGACTCGAGAAGTGAGCCGAAAACTGTCGGGCGGTCGTATCGAATACCCGCATCCAAGTCGGCCTTGGTCTTTTTCACCTTGTCGGGGATGTCGAACTTAACAGTCTGGATGAACAGGGCAATCTCCTCGGGGAGGTAGTTCACGAACCTAAGAGCACGTCAGATCTAGTCCTGGTCACTTGGCTTTGGCATCCAGGGGCGGACTCACCATTCGCCCAGGACTGCCGAGCTTTTCAGGAAAGGGAAGAATCGGAAGATGAAGACAGGCTTCAGGATGGACGCGGTTGGTTCGCGGAAGTTGGGATACCATCCCTTCTGCTCTAGAAATCCCACGCTCTCGCCAAAGCAGTACCCGAAGATAGCGTCCGAGGTGAAGCAGCTGTATGCTATCGCCACGTCGAAGGGGTCCTGGCCAGAGAACGAGAGCATCTTGTCGCAAAGCTTCTGGGCCAGGCCGTGGATCACATCCTCAAGTCGTGAAACCATTCCTCGCGAGAAGAACTTGGCGAGAGGGCCGCGTCGGATGCGATGGAGGTCGTGGCTTCGGGTGCCGAATCCAGCTGAGCCCAAGCTTTTTAGATATAATTGTCAGCCTGGTCTCTGCGCCCATGCGACGCGAACTTACGCTGCTCCGTTGGTCTGGTGAAGAGACTTGTCCCGCTTGCGGCCGCCGACGGCGTAGATCTCATCGGAGAAATCCATATCGTTGCAATGTACCTCGCCAGGATTGATACGAACGACCGGACCTGGGATGTTAAATAAGTGTCCTGAATGTGTGTCTAGCCCAAGCCTGAACTGCATACCATATTTCTCGTGCATTGCCTTGATCTGGTGCGTATACCGACCGAAATAGATCACATCGTGGTAGAACTCCGGCCAGTATGTTGCTGCAGCAAGTTTGGGGCCTGGGATATGGCTGAGAGGATGCAGCGGCGAGATGTTGTAGAGTGCCTCCAGAACTTTGAAGGTGAGCCACCCGCCGAAGCAAATGGCCGCGTTCCGGAGGGTCAGAGCGGCGATGACCGTGTCCCCGGCAGATGTTTCGGCCATGGCGAGACACACGATGGCGGGGTCTGGTGGGTGGATTTTGGATATAGAAGAATACGCGTTTCTCGTCCCGCCCACCTCGACCGGTGGGCAACGTACAGTTCAAGTATATGCCAAACCAGATGACACACCGACAAGGATGCATACCGGACTCGCAGTTTTCTCTGCCGATCGATCATTGCCCAGCACTTCGTGCATCTCTACTGCAGGAAAGGCCTGCACTTACAAGGAGACAGCTCGCGATAGAGGCCAATGGAGTGTTCAAGGGCCTCACCGACCCCTGAATCGGGTCCACACCACATGGAAGTCGCTGCACGTTCGTCGATGAACTCCGCTCAATACAACATTGGAAGAGCGCTCGCCCTATCATGTACGGGGTGATGAGACTTGAAGTTGCTATTACGGCAAGCTGATCGCTGGCGCTGAGTAGTGACCAGGTCGCATCTCCGACCGGCAATCATGCGCTGACTGGGCTTGTCCAAGGAATATCTCGTTATGACCAATTATTCGAGCGAACCTTACTCCATCCAAAGATTCTTCTTCCCGCGACTTGCATGAGTTCCCCAGATCGATGTGCTGGCCAGATTGGGCGAGACGTCGGACATCCGGAATAGCAGTCTCGAAAGTCCGATGCCCGTGCTCCGAACAGCTACGGGATGAATCTTGCTGGATCGAGCCCGGCAGTCGCACTTCCTTGCATCGGGATTGGCCCGTCGACTTTCCAGGGCGCTGACTGTAGCTGGTTGACGAACCCTTTGTTCCGCCAAAGTTCGGAGGTTGAAACGATACTTTTACTCGCGATTTTCAAGTTCCTCGCGATTTTCAAGTTCCTCGCCATTTAAAATGATTCTCCCATACCAAACTACCGTGTACCTCGCATCATGTCGGCATTTCCGCGCCGCCTGTCAAGCAGGCTGTTGAAGATTGGCACGCCGGTGGTCTTGTCTTGGGCATTGACCCCGCCCCCCATTTCCCAATAACGATGCGAGTACCCTCGCCCAGCTCCACGCCTTGCTGGTCTCTCTCACCTCTACCCTGCGGCGCTCTACATGTCCAGGGACACCCTTTGACATCTGCTGTGTTTGGTTTGGTCGCTGGTGCTGGCTGCGGAGAATAACGGCATGTTTTAGAGGGCTGAGGCAAGTGGAGGCATTCTCGTGAACTGAATTGTGGGGATCGGTTTTCATCTGGTAATAATATCCAAAAGTGATCGGCTGCTCGCTCCAGCACGTCGTGAAGAGTCTTCTTCATCAAGGGCAGAATTCAAGCTCTGGCCTCTTTCACCTCCAGCTGATGAGAAATACCTACTATCCGCAACACCCAGTTGCCAAAGAGGGCCACATCTGCTACAAGGATTGCGTACCTGATCGAGTCGCGTGTCTTCTAGACAGAAAATGCGCCGTACATCTGCCTCTCTTCCGAAAGCAGCCTATCATGTGAGTCCGTCGGCCGTATGCAAAAGTCCTGCCATAGCCCGCGACAACCCCTCTGCCATGAGCCCCTGACTGTCGCCTATAGCTCGTCAAGTACGTTCAACAGGTCAGCCCAGGCTGCCTCCCTGTAGCGTCTGGGATTTTTCCTCACGGCGACTAGAATTTTCGTCACCTTGAACCCTCCAGACAGCAACTTCTTGAAGGCAGCAAGAAGATGAATCACGTCTCAAATAAGCTTGAGGTGAGTCCTAATTTTTTTTTACCAAGGAAACAAGCGAGAACACAGACAACCAAATCCAAGAGTTGACATGATCCCCTCCACTTCAGCGATTGCGTTGTGAAGCGTCTTTATTCGTCCGTCACTCCCGCATGTTTCCTTGTATCTGTATCACCCAGCTCGGCGTTCTCGCTACTTCTGTCAGTGTTGGTGCTATACTTGCTCGGCGAATTGGTACTCACATGTCTTTGTCCCTTTTCCTTTTGGCCTTAAGGTTGTTGGCAGCCATTGTAGCTATAGCAGCTGGAGGAGTCTAAGTCCGCAGGCGTTACCGGCGCTAGCCAAGTTATGGCTCCGGTCTTACGCGACGGAGACGAAGGGGTCACATCCGTCTAAGAGCCCCTTAGGTTATGCAGGGTTCGGGAGGTACATAGCCTGATATTTGATTTATTGCGCTCTGCTCCTATCGATGTGACTAACGCCGTCAGATGGCTGTGGAGAAGCTGAGTTACCTCCTGCTCAGTGCGGCGTCACGATGCGGGATTTCCATTATGGCAGTCGTGTAAACAGCCATGTCGCTCGATTGTGTTGCAATCCTTCGAGCTTCTATGTCCATGGCCCCGAATGGCGTATCATGATACATGCTGCTCTGCCAAGCCTGGACACTTGATGCGAAAATTGATGCAACCACAAAACAGCTAGGCAGCACGCAAGAGTGGCCTCATGAGGAGGGGTGGGTGGATGCTCTAGCTTGTAACATACTGCATACCTGCCGTTGACCCTCCTAATACGCGCTTGCACGATGCGGGCTTGCTTGATACGCGTTTCCACGATGCGGGCTTGCTTGATACGCGTTTGCTTGATACGCGTTTGCTTGATACGCGTTTGTTTGATACGCGTTTGCTCTATGCGTATGTGGACAAAAAGTCTTGGGCGTGACGCAACCACAGAGAACTTCATGGGGTAAACGGCGAAGATGATGTAAAAAGTAAAGAGTCAGGGCTTTGTTAAGCCGTCTTCGCTTAGTACCTCAGTATCTCTGGCCATCGCAGTTATTTATATGGCTGGACGAGGGTGACACAGTAAGTCAACCTCCTTTCCCTACCCCTACCTCTCCCACTTTCACTACCGATATAATCCTAACTAAAAAAAGGGTCGCGGGGATTTACGAGGGGGCCCGGCGGAAAGGGGCGTGCTGAATCGGCGAGAAAACATATAGACAGAGTACCGCGTGCCTAATATCGGCCGTCGCATGGTTGTGCGTATCTGTGTGCTGCCTTTAAGCCCTTGTCGCCTCAAACTTCTGGCTGCAAGGCCCCCCCCCTCACTAGGTTCATGACCTGGGGTCTGCAGCTTGGCCTTGACCCCTGTTACCATTCGCTTGCGAGAGACCTGGAGGGCTGGGCTTCTGTAATCCTTGTAAACACATTTGGTTGTAGGAGCTCGATGCAGACCTCTCCTGGATGCAGGTATGAGAGCCTATCAGATGATGGCATCACACCACACAGTTAATATTCGAGGCTGGGCGTCAGAACAGGGGTCTATCGTGCACGTCGGATGTCAGAAACGGCGAGACCGGCGACAAACTGGACCAGACCAGACCACCTTTCCCGGAAGTCGCAGGCAAGGAGGTGACTGATGAGCTACACTTCATCGCGCCCCCACACACTACAGGCCTACTCCTCTTGGCTCTTCTGGGCTCAAGTATAAAAAAGATCTTTAGACTCTCGTTCCAAGCCTGATTCTTGTCCCATCCTCACCTCTATCTCCATCTTAGTGCCGCGCCTCCGCACCGCCGATATGCGCTTTACTTGCCTTCTCCCCGCCTTCCTGGCGTCTATTCTGGCGTCTGCCTCGCCTGCTGAGCTCGAAGAGAGGTCTCTAGATCATCTCGCTGAAGGCGAAGTCCACGTCCTCAAGCGCGACACTATTATCACCCCCCGTGATATTGAGTTGGCTGAACGGGATGGCGTCGACCCCAGCCAGAGTAGGTCAAGCCTTTTGTACTATGACTTAGTATAGCACTAATACCTCATAGTGTATCGACACTCCATGGTCAAGCGTGACGATGGAGATCATGTTACTATCTGGGTGGACAACTCTTACATCGAACTCGAACATGACGAGTCGGACCCAGATGACTCGGATGACTCGGATGACTCGGATGTCGAGCTAGCAAAGCGCCAATCGTACAGGGTCATCAACAATTCTTGGCTAAGTGGTGCCCGACCAAGGGAGTGCTACCTCGGTCGGACTACCTACGTTGGCGACACAGGCCCGAACGCTCCCTTCACCGGCGGTGCTAATGCTATTATCGGCTGGAGTAGCAACTGCAGGGGCTCGTGGGACGTCCGCACGCCTACTTCTAGAAATCTTATTGTTGCCGGCAGCAATAGAGGAAGAAACATGCGCTTCAGGGCTCAGTCAAGATATAACATCGGTGGAAATGTCGTCGCTAGGGTGGGCTGTCGCGACGTTGGCCTCATCATCCGAAGTTCTCGGGATCGTTTCCAGCGCAACATCAATGGATGGAGACTGCGCGCCCGCGGCACTGCATTATGCGACTTGGCCAGCAGCACTTGCTTCGAGAATAATTGCCCAACGACCGGCGGGTCCCAAACGATTGACTGGTGGATCGGCAACTGGGATGGACGCGTATAACTGAGCGGCTCATCTTCCGGGACGTTTTTTGGCACCCGACATGTCCTCCTGTGCGACTTTTCTGGCTGTTCAGCAGCCGGCGGTATATAGTGTCGAGTCTCTGGCTTAACCAGTGCTCAAGCCCTTCTTTTCATTCTACGAGTAGGTTGTTCCTTCCCGAGCTAAGAAACCCCAAGGAAAGAGACCAATTGATCATAATATTTATTTTGCAGTACCTGCCGCTCGATCTAACGTGTGACACGTGATGGTTGTATGTCAAATTGCAAACTTCCATGACAAGACTTAAAGAACATAATAATACCCTAGAATAGAACTACGTAAAATCGCTCAGCAGGGGTATTAGTTATCACCCTTGTGTCTCACATGCCACTTTAGCTGTAAAAGGTATGGACATGGATGTGTCAAGATTAGGGGCCGGTTGGCTAGTCTCTGTTTCTTGTATGTGCCAAGTCACCGCGGGTATCCTCGCTTCCACGTAAATCTATTCCGGGGGCATTACTGTCTATATTTAATCGTCGTGATCACCTAGAATTTCCATCACACATTCCATAGCCTCACTCCTTACACATTCCACCAAAGTCAAAAGCTATCATTCTCCAGAGATCTTCTAACACCATTATGGCTTATAGTTTCCCTCGTTATATAGGGCCTCCTCTCCTATACGGCAACGGGCCATAATAAGAAACTCTTTTCCACCGAGCCGGGAACATAGAGCCGATGCCTTGCCCTTCTCACATCCGAAAAGTCCTGCCCGAGTCAGACAAGTCTTTAGAGCCGGCAATCTAGCTGTGAGAATTAGCGACCAAAAGTAGTCGCTAGGTCTACTCTTTAGGCTCCTTAAGCGACGACCGATTGATGACCGTGACTGTCCTCCGCGCCAGCCGCTCCCCCCAAGGCTGATGCTTGTCGTACAGCCCGATGTGGTCGAGGATCTGGACCACGGCAAGCGGCGTGCAAGGAAGAATGGTGTTCAGGTCCGCGGTCGGGCCAAGCAGAGCCCGGCGTTCAAGCACCCTTTTATGACAACGATCAATCCCTCGAGCAACCCGACTTTCTACGACAGCTGGGAGAGGGGCGTCAGCTTTGACCTGATCTGGCCGGATCTCCTGGAGGATACCTTGAAGGATGGAACGTCGCTTCTCGGACATTTTGCGAAAGGAGTCTGGGGGAGCAGGGGTAAGGCGACAACCGCCGCTTCGGTCATCATGCGTTCACCAAATCTGCAGCCTTCGGGTTTCAACGCGAGATCATGAAGCTGGCAAGGAAGTCAGCGGCAAACAAACATGATCTCTGGGGGAGAGACGAGCTTCGATGGAGCAAGTTTCCCGAAGGTGAGGTGCCTCGATTCGCGTTCCTGTGGACCCAGCACGAACTGATCGATGCGTGAACTAGGAACCATCATCGCCGACGACTTCATTGTCGTCGAGAAAACACCTTCCCTGCTCATGTTACGTGGCGGGCTCTCACCCAGAATTGCGCCTGACGGATCGCGCGAAATGGACACGGTAATCATCCTGGAGGCAAAGCCTGACACGACAAGAAAGGTAGTACGGTTCAGGCTCAAGTCTGTCGTTCTCAATGGCACAGACACGGGCGGAAATGTCCCAATAGACAGCGTAGCAGTCTACCTTCACGAGCTCTACGCCAAGGTTCTGCTCTCTGCTGGTCTAGAGAACTGTCTTGTATGAAGAGCTAGTGTATTCAATGGGCGGAAGTAATACTTGGATCGCAAGGAATTGACTGAACTATCTCTAAGGGCTGTAATATATCTCCGAGAGCGGAACTCACAGATGAGATGCTGAAAGAAGCAGGCACTGAGACAGGGGATTCTGTCACCTTGCCGTGCTGTGAGGCAGCTCAGTGATCTACGGGTTGGGCTAGGGTATCAGCTCAACTCTTATATATCAGTTTCTTGGAGAGGCACTTTGGGTTGGTTAACCACTACGCCTCTCTTAAGATACTTTTGGGTGTACATCTCAAATTTGGCCGGCCTACTTATACTCAATAAACACCGGGCTCGTGATTACCTTGCCTCCGCTGTACTCTCGCCCGACGAAATAGACGGCGCGGCTCGTCCCAGATGCCTCTGCCGGAGCGGCCACGGTGAACTCGCCCTCGACCCTCCTGGGAAGCTCAACGTCAAGGATCGTCTCCGCGGACACAAACAAGTCCGCGCCGCCCTTGATCTCTACAGTCTTTCCTCCTTCCCGAGACGCCTCGTCTCCCGTCAGGAGCAGGCTGAACTCGGGCTGGGCCTTGTGCGGGTTGCCATTCAACGCATTGCCGACCTTCACGTACCCTCCCAGCTGGCCGGTGACGCTGATGGTCTCGGGTACGTCCGAGCCCGAAAAGAAGATGTCCACGCCGTCGAAGTCGCCGCTGGTCTTGCTGTCAAACACCGCCTGCGTCTCGGACACCACCTTGACCGTGCTCTCGGGATCATCAGAGACGCCCCCGAAGGGCTGAACGTGGGAGATGGATGCCCCTGTCACGAGGATAGAGCCGTGCCAGACAGCCTCGCGGTATCTGTCGTAGAGGCGGGCACCTCCCCACCTGACGCGGACCTTCTTCCGCGCTGCGCCCGATGCCTTCTCCGATGCCTCTTTCTGCAGGTCCCGACGAAAGATCTCGCCGCTGGCGTCCCAGGCTTCGACCGAAGAAAAGCCACTGGTTCCGAAGAAGTGATAACGCAGCGTCAAATCCTCGCCAGAGCCGACGGCAATGTCATCGCCCTGGAGCTTTCCCTCCGGGGTGTTGACGAGCCCGACAAGCCGCTCGCCAGTGGTGGCAAACGTCCGCCGAGACCGCAGCGTGCGCCCGACCTCACCCCTCTCCAGCTTCTCCGCGAGTACACCCGTCAGGCCTCCCTTGGTGCCGAACACGGCCGTGCCGGGCACGCCGCCTCCGCAGCGGCCGCGGTGCTCGTCCGAGTTGGCCGAGACGCCCATCTTCCACCCGCGCCGGACCGCGTCCCGGAGAAGCCACTCGAAGAGGCCCCATGCGCTGCCGATCTCCAGCAGCCGCTCCAGCTTCGGGTGGTGCCAGGCCAGGTTGCAGCGGCGTCCTCCTACGTGTGGCATCATGAGGTGCGCCTCGGGGGCGTGGCCGTACGTCGCGTACACCTCGTCCAGCGGCCAAGCGCCCGGCCGCAGCTCCGCGGGGCCGTCCTCGTTCCACTCGAAGCTGCGGGCCACGTTGCCGTTTCTATCGAAGGGAAACTCCGGCGGCGCGGTGGCCGGGTCGTCGAGGAAGACGACGTTGTGGTCGCCGCCTGCCGCGGAGTTGCCGCACCACTCGGTGCCGGGGAACACGACGTACTCGCCCTCGCTGTTCACCTGCTTGATGATCTCGACGGTGGCGTCCCACCGCTGCTTGGTGACGTTGAAGTCGTTGGCGGTGTACCCGACGACGTCGAGGCCGGCAATCTTCTGGGCGTACGAGAAGTTGTACGTTGTCGAATTGGTGCCGACGGTATCGTCCGAGTGGACGTGGAGGTCGGCAAAGAGGACCCGCGGGACCGGCAGCGAAGACGCGGCCGTGATGTAGTCGACGCTGCTGCTGGTGATGGCTCCGGCGGCGTCAACGATCGACACTGAGACCACGAAGTCTCCATCCTGGGGCAGCTCCGTCTTTGCGCTCACGGTTGTCCAGCTTTGGCTTGGGAGGGACAGCACCTGGCTCCAGTGAGGTTCGTCTGAGCCCTCAGCCGTCACAGAGATGCGAGCCTCGAGTCCGGCGAGGTCAGCGGTTGCGTTTCCCCAGACGTCCTCCGTGTGAACGTGGATCGGAAACGCCGCATTGGGCCGGACCACGCGGGGTGTGATGGCCTTTGTCTTGGCCACCGGGCCTGGCACGATGGGAAAGGCGATGTCAGGCTTGATGGGCGCAAAGCGAGACGTGCCGACGGGGTCGATGTACCATCTCATGAGGAACTTGTCCTCGACAAAGGTCTGGACGCGCGTACCACGGGCGCCCCATCGCCTGTCGCCGACGCGGACCATGATCTTGTCTCCGGGGTTCAGGTACCCGTCGACGACATCGATGATGATGGCCTTCTGGAACGGCCTTTCGTGGCCCTTCTGGTCGAACCGCACGGCGAGCGACTGCACCGTGGCCGGAGTCTGGCCGGGATGAAGCGGGCCAGCGACGTACTCGGCCGAGACGTAGTTGTCCTGCCTGGGATCCGAGGTCTGGAAGAGCGCCCAGTCAGAGTAGAACTTGAACGTCCCCTTGATCCAGGCGCCGTCGGCCAGGCCGCTGGCTCCCACGGTGTACTCTGTGACGAGTTCGGTCCACTGGCCGGCGACGAGGCTCTCCGTGTTGCATTTGAGCGTGCCCAGGAACGGGAGGCTCTTGGTGTGCTGGTACAGGCCCGTCGGCGCAAAGTACTCGCCGGCGAGGGCCGTGAGCTGGTCGTCGGATAGTGTCTTCATGGCGACTTGGGACTGAGTGTGATGGGTTCAGTCATGAGAACACACGCGGGATCGTGAGTCGTAGGCACCGCCACAACTTATTGCTATGAGATTCTAGTCATATTCGATGAGTTTACCGTTGATCATCGGCTCAGATGTCCCGGGATGCGGGTCCGGGATTGCTCAATATTCGGGACGGATTGCGTGCTCCTTTAGCGTCCGCGCACCGGAGCTCAACACCTCACAGACCGACCACCGCCTGAAGAGGGCAATTTACAGGTACCAGCAGTCGACCTGGTCCCACGATGGATCTCAACGGTGTCCGCTAGTCCACTCTTAGCTGTTGCAAGATGCCATCTGGGACGGCCCCTGGATGACGCCATCTCCCATGTCCGCAGAGTTGCGGGACCTCAGTACTGAATAGGAAGACCACCACCACTCAGATTCGCCCTCTCAACTCATTGTATGGGCCTGAGCTAAAAGTCTCTGAGTCGTCGAACAATACTTATCTGGCCATGATCCTGGATCCATGCCATTGCCAGTGACAGGCAGCCCACTCAACGTCCGGCCATCGGATAACTTGAACCGTCGTCTCGGGTGCCCTCGAGGGACCGAGACGAGTCAATGCCTTGAATACCTCGCAATAGCCCCGTAGTCCCACGATTGCGTGCTCGTCCGGTGCCCTGAAGCGTGCACGAAATTTGCAGCCTTGCCCGATAGCCAGTCCCAGGGGTCCTGCCGGGTCTTGGAGGAGATGGGCGGTATAAGACAGGACGGACCTGGAGGCGCCCGACTCGGCCTGTCCCGCCGGGCCCTGACTCTCTCTTTTCCAGGCCATCGCAACCGCCAATATGTCTACCCAGGACGTGAAGACCGCCACTGAACCCTCTCAGCTGTCCCTCGGCAACGAGAAAACCCTCAAGGATGGCAGGCAGTCGCCCGCCCTCGAGGTCGACTGGTCCCAGGAAGAGGAGACTCGGGCCAAGCGCAAGATGGATTTTATCATCATGCCGCTCCTGACTCTCGGTTTCTTCTGTCTCCGTGAGTTTCTTTGTCGAGATGGCATGAATTTGTTCTGACTAGACACGATCCAGAGCTTGACCGAGGGAACATTGCCAATGCCATCACCGACACCTTCATGGAGGACGTCGGCATCACCCAGTTCCAGTTCAACATCGGACAGCAGCTCCTCTCCCTCGGCATTGTTCTCTTCGAGATCCCCTCTAACATGATTCTCTACCGGGTTGGCCCCGGAAAGTGGCTCACCCTGCAGCTCTTCCTCTTCGGCCTCGTCAGCACGTTCCAGGCCTGGCAGACTAACTACACCGGCTACCTCATCACGAGGTTCCTTCTGGGCGTTACCGAGTCCGGGTATATCCCCGGTGGTCTCTGGACGCTCTCGACATGGTACACTCGTAACGAGACAGCCAAGCGCGTCATGTTCTTCTTCTTCGGCAACCAGCTGGGCCAGGCCTCCAGCAAGCTCATCGCCTACGGCATCCTGCACATGAAGGGCGTCGGCGGCCAGCCCGGCTGGTTCTGGCTCTTCGTCATCATGGGCGCCTTCACGATCCTCAGCGGCATCGTGCTGGGCTTCTGCCTGCCGGACTCCTTCCAGAACCCGAGCGCGACGTTCCTCCCCGGCTACAGGTGGTTCACCGACCGCGAGCTGCACATCCTGCGCACGCGCGTCATGCTGGACGATCCGCAGAAGGGCAAGAGGAAGGGCCACATCGACTGGGCCTCGATCAAGAAGACCTTCTCCAACTGGCGCATCTGGATCCACGTCCTCATCACGCTGGCCAACAACGGGCCCTTCCGCGGGTTCGACACGTACTCGCCGTCCATCATCAAGGGGTTCGGCTTCGCATCCCTCCAGAGCAATGCCATGGCCTCGGTGGGCCTCTTCCTCCAGGTCCCCGTTTCCTTCGCCTTCAGCTGGGTGTCGGACAAGTTGTGCGTCTCCTAGTCTCTCCATCGGGTTTTGTGGGAGCATTGTACTGACATTCTTCGTCCTTAGTGACAAGCGCGGTGAGACCGTCATCACCGGCATTGGGATGCACCTCGTCGGCTACGCGTTCAACCGCGGCTTCACCGAGCTGCAGAACAACCGCGCCGTGCGCTTCTTCGGCGTCGTCTGGACGCAGACGTTCGCCAACCTGCCTCACCCCCTGAACATCACCTGGATGTCCCTGATGGCCTGCCGCGATCCCGAGGAAAGGTCCCTAGCCATGGCGATGTACGTTGATTCTCCCCTTCCCGACTGATTCCCGTCGAGTTTCTGACTGACCCCTCCTGTAGGATCATCATGAGCGCCAACATCGGCGCCATCTACGGTGCGCAGCTCTTCCAGGCCGACGACAAGCCGCAGTACCGCAGGGGGTTCAGCATCAACATCGGTCTTCTGGTTTTCGCGCTGCTCGTGGCTGCTTTCAGGCACGGGGACGAGATCAGGCGTCGGCTGCGCCAGGTCAGGGCGGGTAGCCCGATTTCTGCCTGAAGAGAGGCATATTTTCTCGGGACATGGGGTTGCAGAGGCAAGTATAGACGTACAGGGGTGTCGCAGGATATGGCAACATAGTACTAGTACTGTGAGAGGAAGACCGCTCTGTCATAGGAGATACAGATGTAATCATGACTCGGCTTTGGGAAGACTCTGCCTGCGCGTATACGGCCGCTGGCCCCCCGCAACTAGTCCATGTTCACAGTTGAGAACAAGGAGCCGCGAGGGACGCTTCACTTCCTGCGGCCCGGAGACACTCGCTCACTCATTGTCACTGGTGCTGGCGGCTGAGCTTGGAAGTGTTCCGCAGCGCGTCGAAATTCTGAGCGCCGCCATCCGGCCTCAGCCCGTGCATCGTAGGCCCGTTGCCGCGTAGTCTCTGCTTCAGCTTCATGCCTCCTTTGGTCGAGTTGAGGAGGTGGTGCAGCCTCTCGTCCTGCGAGCGGTCGGCGGCCGCGATGCCTGCTCCTTTGTCAAGAACTGTGTGAAGATCCTGATATACGAAGCTGTCGAATTGCCGCTGTAGTCCGGCGCTCAGCGGCGGCATTGAGCCACCCTGCCTGGTTCCCGGGATGGCCATCGTGTTTCCACCCATCTGTTGCTGCATGTGGCGGGTGCGTCGGATGTAAAGGTCCTTGCGGTTGAACACGGCCCCGTCGGGAGGCAGAGAAGCAGTCGGGGATCCGGAGGTTGCCAGCCCAGAAGGAATGAAGTTGTCCAGCCCGGATTGGCGCTCTCTTTCTGCTACCCTCCTCTCGTTCTCCAGGTCCATCTCCCGATCGGATAGCCCCGCCCAGATTGCATCCCCATTCGACAGTCCCCCGGCTTTCTCGACAAGACTGCCCATGTCCACGACTTCTTCAATACGCACGGGAGGGGGATCCTGAAATGACAACAAGGTGCGCGGGTCTCTCAGACGGCGCCTCAGTCGGCGGGCGCTGCTACCGAGCTCGTCAAAACCGTCGAACAGGGCCCAGGCGTCCTCGCCGTCAGAGTCGGAACGTTCCGAGAGTGCTCGCTTGCCAATGGAAGATGCATGGGAACGGCGTTTGCGCATGCGAATCTCGCGCTGCTTGGCTGCGAATGCACTCAGTTCCGCCTCGTCATCCTCATCTTCGTCATCGTCAGACTCGTTGAGGCTGGACGTGTCCCGGGGCAAGCCGTCGACCACCTCGCCAGCACCTCGAACCCAATTAATCCAAGAGGAGGCTAACGGCGCAGAGGCGCTATCGTCGTCTTCGAGGACGTGGAAAGGTTTGAGCTTGTGGCGCGCGTCTCTCTGGGCAGTCTTGCGAGGACGGTCTGAGCTCAAAGCCCACAGTTTCTTCTTGTTGATCTCCCATTCCTCAGTACAGTCCTCGGAGACGGTGTAGCAGATCTTCTTGGGCAATTTCTGCTGTGCTGTGCTGCTGCCTGAGCCAACCGGCATGGAAGAGGATGGTGGGGTTGTGCTAGGTAGGCGATGGCGGGAAGACGGTGGCGGGGTTGTGCTACGGACAGTGTGGGCAAAGCGGTGGTAATTGTGGAGGTCGGCGATCGTCTGATCCTCCGAGTAGCCGGGCAGCACCTCGTACGAGGGCGCGAAGACCGGCACTGCGCCGAGCGGAGGCGGTGCTGTGTACGGGAAGTAGATCGGCCCGTTGGGCGGCGGTAGACTGTCTATTCCGGCGGGGGCGTTCTGGTAAGGAGTCAGAAGGTTGGTGTTCTGCCACTCAGCACTGGATGCCCGTTTCGATTTGCTCCATACGGCGCGGTCGTCTTGCTGAAAGGAGAGCTCGGGAGGATACGAGGGGTGGCTAGCCGCCGGGTGTTCGTGATGTCGCGGGAAGAAGGCGGACACGCGGGCGTCCCGTGGAACTCGAGCGGACGGCTCCTCGGGACCTGGACCCCTCCCGCCCATGTCCATATGCCGAGGCAGCAGACTGGAAAAGGCTTCCACTATCGCGCCGTCGTGGCTGTCCGTCTCACGGGAGATGAGGGGCTCGGGCTCGATCTTGGGTATCCGCGACTCGGACGCCCAAATGGGACCCCAGCTATCCGCGCCGGCATCACTGTCTTTCCCTGAGTCGAGGAGAAGGGAGGCGGCCAGACGGCTTTCCGCGTGTGCTGCCGCCTCTAGAATTCTGGGCTTAAACATGCGCCCGATTTCCCTGTCTACCTCGTACTTCAGCAGCTGGACTTGTTCGGCGGGGATATTTTGAGCTTCGCCCCATTTGAGAGCCAGATCCGCCATGCCCTTGTCCAACAGTGCCTGTTGTTTCGCCATGGCCTGTGTCGCAAAGTCGCCGTCGCGTATCCGTGCCCGCGGTTGCTGATGTTCTGGCTGCCGCCTCCTCGCCAGCTGACCGAGTTGTCCCTGGATTGCCGACCTGGAAGAAGGCGCAGGGCGACGGGAGACGGCCGCATTTCGGGGCGCGCTCCCATCCGAGTCGATCTCCATCACCTCGACCCGATATTCCTTCGGCCTCGGTCGTTGCCGACTCGTCACGCCCCGGTCGCTCCCGTCCACGTTGATAGATCTGGCAGCGGACTCTGTCGCGGCCTCGCTAATTCGCGTGTCCTTGGGCGGGCCCAGAGGCCGACGCAGGTTCATGACGACGGACTCGGTTGTTCGATAGTCGAAGCCTGTCCTCGTTCACGGTGAGCGCGTGCCTTCAACCTTCGTCAATTGACGTACCGTTTGGATCGAGCTCGGCAGCCAAATCTCGAGACTCGGCTCTCGGAGAAGCCGAGAAATCAGGCCTCGCGACACCCATGATGCTGGAGTGTCTTTTCGTGGCCTCGATGTTGGCGCAGGAGGGATCGTTCCGAAGAATTGATTCTTGAAGAGGGCTCCCGTGAGCATCATGTGAGGAGAGGCGCAGCCTGAGCCAGCGCATTGCGCCTCAGCGGCAAGGCGACCACTGGGCCGCCGTCTCTCACTGGCTGATGAGGCCCATGAGGCTGCATTGGCATTTCTACTTACTTGGGTAGTTATTGGTGTGACGCATCTGGTGACCCCGACAATCGTCGAGAAGGAGACAACACTGTAGTCGTAGGAGCAAGTGGCAGTGCTACCACATACATACTTAGTCGCCATGGCACCACAGCATATTTGATTACTCACAGACGTAAAAGCAGCAAGCGATGCCCGGGTCAAGCCTACGGGGCCAAAGACAAATTATTGAGGGTTTAATGGTGAGCTTGAGCATTGACAGTGTTAAAGAGAGCCCGATACCCCTAACGCCTCCTCGGTGCTCGCAGTACACCTGTGGAATCCAATGCCTTTCTCGTCACCTCTGTGAGATGAGATGTGATTTTCCTCATTCCGGCTCTCCCCGGACCCGGGCCGGCTCACGGCTTCAGACTTCAAGCGTCCTGTCATCACACACACTCCCAGCTGTCAGCCGAGTCCGGGTCTCCGCTGCCCTTGTACACATTGCGCCCCGGATAGCGGCAGTGACGTCTCTGAAACTTGACCTCCGACTTGGTCGTTTCGTTCTTGAACGCGGTTCCCAGCACAAACTCGGGCGCCTCGCCCTCCTCCACCCACCGCACGATGGCGGCCAGGACGTTGGCGTCGGCGTCCTCGCTCGCCAGCGAGGCGTTGTTGTTCCCGATATTATGCGCCCCCGTGCCGCCCGAGCAGTGACCCATGCCGGAGATGCGGAAGTACCGATAAAACTCATCCAGCTCCGCCGAGGGCAGGGCCATGGTCCGCGCCACGAGGTTGTAGTACCTTGCCGAGTTTTCGCTGGAGATGAGGGCGTCCTGGAGGCCGTGGTAGTGCAGGACCTTTGTGCCCGCATCCCGGACGCCCGAGAGGTCACCCGAGAAGGCGTCTATGCCGTAGGTCTCGACATGCCGGGCCGCCTCAATATCCTCGACCGTCACGGTGCCGTTGAACGACTCGTTGCCATAGACCACGTACCGCCACCAGTCGACCGCCAACGGGAAGGGCTGGCCGTTGACAAGCTGCGCGAACGAGTTCTGCCCCGGCTGCACACGCGGGTACACAAGCTGGCCATGTGTATCGTAGAGAGGCGACAGGAGGACCCGGACGGTTTCGATCTGCGTACGGGTCAGGCAGTCGGATGTCTGACCCGGCCCGCAGATCAGGCCCTCGGGGCGGTATTGGCACAGGTCGGGGTCCTCGATAACCGAGTCCTCGTGGCCGTCGAGCCCATCGCACTGCCGGAGCATGTCGCGGGCCACGAGCTGCCACTGGCCCGCTGTGAGGTATGTAGGCGACCCTACCGGCGCGGCGCGCGCACGCTGGGTTCCCGTGGAGGCCATAAGGCCGAGCCAGTCAAAAGCCGGCGCCCCTGCGACGATGCCATCAAAGTCCTCGGGGAAGTTCTGCGCCTCCATGAACCCCTGGCGCCCGCCAGTCGAGCAGCCCAGGTAGTATGCCTTGGTGTGTTTCTCGCCATACAGAGCTTGGGTCACCTGCTTTCCAACAATGGTGCCAGTACGGAGAGCTCGGTATGCGAAATCTTCGAGCACGCCCGGGTTGTTGAGGAAGGGAAGACCCGTGCTGCCGTCGTGGCCGTTATTAGAGCCCATCACAGCAAAACCCCTCGCCGCGCCGTAGGCCATGTCGCCATACGAGATACAGCCACCGAGCGCGCCGTTGCCAACGCTCAGGTACCGGCCCGTCCAGTTCAACGGAAGCCATACCTCGAGACTGACAGCGCTCTCGGGGCCCGTGTGCGCTATCATCTGGACGCGGCAGAAGCTGAAGTCGAGGGCCGAGTTGAACGCGGAGCATGTTGGGTGAGTCGACGGTGCGCGGACCGTGCTACCGGCCTTGACGTATTCTGTCGATCGGATAGTCGTGTTGGCCGTCTCCTCTGCCAGGGTCTCGGCAAGGTCGGCGCATTGCTGGGAGAAGCAGCCGAGCGATGACTTGGCCGCCGAGAGCAGCAACAGGAGAGGAGATGCGAGGGAGAGTGGCTTCATGGCTGGTTGCAGCAGGCGGCTGTGAAGATGCTCAGGTTGAGGCACGGCCCATGATGGGACATGGTGCTTGAATATATATGCTCGTCCACCTCCCATCTCCCTGCCATTTGATGTAAGTTGAGTGGTGTCTCGGGATTCCCGGGCTCATCCCGATTCTACCCCGTATGGGGTACGGGCCATCCGAACTCATCCCGCTCTCCTCCCCACGGGGTCTCCATGACATGGATACGACAGGATAGTGAGACGGAGAGATCTTTCCTTTCACGGCTAGCGAACTGGGGCCACAGATGGATGTTAGGGAAAGGCACTGTGGTAGTGGAAAGCACGAGGGCCTAGATCCCCTTCGCCTGGACTAGACCTGGAGAAGTGGCCCAGGTGGTCTTTGATATCGACAATTATCTATTCAGATGGGGAAATCCCTCATGTTGAGGCCTTCCCTTCCCGGAAATTCCATTGAGAATTAGATATAATATCTTCTGATCTGGAATGATAGTGGGTTGGGCTGACCTGCGGACTGTAAGGACTGGAGGTGCGGTCGAATGCCGAGGGATTCCCTGTACTTTGGCCCCTGATGCGGAATAGCGGAAGGGAAGGGCTCCATTTGATAACTTAGTCGAAAGACCCGATAACAACTCGTCTCCGCCTCATCCTGAGAGCCCAAATCTCCCACGACTCGCTTCCCGGATTATTCATGCAATCACACATCCATAGCGACCGCGAAGTCGCGCATCATGCTTCTGAGGCCTCCCTAAGGTCGCCTGCCCGATCGCAATGGTCGCGTCTACTTGTGACTCGAAGAAATCGCGGTCGAGATCCGGCTGCCTCGAGTGTCGCAAACACCACCGCAAATGCGACGAACGACGACCCGTCTGCGCCCTCTGCGAGAAGCACGGACGGGACTGTGCGTACGGTGTTCGCATCAGATGGGGAGGACGGCCTTTTCAAAAGTCAATCTTTGGGCAGTGCCCGTCGGTGGCGAAGGCCGACGCTGGACGCGATGAGGCTGGTAGGTCGCCGCAGTCTTGAGAGTCGAATGGTGAACACGACAACTGACCGAGGTAACAGCAGGAAGTGAGGCAAAGGCGAGGCCGTCTTTCGTGTATGCGGTTGCCGGAGCCTCAAAACCGGCGAAGCCCGTGGCGACAGGGCTCCTCAGTCTCGAGCGCCGGGCCATGGATACAGCACTGGGCCATGTCGAGGCATCCCTTCCGCTGATCCCGGCCTTGCCTCCCGCATACGCACTTCTGCTGGACTACTTCTTACATGCAGTCGACTCTTTCTCCTGCGACGACACAGTTCGGACCAGCTTCCACAGAACATTCGTCCCCATGGGCGTCGAGAACTCTCACGTCCTCGCATCCATGTTGAGTCTCGCAGCCGTCCACCGGGCCAACGCAGGACTGGCTCAATGCAAAAAGCAGCTGGCCCTCCTCCAAGTCGTCGCCGTCGAGCAGCTGAGACTGAAGCTCGCGAGCATCGATGAATCTCCAACCGAACCTATCCTGGCCACGGTCCTCATGCTGTGCTACTCCGACATCACGTCTGGCACGGAGGAAGCCCAGTCCTCTTGGAGGGCACACCTTGAGGGAGCTTACACACTGGTCGGTCGCGATGCCGCGGCCTGGGCCGTCCAGTCCCAGGATCCCGTCAAGGCCTTCATATCGACATGTTTCGTGTCGCTCGTGGCCATTGCCAACATCTCGCTCTCGCCGCCATCCGATTCCGTCTCGGCTCTGACCCTACAGATGATCGGAGAGAACGCAGCGGCTCCCGTCATTGACAATTTCACATCATATTCACCAGAGCTCGTCCGTGTGCTGTCCCATATTGGCGAGCTCGTACGCTGTTGTCAAGCAACTTCGGGGCTCGCACGAGACCCGGGGTTCGTGGAGGCTCGAGCTTTGGAGCTCATTGCTCAACTCGAGAGAATGATGCACGACGCCCAACAAGAGTCACGAAGAGCCGCCGCCGCCACATCGACCTCGGCGCTGCAGCAGGAATATCTGCACATCAACGAGGCCTACCACCTCGCAGCCATCTTGCAGATCCACCAGCGTATTCGCGGCCTGCATCCGTCTTCGGGAGAGATACAGAGGTTAGTGCGCCATATTCTGCTCCTGGTCTCCAAGGTCAGGCTTCTCAAACAGCCGTGTCCGGGCGTGGTGCTGCTGCTACCAGTCTTCTCAGCTGGCTGCGGCGCCGTCTCAGCACGCGATAAGGAACAAGTACGGACGACCCTCGGGTCCATGGTCTCCATGTATGGGCTCGCGAATGCCAGGCATGGGCTCACCGTGTTGGAGAACCTTTGGCGTCACCGCGACGAGCACGGCGAATCCCAGACGAACCACTCCTGGGAATTGTTTGTCGGTAAGTTTCATTGCCTGTGCTCTTGCCGAGCGTCCTAACTTCAAGGCAGACAAAAACGTCGACATGATACTGTACTAACCTAGATCACCACGCATCCATATCGTCTGACTTATTAGCTACGTTAGCTATGTACAATCAGCGTCTTCATGTCCTCAGATATGTCCTCGAACATGTCATCCATCTCCCTGCGCAGCGTCTCCTCGTCAATCGCCAGGACCTTGAAGTCCCTCATGACCAGCTTTCCATCGATAATCGAATGCTGTACCGCCGAGCCGTTGCATCCGAACACGAGATGGCTCTCAAGCATCTCTTTCCGAGCCTTGGGCTCCTTCAGCAACGGCGTGAACATCTGGTTCTTCGTCAGGTCCACCACAATGAGATCCGCCTTCTTCCCGGCCTCCACCACGCCAGCATCGATCCCCAGAGCCCTGGCACCGTTCTTCGTCGCCATGCGCAGAATTTCCCGCGGCTTCCCCAGCGACGCGTCCTTGTGCAGGGCGCGCTGGATGAGCGAGCCGAACTTCATCAGCTCGAACATGTCCGGGCTGTTCTCGCACTCGAACGCGTCGATGCCCATGCCGACGTTGATCCCGGCGGCGTGCAGGTCTTGAAGGCGGACGATGCCGTTTCCGAGCTTCGCGTTCGAGCCGGGGTCGTACGATACCGCCGTGCCCGTCTCGGCGAGCAGCGCAATATCGCGGTCCGTGAGGTGGACGCAGTGCGCGGCGACCGTGTCGGGGCCGAGGCACCCCGACTCGTAGGCGATCTCCATGGGCGTCTTGCCGTACTTCGCCTGGACCTCGGCGACCTCCTGCTCCGACTCGCAGAGGTGGATGTGCAGGCCCGTGCCGAGCTTCTTCTTCGCCTGGCCGACCTGCGCCATGAGGTCGAGGTCGGAGGTGCACATCCACTCGTGGCCGAGCCAGACCTTGATGCGGCCGTCGTCGCGCCCGTTGTGCTCGTTGAAGGAGGCCACGTTGTCGTCGAGGGAGTCGAGCTGGAACTCGGCGAGGGCCACCTCGTTGCTGAGGACGGCGCGGATGCCGATCTTGCTCGCCGCGTCGGCCAGGGATCCCACGAAGCGGTACATGTCGTTGACGGTGGTCGTCCCCGACTTGATGGCCGTGCAGTACGAGTGCATGGCGCCCGTGAAGGCCCGCTCCTTGGTGAGGGCGCGGACGCTGGGGTACCATACCTCTTCGAGATACTCTTTCAGCGGGAGCTCGTCCCCGAAGCCCTGCATATAGGGTCAGTTCTGCGGCGGCCGTGCTACAGCTACGTCATTACATACCTTGGCCACTGACGTATGGAAATGCAGGTCTACGAACCCCGGCATGACGAGTTTGTCCGTGCCATCGATGAGTATGACGGAGGGGTCCTGTAGCACCTCATCGCTGGGAGGCCCGCCGTGGACGTGCAGGATGCGGTCTCCCTCGATTTCGACGGTGCCGGGGTAGTAGAATCGGTCCTCATCGTCCAGGGTCAGGACGGAGGCGTTGTAAATGACTGTGCGAGTCATTGTGAGCGAAGGAGGCGCAACAACAGCCCGGGTTTCTCGAGAAAACGAATGACATTGCAGAGGATGATTGGCCCTTCAACCTCAACCTCTGTTTTTTATATCTGGTACAACCTCATTGATGGATGGGCGGGGAGGAGTCTTCCGATGATGGGCTATACTTCCCTGAATGAGTTTAGCCTCATTGGCGAAGTCCCGGCTTATGATTCGCCCGGATCGAGAGATCATCGCCCACTCTCACCTTATCTCGGCCTTGATCTCCAAGTACCAGGGCCGGGGAGTTTGCACCTTTTCAACTATCACCACCTCGTAGTGACATCTCATTTTGAATCTTTTGCTTTGGAGTTCTTCGCTCGACCATGCCGAGGCGCTACCCCTGGTCTCGTACGGTCTCTGGAAGATAAGCCGGGGTGCATCGAGAGAATCCCGACTGAGCGGACAAGTCCCCAGGACTGTCGCTTGTCATGTGGGCCTTTCTTATCAGCTCTCCTCGATCCGGAACCTCGAACTCACGCAGAACTTGATATGGCCTCCTCATCCACGGCACGGTTCCAGAACGAGTATATAAGCAGGCGTTCCTTCAACACGAGACGACCAGGTCCTGCTCGAGCATCACCAGATTGAAACACCAGCATATCTTTCATTGTTAGCCTCATTATTCTCTTCGTTCCCGCGCACTCTCACCATGTCGGCCCCGCAGTTCGGCGAGGAGTCGAAGGACCCCATGGCCGGACGCCGGATGACCTCCTCTGAAGAAGTCCACGGAGAGAATGAGTCTCACAAGACCCCAGGCATCCGGGGTGTGTGGCAGAGGTTCTCGTCCCTGCTCGGCGTCGAGATGGAGGGCAACGAGCCCCTCGCGCCCGAGGAGAAGACGGAGCGGCGCTACATCAACCTGTGCTCGACATGGTTCTCCATGAACTTCAACCTTATCTCGTGAGTCAACTCCACTGCTTCAATTCCCTGAGACAGGGAGACTAACGCTGCTTGTCCGCCAGCATCTCCACGGGAATGGCAGGGACCATTGGATTCGGTCTCAGCCTCCGTGACGCTACTCTCGTCATCATCTTCTTCGGCCTAGCTACCGCGCTTTCGGCGCCATACCTGTCTATCTGGGGTGCCAAGCTGGGCATCCGACAAATGATTCATGCTCGTTATGCCTTCGGGTCCGCCTACGATGCCCCCTTCCAACGAACTCCCCTGCTAACCACGTTGCCAGGCTATTCGGAGCTGCAGTTCCCCTACTCCTGAACATGTGCACGCTCACCGGCTACGCAATCCTCGGGTCGGTTGTCGGCGGACAGGTGCTGTCTGCCATCAACCCCTCGGCGCTGTCCGTCAACGGCGGCATCGTCATTATCGCCCTCCTGAACCTCATCATCGTCTTCATCGGCGGTCGCTTCCTGCACCAGTTTGACCGCTACGCATGGATTCCTACTTTCATCGCGACGGTCATCGCCGTTGGCTGCGGCGGAGAGCATCTGCACAAACAGGTCAGCGTCCCGACGGCTTCTGCCAGCGCCGTCATGTCATTCGCCGCGACCATTGCCGGCTTCTTCCTGCCCTGGTCGGCACTCGCCAGCGACCTGACTGTCCGGTTCGACGCGCGCTCCAAGTCGTGAGTCTCAATCAAGTCCCATCTTTGTTCAGAATCACAGCTGACGTCAATCCCCCAGCACCTCCATCTTCCTCCCGGCCTACGTCGGTCTCACCGTCAGCAGCATCCCCCTCATGATCCTGGGCGCGGCCATCGGAGGCGCCGTCCCCAACGTGCCGGCCTGGGAGGCCGGATACACCAGCAACGACATCGGGGGCGTGATGGACGCCATGCTCGAGCGGACGGGGGGCTTTGGCAAGTTCCTCCTGGTGCTACTGGCCCTCAGCGTCCTCGGCAACGCGTCCGCGACGGTGTACGCGCTCGCCCTCAACTTCCAGAACCTGCTGTACCTCGTGCGCCTGCGCATCCCGCGGGTGGTGTACACAATCGTCGCGACCGCCATCATCATCCCCATGGCCATCGTCGTGGCGCGCGACTTCTTCGGCTCGCTGATCGGCTTCCTCGGCGTCATTGGCTCGTGGCCCGCGGCGTTCATCGCCATCGTCGTGCTGGAGCACCTCGTCATCAGGAAGGGCAAGGCAGAGAACTACGACCTCGGGCTGTGGGAGTCGGCGAGGGGGCTGCCGTCGGGGCTGGCGGCGCTCGGGGCCGGGGCGCTCAGCTTCGCGCTGGTGATCCCGTCGATGAACAAGGAATGGTACATCGGGCCAATCGGGCGCACTACGGGCGATATCGGGTTCGAGATGGCCATGGCCGTGTCGGCGCTGCTGTATGTACCTTTCCGCATGGTAGAGATCAAGCTGCGGGGGCATATGTAGCAGCATCGGAAGGTCGAAAGGCGCCATTTTATCATATTTGTTTAATTCTACAATGCACTCTTAATTGTGTAACTATGTTCCTCGCCACGATTCAAAGAAAGCCACGGCGAAACCCATTTCATGACCTACTTGTTGCTCTGTTCTCCCGCGTACCCAAACCCAACTCTTGACACCTGTTGCCGGCGCAGATACCGTGCTCCAGGCCCAGCAAGAACTTTTAGTCATCTTTGAATTGGATTCTTAGGTGTATAAGGTGAAGTTGACCGAATTTCCCGGCACGCGAGGGAATGACTCCAGCACAAAGGTTGCCGTCGTACCACTCTGGATCGCCGCTGCAACTGCATTCCCGTGAATTGTGATTCCCTGCTGGCCCCCTGTGCTTGGGTTAGAAGTGAACAGAAGCAGCACGAAACGAGAAACTCACAGTTCCAGTTCCACGACCCGCCAAAAGTCGTCCTTCCCTGCTGCAGTGGCGGAAGCCAGACGGTCCACTCATCAACCAGAGGAGTTCCGTCGGCCTTGAAGGCTGCCATGGTTGCAGGTTTCCCGATGCTGTTCCAGGAGACACTGACTTCGATGTCACTGGCGGAGACTGCTTCGGCGCTGGGGGTTGGCAGTGTGGGCGTATCCCATACGACTAGCTGGACTGGGATGCTAGGGGCGTCCTCGAATGATACTGTCAGCGTCGCCTTGATACCCGGGCCAGCTTGGGGGTTGAAGTGCTGAGACAGGTACGAAGCGTCGAGAATAATGTGGTCCCCGTCAACTGAGTAGTCTACGCCTTCTTCGAGAGAAGAGGAGCCCTCGGAGATAGACTCGACGCTGTTCTGGTTGAAATCAAACGGCAGGGAAAGGTCGTCGACTGTCTCCCCTGCCTTATGAAAGGCGAATGCTGAGGTGAACTGACTTGTGGCTGATGGATCTCTGGTGGACTCAGGAAGACTGTTCGACCCCCCAGCCAAGGCGTTGAAATGGACCGCGAGGCCTGTAGGATCGCGCCAGGTGCTCGAGGCCCGTTCGAGGATATCGTTGCCAGAGTCCCAGATGATAGGCGCCATGTCGTACTTGCGACACATCTGGGACAGGAAGTCGTAGTATCTCCACCTCGCTGCCGGCTCAGAGTGTACTGCGCTCACAAGCCACTCTCCGATTACAATCGGAATGTCGGTGAAGTTGCCCCTCAGCTGAGTAAAGTCATATTCGAGCTCGGCAACGTCCTCATCGGCACCCCATAATGTTCTGCCCCAGGCTGCAGAGGTAAAGGCATCTTCGGTCACGTTTTGTTAGCGTTTGGTGACCCTTGACGTTCATCAAAGGGACCTTGATATGAGGGAGAAAATGCATACATGGACCGTAGTAGTGAACTTGAAGGGCGTATGGGTTGGGGAAAGTAGAGTCGGGGGCCTCAAACCACAGGCTTGTTCGGATGATATCTTGGCCGGGCCCGCTGAGGGTGACAACACGTTGTGGGTTGAATCCACCAGCGTCGTTGATGGCCTGTAGGAAGATATTGTTCAACTCATTCTGTTGGGCTGCAATCTCAGCTGTGAGGCCAGGTGCTTCATTGAGAGGCTCAAAGGCAACAAGAGAAGGGGTGCAGGCCAGCTTTGTGCCAATCTGGTACCACAGCCTGTAGAACTTCTCCTTGACCATCGTGAAGTTGGCGTTGGGAACAGTGAGGTCTGCCCAGAAGTGCGAATCATGGTGGACGTTGACGATGACGAAGAGATCCCTGGACATGGCCATGTCGACGACATCGGCGACTCGCTGCATCCACTCGGGATCGACATTCCAGTCAGGGGAGTCTCCTTGGTCTGATGTACCTGTAAAGTGGTTCATCCAGGTCACTGGACAACGAAAGGAGGGTCAGCTTGAATGTGTTGCTGATACGATCCCCCAATAGGTACAAGTTGAAGCGAGACGTACCAGGAATACGGACACTCTTGAATCCGACAGCCTTCACATCATCAAAGGTCTTCTCGAGAACGGGAGGATTGTTCCAGCTGCCCTCATCCGGGAATGCATCCAACGTGTTTCCAAGATTCCACCCGGGACCGATGGCGGCTACATACTCCGATGCCGAGAGGGCCTCGAACTCCCCCGGGCACGTCTGTTGACAGAGGCATGTAGCACTCTGAGCGAGGCATAGGAGATAGAGGGCCAGCTTAAAGCAAGGCTGCATCGTGGATAGAGATGATGGACAAAATTGGAGGTGAAGAGAAGGATACTTCAAGTCTCAGTCTTGACACAGCACGGACACTGATCACTACTTATTTATATGCTGCCTGTACCCGCCTATGTCTCCTACGTTGCCGCACTCATGGATCCGTACCATCTGGGAAAGGAGCCCGGGACGGAGGGAATCTCTCCGGGTGGCTCATTAGCTACATGCACATACTTGGATGTGGAACTCTATTCCAACAAGTTCCACGGAGCAGATCAATATTGAGAGCTCCTCGTCGTCTCGGCTGATTGAATGCCGACAGGACGGAGCTGACTTGAAACAGATACCATCGTGGCTTGGGACCATCCGTGGCCAAGACGGTTAGACGTGTACCGGTGCCCTAGAAGATCTTCCCGCGCAGCAAAGGTCGTCGTTCCTAGGCCCTCTACGTCGTCATAGCCTCTCTCCGGTAAAATCCACTCTGCTTGATCGGGCGGTAGCCCCGGGCCCCGGACCAGGGCTTGTCTGCAGAGTTCGGCATGCGTTAGGTGAGGCCAAGGCCTTCGATGTGGATTCCGGGGTAAATACCCGCTGTATTCTCTGAAGGGATACAACTAGATTCGTGGTTCGATCTTGTTTCCTTGTAGTCTTGCGTGTCCCAGGATGGCGTGAACCATATAGGGTGCAGGTGATCTACTTACCCCTGTCATGCGGCTGCATACGCGAATACGTCAATACGGCTCGTCCAGTCTTCGGGCTTCAAGGCGAGCGAGGTACACTCGGACATTTACCTCGGTTAGACTCACCTTAGTCAACGAAGAGGGGGGTCTGACTTTCGTCCTTTTGGTCAGAGTTCAGATCTGGCTCCCGTAAGTACCGGGCTCCGCCTGCAAGTAGCTGACTTATCTCCTAGTCGCCGGTTTCTGAACGCTCCATGTTTGTACGTCATCGAACGACCTTAAATACTCAGGCATAGAGATGCCAATCTCATACAAGGCCCAATTTGAGGCCTGCTGTAGATTTAAGCAGGAGATCAAACCCCAAGAAATGCCCATTTTTCGGTCACGCATCTAGGTATATAAAACACCAGCTCGACGTGGTTACATACAGAACACTTCCTGTACGTGCCCAGAGCCTAGGTTCCTCCAACATAGGCGACAAGCGAGCGCTGGATCCCTTTGGCCGAGCCTTCAACAATGACACGCCCTAAGAGCGGCCGTAAAACTAGGTGCCAACCCTGTTCTTCTTGGTCATGATCTGATCAAATACTTCGACGGCTCCGATGCCCCCATTAATCTCGCCCTTATGTCGATGGAGTTTGCGTTGGAATCTCTGGTTCGGGCCTGGACGTACATTTGTGTCGGCCTTGTCGGAGTGCAAGGGTGATAGGCTACCTCTTGAGACTTTGCCTTGAGACGCATCTCCTTCTTCATCTCGTTATTCGCACCCGAGTTTTGACTGAGATATCGGTGATAAGCCCCGACCTAGATGTCGTGTTAGGCCAGGGACGGGGCTAGACCAATGATAGGACGCATATGTCTTGATGAAGGATTCCGTATGCTCGAGAATTGTGGTACAATTTATATGTAAAGCTTACCTAAGGCTTCCTTATGACCGGTATTTTTAGGGTGAGTCGGGTGATTGAGAGGGTGAGCTGGGTGACTTTGGGTGAGCGGCTGGGACCTGGGCGCGACGAGGTCCCAAAAGTGGCGTGATTTCTGTGCCAACCGGCAGTGACTCTCCAAGATCCGGGTTATCATGCTTCCACGACACGAGCTAACTACATGTCACGGCCGGGATTATCTGACCGTCGCTTAGAATGCTTCATTCTCTGTAGACTCCTTCGCCTTCCATACCCATCATCATAGCTGCCTGCCTTGCAGCCCTCACTTTCGAATATGTACAGCATGAAAGCTTTCTGCTCCTCCCACTGGAACTAAGCTGGGAGAGAGGACGCGCCGATTACTCTACAGGCACTGCGAGTACCACTGGTTGCTGGCCCTGCAGGTACCAGACCTGCAGCACGTGGGGCCGGTCCAGCCCTGACCGCCGCACTGCGCGTACATGTCGGCGCAGCTGCCCGTGGGAGGAGGAGAAGTCGTCGTAGGGGGGTTGGGCGCCGTCGGGGCAGGCGTGGTGGGAGGGTTGGGAGTGGTCGGGGGCTGGTTGCCGCCGCTGCAGGAGAACTAGACTACTGTCAGTCGTTTCCAACGATAGAAAAAAGAAGAAAAAGAAACGAGGAAGAAGAGAACGTACGACGGGGGGTCCGGGGATGACGTAGCTATTGAAGTTGTTGTAGATCTGGGCCAGCCGGTTGTTAGTCACGGTTCCTGGCCGAACGGGACTCGATGTCCGGCCGAGTCGAGGTAGGGGTAACTCACGTTGGCGGTATAGCCCGGGTCGGTGGCCCTAACGTGACCGGGAATCTTGACGCCGCTGGGATTGCTGCTGCCGCCGCTTGTCACGGACACCTGGGCGCACGACAAATAGAACTGGGGTGTGGAGCCGGGATCTGCGTCTTGTCAGTATCTTATAGACTCCTATTCTAGGCCCGAAGACGATCGATGCCGAGACGGTCAAGCGCTAGGTACGTACTGTGAATGCCGAGTTGCTCGATGCGCAGCAGGTACTCGCCGTTGGCGATGCACGTCGGCAGGCTGAAGGTGTATGAGATGGACATGGGCCAGCTGGAGCCGCCTCCGCTAAAGGTTGGGCCAAGATGATGGATCTTGAACCAGTCGCCACTGCCGTCGTACGCGGCCGCCGTGCCAGGGGCCCGAGACATGTACACGGAGACCGGGCCCTGGTGGTACACGTCGACGTCGAGGTGGAAGGTGAATGAGTCGCCCGCCCGCATGGAGACGGTCTCGGTGCTGCCGCCTGTCAGGGCGCCCTTGTTGCAGCGGAGGTCGGTGCTCGACAGGCTCTCGACGGGGTGGTTGTAGCCGGTGTGCTCGCGGATGTACCGCCACAAGGGGTGCCTCGTGCCGCCGACCGAGAGCTGCTGGAAGATGTAGTGGCTCTGGCCAAGGCCGGCCATGGCCAGTGTAGTGGCCAGGGAGACGAAGGAGATCTTCATGGTGCAGTGATGGAAGGATCAGTGAGGGTGGTCTGGAGAAGATCGCAGGGTGATGGATGGGCCTCCCCTCAGTCTTGGGTGATGTCCGCTCCCCCTTTTAAAGGATTTGATCGATCGTCTCTCTCCTCCATCACTGCCAGGTCGCCCATTCTAACAAGCCCGAGTCCGGGGTCAACATTAGCAACGAGGTCCTTTGAGTTCCCGAAGGGGCATATTTCCCCACGGATGGCACCGTCCGCGGTATATTGTGACCCGTCCGTATGGTAGCACTCGGCCCCAGAGGTGCCGCCAATCAGGCTAATATCGAGGTGCCGAGCGAGGCGTCAGGACCGCAGGCAGAGCCCCGTCGTGCCCTTTTCTTCTCGTGCCCTGCTTGAGTGAGCTGTGAAAACTTGCCCATGGCCGTGGCGTGGGAGATGGGCCATACATACAAGAGGAACTTAAAGGTAGGACACCATGTCGAGATACTGTGTTGCAGCGAATGCCCACGCCGGCCTGAAGCGGGTAGTCCGTCTTGTTGGCGTGCTGTGGATGGCTAGACCGTCTGCTGTGTCCGTCCGAAATCCCGATTTCTCAGGGTACGACCCGCACGAGGGGGTTGTGAGCTTCACGGTGTTCTGCCATTCAACCCACCAACCCCCGGATGACATGACGCGGAGTAAGCGGCACTCCAGACCCCGGGCATCTGAATGCAGAAAGAACTTCCCACGTGGACGCCACATGATCTAACTTGATCTCTGAAAGCAGGTACGTCAAATTACCTTCATATACTGCCAAACAAAGCTGATGGTGGACACATGAGATGGACATGTGATATGTGCAAAAAGAACATCGATAACAATTCGCATCCCTTGCTTATTTGCCTATGTAGCGCTCCGTACTCAGCGCATGTGGCTCATACCGCACCGGCGCTGCTAGATGATGGCTTAGGAGCAAGCCGCAAGCAATGTTAATGGAGCTAATCGCAAGGATCATGTTTTTTAACCAAGCCTTGGCATGCTGTGACTTTGCTTTTGACCACAGCCTGATCGCTGGGGTCTCACCCGATCTGCCTGGGACTCACCTATCTGGTGAGCTTAAGGCGGCGTGATCACCCGGCTTCCCCGATTGGGGTACCTACCGACGATTCCTCGGATATAAATCTTGACGTATGGCGTACATTGTCTCTGATCTGTTTGTATTGTCCACGACAAGGCCCTCCATCACACCAATGTCCGTGGTCGTGAGGAAGAACGAGAGCTGCACAAGGTTAAGCTCGTACGTGTAGGGCAGGTGCCACGAGTGGGGATATCTCTTACCTTGTAGATTGGGTGGTAGGCCTAGAACCTCTCCCAATACAACCATCCTTACCACAATCTTCACACTTGTGCCCTTGCCGCAATAGTTACGCGGAAAGCAAAACAGGAGGGCACCGCCATATGCTCCTTCCGCCAGCGCCAGCAAGCGTCAGACATGCCGGCGAGCGTCATCGACGGCGTGGCTACTTTGTAAGGTGCGAAGCGCCTAGGTATATTCCGACAGAAATCCAGCTATGGCCTCCCCAAGCATCACATGCGAACTGAATAATACGAAGGAAAGGCTGTTAGCCGGGTTGTCGAAGAGCAATCTCTGATCTTTCCTTTCATTACACGAGGAGCAAAACCCGTGTAGCGCCAGAAGAGGGCGGCGCAAATGTCACAACGCCGGAGTCCTGCCGCCATAACGACACGGCCATAGCAGATATACCAAGAAGGGAGGTATTGATAAGGCTAGCGGTAATAACTATAGTTAGTAGTGGTATTATATGTTAGGAAAGATGGGAACTGCTAGATACATGTACATACACAGGGCGAAGGGCCCCGATGATAGAAAAGGGGCCTAGATTTTAGTAGTCCCCTTACGCTAGGCCTGGTAGTCATAATTAATATTAATGCTGCCAGGTCCCTATTGACCTCTTTACTCTGCTGGATACGCGGCCCCTGACATGTGTACTGTCCCTATCCCTCGCCTCCCCAGTCTATAGCGGGTACGCCTTCTGGAGGTTAGACTGGAAGTTATGAGACAGCGGAAAGTTGGCGGATCCCCAGTTCACGCTCTCCAGGGAACTGCGCGCCGCAGGGCTGAGCGACTCCCAGTTGACCAGCGGGTGAAGGCCTCCAAAGTCGCCAGTCCAGCCAATGCGATGGGTGCCAAAGACGGGAGTGTCGACGTAGTAGCGGCACAGCGGGTGGCCGTCGCGGAAGGCCCAGCTGGGGATGGCCCGCGTGTTGTCGAAGTTGCCGTGGCCGGAGATGGAGCCGCCCACGATGGTCGGGTTCTCGACGGCAGGGTTGTTGAGCCAGATGACCGCGGCCTCCCAGTCGTGGCGGTGGCCGCCCCCGATGGCGGACTGGTCCTTGGGGAAGTACCAGGCATACATGAGAGCGTAGATGCCGTTGTACCACGCTCCGCGGACGTAGGCCTGGCCAACGCTGTTCGTGCAGCCGCCTGACTGGGAGCCGCCGGTGGCGAGGCCTCCGCTAGAGGAGCTTGTCAGTAACTGAAACTGTCTGTCTGCGAGATCAAAGTTCCGTATGGGAGACATACCTCCAGTTGCCGTCAGTATCAACAGCAGGGTACGGCCAGCAGCCAGGGCCCTCGGTGTTGACGTAGGGCTGGAAGCGCTTCAAGGAGCGGCCAACAGCGTCATTGGGCAGGCTCTCGGAAATGACACGAACAGCATCGTGGTTGATCTGAGAGGCCCGGCGCTCAATGATTCCCCTCTTATCGCTCTCGGCAGGGGCAGCGAGAGCAAGGCTCGAAGCCAGCAGCAGAGCGAAGCGCTTGAAGAGCATTGTGTCTCTGTTGTACGATGAGGAGGGATTACGGACTTGGTGTGGCCGAGTGCAAGCAACAAGGACGAGGGTCGTCGAATTGACTAGACTTAGAAGTCTGCCGGTGCCTTTATACCCTTTTACCCAGTCAATTCCCCTCATATCAATCGATGTAGAGTCGCAGTTCTGTGCAGGTGTATGCCCACGTACCCTAGGATGTTTCTCGGATGAGGTGCTCAGTTTGGACAACTTCGTGGGCATGTGGTCTTAGAAGCGGAGATGCCTTCCTGTTCGGTGGTAGAGGATCAGAGTAAGTGGATGAGGCGACTCGCAGTGGGTTACATCGGGTCTGGCTCGAGCACGTTCCTGCAGCACGTGCAATCATCACCGGCTCTGCTTCATCGGCATTTGAACCGACATGCAGACTGCGGATGTCGTCTTGACCGGCATACATTGTTTAGAACTCCATATCACGGCATCTGCCGCGCGTAATCTGAGTCGAAGCGCCGTAGTCTTTTGTGTGATTGCATCAGCTTGAAGCCTGAGGTACCTAAAGTACCTAGGTACATCAGGAGCTCGACGCTGCTGCCGGAAAAGGTTCTTGTCAATTGCTAGGCTAGCCGCCTCTCTACAGGATGCCGGTGGTGCGGTGCGTAACCCAGTTGAGCCAGGGGTAAGGGCGGAAAGGACGGGCGAGGCCGCACCTGATTCCTCCGTGAGCCTCCATCCTCCACTGCCCGTTGTAGCTTTGCTGGTAACGGTTCCTGGCCGTCCACACGAGATGACGAACGTCGCCGGTTCCCATAACAGTTTCCCACTGCTGGTCGCTAGGGTGGATGCCGACGCTGAATCGCATGTTCGCGCCACCGTTGGACCCTCCGAGCAGGAGGTTATGGTCGGATATGGTGTTGAGGAAGCCTCCGGCGAACCTCCAGAAGCCGGGGTTATCATGCGTCCATTGGATGATGGCGTTGGCGCCTCCCGTGAAAGGGGCGTTGGGGTGGGTGGTTCCGTAAAACTCGGCACCGTTCTGAATGCACTGGTCAACAGGACCATCGTTGAAGCCCGTCCAGCCGTGCGCCGGCCTGGCAATCTGCCTGGCCTGCAGCTCCGAGGAGTCTTCCTGGGCGTCAGGGGCCGTGTTGTTGAAGGAGTTATGGACCCAGACTGTGACGTGTTCACCGTCGGCCCGCTTGTACACGGTATGCCTGAACACTAGAGCACGGGGAAAAGGTATGGTTAGAGTCCTAAGTGGCCAAAGACTGAGTCCAGTGTGGGTGTGAGCGACGTACTTTCGTTGGTGTCAACGCCGTTCCTCTTGGCAATCTCGTGGTCTTCGGGGGACATCACGTCGTCGCGGCTGTAGACGAAACTCTCCACGAAATCATCCTCGTTAGGGGCGGTGGCGACTGGGGCTCTTTCGGCCTTGATAGCGGGAGCCACCAGGGCAGATGCGGTCTGAGAAAGGACCAGCATGGCCGGCAAGATGGCGGAGTAAATCATTGCTGCAATATCGTCGAGACAAGAGACAGCGGAAAGAGGCAGTAGATGGTGATGAACAAAGAGTCAGACCCGACACTGAGCGGAAGCGAAGAGGGCTCTACTTATACCCAGGCAGCCCGCCCCCTCGCCGGCCTTGTCCACGATATGCCGCCTTCTGGCGACCTGACCTCGCACCACACTTTCAACGCCGCTGTGCCACATCGTTGCGTCTTATAGTGGCGTGGCACTGGTGTAAAATCCTGTGAGCGAAGTTGGCCAAGGTGTTTGTTGGTCGAGGTGGGCCGTTCACCGACATCAGTTTTCTTAGCACCTGTCATAACGGAGAGGGCCATGGCGGTATGTCAGTTCTCGTTGTTGGGGTACAAAGTCATTGAGGGGCCGTCGAATGACCTTGAGCGCTGGAACGAGATTGCGAGGTGAGGAACAGCTCTCGCAATTGGTGGCCCCATCAGTGCCAATGCATGGCGTCAACGGCACAGCATGCACTTCAAGCTTTTGGAAGGGTTGCTGTCTTGGCAGACCAATTACGCACCATGTTGGTTGCCATGACCAAGACCTTGGCCCTCCGTGCTGCCCGCCTTCATGTTAGACAACGGGTCCCCGAGTCCACCCCGCGAAAATGGACAAGGTGGACTCAGGCACGAGGACCACTTCTAGTCTGAAAAGGTACGTTTGCGGCTTGTAGTGTACCTTCCGAGAACCCAAGATTCGACACGTGCGGAAAGCGATTGTCTGGCCTCTTCCGTCATGAGCTAGGAACAAGATGAACTGCTATTTATGCACGTACGAGTCTGCGAGCTCGCGAAGCGGAGTGCTGGATATCCCTGGGACTCATCAACCCACGAGAGTACGAGAGAGGGACTGGCAAGGGGCATCACCAAGGCCTCCCAGCACCTACATTAAGCCAAACCTGGCATCGGGCGGCCAGGTAACGGGTGAGTGATCAGGGTTAGGTTAGGTAACGTTGAATGGGTGGCGTAGCTCTCTGTACTGCTGTTGACGTTGGTGCGGTAGTTGCAACAGATGCATTCCGAAATACACTATGAGGCAATGAACCGGGGCATTCCCGCTCTCGTCATTTTTCAGTAGTGAATCAAGTCTGGCCTATGATCGAGCGAAGCGAGTATCCTCTTACTGCACCCATGCCTATGTCGTCGGTAAATAGTAGAAAAATAGGACCAGGCAGCGATACCGAGCGGGAGATGAGTTCATTCACCCGGGCTGAACATAGACTATCTCAACGTCAACTCCTCCATTTGTCTGTCGGATACTCGATTCGGTGGCGGAGTCTACATTGCCAATACTATTATGGACAATTGGGAGGTGTCGCCCTGGATTATCATAGGTTCTCCCTATTAACGACTTCGCTTCACTGCCACAGGGGGAGGATGGATGTCACAAAGGATGTTACAAGGTGATATTTGCTTCGAGCGAATAGTCCACTGATAAACATTCAGCAGCGGGTCTGCTCTTTTGTGTGGTTGCATCATCTTGAGAGCCCTGAAGTATCTAACGTAGGTAAAGTAAGTATAGTTAGTCAAATGGACTCGCAAGGCACAGAAAAGGATGAGGTGTTTAAGTTCTACCACACTGGGATCTTGGTCCACAGAGGCAATGAGCACATGATGGGGCACGTGATCATAATTCTCTCTGGCCAGCTGCCTCGCCCTTCGCCCCAGTATCTTATATTATGAGCCCGAAGCTGCTAATGCCTCCCGAAGGTCTTGTTCCTTACTAAGGTACTGACCAACTGTTGTTGCTGACGGGGCGAGCCGGCCCGGCCAAAAATCGATTCGCTGATGTCCATTCGCCCTCCGTACGAGCTGTGGGGAATGCCAAGGCTTATTCTTTGGGTGCGTGGGGGAGAAAGAGGGCGGGGAGGCGGTACACCTCTGCCAGCCTTAAAAACGGACCCTCGCACGTTCAGCTTCCAAGACTGCGAGCGCTCGTCGTTTGTCACACCAATGGGAACCAACAATAGTGCTCAGATTCAGCATTTCTTCTCCCGTTTCAACTCAGATCAACGTATCCGTTTGTCTTTGTTTCCAGCCACAAGTTCCAGGCCCCGCAGGCAACATGGCTCGTCCGGAAGAAGGCCAACGGAAAAGGGCCATGAAGCCCAAGGTGAGGACCGGCTGCTTCACCTGCAAGTAAGTCTTCGCCCATGAGACCTATTTTCGTGTCAGTTTCGTGGATGGCGCCAGCTGACCTTCCAAGGCGGAGGCGGGTAAAATGTGACGAGGGCAAGCCCGCCTGCGACAGATGTACCAAACTGTACATCAGGTGCGAGGGATACGCGCCCAGCAAGCCGTTTATAACGGCAGAGCGGTTAGCTTCCAAGGGCTTGGCTCCTCTAGCTCCTCGACGTGACCTCGACGTTTCCCTGCTGCCGCGTGCAGTTGGAAGTTCGGCTGTGGCTAGATTCCACAGCCAGGTGGACTTCGCGTACTTCCAAAGCTTCCGTCAAAAGGCCGTCGATGTGCTAGCGGGTCCGTTCGAGAACATGGTGTGGAAGCGAGTGGTCCTGCAGGCCTGTTATGAGGAGCCCGCCATCCGGTCCCTGGTCTTGTCGATCGGCGCGCTCGAAGTATGCCACGATTCCCGTATGGGCAAGCATGGCCACCTGCCGGCACTTGATTCCCGGACTCACGAGCTCAACGCACTTGAGCGCTACGGAAAAGCTCTCTACGGCATTCAAAAGATCACGCAGTCGGACAGTTTTGGCGCTGTTCGTACTTCACTTATCGCCGCGATGCTCATCTACTACTTTGAGAACATATACTCAGGGACCGACACAGGCAACACAGGTATTGCCCACTTCCGAGGTGCTTTGCAATGCCTTAGAAAGGAATTATCGCGACACAGTCGTAGGTATCATCACCTTCGCACACTATCTCCGACGCCGGATCTCGAGGACGAGCTTGTCGCCACCTTTGTGCGGCTCGACTGCGGCATACTGCTGCACCTGGACGCGTGGGGTACCACCCCGGACCCCCAACGGTACATCCTGGACTGTGACTTCTCAGAGTCAAACATCCCTCCCGTATTCTCCCGGCTGGCCGAGGCCCGGAATTACCTGGAACAGGTCAAGTTCTGGGCGCTGCCAGGTATCACGGAGATTTGGGCGTCCGGGATGTTGGACCCCGCAACACCCCCCGTCATCGATGATTCAAGGCTAGAACTAGCCAAGACGATGACTTCCAACCTTCATCGATGGCTCGATGCCTATGAGCCAATATTCAAACGCGCATCGGCTTCCCGCGAGGCCGGCGGGCCCTTTATTGCCGAGTATATACTTCAGCTGCAAGCGCTCAGTGCCAGCATCGTCGCCGAAATGCTCTGGTCCGCCGAGGGCCAGGCTGAGGATGAGGAGGACGTATCGTCTAGGCGGGATCTTATCGAGAAGGCCAACGCCGTCGTCACACTCGGCAGGGCGATCGCCGCGGACCCCAGCTTTTACAGGGGATTCGTGTGCGAGTGCGGCATCATCCCCGCTCTCCTCACCTTGATGCTGTCCGGTCCGAGCTTACAGGTGCGCAGAGAGGTGCTGGAGGTGTTGAAGAGCGTCGTCCCCAGGCGGGAGAACGTCTGGGACAGCACGTCTCTCGTACAACTTGGGGAGGTTTCACTGTACCCGGTTGACGATGCCCTTGCTTTCTGAACGTAAAGACTCGGCGTTTGGGTGGCACACCACCTCGAAACCTCGACAGCCATCTAGGTATCGCTGCATATCTTGATAAGAACCGTCAAACCAGACAACAACCGAAGGTCAAAACTGTTCTGAGAACAGCTTCAAGACGAAACCGTGTCATTTCTTCAGCGAGAATAAGTTGTTGGGGAGGACTCGAGTGTGATTCTCCTCGCATATCCCATTTTGACTTTCATCCCGAGCCCTGTCCGGAGGCCCGATTTGACATACATGTGCCGCCCATCAGTCCGTTTCGACCAAACTTAGGATGACGGACCCCCGAAGATTCATAACTGCACCACATTCCACGCCACGGAAAGAAGAAATACGTGGTTGAGTTTGGATACGATGCCCAGGCTGTGTCGAAGTTCGAGACCTCTCGCTCAGGCTTTGTTCGAGCCAGGTTTCATCGATTGTAGGTGGGCACTGAATATGGTATATATGGACATCCACCGCAATTTAAGCTTATTCGGCAATACCACGTTGATCGTCGTTTAGTTTGTTGTCGCTCTTTAGTTCTGAGTTCTTCTGAGTTTTGTGACGTTTCACAACCTCTTCTCTCCTTTGTCTCTCATCATCGCGCTGGTCTGCGAATATCTCTCCCTTTTTCATCATGAGACTCTCAACTGTGGTCATCGAAAGCCTCGCCCTGGCGGCAGTCGGTGTTCTTGCGGACCTCAAAACGATTCAAGGTTCTTTCGTCAACATTCAGACTGCCACTTCGACCTTGAACGGAGCCATTCTTGTGAGCTCGACGGTGATGCTGTCGAAGTTCATGGCTGACTCCGCGGTGTTTTCAGAATGTTAACGCAAACCCCGAGAGCACAGCTGGCATTGCTCCCGCTGCCAAAGGCGTCGAGGATGCCCTGGCCAAAGCTCGAGACGATGTCGGTGCAACGGATCCGATTACTCTCGCTGACGACCCGATTCTTCAAGGCACCGCCAATGGTCTCACCTCTACCGTCAAGATCGCGAGTGAGTAGCCCGCCAAAGCTCTCGGCCCTGTACTATTCTGACGACGAAAGCGTAGTCATGAGCATGATGCTTCAACGTCCCATGCTGGACCAAGCCAACGCGACCGACCAAGTCCTGCAGACGCTGAACAACCAGCAGATGCTGGCTGATCAGTTGGGTGCCAACGTTCTCTCTAAGCTTCCCCCGGAGGGCATTCCTGGCGCCCAGATGGCGTTTGGTGGTGCTGCTGGAAGCATCAAGTTCGGCATCATGATGCTGAGCCAGCCCGCGCCCCCAGGAATGGAGATGCCGACCCTGCCTGGATCTCCTCCTGGTGGTGTTGCTGAGGCGCCCGCTGCGGTACCATCTGAGACAGCCTCCGCTGGCACCAGCACCAGCGTCACCGAGAGTGCCACAAGCAGCGCTACGGAGAGTGCCAGCGGCAATGCCACGGAGGGCGCGAACGCTGCTTCGGCGAAGCCTGCCAGGCTGAGGTTCCGATCCGCGCACTAGCCGGGCACGAAGGAAGGCATTGGTTTTGGCAGTCAATTGGGGTTCTTGGCCAAGATACGCCAACTGCGTTACCCATGCGAAGTGGCAGATCCCTTGAATTGCTAGTAATACAACAATGCCTTGACCGCCAGCTGTTATCGAGACCAGACCAATGCGTGAAAGAAGAGGCAATACCGGCATTGAGATTTCGCCAAATGAGTGAGAGGTCTTACATTCTGGAAGGGAAGAATGCAGCAAGTAGTTGGCGGATGTTGACACCTCGTGACAATATCTGAGTGGCGTCTGAATGTGTTACTACCTAGACAATGGGGAACAAAATACTTACTCAGAGTCTCACATGCTAACTTTCAGTCAGCTTCGAAATGACAAAGACGGAACCTCAACATTGGCTACTACTTAGCTATACATTCTACCTCCGACCAGACCACAAGTACTTCCTTACTCCTCACTTCCATCCAACACCCACTCCTTCTTGTCATAGCTCGAGGGCCAGATGCCGTTCTTCCCAGGAGCCATGATGCCATTGGGGTCCAGCGCGTTCTTGATCGTCTCGTTCAGCTTCATCAGCGCATTGTCGTTCCAAGAAAACGCCCCGGCAACGGAATCCATCAGAGCCGTGTGCGAGCGGAACTGGCCCCAGCCTTGCGCTGCCGAGTCGCCGATCAGCTGGTGCGCGAGCTTGCGCAGGCGGCGACGCTCGTCAGCATCGTCCAGGCGGTATGGGATGCCGATTACGTGGTCTGAAAGTGTCAGTGGCAGTCAGTATCGGAAGAAATAGAGAATTGAACGTACGGAGTTCCCGCATGCCGACTGCGAAAGCGCCGAGGTAATCGAAACCATGATCTGTGATGAGCTTCTTGGCAACGGTGTGCTGCTTGGTGGCATCTTCTCCGGTGACCTTGGAAATAGGAGCCCAGAGGAGCTGGCCTCCGTTGGGAAGCCATCTGGGCCAGTCAGTCGTGACCAATTAATTGATAGAATGAATGAAACTCACTTCAGGCATCTCAGCTCCTCAGTCGTCGGGACACCTTGCATCAGGGACACGCGAGCCCTGAGGGGGCTGTCTTCCTCCCTGTCCTCGGGCAGGAAGAATCGGGAGCCGGGGATGGCCAGGAACTCCTTCTTGATAACGCTCAGGAGAATGTCCCGGATGGGCTTCGGGCCATAGGCAGCGCCGATGAGCTGCCATCGCCCCATGTCGAGCTTCTTCGCGATGCCATCGATCTCCTCCTCCGTGAAGGGGCCGTCCTTGTCGGTGTACTTGGACTTGGGGCCGCAATGCGCCGCGTTGAGAAGCGTGTGGCGCACGACGGGGACGTTCTGGAGGACCATCTGCAGCCGCAGGGGTCGGATGATCTCGATGATCCTGGGCAGGTCCGAGTCGTTCTCGAAGGTGATCTCGTACGGCTGGTAGCCGCCCGGGTTGGGCATGAGCCACATGCCGATCTTGGTCACGATGCCCAGGTTGCTCTGGGAGAAGAGGCCGTCGTTGTAGGGGCCGTAGCCCTGGTTGAAGAGCTGCCAGGTCTCGCTGCCCGGCTGCTCGTCGGGGCGGAGGCTGGGATCGGCCTTGGGGTTGGGGACGCCTCCCATGCCGGTCCTGACGAGCTGGCCGTTGGGCAGCACGACCTCGAGGCCGGAGTGTGTCTCCCAATGGTTGCCGTAGGGTGTGGCGCCAACACCACGCTCGACGGCATTACCCAAAACAGAGCCGTTGCCCACGGGGACCGACATCCACAGGTGCTTCTTCAGGTCGTGCTTCTCGAGGTACTCGTGGAGGTCGTTGAAACTGACGCCCGGCTCCAGGAGGGCATAGGCACCCTCGACGTTGACTTCGAGAATGCGGTTCATGTGGAAACCCAGGTCCATGATCAGCGATCCCGGAACGCGAGGAGAGGCGCCGCCATAGCCGAAGTTGCGGCCCAGGGAGATAGGCCACAGGGGCATGACCAGCTCGTTGCAGAGACGCACAACGGCTTGCACGTCTGGGACATGGCGGGGGGTGATGACGGCCGAGGCCACAAACGTCTCCTTCTCGTAGATGTAGAAGTGGTCGTGGGTCTTGGGCTGGTTGAGGTAGCTCTCGCCCTCCAGGGGCTGGTCCTTGGGAACCACGCGCACGTTCTCCGCGCCGCAGATCGACTGAGCACGGTCGATGAACTCATTGAACTTTTCGAGAGTGAAGTTGGGGGGAAGGGCCTTGGGCTCCATTGTAGGGGACATCTTGTTCTTCGACGTCCGACGACAGGATCTGGGGCAGTCTTCTGATGGGCTCGGGGTGGATGCGGAGCTTGTCAGGAGGAGAATATGTTAATGATGGATGAGTGACGAGGATGTTATGCTGCTGGAGAACGGAAAGGGACTGTCGATCGTCCGCATGTTTATAAGGATACATTGTCGCCGGCTGCTTCTGCAGAAATCTTGGAGTCGCGATGGCTGTCGGAGATGGGCCAAGCAGAGCGAGGGAGCTGAGTCTGTCGTAAGATGGCGATGCGGTGACCGTGGGGAGAGGCCGCACTCCGCGAATGTCTGCTTGTCCGAACCGTTGCACCGTCCGGAAGTCAAGTTTTCGGACACAAATTCTTCGGTCTAGAAGGTTGGTGGTTATTCTCGGCATCACTTCGTTGCCGCGTTCGCAGTGTGTTCACGTCGAAGTTCGTTCTTGGGGTGAGACGTCTTCGGCTCGAATCGACTCCGGCCTCATGTTTCATCCAACTGGCCTTTCCCCAAACGGTTCCGGGGTTAAGATGGAGAGGAGAACCTGGCCTGTGATGAAACGGTTTACCTCGCTATGACCCGGTTGTCCGAAGACGGCCGGCAATTCGGAGCCTGGGAGCACAAAGGGCAGCCCAGACTCACCTAAGCCTTTGGCATTCGGACTCGCATCGGCCCTCCCAAATTGGGCAAGCATTGCATACTTGATAAACACGACTGTGAAGCGGAGATACATAATTCGCAGACCTCAGGTGTTTCTCTCGATATGCCTCAACTGTTTACCCTCATCTTCGATCCTCATGTCGAGCCCATCACCAGCCACCCTCCACCCCAGATTCACCAACGAAGTTGAGGTCACATGTAAGGAGGGCCCGTGGGGGCTGTGTAAGAAGAGGTATACAACGCGGCAGGCAGCCTAGATTAATGCGGGCATCAACAACATCTCTCCGTTGCCAACAGCCCGACCCATCTGGGTGCCTTGGGTGATATCCATGGATCTAACTGGTCCACCGGCAGCCTGCCAGTCGCCAAACTATCAATCCTCGGAGCCAAGTCCGCTTTGAGCGCAGCTACAGTGCTGACTCTCTGATCAGTCATCATTATGGTATGAAATGGCAGCCAACTCAGCCATCCGTGGATGATGGCGGCAGCGATGTGACCATGCCCACATGAAATGGGTCAGGGGAGCTCAATGAATTACAATAAGACGTCAACTCGCGAAAAGCCCGCCAAGAGCGCGGACATCTCATTTAGGCTCAACTGGTGCCGCGGCTTACCGCCGAATATGTCATCGGATCCCGTGGTGATATAGGGCTTTGGTGGAGGACCCGCATCCTCGGCGGCAACGAGGCCGAGATTTCCTTTCTCGTCGCCAACAACCATCATATGACACGATGCCCAGGTTAATGAAAAATGAAATGAAAGCAAGATCTAACATCCAAACGTCCCCCAACGGCCCAAAAAGACGCTTTGAGGAAGCGGGACTCGGCGTCACGACACCCGACAACATTCGAACCCCTTAGAGATGGTGTGAGTTGATCGAGTTCGGGAAAGGGAGGATGGGTTACATTGTCCGTTCCGGATCGGTGCGTTGCCTGCATCGAAAGCAGCCTTTCATATAAATATATGATGGTGAACCAGACGATCTCTACTCCTTCTGTTCCTCGGCCATCTCGATAATCTAGATACAACCGGACGACGCCCACCTTTGGGACCGCTTCATTGCTTGTCTGTGACCAAGCATCGACCTGTTTTGAGTGACACGACCCCTGCCACCCGTCTATCAAAAGCTTGGACAAGATGCCTTCCACCAGGACTTCCGGCATTATCGCCGCCCTGGCCTCGGCCGCCCTGGTCTCGGCCCACGGCCACGTGGACTGGATCGTCATCGATGGCGTTCGCTACCGGGGCTACGACTCTCCTGCTTTCCCTTGTAAGATCTACCAGTCGATGTGTATCTTGGCTTGATAGGCTAACTCGAAGATCCTCCAGACCAGCCCAACCACGCCCCCGTGATCGGATGGAAGGTCAACGTCCCCGACAACGGCTTCGTCGAGCCGGCCAAGTTCGGCCACCCCGACATCATCTGCCACACCGACGGTGTCCCCGCGCCCGTCCACGCCGAGGTGAAGCCCGGCTCCAAGCTCCTCTTCCAGTGGGACACCTGGCCGGAGTCCCACCAGGGCCCCGTCATCGACTACATCGCCCGCTGCAACGGCAACTGCGAGACCGTCGACAAGACGCAGCTCGAGTTCGTCAAGATCAGCGCCGAGGGCCTGATCGACAAGAGGCAGACGTACGGCTACTGGGGTGCCGACGTCCTCATCGACAACAACTTCTCCTGGGTCGTCCAGATCCCCGCGGATATCGCCCCCGGCAACTATGTCATCCGCCACGAGATCATCGGCCTCCACGGCGGCGCCAACCCCAACGGCGCCCAGGCGTACCCCCAGTGCATCAACGTCAAGGTCACCGAGGGCTCCGGCACCTGGGTCCCCACCGGCGGCGTCAAGGGCACCGACCTGTACAAGGCCAACGACCCCGGCGTCCTCTTCAACCTCTTCATGCCCTTCACCTCCTACCAGATCCCCGGCCCCGCCATCCGCCCGGGCGTCTCCTCGACCGCCTCCCAGGTCTCGACCACCCACACCGCCGTCGGCACTCCCACTGCCCCCGGCCCGGCTCCCACCAACCCTCCCCCGGCGACGACCACCACCAGCACCGCCCAGACCACTCTCGCCACCTCCACCCGCACCTCCACCAGCTCCTCCAGCACTCCTACCCAGACCGGCGGCCCTACCGCTCCCCAGTGGGGCCAGTGCGGCGGCCAGAACTGGACCGGCCCGACCGTCTGCGCTGCGGGCTCGACCTGCACCGTCCTCAATCCCTTCTACCACCAGTGCGTTTGAGCATTTAGCACTCAAGCTCCCATTGAGGCCGCGGCAACGATGGAATGAGGCTTTGCATCGGGGAGGGAGAGACATGAAGAAAGGAGGACTTGACCACATGTACGAATGAGGACAGAGAGTCCAGAGCCTAGATAGAATCACATCATCCGAGTCTCGTCGAAGTAAACCTGCTGGCACGTTTGCGGTCGCCAATTATGATGTATTCGATGCTTCTCCTGGTAATATGTTCATGTTCTTACAGCCAACGCTCTGCTCTCCGGTCTTCGGCTGCCCACGCAGCTCAATGTCTGCTCTCGTCCAGGCCATACTCGGCGATCAGCTTCTCCGCGCACGTCATGCCCGTGAAGTACGCGACGGACTGGATGTGGCAGCTCGCGATGATGGGGACGACGCTCATGTCCGCCACGCGCAGGTTGTCGATGCCCATGAACCGGAAGCTGCTGTCAACGACGGCGTCCGCGTCGGCCGGCCTGCCCATCTTGACGGTGCCGGTCATGTGCCAGCTCGAGGAGATGGTCTGCCGCCAGTAGGCGAGGATGTCCTCGTCCGAGTCGCTCGCGGGGCCGGCGAGGGTGGCGACGTTGTCCTTGGCATAGCCGTGGAACTTGGCGAAGCGGAGGGTCTCGCGGAGCGACTCGATGGCGGAGCGGCGGTCGAAGGGCGTGGACAGGAACTTTGGGTCGAACTTGAGGGGGGCGTCGGGGTCGGCGGATTGGAGGGTGACCTCGCCGCGGCTCTGGGCGTGGAAGTAGAACGACATGAGGCACGAGTAGTTGATGTTGTCCTTGGGGAAGCCCGGGATGAACCAGTGGATGGGGAAGTGCGTGATGATCTCGTAGTGAGGGACCGTCTCCTTGGAGAGATACGCCTGTTCCTCGGCAGGGAGGGCCTTGAACTCCTCCGAGGCGACGAGCTTGTCCAGCTTGAACCAGCCGATGCCCATCTCGCAGGCGAACTTCGCCCAGGGACCCGTGCGGTCCTTCTTCCACTGCTCGAGCGCCGCGTCCATGGCCTTCTGGTCGCCGTAGAAGGGGGCGCGCTCGGTGACGGCGTCATCTGAGCGCTTGAACACCATCGGGGAGAACATGTGGTCTCGGAGGCCTTGACCAACGGCTGGGACATCTTTGACGACGGGAATTCCGAAGGATTCCAGCTGGTTGCGGGGACCTATGCCCGAGTGCATAAGGATCTTGGGGTTGTTGAGCGTTCCAGCGGAGAGGATGACCTCCTTCGACGCTCGGTCTGTGAGACGGTCAGCACCAGTGAAGAGATCTTGCTGATGATGGCTTACACTGCTTTCCATTGGACTCGACACCAACAGCTTTCATTCCTTCCAAGATCACCCGCTGGACAGGCGACGCCGTGACCACCGTCAGGTTCTCGGGCCGAGGGGTGAGCAGGTCGTTCGCGGTGGACCGGCGCCCCTTGTAGCTCGAGTTGATCAGGACAGACATGCCGATCGGATCGCCCGAGTTGTGATCAGGGTTCAGGGGGAACCCAGCCTCCTCGAAGGTGTCGAGCAGTGGCACGAGGTCGCTCTCCCACTCCCCGGCGTAGGCGACATGCAGCTTGCCCGACTGCCCGTGGTTCGCGGGGTCCGGCGCCGCATACTTGCTGCTGATACCCGCGGGGATCTCGGTGTGGAAAGTCACCAGGTCCTTGTACCGCCGGTGCATCTCCTTCCAGGCGAAGTCCCCGTCGCCGACGATGCGCGCCCACTCCTCGTAGTCGTCGCGGGCCCCGATGGAGAAGACGCCAAAGTTGATCGCGCTGGAGCCCCCGAGGCCCTTGCCTCTCGAGTAGTCGAGTTCGCGGTCGTCGCAGTCCTTCTGGGGCGCCGTCTTGTAGCCCCAGTTCATGTCCTTGTTCAGGAAAGTCTGCCAGCGCTGGCCGTCGACACGCAGGTTCTCGTCGTCGTTGGCGCCCCCGGCTTCCAGGAGGAGGACGGTCGGCCTCGCCCGAGAGTTCGCGAGGCCGGCGGCGAGAGAACTTCCAGCCGGGCCGCTGCCGACAATGATGAAGTCGTACGTCGAAGACGCCATGACTGCCAGTGGTGTAAGTGAGTGGGTGTTTGGGCGAGTGAGTCGCGCTTGGATCTCAGGTCGGAATCGTTCCCTGCGCCGCTTGATGCATTGGAGGAAAGGAAGAGACGATGCCCTGAGCAGGCTATTTTATACTACGCCCGAGAAGCGCATCTTGTACGCGACGAGCCTACGACACACACGAGCCGTTAGTAAATGCCGATGCGCCCGACGATCTCGTCCCATGTCTTAGCTCCAGGTCTCACCGCGGCGGGCGCCGCGATGCAAGCGACGCGCCCGATGCCGTGCATCCACGTGCGAAACGACGAAAAGTGTCCGGCAAACTGACCCGACTTGAGCGCCGTTGGAAGAGGGAGCAGCAAGGTAAGGAGGCTTGGCTTGCTGGGCAGTAAGCGCCCATGAGGTCGAGGCCGTCGACAACAAGGGGAGCTCAGCTCGTCTCTGGCAAGCTGAAATCACTGAATGCGGAGAAGTGAGGAGGCATGGCGGCGGTCATCCGGTCGATGTTGCGCCAGGGCGCTGCCGGGTATAGAGAGTTGACAAATAGTCGGGCACTTACAGGGAGGACTAACAACCTTGAAGTCAGCCACTCTCCTCACATCAGCCCCTTGGGGTCACTGGGCGCCCAGCCGTCAAAGCCAACTCGTTCGATTATTCATCTTGGCCTTCTGGCGGGGTTCTTCAAGATGACTGAGGCTGACCGCCGCCGACTTACCCCCGACGCCCTGGGACAACATCGCGATCACCGAGAAGATCTGACATATGCGTCCAAAGGGCGGAGCTCGTCTTTGGGCAGGGAACGAACAAATTCCAAATCACCGTCGCTCAACACCGTCAGCAGGCCGGATCCGGCCAGGAGAGAGCATCGGAGGGATCTCAGCGCCCGGTCCCAGGACAGCACTCGGCTCGGCGTCTCCTCGACACTGATGATGGATCCGTCCCGGGTCTGTCTTCTTGGGCGTCTGCCCGAAGAAGTCCTCGATAGGATCCTTGTCGAGCTCACCGAGCCGGATGATGAAGATCACATGTTCATGCGCCGGGCGCGACTTGTCTGCCAGCAATGGAACAGGCTCATCATCCCCCATGTCTTCCGGACGATCCGCCTCCGACATACGCTCGACGACGACAATGTCCGGTTCAGACCCTGGCATGAGATGATCAACTCCGCAGTCGTCAGGCATGCCGTCCGCCGCGTTATTGTCCCCAGCCTCCCAGACAAGAAGTCCAGACTGCATGACCGCGAACCAAACCGCGGATTGTTGGCCGGCTTCCACCCGAGCTTCATCGATGCCATCCAGCGCATCAAGGAGCTGCCGGCTGTCAACGCCGTCGACGTGCGCTTTTCACCGCACTGCCTGGGATACGAACCCGGGCCGGATAATGATGATCCCGTCGAGACGAAAGCATCACGCTTCCTCACGCTGAGATCCGTCTTCGAGGCGATCGAGCTGCGCCGCCAATTCGGCGCCGAACACGGCTACTCTGAGATCGACTCTCTAACGCTACACAATCTACAGAACGACAAGCAACCGAGCTTTGTGGCATCAGACTTATTCAAGTCCGTCACAAGCACCGTCAAGAAGCTGCAACTCCTCATCACCGTGCAGTGCACCGAGCGAACCGCCGGCTGGGATATATACGCCATCGAGCGGCTGGAGTACGAGCCTCACCTGCAGACGGAACTACTCCCGCAGCTGGCCGAGAACCTCAACTCTCTAACACTCGGCTTCCATGAGCCCTGGGGCGTGGCAGCCGGCTCCTTCGACGGCCAGGGCCTCCTCTTCCCGCGGCTCAGGACCCTCCACCTCATCAAGTTCGTCATCGGCCACCACGACCAGATCGACTGGATCCTGGACCAGAAGTCCATCACCTGCCTCCGCCTCGACCAGTGCTACATCGCGAGCCACCTGGCGTTCAACGAGGTCAGCCTGCGGACCTGGCGCACGCCCGTCCACGACTGGCAGCGCCCGCCCGAGCTCGACTCGTTCATGGTCGACGTCGCGGTCTACTTCTTCCCGGGAACCTGGGAGGAGGTCTTCGACCGCATCCGCGCCGGCCTCCTGGAGCTGCGCGATTTCCGCTTCGACCAGAAAGGCGTCTCCAATAACTACCACTTCTTCAACCCCTCCGACATGCGCGCCGACCTCGTGAAGAACAGGTACATCATCTTCAACATGGACAAGTGGGAGATGCCGCACCACGCGATCGGATGGGTGGAGCTGGACCGCGGGGAGGCCGATATCGACGCCTGGACGGAGGCGAGGCGCGGCGGTCGGGCGGAGGAGACCCGGGAGGGCGATCTACGGGGACTGAGGGATCTCATGGAGACGGTCGGGAACCAATAAACATACGCATCAAGGCAGGATCTATTCACCTCGCCCGTCAATAGTCAAATACCCTGACAGTAGAGTGCCCAAAGTCCGTCGGCGCCCCCCTCCGCAGCAGCCACCAGCCGACGATCTCGGGAACCCCCTGCTCGAGCCCCAGCGCATCAAAGGTCTTGACCACCTCCGCGCGCACCTGGTCCCACGTCCTGTGCCCGCTCTCGATGGGGATCACCGTCCCGCCCGGCAGCGGCACGACGTCGATCGGCAGCGTCTTGAACGGCCGGGGCTCCCTGCCCCAGGGGAACCCCCCTTGGTGCCGGATCACGGGCAGGATGTAGTGCAGCGTCGTGACGAGCGGCACGTGCGCGCGGATGGCCTCCATCGTCGCGGTCCAGTGGCCCCTCATCGCGTCGGACGAGTACTCCTCCAGCGGCAGCGTCCCGTTCCGGAGGAACCAGCGCCACTCGACGCCCATGTGCTTCGCCCTGCGGAGGCCCGGGACCCGCCTGAACTTGGACGCCGGCTGCGACGACTCCGCCGCCCGGCCGAAGGCGCTGCGGTTGTCGCGGTCGAAGTACAGCACGTCCTTCTCCGGGTTGAAGTAGACGCCGGGGACTGTCTCGCGGCCGGGCGGCTGGCTGAAGTAGAAGCACCCAGACCTGCGGGCGGCCTCGCGGGCCTCGACGCAGACCTGGGGGACTGCCGGGGGCGGGTGCCGGTAGTGGAAGAGGAGGTGGTGGCTGACGTTTGCGCAGGACTCGTCCCGCTGTGTCTTGTGGACGTGGAAGACGCGGTGGTCCGGCAGGGCCATGACCCAGATCTGGTCTCGTATCTCAGGAGGGAGGTCCATTAACCGGAAGGGGGTGGATGTATCGCCCATTGTATCTGTCGTTCCAGGCTCCGGTGCGTCCTCGGACCGTGGGTTGTCGGGCTGTGAACTGGTGGCTGATGAGGGGTCTGGCGGTGTTGGCTCCGTTGGTTGATCAGGGGGAGGCGACAGGAGGTCGAACACGCCCAGCGTGCACGGTGCCGCTCGCGGCCGCCCGGACAGCACATTTTGGCGCACGATGTACTGGTTCAGCCTCGATACTGCAGACATGTTGCCACCATTTGTCGCCGTTTGTGTCAAAGGCAGCGCCGTGCAGAGCGGCAGGGCCGAGATGAAATATATCCAGCAGGCAGACCGAGGGCTGCCTGAACAACGCGTCACCGAGGCGGCGCCTCATGTCTCGAAGAGCGTCGAGGGGGCTGGCGATAGCTGGAGCCTGAGAGGCAAACCGCCGGACACTTTCAAGACACCACCAGGCAACAAGCCAAGCAGTGGTGGTGGCTTGATCCAGCAAGGGTCACAGGCATCGATCACATCTCGAAGAAATCTCATTCGTCCATGACGATCATTGCTCAATTCTCGACTCTGCGAACTATCGCACTGCTATGGAAACGTACAAGTATCTCTCATCTCTCTGCGGTCTCGATCCGTTCGTTCGATCCGATGCAAAAACGTACACACTGACTGACTGTCTGTCATGCTAAAGAAAAACACATTTCGCGCCGGGCCACATGCTGTTCCTGTAGTGACTGAGGGTATTTTCGAACCAAAAAACGCCGCCTCCGGGCGCATCAAAAGCCGCACCGAGTATGTCGAACCAAAGAACCGAACCGAACCGCGCGCCGTGCCAAATATGCGAACCTGTGTGATGTGTGAATGCAATACGCTCTAAGCCCCCTTTTCGACGTCCCTCTCCTCGGGGGAGATGATTATGGCCGGTGCCGCGATGGCCGGCGCGTCCTCGGACGTCTTTTTGTTTTTCTCGTCCAGGCCGAGCCCCTGGAGCTGCTGCGGCTCCCTCTCGCCGGCGGGGCGCTCGGCCTGGCCCTCCTTGTTTGCTTCCTCCTTTTCCTCGTCCTCCTCCTTCTTCTTGAAGACCGACCTCCATGCGGTCTTGAAGGGCTTGCCGATGGCCGAGAACAGCCTCGAGGTGTACCGGGCGACGGGGCGGTAGACGAACAGCCACGGCTTGGCGACGACGGCGACGACGGCGCCGAACCACGCATCGGGGAAGATGCGGATGAGAATGGCCATGGGGATGGACACCAAGGCCAAAACGACGCAGATGGCCCACTGCGTGCCGTCAATAGGGGTGATGCTGAAGGCCTCGCCTCCGACGTAGATGATGGCGACCTGCGCGCCGACCATGATGCAGTTGATGCCGATGAAGAACTGATTGCGGTGGATGCCCTCGAAGATGTTGAACTTGTTGTCGAGCCGCCTGTTGTTGAACTCGTTGAAGATCTGCATCCAGACGAACGTGTTGAAGATCATGGTGTCGAGCTCCTTTTGCTGGGTCGAGTTGCTGGCGTCGTAGCCGAGGATCGTCGAGCCGGCGAAGTGGAGGATCAGCGTCGCGGTCAGCTGGAAGATGGCCTGACCGATGATCATCTTCCACATGTTGAGCGTGATGAGCGGCGAGCTCTTTCCCTGGGGCTTGCGGTTGAGGATTTTCTCCGTCGGGGGGTCCGTGGCGAGCGCCAGGGCCGCGAAGGTGTCCATGATGAGGTTGACCCAGAGCAGCTGGACGGCGGTGAGGACCGACTTCATCTCCGGGTGGGACACGGCGGAGATGAAGGCCAGGAGCACAGCGGTGATGTTGACGGTGATTTGGAACTGGGAGAGTCAGTCAGTACGGGCGAGAAGAATGGATCGTCTGCGAACGGGATGCTTACCTGGAGGAACTTCTGGACGGCGTCGTTGACCGCGCGACCCCATTTCAGGGCCGTCAGGATCGAAGTGAAGTTATCGTCCATCAGCACAATAGCAGAGGCCTCCTTGGCCACTTCCGTGCCGCTGATACCCATGGAGAATCCAACATCGGCAGCCTTCAGCGCGGGGGCGTCGTTGGTACCATCGCCAGTCACGGCGACAGTCTCGTCCATGGCCTTGAGCTGCGTGACCAGGATCCTCTTGTCCTCGGGGGAAGAGCGGGCAAGAACCTGGAGAAGGGGAAGCTTCTCCCTCATCTGCTCCTCGGTCAGGGTTCTGAAGACGGGGCCCTCCATGATGAGGCCGCCGTCGGTGTAGATGCCGCACTCCGTAGCGATCGCCTGGGCAGTGATGGCGTTGTCGCCGGTGACCATCCTGACGGTGACGCCAGCGCCTTGGGCCTTGCGAACAGCCTCGGGCACACCGGGGCGAACAGGGTCCTGGATACCAACAACGCCGAGGAATGTCAGGTTCTTCAGAACAGCTGCCAGGTCGGCGTGGCCATCCTTGGACTCGACGTTCGCGGGAGGCCAGCACGGGTAGTCCTGGTAGACCAGCGCGATGGTGCGCAGGGACTGGCGGGCGTAGTCGTTGATGGTGCTCCTCAGCTTCTCGCGGGCGAACTCGTCCATGGGCTCGAGCTGCAGGGAGTGGATGTCGGTCTTGGTGTCGCAGTAGTCCAGCAGAATCTCCGAGGCGCCCTTGACGAGCAGCCTGAAGCCCTCGCCGCCGCGGAGCCTGATGACGGCGCCCATGCACTTCTTGCTCGAGTCGAAGGGCATCATCTGGACGACCTCCTCGTTGGCGCGGGTCTCGGGGAGAGACTGCATGCCGAGATGAGTCTTCGCGAGGGTAAGCATGGCGGTCTCCGTCTTGGATCCGATGAACGTCGCCTCTCCGCCCTCGACACCCTCGAAAGCGGTCGAGTTGATGGCGACAGACTGGACGATGAGGGTCTTGGCCTCATCCGAGATGTGCGTGACAAACTTGGAAATGCCGCCATCCTTCTCCGAGTCGTTCTTGGAGAAGTTGGCCGTGCCGAAGGTGCCAGACACCACCGTCATCTTGTTGGTAGTCAGGGTGCCGGTCTTATCGGAGCAGATCGTGGTGGCGTTGCCCATGGTCTCGCAAGCCCGGAGCACGCGCACCAGGTTCTTCTCCTTGAGCAGGCGGTTGGTCGCGAAAGCCAGGGCCAGGGTCACCGCAAGCGGCAAACCCTCAGGCACGGCCACGACAATGACGGTGATGGCCACGATCAGGATATCCATGAACTGGCTGCCCTTCTCCGAAGCGGTGGCATCGTTGGTGCCAAGCTGGCCGATGAACCTGAAGAGCAGCACGAAGAACAGCAGGGCGGCGGAAGCGAAACCGAGCTTCGCGATGGCCATGGCCAGGCCGCCCAGCTTCTTCTGCAGGGGCGTCGGGTCCATCTCGGTCCTCACAGACATCATGATCTTACCGAAGCTGGAGTTGGTACCAACCGAGGTAGCGACGAAGGTGCCAACACCCTCGAGGACCTTGGCTCCGGAGATGATGAAGGGGTCGAGGTCCCTGGGGGGGTTTCCGCTCCTCAGCATCTGGTAGGCCTGCTCGCCCGCCGTCTTCTTGAGGGCATCGGATTCGCCGGTAGCCGAGGATTCGTCGCACTTCACGTCATGCCCTTCGATGAAGATGCCGTCCACGGGGACCAGGTCACCGGGCTCCAGGTGAATGACATCGCCGACCAGGATGTCATGAACGTTGACCATGTAGGACCTGCCTGAGCGGATCACCTTGATCTCCCTGTCGTCCTTCTTGGCGTTGAGCTTGACAAAGGCACGCTCCTTCTGCCAGTCGTTGAGGGAGCCGACGAGGGTAACGATGAGGATGGCGACACAGATGGCGACGCCCTCCACCCAGTCGACGCCTCCACCGTGGCTCACGGTCTCGTAGATGCCAAGAGCGAGCGAGATGACAGCGGCTCCGGTGAGCAGGATGAGGACCGGGTCCTTGTACGCCTCCCATGCAAGCTTCCAGAGGGGCGTCGCCTTCTTCGCGGGGAGGGTGTTGCGGCCGAAGATGCGGATTCTGTCTTCGAACCCGTCTCCTTCGGTGTGGTGCGGCTTCTGCCCGTGGACGCCAGCAGGCAGCTGATAGGACGGGGCCTTGTTGCCTGTCGCATCCTGGAATGTCACGGAGCCTGATACCTTGGTCTCGTCCCCACTGAGACCGGCCTTGAGATCCGTCTGCAGTCCCTTGGCGATGCCGCTGAGACCGCCCAGGGCGTGGAAGGCCGACAAGGATTTCGGGTTGAGCATTTTGTTGAGCTGTCCGGGACTGAAGGCGAAGGGGCTGTTCTCCACGTGGAAGTCCCCTTCCGCGCCGGGGTCCGGACGGAGGGCGGATTCAACATCTTCGATGAGGACGCTGGAGCTCCTGGAACGTATACTGGGGGCGATAGTGCTTCCGCCCAAAGGCGTGAGGAATGGGTTAGAGTGCGTTGATATTGTCGGCGAGGGGGCTATCGTCTCGTCGTCCCCTGACGAGCGAGGCCTGGATGTGCTGAGGTGAAGGCCGGGTGGTGCCAGGCTGTCGGCGCGGTTCCGTCTTGATGACTGCACGTCGGGCGACGTGGTGACGGGAGGGTTAGCCGGGGGTTCATCCTCATCTGGCGTTTGTAATGTGGGTGTCTCGATCGTCAGCCGGGGAGGCGTCAAGCCGTTGCTGTTCGCCATGATGATGGTTGTGAAGGTGCCTGGATGGATAGGTGATGTGACGAGTGTCTAGCATCTACCAGGTCGACAAGAAACTCTCAGAAAGTAAGTAGTACTAGGAAGAGAGAGAGTGCATCCGCTTGGCGACGAAGTTGCATCTGCGATATAAACGACACGGCGGACGAGGCGCAGTCTGTTTGTGGAGGCAACAGAGTGCGAGGGAGGGCGCCCGGCTTGTGTTCGTTGAGGAGGCGGATACGGAGGCGGATTTTGCGTTCAAAGTCTGCGTCGACGGTCTGCGCCTCACCTCTGCGGTGAGTTTGAAGCTCGGTGGGTTTGAGGGAGGCAGACAACAAGCTGCAAGAGTCAGGGAGGGAGACTCTGGGCTATGCTGGAAGGTCGATCTAGATTTTGACCGACAGGTGGGCACCGCGGGTCATTAAACCGAGGAAATGACGAGTTGAGTCGTTGGTGCGAGGAGTTTGCAGCAGGAGAGGCAAGTTGGACGAGAGCGACTTTGTGACGGCCCAGGTCTCATCGACGGGAGTGCAAAAGGGGGCTGTGCAGGCGCTTCGGGTGGGATAGCTCTCATCGATCGGACCAAGCAAGTACCAGGTAGCAGCGAAGTGGGCGGCGGACAGAGTTGAAAGCCGAACACGACGGGGATAATAGCTTCTCGTTTGAGCTTGAGCGAGGCCTGACGACAGCGGAGAGAGATGAGAAAACCCTTAAGAGAGGGGTTGAGGTGAGGTGATTCCGCGAAGAAACTGCACGTTGCCATGGCCGATTTGCCCCCATCCCCAAGACTTCCAATGAGATGCCGGGCTCGGGGCGAAAAGCGCTGGATGCGCGGGTCTGGGTTGAGGCAGTGCAAGCACGCGAGTGGGATAAGCTCCGAATCCAGCCAGCGAGCGACGCCAAGGAACGCCGTCCGACTGGTAATGCAGCAGCTTGGGGACCGAGGGGACGTCGAGACTGACGTTGAAACAACCTGGGGGCTAAGAGAAGCGCTTGTTCGTTGCAGGCGGCTGCTCGACTCTTGGTCGTCTCTTGGTGTCTGGGCAGGACGTGTGCCAATCGCCTGAGATTCCGATGCCCTCAGGACCCGGGGCCAAGGAGGTCCGTCGGGTCGGCGATCACACCGCCAGGTCTTGCACTGCGGCACTTGGATGACCACTCGAGGCTCCCGTCTCGCTCTGCTGTTTGCAATCCTGTCCCAGAGGCCGTGAGAGTCCCAGTCCGCTGACCCCATCCGTTCTTCGACTTCGAACCCGGCGCCTGGATGTTTCCTCCCTACCCCATACTCGTACCTATCACAGGATTTCACGGCACCCCCATGTCCCCTAGCCTCGGTACAACCACACCTCCGAAGGGCAACCCCGAGCAGACGGTGGCCCTCGATTCGCTGGCCGCTCGCGCCCGACGGGGTGCGGGACAGTTCTGCATGCCGCGGACATGGGACCCGCACGCCGGCATCGATGATGGCTCGCACCCTGCGTGCCTCCTGCCGCTGCTCACGAGCTTGTTCTAGACGACACGATGGGCGGGCGGCCATGAGAGGGTGGTGGAGGCAGCCCGACACCAGAACACGGGGGCGCGCCCGGTTAACATTGAGCTAGGGGCGGCTTGTGTCGCCCGCCCCACGAGCTTGTTGGCCGCCAGCTCAGGGCTCCAGGAGCCAAGCCAGGGTCCCAGCTTGTCGGTCAGTCTGGTGCTGGGGCGCAGCGCCCGGCTGTCTCGAAGGCCTCCGGATGGGATGAGCCACAGGGAGGGAGCTGGAGGCCAGACTTGCCAGAGTAAGTGCTGGGCCGTGGCGAGCCGCTCACCTCAGAGGGAGGGCGTCGCCGAACGGTCGCCGAACTGCTGAGCTCTTGGACCTGCCTCGCCGGGAAACAGGTTGCCCGGGGTATTGACAAACAATAGTTGAATGATGAGCAGGAAGCCGTCCACATTCTTCGGCTTCCATCCGCCAAGGAGGGCGCAGCAGCGCCACCTTTTCTGCACGTTTGGCTGATGTCATTGGCTTGAGCCCAAATCCCGGGCGCCGAGCGTCATTGGCCCGGGTCAACCAATCACCTGCCCTGCTCGGGATCCGCATGTCCCTGGTCATGAACCATGCAGAATGCCAAGCATTTTCGTCCAAGCTCGCCGTCTCGAGGATCCTCGCGATTGTCATCATCAACCCCTGGTTTCTGGAGGTTTCCGCAACGGCTGCGTGGGGCACGGCCACGGTCCGAAGCTGTTTGGCTGCTTCGATGCAACTCTTGATAATGAGTTAAGGTTTAGTGCGACATTTTTCTCTTCTCAAGCTTCACACTCTTGACGCCATCCAAGGGGAGAGCGCCTCATCTCCGAGCCATTTCCTGCATCATCAAACCATCCCATCGACGCATTACCTCTTAATCTTGGCCAAAAGTGGACAGCTCCTCAGTGCACTGCCTGTTTTTGCGGGGGTTTCACCCATCTGGCCGTCGTTTTGACTCCTGGCAGCTGTCGGGCCTCAAGATCTCGAGGAAGGAGACAGAACTTTCGACCGAGCCGCCACGGATATGCCTCGATGGGGGAAATAGGATTAGATGCACGTCATGAGAAACGCGTCCGTCTAGACGAGGAGGACGAATGCGAAGCGGATAATTGGCAGTGTGGCAATGCACTACGCGGACTCTCAAGTTTAACCTTTGTCTTTCTGAACCTCCTGACATGTGTCCTGTGGCTGGGGACGCTGACGTCGTGTCGCCGCCGCTTAGCTTACTGAGAACCTGATGACCACAGGCAACACCATCCTTTCGAGCTCGTAAATCCAGGCAGCCTCGATAAACTTGAATCTACCAGGCCGATAGTGTAGTTACGAGGGGCGTGTTCCATGGTAAGGTTCGTGTTGGTTGCCCGCCCCTCCGGATATGCGTCCTGCTGTTCTCGCCGGACGTCTGGGGACGGAAGCTTGTACGCCCGCACACTATTGAGCGATCACTGTGGCTATGCTCAATATTGTAAAATTTGCTCCGGATCACTGCCCATCCGCTGCGGCAAGTGCATCAAGGGGCATGCCAGCGGCTCGGAATGTACGGCGTTAACGCAGCTCGGTTTCTTCAGGCGTGCCGTGGAAACGGATGCATCGGGGGAGATGATGATCATGAAGAAACGAGAAGTACAGCGTGGGGTTTAATTGCCAGGCACGAGCATCGAGATGCAAGCTGAAGTTGCATGTACTACATATCCAAACAGGCAGGTCTTGCCACTTTGCGAGGAGGATCGCACGCTTTGCAGGCAATCGACGTATTCCTCCTGTGGTCACCATAGACAAAAACTCACGTATGCTGCATGATGACAGGATATATCCTCTACTATTTGATCACGTGCAATCGCTCTCATCTTGCCTGCTAGAGCCAGTCAAGTTTTGAAATCAATCGGACTGGGTCTGTTGTTTGAGAGAACGAGATGGTATCTCAAGGTAACGTTGACCAAAGCTGACCAGTTTCAGAACTGAGAGCTATCTGAGAGACTCATAAGCTTCAAAAGGTTCGCTCGAGCCCGCGCAGTGCCGATGGCTATCTGCCCTGAGGGCTGGAACATCGTCGATGTGTGCCATCGCCAAGACTACCTGACAAAACAACCGTGAAAAGACCCTTCCAGTTGCATCCAAGAAGCCCTCCAAACCATCTAACAAGGTATAGTTCTTGATGTGAAAGCATTCCATACATACACACTTCTCTCAGTAATATTAAGTTTATATCATGATTACAGACCTTCTCCCTCGTCGAAGGTCATGTGCCAATGTATTGTGAAATAGGGGTATGCGAACTGAGTCTTCGGTTACAAATCTGACAATAAATTTTGACGAATCTAGGATTCTAACCTCCCGCCGGCTCACATGCTGAAAGGAGCAGCTAAATATTGACTTTTGAGGCCTCGTTCTCGGTTCGCGATGTGCTCCTTAAAGTCATGAACGGAGTGTCATCATTCGCATGCACGCCGCGATTCTCAAGATGAGGTCACATTTTGAAACAGAGAATCTCAAAATTATGCCATGTCAATTCCTATATATATTAATATGAGAGGAATGGTTAAACGCATTGCTCCTGGTCCTTTTGAAGCCCATCGGTCGCCGATATGAGATGTCAGCTATTTCTTGGGCGCACGTCTATGGAAACCCAATGGACTCGATGCACACAGAGTGAAGGGCAGGAGAGCCAAATTCACAGGACTAATTCTCAGTTTTGGGTCGTAAATAGGACGATGAGATCGTCGAATGATTTCTTTTCAGCCAAGCATGAGGGTCACAGAATGCATCGCAGCTCCAGCCATGTTGCGGTCCAGATGTGTTGCCCTTGCATTGTTTCCAACTTAGCAAGAGGATATCTCGATTTCTTGAATTTAAAGTGAGGTCATCTTGACTTTCTGCGGCTCGATCTGATATCTGTTGGATGATGAGATCGGAACTTTTCTTTCGGCCTGGCTCATTTAAGACACGGATGAAGCATCGCCAGGTGGGGCCGTCCCGCGTGGCGTCCAATCATATGGCCGTCTCAGAGGCTGTCTACTATGATTCATCCTTGGCGTCGATGAGCCAGAATGCATCCTTTGCAATCCTCCATTGATCAAGGAAGCATTTCGAGCAAAATACCATTTCTTTAAATATGCTTGCTGCGATTCATAAAGTTAGGAAAATGGAACCATACCAGACATCTTCCCCTTTTCACCCCGCCCCACCCCACGGTGGGATCGCGGTCAATCATGACGCTCCCTTCAAGATCTTCAACAAACCACGATCCTGCCTTGAACGGCCCAACAGAAAAACCTCTAATGATGGAAGCCAGTAAACCCGGGAGCGAGGTCATTTCGACCGAGGGAAGCTCTTCCGACGAGAAAATCGACGTCACCGACGCCTCCAAGTCTTCCGATGAATCTGGCGACTACCCCTCCGGCTTCGTGCTCTTCTCCATCGTCCTCGCCCTTATTCTTGCCATCTTCCTGGCTTCACTCGACATGGTATGTGTTTTTATTCGTTTGTGACGGTCGTGGTTTGCTCGTGGTCCCCTATTGGTCCTCTCTTGGCCCTCTCGTGGTGGTCTCGTGGCCCCTTGGCGTCACTGTCACATTACTAACACCATCCCAGACCATTCTCGCCACGGCTATTCCCAAGATCACCGACGAGTTTGGTGGCCTGCAGGATGTATCGTGGTACGGCGCAGCATTCTTCGCTGCGAACGGCGGCTTTCAGTCCTCCTGGGGTAAGGCCTACAAGTACTTCCCTCTGAAATGGACCTTTCTCGCCGCCGTCTTCGTCTTCGAGCTCGGCAGTCTCATCTGCGGCGCGGCGCCCAGCTCCACCGTCCTCATCGTCGGACGTGCCATCGCCGGCCTCGGCGCGGCCGGTCTCGGTACCGGCGCATACACCATCATCGCCTTCGCGGCACCTCCTTCGAAGCGGGCGGCCTACACGGGAGTCGTCGGCATGAGCTACGGCATCGCATCGGTCTCGGGGCCTCTCCTCGGCGGCGTCTTCTCCGACTACTCGACATGGAGGTGGTGCTTCTACATGAACCTCCCCGTCGGAGCTGTTACCGTCCTCATCATTCTCTTCTTCTTCAAGGCACCCGCTGCTGCAAAGCCTGTCAAAGCGACCCATCTCGAAAAGTTCCTCCAGATGGACCCCATCGGCGTCACCCTTGTCATGGGAGCCATCGTCACCTACATCCTGGCGCTGCAGTATGCCGGCCACACGGCCCCCTGGAACAGCGGCCTCGTCATCGGCCTGACCGTTGCCTTCGCCCTTCTCTACATCGCCTTCGGAGTCTGGGAATACTTCCAAGGCGACCGCGCCATGATCGTGCCGCGCCTCCTGAAGAATCGCGCCGTCTGGGTGAGCTGCGCCTACGCCTTCGCCTACTCGGGGGCGTACTTCCTCACCATCTACTATCTTCCCATCTTCTTCCAGACCGTCCAGGGAGCGAGCCCGACGATGTCCGGGGTCAGGAATCTGCCCCTGATCCTGGGTGTCACCGTGGCCATGATCCTCTCGGGACTCTTCGTCTCGGCAACCGGTATCGCGACCCCTATCAAGGTTGGCGGCGCCGCCGTCACGACCGTCGCCACCGGCCTCATCTTCACGTTCAGCCCGAGCACCTCCACCGGCGAGTGGATCGGATACCAGCTGCTCGCAGGCCTCGGATGGGGCGTCTCGTACCAGTTGCCCCTCATTGTCGCCCAGAGCGGAGCTGACCCGTCTGATGTTTCGACCGTGACAGCTATGGTGCTATGTGAGTAGCCGTCTTCGCTTTCAAATCGTGAACCGTTGAGTTTCTGACCATTTCACAGTCTTCATGAACCTGGGTGGATCCTCGTTCGTATCAGCTGGACAGTCAGCCTTCATCAACACCCTCCTCGGCCGCCTGCCGACGACCGCGCCTGGTGTTGATCCGATGCAGGTTGTCGCAACAGGCGCCACGGATATCAGAGCCGTCTTTTCGGCCGCCGACGTCCCGGGCATCCTGGATGCGTACATGAGCGGGATCAGGATTGCCCTCATCCTGCCCATAGTCGGGACGGGACTTGCGTTTTGTGCAAGCGTCTTCAGCAAGTGGCACAAACTACCATCAAGTGCCGCGAAGGAAGCAGTCGCGGCCTAAATAGCATAGCATTTGATCACAATAGAGTTGCGTTTTTTACTCTCACATTCGTCACTCGGCCGCTTCACACTACACACGGCGAGGAATGTATCAAACCGAAGCAAGTTGGTCTGGCGGCTTGGCTACATCCGATGACAGTTTGAAGAATGCGAGCCTCGGCCTGCCAAGTCCGCCAACGACGCGGGACGAACTGCCACTAAAGCTGCGATGGTAATTGTGTCCAAACTCTTCCTTCTCAGGACATCCTTCAAGTTCATAACACAGAAGCTCTACTCCCATAGCTCCATATGACGACTGGAGCCATCGATCGGTCTGATATCCCCACTATTTCGGGCTCACAAGTGCGCATGCGAGTATCAGATCAATGTGACAAGACGTACGTGATGCTCATGGCGATTGAGTTCCGTCGACGCCTGAAGCAAGCAGTACGAGTCCAAAGAAGTGGAACATCGACGTCGCAACCCCGTTCTCCGGCACAACATTGGGAATTCTCTTTGGCTGTCATATGACCCTCGGAGGAGGCATCACCATGCGCGTCTCCCCATCCGCCACGCCCGCAGTTCGTACCGTACAGATGCTATGCCGCACTCTCCGGTGTTCTGTGACTCCAGTACACTGTAGACTGGAGGTACGATGTTCGAGGACGCTAATATCGTCGTTCCCTGATGTTAACCAAGCATCCTAGTGGACGGAGAAAGCCAAACGTCGGAGCCGGACAGCTTTACCGACGGATCTTGCATCCCATTTCCGGTCCTCCTCAATTCCGGGCCCTTCCCATTCCATGTGCCTGGGCAACCATTCTGACATGTCGACATGTCGGGGAAGCGCGTGCCACAGGCTAGCGCGGAAGTGTCTCAGTGACTCTCGGCAAACAATGGCATCCACAGCGCTTTGACTTCATCCCTCTTCTTGTTGAAATAGAGTTTAACAGAGCAATGCAGCAAAGTCTTGGCTTGTATAGTTGCAATGGATGGCGCCGGACGGGCGCGAGAAGAATGTTACCGCCAAGTCTCCCAACGGTGCGCCTCCGGATGATCTGAGCTGGCCGGAGGTGAGTGCGCCATTCCTCGCCATGGAGTCCTGGTGGGAGTGATACCAATATAAAGCTCTTGGGCACATCCTACATATATGGCGCCGATGCCGCTCCACGCAAGCTCTGGTAGAGAGCGAAACGCAGCGAGCCTTCGCTCGTCGAAACGCTCTTTTGCCCTAGCCTCTTTGCTTTCCTTTGCCTGGACATACACTCATTTGAATCAGTCCAGCCTGCACCATGCGTCTCAAGAGCAGTATCGTCGGGGTCGCGGCGTTGAGGTTCTTCGACTTGACATTTGCTATGTTGAGTAATATCGACGTTAGTAGTCCCGATTTCAGAACTGTAACGTCAGAACCAGGCTCAATTGGAGGGTCCTTCATCTTTAATGAGCAAGAGTTGTGAGTCATTGGACTACCACCCTAGTAGCACTCGTCCTGACATGACTCTTGAAGACGAATGTACGGCGGGGTTTCCCCCAGCATTTTGTTCTTGAGGTTGGAGTGGCCGTATCCAGAGAGTACAGAGGAGGGGGATGAGCTTCAGTTGTCCATCACCGTCGAGGCCAACTACCAGCCGCCTGGTAGTCCACCGGGTACCGAATGTTTGTTTGGGGTGACAGAGGCGGACTCGGCCAGGATCCTGATCCCTGCGGCCGTGGAACGTGGCACTGGCCCGGTTGAGCCCAAAGTCGTCCAGGGAATCATCGCCCCAGCGGACCCGGCATCAAAGCGGTTTAGTATCATACTGATACAATCGTGCACCAACGTCAGTCCGTTTACGAGGGAGTTCATCATCAACCCGGTCAGTCTCCTGAACCTGGACCCCGGCTCTGAACCCACGACGACTAGCACGACGACAAGCACGTCCACAAGCACATCAACAAGCACGTCCACAAGCACGTCGACAAGCGCGTCCACGAGTACATCTTCAACAGAATCTACAACGACGTCGACCTCTTCGATTTTGACGACAACGACGACATCAACTACCGCCATCACCCACTCGGACTCTACTTCTTCCACAACAAAAACGGCCCTAAGAAGCAGGCCCACCATGCCGCCCGTCGTAGGCAGCTTCCATCGCTTGGGATGTTTTAGCGGCAGTCAGTTCCCCAGCCTTGACCTTGAGTTCAGCTCAGACGCCATGACGATCGAACTGTGCGTGGCTGTCTGCGGTGAACGGCGTCTCGTTGGTCTGTTCCACGAGTAAGTGACAGCTTGATCTCTTTGTATATGTACACGTGAGAGCACTTGGCGTGTGACGGCACCACTGACTGTCGACCAACAGAAACTGCTATTGTGGTGATACATTCGTCCCGAGAAGCCTCTCGACGGTTCCCGAGGAGCAGTGCCATACACCGTGCCCCGGAAACGCAGGGCAAAGTTGTGGCGGCCGTACAAATCCCCTCCCACGAGACCTCCAGGCGCGGCAGAGCCCCGCGGTCGATACCTTCCTGTCGGTATATATCATCATCCGTGACCGCTTCTCGACCCCGACCAAGGGCACTCATACCACCAGCCCAACGGTAATCCCTGGTCCCCACTACGACTGGTGGTCTTGCCGCTTTGGCTTCTGCGACTTGGATATTATCGTTCTCAAGCCGTGGCTCTGCGACTACGGATGCGACGGCAAGACGTACTACGAGCGGACCTGCGACGACGACTGCCGGGACGGGAAGGAGTATTGGAAGCCTATTCAGTGTCGAGACGGCAGCTGCCGGGGCAAGGATCTCCGCAAACCCCAGAAATGCAACGGTGGCTATTGCGGAGACTTCCCGGTCGTGGAGGAGAAGGTCTGTCACGAGTGCGAGGGCGGCATCTCGTATCGCCCCAGGTCCCACAAGAACCATGAGGGCGGCGGCGGCGGTCACAAGACGGTTTCAGGGAGCAAAAGCTCGGGGGGAGACGGGGACGGTACCCTGAAGGAAGTCGATGTCGATGACGAGGGACGAAAGGGTGTTGTGAAGGAGAACGACTTCGTGGTCACCTCCGCACAGGGTACTTCGGCGGCAAGCCTGGCCTCGCTGGTTGTGGGCTTCGCGCTGTCCGTATTGTTCTGCCTTGTGTAGATGTGCCAGGCGTCAGAATATCGGGCTGTTGGCCGGGGCTGGCCTCGGTCGCGACCTCAACTTCACAGAGGGCCAGTACAACCTGTCAGAAAGTTGGGACCAAGGTGGGACAAAGAACGGGTTGCTTGGGAAGTCCCCAGTAAGTAAAGGAGAGAGCCCCTTGTGAACATGAAGGTAGTTATGCCGACGTCCCTCGGGTCTCACCAGGTACACCCAGCCTGTGTATAATCCGATTTCCAGCACCTGTTGCAAACGCCCCTGAAGCAGCTTTCATCACCGCCACAAAGCGCAGACGAATTGTGTGTCCGTCTGAAGCATCTCTTGTACCCATCGGAATACTGGACGTGCGCCCTTTTCCTTGCTCCATCGATGCAAACCGTGAAGCCACCACTACGTTTGCAACCGTCAAGGTGAAAGCCCACATTACTTCGCGTGCCATCATTGTGGACGACAACAGTCGAGCCGGAGGGAATCAGTCCGGGTCCAGTCGTATATCTGATCTCGATGCGTGGGGCGGCATCGGTAACACCGAGTAGGAGCATAACGCCCGTAGCGAAGAGAGAAAGCTTCATTGTAGCTAGTAGAGAGGTCAATTAACTATAGCCATGCGACGGGGTTACTTATAACATGAACCAGGGAATCTTACTTGGAAAGGACCCGGGTATCAAAGCGACATGTGATAGTGGATGGGTGAGGAGGAGGAGGAGGAGGACGAGAGGATGGTAAGAATTCTGGAGACAGGTAGGACAGAAGGCTTGAGTCTTTAATATCCTAGACCTACGCGTATCACGCCAGTACCGGCCCGGGCTACCGTTCAACAGCAGCGGCAACATCCAATCCTAGAATACAATTATATGACGCTCTTCTCGTATAGGGTTGCTACCTCACAGTCTAAAATCAGTCTGGACGCAGTCTGGACGGTCCATTTAGCTGCAGGATGCACAGAGTATGTACGCCCAGGATTTGATATAGCTACATGTACCTTCCTCTTCCGAGGTGCATACATACCAAAGTCTGCTCAGGTCAACCTATTTTGAGACTCGTCCGGCCCCCAAGGAGAGCGCCACGCGGCCTGGCTGAAGAGGACGCTGCTGGGCTGCGATACCGGCTCCATCACTTCTGGCCCGGGCTCAGCCAATGACCAGGCTCGCCATGCGGCCATTTCCATCCGGACGTCCAATATGCACGCGGTTACACCATTTATAATTACCTGGCTTGGCTCTGGGGATACGGGCCGGTCTGCGTATTGAGATCGCAAGTGGCGGGAATGGGGGGAGTGATCGATGCCACGACCATGAACATGACCACGCATACCAGGGGGTCCGCGAGCTGTGGACGATTATGCCGGTGTGTTGGTGCGGGGTAATTGTTCTGTGAACCTGCCAGCTCATAAAGCAAGTCAACCTCGTGAATCAGGAGCTCTCTTTTGTAGGAGTCGGGATTCTCGAGATAACACACTTCGGGGGCGCCGAGTCAAGTCACGTTTGTTGCCCAAGAGGGGTCTGATTAGTTCCGCAGTTCGGCAATGATCATGGAGGGTTAGTTGAAATCAAGCTGGATACGGAAAGCCTGGTACTTTACAAGTTGAGGGGAAGATTCTCTGGTGTTAGGGTTTAGGATAACGTATTGGACGTTTCGCCGTGATATTCGTAGTAGATTAATACCAATAACGCGTCCCCCGATTTGAAATACATGCACGCCTTCTCAGGCTCTGCTCCATTCTTGAGTGGTCGGCCAGGAGTTTGAGGCCGTCCAGTTCCTCGAGAGTCATCCTCGTCTTGGCCATTTCACATCGACTGGGGTCTTTGCAGTGGTATTGAAGATGCCATTCTTGAAAAAGAAACAAACTGGTGTATTGTAAGAATGAATGTAAAGAATCAAATGGTAGCCTGCTCAGCATCGGCCAACAGTCGGAAGACCACCCACAGGTTGCGGAAGTGCCAACCTCAACCAACGATGGAGAGCACGACCGGCAGCCCATCGGTGACGTTTACGCAAAGCCTTCCATCCCCGTCAGATGTATACGTGGTGTTGCCAGTGCCAAACGCATCAACCCACGACTCGCCCGACCTCTGGCTGTTGAAGCAGTACTCGGCACCGAAACCAGCCCCACGGTTCGTCGTCAGGACGATGAGGTCGCCGCCGGCTCGGCTCCATGCATACGCGCCATCTTCTACCAGAATATGCACGTGGTCGTCACCGGCGAGGCCGCCGGCTGCGGATCTCGCGCCCGACAGCCGTGAGATGGCCTGGTACAGGTCTGCGTCGGTATTATAGCCGCTGCGCCAGAGGTCCTCGCGGTTTGCAGGGTCGTTCCCGCCGGCGTAGCCTTGCTCGGTGCCATAGTAGACGATGGGGATGCCTCGAGACAGGATGACGTATGCCAGGGCGTTCTTCAGTCGCGTAACGTCGTTGTGTTGGCTCAGCCATCGCGCGTTGTCGTGGTTATCGAGGAACGTGCCGAGGGCAGCGGGGTCCGGGAACTTATTGCTGATCGCGTCATGGGCGTTGACGAGGGCCTGGGACGAGCCCGTTGCCTGGTAGAACTCGTTCATCTGGTAGTAGATTCCGTAGTCGAGCAGGCCGTCCATGAGCTGGGCGTATTCGGCGAGATAGTCCAGGTCGGGGTCCCAGACCTCTCCGATAGTGTAGACGCCGGCGGCGGCAACGAAGCCGGGCCAGAAGTCCTTCTCGACATGCTTGACCGTGTCGATTCGAACGCCGTCGAACTGGAACTCCCCAACAAGCCAGGTGATCCAATCCTGAAGGAGCTCGCGGATCTCGGGCTTCTGCGTGGCGATATCCGGCAGGCCCGCGATCCGGCAGACCTCGATGCTGGTCTGGTCCGTGTAGTCGATCTCGCAGTCGGAGTGATATGAGCCTTCTTCATCGAGAGGCTCGGGAGCAAAGTCATCAAAGGCGCCGGGGCCCATGTGGTTCGCCACGACGTCGACCATGACGTAGATGCCCTGAACCCAGAGTGTCAACACCTCCGCATCCTACTAGTACTACTAATGAAGGGCTTACCTTGTCATGCGCTGCATTGATGAAGCTTTTGAGCTCGTCCGCGGTTCCGTAGTTGCTGTTGATGCCGTACAGTTCCTGCGCCCAGTATCCGTGGTAGCCACCCGGCGTGTCTGGCAGGTGGGTAGTGAGCAGACAGCACGCCCAAAGAAGGATAGAGATGAATACTGACTGGCGACAACGGGGGTTATCCAGATAGCGTCGAAACCCATGCCCTGGATGTAGTCCAGCCTGGCCTCGAGACCCCGGAAAGTGCCTCCACAGTAGTCCCCCAGGGCGTTACAAGGGGCGCTGTCTGCTTCATCTCCGCCACGAGCGAAGCGGTCCGTCAATGCAAAGTAGATGTTTCGAGACTTCCAGTCCGCGACGTCCGCCGCCAGCACAGTAGGGACTGCGAGGAGCGAGGAGACGAGTCCGTTGATGGGTTTCATGATGAACGGTAATGTAGTGAAGACAATGAGGAACCGAGTTGATTAGACTATGATGCATAGACAACACTGAGTTGCTGGATATAGGGCAGATATATAGTTGGGCGGACACGAGGAGACCCAGGAGCAGGTTGGAAGATCATAGGGCGATGAGGTTGGCGCAATAATTCTCGCTACAACGGAGGGATCGCACCCGCGCGAAAATGGAGAATGTTCTTCGAGTTGGTTGAAGCCTCCTCGTCGGACCGATTGATTTGCGGACAGGCGACGTCGTCATGATGTTTGAGATGGGAACCGAACCAAGGATCGTGAGATGGGCCACGAGAGAGTCCAGGAGACCTCTGCCCGTCGAGCGCGAAAGGCCGGACATGGCGGGGCAATGTCGGTGCATGACGATCGGTCTTTGCAGATCGTTTCATGACTGTTAACCTGGCTCCCTGTGGTGGTTATGAGCCAACCTGGCCCTGAGCAACCAGACCTCGCCGCACCTGGTTGCCGCGGTCTCGTGTAAGTAGATCGTCCGAGCGTTGGCCATCTCCGCACCCTCCGCACCACCCACACGGCACCTGGGGATCTCCGCGGCCGAGTCGGCAAGACTCTCGCTTGCAAGCCTGACATGAGGACTCGGCAACCGCCGATCTTTCAGCTCAGGGGATAGAAACAAGGATTGGGCAAAGCCACATCCACCGCCCCCTACCCATGTACAGCGTTGTACGTTCAACGAAGACAGCCTACGTCCTCACAGATCCACAGCACTGGCATCATGTCGGCACTCTGGCTCTTTGCATGTGTCTAAGCCAGCCACCCCCCTTAGCCGGCTTCCCTTCCACGGCAATTACATCACCACGGGGCTGCTCAGGGAGTGAACATCTTCGAGCATGACGCCGTGGAAGCTGGAGAGGATATCGCCACTGACTGCCACTGCAACAAGCCAGCCGTTGCGTGGTAGTGGCCAAACCCAGAAGATGGGCGACTGTGTTTCTGACTCTGCCCAGCTTCTGCTACGGAGCTCTCCCACTCAAGCTCTGCTTTTCATCTTCAATAGTTATTCTCTGAAGCTTCAGCCACCCGGGGGGCTTCACGGGGTGCTGTCCAGGTCGAATCTAACTGCTTCGCTCTCCTTTTCTTCTGGCGTACCTGAAAAGCTACACGCCGTCGGCAAGCCCCATGACTAATGCAAGAGAATCCTTTGCAATGGCACGAACGAAGAACAGCGACGAGATGAACATGTGGCCACGTGTTTTATTTTCGTATAATACCAAACTACAACTAGAGATGCGATTGTTGAAATCCTGAGGCCTTCACTCATCGCCGAGATAGCCTCCTCACCCCCTCCCCGCAAACACTGCAGTGCCCATTCACCTGCTCTCATGTATGGGACGACGACTGCCCCGGATTGGTTGACATGGATGGTGCCGCCGCTCAGGCCTTGATGGCAATGTCGGCGCAGGTGAGGTAGACCTGGGGAGTCTGGAACGCGTTCCACTTGAACGACAGGAGCGTGTGGTCAGACACGTAGTCAGGGATCTTGATGCGCGAGGTGACCGTGTAGCCCCCGGCGATGGATGTGAAGCACGAGTTGATGGGCGCGTTGTCGACGCCGACACAGCCCTCGCCGTCAAAGGCCTTGCAGGTGAACCAGTCGTTGCGGTGGCAAGGGTCGCCCTCGTTGCAGTCCGGGCTGTAGCCACACTCCTGGCCATCGACATCGGTGCACGGGAGCACGCCGGCCTCGAAGCAGTCCTCGGCGGCCTGCTTCTCCTCCTCCGTCGGCAGGTAGTCGGGGTCCAGGAACTTGTCGACGAGCTCCTGGTCCTGGCAGAGGCGGTACGTGAACATGCCGCCGTGGTCGCCGTTGTTGTCGACGCACCACTGCACCTCGATGACTTCGCCCGGGCTGTACGTCGCAACCGGTTCGCTGCCCCAGTTCTCGCCGGGCTGGTTGTAGTCGACGCTCACCCTTGCGTTGTATCCGCAGGGCCCGTCGCGGCCGACCGAGGCGGAATCGAGGTCAGGCCACGCGTGGACTGGCTCGAGGATGGTGCACTCGGGACATGTGTCGGCGCCAGCCTATGGATGTCTGGGGTTAGCAGTGCACTTCGATTCCTCCCAAGACTCCGTACCTCGGCGTTCAGGCCGGTCCGGCTCATGGGCGAACTCAGATAGCCATGGGCTTGGACATAGGCCGTAAGGCCGGCAATGGTGAGAATGATGGATGAAGACATTGTCAGAAGGGTGGATGACGAAGTTCTTAGGATAGGCAAGCGGAAGGGTCAGTTGGTGATATCAAATATCTTGTGATGACTGGCGACTCTGTTACAGGACGGGCAGAGTTGACATGCTGGGGTCGATGCCGAAAGCTCAATCATTTATGTAGTCATCATTAAGGCTCTACAGTGGCTAGCGAAAGGCTTCCTTCTGTTCTTCCAGTCCTCAGAAGCATGAATCTCATCTATTCAGGGGGCACATATCCAGTGCCATGATGTGATGCCGTCACTGGCGCAGCGCAGATCATTCAGGTGACCGAAGTGTCGCCGCGGAATTAGAAGCTTCTTCGCGTTGTATGGCGTCGAGGGCCACGTCCCCAGACTCGGATCATCAGATGTATGCCTCGTGTAAAAAACATCGCAGCCTTGTCGGCACTGTCGATCCCGTCCCAAGTTGCGAAAGCCTCATGTGTCATGTGTTGACATCCGAGACCAGGGCACGCGGAGACTCCGCCCTTGGCAGACAGCTGCCAGGGGGGAGCCCGCGCGAGACACAGAAAAGAAGATTCCGGGGTGATGCTTCCGAGGAGTCCTGCCCACATGGAATCCCCGCAACCTCGTGTAACCTTGGGGGACGGACCCCCGCCAAAAGCTCGCTTCAAGTAGTATCGGCCCGGCTCCTAGTAATGCTACCTAACCCAGCCAACCTCAGGATTTGACTGCAGGACTTGGCAAGCCGGCTTGACAGGTGCCGCAGATCCAGGAACAGGGTCTGACCAGAAGCCGTACCGCATTGAGTTACCGCCTGGGTGCCATGCCCCTTTTCAGAGGACATGACCATCTCAGCCCGCATCATGGGGTCGCCAAGGATGAAACCCCCTGCTCCTATTGGGTTGATTCGCCCACCTAGATAGAGTGATGCTCGGTCCGAGCGGCCACATCGTGGACGAAGGTGCTGCGAGATGTGACGGACGATTTCTGCTGAGAAGAAGCCGGATGCCAGACAATGCGGCCTCAAGGGGCACTTCGAGATATTATTCGGTTCCCGGAGTAGGTCATGTCGAGTGGCTTGGGTACCTCGTTCAAGACTATGTCTTCACGTTTTACTATGAGGCAGACCCTCAAACTTGTATCACAGCACTAGTAGAAGTGGCGTCAAGAGGCGCAAGTATATTGACCTGGTAGTCTCGAGGTTGGTCGGCCAGCACATGACAGGACATTCCCGTACATGGCTTGCGCCTGTGTCAACGGTATGCTGCACGCCGCCATCAACAACGACGCATCCTCACTTCTCGCCACCGCCCGTCAACATCACCTCTAACTACTCGCCTTCCGCCTTGCTTCGAACAGAGGACCTTGAAGTGGGCTTCTTGCTGATCAAGTATCGCATAATCGCCCCGTCCGACTATTCCACCGAACGCCTCTGCAAACTCCACCCCATCTGAAATCATGATACGGGCCGACTTCTTCACCCAAACCATCTGGGGAGTGCGTCAGGTGGCGCCGTCCGTGGTCCAGCCTGTTCGGATCACGCTCGCCGCCATCAGTTCTCCGGGTACATGTTATCCCGTGCTTCCAAGGTCGACTTCGCAACTCTTGTAGGTATACTCCTGCACAGCAGAGGCCGCCGTACGTTGCTGAACCTGGGGTTAGGTATCCCGGCGTCCGAAGCTGCGGCATTATTTTTCACGTCATGATGGCCCGGTTCGAAGAACTCCGGACGTAGAAGGCACTGCGGCTCGTCTCTATAGGGGCTCAAGTCCGTTCAGCGTCTCTTCGTTGTCAAAACGTTCTTAAGCAGCGAATTTGCCGACTACCTGTGCACCGTAAACAAAATAACCCTTCATTCGAGCAACAAGCTTTCACATCTTTTGACCCTCAGATATCCTTCAACTCCCGATGGACAGTCCTTTGCGAAACAGGGCTCAAGTCCCTCCCCAGGTCCCCGATAGGTTCACAGCCCGGAGGGAACTCAACAAGCAGGCAGTGACTTGTCTTGCCGTCGGCCTGGCTTGTCTCATCTGCGTGTTCGCCGTCGCCCGTCTGGCCAAGGTTGTTGCCCAACGATCAGACCGAGCTGGCCGACCCTCGACCGTCCGAGAATTTATATCCCGCTCGTCAAGGTGAAACAACTCATATCGGTGTGCTTCCAAGCTTGCAGTAACTAACCGTCACCCTGCCCAGGCCCATAAGAAGATTCCTATTTCGAAAATTCCCCGGGCTCCCTTCGACAGGCCACGCTTGCGTGGCCACGTTGTTTATCGGACTGAACGTCGTTCTGACCTTCGTACCTCTGACCAAAGAATGGACCTCGTCGTGGTTGTCGAACATTGGCTCAAGGACTGGATGGTGAGTTGAGCAACAAGAGTACGCCGCGTGGAGGCCTCATCTAACCATATCTCAGGCTGGCCATCGCCAATATGGGTGTGGCCGTTCTTCTTGGCATAAAAAACTCCCCCCTGAGCTGGCTGACGGGGTGGTCACACGAGCGCCTCCATGTTTTCCACCGAGTTGTGGGATACGTTGCTCTGGTAATGACCACGGTACATGGAGCAACTTATACCGCCCACTTCCTGCGTCGAGGCGACGCCGCTCGGCTACGAGTTTTAGAAGAGATTTATGGTGCCGTGGCAGGGTCCGCTCTACTCGTTCTTGTTGGCGTCGGCGTCTTCCTCCAGCGGCGATGCTATGAGTTCTTTTACATTATCCATGTATCTTTGTTTGTGACGGCCATCGTTTTCACGGCTCTTCACCAGCCCGAGACCAGCAAGACCGTCATCGTCGTCACCTGCGCAGTAGCGGTCGTCTGGGTGTTCGACAGACTTGTCCGACTGAGTCGGGTACTGTTTTTCAGCTATGACAATGCCGCTACACTTTACCCCTTGCCTTCCGGCGGCACTCGGATCGTCTTGCGAAAGGCACCGGCGGGCACGAGGCCCGGGCAGCATTGCTTTGTATGGATCCCCAAGATCAGGTCGGTCGAGACGCATCCCTTCACAGTTGTTGGAGTGAACCCGCTGGAATTTGTCGTTTCTGCTCAAAACGGGTTCACCAGGGATATCCACGACTACGCCGTGGCAAGTCCCGGTGTGTCTCTCAAAGCGTCTGTCGAGGGACCATACGGCAAGCCGGTTGACCCTTCGCCATACGACACGGTGTTGATGATTGCCGGTGGCAGCGGCGCGAGTTTTACGTTCGCGCTGGCACTAGAAATGCATCGGCGGGCCGACTTGAATCCTCGTCAGAGAGTTTTGTTTGTTTGGGTTGTCCAAGGGCTCGGTAGGCAGATGGCCCCTTTCCCTCCCTACTGGAATAGAGACTTACTTCTACAGGTCGTCTTCAGTGGTACTCAGATCATCTGGCCACCATCTGCAGCATGCATGACCTCTCCGCTTCCATCTTCGTCACCAATGGAGCTCGATCTGATGCCATGGGAACTACTTCCATGGCTTCTTCTTGCGCATGCCTGAGTTGCCTCCCCGCCGGCGGCCCACGGCCGTCTTCGGATGCCGTGGCCATGGCATCAAGCATTGAGGATCTCGAGAATCTCGAGAAGCTGGCGACTGAGCCACAGACCCGACCTCACGTCCTCCATGCTGAGGAGGCAGAGCTCGGAGCGGTGTCAGATGCCACTTCCGGCACATTACCGGCCTGCATCCCTCGCGATGCAGGTTTTGCGTCGCACATTCACGGCATTCCCATCACGTACAGGCGGCCTTCGGTGTCTTCCATAATCACGACCGCCGTTCAGCAGGCCCCTTCTGGTCACAAAATTCTTGTTGTGGGTTGCGGGCCGAGGAGTCTCATGGCGGAGGTGCGCGAGGTGTCCGCAGGATGTATGACGAGCCAAGGACCTGCGGTCGATGTGCACTGTGAGCAGTTTGGGTGGTAGTCAACATGATCAACTAGAGTGTAAAAGATGCTTGTGGACTCTTCATGCTTGCTGAGGTTAGGTGGCTGTCTTATGCCGTTCGATCTTCCGTCACATCGTTCCTCATCTGCGTGGGAGATGATCGCTGCCGTGTAGGAAAAGTTGTATCGCCAAGCAAGGTGATACTACTCACCCATCCTGTCACCCGGATCACCCTACCCATCACCCTGCCTTCGGCGTAACTTGTAAGCGGCGGGCAGGATGACCGACAGGGGAGCTGAAGACGCAACTCTGCAGTGTTGTAAAGCCATCGCTCGACCGATGATTCTTCCGCCTTTCAGCATCTCCATCCGACGCCATCCCATCTCCCGCGGTCTGGTCCCGTCCACAGAGGCCCCTGCGGGGTCGGACGACATGACATCGGCCATGCGCCCTCGCTCGCCGAGAAGACGGTGCAGCTGCGCCGACACCGAGCTAGAGCCTCTCGCGAGGTGAGAAGGTCTCATCTAGAAGATCAACACGCGGACCTACTACCCTCCGGACATGTCGTGTGGGAGCCTCGCAGCGGAAGGGCGAATTTCCACCATTGGGGAGCCGTGGGTTAAACCGACGATCGATTAAGGGGGTGGTTCCTGGCACTTGGGCGAAGCCACAATATGGATCTGGGGATGGGATTGGCGCTCTCATATGCCGGACAGGGGTCCTCCACAGAGCCATGCTCATCACATTGGGGTAAGCTCCTGTTCAGTCACGGCGAAGTTGGGGAAGCTCTCACGGGGTCGGTGGGCGCCGGCGAGTATATAGAGGACGGCGAGGTGCCATTGATGCCGATCCAGAGAAGCAGTCCCAGTCTCCAAGCTCGCCTCCAGCTCCCCGAGGTCCATTGGTTCACAGGCTCTTTCCATCCTCCCGTCACCGCCGCTTCAAGCCATCATGAGGTTCAGCCCCTCCGTCGTCCTGCTCGGGCTCCTGAGCGTCGCCTCGGCCTTCCCAAGCGACTACCTGAAGCTCGCCTCGTGGGATATCGAGGGCTACGCCAAGGACAACCCCATCGGAAAGACCACCGGCGGCAAGGGCGGCCCGACGGTCTACGTCCAGACCGCCGCGGAGCTCGCCGCCGCCGTCGCCGGAACCGAGCCCAAGATCGTCCGCGTCAAGGGCAAGATCGTCCTCCCGACGCGCCTCAAGGTCGGCTCGAACAAGTCGGTCATCGGCGTCGGCTGGTCTGCCTACATCACCGGTGCCGGTGTCGACGTCTTCAACGGGGACAACGTCATCCTCCAGAACCTGAAGATCGGCCACATCCTCGACAACGACTGCGTCACCATCCGCAACACCACCCGTGTCTGGGTCGATCATAATGAATTCGAATCGAAGATCTCGACTGAGTTGGGACCTGATTACTATGTAAGTGGCGCCTTTTACCAATTGCTCCCTGTTGTGGTGTTGTGTGCGGCCAACCACCATGTAACTATCACCACCACCACGGACACGACTAACAGCCCCAGGACGGCCAACTCGACATCATCAGGGCCTCAGACTGGATTACGGTATCCTGGAATTACTTCCATGACCACTGGAAGTCCTCTCTGATCGGCAACGATGCGAACTTCCGCGACATCGACTTTGGCCATCTGCACATCACCTACCACCACAACTTCTGGCAGAACGAGGGCACGAGAGGTCCCGCGGGCCGCTTCGGACACCAGCACATCTATAACAACTACTACGAGAAGTTCCTGTACCAGGCGATCCACTCCCGCTCCGATAACCAGGTGCTCGTCGAGGGCAACGTCTTCAGGCAGTCCAGGACCGCCCTCAACACCTACGGCCTCGTCATCCCCGAGGACTCGCCCAACAGCTGCACCTGCGGCGACGAGGAGCTCGACGGCTTTGCCAATCTAGGTGCCAGTAAGTGCTTTCACTCCCTAAGCGAGTATTCACCATGGCTGACAAGATGTCCCCGCAGAGAACGACTGGGGCGGCGCCGTCGTCAACATCACCCAGGTCGGCACCTTCAAGAAGGCCCATTACAAGTTCAAGCTCACCCCGCTGCCTCTTGTCCCTCTTGTTGCCAAGCTGGGCGCCGGTGTCGGACGCGTGTGGTAGAAAACGTCTGGGGTAGGGGGGTGGTTGGAGGGGATGAGTTTGGGCGCACTATACATTTGGAAAATGGCCCGGGCTGCCTCGACAGCCAGCGAGCTTGAATGATTTTCTACTTAGCTATACTCTCAATTTTATTCAGCTTTGCTGGTTCCATGGCTTGCTCGCTGCTGCCGGTCTGCATGAGGGTCATAGGAAAGATAGCCCGCGGACCCGCGAACGACCACATCAACGAGAGTGCGCTGCGAATCCAGCCTCAAGATATTTAAGATGACCTCTCTTAACTGTAAATCCCTGAGAAACCCTCTTGCTGAGCTAGAGGTAACTACAAGGACTGCCTGATCGAGTTCTCGGGGCTCTAAAGAATACGGATCTCGACAGTAACATCACTGAACCTGCCTTGCATTTAACCTCTCTCAAGGGCTGCAAGACATGATTCTAGTCATCCACCAAGAAACCAGGCAGAGTCAAGTCGAACCGTGCAGTCTGGACGCCCAAGCGGGCCGCGTACCGAAATCGCCTGTCTATTCCTCGCATATGCTGGGTATAATGCGCTCACTAAACTCTCCTCTCGTGTAGCCGACTATCTGCATGCCATCCCGCCACCCTAGTGATGTCCTGTTTCCCCCGGCCGCGAGCCGTCGTCACATCATCATCGTCGTAACCGCGTCTGCCAGAAATATCCCCAAATTGCAGCAGCTCAAACAGCAACCTCCTCCTCGTCCAACGGCTCGACCCGCACCAGGATTTCCTCCAGCAGCCCCTCGAGGAACGTGCCGACGTCGCGCCCCATGCCGACCGGCTCGGCCTTGTCGTAGTGGTCGATCTCCTTGCACACGTGGGCCAGCTTGTACACCAGCTTTCGCAGCTTCTCATGTGACGCCTCGGCGCGCTGTTGCTTCGGCGTGATCTGGGCGGACGCGGGCACCCCGGCCGACTGGGGACGGAAAGCCTGTTGAAGTCGGATCTGCCGCCGCTTGAGGGCTTCCTCGAGGGCTGGGAAGATGACGTCGTTCAGGGCGTCGAGCTCGCCGTTCGGGTTGGCAGGGGCCGGTGAAGGGAAAGAAGACGGAGTCGATGGCTCTGGAGGCAGCACCTTCGACGGCAGCGCCGATTTGGAAGGTAACGGAGCCTGGCTTGAAGACGAAGGGGTGCGCATCTGCGAGCTTGATGCCTGCCCCTGAAGCTTGTGCAACGGCTGAAGCTGCGGAGGCGGCAAAGCTGTCACGTTTGCTCCGCGGAAGGGTGGTATGTCAGGTATCGCGTATGCCCCCATCCTCGAGGATGGTCTGGAGGTCTGCTGCTGGACGGGTTGCAGGTGCGGCGGAGGCCGTGGTGTGGCCATGTCTTCGCCCGGAGAAGCCGCCGGCTGGATTGCCGAGCCAAGATTGAGGATGCCCATCTCCTTCTGGAGCTGTGCCTGGAGCTCACGGTCGTAGTCGGGCGACTGCGACACGTCGATCGGTGGCATGGCCTTGCTGGCTGGCCTGGGGGTTTCGGGTGCCCTCGTCTTCTCAGGAGACACTGGTAACGGCACTTTGGTCGGGGACTGGATGGTAGATGTCGGCACCGGCTTACGGTGCGGAGACGTCTGCCTCGACGTCCCCGTGCCAGCTCCCTTGACTGTGTCGGCTGTTCGCAGGGCGGCCATGGCCATGGCAGCGCCTCGAGCGAATTCGGGGTCTTTGCTGGGACTGTTATCTCGAGGTCTCTCCCCGTAGTCACCTTCCCCTTCCAATGGCCTCGAGCGAGCGTTCGTGGCCGACTCATCCATGGCGTTGAGGCCTGGTCGCTGAACAAGCCCGCCGCGATCGCCAACCAGCCTGACAGTGCCAAAGTCCCACATGTCCTCGTCAACACGTTGTCGCTCGTAGTATGCCTCCTCGGCTCCCACGCTCTCCTCGTCGTCGCCCTTGTGCGTCGCTGCCCATCGGCTGTGCCTCTCGATCAGCTCGGTCAGGTATGAGGTCTTCTTTGCACGGCGGATGAACGGGTGCTTCAGCAGGTCCTTCGCGGTAGGTCGTTCCTTGGGGTCTCGCTGCAGACAAAGCTCTACGAAGTCCTTGAAAGCCTTGGTGAAGTTGCCGTCGAGTCGGGGTGGCGGGTTCTTGGGGATGAGGAAGAGGACCTTCATGGGGTGGATATCGGCGTACGGGGGCTCGCCGTTGGCAAGCTCGAGCGCGGTGATGCCGAGGGACCAGATGTCCGCCTTGTGGTCGTAGCCGGACTGCTTAATCACCTCGGGTGCCATCCAGAACGGAGTGCCGACGAATGTGTTCTTCTTGGTCATGGTGGCGGAGAGCTGGCCGGAGACGCCAAAGTCGGCGAGCTTGACAAGGCCATTGGAGCTGAGGAGGACGTTTGCGGCTATTCAGGGGTCAGTTACGGCGGGATTCATGGCAGAGGGCCACGGGCTCTCGAACCTTTGACGTCGCGGTGCAGCTTCTTGTCAGAGTGCAGATAGTCCAGACCCAGCAGCAGCTCCCGCACAATGATGGCAATGTAGTCCTCGCTGATCATGCCGGGCTTCATGAGGTCGGCGCAGCTCCCGCCGGAGCAGAACTCCATGACGATCCATAGCTCGGCGCCTTTGGCGTAGGAGCCGTAGTATTTCGTAACGTATGGGGACTGGAGCTCGGATAGGATGGCGATTTCTTGGATGATATCCTCAACTTCGTCTTCGGCGCTCTCGATATCGATGATTTTGATCGCCACAGCGTGTCCGGTACGTTTGTCGACTCTGTCAGGGGAAGTCAGCGGGGAGTCGCGGGCGGCGAGGGGAGATATGGAGTGCTCACCCCTTGTAGACCTTGCCAAAGCTGCCTCCGCCTGTGATGGAGTGTCAGCAAGCTGCCTGTGCGACAGAGGTAATATTTCCTGCCGGTCAAACGCACCGATGCAGTATTCTTTCGTGTACAGAAGCTCGGGGTCCAACGCCTCGTTGCCCTCCCCGTGGGCATTCTTGCTGTCCCCCATGCTGATGGGCGTGCCAACGCGGGGCAATTGGCGTCGGTGATGTCAGGAGGGGAGGGGTTGTATCTCGAGGCCTCTCCGCCCGAGAAAGAGTCGGTCGCAGGGTTGCAGTGCAGTCGCCTTGGTCCTAGATCTTGGGAAAGAATGGGTGCTCTGCTGCCGGGAAATATTTCAGCGCGCGGCGGTGAGGGCGCTTGTCGTGTATGCGCGTCGCCGACGCCAAAGCGGGCTGCTCCAGTCGAGGCACGTCAAGGGGCCTGTCGGTGGGGGAAGATGGAAGCGGTGGGACAAGGTCGAGCGAGCACTAAGCAAAGCGTGTCTGTCGTCTGGTGTCGGCGCGCTACGGGCTGTTGACAGGTCGAGAGAAGAAGAAAAGCAATGTGGTGTTGACAGAAGATAGGGAGCTCGCTCGAGGATCGGGTCGAGGAGACGTCGATGTCGATATGCCAGGTCCAATAATGGCCCACGGAGGAATGCGGGATACGGAGGTACGAGAGGTCCTGGGAACCCTGCCGAGACACGGAGGAGGGAGGAAATTCAACGCGCAGATAGACGATCGAGGGATATGTCTGGAAGTGAAATGAGGTGGTGGACTGCCATTTGGTTATTTGTTTTGGGCTGAGGCCTGCCTGTCCAATGGAGCGCCTGCCCGTCGCTCCTTCTCGATGCGAGGCAGATAATCCCCATGTGCCGCCGCATGCGGGACGGATGTTTGTGGACTTTCCCCTTTGGTGGCATTGCTGCCCCTCCATCGCTGGCCTCCACAGCAACCCGCGCAGGGCCAGGCACTGCACTGAACAAACCCCTGACGCCGGCGCGATGGTGCCCCCCGCCTGAAACACCGACTGCCTAGGTAAGCCTGTCGTCATCACGATCCAATTCGATCGACTGCCATTTCGCATTCTCGCATCCATGGCATCCGTCGCAGAGAATCACCATCTTGGGCCTCAAGACCGTCCAAATGAACACTCAGTCAGCCACGGAGCAGGAATCACCAGCCCCAGCGAATCATCCCCCGCCTCGTCGCTGACTTGCAGACGGACCACGGCGTCGATCCAGCCAGGAACAGCCCCTTGATTGGCCCTTGATCGCCGCACACCCCGACCTCAGCTCCCGTCAGCGATCACCGAGAGCCCCCCTGGGCATAACGCGGCCTGATATTCAGGCCCATCCGCCGAGGGAACATCAACAACAACAGTCACTGGGACACCCGTCAGAACAACATTCAATGTATGTACCTTGGCCATTCATCCGGCCCGAAGGAGCTCTACCAACTACTCTTCGGCTGCCATGGCAGAGCCGTCTGGCACGAGGAGACGACCCCGAAATCAAACCATCCGCCCTTCTCGTCTGTCTGTCTGTCCCTCCGTCCGTCCTTCCATGCCCTCCTTCCGGTTCTATTGCCTGCCCTCCATACCCATGTCCATGCGTGCCGTGCCGAGCTGCTGCTGCTGAGAGACGAGGAAAGGATGGAAATCGGAAATCCCGGGACGCCGGCGTACGTGAAAAGCAAGTGTCGTGCCATGTAGAGAGAAGCCACCGATGCGAAGAAAACAGAAAACGGGCCCAGACCTAGTCCTCGATGAACTCGATCATGACGGTGCCCTGCTTCAGCCCCGCCTCGGCGATCGTGCCGTCCAAGTTCGCCATCAGGTCCTGGCCCTGCGGCATCTGCTTCAGCTCGAACTCGACGCCCTCCTTGCCCTCCAGCGGCTCCGCCTTGAGCCACTCGTAGATCCGGCGCACCTGGTCCTCCAGCCTGAACCGCCGGATGACGCGGCCGCTGGGGTGGCGGAACTGGATCCGCGTCGTCGTCGCCGGGTTGTTCTCCGGCTCGACGTGCGGCTGGTCGCTGGCGATGGATGCGAACGGGCTCTCGACCGGCGCGGGCACCGCCTCGGCTGCCCTCTGCGACTCGGCCGACGCTGCCTCGGCCTTGGTCAGCGAATCGGGGTCGACGGCGCCTGCCTGGGGCGTCGAGGTGCCGCCGTTCGCCGGCGCCATGCTGTTCTGCAGGGCCATCTCGAGCATCTCCTCCTCCGTCATGCGGTCCACGTCCACGACCTTGGGCCGCTTCGTCGTGTCCTTGGCGACGGGGTTCTTCTTGCTCGCGTCGAGGCTGTACCGGTCCAGGAACTCCGCCAGCTGGGCGTGGAAGTCGCTCGCGGTGGGGAACGGCGCGCCGCTCCAGACCTTGACCTGCTCGCCGGTCCGCGGGTCGATGATCGAGACGTGCGGGAAGTTGTCGGGGTTCTCGTGGCTGTTGGCCGGGAAGTAGAAGGTCATGAACTGCTGCGCGTCCAGCGAGTTCTTGGTGTACTGGAGGAAGAGGAAGTTCTCCTTGACCAGGGCGGCGATGGCCTTGTCCTTCCAGATGTCGCGGTTGAGCATCTGGCACTGGAACACGCTGTTGTCCTGGAAGTTAACCAAGATCCACTTCTTCTCTTCCTTGCCGATGGCTCGCGCCTCGTCCCATTCGTAGTGATGCTCGAGCAGCTCGTACGGAGGACGGAAGAGCTCCGCGAGTCTCTGGCTACGTTCCTCGCTGGCCCTGCTGGCAGCCCCGCCGCGGGGGGCATCTTCGGAGTCCCAGATGCTCGGCTCGTGATTGAAGGGGTTGCCGCGTCCGCCTGCCGTTGCTGCGATTTCTCTGTTAGCGACACGGCCCTCCAGCAGGGAAGACCCGGGTGCTCCTACCTCTGGCTCGTGCCATTTGCCTCTGGCGCATCTGCTGTTGAATCATGGTTGTCATGTCCACCTCCCCATCGTCACCGTAGTCGCCGCCACCACCAAACCCGCTCGGGTCGACGAGCGTCTCCCTCGTGGCACGGATGGGAGAGCGCACGTCGTCGAGGTTGGGTCCGGACCCGGAGGCACCAGCAGCCCCTCCTCCGTAGAGTTCTTCTTGCAGGCGCTTTGCCATGGCGGCGTCCTCCTCTTCCTGTGCGTTGCGCGCGACTCTAGCGGCGTTGGCACTTCCCTGGTTGTTCCCGGCATCGTCATCGTCGTCGTCGATCATTATGTTATTATCGTCATCGTCACTGTCGATCTCGATGGGACGGTCCTGAGCACCGCTGGCGCCAGCAGAAGGACGGGTGTTGGTCGGTACGGAGGGGGGCACCGAGGCAGAGCCAACGGCGCCGAAGTTGTTCTGGATATCGGGGTTCTCAAAGTAGAGCTGGAGGGCCGCCTCGAGGTTGCCGCCGGCCAGCTCGACGAAGCCGCGGGCAACCTGAGGGTCGGCATTCGTGATGGCCTGGAAGTTGGCGATCTCTTCGTCCATGGTGGGCGAGGTCAACTGATCGATCGGTGGGGGTTCTCGTGAGGTATGTAGTATTGTTGGCGGGGTTGAAATGGCGGCGTCTTGGTGCGGTTGATAGCTGTCGTGGGCTCGGCCGATGGGAGGGAGAGCTTGGGGGACAGCTCGAGAGGATGCCAGACCGTACCGCCGTGTAGACCGATGGGCGTGAAGGGATTAAAAAGCAACCGTGCGAACTGGCAGGAGTTGAAAGAGCTTCACCGCAGCCAGTGTGGACGGGCGGCCGCTGTTGCCCCACACACGCTCGCTCGCCTTTGACGTGTCGATGGAGGGGTACCGGAGCTCGCGAATCCCCTGGAAGTAGGAGGTAGATGCTGCCCAGGGATCTTCAGGAGAAAGATGCAGCTTTTGTGACGAGCTGCGGCTTTGTTTGCGGTGACTGGGGGACGGTAGGGGTAGAGAAATGTTTCGAATCGAGGGTTGCCGAGTTGGCTTTGGAGGAGGTGTAGAGGCCGGCAGCTGGTCCGTCAAAAGGCGACAACCCTGTGACGCAACCGCCACCACCGCCAAAAGTCGAGAAATCCATCCCGGTAGTGGCGGGGCACAACGTTTCTCCGCTTTCCGAGAGCCCCCACCCCGCCCCGCGGGCAGGGCAGTCACCTGGCAGCTCTCTCAGGGGCAGTTGGCAGCCTTCAACCCCTGACCTGCATCTCTCACCACCCACAGCCTTCACCCACACACCATCACGCCGCATGTCATCCCGCCGAACCTGAAACTGAGACGTTCTTCGTTGTCTTTATCATTCCTGACGATGCATCACCAAGACATGTACGCTAGAAAATATCGCTCCGCCATGCATCCTCCTCTACCTTCCTCCTCCTAGGCACCCGTCGCCCTCAGCTCCGCGAGAATCGCCTTCAGCTGCGCCTGCACCTCCAGCGACCTCTCCATCTCCAGCGCGTTCTCGACCATCGTCACCAGGCCCTCCTTCTCGGCACCCTCGGGCGGCGGCCCAAACGCCCCTCCCGCCTTGGCCTTGAGCACCGCGCCGATCGCCTGCGCCCTCATGCTCCGCTGGCTCTCCGTGCCAACGTCCACATGGTCCATGTCCAGGCTCAGCAGGTAAGTGATCGCCACCGCCTTGTCGTCCGCCTGCGACACGCCCGGCTTCGCCTCCCGCATCACGTCGCGGACGCACTCGTACCACACCTGCCGCTTGATGACCGCGTACGCGGGGGACGACAGGTACGGCTTGAGCTTCTCGAGAACGTCGCCGAGCACGCCGTACGAGTCTGTCCTGAGCTTCTCCCGGTTGTAGCCGCGGGCCACAGCCTCGAGGCCGTTGGACGCGGTCTCGGCCGCCTTGTCCTCGGAGTCGATCTCCATCCTATTCTCGTCGACGAGGCCCTCGAGGAAAGGCTCGACGATGGCGAAGATGTCGTTGAGAAGATCCAGGTCGGTCCTCACCTTGGCGAACTTCCAGAGGTACTTGAACGCGTGGACCCTGTACGCCTCGTTGTTGCGCTTGGCCTCGCGCAGGGCGATCTTCTTCATCTGCGCCGCGACGGCCGCGTCCTTCTCCCACAAGGCCGTGCCCTTCTCGACGAAGATCGGGAACGACTCGAGCACCTTCTCCTTGCCCTCGAACGTCTTGAGCGCCAGGACCTTGTCGAGCACGGGCCAGACATGCTTGAGGCTGGTCTCGCTGATCTGGCCGTTGGCGTCGCTCGCGCTGACGAGGGCCGGCACCATGGCGGCGATGGCGAAGGCGCCGGTGTGCTGCAGGGCCCAGCGCGGGGCGTCCAGTACCAGCTTGATCGTCTTGACGATTTCCTCGACATATCGAGCGACTGTTCGGCTGCTTCCTGCGTGGGTATCCCAGATGGTCGAGAAGGCCTTCTTGACGTAGGCGTCCGTGTCGTGCGAGGCAACGTAGACGAAGGGCAGGATGCGCGTCTCAAGATTGTTGAACTCGTCCGGAGATGACTTGGAGAGAGACAGGAAGACGTCCGCAACGCGGCGGCGGCGCGTGTCGTCCTCGGCCGTGATGTAGAGCTGCATGAACTTATCCGCGAACGAGTGCTTGGCGTCATCGGAGCCAACACGGATGATATAGGCGCTGGCAACCGCGTACGAACGGCTCACTTCGTCGTTCCGGTCCAGCGTCTCCTTCGCCATGAGCTTGAGGAACCTGGCCGCGTAGGGCTCGAAATCGTTCCGGTGGCGCATGACGAGATCGCCGAGAAGTCCCGCGCAGGCGATCTTGGTCTGCATGCCGATGGCCGACTTGATGGTCGCCTCGATCTTGGGCACGAGCTCCTTCATGCTCTCGGGATCCAGCTGGCGGAGACAGTTGTTGACCGCCTCCGTGATGGGCGACGTGCGGATCCACGAGGCTCGGAGCTTGTCGATCTGGCCGCGCTTGTCCTCCGTGACCTTTTGGTATGCGTAGTTGAGCTGCTCCGGCTCGATCGTGCTGTGGAGGTTGAGCAGGTGCGGGACGATGGTCGAGATGAACGGCTGGAGCACCTTGCCGCCCTTCTTCGTGATGTCCATGATGGACTGCAGCGCGAACGCCTGCACTTCCTTGACGCTGCTCTCGAGCCCGCTCGGGGACAGCAGGAACCGGAAGGCGTCCTTCAGCATTGCCCGGGCAGCAGCGGAGCCGCCGCCATCCTCAAGCAGGCGGACGATCGTGTTCGTCAGGCCCATGCACAGCTTGAGGGCGGCATTCCGGACGGAGAGCTTGACGTCGTCCAGGACCTTGAGCGCGGCGGTCCAGACGTCCTCGTAGTATTTAGCGTACTTGTCGAAAGGCTGCCCGCTGATGAGTTCGGATATGGCCGTGCAGCTTGCCTCGCGACTTCGCCACTCTTTGCCGAGGATGCTCTTGAGCAGATCCGCCATGATATCGTCGAAGTGCTTCTGGATCACCGCGTTGGGGTCCTTCACCAGAGCCTTCCACACATTTTCCATCGACCTCTGCGCGTTCGTGTTCGGGTCGAACCGGTACCTGAAGAGCTTGGGATACACCTTGGGATCGATCTCGGAGTCCGCGAGGATGTCACCCAGGCCAAAGCGTCCGAATGCGGCGCGGGTCGACCAAGTCGCCGCGTTGTTGGCAAGGGCCATGAACTTGTACACCAGCCTCTGGTCGCCCACCTCGTTGGCAAGAGCGACAATGTCCTTGTACGAGGTCACCGACTTGCCGTCACCCGTAGGCAGGGCGCCCGCGTCGAAGAGCTCTGTATCGCCCTCGACCTTTAGCTTGGTGCTTTGTTCGGTGAACGAGGAGACGAGGTCCTTCACGAGAACCTCTCGCAGGTCTCCATCGCCCTTCTCGTAGATCAGGACCAGACCGCGGGATGCCGTCTCCTGCACAAGCTCATCACGGGCGCTGAGCAGCCTCATGAATGCGACCTGGGCCTCTCGAAGGCGGGCACGGACCTCTGGCAGGGTGCCGCAGTACTGAATGATGCAGAACAGCCAGATTCCGGAGGACTTGAGCTTCCAAGGTGCGGTATCCTTGCAGTCCTTGAACAGCTTGTCCAGGACCAGCTTGACGCGCTGAGGCCGGGCTTTCATGTTGTCTGCCCACCGCCCTCTTGTCTCGTCGACGTTCACGGTTAGCATGACCGATTCCGAGTCCAGACGACCAACTGCTGCTGCGATGGCCTCGCCGATGCTGAAGTGGATTTCCGTTTCCCTCTTCTGGCCGAGTTCGTACAAAACGCGAAGCACGTTGTCGACCTCGCTGTCCTTGCTGTCTGGACTCAAAAGACCGTCCCTGCCGACATCGCCGGAACCAGCATCGACCTCATCGGCAAACGCCAGCGCCAGTCGGCCCAGTGCGAAGATGGCCTTCTCATTGCCCTTGTCGGCTCTGGCTTTCAGCTTTTCAATGACAAATTCGGGCGAAAAGTCACTGCCGGGGCGGGGAATCGAGTCTTCGACCTGTGCTGTCCACAGCTGCGCGAGCGCATCGACTGTGGTGTCCTGCATAGAAGTGCTCTGGCCCTTGTCCTCGAGGAGACCCTTCGGCAACTGGAAGGGGGGCTTCACGGCCTGATTGTAATAGACGGCGTGCGAGAAGAGGTGGCCGAATGCAAGGATATCGCCCTCGATGGTGTTGGCTTCCGTTCCGACAGCCGACTCCCATTCCGGGATGCGCGTCGACATCTTGTGCACCATCTCGCTGGAAGGGCTTGCCCTTGGGTTTCCGGGATTCTGCAGGGCAGTGGATAAACTGTTCTGGTTGGTGGGATGTGCGCCCAGGATACCGATTGCCGTGGCGGCAAGGAGGCGGATCTGCTTGTTATTGGAGGCAGACCAGCGGTGCAGCTTCGGGGCTTGGGGAGCAACATAGCTGACGGCGTTGGCCGGGCTGAGGGAGGCCACATCCACGAGGCATTGGAGGCTCTCCTCCACGACCTTTTCGGAATCCCGCGTGCCCTGGGCCGTGGCTCCGTCGAGGCAGGTCTTGAGGAGAAGACCGACGAACGCCTCGTCGACCGTGCGGAGATACGAGGAGACCTTGGAACGCATCTTGACCTCGTTCTTGAGCGCCGTCTCCAGCTGAGAGGCCCAGTCCGGCCCCATGTTGAAATCCGGGAGGGCCTGCAGATACATCATCCTCTTGGTGAACTGCAGCGCGACCGGGAATGCCGCGAGCCTGTGCCCTCCGAAATTTTGCAACGTGCGGTCGGGATCGCTGGAACTGGTCTGAGGCAAGCCGGAGGGTTCATAAGAGATGTCAAAGTTACCCTCGATGTTCTCGTAGAAGAAGGACGTCAGCAGGGTGGTCCATTTGGGAATGGCCGGGGCCTGCGCGGCGCGGTACGTCCATGGGTCGAGGCCCTTCTTGCCCTCTTCGATCACCTCGTGGCTCTCATCGGGCCTGCCGGCGATCGCGAGGATGTCCAGCCAGCGCGCGCGCCATTCGGAGAATTCCAGGGCGTAGTTGGCCCACTTGATGGCAGTGAAACGCGTGCTTCGCACAGCCGGCGGCTCGGACGGGAGGCTCATGTACCTGTAGATGAGCATGGGGAGAGGCCGGAAGTCCTTCATCTTGTTCGGGTCGAAGTTGGGAAGCAACGCTGACAGCGCAGATTCAATGTGGAAGACCACATCGGGCGTGGGATCTTCGGAGAGGGCGCGGAAGAGCCAGCCAGCTAGGCCAAGGGCTCCCTGCACCGACATCTTGGTGGCTTTGGAAAGCAACCCGATCACCTCGTAGGCCAGGCCCCTGAGATCGCTCCCTACCGTCATTGTTGTCGACGATACGTCTTCCGAGGGTATGGGCCAGCCGCCGGCCTGGATCTGATCTTGCATCTTGGTGATCAGCGGGCCGCCCATATTGAAAGGCCCCTTCGTGGGTCCCCAGGTCGCGACGAACGAGAGATAGCCCAGGAGCGCGCGGTGGAGCTTCTGCTGCTCGAGGCCAGGCTTCGCTCTGAGGTTCTCCGGGCAGTCAAGGCCAAAGTCGAGGTCGACGACTCTTTGGATCTCCGGTTCCATACTGGTCGACAAGACCGACTTGGAGAGAAGACCCAGGATTCGAGTGCGGTGAGGCGGTGTCAGGCGACCATGAGCGCTGAAGAGATCCCGCACAAGCGCTGCATCCTCAAAGGAAACGGAGGTCCTCTTCAGCATGTCCTCGCAGATTCCCGAGACGACGCCATCTGTGCTGCTCGCTCCGAAGATGGCCGGTACGAGCTTCTCCCGGTCGTGGAAGGCGGCGCTCTGTAGAAACTGAGCGATCTTGCGCCTCAGAGCTGGGAGCTCGTCATATGGAGAGGCGAAGTGGTTGTCGCGCCACTCAGGGCCAAGAAAAGACAGCTCATCGGGTGCGAGTGCTCCGTTGGATCGCTTCAGATAGGGTAGGATCTGGCCGGCTCCACGGCTGTCTGCAGGGATATTCGGGAGCTTCAGCAGGAGAACCTTTCCGAGCCATTCGGCAAGCCAAGTTGCGTCCCCTTGCCCGGACAGGCCGATGGCTTCTCTGAAGGCCGCGTCTTCCTGGCTGCCGCGAGAGGGGATCTTGACGGATGGGATCACCCGGAGAGCAATTCGCAGGATAGCGGACGAGGCGCCGCCGAGGCCCTCTGCAGATATGCCTTTGAAGATCTTGTGGGCTATCTTTTGCCTTTCGTAGTCGTCCATGCGCTCGAGGCCGAGGGTGATGAACATGGTATCGACCTTGCGGATGATGAGAGACGACTGAGACTTGTACTGATCGATGAGAGCCTCTACCGGGAGGGCAACCCTGTAGCAGTCAGCATTGAATCCCAAATCGAACGCATAGGTGCATACTTTGTCGGCCTCAGCATAGTCTGGATCGACCCAGCGAATTTGATGACCTGCCTGGTGTGAGCGATGTGGTCATCGTGACGAGCGCGTGAGACCAACCTCCATTCGCACAGAAGCGTGGGGACTTCCTGCTTTCAAGAGCAGGGGACATAGGTAGACGCCGAGGATCTGCTCAAACTTGTCCTCCTTGTTGGATACTGCGAGGACCTTGAACTGGGCGTTCTGGACGAGCCGCAGCTCATTCTCTTCGCTGGACGCCATGGTGGCGGGCTGATGGGTGCCGAGCCTGCAATCCGCGAGTTCGTACGGACAACGCTTTTATGAGCGTTGGATTCAAATCGCTAGCGAAATCATGAGAACCGGCTGTGATCGGCGTCTCAGGCGGTGCGATATGTCGACTGTTGATGTCGTTGGTGAGGGGTGTGGTGGTGACCGGCAAGGGTCTCACGCGGGGTTCTGGTCTAAAACAAACAAGAGGTCGCATGCATCGATATCGAGTCTGCAGGAAGCCAGTGTGAATAATGCGAGGAAACCGAGGGACGGCGTCCAGGAGGTTGTTGGTTGCAGATACTTAGACTAGACAAGTCCAGCTAGCAGCGCTCACGTCAACTTGTCCGCAGGTGCCACATCCAGGCGACGATTGAATGTCGTGTGTCGAGACTGATGACCTAAGCGAGTCGAAGGTGAGCGAAGGTCTGGGGTGAGCGGATCGGGATTAGCGCGATTTGGTGTGCCACAAGGATCTCGCCAAGAGAATGGATCCGAGCGTTCTTCACCGCAGCATTGGACGTCAAGATTGGACATTTCTGTTGAAGGAAGATTCCTGGTGCAGAGTACAGACTTGGCCGGCGGGAACAGAACCACTCCAGCGCCTTTGCGCCGGCCCTACAAGAGCACCATTGACAGCCCGAATGACTCGACATACCCAGTTGGAGTGAAGTGACTGCCGTTGCAACGATTATTCAGAATTCTTGCCACTGCGATTGCTAGGTCCAGTGGGCAGAGTGAACAGCGTCGCAGGGAGCCGGTGATTGTGCCCTGGGATATGCTGAAAGTTCGTGCGTGCCCGAGGCTCGATCCGAGGCATTCTATCATGCTGCAAAGGAAGGCATATCCGGCGTTTGGCATGTTCCATCAACAGTGGCAACCAAACTCACATGACAGATACGTCCTGCAAAGCATCGGGTCAGGCTGCTGTCAACGGGCACCTGCTTGATGCGAATCTCGATAGTACGGCAGGCGCTAACAATGGCAAAAGCGCCCAGCGCCCAGCGCCCAAAAATCCAGAAATCTCGGTGCATAAATGCCACCGAGCTTCAAGAGTTGGGAAGGAAAGTCCAGCATTGGGCGAGCCGCTTACTATTCGCAAGCGCGTCATAGGCTCAGGGGCTCCAGACGTACGGAAAGCTGTGCGCGAGTCTCCTCCCGATGAGCTCATCGTCTCCATCCGGCTGCCCGACGAAAACTGGGAGGAAGGGGACGGAAGTGCATCGTCGTAAAGGCGGGTCCGATCGGAGACCGGACACCTTGGCCTCACGCGAGTCGCGTCTCTGCAAGTCATCGGCGGCTTCGGTGGCTGATGTGCCTGGGCCGGTACCGGGTCTAGAACCACACCTTCGATTATGTACATTGCAACAGGTGAGGCCGGGGCGTTGGTGGCTGTCTTCGTGTGTCTGCATTGAAATGTCCATCATGTCCCGGATCGTTCACGATGAGCAGCTGGGCCAGCCACGCGCCCAATGTGGGAACCGAGGCGTTTGGTCGGCCATTTGGGTCGTTTGTGAGGACCGGCAGTCCGGCTTGGATCTGGGGCGGGTGTCGTCGATCAGCTTCGAGCTGTCACTAATTATAATAATGGTTGATCATGGCCGAGGTCGGTCCCGGCACGTTTGAATCGGCATCCCCGTCGTAGAAGAAACCGGAAATACCGACAATGCTGAAGCCGTAATTGCGTTTTCAGCTGGCAAGATCCAGGAGCCCAGGCGAACAGGGATCCGCAAGCCAGCCACCGCTGAGATGGCATCGTGGCTCGTGTGAGGAAGCTTCGCATGAAATGGAGCAGCAGGGACGCGAGTCAAGCCTCATCCGGCCGGTGGCTGTCTGGGGACAGATGTGAGGCAGGTGAGGCAGCTTGAGGGCGCAGATGTGGGCATGCTATCTGGAGCCGTTTGTCGTGATTCAGGGGGCATGCTGCTCGTCTAGATGCCCCTGGATGCTCCAATTCGAGCACCCGAAGGAAGAATAATAGCCCGTGTTCCCCGTTACTCAGCAAGGGATTCCGACTTTGAGATGTCGAGTGGTTCTGGGGAGAGAAGGTCGGCCCCCTGGAACGAGTTAGTGAGCTGACTAGGCCACATGGCCGACAACTTCAGAGGCCAATCGCCGGGCCAGATCTACTACCCCTAACCCTGCGCCAACCCGCAAATCAAGGGAGGAAGAGAAGGAAGAAGAAAGGTGTCTTGATGCATTCACACCCCCAGAACAAACGTTCCAGTCGGCCCGCTTTGAACAAATCCTGGATGCTGAGGCGTTTGGGCGCGTGGGGAGATACGAAACAGATGGGTTCGGTAAGGAAGCATCTCGAGAAGTGTCTGATCATCACTTGCTTGTGATGGATGGTTTCTTCTGGATCTGTTTCCGAAGCCGCCGTCGCTGCCGTAGCCACCAACGACACGATGTCGCGCTCAACAGCTCCAATGTCTGCCGGCCACCACAAACGATGTGGACGGCGATGTCGGGCATGGGGGAACAGGGGCTGGCAACGCAGGGATCTAGGAGCTGTCAACGTCATCTTCGGTGTTCTCAGCGGCCCGCGTCTGTTGGAGGCTCATCGTTTCTTTTCCCAGCGATGCTGGCAGATGGTCGCGAGATGTGGCCGTTCTTAGCTCGTCGACATGGACTCTTCTGCCGGGGGCACGTCGGATGACAAGTTTCCTGCACAATGACATTCAAGACACCGCAATTTGTCGACTGATGCCCGAGCAGGCCGTGCAAGGTGATGCATCATCATGCCGTGTCGTGTCTGGAGGATGAAGCCAGGCAGCGCCATGAGCGCCACCCGAAGAAGGGATATGTTTTAAAAGCTCCGTCTTGAGATGCGAGCACTTACAGTTATGTACAGTACTCTGGATAAAACAGAGTCTGCCAACCTGCCAGGTCAATGGCAGCTTGGGATCGCCCACGAGGCCGGGGCATGGCCACTAAGACAGGGTGTTTCAACTCAGCTGGCTTAGGCACATCCTGGGCATCATTGTCGGTTGCTGCGACGATCCTCCTCATCCAGCAACAATCCGAAAGGCTTCCATGGCAGATGAGTCTTTTGGTGGTTTCCAGAGCAAGGCCCGGCTGGTCGTCTATGGAAATTCTTGCTTTTGCCGAAGACCGCTGCCATCGAGGGCATGACAAGGCCGAAGAGCCTGCATGTCTCGCTGGGCGTCGGCGCCCGAGGTTCGATTCCGTTGTTGCTGCCATTGTGCTCGCTCTTGTACAAGTCCCAAGTACAGTGGTCTCGGCTGCGGGTAGCAGAGGACGGGATGTTGCAGGCGGCCGACAAGGACCTGCGGTTCTGAGGTGTCGCGTCGCATCTCGAGGTGGGAATGGCGAGCGAACGCGACATACTCCAGGCCGGCAGCAGGTTTCTCGTGAAGATTCGAGGCTACATTCGGAAGAAGTAGTAGTTCTCGTCATGGGTCGGCGCCCGGTCGATTTGTGCTGACACCCTTTGTCGTCAGTTGTATGCAGAAGAGCACATGCGACTACCTCTTGGTGTTGCGCGGCGCCATCTCGTGTTGCGCCCTAGGCCCGGAATGGACAAGGCGAGGTGAGACTGCCTGACTCTGTCGACGCCCCCTTGCTTCCGGCAATGGGAAGGAACACTTGAGAAGGACGCAAAGGGTGTGGTGCAGCAGCAACCACCTCAGGTGCCTCATGTTTCGTACTTGCCCGGCAATGGATCACATCATGACAAACAGCAGTCTCAGGCAAGTGCCTCTCCCGGCGGCGCTTTCCAACCCGGTCGAGTCCCCGGGGAGGCGCCTTCCATGCGACCTGCGATTACGCACCTGCGAAGCCTACCTCAGCTCAGGCCAGCAGAGGAAGTTACGAACGCGCTACGGCCATGCACCTCAGGGCAAGCTTCAGTGCCTCGAGCCCTGTGCGCCCACTACCGCGGTCTCCACCGCAGGTCCTGAAGCCAGCCCATCGAGTCGCTTTCATAGGTCGTTCGTCGCTTCCGGCGAAGGGCGGCGTGCGACCGATCTCCTCTTGGGGGGCCTCGCCCACCCCTCCCTCGATGCAGGCACCCCGAGGCGGAAGGTATCTCGGCCTCCAGTCATGCGAGCATTTTCGCGGGGAGCGTAAGGCCAGGTACGCAGCTCCACGGCGTCCCGGTACTTGGGCGGCCCTAACAGCACCCCCCTTTTTCCCATTCGCCCAGCAGGCAAGCCCGCTCGAAACTACTTTTTTTGACTCTGACTCTCTCGCCTTCTGCCTTCCGCCCATCTCCACCATTTCGCAAATCCACACTTCCTCAGAGAACCCGGTCGTCTGTTCTTCTTTCTCCCCTCTCTCTTCCTCCTCTCCCCCCTTCCCTCCCTCCCTTTCTGTCCCTTTTGAAGGCCTGTTGGGTTTCTTTCGCACGCTCTGCAAGTCGTCATTGTACTCTTCCGTCTGCTGTGTTTGTCTGCGGTGTACGCTGCGGCAACTAGAGCTTTCGATCCATCCTTTTTCCAACGTCGCCCGTCCATCGGCTCGCTTGCTCACCGAATCCCCCGGCTTTGGGTGCTTGCTTCGACAATTATCCTCGTCCTACCGGCCCCGAGTCGCCCTCTACCGTAATCCGCGCGCATCGCACTCTGTCGTGTCAATCGGCAGTCCTCGAATCCCGATTTCGACCCTCGTCCTCCTCTCCCTTCGTTCCGACGTCATCCGCGTGTCGTCAACTACCTAGGGCCCGACAAGTTCCCGAGAGCCGCAAATTTGCACTACTGCGCGTAATTCCCTCCACACCCCTCCTCCACGAACACCTTGAGAATCTTCTGCGAGGTTTCCGACATCTCCTCGACTCTGGAAGATCTTTCCTTCTCGTTGGCGCTTAAAAGTAAGTCGTAGAATTCTTTGCATTTGTCCCTGCCCCCGTACGCCCGTATGCCCGTCGCCGCCGTCGCAGTCCTTGGTCGCCGCATGACCGACCCTCGATATCACACACCCGCAGCGCGTCGTCAATTCGCCTTGGTATCGACTCGAAACCCCCCGGGTGCCGCTCGAACAATGCACGGCAGCAATGGAGTAGGATTTTGGAACCAGACAGGCCGACATGGTAGATGCTGGGACTGGCAGCAGCGGAGGACAGCGACGACTTTTCGGCATAACTCCCGATCGCGCCAATGCCATGGTCTTCGACTGCCTCGACTTCAGACGCCTATCTATGCGAGCGCCGCCACGTAAATCTTCGAAATAGCCCCGATGCGCACATCTGTACATCCGACCGTCTTCGCCAGCGATATCTGCGAATGTCGCATCACATGCGCACCAGTCGCGAGGCATCCGCGTCCGGGCGTCAGTTTCCGGCCCGATACTGCGACATCCCACGAGCCAATGCGCCGCCCAATGCGACTGATTTCTTGCTGGCAACCCTTCGGCTGTACCCAACGTCAGTAAACGACAGAGGGCGCCTGCACATTCGGCGTCGATACCTCCATGCTAGACGTGGGCTCCCTGCCACCGTGGCTGCATGACTGGGTCAAACCACAGGATGTCATGGACCCGGGGATTCTGCGTTTCGGAAACACCTGTTTTTCTACTAACAACCGGGACTGCGATCCGCCGACGGGGCCTATTGATGCCTGTTCACATTGTGGCGCCTCACCTGCTGACATGATTGCCCAGGTCAATATCTCGGCAGACCCGGTCTTCGTGATACGTTTACGATCCTTCGGGCATATACTGCTTTTCCGGTCACGGCGCAAGTGTTGAGGTCAGGAAAAGTCGAGTTCGGAGCATCTTCTTGGCAGTTCTTCATCGGCGGCCGTTAGCATTTCTCTGCACGATCATATTGGGAGCATCTCGACATCTGTTTCCGGGGCGTGCTGGCGTCGAGAGAAATACGTCTTTGACAACCTCTGTTTCGGAGTCTCGGTCTGGGTCTGGATACAGGTCATCGTCTGCGAGTCTTGAGCCAGGTTTCCATACTTGATTCAGCAAACCCTCTCCTGAGTGTCCCGGACGTTTGTGACGGTAGGTCATGTGCCTCCTCGGCGGCGGAAACTCCTGGAAGGCCCGAACATGGACATGAGACTGACCGTCCTCATCGCACAGATCACACGATAACGAGCATTCCCTCCCGCTTGTCTCTTCATTTGACAGCCCTGTCTTCGTGAGTCCACCTCTCATCCCAGCCCCAGGTCTCTTTCTTCTTCGTTTACTGATTCACAATGCAGAACTTGAAACGAGCGCTTCTTGTAAGAATTAAGTGAGTCGGCGCCCAGCGAGCACCTCCACTGTTCCAATTTAGCCCCTTGCGCCCCCAGATTTCGTTGCACGCCACTTGGTGGCTTTCCAAGTGGCTTTCCTGAAGGGACCTCATGTCAGGTGTGCCATGATAGTTCATCCTCACCGAAGCGGCACCAAAACCTTGTTCACATCTGCTACTCAGCCGCCCCGCGCGGCCTGCCTATATGAACGTGCCCTCTCCTGCCCTGTTCCTGTTCCCTTTCTCTCCTCATGTTTTCCTCAGGTTGTCAAACGCCAGTATCTCTTACTTGTTGTCCTTCTTGCCTTTCGGCTCCTTCTGGCTTCTGATTCGCGGCCCAGCGGCCCCGCGTCTTGCTCGACTTGAGCGACGCCCTGAATCACCACTCTGCAGTACGCCCAGGTGCCCCCCAACACCCGGGTTTCATTCGTTGCCCGTTGAAAGCCCCGTCCTTTTCCTCCCTCGTCCGCCCACAACACCTACCACAACTTGAGATCCAGGCAGCGGGGATCTGCCTCCCTCGCTCAGCTTGGCCGTCTCCCTCCGTCAGCCAACACTAACCGCTGCCCAGACTCTATTCAACGAATCACCCTCATCATGGAAGGCATCTACAACAACGGAGGTGGCAACCCCTCCAACGGCGCCAATGGTGATGGCTACGGCGGTACTCCCGTCACTGGCGGCATGCCCTCTTTCCCTGGCGGCAACGGCGGCCAGATGACCGACCCTGGCTCTGCTTCCGGCGCCCCTGGTGGCGAGGGCAGCAAGACCACCCTCTGGTAGGTTTCTGGTACCCCAGGCCCCCACCGTTTCGAGGCAGATCTGACGGGATACATTGCAGGATGGGCGAACTCGAGCCCTGGATGGACGAGAACTTTGTGAAGGGCGTCTTCCTCACCGCGACTACGGAGCAAGTCAATGTTAAGGTCATCCGTGACAAGAATTCCGGGTAAGTGCACACTCCGGCCAGCTGCAACGTCCCCCTTGAACGGTCTTTGCTAATAATGATACAGCAATGCCGGCTACTGCTTCGTCGAATTCGCGTCGACTGAGGCCGCCTCCAAGGCTCTCGGCCTGAACGGAACCCCTGTTCCCAACTCCGCCCGCATGTTCAAGCTCAACTGGGCCTCCGGTGGCGGTATCAACGATCGCCGGTAAGAGGCCCCATCAACCCCTCGCCCCCGAAATGGTGACTAATTGAATTTTCTAGCGACGACCGTGGTCCTGAGTTCTCTATCTTCGTCGGCGATCTTGGCCCCGAGGTCAACGAGTTTGTGCTGGTTTCCCTGTTCCAGGCCCGCTTCCCGAGCTGCAAGTCAGCTAAGATCATGACCGATGCTGTCACTGGCCAGTCCCGTGGCTACGGTTTCGTTCGCTTCGCCGACGAACAGGACCAGCAACGCGCCCTCGTCGAAATGCAGGGAGTCTATTGTGGAAACCGCCCCATGCGCATCTCGACCGCCACCCCCAAGAATCGGTAAGCATCCTCAGCAGTGACTGGGTGCGCATCGTCGACTAACACACTCCTTCCAGCAACCATGGTCCCTATGGCGGCCCTCCTGGCGGCCCCAACATGCCTCCTGCCATGCACCCCCAGCAGCAGCAGCAGCAGGGCTTCTACGGCATGCCTGCCGCCCCCCACTTCAACCAGGGCTACGGCGCTGCTCCTTACCAGCAGCAGATGAACCAGTTCACCGATCCCAACAACACCACGGTTTTCGTCGGCGGCCTCTCTGGCTACGTGACTGAAGACGAGCTCCGCAGCTTCTTCCAGGGTTTCGGCGAGATAACTTACGTCAAGATCCCGCCTGGCAAGGGCTGCGGTTTCGTCCAGTTCGTCCACCGCCACGCCGCTGAGATGGCCATCAACCAGATGCAGGGATATCCCATCGGAAACTCCCGCGTCCGTCTTTCCTGGGGTCGTTCTCAGAACAACTCGGGTGTCGGCACCCCTTACCGCCCGGCTCCCCCTCCCCCTCACTACTTCGGACCTGGCGGCCCTGGTGGTCCTGGCGGTCCCGGCGGCCCTGGCTACGGCCCTCCCTTCGGAGGCCCCGGTCCCCAGGGTCCCCCGGTCATGCCCCCCGGCGCCGGCGGTCCTCCCGGCCCCGCTCAGTGAGGCACTCGTCATGACCTTTGCTCCCGACATGTTTTCTCGACGTGATGAGCAGGCGCAGGGCGGACGGAATGGTTTTGTTTGCGGAGGAATTGCAGCCTCTTAAAGGCGGGTCAGGTTGGCACCGGCAATGCACATCAGACGCGACTCGTTACTTGCTTCTGGTTTCCAGCTGCCTTTGATCGGCATTCAATGGTCTTGTCTTGTTTGTGATTCACTCGTTGCTTCCGCATGCCATTACTCGTTGCTCCATGGCCTGATTATAATGTCTGTCTCTTCTTAACGACAGGATATACCCCTTGCGTCATCCCCATACAGATACCCAGCATAGGCCTGTACTGTACAGGCCAGCGGAGAATACCCGGTCTACAAGATCCAGTTTCGTGGTGGCGGCGGTGGTTGCAGGCACTCCTTTCATGTCTCGGTGTTTACCGAGGCCGGAGGATCTGGGAGCGAACCTGGTGTTTAGGGCGGCACAGGCGATGGGCTGGCTGCCTTGGTTTGCGCAGCATTAAAAATACGCTATAGTTGATTGTTTGAAGAAAACTCGGGAGTGTTTTTGGTCAGAGTTGTCTCGTTGGTGTCACTTTCTACGCTACTCTTCAGTTGATTCGGTTGAATCGGTTTGCAAAGACCAGCAGCGCTGCTGTGGATGTACCGAGTGTGCGTGGTGAAGACAAATGGCTAAAAGATACCAGGAGTGAGCTGTCGGAGCGTCACGATGGCGGATGGGCGGGCGAGCGGGCGAGCATCCCGAAGACAGCGCCTCTTCAGCGGTACCTTGATGGATTGGATGGGTGCCTTTGGTGACTGATGCAGCAGGGCGCAACCAGGATAAGGGTGGCCTCATCCAACATCGCCCGGAACTGACTTTTCATGAGGCGTGCCACAATGGCGCTGGATGCCCCTGAACAAGGCGGCCTCGGAGGCGCAGGGGCGAGAATCACGCAACGTTTCGAACACATCCTGCTGTCCAGCCACGAAAACATGATCTTTTTTGACACGTCTACTTATGTACAGGGTTCTCGCTTCAGATCTACTCGTCGCAGTCATCGTCGTCATCGTCGTCATCGTCCTCATCGTCGTCGCCGGGGTAGTACGAGAGCGGGTGGAACGCGTCCTTCTTGCCCTCGATGCTGCCGGAGCCCCAGGGGTCGGTGTCGATGGGCAGGATGGGCGTGACGCACTTCGCGGCGAGGGCGGCCTTCGCCTCGGGGCTGTCGATGGAGACGCAGGGGACGCCGATGTCGTTCTCGACGCCGTCGCAGATGACGACGGGGTCGCCGCCGCAGGGCGTGTCGACGTGGAAGTCGGCGAGGGTGATGTTCGCGCAGACGGCGGCCTCGTTGGTGGAGCAGGCGAGGCGGGCGACGGCGTTGCCGTAGACGCCGGAGGTGGTGCCGGTGAAGTTCTCGAAGCGGATGTTGGTGATGTTCATGTGGGAGGGGAACTTGTTGCACTCCTCGGTGGTCTTGTTGAAGTAGCACGAGTCGAGGAAGATGCCGTAGTCCATGCGGGCGACCCAGAAGTTCCTGCGAGGTGAGATGTTAGCATAAATCTAGGATTGTCCAGATCAGCTGAGCAGCTCACTTGAAGGTGACGTTGTTGACGAAGCCGGTGCCGGTGGAGTTGCCGGCCCAGACCTTGATGCGGGCGCCGGAGTACTGCGGTCTGTCAGAGGAAGTCATGTTGCAGGAGTTCTCAAGGGTACTCACGTCGCCGTTCATCATCCAGACGTTCTCAATGTGGACATCGTGGACGTTAGAGACCTCGCCCTGGTACTGACCAAGAGAGCCCATGGACTGGAGTGAAGACAGGTTAGCTGCGGTCGTAACAATGCAAGACAGATAATCAGTCACACACCTGTCCGTGGGTGCCGTTGCAGTACATGGTGTTGACGTAGAGGTCGGAGCTATTGGGCTTGGGCGAGAAGCAGTCGTCGTCGATGTTGACCCAGACGCGCTCGATGTGGACGGTGGAGGTGTTCATGGTGTTCATGAAGTCGGTGTTCTTGGGGATGATGCTGCCGTTGTTGGAGAGGGCTGTGGCGATGACGTCGGTGTAGCGGACGTTCTTGGAGCTGACGATGAAGTTGTTCCAACAGGGAGAGTCCTTCAGGTGGATGCCCGAGATATCGAGGTTGGTGGTGTTCTCGGCGTAGAAGAGGATGGGGCGGTAGTACTTGTTGTCGGGGTTGAGGATCCTGGGAGAGGTCAGACTTGGGGTGCTTGTGAGGGAGGGAGTCTGGGTGACTTACGAGCCCGTGCCGGCCTCGAACTCGTTCCACCAGCGTTGGCTGTGATATTTCTCGTCAGTTGAAGCTATCGCAGGTCGGATGGAGGTGGCGCATACCCCTGGCCCTCGATGACGCCCTCGCCGTAGATCTTGATGTCTTCGCCGCCCCATTTCCAGAACATGATGGACTTCTGGAAGGGGTGGTACCAAGCATTTTCTTGCCAGTACTCGACGTCGTCGGTGAACTACAGGGGAGGTCAGAACCAAGTTGAAGAGAACGACACGGTTGGAGGACAAAAACTGACCTTGATCTCGCCCTCGAGGTGGACGTGGATGTTGTTCAGGCCGGTAAGGTCAAGGGCCTTTCCGATAACAAAGGTCTCGCCCTTGGGGAGGTAGAGGGTGCCGCCGTTGTTGGCCTCGCGGATGCCCTTCTCGAACTCCTCGGAGATATCATCCTCGTCGTTCTCGGAGGCACGGATGGTGATGGTCCTGCGGCACTTGTCCTTGGGGGGAGACTCGTAGGCGTGCTTGTCGCGGAACTCGAGCACGTTCCGGGGCACGCCCGGGGGCAGAGACACGGCCTGGACGGCGGTGGTGGCCGCGGCGGCGACAAAGGTGAGGACCTGGGAGAAGCGCATGGTGACAAGCTTGAGAGTGATCGTCAAAGGTTAACGGCGGCGCCTTGCTGGGATCCTTCAAAGCAGACCTGGAGCTCTTCGACGCGGGCCTGAAGCTCTTTTATCTCCTCCCAGAGCTCGAGGCAGATCACTTACTCGCAGCTCGCCAGCAGTCCGGACTAATACCCTAAGGTCCCATCCCACGACGTCAGTCCTTCCGGACGGAGCCAGGGGAGCTTAATTTTCCATCGCTCTCAGTCCGCCATTGCAGCTGCGCCCCATCTTTACAACCAGAGATCCATTGAGTCCGCCGTGGATCGTCCATAGCTCCTGCGGGCCACGACCCGGGAGCTGTCGAGCTGTCGTTGTTGTGGGACAGCTGCGGTCCTCGGAGCCGTGCCCAGGATGTTTGGAGGGGTTCTCTCCGGGGTCCGGAAAAGCGCTGAAGTGCCGATTGGGCGGCCAAGAGGCGGGGTGAGAGTTCTCTTGAGCCTGGGGAATCGGGGATGGAGGCATCTGTGGGGATTGATGCAGGAATCAGCGGGATATAGCTCCACGCGGACGTCCTAGGGCGAGGGAGCGGACTCGAGGCCAGCAGGGCTTCTTGGGGGTTATTGGTGGGATATTGGCAGCTCGACATGTCCGCCTCCTGGCTCCTTGGACCCTGTCGACGATGGCGGGGAATGCGACTCAAGAAGCTCTAGTCGAGTCTCGGCCAGTGTGAAGCCGTTGTGATATCCGAGGGCCAAGGACCCTACCAAGCAAACCAAGACGGTTGATGACGGGCGGCGCACGTTTAAGCTGTGGCGTTCGCCAGGTGCCGAACTTGTAGGCTCTGGGTGGTCGGCGGCGCAGGAACCAGGCATGGCTGGGCACGGCGGCGGTGGCTTATGCGAGTCATCCAGCAAGCCCTTCTTTTCTTCCGAAGTCATGGCGGATGTCGGGCGGACTGGGCGCTGCCGGGACTCCTCGTGTACGTATATTGCTGGGGCCGACAAGATGGAGGATCATGATTCCGCCAGTGCGCATTGTGGGCGGAGGGAGACCAAGACACACGGGCATGTGCCGAGGGGCAGGACAGAGTGAGTCTGGCAGGAAATCCGTTTGATGATGGTGGCATGGAATCGACTGGCATGGACTAATGATGGAGCTTCGTCTGGGGGAACACCATGGCTACCACCCACACCTCCTCCCCCTCCGCGATGATCTGCGCCAGGAGAGACTCCGACTCGTGTCAGGGCTCAGCGGTGCGTCCCAAGAGCCCGGAACCGAGTGTCTCGAGTCAGAGGGAACAAACAGTGTGTGTCAAAATGACTTTCGAGGCCTTCCCCAATGCTTCACCGCGTCAGAAAGATGGGCGCGGTGCACTTGGGAGACCGTGATATCAGCTTTCTTCTACCTCTCAAAGGTGATTGTCACGTCCTGCTGGCAATCCTCTCTCGCATGCGTTGGGAGTTTCTCCGTCGGTCTCTTAGATCGCGTCGAAAAAGAAACAGAGCAGCTAAAAAAGACCTGAAGCGAGCCGTATCCGAGTGGCCGGACACTGTCCGGAATCCTTGTCTCCTTTTCCGTCCTCCCTCACTTCCAAGGCCTTATAAGCTTAAGTGCAGCCCGGCCCTGAACAAGCGGCTCGTTGGTTCCCGCCAGCGGCGCCCCTCGCACATGGGCCTTTAGGGGGATGCTTATCCTGTGGAATTGCGATCGGCTGACGATGGCTGACTCGGAGCTCTCTCGTTCTGTCTTCATGTGCTCCCTTGAGTCCAACAGACGGGGTCTCTTCGTCCCATCTCCCGAGGACTAGAAGCTGTATCAAGTTGAAGCACCCAGTCCACTCTCCAAGAACTTGAAGCATCCATATGCCACCAACCTCGTGTTGCCCAGGTAGATCTCAAGCCCCCCCTGAACCAACCGGCTCATCCCGGCCATCAAACAGGCTCCCAGTAGCAGACCAGACAGGGGGGCCGATGCAGCAATGTGGCACGGGCTGTCTTGGTGTGGATGCTAAGCATTTTTGCCAACCCATCATTGGTTTTAAGGCCAAGCTATCTGGGTGTTCGGCATCCAGGCCTCTCTCGTCAGCGGACTTCCTCCAGGCACCCGCGTTATCGTATTACAACAGGATGGTCCAGCCAATGCACATCGCATGGCTGTGCTGCTGCAGCGAGTGCTGGACAGCCGACCCCTGTTCACAATGTCGAATTGCACTTCCGTTGTTCGTATAGAAGGGCTGAGGCCCCTGGAGGCCGTCGCGCTGCGTGGTGATGTCTCGATGCTCACATATCACACTGCCTTGTCGCGATGAATGTGACAACATGGCCAAGCCCATCGCGAGACGCCTGGGTTTCCGACACATCCTCCTCTTCGCCCTGACGTGCACCGTCGCCTGGATCTACCTGCCCGGTCTCCTGCTCACCCCTGCGCCGGATCCCGACTATGGCGTTATCCCCGCGACGACGGGTGCGTCCCGCCTCGCGATCGCGACGTTCCTCAGCGGCGACCCGAGCATCGCAGACACGAACGACGACTACTTCCGGGCCGCTCGTCTCATGACGTATCAGCTGCGCCATGCGCCGGCGACGCGCTCGCGGAGCGACATATCATTCATCATCCTCGTCACCTCGGAGGTGCCCTCGTGGAAGCGGAAGCAGCTGAGCAAGGACGGCGCCACGGTCATCGAGGCCGAGGACGTGCCCCTGAGCTGGTGGATCGGCACGGGCGTCACGAGGTGGAGGGACCAGTTCACGAAGCTGCGGCTGCTGCAGATGACCGAGTACGAGCGCATCCTCTTCGTCGACGCCGACACGCTCATCGCGAAGCCGCTGGACGGCGTCTTCGACGAGCCCGCGGTGCGCGAGCCGCCCAAGTCGATGCTCGCGGAGCGCCGGCGCGAGGTCCGCTGGGACGAGGCCAAGATGCCGGCGACGTACGTCTTCGGCGCGCGGTCGGACAACCAGTTCCTCGGGGGGCGGGCGCACGCGTTCCCGCCGGGGCACACGCGCGGCTTCACGGCCGGGTTCTGGGTCGCGGCGCCGTCGCTCGAGCTGTACGACTATCTCATGTCGGTCATGGCGCACTTCCGCCGGTTCGACCCGCACACGATGGAGCAGAGCTTGCTCAACTACGCCTTCCGCCGCGAGGGGGCGATGCCCTGGACGGAGCTGGACGCGAAATGGAGCGCGACGTGGCCGAACGGGGGCGATCTCGACGCGGGGGTGGCATCGCTGCACGAGAAGTTCTGGAAGACGGGGCCCAAGGCGCTGAGGAAGTTGTACTATGAGAAGAGGCAGGAGGCGGAGGACTTTTTCGACAAGCGGGAGAAGAAGGAGGAGGAATAGGATGTTTCGTTGCGTTCAGGTGTGCGATGCGATGCGCCATGTAGATAGATACCCGTCGAGGCCTCGTAGGAATTCAACAGTGAGACAAGAATACAAGAAGACAAGTCGCACCGCCAGGGACGTGCGCTGTACGCGCTTAATAACACAGGTGTCTGTCTTGGGATGGCGGCGGGCGCTCTCAGCCTTCGGACTCGGACTTGGCTAGTGTCCAGGTTGCCAGATTTCATCAGCTTACATGGGAGGATCAGGGACACTACAAAGACCCCGCAACGGGCCCGCGACGTGAGCCTGACAGCTTTTTCACCTTGGACAACTCTTCTCAGTCCTAGCTAGACATACCTGCGCCGTCCGGCTTCGTTGCGATGGCAGTGACTGTAGCCGTGGTCGGTCTCGGTGAGTCTCACTCAGTTCGGCCGGAGGTACTTGAGCTCTTGGCGACGGGCACTAATCATGATCGCAGGCACCCTCGGCCTCGTTGCGGTCAAGGATCTCGCGGAGGAGGGATTCGAGGTCACCGGGTTCGACTGCAACGACCACATCGGAGGCCTGTGGCAATATACGCCCGAGGACAAGACGTCCGTGTTACCCAGTGCGTCATGAACAACATAGGCTCTCGACGGCGAAGTGGCCATGCTCACACGACCTTGCAGCCACCGTACCCAACATCTCGACGGAGAGAGTGAGTGTGGCGCCTCCCTCGCCACGGCGATTCTGTTCAGAGAGAGATTGACCCATGGCGCAGGGAAGCTTTACCGACTTTCCGTTTCCTGGAGGGACCACCAGCTATCCTTCCGCCCACGACATCGTCAAGTACCTCGAAGCGTACGTCGAGCACTTCGGCTTCGCATCCAGTCTGCGGCTGAAGACATCGGTCAAGCTCGTGTCTCGCGACGAGGAGCGCAAGCAGTGGAGGCTGGACTTTGACAATGCCGAGACGCAGTTCTTCGACAAGGTCGTCATGGCCACGGGCATGTGCCAGAAACCGTACATCCCGACCGTGGACTCGATCGGGCTCTTCGAGGGAGAGGTGCTGCACTCGAGCGCTTACAAGAGGTTTGTCATAGACACCCGCGTATTACTTCTCGTCTGCCTGAGTGTATTTCGACTGACCTGACTGGCCCGCGACAGACCAGAGGAGTTCAAGGGTAAACGCGTACTCGCTGTCGGACTTGGCAACACGGGCGCAGACACGGCGACGTCTCTCATTCCGCACGCCAGCGAGATCTACCTCTCGTACAAGCACGGCGCCTACATTGTGAGTTTCCCTAAGTTCCTCGCATTGTTAAGACGCACCAGCTCACCGCGACTCTCACGGTTCAGCTGCCCAGGAACATCAACGGGAGCCCCGGCGACCATGCCATAACCATGCGCAAGTCCTTCATGCAGGGCTGGTTCGAGACCTACAGCCCCAAAACCGGCGAGTTCCTCATGGCCTCCGTCATCAAGAAGATGCAGCGGGACGCCTTCACCCTACGCCCCGAGTGGAAGATCAGCCCCGCGCCCTCGCTGAACCACACGCCCCCCATCGTCTCCGACACCATCATCGACGCCCTCGAGCACGGCCACGTCCAGCCCGTCCCCGGCATCAGGGCCTTCCCCGGCGGCAAGGCCGTTGAGCTCGACGACGGCACCACCATCACCGTCGACGCCGTCATCTGGTGCACGGGTTACCAGCTAGACTTCAGCATCCTCGACCCGAGCGTCGACCCCACGCGCGACACGACGCCCGCGTGGAAGGCCGCCCCCGGGTCCAAGGGCAAGCCGCTCCCGCGTCTGTACCAGAACGTCTTCTCGCTGGACCACCCGGCCTCGCTGGCCTTCCTCGGGCCGGCGTTCTTCCTCAACAGCGCCATGCCGACGTACGACCTGGCGGCCATGGCGATCGCGCAGGTGTGGAAGGGGGCGTCGGCGCTGCCAGCACAGAAAGAGATGGAGGCGGCCGTGGACGAGCACCACGCGTGGCTGGCGGGCATGGCGCGCGAGGGGACGGTGATGCCCGGGTTGCTGCGGGAGCAGGCGTGGATCGCGTGGGCGAACGACGCGGCCGGGACGGGGGTGAACGAGAAGCTGGCCTGGACGGGGGAGGGGTGGCGGTTCTGGTGGAGCGACCGGGCGCTGTGCGGGATGCTCCTCGACGGGCTGTTCACGCCGTTTGTGTACCGGTTGTTCGATGGGAAGCGGAAGAAGTGGGAGGGGGCGAGGGAGCAGATCCTCAAGGTGAACAGGAGGGTCAAGGGAGTGAGGCCGTAGAAGGGTCCTGGGCGGGAGGAAAGGATCTCCTTTGGGACTTTCCTCTTGGAGGATCGTCAACTCTGGTGGCATCAGCGGCTACTTGTACATCGGCTTGCTTTTCATGCCGTGTTAGTCTTTCATATCAGCCTGTCGTCTTGTCCACGAACTACATAACACATGATCGAGTCGATCACCTCACTCATACACCGGCAGCAGGCGCCACAGATAAGGCCTCGCGGCTCATGAACGAGATCTATTGGGGTATCAGCTCTAAAACAGGGCCAGACAGACGGGCAGACGCCCCCCTCGTCTAATGCTTCCTCCCCCAGCCGACGCGCTCGAGGAGCGAGTGGCCCCTCTCGCGGCGGACCTCGACCTCCATCTTCTTGACGGCCTCGAGGACGCTGAGGTGCTCCTTCTTGAGGGCCTCGAAGTCCTCCGAGAGCTGCTCGTGCCACGGGTAGAGCACGAAGATCTGGAAGCTCAGCGCGGACGTGGCCACGAGGAAGTTGGTGAGCGAGATGGCGCGGGTCACCCACATGGTGGCGGACGGTGCTGGAGGGTTCGTTCGGGTACTCTTCACGCTGTTGAGGGTGATGACGTTCTTGGCAGTTGGGCTGGGCACGGGGTCAGTTCCGCTCGGCCGGCGGGAGGGCAGCAGGCGACTCACGGTGAGAACTGGGCGCGATGGGTGTTCCGGGGAGGAAGCGAGCGCTGACAGAGGTGACGGGGACGAACAACGCTTGCTTGCCCCTCCCCTTCGATCTTCGACGAGAGTCGAAGACCGGATGTGTACCCGCGGGGGACTGTCACATTCTTGTACTCTGGGTTCTTCCCGGCCCCCCCTCGGCGAGTGCGTGCCTTGCTCCGATGAACAAAGAGGCTTCGGCCTGCCGTATGGTCGAAGGCCGGGTCGCGTGCATCAAAGTGGCGTGATATTGCCAGGTCCCTGTCCCTGGGGGTGGAGCCGGTTCGTGGGTTTACCATCACGCATTGAGATGGACAGGAATCGGGTTAGCGCCCTCGCCGCTCTTGCTTCAGCTTGACTCAGGCAAAGCTCAGCCACGGGGATTTATGCATGCTGTGCACAACGTCTAGAACAGTCCGCACATTTCGTAAGTACCTTATTGAGGCGGACTCGTACGTCCTCGTGACAATCCAGGAAGCTCGTTCCGACAGTATCCAAATAACTATCTTACTCGTCCCACGCCATGACTGCAGCTTCAATGATGGGCCGGGTAACCTTTCTACCAGCATCCCCGTTATAATGAGTCCAAACCATCTGGCGCTTTCCCAACTCCTTGGCCCTGTGCCACGGCTTGACGTTCAGCGTCTTGTCGGCCTCGATCGCCCGCGAGACCGTCTGGAAGAGACTGTCCGCCTGCGTCTCGTTGATGCGCACATCGGTGCGCACGATCAGGACGATCTCGCGCACCTTGAGCTTCTTGCCCTTCGCATCCCGGGTCTTGTACTTGTTGAGAGCGACGCTGATGTCGGTTCCGGACTGTGCCGTCCACGCAGCTTCGATGGCAAACCAGTCGAACAGCTCGCCAAACTCGGTCTTCTCGATCTGCTCCTCGAGCGAGTAAGGGATCGATGAGAATCCGAGGCTGACGGTGGGCGTGCGCGGCGAGGGCGTGTCGACCAGGTCGCCCTTCCAGTCCCTCCTCAGCAGGTCTCGAACACCCAGGTCATCAAGATCCTTCTTCGCGGCACTAAGCTCGTTATCCAGCTCCTTCATCTTGTCGTCCAGGTCCGAACCACGCCATTCGCTCCGCTCCAGGACTCGCTTGGACGTCTTGCGGTCCTCTTCAGTGGCGTCTTTCAGGCCGCCGGAATCGATCGCGATGGCCGACAAGATGAGCTCGAGAAGCTCGTGGGGCAGATGATACTCTTCCGGCAGGTCCTCGAGCTCATCGAGAAGCTGGCGGGCGACAAGTGTCGTGCAGCTCGCCACCGTCTCAAAGATTCGAGGCTCCGCATGGGGTCCTGCGCCGCTGTCCTTGTGGTGGTCGAAGATGCTGAGGATCTCGGCATCTTTCCACTTCCTCAACGGCACCGGATGGTCCACGATGACGATGCCTCTGATGTCGTTTGCCAGTGTCTCCGGATCCTCGGGCAGCTCGTCGATAGTGAGCAGGTCCGAGTGGCCCGAGCTCATTTGGGAATTCGCGAGGGCGATCTTGTTCTCGGGCCGCAGGTCCAGGGCGTCGGTGGGAGTCTGCAGCAGAGCAATTGCCTTGATCGGGTTCGATGTGTTGAATGTGGCGTGCTGGAGATGGTACGCCCAGGTGAGAGCAGCAGTCATGGAGTCGAGGTCGCCGCCCTCGTTGCCCTGGACAATGACCCATTCCGAGGATTTCCCTGCCTGCCAGTCGATGAGAAATCGTCGCTTCGTCTCGCGCGACCATTCGCTGAAGTGTCCGACTCCGGTCTCCCGGGAGGTCTGGGCCGTCTGCGTCGAATCCGGCTCGGCCATGACGCGCTGTTCAGGGAAGTCCTCGATTGGATTCGCCTCAGCGAATAGAGAAGCTCCTAGCGAGGCTCCAAAAAGACATAGCTTTGAGAAATGCATAGTGCAATACGGAGATAACGTGAGGCGGTGATGGCCAGGGTGAAGTCGCAAGCCAGTCGCCAAAAAAGAATGTATGAAGGTTGGCAATGAACAGGATTGACGCGCTTGGCGTGACGTGAGAGCTTGAGGCTAAACAGTGGGGATCATGCATTGGTGACTTTGAGATCGCCTTGACGCTTAGATCACGTGCTCTGGCGCGTGACTATGCCACGGGCCAAGCTGGAGCGCTGGAGTGGTGAACTTGGACAATTACAACATTTTCCTTCGTGCCCTGCCAGTTTGCCCACCACATGCATCGTACCTGAACTCCGCTCCGTTACTCAGATCCTGGAAGCCCCATCCATGGGCCTTCCTCGAATATACCACCGTCATGTCATCCAGGGCGCCGTGAACAGCGACGCCGTAAACCAGCCTACCGCACGTACTTGAGGATGAAAGGGACCGACTTGGCCACCCACCAGTCCCCTGTGTTGTTGCTCGCGGGATCTCTGAAAACACCCAGCGCGCTGACCATGAGCCGGTACCGCCCGGGCGGCGCGACCTTGCCGTTCGCCAGGTGTCCCGTCACCCAGATCTCGCTCGGCCAGAGAAAGTCCGGCGACGGGTTGATGAAGGGCGATCCCTGGACCTCGCCAGAGGTCTTCTCGTCGAGCCACATCTCCCTCGGGCCCTGGCACGGTGAGGGGCTCGTGCCGTTCGTGGAGGTGCTGTTGGACGGGTGCGGCAAGGGGAGCAGGTGGACGCGGAGCTTGCGCGTGCGGAGGCGGGGGATGATGTCGACGAAGGGATATTCCACGTCCTCCGACGCGTCCTCGCCGGGAACTGGCTGCGGTATGGTGAAGACCTGGTCGGAGCGCCAGTTTGTAAACCATTCGGGGACGGTGTCTGGGATGACGACGCCGTCGCGCATCGGGCCTGCGTTGCCGACGTAGGAGACGGCCAGGTTATCGCCGTTGGTGCCGTTGAGGGTGATGTAGCCGCTATAGACGGGCCACCTGCTGGCATCGACGCCCTGGGGCTCCTTGCAGCGGACGGTGATGCGGGCCTCGCCGCCGGCGGAGACTTTGACCTTGTTGGAGGAGAAGGAGAGCGAGGCGTACGACTCGACCGTGTCGAATGGCGGAGAGGCGAGGTGGTCTTCTGTGTCCATTGCGTACGTCGTGAGGGAGCTCGTGTAGCTGAGCTCATATGCCACGTCCTTGTCGCCCGTGTTCTTGAGGGTGAAGGAGACCTCGTCGATGTGGTGGTCGGTGTCGTTGAAGGAGATGCCCGTGGTGCTGAGGACGCCCTTGGCCTGGATGGCGTCGAGGACCTGGATGATTCCGGTGCCCGCCTGCGTGGGCGGGTGCAGGCCGCCGAGATCGCCAAAGACAGACTTTGAGAGCGGGACCTGGCTTGCGGTGCCGGCGAGGAGGCCGTGGATGGTCTTGGGGTCACGCGTGCCGCGGGCTTCGACGAGGAGCGCAGCGGCGGCGGCGACAAAGGGTGTTGACATGGATGTTCCGCTCGTGATGTAGACGCTCTCGCCCAGCCACGTTGACAGGATGTTGTGCCCAGGCGCACCGACGGAGGGAGCGCTCCTCATGTCCCAGTTGGGCCCCCAGGTGCTGAAGGCGGAGACGTCGCCGCCGGTCTTCTCGTTGACTGACCAGTCTATCCTGGGCGTCGAGCTCAGAGTCACAGTCACGTTGCTGCCGCTGGCAAGGGCCTCACGGATCTGCTTGTGCCCGGGACTCAACATCCATACGACGTTCATCCCCTCTCTGATCGGAATGTTGTCGTTGAAGAACTCCGAATCCTTATCATCCATCCAGAACATGATGTTCGTGCCGCCGCCTGCATGGATATTCGCCTGCTGGAGCTCATCCCACCAGCAGTCGAAGTCCGTAGTTCCCTCTACCAAGACGAGATACCCAGACAGGTCTGGTACGGAGGCCGGGAGAGGACGGCAACCCGTCACCGGGGTCGACTCTTCATCTGTAAAGCTGTTGAGGTCAATGACGGGGAATTCGAGTTCGGCGGCGTCACCAAAGTCGATCAGGACGGGATTCCAAATGATCTCCCTCGTCTCGCCTTCTCCGGTCGTGAACTCTCCGATCAGATTGACAACCGGTTCGATCAGTGGGTCATAGGATGCGACTGCGGTGACGAGATCACCATCGCTCGGTGATTCCGGCTGGAACATCCCGTCCCACATGCCATTATTACCGACGGCCACGAACACGGGTACGCCGGCCTCGATGATTCGCGTGGCAGTAATCGACATGACATCCTCCGGGTAGCCGCCAATCTTGCCGAGCGAGAGGGTCAGGATGTCGTTGCCGTCATCAAAGGCGCGCAGCATACCGTCCACGATAGTGTCGTCAGTGCCCCAGCCGTAGCAGTCGAGGACGCGGTACGCGGACAGAAGGGCGCCAGGCGCGACGCCCTTGAAGCCCAGGTCATTGGGCAGCGCGCTGATGATTCCGGCAACATGCGTGCCGTGGCCGTGGCAGTCGAGAGGGTCGTCGTCGCCCTCGAGCTCCAGGTCGTCCTCGATGTAGTCGACGCCGACCGTGTCCCAGCCCGACTCGACGAGACAGCCAGGGCCGAAACAGCCGCCCAGGAGGGGGTGGTTGTAGTTGATGCCCGTGTCGAGCACGGCGATCTTGACGCCCTTGCCCGTGAATCCGGCCTTGTGGACGAGGTCGACCTGGGTCATGACGTGGGGGCTATAAGGCTCGTCGACGGCCCTCTTCATGTCGAGACGCATCCTCCGAATGTCGGCGGCGGGGCTCTTGTCGTCGTCAGGGGGAAGCTTGACTCTGCGGACGGGCCAAACCTGCTTGACGGCGGCCGCCTCGGAGATGGTGGTCTCGATTGTGGCGGCATTATAGTCTGCGCCGGCATTGACGACGCTGAACGACGAGCCCTTGAAGAGGCTCGAGTCGAGGACACGGCGGGTCTGGATGGAAATGCCGAGGGCCTCGAGCTGGCTGGCAACGTCGATGGCGGTAAAGCCGTCGTTGAGCTCGATTGTGTACGCGCCGTGTACGAGAACGGGCTCCGTGCTGTTGACAGGCGCATCCGGAAGATCTCTCCCGCGAATACCGTGACGACGACGGAGAGACTTGTCGTAGGGGCGCGGGGCTGGGGTGGCCGTCGCGGCTTCAAGGAGCAAGCCCGCAAGGCTGAGCACATGGCGTAGAAGCACCATGCTGACCAGCGAAGCTTAGACAAGGAAGTGAAGGAAGGCCGAAAGAGCTAGCTGCACAGTTGAGTTGACTCTGCTGGGTGCTGCTGATCATGTTGCTCCGTTGTCTGGGTTGGCCTTCCATCTTATATCTCGAGCCCAGCATGAGGTATTTGTTGGAACCCTCAGTCTTGTAAAGTCCAGACCTCTGATCCTCGTGGCGTAGCAACTTGAAGTCGGACGATGGACGCGCCGCTCGCCGGGGTCGATATTGTCGCTTGGCCGCCCAGTGCTCGAAGGATGGGTTGCACCCCGCGTAGGGATGCAGAAGAAGATCCAATCGGCAGGGAGCCGAACTGACACAATCGAAGTAACCGGGCGTTTCCTGGGTATGGGTTACATCGCAGATGTGCGTGGCGAAGTACGTTGACCCCTGGAGATGGAAGGATCTTAGGGTCTCGCGGACGACGCACGCGATTGAGGCCCGCCACACGCCGGCAGCATACTCCAGGTTCGTGATCTCGGCTAATGACCGTGCATTGGGTTTACGGAGGCCTCTAGGCGCAGCATGCATCGCCTTTGAGCAGCCGGCGAACTGGGCATCGCAACACCCATCCAGGTCACCGCCCCGTCGCCAGGCAGCAACATTTCTCGCAGAATGCAACATGAATCCACCATGCTCTGGGCTATCTTGTGGTCCGCGTTGGAGAGAGGGCGCAATTCATAGATACAATTACGAAATTATGTATAATCGTGGGGAAGAAGCCTGAGAAACTGGCCGTGGGATCGAATATTGGCTTGGTACTTATGTTTGGTTGAGATTCAGATCAGGATATAGAAACGCAGACTGTGCCAATATGCCGAGACTATCATAAGGGCAAGACGTGCGCAGACTGGCCCAGTGTGTGGCCAAGCAGTGACTGTTGCTGTGTGCATTATCAACCTGGAAGCCCACAGGAAAGCCGCTAGGCCTTGAAAACGGGTCTCCTTCTATGCACTTCACGACACATGCCCCTTGCTCAAGCTCTGAGCCGCTTGCGTGCAGCTGGCCCTAGCCTGAGAAACGACAAGACCGCAATACTATTGCCTCGGCTGTTCTGTTCTGCAATCTAAATTGCCTTCTTCCCTCTAGCATATGCAGCCTCAATTATTTCCTCTATAGTTTCTACCGTTATAATCACTTTGGGCTGAATAGTATAAGTCACAGAATGAATTCTTTGTCTCATGATGCGTTATTGTGCGAATATCGGATCAAGCATCATGTGACGCCTCCCGGTTTCTTGAGTTTCCTCGGGGGTTCTGGGGGACCCAAGCTTGGCGATCTTTCTTTCTTGAACATGCCGCTGAACAGACTCCTCGAACGTGTTGATGCCTGTTGTGACGATGGGGGGTAGTTGGGCTCCGGAGGCTCCTGCTTTTCGTGTATCTCGTGCAGGGGAGGCATGGCTGCTCCCTCCGGATGGTGGAAGCGCTGATTTTCTGTTTCGTAGCGCCCACGCTCCAGGACGGTCTCGTTCTTCTGTATCGCTAGGCTTTCGGGGTCGTGGAAACGCCTGTCGATCGACGAGTTGAACGTTCCGCGGAGTAGGTCACCAGCACCCTGGTGCTAGGATGTTATCACCCGTGCTCTGTTTGCAGGGAGAAGACTTGAACCGACTTACGTGTATTCCTGCCGCAGCGCGCTTCAGGTTGTCAAGAGTCTTTTCTGACCTCAAACCGTTTGGTGCGATATTGTCGCCAGGAGGGACGCCAGCACCGGGCGGCTCGCGTAGTGTGGCGTTTCCCGAGGGAAATGTGTAGGGCCCCTCTACCGAACGTCTGGCATTTCGCTCGGGTACCAGAGGAGGTGGAATGATCGGCGATGTCATTTCAGACGGCGGAGTAGGTGGCCTTTCGAGAGTCTCTAATCGCTGTTCGTCTTGCTCTACCTGCGTAGGAGGCTCAGCGCCCGTGGGCATTTCGGTGGCATCATGTCGAGGCTGCTCAATTGTGGTTTTCTGATAATCTTAGCGAAGAGTCCTTGGCTAGAGGGGATAAACAAGGGCAAGTGACACCACAGGGCACATACAACGCCGTCCTGGCCGGTGATAGTCGTAGTGGTAGTGGTTGTGGTGGTCGTCGTCGTGACAGTCTGTCCTGTGGCAGGATTCATATGGGTCTGTCTCCCAATAGTAGGCGCTGCGTACGACGTCTGCCCCCTTGGTGCTTCCTCGATTGCGTTGGACATGGATGTCGGGTTGGTAGAGTGTCCGCTAGACGATAGGACGTTGGTACTTCTCGAGACGTTTGAGGGCGTTTCTGTCGCCAGGGAAGTGTCGGGTTCACTGCTGCGCCCTGAAGCCGATCCAGCGGCGTGTCTAGTATCTTGATCTGGCTGGGTGATCTCTTGGTCTGTAGTTTTGGCCGAGCCCCTCCCGCCCAGCATGTCTTTCAATCGCATTCGCCTTCCTTTGGACGTTGTTGTTGACATTGTGATACGAACACAGCCGTAGATATGTTGCTGCAGGAGTGTTTGTCTGTTCAATTACCGGTGACGGTGGACGGACACAGCCTGGCTGGCCACGCTGGGCATGATAATATGGATGCTTGATGAGGTCATCCTGACACTCGGGTTGCTAGTAGGTATTGTGGGATACGACCCCGATGACGTCGGATCACCACTAAAACAACTTTTTCTGCGGCGGACATGGTGATCGATGATTTGGCTGGTGGTTAGACACGGAAATTGTTGATAAAGCATCAATGTGAGGAACCATGAAGACGAAGCAGGTGTAGAGCGACTCGGTGACGTCGGCCGGTGAGCATTAGTACCAGGCCCATCAATCATGCCTTCGGGTGTGTCCCGCTCAAGGACGTTGTGCCACTATTTATGGTGGAAGTCGAGACTTCAGTGATTTTTGTGCATGTGTGGCTGGGCGTGCTGCGCCACAAACACCGACTCAGGGGTCTCTCAGGCTCAAAACAGCGAGGCAACGAGGGTCCGGAGCACACCAGTTCAGATGGGGCCCTGACCCCGGGCTCGCGATGGCGACGGCCAGTGATGTCACATCAAGATGGGCGCGAAACGTGGTAGGGACAGGGACGGGCTGACCTGTCACATGTCGTCGGTCAGACGGACGGAGGTCTTTCGGGATGTCAATGTCGAGTTGCGTGCTGCATGACTCGGCGGGTTCCTGATCAGTGCCCGACGGGGGGATCTCGCAGCCGGGTCCTTACAGCGTATAATCATCTGGCAACAGCCTCTCAAAGATGAATAAAGACGCGGGCCGGGCAGCTGTAGGGTCATGTTGGCATCCAAGCCTCATAATACTTACCTGCCTCCCCTCGGTGTCCCCTGATGAGGTGCCTCCATTCACTGCGGGCGGGGGTATTTGAGTCTGTCGTTGAATGTTTTGGCCCGAAAACATCACCTATTGTCCCTAAAATATCCAAAAACTTCAACCTGGGCTGCATCTCGCGCCAGATATCACCCATATTGGTGGCCAGCAGCGAGCGCCGTGGCCAGCAGCGAGTGCCGTGGCCACGAGGGTTGAGGCACCGGTCCGGTGTAAGTCCAGGCGTAAGTGAATCCAGGTGCCCGGCGAGACCTGTGGACAGAACACCACCTCCATGTCGCATATTGGCCATTCTTTGACCATCTCAAATCAATTATCAAGAATTAATAGGAATACTGCCTTCGCAATGAAGCACTCCTAAATAAGAGACGTTGGAAATGATCCCGATTCCGAGGTCATGGTCATCACCATTCACTTGCTGTGCTGAAAGTGACCCTCCGCTGTCACCCGGCGCCATCCGGCACCTGTTACGGGTCCAACTCCCCCAGCGCCCTCGATTGGCCAATGACGCGAGCACATGGGCCGGCCTCGATCGGGTCTTTGAGGACAAAATTCTCCCCACGGCAGCTTCCGAGGAGTCAACTGAACCGAACTTTTGAGGCGACGAGCGAACTCTGATTCTCAGAAGTCATTCATATATATCACCGATCCGACCGGTGCCGCATCGACAGCCCCCCGGGGACATTCTCACCACTGACACATCCCGGACACGCCGCCCGCACTGCAGCCAGCAGCACGCTTCAGCCCATTCCATCCAGCCGTCTACGCCTTCCTAAACCGATCGATCGGAGGGCGCATCTTCCTCCAGGAGCCTGAGACAAGCCGCCGCGGTTTCCCCGGACCACTCACGTCCCGCCCTCGCCGCACTGCAGAAGTGAGCGAGCAGCAGCCGGCAGCCAGCAGAAGCAACTTTTTTCCTCCCGAGCGAGTCTCGTGATCTCGCCGACGCCCGACGCCCGCCCGGGTTTTCATTTGCCTGCCCTGTGCGCGGCGACTCTCTCCCTCTCGTCATGTCACGAGAAATGGCCAACGAAATCAAGCTGCTGAGTGGCAGCAGCCACCCCGAGCTGAGCGCTCAGGTCGCAGGCCGGTGAGTGACGGAATGCACTCATTTTCTTTTCAGTCTCTGCCCCGGCGATGAGTCCGGCTGAGCCTGATTGAGCGAGTTCGGCGCTGACATCATTCCTTGCACTCCCCAGCCTCGGCATCGAAATCGCCAGGACCGTGTCGCTCAACTACTCCAACCAGGAGACCTCCGTCACCATCGGAGAGTCCGTCCGCGACGAGGATGTCTACATCCTGCAGTCCTCCGCCACCGGCGACGTTAACGAGGGCCTCATGGAGATGCTCATCATGATCCACGCATGCAAGACCGCCAGCGCCCGTAGGATCACCGCTGTCATCCCGAGCTTCCCCTACGCCCGCCAGGACAAGAAGGACCGCTCGCGCGCTCCAATCTCCGCCCGCCTCATCGCCAACATGCTCCAGACCGCCGGCGCCAACCACATCATCACCATGGACCTGCACGCCTCCCAGATCCAGGGCTTCTTCTCCGTGCCGTGCGACAACTTGTACGCCGAGCCGTCCGTCCTGCGCTGGATCAGGGAGAACAAAAACGTCGAGGACGTCGTCATCGTCTCGCCCGACGCCGGCGGCGCCAAGCGTGCCACCTCCATCGCCGACCGCCTCAACGCCAGCTTCGCCCTCATCCACAAGGAGGTAAGAAGCGTGCTGCCCCGGCTCTTTGGGACTTAGCTTGCTGACCCTCTCCAGCGACCCCGCCCAAACGTTGTCGGCAGGATGGTCCTCATCGGCGAGGTCCGCGACAAGGTCGCCATTCTGGTCGACGATATGGCCGATACGTGCGGCACCCTCGACAAGGCCGCCGGTCTTCTGCGCGATGCCAACGCGAAGGAGATCCTGGCCATCGCCACCCGTAAGTGTTTCACGCTGCTCTATCCAGGGCGTCGAAATTGTGTCCTCCGGCAACGAACTGACATCCCCAGACGCCATCCTCAGCGGCAACGCCGTCGAGACCATCAACAACAGCAGCCTCTCAGCGCTCGTCGTCACAAATACCGTCCCCCTCGGCGACAAGGTCGAGAGGTGCCCCAAGCTGCAGGTCATCGACGTCAGCGGCACCCTCGCAGAGGCCATCAGGAGGTATGTCCCCCGCTGCCAGAGACCAGGCCGAACAGCCTCGCTGACCACTGCAGGACTCACAACGGCGAATCCGTCTCTTACCTGTTCACCCACGTGCCCGTCTAGGCTGCTGCAACTACCACCTGTCGTGTTTCCAAATTTATCCAAGGTTCATCAGATGATCCTCAGTATCAGGCGTTCGAGGTTGCTTTAGTTGCATTGGGTAGGAGGCCGGGATCGAGAAAAGGCCGGCCGCAGACGGCTCAAAAGTAAGGAACCTTTGCTACAGTGATTCGGTAGTCAGGTTTTGCTCGACGAGATTATTCTATAACCAAGTTCGGTATCAGTGACGACCTCCGGTACATTTCAAGCGGTGGCGGTCCGCACCCGAGGGGTCTCTCATGCCATGAAAATGGAAAACACGAATCGAGTGCCAAAACAACAATATATTCGCTGAAATAACCGACCCTGGCTACCTAGATGCAATTTCCCAACAAACAAACCCCCCCTCACGCCGCGCCCGCGGCCTCGACCTCGAGGTACTGCTTCGAGAACTCATAGTCAATGTACCCCTCGTCCTGCACCGGCGTGTAGAACGTCTTGCGGTCGTACGGGTTCAGCGGGATCCCCTCCTTGACGCGGTACACCAGGTCCGGCGTGGAGAGGAAGTACCGGCCGAAGACGACGACGACCTCGGCGTCGGCGTAGTCGGCGTCGACGGCCTGCAGCGCGCGCTCGGGGGTGTACCCGCCTGCGACGAGCAGCGGGCTCTGGCCGGCCCAGATGTCGAAGGCGAAGCGCAGGCTCTCCCCCATGTCGGTGTCGACGTTGTTGATGACGCGCGACTCGACGAGGTGGAGGTACGCGGGGCGCACGGCCTTGAGGGCGCCGATGAGGTGGGAGAACTGCGCGAGCCCGGCGCCGTCGGCCATCTTCATGCCCTGCCAGGTGTTCCAGGGGCTGAGGCGGATGCCGAGGTTCTCGGGGCCGACGGCTTCGGCGACGGCGGTGGCGAGCTCGACGGCGAAGCGGGAGCGGTTCTCGACGGAGCCGCCGTAGGAGTCTGTGCGCTGGTTCGTGACGTCCTGGGTGAACTGGTCGATGAGGTAGCCGTTTGCGCCATGGAGCTCGACGCCGTCGAATCCGGCGGCCATGGCGTTGCGGGCGGCCTGGACGAAGTCGGCGATACAGTCCTTGATGTCCTGCTCGGACATCTCGACGGGGGTGGGGCCGTCGTCGAGGGGGATGGGGGAGGCGCCGTACAGGGGATAGCCGGCCTTGTTGTTGATGCGGCCGGGGGCCATGATCTGGCAGTAGACGAAGCAGCCCTTTGCGTGGATGTCGTCGACAATGGGCCTCCAGGCGTCGATCTGCTCCTGGCTCCAGATGCCGGGCATGTGCGGCGCGAGGCAGTGGCGCGGGGAGATCTGGGTGGCCTCGGCGACGAGGAGGGTGCCGGGGGCGCTGCAGCGCTGGAGGTAGTACGTCTTCACGCTGGGCAGGGGGACGTGGGTGGACTCTGTGCAGCGGAAGCGGGTGAGGGGGGCCAGGGCCATGCGGTGGGCGAGGTTCACGCGGCCGACGGTGATGGGTTTGAAGAGCTTGGACTGGGCCGCGGCGTGGCCGTTGGTGCCGTTGGTGACGGCCATTGTGCTTCGTGATAGGTAGTGTCTGGGGTTACGAGTTCAACGGGAAGCAGAGATGTGGTTCTCTCGGGCAATGGCTTCAACTCATACACTTGACGGTAGATCTGCGTTCAACCAGGGCACGACGAGGCGGGGATGGGTCTGTTTTATAACACCTGGCAGGACATCTCCATACTACTACTCGTGCTCCTCCGTCCCAGTGGACCTCCACATGAAAACCTCTCAGGGCCGTGTGGGGGGCTCGACAGGCTAAAGAGGCACAGTTGTTCAGATGTTGCGTGACGGACGTCGTTTATCAAGATACAGACGGGGATCGGGAGGGGTGAACCGGAAGCGGGGGGTGGCATCCCGACCCATGGACGTGGAAAAGGGGTCCTCGAGCCGATAATAAGGTGATTACTCGCACATATGTCTGCCGCCGCCGCCGCTTGTCTTGATTCTCCAGGGCGCAGGACGGTGCTGTTCCTGGGGGAGGCGGTCTATCGGCTCCAGACTAAACCAGGAAGAGTCTTCTTATCGGCAGGAAAGCTGCCGACAGGGGCCTCTTTGAGCCACCAAGTGCCGTCGACCGGCTCCAGTCCTCGAGTCATGGGGGGTGATCGAGGTGCCAGTTCCCGGTCAGGACTCCACCGGGCGCGCGATAAAGGGGGTTCTTCCTTATCTGGCAGTCTGGCCGCGGATTTCCAACAGTCAATGCTGAACAATCAGATATTTTCATGTCTGGTTGGGTGCGTTGGACTGGGGGATGGGGAATAGATGATGTGATAAACCTCTGTCCCCCAAACAGGGGCAGAGTCGAGGAGAGGACAAAGATCAAACAGCCAATCCTTCGACAGACATCATCGGACGAATGGGCTCCCTGATCCAATGCCTGTCTGTCTCGAACCCCGCGTCTTGCCAGCGAGGCCATCCAGGGGGTCGCATCGCCAAGATCGCTCACCGTCTGCCCTGCGTCGACAGACAGTCACACTTTGAAGAGCAGATGCATCCAGTCAGGTGAATGAATGGTATTCAGGGTGAAAGAATCAACAAATAAAAAAAGGCTTGCCTAAGCTCCAGATGCATATATTCCGCAACACACCACACAATCTCAGCGCCCGCGACGCCTTACTGACTAGTCATCCGCAAAGTCCGAGTGCTGCATGAGCCACGCCGTCTCGACGTTCTCGTCGTACTCGCGCGCGTTCTTCTGGTACTTGAGCCAGCACATGCTGCCGTCGAGGCCCTGCCTGTTGCGGAAGACCCAGGTCGCGCCGACGCAGGGCCCCTGAGAGCCCTGGGGCCGCACGTTCTGCGCCGCGCACAGCATGATGCAGTCGTTCATGTTGGTCATGGGGATCTGGCCGAGGTCGCTCGCCGGGTAGTTGATGCCGCACTCGTGCCTGAAGACGAGATCGGTGCCAGGGATCTCGGTGTCCGTGAGGTTGGAGCCGGGGCACCGGGGCGTGTTGACGCCGAGGCCCGTGGCCTCCTGTGGGAGGCCGATCGCGGTGAACTCGCTGTCGGAGGAGGGGCGCGTCGTGGTGGCTGTCTCGGATGTCGTCGACGAGGGGGGCTCGGAGGACGATGAGCCTGTTCCTGACGGCGCTTCTGATGACGTTCCCGAGGGTGATCCCGATATTCTGTCACGGCCGTGTTAGTCCATGGTGTTCCTGTCATCCCGACTCTTGGGTTCCGCGTATCCTCCGCCAAGGACCTAACGGATCGTGCCGACTTACGATGCATCCGAGCCCGAGCAGCTGTTGCACTTCTGCCCAGCCATGACGCCAGCCCCGGCGCCGGCACCGATGGCAGCGATGAGGAAGAGGGCCGCCAGCAGCGTGACGAAGAATGTGCTTTTCCTCAGGCCGCATATCCTCTTCTCCGGGGTGCCTTGCACAGGTGGCACCGGCGGCAGCGCCTGTTCGTGGTGGTTCTGGGCTGGGTAGTAGCCCTGCTGCATCTGGCCGGTGACGACCTCCTTGCCCTGGTAGTCGGCGGGCATGAGGCCTGGTTCATACTGTCCCTCTTGGTACGGCTGCTGGTAGGTGCTCTGCGAGTGATGAGTCGCCATCGTCGCGGGTGTGTTGCTGCCATGGGTATGGCCACTGAGAGGCGAAGCCATGGCGGTGGCCGATGTGGTGAGATGCCGAGGGGACGTGTAAGCCGGATCCGATGCCCTTCTCTAGGGGCTCGAGGTGGCCCGGTTCGCAAGTCCTCTGGGGCAGAGTCGAGAGGCAGCCAGAGGCGTGTTGATGCGGCGATGAAGCAAAAGGAGCCAAGAGAGCGAGGGTACCGGGCGGGAGCGGCAAGGTCCAGTGTTAAACGGCGGTCTCACTGCAGATGCTTCTCGGACCCCAACACCAAAGCAGGGCAGGGGGTCGGAAATGAGACGTGAGACGAACCCACTGGACCCAGAGACTGTTCACAGCCCTGCGAGGCCTGACGGACGTACCGGGCTTAGCGGCTGCTGGCCATGACAGAATGGGCCTTGATGCACGTACCCATTGGTCATAGGCTCCCTTACGGCCGTTGACAGCGTGGGATGAGGACTGGAGGGCATGACCGGGGGTGATGAGACGGAATCATCCGAGGGTCTGTGGTGTCAGAGCATCGCCCATCAACGGGGCCGTGCGGCATGGAGCGAGCCAGGTGCCGGGATGCTGCAGAGATGAAAACCGTGGAGAAACACCACGAGGGGGAAGGGAGACACTCGGTGTCTTCACTGTTCGCCAGAGTCGAGGGGGTGATGGTCGTCGTGGATGGTATGTATTCAGGGGCCCGCATCGGCGCTTGTTTCTCATCCTCATAACCGAGTCCCATCCAATGAATATGTAGAAGCATCCAACGCCTCCTCATGCATCGCGCTAAGCTGCAACAGAGGTGAGTCCCGTGGCGCATCAGATCGCCGTGTCTGGATTGGGTGTGGTGCTGGCTGACAGCCCGTGGAAGGCTTAACTTGCCACCGGAACCCTCCCTGCCAGCCCTGAGTCCCCAAAGTACCACACCCCTGGTCATTAATGTGTCCTGCAAACCAGCTTGCTCCGCCTCGGGCAACCCTCCGCACAGGGAATCCTGGTCGCTTTGCCCCGGGCTTCAGACTGAGTCCCGCTGGGCCTCCTCTTGCGAACTGAAGCCTTCCCTGAACAGACCTTGCTCTCAGAAGCGCAGAGGTGCCATAAGAAGCGCGCACCTGCGCAGAGCGTCTTGTTCGCTCTTATTAATCTCCTGTCGCTCCGTGTCCGGGCCCCAGCCCTTGGTCCCGTCAACTCAGCTTCGGTTGTCGTGGATCCTTGACCCTGGGGGCCAAGACTTGCAGACAGCATCTGCAAGTCAATGCCAAAAATGGCATGGTATTACCAATCCATGCCAAGACTAAGTAATGATTAATGGTGGTTCGGTTCTGGTGCAACCCGGCGGCGCTCAGGTCTGTAGCCGGAACGGGTGCGCCTCGGTGTTGAGGACGAACTCATCGAGGCTGATGAGATCCGGGGGCGAGAAGATGAGGTAAAAGTACTTCAGCGTCTCAGCCAGCCAGAAGCTCTGTCGACACGTGGTTAGCGACTATCCATTATACTCTCGTGTTCCGGGCCGCCAGCTTACCTCCATGGAATCCGTCTTCTGCGTCTCCCCCGATGGGACTCTCACGTCAGCGATGGCCGAGTTGCCATACGGCGTGTCCGTAGCCTTCGTGATCGCCTTGAACATGCGCCAAGCGATGTCCTGCAGCTCCGTCTTGCCCGTCATCCTATAAAGCAGGAAGATGCTCTCGATGGCCTCGGGGCGCAGGATGTACCGCGGGTCGCGCGCCTGCGTGAAGCTCTTCTTGAGCTTGCGGTCGCCGATCTCCTCCCAGATGTTCTCCTCCCACCCGCAGCCGTCGAGCGTCTCGCAGGGGATCATGGTGAAGAGCTCCGGCATCACGCCCGACGGGAAGGCGTTGTACGCCCACGCGCAGCCGCGCGCGAGGCGCTCGCCGATGCCCACGTGCTCCTCGATGCCGAACAGCTTGCCGCCGAGGCCGAACATGCCGCCCGCGAAGCACGAGAGGTGCTGCCCGTCGGCCTTGTGCTCCACCTGGCCGTTCCGGACGTAGGCGTCGCCCGCGAACAGGATGTCCTCCTCGTCGGGCAGCATGGGGCGGAAGAGGATGTGTTTCTCGATCGTGTCCATGGCGGCGCGGTACATCTTCTCGTAGGACGGGTCGCGGCCGCGGAGGAGCAGGTGCATCTTGGGCAGGTACTCGTACAGCGAGTCGGCGAGGGCGCCGATGGTGTAGGTGTCGTCCTCGAGGCGCTCGTTGCGGAAGTCGATGAGCCGCGGCCACATGCCCGGCAGGCTGGAGGTGCTCTGCGTGCGCTCGAGGAACTGGTTGATGCGGTCCACGGCGTCGAAGTACTTGGGGTTGCCCGTGAGCTGGGACAGGCGCGTGAACTCGAGGGAGAGCGAGCCGGGCGCGGCGGACGGGTCGCTCGTGCCGGCCATCTGCGTGCCGCCGCGCATCTTTTCGAAGTTGGCCCAGAAGCCGGGCATGCGGTTCGGCGTGTCCATGGCCATGTAGAGCAGGTTTCCCAGCTCCTCGGCCTTTTGCAGCAGCCCGCGCTCGCCGCTCAGGTCGTATGCGCTGAGGAGGCCGCCGAGGTGGCGGATCGTGGTCTCGAAGAGGTTCAGGGCAGACTCCTTGGTATTCGCCCAGTTTATCTGGGCGGCGACGGCGGCGGCTTCGTGGAACTCTTCCTCGAGGCCCATGATCCAGAGCGTGTCGAGCGAGTCGACCATCGTCGCCGCGAAGCCGCCAAACGTGTTCTTCGCGCCGCCGCTGACGGGCGTGAGCTCATCCTTGCCCCACGCGTGCTCCTTGTAACTCTTCCAGCTCTTCAGAAAGACGTCTCGGACCGCCTTTTGTCGGGACGCGGCATCGGGGCTCAGGGGGTCGTTGGAGAAGTCGTGCTGGATGCGAGGGATGGTCTTCGGCCGGCCCTTCGGCACGGGCTTGATGTCGTCGACGGGGAATCGCTGGTCGACGTTGTTCCAGTTGACGGAGCTCTCCTTGAATGTTACCCGCTTCCAGGGCCAGCGGCGCCTGGAGCCATTCTGCTTCGCGGTGGACTGGAGGCTGAAGAAGAGCAGTCCGCAGATGATGACGGCCAGGACCAGGGCGAGGCGGCGGCGGCGAACAAACATGGCCTCTGTCGGGGGCGTCAAGGAGCGACGGCGAGTTGGACGGACGGACTGATCGACGTGAGGAGATGAAGGAGTGACGCGCAGCAGCTCAGCTCAAGACGATCACGGATCCTGCTAGAGATCTTAGGCCTGAACCCCCAAATATTCGCTGACGGATTCGGTTTAGTTTAGCCCCTGAACCCCGGGCCAGGCGCACGCCGCGTCTTCCGGGCCGTTCGGCCCATTTGGGAAGCGCTGCCAAGTTCTGGGGCGGCCAGACAGATACGATTCAGTGGCCAGGCTGTGGTTGTCGGTGACCTCTGGCCAGTGGAAGATCAATCAATGACAGGTTCTGCGTGGCTGAGATCCCGTGTCTTCAATGTCTCAAAGCCATGCGACCGGTGCGCTGCGAGGGACCAGCATTGCTGGAAGGCTTCTGGAATGTCTCTGCTTCGCTGTGGCTTGAGACGTTTCTTTTGTCGAGACCTTTCAATTGGGATGGAAGATCACGACAGGCGCCTGCATTCTTCCGCTGGGTATATTTGCCGGACCTTCATTCTCAAGACTCGGGAGCCCCTGAATTGTTCAAATACATCGACTCTCCGACGCCGCCCCCTGGACCGCCCATCGCGTCCCACGCCTGCAGCGGCGTCGAGAACATGTTGCCAAAGACCTGGTCAATTGTGAAGAGCATCGACTGGCCAGAGCCATCCATGTAAAGGAAAGGATCGCCCGCGGCCGAGAGGTCCCCCGCGACATCGGCATTGCCGGTGCCGCCCTGCAACGGCGCCTCAACCGACCTGTCTATCTCCGTGATACCAGGTAGCCTCTGGAGATCCGCCCGTCTCGGCGGCTCGGGCGAGGAGTGCAGAGACAAGCTCCGTCCGAACATGGAACCGTCCGCGCCGGCCTGCTGCTCCGTGGAGTAGACCATGCTGATGTCGAGGATCGCGAGGAAGCTCGAGATGTCAATACGGACCTTGTTGCCGTTGCTGCTTGCGCGGTTCGACTCGTAGGCTGCGGTCAGGTCTTCTCGGAGGCCTTCAAGTCTCTTGGTCTAAAATTCGCAGTGTGAGTGAGTGTCGGCCGCACCGGATGGCTCAAGGGTGAGGACTTACAACGAGGTCTAACCAGGGCCAGGTCCTGCTGAGAGACAAGATGAACCCGAGGCATTTTTCATAGTTTCGGCGCCGCTGCTGCTGCCGCTCGGAACCATGGCTCGACTCTCCGAGGCTCTGATGCAGCTCGATGGTGGCCAGGACCGCAGCGCAGTAGGCAAAGACCGGGTCGGAGACATCGTACCGTCTTGCCTCTAAGAAATCAATGAAGTGCAGGATCCAAGCCACATGATGTTCCCGCTGGAAGCTGGTCTGCTGCAGAAACAGTTCCGGCACGTTCTTCCATTCCTGCAGCTGGAGCATGATGAGGATTGGGTGGTTGAAGATGCAAATGGACGTGTGGTAGAGGAGGCGGCTGAGGAGCCAAGGGCCCCAGTAGTCCCGGGACTCTTCGAGATGGGAAGACTCGATGCTGGAGAACTTCATGAAGCGGTACCTGTGCACCTGGGCGAGTTCCGAGTCGACCTGCATGACGGCCTCGAGGGCCTTCGAGTACACCGACTCGGTGGACCAGGGCGGGACGGTGCGCTCCGTCGACCCTCGGTCCTGTATGTACGCCTGCGCTTGTGCCCATATCTCGCTCAGCCGGAGGACCACTTGCAGAATACCATTCTGCTCGTCGAGTGTCCGGAGGGCCTGCGACGACGGGTGGCCTCCCCCTGAGGAAGCCATTCTCGGCGGCACAGGACTTGCCGGGACCCTTGGCAAGGATCGCGAACGAGTCAGCTGGGCGGCCATGGGACCATCTCCGGTGAGTCTCTGCAGGAGCACGATGCTCCAATAGCACCGCTTGCGCTCTTCGGCTGCTGCTGTGCCGATCTCGCAGGATGAGCCGTGGCCCAGGCGAGCACTGCGGGCAAGGCCCGTGGCCAGCGTGGTGTGAACGCGCAGTTGGGCCATGTCCCCGTCTAGCATGGGTGAGTACATGTAGTTGTATTCGAGCCCGAAGGGATCTTACCGTGCCAGTTGGTGAGCGCGACGAGAATCAGGGTCTGCAGCGTTGACAGCTCGACGCGGCCAGATGCCACCTCATGCATGGCCTGCCGACGGGCTGCCTCGACATAGCTTGCGGCGTCTTGCGGTGATATCGCAGGAAGACTCCTTGACCTGCTGGCGAAGCGAGAGGCGACGGCAAACACGCCGCATACAACGCCGAGGTCTCGGTTCGCAAATGTCGATACAAACCCCCCCGGGGGGAAGAGAGGGAGCGGCTGGCAGTGGCAGTATTTGAGATAAATCTCCGCCATCTCGCTGGCCAGCTGCCATGGCAAGCTGCCCGGGTCGTCGAAGAGTGCATGGGCCGAGAAGCTGCTGGTGGCCTCACAGCTCGATGCCGCTGTCCGGACTGACCGAGGCCTCTCGCCACGGACTGAACCCCGACCATGAGCACTATGATGAGATGGCGAGTAGCCGAAAGAGGCGGACCGGAGATCTGAATCACCGCGATGCCTCAAGCCTGCGAGCACTTCCGCCAGGGTGGTTTCGAGGGACTCGATGCGGTCTTGCTGGTCCGGGGTTAGCCCACGAACCTGCTATGTCCTGAGATTACGTACCCATTGCTGAGGCCGGGCATCTGCAGCCACGACAGGAACAGCGTTGCTGCTCTGTGACGTTGCCGTTGGATTCGGACCGTACCCGGCCGCCGCCTCGGAGCTGTCAAAAGCGCTGTAGGAGCACCGGGCACGGAGTCGCTCGCATGTCGCGCAAATGGGGCGCTTTCCGGAACACTTTGATTTCTTACGGCTGCGAGAGATCAGCATCCGTCATGTGGACAGATTCTGGGGTTGAGATCATTACCGGCACGGATCGCAGGCTTGTCGCGTGCGTTTCAACGGTCGCCGGTCCTCCGGATCGATGGCGGTGTCGGAGGCGTCCATTTCCGCAGCCGGGAGAATCCCCCGAAGCTGTCTTAAAAGGGAGCAATTGGGAGGATCTTGCTGATGTTCAAGAAGCATAAATCATAGATGCAGAGGGACAAGCTGGGGAAGCAGCCGAGGGCAGCTCGGCGCTGGAGTCGCTCCAACGTAAATATCCCCAGGGCCGAAGCCAGGGAACATTGCCGCAAATAGCCCCCCATGGTGTTACCCGTGACTCGCTCTAGGCTATGGAGATAGCGGCTCACTGTGGACGAAAGTCTCACCTTCGGCCCAGGGCCTTCGACTGAGCAACACGACAATGGTGTTCGACTATCTATACACTCTTGGACAAATGGATGCATGGCTTTCCGTCCTCGCGTCTACAAACCGATGAGGGCTTTACTGGCTATCATTTGAGCTCATCAGTGACCATCTCATGGCGTGTGGCCTGAGGAGACATGATTCATTCCGGCACCAGAGAAACCGGCCGGTCCGTATCCGACGGATGTACCGGATTCGTCTTATCCGACTTTCAAGGATCATCCCTGCCAGGCATTCCGTCATCGCCTCAACCACGCCGTGGCCATCTGTAAGCTCCGAAACACCTACCTTCATACTCAAGCTCTGAGCTTGGAGCTCTGCTGCAACATCTGCATCGATGTCCGTTCATATCTGATTTATTTCTACCTCATCTGAGAATCACTGATGAATGGGCATACTCACCTAGCTCAGCATCAGCAATGGTCCGCGCCTCACTTGCGCCCTCCCTGCGAAGGGCGTGTCTCCGCCCCTCGGCAGCCGAGCTTCGCGCGTCGCCCATGAGATGCCATCTCAGTCGCCGTGGCACGAGACCTATGACAACCGGACCGAATGATGGGCCAGGAAAGACCGCAAGGCGATCACTTCTTCTGCCAGGCCTGGCAGTATTTGGTGCCGGAGTTGGACTCGGCGCCTCTCTCCTGGCCAACGCCTCCCAGCCCGAGGGTTCCCTGCCGGCCATCAAGTATGCGGACAGGCAGACCATGCTCGCAGTGAGTACAGGAACTATAAAATGGCTTCAAACAGACGCTGACGACGGCTGCAGGCCGCGCGAGAACTCGAGGCCGCCCTCGGGGAGGACCTCGTGACCTACGACGACGGCGACATCGAAGCCCATGGCTTCTCAGACTGGTCCAGCATCAACTCGACCGGCCGAGCGGTAGCGATCGTCTACCCAAGGACAACAGAGGACGTATCGAAAGTCGCATCTGTCTGCCACTCCCACCGCGTGCCCATAGGTAAGCCGCCATCCATCCCCCCGTCTACCAGCCGCTTACCCTGCAACCAGTCCCCTACGGCGCCGGCTCCTCGATTGAGGGCAACTTCGCCTCCCCCTACGGCGGCATCATCATCGACTTCTCCTACATGGACAAGATCCTCGCCTTCCACCCCGAGGACATGGACGTCGTCGTCCAGCCCGGCGTGAACTGGCAGTCCCTCAACAGGACCATCGCGCACGAGGAGCTCTTCCTGCCCCTTGACCCCTCGCCCACTGCGTCCATCGGGGGCATGGTCTCGACGAACTGCAGCGGCACGAACGCCTACCGCTACGGCACGATGAAGGACTGGGTCGTCAACGTCACGGCCGTCCTCGCCGACGGGCGGATCATCAAGACCCGCCGGCGGCCGAGGAAGACGTCCGCGGGGTACAACCTGACGTCCCTCTTCGTCGGCGCGGAGGGCACCCTGGGCATCGTGACGGAGATCACGCTCAAGCTCGCCGTCGTCCCGAAGGAGACGAGCGTGGCCGTCGTCGCGTTCGACTCGGTCTCCGAGGCCGCCTCGGCCGCGAGCAGCGTCATCCGCTCCGGCGTGCAGCTCGCGGCCATGGAGCTCATGGACGACGTGCAGATGCGCATCGTGCGGGACCACGGCAGCGAGGCCGTCCGCCGTATGGGCTGGGAGGAGAAGCCCGCGCTGTTCCTCAAGTTCTCGGGCCCGTCGAAGGAGGGCATACAGGCGGATATCCGGCAGGTGCGCGAGATGATACGGCCGTACAGGCCGACGCGTTACGTGTTCGCGCGGAACAAGGACGACGAGGCGAATCTTTGGGCCGCGAGGAAGGAGGCCCTCTGGAGCATGACGGCCATCAAGCCTGAGGGGCACGCGATCTGGTCGACGGACGTGGCGGTGCCGATTTCGCGGCTCGCGGAGATCATCACGGTCTCGAAGGAGGAGGGGGCCGAGCTGGGCGTGTTCGCGAGCATTGTCGGGCACGTTGGCGATGGGAACTTCCACGAGGCGCTGATGTATGACCCGAAGGACCCGAAGCAGAAGGCGGCGGTGTCGGCGGCGATTCACAGGATGATGGACCGCGCGCTGGAGATGGAGGGGACGGTGTCGGGCGAGCATGCCATCGGCATGGGGAAGATGGTGAGTAGACTGAACCGAATCTCTGGTTGTGGTCTTTTGCTGACGACAGCCAAAGCAATGCTTGATGGACGAGCTTGGCCCGGAGACGATGCAGGTCATGAAGCAGTTCAAACACGCCGTGGATCCGAGGTACGTGTGCGATGCCTTCAGAAGTTTTGGCAGAGACTGACATGCTGCCCGCAGATGGATCTTGAACCCCGGCAAGGTATTCGGCTTGCCTGACGGATCAAAGGCGGTGCCTGCGCCGAACCAAATTGCCTCCTAGATCCGACTTGGACTGTGTATTCCTGGTTTGTAAATACGGCGCGAGACGAAATGGCACACCAAAGGCATTGCATGTGCTCTTGGGCCGGGTCTCGTTGGAAGGCCTCGTCGGGTTGTTTGGCTCTCTCAAGGGTAGTGTGTAAGCACCAGATCTGTGCAGAATGAGAGCTGTTCCAGGGGCCCAGACAGCAGAGCACGACCTAATCCGAAATAGAACTTGAACAGCATGCACCTTGCCAAGTGTGGCTTGCACTACGGGCGGCAAGATGCCAACGGCACCCCTGAATGGCCGCACTCATGCCGGACAAGTCAGGGTGCGTGACAAGTCTGCTGATGCCTGAGCCAACTTCCCCGCCTCGAATTCCAATTCTGCCTCAACATCCTTCAAGGGGCTGACCCTCGACCTTGATCAACACAACTCTCGTGGCAACGAGAAAAGCAATCGCTCGAGTAGCTGTCATGGCGACGCTCACAAGAGACGAGTACCGCATTGGCTGGATCTGTGCTCTTCATACCGAGTACACGGCGGCGAGAGCGATGCTAGACGAGAAGCACACCGAACCCGAGGATCCATCACCCAATACGCGAGACGAGAATGAGTACACACTGGGACGAATTGGCAAACACAATATCGTCATCGGTGTCCTTCCGAGCGGCGAATATGGCACGGCTGTTGCGTCCTCCGTTGCCACCAACCTGGTCAGTAGCTTTCCAAGTGTGAGAATCGGCCTCATGGTCGGTATCGGCGGCGGCGCCCCCATCCCCAACGAGAACGATATCCGCCTCGGCGACATTGTCGTCAGCAATCCCTCCAATGGCCACAGTGGCGTGATGCAGTACGATTATGGCAAGGCTATCCAGGACCAGGGCTACCAACTAACCCGGGTCCTCAACCAACCGCCCCAGATTCTCCGTGCAGCGCTTGTAAGGCTTCGCACGCTATTCGAAGAGGAACCCAATGGCTTGGAGGAGCTTGTCACGGAAACTCTCAAGCGAAACCCGCGGCTCAAGAAGAAATACCAACGACCCGACCCTTCTTCTGATCGACTCTTTCGAGCAGATGTGGTGCATTCGACTGGCACTTGTGTTGACGTCTGCGCTCAGAATCCAGACAACGTGATCTCGCGACCCAACCGAGACGAAGAGGAATACGAAGATGTCGTCCGAGTACACTACGGTCTGATTGCCACCGCAAACACTCTTTTGAAGGATGCGAGGGACAGAGATCGGCTTGCCCATGAACATGGTGTCATGTGCTTCGAGATGGAGGCTGGGGGTCTCATGAATTCCTTTCCTTGCCTGGTGGTCCGCGGCATCTGCGACTACTCGGACAGCCACAAGAACAAAGAGTGGCAAGGGTATGCTGCTATGACGGCGGCCGGGTTCGCCAGAGCCCTAATTCTCAGGCTAGGGGCGCCGGCACAAGTGGAGAGGGAAAGAAAGATACTAGAAGTTGTTTCTCATCAACGTAGGTTGAATCCCGGAACATCGAGCTCGTCATCTGACCCCCATGTAGTCGAAAACTTGCAAACGCAGACGAGTCATATCATATCAGATAAACATTCTGATGACATGCGCAACTGGTTGAATCCACCCGACCCTTCTACCAACTATACTCGCGCTCAGGACACACGGCACAAGGGGTCAGGCCAATGGCTCCTCGACAACGAAGACTACAAGACGTGGAAGAATAATCCGGCCAAGATCCTATGGCTGAAGGGCAAGGCCGGCTGTGGCAAGACCATCCTCAGTTCCACGGTGATTCAGGACCTCCAGTGTCATACAACCAGCACAGAAACTCCCACGCTGATATACTTCTACTTTGCTTTCAGCGACTCTCGAAAACAATCCCTAGAGAGTTTAGTCCGTTCGCTGCTACACCAATTGTACCATCAGTGTTCAGAGGCCCGGGGTCCTTTGGACAATCTGTACGAATCTTGCAGAAAAATGTCGCAGCCCAGTCAGGATGAACTGGTGTCGACTCTTCAAAGTACATTGCTTCTATCTGGCTGCGTATGGGTTGTTCTTGATGCTCTCGACGAATCCTCGACATGCCAGCGGCTTCTAGCTTGGATTGCACGGGCTCGGGAGGAAAACCCACAAGTACGCCTTTTGATAACCAGCCGCCCGGAGCAAGAAATCGAAGCCAAGATGTCTCCGTTGGCAGATATCATATCTCTACAGAGCGGGCTTGTCGATGAAGACATTGCCCAATTTGTCCATGACATGGTGCATTCTGATGATTCCCTCAGTCGTTGGAAGGGCATGCCAGACATGCAAGAGAGAATATCGTCAGCACTCGTGGACAAGGCGGATGGGATGTGAGTCGCAATGTAATACAGTAATCCTCATGTGTCTATTGCTAATATCTCTAGGTTCCGATGGGTGTCCTGTCAGCTTGACTCTCTCAAGGACTGTCTCAGGAAACCAGAGCTGGAGAAGGCCCTCAACGAACTACCCAAGACGCTGGATGAGACATACGACCGGATCCTGAAGAAGATCATGGCAAGCCATCGGCCTCAGGCTATCACGATCTTGCAACTCCTCTGCTACTCCGACCGCCCGATTCGCGTAGACGAAGCCGTTGATGCAATTACGGTATCGATCACGGACAAGCCTCGATTTGACAAGAGAAATCGATTGCCCGTACCAGACGAGATCTCTCGATATTGCGAGGGTCTCATGACAATCACTGGGCCAGAGGAGAACAAAACGATGCAGTTATCGCATTTCTCAGTCAAACAGTGGCTGAGTTCGGATCATATGGAGCCGAGCTTCTCCCGATTCTTCAAAGACGACAATGCTCACGCTAGCATCTCTCAGATTTGCCTGGCATACACACTGGAACTTCCTGTCGATCTTTCAAGCGAGGTAACACACAGCCTGTATCCCTTTGCATCTTACGCTGTGGATAATTGGGCTCGACATGCCGCGACAGGCGAAAGAGCTTCCGAGTCTGTCACAAATATGGCCCTGGAGCTCTTGGGCCGCACAGACTTATACCAAAACAGCCTGATGGTGAGCCCTTCGTTCTACCATAACTCGTGCGAGAGGCTGGAAGAGGTTTTGATTCCTCCCCTGGTTCTTGCGGCTTTTGAAGGACTCCACGGGGTCACGGAACGATTGCTCGAATCTGGCGTGAACGTCAACCAAAGTCACTATCGTGACGGCACTGCGCTGGTAGCTGCTTCGCGGAGAGGACACGAGTCTATAGTGAGACTCCTTCTGAAAAGAAATGCAGACATCAACGCAAGCGGCGGCGGATACGGATCTGCGCTCTTAGCAGCTTTGGACAACGAGCACGACGACATCACCAAGCTCCTACTGACAATGGGTGCCAATCCGAATGCGCAGCGCGGATGGTATGCTACCCCTCTTTCAATCGCCTGTCGAAAAGGCGACGAAAGCACAATTAGGCTGTTACTCGAAAAGGGAGCGAGTATCAATGCGCCATGCCGTCAATGGGGTGACGCTGTGCAAGCTGCGTCAAGCAAGGGCCGCGATGATATTGTCCAGCTTCTCCTCGACAAGGGGGCGCATGCGGACACCCAGGGCGGACTAGACGGCAGCGCACTTCGATCTGCTTCGATGCGAGGACTCACAACTACTGTGAAGCTATTACTCCATCATGGCGCCGACATAAACGCGGTTCCAGACTCTCACAACGAAGCTCTAGTGATGGCAGCTGCCAGGAATCACGAGGCTGTCGTCAGACTGTTGCTCGATCATGGCGCAGATGTCAACGCTTGTGGCGCGGGACGAAGTGCCCTATCCGTCGCGTTGGATGAGGGACATTTCAACATCGTCAAGCTACTTCTCGACAATGGCGCGAATGTTAACCTTCGAGGGCAAAAGGAGGGCACTCTCCTGGAAGCGGCTACCCAAACGGGCCATCGGACCATTTTCCAGTTCCTTCTCAGCGATGGCGTGGACTGCGATGCCTTCAGTTCACGTCCCGGTAACCCACTAGAAACCGCTGCTATGGTGGGGAATGAGAGGTTCTTTAGGAGTTTGATCGAACACGGCGCCAACGTTGCTGCCGAGGGTGCAAACGCCTTGTATGCTGCTTCATGGTCTGGCAACGAGGCCATCGTCCAACTACTACTTGGTCTAGGTCTCGATGTCAATGCTCGGGGCGGAGTCCTCGGCAGCGCGATACAGGTTGCCGTGTGGCGAGACCACGAATCTATCACACGGTTACTTCTTCAGAATGGCGCGGATCCGAACGTCACTGTTGCTGGGTCACCTGCCCTTGAGTGGGCTTCGAAACTAGGAAAATGGAAGCAAGTGGCGCTGTTGATCGAGCATGGCGCCATCATGGATACAGCCCTCCACGTTGCTGCAGCTTCTGGAAATGAGGATATGGTACTCTATTTGATAGAGAAGGGCGCAGAGATAGACGCCCTACATGGTGAGTACGGTACCGCCCTACAAGCCGCTGCACTCGGACAAAAGCTAGGTGTGGTTAGTCTACTGCTCAAGAAAGGGGCGGATATTACTCTGCGAGGTGGGCGATATGGCAATGCCTTGATCGCAGCCGTTTCAAATGGAAACCAGGAGATCACAGAGCTGTTGTTGGACCACGGGGCGGACGTGAACGCCCAGGGTGGAAACTTTGGAAGTGCCTTGCAAGTCGCTGTGACGGAGCGCTTTGAGGCATTGGAGAGGCTTCTTCTGGATAGAGGTGCGACAATCTGAATAGGGGCAAACACGGTCTTGGGGTTCCAACCTGTCGTTCATGTAGAGGGCGCTTGCGTGATTGACTACCCGAGAGAGCCTTTCCAATATTACGTCACCCACCACAGATATGTGTCTTCTTTTGGTTCAATAGTACCACTCACATGAATTGGGCAACAATATAAGGCAACCGCGTTTTGCATGAGGAAAGCAAAATATGAGCAGCCGTTGCTTTCGAATGTAGGTTGCATCCCATGCAGATTGGATCCCGATGGCCACCTGCTTCATGACAGACGGCCAATCTAGGGCATTAAGCCCGTTTTAGGGGCTATAGCCCCTTCCGGTGGCAGCTTAGTGCCTCCATGTCAAGTGCTCCTGAATCTCTGGTCTGCCTAGTTGAAATCTCCCCGACTAGCACGCAGCCTGTCGTACCTCAGCACAGCCCCAAGCAAGACATTGGCACCGAGAGCACTGGGAAAATATGGGTTAGCGGTGGCCCGTAAGAGAGATGTACAGAACCCAAAGACTCACCAGTCTTCCGCCGAGCAGAACTCCGTGGGGTTGTGGCTGATGCCCTGCCGGGTGGGCGTGAAGATCATGCTCGTGGGCACCCGGAGGTTCGTGTAGCAGCTGTCGTGGCCGGCGCCGCTGATCATCGGCCTCCACAGCTTGCCCTTCTCGGCGCCGGGCAGCCCCGAGCAGGCCTCGGCGGCGCTCTCCTCCACTGCAGCAATGCAGTCCGCGTGGAACCGCACGGCAGGGCTGTCCACGAGGAGCTCCCACTCGACCTCGCAGCCCTTCTCGCTGTCCTCGTGGCAGATGCGGTCAAACTCCACCTCGCACTCCCGGATCATCTGGGCGAGGACCTTGTCCTCGGTGTGCCGCACGTCGAAGGTGAACTTGACCGTGTGCGCCATCGTGTTGACGGTGCCAGGGTCTGTTGTGAACACGCCCGTCGTCGCCAGGCCCTTGTACTTGTGCGCGACGGTGTTGGCGGCGACGATGAGTTTGCTGGCGCAAAGCACGGGGTCCTTGCGGGCATAGAGAGGCGTTGTGCCGGCGTGGCTGTCACGGCCCTTCACCGTCATGTTGAACCACTTGAATGCTTGCACGCCTGTCGTCTCACATTAGCACGATGCTAGGGGCAAGCGAGGCGGAGGTCTTACCTTGAACGACGCCGATCTTCCGCTCCTCGTCCTCCAGAATGGGGCCCTGCTCGATGTGCAGCTCGAAATGCGCCGCGAAGGGGTTGGTCTGGTACGAAGCAGCGCGCTCGCCGCAGTAGCCGATCCGGTCGAGCTCCTCCTTCATCGACCTCGGGGAGCCGTCACGGGCGAAGACTGGAAGTTCCCTCAGATCCCATGCGGTCTGTAGCGGGATCGCGTCGGCCCAGACGCCTGAAGAGACGGCCATCTTGGGGAATCGAGCACCCTCCTCGCTGTCGATGTTGTTAGCAAACTGCTGAGATGTAATTTCCGCGAAAATGAAAACTCACTTGGTCCAGTTCACAACGCCGATCGGCCCCTCAGTCTCATAGTTGTTCTGGGCCAGGACGCGGAGAACCTCGAGTCCTGAGATGACGCCCAGAATGCCGTCGTAGCGGCCGCCGGTGGGCTGTGTGTCGAGATGAGAGCCCATCATGATGGGCGCGGCGTTCTTGTTCCTGCCGGCGCGAATCGCGAACAGGTTTCCCATCTTGTCGTAGAATGTCTCGCAGCCAAGGGACTTGGCCTGGCTCATAAACCAGTCCCTGACCTGCTTGTCTGTGTCGTCAAGCGCCAGCCGGGCCATGCCGGTGTCGATGGAAGCCCTGCGCACGGTCAGGGTACTGACGAGGTTATGGGATGAGAAGGGATCACTCACTTTCCATATCTGTGAGCGGCGCCAAACTGGCAGCTCTCGTGAAGCGAGCCAGCGAGGCTCTCTGATGTGATCTTGAGATCGGTGATCCTGCCTGCTGAACCCATCCTGACGAATTGGGGAATCTGGTGAAAGAGAAGTGAGCTGTAATGAGATGGTGAATTGCAGGCACGCTTGATGAATGAGTAGCAAGCCTTGTCCAATTTCGTTTCTCCGAGACTCTTATTATTTGAGGACAACTCGGTAGCAGCTGTAGCTTGTTTCCTGGTATATCCGACGCCGTCTCCCATGTGATTAAGGGTGTCTCCCGGCCATCGTGGAATGCCGACGCCGGACATGACTCGTTCTGGGACCTTTGGTGAGCCTGATTATCCACCGACGGCCGACAAAACCGCCGACGGCGGACGACTGCCGACGGCGTTCGTGGGCCCATTTCTCTGAGATCGGCAGATTGAAACGTGGAGAAACCGCCATATCTGCGGGGCAAGCTCAAGATATTGGGAAGCTCCATCAAGACTGATCAATGCGGACAACCAATTGCAGCTTGGCGGTCTATCTGCGGTCATCCCCTCTATCTCGAACCTTGTCCTCGGTCCAACTGTCACCCTGCCCGCTCACACGACGCAGGCGGCGGATATAATACATACGGACCGGGACTCAGAGAGGTCGAAGAATTTTCACTCTACACTCAGGGCTTTCACCAAGATCGGCGCCCAGAATCCCGCGAGACACATCCATTTGAGGCCACAGTACTCCGCCAACCACCACAACATGTCAGACTCGGACAAGGAGAAGCACGAGCTGGCCCAGCCTCATGATGGCAGCAGCGTCGAGGTCGGCGAGGTCTCGCCGGAGGAGCAGAAGCGCGAGAAGAGCGTCCTCCACAAGTTCGACAAATGGGTGATGCCGCAGATGGCCATCCTCGTCCTCTTCGCCTACCTTGACCGCACCAATATCGGTAAGTCTGCACCGCTCCCCAGGGCCACGTCGTCCCACGCCATGAGCACTGGCAACTAACGCACCCGCGCCACAGGAAATGCCCGCGTCTTCGGCTTTGAGGAAGACACCGGCATGTCGGGGACCGACTTCAACGATGTTTCCATGTTCTTCTTCATCTCATACGTCATCTTCGAGACTCCCTGGGTCATCGCCGTCAAGAGATGGGGCCCCGGAAGGGTCCTCGCCATCGCCGTCGTCAGCTGGAGCGCCATCACCATCGGAACCGGGTTCGCCAACAGCTACGGCCAGGTCATCGCCTGTCGCGTCCTCCTCGGCTTCTTCGAGGCCGGTCTCTTCCCTGCCCTGACCGTCGTCATCTCCCAGATCTACCCCGCCCGCTCCCAGGCAAAGCGCGTCGCCGTCCTGTACATCACCATCGCCCTCTCCGGCGCGTTCGGCGGCCTGTTCGCCTATGCCATCCAGTCCATGGGTGATCGCCACGGCCTGTCGGCATGGAGGTGGCTCTTCATCGTCGAGGGCGTCATCTCCCTTGCCGTCGGAATCGTCTGCTGGGTCAGCCTCCCCACGTCTCCGAAGACCGCCTGGTTCCTCAACGAGGAGGAGAGGGCCATCATCACCCGCATCCAGGAGAAGGCGAACCCCTTCAAGGAGACCAAGTCCTTCTCCTGGCCGCAGTTCAAGATGGCCCTGACCGACCCCTTCGTCTACCTCGCCTCGACGGCCCTGTTCTTCTCCTCCATCGCCCTGTTCGGCTTCGGCATCTTCCTGCCGACAATCTTGCGCGCCATGGGCTTCACGGCGCTCGAGGCGAACTATCTCAGCATCCCCGTGTACATACTGGCCTCTATCTCCACGGCCATCACCACTTTCGTGTCGGACCGCTACCAGCGCCGCGCCGCCTGCCTCGTCCACTCCCCCCTGCTGGGCATGGCCGGGTACGCCATCGTCCTGGGCACTCCGCACAGGGCAGCGGGCTACTTCGCCATGTTCCTCGTCGGCGCGGGCATCTACCCCTTCAACACGGTCCTGCTGACCTGGGTGGCCAACAACGTCCAGCCGGACTACAAGCGCTCCGTCGCCATCGCCATGGTCATCTCCATTGCGAACGCTTCGGGAATGGCCGCTTCTCAGATCTACCCCATCTACGATGGGCCTCGCTATATCAGGGGCAACGCTGTGTCTCTCGGCGGCGAGTGCATCGCCCTCGTTAGCATCGGGCTCATCTACCTTCTGCTTCGCATGCGCATGCGGCAGAAGCAGCGCCTGTTGGCCGAGGGGAAGGAGACCAACGGCAAGGAGGGAGATCTTGCGCTGCATTTCAAGTACGTGTTCTAAGTGGACAGTGTTGCGCGGCGGTGAGGCAGAGTTCCGTGTTCGTTCGTAGCGTTCTAGAATAGCTTGGCTCTTGAGGTGTCTACTGCTCCTCTGGAACAGAATCAATCCGTCCTCGACTGTCGAGGCTAGTTTCCAAAGATACTGCACTTCGTTCCCGTTTGATGTCATTATGAGATTACTGGTGACAAAGGGCCTTCGCCATTGTATACAGAAGCGATGCAGCAGTATACTCTCTCATATCGTAGCTGAATTCCTCCCATGTGAACTGCCCCTCCACACCCCCCCAAGGATCTTCTAGCTGCTCTCTCGCCCCGGAAGACCCTTCCAGTACACTGCGTCAATCTTTACAATGGCAAACCGCAGCAGTGGCCAGGACTGCACCCGTGTCCGCAGGGTTTTTCTCCACGTCCCGAGGAGGTTCTGGTCGAACGCCGCCATGTGCGGCTCGCTCTGCTGCAGGGAGAGCATGTAGCAGAAGAGGCCCGGAAAACAGAGGCAGTGTCTCGTGTAGGCGGGCCAGAAGGCCGACTGGTGCCTCGCGTCGAACCCGCAGATGAACCTCATCACTGTCTGGATCAGGCTCCGGGACGCCTGCAGCACCGAGACGACCGTTGGTTGCAGATCGCCGGACTCGACCTCCTTGCCGATAATGGGCCGCAGGAGGGCCCGGAATATGAGGATGTGGGCTGTGTAGTAGGCCAAATAGAGCGGTGCGTGACTTTCGACCGAGTCTGCTTCGGAGATGTCCGTTTTCTCGAAGTTTAGTTGGAAAGACTCGGGCAGCTGCTCCAGCCAGTCAAGGAGGCGTTGTCGAAGCTCGCGCGCTTGGGGTATTAGCATCTCGAGTGACTGGCGTTTGGACACGGCTCGAAGGGTGCTATGGGGCGAACAATGTCAGTGTCTATAAGCACAAACAAAGGGATGTGACACTCACTAGAACTGGCGGCAGATCTGGTCCGCAACCAGCGTCAGGGAAGACAGTTGAATGAAGTATTCCGGGGACAGATCGTATCCCTGGTTTGGTAAGCTGGGATGAGGCTCGATAATAAAGTCATCCGTGGTGAGCGGCGAGACATCCCAGTCATCTTCTCGTATCATCGATGATCGGCCATGGGTGATGGAGCGCCAGGTGTGTTCGACGACAACAGCCCACCAGAGACGCCTCCGGAGGCGGATCTCTCCGGGAGGCAGGTTCCAGTCACTCGGATCCGAGGGGAGCCCCAAGGACTGCGCCATCGCCAGCATTGATGCTGCCATGGACCATGCGAACGGATTCTCTACCGAGACGGAGTCGAAGGGAACGTGGTTGAGGAGAAGGAGGAACGTCTGAATGGTCGAGAGCTGGGGGAATTGAAGTTCTCTTTGCAAGCAGGTGTAGCAGATCTGCCACAGCGCCTCAATGCTGGGTTCTGAATAGGCGTTGTGGAGACAGAGGGCATCGTCCCATGGTGCAAACTTGGAGGCGAGTGCGTAGATGCCGGCTAATAAGCCGGTCGGTGCTGATGCCACAAATGCTTCCGGGTCGCGGAGCACGAGGGAGCGTGACAGAATCGGCAACGAGGGGAAGACGAATCTGAAGAACCTATTGCAATGTGTTAGAGTTTCCTCTGGGCAGTTGGGTTGGAATATACAAGAAGAACCTACAGCTTAACCAGTGCAACGCCATTGTTTCTGCCGACGAGGCTCTCCAGGTGCTCTCTGCTGTCGATGTTGGGCAGGCACCCGTCGACTACTCTTTGACTCTCAACAGCTGTGGCGCGCTGGCTCATTAGGAAATGGAGTGGATGGTCCGAAGAGACCTTCCGGTAGGCAACCCTGAAGAAATCGATCTCGTCATGTTCGTTGTGAGGGAAATGATTCAAGGCGAACGGGTCGGACTCGTTCGAGTATCCGATAAATGTCGTCGAAAATTCGTGCCTGTGTTCCAGGGAGAGAGGCTCCTGCGCCCTCCTGGAGGTAGGTGACGCGGATGGTAAAGACTTGACGGTATAGCTAAAGCCCTGATCTTGCGCCTGCGCTTCCGGCTGAGCTCCGCCCCCTGCCGAGCCGAGGTTCGACAGAAAGTCGATGTGGAAGGAAGAGGGCGAGTCATCGTTGCACAGAGAACGGTGAGTGAAGCCGTCGTTGGACAAGTCCCACGTGGCAGCATCCTGGTTCGGCCACATGAAGTCGTTCACATTCAGGCCGAGGTTTTGGTTAATCGGATCCTGAGCGTCATTGCGGTCTGGGCGTGGTCACAGTTGTCAGCACCACATGGACAAAATGCATAGTACTTGACATACCTATCATGTCCAGGACATGGTCACGTGTTCCATTCTGGTCCGGATGCTGCTGCTGCTGCATGGGAACATCTGGGGAGGACATGTCCATGGCAACGCTCATGAAAACGGACCGGCTCTCGACGCCCCGGTCTGGCGCGGCGGAGGGCGGGGACTCGACTCGCCCAGACCCAGAGGACGCTTTCGCCGACGGCCTCTTGCCAGGGTTGCCGATAAAGGTGCACTCTCGGCCGATCCGCCGGCACAGCTGACACGGCCGAGACGGGTCCGGGATGTTGCACAGCGCCTTGCGGCTGCGGCACAGATCGCACGGCCGCTGCGCTTTTGAGCGGTACTTTCTGGTCCCTGCCACGGCCTGGTGGTCCGGTAGCACCGGAGGCGTGGCGGCGTCCATGACGACAGGTGGACGTCTGGCAGTGTGTTCGCCTGGAAGATGTCGTCGGTCGAAGAGATGGGGATTGGGAGACGATATCGGCTCCTAGAGATAAGGGATGTTTTTAGGTAATCCGAACGAGCGGCAGGACCACTTTCCCCGCAAAAGCCGCTATTTGGCGGGGTACGTGAACCTAAAGTGTCCCGGCCTGAGGGCCCGCACTTTTGCTGTGGAGGACTCCGTGAGTTCCCGGGCCGACACTCGGGATGCCCCAGCCTGTAGCGTCCTGAGTGCGTTTGAATGTGGTCAACTTGCCGGGTGATCTGCTGCATGGTGGTAGCGGGCAGCGTAGGATTCCGAGTGGATGGAGATATGAAGTTCGGCGTCAAGTAAAGAGCGGGCATGTCTGTGGCGTGGCCGGACGTGTTGTGCTTGACGACCCGTCACATGAAGGGCGCGGGAAAATCTCCTAATATGAGTCGCTCCGGAGAACGAGTTATGTGACCACAAGAAAGATGGCCTCGGTTCCCATGATGAAACGTTGTTAAATGGACGCTGCACATCCAGGGTTGAACCTAAGGGATTGCGCCGATTGGGCCTATTGAACCGTTGAAGCAGGTTGAAGATGCTTGCAACCAACTTCCTGACCAGACCATCCACAAGAGGGCACAGCTTACGCCGCCCTTCAGACCCGCTGCTCGCTCCTCTTCAGCTGCCAGACGACTCTCTCGAGGGCACCAAACAGACCCTGGGGCGGCACAGCCTCACATGACATCTCGCCGCTGGCGCCAACCCTCCACTTCCCGTTGATGTTCCGCTGGTACCTATCCATGGCCCCCTGCGCGATATCGGCGATATCGTGGGTTCCAACCCAGCAGTAAAGACTGCCTGTTCTCTTGGCTTCGATGCGGGCGTTGGCGCCGCCGTTGCTGCCGGCGACGACGAGATTGCGGAACTTCGTCAGGTCCGACTGCGGGAGCACTGGGAACGGCCACGCCCCCTTTCGGTCTCTTGCCCATCTGACAATCTCTTGGGGACCGCCCGTGGTGGGAGAGGTTGGGCCGGTGAAGCCAGACCAGGCTCGATAGTTCTGGCACATCCTTCCCTTGCTGTTTCCGTGATAGCCTCCCTCCGTCTTGAGGCCTCGCTTGTCGGGGTTCTCGCTGATGCCGACGTCGATATCTTCCTCGAAGCTGTTGTCGACCCAGATGGTAGTGTCGTCTCCGTCATCGCGCTTGAACACGGTGTGCTTGTACACTGGAGCAGCACACGTTAGTTCTGTTTACTCGTCGTGTGGGCCTAGTCTGAGATATCAACGTACTCTCGTTGATGTTAACAGAGTGCACCTCTGCCAGCTCCAAATCCCGGGCGCTCAGAGGAGCGTCACGTCGGAAGACTTGGACATCGTGGACCCCTTCCATGTCGGAGCCGATGGGGGACGAACGCGCCAAAGACGCAGCCGCGACGGCCGAGAGGAGTGTGCTCAGGCGCATATTGGCAACAAGCAGCAACAGAACTTGAGGGAGTGGAATTATTGGGTGATGGTCAGAGAACTGAGGGATGCTGATGATTTAGAAGGAAAGGCTGATCTGGAGAGCGGACTACCATCATATTTGTAGTCAACGCCTCCTTTTGTCATACAGATATCCCCTGTCATCCATCTTGATTCTGGAATCTTGCTGCCCGGGTGCCTCGAGAGCACAGGACATGGATCTGTTGGTCTAGCCACAGAACCAACATGGGACAGCTGCATGTGCCCCATTGGCGCCGCCCCTGTGATGATGGATGCGGCTTGGACTTACAAATCCTGGCCGCAGCGACGCATGCTCGTTCAGTGACATCCTTGAAAGAGCTTCTGCCACGCCTGCCACGCCGCGCGGTGACTCCGCGTATTCCATAAAACCCAGCTGGAAAGAGCTGGATACGCGCAACAAATGAGCTATTTGACTGCAGCATCGGAGCTCAACTCCAGAAAGAGCCTTTGCATTGATCTCGGTAAAGCATAATGAGATTATGATTTCTTGGTGGTCCGTTTCGGGAGCTGGGCGACTACCTTGGGCTATACGAATACGCAGCTTGCTGGCCCCTCCCAGGACACGAAGTCTTCTTCTCTGCTTTACCTGTTATTTTTTAGCTGCCTGAACTACGCAGAGTATGCCATCTTGGGGATCCAAGAGGCGTATGGGCATGACGCCGAGGAACTTAGTATCGGTTGACAGAGATAAATCTGCTTACTTATCATTGAATAGCTCTCCTTTTCATACTTCAAGCCTCGGCAATAAGGGGCAGCTGGAATAAATAGACTGAGTACCGCTTCATCTCTCTAGGCTGGTTGTTCTTCATTATAACGTTACTCTAGTCACCCTAAATTGCTCTACTCACCCGGGCCGTTCCCCTAATGACACCACCCTAATGACATCTCCCGTCAGCCTCCATTCTAGTGTTGAAAAAGCCGTGGACCAGAAAAATCCATGAGGGAGCAGAAACCCCAAATATGTCGTAGCCTGGGCGCAGACAGGCTTCGTGTGAATGCCTGTTTTTGAGCGTCGGATGACCTGTCTTATGCCTATGTCACCCCGAGTTGCCTCACGCATGAGTACTGGCAAATCACCCAAATCAGGACCATTAAGAAATCAGATACAGTCTGGTCTTGGCGAAGCTCTTTCTTGGTCTAGTTATATGACAGCACGTTCGAGAAGTGGCTCGTTCTTGGCCAGGCGAGCATAACTCAGTGGCGACAAGTCCAGCGTCCGGAACTGCCCATACGTAATGAGCTCTGCAACCCCTCGCCCGCACGCCGGCGCCTGCTGACTTCCATGACCGGAGAAACCAACACAGAACAGCAAGTTCGAAACCTCGGTATGTGGCCCGATGATGGCGTTGTGGTCAAATGTGTTGAACTCGTAGTGCCCCATCCACGAATGGGTCACCTTGGCGGTGGAGAACTGCGGCACACGCCGCTTCAGCACGGGGAACATCTTTTTCGCCCAGATATCTTCCGCGTAGCTGAAGTCTTCGACGTCCACAGCTGTGTCTGGACCGGTGGGGGGGCAACCGACGAGGTAGTCCTTCTCGCGGTAAGAGCGCATGTGTACACCGGAAGGGTCGATGGTGAGGGGCAAGTCTTGAGGAAGGGGCTCGTCGACGGAGAAGATGAATGTGTACCGGCGGCGCGCTTCGATTGGGAGATCGATGTCTGCGAGGCGAGAAACGTGGGCAGCGCGAGTCCCTGCAGCGTTGACAACGGTTTTGACGTGGATGATTTCGCCGGTCTTCAGGGTGATGGACTCGATCTTGCTGTCTTCCACCTTCATACGGGTGACTTCGTTGTGGATGTAATCGACTCCGTACGCCTGCGCACTCTTGCGAAGACGTGATACCATTCCAAGCGCATCAAACGCGCCCTCGTCGACGGTGTTCAGGCTACCCATCTTGATGTCATGAAGGTCAAAGAACGGGTACCTGGCCGCGATGTCCTCAGAAGATATCATCTTCGTGCCCGCGCCACAGGCAGCCTGGAGCCTCTGGTCCTCTTGCAGGGTGCCGGCGAATTCATCGCTGTCTGCAAGATAGAGGTAGCCGAAATTGCGAATCGAAATATCCTCGCCACCGACGTTCTTGCCGAAGTTTTTAACGAATTCGGCACCGTACTGCGCTATCTTGACGTTGATATCGGTGGCAAACTGCTGCCGCATGCAGTTGTTGCTCGCCATCGTGGCAGAGTAGGAGAGCGAGGGATCGCGCTCGACGACGAGAATTTTGCCCTTGAAGTCTGGATTGGAGGCAAGAAACCAGGCAATGGCAGAGCCACTGGTTGCACCACCAATGACCGCCACATCGTATGCGCGGAAACTTGGGCGCTGAGGAAAAGACGGGATGCCAGGGGTCGTCATTGTGAATAGGATGTCTTATACGAAACTTGATCAGGTGCTATGTTTGCAGGATTGCGTCTCTGCATAGGATTAAGACTGGTTTTATATTCATTGCTTGGATGATGTTGATGGTCCGAACAGGACACAGAACTTGACCTTCATCGGCTAGTGATACCAGAATGAGAGTTGCTGACAAACTCCATGTAACTAGCACTTATTAATTCAGGTCTGTTCAGGGGCGGGGAAAGAGGGGTATGTGCTGGCACGTCGGGATCTCCTTCCCCATCAACTAAAATTTTGCAACATAATTACGAATCCATGCTCAACATGACCAGCCCGGAAGTCGTCTATGATAAGACAATCATGCATCATGTCAATACGGAAATCTTGGCAGTGGTTCCAGTTATCTTCAACGGACTGTTAATCTAAATCGGCAAATTCTCGCGATCGTAGTCCATTGCTCTTGAATAATTGCCAGTGGTGAATGCTCCCTGGCGATATCGCCAGCCGACATCGTTAATGTCTCCAGCTATTAAATAGCCAAAGGGATCTCCGTCAAGCTTACCTCCCGAGATGCTTCTATCACCCTCGATCTATCCTTCGGAGGGGCGGTGTTTGCCTTCATCAGCGTAGCTCAACTAGATCATTCAATCCTTCCACAGCCACGTCAAACATTCACAACAAGAAGCCCAGCTTCCACGTGAGGCTTTGATCGTTTTTGGACCTTCACAGGCTTCCGGAACTGTTGTGATCCTCCCCTCAAGTGCGATAAGGCTTGCCCAGCCTGGCAGCTTAATCTGGCCTGCGAGAGATATGGGGCCCTGCTACCCGTCCAGCCCAGTGGAACACAGAACCATCGCCCATCCGGACTTGCCAGGACCTGCCCTAATTACCATGTGCCTGCGCGGAAGCTTGCCTCGATGGGGGCCGGCAGAATCCACTTAGCGTTGGGTCCAGCCAAGATCCCGACACCCAAGTGGTGGTTTCAATCTGGCGCGGAAACCTTCCTCATTAGCTACCTTGTGCGAGCAGTCCCGTATCTCAGGTGGCTGCGTCCCCCAGAGAGGTAGATGATGAGTGAGTGTCTGCTGCTCCCTCGACATGACGGATAGGCCATTTCGAAATGGCATGTCTACGCGAATCCGGGGATACCCCAGATTAGGGTACAATTCCCTGTCGAGTCTCGGTTGTTGATACCAAAACTACTGCAGAGTTGGCCTTGGTCGCCAAGAACTGGGATTACCTTTGGTTGCAGTCACATTTCTCCCATCCCACTTGATATCTTTTCGTCACCTTATAACTCACCCAAAACATGTTGAAAGAATTGAAAACCGACGATAGATGCAACGACATTGAGCCTGTGCCATCCCAGGCAGGTCAGGTCGTCGACGAAAAGAGTCTTGTTCACGGTGATGTGTTTGGTGACATCACAGAATCTGGACCCAACTATCCGAATGTCAGTCTTGCCTCGAGTCTCCAGGTTGGGTGGATCAGAACCACGGCCCTGATGATGAAGACGAAGATCGGACTTGGCGTACTGTCTATTCCGGCCGTTTTTGATGCCGTCGGTTCGGTGCCGTCGGTTATTCTCCTCTTCATCATTGGCGGCATCACAACCTGGTCAGACTACGTAGTCGGAATGTTCAAACTTCGTCATCGCCAGGTGTACGGCATCGACGACGATGGAGAGCTTGTGTTCGGCCGTATTGGGCGTGGGGTATTCGGTGCAGCGTTTTACCTCTGTAAGATTCTCCTGCTACTTACCATTGCAGAGCACAGCAGGTGTTCTCTCCTGCTAATTCCTGACTTCCAGTTTTCACAAACGTGCCGCTGTCAAGTGTCTCTACTCACCCGGCCACCCCCTGACTCACCTATCCTGTCATCCTCCATAGTAGGAATTTAAAACCGGTGAATAAGAGTGATCCAGGGGGGATTATCCACATGTTTCATAGTTTGGGCGCCATCATGTCAAATTTGCGTAGAAATATCGCTCCGATCAGCCGCTCGTCACCCGGTCGCGCGACGTCAGGGTCAGCCGGGTGATCCCAGGGTGACTAGCATCCGCTCTTCGGTACCTCTTTTGACTCTGAGCGTTACCCTCGGACTCGAGCATCCTACGCCCGCAAGGATGTGCCATGCTAACGGTCCTTTGATTGTCAGTCCTAGAAGAGTGTGTGAACATGGCACCGACACCATTTCGAATCTAGGAATTGACAGCACGAACAGGCCGGGGGAGCAGGGGGCTGGATGCATGCATTGCGATCCAACTGGTAACCTGGAATTTGGTCAGGCGACAGGAGACACTCAGAGATGAACTTGATCCACATCAGCTCTGTTCTAAGAGCTGACGCCAGCAAAGCCGCATCATGATTGCAAATCATGTCATGTGGAATTCCTATCACTACCCGTATGGACAGCATGAGATAACAGCCCCATCCTCCTTCAGACCAAATCGTGGAAAGAATTCGGTCATACGTTCTCACAAAAGAAATTCAGCCGCTGAGTGCTGCGCGCATCACTCTGACTTCCATCTCGAGAGCGATGCTAGGCCATTAGCATCGCGGGAGTCCGAGCCTTCAGTATCAGTGTAGCGTCTGTCAGTCTGGTTCGGCGGGTAGCTGTACAAGTCCCGCATCGTCCGCTCCTGGACCTCGCCCTGACCGCCGGAGAACTTTGCATTCGACGACACGGGGTTCATCCCAACGACGAAGCCGTTGGAACCGACGGTGATAGCGCCGCGCTGGACCCCGCCGTCGATGTAGGTGGCCATGACGGGCCGTCCCTGACCCTTCCCCTGATCTCCGATATGCCGGCCGACGGTGGTGTGCGCCTGGACCAGCTCAGGGAGCTTGTAGGGCTGGTCAGCGGGGGGGATGCCGCTGCCGGCGAAGCTCGCTATCTTGTTGGGGGTCTGCATGTGCTGGAAGCCGGCGTTCGGGGTTCCCATCTCGAGCCACATGTTGCTGGGACGCGTGCCGCCGGTTGCCGCCGGCGGAAAGTTGCTGGTCGCGGGAACCGCCCATGCTCGCATGGTCTGCGCCGGATCGATTTTGTATCCGCTGGCCTGGATAGCCTGGATGCTGCGCTGCGTCGCGGGGGTTTGCTCCAGCGGATAGTACCTAGAGATCTCACGTAAGTGTCTTATTACTCCGTTTGTCTCCCCTCAGTCATGTCCTCCATGTAGTTATGTCTTTGCCAGTATTTATCTCAATCTATTCTCTCCATGCTGTTGTGACTGGTTCAAAATCTACCCCGATTCCTTTGGGTAGCGGCGAGACGTGCTCAAGACTTACGGATAGTTGTTTGACATGATGGTACTCTGGTTCTAGTACACCCAGGTAGTATGAAATAGAACTGGCGAGCCTTGATACTGTGCGCGCAGCTGGAGAGATCCAGGGGAGGAGAGCTCGACGCCTGAATGCCTCTCACAGCGGGTGACCTCCTTCATGAAATAAGACGAGAACGGTCGGGCGAGAAACAGCACCAACCCTCTCTTCGAGACAAGGCAACCTCGTGCCCCCCCCCCTGGCGACTTGTACATATGCCCATTGGACCGCCCCTCGGACCTTTTACTTGTCAGGTGTGATCCAACGTGCAGTTCATGGCTGGGCACCTGGTGGCTGGCTTGGTACCATACTGAACGTACCAACTGTTCTCGAGGGTGGGAAAAGTGCAAATCGAGAGGTCGCACAGCATGGCCAGGGAGTGAGCGCGTTCGTGGGATTGGCCAGGCTTCTATCCGGTGACCGGAAGTGAGGCGCCGATATGGCTGCAGGATAATCATGTGTACATGATTCGCCCAAGATGCTAAGGAGATGACCTGAAGGTTTTTGCCGTGGGGAGGGGAGAAATAACAGACGTCCACCGCCTTGTCGGTGTAAGCGATTTGGACATGACGAGGTTGGTGTTAGCGAAATGATGCATGAGCGCGGCTACAGTGAAATACTAGACTCAAAACTAAAAGGATAATTTGAGCCAGTCTTAGGATACCTCTTTAATAGCGCCCACAGGCTGCCAGCCACCCCATGATTTCTACGAAGGTTGTGTAACGTGGTTCAGCCGCCTCTACCCCGCCTCAGGTCCGACACTGAGTTGTTCCAGACTCCCCGCCTCGTTTCGCCGCCTCACTTTTCTGCCTAGACACGAATGAGAGAGTCCGACTGACGCCCCTCCCTCCCGACTTTGAAGCTTGTCGACCATCTCCCCCAGATAACATTGGTTTCCGTCGCTGAGAAGAACCGTCTCCCACCTTTGCGACACCTCATCCTTGTCCTCCTTGTTCCATTCAGCCATGACCGACGTCGACCTGATCACGATGCTGGCCCCGGTCGCCAAATCATCCAACACGAAATACCGTCTATCACTGGAAACGCCGTACGGACTGGTGATAGAAGCAGGCTCAGAAGCTTCCCTTGTCGTTCGCCTGGCGGCCCCGGCAGAGAAAGCAAACCAGAAACAGCACCAAAATACTGCAGACGAACAGCCGGCAAAAGGGTACCGTTACTTCATCTCGCCGGACTATCAAACCTCTTTCATGTGGTACACTGCCGGCTGGGAGGGCAACCCGGCTGACGAGTACAATGTGGAGGAGGATGTGCTCGAGGAACGGTACCCGGCAGCCTGGTGCGCCGCCCTTGAGGCGTGGGTCAAGACGTATACCGTCGCCTTCGAGGCCCAGGAGTGCCATCTTGGAAGCAAAGAGGAGCCATTCCCCGACCCGGCGGAGAGAAAACGGTGGCTTCTCGACGGGCTGCTGCTGGCGCTCTGGCTGGGACTGCAGCACGATGTCGACGCCGTCAGTTACGACGCAGAACCCGAACTCTTTTTTATACGTGGCGGGTCAGAGGACGCTGAACCGAGCATTGTTCTTTCGCGATACCTGAAATACCTCGACTCGAAGGGAAGTGATGGCTCGGGCCAGGCGGCCGGGATCGAGACCCAGTCACGGGTGCTGGCAGATATTTCTTAGGCGCATGGATGAATGAAGGTAGCTTCCGCTTCAACCTGGGTCATTTTAACTGTCGAAGTTGAGGACACCTGGACCTGCCCGTTGGCGTCCGGCGGCGTTCTCGCTGACACGCTGGAACGTGCGAATTACAACTCTGAAGAAAACCGTCTCTAGACACCTGAATGCCGTTCAAAATATTTTCCAACTACAAAGGGTTTAGATTCCATCAAGTGACTTCCAATGGGGCCAAGGGCGACGTCGAGGTCATCATTACTGCCGGTGCCCTCAAAGAGCTGCGTCAGCTTCTTCACCAAGGCGGCATGGCCTGATCTTTGAGACTGAAGGTCCAAAAGCTGAGCTTGATACGAAGGCTAAGCGCAGACTAGGTTCAAGGTACCCATGAGTTCCAAATGATTTCGGGCATCAAGCGTAAAGTCATATATGGTTTTGACTCAGAATGGACGAGATGATTCCTATTTCTTTCGTTCCCAATATTCTCTACACCGAACGCTCAGTAGCTGAATCCAGACTTCTTCATAATGATGTCCAGCAGCCGATGAGTCTTGAGCGCAGACTCAAAGTCTGTGATGGCGTCCTTCTCGCCTTTAGCATATGCATCCCAAAGCAAGGCAGTGTTCAAGCCAGCATCAGAAACCGTAGCTGTAGTCGAGACTTCCGGGCGACTGAGCTCGACCTTCTTCACTTCGTTGCCCTGTCTAAGGGTAAAAGACCACTTGGCGTTGTGCATCTGCCACTGCCCGCCTCCCTTGATCACCTCGATCTCGCCTTTGCTACCTGTGATGATCCAACGGAAGCTCTCGTCCTGAGCGGCCGAGGCGCTGTTCCGGAAGGTGATGGAGGCAGTGGCGCCGCTCTTGAGTAGACCTTGGACCAAGATATGATCGGGGGTGTTCTTGGGGTATGCTGGATCCAAGACCTTGCTAAAATCGGAGGACATGTAAGCCACCTTTGAGATGTCGTTCTTCAGCAAGGCCGACAGATTGTCGATATCAAAGTCTCCCAGAACGTGGATGAACGAGTCGAGGACTGCATTCATTAGCGCTTGTGATCACGATGTCATCAATGCCAGCACTTACAGTGTCCGAAGGTAATCGTGAAAGGGTTGCCGCCGTTCGCCATGTCGAGGTAGTACTCCGCGCCCTCGAACCAGGATCCTGCAAAGAAGTTGGGATAAGAACCCACCACACAGGTGGACCGGACATCGCCAATCTCTCCACTGGCAATGATCTGCTTGATCTTGAGAGTAATGGCATCGGCCCTACCTTGCGTGCCGACCAAGGCTGTGACGCCGTTCTCATTGGCCAGCTGTGTCAACTGTTCGGACTCTTCGAGCGAAGCACCGAGGGGCCATTCTACGAAGACATTCTTCTTGTTTTGCAGGGCAGGAAGGGCTAGCTCCAGGTGCTTCGTCACGACGACACTGACGACGATCATGTCAACGTCGGGGTCGGTGGCCAGCTGTTCGGCGCTGCCGTAGGCTCTGGTCGTAGACGGAAGGTTATGGAACTCGATGGCCCGACGGGCAGACTCTTCCGAGGTGTTGCAAAGGGCGACCACTTCGTAAGCTGGAGAAGAGAGGAAGGCAGGCAGATGGGCGGTATAGGCCCAGGTCCCAGGGGCCATTTCGCCCTTTCGGGCAGCAAGGCCAATGATGGCGATACGAATGGGTGCCATTTTGCGTAGGAGTGAGGACAGAAAAGTGGGAGAAAGTACGAATTTGCTAAGCTTGGTTTTCAACACAGTCAAAGCAGAACCAAAGTATGGCGGGCAGTTTTATATGAATTCTGGGGGCAGCTTGGTGCTTACGCAAGACTACAAATGCCGAGTGGGCTGCCAAACGTCAACGGCGCAGTAACCAGATCTCGGAGCACCCAGTGAAGTTCGTGATAGGACGTTGACCCGCTATGGTTCTCTCGTCTAGACTTTTATCGAGTTCTCCGATTAGCTCCTACTCCGGGCGACCAGCCGCCTCCGGCTTGGAGTTGTTGAGGTCAACGATTTCATTGGCCGGAAGTCCGCGGAGTTTGACTCAAGTCCACAAAAGTTGCTTGGTCATGCAGTCGCATCATCGTCCTTCCGTCACGAACATCCAATGACCATACCCAGGGTCCGGCCACTTCCCGGAATCCGGCTGGCTCTTCAAGATCCAAAAGCTGACTATGTCACGGCCGACGCGAAAGAAGTCGTGCGTCGCATGCCGACAGAACAAGGCGCGCTGCTCTCTCGGAGCACCGTGCCGTCGGTGCGAGGAACGCTTGCTGGAATGCAGGTACGACCAGGTCTTCATTCGACATTCGCATCGTCAGCTGCGCCCAAGCAGCAAAGACCTACACACACGACAATCTACATATCAAACTCCCACGGCCCCAGATATTCTGATCTCACAAGAGCCTGCTCGCAGTTCAGAAGGCGGGCAGACTCTGGCTCAGAGCAACTCAGACGTTGCCACAACGCCCCTTTTGGCGCCCCCAGAAGAGGGTACGATGCAGCTGGCTCACGATTCCGGCCAAAGCAGTGCTTTTACACTCGAAACTGTTGATTGGGATACTCTGCAGTCCCCGTCTACGTCGTCACTGCTTTTCCCTATCGAACCTGCCGGCTTGCTCGACTTGGACTCTCAGGATACCACTGCTTCTCTCCCAAACACGATTTTCTCTACGGGAGGATCACTATCACAAATGACGAGATCATCAGGGAATTCGTGGTTGCAGCTTGAAATGCAGCAAGGCAAACAGACCCCAAAGGATCTCGGATTATCCGTGTCTGAGAGGGTGTCATCGCCACAAGAAAGAGGCCGACCACCACCGGACCCCTGGCAAATCTCAAGCCCAGTGCGCGCGCTGCAGCCTAGAAAGATCGACGGGCTAGAAGCATGCTTTACGGGCAAGGTCATTCTTGGGCAACTCCTTTCCTATCCACCCATGCTGGTCAGAGGCGGGCGCATGCCAGGATACCTCTTTCCGCCCTGCGCGCTTGACGGTCCGAATTCGGCCGCTGACTGCTCATCCAAAGGCTACCACCGATGCCTACCCGAGAACCTCGCCATTTGCTGCAACTTGGTGCAGTCGTTCGAGAACAGGACTGCGGGCAGCGCACTGTATGTGTGGAAAAACATTTATGCAGAGGTCGGCCGCCTGAACCGCGAGGTAAGATTGCCTCAAAAACCTCTTGTTTGGCCTTTACATGTACCTTCTCGTGGCTGATGATTTCAAACTTTAGTACGGTCATGACAACGGTAGTGAAGCGGTTCTGGGAGCCCTCCAAGCCGTCACGACATATCTCCTTCTCCAGGCCAGTGATTTGGAGTCTATTCCGCACAATGATATATCAGAGCTACTTTCTGCGGTATCAGTATGTGGCCTCAAAATGATATTGATTCTTTTCTATGAAAACTTCATGGGCTCTAACAGGGACAATTAGGTTCTCTCAAAAAGGCTACATGCCTTGTACAACTATGTCTCTCATCATCCCATGGGGGCGAATGTTACTCGGAAAGACTGGGTTTTAATGGAATGTTGCAGAAGGCAAGTTTCTGATTACCATGAGGAGCGACTATAAGAGCACCTGCTGATTCCCGCAGGACCATATGTCTGCTTTATGTCGTGGAACTTCTCGTACATGTCAACCTAAGAGGTGACCCGCACATTCCTTGCAGTGGATTCGATGTCGTGCCGCTGCCGTGTGACCGATATCTCTGGGAGGGCGTATCAGGAGACGAATGGAATGTTCGGCGCAGGTCGTACGTTGCCCGTGCGGAGTACGGCACCAGTCCTTTGACAATAGGGGATGTTCGACGAGCAAAAGGTGTTCTGAAAAGGTCCCGAATGGCTGAAGGCTGGGATGCGGAAATAGTCTCGAAGGTATCCCGATGGTGTGAGAGGCTTGATGACTTCGGTATGCTGGTGTGGATGGCCGTCATGTCAGATGCAGGCCATTAGCCAATAAACCTAGACACATAGCCTCTCGGGAATATTACGCAGGTCAGGCCGAGTTCAAAGCCCGCTAATAAGGCGATCAAGGTCACGTTTATACAAGTTATACTTCGGCTGCTTCTTATTTTCAATTTCTTTCTATTCTCCGCACATAATCCTCTTCAACCACTATAGCCCAGTCAGAATAAACAATACACGGCAATATGCAAGACGCAGAGCTCATGCTATACCGTATATATCTTGTTGCGATCGTCCTTGCTCGTTTCGGTCCCGGTCCTTTCTTCAAAGCCAGCGAAGAAGAACTCACAAAACGACTTGGTCGAGTCCAATGTTAGCCGCCTCTTCATCGTAATGCGGCTCCGTTTCGCTGAGAATATATAGTAACGAACAAATTCCTTGATGACTTCGATACTAGGGAAGCTTGTGCCTCTGCAGAGGGCTTTCTGCTCAATCTCTTCCGGGGTCAGATGAGGCTGCTTGTAAGGAGGCTGGGAGAGGAGGTGTCAGTACGCACAGACAAACATGGCGTCCTCGCCAGGTCAGATGAGGGACTTGTACTTCACATAGCGGTCAAGAGCCTGCGCGTGGCGCCGCTTTACAGTCTCCACATACTTTGCTTGATTCCGGAGCGCGTCCTGTTCAGAGTGCTCACCGGGGACGTAGCCGTTCTCACGTGCCCGAGTAATCTCTTCGAGACGTTCCTTGTCGGTTTTCGGCATGGCGTTGGGCGGTACTTTGCGATGAAGGGCAAGAAAGGGAGCTTGTGAAGAAAATGGATGGGTCTCATATGTCTGCGAAGCTGTGAGAGTGATGAGGGTATCCTTCTCTATTTATGTACCCACGTAGCCGGTGGAAACGGAACTGCGAACGAAGCAGCTCTGGTCCTCGGTATGACCCTGCCTTTCTCGGAAAGCGTAGGAAAGGGGTAGAGAAGCGAGGCCTTTAGCGTCGTTTAGGGCCTCCTTTCTCCGTGGTCACGCAGAGGTCACCCTCGTCACCCCAGCCTTCACCCCGATCACCCTGCCGGTCACCCTGCTTATAGACCTAAAGCAGCGGGCCAGGGTGACCGAGGGGGGAGCAGAATACGCAACTTCACATGGATCAGCAGCCAACCGGCCTGGAGGCTATTTCTTTGGCCTGACGCCGACAATCACCAGTCACTCAACCGCCCTCGTCCGCGTTCTCCTGTGGGCCCCTTCGAGTCTGGAGCTATTGGATAGCCATGGCGCTTACAATCGTTGTAAACGCGTTCGGCTCCACGCTTGAGACCGATCTCCCTGGCCGATGAAGCCCGGACACTATCAGACCCGTGTTGACCTATAATTGCACTTTACTAACCTGAGTCTTGCTTCATATCTTTTGCGTTGGCCATCTGGTCCTTGTGAGTCAGGGAAGAAGCGAATCCATAGTGGTATATGATTTCATGGCATCCATGGACTCTCCCAGGAGCGTCCCCTCAAATACTTTCGGATACGTAGCCCCTTCCGAAGCGTCACCGTTCTAAATCACCAAACAGCCAGCTGCAAAACAAGCATTAGAACTATTGCGTGTTCCCCTATTTTCTCGGATCTTGGAGGCTCGTATGTCACGTATGGCTCAAGAAGATCCGTGAAGTTTCAAATTGACAACCTTGCGGGCATTCTGTCCTTGGCCCCGGCCCGAATCATCTAAGAGCGATCATCCGGAACGCATCCATCTTTCTTCGCTCGAGAGATCGCCTCGAGCCATTTCTTGTCGTCAACTAGCATGATAGCGAACTTGGCTTGGGATTGAGGCGGGGTAGACTGTGGTAGTCGAGTTGTAGTAAAGGTACTTGCGACAGGGTTGCCGTCGTCGGGATGAGAGGGCGCTCGTGTTTAGCAGTGCTAGGTACGCCTGAAACGACTGACGAGAGTGGCCGCGAAGGCACCGTGAATGGCCGCCTTGGCCGCATTGCGATAGAGAATCTGGAAGTGACCCTGCTGATCGCCCAGAGGTCACACTGGTTACCCAGCATATTACCCCGAACCCTGCCGAACGCTACCCCGGGTTGTAAAGCGGCGGGGCAGGGTGACCGGACTGGGCAGAAGAATCCCCATGAAGCATGGCCATCCCCAGGTTCCCCAACCCCGGCCGCTTTCCCCGATCCAGATCGAGGTGTGTCCTGCGTGCTCCTTGATTGGATCACCACCTCTTCATTTTCTCGCAGAAACTTTCGCTTCAAAGCGCGGCCGGACCGTTCTCCAACTCTGGGAAAGCTGATGATTGGGCGCCAATGCTAGCTCCTGTACGGTCTCGCCGAGATGGATTGGGGAGGCGACTCTGGGGGCGTCATGGGCTTTTCAGTTGACGGTTAGCTTCAGCGACGGCCGGAGCGAGAGCAGCAGCGGGCAGCATCTTCGACTTCTACAACTCCAGGATACGGCGAGATAAACACCAACCCCCGGATTCTTGGCAACAGCAGGAGGCATGTCTCGACGACTATAAAGAGGAGCTTCATTTCCGGTCGGTTCGGATTCTGTCTGGCCCTGGATCATCAAGCATCAGCCTCCTGCCTCTTTTCCCCTCTTCTCTCTCAAAGGCTCTCACAATGGCCTCACACATCACCTTGGACGCGCCCGTGGAGGCGCGCAAGGCGTCTGTCCACATCGACCCCGAAGCCAAGCGCCGCATGTCCCTGAACAACCCCGACTTGGGCAACATCGCCCACGAGGCCCAGCGCGGCACGGACGCCGAGCACGAACTCGGGCTTCGCAAGTCCCTCAAGCTCTACCCAAAGGCCATGCTCTGGTCTATCTTCCTGTCGACATGTGTCATCATGGAAGGCTTCGACATCACCCTCATCGCCAGCCTGTTCGCCTACCCGCCCTTCCAGGAGAAGTTCGGCATCCTACAGCCAGACGGGTCGTACCAGTTGACGGCTGCTTGGCAGGCTGGCATCACGAACGGCATGCTGGTCGGCCAGATCATCGGTCTCTTCATCAACGGTATCGTCGCCGAGAGGATCGGCTACAGATGGACACTCATAGGCGCTCTCACCCTGACCAGCGGCTTCATCTTCATCATCTTCTTCTCCGAGACGCTCGTTCAGCTCCTTATCGGAGAGATTCTCATCGGAATTCCCTGGGGAGCGTTTCAGACGCTCACTGTTACATATGCCGCCGAGGTCTGCCCGGTCCACCTCCGTGCCTACCTCACGACCTACGTCAACCTCTGCTGGGTCATCGGCCAGTTCCTCGCCTCTGGTGTCCTCCGTGCGATGGTGGAGCGCACCGACGAGTGGGGATACAAGATCCCATTCGCTCTTCAATGGATGTGGCCCATCCCTCTGTCTCTCGGCATCTTCTTCGCCCCTGAGTCCCCCTGGTGGCTTGTACGCCGTGGCAAGCTCGAGCGAGCGAAGCACTCAGTCCTCCGTCTGACGTCTCGCAACGCTCACCCGGGGTTCAACCCCGACGAAAACGTGGCCATGATGGTGCATACCAACGAGCTCGAGCGTGCCATCTCCGCCGGCACCCACTACACCGACTGCTTCAAGGGCACTGATCTCAGGAGGACTGAAATCGTCTGTTTTACCTGGGGCATCCAAGCGCTCTCGGGTGCGTCATTCATGGGCTACAGCACGTACTTCTATCAGCAAGCCGGCATGGATGTCGCCAACTCGTTCAGCATGTCTCTGGGCCAGTACGCCATTGGCGGTGTGGGAACCATCTGCTCCTGGTTCCTCATGCAGTACCTGGGTCGCCGGACGCTTTACCTCGGCGGACAGGGGCTCATGATCGTTATTCTCAGCACCATCGGATGTGTCTCGCTGGCTGGTAGGGAGAACACCGCTGCCCAGTGGGCCATCGGATGCCTACTCCTCGTCTACACGCTCTGCTACAACTGCACGGTCGGACCGGTCTGCTACTCCCTGGTCGCGGAGCTGAGCTCAACTCGCCTCAAGACGAAGTCGGTCGTCCTCGCCAGGAATACCTACAACATCCTGGGCATCATACCCAACATCCTGACTCCCCTCATGCTGAACCCCTCGGCGTGGAACTGGGGCGCCAAGGCGGGATTCTTCTGGGCTGGAAGCTGCCTCGTGTGTTTCACTTGGACGTTCTTCCGCCTTCCCGAGCCGAAGGGTCGCACCTATGGCGAGCTGGATATCCTCTTCGAGCAGGGTGTGTCTGCCAGGAAGTTCAAGTCTACCAAGGTGCAGAAGATCGACGGAAGCGAGGGCGAGTTCTGCGAGAAGGGTGCTCATGTCGAGGCGGTCGAGGTTGCGAAGGTCACGTCTCTGTGAGGTTGCTGGTGGATGGGAAGACAAGTCGGCTGCAAAAGAGGTGGCCGCGCTGGCAAAGACCATGTCAACCAGCAGGCTTCGGATATAGCCTTAGATCATTAGGGGGTTATCTCTCCTATCTCTAGAGAATCGATGTAACTTGATGCTGAACTGGACTGGAGATGATTCTAAGCGTTACCAGATCAACTTGCAGTAGCTCTGCCATGTCTTGTGACCCTCATGATCTGCTGTCGAACCTGACGAAAACCATCCCCTGACGTTCCCTGCTGAAGATAGCTCCGTCGAGGAATGTCTTCCTCTCCCGCTGGGCCCGGCAGCAGCCAAGCTGATTTCGCCGAGGCTTTCGACATGACGTCGAGACCGTTCAAGCCCGTGCCTAGTTTGTCTTCTCATCCTTGGTAGGGGCCGTTGCCTCCTCGGCAGTAACAACCTTGCCAGCTTCGGGCTCAAGGCCCTCCAGCTTCCTCTCCACATCGTTGCGGAATTGCTGCATATCCGTAGTTCCAAAGAGCAGGTCGATCTCCTCCAGGGTGAGGCCCTTGGTCTCGTTCATGAAGAAGAAGGTGAAGACACTCATGCCCAGACACAGACTGCCGAACACGATGAACGTCTTCCAGCCGATGTCATGGATGATCTTGGGGGTGACTCGAGTGATCATGAAGTTGAACAGCCACTGGGTGGTAGCTATCATTTCTGTCAGATACGTAAAACTCTTGACATTAGGTCTTGTTCTTACCTGCAAAGGCCACGCCGTAAGAGCGGACATGTGTGGGGAAGATCTCTCCAGCGTAGATCCACGGACTTGAAAGGTCAGCTTCATTCTTAGAAGAGAGTGCTGGTGGAACATACCCAGGGCCCCATGAGCCGGCATAAGCAATAACGTAGAGGTAGATGAGGGTGCACATCGCGATGGACGCAGACGAAACCCCGGTGCCTGGGACCGGAGGATGGGTGGCCAGGACCGCGGCCAAGATGAACATCATCGAGGACCTAGGCTGTGTTAGTCTCCGACTCTAGCGAAGATAGAAAACCAAGCCACTTACATCCAGGTTCCGCCAACAACATGGGCCCAGCGTCTTCCGACCTTATCAATGACCCAGAGCAGCGAGATGGCAGTGAAGATCAGCTTGACGACATCATAGATACCGGTCGCGAATAGAGACGAATCAGTGTCTGAGAGGCCGACAGTCTGGAAGATCTGAGGGGCATAGTATCCGCTGTGAGGCAAGACGTTAGCTTGGCTTCCGCTAGGGCCGGTCCAAGACTTACATCGAGTTGGTGCCGGTGAGCTGCTGGCAAACCATGAAAGCAAAGATCAGGACAAATCGGTTCCGAACGCCCGGCTTGAGGCACTCTCGCCACGTGGCGCCACGCATCTTGCCTTCCACTTCCTGGAGCGACGTCTTGATCTCGGCGAATTCGCGGGAGACTTCGTGAGAATCGACTGGCATGTTTCGGATGTACGCCAGTGAATCCAAAGCCTGAGCGTCTTTGCCCTTCTCGACAAGCCAGCGGGGCGACTCCTTCAGGAAGATCAGTCCGATGACCAGGATGACGGCGGGAATCATCTGGACTCCGAGAGGGATTCTCCACTGCGCGCTCGAAACAGGCATGCCCCTCGCGATGCCGTAGTTCAGCCAGTAACGTTAGGCGATGGTGCTGCCCAGGACAAGGAACTCCTGGAACAGCCTGGTCACTCGGCCTCGCACATCTGCCGGGGCGGTCTCGGCGACAAAGACAGGGGTGATGGAACTCATTCCACCGACTCCAAGTCCGGCAATGACTCTGCCAGCGTAGATGTAGTGTAGGTCCTTGGGGGTTCCCGTCTGCAACGCAGCACCGAGCAGTAAATGGCAGAGTACGCCATCAGAGAGTATCTTCTTCCATATACATCGTTCGCGTAAGCCGCAGACAGGGCGCCGACGCAGCATCCGGCTGTCAGGAGGGAGACGACGTTCGAGGACACTTCGACAACTTTGCCGTCTGCGAAGCCAGACGACTCGGTTGGAAGCCCAAAGTCTTCTTTGAAGCTCTAGAAGGGGAGGAGACCTCCCATAACACCGACATCGTATCCTGCCTGGGTGTGAGCGTCTGCCGTTGAAATCGAGCTACTCTGGTGATGACTTACCGAATAGGAGAGATCCCATGTACGAGACGGTTGCAAGGATGTAGACTCTCACCATGGCGCCCTCCGAGACCCTCCTCATCCTGATGCCCTTCACGCCCGATCCCTCCTGGATCGCCGGCCTGGAGAAGAGCGTCCCCGGGATCAAGATCCATATGCACAAGATCGAAATGTACACCAAGGAACTTCCCGAACTCCCCGCAGACCTCTGGAAGAGCCTCACCGCCCTCTACAGCTGGAAGCTCTTCCCTACCAGGGAGCAAGCGCCCAACCTCCGATACGTCCAGCTGCACAGCGCTGGCTGCAACCAGATCCTTGGGCTGCCCCTTTTCGAAAACAACGAGGACATTTCCTTCTGCACCTCCAACGGCGTCCATCCCCCTCAGATCACCGAGTGGGTGTTTGCCTCCTTCCTCGGATTCCAGCACCACTGTAAGCCTGTTTGAAGCCCAGGAGATTCCGAATGCTAACCGCCTCTAGTCCTCGAGCACCTTAAGAACCAGGGCGCCCATAAGTGGGTAGATCCTGATTCGGATGAGGACGTCGAGGATGCCGTTGGCCTGCGGGTTGGCATCCTCGGCTACGGCTGCGTTGGCCGCCAGTGCGCCCGCGTAGCAAAGGCATTCGGCATGGACGTCCACGCCTACACCCTGCACGAGCGCGCGACCTTCGAGTCTCGAAAGGATAGCGGGTTCACAGAGCCCGGTCTGGGAGACCCCAACGGCGAGTTCCCATCCAAGTGGTTCCACGGCAAGGAGCAGCTCAACGACTTCCTCGCGGACCTGGACCTCCTCGTCATCACCCTCCCCCTTACCCCGGCAACGCGGGGCCTCATCTCCAAGGAGCAGTGCGCTGTCCTCAGCAAGAAGCAGACCTTCGTGAGCAACGTCGGACGCGGCGCCGTCATTGACACGGATGACCTGATCGCCGCGCTGGACGCCAAGCAGATCCGGGGCGCTGCCCTCGATGTCACGGAACCGGAGCCCCTGAACGAGGACTCCAAGCTGTGGGATTACGACAACGTCTTCATCACTCCACACTGCGCGGGTAACTCGAACCACTTCAACGAGCGGACGTTCAAGATCCTCAAGTACAACCTGGAGAGGAGATCCAGGGGCGAGGCCGAGGTCAACCGGATCAGCAAGGCGCTTGGTTACTAGATTATAGACGAACACGAGGACGATTTCGAAATAAAGATTAGGGCCTCTATTGGTACTACGAAGCTCCGCACTTCAGGTGCATGGATATGGTAAAAGTGAAATGCTGGAGGAATAGAGCAGCAATGGACGGTCAGGTTGGCTTGATATGTGACGGCTTGATGCTATTACTACGCAATGCTACTCTACAACAGACCACTGTATAACGGAGATGCCCGCCCTACCAGTACTAGTAGGGTTAAGTGCAAAAGATGCCCCATCCTCATTACAGCTTCGCTTTTCCGGATTCAATCTGTGTCCACGCAGCCGTATCGATGCTGCTGAAACGATCACCATTCAGCCAGTAAACAGAGTCCGTTTTGTTTTCCGAAGGGTCCCAAGGAAGATTCTTCAACACGCCGCTTGACTTTTTGAACGTTGCTGTCGTCTCGATGCTGCAGTACTGTCAGTCTCTGAAGACGGAATATAACAACGGCCATGACTTACTCAGGACGGAAGCGGACAAGTCTGGGCATCTGGTACAGTGCCAAGCCACTCGCCCGAAGGCGTTCAAACAGTTTCTCGGCAAACACTGCCTCTTGGGATGGGTCGGTAAGGGTGATAGTTGCTGCTCCTGCCTGGCCGTCATATCTGGGAAGTAATCGTGAGCAAAGAGAAAGAGACGAGATGAGTGACTTGAACTCACCCTGGAAGCTTGACCGCGTAGACAGCGCAGTCCTGCACGTTTTCGAGCTTGCCAATGTGCTCACGGACCTCGCTGGCGCTGACGTTCTCGCCACGCCATCTGAATGTATCACCTGATCGGTCGTGGAACCTGATCCACCCATCCGTCTGCCGCAAGAGCAGGTCGCCGGTTCTCTGGAAGAGGTCTCCCTCCTTGAAGACGTTGGAGATCAGCTTCTCCTCGGTGGCTGTGTTGTTATTGTGGTAGGCATTCAGGAGATCTCTCGACCGTACCCGGCCGATAGCCTCCCCAGGCTCGCCTCCCTTGGCAAGCTCGCAGAAGCCCGTTTTCGGATCGCGATACGGAGCCTGTGTGTCTTGGTCGTATCGAACCAGGAACGTGTCGTCCTCGGAAAAGAGCTTGATGGGACCCATGTAGCCGACCTTGCCTGCGCCGCCGGGTGAGCGCGTATAATTATCGAACTTTGCGATACCTTCTGTCGAGCGGTAGATTTCGCGGATCTCGGGGATTCCAAATCGTTTGGTGAACTGTAACCATACGTCGCGGGCGAGACCGTTGCCCATGCCCACGATGCACTGATGCGCTTGATCGTGGGGCGATTCGGGGCTTGCTATCAGGTATCTGCAGAGCTCACCGACGTACAGCATACGTGTGGCGCGGCTTTCGACGAGCTGTTTGGAGAACCGGGAAGCCGAGAACTTTCGCGCAAGGCAAAGGGAGCCCGACACTCCGGTGCTATAGAAGACACCGGTGAACAAGGCCGTTCCGTGGAAGAGAGGTAGGCAAGAGAAGGTGCGCAGAGGGAGGTATCTCTTGGCAGATTTTATGTCGATGGTTGACGGGGTTGCGACCACGGCAAGTAAGAAGTTCCTGACGGCCACCGCCTTCGGCTTGCCGCTTGTGCCTGAGGTGTAGATGAGGGCACCTACATCTTTGAGCAGCCGCTTAGGTCGCTCAACTGGGGTACTAGGATCGATGGTTGCAAGGTCCTCGTATCGCACCTGGATCATTCCGGCGGCTGCAAGGACCTCAGGAGATAGTTGAAGCGGACTGAACGAGGAGAGCGACAGCGAGATGGTAGGGGGTGGTGCGGTTGTTTCACTCAGCTCTGCGATGGCGGGAGCGAGGTCAGGCGTGCACACCAGCAGCTTTGCTTCAGCGATGTTTAGGCAGTGTTGCAGAGTTTGATCTGATCGACCACTATCATTAGCAGCTGTGGTAGAGGCATGGCTCGAGTTGACCACTGCGTTCACTTACTTCTGAGACTCGTGTTGATGAGCGCTGGGATAGCGCCGAGCTTGGATGCAGCAGCGAAGGCGAAAACCATTTCAGGTGAGTTGGTCGTGAAAACACCAATCACGTCTCCGTTCGATATCCCCCGGCCGGCAAACAGGATTGCCAATCTGCTCGCCTCTGCAAGAGCAGTCAGTGTTTTGCCCTCATCTCGAGTGCAATGGCAGCAGACTCACCGTGGAGCACTTCGGCGTATGTCCATCGTCGACTTTCGAACCAAAGAGCTTCTGCTTCCGGGTTTGCTAGCTCCAGCATGTGGAAAAGCGAGAAATCACTGTCCAGAGCCTGGATTCGCTCCTGCAACCGCTTCCGGAACGCCTTCTCGGACAGCAACTGCTTGATGTCGTGTGACACTCCGTAGCGATCATTGGCGTACAAGGCGCCGAGGAGGGTCGCCGTCGCAGCTGAGGCCGCTACGGCGAGCTGCTTCGCCGGGAGCTGCCATGGACTGCTAGGAGGCATCTTCAGTTCGATTGTGTGTTGGAGGTAGTGGGAAAAGATGGAGCGTAGGACGGTATTGTGAAGTGACGAATGGAGTCGAGATAGATATTCACAATTGCGACATTGGCCTGTATTGATTTGGCAACCCGGCACCTCAGGCAAGCTCCGGGTTGGGAAGGTTGCTGGACAACGATACCGAAGCCGTGAAGCGGACCTCGGAGTGTGTTGTTTCGGGACGCGGTAGCTGTAGCTATCCCGGTTGCCGGAAGTGGGGCGGCATCGCGACACGGCAGCGGCCCGGCAGTTCATCACGGCAGCCGTCCACTTTAATAGTCCCCCGAGTCACGGAATATCAGTAGGATGCAAACCTGTCCGTCATCTCGAAATATTGAACCATTTCACACTTGGGCAAATTCACAATGTCTACTCCCTCTCAACGCGTCAAAAAATTGTCCGCGCAGCTCATGGGGCGTGGGGAGTATGCAACAAGGCAAGGGGTGAACTCCGTGCTGAGAAAGAATCCCGACGATGTGGTAAGTACACATCGATATCTCCAACGTATTGATCGGCCTGTGTGAGTGACGATATTTCTAACCCTGGAATCTGACAGGTTTTCACGGTGGCGGTTCGAACGCCCTTGACCAAAGCCAGAAAGGGGTACCTCAAGGACACTCCGCTCGAGGGCTTGCTTGTGCCTCTTCTCCAGGTACATGAGGACATCGGTTGAACGAGAGCTCCCAAACGCTGACAAAATAACCAGAACGTCCTGCAGAAATCTCAGCTGGATCCCAAGCTGGTCGAGGAGATCGTTCTGGGCAACGTCCTACACAAAGATGCACCATTCATGATGCGAGCTTCTGGGATTGCGGCTGGCTTCCCCGTGACCACCGCCGTTTCGACAGTGAGTCGCTGGTGCTCCTCGGGCCTCTTGGCCGTTGAGGCGGTTGCCCAGAAAGTCGCATCCGGAAGTATCGATATCGGCATTGCCCTCGGCGCTGAGAGTATGAGCTCGAACCCAGACAATGGCTCCCCTCAGTTTCCGCCGGAGCTCCTGGCGAATCCCACCATCAAGGATTTGACGGAGCTCATGCCCTGGACCTCTGAGAACGTGGCCCGCGACTTTGGTATCACCCGCGAGAAGCAAGACGAGTTCGCTGCCGCTTCATTCCAGAAGGCCGAGGCTGCACAGAAGGCCGGCTGGACAGCGGACGAAATCGCGCCGATAAACACTACCTGGAAAGATCCCAAGACAGGCGAGGTTCGAGAGGTGACCGCCAGCAGTGATGATGGCGTCCGGCCGGGAACAACGAAGGAGGGTCTTTCGAAGATCCGCTCCGCATTTCCCCAGTGGCCCCCGGCAACTACCACGGGCGGAAACGCCTCGCAAGTCACAGACGGAGCCGCAGCGATCCTGATCATGCGCCGTGATGTTGCCGAGAGATTGGGGCAGCCGATCCTTGGGAAGTACGTCCTGTCGACGGTGGCTGGGCTGGAGCCGCGCATTATGGGGATCGGCCCGGTCTACGCGATCCCCAAACTTCTGGCCAAGGTCGGAATCTCGAAGGACGATGTTGATATTTTCGAGATCAACGAAGCTTTCGCATCAATGGTTAGTTGCTCTGCCCTGGATCGCCGAGTTTGTCTTCCAAGTTGTGGCTGACCATGTCCAACTCCAGCTGGTTTACTGCACCGAAACGCTCGAGATTGACCCGGCGCGGCTGAATCCGCGAGGCGGGGCAATGTAAGTGTCATATTATGATTATACACGCAAATAGGATGTCATTATTCATGCGTATTGCAGCGCCTTTGGGCACCCGCTCGGCTGTACTGGTGCCCGCCAGGTCGTCACAGCTTTGTCAGAGCTGAAGCGCACTGGTGGGAAGATCGCAGTCACCTCCATGTGTGTGGGAACTGTAAGTCACAGTCATTTCTCCACTGCAAATTATAGGCAAAGTTCAAGATACTGACTGCAATTGGCGTAGGGCATGGGGATGGCCAGTTTGATAGTATCTGAGCAGTGATATGGATGGAGAACAACTTTTACGTAGGAGCGAACGAGGACAAAAGTGACATCGACGGCGAGGCAGTGTAATTGAATACTAGTACTTGGCAGAAATCTGCGATTAATGCACCATGGTGCTATTCTCCGTCTTATATTGTCTATCTTGACAGTTCCTTATGAAGTTCGACATCTCGTTGCTGGTGCCGTACTCCAACACAACTGCCGGTTTTCTCTGCCGAGCAGTCGAACTCCCTGACACTCCATGCCGAAGTGAGTCTGGTGGGTCAGCAGCGCCTCAGCTCCAGCCCTACCCCTGTCCGGGTCCTCGGGTTCAACCCTCCACCACCCCCAGACCCCGAATCCCCGAATTCCAGGTTCCCCATCCCCCGCAAACCCCGCAAACCGAGCCTCCATATCACTGTCAGTGTCCTTCTCCTGGTCGAGACAGACCCAGCGCTCTTCACCCTTCTGAGAATCATCATTTCGCCTGTTCCCGTCGAGTAAAGGGGCTCTCTTTCAGCTTACCTTCCACCCGATCGCATCTATCCTCGTCATGACGTCTCCACAGCCCGTGGACTTGGAACTTGAGGCTCTCCGGCCTCGGAAGGGCCGAACCCGCGCGTCAAAAGCTTGCCTGAGCTGCCGCCGACGCAAGGTCAGATGCAATGTTTCCGTTGCTGGCAGTCCCTGCTCCAATTGTCAACTGGACTGCGAGACCTGCGTCGTCCCCGAGAGGATACACAAGGGGTACGTTGCTGCCACGATGACCGCCAGCTGGCTGCCCGCCCATGTTCAGGTATTAACCAGCATGTGTTTCATCCAATAGATGGTCCAAACGATCCAGACTCGCCTCGGCGGCTGTTGCTCTCGTCAGAAAGCCCGAAAACGACTCAGAATTGACCGCCAATTCGCACGGCAGCCAAACAGCTATCGATGGTCGCGCGCAGGTCGGAGAAGGACTGTCAGTCAGCCGACGTGTCTCTCCATCTCCAAGCTCCGCGCACCTCAACACTCAATCTTCGTGGAAGAAAGAGACTTCGTCTACGTGGGATCACCGCCGGCAGAATGAGCGCAAATTCACAACAACAGTACCGATATCGGCATACCCCTTCCTCACAGCCAACGGGCTCGACAAACTCCCCCCCGAGGACATTAACTACCTGGACGTGAAAAACTGTCTGCGGGTCCCCTCCCGCGTCTATCTGGATGAGTTCCTACAGCAATATTTCCGCTACGTCCATCCGTTCTTCCCGCTGATCCAGGAAGCCGCCTTCTGGGACATGTATCACGGCCTCAACTCGAGACCGAACGGCTCGAAGACTCGATTCTCGCTCCTCGTCCTCCAGTCAATGATCTTCTCGGCCTGCAGTTTCGTTGATCCCAGTACGCTCGAAGAGCTCGGCTTTACCTCGGTTCGTGTGGCACGGCGGGTCATGTACGAACGAGCGAGGACGCTGTATAATTTCGACACTGAACGATCGCCGCTTCACATCGCTCAGGCTGCGCTTCTTCTGGCATACTGGACGCCCCCATTCGAAGATGCAGCGACTAGGCCAAACACTCGATGGTTGCGGATCGCCATCGAGAACGCCAGGTCTGTGAGAGCACACCTCTGGCACACCGTTCCACCAGCAACCGATCCCCGGATGAAGGATCATCAAGCTGCCTTGAAGCGTCTCTGGGGATGCTGCATCATACGCGATGGCACTCTGGCGATTTCCTCCCGGCGGTGCTGCCAAATCAGGGACCTGGATCCGCGCTCTAACACCAGGTTCCCGTTAACCTTGCAAGACCTGGAGGACGACCTGCACGAGTCGAAGGTCTACGACCCCTTGACAAACAGGCAGCTAAGCATGGCCTTCCTTGGTCTGGCCGAGATCTGCGTCCAGATGGTAGCAGTCTCTATGCTTCTGTTTCCGTTTGACGCCCATCACTTAACGGAGGCACAACCCGGGGGCAAGGCAGAGGAAACCACCCGGATCATGGCATGCAAGACCAGTATGGACCAATGGCACCAGCAGTCCGTGAAAAACGTGGCCAATTGCTGGGACGGCAAGGACAGCGCCGCAGAGCAACGACCGAAGGTTCACCCCTCGGTCACTCTTTTCACGAATCTGCAGAAGATTTACTACCAGTAGGTTCACGCACCCACTGGAGACATGACGGTAGCTAACATGAACGAAACACAGCGCTGCCAGAATATCCGTGACAAATCGACATATGCTATCATTTTTCGGCTCGGAAATAGCGAGAAGTCGAGGCGCCCCCGCGCTGCAGCTGCATGGCGAGGTGGAACAAGACACCACTGCCATTGGCAAGTGCCTGCGGACCTTGGCGGAGATGCGTTTGGTCCGCTTTCTGCCCGTCACTGTGTGAGTGTTCTTTCTTTCGACTGGTAATTCGCGGATGGCTGACGTTGTGGTAGCGTTCCCTGCATCGCCCTGCCACTTGCTTTGAACACGGCCAGGACCAGGTCCAAACAAATCTCACCCAACCCCAAGGCGCTCATCTTCAAGGAGGCCATGAATACCTGCGCCAGCATATACGAAGGCGTCGACAGCCTCGAGAAAGCGATTCGAGTTATGCTCAACCAGGAGCACCTCGTCAGGCTGATGGAATCCGAAGTCCCGCCCATGGCGCTCAAATCAGCAGATCAGGAGGATGTCAGGGCGTTTCCTCCCACTTACTACATGCGACTCGCTCTCACAATGGACCTGAGCATCTGCACCGGTAATCTACCAACGGAGCGGGACTTCCCCACCACGCTGCAAGATCCATCATCGTCTGAAGCCTCCGACAGTCCAGAGACGATCGCTTCCGAGACTCACCCTATCGAATCTGCCGATCTCGACTTGCACCCTCCGGCTGCAGAGTCCACATCAGATGCCCTAGTAGTCCCGGACGCGGAATTCGAGGATCCATCAACCCCGACGCAGACTTTTCAGGACCTCGTTGATTTCGAGGGATGCACCGTATTAGGGGATCTCATGCTCCTCGATGAAGCGGTGCCCCCTGAAGGCGGGATGGACGCGGATGTCGAGGCATGGAACGCCGGAGAACCTGCCCCTGAGCCTTCCGATTATTATGAGGCTCTGGAAAACTTTATCTTTGGGACTCCGGGTCAAGGTGATAATGAGAATGAGGCGTGGTAGTGCACGCTCAGCTATGAGTACCCGCTACTGTCACAAGACCGGAGGACATGAGCAAGATGATTAATGAGATCTTTTGTTAGCAACAGAAACGGAAGATGCCAAACTGCCAGGATCTATTTACATTCCCTCGTGAGGTTAGGATGTGCCGCTGTTATCGATGAATGCATGTATCGACAGCAGTCAGATTCCATCACAATCGTCCCATCGGCTGTCCCCCGATCCCAGCCTCGATGTGTTTACAGGGGTCTCCAGATGGCCTGCAGAGTAACAGCCTGCTCGCTCATGAAGATCGTTCCCTGCGTGGTGCCAGAGGGAACAGCAGCAGCGTATAGGGTGTTCGATCCGCTGAAGGTGAGGTACGTTCCGTCAAAGCCGAAGCTGCTGGCGGCCGTGATGGTGGCGGCGCACGAGAAGGACGTGTCAGCGAGGACCGCGCACTTGCCCTTGCTGGTGGCCAGCGTGAAGGTGGTGCCGTCCGCGTTGGGCGTGGCCGTGTACGTGGCTGGGGTGCCGCCGCCACGGTACCAGGTGCCTGCGGTGAGGAGGCTGCCCTCGGTAGCGATGCCCGGCGTGGTTACGCGGAACTGACCCTTGCCGGAGAGCGCCACGCCCGACGGGGTGGGAGGAGTGGCGGTGGCCGTAGTCACGGTGGACGTTGTGGTCGTCGTGGCCACGGCACTGGGAGTGACGGTGCTGGTCGTGGGATCGCTCGCGGTGCCGTTGGGCGCGATGTTGGTACCGCACACGTTGAGCTTGGCCACGGTGGGATCGTGGTCCGAGACCTGGTCGCTGGCCGACACCCAGGTGTTGACGTGGATGTGCTCCTGGAGCGGCGACAGGTTGGCGATGGCGGGACTGACGAGCATGTGGTCGAGCTCCTCCATGTCGGCGCCGAAGGTGTAGGTATACCGCTCCTCGACGGGGATGTTGGCGGCCACGTCCAGATCGACCATGCCGGACACAGAGGTGAACGTCTTGAAGGGCTGGACGACCGAGTACTCGTTCAGATCGCCAGCCATGATGACCCGGGCGTCCGCGTCCGACTGCAGGATCTGGGCGATGAAGCTGGCCGTGACGTTGGCCTGGTCGATGCGCTTCTCGATCGGCGAGTTGACGGGCGGGCGGAGGTCACCCATGAGGCTCGAGCTGCCGCCCTTGGAGCTCCAGTGCACGTTGACGGTGAAGAAGACGTGGTTGCCGACCACGGTCTGCCACTCCGCTGCCAACGGCTTGCGGGTCGCCGCCCACGCGGCATTGGCAGGTTCGATGAGGCCCGGGTTGTACTTGAGAGTAGGCCGGCCGTTCTCATCCTCCTGCACGACGTTGGCATCGCGCGAACCGCCGGGGCTGGCCTTGCGCAGCCGCACGACGGCTGGGTCGTACAGATAGGCCACGCGGATGTTTCCACCGGGCTGGCCACCGTCTGCGTTGTTGACAGGATCGATCCAAGTATATGAGTACTTGCGCCCCCCTGCATTGGCAATGGCCGAAGCGAGGACGCTGAGCGTCACCGAAGAGTCAACCACGCCGTTGTTGGTGGCGCCGTTGTTGTCCTGGATCTCCTGGATGAACAGCACATCAGGGCTCTTCAGGTAGTCCACGATGTGGGCTGCGACGTCGTTGGCATGCGCCGTATCCGAGGGCGCAAAGTTCTCGATGTTGTAGTCGCCGACGGTGAGGCCGGAGCACTCGCCCGTACTGGTCAACGTAGTTGGTGGTGGCAGGGCCGGGACGGGTGACGAGATGCGGACGGGCGCAGCCAGGGGCAGCAGGTAGTAGAAGCCATACTGATAATGAATCACACCGGTGATGTTCTGGAACGTATCGCCGATACGGTAGCTGCCGGCCTTGCTGCCGTCAAGTGGCGCGCCGACAATGATGGCCTCCGGGTTGGCATCCTTGTCGCTCAGTGTCAGGCCGCCTCGCTCGTTCTGGCCCGTCGTGGGCCAGCTACCCACCATCCACGTCTCACCGTACGTGGTGGTCTTGGAGACGCCGACGGGGTAAGCCATGGTGACGAGCTCTCCGTTCAAGCTCTTCCAGAAGTCGAGGCCGTACTTGTCGGGCTGCAGCTCTGGGTTGACGGTCGAAACGCTGCTCGCTCCGTTGGGTAGGCCGAAGATGTCTCCATCGTCCAGGCCGCTGTACTGCTCGGTAGGCGGGTTCAGCGTGTCGATGCCGATGACGCGGGGCTTGGGCGCCGTTTCTCCCTTGATCCAGTCCTGGACCACGGGCGACTCCAGCTCGGTCGAGTACAGATAGGTCGCAGTCGAGCGATACTCCGTCACCTTGCCGCTCAGAACAAGTGTATCACCGACAGCGATAGACTGGTTCTTGCCGAGGGCAGAGTCGTAAACGAGCAGTCCGTTGCCGATGCGCACGTCACACGCGGGCTTTGGGCTGCGGAGGTACAGGCCCGATGAGGCCTTGGCGGTCACAATGCCCGTCACGTTGGTGACCACAGCTCCATTGTAAGGAGAAAGGAACTGCTTTCCATTGATGGCGTGGATGCTCTGGGCTTGCGCCGCAGTACCGAGGACGAGCAAGGCCAATAGGCTCTGCATCTTGGGCCAGATGAGTTCAAAGAGCGACGAGGGAAGAAGAAAAGAGTGCCCACGAGTACTCAGCTTCCGGTGGTCTCAGGCGGCCGGGCCCTTCTAATAAGTATCTCGAGCACGCATCTAATGGATGCGATATCGTCCCCGCCAATGCAAGTCTGAGCGATATGGATGGCGAGCTCCGTGCCTTACCCCTGAATGATATGCAGTTCTAGCCCGGACGACGAGGAAAGTCGACACGGGCGCTAAGGCAAGGAGTTCCCGCTCGGTGAAGAGCCTGGGAACGACTACTGTCAGTCGCTGCCAAGGATTGGTTGGTTTCCTCTTTGGGTCTTCAAGACACAGGCCCAGGCCAGAGATTGCGAGCCGACTATTTGAACTAGCAGCGACAGAAGACAAATTCAGCGCCGTGAAGTGAATGAAAGAAGACGGCTGCGCAATGGCGCCGTGTAGTTCGTGTTGTTGCATCGTCGCCGTCGGCGCGTGCTTGATTTGTTGGATGAGACTTGATAAGGAAAGAGGACAGAAAAGAGAAACCCCGGATGTTCGGCATAGTCTCAGGGGTCGTAGCCTCAAGGTCGGTCGGGCTCGCCCGTCTCGGTCCCAGACGACATCGACACCCTCCTCAACTTTTCAGATTTACTCGCGAAACTGTTGCACAATTGTGTCGTGTGAATCGCCAACCCCCTCGTCTTTCTCTCCTCCTTATCCAGACGCTTACACGCTGGAGCTGGGCCGAAAAGAAACGAAAACACACGATCCCAGCCAGGCAGAGTACGAGTCGCCATCGTCGGGTGGCCGTGAACTTCACCGAAGCACACCACGTGCGCTGTGCATGTCGCTGTGTGCTCCTGCCTAGTCTGGATAGGGTGAATTCCAGCGCGCAGACTAACGCGGGCGAATCCAGGGGACAGAAGAGAAATATAATAGATAGCGGCATGCATCTTCCCTGGTGGGTCAATTTCCAGTCGGAACGGCCCCAAGCTATGGCGGGCCAGGCTATGGCTCAAGCTAGTTCACGGCAAGCCGGCATCGTAGTCTGATGCTGACGAGGCGCCTTCTAGAACCCTCATGGATCGGTATCCGGCACCCTCCGGTCGCTCCTCTGAACGTCACAAGACCATTCACCCTTCGGCGAGCGACATGATGCCATTTGGTCAGCACCTTATCTCACTATCGGTCGCGCAGGCCGGCGGGCGACGGTGATGCGATGGCACGACGAATATTGCCAGCAACTGAACCTGACACGGGGTGCCTTTAAGAACAGCAGCAAAGGCTAGATGTGCCATTTTGATACTCGGTAGGCATGGAAGTCGAGCTGCACGTTCGTTCACTGAAACAACGTAGGCGCAGAGAGTCAGTCTACCGCTGGCTGTAAATGGGTGTTTCCTCCTGATGTGGGACCTCGGAAGTTGGGGAAGGTAGGTCCTTAAGACGAAAAGGACAGTAGCATTAGCACGTGACGAGTAGCAGACTCACGGGGATGTCTGATTTCAAGTACAAGCGGGCTAGATTGACCGGAGTGCAATACCCAACTCTGGGGAACGAGTCGCCGCCATCGAGAGCCGAGAGGTGGTGAATTGGCGGAAGGCGGCCCCTGGCTTAGGTAAGGAAGGAATGCCGAAAGCCTCTGCCGTCGGACTAAAATGAGAGCCATCGGCAAAGATTCGGGAAAATTGGCGGCATGGCACGTCTGCTTCTGGGGTGAAACTGGACCAGACCTCGGGCCGATCCGCCACAAACCTCCCCGGGCAACTTGCCAACGATGAGCCCGGCAGCAGTGGGCCTATAAAGCTGGAAATTCATGGTGAGACCGAAGAGTGTTGCTACAAGTTCTCAGCAGACGAAATACTGGACTTACATTTGATCGCTTGCTGGTATCATACGTCATCGACAATGGCAGGGGACTTTACAGGCAAGGTCGCCGTGATCACCGGCGCAGGGGATGGGTAAGTCTCCACTGCTGTGTCTGGTACCACTTACACGCTGGCTGACCAACAAAAGGCTCGGTCGAGCTTGCGCAGAGCTTCTCGGGAAGCAGGGTAAGATACACGCCGCAGACTCAATCGGTTCTCTAGTCTAATCAATGCCTATGCAGGGGCGTCTGTACTTGTCAATGACGAGCGACCCGGCGCAAAGGTATGAGCTCCAACCATCCGGGCGAGGAGGATTGGGGCTGACGATCATTCAGGTTGCCGAAGTCGTCGCAGCTATCAAAAAGCACGGTGGCAAGGCCGTCGCCAACACCGACAGCATCATCAATGGCGGAAAGATCATCCAAGCTGCCATTGGGTCTTTTGGAGGCATTCACATTCTCATCAACGCCGCTCCCGCTCTGTCGCAGGCGACGAGCTTCGAAACCCTGGCAAACGAGAAGTGGTCGGCTGAGACCGAGCGCTACATCAAAGGGAACTTCTTGGTTAGAATGTCCTTACCTGAAACGACATCATGGCATTGAGCTGACCAGGAACACAGACCACCAATACCGCGTGGAAGCACTTCCGGGAACAAAGCTATGGTCGCATCATCAACACATCGTCGGCAATTGGACTGCACGGATCATCTGCGCAAGTGATTCACGCTGGTAAGTTACACTTGACCTGTCACATGTTCAATTCTAATACTCTCCAAGCGGCGACGCATTCGCAGGTCGGTTACAGCTACACCCTCGCCAAAGAAGGAGCGAAGAAGAACATTCTCGTGAACATTGTCGTTCCTTTTGGTATGAATCCCGCTCCGCTGCTGGCCAGGAGTTCCATTTAGCATTCAGAAAGCTTACGCAGGCATCGTCCTGAAGAGGGAGCACAGTTCGACCCAGCCGAAGCCGCGTCTCTGGTGGCTTACTTGGTGAGCCAGAACAACAAACAGTTCAGCGGAAATATCTACCAGGCGCAGAACGAACAAGTTGCCAAGCTGCGCTGGCAAAGATCGAGCGGGCTCCTTCTGCGCGCCGATGAGACCATGACACCCGGCGCTGTCCTCAAGCATCGGCAGCAGCTTGACAGTTTCGAGAAGCCTGACTATCCTTCAGGGCCCCAGGACTTCCTCGGCCTTGTGGAGAAGGGAAAGAACGTGCCACCAAGCTCAGGTGATGCCATCTCATTCAAAGGCAGAGCAGTCCTGGTCACTGGCGCAGGCTCAGGGTAAGTTCCCTCGATTTTCCCGTGTGCTCTGACTTGGTCTGACTTTCCAGTCTCGGCCGAGCGTATGCCCTGCACTTTGGCTCCCTCGGTGCTTCGGTCATGGTCAATGATCTTTCCGACCCTGCCGCTGTCGTCAACGAGATTCGAAGCGCGGGCGGAATTGCCGAGGCAGTCATCGGCTCTGCTGAAGAAGGCGACAAGAATGTACAGGCCACAATCCGCGCCTTTGGACGGATCGATGTCATTGTCAACAACGCGGGCATATTGCGGGATAAGGCGTTTCACAACATGTCGGAGGCCATGTGGGATCAAGTCCTCGCAGTGCACCTCGGGAGCACGTACAACAACAGCCGGGCGGCCTGGCCCTACTTTGTTCGCCAGAAGTATGGACGTATCATCAACACCACCAGTGTCACTGGTATCTACGGCCAGTTTGGCCAAGCCAACTACGCGGCAGCTGTAAGTCATATCCAACCACTCATCCCATCTGAGAGCCAGTGCTGGTACTGACGATGTCTCCCAGAAATCCGCCATTATTGGACTTACGCGAGCTCTTGCCCGAGAGGGCGCAGCCCACAACATTCTGGTGAACGCCGTCGCTCCCAACGCCGGGACCAGCATGACCAAGACAATTCTCCCCGACGAGGTCGCGAGGTTGTTCCTTCCTTCGCATGTGGCCCCCATCGTGTCCGCTCTCAGTAGCGATGTCACGCCTGGCAATGCTACCGGGCGAGTGTACGAGGCTGGAAGCGGGTGGTTTGGCCAAACACGCTGGGAGGTTCTCAGAGGACCCCTCCAGCTGCGAGATGCCAGCGCCGATGAAATTTCGGCAACCCTTTCGAGCCTCGAATCCCGTGCCAGGTCAACCCCGAGCAGTTTCGAGGAGCACGTTGCGCTTTTCGACAACTCTCCCGCCGCGGTCCTCGACAACATCAACAAGGCGAGGAACGCTGCCCCTATCGGTACTCAGCACGTGTACACCGAGCGTGACCTGATTCTGTACGCCCTGTCCGTCGGGGTTTCGCATACGGATCTGGCACTCGTCTTCGAGCAGAGCAAGAACTTCACTGCCCTGCCAGTCTACGGGCTGATTCCATTCTTCAACACTCGGGCCCCTTACAACATGGAGGACATCATGAAAAAGTATGATCTGCGGCTACTCCTTCACGTGGATCAATACCTCGAGATTCGCTCGTTCCCGATCCCTCTGTCTGGCACTCTGACCACCTACCCGAAGCTGGTTCAGGTTGTCGATAAGGGCAAGGATGTCCTGGTGGTCCAAGGCTTCACCTCAATTGACGAGAAGGGCAGGGAGGTTTTCTACAACGAAACTACTGTTCTCGTGCGTGGAGGAGGTGGCTTCGGAGGAGACTCTGTGCTGCGCGACCGAGGCCCAGCCACCGCGAAGAACGCACCCCCAGCTCGAGCTCCAGACCACGTGGTTGAGGAGAAGACATCCAAGGGGCAAGCTGCGCTCTATCGACTGAACGGGGATTTGAACCCTCTGCACATCGATCCCGAGTTCAGCTCGAAGGGGGGATTCCCGACTCCCATCTTGCACGGGCTGTGCTCTCTCGGCATTGCTGGGAAGCACGTCTACCAGAAGTACGGCTCGTTCAAGAACCTGAAAGGCAAGTTTACCAGCCCTGTCCTCCCGGGACAGACGCTGCGGACGGAGATGTGGCTGGAGTCGAAGAAGGTGATTTTCCAGACTACTGTTGTCGACACGGGGAAGAAGGCTATCGCCGCGGCTGCTGTGACGCTGGATTCGCCTCCGACGGCCAACCTGTAGGAATATAAGCGATAGAAGTGTATGAATCATTAGGGTTACAGAATACAATGCCACTCGGAGACGTTGTCCTTGAATTATCTCCAATTGCGCGAGAAGATATCTCGATATCTTGAAATCCAGAGAGAGGCTGTGGTACTTCAAGAAAAGTAAGAGACAGGTCATCTTCAGTCCATGTATCTAAAGTTCGACGTGAACTCCGCTCCTCTACATGACCGTTCCGAGAGCGGCCACCTTTCCCCCTTTTGCCAACGCAGTTCGACAACCACTTGCCGTCAACCCACAAGTCCTTGCTAGTTAGTAGCGGCGTTATGCCGGGGTCCAGGACGAAGCGAGAACCTGAGCAAGATGAATTGTCGCCAGACTAACAGTCCCTGTCAGCTGCTGCGGACTGCCAAACGTATCATTTGTGTCACCCGACCTCTCTGCACCTTTCTATTTACAATTTGCGAGCCTGGACCATCACTTCGAAGTTCTTCGGCTTCACGAACCAGTGATTCAGCGTCGCCCAATCTGCCTTGGGCTTTGCCAGCTCGCCACTGAACTCAAAGTCAAAGTCGCGCACGATGCGAGGCAGCAGCTTGCACATTTCGAGCATGGAGATGTGCCGGCCGATGCATGTCCGGGATCCCAGACCGAACTATACATTGGACAGAAAGTGGTCAGCTAGTCAGTGTTCATCGGGACGTGGGGGAAATTGGCTGCAGGGAGACAAGGGAATTCTGGGCAAGCTTACCGGCATCCAGTGACGGTTCATGAAGCTGAGCCGGTCTTGGTCCTCAGTCAGCCATCGTTCTGGCCTGAACTCTTCGGCGTCCTCTCCGAAGATCTGCTTGTTCCTATGCTCGACCCAGCTGTTGATTCCAACAATTGTCTGCACACGCGTACAAAATTAGCCTTTGTTTCGTAGGTCGTCCGCTTCGGCGATGGAATGGGGAACACTAACGCCCTCGGGGAAGAAGTGGCCGCAGATCGTAGATCCACCCTCTGGAACGATCCTTTCCAGTGGCAAACCGGTTGCTGGGTGCATCCGGAGAGCTTCTTTGATGACGGCTTGAAGGTAGGGCATGGCCATCGCCTCCTTGAGCGTTGGAGACTCCGACAGCTTCCCCTCAGCGGTGCACCGGTCGATTTCGTCGCGTAGGCTCTTGTAGGCATTCGGGTTCTTGATCAAATAGTACATATTCGCGGAAAGACTGATGGCGGTGGTGTCGGAGCCGGCAAGCATGTTAGCCGAGCACCCTACCATGATGTGGTGTCTGGTGAATATCTCGGGGTTCTCGTGGTGCTTTGCCATCATCTTGCGCAGGAAGGGCTCCGCGGCATCAGGTCGTTTCTCGCTGATTTCCTTGGCCTGAGCCTTTTCCTCGGCTATCCGATCCAGCGTGAAGCCGAGCACATACTCCCGACCCGTGAACTTGGCGCCAGGCATGATACTCATGGCCTTGGAGATGGTGGCGTTGAACTGCCAGTAGATACCGACTAGGGCTCCGTAAGTGGTGCCAGATTCCAGGTTCTTGATAATGCCGCCAACGTCCTCGCCGCGGTCCAGGAAGCCCAGGCGCTTCGCATAAGTGATGCACCCGATGACATCAAAGGCGTAGCATTGGAACCAGTGCGCCAGGTTGAGCGGTGTCCTGTTCGAGGCGAACTCCTGGAGGCGCTGAGCGAACAGATAAGCACACTCATCGACGTACGGCTCATACGCGACGAGCGTCGACATGGAGTACAGGTTCTGGAAGAGGCGGCGGTTGGAAGCGTGGTGCTGCATGTGGCGGTCCGCGAACAAGTTCCACTTCCCCGGGTGCTTCCAGACCTCGTACCATGTGGACTTTGGGAATTGGACACCGAGGCCGTAGATGGTCTTCTGCGCCTTGGGGTCCCGGAAGCTGTATCGGTTTGGGCCATAGCGAACCACACTTCCTGAGAAGATATGTTTCTGTCAGTGAATCATGCTTGAATAAGACCAGATGCGGCAGTTAATGCGGCGGGAGACTGTACGCACCGTAGGTATCGTGTAGCTTCCCGTTGTCCCATTCAAATCTGCCGTTAAAGACGCGCCAGAAATACCACAGGTCGGTGAAGCGCGTGATCCATGGGCCAGGTACTCGTCGGAGAGGCGACAGCAGAGCGCGGAGCGGTAGGTAAATCAGAACGCATGCTACCGCTCCTAGCGAGGAGAGGCCAAGAAGCTGGTGCCATGGGATGTCGAGGATCATTGTGTGTAGATGGCGCAGGTTTCGTCGTGGCTCTGTGGTGGTGATAGTGATGTCGCTGGTCCCGGTTTCCCTGATGCGTAGTTCGCGGATACCGATTTGAGAGTTGCAGGAGGATCAGTTCGTCTCACGCCTTGGCTAAACAAACACGAAGGTGTCAAATCAGGTCAAGGTTCATGTGAGGAGACCAATGTCCGTCGGAGTGTAATGGTGTTGCTCGTGGAAACCAAGTCATCCGTTGGGGAACTGCTGGCTGCGACGTCGACGTGATATCCGTTCTTTGTACCCGAACGACCGAGGGCCCCGCGGGGCCGCAGCCTGCAGTGGGCCGGCTTGGTCCTGATGAGGAGAATATTTGGCTGTGACAGACATTGAGTGATCAATTTGTCCAGACTGGCAACAGAGGAGGCTCAAGGCAAGAGGCAGCCGGGAGGAAGGCCGGGGTTAGAGTGGAGGAATGGGGAACGGAGAGAGTGGACATGTGGATCAGTGGGAAAGTGGAGGAAAGTGGAGGAAAGTGGAGAGCATGGTGCATTGGCAGTGGGCCAGTGGAAAAGGGGGCACACCAAACTGGACCGGGTCAGCGGGTGCCCTCCCTGCTCTGCTCAGGGAACCCATACAGGAGGAAGCTGGAGGCGGCGGCGGAGTGCAGCGGACTGGCACCTCGGAGCTCTCCCGAAACGAGACGGATTACTCGCAGGTGGTATATATGCCAAACTCGAACAAAAACCGAGACCTACCTTGCCTAGCAAGGATCTCGGCGTAACAATAGACGTGCCCAGCTGTTGATTTCACGTGCCCCCGAGATGGCTGCTCTGACGGACGACTTCGTCTTCATTGAGGACGGCAACCCCCAAGATCTGCATGCCCAGTATGACATGCTCCGGAAGCAATGTCCAGTCGCTCACAGCTCTACTAACGGCGGCTTCTGGCTGCTGTCGCGGTACGAGGACGTCAAGGCCTGCGCGTCGGACCACAACACCTACATCTCCTCCGTCAAGGCCGTCATTCCCAGCGATCCTCGAGGCATCCGAAGACCGCCGCTCAACACAGATCCCCCCGCGCATACCCCCTACCGCGCGGCCCTTGACCGTACCCTCAAGTCGTCGCGCATCAGGAAGCTCGAGCCCGTGCTTGAGGCGCACGCCGAGCGCCTGTTCGCCAACACCTTCCTAGCCCGCGGCCAGGGTGAGATCTGCGAGGACTTCGCCTCCAGCTATGCCGCCTGGGTGGAGGCCAGCTGGCTGAACCTCCGCGAGGACTCGGCCGACAAGCTCGCGGAGACGGCCAAGAAATGGATCGATGCCTGGAGGGAGCAGCGCGGGGACGACGTCACGGCGCAATCCAAGAAACTGTACGAGATGGCGCAGGAGTTGTTGGAGGACCGCCGGCTCAATCCACGAGATCCCACGGAGGATCCCGCGTCGTCGCTGCTGTCGGAGACGGGCACAGAGGGACAGCCACTGTCTGATGAATTGCTGATGTAAGTTACTGCTAGGGCACCTCACCCAACAGCCCTCCCAGGAAGCGCAACTTTGGCTCATTGTTTCGTTTTTGTTTAAAACACAGTGGCACGCTCCGCCAGTCTCTAGTGGTTGGCATGGTCGCGCCCCCTATCTTGATCGGGACGATGTGCAGTCACCTGAGCAAGGATAAGACACTTCAACAGACGCTGCGAGACGACCCCTCCCTACAGAGCGCGGCAGTCGAAGAGTTCATCCGCTTGTACAGCCCCTACCGTGGCTTCTGTCGCACCCCGGCTCGAGATGTCGAGATTCGCGGACGGGCCATCAAGGCCGGCGATCCCGTCTGCATGACATACGTGGCAGCGAACAGAGACCCGGAAGTTTTCGAGGACCCCCACAAGTTCATACTCAACCGTCACAACATCACAGCCCATCTTGGCTTCGGGCGCGGGCGCCATCGCTGTGCCGGGATGCCCCTGGCGAGAGTGTAAGTAGCTACCACCACACACCTCCGCAGTCTCAGACGTTGACCAGCCGACGCCTCGCAGAGCTCTCCAGGTGGCCTTGCGTGTGATCCTGCGAAACACGGAAGACTTCGAGGTGAACGGGCCGGTGACTTACGCGCAGATGCCGGAGTTGGGCCTCACCTCTGTCCCGCTTAAGGTGGTACCCAAGTCATTCTAGTTTTTTAGGGCAGCAGTTTAAGCGGCGAGCCATGCAAACGCTCCATAAAGAAGTTTTAAGATATCACAAGAATAATCGTTCGGCACATGTATCCCCCCTCCCATTGCCCGAGCCACAATAACAACAGTGAGTGAGAGTAGGCTGCGTCATCGCCTCATTCTGTACTGGCCTTATGGTTTTCTTCTCGGAATTCAATGTAATTTCTAGGGGTTCAGTTGCACGTATGGCAACTCTTTAGTGCCGTCGTTAGGCGGACGACGATAGGCCCATACGAGCGGGTTGTAAAGCTGTTGCCAAAATGCTAAAGCGCCGAGACCTGGCTCAGCCTCCACGTCTATTGTGAACAATCCTTTCATATTCCGCGATGACCCAGATGCAGAAGCTGCCAACGCCAAATTAGCAGTATTTTCGACCGGTGACCGCCCATCAGACAGGGTATTCATCATATCGCCCGGGATTCCCATGCCTCGACTACCTCCTCCATCTCCTGCGTGACACCCCAATGCGACGATAAGCTGCGCAGCAGAATCCTCAGCGAGCTGAGTTCGTACGACAGGTTGCGCAGATCGTAGTCGCCCGTCGCCACCTGGTCGTTGCCCTGCAGGAACATGGCCGTGTCGTGCTGCGTCTCCTCCGCCTGCAGGTCCCCGTGGCCCCAGAGTAGAGCCGTGTCCCAGTCGATCGTGCGAGGGACGAGAATGGTTGACTGCCCGTACAGGACAAAGGTGCTGTACGTCGCCGCCGCCGCGAAGATGGCACCGGCCAGGCACACGTCGTGCGCCGCCCCCATGGGCATCTGCGTCGCGGCTGCCTGGATCTGCAGAGCGTGCAGCAGACACTTCCGCGCCCCCATTCCTTGCATCCATCGGGACGCATTGATCCCTACCTCGTCCCGCTCCTGGCCACCGAAGATGTGTTGCGGGATCCGGTGCTGCCAGCACATCCTCCTGGCCCCGCGAGCGATGCTCGATACCGAGTCGGAGCAGACAGCGTGCCAACGCAGCAAGGCCACGGACCTTTCCCCCTCGGACAGCATCTCGCTCTGGAGGATGCATCTCCTCAGCTTGGCCAGGGCCGCGAGGATGGTTCTCTTGGGCGGGATGCCGACGGCGGGCGGGCCGGACCTGTTGCACTCCGTCGCGAGGGAGTGTAGCACCTCCAGGACGACTCTCACGTCGAACAGATGTATCTGTTGACCCGGGTCTAACGCTCCGGATTCGTTGAAGAGCGAGTGGCATAATTCAGAAACCCTACCTTCGGGTTTCCGCTGCATTTCCATGTACTGGAGCCACTTGTCTGGATTGTCGGCGGTGAATGCGGCGTCATCGGCTGCGAGAGGTAGGGCGTTTGTCGGGAGCCAGACGGCGACGGTCGTCCCGCTGTATTGCGAGACGATGCCGTTGACCACGCACAGCCCGAGGAGTGTGCGCAGCTGCGTCTCTCGTGCCACCCATGTTTTCCAAGCGTGTGCTTTGACCTCGATGGGGTCGTTCTTGTCAGGCGGGGCCGCCGCTCCGGGAAGCGAGTACATGCCGCAGTACTGCGCCCACTGGGAACTCAGGCCGTAGAAGGTTTGGCTTGCCATTCTCAGTCTCCGATTCTACCCAGTGCGTCAGTTTAGCAATGCGAGTATCTTGTTCTGCGCAGGGGTAAAGTACCCTGGAGAGAGAGGCGTAGATCTGGCTCAACAAGCATGATTGGATCAGCTGCACACCGCTGCAGGGATGACTATCGCCCTTTTGCTGAATCATTTCGGGCCACGAGGTAGCAATAGCTGTGTGAGCCAGTTCCCAGAGTGCTTCACCCTGCATTGTGTTAGTCCACCTGATACCAGAGACGTGGTGGTTGCGATCCGGCGCTCTCGGTGCTTACTTTCCTGGCGGCGTTCTCTCTTCCAAGGTAGACAGAGCCCAGGGCGATGGCATTCAGCAGAAGCGGCGCGGCGCAGTTCCGGAACATAAATGTAGCGCGGTGGAGCACCGGGAACTGAGGTATGAACTTTGAGAAGAACATGTGCAAACTGCTGTCAATAAATCGCGGGGTCAAGTCCTTCAGCTCGGGAATTGTCACCACGCTGGCGAGCTGTTGGTTGTTCATCCACGTGTGAGCTCACTCGTGCTTCTATCTCGAACAGGGGGAAGGGGCGTACCGTCGTGGTGACCAGGCCGTTTACGGCCTGTATCGCGTGATGGCCGTCCACGGCGGCCGAGTTCGCTCCATGGCCTGAGTGAGGGCCGATGATCTCAGGGCTGGTGGAGGCGACACCGCCGTCGGTGTCGTCGGCTCCTGGCGGCGCCAGGCTCTCATTCTGGGGCACGAACGGTAAAGGCAGTTCCCATAATGCAGGCTCCCAATACATGAGACTCTCGCATAGATTTTCCGAGTCGGACCAAAGGAGAGAGGACTGAGGCTGGTAGGGCAGCGGCTCGCCGAAACCCGGTCCTAGGAGAGAGCCGGCAGCAAACGCCGGGTCGGGCGATATGGAATCAGGAAGGCCGTCGGCAGCAGGAGGATCTTTGTCGTCGGTCGTCTTGGGCTTGTGACGGTGAACCTTCATGTGCCGGTTCAGCACGTCACTCCGCGAAAACCTCCTCCCACAAGTGTCACATTGGAATGGCTTCGTGCCGGTGTCTGCAGGCCGTTAGGGGACAGATACCTTGATGTTCTCCAGAGCCCAGCCCTGAGACTTACGCGATCGTTCATGCCGCTGTCGTGGCAGTTAATACAATGTGACTCCCAGATGCATCATGCCGGGGTGGTCGGGGAACCGGGGTTCGTACCTGGAGGTGCTCCCTTTTCGAGTAGCTTCTCGAACAAACCACGCATCTGAAGTCAGATCCGTTTTGACTGTTGCCGGGGGACTCAGTCATTGCCGAGGACGGCACTCCAGTGGCAGCGCTGGCAGAGGGCTCATATGCGCGAGCAGAGTGTATAGTCAATTGCAATCTTCGCTGTCGTGGATGGTGTTTCCTGGAACCCCAGATTGCCGCCCGCCATGACAACTGCTGGCCGCACATGACCGCGTGGCCCCCGCTCCTGGAGGCTCCGGGCCGGCCCACGGATGCCCGCCCTGTCTGGCACTCGCCGACAGAAGCGTGCCGGCTGGCACCAGGACGAACAACCTCACTTTGCTGGGTAATTATACCATTGCCATTCGGTGCTAGACGATGCGGGCTTGTGGACAATTTACGGCGCTAATGCTTGGCATGATAAAGGGATTGAGTGAAATTCGGCAGATGTAGTCGGCACTGGGATCTTTCAGTCGGAATGGGACAGGTCAAGCAGCCGAGCCTAAACCTTGATCTGGACGACTTGACTCGGCAGGTCACGACCCCAACCCGCTGGGTCAAACTCTCCAGACCCGGCTCTCTCCTTGCAGTGGTGGTGCGTTCTGCGATTCAGGATATGGCACTAGGCTGATGTGTTCCATCCCAGCTAGCATCGCGAGGAAGGGGGGCAGCCTGAGATGTTGAGGCCCGGGGTCGCGGGGAGAACGGGACATTTCGTCTGTATTCAGACGGCTCTACGTGATGGCTCTGTTTGGGTGTCTGTGGGGTTCTCGTCGGTTCTCGGTCAGGGCCGGAATTCGGAAAGTGAACCTCCTCCCCAACCCAACCTGCCGGCACCTCCTGATGACCACCTCTGTCCACATCTCCACCCTGCGTCCGTGGGGAAATCTGCTAGGTCTCCGCTCCTCCACACAAACCATCGACGCCCCAGAGGGCGAGAGTTGGGGTTAGCAGATACCCCGGACGACATGCCATCCCCGGATTTTCAATGGTAGGCAAGCAAGGAGCTCTCTCTATCCTATTATCAATCAGTCGACTTGGAGTTTCGTCAAGAATATAAGACAGCCATGCAGAGGTTGGACCCTGGGATCCTCATCTCATCGGACAGAGCTGATCTCGCCTTCTCGACAACCGCCGCGACCAGCCTTGTTCTTCCGCCACAATGACATCTGACGACACCAAGATGCCCAACAACACGGCCATTGCCCAGGCCGACATCCAACAGACCGAGGATGTCGAGAAGGACTTCAACCAGCAGTCGACGCCTTCACAGCTTGCCTTCTACGTTCCTCAGACCCATGAGCAGAAGGTGCTCGATCGCCGCGTCAACCTCAAGCTCGACCTTGTTGTGCTCTCGCTCCTCTGCGCCGGCTTGATGATCAATGCTAGTATGTTCCATCCCACTTCCCTCTCCTGGCTCGTGAGAGGTGAGCTTCCGCCCGCGTTCGTTGATGCTGATACCTTGAGTGTCTTCGCAGTCGACAAGAGCAACGTCGGTTACGTCGCCACAGGCACATTCATCCAGGATGCAAACTTGACCCCGAACTCTGTTGGCATGGCCCTGACCCTCTTCTCCGTCACATACATCCCCTTCCAGCCCGTGTCTGCCGTCATCGCCCGACGCATCGGCCCCAAGTACTGGATCAGCATCCTGCTCACCTGCACCGGCGCCATCTGCATGGGACACGCCGGAGTCAACGGGAGGGGGTCGCTCTATGCGCTCCGCCTGCTGCTCGGCGCCGCCGAGTCTGGCTACACGTCCTGCTGCATGTATCTCATGTCCTCCTACTACCCAAAGTACAACCTCGGCTTCCGCATGGGCTTCTTCGCCGCCATGTACTCTATCGGCGCCGCCTTCGCAGGCCTCCTCGCCTACGGGCTGCTGCAGGCCCGTTCGCCGCTCCTCAAGAACTGGCAGATTGTCTTTCTGGTCGAAGGCGCCATGACCATCATCGTCGCCATCCTTATCCTTGTGGCTCTGCCTAAGGACATAGAGACCTCGTGGTTCCTCAACCCGGACGAGCGCCAGCATGCGGCCAACCGCATGCAGATCGAGGATGCGGCCTCGGGCCGCCGGGACGAGAACGGGCAGCTCATCCCGGACGACCACAAGGTCACGCGCCGGGACGTCGTGGATGTCATGAAGGACTGGAGGAAGATGAGTCTCCTGCTGCTGGCCATCGCCGGTATCTTGCCAATCAACGCTTTCGGAACCTTCCTGCCCCTGATTGTCCAGGGATGGGGATACGCCGGCATTCGCGCGACCCTGATGAGCGTACCACCTTTTGCCGGTGGTGCCGTTGGTCTCATCATCCTCGTCTTGTCGTCCGACTACTTCCGCGAGCGCTCCTTTCACATCATCATCGGGTTGACATTCGCCGTCATCGGCCTGGTCATCATGTCTGTGTCACACGATGACATGCTGCGCTACGCCTTTATTGCCATCTCCATTGCTGGCGTTGCCACGCTTGGGCCGCTTCTCGCAGCTTGGCTTTCCAATAATACTCCTGAGAAGGTGAGTTTCTGGCAGACACTCTTAGCTGCGGTCCTTGGCTCTCTGATCTTTCTTCTTCTTTCCTTTCCCCCTTTCCTTTCTACTTTTATTTCTTTCTCTCTTCAATTACTGACCTAGGCTGCCCTCTCTAGTCCCATCGGTCCCTTGTGCTTGGTCTCTACGGCTGGACCAACGTCGGCGGCGTTATTGCCGGCCAGCTGTACAGGGCTGAGTACGCGCCATCGTGTAAGTAGCCAAACCCCGTGACGGACATACCTGAGAACCTAAGTCTGACTCGGACGCAAGATCGATACCCCCTGACGGTCACGATGATTCTTGTCGCCATCGCCTATGCCGGTGTCATCTGCATCCGCCTATCCTACATGTGGGAGAACCGCAGGCGCCAGCGGATCACGGCCACCTGGACAGATGCAGAGCGCGAGGCAGAAACCAAGTCGGACGAACGCATCGGAGACCAGCGCCTGACATTCATCTACACCTTGTAATGTCTCAACTTGGGAAGGGCGGTGTCCGCGAGCCAAACATACTCCGGTGCAGAAAGACCAACATTGCGGACGAGAAAGAATGGCACAAATGACTCGTCGTCCCCGTCTGTCGGGCTCTCAATGCTCGGTGGTGGACCATGTTGGTTCATGTACATACTCTTTGCTCCCAAGATCAAATTCAAAGCTACTCTCCCTCCTGCCCCACTGGATTCTTGGATGCAACCTGTGCTCGCGCAGATAGGCTTCCGGTGCCATGCCGGTCTCATCCGACGGCTTAGACCCGGTCCGTTCCCGGCGGCTGGCGGCCCCACACACGCACCCCCTGATATCGAATCTTCGTGGTAAGGCAACGCGACTTCAACACAGAGCATACCTCCAAGCTGTCACAAATCCGCCCCTGTGACCACGAGTACCCTATCTGCAGTACCCCGCAGGCTCCCTAGTAGGTCCCATAATACCCCAGATGTGTACTATCAATGCGTATCTCACAACGAGTCCGTGACAGGGTTGGCAGAGGCCAGGGAGATAACGATCCGTGTGTGCGAACCGCCTCGACACAGCAGCCTCGGCGGGAACAGTATTTAAGTTCAATGCCCTTGGAAAAGAGTCCCGCCCTTCTTTTCGGTTACCTATCGTAACACCTCCCCCATATCGACACCTGCCACGACCCCCCGAGCGCGTCACCACAACCACCACCATGGGCGTCTTCTCCAAGTTCAAGCTCTTCAATCGCGACCTCAGCTTTGCTGTTACTTTGATCTCCGTCTCGACGTTCAATTATGGTTTCGACGTACAAGGCTATGCCTCGACACAGGCCATGGACGCCTTTGCGAGGCAGTTCGGCCGCTGGCATGAACCGACGCAAACCTATCGCCTGGAGCCTTACTGGCTGTCCCTTTTTAACAGCTTGAACTATATTGGATTTGCCGCTGGCGTCATCATAGGCAGCATGGTCATGGCTCGCTGGGGCCGCAGGTGGTGCATGTTTGCCATGAGCATCTTTGCCCTCTGCACCGCGACTCTGGGGGTTACTTCCTTCCATCGCGAACAGATCATGGCGGCCAGGGTTCTCAACTACATCTACGTGGGAATGGAGTTGCAGGTGGTGCCGACGTTCCAGTCCGAGATCGGTAAGGCTGTGCTCCTGACTGGAAGAAATCAAGTACAATGCTGACCTGGCTCCCATTCTTCAGTTCCTGCCACCGCCCGAGGCTTCGTTGTTGGGTCATATCACCTGAGTCTGATGTTCGGCGCCCTTGTCATCAACAGCGTCTGTTACGGCACAAGTGGCCTCCAAGACAACCGCGCCTGGCGCATCCCTCTCGGCCTGTTCTACATCGTCCCCACGATCGTGGCAAGCCTTATCTTCTTCATCCCCGAGTCGCCCCGCTGGTTGCTCCGGAAGAACCGACCCGAAGAGGCCATGACGCACCTTCGCCGCCTTCGACAGGGGATCTTTTCCGAAGAAGAAATCGAGAGAGAGTACGACCAGCTGCGCGTCTCTCTCGAGACCGAGCCAGAGACGAAAAACGTCCGCTTCATCGAGCTTTTCCAAGGAACTAACCTGAAGAGGACCTTCATTGTCATCGTGGTCAATTTCTTCATGCAGGCGAGTGGCCAGGCGTTTGCAAGCCAGTACGGCGCCATCTATGTCAAGACGTTGGGGATCATCAACCCCTTCGGGTTCGCTTTGACACTGGTCGCCGTCAACATTGTCACGTTGATTGGCGTTCTTCTGTGGGCAGATCTGTGTGGTCGGAGGTGCGTTCACAAAGAGGGCAAGAGTTTTGACAGTGGAAGTCCTAATAATGCTAACGCCCCTACGCAGAACTCTTCTTTTCATGTCGTCGGCCGTGGCAGGTACCGCCATGCTCACAATGGGTGCTTTGGGTACTCCAGAAACAGTAACAGTCGCCCACGGAAAGGGCATCGTCGCCATGATCGCCGTGTTCGCCTGTGGCTACTCGATGGGCTGGGCGCCGGTGACCTACATCTTGACGACCGAGATATCCTCGCTAAAGCTCCGCGACTTGACCTCGCGAGTGGGTTTTGTGACAAATGTGTGCATGAAGTAAGTACCCTTGTTCGGTGCGTCATGGGGGTCGCAGAATACATGGCCGGCCCAGCTGACCAGATTAGTTTCGCGGTCAACTTCATGATCCCGTACCTCATCTACGACGACTATGCCGGCCTCGGCAGCCAGGTTGGCTTCATCTTCGGCGGATTCATGGTTCTTGCCTTCTTCTTCACGTTCTTCTGCGTGCCCGAGTGCAAAGGCAAGACGCTGGAGGAGGTCGATCTTCTCTTCAGGATGAATGTCCCTGTCCGCAATTTTGGAAAGTTCGACATGTCCATACTTTCTGCGTCGGCACAGGGCTCACCCTCGAAGCCGGATGACCGTGGAGAGAGCATTGAGCTGGGTGGCGACCTTGAGGCTGGAAAGCCGTTGCCTGTTGCAGAGCCCAAGCAGGCCTGATACTGCTGTGGCCACGGAAGCTACTTGCATTCACACTCTTTGTATTCCTAGAGAAAAGACAGTCCCGAAGGGGAATAGTCCTACAGCTCGATGAAAATTCGTACAGATCCGACTCAGTGTCGTAAATACTACGCTCTTCTGATTACTTAGCACAATCGGGGGACTGACATAAGTCCACGTGTGAAAGTCTTTGGGAAGGACAGCTTGAGTTTTCGCATGGAACGTGTTGTAGAATACTAACGTAAGTTCAGGAAGTAACTGGCTACTCAACTGGGAACCAGGCAAAAACGATTACACTTGCAACACGGCCGTCCAACAGGCCACATCCCGAGGCTGAAAAGGCGTTCGCGGCTCGGAGTAAAGCCCCCCCGGACCCTCTGTAGTTGCAGCACCTAGTTGCATTGTCATTTTGTTTGCTGAAGCATTCTGTTAATTCCTTTTCCTAAGTAATTCTGGGACAGTAATTACCTACGATAACGAGTCGGGGCCACTGTGTTGGCGGACCGCCTCCAAAAACACCGACGCTATCCGGACCCGTCGGGCCCATCCGCTGCTTCGACTGTACCGTTGTTAAGCCGGGCCATCAATTAACATAAGAATCTGTATAAAACGGGACAATAAGTCGATTGCAAGAACGAAGTTGATTTTGAACAAAGATCCCAGTGTCGAAACGGAAACATGGCAACTCAGACCGTCATCTCTACCTACGCCCCTCCCCGGTCTCTCTTCCTGAGCCTCGAGGCTCCGGGACAAGGAGGTCCATTTGCTCTAGAAGCAAAGTTCAAAGCCGACCCCGATGTTCGAAAGGTTAATCTAATCATTGGTGCTTATCGAGATGATGAAGCCCAGCCATGGGCGCTGAACTCGGTCACAGAGGTACGCCTCATCACCACAACACTGGAGATCGACCCGCCGAGCTGACTGACTCCTCCAAAGGCCAAGAAACTGATAAAAGTCGAGACAAGTCTCCATGAGTACTTACCTCTTCGCGGAAATGCAGAGTTCCTCGACGGCGCCAGACAGCTTGTCTTTGGTGACGAGTTGATGGAGCGCAGCGGCAACTCAATCGCCTCCATCCAGACGGTGTCCGGCACAGGTGCGAACAGCCTCATTGCGAGCTTTCTCCAGAAGCATACCCAAGCTTCAAACGTTTGGCTGCCCGATCCCACATGGGTAAACCACAGGGACATCTGGACCGAGGGTGCGCCCAGCATCCGTGTCCGCGAGTATCCCTACTACAACGACTTGACGCGGTCCTTCGACTTCCAGGCCATGACGGAATGTCTCCGTCGCGACGCCGAAGGCGGCGACGTCATCCTCCTCCATGCGTGCGCGCACAATCCGACAGGCCTGGATCCCACGATGGAGCAGTGGAAGGACATCGCGGCGCTGTGCAGGGAGAAGAAGCTTTTCGTGGTGTTCGACCTCGCCTACCAGGGATTTACCTCCGGAGACCTCAACCGCGATGCCTGGGCCATCAGGCACTTCTTCGAAGACGCGGGCCTCGAGTTCGCCGTGTGCCAGTCCTTCTCTAAGAACCTCGGCCTCTACGGAGAGCGCGTCGGGGCCCTGCACATCGCGGTGTCCCGGTCTGACTCTTCCCCGTCAACGGCGGCAACGGTCGAGGGCCATCTGGTCGAGCTCCACCGCGCATTCGTTTCCATGGCGCCGCTGTTCGGCTGCCGCGTCGCTGTTGAGATATTCCGGAGCAAGGAGCTGCAGGAGATGTGGGCTGCCGACCTCGTCGCGATGAGCGGCCGGATCGCGGCCATGCGCAAAGCCCTGTACGACGAGCTGGTGAGACTCGAGACCCCCGGGAGCTGGGAACACATCATCCGGCAGTCGGGCATGTTCTCATACACGGGATTGAGCCCGGGTCAGGTGGAGCGGTTGCAGAGGGAGCACCATGTCTATATGCTGCCCTCCGGCCGGGCGTCCATCTGCGGCCTGACGAGCGCGAACGTCAAGCACACGGCCGGGGCGATCCATCGGGTTGTGACCTCGGACTCGTGCTCCGGTCTCATGAATGACGACAGCGCATCGAGTAGACTCTGAGTCGAATTTGCCAATAGGTGATTGGTGGGAGAGGGTGAAAAGGGGGATTGGGGGAAGGGGGCGAGGGGGGCACGTTATCATCGTCACTCGCGTGTCGCGTGGCTTGCGGTGGTCTCTTGACCAACAATGACATCATCAGACCTCTGGTACTAGATAAAAGTTGGACTTGGCAGGCTCTTGAAATACACGCGGCAGCTCACCCGCTTGCCTTTTTTTCGTCTTCCGTTCCGAAAGAATATCCTCCAAGCCAAAGCAAACAAACATTACGGAAAGCGCACCATGTCGATCATCTCCAGCATCATCACCGCCCTCGTGGTGGCGGCCAGTGGCTACGCGGCGTACTTCTCCGCGCAGTCCATCCCGAAGCTCCAAAGCTACGAGCAGAAGGCCGAAAAGGCCGCCGAATGGAGCACCGCCGCCAGCAAGCAGCTCTGGGACACGCGATACACCGTCGGCGCAGGCTTCATCTTTGTAGGTTCCCATTCCCGTGGGGGAGTCCCAAGACGGTACCGACCGTCATCTCCATTTCGAGTGTAACTGACCCGAGGTACCTGCCAGTCGATCTTCTCGCTGTACAACGCCACGAGCTTCCTGCTCTTCACCTCGTCCGAGCTCGTCTTCCGCAACACGGCCTGGGCGCTTCTGCTGACCGGAGGGTCGTACGGCGTTGGCCGGTACATGCGCATGTTCTGGAACAACAAGGCGAAGATCCCGCTGCTTGACGATTACAACCACGCGATTGAGGACTCGGCCGAGGTGATGAGGGCTCTGGATATCCTCATGGTCGGATGGCTTGTGGTGGCCCCTCTGAAATTGTTCAAGATTTGAGAGTCAAACGTTGAAGGGTTCGGGTTGAGTGGGCTTGCGGCAACATGAGCATGAGTCGAGACGTTCGGGAGCAGGGGCGAGATTCGGAGTGCGGGAGGCGTTTACGGGAAGGGCCCGATAGTATGAGATACGTAACTAACAAGAAGCAAGCAAGATTTATTCCCGTTCAAGATGCTGAACTAGCTTAGCTCTATCGTCGTCCACCCCCTCCAGCGCCCTCGGGGCGGGAATCGTACCTCAGTGGACCCGGGGTTCTGGCCGACGCCGTGTGCGGCCCGGACCCAGGGGACGGACTTGTCCCCGAAGGACCCCAAACTCCCCCAAGTTTCCCTTCATCGCGGGGCACTTGGGAGCTCATGTGGGGTTGGTTCTTGGAGGGGCAGTTCGATGAAGTTCACGCCGTCCGCTGTTCTCACATTCTTTTCGCCTTCACCCAGCCCTTCTCTCTTTGCTCGCCTTTTCTTCAATCCTGCCCTTGTCCTTGAGATTGCGATCCCATATCCTTGAGTGTCGACTTATTCCCGGTGGCAAAAACAATGGCAGACCCAGTCCTCGACCTCGCCACAACCCTGGCAGCCCTCCCGCCGGCGCCCCCGGAGACCCTCCGCGACGATGTCCAGGCACTCCTGAAGGACCCTTCTTCCAAAATTCCCATCCTTGTCGCCCTCGACGATGACCCGACCGGAACACAGACGTGCAACAGCATCCCCGTGCTGACGGTCTGGGACGTGGAGACCCTCACGGCCGAGTTCCGTCTTACACCACCCGGCGGCGGCTTCTTCATCCTCACCAACTCCCGCGCCCTCCACCCCGATCCCGCGAGGGCACTCATCTCTGAGATCTGCTCCAACCTCAAGGCCGCCCGCGAGGCCACCGGCGTCGCCTTCGAGATCGTCCTGCGAGGCGACTCGACCCTCCGCGGCCACTTCCCCCTCGAGGCCGATGCCGCCACCGACGTCCTCGGCGAGGCCGATGCCTGGCTCCTGTGCCCCTTCTTCCTCCAGGGCGGCCGCTACACCCTCGAAGACGTCCACTACGTCGCCGAGAAGGGCAAGCTCGTCCCCGCCGCGCAGACCCCCTTCGCCCAGGACGCGACCTTCGGCTACAAGTCCTCCAACCTGCGCGACTACGTCGTCGAGAAGACCGCCGGCCGCATCCCCGCCTCCAACGTCACCAGCCTCTCCCTCCAGACCATCCGCACCGGCGGCGTCGACGCCGTCCTCCGCGACCTCAAAGCCCTCAAGGGCCGCCCCTCGCCCCCCGTCGTCGTCATCAACGCCGCCGCCGAATCCGACGTCGACGTCGTCATCGCCGCCCTCCTCCGCGCCTCCACCCCGGAACACGGCAGCATGCGCTTCCTCTACCGCACCGGCGCCGCCTTCGTCTCCGCCCGCCTCGGCATAAAGCCCATCCCCCCCATCTCCGCCGCCCAGCTCAACCTCTCCCCCGCCCGCGGCGGCCTCGTCATCGCCGGCTCCTACGTCCCCAAGACGACCGCCCAGCTCGCCGTGCTGCGCGAGAAGACGCCCCCCGCCGACCTGACGAGCATCGTCATCGACGTGCGCGCGCTGCTCGCCTCGCAGGCGTCCGCGGACGCGTCCGTCGCCACGGCCATCAGGGACGCCGCCGCCTCCATCGAGGCCGGGAAGGACGTGCTGGTCATGACGTCCCGCGAGCTCGTTATCGGCGCCGACGAGAGGGAGAGTCTCGACATCGGTGGCACCGTCGCGCGGGCGCTCGTCGCGTTCCTGCAGGGGCTGCAGGCGAAGCCGCGCTATGTCATCGCCAAGGGCGGCATCACGAGCAGCGACATGGCGACCAAGGGGCTCGGGTTCCGGAAGGCGCTGATTGTCGGACAGGCGGCGCCTGGCGTGCCGCTGTGGAGGTGCGACGAGCCAGGGAGCAAGTGGCCGGGGCTGCCGTATGTGGTGTTCCCCGGGAACGTCGGGAGTGATGAGACGTTGTGGGAGGTCGTGACCGGGTGGAGAGTGAAGGCATGACGGAGATAGGATATTCTAACGAAGTAAATACATGTGTCATGCGAGCATTGTGCTCTTCCGTCCCTGTTTACCTCTATACCACTGTAGGCAGTTCTGAGTGTCACGTCTCCCTGACTATACTTACTTACCTACTTCGATTACTGAATGACCCTGTGGACGTCAAATTGAGCCAGGAGGGACTGCGGTCGGATCATCCCTTACGTCTTGAGGGGCCACTGCCAGCGAGGCAATACGCTTTCTGCAGGACCATTCGTGTGAACAGTGGTGCAAGTACCTTTAGGTCGGCGGGTTAGGGGCGTCAACAGGGCCCGCGATCATGCCGCGTTAGTACCCGATAACTTTGCATCCGGCGTGGCCCATTCATTCCCTTTGGCGGCTTGAGATCTCTGTAGACGAGCGTCGAAAGACCAACTGAAGCGGCTTCACATGGCTCCGTCTGACACGGAGAAGAGCTGCTTGACTCGTCGCTCGGCCATATTTCGGTGCCTGGGCTCCTCGAGCTGTCATTTTCCTGGCCCGGGTTACAAGGCCTGTGGGCTGTTTGCAAGTTGAAATGTCCCGCCAGTGCACGTTCGGATTCGTGTCTGTCTCTGTCCCAGGTACGAGTAGCATGTTGACACTTGGGCCTCGACCCTGATGTGCAAACGTTAGGGGTGGACTAGTACAAGATGCCAGTCAGTTAGCGTGATATTTGAGACGGCATTCATTCCTCCTTGTCTCGCGGCGACGTCCCATGGGGGTGGTGACTTGTCTCAGGGCTGGACCCTTGCCCCATCCATTGTCATTTGGGCAACGGAATCATATTTTTGTACCCGCCATCCGCATGCGTGGCTGACTCGAGCCCCGTTGTCTTGGATAATGATACCGTTGGCTCCGGCTTTACATGAGCAGTTGGGCCACATCTGACAGGTCGTTTTGGACATGCTTGTCAGTTTCCGTGAACGTTCAGATTCGCTCGTGCTGGGAATTATTTCGACAAGAGAAGAAATTTAGAAGCCTGCCGTGCAACTATGTTCATGGCTGGAAAGACAGCAGCAAGAGGAATACCACCGAATATGCCGCCACAGTCCTGTTGTCTTGTCTGATCGTCCTGGAAGTGATACAGCGCGTTGCAGTAGAAGCTGAAGCCGACTGACAGGTAGTTTTTGGCCATGAGCTTGTTGCCACATGTGCTTCCATATGGAAGAATTGAGACCCTGCCGTTGGTTCGTAAGTTTGCGCAATCGTCTGACCTTATTAGTGGACTCTCGAGCAACCACGCCGTAGGCTTCTATCTCCGTGAAGACGGTGTCGTAAACTTGCAGGCAGGCTTGCAAGAATGTAACTAGCATACGTACGGCTGGCGGTGTTTCATCCACGACATGTCAGTCGTCTCTCCAATGTTCCTGTAAATATTGTACTCACTCATTGTCGCGTGTACTCTCCACTTGGAAATTCAGCCATGCGCACTACCGCCCGTTCTGCCATGCCATCGTGGCAGCCGGCGCTCGGCCTATGCCCCACAGCAGCAAAGTGAAGCATTCATGTGCAAGGACATTGATCCCATGATCATCTAGGCCCAGAACACCAACCCCATGAGGCCCTTCCGTAGCGACTCATTCAACGTCAACATCTCCAGCCCTACCGATCTATAGACGGGCTACCCAACTGCCATGAGCCCTACCGACCATTTATTAGAGTATGACTACTCCGTTTCTTGCAAAACGAGGTCATCGTATGAGAAGGACTTGACGGCGGAATGACAGATGTTAGTTCTCTTGGTCAGTTGATTGGCCAAACTCCCCCGACATGACATTCCCCCTCTGGCACCGAACTACTCAGCACACCTTGGCATGCTGGCCAAGGGTTGGTGCTGGAATATGATACCTCCATGAAAGTATGGTAGTGCGTTTAATCTGGCGTACTCTCCCGCGTACTCTCGGTCATTGACTACCCCGGCAGAGCAGGCAAAGAGACAGCGCAGACGAACATCACTAAAGGTTTCTCACAAACGGCTGCCCTTCATAAAGAAACAGTGAAACATTAACCGCGGCCAGGCCAGCAGTCAAAGATCAAAAATGCCCACGGGCAGTGCGGCCGAGACCGAGCTGAAACCAACCCATACTACGTTGTTGGAAGGCTTTGTCACTAGCCGACGGTAATATATGGCGTTTACGCTGTAGATGGATTAATGATATCCTGTGCGTGTACTAAAACCATTCCTCATTCTAAGTGACAGAGGTCGATAATACGTCTAGTGGTGTTGGGAAGTCGCCCGCGGGGCACGTGCACGCACAAGAGGACGCGTATTCTTGACCACATCACTAAAGACAGGAATGAGCACGAAAAGACAGGATGGAGGTGGGTCTAAGTTTGAATGTCTTTCATCCTGTGTTGTGTACTCAACGTGGCTGGGAGGGATCGCGAGTTGACTGTTGTCTTGGTGAAGGCCGGACCTTTGGTGCATGTCATCTTGCTATATATACCCTTCCGACCATGCCTCAGGAGACCTACAACCGCAAATCTATTCCATTAATCACTCTTGAACGCTTTCGCATTTCCATCCCGATAACTGTCTTTTCCCAGAATCAAAATGGCGGCCCGACATCTCGCCGGCCTTCTTTTCTTGCTTGCTCTGTCGCCCATTGCGCAGGCCCAGATCACAACACCATGCACCTATCAAGAGTACGTGTGCGGCTCAACGCTGATCACCAATGGTAAGTTCTAGTCTTTGAACTCCTCTTAAGATGTTTATTAACCTTGTTATGAAGGGTATGTGGCTGCGGATTTGCTCGCCGCGTATGAAATCAATCCAGATGCCCCGACCATTGCTGCGGCCCAAGTGTCCCAAGTCCTCTTTCGCTGCATCAATCAGGGTGGCGGTGTTGTAGGCAACTCCTACTGTATCGTCGGTTGCGCTACGGTCGGCACAGACCTCGACAATGATATGTGTACTATGTAAAGTGGTGGGGTTGGTGTGATAGCTGTGGTCCGGGTGGGCGAGGAACTTTGTCTCGCATGTTGAGACGAATTTACTGTGACGATATGGAGGCTACTACTCTTTTTTTGCCTAACAGGTTTTTTTAATGAGAGTAGCAACTTTCTTAACTATCTGTGCGTTTAATACCATCTGCTCCCGAATAGACGGCTCTGTTCGTCTGGACTCCATGTGATGCGGCGCCGGCGCGGTGGAGGAAGCGGATGCTGCTGTGATCGGGGCTGCGGCGCGGAGCCCAAGATACAACGTGGTGAACCCAATAGTGGTCCACAACCTCGTCGCGACCTTGACCAGTGTGGACTGGTCCCTTAAGGATGCTGTATTGGACCCCGACGGTCTGGCTATCTAGAGATGAAGAACCTCAATCGCGATCGGTACACAAAATAAAATAGTCCTAATTGCAAGCGAATCTCGAAACTCTGCGATCGAATCGCCCCAAGGTCATCGGCGGTACGAAGAGAGGAGTCAAGGAACTCCAAACATTATGCATTGGTCGTTGACAAGTTCCCCTCCCATGTCAATGCAGCCGGCAAGGCAAAACGAGTTACCGGCGATACCACCAAAAATGTTGATACAACGATAGATAACCTGGAGAAGGTGAGGGCCTGAGATGCCGGGGATAGACGGCGTGAGAGCGACAGCGTTGGAGAGCTCATTCATCGTATAACCTATGCATTCAACAAAAGACACAACATTAACCATGATATTCGCTTGAACGGGATGGTGACGGGGGAAGGAAGGCGGCTGTGCGTACCATGATCGATGACCAGATTGAACCCACACTTGTAGCTCTGGTAGATACAGGGTCTGATGAAGGCCTGTACAGGGACAGCAAGGTACAGCACTACAGCTGAAGAAACAATGGTGCTACGCATCTTGGAAGCCGTTGAGGTTTGACTTGATTCGGGGAGTGCTTTAAAGCTGGAGATTCGGTTCTGTTGATGGCTTTCTCCGGCGCTGAAGTTGTAAAATAAACGAGCGTGAAAGTCCCTGCAGCATGCAAGACCGTTGGCGGCAATGCAGCAACCTCTTCGTGACCTGTCGTTTTTGTATGACGATCCAATGTGGCCCCTTTCATGTGTAATCTCCCCATCCCCTGAATGTTCCTTTTTCGGGCCGACCGTTCGAACACGCCAGCTACACGTGAGTTATGCAAGGTAGGTCTGCTCTCAGGCGATGTCTGGAACCTTGTCTTGTCCTTAGCATTATCCATGGATGTCTAAGACAAGCAGCTACGGGGATGCTTCCGGCTCCCCTGTTACAGAGCTGAATAGGCCGAGAGAGTGCAACGAGCCAAACATTCCAGCGGTGTTTGGGTATGTTGTGGTTTGGGGTATATTTGACGTGCTAGGCTAGGTATTTGTTTCCCATGGATAATTCACGAGTTTCTAGTTAAAGAACCTTAGCGGCCTTCGTCTCGTATTATCTTTAACACGTACTCCACTCTGTTTTTGTTTTTTCTTTTTTCTCCAAATCAAAGATACATGCAGAACACTTGTTCTACTATCCCCTCAGCCAAGCTTCACTTGTCAACAGTCTGGGGTAACATATCTCGGCATTATGCGGCTGCCCACGAAGTTGCCAGCGCTCCTTTCATTGCTCGATGCCACTGTAGAGTCTCCCGGAGTGGAAGGGGTTGTAGAGTCGGCGGGTGTTAAGTAAGTTCGATCCTGTACTCGTCATCCCACCATTTGCTGGTGACCCAGGCCGGGATAGCGCTTACGATCATTATCTCTTAGGACTCTGAGCAGATCCTACCAGCCCCAATTTCTACTCCAACTCGATTCGCAGGAACACAACGAGCTCCAAACAACAACAAGTCCGCAAACCACTTCGTACTTGTCCCACAAGGGCACTTGTGTGGAATGTCACTTTGCCACTTTCTTTTCGCTGGTTGGTGACCAGTTGTTCGCAGATGGTGAGCTGGTTACAGCCAGCGAGGGGTCAACTTCCCAACCACTCCTCGAGACATCGGCCATCGGGGCCATCAAGCATGGCTTTTCGCTTGAATCTGGTATCCTCCAATGGGAGCATCCTAGCTTTTCTCACGGAAAGGCCAGCTTTTGTCTCTCGACATCGAACAAGGTTTTGGCTGTTTTCAACGAGTCAAGCAAGCCGGCGGACTGCACGCCGACGAGCCTGGTTTACGAAGCATGTAAGTGTGTGAAAGAGGCCACGCTTTCACATTCTGAGCTTACCCGTACGGCAGATGCCCAGTGCTTTCCACAGATCACCATATCGGTCCAGATTAACGATGCCGAATGTCCTCGACCTGCTGGTGGAAGCGTCAGTGGTACCAGCGGTCAAACCGTGTCGAAGTGGGCAGATAGCACAACGGCTATCAGCAAACAGCAACATGGTTCTTCAGGCGGTGGCTCTGGAGGAACTGGCGAGCCGAGTGTTCCGGGCCGGCCTGGGCAAGAGAGCAAGCAGAGCTACACGAAAAGCGGTGCCCATCCTCCCGGACCCCTGGGTGGGGGAGAACTCGCTGCACCGTATGTACAGCATGGTTGGAGAGGCGGACATGGCAGAGATGGCGAAGATGGTAGAGACGGTAGGGATGGAAAGGACGGCGCCCCGGGTCCGCCAGGGCTGCCTGGACCACCCGGCCACAATGGGACGCATGGCGAGCCTGGGCAGACAGGGCCGGTAGGCCCGCCGGGGCCAGTCGGTTCGGAAGGTCCGCCTGGTTTCAATGGGACGGACGGCGAGCCTGGGCAAACAGGGCCGACGGGTCCGGAAGGTCTGCAAGGCGCACCAGGCCCGACGGGATCAGTCGGCCCCGAAGGTCTGCAAGGCGTACCAGGCCCGGCGGGATCAGTCGGCCCTCAAGGCTCGTCAGGCCCCCAAGGCCCGGCAGGATCACTCGGCCCCGAAGGTCCGCAAGGGCCCCCAGGCCCGGCAGGTTTTGCCCGCCAGTATGGGTATCTCGGCTGCTACATCACGAATGACGATGGCAACTTCGGCTTGAATCCTTTCACATGGCAGCAAATCCTGACGACCTCTATCGATGACTGCGCCGACATATGCGCAGCCCGTCCGGCCGGCCGAAGTCTATACCTCACTCTGGGCACTAACACAAACGGCGACTCTATTTGTACGTGCGGCGACACCCTCCGCGGCAATTTCTACCCGAATACTGGCATCTTCTTTCAATGCAGCCAGCTCTGTAATTTCCCGGACGGTCTCTCGGAGGAGCGGTATTGCGGAGGGACATTCGCTGGGCTTCCTACTGTTTCGGTTTTTGGTGCTATTTAGACGAGGTTATCGAGGTACTGATTCATGCTACCTCTAGATCTAGCTAGAACAAAATATCAATAACTCCCTTTCCCGCTCATGAATAGTGAGCTTAACTGGTATACAGCCGAGGATGTTGGTCTTTTCAATACTAAACTGCAACCCGAACTGCACGGCGTGGATATCACCGAGACAGCCACCGGCACCAGCTTCTCGGCACCCGTCACCTCAAGCCCATGTGGCCGGGGCGGCAGGAGGGGTGGTCATTCAGTGTCTACCGGCTTGCATCAGACTTACTCGTTACCCCTCGGCGGCTTCTTTGAGTAATGCAAGGAGCGCTGACAGGTCCGTGGAGAAACGCAGCACATCGAGCCGTGGGATTCTGCTGGAATGGATAATGATGGATTGAGAAGGGACAGAAGAACGACAGACGGATGAGTGATGTGGGCCGAGAGGGAGAAATGACGGCTGTGGTGTACAACGGTCGAACGGGGGATAGGAAGTTCGAGAAGCTGAGATGGCAAGCGCGAAGCCGCAACGCGGTACATAAAGAGCAATCGATCTGCCGCCAAGACCCGGAATGCACATTTGGCCATCTGGCCGCACGTAGGAAACGTCGCCATGAGTGCAGCACCCATAGATGTGGTTTGATTCACACCTTGAAACATAAACAACGGATGTCAGGGTATGAACGGAGTGGCTGGCCTGCAGCGCAGGCGTTGCATCTTTGGAATGCCGGCCAGGTAGCTCTTATTCGTCGCGGAGTTAACTCCCTGCTGCCAACGTCGGGGGTCTCGGGTTGCTCCTTAAGACATGGCCCGTGTTTCCTCCACACCAACGGGTCTCGAGAATTGTCATCACTATAGGAAGTCTCAAATGTCCACCGCCACCGCCAGCCGCTGTCAGCCGCGTAAACATCCCGAGCGGGGCAATCCATGGGGATTCCATGCGTTGTTGTTCCAGAAGTCGGTCCTGTTGAGAGACATGCTGGGGATGGGTCGACAGTGGTGCGACGGGCGACGGGGGTCTCAGACATGAATACAGCCTGGAAGAATGGTAGCCCTATTGAAGAGGTAAAGCACCTCCGCTGCTTTGCATTGTATGGATTCATGTTGTGGACTTAATCAGTTGCTGCCGAGCTGGCTGATGGGGCGAAGTTGGCCGACCAGTCTCAAGTGATGATTACCACTCTCATTTAAGACCTCACCATATAGGTAGAAGACAATGACTGTATTTAGGGTCTCTGAAAAGCGCTGCCTCCTCTATCTGATGTGTAACCGAAGGTCTAACCATGCTGCCATCTAGCTTCACAGCCGCCGTTCTAGCTTTTCTTGCGCCTCATAGCAAATGCCAGCAGTTCCCTCGAGAGAATGATTTCGTATCCTCCCGCGGAGAACCCAAAACCGCAGTCCTCTATGGACCAATGAGGCACCAGTGAAGGGATCAATAGATAGGCATGCAGTCTCACTCCGGCAGTTGTGCAGCTTGAAGTACCGTTCCTATGGCGGATGCATGTTTCCACTGTCCTCATCCACTCCTCTGATTCCAGCGTATCCCACCTAGCGGCGTTGCCCTTACACTGGAGGACGGAAGAAGCCGTTCATTGAATGACGCCCCTTTTTGGTGTGGACTACACATCGGCAGACTCACCCAACGCAGCCTGCATGCATTGAGAATCTATCGAGAATGGAGAAGTCTGTCAGCTCGCCCTTGCGTCCTCACAACCGCTTCGGCAGTCCCTGGGACTTGACCAGCGCGTGAACTGACAAGGACTTCCTTGGAAAGAGATACCGGCGGGCTACAGGGGCGCTCCACGTACGTTGTTGTGCGAAATTACAGGATCGTAGCCATAATATCTCAAACATCTCTATGCTCAATTCGGCTCTGGATCTACGTAAATATTCCCGACACGACTCTAGGTATGTTCTCAATCGCCAAATCCAAAGACTCGCGCTCGCTACACAAACCCTGCAACAGCAATGACAATCCCGATAATCGGGACCAGCAGGGCCAAAAGCAGATGGAAATGATCGATCTGGTCCAGCATCACCTGCACACTGATCGGAATCAGACCCCCCGGAAAGCCGGGCGGGAAAGCGGCGCGCCGCCGCTCTCTCGCGAGCGTCTGACGCTGCTCGGACCCGGCGACCTTCACAACCAACTTGTGGTGTCCAATGCCCGGGTACTGCCGCACAGTCAGGGTCTGCCTGCTGAGATCCAGCGACCACCAGCCATCGCTGATCTCGATCTTGATGCTCTTCTCGTCGTAATGGTAGCTGGGGATGAAGAACTCCGTCGTCCGGGCGATCTCTGTATGGGTCTGCGGCTGGTAGTCCCGCGACGACCACTCGAACTCGTACTGCAGCGTCTCGGGGTCCCAGTTCGACCGCAGCGGCGTTCCGGCGGTCTTGACCGCGTACGGGCGGATGATGACGTCCAGCACCCGCCCGCCGCGGTACAGCTCGTCGTCCTCGTGGTCGGCGTTGTTGAAGTCGCGACGGACCTCGCCCTCCTTGAGCTCCTCGTCGCCGTTAATGACGGAGAAGTCCTCCTTGTTCCAGCCGTCGCCGTACTCGACGCAGTTGTGGGGGTTGTAGTTCCACAGCGTGAAGGCCACCATGTGGTCCTCCATCGCCGAGATGAGGGCGTGCATGAGCTCGCGCTGCTTGCCGAAGTCTCCCGTGGCGAACGCGTGGCGGTCGTTGATGTCGAAGGAGATGCCGACCTCGCCGATGAGCGCGGGGATATGGCTCCCGAGCGACTTCCGCCCGTACTTGAGGATGTTGGCGATCTGCACGCGGTAGTTCTTCCGCAGGGCCTGGGCGCCGAAGTAGAGCCCCCGCATGAAGAACATGCCCCTCGAGAGACCCTGCACATTGACGCTCATCCAGGAGTGGTGCTTGCTGAAGAGGACGTTGAGGTCGTAGAAGTGAGGCGCGAAGACGAGGTTGTTCGGGCGCGGCGTGTCGATCACCGTGGACGTGGCGTATTTCTGGCCAGGCTCGGGTTGGACTCCGTCTCCCGTCCACGGCGGCATGAACTCGTTGGGGATCGGCTCGATGAAGGAGTGCACGCCGGAGAACTTGCGCGACATGCGGTCCGAGAAACGCTTCAGGAACGGGGCGTAGAAGTCTCGGTACCACTCGACCGGCTTCCCTTCTCGGCCGGGTCGGTGGTCGACCTCGAAGTAGTCCTCCCCCAGAACCTTGGGCTTCTTGCTGGCTTCGTCCCATTCCCACACCCCATGAGCGCGCCACACACATTCGCCTAGACCGTGATTCTCCGACTGAGAGCCTGGAGCCAGCCAGGCTGAGCGACCTTTGGGATCGATGATCGACCGATGGGAAATGCGCGTTGGGAACGGCCACGACTTGACGTAGTAGTTGACTTGCTGTGTGTACCCGCTCGCAAGAGCAAGAGCCTGCGTCAGGGAAGGGTAATGGCCGATGTGAAGGTCGGTGTCGTAGTTCCACCCATGGAAGCCGTGCAGGTTGACCAGCCCCCGATGCGGCTCGTTCAGCGGTTCAAAGCCAATGCAGGCCTCCAGGCCGGCGACCTCGTCGGCGAGGCGGCCAAAAGCCTCGATGAAGGCATCCTGAAGGAAAGTCTGGACAGAGACCGTCTCGCGCTCTCCATCGGCTCCCCAGGTCCGATGACACGTGAGCTTCGGAGCGAGGGCCTCGCCCGCCCAGAAGAGTGTCGCCATGGTCGAAGCAGCAAGCTTCTGGTACCCGGAGGGCCACACGAACGGCCCGCTGGGCTCCTTCTCATTCTTCGGCGCATTGGCCCGGCGCAGCTCATCCTGGCCATGCACGTAGGCTGCGCCGGTCTCCGTAAAGGCCTCAACATCGAGGCCCGCCACCTCGAACGTCCAGCCGGGGGCGCCACTACCGCCGCTGAACCGGCTCCAGACATCCTGGTGGGCGCAGATGAAGCAGACGATGCCGTACTGCGGCATCAGCTCGATGAGGGCGCGCAGGTACCGGATGTAGTCGAGGTCGAGATCGGTGCTGGGGTCCGGCCCCCCGTGGCCGATGGATTCCCACGTGACGAGGAGGCGCACCACCGGAAGGCCCCAGGCCTGCAGGCGGCGGAAGTGCAAAGGGGCCTCCTCGAGGGGGAACGGCCGGCCGATGAATGTGACCGTCCGGTGTTCGAAGAAGCCGTCGGTGAGGTGAGAGAGGCCGTTCGGCTCGGTGGGCAGCTTGCTGGCCCCTGAGATGTTCAGGCCGCGCAGGTAGAGGATGCGCCCGTGCGAGTCGACGAACGAGCCATCCCTGACGGAGATTGGGCCGTCCAGGGCCGCATCGGAAAGGTTGCAGGCGGCGTGTCCGGCCGTCATGATCCGATGATATGTACAAAGGGATGAAGGAGGGGCGGATGTTGAGTGAGGGAGGCTTGCAACACGTGGTGGACTCGACTCGGCCAACTGTTCACTCGGGATCCGTGACGACGCTCCAATTGTGGGGCGCGGAACCGAAATCCATCCCGCCTTGGCGACTCCAAGACACCGAAAGTCCGTGAATGAATGAATTACACCAACTCAAGGCGTTCGAATGTCAGAGTGCCCGATGTTTTGTGTCGACAAGGCCAGCAGTTCTCTTGGGAAATGAGAAGGATATCTGATCTCCCGACGATGGTCTGCAACGACACCTGATATGCCTACGGCGCCGCAATACAAGGTCCAATAGACCGGGGCGGCTGTTCTAGCTGATGGGCGTCATGTCACCCACCCACCCGACCACATTCGCCCAACCACACAGCGCAGACAGCGCTGTAATCAATTCAATCAGACCAGCTTGTCACCTCTTTCTTGAGCAGGTACACAGTGCGGGAAAACAGGACTCTTGGCCCTCCTTCATCCCTGCGTCCATTGGCTGTGGTTGCAGCAGGCATCAGGGGTAATTCACCCGTCTGGCGCTAGCGTCCAGTAGCGCCCATCTCGGATCCAAGCTGTCGGGTTTCCTGAGCCGTTTCCTATACATCGCACATCTCTCTTGGTCCCCTGTTGTTGGTTGTTTTTGTTGTTGTCGTCACCACGAAGATCGGCTGGCGAGCAGGGGAAGAAGTGTCTCGTTCTAAGTAAGCCTGCTATATTGAAAAAGTCCTCTACAGAAAGACTGGGCGCCCATCCTCGTTCGAGTACACGTTGGACTCGCTGCTACACACTCCTACACCTCTCGTTCGCGTTTCCTGCACACGCCAAGCTGCATTCCGAGACCAGCCTCCATTTGTGCAGGGATCAGCAAATGAGGCCTGCAGCTGGTCATGTTATATTAAAGGTTTGCTCGTCCCGAGCTCACGCTAACCGGGCACTCTTAATCGAACCTCCGCCGGAAACTTTGACCAGCCACACTTACTTCGCTCCCATCTCTTCTTCACGGCTCTCTGTCTCGGAGTTTCCTGTCGCACTTGGAACGTCTCCGCCGCCGAAAACTTTCGTTTCTGTTTGTTAACATGAGGTCGACTTCTCCGTCGGGCGTACCACTCCTCGCGCTCTCCCTCTGCTCTGTTTTCCTGTCAGCTGTCAGTGGCGAAAGGGACGGCACCAACATCCGCGAAATCCTTCTACCTTCCCACTTCCCCGAGTCCGAGGACCCCTATAAATGCCTCGACTACGACTTGACTCAGTACTTCAAGCCCCCCCAGCCAACGGGTGGGCTCTGGACCGCCTTGGATGCCCACGGGGCGAGCGCACAAGACGAATGCATCAGTACCTACCCGGGCTGGGACGTCATGTTCGCCTGCTTTCCGAACGATGAGCAGTTTTGCAGCTTCCCCACCGCCTCGCCCGAGTACTTCGCCTCTTACTCGGCGTTTGCCAGCACGGCCGCGTCCTGGTGGGCGGAGCACTCTTCGGCCGCGCTGGAGGACGCTCGGGACTGTCCCTGGTGGTGGCGCTGGAGCTTGTGGGAGGTTGAAGGGGGAGCTTTCGCGCTCAATGCAACCATCAGCCACGCGCGCTGTTGGGAGAAGCTCTCTGAGGAAGCCATCACGACGACCGACGTTGCGTCCTCGGCCTCGGCGCCCCCCTCGGACACCCCGAGTCCTGCTACGCCTGGTGGATCGGGAGAGGATGATCATGGCGCAACGGCGACACCCGAGCCCGAGAGCGCCGGGGTAAACTTTTGGGGGGGTGGAGGTGACGGTATCGCATGGGCGGCAGCGGCCGTGGCAGCGGCAGTAGCACATGCTGCGTTCTAGAGACCTACAGCCTTACTTCACTTACTTCGAGGAAGCAGTAGTGGGGTCCCTCCCTGCCTCCGAATCGTGCCCATATCGCACAACATGGATGTGATTCCTGAGATCGTGGAAGCCTAGCGCCAACTGTCGTGCCGCGCCAGAGCCTGCACAAGCCAAGAGCCCGATGCGCCCGTTGCAACCGTTGCGGTGAGCGGGGCTTCGCGTGCTCTTCAACACGCACAGTGTCAGTGACCAGCCGCAACCCCAGAACAGCGGAGTGGTACTTACTGTGTGTGATCAAACGGGTAGAATCCAGCATTTTACCGTCATGAGGCCAAAGACGAGTCCCAGTGACCCAGACCGTCCTATATTTTCACCGGCTTTAAAAGCCCAACGTCCAACTCTAGGAGAACCAAACAGTGCTTCACAAGCTCCAACCACCACCAACGCACCAACACCAAACCCCGCAGGCGCGCTCTCTCTCTCGTCTTCTAACAGCGCTCACAAAAAATGCCTGAACTCGACGAAATGGTTTACTCCCAAGAGGAGACGGTCCGCGCGTTTCGGAACTATTTCGTCTTTCTCGAGACGATGTACCTTGAGGGGTCGCGCATCCGCGAGCCACCTCCCGGCGGATGGCCGGACATCACCCCGGACACATTCCGAGGCATGGACAAAGACCAAGCGGTCATAGACCTCCTCCGCTATCTGCCATACCTCGATACGACAAGCGGCTCTGATTACGGCCCTGAAGTAGCGCCCAGGATCGCCTTGGCCGACTATCAACGTGAAGCGAGCAACGACCCGTCCGAGGAAGACATGAGGCTGTTCAAAGAGAGCACCGAGGGCGTACATTACGAGAACATACCATCACACGTCGTTGCCATCTCGTGTGGCAAGAGCGACAGCCATGTCTTCCTCCTCGACACGGACCTCGGGGTCGTGTACTGGATCGACTGCCCGGGCGAGATAAAGGACAATGACCATGGGGACCCGTCCTTCATCGAGCCGATCTGGAACGACCCCTACGAGTGGGCGGAGGAGAACGAGGCAGACTGGCGCAACGAGCCTTGCTGGGCGGTGCCCGACTTCTTCGAGGTGCTGAAGCAGCAATTTCGCGGGCTGAACTGGGTCCCATTCACCGAACACCAGGTCACCGACGTCCTCGCTACCCGCATGTATCAGGAGAATGTTGCAGCAGTCATGCCCTTGGTTCAGGAGGTGTACAGGAAGCACGGGTGGCCGGATGACCGCAGTTTTCGCAAGGAGGAGTGCAAGACAGCGGTTATTGCACTGTTGGAGGAACGACATCCGGACTACAAGTACCACTGAGTGGGCGGACCGGACCAGGGGCCAGGGGCAGGCAGAAGTCACCGCACCGTTCAATGGTAATAAGGAGATATAATTCTATCAACTAGTAGAGACTTTTCTCGGCGTCATGCCCATGCGCCTCGCGTTAAGGTATGGATGCGGCCGTTGGTTGCAGAATGTATGTGCGTACTCTTGGTTTCGTATCATGCATCCATGCCAAGATGGGCCGGCTGGCCAGCCCCCCCAAACTTCCAGGGTTCTCCTCCATGCATCTGCCAAATTCCGACGTGCACCCTCGCTTACGCTGAAATCTGGTTTGGGATCATTGCGGTATTTTATCGTTGTCATCACCCCATTCATTCATTGCTAGACATTCTAGAGCCTCCTCACACAATCACGCTTTCCACCAAGATACAAGCCGGCGCCCTTCGGAAGCCCACCGACACCAATGTGGCTCATAGTTTGCCTCTTCACGTGGAGCCTGCTCTCCATTGTCACTACGGGCCATGGCGATAGACTCTCTCACACCGAGCCGGAACCTCAGCTCCAATGCCTTGCCATCCTCACATCCGACAAGTCCAGCCCAAGCGGGACGGGCCCTTGGAGCCGGCCATCTGAGTGCAAAAATTGGCGACCGAAATTAGCCGCCAGATCCGACATTCCTACTGTTCAGACTCCCTGCGTCTTCTCTCAGGCTTCCTTCCGCGATGGCCATGGCCTGAGTCTCCTCACTACATCAGAGGTGGTATCTGTTCTATTGCATCAGGGCGTATTAGATGAGGGGGACCACTACGATCCCCAAGGCTCGTTGTCTCCCTGGGATATCGTGCCGGGGCCTGTAGTGGACCCCGAGACCGGTGTACCAGCGTACGAGGTACGCACCCTACCAGGTAAAGGCAAGGGCGTTATTGCTCTCCGCCGCATCAAGCAAAACGAAACTTTCCTTCTGGATCACCCGTCTATTCTCGCTACATTGGACGTCATCGGACACTCTTGGACGAAGGCTCAAGAATCACTTCTGGAAAGCGCACTCAGCCAGTTACCCGAGGACACCAGGAAAAGAGTACTCGGACTATCCAGCGCAAATCTAGTTCCGGGTCTTCGCATCTCAGACCTAGTTAAGACCAACGTTTGCGGCTTGTTCTTACGATCTGGGGCATTCCTTATCGGCTTATTCACCGAGTTCGCGGTCAGCTATTTCGAGCGAGTACGATGACAGGATACACTTGATGCTAACGAAGCCACAGAGAATGAACCATGCCTGTATCCCAAAGTGAGACAGTGCCCCGTCCTTAATTTCTGTGTACTGAATTGATAACCTTTAGTGCATTCTACCGCGTCTCGCCGCGTCATTTAATGATTGAGGTAGTCGCTTTTCGCGATATTGAACCGGGGGAAGAGATTCACATCAACTGTGAGTTTCATGGAGTGACATGCAGTGGGTTTCGGGGTTGTAGAGACTGATAGCCCGCAGATGCTCCTCATGCCATGCCCTACACAGAGCGTCAGCAATACTTGGAGTCCGACTACGGATTCACCTGCAGCTGCGCCCTCTGCAATGCCCAGGAGTCCATGCGAGCAATATCCGATAGGCATAGGATGGAGATGACAGCATTGCGCGAGAACATAGACATGGCGTTGAGACGACGGCGCTGGGCTGATGCCGCACGATACGCCTCCCAGGCCCTTGAGAAGCTGTCCGAAGCTGAGGTCCTGGCGCCCGGCATTCTTGATTACTCACTGACGCCACTCTATATTGACCACTACGAGGAACTGGCAGGAATCCATGTTCAGCTGGGAGACGTTGGCATGGCAAAGAGCTACGGAGAGAAAGCCCTCGAGGTGGCCTCGCACCTCCGCGGATTTGACAGTTTCGACGCTCAGGAGCTACGTGCGTTTCTGAGATCACTGGGGGAGCGAAGTTCCCCCAAATCTGAGTAGTTCTACTACCTTGCGATAGAAGGGAGAGCGTAAAGCGCCCCTGTCTAGCACCGCTGGAAGTCGGCTGTCGTGCTCGGGGTCGGCGACATTGAGGAGGGCGACGATGATGAAAAGCATTCGGGGACTCTGCTACAGGGATGGGTATATACCACTCTGCTCTCATCTGGGCAAGCTGTCTCACTGCCCCGCGACTTTGCAAGTGAGTATTCACGGCGTGGTTCACGACATCGGACCTTGGAGAAAGTTCGTGCGGTAGAGGCAAATACAGAGCCATACAAGCATGGCATGGGATTTTCCCAACGGGTTTCCCCCAAAATCGGATTAAGCTACGTGCTCTACGCGGGCGACGACATGACCCGGTAGATGGGGTACTCGTCGCCGCGGGCCTGGGGCAGAATGTAGTTCTTGGGATACGAGTCAGGGCCCTCGGGCTCAATCACGCCGAAGAGGTGTGCGGCATTCTTCTGGCGCGTGCTGACCCAGAACGTGCCGGCGGGGAGGTCGATGGTCAGGGTGGTGGCGTTCGCGGTGTGGATGGCCTGAACGATACCCTCGTAGGGAGATGTCCTGATGGCAACGGTGTTGATGAAGAGGGCCTCGACCTCACCGTGGAAGGGCTCATCCAGGACGGTCATTTGGACGCCCGAGTCCTGGAGCCGTGAGGCGACCGCCTTCCAGCCCGGGGGAATGAGGTACGCCTCGGGGCGGGTGCGGGTGAAGGCTGGGACGCCCATTGTGGTGTTTTGGAAGAGGACGGGGACCTCGACGAGCTGGCCCGAGACCGAGTCGATGAAGGTGTAGTTGATGTTGGTGTCTGTGGGCGCGTCGTAGATGACAATGTCGTCGTTGGAGTGGATGAACTTGCGGCGGCCGCCCTCGATGGTGGAGACGACGTATTCAGCGTTGTCGGCTGCGGTCTGGACGAGGGACTCGAGGAAGGTGAGGCCGCTGGCGACGCGGCGCTGGATATGCGTGTCGCCCATGGCTGCGCCGCCGCGGAGCTCGCAGAGGAACATGACGGTCTGGAACAGAGAGACGCTCACGTCACCGAAGCGAGGCTCGGGCGTGGTCTCAAGGATGGCGATGCCCGGGCCATCACCGCCGACGATGTACGGGCCGTGGCGCAGACCGCGGGCTTCGAGGGCTGAGGCAATGGAGTTTGTGAAAAGACCTTCGGACAGAGCGCGGATGTCCTTGTGGACGTTGAGGTTCTTCATGGCCGAGAACTGCACGTCCTCGGCGTTGAGGTAGCGGCGGCCCGGGCCCCAGCCGCCGGCACCAAACTCGTGGACGTCGACGCCGACGTGCGGGGACCACTGGGAAATGAGGCGCTTGATGTCGCGGGTCTGCTGGCTGGCGAGCTTGGCATGGTCGCGGTTAGGGTCGAGGTTGGAGATGAGGGCCCTCTGGTAGTAGTGGACGCCGTCGGGGTTGTACCGGGGCACGACGAGGATGTCGACCTTGTCGAGAATCTCGAGCGCCCACTCGGGTCGGGCATCCATCTGGCCGATGAGGGCCATGATGGCCTGGTCGCCCATGGGCTCGTTGCCGTGCGCGCCGCCCTGGAGGTACATGCGCACCTTGCCGCCCGTCGAGCACTTGGGCCGGATCGGCGACTGGGTCGTGGTGGATAGGATGAGGTACGGGATAGCGCGGCCATCGTCGGATTTGAATTCAGGCTCGCTGTACGTCATCCAGCTGTTGCGGTCGGCAATATCCTTGTAGAACTTTTCTACGAGACAAAGTCAGCTTCCTGAATTAGTGTTCTAAGGGTGGCCAGCTCACCCATCACGGCCTGCGGGGTCGGCCCGGCGGTGCCATTGGCGAAGCCGGCCGGGACGGTCTCGGGCATGGTAAAGATGGGCGAGTACAGCTCAAGGTCGATATCCTGGAACAGGTGGAAAATGTTCTCGGGTTCGACATAGGTGGTAGCCCGGGCAGGGTTGCCATACCGGGCTGCTGTCGCCAGGGCTGGGCACAGCAGACCCAAGACGAGTTTGTTGCCGAGGAAGATCATCTTCACGACTCTTGTTTTGCTTGGCAATTGATCGGCTTAGAGAACAAGAATGGATTTGGCCAGATAAGTTGAACACCAGGGGAGCAAGACGGCCAAGGACGAAACCCCAGAAACCATTGACGACGTGGGGTGACACGCATCTATTTATCTTGGCAGCTATCGTAGGTATGCAGGCACAGCTCGGGGCTGCATGTTGACATGCTCCGAACCTTCCAGGCGGTAAACCCTGTTCGGATGTAGTGCAGCGACAATATTGAAAGGACATATGTGTTGCGATAGAGCTATCCCGGAAGGAGAAGGTGAGGAACGGATAAGGGGGCGGGGAAGATACCGCGAAGGCTCCATGGGGCGGTAATTTAACGGACTCGGACGTATTCTAGAAGAACAGCGTTACATTGTGGCCTGTTCGTGTATGCTGTCGCGAGTGGGATTGGACTCGGGGTTGATACCGTATGGCTATGAGGGGGAGTTTAAAGTAGCTTGCAGGCAGTGAAAACCTTCTCTAGAGGCACAGGCAATGTTAGCTGCAAGGCTGAGGAGCACCGGGGAGTCCACGTGCCAAGACCCTGTCACTTGCCGGACGAGCCGATTAGCGGGGAGTTATCTGTGGATGTCAACTCTCCATCCACTCCAGGTCGTGATAAGTTATGACCGAAGGCCGAGGAACAGGTGAGCGCTGCTGATTTTAGTCAACCAAACCCTGAGCTGCACCCTGACTTTTCCCGACCTGGGAAGCACTAGTGGTGTTACGCAGCCACGTGGGCCTCCAGATACAGGAACAAACCTGGGGTCATGCATTATCCCGCATGTCCCAGAAGGAAAGGAGAAGCCCGTCTGGCTTTGGGCCAGATCACCGGAGTACCACCGCACCGAGAGTCATAGAGTGCGTCGTGGCTGGACTGCTATGGTAGTTGTACCGCAAAAGGCACGATTTCGTCCCATGTTGTAATTATTTGCATGAACAAAGTCACAGAAGAAACATCATATTCCAGGCAGCCAACACTGCTACTTGCACGAATTGGGGCTGGGCCATTAGGACATTGGAGCTATGTGGCGGGGTGACTGGTGCCTGTCCACCCAACTACGCAGCAGGAGATCGACACCACTTCCACGGGATGGCAATATATCACTGCAAAGTTTTGTCTTTAGCTCCCAGTAGTCACTCTACCCCGCCGTTTTACGCCTCCAAGACGGGTGATAGGTAGGGTGACCGCGGAATTGAGTACACCTATGGTTTAAGTTATGGTATGTCTAGTCCAAGAGTTGTTGTCTCTGGTCACTCGTTGCTATTGGATCTATCAAGTTCCCCTTCTGCTGTACTCACATCACCAGGCGGCCAGCAGACCAAGCCCAGCAGTAACGCTGACTGCCCAAGCTCCCAAGACACCAGCGATTGGCCTCCAGTCGGCGACCGGCGAGAGTCGGCCAGCAGCATTTCCGCCATCGCCACCCTCATCATCACCGTCCTCACCATTGCCGTCCTCGCCATCGCCATCACCGCCCTCACCATCACCGCCCTCACCATCACCGCCCTCGCCATCACCGGCCTCCCCGCTGTTGACTAGGTAGATCGGCGTCACGGTAGCAATTCCCACATGTGTTTCGTTGCCATCACTCGGCAGGGCGACGATGGGAGCAACCGATCGGGGGGGCACACCCGACGCATCAAAGGTGATGGTCACACGCGATACGGAGTCACCGTCGGTTTCCGTCGGGAACACGATGTTGTTCTGCGTGACCGTTGTGGATTCGCCCCAGAACTCGTACGTGTACGTCGTCATTGACTGGCTGACCGGCCCGCGGGAACGGCTGAGGTAGCAGCCCGTCTCGTCTGCCAGGCTGGTGACGGGGAAGTGGGAATAGCAGCCGGCGTACGGGTCGACGGAGAAGCCGCTCGGGCAGCAGACGACAGCCGTCTCGGTCGAGGCGAGGGCCGAGGTGAACATGTTGGCAAAGAAGTCGGCGTAGGGGAAGCTCGTCGACTCGCCGGGTCGGCCGTTGTGGAAGGCGGTCGGGCTGAAGATGCCCGGGTCCGCCGCGGAGACCGTGGTCGAGTCATTGGAGTGGTGAGCCGGGGCGTAGACGCCGACGGTAGCCCACGCGTCGGGGCAGTGGAGGCCCGGGGAGTAGTAGTTGAGAACAGTGGCCAGCTCCCTACCCGTGAGGGACGTCAAGATCTTGTTGACCTCTTCGCCGTTGGGAACACATTCGGCGGGGAAGTCGGAGTCCCCGCAGTTGCCGGCAGCATAGGCGAGATTTGAATCCAGGCCAGGATTGGCGATGCCTGTCGTGATGAAACCCTGTGCTGTTGCGCAGGAGGACGGCGCCGTGAATGTTGTCGTGAGGGCGCCGACGTTGTGCAGCGACAACATACCTGCGGTGGAAGCTGTAGGCATCTTGGTTGTTGTTGTTGTTGTTGGTATTGTAGTTGGTGAGAGAATATCTGTGGTAGCTCGGGTCGTGGCTGGGCTGCTCATGGACCTTTATATCACCCTTGATGTCTTTGGTACGTGGGCCAAGATGCCCAAGGCCCTGCATTCAGATACTCGTATAATTCTTCCATGGTGGTGTCTCCGCTTATCCGCCTTCAAGGCACAGCTGGGGAATCAGGGATCGGCAGTACGGCGTACTGGATGTGACGACATTTTCGGCTGTGAATGCCCGGCACGATGTCTTGGCCTTCTTGGCTGTGCTCGACAATGCGGGGTACCTTTGGCGAGCAAACCACTGTCGTTCAGCACAGCGATCTGGGCATTGTCACTCTTCAGGCACGCCGACGCATGTATCATTGAACGTGGGGACATCGTCACCAGCAGGCTGACTGCGTTGGACGCTTCTCTCGCACAACCCATGCTCCACTTCACCATCTTCGCGGGCGCGGAGAGGGGCCGGCAGATAGATCGAGCTCGTCGGAAACGAGATGGCGAGTCTGTGCGAGCGGATCCAGAAAGTCGCCTCCTCCGAGGCTGTGAGCGAAAGACCAGCGGCTCCGCCACCTCTTTGGATTATGGCACGTTGGAGACGGGGATGGAGTTCCCAGCTATGATATGCCCAGCATTAATCAACTTCTGAGGTGGCTCAGCGACTGGCAGAGGCGACTTTACCAGATGATCGACCATGCTGACGGGACCCGAAGCACGAGGATGCTGCAACAGAAGTCGTGCGGACCAATATCGAACCTGCGGGGTTGTTCTTGCCGCGGCGAACGCATGGCTTCCGCGCGAAGAGGGTGCTGGAATTTGAGAAGGGCTCCAGGAGCTGGCCGGCGAGTCTGGCCAATATATTACAAAGTGCGCCCACATCATAGACGTTACTGGCCTTGCGCGCAATTGGAAAATGGCCCTCCATGCTCCCGCACAGGAACTGAGTCCTGTCAGCGACAAGGATTCTCAGGTCAACCTCGAGATAGGCTCAGTTGACCCGCTCTCTGCTCTAGGTTGCCGGACCGAGAAGCCTCTCTCAACATCTCGTTCCCGAATTCGTGAAATTGGTGGGGCGGATAGTTGAAGGCCAAGAGTCGTGCCGTCAAATTAGTGCTGTGGCGTTCGCTGGTACATCGTCGTCGCGTGGGTGATCATGAAGGACCGCTCAAGATAGGTGACCGGTGAAGATAGTCACAAACGCACAAGACTCCCATTCATCACCTGTGGCGGCGATTCACATCATCCTGCTCTCCTGGATTGGCCAGTTTTAGCGAAGGGCGAGAGGTTATTGGAAACGCACAGGGCATGTTGCATGATGGCTCTGTGTGGCTGACCGAGACAAGGCTATGGTTGGCCAACCACGCAAGCCTTCCTATCAAGCTGAGATTGATTCAGCCGTAGATGGTTTCTTCTTCATTGTGCCGCGTACCCTATTTATGTGAACAACAGCCCGGCGCCACTCCCGCCCATCGCAGCGTACTTGTCTCCCCCGTTCATCATCGCCCAAGAGTCATACTCTGCCATCATCGCCATGAAGTTGACACTCGCTACGGGACTACTCTCCCTCCTGGCCCTGCCCCAACACAGCAACGCACAGGAGCTCTTCTCGAAGTACATCGGGGACACCACAGCCACAGCCGAATTCACCGGTCCGAGCGCCTCCGAGCTATCACAGTATCTTACAATCTGCACCAACTACCTCCATGGCCTAGACGCAATCCCGATGGATCTCCCGGCCACGATGCTTGACCCAATAATACAAATCCAAGTAGACGGTGTCTGCCAGTTCTGCACTGGCGTCGCCCAGTCCAGGCCTGACTCCTGCTGCGCCGTTCCCACATCGGTTGACTGCTTCCAAAAATTTGCACCTGCGCAAGAAACAGCAGATCAGACGACGCCGGACGCGACTACCGCCACGGACAGCGAAGCAGCCCCCGCCGCCACCACGACTGACTCCGCTGGTTGGAAGCTCGACGCGGTATGTTCAGCGTCTGATTTGAAATTAATGTTACTGACCTAAATGGCAGGTTCATCTTGCACAGCCTATGCTGTTTGCTGCAGGCGTTGTTGGTTGGCTCTTGTAGTGGGGGATCCGGACATTGGGTAGAGCTGTACTGCGACAGAAAGGAAGACGGGCTCACATCCAGCACATGTGATCATGGGATGTCTTTGCAGCGTGAATTCGATACAACATGTCAGACTATTCTCGAAAGGACGTAAGGTGAAATTCTCAGGGGTAACGAGGAGAAATAACTATATCAACTGATTTAGAGTTTCTCGGCGTCATGCCCATACACTTCTTCGGTCATGAAAGTCATGCGCGCTTCCCAAGAAAGCTTCCGAAAAGAGTACATAAGAGCGCGCCTGCACCCTCAGCGAGACTCTTTACACGCACTGCGAGTACCACTCGTTGGAAGCGCGGCAAGTGCCCTGCGAGCAGCACGTAGGACCCGTCCAGCCCTGGCCGCCGCACTGCGCCCACATGGCCGCGCAGCTGCTGGGAGGGCCGGCGGTGGGCGTGCTCGGAGGCGTGGGGACCGTCGTGGGCGTGGGAGGGTTGCCGCCGCCGCCGCGGATGTCGGAATGCGCGTTGGTGGTGAGCATCTGGGCGTAGGCGTCGAACCAGGCGCCCGCCTGGGGGGCGCCCGACATGCCGCAGGTGCCGTCCGACTCGCCGCCGGGCTTGACCCATACCAGGGCGTCGACGTTGCCGTTGTTGGTGTTGGTGGTGAAGGGCTGGCCGAAGCCGGCGGGGTGGACGTTGCACCAGTCACCCCACTCGGACCGGGCGCCCGGGAGGGCGAGGCGGCCTGTGTCAATGATGAAGTTGGTCGGGAGGCCGCGCTGGCGGAGGGCGTTGCCGAGGGAGTTGGCGTAGCGTGACTCGTCGGCGGAAGGGCTGCCGGCTGTGTAAGGGGGCGGGTTGTTAGTCTGGTAAGGGTTGAAGTTCGAGACGTTGCTCGAGTAGCCGCGGATGCGCGCGTTGCTACCGGCCTTTTGCAGGATAGTGGCGACCTGGGCGGCGGCTGTTCGTGCAGGTCAGCATACTTTCTCGGGTGAAGGGGAACATCATGATGGGCGACTGGACGTACTAGGCGCCAGGTTGTCCTGCCAGCCGAGCCAGCCGCCGTTGGCCACATCCAAGTACAGGTGAATGTGGTTGGCCTGGAGCTGCTGGATTGCGTATGCAATGCTGTCCTCCTGGGGGCCGCGTGCGTTGCGGCAGAAGGTGCTGGTGCCTGTGACCATGTTCCCCATGGCATCGGGCTCGAGGATGACGGCAAACTGCAGGTCCGACGCCGCCTTGAGCTTTTGGGCGAACGGTTGAACGTACTCGTTGCGGTACCGGGCGGCGCCGTTTTGGGCGTAGCTCAGCTCACCGGAGGAGTGACCGGCGCTGCAGTCGCGGTCCGGGATGTTGTAGAGGACGAGGCCGACAATGGGGTTCTGGCCCCTGGTCTTGGCGGCACGGGCATCACGGATGGTGTCGTCGATGTCGCGCAGCAGAAAGATGTTGGAGATCCAAACGAAACTGCCGACGTTTTCCTGGATATACTGCACCTTGGCAGCGTTATTCTGGTCGCCGCGGGACTGGAAGGCTTGGCGAGTCTGTTGGAGCGACGCGCTGTACTTCGGGTTGACGAACAGGGTCCTGCCAGAGAAGGGGTTGCTACCGGACTGGCGCGGCTCCAGCTCGGGAACGACCGAGGCGCTGCACGTGGTGGCGAGCAGGCCGGCGAGGATAGCGAGGGCCGAACGCATGTTGATGTTCTTCTGATGATAGGTGATTGCTGGACCGCATCGCCGGGACTCGTGATCGGCGGAGACTTCATGCTTTTATAAGTCATGATATTATGAACATGCAGCAAATGCGACTATTCTCTTCTGGTCCTCCTCTCGGAGGGTGTCCCGCGATGTACGCACTTGGTTCGACCCAGAGCTCCGTGCCCAATGGTTGAACGCATGGGGAGTCTCCGGCTTGGCCGTACTCGGTAATCTCGTGCAAGCTGTGCATGCCAGGGTGTTCAGGGAGATGACAGTCTATCATGATGCCCATTGGAGCTAAAAGGCCCGAAGGACTACCCCTCAGGACATGAGGGCCTGGCTTGGAGATGCGAGCCGCACGAATAGACGCGCCATATGCAGTCTGGCTAAATCCGCACTTCTCTTGCCGGCGTCGGTTAAGTTTTCGGAGGCAGTCTTGCTGGGGTTTCCCTTTTGGGCAGTGGGATCGAATGCTGGCCTATATAGCTTGGCATCTCAAGGGTCCACGTACTACAGGAGCCTATATGCGCCTTATATTGCGGACGTAATTTGGATCAAGTCATGACACCGGGATATCGGTATTTAGCGGGGTAATACAACGGCCTACTTTCACTGCAATCTGTCGACATTGTATTAGTCTTTGAAGTGCTCCGCTCCAATGAATTCTATTTATCCAAATTAACGGGCTTCCTCGCGGAGCAGTGCCCGGCCTGTCTCTGGGACTGGTATTCATTCCGGAGGAGGTAACTCCTACTATCCCCGCTCAGCTCCGGCAGATTTGATGGGAACTTCGGCAGATCGTGATAAGTTCTATGTTACCGGTTGAGACCAAGTAGTGGCGTTGGGCTGGGGACCTGAACCAGAGACTATAGCTACCTCTTAGGTTTAGTCGGGGCGTCTGATCACCATCCCCCTTTCGGCTTAATAGTCATATAGGTGTCGCCGACCATCGTACGGAGTAGAGTGCAGATACTACTCACTCCATGTTATGTAATGGACGACATCGGATGGACTTTGTTTCATCAGGGTGAAGCCACACCGATTAGCACTAGTAGGTAGACTTCTTGACGAAGTCCAAAACCCTGATCAAATTACAGCGCCTCGCCATGAGACGAACCGAACAAAAGGCGCGTTCATCCATGTGGATTCTGACATCAAAACTAATCAACTCTGTTCACAAACTAATCGGGAGGATTGAACCGATCAAATTCGCCTGGATGAATGTGATTGGCGATCTAACTTTCTACCAAAACCTACTGCATGAATGCCTGAATGTAGAGGACTGTAAGGAAAGCGTTGACGTGGATAATCTGTTGCGGCAACCGACCGCTCAAACCACAGCTGGCCCCTTGTGAGGCGACTGAGCATCTTGTCCCATGGCTCCTCCAGGTCCCTCCACCAGTGGCGGCTGAACAGCGTGTCGCATCCGATGGAAGCCGAGGAACAGGAAAATAACCAGCACGACATACTCAGCCAACAAGCACATCAGCGCGAACCCGACCGCCGATCCGAAGATGGGATCCCACGTGGAGTACAGGTTATCCGCCGTAAACGCATACAACAGGCCGTAGGCGGTCCGAACCGCGAGGAAGGGGACGCTGAGGAGCGCAAAGGGGATGTACTAGGATGGTCAGCGGTGGAACTCGGTCGGGGCGTGTATAGAACACTCACATAATAGCCGCTGGGGGAGATGCGGTGCTTCTGGGTAAGGAGGTAGACCAGCTCCACTGCAGCCAAGGCGAGGATCACGGCGAGAATGACATAGGCGGCCTTGGTGAGGCCATTGGCGCTCGGGATGGTCGAGTCATCGCTGCCGAGTCCACCGGCGACGACGAGGAGTATGATCGCGGTCAGGAATATGATTCTGACGATCTTGAGAAATTGTCGAGCGCGTGAGTTCTCATCGAGGCTGGACTTCAAACTGCGTTCGGAAAATATGTCAGTAGCCTGAAAAGCAAGCTGTCGTGAGAATGGAATGGAAATCATACGTGATGCGGATGATGCCGATGAGGCTCACGAGCAGGGGAATGAGGCCCACGTTGAGCAGCACAAAGTCGGCGATGATGAGGCCGATGTCGTTGGGATTGGAGTTTCGGATGATGGAAATGATTCCTCCAGCAAGTCGGACTGGACGAATGTCAGTGATTGACTCTATCAGAGAATAGGGCGGGGAAGCTAAGTACGCAGGCAGAAGGTCGTCATGGGATACCATGCCATCCGCGGCCGATTGTTCCAGTTTCTAACGAGGACAAAGACGGCAATGGGAAGCATGGGGGTGTAGAAGACCACCTGGGCGATCCCCACGGACAGATGCGGGTTCATCATTGTGAGAGGGAGTCGATGATGGACTTGTTGTTTTGTTCAGGAATGTTGATGTCGAATGGTGAATTGAGTTGTGAGGAAGACATAAATCCTTGCGATACTCCTCATCTTATTATATCCGGGCCTCGGTACTGTCAAGTTCTTTGTCTGCACAGAGCGACCGTCGCTCGTGGCCGTCTCAGCCGTCTCAGCCGTCGCACTCGCATGCGTTCGGAGACCCCGCGGCAACGTCAGTGGCTCAATTCGCGGCCTATTCTACAATCAGCCCTATTCGGGGAACCGGCAAGGCGTGGTTCGCGTGGTGAAAGGCTGTATGGTGGCATTAGACCCCATTCCAGCCTAGTTCGACCCATATGACGGGCCGTTCGGATACGGCATGCCGATGAGACACCGCGACGCTGGCGCGGAGCTTGGAGCTGCCTAGACCAAGCCACGGCCGAGGACGTGTATGGTTGCGACTATTACTCATAGGGGGAGGCTCGAGGGTGGCAGTGGTTGTAGACTAACCGTCTATGGTGGCGAGCCTCGAATGGAATCCCTTTCTTGGCCTGACTTCTCGAGACTAAGGACCTGAATTCTTCTGAAGCCACCGGTGAAGAGGCACCTTTCACGAGGCCTCCATAAGAATATGCTGAGATTCTGAGGAGTCTGCCTGGAGTCTGCCTTGAAGTGAGTACCAGTCGGTCAAATCGGAGATTCCCCATCTCCCCGGTCCCTCCGTTGTCCGGGCTGAGATCAAACAGTTATCACCCTGCGCGGCGGTTTTGCTGTCCGAACCTCCGTCTCGGCCCGGACTCAGCCTCACACAGCTTTGTCGAGGTGAACTGACACGCTTACTACCATTCACCCTGAACTCGGAGATGTTCATCCCAGATACTCTGTGCATAGAAAATAAGGAAATTGGAGTGGAACATTCTGAGAATGCATGCAGACGGTATCAATTTCGCCGTTCCTTACTTGCACGCCCCTTTTGACCGTTTGACGGACATTCAATATCCTACGACGGTCAATTATAGCCACCAATCTGTCGCTGCAATCTCAAATTGACCAGCAACAGCTACATCCTGACTGCTACATCCGACGAGAATGTCATACAGTCCTCTCTCCCCTACCCACATGTCTGTATCCTCGTCCCAAATGCGAACTGCGTCTCGTCGGCTGATGATGATCTGGACAGACATGGAGCCGTACGCTGGGACAGTGACCTTGGAGAAACCCTTGAGCTCCTTCACAGGCCGATGAGGGACCGCTGTCTGACGACGGACGTAGACCTGGACCACTTCTCTGCTGGTTCGAGCGCTCTGATTGTGCACGGCAGCCGTGACAATCAGATCACCCCAGGCGGCCTCCGACTCTCGGAGACTGAGGCCATCTATCCTGAACTTGGAATAAGAAAGCCCGTGTCCGAAGGGAAACAAGACAGGGGTCTGGAGTTTCTCGTAGTATCGGTAACCCACGAACGCGTCCTCGCCATACCAAGAGCTGTGATTTTCAGACCCAAAATTCAGAAAAGCCGGGGTGTCCTCGATGTGATGCGGCAGTGTCATGGGCAGCTTTCCACTAGGGTTCTCGTTGCCAAACAGGACATCGGCGATTGCGTTCCCCGCCTCGTTGCCGCCATACCAAGCCTGTAAGATAGCCGGTGCGTCTTGAGCCCAAGGCATAGCCACGGCAGTACCGGACTGGACGACAACAGCCAAGTTGGGGTTGGCGTCGATCAAAAGGCGTATCAGCTCGTCGGAGCGCCCAGGCAGCGCCATGTGTTGGCGGTCGAAGCCCTCGGACTCTAGATTCTCCTATTCGCGAAGATGTCGATTAGCAAGGGAGTCTTCGAACTCTTGGAGCGAACAAGGGCACGAACATTCAGTCCCACCTAGACAACGACCTGATCGGCGGCTTTGGCAAAGGCAATAGCATCAGCCAACTCCTCGGTGGGATCAACGTGTTTGGCGGACCCCAGGCGGAAACCCCCAGCTCCAATATTTTCCGCTCCCACCTTGGGATTGCTCTGTGTCGACGGGGTTCCGAACTCGAGTCGAATGGTAGCTACTTCGCCGGCCGCCAGGTGGATTGATCCCACCTCTTCTCGAGTGCCAGACCCAAAGAAGCTCTTGCCCGGGGTTTGGTGTGTTGCATTGTCGACGACGAGCTTGTCATTGACGAACAGCTTACCCACGCCACAGACAGTGAGGCCGAATACGTACTCGCCGTCGACGTCTGGGTAGAAGTGAGCTTCGAGGGATACGAAGAATCGATTTCCGCTTAGATCTGGGTGTTTGTAGTCTAAGAACGAACCATCGTGTTACCAACAACAAGTTCGTCAAACGGCACTCTCATCGTGTCCTGATCTGAGTCCTTGAAGAAATTCAGTACAACACCCGATTGCCCGCATGGCGTGCGTAAGATGCCGTTCATCAAAGGAAGATACTCATCGCTCATGATGCCCTGCGAATATGTGACGGGAGCGTTTGATCGGCTCTTGATACCCTCAAACCGGGTGACTGCGTACATGGGCACGACGGCCGCCGACCCTCCACCGTTGATGACAGCGATCTTCGCGTTGGGGCCTATGACGGCAGTCTGAGCAGTTTCATCAGTCATTCTGACACTGACTAGGTATGGAGGAGACATGCGGGACCTCGTACTATTTTGTTTGCCGAGAAAGGGAGAACTTCGCTGTCATTCTTGATGAGGACAATAGAAGAACAGCTCGCTTCGTGCAGTAACGCCTCGGCAGCAGTCATGTTTTCAACGTTGTCTGGCGCACGCTCGGGCAGCCCGCTGTCAATAACTCTCTTTGTGAGACGCAAGTCACTGCGCACTCTGTCGTCGAGCACATGCAACGGCACATTGTTCGCACGTATCGCTTGGCTGAGCGCATTGCCTCTCCACAGTCTTGGCCCAGGCATTTCAAGATCCAATCCGGCACAGACAGCCTCAGATACCGAGTAGGTGCCTAGCCTGCCAGTGGTCGTCAGTCACTGTCGGGCTGAGTCTCCCGGGCGGGCCGAGTTATCGTGAGAGCACTCACCAGTTACTCATGACGAAGCCGCGATACTGCCACTCCTCCCTGAGAACCTTTGTCAGGAAGAATGGGCTCTCGCTCACATGAACCCCGTTGACCTTGCTACAGGTAGTCATCAGCGCCTAAAGCTCTGCCTCAAGTGCCATCTCGAAGGGTCGGAGATAGATCTCCCTCAGCGCCCGGCTCGATACCTTGCAGTCGACTGATTTGCGGGTACTCCTGCTCGTTGCAGACAAAATGTTTGACGGCGGCCGCTACGCCCCTGGACTGCATGCCTCGGATCTCCGCGGCGGCCAGACGTCCAGTGAGCAGCGGATCCTCGCCGAAAGCTTCGAGGCCGCCGCCACCGAGTGGCGATCGCTGAATGTTGACCGTGGGCCCCAAAGCAACGCTCACACCCGTGGCGCATGCTTCCTCGGCCATCAAGACGCCCACTCGCCGCAAGAGCTCCGGATCCCACGTCGCGCCCAGGGCCGTGCTACAAGGGAAGCAGGCTGTCGGTGTACCGTTGAAGAAGCGAGTACCGCGATGCCATTGGGGCCGTCCGACGTACGGACGGAAGGCACGCCCAGACGTGGGATGGCTTGAGTGTGCCAAAAGTCGCTTCCTGGTTGAGGTTCCACATGTCCACGCGGGCCGGAATGTGGAATGTGTGGTATATTCGTGGACGCGCCCGAGAGGAACTTAATCTTCTTATTCAGAGTAAGTTGCGATAGGACTCTCTCAATGTCGAAAGTACCGGCTGACATGATGGCTGGTGGCGGCGGCAGTGAGTGAGTGAGTGTATGGATACTCATCGCAGGGGCAGGCCATGTCTGGTCTGAGCCATCTCGGATATCGAGATCTATTTAAACCCGCCAGACTGTATCAGGTAGATCGATCAGTATCGCGTCATTGAAGCTAGCCAGACAAGATCCACGTTGATGTGCTGGCTGCTTGGGCCGGTCGGATTGCACGCATTAAGAGATGCAGCATCAGACACGCTTCAGTGTTCACTGTAATACCGCGGACCTACTTGAAATACTGCCTCTCGTGCTCTACTAAAATAGGTGCGCGTTGGTACTGCTGCTTGTGGTTCCAGATGCCGCCAGGCACCGTTATCCTCCAACAAGGACAGCAGCCATCACGACAACGTTGCGTCAAAAGCTCTCCCCAATCACCCCTCGGATGGCTAGCGGGTGAGCTGGGTGAACCTGCCGCTTTAAGATCACTCGCCAGTCACCCAGTCGCGCGGCGGCTAGGTGAGCGAGTGATCTCAGGGGTGACTACAGCTACCATGGTCGGTACCTCGGTCTCTGGGTTCCGCTTCACATGACTCTGATGCCCCAATGATCCAACCCTTTTTAGTGCAAGTGGCAGGCTGGTTGTCTGCAATACGATTCCCCAGGTGGCCATAATTCATACGCAATGTATTTTCTTGCCTCCTCCAGCATCGCTGAACGGGGAGAGTTAGCAGCCCATGACTGAACCAGCGACTCTTGAATGAGGACACACCTGCGGTTTTCATTTGTAACCCTAGGTCCAACACTGCGTCATGCTTTCTGGTAGGGTCTATGTAGGAACTAGCATGATCAAGTATAAGCGTAGATGTCGCCTCCATAAATATTGCTTGGCTGCGGAAAACGAAGGCCGCCATGGCTAACGTCCAGAGTTCCGTCGGATCACATGTGATTTTCAGCTAAGTGTTTATAGCGAATGCAAGAGGAGTGAAGCAGTCGTATTTGTCGCATACGACAGCCACCTGGAGAAGCTGATTGGGACTAAGGACTTGTGGAGTATCATCGTTGCGGCCACGGATGACATTGAAAACAATCTCAACCGCTTCTGCATTGTCTTCTGGAACGGTAATCTCCACCAAATCATGTTCTTTTAGCTTACACCTCTCTTTGAAGTTTAAGGCTAAGCGTAGTCCGAAAGATAGGAGACGCAGTTGTCACGAAAAGAGAGTACACCCGCAGGCTTTAGCAACTCGGACTAACGATGAAGATGACATCTTTACTGGAAGTAATGTCGCTCGTCGCCTGTCCGGTATTATTAGCGGCGGTGGAGACGTTAAGAGCTAAGGTGGTGCTGTTAAACGAGCAATGATGAGAAGGCGATGCCACACCCGAATGCCCGTCACCTTCCTGAGTACTAACATGACTACCCCTGCGGCATATGTATATGATGACTTAAGTGAGGCGTGGAGTCCTAGAGCCGTAGATAAATGATGTATCCTATTATTCGGCAGAAGCTGATTTCGCCTCCGTGCTTCAGGCCTGATGACATCAAGTCTTCGGTTCACCAGGATGTGGTTGTCGTCGGCCGTAGGAACGTTATCGGTTGTCACGGTCATCTTTCAGGAGCACTGTACTGAATGTTATGCACGAAGCGACTGGTTAAGTTAACTGCGTCCTCCGTCTTGCATAATCGCCCCCTCCCCCCCCCGTATCGCGTGGGTTCACCACTCCGCCCACGAAAGTCGACGGAAGATCAGCAGCGTCACCCCCAGCAGCGATGACCGGACGCATGTATGGACTCGGAACCCAGTGGTCAGCCCGGCCACCAAGGAGACCAGTGTGCCACAACGACCGAGCCTGCGGCACGCTTGTGGGGTGAACCGAGACGACTCAGACCGTGACAAATCGGATATTCACCCAAGCGCCGTCATGGGGCATTCATGCGCATCCATAATGTAAAACGCCTGGTTGCCTGGACGACGACACACAAGACAAAATTTTAGCCACGGCATCCACAGGTCCCCACCCAACAGCTCCACCCAACAGCTCCACCCAACAGCTCCATCCAACAGCTCCATCCAACAGCTCCATCCATGCAACCCGAGGCAAAATGAGCGGCGTCTGAGTGCGATGTGTATATATTTGGGACGCCCTGGTTATCGCTGGTCGGTTGTGTACCTCATGCCATCTCCGACGGATGCACCCCGACAGAGATGGACCATCATCCCCCAGATTACTCTTTCCATTCTCCCGACCAACACCCCATGGACGCATGGCCATCCCCACACGGCCAGCCGCGCCGGGGCAGCATTCCATCTGCGCCGCAGAACCCCAGCCTTCCGCCGTATCCCTTTTTACGCCCGCCTCCGCCCTACTTCGATGCCAGCATCTCGTCTTATCAAGCCGCACAGCCTCCAGATATGGCCGATATCGAAATGCTGGGCTCATGGTGGTATGACACACCTTCCTCTTGCTATGGAACGCTCGCCGCCTCGTCCGTTGAACCTCCTTTCGCGGACCCGCGCCGCGTAGATGGCTCTCCCGGCCAACCGCCCGACGCTGATGCGTACTCCTTTCCAGGCTCGCAGGACTTAACGTTGTATCCGGGATTGCAAGACGGGAGCGCGGGCTCGCTGCACCTGGGTCCCCAGATAATGATGCGGGCGTCCTCCCCTTTCTCGCATCGTTTTTTCGGGATAAGCCCGGATGAGGCTTCCTCCGCCATGGCCACGGCCGATTGGCCTGCCTTGGCACCATCAGCCTCGCCTCTGGTAGCGCTGCCGCTGAGCGTCCAAAATTCCCCAGAGTTTGCGGCCCTCGAACGAAGGATGCCTGACGTGCTGCGCCTCAAGGAGATGGTCTTTCCAGGAAAGCCTCTGACTTACAAGATGCTCCAAGACCTCTTCCTCATTTCAGCGTTCATGTTTGGCGCCGGATACAACACCACCCTTACATGGGGGAGCTTTCTCTTTGGTGACTTAAACGCGAATGCCGCACAGATGAGGGTTCGCCGGCTGGCAGCTGCTAATCCCCAGGTGCAATTGGCCCTGCACGTTGGAAGGGACGTCAGAAGAAACCATCCGGATGTCAACAAAGTCAAGCTCCCGCCGTGGGACGGGGAGGTGCAGGAGAGCGAGTTAGGTGCTGAGGGGGTTAGTTCTTGGATGGTCGATGGTTAAATCAGAGCATATCCGATCCATCACGAGGTCGTGAAGGGAAGGTATTAACAAAGTATTGGTGAACAGTGTGCAGATGTATACAAGTAGAGCTCAAGGAAGCGTCGATATCCAGATCAAAAGTGAATGCGAGTTCATGCAGTCAGCGGATGGATTCTTTTGATTTGCGCTTACACGCGCAGCCCCCCAACATCCTTGCTGTGAGCGAAGTCACAGAGAGGACACTCCTTGGCCTGCAAGATCCGTTTCCCCCTCCGTGAGCTCTTTTGGGGAATGGAAACACCTAGGAGTGTGAGCGTAGTCGCTGCCCCTGACATGGCTGACTGGAAGGATGAGGAGTCTTTTCCTGAAGCAAGGCCCATTGCCAACCGATCCGTCATGGGTGACGGGTCTAGTGCTCTGGACAACACTGACGACTTCCTAAGTCACGACGTAGATGTCATTCACAAGGATCCCCCGTAGATTTTGGGACAGGATGAGTTTGGAGATGTCAAAATGACGACAACTGACTGGGTTTGCGCAACGGGTAATATCTGACAGTAAGATGGAGGAACGAGAGCTGGGGAAAGTGGGGCATGGGGTGGGTACCATTTCTATTTCTGGGCGAAACGCCACGAATAGGTGGGGATCCAGCTGCTTTGGCGCCAAGGCGCTGCACTCGCACGACGAGTCCCACGGACACCCGCACGTCGACAAGACGAAGCGTGACAAGGGAAAGAAGGAGTGTCTTGCGAACCACGGAGGAAAGAACTGCTCCAAGGCCTACCGCATCAACAAAGGCCGCTGCAAGATGAACCCTAAGACCTGCATGGATTACAACGGCATTGTCACGGACTGTAAGAACTACTCTTCAGGGTGGAAAAAGTATAGGAACTTTGTGGATAGCGATTGTGATGTGTCGTTGGGGAAGGGCCATTGCTGGAACGAGGTTATGTAAATACCCAAGTATCATTACGCCGCTCACCTTGGCGACGAGATCCGGGAAGCGGCTGTTCCATAGTACCTGGAGCAATTGTGTTTCACCTTGTTAGCCCCCCCGCCTTGATTACCCTGCCTATCACCCTGTCTGTGGGTGTAAAGCGGCGGGGCAGGGTGACCTGCAGCGGAGCGAAATACGCAACTTTGCCGCGATGAGGGGCCATCACTCAACGTGAATGGATGGATACAAGTCCTCATGGCTAGATTGCACGGATCTTAACCAAAAGTCAAAATCTCACTTAGAACCGTGGCCTCTCGGCCTGAGGTGTAAGGCGGGCAAGATCTGTGGTACGTATCGTCAGCAATCTTATCCGCACACTGAGAATCCCCGCCGTGGTGGTGTACTTACGACGCCTCTCGCCCGTCTCCCAGTCGAACGATCCGCTGTGTGCGGTAACCCTGTTATCCCAGACGACCACTGTACCAGGAGCCCATTGCACCCTCGCCTGAATGTCTTGCGAGAAGGCGATGTGGTCATAGAGGAACTTGAGCAGATGGTCGCTCTCCTCCTGCTTGAACTGGACGATGCGTCGCGTGAACTGAGGGTTGACGAACAGGGTCTTCTCGCCAGTCACGGGATGAGTTCGAACAACAGGATGTATCCGAGAGTCCCCCGGTTAGTCAAAACATGTTTCGTCGCTTTTCCCTACCATGAACCGCTGGAACCGCGGTAATGATGTAAGTGATTCCAGGGCCGCTACACTCGAAAGCAGGGGAGAACAAGCTTGTACTTGGTATTGTGGTCACCATTCTAGCTCGCCCTCCCACCGGGACGCTTCAGTCTTCACCTGGTCCTCGTCCCGAAGTGCCTCAATCTCAATGTCGAAAAACAGTGGCTCCGATCCTTCGCTCTTTGGGATCTGATCCCGTATCGCACCGTCAAATTGCCGCTTCATGAGGACAAGCTGATCGTCCTTCCCATTCGCAATGCCGAACCTGACCTTGACCCCCGGCGCGTGCAGCGTGAACAGCAACCCTTTAGCTGAAGGGTCTGCGTCGATGTCCAACGGTATCTCCTTCTTTATCTCTGCCAGCGTCTTGTCCGTGAAGCGACCCTCAGGGGTCCAATTGACGCAATCAAAGCACGGTGCGCGGGAGAGGATGACTTGATAGTTGAAGATGACGCGAGGGCTTCGTCGGGGTGGTGGTGGTGGCGGCGGCGGCGGCGGCATCAGGGTCTCGGAAGGGACCAGCTCCTTTGCCGGGGATGCAGCCAAGGCAGAATCTTCCGCGGTATCATTGCGGACCGTGATGCTGGACTCTGCCGCAGTGTCGGGGTATTGAGGCTCCTCCTCAGGCGCGTCGGTGGCTATCTGCTGGGTCGCGGCTGCGATGGCCTCGTCGTCGTGGAAGAGCGGCTCTTCCTCTTGGCTGTCACTCACTGATGCCATCGGCGCCGGTGTTGGGGAAGCAAGGGCTGACTGGATCATCTCCTCGGTCGCCCGACCGGGAAGCCAACGTTCCATCCGGCCCCGGGGAGATTTTCTGGTCTTCAATGTGACGATGAAACTATCATTCTTGCTGGGGGGCCTCATGGTGGTGCTGCCATCTTCTGCGCCGGTCAGGTTGTTGATTTTGCGCCTCTTCGGAATCGGTTCATCGTCAGCATCCTCTCGAGATGGGTGTGGATTGTCGACTGGAGGAATGTGTTTGGGCTGTATGGATGCGAATTGCGTAAGCGATGGTCATCGAGGTGCTGGCGTGCGCGCGGCGAGACACGGGAATGTCAGTCGTACCTGAAATCTTGAGACCGCGGGGCCTTTGGAATTGCTCGAATGGTGTGTCTCTCGCTGCTCTACTTCGATAGTAGAAGACAGTTGAGATTGAGAGAGTGTGTGTCTGGAGGCTTCAGAATCGGCTGTGGATGACCGAAGCTTGAATCTCCCTGTCATAAACGGCGGACTGCAACGTGGTCAGCATCACAAAATGAAAAGAATAGGAAAAGCGCACGACGTACGGAGAAGCGACCGACGTTTTTGCTGCGGGAGCTTGAACATCGGCATCAACGTCGATGGGATTGTCTGTGCTCGAACCCCGCTCATCGTGGGCAGTCTTGTCTGCAGTGCCCTTGTGCCGATACTTCTCGTTGCGGTACTGCTGGAGATTCAGACGGAAGAAGAGCTGCGTCACCAAGTCTCTGATCCTGTTGCGCGGTATTAGAGCCAACAAGGCTACTAGCATGCAAGATTGGGGCGGAAGATTGGGGAAGACAAGCATAGATCGGGATAAAGACGAAAGGACCAGAGAGTACTCACTCACGGGCATCCTCAGGCAAAGCGTAGATGGTGCCATTGTAGTGTTCCGCCGCAGAGTCTATCGGCCAGAACAGGTCACCATTACCGTGGGAGTCGAGGTAGGCAGCAGCCATTTCCCTCAGGCCGGCTTGGTGAGCAACATCTTTCCATTGATGGAGGTCTTTGCCCTTGATGCCGTTGGATGCGACGAACTTCTTCCGGAAGGCACGTACATCGTCGTAGAATGTCTGGCAGCGTGGGTTTCGGGAATCGCCATACCCAAGCTCCCGGCGAAGCGTTGTAATTGAAGGCACCGACGTAGCAGGAATCCAGCGTAGCATGTTGTCTAACTTCGCACGGGAGTAAATCCAGAAGTATGGGTAGAAAGACGGGCGACGAAATGAAGAGAAAAGGGGGGAAATTCTTCCTACCCTCCATGACTGAACGGGATATTGGGCTGATACATACCCTGGTCCCGAGCTGAACATTTGGGGTGGAAAATCGCCAACGGCACCACCAACTGCACCAACCGCCAGAGAATGGCGAGATGTGGTTGGTCCAGCTATCGGTCTCCCCGAATGCTAGGCAGACTTCTGGGAAGCATGCGACGTGAAAAAGGAATGCCGTCTCTTGGCTGATGCAACAAGACGAAGTGGAAAAAGTGTCCTGGAGTCCCTGGACCAACGGGCAATGATTCAGGAGTGTCTTGGCGTCAGTATAAAAGGACACCACCACGCGGTGAGAAAGTTGTCTCTGAGACGTCTAAACGTCTTCCTCATTCATACGATCTTTTCTAGGCCCTGACCCCTTATCCTTCTGCGTCTGCACTCCGTGTTCCACCCAGCCCCTCGCAGCCACGATGGCGCTTCTCGAGCTTGTCACTCTCTTCTTCATCTACATGAAGCGGAAGCAGGTGGAGGTGGTGACGACTCTCGTGTCCATAGCTGCTGTTGCAGTGGTTGGCAGATACTGCCCGGCTCCTCAGGCCCACACCAACATGTTCACAACCAACGCCAACAGCGACCTTGATGCCATTTCCCAGCAGCCCCTCCCGAGCCGGAACGCCGTGGCGGTGTTTGTTGCCATGCCAGAACATACTCGAGCGCAGTCTGCCTTATTCATTGATGGAGATTGCAGCTCATATCTCTTCCCCAGGAGCCACAAGTTTGCCGTGAACATGGTAAGAGTCACTGATCAAGATATCTAGTCTCTTCAAGAACTGATTGTGGAATGCACCCGGGTGCAGCAGTCCAGGACTCTAACACCCTGGCGCTGACTGGGAAACTTTCTCATGTTGCACACGAGAAACGACTCGAAATGAGGGACGAAGGAACGGAAGCATGTACGGACAGATAAACAGGAGGGGTAAGGGGTGGAAGAATGGATGGATGGACGGATCGGCGGATGGATGGCAGCCAAAACCCTTGGGCTTGGGGCTGTTTTGGGTTCGAGTGAATTGCCGCATATAGACTTGATATTTCCCCTTCACTTCGACTTCAAACTTTGAACACAAGAAACGATTTTTGCACCGCACGAGGTGCCAGTTTGGAACATCGGTCGCTATTTTGCGGCGCTAAATGTGACCATGGGGAGTGAGGTGCCCTGCACGCGCTGCCAGTTGCACAAAACGATCGGCCAGTGAGGTAAGTCATGGACTCCATAAGTAATTATCCTGATGACTTCCTAGGAAGTCATCAGGCGGCCAATGTGAGGGGTAGACTACTTGTTCCAGGATACGCATCTGTTGGTGCAGCGATTGGATGATCGTGGGTTGCATGCTCGTCACACCATTTCCCCTTTCGGAATTTCCTAATTAGGAAATTCATCACTCACCTACGTCTGAAGGAATCGCCCGCCAAATTCACGATCGGTACTCTATGACCGGGTCCTTGAGCCGCATCAAGTGCATGAAGAGAGGGATGAAAGTGATTCCCTTCAGTTGGACGAGAGATACTGTATTCTATCCATTCGCCAATACCTCCCCCCTCTCGGTCGACGTCTCTTGGCGATGTCAGATTCGGGCAGATTCGGCCGAGCACGCTGCCTACAATTGCAAGACTTGATTCCACTCTCATCAACCGTACGTACTCCCCAGTTTTTCTGACTGCCATGACCCTCCCCCTAGACATCATCGCAACAATCGCCCGGCTGCTCTGCGCCCACTGCCAGCAGCCGGGCAGCTTTCCCAACGCCGACTTCGAAGACGCCCGCGTGAACAAGCGGACACTGGCTCGCCTCTGCCGCGTCTCAAGGCATTTCTACGCCGGCGCCTCACCGGTGTTGTACCACTCCTATGCGACGGGCAATCTTCTCCTCGAGCGAGACGCGGACATCCCCTTCGCACGCCGCGCAAGACCCGATTACCTGTTGCAGTTCGCATCGACCCTGGCTGCCCGTCCTGACCTAGCCCATCACCTTGTCGCCGTTCAGCTGACCCCCGTGCGCGTGTGCGCCTGGCTGGACGACCGCACGCAGCACCCCGGGATCCCTCCCAAGCTGGCACCGGCCATCACGCCCATCAGGGAGAAGTACGTGACCCAGATGCAGCAGAAGCCCTACGACTTCGCCGTCACTTGGCACTCGTGGCTCTACCTCCTGACCCATCTCTGCCCGCGACTCACGACGGCCCTGCTGGACGTCTCACACCAGCCAAACGGTCGCATCCAAGGGGGATACCATATCAAGTTCCCCGAAGTGCGAACCCTCGGCCTCATCACGGCCGAAAGGGGCCGGGCGTGCGGGCAGCTCATCCACCTGCGTCCGGCGTTTTGCAACGCCGAGCACATCTACCTCCACGGCTCGCCGAACAAGATCCTCTTCGCGAGAAACTTTGCCGCCCGGGCGCCGCTCCACGCCTCAGCATCATCAGGCAGCCGGCGGCCCATAACGCGGCTCACGAGCGCTGGGATCAAGCCGGGCGTGCTCACCACCGCGCTTTCCTGTACCCCAAACCTCGAATGGCTCGAGTGCTACAGCCAGCCGGCCAAGCTCAGCACGAGAAGGACCGACTTCCCCGGGGGAAGTCGCTGGCCCTTTTCGGCCCTGCGCGGACTGTGCCTCACGTGGGCGCCGTACATGCGGAACGAGAAGGACCCTTACCGTGAGATTCCGGAGCAGTTGGGCCGGGCCTGGCGCGTGCGGGACTTGACGGGGCTCGAGGCTCTCGAGCACCTCTCGGTCGACTGCTGGTCACTACTGCCCTGGGACAGCAGAACCCCGGAGGAGGAGGTGAGGGGGATGCTCGTCAGGTTGCTGCCGCGGGTTATCCGAACGCTAAGGATATCGCATGTGGACAAGAGTCTGCTGCAGCCGATGCGGACATTGGCCGAGGCGGCGCCTGGGGAGTTCCCACGGCTTGAAAAGGTGGGCGTGGGCTTGTCAGAGTCTGAAGTCGAGATGGGCGTGAGACACATCGCAGAGACTATGGATGCGGCATCGTTGTTCCGCTCCAAGCTGATCGAGTTCGGATGGACGGTCGACTGCGGATCGCCGAGCATGGCTGCTCTAGACGCGGCCACCGCAGATGGATGGCCGGTGCCGGAGTTTCCCTTGACGCTGGAGGGACCTGAGTGGCGCTTCTGTGATGGCGACGGCCCAGGCATCGTGGACTGGGACGAAGTCCTTAGTGTGTGGCACTCTCTCAGGGACATGACCAGCGATTCACCCGGAGTACCGTCACGGAACAATTAAAGCCCAGATCTGTGGCGGACGACGGCAGATTTGGAAATGCATCACGCGACTTTGCCAAGAGCTCAGCTCCTAGATGCTCCGTCGGGTGGCGTCGTGAGCCATCTCCAGAGCGGGCGCTCTGGGGTTGTCGAGGCTCAAGCCGGCGGCCTGGCTAGGGCGGTTGAATAGCTTGAGTGAACTCCAAGGCTGCAACCCCTGAAGATCCCGCCAATGGCCACCCGCGAGTGGCTCAGGTAGGAGTTGCAGCGCATATGCAGGGCTGGCTAATATTGGCCGAGGCGCGGATCGAGGCCACCGGGAGTCCGATTTAGTCTAAATTTGACGACCGCGACCATTCGAAGTCAAGCCATGGCATGTATCGGGACTGAAAGGGTGTTTTCAAGCAGTCCGACTTCGGGGAGACGTGCTTTGCATCGCAAGAGCCCAATAGATGTCCAGAGAGTCAGCAGCTGTCATGGACGCCACAGAGTCTTGATGCGACCTCACAAACCATGGCGTGAAGTCGCAGACCAGAGGTAAAGCTGAGGCCGGTCATGGTGATGATCCTAGCGAGGAGGATAAAAGCTGCCCTCCGCCTTCGTGTCTATCGCCTAGGTATTCAAACTTCTACGTATTATTATCTTTCCCTGGTCTGCTGGCTTCTGAGAGCCATCCCCAACCTTCACCATGTTTCTGCTTTCGTGTATGTCCCGCATCGTTCCTGTGGTCCTGTCCCTGTTCCTCCTCTCTATTCCCCAGGGGACCCTCGGGCAGTATCTCGAGACCGAAACGGCCAACTTCATTCAGCTGCCCATCAGCTCGATCCATGGCTTCATCCCTATGCCCTGGGCCTGCTCGGCCGCCCCCTACTTCATGCCCAACCCCGGGACCCAATCCCTCCTCCACTTCCACGCCAACTGGCACTGCACTTATGACAACCACCCCGAGTTCGGCCGCCGCTTCTTCGGCTTCCACAAGCAGTTTTCCGTCGGCTACAACTTCTACCTCGCCGACCAGAACGAGCCCTATGCGCCAACGTTTTACCCAGGCCCGGGTGCCATCATACCTCCGGGCCATATGAGCCGACCCCAGGACTCGCCCTGTAATGCCTGCACAGGCCTGCCAGCCAGCTTCCAGGTCAGCGGCGGCGGCCTCGCAGGGCACAGCACGCTTCTGGGGCTCGGCCAGTCCATAGCCGGATGGCACAACCAGCAGCATGTTTTCCTCGCCGGGCCGGGCAACCAGTGCGGCACCTTCACGACGCCGCACGTTCGGGACATGGCCTGCTTCACAAGCTCGCCGCGCGATCCTATCTTCTGGCAGTACCACAGCCTCTTCAACGATATCCAGGAAACGTGGTACTCCCTCCAGCCCGCAAACGTTGCCCTCGTTATGGACCGCTCCGGCAGCATGGGAGCAACTATTCCTGGCACCAGCACAACGCGCCTGCAGGCAGCCAGGGACGCCGCGCAGATGTTCGCCGACATGGTCGACGTCTCGTCTCCCCATCGCCTCGGCCTTGTCACCTTCTCGAACTCGGCCTCCACCAACTTGCCCCTTACCCCGGCCTCGACGTTCTCCGGTGCCCTCGGCACCGCCATGAACTCGGTCGTCGCCAGCGGCCTGACCAGCATCGGCGCGGGCCTCAACGCCGGCCAGGCCCTCGTCATGAGCGGCACCCAGCCACGCAAGGGCATTGTCCTCCTGACCGATGGCCAGGAGAACGTGGCGCCCATGATCGCCAATGTCAACCTCCAAGACACCCACCTCTGCGCCATCGGCTTCGGGTCCCCCAGCAACCTGGACGGCGCCAAGCTGCGCAACCTTGCCGAGCGCCAGGGCGGCATCTGGTCGAGCACAACGGACGACACCGAGCTGAAGAAGATCTTCGTCGGGTGCTTCTCGAACATATTCGATGCTGTCCAGGCCGTCGACCCCCTCGAGACCCTGCAGTACTCGTCCCCGATATCGCCCCCGACCATCCACGGCGCAATGGGAGACGAGACTATCATCTTCACCCTCGGCTGGAGCGACCCCAACGCCAGGCTTCTCCTTTCTATCACCGCCCCCTCCGGCGCCGTTATCAACCTTAGCGGCCCCGGCGTCCAGAGCCGCGTCGGCCGAACATGGCACGTCGTCCGCGTCAACCTCCTCTACCAGGGCGAGCGTGACGGCGACTGGACCGCCCGCGCCGTCCTCCAGCCTGCCCGTGGCTACATCAACGGCTTCTCCTCCGCCGCCGTGGCCGACTGGGCCGCGGGCACCCAGCTCATCCGCGCCCAGCTCGCGACCCTCTGCGCTTCTGGCTGCCGCAACGTCCTCTTCCACCAGGACAGCACCAATGACACGGCCCTCGCCCACGGCGGCGCCACCTCCATCTACCACGAGGCCGTCGCCTCCGAGGCCTCCCGCGGCAACATCGGCAACCTCACCATGGCCCACTCCGCGCGCGACTTCGCCAACCTCCTGAGCCGCCCCGACTGGGACCTCATCGTCTACAACGCCCCCGTCCCCTCGGGTGCGCAGCCGTACGACCAGGCCCTGACGCGGGCCGTCTGCGACGGGCGCGGCGGGTACATCATCAGCGACACCCGCGACACGGGCGCCGCCGACGCCATCCTCCGGTGCGCGGGCGCCACGCGCAGGGAGTCCACGACGGCCACCGACAAGACGTACCTCACCGCTGGCACGTCGCAGCTCTTCCCCTCGCGGCTGGCGCTCGCCAACCCCTCCATCCGCGGCGCCAAGTCTTGGGCCCTCAGCGGCGGCGCGTCGCAGGCCACCTACGCGGGCGGCCTGCAGGGCAGCGCGTCCATCGCCGTCGGCGGCCCCGGCGGCAGCGGCAGCGTGTCCTACTTCATCAGCGTGCTGGCCAAGTCGGCCGTCAGGCTCAAGCCGTACACGTACCAGAACAACACGTACGTGGGCGAGCCGCTGCACCCGTCTTTCTACGTGCCGGCGCCGTACTGGCCGGACTGCGGGTTCTCGCAGGTCAGCGGCAACGTGACGGTGACGCGGCCGCTGGTGTCGCTGGCGGCGGTGCGGCGGGAGGTCGGCGACACGGGGGGCGAGGACGCGCCGCAGCCGCGGATCCCGACGGAGACGCGGACGTTCGCGATCAGCGACGACGGGAAGAACGGGGACAGGATCTCCGGGGACCATCACTTCGAGACGGCGCTGGAGGGGGTCACGCGCTTCGACGGTGAGTATAAGCTGCACGCGAGAATTCGGCTGTGCAACGAGAGGCCGTGCGGGAAGCTTGACTGCATCGTGAGAGAGGCGGAGCATGTGCTGGATGTGTTGCCCAAGGGAGCGAGGAAGAGGAGTGAGAGCGAGGCGGCCGAGGCGGCAGTGGACGAATAGCAAATTTGATGCCCAGGTGGTGAAGGGAGCCTCCGTTTTGGTGAGCTTGCGGGACGAGAGGGTGTTGGCCTGGGTTATGGACCGGGGGTCAGTTCGTGGTCTTTGGGGTGTGTCGTTGAAGGGTTGAGATTTTCGAGGAGCACAAGGGCGGCGATAGGGGCTACGGACGGTTCGTTTTTACCGTCTCGGGTGTTGAACCCAAGAAGAAGGCTCACATAAAGACGGCCCTGCGTCTCTATCCACTGCTGCGGACGGCCAGATGAGGGTTTCGCGGGCGATCTGTAGGGATTGAACCGATTTGAGATTGAAAATGGCGAGAGGGGACGGGACAAAGATCGGATGGTTGGTGAGCAATACTCTATTGAATGCAACAAAGCTGCGTCCTCTGCTCCCCTACCGGTCACCCCAGCAGACCACTTTACGCAAACACGATCTGTCTACTCATGGTCTGGGAGTATGAATTGGAGCCGTACGATAAATCGCCCAGATATGTCGGCGATGTGGGGTGATTCCGATTGGATTCTAGCCCTGGACAGGGCCCCAGGCCTAAAGCCACAGCACCGGTGATCCTCCAAGTACTGAGAGAGCGCGGCGCAGGGGAAATGATAAGGCGGCATTGGCCCTGGTTCAGGGGCACTTAAGTACCCCTGGAACCTCTCCCACTTCATCTGATGCGATTCGATCCAGCCCTGAATATACGAGGGAAAGAAATCTTTCTCGTCCGGCAACACAGCTTATGGCCGAGCCGTGAGGCGCCACCAATTGGACGTCCATCCACCCTTCATCAGGGCCAAGGCCTCGACGCTCAACAAACCGTCAGCCTAAAGACGTTTTAGCGCTTCCAGCAGGGATCCCAGGCGAGAGAAGAAGCAAGAAGAAACGGCGCGGCGTCTCACTCATCGACGCCGGCAGGCAGTTATTCACGCGGTCAGCTTCTTGTTGTACGACTTGCTGCATACGGTTCTTCTCAGACTATCAAGTCCCTCCCACGCCGCTCACATCAGCTCGCTTGCCCGTCCCTCCGTCGCCTGAACACCACCGCAGTCTCGACACACCACCATGTTCATTCGCATCCTCGGAATCGGCGCCCTCGTCGTCGCGGCGCTCGCATACTTGCTTTCTGGTGTCATCAATCCCTCGGCTGAACGTCCGCCGTACGTCCAGGGCCGCAACAAGACGGTCCTCTTCCTCACCAACGCCGAGCATGGCATGAACAACGTCCTGGTGGCCACAGCCTCGTCCCTCATGGAACACCACCCCGCCATCGACCTGCATTTCGCCTCTTTTCCACGCCTCCAAAGCAAGATCGATCGCATCTCCAAGGCTATGCGCGCCAAAACGCCCGCCAGTCGCGACATCACCTTCCACCCGCTGTCGGGCGTCCCCCTCTATCAGGCCTCCGCGCAGATCGGCATGACCGCCCACAGCGTTCCTCATCCTCCCGCCGCGGCCGGCATCGCCAGGCTCGCCGACATGTTGCAGCGCATGATCTGCCCCTGGACCACCGAAGAGTACATCTACACCTTCAACGAGCTGGGCGCTCTCATCGACGAGATTGACCCGGCGGTTGTCGTCCTAGACACTCTGTTCCGCCCGGCCATCGACATCACGAGGCAGAAGAACAGGCTGCATGCCTTTGTGACGCCGAACACCCTCGTCGACAACTTCCTCGCTGATCAGCCCAACGGCGGCATGTTCTGGAAGTACCCCGCGTGAGTACTGGAGCAATGACCTATATGGTCAACCTTGAGACCTGACAACTTTCCCCTCCAGCATCTCCTCCGGCTTCTCCTTCCCCGTGCCCCTGCGCCAGATCCCGGAGAACATCTACCTCAACGCCCGCATCATCTACGCCTTCATGTACATGCCCGCCATGTCCGCCGTCAAGACCGTCCTGCGCGCCAACGGCATCGAGGACCCCCTCAACTTCTACGGCCTCCGCCGCGACGACGTCCCCTGGATCACCCAGACGACCGAGGGCGCCTCCATCCCCGTCGACTACGTGCCCCCCAACGTCACCTGCGCGGGCCCCATCGTCCTCTCCGCCGGCCCGGCCGCCGAGCAGGACCCCGAACTGGCTGCGTGGCTGAAGAAGGCGCCCACTGTGCTCGTCAACCTCGGCAGCTCACTGCCTGTGAGCACCCTCTCGGCACCTCTAACTTCCACAGCTGACATTCTCCCAGTACACCGAGATCCGAGCATCAGTCATGGCCGGCGCCATTGCAGACGTGATCTCCGAGACAGACGCCCAGTTCATCTGGAAAGCCGAGAAGGACACCACTGCCGGGGATTTCGACTGGGACGCCGCCCTCGCCCCTTTAAAGCCGTACATCGAGGCCGGTCGCGTGCGCGTCTTTTCCTGGTTGACCATCGAGCCCCCCTCCCTCCTCGAGACGGGGGACATCGTGGCGTCGGTGCACCACGGGGGTTCGAACTGCTATCATGAAGCCATCGCGTAAGTTCACTTCCACGCGTGCTGCCCCTCTAGATAAAACAGGCAGCTGACGCGCTTTTTCAACCCGCATAGCACCGGCGTCGCGCAGCTTATTCTCCCCCTGTGGGTGGACCTGTACTCCTTCGCGGCCCTGGTGGAGGACATCGGCGTTGGAATCTGGGGGTGTCGGCCCACGAGCCCGACCTGGACGAGGGAGTGCTTGAGGAGCAGTCTGCTCGACATTGTGGACAAGGGCCCGGCGGCACAGGGCAGGCGAGAGGCTGCCAGGATTCTCGGTGATAAGGTACGCGAGGGAGGCGAGGGGAGAGATATTGCCGCGCGCGAGATAGCCAAGCTGGCATATGTCAGGTAGGTCTTGCGTGCATTTCATCGTATCTTTCAAAGCAGCCGCGAGTCGATTGATCAGCTGGCTGGATCCCAGCTGTCCTTGGTTGGCACGCCACCGCGAAAGCTGCCGAGATGGACGCTGTAAACGCAGGTTGAAGGGCGTCGGAACCATATGAGCCAGTCGCCATGGATTTAGAATGGTTTGTGAGAAGCACTTTAAAGGTAATAGTATGTATTCGTGAATTTTTCTCAATATTCCTTCATGGCATGCTCGGGGTCGTGGATCTTCACAGCCGCTTGCTCGACCTCAACTTCTAGGAAAAGGCGATCAATACAGAACCATCACCACATACACCATCATCTCAGGTATGCAACAAAGTACACGCTTCCGCTACGTGTAGACATGATTCCATAAACTGACACCCCTATGACCTGGCCTTGTGATCCTCCTTGATAATGTCCGCGGCCTTCTCGGCCACGGCATACACGACGCTCTGGATGTTCCCGACCGGCTCGAGGGGGAAGATGCTCGCATCGACGACCCTCAGCCCCTTGACGCCGTACACCCGCAGCCTGCTGTCGACCACGCCGCCCTTCTCGCGGGGCAGCATGGCGCAGCTGCCGGCGGGGTGGAAGTCGCTGACCATCGTCTGGCGGATGACCTCCCTGGCGCCCTCGAGGGTATCTGCCTTGACATCCGGGATGCGCGCGCCGTCCGGCTTGAACAGCCCTTTGAGCGGCTCGGTGGCGACCAGGCTCTCGACGAACTGGACGTGGCGCGCCGCGAGCTCGACGTCCAGCGGGTTGGAGTTGAAGTTGGGCTCCCAGACGGGGAGCGTGTCGACGTCGGCGGAGGAGATGTGGACGCTGCCGCGCGAGAAGGGATGGTTCATGAGCGTCAGCACCGTGAGGTAGTTCTCCGGCTTGATGGGCATGAGGTAGTCGGCCATGCTCGACGGCTCGGCTAGCACGGTGTTGAGCTGGCCCGGGAAGAGCATGTACTCGGCCAGCGGCTCGTCGGGCGTCTGCAGAAGGTCGCGGAGCACCTTGCCTTCGGCCGTCTGGATGTCCTTGTCGTGCTCCGTGAAGAGAGCCTGCTTGGCCTCGGCGGTGCAGACGCCACTGCCATCTACCAGGGGGGCGTATGCGACGGTGATGTTCGACTGGCCCAGCGGCCCCGCGCCGGCGCCGTCAGCTTGGTACATGCCGATGAGCGCGTTCAGCACGTTGGGGTCCCTGAGGACATCGCCCGACGGCGTGTCGGGGTTGACCTCGAAAGACTGGCAGACGATGGGGTGGTCCTGGAGGTTCTCTCCGACGGCAGGGTTATCGACCACGACAGGGATGTCGAACTTGTTCAGGACGTCCTTGGAACCGACGCCAGACAGCTCGAGGATCTGGGGCGACATGAAGGCGCCCGCAGAGATGATGACTTCGCCTGCGTTGAAGGTCTTCTCGGATCCGTCCTTGGACCGGACGAGCACGCCGGTCGCGACGGGCTCTGTCCCGGAAGTGTCGAAGAGGACCTTCTTGACAACGGCGCCGGTCAGGAGCGTCAGGTTGGTCCTGGCGGCGATCTCGTCCGTGTAATGCGCCGAACCGGCAAAGCTCCGCGTCTTCGTGGCCGGGTCAATGCTGCCCGGCTGCTGGAACGCACCGAGCGCGTTGCCGGATCGCACGTCCGAGGTCGCTTGCAAGCCGAGCTTGGAGAAGGCCTCCAGCCAAGCAGCATTTGTCTGGCCGTAGCCCTCGCTGAAGGAGACCTGAACAGGGCCATCACCGACGGCAGAGTCATCGTGATACGTGAGGCCAACCACGTCCTTGGCCGCCTGGGGAGGTGCGTGGACGGTCGCGAACTTGCGGAAGTACGGCGCCAAGCCGTCATAATCCCAGCCCTCGTTGCCCAGAGTGCGCCATGCATCGAGACTGCCCCGCGAAGGGTACACCAGCATGAGGAAGTTCAGCGCCGAAGAGCCTCCAAGCTGCTTGCCACGCGGCTGGTTGATCTTCCTGTTGTTGAGACGGGGCTTGGATCACATCTCATCAGCTCCTTGCGCCGTGCACCTGCATGAGAAGGATTCGCAAGTCACATACCTGCGGCGTGGAGGAAAAGTTCCAGTCATAGTCGGGCTTGCCATACTGGGCGGCCACCAGGCCCGGTGTGAGGACGAGGGGATCCTTGGTGTGATCATCGCCCGCCTCGAGCACCAGGACGGACAGCTGCTTGTCCTCGCTGAGGCGGTCTGCGAGGGTCAGGCCTGCTGTGCCTCCCCCGACAATCACGTAGTCAAAGGTATCGATTGCTGAGCCCATGGTGATCGACTGGGTATTGAACGCTTTGCAAGATTAGAGAGTTCTTAGCACTATTAGCGTGGAAGGACGGAGAGACGAGACGAGACCCGAGAGGATATAAGAGCGATGCAACCATCATCTCGGAAGAGGGGAAGGGCTCTGGGCGTTCATGTGAAGCACTCGGCCTGCAAGGGGGCGGCGAAGTGCTGTCCAACACCGCGAGGACCCCTGCATGCAATAGGGGAGACCCAGATAACCAGGCCGGGGCCAAGGAGTCTGGAAGCCAAGGAGCCTGAGTTGCTTGGGAGATCTCCTCGGTTGGACATCGCGATCAAGTGGACTAGGTCCAGCAGTATTCGCGAAGCATGTTAATATCTGGGGATGTTAGTAGGTAGTTGAACCAAAATGGTGACCACGTCCACCCGGAATCTGGGTTTGCTGAAGAATTGGCATGAAGTCTCACGCCACGTCAGACGTCAAAATCGGCCGAGATGTGATAGATGAACCATCCAACACACTGGGAATCTTCATTCTTTTCCCCCACCCCGCACGCCCTCTTGCGGCACATGCACGCAATATCCAACGGGCGGGGATATCCCATCTGCAAATCCCTTCCCCCAAGACTATAGCGTCGCGGTGCCCCGGTGATGCCGGAGCAGCTTGCCTATTTGACCTTAGCACACCGGGCCAGAGGAGTCTCCCGCGGCGGTTGGCGTCCGTCCGGGGAACAGAGCCCAGGGCCGGCGCCCGTGCCGCAATCCCCTGGCACCAACAAGTTCCAAACGACCACCAACAGGTAACAACAGCCAAGGGCCCAAGGCACGCCGCCATGCGGCACAGTCGAAAATAGACACAGGGCATTGCCGATCGTCCTCAATTCCGCCGGTGCCATGGTGAAAATCGAAACTTCTGGGTCTTCATCCCTCAGGGGGTTGCATTTCATGCAGATTGTTGCTGTGCCTTCATCGCCGCCACTGTTCTTCATAACATGGCCGGCTCCTGACCGGTTGCTTCCTTTTTTCTCCGGATGGAGCTGCTCATCTGGCGACGGATACGACTAGACAGGCCGGCTTGCCCTGAACTTCCCGAAAAGCAAGATGGCCCTCCAAGAGCTCACGTTCCCAGTGCTGCCGATCGTCCAGACGCACCTCATCATCAACTGCGTCCTCGTCTTCCTCACACTATGCGTTGTCGCCCTGCGCATGGTAGCGAGACACCTGAGCGGTGCGAAGCTCTGGTGGGATGACTACATCATCCTCTTCTGCATGCCTCAAGGCATCGGGATGCTCGTTATCCAGGGACTTTGTGCGTATATCCCCGGATAGACCATTCCCAGGCGACCCCAGCTGACGTTTTGAGCCTCCAGACACCCCGATGGGTGTCGGATTCCCCATTACCGAGACTCTGCCCAACCTGGTGGTCATCCTGAAGCTGATGGTCTCCTACGCCATCATCTACACCGTCTGCATCAGCTTCATCAAGCTCAGCGTCCTCTTCTTCTACCTCCGCGTCTTCGTCAACAACGGCCTCCGCCTCGCCACCAAGATCGTGCTCTGCGTCGTCGCCGCCTGGACGCTGGCCAACATCCTGCTCCTCTGTCTCATCTGCCGCCCCTTTTCCGCCAACTTCGGCGGCGAGGGAGAGTGCGGTGATATTCCGACGGCATTCATCTCCATCGGCGCTTTCAACATCATCAGCGACGTCGTGATCCTGCTGCTGCCCATCCCCACCGTCTGGAGCCTCAAGACCCGGCGCCAGATGAAGATCGCCCTGACCTGCGTCTTCCTAGTCGGCCTGCTGTACGTCCCAAAATCATCCCAGGCCTTGCCTGACAATTCCCTACCTCGGTCCGTGCTGACAACATCCCAGGGTCTCCGTCATTGCCGTCGCCCGCATCTTCTCCCTCCAGCACCTCCAGCTCGAGAACATCACCGAGACGATGGTCTGGGTCGACTTCCTCTCCACCACCGAGATCAACCTCGGCATCCTCTGCGTCTCCCTCCCGATGCTCGGCACAATCTACCACCGCGTCTTCAAGCGCGCGGGTGCCAGCAGGCTCGGGAACTCGTCCCCCAGCGGCGGCCACCGCTACAAGAGTGACCAGTCCGGCTCGGGCGCATCGCGAAGCAAACCGCCGAGGGGCCAGGACACCATCGCGCTCGACGACATCTATGCTCCTGACATGGACCTGCACAACGAGACGGTCGTGTCTGCGGCCCGTCCCGACCAAAGAGAGGTCTCGAGTCTGGATGGCAGCGAGACGTCTCTGAGTCCGCTGCCGAAGCCATCGGGACCGGGGGCTGGGGAGGGGATCAGGGTGCAGACGCGGTGGGAGATCAGGCAGGGCTGAGACGGCCATGAGATACAAAGATCTGACAAGTCGAAATATTATGCTGTGTTACTCTGCGACTTCACATCCAGTACGGTACTACTGAAGTCCCCTGTGCCGTAGACTCGATGATCCCAGTCGTCTGTGGTAGGGGTCGCGCGGGGCATCAGATCCGCGTATCCGCGACCATCAAGCTGAACTTGGAAAGCTGCCTGGTAACCCGCGGGGTTAATTGAAGAAAGTCCCCGCCACCTAAAACACCATCTTACTTGTTCATCGTACCGTCGTCATCTACGTCACAGCACAACCGCGTCTCCTCTGTCCCGGCTTCCATACTCGCTCCCATCAACCCCAGGACCTTCCCGCATACTCAGTTCAATCGGCACAATGGAATCAAACAGGCCAATCTTGCTGCTTGGGGGCACCGGCAAGGTCGGGAGGCAGATCGCGAGATGCCTAGCGGGCACGTCTATTCCGACCCTCCAGTCTTCACGGAAAGGAGAGTCCACGACCGAGCCTGACGCTTCTAACATCAGCCCGGTCGCATTCGACTGGAGCAGCCAGGTCACATGGTGCGATGCCCTGCGTTCGAGCCCTCGCGGCGTTTTTCTCGTCGCGCCGCCTATCACGGACATGCTTCCGCCAATGCAGGCATTCATCGACCTGGCCAGAGCCAAGGGCGTGAAGAGATTTGTGCTGCTGAGCGCCAGCTCGCTGGAAGGCGGCGCTGACAGCTCTGCGATGGGGCTCGTGCATTGGTATCTCAAGCAGCTTGGGGATTGCGGCGAGGTTGAGTGGGCGGCGTTGCGGCCGACGTGGTTCCAGCGTGGGTGTCTCTACGATTTTGATCATTCCAGGGTCCATGAATGCTGATGCACAAGCGACAGAGAACTTTGCCGACCAGGAGGCTCACAAGAGCTCAATACGGCTGGAGAGCGCAGTATACTCCGCCACCGGAGACGGCAAGCTTCCCTGGGTGTCGGCGGCCGACATCGCTGCCTGTGCTTTCCGTCTTCTCACGCAGGAAGAAGCGCCCAACGACGATTTCGTGATCCTCGGGCCTGAGCTGCTGTCGTACCAGGATGTGAGTGACCTCCTTCAGCTGCGCAAGCACTCGAGAGAGTTGACTTTCTGACTGTTCACCAGATCGCCGACATCCTCACAGATGTATTAGGCCGCAAGATCACCCACAAGAACTTGACGGCCCAGGGGCTTGAAGAGCGCTTCGTGTCACATGGAGCGCCGGAGGATTATGCGAAGATGATGGGTGCCATGGACACGGCCATCAAGAACGGGAGCGAGGATCGCACCAACGACGTGGTCCTGAAGCTCACTGGAAAGCAGCCTGTCAGGTTCCGAGAGTTTGTTGAGCAGAACAAGGACGCGTGGCCGACTGATAACTGAATGGATACGGCTTGGTTTTGGAAGAACAAAGAGGGGGCAGTTTGAGATGGCGGCAAAGTTATGCGGGAGGCTCGCCCGACGCCCGCGGTCCACTGCCGCCTTATGGTATGGACAGGTCTGACTCGCCTTCAGCGTAGGGGACCTACTAGTACCGAAAGAGTGAGCTGTGTTTGACTCGGCTCCGGCCAACCTGGAGTGCCTTCTCTTAAAGTGGAGTCTGCTGCCAAAGGAATGCAACCTTCTGTTTTGCCCGACCTCCCAAGCTCCCTGGCGTCGCTGTCGCCCAGCGAGTACGACAAGGTGGGCAAGGCGGCAACTTCAAGCTGGATGTGCAGATCTTGCCGTGTCTTGTCATCATGTTCATCATGAACTTTCTGGATCGTCAAAACATCGCCTCGGCCAGGCTGGCCGGCATCGAAGAGGATTTGAACATGAACGAGGTCCAGTATCAAACCTGTTTCTCCATCCTCTTCGTCGGTTACATTTTGATGCAGGCAAGTCTCCGTGGCCTGAATTGTGCTCTCTATCCACTAACTCGTGCACTCCCCAGGTACCCTCCAACATGTTTCTCGGCACCATAAAATCGCCAGGAGTGTACATCTGCGGTGCCATGGTTGTCTGGGGTATCATCAGCACATGCATGGCCGCAGTTCAAAGTTTTGGAGGACTCGTCGCAACGCGGTTCCTGGTCGGCTTCAGCGAAGCCGTCTTCTTTCCGGGTGCGCTGTACTACCTGTCCGTGTTCTACAACCGAAAGCAATACGCCTTTCGCGCGGCCATCCTATATTCCGGAAATCAGCTCGGAAACGCATTTGGCGGCCTCTTTGCCCTGGGAATACTTGAGCTGGATGGCGCACACGGCCTCGAAGGATGGAGATGGCTGTTCCTCGTCGAGGGCGTCGTCACAATTGGCCTGGCATTCCTGTTTATGCTGATTCTCCCCAATGCCCCCGAGAAGGCACGGCTTCTCTCGCAGGCGGAGATCGACTGGGTTCAGTACAGCTATCAGGAGGACCAGGGCCAGATGGACAACACCAACGAGATCACGGCAGGGCAAGGATTCATGATGGCCATCAAGGACCCGAAGACATGGCTCATGCTTGCGACTCTCTATCTCATCTACACTGCCAGTGCGGTGGAGAACTTCTTTCCTGTAAGTCACAGCCAACCTCACCTGGGAAAGCTATTATACTAATCCAAAGCACAGTCGGTTGTCGCTACCCTGGGTTTCGACCGCAACACGACTCTTGGCCTCACAGCACCGCCTTTTGTCCTCGCGGTCATCGTGATCTCGATCAACGGTTACCATTCCGACATGAAGGAGGAAAGATTCCTCCACATCGTCATTCCCCTCTGCGTTACCGTGGCCGCGAACATCATCGCGGTTTCCACCACGAACACGGCCGCAAGATACACCGCAATGATGCTCATGCCCGCCTCGTTCTATTCGAGTTCCACAGTCTTGCTGTCCTGGATTTCCGGATCAATCGCGCAACCCGCAGTCAAGCGAGCGTCGGCAATTGCGCTGATCAACGCTGTCGTGAACACAAACAATATCTGGACCTCGTACATCTACTTTGGCGCGCCGAGGTACCTAGCCGCGTTTTCGCTCAACTTTGCATCCGCGGCTGGAGCGATTGCTCTGGCGACCGTCATGTGGATGTACTTGCGACGCGAGAACCGCAAGCTTGACCAGGGACTCGAGACTGGGAAGAGCGGACCGACGGAAGCACAGAAGGCCTCGGGCTTCCGCTATATTCTATGAATACTCGTGGGCGTTGCAAGGAAGCTTGCTCCTGTTGGGTCGTCATATACGTCTTTAGCCACGATCCCAAGGACACAATTTGAGGTGGCGGGAGGTTTAGCAGACCTGAGCTAACCTTCTCAGAAGTGGTCAACTGTCATTCATAGATTCTAAGCAATGATACAGACATCCTGCGCTGAGGTTCCATTCTAGTAATCCGTGCTTACGGCAATCTTCTCCATCTTGGCCACTGTGTCGTTGAGATTCGCGATCTTGGTCTTGAACATCCCAAGACAATCCGATCCGAGAGGCACACGGAGCTGGTCCTCCAGGCCGGCAGCCAACCCGGTGGAGGTAATTGCTTCGTACATACGCAGAACACCGCGTTCGGGGTCGCCAGGCTGGCTACCATGCATGCTACCCAGAACAGCGCCGATATCAACATAGCCCTCCTTCTTCGCGGCGACGTTTTTCCCGGCAGCGGGTTGGGCGAGGAACTCGGTACGGAAGATACCGGGGTTGACGAGCAAGGCGCGGATACCGAAGGGTTTCATCTCAGAAGCCATGGCCTCGGTCAAACCTTCGACGGCGAACTTTGAGGCCGAGTAGATGGGGCCGCCATGACCGCCCAAGATTCCGGCCCCACTGGAGATGTTCACGATGGTCCCGGCTCCCTGCTTGCGCATGTGGGGGATGGTGGCCTTGGTGAAGTTGAGTAGACCGAAGAAGTTGACATCGAACTGGTAGCGAGCTTCTTGCTCGGTGACTTCCTCGACGGCACCCAGGTGGCCGAAGCCGGCGTTATTGACAAGAACGTCAATGCTGCCGTGCTTAGCGACGGCGTCGTCGATGGCAGACGTGATCTCAACGGCGGGAGCGGTGATCTGAATCTCGATCACGTCGGCCTTGGGGTGGTTCTTAAGTGAATCGGGAACTTTGGACAGAGCACGAGCCGTGGCCACGACAGTGTGGCCCTTGGACAGGGCCAGCTGGGCCAGCCGGAGGCCGAAACCGGCGTTGCCACCTGTGATAAACCAGACGTTGTTGGGAGCCATTGTTACGGTGTGGTCAGAGTATGGTATGAATAGTAGAGCTGGGAGGATGTTGTTGTTGTTCTTCTCGAGAACGATCGAAGAAGAGATGTGAGCCTTATATAGCCATGGCAGTCTCAATGCTTCGACTTGATAATGCGCAACATTTCCCGCTCCGATGACTATCAGTCAGCCAATGACTTAGAAATAAGCCGTCATCCATTGTCTATAGGAATGGCTGAGGACTATAGGGTAGCAGATGCAGGTGATGGCTGATGTGGCTTACATGGCTTACTCACATGTGGCTTACTAGCAGGTGTGAACCGAGGCACAGTCAACGGCAGACACGACTAGAAGTTATTCAGACTATTCAAGTTCCCGCGGTCATGTCTGAACGAAGAGAGCCGACATCCCAACCGCGACAGCCGACGATAAAAGGTGAAGTAAGCCCACAACACTTCGGGCGTCCCGCCCAGAAGACATCCCACCCTCAACCCCGGCGCCGAGCCCCAGCCAGTTATTAACCTCTCGACGGAGCATCCATACAAGACATGGCATTGAACTACCTCGACGTCGTCAGATCTCTTCCTCCCCCCTCATAGCTCTCCACCATCTCGACTGCCGCGCCACTTCGCCATGCTCATCCCCCAAAATGCACTGCCACTTTCTCAAGAATTCAGGCGTCGCCTCCCAGCTCCTCGAATCCCATGCCGTGCCTGATCCGTAGCCCTGGTCCCGCTGCGATTCCCGCCGCCCGCCCCAGCACCTGAATCCCCGGATCATGTCGTAGAAGAAAAGGTCCTCGTCAATCTCATGCTGCATCTCAATCAGCCTCTCCCTCACCGACGGGATCGGCATCACATCGATGTACGGATGATGGCTCTTCTCGATCTGGGTCTTGGACGGGCGCAGATCGTGTTTGATGGTCCTGAAAATGCTCTGTACGGACGAGATGGTACCCTCCCGGTCCGTCTCCCGCTCGAGATGAGGCCGATAGAAGGGCGACTCGCTACTATCTTCGCAGAACATACGCTCCGTGATGCCGACTACGAGGCAGTTGATGCGCATGGCCTCAACAACACAGATCTGGTGGATCTGGATCGTGTTCGCGTAAATGTTCGGAATTCGTTGCTGCTCTGCGTCGATCACAGCAGCCTCCAGTCCGGGAGTGAGAAGGGGATCTGGAAAGATGTCGACATCCCCCCATGACTGGCCCTTCGGTTCGTGGTACACGCCACAGGTACAGTGAAGGATAGTAATCCCCTCCCAGCCGGGTCCGCTGACCGGATGTCGGTGGACCTCGATCACATCGTCCACCTCACTTGCCTCTGTCGGCCGGGAGTCTGAGCTCATGGGGACTGAGCTGAAGAATTGATGCGCCAACGTCACAGGAGACCACGAAGCCGTAGTCGGATGGGGATCACCGGTGTGGTGTGAGAATTGCATTGCCGATATGGGCGGTGAGTAGAGGCTTGCGCTGGCGAGGAAGAAGTCATCCGCCGAGAAGCTCGGCTGAGCCGACGGGGGATCGTTTGCCATTGCATCAGCCACTGGACCTTCTGACGTCGTCTCTGCTGGGCCTGACGGCGGCGGTTCTCGACTAGGTTGAGAGGCGGGCTCTAATTGAAGGACCTCCTTTTCCGAGGCATGGATCCGTTGCTTCTGCCTCTCTCCTTGGAGCTCAGAACGTCAGTAGACACTCATTAAGGCTTTGGACGCCCGCCAGCAGCGCATCATCCTCGAAAATAAGGCCTGGCGACTTACTGTATGCTTTCTGTGCCTGACGATTCTGTTCCCGACGCTTCTCTGGATCTCGCCGTATGGTTTTGCGGACTCTGGACGGGCGACGACTAGAAGCTCCGGCACATCGACTCGCCTCGCGCCCCTCCCCGTCGACATTCTTATTTCCGCCCGGTGTTTTGTTCATCTTAATTGGCGCCCGGAGGTGGTAAAATGTCTACATGTAGGTAGGTGGGTTGAGTATGGAATCGGTTGGAGAATTTGTGGCTTACACATGAAGATCCATGGATCGAGGTGGTCCATTTTGGAATACAGTCATAACTGTCTTAGTTACATAGGAGGATAATGTATTCATCTAGTCCATTAGAGAGGCAAAATGCTCGGCACTGCAAGGGTCGGATCTATTATCTGGCGCTCGCTTCTTCCCCTTGCTTCTCGCTACCTCCAAACTCAAACGAGACAGGCTGAGGCAGTCATCATGCAATGCGTGCCCTTTCAAAGCTCGTTCGACAGCGTCCAGCCGTCTCTGTTGGTCTCGGTAGCAGCCTCCCCCTGCGAAAGGCAACAGTCCGTCCATCTCTCTCGAGCAAGAACAGAGGCCGCCAATTCACATCCGCTCGCGCTCATCAATTCGCCGCATCACTGTCTTCTTCCACCCCAAACCCAAATGAGTACCTTTCCTAGGCGGAGGAACTCTACGACCTCATCAAAAATTACGGCAGCGACAAATGGGGCTTCGTCGTGTATCGCACAACCTACAACGACGACGATGAGTGGAACCGAGCCGTAGAAGCAGTGCGGGCAAACAGCAAGAAGGGCATGAGATACGTCAGCAGCGACATTCGAGACTTTCTCCACGACAGAATGGACTGGGTCTTCGTCAACGATAAGGAGAATCTCGATGGTGCCACCCGGGCGCATCTGCGCGAGCGGATTCGGCAATGGGCAGATTCCGCCCATCCAACAAAGATACCAGATGGTCGCTTCACGTTTCGACGAGTCTTCTCTGCGCAGCATTATAGATTGCGGGGCGGAAGAAGCTCATTACAACCTCATAGACAGCCGTTGGAAGCCTCGTGTTCAAGGTACCGAGGACATCAGCTACGATCCGGAAGACATAGGCGAGCCTTTGGAACCGATTGATGGCTGCACACAGGATGATGTGGGCTGGATGAAGGTGAAGCCAACGATCTTAGGATCTAGCTTTTTCTGGCGTGTGGAGGGATGTCTTGACACACATTGGGAGAAGGAGTACGTGCGACCTCCTGGGGTCGCTCGAATTTGAGATTCCGGGATGTTCGTGACGTCAATACAAGAATGCGACGATAGCAGTGCTTATTGCCTGTCGTGCCTGGGCATAATCAAAGGTTGCAACAAGTTTCATACTGTTGAGGAGGGCGACGGGGGCTGCTGGGCTATCGCGAATCAGCACATCCCGCTCGAGCAGTTCTACGCCTGGAACCCATCTCGTAAATTCATTCGCGCTCCCGCAGAGCTCGTCAATTGGTCTGCAAGACGGTCCGTGTGTCTTCTATTCTAACATTATTAATTATGCCGTATCATGTAACCCATTACTCGCTATCATACAACCGATGCTGTCCCGTCCCACACGAGTCGTCTACTGGTCCTTCTTCTTCTGGGGAATGGGGTTGCCCTTCTCGTCCACGAGCCCCTTCTCGCGCATGACCCTGAGGGCGTCGTGGAGGGGGTCAAGCTCAGGGCGAGGTTCCCTGTGCGAGTCGAAGTAGCTGTCCGCCCAGGTGAAGTACTGGCCGTAGTTGACGTTGAAGTACAGGTGGTGCAGGGTGTGGTGGGCGGGGCTGTTGATGTACTTCTCGAGCCAGTGCCCAGAGATCATGTCGCCGTCGTGGATGAAGATGGTCCAGATCTGGACGAGGACGAACAGGACAATGTAGAGGTACTTCTGGATGGGGCAGATGAAAACGAAGACGCTGATGAAGGTGTCAGAAGGGTCCATGCCGAACAGTGAAGTGATCAGAACAACTTACTGGTAGGGCAGGGACTGCACATATCCGTCCAGAGGGTGGAAGGCCAGGGCCGCCCAGGGGGTAGGCACTGAGTGTGTTAGATGTATGCAGGCTGAAGTGGCATGAGAGACGACTCACTGATCCATTTGTGGTGGGGCTTGTGAATGTACTTGTACACGCTGGGGTGGTGCTCAAGACGGTGAATCCAGTAGATGAGGAAGTCGTTCCAGATCATGAACAGGACCGTCGAGACGGCCATCCAGGTCCATCCGAAGTCGCCGACATTCTCATACAGCAGGCTCTTGCCGCGCACCTCGGCTAGGAACCACGGCATGGTGAGGAGGTTGATGACCGGGACGGCCCTCATGGAGGAGGCGATCTCCTGGCGCACCTGGTTCTTGAGGAACCGCGGGTGGTACTCGAGTCGGCGGTCAAAGATGAAGTAGTACGACATTGCGCTGAAGATGAAGTACAGCATCGAGGCGCCGATCTGGGTGATGACCATGATGGAGATGCATTGGCGGAGAATGCTGTCGCGCGGCCATGCTGACCCGTGGAAGCCGGGCTGCTCCGACGCGATCGCGTAGTCGTCGATGAGGGTCGCGTTCGCGGTCGCGGGGACGAAGTAGGCATAGGCCTTATCGAAGACCAAAGGGTCAAGGATTTCGAGAGCGGTATCCATGGCTGCGACGAGGCGCGACTAGCATCGGGTGAGCGGTATCGAGCTTGACCAGAGAGTCGGCACACCGCAAGTGTTGATTTTTTGAGAGATGCACGCTTTTTACCCCTGAGATAGAAATTACGAGTGGGGCCGGAAGGGATCGATCCGGGTCGGTCGATGTCTGCCGGCTATTTGTGGGGCGTGGCTGTGGCACCACAGTCGCCACACGTGGAGCTGAGCCACTTCTCTCACGTCTCCACTCGGTGTTATCGGGTTTCCGATCATCACCATGGTGCTTCTCTAAAGTCGATTCCTCCTCGCACCGGACGAGGAATCCAAACTAGAACAGGATGCTGAGATGGACAGGTTGCTGCCTCCCGGTGCCTGTTGGGTGCGATAGCTGCCCAGGCAAAATTGCACCCAGACTGCCACGAGACGACAAGGTTTCTTGCTCTCGAATTCCCTATGCGAGTCTGCGTCAATACTTTCAGGCTGCGTACCTAGAACGTGCTTGCGGAGGAGAAGTTCTCTACTAAGGCACGTTACGGTGGACGCCACGTGGTTTGGCTGATTCGCGTGGCTGCCCTTTTATGGCCCATGGAGACGGAAAGCTTAAAAGGGGTGACTCTTCGCACTTCTGCCGACTAACACCCAGCACTTCTCCTCAACCACCATCACGAAGATGCCGGGACACAAGATTCTCATCCTTGGAAGTGGCATGGTCTCAAAGCCATGCCTCGAGTACCTGCTTCGTCGAGACGACAACCAGATCACTGTTGGTGAGAGCATCCATCCGTGTTACCCTACGATCGAGGTCCAGGCCGCATGAGTCACATCTTGACGGGTTCCGAAGCTGGAAAAACTGGTCACCATGCTCACTTTGATGATTTGAAGCCTGCCGAACCCTTGAAGCCGCCGAACGTCTCGTGTCTGGTCGGCCGCACGCCCGAGCCATCGCCCTCGATGTTACATCACCCGAGTTGGACGGCCATATCGCCGCACACAACGTCGTGATATCCCTCGTCCCATTCATCCACCACGCCCAGGTAGTTCGTTCGGCTATCAAGGGGAAGACCAATGTGGTCACCACGAGTTATGTCTCCCCAGAGATGCGCATGCTGGAAGAAGAGGCCAGGCAAGCCGGCATCACCGTGCTGAACGAAGTTGGAATGGTAAGAGAAACCACCGTCGTCGTCCTGCAATTGCAAACGTGACTCACTGACATTTTCGCTGTAGGACCCTGGTGTGGACCATCTCTGGGCAATCAAGACAATCAGCGAGGTCCACGACAAGGGCAGAAAGCTGCGCTGACTTAGTGTCTCGTTCATCTGACGTCTGCCATCGACGAATCAATCTGATGCGAGCTCCAGGTTCTCGAATTCCATTCTTTTTGCGGCGGACTTCCTGCTCTAGAGTTCTCAGACAACCCACTTCGGTTCAAGGTACGAGGCACTTTTCCGTCCAGTACAACAGAAGCTGCCGACGTCAACTGACCTCCATAGTTCTCATGGTCTCCGCGAGGCGCCCTCTTGTCACAGAACAACTCGGTACGATTCCTCCAAGACGGCGAGATCGTCGAAATCTCCAACAATGACCTGATGAACTCGGCCAAGCCATACTTCGTCAAGAACGGCTACTCATTCCTCGCCCACCCCAACAGGGACTCCGTTCCCTTCCGCGAAGCCTACAATATCCCCGAAGCCCACACGGTGATCCGCGGCTCCCTGCGCTACGAAGGAAATCCAGCACTGGTCAACGCCCTCGCCAAGCTCGGCTGGCTCGATCCCGAACCCAAGACGTACTGGCAAGAACTGCCTCTCTCTTCGCAACATCACTTGCGCTTGGGGTATCTTGGTGGTCACACAAAAGATGGCCGGCCCGGGTAAGGACTACGTCGGCCAGCGTGCTGGAGATCGAGCCCGATAAGTAAGATCTAGGAGTGCTAAAGGGCGCACCATTATAGCACGATAGCTGAACTGGCCAGGTATCCCTCGCGTGCCATTCCTGCATCACAATTACTGGACTCTGTGGAAGTGAAGTGAATAGAATTGAACGTCCCATAAGGATCGAAGAATATGTACATCTCAAGAATACAAAGTCCACCAAGTTTAATCGCTGAAGATCAAGCGCATCGAATTACCCCATTATCGTCCCCTTTAGTAGCATCCGCCGGAGTCCGCGCAAGTCGAGACCCGAGCCGCTTAGAAAGACAGAGTCTGGCCAGCAGTGCCGACAACACGGCTCTTGACGTTGCCGCGGCCGTACAGGCTGTAGCTGTAGGGGACCTTGCTGGAGCCGAAGTTGCCGGCGGGGGCGGTGTTGCGGGAGCCGCCGTAGGAGACGTCGGAGACGGTGACGTAGCCGACCTCCTTGGAGTCCTCGGAGATGATGGCCTTGTTGTGCGAGTTCTCCCAGACGGAGGACTCGACGCGCACCTGCGCGCCCATGCGGCTGTTGACGCCCGACGCGATGAGCTTGTTGAAGTAGTTGTTGAACATGTGCACGGTGCCGTAGCGCACGAGGGGGTTGCGCGAGTTGACGTTGTTGAAGTAGTTGTTGGCGTAGGTCACGCGGAGCTTGCCCTTGTCGCTGGTGTTGGCGTCGTTGTGGCCGATGAGGGTGGTCTTCCACTGCGGGGATGTTAGCTGTCTGGTTGCTCGACGACTCCAAACACTCTTTGGGGTCACTTACGTGGTCGTGAAGGTAGGTGTTGGAGATGGTGATGTAGTCAGCGCCATGGGTGATGTCGATGAGGCCGTCGTAGGTGTCCTTGCCGTCGTTCAGGGAGGAGGAGACGTCGCAGTGGTCGATCCAGACGTTCTTGGAGTTCTGGACACCGATGGCGTCGCCGTTGGCGTCCTTGACCTTCTCGATCTTCATGTTGCGGACGATGACGTTCTTCTGGTCCTTGATGTAGAGACCGACACCGGAGAGCTTGGAGCCGCGGGCGCCGACGATGGTCTTGTCGGAGCCGACCTGGACCTTGTAGCTGCCGGAGATGGAGCCCTTGACGACGATGTTGCGCTTGCCGCTGGCCTCGGCGGCCTTGGTGAACTGGGCGAGGGTGGACACGGTGGTGGTGCTGCCGCCGCGGCCGCCGGTGGTGCCGCCGTTGGTGCTGGCGTAGCCGATGTTGCAGGACTCCGTGATGGAGGCGCGCTTTTGGAGGGCGTGGGTGGCGTCCTCATTGACGGTAGGGGTAGGGGCGGCGGCCGCAAAGCCCACAAGGGCGAGGTTGAGGATGCTGGAGAACTTCATTGTGAAGATGGGACGGACTTTGGCTGTCTTGAGAAGGGAATAGTCTTCGAGTGTAGGAGTAAGGGAGTTCGAGAGAAGTCAACTACAGAAGCCAGTCCGTGAGTGACGAGAAGTGAATGTAGAAAATGAGTGTAAAAGAGCGACTCTGAGATGTGAATACTGAGGAGACCAATATCAGAGTCAACGGCGAGGGAGCGCGTCCTCATATAGGAACACTTCGTGAGGACTCGGTGATGCCCCAGACTCAGCGAAAGTCCCTGGCCCGATCCGTGTGTGGATGCTCCGGAAATGAGAGGCTCGGCATCGATGGCAGCATTGCGAGGCCATCGCGAAGCCCCGCCGCGTCCAGTTTGTCAGTCCATGCTTCCGCGTAGGCCAGAAGAGGGCACCGGGGATCAAGAGGGCATGTTTGACATTGATGCAATGCTACCTTCCACGCAAGGACTTCCGAAAGGACTCTTCAGCAATATCGCGAGGTCGACGAGGCTACGGGACGGTCTCGGTGGCAGCCGTGCTTGGTGGAAAGCATTTCAGCGCTGACAACAGCCCGCAGCTGCGCTTACCGTCTCGGGCGTGTTATCGCGGAGCCGGGATGTGCGGCCCCTGAATATGGCCCGAGGCGCCGGCATTGGGACGCAGTTCGGACAAGTTCCAGATCCACCCAAGGCCATACCAAGAAGATCCAAGAAGATCCAAGACATCCAAGACTCGTTCTCGATCCGTCGATTGGAGGAACATGAGCAGGTTGCAAGGATGACGGCCCTCCCTCGTGCCATAAGCCCAATCTATCACGGACACAAGCTTGTCAAGCACGTCAAGCCTTTGGACGAGATCTTATTTTATGGACTGCAGTGGGTGGGTTCGGGCCATTCCGAAGAAACACCCATCGACCCAGAGATTTCGGCAGTGCGGGATAGATCATTACTGGTCCCGGTGATCAGATCGACTGAGGCTGTGTCGGCCGCTCACGATGTGTCGTTGCATGGCTGATCCGGGGGCAGGCGGCTCTGCCCCAAGTACCCCAACCCATAGGGCTTGACAACGTCGTCCGTCGTAGTCGCCTCGGAGTTGCAAAGGAGGCGATTTCCATCGTCCTCAACGCCGTCAAGTCACCCCTTAAATTTGCTCGAGGGGCCTAGATTGGATGCCAAGCGAGTGCTAGGTCGGATGAGGGCCGGAGCGCGCCCATTTCCAGCGAGGGGATCCAGGGCCTTGTCAGACACAAATCGCTTGGCGCTTGGATGTGAGGCCCAAGCCGGGTATTCGGAACGGCCAGAGTATGAAAGTCGTCGTCATCCCACCACTCCACTCAAGCCTGGTGAACACAAAATGAGGAGCGACATCTGCACCCATTTTGCACGCACCGAGAACTCGTATGAAAATTCTCGGCGATGCTTCAGAGGTATGGAGGAGCTCAGGTCATGCTTCTTCACGAGGGAGTGGGATCACTGTGATTCCGCCGCCCTCCTCATGCTCGCTTGCCAGCCAGTACGCCAGCTGCCGGATGATGCCGTTCCAGACAGCACGATGCCAGGCCATGGCGCGCACCTCACCTGCGGCTCGGGGCAGGATCTCTTTCCACTTCATGAGGTCCTCGTCACCGTCGTCCTCTTCTCCGCGAATGATTCTGATCCTGCAGATGGAGCCATCAGTTGCGTGTGCGGCCAGAAATGTTTTCTGCCGGTCCTCCCAAAACTGTCCGGCAGCGTGTCGCTTTGCCTTTGCCTGGCTGAGAAGCGCCACTTCGATCTTGCCCGTCACGGCCCAGAACCTGAAAAGGTACGAGGGATGCGTGACGAGAGCGGCCCCGTCGACCAAGAATGAGGCGACGTCGAGGGATGGCTTCTCGGTATTTGATTTCCACTGCAGACCGAAGGGGTCCAGACCTTCAAACCACACGTCTGTCAGCTGCGGGACGCGCAAAAGGTCCAGACGCAGAGGTAGGAGTCCGCACGACGAGTCCCAAGTGCGCCGGAACCCAATGGCAGTGCCCATGGAGTTTGTGACTCTGCGACGATCGATAACCTGATCGGCGAGAATGTCACCGAGCATGTCAATCGGCTGAATGATGATCCGCTTGACACGTTTGCGGCCTTCGCAGTGAGGCTTGCAGAAGCCGAGCTTGAGCGTGAGCTCGTGAAAGTCAATATCTTGGGCGATGATGTCCAGTGATGCCCATCGGAGAGTGTCGACGTCGAGGTTGCAACGGGACTTGGGCAGATCGGCGCAAAACAAGGGAAATTTCCGGAGGATGCTATCCCACTCTCCCTTGGCTTCATGACATGCCAGAATAAGGCGCGGAGTCTCGATGGCGCGCCTAGGATACCGACCGAATTCGACCATGTCGAGAATCCTGGGCTGGCCCGATGCTTCAGGCACAGCTGCCAAGAGGGCGAGGGCCCATATCTTGAGCCTGATCTCGGCGGGAAGATCGGAGAAAACGTGGAAGGTCGACATTGCGGCTGCGTGAAGATAAGCAGCGTGCTAGGATGAATTAGGACTAGAAATGGCCGCCTCGGTCGCCTCAGATCACAACTGCGATGCCCTTGATATATGCGGTGGGTTGTCGAGCGGTGGGAGAGCCTGAAGCCGGGGTGAGGCACGGACGATTAGGCAGTTTAGGCAGCTGTTGCAAGGGCTTGGACTGGGTGAATGATTGGGTGTGCTGGACGTCCGATGGCTCGTTTGCACATGGGATGCTGGCACTGGCGAGACTCCCGTGGATTCTCCGATGCGAAAGTACAAGAGTCCGATATCATTTTGAAGTGACTGGATGAGATTCTGATGCGGCTTCCATCCATCGAGGGAGGGGCCCGAGGTGTCTGTCCGTCAACAGGAGCATTTCGCAGGCCAAAGGTGAACCTTCCCAGTCGATCTCTGGATTTGAAGAGAAGCTGATGACCGTCTGCGCGAGAGAAGAACTCGTCCGTCCGAATGCAGTGTTTGGTTTCTGATGCTGATGATGTCAAACGCCTCCGTCCACCTCCACGAAGGAAGGACTCGGAAACCGACACCACGGGCAACAGTGGGTCCTAAGGTATCGCGCCCGATAAGATAAGATATCGGCGCCTTCCCTTCTGCCGAGCGGGTAAACCCCGGGCCATCAGATTTTGTCTTTGGCCGAAGGAAAACATCGGAAGCCGAGCACCCAAGCACTGTCGGCCGAGCTGCAGCTCCACCAATGGCGAGGCAGTCCAATGGCAGCGCCGGAAGGCTGCGAAATGCCGCAGCGCAGCAGGTTCCATTCTGACCCGACCCGAGCGGCGAACCACTCTCGAGCGAGCAACCAACTTCAGACGCCTGGCTTCAGTCCACTGTTTTTTCCTCCGTCTACCTACAGCAACAACCTCAAGTGTCCTGTCCTACCGCTCCTCCCTGCCATTGACACCCGCCCTCGAGACCGCAAGACGAAGACTGGACACCATGTTGACCCGAGGATCCGCGAGAACCGCGCAGGTACGTTCACATGCTCGCATGACGTCGTGGGGGGCGTTCGCAGAGGCCGGCGGTTGAGGGACAGCTGGCCGCCGGGGAGAGACGGAAAAGCAGACGAGGAGGAACAGACACGGAGAGGAACCAATTGGCAGCAGAACTACGCTGACACCACCACAACAGGTGCTGCGCACCGCGGCCCAGACGCCCATCGTCCCCCGCGCTGGCTACGCGACCGTCCAGTCCGACATCTTCAAGCCCACCAAGTTCGGCGGCAAGTACACCGTCACCCTGATCCCCGGTGACGGTATCGGCGCCGAGGTCGCCGAGAGCGTCAAGACCATCTTCAAGGCCGACAACGTGCCCATCGAGTGGGAGCAGGTCGACGTCTCCGGCGTCGACGCCACCTCTGAGCGCACCGAGGACCTGTTCCGCGAGTCCGTCGCCTCCCTGCGCCGCAACAAGCTCGGCCTCAAGGGCATCCTCCACACCCCCATCGCCCGCTCCGGCCACCAGTCCTTCAACGTGGCCATGCGCCAGGAGCTCGACATCTACGCCTCCATCTGCCTGATCAAGAACATCCCCGGCTACAAGACCCGCCACGAGAACGTCGACCTCGCCATCATCCGTGAGAACACCGAGGGCGAGTACTCCGGCCTCGAGCACCAGTCGGTGCCCGGCGTCGTCGAGTCACTGAAGATCATCACCCGCCAGAAGTCCGAGCGCATCGCCAAGTTCGCCTTCAACTTCGCCCTGGCCAACTCCCGCAAGAAGGTCACCTGCATCCACAAGGCCAACATCATGAAGCTCGCCGACGGCCTGTTCCGCTCCACCTTCCACCAGACCGCCAAGGAGTACCCCACCCTCGAGGTCAACGACATGATCGTCGACAACGCCTCCATGCAGGCCGTCGGCCGCCCCCAGCAGTTCGACGTCATGGTCATGCCCAACCTGTACGGCGGCATCCTGTCCAACATCGGCGCCGCCCTGGTCGGCGGCCCTGGCCTCGTCCCTGGCTGCAACATGGGCCGCGACGTCGCCGTCTTCGAGCCCGGCTGCCGCCACGTCGGCCTCGACATCCAGGGCAAGGACCAGGCCAACCCCACCGCCCTGCTCCTCTCCGGCTCCATGCTCCTGCGCCACCTCGGCCTTGACGACCACGCCAACCGCGTCTCCCAGGCCGTCTACGGCGTCATCGCCGACGGCAAGTACCGCACCCGCGACATGGGCGGCGATGCCACCACCCACCAGTTCACCAGGGCCATCCTCGACAAGATGGAGACCCTGTAAGCGGTCCGACCACCGACACCCCACAAACCATGATACCTAAGCCCCGCGCTCGAATACCTACCCCGATACCGCGGACGAATACCAGGGTGTGCCGAACATACGGCGCATCCCGGCGCGAGCCTGGGAAAAACCAACACACCTTAGATGCATAGACGCAGGAGGGGGGCGGGCCGCCGTCCGGGCTGCCTTTTTTACTTGGAGAAACGGTGTAGCTGCACGGGAAAGGGGGAGGGGGCGAGCGGAATGGCGGGCACAGGACGCGTGTCCTGGAGATTGTACGCTCTATATCTCTGTCACTGTGTGTACGTAGCATAGGAGTCACGCAATGCATATGACTTGTTCTCTTTTCTCAGCCGGTGGTATCTGGTGTCAAGGGTGTGTCGTGAGCAAAAGGGTAGGTCTGGCTTGTGCATGGGCAAAAAGGAGGCTTCCCACACCGAGGATCGAACTCGGGGCCATGGATTGAGAGTCCATGATGTTGACCACTACACCATATGGGATTGGGGGAAATACCTGGCAGGGCGCGATATGACGGGAAGGTGCGAGATGGGAGGTGATTCACGGGAAGGAGCATGTTGCTGCTGCGGGTGCTGGAACTGTGCAAACGGGCAGGCGCGTGGAGGGCACTCGGGCAACTCCAGGCAGGGAAGACTGGGGGAGGCTTTGAGTGGACAGAGAACACAAGGCCCGAGAATAGGTTCACCAGAGATCGGAATTACCAGGCACATTGAAGGAGGAGGCATTGTTCGTCGTCTCTGAGAAGATTCGTGGGATCACATGTAGCGATACATGCCCCTGAGCTGTCTTTCATCCGGCTTCCCCTCCCACAACACCAACAATGTGATACACATTTGTTCCTCTCAGACTTGTATCATGGACCAACATCGTGAAATGCGTATCAAGCTGCTTTCTGTATCAAAATCCACCACTCAGCCTTTCATTAAGACGGCCAGACCTGACTCGGCCCCGCCAAGTCCAACTGTGGATCCGATGCATCTCAGATTTGAGCGACAAAACTTCAATATGAGCCCACCATGTTGGACACCAGTCTCCCTGACCAGACTGTCCAGCCATGGATTGGTGCACGTCAGTCAGGCAAAGGCCCGTCTCCGACGCGGTTCTCCGCGACATCCACGCCTCGGACCAGGACATGTATCCCGCCGACCTGCCCTTCAGCCGTCTTCAGGGCTGGGCCCATGCCGCGCCAGACCTCTCCATCGAGTTCTTTTCCAAAGAAATCGAGGACGAGGTCTCAGTGGGTGTCGTTGTTGCGCTGCCAGTCCGGCTTGAGAGATGGCACGCGCTGCTCGACGGGAGTCTGAAGGAGACCAATGTCGAAGCCTCCTCCGACTTTGGACTCCTCGACCAGAGCGAGTCCCAGCAGGCTGTCGGTGTGCACATATTCCACATCGAACGACACGCATCACGAGTCAACAGGCTGCCAGTACGAGGTTTCGGCAAATATGCCGTCGATGTCGCAGTAGAGGCAGCCCGAGCTCGGGGGTACGTTGTCATTGGAACATCAGGTACGGATATCTCCTTGCCCTTTGAGCTGCCGAATAAAAGGCTTACTCATGGACAGCACTCACTGCCACCGATGACGGCCAGCGGACATTTGAGAGGCTCGGCTTCCGGCCTACGGGATATGAGGAAGTCTGGACGGAGGGCGAGGCTCCCCGCACCGCCACCAACGGCGCGGCTCGAAGCACGGGAGCCGGAGACACCGGCGGGCCTCCGGGTAGAGCCCGGATGATGCGGCGGGATGAACCTGGGTGCCACTGACGAGACACCGAGGATGAGTTTGGATTTTGGACAGCAATGAGCTGGGCAGCTCTGGTCCCAGTCTGCATATGCCTGGGCAGTTGGATGCCTCGGCTGCCAGGAGAGTGAAACGAGTTCTACGAGTACCACGAAGAGATTTACATGATCCCGTCTGAGGCCTTTGCTCTTCATGCGATGACAAAACAACGAGAGACTGACAAATGATTCGAAGGTGCCAGAGTCTCGATCGGCATCTTCCCGGCCGTCTGACGTCTGGCTCTCCGGTGAACATCGCGGCACTGAGTACCGGGAAGACGGATTTCGGTTGCCTTCCTAAAAGACTGGGCCCAAAACACGGTTTCGGGGCACAGATTCGTCCGTCTTGCAGATCTTATTGGCCTGTCAGCAATACTACAGCGCTGTCCTTGTCGCTATTTTCGATCAGTTCGGAGCCGAGGTCCAGCAAAGTCCGGTCTCAGTTGGCCGCCACCAGCACCAAGGAGTTTTTACAGGGATTGGGGGTGCCGTTTTGGGGCGTCTCGGCCGATCAGTACCACTGGGCCGCCCCCTGCACCCGTGGCACGCCTGCAGAGGGTGTCAGCACTCAATTCCAAGGGCATTATCCAAGGGTACTTGGCGATCTGGATGCTTGTGGAGACCAATTGCGCACTGCACTCATCCTCAATTGAAGAGACTTGCTGTGGCTGCCTCGACTTGTCTGTCCAGAAGTCTCTACGACTGGGTCGAGATGGCATTGAAGCAGCACAGAGTCAACTTGAACAGGGGAGAAACTCCGTCCTCAACATCCCCGCTCAACATCCACCAGCACGACTCGTTGTGCCGAGGCCCAAGGCACGGCGATTGGTAAGTGAATCCCCCATCATCGCGGACACCATTTCCCAACTCGACCAGCCCTCCGCTAAATGGCGCCAAATCGGAGGCTTCTACGGGGGAACCGTCTCGGCAGAGGCTTTCTAGCGCTTCTCCGCCGTCTCCAGCATCCTGGGCTGTCGGCGTTATGCGTGGCTCTGGTTGCGTCTGTGGCACACTAAACAGACGCCGCCTGTCTCGATTCGGACTTTGGCTTTATGACGCCACCGATTGTCGACTTGGACCCCTCGAAATCCCAAGGGTAAGTCCGTCCAGAGGTAATAGCTGGCATGGATTTGTAAGGATGTCAGGATCATCTTGCATGGCGGGGTCGCGGGAGCAACAAGAAGCTCTCATTCATTCTGTATTTAAGTGGCCTGCCGCGTCTCTCTGCAAGTTATCTTGAAGCTCTCACCATTCTCCCATCCTCCACCACCTCAGTCACCTCACACCCAACCAAGCTCACCTCACAATGGCTCCCGTCTCCAACAAGTCCCTCATCTACAAGGCGCCCCCCGCCCCGGGCGCCTACCCCGAGGCCGGCAAGCACCTCGTCGTTGAGGACCGCCCCCTCGACATCGACAACGCTGACCTCCACGGCGGCGTCCTCGTCAAGGTCCTCTACACCTCCTTCGACCCCTACCTCCGCGGCCGCATGCGTGACCCCAAGGTCTGGTCCTACAGCCCGGCCTTGACCGCCGACACGCCCCTCGTCTCCGCCATCGCCGGCAAGGTCGTCCGCTCCGACACCCCGCAGTACGCCGTCGGCGACGAGGTCGCCGCCTTCTACGGCCAGAACGCCGAGTACGCCGTCATCCCCGAGCAGTTCTTCGCCCCCTCCGGCCTCCGCAAGGTTGAGAACCCCAACGGCCTCCCCCTCTCCTACTTCGTCGGCTACCTTGGCATGCCCGGCACCACCGCCGTCGAGGGCCTCTACGAAATCGGCAAGCCCAAGTCCGGCGAGACCATCTTCATCTCCTCCGCCGCCGGCGCCGTCGGCCAGCTCGTCGGCCAGCTCGCAAAGGCCGAGGGCCTCACCGTCATCGGCTCTGCCGGCTCTCAGGAGAAGCTCGACTACATCACCTCCCTCGGCTTCGACGCCGTCTTCAACTACAAGACGGAGAACCCGCTCGAGGCCCTCAAGCGCCTGGCCCCCAAGGGCATCGACATCTACTGGGACAACGTCGGCGGCGACACACTCGAGGCCGCCCTCGAGGTCCTCAACGTCAACGGCCGCATCATCGCCTGCGGCGCCATCAGCGGCTACAACTCCAAGCCCGAGGAGCGCTACGGCGTCAAGAACCTCTTCATGATCGTCACCAAGCGCATCCTCATGAAGGGCTTCATCGTCGACCTCTCCCCGCCCAGCTACAAGAAGGCGCTCGAGAAGCTCGTGCCGCTCTTCGTCGAGGGCAAGGTCCAGGGCAAGGAGGACATCTACGACGGCATCGAGAAGGGCCCCGAGGGGCTGGTGGGCATCTTCAAGGGGCAGAACTTTGGCAAGGCCATCCTCAAGATCGCCGATGCCTGAGCGGTGGCTCCCCGTCAGTGTACGATTCGGGATGATAACGAATGCATTCGTCGCGAAAATCAGCGGCCAGGAGTTGGTGGTTAAGGAATCTATCGATAGTCAATGAGCATGTTCAATTGAGTAATACCGCTTGCGCCTTTCAGCTTTCGCGTTCTCCGTACCTTGATGTGAGAGGTGAAGATGCGGTTTCTCAAGTGATGAAGCAGACTCGTACTTACAACATGATGTTCCCCTCGCAACCCTCGATCTTGATTCTACCTATCCCTAGATGAAAATTTAGCTAACACTAGGTATCAAAGTGCGAGCCACCTCATCTTACCGCTCCGAGGGTTGGGAACGACGGAGCTCCCGCGCTGCTGTCTATGACGGGGCACTCATCTGAGCCAACAGTCCAAGCCAGCTCTCAATCTTCAAACACACATTAATATGAAGCCCTTAACACCTATCTTACAGACTTCTCAGACCGCACTGCTGAATTGACGATCAAAGGCTGCACACAGCAAGGAAGCCCACCGCCCATACCGCAGCAACAACGCTGATGACGGCGACTGAGCCAGCAGGCACCGACTGGGCACCGCTCCCACCGTCGCTCCCATTGCTGTCTCCATTACCTCCCTCTCTGGACTTGCCATCAGAAATGTCTTCACTGCCGTCACCACCCTCGCTCTCCTCGCCACTGTTGACGAGGTACATGAACGGCGCGAACTCCAGGCCGTGGCTGGCCTCCCGCGTGGCATCACCAACGGCCGCGCGGGAATTGTCGGGTCTCCCCGACTTGTCCAGGGTGTACGTATGCGTGTGTGTGGTCTCATCCCAGCCGTCGGGAGTCCCGCTGGCCGGCGTGGCGAGGAGATAGTTCTCATAGGTGATCGTCGCGCCGTAGTACTCAAATGTCTCTGCTTCTACTGTGAGCTCGCCCACGACTTCTGCTTGCTCCGCGCAGCCGGTGTTGCCTGCGAGCTCGGAGATGGCGATCGTGGAGTAGCAGCCATAAAGCGGGTTGGCAGTGAAGCCGCTGGCGGGATCAGCTCTGCCTAGTAGGAAGCTTCAGTAGAGGTCTCATCAGTCTCACCTCGGACAGCATGCAATCGCGGTCTCGGTGGGCGCGAGCACCGCCGTCAAGGCGTTCAGGGCAAACTCGCTCAGCGGGAGAGTGAGAGCCGCCGTCTCGTCGGCGTCGTACCGAAAGACCGTCGACTCGAACGCGCCGCTCGCGTCAACGGCGCCGTCCTTGGTCGAGACGACGCCGACGGTCTCCCATGCGTTGGGACAGCCGAGACCCGGCGAGCGAAATTCGATGTATGCCTTGCCGTCGAAAACGTGGCCGTGGTCGGACACACTTTTGTGCATGCTGCTGACGGCGTCGCCATTGGGTGTGCAACGTGTATCCGAGTCGGCGCTTGAGCATGAGCCGAGCGCAAGCATCATCTGGCCTGGCAGGCCGGGAACCTCCAGGCCTCGCCAGGGGATGTCAATTGACGGACATGACGAAGGTGCGGTGAACGTGGTTGTGAGGGCCCCGACATTATGGAACTCGAAGCGGCCGGCGGATCGGATGGACGACATTTTGAAGCGAGTGTGATGAGTACTGAGTGTGAGTACCTGTCTGAGTGACGAAGGTCGCGTTGCCTGGGATCTTCAAGTTATGAGTGAGAAAAGCTCGCCAAGGGTGCCAAGATGGCAACAACCGATGATGATTGGGACAGCACAGCGCCAGAGCCCTTGGCTCGCCGAATGGAACCCTAGAACCGTCATCTAGACATCATCTTCGACCGTATTTGCAAACCTGCAACCCAGATTCGGAACGCGTACTCGTGCTGATCGGGTCAGGCACCCTTGGATGCGAAATTGAGGCCTATGGGTGCTGGATTTCAGCATGTTGCGACTACTTATTGGTAGCATGGCGGTACTCCTCCCGGATAGAATATTTCTCATCAGTACCCAAGTATGCTTGCAACCATGAGAATGACTCCTGGTGAAGAAAAGAAAAGATGGCCTAACCCTATGAGGTCCACCTCTCCAAGCATTTCGCGCATTGCCGGGTTCGTTCGTGATCTTTTCCAAGCGTCTCCAGGTATACATCATGGCACTCATTCATCAGACCGAGTGCCTCTTCCTCTTCGCCCAGTATGTGATACACTTGGGCCAAAATCGAAGCCGTCCAAAGGGTGAGTACATGCCTCTCGCCCAGTGACTGGCGAGTAGTCACCATGTTCTTCAGCATCAGGTCGCGGGCCTCCTCGTTCCGGCCTTGTGATGCGAAGACGATTCCAAGCTCTGTTGCTACTATCGACGATGTTCGATGGTTCTCCCCATAGACCTGAAGGCTAAGCGCCACTAGGTCTCGCAGGAGGGCCTCGGCTTCCTCGTAGCGCTCTTGCCTCTTGTAAAGCCACGCCAGGGTCAACCGCGTGTTGAATAAGCCAGGATGCTCGTCTCCGCAGGGTGCGGGGGCCTCGCATTGCCTTTCGACAATGGTATGGAGAAGCCTCTCCGCTTCCACATGACGACCCTGTTCATCCTGGACGTGGGCAAGAAGTCTCATGCACCGCAGAGTCTCATCGTGGTACTCTCCCACCACCTCCTTTAGAATTGTGCAAAGCTCTTCGAGCATAGTCTCGGCCTCGGTATATCGCCGCAATGAGGTCAGGGTAGAAGCAACATGGTACATAGTGAAGAGTGTGCGCAGTTCTCGTTTGCCAAGGGCCGCTTGTTGTATCGCGAGACACCTCAGGTAGAATGACAACGCTTCATCGAAGCGCCATGTGTTGAACATGTATGCGCCTGCTCTACGTAACAGCGTAGCTGTTTGGGGCGGTACTACGTCCCACCGACCAACTTCGGCAGCATGTGTGACGTATTTGTCGAGGGCCGGGGATGAGTGATGAGGACTGATTTGAGGAAATAGCTGTAGAACCGCCTGCAAAGCTAAGCTTTTATAGTGTTCCGCGGTCTGCTCGGGATATGCCGGATCAAAATTGCCTCCGGGAGACTGGCTGGCAGTAGAGGCCGTTCGGTGGCTGTATCGCGTCGCCTCCTGCACAAGCATGTGCATATCGTAGCTCTCGGAACCGTCTTCTGTCTGTCGCCTGCCGAGAAAAGAAAAAGCAACAAGTCGGCCGACAGAACTCTTTAGGGAGACCAGCGAATTCTCGTCGCAACCACTGGCGGCGTTGATGAGGCTCAGCGGTATGTCTTGGCTCCCTAGGTATGCGAGCACATGGAGTATCCTGTGCGCGGTCGGATCCCCTTGGAGCAATCTCTCAATCGAGATACTCCAGGTCGCGAAGATACTGTTGGAAGCGCCAGGCTGTCGATATCGGTCGTGCTGGGTATTGTCCCCCAGTACCTCATTTCTATGCCGAGCCTCTCGAAGGAGAGCCAGGTACTCTTTTACCGACGTTGAGGTATTCTGCATGAAAGCCGTAGCCTGTGAAATCGCAAGTGCCAGATGGTGAAGCTCCTCGGTAAGCGTGTTGGCATCGTCACTGTCCCCTCGGAGCTGCAGGCTTTCCGCGTCATCCAGCAGGCCGGCGGTGAAAAGAGCCATGGACTCTTCGGCGGTCATCTTGCTGACCTCGAATGCCCTGCGGGCCCCAACAATCCTCGTGATTGCCTTGTCGCGACTTGTCCATAATATAGTCCCATTCTGGCCATGAGGGATATGCTCGAGCAGACTTGTACTTCCTGCTTTGCTGTTTACCCCGAACAAGCCAAGATCATCCGCATTGTCCACGACGAGGACCCACGACGGCTGGCTCTCAATCTCGGCGCGTACGGCATGAAGAAGCCCGTCCCCTTGTATAGAGGAATCGATCTTTAATTTGGCTGCGATCGACTGGTAGCCTCGTGCAAACGTTGTCTCGTTATCGGCGTGTACCCAGAAGACGGAGCATCCCTGGGGGTTGAATCGTTTGTAGGCATATTCGAGGACGAGCTGCGTCTTGCTTTGAGGCATCAGCTAGTGCAATCCTTCTTTGTTGAACGGGGCGGTATGCTCACCCTGAACCGCCGAGTCCCCAGAGTGCCACTGGTTGACGCTCATGGACCCCCGACAGCAGCGCTTCGAGCTTGAGGCGAAGATCCGGCCGATCCACGATGTCCGTGTTGCGGGGATACGGAACGACGCAGACGCAGGCACGAGCCGGGCCAGACCCCGCGGGGGCGGGCGTAGTGCTCGAGTAGTAGTTGGAGATGTTTCCTTGGTTGACGAATGAGTGAGCGCCGATATGATTGCCGCTCATGGATCGTTGGTCCGCGATCGAGTCGCCCATATTCGTAGGGACATCAGGCAGGCTTGGAAAGAGTTGCGATCATGATACCACCCCGCACCTTCGTGGTCGTCGGTCAGGCTGACAGGCCTCGCCGAGCCTGACCCCGCGCTTTGCGCTGGGGCTTATCGAATGTGCTGCGGTCGACACCAATCATGAACAGCTGTAGCATCGAGCGGCGCAGTCATGATGCTGGCTGATTCGCCAGGGGCATGACATGCCCGCACTTGAAGCCGCATGCGATCTTCCATCCTGGCCCCCACTGCTCCATATCAGGCTGTGACACAACCCGTGATGCGAAGTGTAGGCCTCAGTATAAGACTGGAAGCGAAGAGCCAGAAGAAGACGTAAGGAACAGCAGTCTAACGATCCGACGTATGAAGACATATCTTTGAACAGGAAACAATCACACCGGCCCGTGCGATAAACATCCAGTGAGATGTTCCCCAAGAAAAAGCCCCGGTATCACATCAAACGGTGATGATGCCCCCCGTGTAGGAAGAATACACATCCAGTGAATTCTCAGACCGTAAGACTCACTTTTCTCCTTCACGTTCGACAGCCAACAAGGTTGGGTCAGGTACAAGCCCAGCTGCCCAATTCTCATTCCGCCAGTTTCAATCACCCTCGCCGCTATGGTCATGGCTGCTCCGTCTTCACTTGCTCGAGTTTGGCTCAACTTCACCCATTTGGAGTTACCGCCGAGGAACCGCGGGGCCTGACCAACTACACGGCCAAGCTCATAGTATCTGGGCGGGTTCCTGGGTCTTGCTTCGACGACTGGCACGTGGAAATCATCAACAGCCATGACATCAACAGGCACTCCCACGTATCCGAAGTCTCCTGCCATATGAGAGACCTGTCGAGCTTCGTTTTGTTCGATGGCTGGCTTGCTCAGGACCATCAGCTCCTGCGCCAGGGTTCAGATGAGAGCATGTGCGACCTGCCTGCCGTCGAAGTGCTTGAGACTGAGTTAGTCCCCGACAGATCACGGAGGCTTCCCCCTGATCCTACTCTCGTATTCCGCTCGCAAAGCTCAGACCCCACCAATGGTGCCATTCAGTTGCAAGCTGAGCGCCACGATCTAGCAAGAATTCGTCCTCGTAAGCGGCTCTCGCGAGCTCACCAAGAACTGGACAGCTGGGTAGGAGATGCGGCACAATGATGAAATCCGGCATGAATGGCGGGCATGAGAACGAGCAAAACGGTGCATGCAATTGGGAAACGACTGGATTAGTTAACTCCCGTCTGCGTACTAGAACTGGGCGCGAGAAATCGCGGCATTGACGAACAAATTCACCGAACACGAGAAGCTGGGGTCGTCGATAGCGACTTCACAGCAACATCATGCTGCACGAGGATGCCGTCCGGGAGTCTAATTTGACTAGTTCCAGAAGCTTACTGAAGAAGCTCTTGTTGAAGAGCAAGTGGACGTTGAACCACGCCAGCTCCCGTTGTACCCGTCGCCGGCTGGAGTGTTCCCGGAGGTCATGGCCGGGTGGCGACCTGGGTGAGTGCTCTGTGAACGGTGCCTGGATGGCCGCAAACGATGTTTCTAGTAGGCTTGCTTTTTACCGGTGAGCCGAGGAATGTTTCTAACATTCCACGAACCAGGATGCCTGGTCCCTGACTGGAATGCAGCACAGAGACATGCCGGTCTCAGCCACCTCCATTCCAGCAAACTGCCGTGACAGTGACAACAGGCCTGGACCAGATGTCCACCGACCGGCAGACAGGCCAAGCAAGCACTAGCTCCGGGCATCCCCTGATTTTGTGCCCTGGCGGTACCGATGGGCGAGATTTCGTCATGTTTGCAAGGCCAGCATAATTTTCGAAATGCCGCAGGTCCGCGGTCCTCCGGTGGCTATATTTATCAATCAAGCGGATAATGCCCTGAGTCGTGACTAATGCTAGCGCAAAGGGGGCATTCTCCTGAGCTTGACCTGAGGGGACCGGCCGCGGCTCAAGGTGCCGAGTGATGGCGCGTCCCGCCTTGTACGAGATGCTACCCCGTACCTTACCGTCCGGATCCCTGCGTCAGATCTTGATCGATGACAGGGGCTCAGGGGCCCTGCTCAGCCAGCATGCATACGACCGTCGTGTTGGTGACAGCACAGGCCTCAAACCACACCGAGCATCAGCTCGTCCTAACCTCCCGCCCGCAATTGCTGGAGCAACTGTGCCCAACAGCCAAACAATAGTGACGACCGGACGGCCATTTTGCTAGTGCACACGCGACATGAGACGGTCTCCCAGGACTGCGTTTCTTTTCCAAACCTGACAGGGAGGCCGGGGCCGATCTAATCTGGCTAGCACCGTTAGCGGAAGCTTGACTTGGTGCTATGTATGGTGCCATGGACCCGCGCACGCGTGGTCGCCTCGACCGCGGCGATCCCGCCAAAGCTTGACCGGTGTGCCGCACGGCCGGACTCGTACGCTGAGACGTGCCCTTGGGCTGCAAGTAGCTAGCCCGGACAGCCACTCAAACAGTCGAGATCCATCCGAGTCAACCACCACACGGGCAAATCTGTTGCCCCAGCCAGCCCAAGCGGTTGCATGATTCTGGCTGGGGCCTCTGCTGGTTTTGGACCTACCCGCAAGTAACCATGTGGCCGAACCCAGCCTAATCAGGGCCCTCCCTCCGGTGTGGTGCGAGACCTCAAAAAGGCGTTTGTATCCCTCCGCTGCCCTCCGCTGGATCCCCCACAACTTGGCACCTTTATGCATGATGGGTTTCTCAAATACAGGCCCGATGATTCATCATCTTCGCCTTCACTACAGGCAAAGGTCCTTGGTGATCGCGGCGGTGGTGGCCAGTGCCCTCGCCTGCTTGTTCTTTTTGTCTCACGCATCCGCTCCTTGGGTGATCTCCCGGCTACACAACAAGTAAGTCACCTCGGCATCTGTCACCTGGCACATTCCACCCTTCCCTCCTGAAAATGCAGTGATCTGACTTGAATTTCCATGGCAGCGTTTATTCAGAATTCGGCTCTCCGATCCCCCCTGCCGAGGACTTCGCGAAGCTCGTCTCGGCCCTCTGGAAACCATACATCCATGACCTGAACAACCGAACACTCACCACCGACAGCGGCCGGTTCTACGAAATCCCCAAGACACACCGTCATTGGAGCGAACCGCTGGGAAAAGATGTGTTGATCCTCGACGTCGATACCCGCCCGGTATCTCAGGGGAGGTTCTTCCACAGCCACTCCTTCTTCGACGAGAAGAACCTGACCCCTCGTACAGCCGGGATGCTGAACCACTACATCTATGGTACGCCACGCCCGCGACAATCCCCGTGCGATCAGCTTCATCTCGGTGGCTAACTTTTCTCGTCATGTAGCTCAAATCCACGGATACGATTACAAGTTCATGCGGGCGCCGGAATACCACGACCGCCACCAGACCTGGGTCAAGGTCCCGAGCATCAAAGAAGCGCTGAAGACGCACAAGTTCGTCGTCTTCCTCGACTCCGACGCCGTATTCGCAGAGCCCCAGGTGCCGATAGAATGGCTCCTGAGCCTCTGGGACGTCAAGGACCGCACCCTCCTCGCGATGCCTGAAGACCCCAACTCGCCCATCAACCGAGACGCCAAGGGCTGGGTCCTCTGGAACACGGGGTTTATCATCGCCCAACAGAGCAGGCGGACGACCGAGCTCCTAGAGACCTGGGAAGACTGCCCGACGGGCGTCCGCTTCCCCGAGTGCCGCCGGTGGGCGCACGACTGGGCGCACGAGCAGGCTGCCTTCGGGAACCACGTCCGCTACGCGTACAACGCGACGGACGACCTGCGCGCCATCGGGTGCATGGAGGCCAACGGCGCGCCGTACATCTTCGACAAGAAGTGCGGCGGCGTGTTCGTCAGCCACCACTGGGGGTCGAAGGAGATGACGGTCAAGGGCCTCCACGAGCTGGTGTCGAAAGCCCTCCTGCGCCATCTGCAGGACGGCAGGAACGACCTGGTCTTCGACGCCTTTGTACATCCCAGGAAGGGGCATCTGAACAGGGCGCTGAATGATTTGCTGCTGGACATTGGGGAGGCATAGGTATCGGATGCTGGGCGTTTGGGGCGGGGGAGTACTGGKGTTTTTTTCTTCGGCGTTCACGGGCATACCACAGCGGCGGCCGTAGCCATTGATATGTGTTTAGATGAAAGCAGACTACTGTAATGTCCATACTAGTGTAAGTGTAGGGTAAACAGAGCTTCGTACATTCGCGTTCTTGAGTCTGGTGGGGAGTCGCCATAGTTCCAAGCAAGATTGAGGTCCCTCGAGATCTGGGCGTCGAACTCCGCGATGTGCAGGGCAAGTTCAAGAGAGAGCTAGGCGAGTTTGATGGGGCCCAGGGGAAGTATGCAGTGCGCGCTCAAGTGGGAACCTGGGCTATGCCGCCAGACAGAAAGTCTACGGCCTCTGAGATCTCAGAATGATTTTCGCAGCCGCACGCCCAGCAAGGCTCGAAAATCCAAGTCTTGAACCTTTGATTTGCTGCCTACTTCTCAGATGAATCGTTGCGTACCTGCTTCGCCCTCCCTTCGATGCCATTGCATCGCTAAGCCGGCCGGTCCGCAGCATCATCCATGCTGATATCGCGGCGTTGCATATTGCCAAGTTTGCAGTGCCTGGGCAGCCCGCCGATATACCCGCCTGCCGCCTCATCAAACCAATAACAGCAAACAGGCTGACCCCAGCGCGCTGAGTTGGCTCGTCCACACCTAAAAACAGGACACCATCCGCGCGGGCTGTACGCTGGCAAGCTGGGCAGCCACGTTCAGCCTTGTCAGCGTGGAGGAGCGGAGCGGGAATCTTTAGAAGTGAAGCCTGGACCCATTCTCATCGCTTGGCTATTCGTCTAGGCCGCTTGGCGATTTGATCATATCGAATTGTCGACAATGTCCCGTCTGACGCAGCGGGAAGGAGAGATTGCATCTCACGGCCAAGACGACAACCACCTAAAAATGGCCCTGTATACGCGCATACTAGTAAATGTCCGCTTCGCCCACGACCAAGCCCCCCGAATAGTGACATCGACCCTTGATGCTGGGATACCACAGCCATAATGAAGCATCCTGAGTTGCTGCGCGTGATAGCGCTGGCGGCTGAACTGACCTGGCATCGACAACTTTAAAACTCACGTTGAGAATTCAACATCGAGTCGCATATATAAGAGTACCGACTAGACATCCAAGTCCAATTCTTTTCGATCATTTCATCATACAACAATTACAACACTCCGCGCACACTCACATCATTCACGCCTCCTCATCTTCTGCATCTCAGTTCTCACATCTTCAGCACTCCATCGTGTCAAGACCTCACAACATCAATCATCATGCTCCCTACCCATATTCTCGCGGCCCTCCTCACTGCCCTCACGGCTGTCTCGGGCGCCCCGACCACTCCAGACAGCCTTGATGCCGCGCTGGAGAGCGGGGAAAACTTCGACGAGCTCGTCGACCTCCCCAGCGATGTGGAGAACGACATCGAGACGATCTATTTCAAGCGTGAAGCCGTGATTTCTGCTCGTGATCTGAATCTCGCAACGGAGCACGGTGTCGATGCCAACGAGAGTAAGCCTTCTCACACCCCTTCACAGAGTTTGCCCACCGACTAATCACTCTCTTTCAGTGTGGAAGCACTCAGTCATCAGGCGCTCCGACGGCAACGACATAACCTTCTGGGTACACAACAGCTGGGTCGACAGCGAGCAAGAGCTCCCCGACGACGCCACGGACGAGGACGAGAGCCACCTCGAGGCGCGCCAGGTCGAGAGCTACAAGTTCAACAAGGGCGGTAACAGCCGCTGCAGGAGCACCAAGATCGAGGGCCGCACCAACAGCAGGTCGCCCTCTACCGGCGCCGCCCAGCGCATCGTCGACTGGTCGAGGAAGCACAAGGGCTATTTCACGCACACCAACGTCTACCGCTCGGTGCGCATGGTCGCCGCGCGCGCCGGCAACGGCGGCCACGCCGAGTTCTCGGCCAGGAAGATGAGCGTCAACAAGCTCCGCCCGAACATCTACGTCGGTACCAAGGACATCGCCGACATTGTCCAGGCTTCCATTAACCGCTACAAGAAGAGGGCTGGCGGCGGCTCCTGGAGGGTCCAGACCCGCGGAACCTCGAACTGTGAGGCGAATGGCGTTTCTGGAAAGGGCAGGGCCAATGTCAGCTGGGCGCTCTCCCGCTCCGGCGTCTGGCGGTAAATGCCTGACCGTCTGGGTCATTTCATTTGTCGTATTTCTCTTTGCATTGCTGGCGTTCTGACTTTGGACATGGGTGCATTGGCATAGCGGTGTGGTAGTTCGCATTTTGGAGAGCAAGCGTGTGATTTTGATATTTAGATTGCATCGGTGCATTGGTTATGGAGTCACATGGTTCGAATTGCAAACCTGGAAGGCACATCTCAAATACAGTTCCATTTTTGGTCTGACACGACTTCAAGCTGGCTGTGATGTCGGTGCCTCATGCGACGTGAAACAGCCCGTATCATGGCGCCTGCCTCGTCTGCAGGGTTTGGACCTTATATCTCAGATGTTACACTGGGGGTTACCGCCCCAGAGCTAACAGATCCCCTAGGCTTGCCTCGGCCGCGTCGTCGTCGTCGTCGTCGTCATCCTCATCGTCGCCACCGTCCATCAGATCAATCACCAGAAGCGTCCCCGGCCTCAAGGTATCCAACTGGAAACCGGCCTGCAAGATAGCGGGTGAATCAAACACGCAGCCGGCAAAGTCAAGGTCAATATCGGCGTCCTTGAGCGCAAGGCAGACCTGCCGGAAATGCTCATGATGCAAGTCTGTCAGGTCGGCGTCTCCTAGGTCTTTGTCGACGCCGTCATATATGAGGATGCCATTGCGATATGCGAGGCAGAATGATTCTCGGATCTCGGGTGAGGCCATCTTTTCCAACGCCGCTGTGAGCTGCTCTGGTTCGGTCGCAGCGGTTGCCGTGAGTCTCGTGAAGATGCGGCCGCTGACCAGGGCGTCGGCGGCGCCTAGGTTTTTGGGGGAGAATATGAGGACATTCGGTGGAAGTTCCGGTTTTGTGGGGCCCGAAGGCCTTGTTGAATTGGCACTGGTGGACGCCATGCTGATCCTGCCCTCTCCGGATGATCTGAGAGAGTCTTGTTGAGATGTTCTGATGCTGGATGAGGGAATCTGAGGATGAAATTTGAGTTACGATGAAAAGTGGGCGACTGAGGATGCTGACTAATCCAACCCCTGAACGCTTGCAGGACTCGCACCATTTGACCCTGGCAGCATGTCTGCCTCTCTATTACAGGTATGGCTTCACCTGCTCCATGGTCCAGTCCCAGAACTTCCCGCCGAGTTCAGGCTCCACCAAGTCCTTCCGGACCTTCTCTAGCTTTCCGAACGGCGATACTATCGAGAACATGTCAGCAAGCTGCATCGCCTCGGGGACGGCGAAGGCGTGAGTGAAGAACCTACCCCATTGTCCGTTGTCCTCCTTCGTGATTGTGTCGCTCAAACCGGCAAACAGCTCGGTGTATGCACCGTTGATGGGCTCCGATGCCATGAGCCTCTGCATGGTCACGAATTAACCAAGTGATCAGACACAGGAACATGGGCGGGGTAACGTACAAACATGGCGAGTTCCATCTTGGACATGTTCTGCTGGAGGTTCGTCACGAAGTTGCCGGGGTTCAGGGCCTGCAATCGAGGATCAGCGCCGCAAGACGAACACCAGAGCCGGAGCAAGGTAACAAGGATGCACTCACCAGGCTGATGATACCAGTACCCTCGGTCTTCCGCGCAAACTCGGCCGAATGAACAACGTTGGCTGCCTTGCTGCGGCAGTACTTCATCCAAACACCCTCTTCTCGGTGATAGTCCATGTTGGTCAGGTCGATGGCGGGGTTCGGCGCCGCATCGGCAGCGCTGGACGAGACCCAGACCACGCGGACCGAGTCCTTGGGCGCCGTCTTCGCGGCAGTCTCGAGGGCCGGGCGGAGAAAATGGGTGAGCAGGAAGTGGGCAATATTGTTGACGCCGTACTGGAGCTCGTAGCCCTGCTTGGTCTGCGAGCCCGCAGGGGGGATCATGACGCCGGCGTTGTTCCACAGGACATCGAGGCGATCCTCCTTGGCCAGGAACTCGGAGGCGGTTTGCTTGATCGTCGACAGATCGTCGAGCTGGAGGTTGAGAAACACGAGCTCGCCCTTTGATGAAGGGTGGGCGGCCTTGATCTCCTCGATTACCTCCCTGGTCTTCGACTCGGTGCGGGCGGCGAGGTAGACTTTGCCGTTGTGCTGGTACAGGATGTCGGTGAGAAGCTTTCCGAGACCTCCGCTGGCCCCTGTCACGAGGAATACCTTGCCACTCTGATCCGGCAGGTTCTTCTCAGTCAAGGTTGCTTTATTGGGCAGGACGGTGCTGCATCTCATTCCAAAGATTGAGGTCATAATGATGGAGATCGGGTGTTGAGAAAATGAAGATGGTGGTGAGCAGGGCAGTCGTGATGGTTCATGTTCTGAGGAGGACAAATCTCCAATACTTATAAGTAGGCTCCGGGAGAGCCACCGGCGGCCGCAAGCGGTTGAGGCTGAGGACGCGGCCGCGGGAAGATCAGTAGCTGCTAGTCCTAAGCTTCCCGTTGAGCACTGCTATAAAATGGTGCTACTAGTGAGCACCAACTCTTTCTCAGCTGAAGCCTAGCTGGACTGTGCCGCGCGCGGGTGCGGCCGCATTCTCCGCTGTCAGTGCGCACGCGGAGTTAAGCACATGAGCTGGATGGCCCCGGCCTTGGGCTTCGCCGGCGCTGTATTTCTTGCCATGAATCAATTTGAGTCTATGTACTCTATACACCCGAATCCTGACATGAAGGTTTGCATCAATAACTAGACTGCACCGGCTGTGTTGTCACCCTGTGCTGGAGGCGACCCTGGACGCGACATCATGCGTCCCCAGCATCTCCTTGTAGGCACCACCGAGCTGCCATCTCTGACCCACAACGTCCAGGAACATTTCCATCTCACCAGCAGCCGTGCGGTAGACCTCCTTGCCGCTTTCCCCGTGAAGCCAGTAAAACGTCGCCGAACCCGCGTAGATGGCATCCATCATCAGCGGGCTCACCCGTGCCAGGACGCTATGTCGGTCGGCATCCCCCATGGCCTCAAGTGTGGCCAACACCTCCTGGCCGAGGCCGTGCAACTGCTCGCTCGCCAGCTCGATGATCTGCATCGACTGCGCCTGGAGGTCGAGCTCTCTCTGCGTCTTCGGACCCTGGTCGAGAACATACCCTGGCTCCGCTCCGATCTTCTCCGGGCACGTAAACCGATCGAGGGCGACAAACAGTGCGGAGCGGGCAACCGCCCGCGGAGCCAGGATGCCAAAGCGATCCCCGGGATCGCGAGCAAGGCTCTCGCTATCCATCGTGGCGCCGAGCCCGGTGACCTCGTGGACGAGGACCATGATCTCCGATGCCCGCGACGTGCTCATCGCTTGGTTGTCGTTGCGCGCGTAGCCCATCGCGCGGTCGAGATATATTGAGGCCTGGCACAACCGCGCAAAGGTCGATTGATCGACCTGGAATGCCACGCGGGTCGAGTGCCCGAGGGCCTTACCGACTTCACCGCCATCCTGGTCACCAGGGTTAGTCACGGTGTCGCCACTGAAATCAAGCAACCCGGTATCATACCCATGCCTCATCGTTGACGGGCAGCCTTCCCTCTGGTTGGGGCTCAGGGACGAGGCATTGTCTTCTGCTACCCATGGACACGAGCTTGTCCAGGATGAAGATGCCCCACCAGACCCTTCTCCTTTCTTCGACTTCCGTCCATGTTGTCTAGGTCGAGACGTCAATGATGATTCCTTCACGTACCCGCCCTCTTCTTGATTTTCAGAGGCCGTAATCGGCTGGGGAGAGGGCACTTACAGCGTGACCCAATACACAGTATTCACCGGGGATGAGCCCCAAGATATCAGAGTACCGCGCGCACGACCCGATACTCATCCAGGCAGCCGGGTAAATCGCATGGCCGTACTCATACAACGCTACCAGGACCATGGCCTGCAGACAGAGGAGTGAGACAGCCCCGCTGCCCTCGAGATGGGCAAGGAAGCTCTTGGCGGTCGAGTAGAGGTCGCTATCGGCTGCGGAGGCCTCGGGGGGCGTCGTGACGAGTTTCATCCCTAGAAATAGCATAGCTAGGTCGGGACCGGGGGTTTGCACAGGGAGGCCCATATCCATCCTCTTCTTCGACACGATGGGGAACCAGGGATGGATCGTCGTGAAGTAGTCGTGAGCGACATCGAGGACGACGTTGCCCTGGCCGAGGAGTGCCAGAACGGGCTGCGAGGGATTAGAGTCTGGACCATTGGCATGAGATGATAAAAGGGTCAGCGGGACGTAGAGAGGGACGGACCGCGGGGATCGCGCCGCGGGGCGGGGGCAGACGAGCGCGGGACCAAATGTAGCAGTCAATGTCAAGGAACATGGATGCTGGAAACCCGCTGCCCGAGTTTGCCCCCCGATCCTCGTCGACTGTGGAGGCCACATTGCTGGTCGGGACGGCGCGATGAGCGTCCAGGGAGGTACGCAAGGTAACGCTGGACGACGAGGGTGGACCCGTGTCCGGGGATGAAAAGGAAGACGCCTCGGGAACTCTGGAAAGATTGTTAAGGTGGCTCTCCAGCTCGGAGATACGCGCCTGCATGGAGTCCCAGTCGCCGGGCGTCGGATAGGGATTCTCGGTGATGCCGTACTCGCACGTGCGCCCGGTTCGCCGGCAGAGGCTACACTCGGGCAGCCCCTTGTCGCACCGCCGCTTGTGTTTTTTGCAGGCCTGGCAAGCCTGTTCACTGCGAGAGGCCATGGCGGGCGGGCTGCGGATGCAGGGCGCACCGGATTCGATTCATATGCGGTGACTTGCGGAAAGTTGATTGAAGCTGCACGGGGGAGAAGTTGTCCGTGCCAGCTTCGGACGGGACCTGGAGTAGACGCGGGGAATGCGGCCGCATCGGCCGCATCTGCCGCATCCGTGATCCACCAGATCTCACCTTGCTACTTACATTGTAGCACTAAATACTGCTAGTGCCAGTACCCCGCGGAGGTAGTTGAAGCTCGAAGTTACTATTATTGAGCCACTTCTGGTGGTAGTGGATTTTCCTGGTTGGCTCAAAATTCTTGGATGGTTGGGCTGCGGGAACTCCCTTTGCGGAGTTAGGGAGGCATCTCGAGCATGGCTCCTTGCAAATTGGATTCTCGGGCACCGATGGGCGGTCCGAAAATACTAGTGCTGATACAAAAGCATTTCTCAGTTGTACTAAGCAGCCGGTACACTGCTGTGCCGCTTATATCTCATGTCACTTACGTGCTAAACAAGAATTGGCCTGGCTAAAGATTTGCTCATTGCGTGGATGGTCTGGCCAAGGAGAAGCATCCATCAATGGATATAGACCCGTGTGAAGAGAACATAGAGACCTGAGAACATACTAATACATGTTGTGTATTCGTTGTTGACCAGGTACCTGACAAGACAATCAAGTAGGAAATCACTACTACTACCGTGTACATGAATGAAGCAACATACTGTAAACCCGCCAACCATCGAGTCCAGTGTAATGTGTCTCAAACATGTGGGATGCGCTCCCAAAAGTGCTCTGTCCGAATCTCATCCCTTGTCCATGTTCCCCATCTGCTCAAGTTGATGTGCCCGGGGGGGGGGGGAATGGGTCACTTTTACCTCTATGCACAGGCAACACCAGCGACGGATTTTGAATGCGCTCCCCGGGACGCCGATGACTGAATTCGTTACGGGCAGAAGGTATATGGCTTGAGGGTCGGGACATGAGCTGACGATCAGCGATCACCGTTGGCTGTGGCCTAGATCAAACATTACCCACGAGTTGTGCAGACTCCCTTGTTTACTGTCAATAAAACGGTGCCGGGTTTGGTCAGACAGGCCCGGCTTGCGACACATACGCTGTCAAATTGCAATTTGAAAGGCGATCGCCTCAACGGCGTGAAGGTACTAGACAAGAGTAGAGAAGCGACGGGAGCATGTGGCCTGCCTATTTACCACCAACATTCAAGTCAAGGTGCTTTGGTTTCCAAGCCTCCGGTACCCCGATGTTTAGACCCAGTCGTTGCAATGTTAGTGAATGTTTGCGGGGTTCATACTTCACTTCCATCACTTTGCAGTCTTAGAATTACCCACAAGTCATCGGCGTGCGTAGGGCCCTGGAGGCCAAGCAAGGATACGTCTTCCTCTCGCCATTTCCACCCCACTGCTAGGGAGGATCCATGATAACGGAACCTGAACTTGAAATGAACGCCTACGTCACAAGTGGCCCCAGCTCCAACGAATGTGACCAGGACTTCGGTCTTGGGCATCGCGAACGATCAAGTTCAAGTTCTTGAGTGGTGGGATCAAACTGCAGCGGGGATCATGGATCGAGTCGATCACCTGCCCAAAATAGTAAGTATTTAGCCGACGTCCACCTTGGAGAAATCCGCCAAGCCCGACACCGCACGATTTCACAGCAGCGGCAGCTTATAAAGAAGAGGTCGACTTGCCCATGATGCGATTCATTACGGTCAATATCCGGGGAACTCGACAATCATCGAACACTCGTTGGCCGTGACGCTGCAACGTTGCCTTCTTCTCTGTGCCACGTTGGTGTCATCCGTGGCTCACGGTCAAAGACAATATGGATTCAACCACCGTGATGTCGTCCGGGACAATGACGTTGTCGCAAGAAACTTTCCGGATGTGGACATTGACGTCCGCTCGCCGGCCTTCTTGACACCCGAGACTGTTCCTGAGACCTTCCACGAAGGAACGACAGGTCCAACCGACGACGTCACATTTGGTAAGTGCTCGTCTTACTATTCAAACACGGGACGGTCACGATAATAACACGCGATGTTTGTTTTTCGCAGAGAAGTTCCTCCAATCCCTTGCCACCAAGCACACGTGGATGGATTATAAGCACTTTTGCTTCAAAACCGAGGAGGGCAGAAGGGTTCCGTATCTGCGACTCTCTGCAACAAATCAAGCCACTGGCACCGAGAAAGTCCGCGTATGGGTGCAGGGAGCAGTTCATGGAGACGAACCTGGGGCTGATCAAGCCGTCCTTGCGTTTCTCGGCGCCCTTGATGCCAGCCCTGCGCAGGCCGCTTCGTTGCTCGAGCGACTAGAGATTCTCGTTGTGCCGCGGTACAACCCGGATGGCGTCTTCTATCTTCAGGATACATACGCCACGAACTTCGATCCCAACAGGGATCACATCAAGCTGGCACGCCAGTACACGCGGGATATAAAACGGCAATTCAACAAGTTTGCGCCGCATGTTGCCATAGACGTTCATGAATACACGGCAACTCGACAATACGGCCGGTATCACTTGGGCTCCGATTCTCTCTTTGCGGCCGGGAAGAATCTGAACATCCACCCACACATTCGCAACATTTCGGAAGCACTCTTCGCGCCGCAGATTACAGAGGACTTGGCTGGCTACGGTATCACATCAGGTCGCTATGTTACCGGCACCGCGAGCCAGAATTTGGATTTCGAGCCTACCTTCACCGAGGCAGGGTCGGACGCCAAGATCGGCCGGAACGGGCTCGGCCTGACCCAATGCATCACCTTTCTATCAGAGACTCGGGGCATTCAGCTCACGGATCAACACTTCCAGCGCCGAGTGTCCACGGGCTTGATAACCATTCTCTCCATACTGGAAACGGCCAGGAAGAATGCTGATCTCGTCCTCAACACCGTCGATGGAAGCATCCGCTCCATGGTCTCTGGCGAGAATGCCCGCGACATCGTGGTGACAGACTTCACGACCGAGATCACTGGCAATGTTACCCTCGTCGACATCACAGACGACACCGTCGCCTTACGGCCTGTCAAGTTCCGCTCAGCCACGCCTACCACTGCCAACCTCACGCGTGCCCGGCCAGAGGCCTACCTCATTCCAGCGGGCTGGGCAGATCTGACCGAGCACCTCTCCGACCTAGGCCTGGAAGTGGAAAAGCTGAGCACGCCGTGGCAGGGAGCTGTGGAAGCCCTCACCATCCAATCTGCCAAGTTCGACAGCTCTTACTACGAAGGCGTTGTCCGCGTGTCGGTCACATCTGAGGCTTCGGACAAGGTGGTAGATTTGCCCGCTGGCAGTTACCGCGTGAGCACCCGCCAGAAGAACGCGGCGCTCGCATTCATCGCGCTGGAACCTGAGGGTATCGACTCTTTCGTCACCTTTAACATCATTCCCGTCCAGGCAGGAGACGAGTATCCTATTTATAGGGTGATAGAGTAGCGCTTTCATGTCTATGTTGAATCGCCTTAGCAACCATTCACCTACAGAACGAGAGCTCGTCAGCGGAGGTGGATTATGTTTCTCCGGCATGGCGCTGGAGATCTGGGGATAACCTTAAGGTTAGGAATAGCGATGACTTCGGGCTTCATTCTGTGCCGGCGACTCTCGCTGGTCATCACCGACCGGGCGAGTGACTGAATAAGCCGCTCCTCCCTGGCTCAGCGATCCCTTCCCCTTACGGCCCCTGCAGGACCAGACTGCCACAGGCGCTACAGCTGAGTAACATGGCGGCGTCCGCAGCGCCCCCTTTCCCCACGACGTTCCCCCGCATTCTCTCGTCTGCAATTACCTGACTGAACAACCACGCGACTGAACATCGCTCTCTTACTGCTGTGATGTCTTCGCCCATGTTTCCCAACTGGACACGGAGATTCTTCCCTGGATCATCGGAAACCAAGCTCCCCAGTCTCCCATTCCTCCCCGAAACCCGTGCTCGCCCCATCACACCACCAGAGGGCAGCACGCCCAGCGATGCCGCCGTCCGCAAGTCGGCCTTGTTCACGCGCGTCCCCTTTGAAGTCCGGCGACAGATTCTTATTGAGGCCTTCGGTGAGCAGACAATCCACATTGACCTTGTTTACGATCGCCCGCACGAGGAGAAGAACGGAAAGTACCATCGCTTCAGGCGCGCGCCGCGGTACGACGGAAAGCCGGAGAATCGACCAAGACCTTCCAAGCTGCACCTTTTGAAGTCGAAGAGGTATCTGTGGTACAGCTGCGTCTGCCATCAGGGCTTCCCGAACGCTAGCCAGTGGTCACGCACCTACGAGCCGTGCGATGATGATTGCGGCAATCACTTGGTCGGCTGCCACTTCTGGCCGGGGGAGCTGCTGGGGAAGTGCTCCCTTGGCGTTATGGGATGGCTGTTGGCCTGTCGGCAAGCGTAAGCTCCCCCTTGCCATCTTCTCGGAGAAGTTACTGAAGGAAGCATCAGCGACTAACGTGCAGGAATAGGTACAGCGAGGGGATGAACGTGCTTTGGGCGACAAACACCATTCGCATCGAGCATGGTTCTATCCTGCGACACGCGCGACGGCTCTTCCTGCCTCACCGATGGGCCCAAGTGCCGCGGATCGAGGCCCTAGAAACTTTCGGGTATAGAGACCACGTTTCCTACACAGGCGTGACGACGGTCGCCTACATGGACGGCTTGATTCCGGCGTTGGAGACGCTGCGCGAGCTTCACATTTCGGTCCAGACACATGCGATCAGGCCTCCTGGGACCGGCGACGATCCCAAGGGCGGCGCGATGGCGACGCTCATACTGATTGAGGGCATGCTTCGCAAGCTGCCGCCCACGGTGAAGGAATGCACCGTTGCGGTGCCCAGCTCGGTGTACAAGATCCTTCGAGACGATGCGGCGAGGGAGGGAAGAGCTGTTGAGCGGTACAGCGACAGGCAGCGGGAGAGGCACTGGAGGTTGCTGCCAGGGGCGCCCACCCAAAGGGAAGGGTATTGGGTTCAGCTGGGCAAGGTGGATATGGCCGCCAACCTCCTCATTCCGTGCTTTGGGACCGGGAGTATCGAGTTCCTGGACGGCACGGATATTGCCCGGGAGGATCTGATTCTGTACGGCTTGAAATGGGCCTGAGGGCGTTGCATCTACCATGCTCTCCATTGGCATCTGATCATTCATCGCGACGAAACACGGCGATCGAGCGTGACAGCTGCCATTGCACGGATCATACCATCCACAGGGCACCTTTCGAGTCTCAAGCCTCTCACCAATCCGTCCCGCTACAGCCATCGGTCAGCCCGCCCGCGGCCTTTTGAACGCCGTTGTTCTTGAAGCACCGCTTGACCCAGACGACCGTCCTAAAGCTCGCCTCCCACTCCATGCCCTCGTCATCGGGCTCGTCGTAGTACTTGAACTTCCACTGCGTCAGGCCGCCGCCCACGCAGCTCTTGGCGTGCTTGAGGAGGCCCTTCTGGCCCCAGTCCCAGGTAGCCCAGCCGGCGCCTGCACGCGTTCGAGTCAGTCTCGAGCTGGAGGTGGGTGAAGAGGGAGGAGGAAATCGAAACATACCCTTCATCTTGTACACGCTGGATGCTTCAAAGGGGTACCAGGTTCCCTTGCAGGTGCCGTATGGCTCCTTGATCAGGGTCGGGCGGTTGTTGCGCTTCATGTTGATCTGGTACGTGAACTTGCCCTCCTTGAGCTCGCCGCCGTACTTCCAATTCATGGGGTTGCTTGGTCGTCGTCAGCGAATCCCGATCTTTTCCGGCATGGATGTCCTCGACAGGGGGGAAGGCACTTACTGGTTTCCACCATCGCAGCTGTGGATGATTCTTTGGAACGCATCCTTGCAGTCCTGCTTATCGAGGTCTCCCGCCCCCTCGTCCAGCTTGACCCAGAACTGGTGCTCCTCGGGCGTCCCGACGTCAAAGCTCTCGTCGTCCTCCCACTCGTCGTTGCCCGAGTCGGGGGAGAGGCCGTCGCAAAAGCCCTTGTAGTGTTCGTCGAGGCGGTCGGCGGACGCGTAGCCCTTGCGGCCCTTGTCGGACCAGCATGTGAGGACGGGCTCGCTGTTCCCTCCGCACACGTCGCTTTCCACTTCAAGAATCTCGGCGCGGATGTCGACTGCCTTGGCAAGTGCGAAGGATGCAATCGTCCGATGGCCCTCGAGGTTAGGATGGAAGAGCTTGCCGACCGAGTCGGGCGCTCCGAGGCCGAAATAGTCCCAAAGACGGTTGTAGGGGAAGGGAAGGGTGTCTGGGTCATCGTCGCCAGGGCAGCCGGGAGGCTCGGGGGCGCGGCGGTCGAGCTTGTGCAGAGCTGAAGCGCGGGGGTTGGGGGATTTGTAGAGGACGCTGTCGTAAATGCTGCGGGCGCGGAGCTTCTCGATACTGCGCCGGACGGACTCGGAGCGGAGGGCCTCGGCGGCCTCGAGCTGGCGGCGGCGGAGCTCGTCGTGCAGGCCGGGCTCGGCGTGGGTGTTGAGCTTGAAGAATTGGAGGTTGGGCTGCTCGCTGTCGGGGTAGAAGCCGGTCGAGCTGGAGCTGCAGTACTGGCCGTCGATTTCTGCGCAGAATCACATCAGTTTATGGTCTCATGTTCAGTAGTGGCAACATTATAAAGGGGCAGGGCTGTTTACTCACCCCTGGGCCACGGATCCCAGTTGGCAAAGCCAACGTGGTAGTCGACGTCATCCTTGACCTCGTCAATGGCCTCTTGGATGACCCTGTTGATGCCGCGGACCAACGAGTTGAACTTCCCCCGGCGCTCCTTCGTGAGCTTCAGCCCGATCAGGTCCGAGCCGACCTTGGGTACATGCCAAATCTGGTCATCCTCGCAGTTATCCGTGTCCTCCTCAAAGTACTCCGCATACCCGTTATAAATCACGATCCCATCATCTGCCATCTTCCCGTCAATCGCCTCCAGAACCTGCACCAGATTATCCTTCAGGATGGTATCGATGTTCTCCTCCGCCTTGGCGATGACATCGTTGCAGTTCTGCTCTGAATACAGCGGGATCATGATGCAGATCTTGATCATCTGGGCGAGGCACAGGTCGTTGCCGCCGGCCGTCATGATGAGGAGGTCGATGTCGCTGTCGAGGTCCTCGGCCTGCTTGAAGATGTGCTCGGAGCGGTCGCCGCTGCAGGCGTGGTACTGGAACTTCTCGACGCCGGAGCCGATCTTGTCGTAGACCATCATGGGGTATGCGCCGTCGTAGCGGGAGCAGGCCCAGTCGTTGTGCTTGTGGATGAAATCGCCGAGCTGCTCGCCGGAGCCGATGCCGGCTGTGAAGGAGTCGCCGATGGCCACGAGGTGGTTCACCCAGCTGAAGTCGGTGGGGTCGCGGTCGTCGCGGCGGACGAGCTCGACAGAATCCGGAACGAGCCGATCTCTGCCGGCGCCGGACGAGGCATTGCGGAGGTTGGAGCGGGCGTGGACGAGGCCACCAAGGGCAGACAAGAGGATGAGGCTCTTCATGGCGAGTCGAGGGAACTCACGATCTCCAGCAAGGAGCTTGCAAGAAAGCGAGAAGAGAAGGACAGCCGGACGTCTTGGACGAGGTCGCCTCTTGGGCAGACCCGACGTCCATTCAGCTCGTCACTCAGTCAGTCGATCAACCAGCCAAGACTTACCCGGAGTCGTTATCCGGGGACAAATCTCACGAATGTGGCATGTGCCGCGGTCTGACTGAGTCCGCCTCAGCAGGGTGCATCCCTCCATGCGTGAGCCATGCAGCCCACATAGTCTTGGTCCGAAGCTTCGGTGCTTCCAACATGCCGATTCTGTATACGCTGTACTCGTAAACGCACTTTCCGAGGCCAGATAAGGCAGTCGCCCTGAAGATCGCATCATTGACCGCTTACACCGCGGGACGGGTAAGGCTGTCAGCGCCAACTTCTGACCACTCAGAATCAGGCAATGGGTGAGCACTAGTACGAGGAAGAAGCTTCGCCCCCCTGCGTTACACTGCAGCGCTGATCGGCGCCGTTCGTGGGGCTTCCAGGGGCTGCATCGGGTGTCCCCGCGCCTTGTATCGGTACTTTCAGAGTTCATCGGCGCCACAGCCGGGGTTTCGACACCCCCTTTTTTCAAGAATCACCTTGGTGTCAACTGGTGCTTAGTAGAACCTCGAGGGTCGATCTTGGCCTCAACCACGTTCTCATCCGAATAATCACGCCCGATGAGACTGAGGCTTTTCTGCTACTGGGCGGCCACGAGAATTGTCTCACTTCCCCTGACGCATGCTGCAGAACCTTCCCCGCGGGAACACAACCTCCTTGCCTCGGTCCGGGTCATGAGTAGTGCGAGGCTCGAGGGTGTGGGCAGACATCACTCAGCGATGATGGTCACGGGGGGTGATACTCGGAGATGAATGTCCGACCTCGAGTGGCTTCGAGGTCAACCGCTTCCCGCTTCCCGCTTCCCCGACCCGGACAACAACCAGTTGACCTCGAAGCAGTTGAGACGAGCTCGCCGCCGCTCGTCGACAGTTTCAAGCTCACGCCCTCGACGTTGCTATCACCATGGCTTCAAACTCCAATATGGCACGACTTGTCTTTATCGTGGCCCTCGTTGGCAATGCCCTCATCACTTCTGCCCAAGACTCCAGCCCTGGCGGTCCGACCAACCCCAACATCGCGCCCAACTGCAACGGCTACCACACCGTCGAGGACGGCCAAGGTTGTTGGGATATCCAGCAGCTCTACGACATCTCACTTGACCAGTTCCTGGAGTGGAATCCAGATGTTTCTGATGACTGCCTTGTCAACTTCTGGCTCGGCAACGCGTACTGCGTCTCCGTCGGCCCTGCTGTGACCACGACCACAACTCGTCCGCCAGTCACGACGACTGCTATCACAACTTCCAGCGCGCAGACCACCACTTCCGGGCCGCAGACCTCTGCCAACACGACTTACTCTACTCGAGTGCCCGTCACGGAGTGGGATGTCACCGGAACCACCATCGGCACCGCGTGGCCGCCTGAGAAGACACAGGCGGGACAGCACGTGGGGTGCACGAACTGGCACTATGTCAACAATGGCCATACGTGCGAGTACATTGTTGGCTCTTTCGGGCCGCCTGGCCTGACGATGAGAGATTTGTGAGTACCGCTCGTCCTCAGGCCTTTATTAATCCAGATGATAACAAGCCAAACATGAAGCCTAGCCTGGAACCCTGCCGTGGGCTCAGACTGCCGCGGGCTATACTGGGACACCTGGGTCTGCATCGATATCGGGCCTCAGTCGTCAACCTTCTCGCCCAATTTCCCCACGGCCAACGGGACGGTCGCCCCTATCCCTGAGCCAACTGACTTTGTGCCCACATCTCTTCCTCCGGTCGAGGAAGAGATTCCCACGCCCACGGCCAACGGGCTCTCGCCCAGCTGCCGCGCCTTCTATCAGGTGCAGGCCGTAAGTCGTGACCCATCCTCTGACATGCACCAATGCTGATGTGGACCAGGACGAGAACTGCGAGACCATTCTTGCTTTCGGCGTCTCCACGCGCGAGCAGTTTTTCGAGTGGAACCCCCATCTCGACGGAAACTGCAACGCCCTCTGGGTTGACTACTACTACTGCATCGCTGCCTATGACCCGGCGGACGTGTCCAACCTGCCGGCCCCGCCAACGGCCACCACTCGCCCGACGGATACGGCCGGTGGCACCACAGGTCTTTGCACGTCCTGGTACCGTGCTTCCTCCATTGACACGTGCGAGGATATCGTCGGCCGCTTCGGGCGCTTCACCCTCGATGACTTCTTGGGGTGGAACCTCGGCGTTGGCTCTGACTGCGCCGGCATCCAGGCTGGGCTTTGGTACTGCGTCTCCATTCCCGGAACGCCCACGACGCCCATCGAGGATGACGTCTCCATCCCGACCGGCACGCCGACCCAGAGCGGTACCGTCGAAAATTGTGAAGAGTACTGGCTCGTCTCGGACGAGGACACGTGCTCCGGCATCGCGCGCCACAACGGCATCTCCGTCGAGAAGCTGGTTGAGTGGAACCCCGCTCTTGGGTCGGGCTCTTCGTGCACGAATCTGGAGGCGGATCTCTATGTTTGTGTTGCCGTGGAGGGAGAGGGTGGAGGCACTCCGCCGACTACAACACCAGGTAGTCCGGGAACCACCACAACTACGAGCGCTCCTGTGACGACCACGACCGGCGGCGGCGGAGAGTCGCCTGTATCTACTCCGTCTCCTGTTCAGGTGAGACTTGTTCCCTTTCCTCCCAACGATCTGCGTAACTGACGAAAACGATAGCCTGGAATGGTCGAAGGATGCCGCCGCTTCTACTTCACCCAGCCCGATGATGGCTGCTGGGCCATCGCGAACGACGCTGGCATTGCCCTGGAGTAAGTGCCATTAAATCCTCATGTCGAATGGACGAAGGACTGACAAGACCGCTCAAAGTGACTTTTACGAGTGGAACCCTGCCCTCGGAGGAGACTGCAGCGGACTCTGGGTTGACACTTGGTACTGCATTGGGATCAGCGGTCCTGCGACTAGCATTTCCGAGGGCCCGCCAGTGCCCACCTGAGGAAAGTCTCGAGACATCGGTATCAGTCTGGTAGCTCATCAAGGATTCGGCTTCTTCAAGTAATGTAGCTTCTTTCCAATTGACTGCACGGGATTTATTGAATGTGTTTCTCAAATGTTGTTGGCGTGGCTCTTGATTCAAGCGTGCACTTTACTAGCGGGAGCCTATGATCACAAGCCCCTTCATTGCAAAAAGGCGAGGATTCACCGAACTCCATCGCCCCTGAACCTCGAAAACTGATCTGAACCCAGCATCGTCTTTGATAGTCAATGACACTTGGCGGGATTGATTGCTGTCTGCAGTATTTGAAGCCGAAATACCCCCAACTCAGATCTCCCCGGCCCTCCGCCCTCCAATCATGATCAACAAAGAGAAACCGAGCAACTCGTGCAGCAGGTGCCAGACAGGCAATGGACAGCATCACTTGCGCTTCCTGTTGTTGCACGACTGACCAAGGTCTTCGGCCCGGACGGCCTCGAAGCGGCTGTTGCTCGCATCCGAGCTCTCGCTGAGGAACGACTTGAAGGCACTCCTCTTGACGTTGTAGAGCTTCTTCAAGCCCTCAACGTCCTGAGGCGACGGCGTAGTGTTGATGGCCAGCTTCTCGCCGTTGATGAACTCAAGAACGGACTCGCGATTGTCACTGCCGCCCGAGACGCCGCCCTTACCGCCAGCCTGCGAGGGGTAAAGCATGATGGACTTCTTGTCGAAGGGTTTTTCGCTGGCAACAAAATCCTCGCCATCGTCGAGGGGAAGCCACTCCATGGCGCCACGGAAGCCATGCTCGATGGCGGCGGTGCGCTTGGTGCAGGCGGATTGAAGCTTGCGGTTGCCGGCGACCTCACCGTCCGCGGCGATCAGGCGGCTGCGAGTGCTCTCGTAGTCGGAGAGGGCTTCGCAGTTGAAGGGGCCATGGCCCTCGCCAAACTGGACGCGGTTGCCGTTGGCTTCGCTGTAAGGATCCGTCCAGAACTGGGGGTTCTGGTGTTCGTGATGCATCCCCCAAGCGTGCTGAAAACCTAGTCAGCATTCGAATCAAAAGGGGGTGGTGGGTGGTGAACATACGCCAAGCTCGTGCGCAAAGTTGGCAATGACGTTGAGGGTGCCAATCGATGCCGAGTCGCTCAGCTTCATCTCTGGGCTGGGGCCGTCGTCTCTCTCGGTCGGCCGACCTAGGGACGTCGCGAGAAACGCGTCCGTGTTGTACGAGATGAGCAGAATCTGGCCCTTCCTGCTTTGATACTCGGCCTCGTCTTCTACCTCCTCGTAGCGGAAGTCATCAGGCAGACCAGCAAGGGCCCACATGGCCTTGGCCGCGTCGAGGGGACCAGACAGTCTGTCCTTGGCCGTCTCGTCCTTGTAGTGGAATGTGATGGTCTTGTCAGGCCACCGGTACGACTTGTTCCTCTGATTCTGCCCGGCATTCTTGATGGAGACCCAGCGCTTGCCGTTACTGGATTCGGTGCCGTTGTCAGAGACGCTGCTGGTGTCGATGCCAAGGATGGTTACGTTTTTGCCCTCAAGACTGAGCTTGATTTCAACAGGCTCATCTTGGGACTTGTAGTGCAAAGGAGACTCCCACATCCTCGAGCCAGCATCGACGTGGCGAATGGCCAGCGCCGAGAGGGCCAGGACGGACAAGAGCTTGAGCATCTTGACGTGTTGCGATCGGCTGGAATGGGAAGAGATAGTCGAAGCTTGAAGCACAGCGCGCAGAGGCAGTACTGCGATAAAACGATGAGGTCGGGAGAAGAAGCTAAGCAGGCGACGGAAGGCGGATGTGAACGAGACTCCCAACTCATGGACTCACGGTCGCCCAGAATTAATCTTCCTTGGCGCTCAGAACTCAGACCTGAGATCAGCCGCTGACTGTGTCGAGCGATGTCATGGAATGCCCATCTGCGCAAGGAAGCATGCCGATTCTGCTTTCGGCAGAGAAGCATTCGATGCGGCCGTGATGTCGGTTGTGACACCCCAGTACAATTACAGGTACAGATACCTCCGTCAGGCTGGGCTGACCAGGGGTCAGATGCAGTGCCGATCACACCAAACCCTGCATGTGGTCATCCCGCCCACGCAGATCTGCAGGTTGCTGACCTTCGACCGAAGCTTGCGAAGCTTGAGAGACATCGGCATGCCGCTATCGATCTTGGCAATTACAATCTCAGTCAGCCTGGATGAAACTCCTCCAATGTGCCCACTTGCCGCGGCATGTTCGGTCGGACATCGTCCGGGATCGGTAACGTGCCCCTGGATGTTGCATCTCGTTCGCCACATGCACTTTTCATGTTGCCTCATGTCGTAGAGAACAAGAAGTCCGGTCGAAAGGGGTCTCGCAAGGCCCCCTTGATCTTGCTGTTCGTTCAACTCTTTTCTTCTCATTCCATCCCAGCAGTCGACAGTTCTGTTCTAGTCTGGTATGAGGAGAGCAGAGGGCAACTGAATCTGATACACCACATCCCTTCATTCTACTAGTCTTCTCGCATCATTTCACTCCAGAGATCACATCACCATGTTGGCCTCTCGTAGCCAGCTTTGGCTTATTGTGCCACTCCTCACATCCATCATCACCGGCGTCCACGCCCAAGACCAGGAGAAGTACACCTGCTCCGAGTCGACGCCTTGTGATCTTGGCTGCTGCGGTCCTCTGTAAGTCCAGAACACTCTGAAATTTTGAAAGCATACTGATGCCAAAGTCAAGTGACGACGAAGGCAACGGCGTCTGCGGTCTCGGCCCTGACTTTTGCGGCGAGGGGTGCACCTCCTCCTGCAATGAGAAGAGTGAATGTGACCCTGGTTGGGGTGCGGAGTGGTCTGAAGCTTCTGACTGCCCCTTGAACGTCTGCTGCAGTGAATTCGGCTTCTGTGGCACGACAGCGGACTTCTGTGGCGGTAACATTCCCGCCCAGCCTCAGTGTGACCCGGCTGCAAGATCATCAGAGGGCAGAACGATTGGCTACTATGAGGGATGGAATTTGGCCAGACCTTGCGGACGTGAGTATCTCGACTGAACAACTGCGGCGAACTTGCAACTGACAGGCAGGTTGCAGGTATGCCGCCCGATGATGTACCTCTGGGTGAGTGCACGCGGCATGGTGTAGGCAGTGTCAATAGGAAGAGCCCCGTTCACTAACGCGCCATGCAGGCATCTACACACATCTCATCTTCTCATTTGCCCTCATCAACCCGACGACCTTCCAGCTCGACGACATGGATGCCGGCACGGCAGCCCTTTATGGGTCGGTCGCGGGCCTCAAGCTGAAGCAGCCGGGGCTCCAGGTTTGGATTGGTGAGAAATTGACTCCATACTACGTTCTCGTCGTAAGATTGCTAACCTGCCGGTGCAGCCATCGGAGGCTGGGCCATGAACGACCCCGGTCCGTATCAGACAGCATTCTCCGACATGGCAAAATCGGAGGCCAACCAAGATAAGTTCTTCGACTCACTCATCACTTTCATGAAGAAGTGGAACCTCGATGGTGTTGATCTTGACTGGGAGTATCCTGTCGCGGAGGATCGGGGTGGAATCCCAGAAGATTTCGACAACTATGTCAACCTCCTCCGCAGATTGCGAGCGCGCCTCAACGCCTCGGGCCGAAAGTATGGGCTCAGTCTTGCCGTGGTACGTCCTTCCCAATATCTGATGACTGCACGATGCAAGCGACTGACATGACTTGCGGCGGCGACAGCCCGCCTCATACTGGTATCTCAGGGGCTTCAACCTTCAGGAGATGGAGCCATACGTGGACTGGTTCAACATCATGACCTATGATATCCGTGAGTGGCAAAAGATGAGGCTGATGTCGTCGCTCTGCTGACCCATTTGAGCAGACGGCGTCTGGGACAAGGACATTGAGGTGAGCTTGACCGAAAATTCCGCGTCGGGGATGCTAGATAAACAGATACTGACTTATCCAGTCGCTGGGTCCGTACGCGCATGCTCACACCAATCTAACCATGATCGAGAACGGTCTGGAGCTGTTTTGGAGGAACAACATCAACCCTGAGCGCATCACCCTTGGTCTGGGTTTCTACGGTCGCAGTAAGCACGTCTCAAATCTTGGCCGAAGCTCGTCAGGCTAATCTCCGCAGGCTTCACGATGAAGGACCCCAACTGCATGGATGCCGGGTGCGAATTCACCGAGGGCGCCAAGGGCGGCGAGTGCACGGGAACACCTGGTGTCCTATCAGCCGCGGAGATCAACCAGATCATTGCCAATGGTGCCAATATCAAGATTGACCGGGAGGCGGCGGCAGTCATCGTCACGTGGGACACTGATCAATGGGTCAGCTTCGACAATGCCGAGACCCTTGGGATGAAGGTCGATTTTGCGAACAGGCGCTGCTTGGGCGGGTGAGTTGCAGCCATTCCATTGTTCGTTCTTGAAAAGACTGACGTCCAAATAGGGTCATGGTTTGGGCGGTCGATTTGGACGATGGATCGCTCATCGAGGCGCTGGGTGAGAACATTGCGCGCGAGAGGCAGGGCGTCATCGAGAGCTGGCCAACACTGTTCCCGTGTCTGGGAACGGAGATGCCTCCGGAAAGCGACGAGCTGTAATCTGACTTCGGTCTGACAACACATGTATCTTCGCGATCTCGAGGAATATGCTATAGGCCTCCCTCGTCGCTAAAGTGTGACTGAAGCATCACAAGAACCAAATCACGTCCGGGTATTAAAGGAATACTATGTTTCGTTCCATTGGTTAGAAACCCCGCGTCCGTGATTAGTGCACAGATGACGAGCTCGATTTGGTGGTACCTGATCCTGCCGCCTCATCGTTTCCAACCGGGGTCCTCCTTTGCCCAATGATTGCCTGACACGGGCGTCTCCCCGCACCTAGATGGCCAGCAGAGCTTTGAACACGCTCGAAGAAAGAGTGGCGTACATTACACAGCAAGATGATTTTTCAGTGAGTGAACTCAGCATCGCACGAACATGATGCCTTGGGGTGGATTGGCATGCCCACCTCCATGGGTATTTCAAATCCTAGCTCTGATGTCCTTCTCTTCCAAAAATATTTCGAGCAACCCCTGGAACTCCTCCTCCTTTGCCAGGAAGCAGTGGTGTCCACCGTTTATTGTAATCAGCTTAACATCCGCGAAGTTGGCGAGAGTTGACTCCACAAGCGGTACTGGAGCGCATGCATCATCGGAAGCCGCTACCATGAGGGCCGGGGTCTTGATAGTGTACTCTGCCTCTGGTAGATCTGCTCATGATTAGTTTTGAATCGAAAGAGGGTATAGATGCTAACCTACCCTTCTCACACTCCCAGTTGACATTCTCAGCATAGCAGTGATAATACTGAGTAGCGGAAGCCCAATCATTGGCAAAGAACTCGCGGCGTTCCTATCAAGGTGAGCTAGGTTGTCCAATATGACTTTGTGAACTTCCAATTTCGGTAAGCCTTACAAGGTCGGTGATATAATCGTCCGTGATACACTCCCTGTCGTTGACGAGCCACTCCTTGAGAGCTCCCCTGGTCACGAAGTGTCTCTGCTAGCTGTCAGCTGTCTTGGTTGCGTATCGATGATTTAAAATCAACAGAGGGAGCCATGCGATGAAACAGAAGATGAAATACGAACCTTCCACATCTCCGGGTCTTTCGCGTAGAAGAGTTGGAAGAAAGACTTCGTCTGATTTCAATCCATCCTCCTAATTAGCTGATATCGACAGCGCATGGCAGCTTCTCCTGCAGACGCAGGTTGGACTCACATGATTTTCCAGTAGGTCTTTCTCGGCCATGAAGAGAGTCCAATATCCAAAAATAGAGAAACCAAATGCTTGTTCTGTCTGGTCGTTCACGGCCTCCAAGTCCAGTGGGCCCGGAGCCCAATACGGCACAGCAACCAGTATGAGCGCCAAGGTTCGGTTGTGGTGATAAATCGCCATTCGGGACGCAACGAGGGAGCCCCAATCATGTCCTATGACCACCGCATTATCGACACCTTCTGCAGAGAGTATGTCAACCATACTCTGAGCCATGACCTTGGCAGCAAAGTTCTCGGCGCTTCGAGGTTTCTCACTACCTCCCAAACCTAACATGTCGGGGGCAATGCAACCATATCCCAGGCCTTCGAAATGGGCGATGTGACGACGCCAAATATTCGCGGTGTATGGAAAGCCATGTAAAAAAAGGATCGTCGTCTTGCCTGGATGAACCGAAGCATAGTATGAATAGGTGTGGCCTGTGCTGGTGCACAGCTTTTTGCGATCAAGCACCTCCATGACTTCTGGGCTGAGGCTGATCAGGCGCTTGACTTGATGTCCACCAAGCGAGCGCGTATGTTTGGTTTAATATACTTCCAGAGCCAAATGTCACAATGCGGAAAATCTTCAAGCTAAGGCAGCCCTCTTGACTGTCGGACATCTGATAATAGATACATCCTGATCTGACCCGCCACCGGTGGTCCAGTGATCCCTGTAGACTACCTGCGAGTCATCCGGCTCGCCTTTTCAGCCAATTACTAATGTCTGGAGAACAAAACTTGGATCGTCAAATATTACGCTTATGGGGACGGCCGGACGGCGAGGCCGGGGTGGAGAGTTCACATAGTAGGATCGGGAGCGAAAATGGACACCTCGGAGAAAGGGCCTCAGCGGTCGATACCGCTTTTAACTCCGGCTTTTGTCGAATGATTCCATGCCTAATGCCATTGGAAGGGCCTGCTCTCGAGGCACGAGGCGAGGCGCTGAGGCTCCGTCCGGTTGAGTAAGGTCCCATATGTCGGGGTATTTCTTGATTGGTTGGTATTACGAGTTGTTGTCTAGTGCCGCCCCAGCCAGGTTTCCGAAATTCGCCCCGGATTGCGGCCGACAGGTTGCATCCACTTTCAGGGGGCGGCACCCAACGTTAACGTTCCACCAGGCGGACTCCATAGCGGGCAGGTAGAAGTCCGTGACATACAGCGCACAAGTATCAACATGTTCATGAGAAAGCTCAGCAGCGCCGGTGACATTCCACATCATACTGATGCCTTCTCTAGCTTATTTCACCAGGTAGGTACACGTGTTGCCCGCTTCCCTAAGCCTCGATAGTGGTAACCACAGCGTCCTATGCAGAGCTTCACCATGGGACAGGCTCTCCTTTGAAATCAACAAAACAGCCTGCTTTTTGCATGGTGGCCTCGTCCAACACTTTCAAGCATGCCGCAGCAGAGTCATTCTCCAGAATACTTGGTGCGCTGGGAATGTTTTGTTCCACCCAGGAGGTGATGCTGCTGCCAGTCTCTGTATCCTTGAGCCAGCCTTACGTCTCTGGTTAGTAGTTGTCGTCAAAGTCTCGGCCGAGAATCATATTGCAGTACTAACCTGGGTGGATCAGGAATGCTACAATGCCATCATCCTTGAGAACGCCACTCCACTTCCGAACCAACCTGCGGTCGATGTGAGCAGCGTAACCGGGAATCTTGATAAAAGCCTTACATGTTCAGGCCAGCCTTCGCTATGCCATAGCTGTTGCATACGTTCACCATGTGGAATCCGATTTCAATGGATCCCAGTTGAGAGGATACGAACATGATTTTCCTGCCTTGGCTCTTCCGGATGAGCGGCAGGAACTCCCTCACGAGCCGGAGAGGCCCAAACACAGTGAGATCAATCTCGGCGCTGAGCTTCTCCATACTTCTAGTTTGTGTTATTTCTTCAATTACCAGACATTAACTTGAAACGTGCGGAGAACACTCACAAATCATCAAAAGAAGCCAGCGACTGAAGACTGACCCCTGCGTTGCTGATGAGATGGTCGAGGCCGTTTGGAAGAAGGCTATGCAGCTCAAGAGCTACGGCCCGGATGGTGTCGGGTTCAGTGACATCTAGATCAAACATTATGAGGCGATTGCCGGGATACATGTCACGCAGTTGCTGGAGGCCCTTTGATTCTGCCGTCTTTCGAGCCGTCGCAATGACAATGTTGTCGTGGTCATGCAGCTGGGCATATCAGTTAGCCCCAGCTTCGACACGGCAAGACTCCGTGCTCCAAGCGAAAGTTCCTACCAGTTCTTTCACGAGTGCCAATCCAAGGCCACGGCTTGATCCGGTGATGAGAAAAGAAGGCATGGCGACGGTGCATTAACGTTGAATCTTACAGACATGGTTCTCCCGAAGTTCATCGTTTGTATGGCGATGCCTTTATACCCAGCCTCCACCAGCAAGTCCACAAGTCCGATAACTTGAATTCCGCCCCCAGTGAAACCTCGTTTCGGCCAGAGAGTCAGATGGTTTTGCCGACGTCGTAATTCACAGCCAATCATCCCGTATGTGACTTCCATAAGCTCGGAGTTCACAAACGACTCCGGCGCATGTCCCGTCCCTTGGCTCGGGGGATTACCCACCTCGGCCCCGCCACGCAAGTGTTGATTCCTCGGCATAAATTCACGCAAGCTTGATGACTCGCGCTCAACCGGCGACCTTGGAGACCCTGTCCTAGCAATCATCGGAACGTCAGACGTTACTCTATACTACTGGCCCCCTGCAGACGGCACGGCCCACCACCTTGCTCGCAACGGCGTCAAATAGGATTTCGTCCTTGGAAGCGTCCCTATCACACCCCAGCTGTCTGTGACGGCGCGATTGTATCTTGCAGATTACAGAAAATAAGCCACGACGGCCATGGATGATGCACTGCCTACGAGGCCAACCTGGCTCCGCAGCCCTAGAGGAGTCGAGCGGTGAGCCGATGATTTGAGCTTCGTTTAGAGGGACTACTCTTAGACTCTGACTCGCTTGGTGAGGCTTGTTCCTCTCACTCATCTTTCTCGTCTCAATTCTCGGCCTTGGCGTCGAGGCATTCTACTCCCTCAACACCGGTTGCTGGACGTGTCGTGCCAGCCGGGCAACTTGTAAAGAGCTGACTACAGCAAACTCTTCCCTTGGGCAAACAGCCTTCCCCACATAGCTCGTAGCCCGCCTCACATTCCGCCTCTCCCTTTTCCGGAGAACCGCCTGGCATGCACAAAGGTAGGAGGATACAAAAGGCCGTAGGGTATATTAAGAAAGTAATACTCTCAGCGGGATCTCGAAGCCCAGAGCTTCGCCAGATCATCCAGAAAAGCATCTGCAGCGAGGAATCTATTCTTTACCTTCATTAGTAGCCCTGCCACTACTTCTTGTTGCCATGCGAGATATGCTCGTGCACCCGCTACTCTCAAGGGGAACAGAAACAGCACAGGTGAGAGGTTCGTGGTTTTCATCGCGGCGGTTGTCGAGTTTATTATAGCCTCAAAATGCCGAGAGAGGTCTTTCGCAGCGAGAACTGGTGTGTCAACCCGCATGTTTGTCCAGTGCCGTGCATCGTAGTCATAGTTCCCGGACAGGTAGATGCTAGTGGCGGCGTGGTAGGAGGTGGCGAGAAGCATTTCGGGCGGTTGGTCATCAAGAAAGGATGCTTTTGTCTTCCAGTCTTCAAGAGACTTTCGGAGTTCGAATCCTTCGGCAGCCAGTCCCGTTGCAGTGGACAGTTCGCGGGAACCAAGTGCGGCTGGCAGAGAGTCAATGAATTCGGCAGTGCTGAATGGCGGCGTCAGCATCCAGTCCTCCCCGGTACGGGCTCCTGAGATGATGCAGAACTTACCGTACTCGCAGGTTGGCACACAACACCACAAGCTCAAGAATTTCATGTGGGAGCGATTGCTCTCCAGCAGCTTGGTTTGTTGACAAAGTACGAGCGGCGTCTATCCAGTCTGGAGACGCGAGGAAGCTCGGCTCGTTGAAGATGATCGACCTGCAGACCTCAAACGCCCGGACCTGGATGAAAAAGGTCCGTAACGGTCCTGACTTGATCTTGGAGGGACCGATAGCGGCAAGAGCTCGGGATGTGCCGAAGACCATGTGTTGAAGCCAGCGCTGTCCAGATGGATCCTGCATGAGCTGGACCAAGACGCTCGTCAGTTGCTGGTGAAGTGCGCTTGATGGGGCAGACTGGATTCGGAATATGAACCCACCTCGAACAGCCCTAGGAACAGGGTCGACCAGAGAACACTGGTCTTGGCAACGACTGTGGATTCGGAAACGGCGGCTCTGAGCAGGGTGATCGACCTCGCATATGCGCCCAACGCAAAGTGCAGGTCGGCGCAGGGCTTCGAAGCGTTCATGGAGTATGCCTGAATTGCCCCGAGTGCCAGCATGGCGTGCAACAGGTGGGAGCCGTCGGACTGCCTAGGACCTACGGAGGTCTTCGCCAGATTCTGGACATCTGCTAAGAACGGCAGGTCATTCCCTGTGAAGTTGTTCCTCTGGACGAACAAGTCAAAGTATTGAAGATAGGTAACTGTCGCATCGGAAAGAAGTCTTTCGGGAGATGCGGCTTTCGCATTAGGCAGATCAAAAGAGGTAGGCGAGAGATGCTTGCCCCTATTCAGGACGATGGCTTGCCTCTGGCCGGGGGCCGTTGCTGCAGATGCCGAGAAGATGCAGCTGGTGCCCCGTTTCTGACACCGGGCGCATGGATATTCGCCGGAGCACTGTGACCTCGTTAGCTGGCTGGGCGGAATGTTTGGACATCTGCTCTCGGTTGATCAATACCTTGGAGTGGCTCAAGGCGCACTGCGTGCATCGGGAACGCCTGGTTCGACGGTCAAAGGGCCCAACCGGCATCGCGAGAAGATTACTCGAAGAAGCTTAGATTCGAAGACCTGGTCATCTCTCGTAAAAATGGCTCGGGGAATTCAGGACGAACGCGTGTTCATCCCTGTCACATGATGCTCGTCGAGGAGCCCGATGACGGAGTTTGAGGCTCAGCGGACAAGATGGTCAAGGTGAAGTTTAACTACGAGCCGAAGTTGCGGGACGCCAAACCCAATGAAGCAGCGTTTGGGCGACGCTATCCGCGATTTTTAATGGAGCTGCGGGTTGTCCGAGTCAAGCCCCTGGACGTGCTAAGACCAAAATCGCGAGTCTTGGCCCAAAGCAGAAGTGACTGTGCGAAATGCAGTGATGGAGCTCAAGCAGTTGTCCGTCGAGAGTTGCAAAAGTGCCTGGCAGCGTGGGTAGGAAGAAGAGTATATTAGATGGAGGTGCCCAGCTCAAACGTATTGGAATTCTCCCAGAGTCAACAACCCTTTCCACTTCATTGCCCAATCCCACTTACAACTCAAGATGATCTCAGTCCTCATCCTCGGCGGCTTCGCCCTCGCCGCAAAGGCCGTCCAGGTCACGGCTCCCTCCGGGCCCTTTGCGGTCTCCATGTCGGCCCAGGCCCTCACCGACGAAACTCGACTCGACCCTTACGCCCCTGTGGATAATCCTCACTCACGCCGACTGATGATTTCAACCTTCATGCCCATCGACGAAGGGAAGACACCCTGCGTCGGACAGCATATCGTGCCATACATGACCCCCTTGCTCGCCCAAGTGTACGACGAACTCGGGGTTGCCGTTGGCCTCCCCAATGGGACCTTTACCTCATTGGAGATGAGCTTTTGTTCGCCCAAGAAGTCGCCATGCACTCCGAGCTCTTCGAACGTCCCGCTTGTCCTCTTTTCCCCGGGCTGGGGCAACCCGCGGCTGCTGTACGGCGCCATGGCTCGCGAGATTGCAAGCCACGGTTTTGCCGTCGTGACCATCGACCACCCGTACGATCCGTCCTTTGTTGAGTTTCCGGACGGCACGGTCTATCGTGCCGTGGAGCTTGATACTGAAAACAACACAGTCATTGAGGCTCTCACGCAGGTACGTTGGACTCTCCCCATGGACATTCGGGTATCGTCTGACGAACTGTTCTCCAGGTCCGAGCGGAAGATTCCTCGTTTGTTCTCACTTACCTCCACGAGAATCCCGTCCCCGGCATCGATCTCGACAGTGTGATCATGGCTGGTCACTCCCTCGGCGGCGCCACGGCAGCGGCAGCAATGCTGTCGGACCGTCGCATCCTGGGCGGCATGGATCTCGACGGGATGCTCTTCAACCCCGTCCTAGAAGCTGGACTTGACAAACCCTTTGCTCTTGTGGGGCGAAAGGGACACGACGAGGAAGATCCTACTTGGGACGTCTTCTACGATGCGTCGCGCGGCCAGAAGATGCAGATTGCTGTCGAGGGAACCACCCATGCAAGCTTCACGGACTTTCCGACGTTGATCAAGTCGCTGAACCTGACCCTCCCGGAGGAAGCAAAGTCTCTGCTCGAGAGTCAGATTGGAACCCTGGAGTTCGGAAGGGCAGCGGAGGTTGTCGCTGGGATCGTCGCGGCCTTTGCGGACCTGGTTCTGGATGGGGAGGTTGGTTCCATCTTCACGAAGGGGGACTCGGATTTCCCGGAAGTTTCGGTTGTTAAAGCTAGCCTTTGAGCAGATAATGCTTCATGTTTCGAATAGAGTGTAATTGTATTTGAATTGTTCAAATCAGCCCAATGCAGAATCATCGTGATGATCGCCCGGCTTGTAAGAAGGAGAGAAGTGCCGGCCGGGGTCCGCCCCATTGAAGCTCCAGAACAGGGGGAATCCAATTTGCCGCCTCCATTGGTCAAAATTTTGGCGCCCGGTGATTGGTGCACAGATGACGAGCTCAATTTGAACCAATCATGACCGACGACTCCCCTCACGTCCCACCGCTGTCCGCACTCATCGCTCCGCGTCTGACACCGACAAACTGCCAAGTTGAATCACACATCGACAATGTGACGCCCTGGGGTGTGTCGGCGAGGAGTCATCAGCATGGACAGAACTTTGCTGACACAGCTCGACGACTCCTCTCCATAGACGGCAACCTCTCCTGCTTTGCCATCTCACGAGTCACCACCACGACTCGACTGCTGAACGACGACCATCGCCAACCGCCGTCATGGGCAGCCCCAGCCCCAATGAACGCCCAATTGCGGCGGGCGGAGGCTCGCGGGCCATCCTACCAAAGCCCGAGCACATGCTGCTCCAGCCAGCCAACTCCAGGCCCCCGGACGACACGCCCCCATCAAGGAGATCCAGGACCAGCAAACCGAAGGTCCGGACAGGGTGTCTCACCTGCAAAAGCCGCCGCGTCAAGTGCGACGAGCGGAAGCCGGCCTGTCTCCGCTGCGAGAAAGCAAAAGTCAGCTGCGCGGGCTACGCCGAGCCGGAGGCCAAGCGGAGGAGGGGCCGGGATGCGAACGCCACAACCGCTTCAACGGCAATACGGCAGCTCGCCCCTCGGGCAGCCGACATGTCAACCTGGGCCGCAGCCCACCAGATGCATGGATCAGCAGGCTGCATCATGCCACGGAGCTTCGTGGGATTGCCGAAGCTGAGCGGCCAGGACATGATCTACTTCGACTACTTCCGGCACCAGGTCGCGAGGGAACTCTCGGGCCACTACACCTCAGGGCTATGGTTTCGCCTGGCTGTCGGAGAGGCCTTCCAAGATGACTGTGTTCGTCACTGCGTCCTGGCCATTGGTGCACTCACGCAGTCCATGTCATCACTCTCTTTTCAGGACGACAGGCCGCGAAACGACTCGACCAACGAGCACCACCAGTCCGCCATGCAGCATCGCTCGCAGGCCATATCCTCATTTCGACGCACCATCCAAGAACAGGCCGTCTCCTACTCGCCAAGATCTACAATGGTCACAACCCTGTTGCTTGTTCTTCTGGAGACGATCCAAGGAAACATGAAGGCAGCCGACGTCCTCATGAACAACGGCCTGCGTCTGCTACGAGATCACATCACCTTCTTCAACCAGAGCACCAACGAGAGATTCCACGGAGTCATCGACGACGACATGCGGGAAATGGAACACGTCCTCCCCTGCCTCTCGGTCATGAGCCACCTCGCGTACCAGTACGAGCCCGAGAGCAGGGTCTTCCCCCGCCTGACCAGCGACCCGGACTTCCTCTTCCCGCGCTTCGGCCAGGACCCCATAAGCAAGATGTTCACCAACTGGGGCCGCTTCTTCACCTACGCCCTCGTCTTCACCGGCCAGGCCGTCTACGCCTGCCTCGAGGGGATGCCCATCGACAAGCTCGTACGCCTGATCCCCCGCCAGCAGACCTTCATGTCCCACCTGCAGACGTGGAAGTCCATCATCGCCGACTACGCCAACAGCCCGCAGCTCGACGACGTCTCCCGCAAGGCCCTGCGCATCGTCCAGATCCACTGGCTCATGCTGCGCGCCAACGTCGCCACCGCCCTCGACCACACCGAGGTCGCCTGCGACGCATTCGAGGAGGAGTACCGCAGCCTCCTCTACCTGTGCGTCGAGTTCATGCGCGACGAGCTGACCTCCCGCAGCCCGGCCTCCGTCATCATGGGCGAAGGGCTCAACATGCCGCTCACCCTGGTCATCTACAGCTGCCGCAACCACGACATCCGGATGGAGGCCTTGAACGCCGTCCGCCTGATCCCGTGGTCCCGAGACCCCGAGGGAGGGAAGGACCTGATGGTCGGGCTGATCGGGGCGGTGCTGCTCGAGGAGCAGGGGCGCTTGGAGAGCGGCTTCGTGCCCCCGGAGTCGCGGTGGTTCGCCCTCGGCGGCGAGTGGGACGGGCACCGGAGAAACTCGGAGGGATCCATCCTATTCTGGAGGCAGTGTCTTCAGAAGGACGGCACGCCCGTCTTCAAGAAACTGACGGCCGACATGTCGCAGTGGCCGGACATCTGCGAGGTCGCCAGGTGTACGAAGGACCACGCCAGCTTCCTGCCGTTTACCAAACCCCTTGCTGGCGGCTTGTGATAAATGTCACGAGTAGATAGGTGTTCAAAGGGAAATGACATTCGGGAATGTGTAACATGCAAAAAGCGATCTCATTAGTACAAATAGATACCCCCCTCGTCGAAGGACTCGAACACTCTCAAATCGTCTCCTGATGAATCTCGTGGTCGGCGTACCCCATCGCCTTGACGAACAGCTGCGCGCTCTCCAGCAGCCGGCGCTTCGCGCCGCCCCTGGCGTCCCGGCCCATGAAAGCGCTGTGCGCGTCCTCGAAGTCCAGCCCCGCGACCGCCTTCCATATCTCGTGGACGGCGTCCGGGGTGAGCGGGATCTATCTCGTCAGCGCCGCGCCCTTCATTCACGGTGCGACAAACTCACCATGTTCGGATACGACCACATGAAGCTGAAGCTCGCCGTGCCCGCGGGCCGATCGACGTGGTACACCCCGCTGGGGACGACCATGATCGAGTCCGCGACGAACAGCTTCTTCTCGCTGTTCCACAGCAGCACCGAGCTGCCGGGGAAGTGTCCCCGGACCTTGAGGGCGGTGAAGGCCCCGCCCAGGAGGTCCAGCGACTGCTCGCCCCAGAACCTGTACCAGTCGCCCTGACGCGTCAGCCACCTCTTGTCCTCTGCGGAGATGTACACGTGGCAGTGGAAGGCCTGCGCCCACTGCATCGTCGTGGAGAAGTAGTGCGGGTGCGAGACGACGATGGCCTTGATCCCGCCAAGGCCCTGGACGTGGCGCACGGTCTCGTCGTCGAGGTAGGTGATGCAGTCGAAGAGGATGTTCCCCTCTGGGGCACGGAGGAGGAACGCGCGCTGGCCGATGGCGACCTGCGGCTCGGTGTGGATGGAGATGACGGCCGAGTGGTACTTGTCCTTTGTGAAGACGTTCCTGTACTTCTTGGAGTCCTGTAGTTCGCGGAGGGTCGTGAACCATTGCCTTTGGATGTCAGTTCGGCGTGTCAGGAATGGGGGAGTGAGGAGCTCACCCGTCTTCGGGGACGTATTGGCGCGGGTCATCGCATATATGGCATCGCTTCACCGAATGGTGGGCGAACTGAATGCCGCAGGTGCCACATATCATCAGATCCATGGTGCTTACTAGTCAAGTGAGGCAGTCAGTGTGAATGTGCCCGGGTCTGCCGGGTGGTGTCCTGGATTTATGTAGAGTGAAGCCGTCGAGGGTGGGGGAGCTGGCGATTCAGGTCTGGTTCAGGTTCCCCTCAATCACATCACTGAGGAGTCTAGCCCAACCCCCATTCTTGTCCTCATTGAGGTGCGGAGATCCGTCAGAATGACATCGTATTCCGATCGTATTCCCGCCAGAGGGGAAGTATCGAATTTTGCATGAAGAAAGGTCGCGAGGTGAGGCACGTGGTCGTAACATGACATCCAACTGATGGGTATCTAAGCTATACTTATAAATGACAAAGAAAAACCTCCAGATCCAACTCTGAGGTGATGTTGTGACGCTCAGCGCGCCGTGTATGTACTCGTCGTGCCTCCTTAGAGGCATCGACATTGATTTGTTCACAGGGACTCCTTCTCTGACAGGCCCTGTCTCTTCTTCACCACAACCTTCAGGGTTTCCTTCGGCCTGAGCGTGAAATTCGGGTTGGCATACTCAATCTCCTTGCCCAGGTCCTCCGGCCTCGGGCTGAATTCGAAATTCCACGCCATCTCCATGATGGTGGCCTTCAGCGCGAGCATGGCAAATGGCCTGGCGATGCAGCCCTTGGGCCCGTGCAGGAAGGGGACGAACGCGTAATGGTTGCCGGTCGGGCTGTTCTCTCCCTGCTCGTCCCAACGATCCGGATTGAAGAGCTCGGCGTCTGGGCCCCAGACCGTCGGGTTGAAGTGCGTCGAATTGGGGCAGATCATGATGGTGGTTCCCTTGGGGATGAAGGTGCCGCAGATTGTGACGTCCTCGGCAGCTTCGCGGGGAAGGAAGAGGGCTAACGAGGCGCGGAATGTCAGTATTGGCGAATAAATTCAGTGTCAGGATGCGGGCGCTGCTCACCTGGGCTGTAGACGCGGAGGATCTCTCGCACAAAGTTGTTCAGGTACGCCAGCTGCTCAATGTCTGCAAACTCGGGCTCCCACCCAGCAGGCTTGCCCTCATACAGCTGCTTGATTTCATCGAAGAGCTTGTTCTGCACCTTTGGGAATGTGGAGAGACAGTACGCCGCCCACATGAAGGCGGTTCCGACGGTCTCATGGCCACCAGCGACGAAGTTGATAATCTACGAAGCAAATCAGCACAAACATTCTCATTAGTTGTCGGGCGTGGGCCACTCACAACTTCAAGGAGCTCCAGGTCTTCCCAATCGGCCTCGGAAGGCATGATCTGGGACTCCTCGAGGATGAACCTGAGCAGGTCCCGGCCGCCAGTCGGCGACAGCGACCCCTCGGTCTTCTCCCGCAACATGTTCATCCGCTGCAGGCGAAGTTTCTCGAGCAGCATCGACCGGATCAGCTTGTTGTCCTTGTGCCACTGGATGTTGGAGGGGAGGGGCAGCCATGAGCGGAGTGGGACGTGTCCATCAACAAAGGTGAGAATGTGTCCCGACACCGGGGGGCGGATGATTCTGTGGTACGTCTCATAGAAGCTTGCGACCGGGGTGGAAAGGCTCTTGAGATCGTACCCGATACTAGCAAGGGCGAGAATATCGAGGGCGGCCTTGTGGAACCACGGCTCAACTGCACGGGATCAGTACGCTTGATCATTCAAGCTGAGACGGACGGTCTGGACTCACCGTCGACTGTCATGTCGTTGGCATTCTTGGTGTCCTTCTCCAGGACTTGGCAAAGCTCCCTGGCTTTGGCCTGCAGCACCGGAAGCATCTTCTTGACACTGGCTGGAGAGAAGGGGCCTTGCATGCTGTCAGCCGGCGTCCGGGGGATTCGGGGTGAAATGGATACAGAAGGCAACTCACGATTCAGTTTATTCCTAAGCCTCTTATGAGTGTCCCCCTCCGCAAACATGAGACCAATGCCGGTGATCGGGCTGAACATCCGCGCCGCGATGCCAGGCTTGCAGAACGAGTACGCCTTGGTCTGCTGCATCTCGCGCAGCGCGGCAGGGCTGTTCAGCAGGAGTGTCTCCTGGTTGGCGATGCTCAGGTACCGGATGAGATGGGCCTCGGGCCACTGCTTCATCCAGTCAAGGTACACGTCGATTGGGCCAGGGGTCAGCAGCTGCTTGATCATCTGGCCGAAGAAGAAGTGTCCATCCTGGGCAAATGGTTATCATTGATGCCCAAGTTTCTCATGAACCAACACCGGAATGAAGCAAAAGTGTCCGGCATACCTTGGGACCAGGCAGGTGGCGCAGGGGAGACACCCAGTGGGGATAGATGAACGTGCGGTACAGCTTGAGCAACAAGAACTGGAGCGACGTGACCAGGAGAAGGACTCGCAGAGGCGTGAGCCCGCTGGGGAGCGTGATCAAGAACGAGGATCCCGCGCAGAGCAGGCCGACGAGGGCGCTGATCTCCAGATCCATCGTGGCGCCGTGGGAGGCGTTCGCCTTGGAGCGTTACACGCCGCGTAGAAATGTCCGGAGGTCCGCGCAGGAACAAGGGTCCGTACAACGGCGAGGTGTGCCTTGTGCGATGACCTCAAGGGGCTTCGCAAACGACAGCTATGCAAGGAACAGAACGAGACTCTTCGCTTCTCCTCGGCCCTCGAAGGCGGGTAAAGCGAACGGCTGCAGGGAAGAGGGGCTCAGGGGCTTCAAGCACAAGCAGAGGAAAGAATGATCCAGCGTTGACACCCAATATGGCTCGGCAAAGAGACGACCTGCATGGTTGCGAAACTCTCCAGAGGACGGCGTGGACTCGGGGAGGGAATCGGGGCCATCTTATGTGCAACGGAGGCTGACGAGGAAGAAGCCCCCGAGAGCGACAGGGGGGATGATGAGAGGAGCGGGGGATCATCCAGTGCAGAGGCCAGGTCCATAAATCCAGTCCAGGATCAGCATTCGCTCGCTCGTCAATATCAATAGATCCATCCATATCCCCGGCTGCCAAAACGTCAACGTCGACTGACGGTTGCGCCAAACAAGCCTCCGGCTGAGCCGTCACCCTTGTATGAATAGAGCGGTGTTGTCCAACAATGCGCCACGTTTGCGACCAGGGAGGATGCTGCAGATGCACTTCCATCCCTCGCAGCAAACGAGCGCTGTTTGTTCCCCGCCGGAGCGGGCTTGGCCGTCCATCCAGGGCCGGTAGTACTCATGCATCTCCAGCTTCCCTGCCGCCGCGGCCAGCGGGCCTCGTCCGTCCCGCCGGATCTGACCACTCGGGATCTCACATTATCTCGCCCAGTGATGCATGGTTACACACCATGAGGCCTCGGTTGGGCCTCTTTCGACAGAATCAGGACTGAGGCCGGCATGGCACAGGAGATGACCGGGGGCCTGATGCGTGCTGATGCGAGGGGTCGTGGTCTGCCCGGCCGCGATAAAGAAATGGCGACGCTCTGATTTGGGCGTGATGAGGGGTCGAGCCAACTCGCATATGCGGCCTGCACAGGTCGCAACCACGGCGAGCGAGCAGCGTCGCACGAGTCTGATTCGAAGATTCGGTGTCGGGTTACACTGCTTGCACCATGTCCAGATCTGTGGGAAGCGAGATGGTCGCTGGGGGCCAGGAGCGAGCCCTTCGTTCGTCCGACTTTGGCCGGCGGCGGCAGCCAATTCGTCGCGTCGCATCGATCTCGAGATGACGACGAGACGGATGGCGGGAGCGGGTAAGCTTATTCGAGCCGCCTGTCAGGCGCTATTGACGTTGCGCAACGGGGCTGTTGAGAGCTCAGCCGTTGACGGGCCAATCCTTCAGCCTCAACAGGAGAAATCAGTCGGCGGGCATCTTCAGTTCTGCGCGAGAACGACCATGAAAAGCCCGGTGGCATCAAGGCAACCAGTCTAGCATCAGCGGGCTGCAGATGAAGAGGTTTCACTCGGCGATGGGGAGGACTCGTCAAGGAAAAGTTGCGAGAGAGAGAGAGATAGTATGTTTACTCATCACACTTCCAGCTGCAGACAGCCGTCGCAAATCCCGAGAGGCCAACTGCTGAACCCAGGCCATCGGAACGAGGCCGGGTCGCTACTGGTCGATGACCGTTGCGGCGGCGCCTCGCGAGCTCGAGATCTCGCACAGGGGGGACTGCCGGATCTGAGCTCCTGCGGGTTCCTGGGATGGCGACAGTCACGGGACAGCTCGCGGCGTCGGGAGGGGGGCACAGGTGACTTTGTTGTCTCTGATCCGGCAGGGTATGTATGCGATCGATCGCGCAAGGACGGAGCCTCGCCCCGGAGGCCGTTTGGATCGAGGCCGGCGCGCTCCCGAGATGAGAGACCGTGGCTGGGAGCCTGAAACCTGTATGCTGGAGTTCATTGGCACCGAAAATCTTCGGAGGGCTAGATAGGAGAGGCGTGATGCAGCCCTTGTCGTGCATTCTCGTGAGCTGTGGCAGGTTGAGAGGGCCGCCGCTTCGAAGGCGAGTGCGCGATCAGGGAGGAGGGTGCAGGATCTCAACCGTCCACGCCACCTTGTAAGATGTGCGCGCGGTCTTCCTAAGATCGCCGGTCCATTCGGCGTTCGGGGTTCCAAGGGTTCCATAGCACCCGGATCTGATGGTTTCCGGATCTGGGCCTTCATAGTGTTCATGATGGCTGTTCCTGGCGTTCGGTGGGCTCGGTGGGCGGAGCTGGCACCCCCCGGAAAGGGAGCTCGGAGCGCAGTGCGAGTGCCTTTGATCTTTCAGCTGAGCCTTGATAGTGACACAATATCGTTGGGATCAGGGCAACGGTGCCTGCAGTAATCCTTCGTCTGTCTGGGTACGAGAGAGAGCCCGAGATCTCGTGACACCACCCCTGGAGATGAGATGAACTCGATCTGCCGGGCCCTCGATGCACACCGACATCTGAGTACGAGGCTTCTCCGAGTCATGAAGCAGTTTCTGTCGCAATCATTCGGCCACCGCAGACCCTGATCGGGATATTTGAAATGCGAGCGGCGCAGCGTTGATGGACGCGTGGTGGATGATGAACTTGATGAGTGAGTGCGAGTCCGATCCCCACAAAAGCTCGTATTCGGCGTCCGTGGAGCGCCGAACGGCCGCTCCCGTGCCCGCTTAAGCAGCTAGTGGACGATTAAGCCCCGCTTTATGCATGATTCGGGCTCGATCGTGGCATGTGGAATTCTTCTAGGCGTCTCACGACTCAGCCACACATCTCTCACCACCACGGCGACTCTCCGACAACTTGGGCATTTAATAGCTACCGGCCGCTCGACACTCAAAGGCGGCACGTCCAAGGTGTCGGAGCAGCATGGAGGTCCCACGCGGAAGGCACGCGGCTAGGAGAACGCACAACAAGGTCCGGACAGGCTGCAAGACATGCAAGGCTCGGAAGATCAAGGTACGTCCGTATCGTTTGGCCTCGGATGTTGAGTTCCCGAGGATTCCGAGGACGTTATACTGAAGTCAGCCAGTGCGATGAACAGAGGCCATCCTGTGCCAACTGCATCAAATATGGCGTTCCCTGTGACATTGCCAGGGACCAAGCAACAGAGCCAACACCTCGAGCCGCATCGTCCGTCTCCCCTCCAGTGACCCCCTCGACGCCGGGAGCGAGGCCACATGGTGACGGGCCAGCCGGACCTCTGCCGGACTTGAATCTCCTCGATCTCGAGCTCATGTACCACTGGACAACGCACACCCACGCCACGCTCACTCACGACCCCAACCTCCGGCCCTTCTGGCGACGGAACCTCGTCGCCGTCGGCCTCCGATGCGACTTCGTCATGCGCAACATCCTCTCGCTCTCCGCCCTCCACCTCGCCCACCTATGCCCCGAACGTGAGCCGGAACTCATCGAAAAGTCCGTCTACCACCAGGACCTGGCCTCCAAACAAGCCCTCGTCGCCATGGCATCCGTCCACGCCGCCGCCGACTCGACCGAGCTCGCAGACTGCCTCTTCTGCTACTCCGCCCTGACCATGTTCATCGTCCTCTCCAACTCCCGCAACCCCGAAGACGCCCTCCTCTCCTCCGGCTCCAACCCGGCCCCGGACTGGATCCACATGTTCTCCGGCGTCCGCGAGCTCGGCGTCCTCTCCCGCCAGGGCCGCAACCCCTCAAACCCAGTCTCCCCCATCGGCCTCTTCGCCGGCCGCCGCGTCGAGCTGCGCGAGAGCGCCCGCACGACCCAGCACCCCTACCTCGACCGCCTGCGCGCCCACATCGCCCGCGTCGACATGCCCGCCGCCCAGCGCGCCATCTTCGACAACGCCATCGCCGAGCTCCACGCCTCCTTCGCCGTCTTCTACCGCACCCCCGGCGACACCCCCGACATCATCGACCTCTTCCTCTGGCTCCCCCGCGTCCTCTTCGACTTCATCCCCCTCCTCAGGAACAACCCCTCCCAGGAGGCCCTCGCCGTCTTCAGCTACTTCTGCATGCTGCCCAAGAAGCTGCCCCGCCAGTGGTGGCTGAACCGCTGGGCCGACAGCCTCAAGATCCGCACGTACGAGCTGCTCGACGCGGAGCACAGGACCTGGGTCGTCGAGCCGAGCACCCTGGACATGCCGAACTACAGCCCGTGAGGAGCCCGGCGGTCCGAGACAGTCATACTGCCCGGGCAATACTGCCAGGGACGAAGGGTTCATATCACCACATCACAGCACAGACGACGGACACACTTTAAATTGTTGTCAGGGGTATATTGATCTATTCTACAATCTCCCTTGCCTCCAGCGCGCAGCCCTGGACAAAGGAAAGTACCCAACAAAAGGCACAGCCCACCAACGCCGCGCAATAACCATGAAACATATCTATCCATCAAAAGTCACCGGAACTCTCAACCCGCTCAAGCCCTTCCGAACAGCTTGCGCGCCGCGCCCCTCCGGGAGGCGGGCGCCGCATACCCGTCTTGGCCGTCGAACGAGCTATACGCGTTCGCGCTGCTGTGCGACTCCGACACGGCCGGGCTGGCCGTGTACGAGCCATCATCGCCCCGGAGCTTCTCCGGCCTGGGCGGCGGGGGCGGCGCGCTCGCCGGCGCGGGCTTCGCGTACTCGTCTCGGCCGAAGTCGGAGCTCATGCGCGGCGCCTCCGTGCGGGGCGTCGGCAGGCCCTGGACCGGGTGCTGCTGCACAGGGGACGAAGCATACGTGTAGTTCCCGTTGGTCTCCTCGTTCGAGATGGGGCGGCGGGCCGGGCGCTGCTGGGGAGGGGCCGGGGCGGCGGCGGCGGGGGCAGGCTGGTGGTTCATGGTGCTGTGCCTCGAGGGCTGCGGCCTGTCCCGGTTCTGCCCACCACCCTCCTCGTCCGAGGAAGTGTTCTCCTCAAGATCGCGGTCCTCGTCGGCGTACATCCGCAGTTCCTTGCGCATGGCCAGGTTGGCGCAGATGTCCCTCGCCTCTTCGATGGCGGTCTTCTGCGTCTTCAGCGTCATCCTCCTGTCGCGGGTCTCCTTGTTCTCGGCGGCGATGGCCTCGACGACCTCGTTGCCCATGGCCATGACGGCCACCGAGTTGAAGATGCCGTACATGCCCTGCAGGAGGTGGCGCTCGATGACCTGCGTGATGGTGTTGCGGATGAAGGTCTTGGCCGCGAGCTCGTAGAAGATGAGCATCTTCTCGAGGACCTCCTCGGCCTCGGTGTACGTGGCGCCGTCGCGGCTCGACTCGACCTGCCACTTGCGCAGGCGCTCCTCGTACTCGGGGTCGTACGGCTGGATCTCGAGGTTCATGTCCTGCGTCAGGCGCTCCATCTCCTCCTGCGCGCTGGCGAGGAGGCTCTTCATCTGGGGGTCGAGGAACTGCGAGCGGAGCGGCTCGCGCATGCGCTGCGGCCAGGTGAAGTCGATGAGCTCGCTGAGGAACTCGTTGCACACGACGCCGAGGTTGTCCTTGTGTTCCTGGGCCAGCTTGGGCCAGTTCTCGGAGTAGCTCTGGAAGAGCATGTAGACGGCGCGGGGCTTGGGGTCCATGGGGAACTCGGAGCCGCGGATCTGGCGAAGGAGCATCTCGACCTCGTGGGCCACGAACTCCTTCTTGCCGTTGTCGGCGGTGGGAGGAGGAGCGCCGCTCTCGGTTCTCGGCATGTTGGTGTTGGAGCCAAAGGCGTACTTGCGACCGTTCTGGCGGATGCGGTGGGAGAACTTCTCGTTCTCCTCGATGGCGCGGGCGCGCAGGTTCTGGGCGGGCGTGCCGCGGGGGTCGGCGGACGCGCGGAAGAAGTTCTTGCGCGGGGGGTTCTTGTAGAAGCCGTAGACGGCGGGGATGACGAGTTCCTTAGAATCCGAGAAGAGCTCGATGAGCTCGACGCGCATTTCCTCGACGGTGTCCTTGCCGGTGCCCATGGACTTGAGCTCCGTGTCGCACTTCTCCAGGGCGGTCTGGATCTGCTTCCGGAGCGTCTTGACGTGGCGGCCGATGTGACGCTGCAGCTGGACGCTCAGCTTCTGCTTGAGCGCCGCGGCGCCGCAGCTAGACTGCGGGAGAGACCTCCACTTGCCACGGCCGAAGAACTCCAGCTCCTTCTCCTGTCGCTCGGCGGCCGAGGGCCACGGCTGGCCAGGCTCGCGAGGGCCAGGGTTCAGCAGGACGTACCAGCCCAGCTTGAAGAAGTTCTGCTTGTCTCTGTTCTGGACAAGGTCGATGAACTTGTCCTCGAGGCCAATGGACTCGGTCAAGTCAGGCTTCGTCAGGACACCGATGGTGCGGGATCCGGAGGGGTCGAATTGGCGAGCCTTGGTGAGAATCGGTGCCTGGACGTAGTCGGTGTTGCCGCCAACGACGGCCAGGATGATGGTCCGGGAGCTCTTCATGTACCTGTCGCAGAGGACGTCGATGGTTCGGATGTCGTCGAGGGACTGGTCGTTGTTGGCGTTCTTGACGAGGCCGGGAAGATCCACGAGAGTGAGAAGGGGCATGTCGGGGCCTCGCTTCTCGACGACCAGGATGTCGCGGGCGGCGAATCTGCCGGGGATGTTCTTCGGCGCGATCAGTTCGACAGCGCTGCGCATGAGCGCATCGAAGGGCGTAGTGCTGTCGACGCTGCCGCCGAACTGCTTGAGGCGTTCCTGGTCGCGAAAGTTGCGAGTCTTGTCGGGGATGATGGAAACAGTGAGAGAAGGCTCGGCAGACCTTCTCAGGCGGATCTCGGTGGCGAAGCGGGTGCAGGCACCGGCATCGCGAGGGAATGGTGTGCCGGTGATGGCCTCGAGAACGGAACTCTTGCCGGCGGACTGGTCACCGACGACGACGATCTGGGGCAGCTTGACGTTGTCGAGCTGGGCGAACTGCAGCTTGTCGATGAGTTCGAGGAGGCCGCGCTGCTCGTTGGCCATGTCGGCCGTGCCGAGGGCGGAATCGATGTTGGGCGCCGCCATCCTGGTCATGGTGTCAGTTCGTCTCTCTGATGCAGCAGGCGAGTTGACGAACAGTGAGCCCATGAATATGTTTCGTAGTGGACGTGGGTCTTGTACGAGGCGGGCAGCAATGATGAATAAAGTAGAGGATCACTGTGGACGAGGCACGGCGAGGATCTTCTTATAAAGGGCCCAAAGCCTTGATGCGGCCTCTCGCCAGGGCATGACGAACATCAACCACCAGCCACGATTGATCACATGCCATTGGTCGATTCACATCAATAAGAATTCGGGTGCCTGGACCCTGGCTTGAAAGTCGTCGCAAGGAGGTGCGTCAGCTGCTCCGAGAGGTCGAGATGCATCACATTGTGGAGAACGGGACGGTTGCCACTGGTGTACAGGGCTCTTTGGGCTGCGGCAACCCGAAGACGGTGCAAGTCTTGGTGGGAGGCGAAGTACAGCAGAGTCGGCAGAAGAGCCGAGGTCGCCTTGGCGGAGGGAACCGTGGAAGAGTGAAGAAGCGCAAGCCTCTCCGGAAGACAATTCAGAAGTGCTGGACAAATGAGAGAAGAGCGCCAGAGACTGCACAGCCTCAATATCGTAGAAAACCAGACATCCGGAGCTGTTCTCCAGATGTCCCAGACCAAAAAGCGAGACGGACTGGGATGACGACGCCACCGCGCGGCAGACACTTGGTCCAATCAGAGGGGTTGGGGAGGACGAGGAATCTCCAGGCAAATCTGATACAAGCTTGACCGATGCGGTTTGCCACGTCGGTTGTGCGCATCAGGGGGACTAGGGTTGTTTTGTGTGAGTTGAGTTGGTTGTTTGGTTGTTGAGTTGGCCATTCATCCAGTCAAGTCCGAGTCCTGTTCAGCAGATGTTCAATGACGTTTTGGCGTGGCGGTGGCGGTGCACGATTGTGGCAGTGCTGTCACGTGATCTTATTCTCAAACACCCGCAGGCCTCCGGTCGAGAACACTCGAGGTGCCGGCAATTGGAGATCGATCGGCACTTGGCTCGGCGTGGGGACGGCGTCAAGTCCGCCGACCCCGATGGCCTCTCTCGGCCTCGGATTCACGGCTCGCCCGTTGGGTAGGTCACCGAGACACCGAGCCGTTTCGGAGAGTCGATTCGACACGTCCAAGATTGGATAGAAGGTCATGTAGGCCGGGTTTGGTCTTAATTATGCAATGTAGCTGCCAGCTTCAGTCCGTTTCCATCTGTCCATCTGAGAGCCTAGGCTTGATCCTCCTTGGTCCCATTTCAGAACGGCTTGCGAGTGTGGTAAACCATCACAGCTTCGCAACGCAAGACTTGACCAGTGCTTGGTAGGGGCTGCTGAGATCCCAGTAGATACACAGATTCCCTCGTCCTACAATAGCCGCTCTTGCAGCCGAGCGTCAAGACTGCTTCAACTAGGCCAGTACCTGAATGCAGTTGCCAATATCCTCGACATAAATCTGCATTACCACTGTTAGCATCCAGTCTGCAACAAGAGGCAAGTAGAGGTAAGGTAGTCAAGGAGGTCAATCAGTGTAATAATGAACATCAAGATTCATACAAGCAAAAGCTTGTCATATACAATCTAGCGTGAAAGTGTTCGCTTCATCATTTGGACAGGGGAGGGGATGGGGCTACTGCTGGGCGGGCGAGTACTCACAATGCTTCTGCGCCTCGCAAACATGGGCAACGGCCCGGGGTGCGTCCGTTCGTGAATCGTCAATCATTTCATCTCATCATCTGGGCCCAGTCGGGGTCCCAGGTCCATTTACATTACCAGTCCTCCAGGTTGCCGGGCTCGCTCAGCTGTCCCATGAGTTGTTCGGCCGCTGCAGGCCAACGGACTTGAACACCCCGCCGATCGCTCCGAGGGTGCCATCCACCAGGGCCTTGACCATGCCCTGGCGCTTGTTCTTCCCGTCGGCATCGCGGGGGGCCTCGCTGCCCATGGTTGGCAGGACGTTGTCGCTGGCCGACAGGCTGACGAAGAGAGCAAATGGCACGAGCCAGACGCAGATGCCAAAGTACGAGGCAATCTGCGTGAAGGAGGGACCTTCTGGCTTGTCGTAGTACGACCGCATGTTGTTGTACGAACGCGTTTGGGCTTCGGAGAAGTGGCGGAACCAGAAGTAGTGGTTCACAAGGACGAGGACTGCGGGAATATTAGCGAGAATCTACCGCCATGCGTGCTGGATAACGTACGGCAAGACGCCAGGAACAAGGGGTCCGTCAGCTGGACGAAGGGGAAGCGCCGCATGTTGCCCAGGTAGACGACGTGCGAGACGATCGCGAGGACGGACAGCCAGAAAGGGAAGCCATCGATAAGCCACAACAATGCCTGGATGACAATGATGCCGTATATGAGTCTCGTCAGGAGTCGCTTGGCCAGCACGGTGTGCTCCTCGACGAGCTCGGATAGGTAGTAGAGGCCGGAGGCTGTTCTGTGTTAGCTGGGTGCTGGGATCGATGGCAAGTCGCAGGGCGGCCAGAAAGGCATACCGATAGCCAGAGTCAGGAAGATAAAGCCCAGGATGGCTCCAGCAATCCCGAGCACTGGCAAAATCCACATTTTGGCGGCTTCAAGAAGTTTGTGTGCATGGGAAGATGCCAAGTTGAGGGAGAAATCCAGGGGTCGAGTTTGTATCGAGACAACGCGACGAAATTCGCGGGCGTGTCCTTTCCAAGCTGGATGGAGCTCCTGGAATGATTACATAACGCAGGTCCCTTTGTCAGAGGTGGTGTCTGTGGCTTCAACAGGGGAAGGAGCACCCCGCCAAATGCGCTTATCGATAGCTATCCGCACCGAAAATCTTCAATTTTGGGCGTCCCTGACCCAGGACTTGGAGGTCGCCGCCATTCCCAAGCAGACAACACCAATCGTCCTGAACCTCGACCAATTCCACAAGGGCACAGCTGTCTGGAGCAGTGCTCTCCCCCCTCGCAAAGATGTCGCGCCCCGAAGATACTCTGTAAGCTCGCGAATCACCCAGATCAACCCGCCTCCCGCCCGCTAACAGAAGCGTCCAGCGCTGCCGACATCCACTACAATGACACCGAAGCACGCAAATACACCACCTCCTCCCGAATCCAGAACATCCAGGCGTCCATGACGCGGCGGGCGCTCGAGATCCTGGACCTCGACACACCCTCCCTCATCCTCGACGTCGGCTGCGGCAGCGGCCTGTCGGGCGAGATCCTCTCCGCCGAGCTCCCCGAGCACGGCGGCCCTCACACCTGGATCGGCATGGACGTGTCGCCGTCGATGCTCGACATTGCGCTGCAGCGCGACACCGAGGGTGACCTCCTGCTGGCCGATATCGGCCAGGGCGTGCCCTTCCGCGCCGGCTCCTTCGACGCCGCCATCAGCATCTCGGCAATCCAGTGGCTCTGCAACGCCGAGAGCAGCGACACCTCGCCGAACGGGCGCCTGACGCGGTTCTTCAACGGGCTGTACGCCTCCCTGAAGCGCGGCGGCCGCGCCGTGTGCCAGTTCTACCCCAAGAACGACACGCAGAAGAACATGATCTCGGCGGCCGCGGTCAAGGCGGGCTTCGGCGCGGGCATCCTCGAGGACGACCCCGAGACCAAGAACGTCAAGCTCTACCTCGTGCTCACCGTGGGCGGCACGGCTAAGGAGGGCGGGAGCAGCGACATCACGGGCGTCGTGGACGGCATGAACGGCGTGGACGTCTTCGACCAGCGGCACGGCGCGGCGAAGAGCGGCAAGGGCGAGATCAAGAAGGGCAGCAAGGCGTGGATCGTGCACAAGAAGGAGCAGATGGAGAAGAAGGGCAAGATCGTCAAGTCGACGTCCAAGTACACGGGTCGCCAGAGGAGGGTGGCTTTCTGAGGAGGGAGCCCCGCGCTTGCTGTGGGCGCATTATGATTTCGGCATGGCACGGCGTTTACGGTTAGGATCTGACTTGGGAGCTGAAAAGAACTGATACCCATACCTCGCAGGCTGCAGATGCCGCACGCGATGGCTCGACTTGAATTGTGCCGTTCTGGAGTGCAAGTTTGCGAGGGATTTCTCGGTCGACTGACATGCTTGCCCGTTGCTTAGCCGAGACGGTGTTTGAACAACAACACCTCAGCCATGAACGCTTTCATTTCAATTAGCGACACATCGCCTCGCTCATTTCCAGACCGGACATGAGGACGGTTGCGGGCAGACTCTGGGGAGTGCTAGGTGGCCTCTCCCACTGTTCGACATGAACCGGAGATCTTCTCTCATGTCTTTCTCCCGGCAATCTCACGACGACCCGTCCATCGAAGCTCCATGAAAGCCACGTCGCAGCATATTGAGAACAGGCATCCGAAACTGGGATCCCCAAAGTCCCATTTCGGCCTCCATTGGGACTGCCGCAGATTGTCGCGTGAGCGGTTGGTCGAGCCGGCAGGCAGCAGGTAAATACCCCGGACGAAATCCCAAAAGGATCCAACCGGCTCCCGTCCTCTGCGTGTCATCGCCCCCTCACCTGAAATGAATACGAACCAACAAGTAATACCGGTGCCTACCAGAGTCTCGCGATAAGGCCATACATTCAGGCTGCGCCCCAGGGCCCGCGATCTGTCCTCTCTCCTGTACTGTTCGGCTCGAGGCAGGCAGCGATCATCAGTCTTGGACGACACATACACCAGGGAGCTGTCGGGTGAATAAATACCAAACGCTCGAATCATCAAGCTGAACCCTCCAGTAAACACTCTACACTGCAACTCGACAGCCTCGGAAAAGCTTGTATCCCTCAGCTCTCTCTTTTGTCCATCTGCCCACCATCACGCGACCACTTCGACCTTCAACCTTCAACCTTCAACCTTCAACCAAAACAACTCACCCCTCCCCCAAATGAAGATGCGCTCCATCCTCCTCTGGGCCTTCGGCGCCATCGCCGCCTTCTACATGACCTGGACCGTCGTCTCCACCGTCGCGAACGGCGCCATGGAACAGATCTCCGGCATCCACGACCACCTCTACCGCATCGGCCGCCGCATGTCCGAACTCGAGGGCCGCGGGTACAACGACAACGCCCGGCCCTACATCCTCGGTGACGACGGCTACGACGGCTACAACGCCCGCGACACCCGCAACACCCGCGACCCTTACGGGGCTCCGGGCGCTCCGATGGGCTGCTCCGGCCTCTACGAAGACTGCATGCGCCTCCTACCGCACCGCCTCCACCCGGAGAGCTCCGAAGCTCACGCCTGGCGAAGGGGTTGCCATGCGATGAAGTCGTCGTGCGTGGAGACCCGCGACCGGGAGGCCCGCGACCGGGAGGAGAGGGACTACTACTACTGAGCGGAACGCGGCCGGCCGCCCCTTCGGCGGGTTTCCGAGGGCGAGCCGTGCAGGATGGCACCTCTGGGAGGGACCGGCGGGGAACATTGGGGATGGAAGATGCCGGAACAGGTGTGGTTCATGAATCTTGTGTATCGTCGAGGGGCTGAAGAAAGGGGGTATCGGGGAATACATACAAACAATGAGTCGCGATCAAGTCAAACCTCCTCACATGCCGCTTTGTCAAAAAGTCCATCCGCCCAACCCTCGCTCTAACCAAGATTGACATCGACGACCCGAACGCCCGCCGCCCTCAGGTTGTCTGGCGTCAACAAGTCCTCCAGGGCCACGGGGGCAGCGACCTTCTTCTCCCCCTGCACGCTCGCGGCCGCAAGCCGGTCCTTGAACCCTTCGACCCTCGGATCATCAATCGTCCTGACCATCTCGTCCCCCTCACCACGGACAAACACCGAACGAGTCGGCTCCTCCGGGTCGCTGGTGTCAAGGACCATCCTATACCCGTCCGTCAGCGGCCCCAGCAAGGCCTCTCCGCTCATCAGCCCATGGACATAGCTGTCCCCGACAACGTCATACTTGCCATCGAGCCGGTTCCGCAGGACCAGGGGCACATCGCACCCGAGCACCACATACACGCCATCCCCGATCTTTGTCGTCCTGGGGCCGACGCCGATGAACCCCTCCTTCGTCGTGAAGAACGCCCGCCCCTTGCACGTGGCCAGCAGGTGCGTGACATACGTCAGCGTCGCAAAGTCATACGACGAGCTCGACCGGCCCTTCTTCGCATCGTCCTCCTGCAGCGGCTGCTCCAGTATCAGCCTGAGCGACTCGATGCTCGTCGTCACGTCGGGGTACGCCTCCATGAGCGGCTCATGCAGCGCGTCGAACAGCCCCCAGGCCAGCGTCGCGCAGTACGCCCGCAGCATGGCGCCCTCCTCGCCGAGGTACGCGGCCGTCAGCGCGTCGGCGGGCGCGCAGCGGCGGATGGCGGCGATGACCTCGAGGATCGGGACGAAGTCGCCAAAGAGCTCCGTGACGCTCGTCACCGTCGCGCACCGCACGCAGCTGGCCCGCAGCACCTCGCTGCCGTTGTGCCGCACGTGCGCCTCCGAGAGGCTGCTGGCGAGGTGCATCGGCATGGTGTTCGCGACCCGCTTGCGCGTCCAGTCGGGGATCCACGAGGGCATCGACGCCTTGTTGCTGCCGCCGCCGGCGGCGCCCTCGCACGACGCGAGGATGTTGGTGTTCTTCGAGTGGTCGATGTACCTGAGCACGGCGTCCTGGTACACCTGCGTCTTGGACCTGGTATAGTCGACCACGAGGCCCATGGACTCGTCGACGTCGGCGGCCATGCCGAGGACGGCGAAGATGCGGTCGCGCGGGTCGGAGCAGTTGAACTTGCGCCCCTGGTCGAGCAGGTCCAGGAAGGTGTGCTCCCTGGGCGGCTGGCAGAGGAGGAGGACGAGGTCGTAGCGGCGCGCGAAGCGCAGCTCCGGTGAGCTCTCGTGGGAGCGGTCGAGGTAGTGCTGGCGCGGCTTGTTGGCGATGCAGGCCAGCGCCGTGCGGAGCTGGTCCCAGCTGATGGTCTTGTTGCCGCAGACGAAGACGGCGGTCGCGGGGTCCGCGACGGCGATTTCCTGGCGGCTCCAGACGCGGCCGAACCAGGCGCGGTGCACCAGCTCGTAGATGGACCAAAGCTCGTCCTGCTCGTATGGGAGGTACTCGGTCGGGTCGGCCCAGCTGGGGTCTACGATCGCGCCGGCGGGGGTCGGTCGCATCCTGGTGTTGGCAAAGTCGAACTCGACCATGTATCCGAGCTCCTGGAGCAGGCTGACGGCCGTGTTGCTCTCGTTCGCGGCCGCTCCGAGCCATACCACGACTCTCTGCGCGGACTTGTAGATGTCAGCCATCATCGAGACCTGCCTGGACTTTTCCTTCGCGTCGCCCTGGTTGATGGAGACAAAGTCCACCCACAGGGTGCGCGGCGTGTGCCTGTCGCGGAGGTATCTGAGCGTCTGTCCGAGGTTGTAAGGCAGCCATAGTCGCCTGCCGGAATTCCCTATCCTGACGAAGTCGGGCTTCGAGGCGCTGGAGCCCCAGACGTAGGAGACGGCCTCGTAGCTGGGTCGCGATGCGGGGGGGTCGTCGAGGGAGACGATGTGCACGTCGCCCTTGAGCTCGTCGAGGAACGACCCCGGTTCAAGCGTGAGGACCCTTGTCTCCCGTCTTGCTGGGTTGATGACAGAGTATTTGTAGACTCGCTTGTCTTGCTGCTTCTTGATAAGATGGTGGCACCCGATGACGGTCCAGAAGATAAGGGCCGCCATCGCGGCGGCGCGCGGGGTGTTGGTGACTCTGATGCGATAGTGAGGGAGGCCAGGCCGGCTGGGTGCTTACGGTGTTGCTGATATGCCGGGGCAAACGATACTATTCGCAGGGGATTTGGGGTGAAGAGGGTGTGTGTCGCAGAGACATGGGGGCCGTTGCTTGATAAGTACTGTACTAATGGGGTTCAAGGGGGGAGGGGATGGCCAAGAAGGATGACGACTGCGACTCTTGTCGTCGCGGAGCGGAGGGACAAACCGCCCGCAGCCGATCTGGGCAAAGTCGGGCCTGGGCACGCCCTTCTTACTCGAGGTGGCTCGGATTGGGGTAGTGGAGTCGCTTCTTTGGTATTTGGCATGCTCGGGTTTCTTGTCAGATTTGCTGCCCGTGGAGTTGTCATCCATGTCTATTTGGTTGTATAATAAACCGTCGAGAGGAGCCCGTGAACTTCGAGGCCGTGGAGCATCCCGATGGTCCAGTGACGTCATCATCGTGTCCCTCGGACTCGGTGGTGTGCAACTCTCCCCAGCATCACCCAGCACACAGACCTCATGGCCGGCTGTCAAATCCGTACGATAATGTCGAAGTCCCGAGAGGCTCGGCGGGCTGCGAACTCGACACCCTGTATTCGATGTGCTTCGTGATGCAACCAAGACACTGCGCAGGCACCATCCCATCTGAACTCCTTTTATCACCCTGCACAGTTTCTTTTCGAGCAGGGTGGCTCTTCGCGACAGTTCGGTCAGCCGAAGCAGCCTCCCGACTCCGCTGCCCGGAGGAGTCGTGGCCGGCTAGGCTGATACTGCCATGGTCAGGACCACCACTTTGGCGTGCCGAAGAGGAGAGGATAGGCTTTAGTTTCCGATGTATCCAGCCCCAGATTATTGGGAGACTGGACGTTACGATGGCCACCGTGGACTCGCGGACGGCCCACTCCGCGCCCCTTCTCGGTCCGGTAATAGGGTTCTTCAGAACGGCGTGTTAGAGTCCGCTGAGGACACGGAGAAGCATGGGATTGCTCACCTGAAGGATCAGGATGCAGCGCAAGACGCCAGCGACTGTAACGAATATCGCGCCGGAAAAGAGCAGGACGAGCCCGAGCTTCTTGATTGTCGGCAGCCAGGCCCTCCAAAGCATGGGAATAGGAATCAAGATGAGATAGATATCCGTGACGATATTCAAGCTCAGAGTCAAGAAGATATAAACGTGCGATAGAGCAGGCTGGCAGAGATCTGGTTGCCAAGAAGTTAGTATCGTGTCTAAGTAAATCGAAGCCATGCTGCTTACTCCCTGGGTTGGGGTTGATCTGCCAGAGGCGGTGAATTGGGCGGCAGCTTAACAGGAAGCTACATATCAGAGCAATGTACGTCGTGGTTATAAATACGAATCCGAGTCGAATTCGCATCCGCATTTCGCCCGTGCCGGCCTACAAGACAACTCGTTAGAACCTCTCTTTCCTTGTAAGGTTATGGCAGGGCCTGAGGCTCGAGACTTACCATCAGACGCAGATAAAAGGCACATACGGCCGCCTTGATAACCCATAAGACGGACACGTACACGCACCACCCGGCAACCTGGATCTTAGAGCCGCTCACCCTCATAGCGTATTCCTCGCTGGCCGGCGATAATGCAATCCGTTCGGCATCGGTCATGCCGCTATTCGTGAGCCCGTTATAGAAAGCGCTCACAGCATATGCCAGGACCGTCTCGGTGGTGAATAGGATAATAACAACGAGTATCAAATAGTCGTCGGCTTGGAGGCGGCGGAAGCCCACTTGTTGGATTCGGGTGAACGTTCGGAAGAGGATAACCAGAATGCAGACAGACAGCAGGGTGAACGGTTCGACCGCGAAGCTGTTCATTGTGGCGAGAGCTCGTCGCTATCCGCGACCTGCTGGTATCTGGGACGCCATGGGAGAAGAAGATCAAGAAATGTTGTTAATCGGGGGATACGACGTAATAAGACCCTGGTTGATGAAGCCGGGGCTGGCCTGAAAGCTAAAAGGGAGGTCTCACCAACAATTGCATCGGGATATATAATTAGTAGGCCACGCGCCCAGCACAAAGTGTGTTTCTCTCCACGGATATGCCATGATGATAGAGTGTGGACGAGGCGAGAGACGGCGCAGAACCTTGCCGCTTAGTCCCCGTAGCTAGTTGCCGGCAATGCGGAGGTGACGATCATCCTGCCAGCGATCAGTCGCCGAGCTGTTGGAGAGTTTAACTGCCACCGGCATTTTCTCGCCCTACGAGAGCGCGTCAGGGTGCTAACAGCAGGGGCCCTCAGAACACTAGGTCGTAGGTTGCGTCACCGTCGCTCGCTTCCCCCGCCATCCCCCCAGACTCTTGAACAAAACCAAGATCTCCTCCGCTAGTGGGAAGGCTCGGAATCGTGCTCGGCACCGTGTTTCCATCACCGATATCGCCAACATGATCCCCATCCTGGCCCGAAGTTTGAACCGCCCGAGTCCCCGCACGCCGAGAGCTTGGTTCGGCGTATCTTAGGCGAAGCGGCCTCTATCTTAGCCCCTTGGCTTCCAGTTCAGTGCTGTGGTGTCCGCCAAGCGGCCTCTTCTTCCTCTGGAGTGGTATTTTGGGCGGCCCCAGAACATGCGCGTCCCTCCTGCGGATTTGTCAAGAGGATGCACGGTCATGCGGCCGGGAGACGCCTCCCAGCACGCTGACTCGGAGCTCGAGAGCTGTGGCGTTTCAGGGTCCGTGATCTGTTTCTGGCATGTGACGACCCCTCAGCCCCCCTGCTTATGAGAAAGTCCGTCTTGGCCGCGATTTGCCCCAGTCGAGATGCATGTCGTGATACCCTCAACCCGCCAAGCAGATCAAAGCCACCGTTAGCGCCGCCAAACCGCCCGTCCAGTCGCCTGAGAGCAGCAGTCAGCGCTATTCCAATATTGTTTGTTGCTTTGGATGGCCTCAGCATTCTTCATAGTCGACAAATCGGCTTTTTCTTGAGAAGATGCCTGCCAGAATAACTGGGAAGCGTCAGAGGTTCGGGGTCATCCGGGATTCCGGATGGTGTGTGCTCGGAATCGCTCCTTTCCATGTCGATATTTTGCCCGTGAGAGGGTCCGCCAAGCTGACGCAGTCAAAATGTGCAGTTGACGAGTTCCGCATCATGAAGCTCGAATTATGATGGAATTTCCTATGGTTATATGGCGTCTAGAAGTCGATGTATCAGCGCTCATGACGCTTCACCGAAGCATTGACGCGTTCGACTCACACGATACAGATATATGGAGAACCAGTGCCTCTCCCGGGACTCTCAAGACTCACCACAGCCAGGCATGCAACCCTCATAGCGCCGCCCTGATCGGGTCCCAAACCCTCGGCTCCGGAAAGTCAATCTCGGAATCATCCATCCTCACCCCGATATGCCACCTCTTCAACCCCGGCCAGAAGTTCTCATACAGCCCGTACCGCTTCCCCTCCTCGTCCGTCTGCGACATGTCGAACCACGCCAGGCTCGCCTTTCTCGTGTACTGCCCCGGCATCACCGCCGCCCACCGGTCCGTCCCCGGCAGCTCGCCGTGCTTCCCCTTGCCCTCGGGCAGCGGCGGGTGCACGAGCGTAAAGTCGAGCCCGAACCACTTGAAGATCTTGAGCGACAGCGGGAAGTACGGCACGTATGACACCGGCTTCATGGTCGCCTGGAACAGCGGCGTGGGCGACACGGTGCCCTCGATCTCGCCGGCGGCCGTGTCGTGCGGGTAGACCTTGACTGTTCGGCTGCCGTCCTCGTTGTCGGTCCATCGGAAGTCGGCCATGTGCTTGGGGATGTTCCAGTCAAGGGGAGCGTCAGCTATGAGTACTCTCCAGGTTCGGACGAGGTCTACTCACTGATCCTGCCGTTCCACGTGGTGTACTTCTGCGAGACGTAGATGCGCGTGACTCTGGCGTTGCGCTTCTTGACGCGCTTCCCGTTCTCCTCGACCTCGTACTCGTGGAACCCTGGGGCGAGGATGAGCTCGTCGTAGGGGCCGACGGGCGTGTCGGAGTAGCTGATGAGCTGGATCATGCTCATGCCGCCGCGAGGTTTGGATCCGCCGGCGGTGGGGAAGTCCGAGCTCCCCTCGAGCGGGGAGTATGCCATATCAGGGAGGTTCTGCGCCAGCTCCTTGGAGGTGTAAAAAGCGAACATCCAGACCGTCGCCTTGAGCTTCCATGGCGGCGGTACGGCGACGATGTCGCCGGGTGGCGTCGGTGGGTTGGAAGCAGCCGTGATGCCCATGTTGAAGTACGAGCCACCAGGTTCCTGCCTTCGAAGAACGCGCCCGCGGACAGTCAGGCTTGGCTGATCTGGGTTCCCGTCGTGAATTCCTGTGGAATGTGTTGGAGAAGAAATGTCTTCGAGCAGCTGGAAGAGGGGGTTGGGGCAAACACGAGCGGTGTCTCACCCTAGTGACCTTCTTGTACTACGACGAGGACGCACCGGTAACCCCATGCCTGATCCAATGGACCGGTAACCTCGGCGAGCCCCTCGTTTTACAGTAGGTACCCCCGTCGCTGCAGCGGGATCGCTGCTTCTTCTGGGGTTCATGTGCTAATTACGTCCCCGCCAGCTCCAGGATATGCTAACTGGGAGCGGAAATTCAAGGTCTGGGCACGAGTCGAAGGCGGAGTGCCGGGACAAACCCATGTCCCGCCCATCACGACCCATCAGAAACTGGAATCACGCGGTCCTGAATCTTGACATCATACTACTTAGCAAACTGGCCCCGTCGAGCCAGCCACTCGCAGTACAATAAAAAGTTGCGCCGATGGCCCGACCATGCCGATGGCACGAGGATGAACGCGGAACGCCCAAAGCCACCAACCGTTAGGGCCGTTAATTCCAGCACCTCGGTCCGCCGCCGCCCCCCACGATTTGGTTCCCCGATCCGGTAAGAGGGGCGGGAGAGGATCCGGCCCCTGACAGCTGCAAGGGCCAGGGTCAGGGTGGGCGGCATGTCTGAAGCTCGTCACTCCTCGAGTCTCGATGTATTTCACTCAACTCAAGCTCCTGTTAATACATGGAAGAAAATTCTTAATTTGTTAGAACTCCTTCATTTCAGTTGGTGTTCAGAGTATGGCCCACTGCACAGACAGCCACTCACTCTCCTTCTCCCTTGAGCAGCCTGGAAAACCCAATGGACGATGACTTGCAACGCTTGAAGCTTCCGGTCAGGAGACCTTGTTATTTAGGTGCTAGCTCACCTCCTATCTTATTTACTAGTTCGATGACCTCCGATGCAGACTCCCAGACATAACTGTTCGCGGTTGGGCGCTTGTTGCTTTTCCAAAGAGGCCTACCTATCTCCTCGGACGACCTGACCTTCCCATACCTGGAATCCTTTCTTACGAGCCCAAACGACCGTCGTGGAGACCTCCAGCTCTCCCTGAGCCAGCATGCCCGGAGGACGCGGGTTCCTGATCCGGCTGTGGACGCGCGTTGCAGGGGACAATCGCGGGTCGAACGCCAGGTCAGAGCGCTGTGTCCAAGTGGCGACAGGTCCGGCGCACCGAGAGGGATTCTCATAGTAACAGCTGGCATGAGCATCAGATCTAACTATCTTGGGAGGGATCTCCGGTCAGCGTGTGTATTTCGAGTAGTTTGATGCTTAGCATTTAGCCACCGCGAGAAGGATGCAAAGGAGGACACGGTGCTGGCTGGAAGTTGACGATGTCGAGAAGAGGACAGCTTGACTCACATCAATCCGGAATCGGGGTCCAGTCGGGGGCAGCCAGTCGTCAGGCACTCCGATGGGAATCAAATCTCTTGGGGTGCCCGACTGCTTTGTGCTGGTTGAGCACCACCCCCTGAGAGTAACCGGGGACTCCCATACTCTACTAGCAACCCTCCTCTTATAAAACCATACCATGTCCGGTATACTGCTACAGTTATGTCTGAACGTGAAGACGCCCCCCTATCCCACTCGAACAAACCGCGAGACTCTGGTTCAGATACCAACACGACAAGAAGGTACCCTCGGTAACTATTTCGCCGTGCACCCTGTGTCTTCCTTATCCCGCCCGTCAGGTGTTAAGACAAGAAGAATGGCGACAATGGCCGCATCATGCGGGAATGATCCATATACCTGGGATGCCTGGATCATTTGGACTGGCCGTCTTCATATCCGAAACCAATAAGTGTTCGGATGAGGCCATCGTTTTCGCGACATGCCCGCAGCTGTACTCAAGAACTTCAGATACAACTGTGGCGCCCTAACTAGTTACTTAGCGTATGATAGCTGAGCTCCGCAGGATCTGCCACTCGATCCAGGGCTGGTTAAAGTACGAAAACCTCCAGGGAGCGCATCTCATCCCACCAGTGGCGGCGGCTCTCCAGCCTGAGTTCCCACTGCCGTACTGACGCTGATATCTCTGGATCGTATCTCTGCAGAGGTCTGCAATATCCCGGGGTCCGATCCAGAAGCCCCACTTCCTGTTTTCTGGGATCGGCCGAACGCTGAACCCCATATTGAAGCCGCTGTTCGATCCTGCAACTATAAGGTTCTCAAACTCTGTCCAGGGGTAATCGGTAGGTACGTCAAAGTAACCGGTATCCACGGTGTGGCCCCAGCGGCGCACACGTTCGATGCCCCCGGTGAACGGGCTTCTAGGGTTGGTGTGGCTCTGGAACGTGCTGTGTCCGCAGTGTTCGATGGGGAACCGAGGCGAAATCCACCAGCCTGGAGCCGCATTGTTCATGTTTTGTCGTTTCCCCAGTCCAGAAACACTCTTGTCATCGTGAGTGTCCCTCGCGCGAGGGCCGGCAGGCTCAATGAATGAGTTATGCACCCATACAGTCCAGTCGTCTCCATCCGATCGCTTGACCACCGAATGTCTCCACACTGTAAAGTGTTAGCATCATAGTCCCGCATAAATGACCAGTTTTGGCGTCTTGCCAAAGCACCAGGTCTATGGTGACCGTATGACATACTCTTGGTGATGTTGACGCCATGGACGGCGGCCAGCTCCAAGTCGCGCGGAGTCAAGACGTCACCTCTCTTGTAAACAACGTGATCGATGTCGTCGGCGTCGTTTGCAAAGTCGAAAGAGTCTCGTTGCAAGTCATTGCCAGTTGAAGGGTTGGCAGATGGCATGCTCTCCACGACAGCGATGGCGATGGCGGCGGCCCAGGCCGAGAGCAGGAAGCTAGATCGCATATTTAATCGAATGTCCAATTTCTTGCTCACTTTGAAGAAGAGTGCGGACACTCGAAGAAAGGTGAATATGGATGAACTTATAGGCGCATCGGAATTTCACCGCTCCGTCATCAAGGTCGGCGAAACCAGGGGGTTTCCATCGCCGTGTGTGCGACGCATCCCAGCGGTCGGGTCTGGTTGGCTTCGATAAGGTAGTTGGATTCTAGCCCTTCAAAGGCTGCGGCGTAGCACATCATCCCTTGTCTGGTGACCAGGTGACCATCAAGCCGACACCTTGGCAGGCCCAAATGGCTGGCTTGGTACTGCGCGGTAGGCCTGCCATGACCTGTATTCAGCACTGATACGTGAACCTGCGAACAACGAATCTGCAGCCCTGAAGCACGGCTGGAATTAGGGAGTTGGAGCGGTCTGCTGCGTGGAACAAACGGCCGGCAACGACGGAGTCAAGTAGGGTCTGGGCGGGCTATCACATCTAATTCCGCAACGATCGGCTACATGATCTCGTCATGTAGCCTTTTGATGATTGGAACTTGATGGCCAATTGATCCAAGCACGGTGGCCTTATGCTAACAATCCAAACACATCACGCCATCTGGCAGCCCCTGACATGCCAAGATTATACTTTCATCCGGCTTTCCAAGTTCCTTCAAAAATGCCCAATTCGCCAGCCAAGCGTGGGGCGGTGACCAGCTGTCAACGAGGCCAGGCTTAACCCAACCCTTCGAGAAGGCCTCCAGGCTAAAACCGACTTGAGTGCAGCGAGGTTGCCGTCCCCAATGTTTATGTTTATACTGGATCCGCCGGGCTGGAGCCGGGCGGTGCCGTGTCCGAGTCCGATCCGACGGACCGGAACACCGTGAGGATTTCCAGGCCAAGCACACGAGTCAACCACTTTTATTTTAGCTGTTGCTATCTGGCGGAATATTGACGTGAGAAGCGTGGAGCAAGTCAAGGGCCAGGTTGTGTGATTCCAGTCCAGCCCTGTCAGTGGGTGAAGAAGGGGATCAATTCTTGCCCTGATCGGGCACCTAGATAGAGCCGGAATTTTTGAGAGCTCAAGTATCAACACGCTAAATGGAGGTGTGTGTCAAAGAAACTGAGAGAGGTCTTCCACATTCCGATCCGACGACAGTCTCGACGGTATCAAGCGCCCCAGGCAAGCCCGACGTAGACCAAGTGCCAATGCACCAGACCCGGCCGCCGGCGATTTCTCACATCACACCCCTAACATGATTTCTGACAGCCCTTAATCCTTCTTATTTACCAGTTGGAGGACCTTCGATGCATACTCCCAGATACAACCGTCCAGTGTTGGGCGCTTAGCGCTTTCCCAGGCCGACTGATCTCCTCGGACGAGCTGACATTCCCAAACCTGGAAACCGTTCCCGACGGGCCCAAGGCGACCGTCTCGGAGAAGTCCAGCCCTCCTTGAACCAGCACCACCCGGTGTCCTGCGACGAACGCGAAATTATGGCCCCCATTGCGGGCGGATCTGACCTGGGAAGGTACCATCAGAGCGTTGAACTTGTTCCCGCCATCTCTCCATTCACCCATGGCGAAGAAGTGCCGGCGGATGTTACCGGTCATCTGCTCGGGAGCTGGTGTTCCTGACCGGACGCCCAGAGGACGCGGGCTCCTGCTCCGGCTGTGGACGCGAGTTGCAGGGGACAATCGCAGGTCGAAACTGCAGACCCAGAGGGCTGTGTCTAGGAAGACGATTCTTGTGCCTCTGATCACACCCAGAACGGAATGTATGGTAGGGCTGATTGCATCGAGCTCATCATCCTTCAGGGGCTGGCCACAAGTTTCCGAATTCGCATCAAACGCGGTTGTGGGCCATAAAATCCACTGAGCAGAGGATGACTGGGAGACATTGTTGTGCTCCAGCACTCCAACCCCCGGTAAAAGGTGACAGATCCGATTTCCTGAAGAACTGGCAGGGCGGCTTGTGGGATACTGAAGCCGAATGCCGTCAGGCGGGGTGACCTCTTTGCCGTCGTTCCAGTTGAATATTCGACAGATATCCCCAGTCATTGTCATAAAAAAGGTCGGGATCGATGGATGCTGGAGGACGTAAGGACTGGTCAAATTGTGACCAACCGCAAGTGCATGACGTTCAAGTCGTGTTCCCTGCAGCACCTCCCAGAGCTCAATTGCTTCAGATGAGACAACTAGGAGACGATTGGCCTCTGGGCCGACGAGAAGCTGCGACACCACTGCTCCCAGTCGCTGGTCGAGGATGATCGTCAGTGCTAGGGTATCGGATGGCCCGTCCCCGGCAGCTGCCTGGGGAAATTGAGGCAGCTCAGCAACGATAATCCTGCCAGAGTCATCTGTTGAAGCCACGTAAGTGCCCGAGTCTGCCAAAACCACTGAGGTTATAGAGGCGCCCCGAGCATGGGAATACGCTGTTCCCAGTTCAGACCCATCGTCGGCGGAAAAGAGGATGATTTGCCCGTTGGTGTTTCCACCAACGATGAAGCGACCATCCCTGGATGCTGCCAGTGAGGCTGAGATTTTGGGCTGATCCAATGCAGAGACAGCCCCGACGGCTGTGTGAGGCAGGGAAACAACATCACTGGTACTCTCATCCTCATTGTCCCTTCGGACGAGCGCCGCGGGCTCCCAGACGCGACACTGACGACGGGTGATGTCGACAAATCGAAGCCCCTGAAAGTGGAACGCGACTCCCCTGATCGCGTCATCCTGGGCGTTGATCCGATAGATCGGTGTGAGGACGATGTTGCCACTGTATCCTTGGTCGAACTCATAGACGTGGATAATGCCCCGGCTGGTTCCACACACAAGCGCTCTCCCGTCCTTCGAACATGAAAGACAGTTAGCATAGACATTGGGGCTGGAGGAGTCGAGTTTCAGAGTCGTGTAATCGAAAACCCTCAGGCTGCCGTCTGCATACGACACAACCAGTGCTGGAATGTCGCAGTTGGGATTGAAAGCCATGTCATCGACACCGTTGGTACTCACGCTCTCGCATTTGCCCAGAAGATGCACCCCCGTAGCATCCCATATAAACACAGGCAGGTTGCGGTATCCAACTGCAAGGAGAGCTTTGTAGTCAGGGAGAGGGCCAGAAAAGACGGCCTTGCTGGCTGACTGCTCTATCATGTCTGAGGCATAATACTCATAGTCGTCGAATTCGAACAAAGAAATGGTCTGTTGTTCCCCGGTATGGAAATTCCTAGGACCAAATATTAGAAATTCAAGCGACGTCTGGTCAAAGAGTATTACACGTACCATTTTGTCAGATAGCTCGCAGATGATGCTGTAAGCAGCTCGCTGTCACTTAGAAAGGTAGCCGAGAGTGGCGTTGGCTGAACAAGGGCTGACGAGAATATGCATGCGCCGGCCTCGATGTCCCAGACAACGACATTGTTGCTACCACAAGACACCAAGTAGTCACACCCTGGGCTGAACTTAAGCAGTCTAACACGCCCAGAGTGAGAAAACTCTCGCACTTGTTGCAACGAGATTGGATTGTACAAGAGCACCCGGCCTGTTGAAAGACCCACCGCAAACAGTTCGTCTCCATGAGCCACGGCGGTGGCTAGCCCTTCAGTGAAGTCGATTTGAATCAGACAGTCATCCCAGCTGCCGCCGGGGAGGTTTTTGACGACGAGCGCAGACTGCCGGTATGTTGCAGAGAACGTCCTGGAGAATTTTGAGTCGGGAGGACATAACGAAGGGATGAGGCAGTGGATGGAGGATGGGCAAGCCAGCAACTGCGATCGAAATTTGGCAGCAACCCGAATCAGATCCGCAACCCAAACATCCACGAGATGGACGTGCAAATCGGTAGACGAAACGTGCTTCAGTCTCTGGCGGAGGTATCCCCGAAGATTGGTTGCGGTCCGTGTAATGCGGCTCAGGTCCTGGCCTCGAGCAACGTGTTCGATCCAGAACAGGACGCAGTAGCTTCCCAAAAAGGAGCAAAGTTCTTCGATCAAAAGATGATCTTCCGAAGTACTTTGGTATACGTGGTCCGAGAAGAAGTATACCGCGTACTCGGCCAGGCTCAAGTCTTGAGGGGCAGCCTGGGCCAACCTGGCGCCTGTCAGTCCCTTCATGCGCCTTGGTTCCTCTGTCTCAGGTTGGACTTTTGTTGCATCGAGTTGAAGATATCTGATGAGAAGGAGGGATAACCGAGTGTGCGCGGGAGCCCTGGGGATTGCAAGGTCCGAAATCAGGTTTCCCCCCAACAGGAATTCTCGTGCCGTCTCGTGTATGATTTGTGCCTTGTTGCTCTGGTCAATGAACACGAGCTGGCCACAGAGACTGGGTATGGCCTTGGTGATATTCTGAATCGTCTGGCCGACGTCCAGTTTGATGGCACATCGCAGCTCGTCGGTGGACAGTGGCCGTGAAGCGAGAACGACCCAGGTGAGAATGGACTTGGCCAGAATCCTTTTGTGTGGATCAGCCTCGATTGATTGTAGTATTCGGTCGTATACATCCCCCAGGTCTGATGGGACATCTTGCAGAACAGCTTCCATGGCTTCTTGTGTCCATGCCTTTTCGAAGTCTTGTAAGACGAGTCGCACCCAGAGGAAAGAACCTCGCGACCTTTGGAGTATTTCTTCGCACATGGTGTGTCGCTGCTCGTCCGTCTCAAATCTGCCAAGCTCGACGAGTTTCGTTGTAACAAGGAGCCGCATGTCGTCGAGCGTATCATGTTCGGAGAGGGCATGTGCACGAACCCGCGATCCGAGAGGTGTTAGGCCTCGTTGGATTTCATCCAAGTCCCGACTGGTGGCAAAAACTCGGATGGATGGCGGCACGGCGGCGAGAAGCTTCTTGGTAAAGAGTGCGTTGAAGTCTGAGCACTCATCGATTCCGTCAAGGACCCAGGCGTGTTGCGGGAGAATGGGGGACTGGAAAATGACCCCGACGAATATCTTTCTCCATATGCTTGTCTCGTCAGATTTGTCCCAGGAGGTGGTATCCTCTACCATCTTCAGTAGTTTTCCGCGGATGAAAACATCATGCACCGACATCTGGTACGCGAGCCAGCGGAAGCAGTCACTGAGGGTCGACTTGTTGCTCTTTCCGTGCTTGAAGAGAAAGTACGAGCAAAGTGACCCCGAGAGCTTCAACCTGTCTGTGACGTGACTGGACAGCACGGACTTTCCGGTCGCTGGTCTTCCAGTGAGCCAGAGTATGTGAGGGCCTGTCCCGTCTGTCCAAGACGCATAAGATGCCCTGTCAGTAAACCATTCACAAGACCCAGGCTCTTTGAGAATCTGAAGACTGGTGAAATCGTCCTCGAAGGTAAGGTCAAGACCAAGGAATGAAAGCAGCCTGGCGCTACTCTCACCAGACGAGAGCTCCTCTGAATTTGCGCCCCGGAACGACTCTGACCCCTGCCTCGAAACGGATTCCTTGATCAGGTCCACCGCTGTATGCAAGGCATTTCTCAGAAGTTGATAATTGGGATCTGTTGGGCTTTCGAACTTGCAAACATGCCGGTGGTCGGCATTCATTGCAGCAATCTCTTCGTTTGGGTAGCCGAGGGTGGAGGATAGTTTCTCCACGACAAGCTTGTTCATGAGCTTAGTTCTCACGGGCTTTGTTTCGTAGAAGGACCAGAGCTTCAGGTCAGGGGCATAGTGCCGGAACGCGTCGTTGATCTCTGTGAGCGTGTTGGAGTTGGGCAGTAGGTCCCTCACGAATGGCTTTCGACCCCAAGCAACCATCAACATGTTGTCCAGGACGAGTGCCAAGTCAGACCCTCGGTGAGGTGTTCCGAGGAAGAACATCGAGTGTATGCGGTCCACCAGTGTTTTGCAGGTGGGATCTTGGCGCGCGAGAATGTATGTCTTCTTCGCGACGCAGCCTCCCATACTGTGACCGACGAGTATGATCTGTGATGCATCCCGACGAATGCTTGGGCTGTTTTTGATCTCCCCCAACAAGGACTGTGCAAAGTCGTTGATGTTCAGGATGCTCTGCTGCCTCTCGGCCCAGTCGGCATTATAGCCGAAAGCATGAATGCGTACATTCTTAAAGTCGGGATCGGATGGGAGCCATGATTTCGGCCAGTAGTGACCCTCGTCCGCTGAGTAGGACCACGTCTTGCGACTGCCACCTCCCAGCCCGTGGATGAAGATGATATCGGTAGTGGTGATTGAACCGTTGACTGGCGTATGTAAGGTCCTCAAACCAAGCTCGCCTTTATCATTCTCCGTGATCGAGAGGCCCGAGACTTCGCTTGAGACGGGGCTAACTTGCGTGAGGAACGACCGATCTCGTCGAGACAGAAAACTAGCGAACGACCGCTTCTGGGGCTGCTGTAGGAGCTCAGAAAAGGAACAGTCGGCATACCGACCCATTTTACGGTGTCCAGGAGGGGCTTTCGCATTGACATACCTGGTCCATTCTGTCGGCGAAGGTTTTCATGTCGTGCAAGTTCCAAGTTCAGGTCTGAGGATCAGAACAGAGACGTTGCTTTCCCCGCTTCGGCTGCGGGGCTTGGCAAGCGGAAAGCCGCATCAGGCCGCAGAAGTGGCCTCGTAGCGAGCGGCTATAGCGCAGTTCGGCGCTTAGGATGGGCCTATGGCTGCGGTCCTACATCACAGCAATAGTGCTAGGGGATCCAGTGAAAGAGCTCCGCTCGTTGGGTGTATATTTATAGCTCAAATGAGTACGCTGTTCATGTTAAAGGCGCCATTCTGGGACTCAGGCAGACGCCATTGCTATCAAGCCTGGCGATGAAGGGCACAATTATTCCAACCGGCCGGGGATACAACCATGGGCGACGTCTTGCCCAATGTTATTGATAATACATCTCTTCAGGGTGGTTAAAATGGTAACGGGAGGGTACCCTGCGCCGCGTGCGTCAGCCGTCAAAACGTGGATCCACGGTTTCCTTGCGAGTTATGACCTCAATATCTCTCTCCACCCTCCTGAAGCTCGAGACTGGATTCCCCCATGAACCGCTCATCGAGACGCGTGATCTCCTCAATGGCCCTGTTTTCTTATTAGTAGTTGATCTCGGGATCGGCAGGCTAGTCGTTCCCTTACACCTGGACAAACGAATCCTGCTCGGGGAACAAAGTCGCAGCGTGGAGGTTGAAACGTCTCAAGTCGTGTCAGCAGTGCTCGAATCTACTTCGCTGAAGTGCGTCAGACGTTACCTACATGGCATATAGAGAGTTTCTATCATCATAGTCCTCCACTGGCTCTGATTTGTTGATATGGGAGTGGTACGCCGTAAAATACGCCTCTGTGAATTTGTTTCGCTCCGGGCGCCAATTCCCCAGCTCGTCTTGATACAGGTTCTATTAGTAAAACCCTCACTATAAGATAGGGACGAGGAACTCATACACTCGTTGTGAGCCCAGAAACTAGCCGGGTCGTACACAATACCTTCCTTACTCTGCACGTTGACAATGCTTGCATTGCCGCACCACAAGTCACCGTGCACGAGAGATGGCTTTATCTTTCTACCATTGCTCTCCAGTGGACGAAGAAGCCGTGGAATGACTGTCTCGAACAGCAACGGGAGGGCGGCATCGAGCTCAGAATTAGGCCCGGCTCTCTCTTCCCGAAGCTTCAGGATATGGCGCAGGCCATTCGCGAAGAACTCCTCCCAGCTGTCCGACCACGTGTTGTCCTGTGGGAGGTTGCCGTTGTAGGTGACACGTTCGAAGCCGAATTTCCCGTTTGCTGACTCCTTTGAGTGGAGAGTGGCTAACTGGCGGCAGAATGAGTCGGGGTCGGGGACTCCCTCGGTGAAGTCATAAAAGTTGCAGAGGTAAAAGTGCGTGTCGGCATCGCCCTGGAACGTGCCCCAAGCGATGGGCTTGGGGCAGAAACTCGGTGTGATGGAGTGGATTGCCGATGTAGACGTGAACTCGCCGTTCAATGCCTCCCTTCCATGATCACCGACAGATACCTGGCCGGATTTAGCATGTTGACTCCGTATGATGTGGAAGACGCAATTCAACTCACTTTCATGAAGTACCTTTGACTTTCGCTGGTTTTCTTCCTCGTTGTAATGCAAAACGTCTTCGCCCAGGCAGAGGTGCCATGCTGTTGGACGTTCAGAATAGACTCGACATCAGGTAGTGCTGGGAAGCAGTAATCATATTCATTAGTGTTGCAGCGAAGTGATTGTGGGCAATACTGACCTGCAAGAACATTTCCGTCAAGCTGGCCATCATCATTTAACACGTGTAAATCGATGGGGAGCATGCTTCACGACACGATGATCGCAGTTTTTCGTCAGTTGGTTCTTAGGTTGGGATAAAATGAACATCAAAACACCTTCTCCGGCTCCTGATATAACAGTGGGCAACGGATTCTTTTGAGTCATGGGTACTTCCAGAAGGCGAAGCGCGCGCTTCAATGATTTCACACAAGATTGCTTGGCCACCCCGTTCTCCTCCACTCCAGCATACATCTCGCTGCAACCAAGGCTGGGCACGCGGCACGAGGTCTTTTTCAAGTGGGGTATCTCACACTTCAGTTACCAAAGCCCCTCATCCCGACGATCGACTGCTTTCACCCAACCCTGAAGCGCTACTGATGATGAGCCTCCCAACATCCTTCCCTCTCAATAACGGGAACACCGTTCCGTCTGTTGGGCTTGGAACGTTCCAAGGATACGATGGCAATGCCAAGGTCAAAGAAGCTGTCAAACTTGCCCTCCAACTCGGGTACAGACATATCGACGGGGCCAGCGCTTACGGCAACGAGAAGGAGATCGGGGAGGCACTCAAGGAGAGCGGAGTCGCCAGAGAAGACCTTTTTGTGACTTCCAAACTGTGAGAATTGGTGCTATGCTCGATAAAGCTCTTCTGTTAACTTAATCTCGCAGCGCCCAAACCTGGCATGAGCCTGCTGACGTTGAACGGGGACTCGACCAGTCGTTGAGGGATCTTCAACTTGACTATGGTATGTCTCGCCTCCTTACCTAGCCAGAAAGATTCTAATTATCATAGTTGACCTGTACCTGATGCATTGTATGTCAGGCGGAGATAGAGGCGGCCGCGCACCATAACCTAACTCGACACAGTCCCTCATGCCTACAAGGCCGGCGAGCAGAACGCAACGATCCGACACCCAAGCGGAAATGGAAAGGTACTAGCCTCAGCTTTCGCTACTGGGAGATCGTACTTATTTAATATTTAATAGCCGGTTATAGACTACGAGCTATCACGCCAATACACTGACACGTGGGCTGCCATGGAAAAGCTTGTCGATTCTGGAAAAGCCCGGTCTATTGGTAATTACATTCGTGGTCTTGGGGTGCATTTTCCTTGATATCCTCGCTAATAATATTTTCAAGGGCTATCGAACTTCAATATTCTCAAGACCAAGCGAATCCTCAGCAACGCGAGAATCATCCCAGCCGTTAACCAGGTTGAACTTCATCCGTGCGTCGGTCCCACGCATCCAAAGCTGTCGCAGTACCGTTAACACTTTCTTCCAGACTCTTTCCTCAGAAGGAACTCCTATCACTTTGTCAGAGCAATGGAATACTTCTCATGGCTCACCAGCCACTTGGTGGAAGGCCGGTCTCGGTTGTTCGGGCTCACCATGATATCCCGTTCCCGACAGAGCAACCACAGGTAAAGCACTCCTCCTCCCCTGACAAGCATGTGAAATGTTGACAAATTAAAGATCAAATCCGCGGCAGAACGTCTGGGAATAACTCCAGCGCAGGTAAGTCCCCACCATGTTGCCCATGAGCGCCGCCGGCCTAACCTGCTCTTCAGGTTTGTCTTGCTTGGTCAGTTCAGAGGGGCGTTCCGGTTATCCCGAAATCTGTCACAGAGGTTCATATGAGACAGAACCTGGATCTCAAGAGGCTTCCCGATGATGTATTTGAAGCTGTGGATAAAATTTCTGCGGAGAGCGGCCAAATTCGGTTCCTGAACCCCAGCACCCATCTCGGTTTCGACATTTTCGACGAGGAGGTTGACCAGCCCGCGGCGAATGCAGCGCCCTGGGACACGCCGACGTCTTGAAAGAAGCTTGCCTTGCAACGACCAGGCTGACGTATGTTTTCCGAATGGGAAGGTGGAAGGAGCAGCATTGAATGAGTAGAATCCATGAAGACAGGATGTAGCATAGAGCTATTCCATGTGGCGCTCAAATACACCCAATATACGTCAGGGCTCGCCCGATGTTCACCACTCACAACCGCTTTACATCGTAGGGATATCCGATCTGTGCTGCAACTATGCAACTTGGACATCGGCTCTCAACTTCTCTTCCTTACCGCCTCACCTACAGCTTTTACGATCAAGCTATGACGGGCTCCGATCCTCGCTGAGCCGTGTCCCTACTTCTTCACCCACATTTCCAATGAGCAGATCTCGCACCAGACCGGCACTTCTCGCCTCGTCTCTGGCTAATCGCGCCGCGAATGCCGAATATGCACCCAGAGAGATTGCTTGGTCCTTCTCGGAGCGGAAAACCGTCGAGTTGGAGGTCCTCATGAGCCGAGCGATGTCGTGGAAGGGTTGAGCCCCAGCGCCTGACTCTCCGCCCACACCCTCTGCAATCTCGGCCAGCAACGCAGCTACAAGAAGCGAGTCGCCGTCACCTTTTCTCGCTCTTGCTTTCTTTCCTTTCTTTTGAAACTCCTTGATGGTCTTCCGAAGTTGCGGCAGCCCCTTCTCAACGCTTTCCAGAAGGGCCCTGGACCCGGCGCCGGCCGAGGAAACTCGAGACCCAGTGCTCGAGATGCCGGTCTTGACGAACTCCCTCACCATGCCTCGCCGACGCTTTCCCCTTTTCAGTAGTCTCGGCCTGGCCTCCAGTAGGGTGCAGCACATGATAGACCGGAGACTGTCCATGGCAATATCGGACAACTCGTTCTCGTTGCCGTTCGACGCAGGGACACTGTGGAAGACCTTCGATAAGCGTGGGAGCAGGAGGTTAATGTTGAGCTTAGAGGCTGGATCACGCAGAGGCGGCTTGTGACAAAAGCCTGCAACCTCTTGCAGGACGTCGTAGCGGATAGACTGTCCAAGCAGGCGACGGGTCTATGCCTGTTAGTAAACAACACCCAACTAGAGGTAAAAGCAACGACCCTAATTCAGGCCCGAGGTTATACACATTGAGAGGTGGTGAGGGAAACCACTCCGGTACTCACATCATCTGATAGCTGACGGATCTCGGTGCACACGTTTCCAGCCTCGTCTTTCCCGTCCAGATCTTCCGCCCCATCGAGCAACGACCCGGACGATGTGTCGCCCCGGTCTGAGGCCGTTCCTGTCCACAGCATTTGCAATCTTCGCCCGAGTGGCAGCGACGCCGCGATGAGGTACTGCAGTGAACCAGGGAGGTGGCTCATTTCCTGATGGCACGGTATTGTCGAGGCCAGGACGCTGCTGCTGGATGACAGGCCTTCGTGAACAACGATCCGTGGCGGGTTGTCCTTGGACGCGTTCGTGTAGTCTGCCGTCAATGCATAGCTCTGGAAGGGATATGCCTTCTCGAGGCGTCTAGCCAGTTTCTTTCCCGAGCGCTTGGCCGAACCTTTGAGCGAGTGGAACGTGGACTTCTTCACTGTTGTGGTGTGGACCTTGATGACAAGGCTTTGCGAGGTGACCTCGGTCGGGGGTAAGAGCCTGTTGACCAAGGTCTTTGCGTCCTGAACATGGAGCGATCCATCTGAACCGCTCGAGTCGACGGGAAAGTTCGGAGTAGCGACCATCTTACCCCAACCATAGAGCAGATGGTCGAGATTGCCGAGGCCGAGGAGCAGCATCGTCGTTCCAGCCCTGAGAAGCTGTCCGGCAAGCCATGGGTCGATGAACTCGTAGGCGAACCTGCCTGGCTGATTGAAGTAGTCCATTTGGTTGGCCAGAACGATGACGGTCTTGCCCACGTACGAAGACAGGATGTTCTCCCTGGTCTCCTTGGCCAGGAATGTCCCTGAGACGGAGAGATTGTAGACGTCGATCAAGAGATGCAGCGTGCCCTCAACGTACGTGACGATCTCGCGAACGACCGACCCGGGCACGTCCGAGTTGACGACGAGCACGATCGAAGCTTCTGGGTTAAAGCGATACGCAGGCGAGATCTGGAAGCCCAGGTTGAACGCTGAGATCCACCGGATCCCGGGCATCGGCGACGGTATTCGGCTGAAGAGCTCGGGGTTGTTGCCCGGCTCGGCGAGGAACATAGTGAGGCGCAGGCTCCCACGAGAGAACGGCTCTGCCGTTGTGGCCACACGGAAGACTTGGTGCATAACCACTTCGGAGCCCGGCTCAATGAGAGGTATGTACTGAATGCTCTCATCCTCTTCGGGCAGCGTTTTGAAATCGAAGCTTCCCGTCTTGTGGATATGCATACCACAAATACGGCTCGGGTTGGCCTCTGTCCCATAGCTCTTCCGTGAGATGTTCCGGACCTGAGAGGAAATCATTGCGTGAGCGTGGCGCCGCTTGGAGTAGAGACATTTGATGCCTTCACTTACTTTCCACTGGATCGTGAATTCATCTCCAATGCTCACCGTCTTGAGATTCACAGGCGGGAATAGCTCAAGGGGGTATCTGATCGTAAGAGGCGACTGGATCAGGAAGTTTTCGAGGGGGCGGTTGAGGCCGGGCATGACCGCAGTGATGTGAACTGCGTCAGGGGCCATCAGAGGGTTACCGGGGTTGGCTCGCAGACCGGGCTCCTGCTTTATGAATGCCTTCATGTACCCTGGGACTCTGAGGACTGTGTGTGGAGGAATACTTGTGGGGAGAATCACTCTGGCTTGCGGAACGTTCCCGTCTAGCCATCCGGTCGAGTGCAAGATGAGAGGTATGTTTGTAAGGGACGGTGACGGCATGGGGCCTGCAAGAGTGTATCAGCGTAGAGAAACTCCAAGTTGCGTGTACCTTCATACCTTTATTGACGACTTCGATGTTTGAGACGAAGATGTGCTCGCCCGGCTCATTAATTCCATCCTCATTCTCATCGATGACGCTGAAGGTAGAGACCTGGAGGTCATAGCAGCTGTGGTACTGCTCTCTCGTCCCGTTCGCTCGCAGGATGAAAAACGTGAACGTCCCGTCCTGTCCTGGGGCGCCGTCGTACAGAGGCTCGACTGGCTGGAACCCGGAGTTGCCGTTGCGGCCATTGCGTCCGGCAGGATTCGTGCGTGTTTCGCTCCAAGAATCTTGTGGACGGATGCCGCCCTCGTCATACACCGCTACACCCTCGGTCCTAACAGATAGATTGTCAGCAGCCCTCGCGATAGGCGTCTTAAGTAGGAGTGAGTGATTCAAACCTACCAAGAGCAACCGGCACCTCCTCGACCGCCCGCACCGCCCCGACCTCCTGCCCCGTGAGCACCTCCAGCGCCTCCTCGGCCGCCATGGACAGCCCAACTGACCGCGATCAGGAGATTCATGTGTTCTTCTCGAACTGAGACCTCGATTGTACCTCCTCGGCCGCCGTCCCCGCCGTGAGAGCCATAGCCGCCACTGAGATGATGTCAGTCAAAATGGAAACGTACCTGAGCTCTCGGTTCGCTCGATGGAAACGGGGCTGGTGGTATGCGTACCTTCCTCCATCCCTGCCTCGGTGGCCATCCTTGAGATGAAGATAGATGTTAGCGTCTTAACAGCCATCGCCCGGGACATGCGACTGAGAGACCAACTCACCCCTGCTGAGCTATGTTGGGTCGCGTCGTAGCCGTCCCGCCCACGGCCGCCATCCTGCCCATCCTCCCCTATTCCGCCGTCTCCGCCGTGCCCGGCGCAAGCACTCACGAACAGATCCTGGCCCGGGGGCACCTCCCAGGTATTCGCCTCCCAGGACCCAACTCCCTGGACGTGAATGCCGCCAGCCTGGAAGGAAGAAGGGGACAGAAGAACGGATAAGAATCCCCCAGAACCACCATTACCCGCTGCGCGTGCCGAGCGACCGTCGATGCCACGCATGTCCTTTGGTGCGTGCGACATGCGCCAAGAGTAGGTGGTGTATCCCGATTCCCCGTCACCACCGTCGACCTGGATCACGTATTGTGGTCTTGAGCCGCTCATCGTCACTGAGTGCCGCGACGCGTATCGGCGTCGAAGTGACAGCGTGTTTTTTGTTCTCTGTCCTCGGATTTAGCAGCATCAACATAGGCTGGAGATCAATCTTTATCTGTCTTGGGAAATTGGCGCTCCTGAAAGGCTGGGAGCCTTGTGCTGGTGGTGTTTCTAGCAGGCTGCGCAAAAGGGGCGTCATGCGGAGGAACATTGCGCCGTCCATTTCGGGTCACCGAGAGATATTCATGGGCTCCTGAGCCAGGGGGGCCGAAGGATGCTGATGATGCTATTGGAGAGCTGCATGAGTAGCACGGAACGAGCCAGGGTCGAGAGCTCGTGGAAATAAGTGTGTGCCCTTGTACTCGGCGCCCTTCAGTCGCTAGACAGTCGCGGCGCATGCCGCAGAAATCATCAACATGTCCAAGGTTACATTGGATCAAAGTCGCGACACACGGCGCAATAACAGGCGCGGCTAGAGCTAACAAATCCTCATTACTTGGTTGGACACCGGTGATGGTGCCAGCAGGGGGACTCATCGCCCAGCGAGCGAGAATGGGGCCTGACACTCACAATATGCATCGCCGGTCCAGCTCTGTTGGCGTCCTGACAAGTATTATTTAGAACTCTAGGTGGTTGGTTGGAGGCGATCTCCATTTCTAAAGTTGAGATAGACATGGGTTCTAGTGGTACAGGGGGCCTGATCCCCTCATTAATAGCGCAAACAATGCTCCCGTGAAGGCGTCATAGAGCCTGTGTCCATAGCGCCAAACGCCGTAGTGTTATCGCGCGCCGGATCCCTGTCCGGGCGCCCCTCAGTGTACAGCCACCCATCACGCCTTGAGAGCCGAGTCGATGAGCTGCCATGTGTGCGCCGCGACCTTTTCCCTCTGGTCCACATCCCAGACGGGCCTGCCCGGGACCAGGCGACCCTTGTCGTCGATGTTGCTCCAGAACCGGCCCTCCTTCTCGCCCGACTCGGCAACCGCGGCGGACCCGTTCAGCAGGTTCTCGGCGCACTTCTCCGGCGGGACGGACAGGATGGCGCGACCCACCCACGCCAGCGGCCGCATGTACCCGGGCAGGCCCTTCATGATATCGGTGTGGACGACGCCCGGCGAGCAGTGGATGAAGTGTCGCCGGCCGGTGCCCAGCTTCTCCTGCTCGGCGGCGTACTGCTGCAGCATGCCGTCCTGCATGGTCATGCCGTGCGCGCCCGCGTTTCCAAGGCTGTAGTGCGTCTTGAGATCCAGGTCGTCCATGATGAGCATGGAGGGGTGGCCACGGTGACTGTCGAGGACCATGATGACCTTGGCATCCTCCTTGAGCACGGGCAGGAGCTCCCGGATGAGCAGCTGGCGCCCGTAATAGTGCAACGCCAGCTTGCGGTCGATGCCCTCGGGGGTCTCCGTCCTGCCGGCCATGGAGAGGATGCCCTGGGTCATGATGAGGAGGTCGAGCTTCTGGTCCTGGCCCTGCGCGACCGACGACTTGAAGGCGTCCGTGTAGTTCTTGATCTCGCGCATCGACGTCGCCTCAATCGGGCGGAACTCCATGTTGGCGTGCGGCAGGCTGGGCTTGGTGCGCCCGCTGACGATGACGGAGCCGGACGGGGACGAAGCGGCGACGCGGCATGCCATCGCGTAGCCGATGCCATTCGTTCCGCCGACGACCAATGCTCTCAGAGACATGATGATGTGGGCGCTGTAAAAAGGTGAATGGTGATATGGACTTTGGTGTGAGAAGGCCGAGGGATGAAGCTGAGGAGCGAGGTGAGGTGATTCGGTGTCGATCAGCCGCCCTTCCTGACACCGGGCAGCATTCCTAGATATATTATTCGATAAGTCGTGCACCCTGAGGCTGGGCCGTGTGGCCCGCCGGGATCGACTGCATTCCGCGGCGGGTGCGAGAATGCGCGGATGGAATTTGCGGAGTTTAGGTATTATAGTGACCTCCGCGGACGTCCGCTGGCCGCGTCGGGGATTGAGTTGGTATCCCCGATGGACCCGCATGGACTCAGGAGATGTCGCGACATGTCGCTTAGACTCACTCACCCTTCCCTCAATAGTTGTTAAAGGACCTCGAAGACAGGGTGTGTTTAGCAAAATGAGCTCTTTGCAAACAAGTCACGAGTCAGTAGCCTGGAGGTCGCCAGGTTACTTGTCGCTGCATGCCTCCAAGCAGCCCGCTGTCTCCCAGCTGTGATGACCCGGATTCGTATGGATGGACCTGTTGATAGTGTTGTCTACGTTGCGGAATTGATTGGATCAATTGATCTCTGAACTTCTTCGAAATATAGCACAACTACAAGGTATCCTCACAGCCCGTCTCGCCAGTCCAGGAGGTCAAACCGCAACCATCTACACCTGTCGAGGCAATGTCGGCCTCGGCGTCTCCCGTGCGTTCCCGTAATGGCAGGAGCATTCGCGGGCCCTCAACCCCTGACGGTGAATGCTACTGGGGCTGCTCAGTATGAACGGCTGCTGGTGTCCATAAGACCTTGGTTTAGGTCGGATTATTCACTATTTTTGGGCCTCGCGATGGCAACGGCAAGCGCTTCTGGGGTGGCTCTCAGTGGTAGGGGAGGATGATCAAGCAACGAAAGTACCCCCCTCCATAGTAGTACCTAGTATTAGTAGCATCTGCCACTGGTGGCTGTGTACCTATTTGCTGCATCCAGTCTGCATGGGAAGGTGCATAGGTGCTTGGTAGTATCATTCTCACCGGGGAAGGCGCGACTTAGACGTCGTTGTCTGTCGCCATTGAGGAGCCCAGCCCGCCATGACGTCGGAACCTGGTCTTGATCTCGACAACACCACCAAAAGCCGCACCACCGGTGAGTCCAGCTCCCTGCTCCCCCATGAGACCTCTGGTTGTCAATGTGGTTGACTCTTTGTTTTACAGCATCAAGAAACCCAGTGAGCCCTCCCCACCCTTCCCAGGTTCAAGCATCTACCGACTGCTAACCAACGCCGTGCTCGGCTCGCCAGACCAGCTCTGCACAATCGTAAGTGACATTCACATGATCAGAGAGGACCAGAAGCTTACAAATGTGACTTCAGAATCACCATGGCCGACGTGAGTACCTCCTAGACGTCTCTATCTAGATGCATCGGCATCGCGTGGCATCGGGATATTGACATTGAGCAGCAGCAACAGCCCATCACCCCCTCCCGCCGCCCCTCAACGTACATCAAGGTAAGTACACATTCCATTCTCGCCATGCAGTACACCAAAGCTGATCCGTCTGTGCACAGCGCGGCTCTGTCGAAGTATGTCACCCCCTCCCTTTTCATTCACGCACAACTGCCAGCAGAAAGCTGACAGGGTTTCCTACGTACACAGTATTTCGACAAACAGATCAGAGTAAGACACCCACTGGCTTCGCAGAATATGAATGGCGTCTGACAATTTTCCAGATCGCGACCGAGAAGAAGAGCGTAGGTGATGCTGTTTGCATTCAGGCATGCCCCGGTCACTGTGTCAATGCTGACATATTTTGATGGTGATAGACGGTCGACGAGGAGAAGATTGTAAGTCATCGTATTTCACCTGGGTGAGTGTTTCAGCGCAAGGAATCTTCACTAACAGATAGACAGAAGCTTGAACGCAAGCTCCGTGTAAGCCTTTTCATTCTCAAACAATTTTTGATGTGATCCTAACATCGGTAGCTTCTCGAGCACGAGGCTGCGGTGGGTACACTCCGAGCTTGTCATGGTAGGTTATTGAACATGTGTGATGCTAATGACAGGCAGAAAATGCGCAGAGATTTCGAGGTATGTATCCTGTCTCCCAACCCTGCACTGTGAATCGACGCGATATACTGATATGCGATGTCGTGTAGCTCATGCAAGCCGAGTCCGACGTGAGTGACCCGAGCGATTCACGACCTTTGTGAGATGCTGGTATCTGTGACTGACTCGGAGGCCCCGGTATCACAGAAACTCCAGGCGGACATCGACGTAAGTGTTCTGCAGGCCCGGAACGCATCATGCGGTTTCAGTACTAACATGCGTTTTGTGTAGACAGCTCGCGACCTCAAGGGGGTGAGTCTTTCATCGAAGATATCCAAGCATCCACGAGCTAACAAGGCATAGATTCTCCATGGGCAGGAGGGTGTAAGTCCGAGTCCCTTGCAGGCTACGATGGATCAGCCAAGAACTGGCAGGCTTCAGACTACTGACCGCTGTGTTGTGTAGCAGGCGGCTGGCCCTGATGCCGGCCCCGCGGGGGCTTCCTCGTCCTCTGCCGTAAGTACCATGTCCTACCGACTCCTTGTGATGTATATCAATTGCTTACTGGGATGTAGCAGTGAACGACGATGACCGGTTTTCTGGCGAAGTATTGTTATCAGGGTCTGAGTAAGTCTATTGTCCCATCGCACGCGTTTTCACAGCAATCGCCATCCGCTGACACCATGTTCTAGGAGCACTAGATGAAAAGGTGCGCAAATATTATTACATAGTCAATGAATGACATGAACCCGTGAAAAGTGTCTTGGTAGTCCGAGTGACAGTGGATGTTTGATCGCCAGTAGGCCCAGCCCAAAAGCACGCAAGCCTAATAGAGCCATCTGAGAATAGCGCAGGGAGAAATCTCGGGCTGAGGGCTTCAGCTTTACTGACAGGTGATATATAAATAGGGGCGATGGATATTGTTGGGTGTCAATCTCCGGCACTTGGTTGTGTTGGAGGGGTGTGTTGGCATCTGGCTAGCTCTTAAAATGAAGACAGCAAAGTCAGAACAACCACGCAAATAAGCTTTGCTGGGGCGCACGCGCAAGACTTTTCATTGATGACAAAAGAGGCGTATGGGCTTGACGCCGAGAAAGTCTATATAGATAAATCTCCTTAAGGTACTTACCATTGAATACACCTCCACTAGTATTTAAGTGAAGACAAATCCCTGGTGACGTTTTCGGCGAGCTCTTCATTTTCACCAACCTTCAGTCCCTCATCGCTAGCGTGCCAGCAACGCCCTCCCGATGGACTTTTCGAACACATCCCAGAAGCGGGCAACGGCCATGTGTTTCGAGAACTTCCATCCTTTTCCAAAACTACCGCCTGAGCTGCGTCTAAAGATCTGGGAGTTTGCTATCCACACCGACCCCCTTCCGAGGATACACTACTATTCTCTATTCAGCAGTGACAAGGACAGGAGGACAAACAGCTTACTTCAGAAGGCGATCCTTCACCGACCGCGAGACCCCGAGCACAAACTCAGGCCCTTAGGACCAACGTTACGGTTTCACACGGCGGGGCGTTGCGTACTTTACCCTCACGCGGAAGACTACTCATGGGCAAAGGCACATCGCTTCCGCTACATATGGGATGCGGGCCTGCGCGTCGCATGTCGGGAATCCCGCCTGGTTGTCCTTCAGCATCTCAAGAAACAAGCAGCGAATCTCCAGCAAATGTCTGTGGCCTTGGCCCGTCACAATGGGGAAGATATTCAATTTCGGGTAAACTCAACATCCGACGTCCTTTGCCTCGAGTTCACCCCCGAAGACATCGAAGCCTGCCGCGACCTGCGATGGGATGTTCTGCTCGCTCGGATCCCCTTCTACCGTCAGCAGCGGATACGCACCATCAATATTGCATTTGAATTTCACGAGTCATGGAACGCAAACTTGCCCGAAACCCCCTTCGAGCTTCTTCATGAAGGCTCGCCGAGAGGACTGGTGATGCGGGCCTTCTGGGCCTGGACAAACGGCGAGCTTCCCAAGCAGACGACCATATGGCTAATTGACCGGGGATGGCGACCGCCTCGTGGCTACTATCAGTGGTACAATGATAAGGAGTGCCACCGCGTGTTGTTCGCCGATGAGAAGGAGAGGTATCAGGAGTGTCACCCCTGGAACTGGTTCTATGACAAGGCTACACGCGTTCGCAGAGCGGTTACTTTTGCCCGCAAGCTGGCGGTTTGGCATGAGAAGTTCACGATACGGTCGGAACAGACGCGCAGATTCGGCCTGCCGTCTTTTTATGACCCTTGCATCAAGGTGCTAGCTTGCGCTGCCGGCAGTGAGCCTCGGCCATGAGTTCGTCGCGACCTGGAGGTTAGCTTGCCTCGCTCTGCTGGACTGGCGACGCGGGCCGGGAGGATACTTTTCAGTTATATTATATTTTGAAGAAATCTAAAGGTCAATCGATCTAACGAATTTCGCACCGTAGACAGCGCCATGAAAAGTCTTCCATGCTCATCCATCCTTTCACAAATCCAAAGCTTGGTCGCCAGCATGGCTTACAGCATCACCGACAAAGTGACCTGCAAACGAGCGCATGTTTGCGCTTGGGATGGTTCGTAGAGCTGCCACCAGATACTAATATCCAGACTTGGGGCACGATTTCCATGACCGAAGAGGTATGGGCATGACGTCGAGAAAATTCTATATCAGTTGATAGAGTTACATCTCCTTATTACCATTGAATATGATCTTTGAGACAAAGACGTGCGAGTGAGGGCTGAAGCTCGACTCGGGGTTTGCTGGCTCAACAGACGCCCCACGCACCCAGGACATTCCTCCTTTCCTTACTAGGCCTCTGTGCCTCAAGCTTCTTGACGCGGCCCACGAGAAGACCGACACAGACGGGGCCGCCAATGGTGCACAGAGATATGGCCCATGTGACGATGAGAAACAGCTCCGACGGCTGAGCGCCGTCGCCTGTCTCCCGCCCGAAGATGCCGTTTGCCTCCGCCAGAGCGGATATTAGGAAGCCGATCTCGCCGCGCGCAACCATGGCGAAGGCAAGGATGCAGGCGGGATACAGAGAGACGGGCATCTCGGGGTCGGGCGAAGCATTATTGGCCCTACCGGTCGAAGAGGCTGGGGCAGCAGAGGTAGTCTTCAACACTCCGCGCGACGATTGTGGCGCGGGGTTTGCTCGAGGTCCAGAAGGTGAAGCATCGGGCGGAGCAGTACACTGTTGTCCTGGGACGAGACCAGCGGTTTTGCCCTTGCTTAGGAAGGAAGCCTTGTTGACAAGCTTCTGAAGGGAGTGCAAGGGAGTGGCGAAGGAGACGAGCCACACGCCACAGCCAATCTTGGCCAGAGTCATGAGGACCGCGTAGACCACGCCGCGCCAGACGATGTCGCCCGAGAACATCTTTGTGACGGGGATGGAAAAGCCGATGGAGGCCTTGGCGTTGTCAGTAAGCGATAGATGGGTGGTGGACCGGGTGAACTCACAAAGAAGAGCGGCTTCAACAGACGTTCTACGAGGACACCGTAGTAGGCCTCGTATACCTCCAAGCCGGAGGTCTGCATAGTGGCAAGCGAGACAGCAGCGGGTTGGGTTTCGCGTTTGACGACCTCAGTCCCCTCGTTGTTCTTCCGACTCGTAGGCGATGAGGGGCCTCCAGTCTCTGCGAGGTGCTGGCGCTGGCTCGTGGGATGCGGCAATTCGGAGTCCCACCAACTGACCGCTGCGCCAGCAATGTAGGCCGCAAAGAGTCCTGAAGTCCCAGCATAGGTCCCTGCTATCACCAGTGCAAGAAGCACGATGGTGTGGATTGAAAAAGCCGTGTGCCTGTGGTTCAAGAACCTGTCGAGCTTGGCCATCGGGCTCTTCTCACGCCTGGTGTTGAGATAGAGAGTGATGGGCTGGACAATGAAGCGGCACGCGAGAGGGACAACAGCCGCGAACCTGATGGAGACCAACACGGGCCGAACGACGGTGATGGAATCAAGTCGCTGCCCCCAAGGTTCGAGATGACCTGTACCATGATCAGGCCGACCACATCATCCATCATGGCCGCGCTCGTCAAAACGACGCCCAGGCGAGTGGACGTGAGCCCGCTGGTGCCCAGGATGGTGAACGTCGTTCCCAGGCTCGTGGAGCAGAGGGCCGCGCCGGCGGCAAAGGCCTGGTGAGACGCGCCCACCATGGGCCGGAGGATGAAGGACAGGCCCATGGGTGCAGCGATGCCGGTGGCGGCAACGCCAACGGAGAGAAGCATGTTCGCCTTGAGTGACTTGAAGGACGTGGCGAGGCCGCCCTCGTAGACGATGAGGAGCAGGCCTAGGAACCCCAGCTGCATGGCGGCCTCCTCGAACTCCCGCGGCAGCCATTTGGCGCCAGGGGTGCCGGCGGCGATGCCGAGGAGCACTTGGCCGATGAGACCGCAGTAGATGAGCTGGTCCAGAACGTGGTTGAAGATATTCAGCAGGAGGAGAAACCCCGAGAGGATTATGATGGTGATGATAGATGGTTCGTGGTAGGCCAGTGAGGATTCCATATTGACGGCAATATGAACATGGATTTTGATGGTGAGGGGCTAAAAGTCTCCATCAAAGAAGACCGCTGGTGTTGCGAGTGTGTTGTGAGAAGGCGGAAATGGGCGAGATGAGTTGAAGTACGTGGCGTTGAAAGATCGTTGAGGCAAGACCCGAGGCTCATGAAACGGTATGAGGGGGAAAGTTTGAACACGCCTTGGTTCCTGAAACATAGTGCCATGGGCTTAGTAAGCAGGGCAGCGAAAAAAGTATTCAGCGTTAAATAGGGCCGCGCGAATAGAGAGTCGGTCCTGGTGACCCCGTCAAGCGGGTCACAGAATACATGGCCGGTCCAGCTATATTGCCGTCCAGATGCGTTGCCCTTGTAGGAGCAACGTAGGTAGAAGTAAGTCCGAGCAGGGTACTATGGACGCTACGTACGTATTGAAAAATATTAGGTACTTTTGAGGATGGAGACGAATCAGAAAAGTGATACCCAGCACGTTGGCAAAACGTAGTGGGCCATGTCAACGAAAGGTCTCACAACCCTTGCAGACACGTGGTCGCCCGATGAACAGGTCCATCATGAGATGACAATATTGCAAGGATTCGATAGATGGCGGGTTTGTATAAATGACCGTGATCTCGTCCTGGTGCGCAACAGACCTCGAGATACAGAGAGGAAGAGTTTAGCCGCTTCTCCACCGCCATGATTCCCAGCACGGGACTTTTATCACTAGCCTTCGTAGCTACGGTATTAGCCAAGTCTTGCAGTCCAACAATCAACTGGTCCAAGTGTGACTTTCAAAATGGCCAGACCCCTTTCCCAGTCGAATGCGGAACATTGGTCGTTCCGCTAGACTATACCGCCAGTAACTCGAACGCGACTTTAGACCTTCGATTGGTTCGAGTCCCTGCTATCAATCAACCTTCAAAGGGAAGCATCATCCTCAACTTCGGTGGACCGGGAATCGCTGGCAGGGAACATCTGGCATACGGGCGAGGGTCTATGATGAGGTTCGGCGGACATTTCGACCTTATTTCCTTTGATCCTCGGTATGGTACCACAACTTTGATAATCAGCAATCACAGCTAACGATGTAGTGGGACGGCGGATACAATCCCCATTAAATGCTTCGAGAGCGAAGCCGCCAAACAAGCCGCGATCATGGCGAATCCTGACGTGTGGCACCGGGTCTTGACTAGCCCAACTGCTTGGAGTGACGCCTCAGATGTCACCTTAGGCCGTACTTGGGCTATGGGCAAAGTCATTGCAGATCAGTGCTTCAAAGTCCACGGAGACGTCGGCAGGTATGTTGGGACTGTATCGACTGCCAGGGACGTTATTCAGATCGTCGACGCACTTCGCGAGGACGGGAAACTGCGCTATTGGGGTGAGATTTTGTGGGATTCCCTGACACCATGACACAAATGCTGATCAAATCAGGCACCTCGTACGGAACTACCTTGGGCGCCACGATCGCCAGTTTGTTCCCGGAACGGATCGATAAGATGGCCCTTGACGCTGCACCAAACGCATTTGAGTACTTTTACGGAGAGTGAGTGATACCAATTCAGCAAAGCGACAACGGCTGATAAGACAGCAGCAATGCCGAGGCCATCTCGGATGCGGACAAGGCGTTTGCGTTCTTTTTCGAGTCTTGTCTCGACACTCCCTCGCTGTGCGCCCTAGCTCAACTTGGTCTTACGGCCACGGAGCTAGAGGAATCCTTCTGGGACCTCCTCGAATCTATCAAGTACAATCCAATTCCGTTCGGCGACAGCATCATCGACTACTCCTTGCTGAAGAATGGCATCATGTTGTCTCTCTATGGTCCTTCAGCATGGCCAATTCTGGCAGCCGGGTTGGCCAACCTCATGCAGGACAACTTGCGCGGGTTCATGGAGTACTGGGGCTACATCGTCTCAGGATATAACCTTGACAGCACCAGCCTTATCAGCATCTGGTGTGCTGGCAAGGCGACGAAGCACGATAGCTTCGACGATTTCCGGGCCAGCGCCGAGCGCGAGTATAACAGCAGTCGTGTGCTTGGTGGTCTCTATCCCGTCACAGACGCTATTTGCTCGCATTGGAAGATGCGAGCTCCCGAACGTCTGGCGCGCGACTTCCGCGTTCGCACTGCGAACCCAGTGCTTCTCATCGGCAATATCGGAGATCCTGTTACGCCGTTGACCGCTGCGAGAAATCTGACGGGGCATCTTGAGAATAGTGTGCTCCTTGAGCATGGCGGCTACGGCGTGAGTGCCTGGACCTATCACCCTCTGATTTCTCTTCGTCTACTGACCTGTCGCAGCACGCTTCAAGTTCTCATCCCTCCGCTTGCACGAATCGATATGTGCTTGACTATTTTCTCAATGGCACACTGCCAGAGCCAGGCACGTCTTGCATGGTAGACAAGCCAGCGTTCGAGGTCGGCTCTTGGTAGGCGAAAGCAGACTTTCCGGCGTCCCTAAACTGAAAGTCACATGAATAAGGGAAGAAAACACAGGCGTACTCCTATTACTGCTCTGCTAACGAAACCATACCCAAAAGTGCATGATGTTGCCTTCGCTAGGTCCGAAAATAGTGAATGAAACGACCCAAAGCGAGGTGCCAGGGACGCCAGCAGTCGTTCACAATGGATGGTCCGAGTAGCATCTATCGCCAAGTGTAGATGGTTGCGGTTTGGCCTCCTGCTCCAGCCCAAGACTTAGTCACCCTTCCAATGAGTATTACACTTGAGTTGTCAATAGTCTGTAGCTCAAAAAGATGCTTCCATGGAAGCAACTGTCACTTCTGTATGTCCTGATATACACTGGGACCCCCCAAAATCAAACGCCAACCTGGAACCGAAAAGACCTCGTTATCAAATCCATCACGCCGCTTCAATTTCAGAGGCTGGGTCGTCAGCGCAGATTCACCTCGAACGGAAGCCAACGCTCAACTCACCTGCCAACAACTGGGACCCCGAGAACCCGCAGCCCGTTCTCCAGGACCTGTCTCACCGCGGTGTGGACGATACCCCCACCACCCGCAGCAGCCGGCCACTCCTCATCCTCGGGGAGGCACGCGGCGAGTTCATCCACCAGACGGTACAGATACGCCAGCAGCGGTCCGGGCTCCAGGTTCCGCAGCGCCGCCTTCGCCGTGTCCGGATACTGCGCCAGCAGCCGGAGGACGTCGCCGTACTCCTCGCCGTCCACGACGGAGTAGTCCACCGCCGCCGGCCCCGCCGAGCTCCTCAGCATCTCACACAGGCGCGCGTGCCAGTACTGCAAGCACATGCCCGTCTCGCCCTCGAATGTCACCGCCGTGGTCAGGTCCAGGGACAGCTGGGCCGCTTTCTTGCCGTGCAGGGCATGCACCATGATCGCGCTGGCTCCGAGCGCGTCCGCGGCCGCGACGGGATCTCCGAGTCGCGCCGCCCGGTCGACATCGACCTGCAGGAGCTCGCCGGCGGCACCCGAAGCATAGTCGAGGAAATCGCCCAGCAGCGACGCCTGGCCGCCGCCCGGGAGCTCCAGCTCGTGCACATGGCCGAAGTGCACGAGCTGGATCGATGCCGCCAGGTCCTCGCGGCCCATGAGCTCGAGGGCCTTGGATACCTTCTTGAAGTGCGTGGCCTGGTCCGCCGAGACGACGTAGATCATCTTGTCGAATTTGTGCTTCTCCGCACGGTCGAGCACGGCAGCAATATCGCGGAGGAGATAGCTCGTCGACCCCGTCCTGAACCGCAGGATGCCCCTGTCGAGGCCCTTCGTTCTGCCGTGCTTCTTGAAGTCGATCGCCCACGCGCCATGGTCCTCCTCATACACCCCCTTCTCCTTCAACGCGGCCTCTACCGCGGCGATGCTCGAGGCGCTGACCTGGGACTCACCCGAGTACTCGTCAAACGCCACTCCAAGCCGTGCGTACAGCTTGGTGTACTGCTCGATACTGACGTCTCTGAACCGGCGCCAGAGAGCCACAGCCTCCTCGTCGCCGTCCTCGAGCTTCTTGAACCACGCATCTCTCTCCGCGTTCAGCCCCTGGGCATCATGCTCCGCGACACGCGCCTCCACCTCTTCCGGGTCGCCGCCCAGGTCGCGGATCTTGTTGCGCGCCTCCAGCTCCGGCTTGAAGAGCTCCTCCACCTGATTGTACACGTCGAGCAGGTGCCGGAGGGGGTCCGCGGCGAAGGCGTCGTCGGAGCCGAAGCGCGCCCACCCGGCCGCCAGGAGCCCCATCTGCTTACCCCAGTCGCCGAGGTAGTTGATGCTGGTGACGTCCCATCCCATGCGGCCGTGGAGCGCCGCGATGTGGGCGCCGAGGATGGTGCTTCGCAGATGGGCGCCGTGGAACTTGGTGGCGATGTTTGGTGAGGAGAACTCGATGAGGAGCTTCTTGGCGCCTGACTCTGGCGCGGAGGGATCGCGCAGCCCAGAGCTCGGGCTGGCTCCGTAGGAGGCGCCGCGGTCGAAGATGTATGGGAGGAGAAGTTGCGGGAGTGTCTTCAGCGAGAGGAACAGGCGTAGGTTGACGCCATCTGGGAAAGGCAGAAGGAAGAGCGGAGAGGGGGGAAACTGTCGTGGCAGTGTCAACTGATGGACATCTCTGGGTGGAAGGGTGGTGAGTCAAGGGGCACAGAAGATGGGAACTGGAAGTGCTCCGACTGAAGGGACTGACGGATGTTGGACCATGCCCACGACGTACCTGCTGGATGAGCCCGAATCCCGCCTCCGCAAAGTCTCCCGAGTTATTTTGAAGCTTCAGCCTCGGCAGCGTGATGACCAAATCCCCATTTGTCACTTCATTGGATGTCTGGATGGCGTCAAAGGCAACCTTGGGCTCGCTGTGGACGAGGCTGACGAGGGTCTCCGCGAGCTGGCAGCGGTAGATGTCAATGGGGTTGTGCAGCACGTCGGCGCCCGCCGCCAGCGGCGATAGCTTCGACACCTCCAACCTTGTCAGTAGATCCTCGAGGCCGCTGAGGGTGTCAGTCGCCATGATTCAGTGCGTATCTGATGAAGTCGATTGGTGAGACGAACACAGCCTCCGCAAGCTTGGGATGCCAGGAGTTAAGGCAACCAATTTTCGGCGTCGAATCTGATGCTGACGGTGACATATTTTAGATGAAAGAGGTGTAGTCACTCATGTGACTCGTACGCCGCCTGCTGCGTTGGGCCGCAGTGCAGGTGAGGCGACCGGCATGCACAAAGCTGGCGAGGATATTATAGGTCGCTCGACTGATTCCGCCCTGCAAATCGACTGGACAGTAGCCTCGAGCGTCAGCACCGCCCGACATATTATCGCACCATATATGGTTGTCGATGCGGATGGCAGTGATGGATGAGACCAGTCGCGTACGCAGTATCTCTGAGTCACTGTTTCGTACCTTTCATTGTTTTCATGTGAATATCTGTGCTTCTTGGCTTGAATGAGGGCGAGGCAGCGCGGATCGCATCGCATCCCACGACCCGAGCAGGGCCCTGCGCAAAGTACGGGGTCTGTTGCTGTTCATAAATCGTAATTCATATATCAGAAATGGTCGTGTCTGTCGTAAACTAAATGCAAAAGTAAAACAAATCTGTACTGAGAAAACATGGTCCAAGAAAAGCATTCCTACACCATCGCATCGTCTCTCTTTTCTGGCCGTCCAATGACGGTGAAGATGAAGAACTCGCGCATCCTCCGCCCAATGTACCCAGCCGCGCTGCACACGTAGCCGACCCCATTAACCAGTAGCGTGGTCATCATCGCAAAAGCGATGAACGATAGAAGGAGCCTTTGCCAAGTCGGCGTAAAGGGGAGAGCCGAGTCCGCCATACTGAAGAATGTGAACGACAGCATCATCGGTAGGACGCACTAAGATGTGATACAACGTCAGTAAGCCAGAAAAATGCTCGGTCTGCTTTCACGGGTAGATAGACGAACCATGCTGGCGTTGTTAATGTTTCGAGTGGCGGTGGCATTTTCCTTGTGGACTCGGTCTTGTTCGACAGCTAGGGTGTGGCTTCGCTTCTTGATACTGCTATCCAGGACCGCATTGGGCTTGAGGAGGTTAGAAAAATATTCACCACGACTTTTACGGCCTGCTTCAGAGGGCCTGCTTACATGGTCATCCTTGAGGGCGCCGATCGAGACTTGGAGCTGCAGTAGCCTCATTCTCAACTCCGAATACTGCCTCTCGACGACGTGGAGACTGGCTCTTCGCCTGTCTTCGGCATTCGAATGGACATTATCGTCTCGGAAGTACTTGATGTCGCCTTTCTGGAACTCCTCCCACGCGCAGACTATTTGAGAAAGGCTGTCCGACAATTGACCCAGGCCAGTGACGATCTTCGCTCTGTTGGCGATGTACTCGGTAAGTCTGTCGATTTTCAAGTCCATGTGCTGTCTGTCATCCATCCTGGAGAAAAGATCGTCTCTGTTTCTTGAATGATGTTAGTCTGGAGTCTCAAATGGAGTATTGTCGAAAGACGCCAGAGAGGCTCTGCACTTACTCCTTGACGATTTGTTCAACTCTGGCGATTATCCGGGTCCATTCGTGCCCTACCTCTCTTATTGCCTCTTCCCATGCCCACAGAAAGTACAGTCTCGGCTCGAGGGCGGTGTCGTCCGGGTTCGTCCTCTTTCCTGGCCCAAAAACTTTCCTCTTTGAACCCGGCAGCAGGCGGTTGGCGTGATGCTTGACAGAAGCCGTTTTCCGTGGGCTATCTACCAGCTTGATTGCGGTCCATCTGTGATCATCGACGCCGGTCAGGATGGTGGACGTATGGGACTCGTGCACGCTCCCGAGCTCTGCGATGTCGAGCGTGCCCCGCAAAGGCTTCTTGCCCAATACTCTCAGATCAGCGAGCTGGTTCTCACCCGCCATGGTGTAGTATTGAAGACTTAGGTGGAGGGTGAATGTCTGGAACCCACGAGACTGGCATACTAGATTCTTAGCATCCCCATCAATGAACGGCGCCGAGGTGTTATGAATCGTCACTCACGGGGATCTGAACGCTGGCGGCAACATCACGACTAAGATGCCGAGAGAAAAGCTCTCGAACTGCTGGCGCCTCATACTGTGATGCTCTTGCCATGATCGCCGCAGCGGCCATGGGGGGGATGTTGTGGCTGTATCTGCGTGCGATTTTCCGTCAGCGGTACACGTGGCGGTCAGCAGTTGATCCTCCCACTTACATTCGCCTCTGGTCTGCATCTGGCTGACTCGGTTCAGGATTCGGCGATGATTTCTCAACAAGACGCTGCTCTGTGTTAGTTTCGCCGAGATACGGACGGTCCTTTGAATAAGTCTTGATTCTTTACCGGCTGCTGCAGTGCCAAGTGCATCTCTCCCAAGCTCATCCGGCCCCTGTTCTCACGAAACAGCCCCTCTCGGGAGACTTCCTCAAAGAATGCAACAGGCTCCGACTTTTCATCAGTGGACCGCTGCAAGTCTTCGGGTGTGACATGGCCGCAGAATTGCTCCACCAACTCAACGCCTTCGTCGTATGTTTCTGTCGACGATGCTCTTTCGAGATAGGATCTACTCCTCATGAAAGCCCGTGCAATACTGGGGTCTTTGGTTGGAGGATCAACTTCATCGTCTGTTTCGTAGTAGTCTAGTTCAGCGTCCTCATCGTAAGTATCTGAACCTTCTTCATCCTCTTCGTCCCCTTCTTCTTCCTCTCCTTCTTCCTCGCTTGCAGCTTGATCTGCCCTGTCAAAGACGTCTGGGGACTCCTCGAGTTGTGGCTGGTTGAATGCGTCGCGGTTGATCTTGTTGAGTTGTGCGAAGCTTGCCGGCCAGCTGCCGCTCAAATGGCGCCGGGCTTGGCTGCAAGGAATCGGTTCCTGTGATTCCATGGCGATGAGGCACACGGGAGGGGGGCCCTAAAGCGACGGGCTCGACGAGGGGGGGTGTGCAAAGAGAAGGATGCTCGCATGGGCATGATGTACCAGTGCTCCAATGCCGGGTGGAAGATTTGCTCCCAGAAAGGCCCAGGTCGCTTCGGCCAGCTCGAACGAGAGGCTTCATAGGAGGATAGCTGATAGTTTATAGCAGAATATGCCCTGCCTCTCATGGCTGCTGTGCCCAACGCTCATCGTGAGATGCGCTGGTTAGGCGACCAAGACCGCATGCACCGTGCCTCCCTTCGGTCTGGGGATTAGTCCAGTCGCAGTGCATCGGACGCCGCAGTTACCAATCTGCGGCAGCAGCCGCAGCCACATCCATTGATGCCATGCTGCGAGATGCAACGAGATCCTGATTTCCGCCGTGTTGGGCACCAGTGACAGCCCTGATTAATGGTCCATCTGTCAATCGATGCCACATGGCGAGGCAAATGACATGTGACCGATGCGGCGCTCCCGTCATTGGTTTGAAATTCTCCGAGCCTCGTAGGGACTGAGGTGCTGGTTGAAGCAGCGGTTGTTGAACGAGGAGCCCGAAGGTTCTGGCAAAGCAGAGATCAGTATGCGTACCCCGTGGAGTTGTGGCTGGCGTTCATCGTCCCTGTCAGCGACGCGTCCGCCTCGTTAACCACCTTGATCAATGGTGGAAGGCAACACCATCTGCGTGTCGCTTCGAACTAACTGCATGTGCTCTGCAGCGTTGTCGAGGAGTCAGTCCCCAGCCATGCTGGGTTGATGAGGACCCAGAGTGAGAGCATGAGCAGGAAAGGACCTACGCCAAGTAATGGCAGCTGATAAGCCGAAGATACGGGTGATCCAGTGTGCGCTGGCTGCGCGCGCACGGGCTGTTCTTAACAGCTGTGCCGACGCGTTCCGGGCTCCGTCACTGCAGCTCGAGCCAGGGCTGAGCTCGATCACCGGCGACTCTCCCCATTAATTATAGTAGCACCGCCCTGCTGCTGTTAGGGGGCCAGTGCGAGACACGAAACACATGAAGGAGGGGGACACGTAAGGAAGTTCACGCGGCTCGTCTACACCTCGTACCTCTTTGCTTCTCCTCTCTGCGTCTGTGACGTTTCTGATGATTCTAGCGTCCTTTTCAACTACATTTCTGCTTCTGGAATCGCATCCCTCGGCTCTGTTCCGACCATTCGTTGGTTGCCTCGCCAAGATACCCCGCGTCGGAGCGCTGTTTGCCCGCTGATTCTGGCGAACCCTCCGAGCCCGTAGACACGCTAGAAGCAAAAGCTTCCGCAGGACGGAGCGGCGGGAGGTCTCTTTGCTCAAGGCCCGATTCTAAAAGTAGGACACGGCCTCACGGGGGAGAGAGCGTCATTCATTCCAGACAACCTCCATCGCATCGCTCGCGCCATGGGATTCCCTCTCAACAAAACCGCCGCCCTGTCGGCTGTCACCGCCGCGTCCCTGACGATTGTGCGCATCCAACTGGAACAGCCGTGGTCGCTGGGCTTCGTCATCAAGACATTCGCGGGGACGTTCCTCGCCGCGTCGGTCGGGTGGGCTGTGTATGCCGTCCTCATCTATCCCAAATACGTCTCTCCGCTGCGACATCTCCCCGGGCCTCGCGATGATCACTGGCTGCTGGGCCAGTTTCCCAGGATCCTCAAGGAGCCGACGGGCGTCCCCCAAATCGACTGGTCAGTAGCCTTGCGCTCATCTTGCAATGTCCTCACACTCACACTCCCAGGGTGAATAACATCCCCAACGACGGCATTCTCCACTACTACGGCCTTTTGAATCAGGAGCGGCTGCTCATCAGCTCGCCCAAGGCCCTGGCAGAGGTGCTGGTGACGAAGAACTACGACTTCATCAAGCCGAGCTTCATCAAGCGGTCCCTCGGCCGCATCCTGGGTGTTGGCGTGCTCCTCGCCGAGGGCGACGAGCACAGGTTCCAGCGCAAGCATCTCATGCCCGCCTTTGCCTTCCGCCACGTCAAGGACCTCTACCCGGTCTTCTGGGACAAGGCCCGCGAGGGCATCGACGCCATGAGCCAGGCCATCCTCCAGGACGCCTCCGCCGGCACGGACTCGGAGAAGCCGCGCCCAGACGAGAAAACGGCCGTCATCGAGGCCGGCCAGTGGGCGTCCCGCATCACCCTCGACATCATCGGCGTCGCGGGCCTGGGCCAGGACTTCAACGCCATCGAGGATCCGACCGGCCCGCTCACAAAGACGTACGAGCAGGTCCTCAAGCCCAGCAAGCAGGCCCAGATCCTCGGCCTGCTCGGCCTCTTCCTGCCCGGTTTCCTCATCAGTGCCCTCCCCGTCAAGCGCAACGAGGACATGAACAAGGCCTCGGCCACCATCCGCGCCACCTGCCGCGACCTTCTCGTCGGCAAAAAGGAGCGCCTCGCACGCCAGGAGGTCGCCGGCCTGGACATCCTCTCTGTCGCCCTCGAGTCGGGCGCGTTCACCGACGAGAACCTCGTCGACCAGATGATGACCTTCCTCGCCGCGGGCCACGAGACGACCGCCTCATCGCTGCAGTGGGCCGTCTATCTGCTCTGCCTGCACCCGGCAGTGCAGGATCGCCTCCGCGCCGAGATTCGCGCCAACCTACCCTCGCCCGCCGAGCACGGCTCCTCCATCACCGCCGTCGACATCGACCGCCTCCCCTACCTCAACGCCGTCTGCAACGAGGTCCTGCGCTACTATGCGCCCGTGCCCATGACGCAGCGCGTGACGGCCGCCGACACCTCGATCCTCGGCCACCCCGTGCCTAAGGATACACTGATTATGCTGTGTCCGTGGGCCGTCAATAAAGACGCCTCGCTGTGGGGAGACGATGCTGAACAGTTCAACCCGGAGCGGTGGCTCACGACCAAGGGGCCCGAGGGCGCCGAGGGGGTCAACGCTTCCGGCGGGGCGAGCAGTAACTATGCGTTCATGACCTTCTTGCATGGGCCGCGCAGCTGTATTGGGCAGGGGTTCGCCAAGGCCGAGTTTGCGTGTATCCTGGCGACGTGGATTGGGCGGTTCGAGTTCACGTTGCGGGATGAGGAGTTGTTTGATGAGAAGAAGATGGAAATCAAGGGTGGCATCACGGCGAGACCATCGAAGGGGTTGCATGTGCACGCGAAGATCGTCGATGGGTGGTGAGAAGTAGGACATGCTGCTGTCAGAGTGTTCAGAAGTCAGGACGTGACCGGGCAGACGGGTTCCAGGCGGCCGTGTAATATATTTCAAGGAGGTTGACCTGTGTGTACGAAAACCAGACACAGACTGGGGTATTTGATATGGATGGTTCCTAGCAAGCGGACAAACACTGACATTCAAGCAACTCTCGCAAGTGTACAGCTATCCTTGCGTTGCCAATGCCGATGCGACCGGTTTCCGCCTGATCTTAGTCTCAGCGTACACCGTTCGGCCATGGTCTCCCTCCAAGTACTGTGGCCGGAAGCTCTGCTGCTCTGAACCAGGAGGAGTGCCGTACTCGAACTTCTGCGCTGTCTTCGTACGTGGAAACGTCGGCGGCGTCCCTTCCCAGTCGCCCGCCCCGTTGGCTTCGAACAGCACCCTCATCACGTGCAGAGAATCGTCTCTTTCCCACTGCCTTGCCTTTTGTGCACCGATTCCAGCCTTCTTCTGCACGAATGCAACTGCCGGCTCCAGGATGAATGACAGGGCAATGAGGAAGGACCCGATTCCGAGGAGGATTCCAAGCCCAAGAACGGAAAAGTTGAGGGTCCCATCAGTCACCTTGACTCTCTGATTGTGACACATGGCTTCCCACGCCGAATTGACATCTAGTTCAGAGACGGAACGTCGGGCAGAGCCCTCGGGCGCCCAGGGTCTTTCCACGGAGAGGTTGCCGGGCCGCGCAGGGCCGGTGGGATACCTCATGACCTGGTGCTGTAGCAGGGACAGGGCATCCGAGAACAGGGCACCCATCTCCGTGCGCCACTGGTCAGATGGGAGACGGTGCTGGATGAGGTGCGTCACGCGGTCCTGAGCCCGCAGGAAGCCGTGTGTGCGGGTGAAGATGAGATCGTCGAAGCTCTTGGTGCGCGACAGAAACGCGAGGCGCATCGCTGTGGCGCGCTGAGCGGCGTTCAGGTCCAGTCTCTGCAGGTCGAGGCTGTCGCCCAGCGTATTACTTGCCTGAAAGGGCGTGCACTCGTCATTGATCGGGTTGCAGATCTGGTGGCGGTCTATGCAGGCGATTGGGCTGATCGGCCGGTCTGGAAGATATCTCAACGATCCTCTGACGAAGTATTCGAAGTTGGCGGAGAAGACAGGGTCGTCGTTCCGCTCCAGGTGCATGATGGAGTTGTGCACTATGAGCAAGAGGGTGATATCTGAGTGGTCTGTCTGGAGAGCGTCAATCGGGATCCAGGTGCCTCCACCCCTCCCTGGAAAATGCCGAAGCGGCCGGACTGAATATCCCATCTCGCCGTAGAAGTTGTTCGTGTTGTAACCGTGAGTATACTCATGGAGGTCGCCTTGCGGTCCGTACAAGTAATTGATCGTGACGTTGTCAGTCCCCGCGGCATCGCCTTCGGTAATCTCGACGTAGTCTGGCGCGGTGATGAGCGGCGAGCACACTGTTTCTCGCCGGTAGCCGACGCGGTTGGACGGTGGTTCGTTGATACCCAGGTGATGGTGTGAATCCAGCAGGCTTGTCGACATCTGGAAAGCAGGCACGTCGAGGCATATCGATGACTCAAAGGGACAATCAGTAGATGCGTTGTTCCATGGAAGAGACCGGGCAGGAAGCAAATTGCAATAGGCGGATGGAGCGTCATCGTCATAGCATTGACGTGTGTATGTTGCCGCTTCTTGGTTCTCGGAAGAACGGAGCACCTGCAGAGCTTCTTCATCATTCGGCACGAAGAGCCCGCAGCTTGTGGGCGCAAGGAGGCGATACTCGGTGGCGGCCTCCGAGATCCATGATGAGAGGATAGATGCCGCGGCGAAGAGGGCCAGATATATTGCTGCAAACGCTGCCCAGGGCAGAGTCCGAAGCCAGGCTCTGCGCACAGTCTTGCGCCAATACCATGCTTGTTGGAGGAAAACCCACGCGGCGTCCGCCGGAGTGGCCGTGTTGCGGAGAATGTGCTGACGCTGATAATAGAGGCCGTCGTGGTCACCATCCGCCGCCATGGCCTGGTGGGCTGAGAATCCAACAAGTCTCCAACCACGAGCGGCCACGATTGTGACGAAGAACGCGAGGGACGTCAGAAGAAGAGCACCATCCCGAGCGGACAGGGTGAGAGTTGCGCCCAGGACGCGACTGCGAGTCCAATCAGTCCATACTCCGAGATATATTTGGCTGGTCATGGTCGCCCCGTGTGTGTCGAAGGCTCCGAGGAAGTCGAGTTTGCGTTGTCACAGGTTCACTTTCTGGAGATGATGGAGGCCGAGATATTCGCCTCAGGCGGACTTCGGCCGAAGAAAGCGTCCAATGAATGCACTGTAAGTTGCTTTTGTCGGCGTGGATTCTCAGCCACCGCCTCGACGCAATAGTCGGAACGCCTCGGGCCTTGGCACTTCGTCGAGACCACCATATTCGAATGTACTGGTCATGCCAAGACCTACACAGGTTTCCAGAGCAGTTTTTGGGCCTTCAATGATCGGAGATGCAGTTGTCGGAAGGAATGGGAGTATTTAAACCTGCTGTCGACGAGACAAATGCCAACCACAGGTCACCTCAGAGACGAACCATGGGCTCAGGGGGGGGGCGAGCCAGTAGTGCGAATGTGCATCACAACGCAACAGTGCGACCAGGCTCGGGATCATGAAGTCATACCCCGGCGCCGCTACAACATCTACTGCAAGAGGCAACGACAAATTCCTCGGCGACGAGTCGGGGGCGGTCAGGGTCATTTGTGCCAAGCGTCGAGTTGCAGTTGATCGTCAGCATACTAGCATTGAGTTGGGGGGTCCGGATCTGCCGTTGGGAGAGCTGCAGCTTGCAACTCCACGTGTTCATGAACTGTACCATACTCAAAACACCGCTCTTTGCCGGAGGTTGGATGTGCCTTAGTCACTCTCGGTCAGGTTGGGTTTGCAGAGGAACTGGTTCAGGGGGTCAGTGGAGTTCGAGGTAAACAGCCTCGGAGCAAAGTCTTGTTATTGGGAACCATGAAGTTTCTTCTGGTCCAGTTCTATACCAGACTTACAATTCAGGCGCTGGACATGAGTTTCGTTTGTAATAGTTGGATTGACGCTCATCCATCCCGTCCGCTTTCCGGGAAACGTGTGCGGCCATGATCGCACGTGAGAAGCCATGAAGGCTGAGCCGCAGGAGGCCAAAGCGGGCATCGCCAGTCTGGCTGGCGCAGAAATATGCCCATCCAAACTTCCGGTGAGTCCAGACCAGACTCCCGTAGTTCTTGTCTGGAGGTCTCTACTTCAGCTGTCATCTCCCTCCTTGCTCCAGATTCTCTACAATGTTGCCTGTCAGAGGTCACACCGCCAAAAGCAACCGCGGTGACGTCGTCGGGTCGTAGCTTCAGGGAGAAATGTAAGGCATCAGCCCACGGGAATTTTTGGATATGCCTCCATGCTGATTCTCTGCCCAGCATGGAGGGGTTGACGTACCAAGTACCCAGCTTGTCTGCGCATAACTTTTTCTGCCACTCGTGTATCGCCATCCTCGGAGTAGTCTGTGCATTTCAAGTCGCAGCGCACAGCTACTAGTGACTCCTACACGCTGACCGAGTGTGGGCCTGTGCTACCGCACCCGGGTGGAAGCACGAACTTGAAACGGGCCCGGGGCAGGCCCCGTCAACGGCGGCCGGGTGGGGCAGGCACGTGGAGGACGGAAACCACCGCCGCTACCCGGGCACCTCCGGTCGTACAGAACCGTGGAGCCGTGGGGTGGCTTGTCCTGCCCTCCTGCCGCCTACCTGCCTACTGTTTACCTGCCTACTTTCGGTAAGGTAGGTAGGTATGCTGTGGTTAAGCAACTGTCGAAGCCTGCACCCAGCCAGATGCGGAAGTCAGGGCCAAGGGCCAGGATCCCTGCTATATAAGAGGACGATGGGCCCCCTCGACACTGCTGGAGTCTCAGAGTTCAGCTTGTATCCTGCGTCTCTTCTTAGCTTGGATGCTGGAATCACTACCCCATCGGTGCCCAAGCACTTCATCACTGCTGGCTACCCTCTTCTCGCAGCAACCACGTTCCCAACCACCCTGCAGGCAGCCGGTTCTCTCTCGTATTACCTCCAATGCCCCTTCGTCGATGGCGATTCATCATCAGTATGTTGTGCGTTGCTGACTATTTCTGTAGAACATTCGCACAGCTTCGTCATGCTTGACCTTCCGTTCTTATGGTGCCGGGGAGTTCCCTCCCCGCATGTGAACACCCATCCAATAATTTCAACGTTTGGGGAGTGCTGACTTGAATGTAACAGTATTTCCCTACTTGAAACAATGCCGCCCGGCCGCAGATCGACGGCCTCTGTGTTCCAGCCATCATTCCTCGGCACCGCCTATCTAATGCGATGGACTCTTAGTCCAAAAGTGGAAAGTCCTTCGAAGTTCGCGGAACTTGTTGAGTCAATAGTACTTGGTGCCGCCATGGATGCTGTGGAATGGGTCCTGCTGAATACCAGCCACAGGCCAGGTCGCCAGGATCAATCAAAGACAGGGGGAGCGCCCAGACTAAGCCTCACCATCTCAGGGGGAAAAAATCCTCCTTCACCTTGATCGCACCATCAACAGCTCGACGCCAGTACTGCCTACTCCAATTGCATTCAGCACGCGTCAAAATATGAGAATATCGCGATTGTTACGCCCGAAGCCCAACGTATTAGCAGATCTCCATGGTGCCACACCCCCTTGCCTCCCTCATCTGCCAGAACTGACCACCGTATCCTCCCACAGCCCCCGAAGCCGAAAAAGAAGCCTCGAGTCGTCTGGACTTGGGCATGCTGCACCTGCGGCGGGTCTGGCATCCTGATTAACGAAGAGACATGTCCGACTTGTCAGACCCTGCGATGCGTGTATTGTTTGGTCCGGAAGCACGTTCGATGAGGCGGGTGCGGTCGTCAATGGTGCCAGTCGGTTCCTGCGCGTCAACCTCGAACCACCACCCACAACAACGCGCGACCGGGCCAATGGCAAGCAGCGGCGCAGAAGGAGACAAGGAGGAAAAGAAGACGGGTTCGAGAGGGCCCAATTCGTTCGCGTCGGGCGGATAATAATGGCGAAATGCATCGATTCGGGTCGGCAGCGAGCTCCACGCCCGGGCCACTTTGGGTCCCGGTCTCCGGCCGGTTTGGGTGGGTGCCATGGGGGAGGAGGAGGCTCGTGAGATGGATGGCCCAAGTATGGGGCGGCGCCTGGCGTCTGGCTCTTGTTCCTCTTTCTGCTGTTGTCAGCTTTCCCGTCTTGGTAGACACGGTACTACGAGTCTGCCAGCCACTGGTTCGATCGCTCGTCCTTCTCTAGGTAGTCGGTTTTGAAAGCACCGCAGCCACCAGAAGTACCATTCCAGATGCGATTTTGCGACAACTCCTGGCCCGCTTTGATGCCGGATGTACGCGCGCTCGCGAGGACACCCTGCTGCGGCCACCACAAGTGCTCCGGTGCTTGTTCCCTACGCGGAATCTGGTTAAATAGGGGAAGGTCTGGACCGCCAATCGCACTGCCCAATTGAACATGGCCCACTGTTAGCCGCTTGCCAGGAATCCCGCATGAACCATGAGTGAGGCTGTGAGCTTTGGACATATTTCTTTTCGATGGAGTTATATTGCTTTTTCTAATTTTTCCCTAGAACCTGGAACACAGGAGTTTGCACACGATGGTAATATGGAGATATGAGTACAATCATATGAACTGATATAGATATGCACACAGATGCCTCATTCATCGTGGTCCCCAAGTATCTTGGGACTTTCCTATACTGTAGTGAAGGTCGAGTCGCAAATTGAGAATGACTTGTCTTCTACACAGCTAGCAACAAGCTAAAAATACAAAAAGCAAAAGCGAGCAGAGAAAAGAAAAACCTCCATATCTGCGGTCCCTCAATCCCACACCTCTGGCCTAGATGAAAAGCTCTGCGCATGGTGAGCGTCTTGTTGTGATGTGTGGGCGACTGTGCTGCCGCGCTGCCAGAAGTCATCCCCTCCAGTTAGAAGCTTCACTGGAAAGCAACCTCGTCCCAGCAAGGGATCGCACAGTCTCCCTTCCAGGTGTATCCGCCAGACTGGAACTGGTCCTTGATCATGGTCTTGCAGACGCCGCCGCAGTCTTCGCCCTGGCTGGTGAGGCACTCGGAGATGACGCCCTCCTGCTTCCACGTCTCGAGCACGATCTCGTAGCCGTCGCGGTAGAAGATGTAGATCGGATGGCACAGGCCCTCAAAGTTGCACTTCTTCGGGTCTTCGACTCCCTGGAACGTGTGATCGTTGGTCGCCGTGAAGAAGACGCTGTACCAGCCGATGCTCCGGTCCTCGAAAATGTTGCTCCGGGGGTGACCCTCAGGCGCATCAGGCCAGGCGCAGCTGAGAAAGTACTCGTTAGTATCTCAGCTTGACTCCACCTCGCGAGGTCGTACTTACCCTCCCTCGGGATGGTGCGTCGTGGTTCGCTCGCCGGCACCCTTCTCATACGTGCGGATCTCGCAGTCGCCGCCGTTCCTGGTCTGGAAGTAGGTACGGCAGTAGTCCTTGTTGTGCCAGATCATGTCTTGGTTTCCCGAGAAGAAGCCATCAATGATGGCCTCCGTGATGTCATCAACCAGCCCTGCGGCCAAGCCGCCGACGCTCGCGATGGCCCAGCCCGCGATGATACCCACGGCGCGGGATTCAAGAGGTCCGGATCCGCGAGTGAGAGCTCTGCTGGCGAGAGGGACCGTCTGCCTTCGAGCGAGTTGTTCGATGACGGATGCTTCCCTCTGGCGGAGGGATTCGAGGATGCCTGGGTCGCGGACTTGGATGGCCGCGGCCGAGACGGCAGAGGCCATGGCAAGCATTGTAAGGAACTTCATTTTGGAGTTGAAAGATGGTAGTAAATGGGGCAGTGGATATGGATGCGGACTGCTGATGAATGCGGTGGGAGGCAGATGGTGATGAAGGAGGAGGCGGTTGTTGATGATATGAGGCAGATGCCGATGATAGAGGATCAATAGCAGCAAGAGAGAGGAGGCGGATGCCTCTTATATATTCGGGCCATGGCCATGGACCCCAAGATCGATAAGTTCACGTCAGTATTCTTGCCAACATTGACGAGCCCTTCGACTCTGACGATGGTGGACTTCGCCTTCAGCATGCACGATGACATGAATGGGTCCAAACCTCAAAACTCGAGGCTGCGTGCATGATCTGCCCAGCTTGGTGTAGATCAGCTCCATCCGTTCGATGATGCTGAGCCCTTCTAGTCTAAATCTAGTATCCCCCTTGTCTGTAGAGCCGTCAAAACGCCGAGGCCATCATACGAATGGGAACATGCTCTGACGTGATGCCGACGAGAGATGGTCGCATCAAGCCTCGCCAAGCTCAACGATTGGACCCTTGACCTCCATCTCACCAGATTATGCGAGGCTCAGCCTTGGAAGTGACGTATGAAGGGTCCGTAGCCGTTTTCAACCTTATCTCAATGTAGCGGGATCTTCCCTTGGCATGGAACCGGTATGCCGGCAATGGGGACTTGGAGCGGCCGGGAACGCAGGGCTGAGGCATGCAACGAACAAGGCATGAGTGCGTGCAATGCAACCCAGGGTCCAAAAAGGCATCCGTCGTTAAGTCCGTCGTGTAAGCCTTTGGGGGGACCATGACCCGGGGGACCAGGGGCGGCATGTGGGATGCAGGTGGCAAACATGCCGAACCATATGCAGGTCCATATGGCATGATTTAGTCTTCCCTGGTTCCTTCTTGAGAAGCATGGTGCTTACTACGGAACACCCACAGCTATGTTTTCCCTTGTTGATGTAGATTTAATACTGCTATTCTCAGATCTCCTTCATCTATTCCGCTGCTGCGCCCCAGTCGAATCTGTATTTCAGGCAATATCTCAGAATTCATGTTCAGAGAAGACCGGGTTGGTATCAAGGCCCGCCAAAGTGACAAATAGCTCGCGGCGTTGGGGAGTGAAGGTGGCTGCTACTCAAGCAAGCCCGATGTACTTTCTCAAGATCCTGCCATGAAGTGTCGGATCATAAAAAAGGGATAAAGATAGCTCAAAGTAGCCTTGCATGACGTCCCGACCTGAATCACCAGGGTTGGATCTTGATATTGAGGAACCATCGCCTCTGGGAACCTGCCTCTAACGCCAGTTTTGGTACTGCTTAGCGAAACAAGGTAGATCCATTGAAGATCAGCAACACAGCCAGGCCCCCCAAAAATGAAATCAGTAAGCGGTGACGGAGAATCGTGACAATTTTATCTTGGGTCGAGCGTGTAGCCGGGCCCGGGTACGTATGTCCTTGATCGATTAACGCCGGAGACGACGCGCTTATCACCGGGCGGCAAGTCGAGATACGCGCACGCGGAGTGCCAGGGTTTCCGGACGATTAACCGGCTCAGACTAAAGAGATCAGCAGTCCGCAGGCCTGGATGGCTTGTCCTGCCAATTAGAGAGGCCCCGGATCGCTTGAAATGCACGATTGGGTAGTATCCAGGGGCGAGGTGGAATATGCCCTTTGAGGGTGGAACAACTGGTGGCCCTCAGCCTCACAACTTCCAAGCTATTTGGGGGACTATGAGTGTAAGCACCAGTCTGGAGAGAATGATGGAGTGATCTAAGACGTACAGCGGGGGCCTAGGTGAGCGGCGGGGAGCAGAATACGTAACGTTGTTTGTCCCGAGACGCCATCTTTCGTATCAAACAGCTCCGGACTTCATTTGAAGCCGCTTCCCTCCCACAGAGACTCATCATCGATCCCCTCATCATCATACACCACGTCCATGCTTTCGCTTTCGTCGCGTGAGCCTGCCACTGTGGGTTCTACTCCATTTTCGATCGCGTCCATTCTGGTGATGAATTCCTCCTGCAGCTGGGTCAAGTACCCCGCCAAATCGCGGGGATCCATATCCTCGGCTTCTGCATGCCTCAGCTGCTCCTGAAGATTGAGTATCAGTTTGCGTCGCCGGATGAGCTTGCGTGCCTCCGAGCTCTGCTTGCGAGCATCTCGCTGTTGACGCAGACTCTTCGAAACCTCTTCGGCCTTGTCGAGAAATTTTGCCGGAAGACCAACAGCTTTGGCAAGTGTGAGACCGTAATGCTCGTTGTCAACTTTGCCGGACTTGACCGTGTACAGCATGGTCATTTCGGGAAGGTTGTCACGAGTGGCAGCAAGGGTCGTGGCGAGATGCAGATTCAGCACCCCTGGCCGGTCGTTGAGAACCTCAGCTAGCACGGACTGGTCAGAAGAGTTTGACATGCAAAGGTAGTCGACTCACCGAGGTCGTTGAAATGTGTAGCAAACCAGACACAGGCATGGCTCTGGATGAGGGCCTCCGCCATTGCAATCGCAATCGACAAGCCGTCCCTTGTGCTGGTGCCACGGCCCAACTCATCGATAATGGCCATGCTCTTCTCATTGACATTGCTGCTTTCGGTCAGAGGGCTGCGTTCAAATGAGCGACCTGGACGTACCGCAGGATGAAGGCCATCTCCCGCATCTCCATCGAGAACGTGGACATGTTCGCCTCGATACTGTCATCCGTGGTGACTCGGGCAAAGAGGCTGTGGATGATTGGGAACGACGCGAATTCCGCAGGCACAAAGCAGCCAATCTGGGCCATGACCTGGAGTAGAGCAACAGTGCGGAGGTATGTGCTTTTGCCGCTCATGTTGCAACCGGTGATGATCTGGAACCGGTGTTCCTCGCTGGCGTAGAACTCGTTCGCGACGAGTCGCTCCTCCAAAGTCTGCACCGCTGATTAGCTCGTGCTCTGATTCCCATGGGAGTGCGAAAGTACCTTGTCCATCACCGGGTGCCTGGCGGCTTTCAAGCCGAGTGTGCCGCTCAGGTCTGGCTTGGTGTACTCCCTCAGAATCGATACATGTGCAAATGAAGCCAGCATATCGATCAGGGCGACGGACTCGCAGACTCGAAACATGTGTTGCACCTGCGTGCGGATGCTGTCCAGAAGTTCCTGTACGACTTTGTCCCCCATTTGAACTGCCTCTGCCACGGAATCCTGGATGCGGATGTTGAACTTCTTCAGGTGGAGAGTCAAACACTCGATGAAGCCCTTGCTCTTGTGTCGGTTGATGAAGACATCTGGGATTTCGCGCTCTTCAAAATCTACTGCTCGAAGTCGGATCCAGTAGCCACGCCTGGCATCATATTTGAGTTTCGTCTCGACCTGAAATTCCGCTATCCTGTATTAGCCAGGTGAAGCTCTTGTTGACCAAGTAAACAAACCACTGAGATCCTCGACATATTTGATCACATCTTTGGTGCACTCCGCGTATGTCTCTCGAGAGACGTCGAGAAGGCCGTTGACGCCAGACTGAGAATATGTTAGACCAGCACGCAGCGGTCGAGTCTCGAGCTGTTCACCTTCACGGCGAACATTCGGGAATTTCGCATTTCCAGGGGCGTTCTCATGAGTGTCACGTCGTCCTCAATCTGCATGGAGATGAGATCCCGAACCTGTGACGTGGTCTCTGGTCTGCATAGATCGCGGATCTTCCCAAGCAGCGGTGAGAGAGCCGGGGACAGTCCCTGGAAGAGGTCTGGGATGGCTGATAGAAAGGCTTTGACATTGATGACCTGATTCAAGGCACACTCGGACGCTTCAAGAGAAGCCTCCTTCGGGAGAATGACGAGCTGCTCAGTACGTCAGCTTCGAGGGCCATCCACCACCGGCTGGGCTTCGCGTGGCCCACCTTCGTCAGCATGCCTTCCACATCCTTGAAAGCCTTCAAAGCTGTGGACTCTCAGCGCAAGGCCAAAAACAGCGATGCTCGACGAGACCATACCTTTCCGGACGTTTGCGAGCATGTCTTCCGCAGTGATGAGCTCCGCAACGCCGTCGTAACGTGGTTCCAGGTAGTTGTCATGTCGTGTCGATGGCTGAAGAATATTGTTGCGGAGGAGACGGGCCCCCATGGGAGTTTGCGTGTGGTTCAAGAGTCCATACAGGCAATCTTTTGACTTTGGGTTGCGCAGGTTTTGAACCAATTCAAGGGAACGGATGGCTGAAGTATCAATCAGCATCGTGTCCTCAGACGGTTCGTATCTGATTCGCAAAGAATGAGGCACAATTCTGAGTGACCACGGCTCAGATTCGATGTATTTGATGACCTGCGCTCGTCAGAGATGGCAAAGCCGTCAGACGATGGAGCTTACCGCAGCAAGGGCACACGTGGTGTAATAGTTTCCCTGGATTGCGACCTTAACCGTCTCGGCATCCTCCCGAGAAGCAAGTGTCCTGATGCTTTCCAGGCCATCAGCCTCGGACCAGTGCTTCCGGTCATACGGGACAATGCCTGAGTCAGGAATGTGCTCCTCGATTAGGTCATAGAGGTTAGACTTGGGGTTGGGAGGGCACACGGATGAGACGAGCAGGATCTGGCAAGGCTCGAGGATGTCGAGCTTGTGGATTGTTTTGACATAGAACTGGCTGTCGGATATCTGACTCAGGATGATCTCACCCGTCGAGACGTTGAAGAACGCAGCACCCACAGAGGGAGACACCCCTCGCGCCTCGCTGAGTGCGCACACAATGGTGCGGCCTTCGCTTAGTGGAAAGGGAGTCGCGCGGGACTGCCTGGTTGGGGCTGAAGCAGAGGGGCGGCTTATGCTCGGACGTGCGGTGACTGTGTGAGTGTACATTGTCGAAGGCGTAGCCTCGTAGTCCATACGTTCGCCATTGGCGATGTGAGAGTGCCCGTCGTGGGGCGGCCTCGTCGACGGTGCTCGAGATACATGCCTGGAATGATCCGCGCCGAAGATGTTAGGAGGATATGCTGGACGAACGCCCTGCACGGAGGAGATTGTCGACGTTTCGATGCTGGGCAGAGGGCGCTCGGATTGGCCCGGGAAGAAGTATGGCGACGATTGCTGGCTAAGAGTGCTTGGCGGACGGTTTGAGGTGTTGTCGCCGGAGGGGAGACTCCCGAGAGGGGGCCAGGGTGAGCTTCGGCGTTGCATTTGAACAGATATGACTAGAAAGATTAGGACGCTATATTAGCAGCTTGGGCTGGCACCAGTCGGAGGAGTCCAAGGCAGTGATGTTCCGCGGCAACTTCAGGTCATGTCGCGATGGATGGCACTGGGAGTGAAGGAGGACTGGTGTTTGTATTTGATAAGAAATGGAAGATGACTGCAGAGACAGCATGAACCTCCACTGGAAACTTCAAGAACGAGGGCAGGCAGTCGCCCCCGGCCTCTGCCGTCTGGCTTGTCCCTGACCTCATGGCAGCTTCCTCCGGATGCTCTGATGCGATGTGATGAGGAAGGAGCATTGGATCTGGGGAAGGACCCGGCTTGATGAGCATCGGATCCCGAGGATGAGCCGAACGTACCGGGCTAGCTGTTTGGGGAGTCGAGCCTCGGAACGCACGGACCCGCCAGAATCCAACCAACGCGTGGGCGTTGTTTGCCATCTCCACTTCCAGGTTTTGGGCCTCGCACTTGGCGAGGATGGACAAGGCACACTTGACCTTTGCACAGGCTCTTCCATCAATCCACACAGCTCCGGATCAGGCTTGACGATTCAGCACAAACAGCACATCGCGGTCCGGCTTCACAATCTGATCCTGTGTCCCTCGCCCAACGAACCAGCCCGACACTGCACGCCCGCCCCCGCGCCGTCCGGAGACGTGGCAATCGCGGCGGCCACGCGTTGCCTGTCATGTTCGGCATCCTGGGCTCCATCGACATCGGCTCTGGCCAGACCTACCGGACCTTCGAAGACCTCTTTAAGGACCTGAAGGCGCGCATGTCCAAGGATGGCTACAAGGTCGTCAAGTCGCGCACGCACAGGAACAAGGTCGCCGGCAATTACGAGAAGGGCAGCGAGGTCGTCCGCTGCGATCTGGTCTGCGACCGCGGTGGCCAGCCGTACAAATGTACCGCGACGCAACTGAAGACGACCACGAAGAAGACGAATTGTCCGTGGCGGGCAAAGGCTGTCGACCGCAAGACCCTCGGTGCCTGGGTCTTGACCATCATCTGCGACCAGCACAACCACGAGCCTCGTACTCCAGAGCCGCCGACCGACGAGGAAGATGCCGATGCCGACGGCGATGCCGAGATCATCGACACGACGCAAGGTATGCCTGTCTCAAGTCAATTCAGCTCGTATGTAGCCTTCAACTGACGCTCTGCAGTCGAGCCCCCCGAGATCCCAGCCGTCGATGCGGATACGAATGCCGCACTGGCCGTGGCCGGTGTAAGTTCCGCTACGGTGCGCCTGACTGGCGAGACCTTCCACCAATACAAGGGCGAATATCGGCGCATGTCCAAACCGGATCGCGTCGGCATCCTTGCCCAGATGCAGCTCCGCATAGCCGCCATATACGCGGTTGAGAATGAGGACCTCCAGCGACAGGAAAGACAAGCACGCCAGGAGCGGAAGCATCAGGAGATCGAGGAGGGCAACCGGAGGCGAGCCGTCGAGCAGCAGCAGCAGCAGCAACAACAACAACAAGTGCAGCAGCAACAGCAGCAGCAGCAACAACAGGTTCAGCAGGTGCAGCAGGTGCAACAACAGCACCAGCAGCACCAACACCACCAGCAACATCAGCAACACGCTCAGCACCAGCAGCATCCCCATCAGCAGATGCAGCACCATCCCATGGCGCAGTTCGCTCCCATGGGCGGCGGTGCCCAGAAACACCCCTTCCAGCAAACTCCGGAGGAGGAACAAGCTCAGGTGCATGAGCGTCGCCGCCACATGAACCAGATGGCTAGAGAGCACATGGGCACGCCGGTCCAGCAAGCACCGATGCAACAGGCACCGATGCAGCAGATGCAGCAGGCGTCTGTCCAGCAGACTCCGGTCCCAGTGCCGCAATTCGGCTTGCAGTCTGCCCCTGGCACCCAGAACATCTTCCGGCACTACGCCACCACTCCCCAGCAGCAGCAGCCGTCCTCCGCAACAGGAACGCCAGTCTCCGCGCCCAAGAGACGCGGCCGCCCTCCCAAAAACACGCCCAAGAACATCAATGGCACCGCGTAAAGTGGACACATTGCCAGCCCGGCGCGGCATTTGGGACTCCAGGAATCGGGGCGTTCACCGGGATAGCGTCGAGTATTTCAATTGTACAGGGTCAAGGGACTTTATGGTTATGAAGGCCTGGCTGGGAAAGGACGGTTATGGGAGAGGGAACCTGGATTCATCTTTCAAGCAGGTGAAGATGGAGGATCAACGATCACAAGCTGCTAGCAGCTCTTTGCCTGACATGTAGTATTAGACTGTTAGTGCGACATGACCCCGCGATTGCGGGTGGGGGTTTGGGCCAGCATTCCCTGCCAGCTTTGGTGGAGCTTGGACCCGACCCCCGAAAATGTCCAAAATTTCCATTTTGCCCCGCTAAAAAGTTCCTTGGAGAACTTCACTTGACAATCGACGCCCCATCCATCCCACCGCCGACAAACTCCAGTGTCGCTCGCTGCCGGTCCCGATCGCACACCCATTTCGACTTGATCACACCAGACAATCACCGGATCGAGAGAAGCAGTGACGACTTTCCACAATGGCCACCGTCGTACCGCCCCCCTCGAAGCGCCAGAAGCGCGAGCAGCTCGAGCGAACACAGACACAACAAGATGTCACCGCCATCGTGCTGGGAGAGGATGGCAGCTTCAAGGCCCGCTTCGTCGACAGCGACGGCAACCAGATGACGGAGGTCATCGAGGTGCCCCTGGCCGAAGCGAGCGAGAAGAACATCTCCCTCCTCATGAACACAATGCTGGGCAAGGCGAGTTCTCCTCCGGCCGGCCTCTCTCTCACTCGCGATGCTAACCTCGCGCCATAGGATCGCGAAGACTTCCTCCCGTACCGATTCCGAATCAACATCCCAAACTCAGACGTCATCGTCGACACATGGCCGTCTAACCTGCTCGAGACCCTGCGCAGCCACGGCGTGGCCAACCCGTTCGAGACCACCGTCACCCTCACCGCGGAGCCCCAGGCCGTCTTCAAGGTGCAAGCCGTCACGCGCATGTCGAACAAGATCCCGGGGCACGGACAGGCCATCCTCGCAGCACAGTTCAGCCCCGCGACGAGCACGCGGCTGGCGACTGGCAGCGGCGACAACACGGTGCGCATCTGGAACACGGAGACGGGCACCCCGCACAAGACGCTGTCCGGCCACACGGGGTGGACGCTGTGCGTGGCCTGGAGCCCCTGCGGCACGATGCTGGCGTCGGGGAGCATGGACAAGACCGTCAGGATATGGGACCCCGTCAAGGGCGTCGCGCAGGGCGGCGCCCTCACCGGGTTCCAGAAGTGGGTGACGAGCATCGCGTGGCAGCCGTACCACCTCTGGCGCGACGGCACCGCGCGGCTGGCGGCCTCGAGCAAGGACTGCACCGTCCGCATCTACACGGTCAACACGGGCCGCACGGAGCACGTCCTCTCGGGGCACAAGTCGAGCGTCAGCCGGGTCTGCTGGGGCGGGACGGACCTCATCTACACGGCGTCGCACGACAAGACGATCAGGATATGGAACGCCGAGAAGGGCACGCTCGTGTCTACGCTGACGGGCCACGCGCACTGGGTGAACCACTTGGCGCTGTCGACAGAGACGGCGCTCCGGACGGCGTTCTTCGACCACACGCCCATCCCTGACACGGAGGAGGGCAAGAAGGCCAAGGCGAAGGAGAGGTTCGAGAAGGCGGCCAAGGTCCAGGGGAAAATTTCCGAGAGGCTCTGCTCTGCTTCTGACGATTTCGTCCTGATCCTGTGGGACCCCTCTCAAGGAACGAAGCCCGTGGCACGGATGAATGGGCATCAGAAGCAGGTCAACCACGTAAGTATTGGCAGTCCATATTGCACGGCAGCAGCTAACTCTCTGCGCAGGTGAGCTTTAGCCCCGACGGTCTGCTGATCGCCAGCTGCGGATGGGACAACCATGCGAAGATCTGGGCGGCCAAGGACGGCCGTTTCCTGAGTGTAAGTGATCATGCGCGCACTCACCAAGCAGGACAACCACTGACTCGAGACAGACTCTCCGCGGACACGTCGGACCCGTCTTCCAAGGCGTAAGTATCCTGCCTCCACCTCTCCAGACCCCTCACTGACACCCCGCAGGCCTTCTCGGCAGATTCCCGCCTCCTGGTGACCGGCAGCAGAGACACGACCCTGAAGGTGTGGAACATGTCGACGTTCAAGCTCGCCAGCGATCTACCGGGCCACCAAGACGAGGTCTATGCCGTGGACTGGGCGCCGGACGGCAAGAAGGTGGGCAGCGGCGGAAAAGACAAGGCGGTGCGGCTCTGGTGCAACTAGACATTCATCCTTAGACACGCATGGCATGCGAATTCGGATCCCTCGGGTGGCCATTTGGCGCCTCGATCACATTTGGGACTTTGGTCGCATTATAACCTGATGACAGTGCTACTCTCTTCCCGTGTGCTTTCTGGTGCCTGCAAAGCATTATGAACTCGCCGTGCCGGTTATCATGTACATACGACCTCCTCAGTAAGTCAGAAACAACGCCATCCAAGCCATCACGAACCACGCAGCATGTCCCACCAGCACGACGGCCGGCCCCGCGCCGCTCTCCAGGATCTGCGCCGGCTCGTACGTCGCCGGGGTCGTCGAGTTGCTCGTCCCGTTCCAGCAGTACCTCGAGAAGCAGTCGGTGCACTTCGCCGGGACGTCGGTCCCCGAGCGGGCGAGGCTGCGCCACAGCACCGCGCAGCCGACGCACGCGGGCCAGTCTGCGTCGACGGTGCCGTTGCCCATGGTGGCGACGTTGTACCCGTTGAGGACGATGCCGTCGCGCTCCTCGTCGCTGTACTCGAGGTCGAAGGTCGACACGTTGGAGCCGAACGAGTACGGCGCGTTGGGGAGGTAGACGATCAGCGGGCCCGTCTCGTTGGTGCCGCACCCGAAGAAGGTCGGTCGCTGGTTCAGGCCGAGGTTGACGAAGGAGTTCTGGTCCGGGACGCGCGGGAAGGCGGTGTTGTTGCTCGGGGAGCCGCTGGAGGACGCTCCGTACGTCGCGACCAGGGAGGTCCCGTTTGGCCAGAGGGATGCCGTGTCGGCGGAGCCGTCGACGGCGAAGATGACATCGACGTGGCGGTCGGTGAGCGTCAGGGGGTGGAGCGGGATGTTCTCCAGGGCCTCGCCGCCGTCGACGAGCGTGAGGACGGTGGTGTCGGCGTTCGAATTGTCGTCGGGGTTGTACTCGAAGAACGGGTTTGGCCAGCTGGCGATGTCTCTGTTCTCTTCGCCGATGTTCGCGAGTGTCTCGTTGATGCCCCGGATGAGGAAGTCGGGCACGCCCTCGGCTCTGCCTATCTGGAGGAACGCCTGGTTGAAGAGCGAGGACGAGGTCCCCATGACGAACCCGGCGTTGTCGACGCCCGCGATGCATTCTCCGTTGCGGGGGATGTTGCCGTTGGTGAAGTTAGAGCCGACGTACTTCAGGGGCGCGAAGGCAGCCAGTGCTGGGTCATAGGATCCCATCTCCCACGGGTTGAACTCGAATATGGTCGAGTTGGGCGGTACCTGGAGGGACCCGGTCTGTCTCTCGATGGCGACGATGATGGGCATGGGCGCCTGAGCCTGCGAGAAGTCGGTGTCGTTTGCGATGGACGAGAAGGTGTATGCTACAGTCACGATCAGCCGTGTTCAAGTTGTCCTCTCTATGAACCAGACATACCCGGTCCTCCATCACTCGAGTTGACGAGCTGGTACGACAAGGCCCGGCCCCAGTAGTCAGTGATGGTCTTGTTGAAGCCGGCATTGACTTTATCGTCGACATCCTGCCCCAGTTGGCGATAGTACTCTACTGCTCCCAGGTCTGCCGGTCCTACATGTCATCGGAGTAAGCCACGAGGCTCAGATTCTGGGGAAGTTGAGCTACAAACCTTCGATGATGGAGTTATCGAACTGCCAAAGGGTGCTGAGGAACCCGCTGGTCGAGGAGACAATAGACTCAACCGTCGTGAAGTTCTGCACATACAGACTTCCGACGAGCCAGCTCCCTCCCGACAATCCGCTGAGGTAGGTCGCCGCCTGGAGCAAGCCGCCGAGCTGACCCGAGCCCGTTGAGCCGGCGGTGCGGTTGTCGAATGCTGCGAGGGCGCCCGCGCCGTTCATCAGGGCCCGGTACCCTCCGCCTGAGATGGCGATGCCGATCCGCGGCACCGCGCTGCCGTTGCTGATGACCCCGTCGATGTACGAGTCGGTGTCGATGTCGCTGATGTTCGCTCGGCTGAGGATCGTCTTCAGCGCGGAAATGGTGTTGTTCCCGCGGCGCGGCAGCCATTCCGTTTCCTCGTCCGACAGGGCGGTGGCCGCTCGGATGGCCGGCCGCGATTCGGGGCATGAGACTCGAGCCGGGGCGTATCCATCTGGAGCGTTTGCCACAGCACGTTCATCGAGTACTGCCAGCTTTTTGTCGCTGGCTAGGGAGACGCAGACAGCGGCTAGAAGGTCGAGTCAGCTTTATGATGTTCGTGATGCAGGTCTTTGTCATTACACACCATCGAACAAGACCAGCAGACCCGTCAGGAGGGTTATCACCATCATGATGAAGCAGATAGCCTTGAGTGAGTGGCGAGTTATGAGCTTCTAATTGAGTTTGGGTCGCCAGCCGGTGTTGAATCGCTCACATGTCCTGAAGGCAATTGGAATGGCGGACAGGACGGAACTCAAACCGATGACCACGAGAGGCGACCCCGGCGTTAAATATCCCCTCCCATTTCTGGATACACTTGAAGCTTACCACGATGACTGTTTTCAGCTCCGCAGAACCCGGAGGCTTCTCGCGCAGTGCTGGCTCCGTTACGAGACCAACAAGCTGGGAACAAGGTGATGATGCTTTGGTCCGTCATCCGCCGCCAATTCAGCCTCACCTCCCGAAATGCCATGTGCCCACCCATTCGCCATCCGCTGGCCGCTAAGTGTTGGGGTTGTTTGCGGGCGCCGTTTCCGGACAAGGGCTTCTTCGAACCTTGTTCCACGTTAGCCAGCCGATATATCTCCATTGGTTGGGTGTTTTCTTTACATACACATACCTTAAGACCAGGGGGCAGTCGGAGACGAGAATTGCTAGGGTCAGGTCCAGCCTGTCGTTGCCCCTTTTTGCCGACGTTACCCACGTGTGATCGGAAGTATGAAGAGTGAGCGTTCAACACGTGTAAAAAGAGGAGGGAAAGACACGCCGGAATGATCTCTGCGTCAAGCAGGTCTCATAGTTCTCTGGTAGGATAGAATTGACTTCGAAGTCGGAGCCGAGGGCAGAGTCGAAGCAAAGTAGCCAGCCTAAGCTCAACGACGACCTCAAGTGATCATGATACACCTATTCCAAGTGTTCGCCGTTACTCTCTCTCTCCGCCATGAAGAAGGTAGGCTTCGCTGAGAACCATCCCGCCAGCTCTGTTCCCACGGTCTTGTAAGTATAAGCTGCGTCCTCCTCGTCAATCTTCTTCGTCACGCCGCCCCTCCCCGCCGCTGCGGCATCGGCCAGCAGCTGGACTCGGCAGCATGTCTCCAAGCTCATGAACCAGAACACAGTGCTTTCAACCGTCTTACCGCAGGTGATCAGGCCGTGGTTCGCGAGAATCCCGGCCTTCTTGGAACCGAGTGCTCCGGCAATCTTCTTACCCTCTTCGGCGTCGAGGACAACGCCGCCAAAGCTCTCATAGTATGCGAGATCGTCGTAGAAGGCGCAGGAGTCCTGGGTGATGATGTCTAGGGGTCGTCCCAGCGTTGAGAATGCCCGTCCGTGAACGGAGTGGGAGTGGGCGACGCAGTTGGCGTCCGGTCGGGCCTCATGCACCGCGTGGTGAATCATGTATGCTACAAATCATAGGTCAGTAACCCTACAGTCATCCATGGATGCGCCATTGAGGGAAGGGGATGGAAATGACGAACCGGCTTTGTTTAAAAGCCTGACCTTGCCGCCCTCCACGACCTGCCCGCTCCCATCAACACGGATCAAGTCGGATGCCTTCAGCGTCGGCCAGGCGACGCCAAAAGGGTTCACCCAGAAGGTCGTGGGCTCCACAGGGTCCTAGGATTTTTCAGCGCTGGTGCTAAGGAGTCATCAATAGTGTGTGGCACAGGCATACCCTAACGGTGATATGACCGGCAACGCTGCTGAGGGTCAGCTGGGGAACGGCTCGTGTTGGAAGGGCAGTACTTCACCCTTCATCATAGCCTAGTTTGGCGAAGATACGGAAGCCCAGCGCCAGACGACCCTTCAGGTATTGTCGTTCCACCAAAGGGTCATCGAACGAAGGTATGAGCTTGTTCGCGGTGGGAATCCCGATGGCGACCGGGGAGGCGTCGCTGCCGTTGGCTGCGGCACTTTCAGGCATGGTGGGTGATAGGGACCGAGATGGTAGTGCTTCGACTGTGTGAGGGACTGACTCAAGCTCCACGACGAGGGGAGGATATCTTATGGTCGTCAGCCGGTTGATTATCGGGTTTCAGCCACGAATGAGACTGTCGGAGGAGGAGCAGTAATCAGCTGCCGAGGCACTCGAAATGCGGGTGAAGTGCGGGGTGCATGAGGGCGTCGTGGAACCTTCACGCTGGCTTTGGATGCCGATCCTCGGTGGGGTTCAAGAGACCGGGGAGCTCTGCCGGAACGGTGTGTACTAGTTTGGATCTTCCCGTTGGGAGATGGCAAGCTAAGTAAGTAGCCCAGGTCTTCCGCGACCGGCCTCCCTGGAGCATTCTCACCATCCCCCTTCAACTTCACATTCACCGTATCAGTCCTCGCAACTGGCCCCTGGTCACAACGAGCGGGCTGGCTTGTTGACTAGACGCCCCGACAGGTTTTCCTCAGCAACTGGACTCTTCATAAAGTGACGCTCTGATCAGCCGTAGGAGCGCCCTAAACTAGACTCGACAAATCCGTGGGCATTGGGTTGTGTAACTAAAACCACTGAGGGACGTAGAAAGACCTGAGCATGCCGGGCAGGTATGAACCAACGTCAGTGCCCCTATTTACGACCGCAGCCTAACGTTAGACAAGACCGACTCGCGCCAGTACCAGACACCGATCCAAGCAGCACCAGGCCCGACGAGCAGCTGTCCCAACACCACAGCGGCGGCGGCCTTGATTGCATCCCATGTCTTTACGTAACCAAGACGTCGCAGCTCCCAGACCGAGTACAAGCCTGAACAGAGAAAGGATGCTACGGCGACCGCGAAGTGCAGCTTGGAGAAAGACCCAAGCAGGGCAGTTCCTGAACCAATCCAGGTGTACCGAAGAGCTGCCAGGTGTGTGGAAGCTTGCACCGCAAAAGCGAGGGCGTAGGCCGACTTCAGCGCCGGCATGTCTCTGTTGTCATACGACTCCATCAGCACGTCGATGTCTGCCGCGCCCTCGGAAGACTTCCGCTGCAGCCTTGTCAATCCGGAGGAGAAAACGCGCGTCAAGAGGTTGAACAGCGGCGGAAACATCTGGCACGATGAAAGACTGTACTGCCAGGCGCGGACGTCCGAGGAGAACGGCAAGGAAATCAGTACCACCGGGAGAATGCATCCCAGAATAAGCGCAGGTACCAAAGATCGGGCAAATTCGAGAGGCACAGCACGTCCCGTGGGCATCGTGTGGTTGAAGCAAGCGAGGAGTATGGCATGGACCGGCGCCACGCGAGCGATACCCTGAAGCTGCATGACCCAGGAGAAGAAGGAGGGGATCGCGAGAGGTGTTGCCGAATTACCGAGCCTGTGGCCTTCGATCGTGTAGATGAGGAGCGGCGAGATAAGCTGGCTCAGGAAGTAAGCGAGGTGGACTCTTGTCAAGATCCCCTTTTCTGGCAGCGGGAGGGACGAGTTCTTCAAGACCACCTCGAAGATACGAGAGGCCGCTGGTTCTCCAAGCCAGCTGGTCTGTGCCAGGCCGTAGCGTTCGGCGGCCTCGACTCCATCAACCGGTGACCGCCGAGTCATCGCTGAGTACACAAGGGCAGCACCCATGATTCCAACAAGTGCCGCCCGAGCAAGGGCTGTTGATTTCGAGGACACTCTTGTGGCCGGCAGCTCGTCGTTGAAAGGGATGAGCCGTGAGCGGGCTGGCACGGGAAGCGACTTGATGACAGAGGCCCCCAACATGAGAGCGCCGTTGCGGCACAGCATCGGCTCGGCACCAATGTGCGGCAAGATGTAATCGTTGATGATAGAGGACTTCAGGGGGCTCTCGTAGGCGAAAAGGGCCTGCTGCCTGTGCGCACCCTTCACAGCGAGGTCTGCTCGTTTGTGTCTGACTTTTTGGACCTTGTCGAATGCTCGCGAGACTTGTTGCGTTGTTAGACCGGCAAGACTGCCGCCTCGCTGGGCTTTGAGGCTCATGATGGCATTTATCAGCTCGGCGCAGGACTCGATGGCACCGTTGCCGCCCTGCCCGCTGATTGGATTCGGCTGTGCGTGAGTGTTAGCGATTATATCTGTGAAGAGACACAGCCAAAATGTAATATACTGCAGTGAGTTGGAGGGGAATGCCGTGGCTCGACTTACCTTGTGGGCGGAGTCTCCTATGGTGATGATCCTGTGGAAGTTCCATTTCTTGAAAACCACTTCGTGCAGGGGAGTCAACGCTGATGAGACCTTATGTTTGTAGACGTCGCCGAAGGTGATGTTCTCGGTGATTGGCAGATTGTAGTTCACCTTGACCAGCTCTGCCTCGTCGTCTCTCGTAAACCTCGGGATATCGCGCCCACGCTTGGTCTCGGGCAGCCGGTCGAAGAGAAACCAGTAGACCTTGTTGTGCGGCCCGGGAACAACCAGTTGCGATTTGTTGTCCCCCAGCACCATCTGCTGGTCGCCCCTTGGCCAGTTGGGGACGTTTTGTGCGATGCCAAAACTGCACCGGTAGAAGCACGGCATCTGTAAATGCTCGTCGGGGTCAAAGTAGCCGGGCTCGAGTTTGTTTGCCAAACCTCTCATGATGTCTCGAACGGCACTGTGGACGCCGTCCGCGCCAACCACAATGGAACCAGAGTAGACAGACCCGTCCGTGCAGGTAACACGGACGCCATCCGAGGCCAAGTCGACGCCAGATACGGCCTTGCGGACGAGTACCTTTTCCTTATGCTGCAGGTTCTCATACAAGATCTGGAGGAGGTCCTGCCGGTCAAAAAAGAGGAACGGGTAACCATGACTTCGGCGTGTAGTCTTGTCAGTGTCGTGATCCTGCCAATGAGCCGAGCTCGTGAGACGTACCGCTGCACCATATGCGCCGTTATGTGTCCGAGTTTAGACGCGATAGCCCCGTCGGCGCGACGGATATACGTCCGGCCTATACGATGTCCCTCGAAGACGTCTGTGATCTTCTCGTACACGCCCAGCTGGTCGAGAATACGCAGGCCATGAGGGAACAGGCCGATACTGGCGCCCACTTCAGCCACCACCTTCGAGTGTGATTCCAGCACGACGTAGTCCAGCCCGTGCTTCTCCAGCATGTTGGCCAGAGCCAAGCCGGCAATGCCTCCGCCGGCGATGACGACTCTGAAGTCGCTCATATCTGTGACTCGGTGAGGTTTTTGGCCGTGGTGGTATGGGGTGAGAGAGATGGTATGAATGCGCCCGGCTTGGTGAAAGGTTCTCAAGGCATCGGGCGGTTTTCTTGTCGCTCATCCGGATCTTACTGCTGATAAAGCCACGTCGAATTCTTCAAAGGTTGCGTTATCGCGCGTTTCTGTTGGGACGCAGGAACTTTCGGTTGAGCAAAGACCCCTGTGACCATCCCCACATGTAAGCAATGATGTGGTTTCGTGATCCGCCTGGGAGGGATCAAGACTCGGGTTTGGGGCAGTCGCTGGCTATTCCTCAGGCGAAGACACCATTAAGGCTTACTTATTCACTGCGAGAATGGTTCGCAGCAAGCTCTAGGAAGTTGTCGCGTAGGTGGAGATAGAGTTAAGAAGTGGACGGCAATCAATCAGCTTTATTTTTACGTCAATAAGGAGGACTATTTCCGCCACCCAGATGTGTACTTGCTTAGAGGACAGCGAGCATTGGTAGTGGGAGAAGTGTCGCGAGACAGGGTTCCTGGAAGTCTGGTTTACCAACCGAGGTATGACAGCACATCAACATGAGGAGAATCGCTGCATCTACAAGCTGGTACCGAAGTCCTTTTTGTTCCTCAGGCGCGGCACGGTGGAGCCATGGAGCGTTGGTACATTGCCCCCATGATGTAACGACGATCCCCGGCAAGCCGAAGAATACATTGTTGCTTTGAGAGCTGGGACGGCTTGGTAAACTGGTGCAACAAGCTGTGTTCATCTCTCAAGGTCTTTCCGTGTGGGTATCCGACAAATCCTTAGGTACTAGTACTTCGGGCTTCCTGGGGTGCGCATGTCCGCGCAACGAGTAATCACTCCCTGGCTGACCAACAAACACTAGGACGCCGGTGTCCGACAAAGTCCGCCTCATCCAACATAAAACAACCCAGAACGAAGAATTAATTATGCATTTTCTGCATATTCTCACTTCAAGTCGACAACAGCCATTCTTTCCACATACCAACCATGACCGCAAATAAACACGACAACGTTTCGCGGGTGAAACGGTTCAACGCCCTGGGCACGACCATCTTCGTCGGTCTGCGCGCCGCAGATGTCTTCCTTCAATACGCCACCCTCAGTCAAGGATGGGCTCCAAGGGTGGTTGAGTTCCTGCATGGGCAACCGGTGCGGACAGAGCAGCTGCTCACGCCGAATGGCCATCTCCAACCGTACTTCGCCTTGATCAGCCTCATGGCCTTCGGCAGCTCCTTCAAGCAGATCTTGACGATGCTCGTCGTGTCGGAGCAGGACACTCCACCGTCTTCAGCCGTCATGATTGCTTTCTTCAACACGGTCTTCAACTCTTTCAACTCCATTCTGTCTGTCTGGGCTGTCACCTCGCGGTCTCCGCCCACATCTTCCACCAGCCTGCTGCAATCTCCCGTTGATCTCATCGGCCCCGGCTTCTACTTGGTGGGAATCCTGACCGAGATGATCTCGGAGCTGCAGCGCACAGCCTTCAAGAAGAACCCAGCCAACAAGGGCAAGCCGTATGCCGGGGGTCTGTTTTCTCTGGCCCGTCACATCAACTACGGCGGATACACCATCTGGAGGGCCTCCTACGCGTACACTGCTGGCGGCTGGCCCTGGGGACTTGCCGTTTTCGCATTCTTCTTCTCCGACTTCGCGACCCGTGGAGTTCCCGTGCTTGACGCTTACCTGTCGCAGAGGGTGAGTTTCGCCACCTCATTGAGCGAAAGAAGGGGGGCTGACAGAGTTTCTAGTACACCGACGAATGGGCGGCAATCAAGACCCGTGTCCCGTACCGCCTCATTCCCGGTCTCTACTGATATGGGTAGTAAGAGAGGGGTCCGCCAGCACCGGCGTGTGCCCACTGAAGGGGCAAGAGGGGTTTGGTGGCTCCACCCCTTGCGGCCGGGGGAGTGAGTTTCTTCGGAGGTGGGAAAGTGGGGCCCCGGGGGTCCTGATTTGTAACTTCGGCGTCCGATAATAGACGAGGGGACCCGGTCTTGGTCATGGTTTTCTAGACTGATTTATCATATCTATTCCTATCTCACAATCCCAACATGAGCTCCCCCAACGGCGTGTGGCTAATCACGGGCACGACATCCGGGGTAGGAGCCGTTCTGGTTGACTACATCACCAGCCGCGAGATGTCTAGATCATACGGGCTACCCCTCTATCTTCCGGTGCTCACGGTGTACCGGTCCGTCTCGTGCGATACAGGCCGGTAGATGAAGTAGTCGAACCTGGCCGTCTTGGCGAATCCGTTGAGATCCGACGCAGCAACGCCGACGAAGGCGCCCGTGAAGCTGCCGCCAGCACCCCGGGCTCCGCACTCGTCGGCCAGCAGGGACGCATCGAGGACGGGGCCGACCTTCTTGAGATCCTTCTCGCCCTCGAGGGCGTAGTAGAACTGGAGCTCGGAGCCACGGATGGACAGCGCCAGCCTGACGGGTCCGTTGGCCGGGATGGTGACGGCATCGGAGAAGGGCTGGTGCAGCTCGCCCATGGGGAAGGCCTTCTGGGCGGAGAGGATCTGCAGCTGGCGGCGACCGCTGTTGTCGGCGTCGGAGGTGACTGTGAGGTAGTGGAAGTTCCAGCGGCTGTAGTAGGCGGTGAGGCCGGCGAACTCGCGGGGCGAGTTGGGGGAGAAGTGGATGGTGGTCTCGGCGTCGTAGGAGAAATGGGTCTGACGGCGGGCCACGAGGGCCTGCTCGAACCAGGAACCGATGGCCTCGCGGCCGATGAGCGTGAGGCCGTCGGGGCCCGTGGAGAAGATGCGCTCGGGCTCTGGGGTGCGCAGCCACTGGAAGTCCTTGTGCAGCGATTCCTCAAAGGTGTAACGCTTCTCGGCCCAGTAAGCCGCGGTGTCGGGGGTGCCGGGGACTTCGACATAGAGGGACGGCTCGGGCCCGTTCTTGACCCAGAGCCAGTCATCCTCCCAGTAGGCCTCTTGAATGGCCGTCTCGCGGCCCAGGACGCTGTGACGAGCTTGACCCGTAGGCCGGCTGGTCAGGTGCACGAGGTATGTCTTGCCGTCTGGGGTGTCGACGATATCCCCATGGCCAGCGCGCTGCAGGGCGGCGAAGGGGTTGTCCTTGGAAGAGAGTATGTACTTCTGGGGGTGGAGCTCATAGGGACCCAAGATGTTGCGGGACCGCGCAAAGGTACAGGCATGGTTGTATGAGGTACCGCCTTCGGCCACCAGCAAGTAGTACCACCCGTTGCGCTTATAGATATGCGGACCCTCTGTGATGCCGCGCTCAGTGCCGTCAAAGATCTTCTGATATTGGCCGATAAGCTTCCCGGCGACGGGGTCGAACTCCTGGAGGATGATACCGCAGAAATAGGGAGGGTACCGGTAGTCTCTGAGCTGGTTGACGAACCATTTCCTGCCATCGTCGTCGTGGAACAGGGACGGGTCGATGCCGGAGGAATTTACGTGGACCGGATCGGACCAGGGGCCTTCGATGCTGGGAGCGGTGACAATATAGTTAAATAGGTCCCAGAAGGTCCCGTCCTTCCGCTTCACGTCAGTGTACACAAGCCAGAAGCGGTTACCGTCGTGTGTCAGGCAGGGAGCCCAGATACCGCCGCTATCAGGGTCTCCGCGCATATCCAACTGGCTCTTTCGGGACAGGGGGCGGGTGATGAGGTCCCAATTCGCCAGGTCCCTGGAATGGTGAATCTGGACACCAGGAAACCACTCGAACGTCGAAGTGGCGATGTAGTAGTCGTCGCCGACCCGAACGATCGAGGGATCGGGGTTGAAGCCTGGGAGAATCGGGTTCTGGAGGAGAGGCATCGTGGCTGCTTGGGGTTGGAGAGCTTGGCTGCTATTTCGTGGAGAATGAAGGGTGAGAGTACAACAGAGCGAAAACCACGGGTCGCACTCAAGTTTTATTAATGGGCAATGGGAGGTGAACAGATGACGAACTTTTGTGGCAGTAGTGACATGAGGGTCTGAGAAAGTCCCGCCCCTCAAGAGCTTCTCCACGGCATGCAGATTGAATCCATGGATCCCCAAAAAGCGAGACTCCGCGAGACTCCGCCCACCTACGTACTACTTCCCCGGTCAGTTTTGGGAGCAACAATAAATCGGGGGAGCTAGAAGCCACCCCCGAGCCGAGAGAGGAGACACGATGGGGGCATTTAACCCCGCTTGCGCTCCCCGTCTTTTCTCCGGGCAGATTGACGGAGTACCCAACATGGCACCAAGCCTCTAAGGAAATATAAACCATGAAGGAGTCCCCGAAGCACTTCTGAAGAAAGTGACCGAATAGGTACACTGGAGTTTGTCGCTGGCTCCTTGTTGCAGGTAAACTGCTTCGAATTCAGAGTGCTGGTGCTGACTACCTAGTGCCGGTATCCCATGTACCATGCAACTCCCAGGACCGCGCACTGCAAACTGCGGTCAACAACGGAAACCCCGTCACCCCGTGATCGTCCCCCGGCCGTCTACCACAGCTCCTAACTCAGGCACGAGGCGACCCATTCTTCGGCGGGCTACCGCCGCCACTCTTCCCGCCCTTGCCCACTTCCTTCCCCGCGCCGCGCGACTTGTTCACGCTCTTCTCGTCTCCTTGCGGCTTCGATATCTCCTGGTTTGCACCGCTGATATCTAGCTCCGCGCCGCCTGCCGCCCTCTCTGCCTCTGGTGACGTCTTGGAAGGGTTGAAAGCGGCGTCCGGGTTCTCCGTCGCCACGTCCGAATCGCGCCCCGACATGGTGCCCTCTGTCCTAGACGGCTTGAGGGACTCGCGGTCTTGTGTGTCTTTGTATGCGTAGCGGAAGGCCGGCGTGGCGCGGTAGGAGCGCACACTTAGGCGAGGGGACTGGGCATGTCTGGCCCTGAGGGCGAGGCTGCGAAAGCTCGGCATGATAATAAGAGGTGTGACTCTGTACTCAATCAATTTTCGTGGGTGGTGTAAGTTTGACTTTGAACTTCCTGGACTCCAAGCAAATTGTTCACGGGGAGGAGGACCTATACCCCTGGTACAGAATATTGAAGCTCGCTGTCACGTATTGTGCCTCTTGTATGTCGATATATTGACGTCATGGTGGTGTTCGGAGCTTCGTCTCCAGCGGTCATCATGAGCCCCAGAAAATCATCTTCATAAGGATGTAGGCCGGGGAGACGGCTACCAATCCAGAAGAGGACAAGAAGAGGTGATCAGGTTATCCGATTGGGTGCCACTCGGCCAGCTGCAACCATTCGCATCGCATTGTCCTCCTTCCAGTATCCAGAAGCGCGCGGGATCCGACGTCAAGGCAAACAAGTCCCGGGGGGCGATGGCGACGGGCGAGCATTGGTATCGGGCGCATCGTTTGCCCTGTTTCGCGCCAGCGCTCTTCGTTGGATCGGCTGTGTCGTGTTGGCGGACTGCAGCTGGTGGCAGCTCACAAGGAGAGGAGGAGGTTGATGGCCCCGGGAAAGGAGGGGATGGATATGGAGCGTGTTCCACCCGCGACGGGAGACCAGGGGCTTCCCACGTGCTAATCCGGCCCTCCGCTTTCGTGTTGACTGGCAGCACCAGCGAAGGCGAACTGTCGTGTTGTGGCGAGGAAGTCCTGTCGAACAACATGCCTGCAGCCGAATCAAAAGGAAGGCCGGATTACAACAACGACGCTGACATCCCCATGCCCCTACATGCCCCCGGTTCGAGACCCCCGGACACTCTCCGCAAGATGTCCTAGGGCAGGTGGGGGCGAGGCCATCACCGACGTCTGTCTGACGAGCATTACACTCAGTTGCACGTCGTTCCTGGAAACTAATAAAAGGGACGAGAATCTCGCCCACGGCGCCTTCCGAGTATACACAACTCGGCAGCCTCACTACTCTTTTCCACACATCTCTCGCTCCCTTTGATTATCATCATTTTCTCCCTCTTCTCCGAATCCCTTGATTTCGAGATGGAAAAATACGATGCTCTCAGCTGCCATATCACGCCCCAGCCGGCCACCGCGGTCGACGAAGACGCGAAGAACAACCTGGCGTCCCGTGGTGTCCAGCAGGAACACGATCTCACGCTCGGCCAAGTCTTCAAAAACCACAAGATTGTTCTCTGGTGGTGCTTTTACTGGTCCATGTGCGCCGTAGGATGGTACGTCCGCTGTTTGACGCGATTCACCAAGCGATTGCCCCTGAGCTCAGAGGCTGCTACCCTTTTGAATTGCGAAGGCTGACTGGGTGCTTGTTTGAGGGGCTTCGCCAATCAGGTAAACGGCGCCATGATCTCCGTTGCCTCGTTCAGACGCGATTACGGCTACATATACAAAGGCGAGCCCGTTCTGCCCGCCGCCTGGCAAGCCGCCTTCAACACCATCATCGCGCCCGGGCAGATCTTTGGCGGCTTCGCGGCTAGTTGGGCCGCTGACCGCGTGGGACGGAAGTATTCCCTGCTCGCGGGTATTATCTTCAGCACCGGCGGCGCTGTAGGGTAGGGGAGATCCTCAGCCGGTCTCACGTCCCATTCCTCATGTCAGAGCTCATTCTTCGCTTCGGGCTTGGTTTCTATTTTACACTAGCCCCCCTTATGACCAGCGAGCTTGCGCCAGTCTCGCTGCGCGGATTTGCGACGGCCGGTGTCAACCTCGGTATTGCCATCGGCCAGCTCCTCTCTAATGCCGTGGTCAAGGCTTTTGGCGAGAGGGACGATAGCTGGGCGTACGCCGGTGCATTTTCGACGCAGCTATTTTTCAGCCTCTTTCTCATCCTGCCGCTCGCCTTCTCTCCAGAAAGCCCCTGGTACCTCGTTAGAAAGGGGCAGAGGGATGCAGCGGCTCGGTCTGTCCATAAGCTATTTGGAGCTGACTTCGACGCGGAGAAGCGGCTGGCCGCCATCGATGCGACGATCCACCAGGAAGATAATGGAAAGGAGGTGTGCCTTGTGCAGTGTTTCAGAGACACAGATCTTCTACGTTCCGGCATCTCAACAGGCGTCTTCCTATGCCAGCATCTGGTGGGAATCATCTTCGTCCTTGGTTACTCGACCTACTTCTTTCAGCTGGCCGGCCTTGAGGTGTCTCGGTCTTTCGATCTTGGCGTTGGTGTGATGCGGGTAATATGGCCAGCTGGTTTGTGTTCGAAAGGTTTGGTCGCCGTCTTGTCTTCCTTACCGGGATGGCAGTGCTCACTGGGCTTCTCCTTCTTATTGGTATCATAGACGTCGTGCCCACAAACGCCGCGGGATGGGTGCAGGCTGGCTCGACGGTGGTATATGCCTTCGTCTACTTTATGACTATCGGAGCGATAGCCTTCTCAATCCTCAGTAAAACCTCGAGTACGGCTCTCCGAGCTCAGACCATGGCCCTCGCTACTGCCATGCAGGCCGTCTGTATGATCGTCATGAACTTTCTTATCCCGTACACAGTCAACCCTGCAAACCTGCGAGGTAAGGTCGGGTTTATCTTTAGCGGACTGGCCTTTGTTGGCCTCCTGAGCTCTTGATACTACGCGCCTGAGCTTAAGGGTAAAACCTTTTCACGAGATTGACCGCCTCTTCTCGGCCAGGGTGCCACCCAGGAAGATGGGGCAGCACAAGGAGGAAGCCATTGATGGGTGATCTGGCTGAGACCTAGATAGGTCTCAATGTATGGAAATTCATGGCTGCCCTGCATTTTGTGCCTTCAAGGGCGTATATCAAACAGTCCATGGATGCTTTCAAATTGATAGCTCCCGATACAATCCCCTGACCATGATCCGGTAACTTGAGCCTCTCTGTGGCACTTCTTCTATAGCCAAAAGCTTTCTGCATTCTAGCTACATTTCATGGCCGAGGTTGACTGATTCACCTCACCTGGCATAAGAACTGTGAACCAAGGTAGCCGGGTCTCACTAGTTGCCTGCTGACGTCTGGTCGGAGGTTCTTGGCCCTGTCTTCGCCGCAACTCATCTGATCCAAATACATTCGTCAACGCCCATGGTTTGGAACTCACAAAGAAAAATACATGTCAAATCAGAATTGCGCGGGTATGGATGAAAACCAAGGGCATCTGATTCGTCAGGAGGCCATCGTGTCATTCTTTTGCCGTGGCTTGGCGGATATCGATCGTCTGCAAATGACGCGGAATCCTCGGAGGACGCAACAAGAACGAGTCATCTTCGTCGAGTGTCTCGGAATACTAGCGAGTGTTCGGGAGGACCTAGGCATATTTCAAGGGCGGATCCGAATCCACCAGGTCAGATTCCTGCATTCCAAGGGCTTCGGCCGAACGCCTTGCTCTACGTGGTGGGATCTTGATGGCGGCGCAGGGCGGGTTTCGGCCGTGGAAACGATTTACCAACATGTCTCACTGCCCATACCGAAGTAATTCGCGAGTTATGCAGCCGTGGTGAACTCAATACTTGCGGACGTCACTCGGCCTCCCGGACTTGGACCCGAGAAATAAGGGACACCGTATGTTTGACCTTAGGCAGCAGGCTAATAATTGAAATAAGAAGACCCATTGGGAATGTGTGTAACGCGCGAGCTGATCAACAACGATGAGCGACATGGCGGGTTGCTGTGCTGCTCAAAGTATAAAGCTTGCGCTGTTGATCTCGAAGGAAGCGGTTTGTTTGATCACTCCCAATCCCTCAAAGCGGCACCCATACAGCAGACAAAACGGGGCTGCCGGAATCATGGTACGAGAACAGGCCACGGCGATTCTAGCGCTGCTCCTCTTCCAGGCGCATCCCTTGCTTGCCCAAGATCAGTGCGGATGCAAGGCAGAGAAGGCCGAATTAAGCACAGTCACGTTCACGGTCGTTGCAACAGTCGAACCATCCATCACACGCTGGGATCAGCTGCTCGATCGTATCTGCCCTACGCCATGGCCGCACGACGCGTATGCTGGGCATGACCAACCAAACCAAGGCCACCAGGATCACCAGCACAAGAAAGTCTTCGGGAGCAATAACATGGGGCAAGGCCATGGGGCCAACGGTCGCCAGATCCAATACCATGACGCTTTCATCGGATTTCCCTATCACCGACGCCCTGGCTTTCCTCGTCCTCCTCACTGGGTCACCTGGTACCCGACTCCAACAGGCACTGCTACGGACACAAGCACCGCCGTGACCAGCGCCGACACTGGAACCCCCCACTCTCCAAGCTGGTCTATAGGTATACTTGACCACGAATACCTGAATATCCAATCAACTAACGCATATATTCATAGACACTTCAACAAGCACAGCTACATCGGACATCGAGACTGAAACCGGGCCAGAAACTGGATCCTCGACATCCACTGGCACCAACGGGCCAGAAACTGGATCCTCGATATCCACTGGCACAGACGGGCCTACAACCATGATTACTAGTAGTACAGGATCAGGGCCAGGCACAACCAGCAGCCCGGCCAGCCCCGTCTCACCGACCTCGTCTACCTCGTCTGCCTCAACATCCACGGCCGGCCCAGACACCACGTGCGAAGACCTCAACGACGGTTCTTTCCAGAACAATGACCTCGGCGCCTGGTATATCTCCGAGGAAGTAACCGCCGACTCCGGCATCATAGAAGACAGCTCGGGTGTCACCCAGTATGCCTTTGCGCTCATCCCGTCTCAAGAGCAGTACGCCCAAGTCTTCCTCAACCAGCAGCTACCACGGTGCGGCGACCCTCCGCCCCGGGTAGACATCCAGGTCAGCTTCCGGTATAAGTTCACAGGTGCGTCGGAGGGCTGCAGCATCGCGGGCAACATCAACCGCGAAGCAACAGACTTCTTTACTATCGAAGACGACGCGCAGTCCCCGGGAGTGTGGCAGGAGTACCAGGGGCCTGTTACGTCCGTTCAGCTAACGTATGATCCGCTGTTCGCACTGAAACTCATCTGCGACGGAAACACGGACAACAGCCCGGCGATTGAGATAACGGATATCTCGGTCTACTAGATTTTGGTGATGGGGGGAGAAACCCGGTTGAGTTCCGCATACTCTACAAAGACTGTAAGGCAAGCTGAATAGTACTTGTGTCAATGACAACAGAAGCGCAGAGGGGGGTTTATGGGTTCATCCAGTCAAGATTCTGCGGGCCTGATGCCCTGTCCCTCACCCTAGCCAGTTCAATGAGGGAGGAGACATGCATGTGTTTTTTTGTTTGTGGACGCTGTGAGTAGTTCTGAAATTGAAGATTATTGCATGACTTGAGCGCGTGCCCGGATGCCTGATCTCTGTGGTATGATACTCATTGTGAGGTGAAGCCTTTCCCGCCCCCTCAAGAGGGTCGGGACGAGATGGCCCTCTTCTGAACGCCCACGTCGACTGGTAGACCTTGAATTTAGTCTCGGATAATTGAGATGGCCTCTATCTCTCTTGATTTCAAGAAATCGACGTAGTCTCTTGCTTAATTCGAGATACTTCGAGGGTAATGCATCTAGATGGCAACATGGCTGGCCAGGCCATGTGTTTCGTTACCCTCGTGCCACCCTCCTCCTCCACCCCCCCTGCACGATATCGCAGACTATCACGACTTAGCCTGCGTGCAGCCACAAAATATTATATATCGCTTAGGACAACAGCAAAAGAATTGAAATCTTGTTGTCTGCGACTGGTTACTGTAATGGGAACAAAAAAAGAATGCCGAAACACGGGATCGAACCGTGGGCCTTCGCATTACAGCAGTACGAGTGCGACGCTCCTGAGGTGGGTTAGTGTGAGGGTTTAGAGGACCATTGGGGTTGGTTTTAACGTACTACCACTGAGCCATTCCGGCAAGATGTACCTTTCCTGAAATCCACCGCTTCATATGGTACACCTCAGGGGCCTTTCCTCGCTGTTTTGCTTGCCTGGATGGGACAGTGGACAATGAGAAGCCCTTATCTACCCTCAAATACAACTACGACGACACGGCAGTATAGAAAAGTTGGGATCGTTGTCGGTGGTTGATGGGTTCATCCAATCCGTCTTTCTGGCAGATTTGGAGCCTGGATTCAGGGAGCTTTCCCACTGGTTCCCACAGCGACACCTCCTCGCTCCACCAAATCGGTACTTTAGTCGCGAGTCTGGACCGAATGGATAGTTGCGACGCGACACTTTGGGTGAGCTTTTCACGATGGGGCCAGTGGTTGCCTGTTCACGATATCGTCTAGAACCACCGAATTGTTTTCTGCAACCCCACGCCTGAATCCTATAAAGTCAGCCCGTCGCTGCGTATCAGGAGCTAAGAGCGACTGGAGTCGGACGATCATCGCCCGCCAGTGCATCCAACTTAGCCATCGCCTCCCCTCTTCTCTCATCAGTCATCTCACCGGGGAGAAATGTCAGCCTCGCGCTCGCCCTCACCGGCGGCGTCCGAACCGGATTCGCCTCACAGGTGCCCCAACTGCTGCCCCGACATGGACGACGAGCCTCCGAAATGGACGGTTGATATGCTGGACATGCCGCCCGAGCTCCAGTCCGAGATCTTCTTCCACCTGCCCAACCTTGCCAGCGTCGTCTCGCTGCGACTCGCATGTCGCCAGCTCAACGCCGTCTACAAGCCGCACGAGGAGAAGATCAAGTCGAACGTTCGCAGCCTCCTGGTTGAGCCGTTCCGGGAATACTACGAGTTCATGCAGCGCCTCAAGTTCCCCGACAACAGCATCAAGTACCCCCCTCCCGGTGGCTGGCCGAACATCAACCCGGTCAGCTTTGCGCCCTACAACAAGACGGACTTTGCTATCAGCGTGCTCAAGAACCTACCTTATGTCGACGATCGTGGGTGGGATCGCTCCGGGTGGACGAACATTGGGTACAAGAGCGATCTGGTTGACTACTCGAAAGTTGACGAGCGCCCAGAGAACGACATTGGGAGCCATGCCCGTAGCGTCGAATGGCCAGAGGCATTCCTGGAAGAGGACCGTCTGAACACAGATCATGATGACGAGAAGATCACCGGCATCAAGCACATCGTTACGATTGCCGAAGGGCACGAGAGCGGCGGCATATGTCTCGTCCTGGACACCTTCGCCGGCATCGTCTTTGAGGAGGAAGTACGAGGCGACCCTCGCTCCAGGCTGTCGCCGACTGACTACTGCCGTATGCGCATGGACCGGCTCAGCAGGCTGGAGGAGTTATTCTACAACGACGAGGAAACGTGGGAGTTGAACAACTGGGACATCGACCAATATCCAGCGCTCAGGCCTGACGTGTACAATCACGAAGAGACGGGAGCGAACGGCGAGCCGGTGCCGGAGGACATCGGCGACAACTACGACAAGTTCCACTGGATCGCCTACCTGTACCACAAGTTTGGCTGGCCAGGGGAGGGCTACAGAAAGAACGAGTGCATGGAGGCCATTGACGCGTTTCGCGACAGGTGGCAAGCTGCCGAGGACGACCTTTAGGTGCGAGAGGAGGCTGAACGGCGGGCTCAGCAAGCTCAGCAGGGGGGACAGTGAGGCCTACTTAGGCATCGCCTAGATCACCGCATGTGCAAAAAGGAGATGGCAGAGATATGCTGGTCTGGCTGGCCAAGAGCGTCGCAGAAAGATGGCCGTCCCTAGAAATCGAGGTGGCCTCTTTCTGAATTAGAGATAGCTCGAGGACAACTGCGTTTTGCCTTGCCTGTAGAACATATGCCCGTTGGCAGCAAGAAGGTGATCAGATCATCCATTATCAGGGCCAAGTTCTCCCCAGATGGAATCTCATGGCACGAACGCTCATGATGCATCTCAAGACCTGGTCCTCGGCCCCAACCACGAACACATACGATCCTGAGCGCGGAAACGCCCGAACCTCCTGCACCCCAACTCCCGGCGGCGAACCTCGAGCGGAGGATCCGGGGCATCAGCGCAAGCATGGTTCGACACGCTCCCCGTGGCGCACACTCGCCCTCTCCCATAGGCCATCCCGCGCCCACGCAGCACGCAAGGGCGACCTACCCGCGGCACCTTGTACATACTATCGCGGGCGTGAGGATATGCCGCAGGGAACCAGAGCTGTCAGCATCACGACGCGCACCCATGAAACAACAACCACCACGCACTGCAACGGCAGAACCGCCGCCCAGCAGTGAGGCGGCGCTTTGCAGCACCCCGGACCAACGGAGAGCGCACTAACGTACACGCACGGCAGTGAACCAGGGCCCCCTACTACTCACAACGTGTCGTGCATCGTGAGGTGTCTCGCGCGCCGCGCCCTGGAACGGCCCGCGGCTAGGGCGCAACACACTGGGACGGGCGAACGACCACGCGCTCCCCCCAACTCACGATCCCCTCCCTCCCGCTGTTTCGCGGGGGAGCGCGAACTAACACGACAACCACCATGTATTTCCGTCTCATGTCCCGTGGTAATCAGTACGTACATCTTTCGGGGCCAGCGCTGCACCGCGCCGAGAAGGTGGCGAGCGCGCCCTGATCGTCAGGTCGCACAGGTACGGCACGTGGACGGGGACTTCTGCTCTGTCTCGCTGCGCGTAGGCATTCTGTCACGTCGCACGGGGGTGGCGAGCGCTGTGCTGATCACCGCGGCCACGTCGATATCAACAACTGGTGAGGAGGACGCGGAAAAGGGTGGTGACGGGGGCTGCATCGCCGATTCTGCGCTCGTGTCACGATCCCAGAGGCTGGCTGGTGCCCGGCGTAGGAGAAGAAGAAAGCAAGGGCGAGACGAGAAGATGTCCGTCTCGATCAGCGAGTGCACACCCTGGGACAAACTGGTCCGAAGGCGCCGGAGGGGGATCGTGGAAAAAGAGGGTGGAGGCATTTCGCCGGCGCTGGGGGGCCGGGACTTCGCCGGGGAGTCGAGCATGTCATCGTCGCGAATTTGTCAGTCCTGACTTACACACAGCACATCCGGGCAGTTCAACATCAGGGATCATGAGTGAGGTGTTTGCAGCACGCGCGAAGCACCGCCGGTGATGAGATGCCGGGCCTCTGGCACGCCCTGGTCTTGGCCGGATCCAAGAATGACTGCATATCGAAGACTTCTGTCACATGTGGCTTGCCGCGACATCCAGACCGATGATGTGGTTGCTGGAAGTATTCCCGCGTCCAGCAGGAAGATTTCCCAAATTAGGCTGATGCGGCCGCATCTCGTTCGTGCAAGTCAGTTCGGGGTTCGGGAGATGTCGGCGCCAGCCTCCCCTGTCCAGGGCTGGTGGAGCTTTGCGCCTTGGAATTTTTTTTTTCTTGTTGCGACGCGATGCGATGCGATATTTCGTGATAGCCTCATTCCGTTTCGCCGAGCGAGCGGGCGTCGGGGGTATTGCCTCACCCCGTGACTGCTACAACGCCGAGCGGGCTGCCGTCCCGGACACCACCTCGGATTGTGGAGATGTATCCTTCGAGGGCGGGAGATATCGCTCAACTTGGATGCCACGGGGTGGCATGCGAAGTTTCGACTGGTGAGGGCCCCTTTTAACAGCAGGATAATGGCTCATATGCCCGAGTATTGTACCCTCAGTTGGGCATTTGCCTGTTGCTGCCCAGCCCGAAGACACTGCCGTGGGCGGCGCTTCTCATGCCCCAGGAGCTGCGTGCCGAGGGAATCAGGGAGTGAGTATCATACAGGCCCGGGACATTGGTAGGAAAAAATATTGTCAGGGTCCTGCGAAAGAGGCCGGGGACAGACCTGACCCTGCAGACGACCGCCGGCAGCGTGTAAGCACACCATTGCGCGTCTACTCCATCATCGGTACCACCCCCAGCCTTTCTCCTGTTGCACTGTATTCACTTGTTGCCAAAACCGGACTGTACCGTCAGGGTGGCACGATTGGCCTGCCCCTCGCGAACCGTTCTTCTTCCCCCTCCCGAAGGGGGGCCGTGATGGCAGCGGATCATTGGGTCCTGGCAGAGGCTAAGCATTTCGATCCCGTCATTAGGCTGGCATCGGTCTCTGGGAGCGTTGGGGACGCCACGCCGGTCCCACGCTTTTGTTGTGGTCTCCGCGGCCCTGGTGCCATGACATGATGACCGGGAGCGTGAGATGGCCTGCTTTCGTCAGCTCCGCGTGGATTGAGTTTAGGGCTATGACTTGAAGCTGGGGCCGTGCCGTCCGGGGAAGATCTCCAGTCTCGCGCAGGCAATACGATGGGCGGCGTCAGAGTGGTAGTGCCGAAGCCTGTGTCCGCCGGGTGTGGGCTGCCCTCCGGGGCCAGTGGTCGTCGGAGGCCGCCCCCAGCAACAGCAGCTCGGACGCCTGAAGCCCAAGAGGTTCTAGACTCGCTGCCGCTGCCAAGGCATGGGCAGATGATGTCTGGAAAGTTGGACCGATCAGGCCGGCAGATTGATTGTCGCACGGGCCCGGATGGAGGAGGACTTGCATGCGCAGAGCAGATAGGTACCGAGGGGCGAACTGGAACCTGGCATGGCGTGCAGCATGCCTGCCAGGGGAGGGGGCATTGCGTGGAAGCCTTCGAGTTGATGATGATGTGCCGGCCAGGCTGGCCCGGATCGACATGAAGCTTGTTGAGCAGCAGCCGCAGCCTGTGGCATCATCTCGCGCCCGGCGTGAGGGGAACCCGAAGAGGGGAGCAGATGCAACCCCAAAGCCAATGCCGTGAGGTCGCTTGTGAGAGCAGCCAGTATGTCTCGAGCTCGGCGTCTTATTTTTCCCTCGCGCAGGCAGTGTGAAGTGGCTGAGCCAAGCACCACTTGGACGGAGAGGTGTGGCCGATACAACCCGAGTAGAGGTAGACACAAGGGCTCGGTTCGGGGGAGCGTATCAGAAGTGCATTCTGCAGCATCAGGAAAGCCAAGATGAGGCGATCGAATACTCTGCCCCGAGTTGTGACAGACGGGAGTTGCTGGCACTCATGCGCGGTTCAAGGGGAAACGTGGTGGCGCTGGAGTGGCACTGGAACATGGACGTAGCAGCGGGAAGAGACGCGTAACATGTCTCTCCTTGCTTGTCTGTAAGTGACGAGAGCACTAGATCCACAAGGCCAGACGTGATACGATCGTTTCCCCAGTCTCCCAGGCTCGAGATCAGCCGTTCAGCATTCTTGGTATCAGATTGCGAGCCGTGTAAGTGGGCTTTCATCAGCCTGGGACTCGGGTCTGTCCTCCCCAGCGGGGCGGACTTTGCCCGTGCTCGCTCGCAGCGCTTCGCCCGCTGTGGATGGATTCCATGCCATGCGCACACCCTCACCGGCTTGCGAGCCTCTCTTGGCCCTCGCTGCTATTTCGTCGTATATGACAGATTTCGCGAGCTTGCTCTGACCCGCGGAGGGGATTCCCCCGTGACCTCGACGGCACTGTCGCACAACCTCGGGCGACTTGCCAATGGAGGACTGAGAAAGCTGGATGCCCTCGTTGGCCGGCCATGGGCATCCTCAGTCAGAGCCCGAGAGGGTCTGACAAGGCGATCTCCCAGCGGTCCGATGGGCGCGCTGGGCCCCGCCCATCCCGTCCAGGCCGCCGCAATATCCCTGGTGGCCACCATCCCTGTCAGCACAGGGTGACAGGCCAAGCAACCAAGGTCGAGCTCAAGCTTTGGGCGGCGCATCTGGGAGAGGTTCTTGAGCTCGGGTTTGGGACTGCACATGTCTTTAGCCCCAAGACGTCCAGGGAGGTTCCAAGGCTTGACCCGAAGCTGAGCTGGCTGCATCCCACGGGCCCCGAGCCTCACACCCACCTCGTCGCCCTCTCTCACGGCCCAACGATGGACGCCTACAGTCCCTACAGGACAGGATCTCCAAACGGGACTTCGCAGACAGGCAGCCCTGGTCCAGGCCCAGGTGGTATGGATCCTACCTGGATGCTGCAGGCCCTGTCTGAGTGAGTGAGTGTGTATGCCGTCAGTTAGAGGTTGGCCAAGGCTGGGTGGTGGTACCCAGACCGGCACCTCCTTGAGAAATCACAAGCTGCGGCATATTGCAGGGCAAAGTAGAGAAAGAAAAGCGCCGGCCCGGGGGCGGGTGAGCATGTTTGGGTGCTGCTGATTGTCCGTCCTCAAAAGGGCCCCGTCATCCCAGCTCATCCAGGACTTCCTCGTCATGTCATGCCAAGTCACTGCACCAGGGCCGCCGCAGAACCCCGTTGACTGCTTGATTGTTCCCATCTCGATCTCTGGCCTTTGGCGCCACCCTTGCCTCCTTGCCTCCCCCGTCCAACCCAAGGCTGGCATCTATTTGCAGCCCTATACTGCTAGGCAAGCCGCCGCCGGTAGTGTCACCCAGCTGCCCGTCCCTCGTCCCAGTTTTCTGCCGGACCAAAGCCTCCTGTCCGTTATCCCAGGAACAAGCGCCCCGGGGTTGACTTGACTTGACAACTCGTCCTCATCGCCCTCAACTCCAGAGAAGCATCGAGCCAGGCCCGAGAGAAAGATTTGCCTCCCCGTTGTGTCGGAACTTAACCCGAGCTCCCGAACACATCCTCCTCCCTGCTCCTCTTTACCTTTGGCTAGATCGCACACCCCACGGGATGATCCTTTGGGTAGCTTGACGCCGTCTCGAGCAGAGGTCACGGCCCAGGCCCATTACGTCAGGTTGCCTCTCTCAACCGCCTCCGAGATCCCCAACAGGAGCTGCGGCCGCCAGCAGAGCTATCGCAGAGCTAGGGGTACGAAGGTTTCTGCCCGCCGTAAAAGCTTCCCAAGTTTCCGTGGCCAAGTCCTCTAGTACTGACTGATTGTGGACGAAATTAGCCCATCAACTTTCTTACTGACGAGTAACTCCTGAGTGCGAGTTCCGTCCCGGTTGCCTCCCTTCCAGGTTAGGTGCACTTAGCCGCCCCAAGAAATACCAAGCTGCCCCCCTGTCGCCCCCTGTGGAGCGCCAAAAAAGCTGCCCCTCATCCGCCTCCACTGGATGCGACACGCGCTGGACGTTAAGCTCCTCCCTGGCAGCAGCAGCGCAAAGTTCCCCCGCGGGCCCCGTTTCATCCCGTCCGCTTTTTCCAGCAACCGGGCAACTTAGAAGAGCCGCCGTCCCGATTTTTTGAGACGTCGCTCTCCTTCGGACCTTCAACCTCCAAACCAACTGCGCTCCTCATCAGCAGCACCCATCGACGCGATTCACGATCCCTCGGCTCGAAGGAGTCACGGCTCCCCCGTCACGACCGACTCACCGTGACTGCAAGCGTGCTGGGACTCACTCTGCTCGCAGTTTGCGCCAGCATCGTCATCATCGGACCCCAAATCCGTCCCGAGCTACCACCTCCAACAGCTCCAACAGCAAACTCCTTCTCCTACTGCTACTTAGGAGCTGCCACTCCTTCGCCTATAATCCGACAAAGAACCCTCGGACGCGCAATCACTGCAATTGCTTCTTGCGCCACCGTGCACGACGCGCGGGAAAAAAGGAAAATCTCTCCGACCTATGCCTTGCGCCCTGGCCACCGGCCGGTAGCAACACCCACGAGCTTCGATCCCCCAACCGAAACCACCCAGACATCTCGTCCGTCTCCCCCGGGGGAGATATCATTCTTGCAATACGTTGTCGATATTGAGGAGTACAAGTAGCCGCTCCCCGCCGGCCCCAGGCTGCCCGCCATGACCGTCTTCGTGGTGTCCCTGTAAGTGCCCTCGCTCCCCGGTGCGCCCGCGCTCCGACTTGCGACCCTCGCCGCACCGAAGCCGTCGGCGCTGTCTCTAACCTGTTCAATCCCAGTTTCCTCCCCAAGACCATCCACTTCAGCCTCCCCGCTGGCACTCCTCGGCACATTGACCGGTCCGCCCGCTCCAAACCCGCTCCCGGTGGACCGATAACCCCCGCCGCCCCTCCCGCGCCGAGCCTGTTCACCCCTCTGCCCGATATCACACCTCCACACACCCCGACCGAAGACCAGGAGCACAAGGAGCTCTTCGCCAACGAGGATGGCATTCGGGTCCCCCTCTCCGACGACGGCCACGCCGGCTCGCCCGTCGACAAGGGCTCTCCGCGATGGGGCACCAGCACGAACCAGCCCAAGTCGCGCGCGAACTCCCCTCCCCCGGCCCTGATCGCCGAGCACAGCCGGACTCTGGAGAAGGCGAGGGAGCTGGGCCGCCAGGGCGTCATCCAGCCGCGCGCCCTCGCCCGGAGCGATAGTCACGACCGGGTCTTTGCGCACGCCAACTGGAAGGTCGTTAATGCCGACCAGGGCAACGGTGGCTTGCGCAATGCCGCCGAGTCCGCCTCTCGCGAGGGCAAGCTGGCCGAGTACACCTGGGTCGGCACCCTCGGCATGCCCACCGACGCCCTCGAGGGCACCCAGCAGAAGCAGGACATCGAGGACCACCTCGCCACCGAGCACGACATGCTGACCGTCTTCACCTCCGACAAGGACTTCGACGGCCACTACTCGCACTTCTGCAAGCAGATCCTCTGGCCCGTCTTCCACTACCAGATCCCCGACAACCCCAAGAGCAAGGCCTTCGAGGACCACTCCTGGAAATACTACGTCAACGTCAACCGCGCCTTCGCCGACAAGATCATCGCAAACTGGAAGCGCGACGACGTCGTCTGGATCCACGACTACCACCTGCTGCTCGTCCCCTCCATGGTCCGCGAGAAGATCCCCGACGCCAGGATCGGCTTCTTCCTGCACGTGGCCTTCCCCTCGTCCGAGGTCTTCCGGTGCCTCGCCGTCCGCAAGCAGCTCCTCGAGGGCATGCTCGGCGCCAACCTGATCGGCTTCCAGATCCACGAGTACACTCGCCACTTCCTCCAGACCTGCAGCCGCCTCCTTGGCGCCGAGGCCACAACCGACGGCCTGCAGCTCGAGGACCGCTTCGTCGACGTCGTGAACCTCCCGATCGGCATCGACCCCGACTACATCAGGGAGCGCCGTACCAATGCCTCCGTGAAGAAGTGGATCGAGACCATCAAGGAACGGTATCAGGGCAAGCGCCTCATCGTGGCCCGCGACAAGCTCGACCACGTCCGCGGCGTGCGCCAGAAGCTGCTCGCGTACGAGCTGTTCCTGAACAAGCACCCCGAGTGGCGGGACGAGACGGTCCTCATCCAAGTGGCCCTCTCCGGCAGCGAGAAGGGCGACCTCGACGCCGCTGTTAGCGACATCGTCACCCGCGTCAACTCGTCCTGGGCCAACCTCGCATATCAGCCTGTCGTTTACTTGAAGCAGGATATCGACTTCCCCCAGTACCTCGCCCTGCTCACCGTGGCCGACGCCCTGATGATCACGAGCCAGCGCGAGGGCATGAACCTGACCTCCCACGAGTACCTCTTCTGCCAGGACGGCGAGATCAACCCCGAGAAGAAGCATGGCTCCCTCATCCTCTCCGAGTTCACCGGCACCTCGTCCCTCTTCGGAGGCAACGAGCTCGCCGTGAACCCCTGGGACTACCGCCAGTGCGCCGACGCCATCAAACAGGCGCTCGAGATGGGCGACGAGGAGAAGGAGCGCCGCTGGAAGAAGCTGTACAAGGCGGTCATGCACCACACCGGATCCCATTGGTTCTCCGAATTCCTGTCCCGCCTCGACCGCGTCTACGAGGAGCAGCATCGCCGCGACCAGACCTCGGTGCCCCGCCTGTCGATGACGAACCTGGCCCAGCGGTACAAGCGCAGCGAGCGCCGCCTCTTCATTCTCGACTACGAGGGCACCCTCGTCAGCTGGGGCCCGATGAACCAGATCATCCCCGTGAGCCCGCAGCGGACGGTGGACGTGCTCAACGACCTCCTGCTCGACGACCGCAACACCATTTACGTGATGTCCGGGCGCCGGCCGGAAGAGCTCGACCGGACGTTCCGCCGCGTGCCGAACCTGGGGCTGATCGCCGAGAACGGGTGCTTCCTGAAGGACTGCGGCCAGGGCGAGTGGGTCGAGATGTCCGACTCGACGCGGATCAACAGCTGGAAGGAGTCGGTCAAGGGCATCATGACGTACTACCTCGAGCGCACGCCCGGCGCGGAGATCGAGGAGCGCAGGTGCAGCCTGGTGTTCCACTACAAGAGCGCGGAGGACTACGACTCTGCCGCGCGGCAGGCGAGCGACTGCGCGAGCCACGTCAACGACGCCCTCGAGGAGCAGCGCGTGCACGCGATCCCGCTCGACGGGTGCATCGTCGTGGAGCCGATCGACTGGACGAAGAGCACGGCGGCGGAGCGCATCTTCAAGGACCTGCAGCAGCACATGGCGCCGGACGAGAAGCACAAGAGCCCCGTCGACTTCCTCATGGTGGTCGGCGACGGGCGCGACGACGAGAAGGTGTTCAAGTGGGCCAACACGCTCGGCGACGACGGCGTCGTCAAGGACGTGGTGACGGTCAGCGTCGGGAAGAGGGGCAACACGGAGGCGACAGCCACGTTGACGCAAGGTGTCAGCGGTGAGTGCCTTCGCGTCCTCTCGCGCATTGTTTGAGACTGATTTTTCCCCTGCGTGTCATTTAGGTGTCTTGTCTGCTCTTGAAAGGCTGTCGATGACTTTCTGATCGCGAGCGCGCGCGCTTCTGCCCCTTTTGGCCTCGACGACCACCATGCCAACACCACCACCGCGGCACAGATCGACCCCCGGCCTTTGCCGCACGTAAAAAATTGCTCTTGCACTCTCGTTTGCTGATTTTGCAGCTTCACTTCGCATGAGCGCGTTCAGTCCCTTCAGAAAGACTTGGGAGGGCAAATGAAATATCGAAATATTCAGGCGTTTTGGGAACAAGACTGGGGAACACGAGGTCCGAATCACGACACACACGGACGGGGAACACCCCACTCTAGCAAGCATGCTGCGCATCGATTCTGCGTGCGTTGGAAGACGACATGTCTACTTTTTTCTTTTGTCGATGCCCGAGTCGGGGAGCACGCGCGGCCTCGACGGGGACATGAGGATGATGCGATGACCGGTCATCCGGGGAACGGGACGGGGCGAGAACGTGAGACGATAGGAACGGTAGATCTGGGATATTTTTCCTTGTCCATACGCTCTCGCGAGTACCCCCTTTTTCACATGTCTCATGGCGCGCGCCGCGATATGAAGCTGTCGCAGGGTCAGATGAGCCCGCCGCGCAGCAGCTTCGGCCGGACCCCTGGAAGCCCAGAGATGGTGGCTCGGGGCCGGCAGCATGTATTCCCCTTGGTATCATAGGTAGTCAATCGGCTCCTTATTCCACGGATGTCATCTCTCGGCGTGATGTGGCGCCAAGGGCGCGCCCAACGGCATTCGCTCGCCCTTGGTTTGACATCTTGTACACTATGCAGCCGGAGCATCATAGGGCCGGATAGATGTCTGTGACAGCCCCGGGTAAGTCTTACTCGTGAAACAAAGTGAGCAAGTAAGTATGAAGTCTTCGAGTCGGCATATCTGGCAGCTACAGAAGCTCACCTCCAAATGACATCATGGCGCCCCTGGAGACACGGTTTGGGAAGCTTCAGTGAAGCTCCGAGCTCACGGTCCAGATCCGGCTGTTCGGCATGTCCCGACCCAATTAGCGGGGGTCGAATTACGAGATGTGCCCCGCGTTCCGACATCGGTGGTGGAGGGGCCCCAATTGGGGATTTTTGGCTCGAGTCATCCATCATCCTAAGGGCTCCCGAGTGACACCGTCTTTTGACATCTTACTCTTCTTCCTGTAGTGCCAGCTCTTGAGCTCTTCGTGGTCTGATACAAGGTCAATTTGCCTCCTCGTTGGGACGGAAGAGCCGGAAAAGCATCCTTAACATGTAAGCCACTCCCGGATCCCCTCGACCTCAACCTCATCCATCCCCGGCCATCCGCTGACTCTCTCTGCTTCAGTCACACGAACACACGACAGACCGCAGTCACCATGGCTCCCTTCCCTCCCCCGCCGGTCAACACCATTGACTGGTCCAACGTGGGCTTCAAGGTCCGCGAGGTCAACGGCCACATCGAGTCGACCTTCTCCAAGGCCACCGGCCAGTGGTCGCCCCTGACCTTCGTCACCGACCCCTTCATGCGCATCCACGGTATGGCGCCCGCCCTCAACTACGGCCAGCAGGCCTACGAGGGCCTCAAGGCCTTCCGCGGCCCCGGCGACTCCTCCATCTCCATCTTCCGCCCCGACCGCAACGCCCTGCGCCTCCAGCACTCCGCCGACGTCGTCTCCATGCCCCGCGTCCCCGAGTCCATGTTCCTCGACGCCGTCCGCGCCGCCGTCTCCCTCAACGCCGGCTTCGTCCCGCCCCACGAGACCGGCGCCGCCATGTACGTCCGCCCCCAGCTCTACGGCTCCTCCGCCCAGCTCGGCCTCAGCCCCCCCGAGGAGTACACCTTCGCCGTCTTCGTCATCCCCACCGGCGTCTACCACGGCGTCCAGCCCGTCAAGGCCCTCATCCTCGAGGACTTCGACCGCGCCGCCCCCAACGGCGTCGGCAACGCAAAGGTCGGCGGCAACTACGCCCCCGTCCTGCGCTGGAGCGACAAGGCCCGCGCCGAGGGCTACGGCATCACGCTGCACCTCGACAGCGCCCGCCACGAGGAGATCGACGAGTTCAGCACCAGCGGCTTCATCGGCGTGCTGCAGTCCGCCGACAAGACCACCCTCGTCGTCCCCGACTCCCACTGCGTCATCGACAGCGTCACGAGCCAGAGCGTCCAGGACATCGCCCGGAGCTGGGGCTGGGCCGTCGAGAAGCGCCCCATCAACTACCGCGAGCTGCCGGACTTTGTCGAGGTCTTCGCCGCCGGCACCGCCGCCGCCCTCGTGCCCATCCGCTCCGTCACGCGCCGCGTCGAGCCGTCGTCGCCGCAGTCTCTGTGCGTCGCGAGGCCGGGCCACGAGCGCCTGTCGACGCTGAACAAGGGCGAGGAGACCGTGACGTACATCCCTGACGGGCAGGCGGACGCGGGCCCGCTGGCTATCAAGCTGCTCACGACGCTGCAGGGCATCCAGCTGGGCAAGCTCGATGACCCGTTCGGATGGAGGTTCGCGGTGACGGAGGAGGATGGAAAGAAGGTTGCCAAGGCGCCGAACGGTGCGGGTGAGGTCGAGACTGTGGATCAGATGGATTAAGGGGGTGGTCGAGGTAGTGGGCGGGTGGTGTCTGGTGTCTGGAATATAAAAGCGATTTGTTCTGGATCACCACGACGTGCCATGCTTGACTGCAGGTCTGTCCCGCGCAGGGCACGCAGCTGGGTGGGAGGACGCGCCGGGCAGAGGAACAATAGGGAGCCGGGCCACCATGCACCGCGGGTGCGCGCGCTCCTTCCTCAGGCGCGAGGTGAAGCTTGGGCTCCAAGTGAATCACCACGGCTACGCGTTGCCCCAGGCCGGGCAGGCGCCCCGCGCACCCCGCGACGCGGTGCACTGCACCACCTGCCACCCAGGGTATTTATTTTTAAAAAAGTCGAATGCCAGTACAGCCGCTCGTGGTGCAGGGCGCGTCTGAGGAATTATCCTAAGCTCGCAGGGCTGCCCCGGGGTACCTCGTTCGAATCCGGCCCGAGACGTTCGAGAACCTTTGTGGGTAAAATATCCGCCAAGATTCCTATAGGCAGTGGAGGCGCAGGACCAAGTACCAGCTCATTACTGGCTTGGGATGGGCCTGGAGGGAGCGGACACCTCCAATATCTTTTTTGGGTTCTTGAGAGATGTATCTTTTTGGGTGGTGCCCCTGGTGATGCTTGGCGTGGTGTTTTGGTTGTCGCAAACCTCGCGATCCTCTTTGGTGATTATGTAAGCAGCTGCGCCCACCCTCGATGACGCACCAGGTGGGTCTGTACCTGCCGAGCTCCCTCCCGCGCAGTCGAAACTGCGACAAGCATCACCTGCTTTAATCACCTGCTTCAAGTCTGCTGGCCTGCTGTCGCGACAAGTCGCAACCTCACGACTCCCTCCGCATCCGCACACTTTTCGACCTTTCAATAATGGGATGCAGCCATGGACGTCCTCTACGCCGAAGCAAACCGCAATAAGTCGGAAAAGTGCGACAACCAGGATTACCTGAAGCCTGGCTCCGACAACCTCACCGTCCAACTCGGCCTGTCGCTAATCCTCGGCGTCTCTGCCTTTGTCGCATTCTGTGTATGCCGATGGTGCTCCTTGGTTTCCATTCCCTAGTCTAACGCGAGAACGCAGATCCTCCGACCGCGATGGTCCTCCCTCTACGCCGCCCGTAAGCGGCGCCTCGACCCTACGATCGGGCTGCCAGCGCTCCCGAATACCTTCTTCGGATGGATACCCGGCCTCTACCGAGTGACCGAGGAGCAGGTCCTCGCCTCGGCGGGCCTCGATGCCTTTGTTGTATGTCGAGGATGATCGTTCCAGCTGCCGCGGCGCAACCAGACTGACCCTCCCTCTAGTTCTTGTCCTTCTTCAAGATGGCCATCCGACTCCTCGCCGTCATGACCTTCTTCGCCTACGCCGTTCTGTGGCCTATTAACAGACACCTCGACTGGTCAATCCCGAACCCCCCTCACAAAGAGCCGCCCTCCAACGGCTCATCGTACCTCTTGCCGACGGACGAGCCGCAATACCTCCTGAAGCCCGACGAGCACGCCGGAACCGGCTACCTCTGGGTGTGGCTCATCTTCACATACTTCTTCACCGCCCTGACGCTTTACATCATGAACAAGGAGACTTTCCGCGTCATTCGCATCCGCCAGGAGTATCTCGGTACCCAGTCTACCATCACCGACCGCACGTTCCGCCTTTCTGGACTTCCCTCGAGCCTCAAGTCGGAGGAGAAGATCAAGGAGTTGATCGAGCAGCTCGAGATCGGACAGGTGGAGAGCGTCAGCCTCTGTCGTGACTGGAAAGAGTTGGACGATCTGGTCGAGCAGCGCATGGCGACGCTTCGGAAGCTGGAGGAGACGTGGAGCGTCTACCTTGGCAAGAAGTCCGCGCGGCGGCTGTTTATCCGCCGTCGCCGGACCGGAGACAGCACCCAAGATCCCGAGAACCAGGAAGAGGAAGACGGCGATGCCAACGAGGGCGACCGTCTGCTCTACTCGAGCGAGAACGCTGCTGCCGATTTCGGGGACCGGGAACGGCCGACCATCTTGCTGCGATACGGCCTGTTTCGTCTGCGTAGCAAGAAGACAGACGCGATCCATTACTACGAGGAGAAGCTTCGAAGGCTTGATGAGAAGATTCAAGCCGCGCGGGAGAACAAGCCGGCTCCGGCCGGAACGGCCTTCGTCACCATGGACTCCATTGCCGCCTGCCAGATGGCCATCCAAGCTCGCATCGACCCCCGGCCGGGCCAGCTTCTGACGAAGCCCGCTCCTTCACCGTCCGACGTCATGTGGGCGAATACCTACGCCCCTAGAGGGGTGCGCAGGCTTCGCTCCTGGGCGGTGACCATTATCGTCTCCCTGCTCACCGTCTTTTGGGCCATTGTCGTCGCATCGCTCGCCGGGCTGCTGACCATCTGCAATCTCGAAAAGTCGTTCCCTCACGCAGTCGCCGCGCTCAAGCAGCTCCCTATCATCAAGGCTCTCGTCGAGACCGGTCTCCCGACCATTGTGGCATCTCTGCTCAACGTTCTGGTGCCGTACCTGTACGAGTTCCTCTCGTACCAGCAGGGCATGATCTCCAAGGGCGACGTGGAGCTCTCTATCATCTCCAAGAATTTCTTCTTCTCCTTCTTCAACCTTTTCCTGGTGTTCACCGTGTCGAGCACGGCCATCACCATCTGGAAAGTCATCACCATGCTGCGAGACTATCTCGGCAACACGACCGCTTTTGCCCGCCTGATTGCCAGCCAGATCAACTCAATGAGCATCTTCTACACCAGCTTCATCATGCTTCAGGGCATCGGCCTGTTTCCCTTCCGTCTTCTCGAGGTCGGGAGTGTCTTCCTCTATCCGATTTACCGCATGGGCGCCAAGACGCCGCGAGACTTCGCCGAGATCATGGAGCCTGCGCTGTTCAGCTACGGCTTCTACCTCCCCACCGCGCTCCTCATCTTCATCCTCTGCCTCGTGTACAGCGTGCTCCAGGACGGGTTCCTCGTGCTGACCGTCGGCCTTTTGTACTTCATCCTGGGCTACTTCACCTACAAATACCAGCTTCTCTACGCCATGGACCAGCCGCAGCATGCCACCGGAGGGGCCTGGCGTCTCATCTGCAACCGCATCATCCTGGGACTCTTCATCTTCCAGCTGGTCATGGTCAGCGAGCTGGCACTCAAGGCTGGCTTCATCCCGGCCCTGCTCACCACGCCCCTCTTCTTCCTCACCATGTGGTACAGCCACTACTTCGAGCGGCGGTTCGTGCCACTGACGCGGTACATTGCTCTCAGGAGCATCCGTGCCGCGGAGCAGCCCGACGAGGATGCCGTCTCGCCGGATGAGTTCGACGGGCCCAGGCCATCGCAGGGGCTGCTGCGCCGTGGCAGCACCATCGACGAAGACAGGGAGAAGGGACTGAAGTTCCTGAACCCCAGTCTTACCGTCAAGTGAGTTTTTCTTCCTCCTCCCCTCAGGTCATGTTCCCCATCACTGACCCATGCCAGGCTTCAACAACCATGGATCTACCAGGAACCCCCTCCGCAGAACCCATCCCGCAACGAGAGCAGCAGCAACCTGGCGGATATCGGCGCTCCCACTGTGCAAGCGGAGAACCCTACCGGGTCGGACAGCTCCTTCAGCTTGGGCGACACTCACGTGTGGAGAGAGAATGGGGAGAGCCGGGCATGAGCATGAGCATGAGCGGTCGAAAGGAATAGCTTACATATGTATTGTAGACGCTTGGGTAACCTGGCGTCGAGGTTCTGGTGGAGGTGCGCATTGCGGTTTGGTACACATTAGGCACGGCGTTGAGGATGGTGACTGACTGGCTCCATAATGGATCGTATGAACATGGTATTATTATTCTATTATGCTAATAAGTGTCGTTGGATGCAAATGCGACGCTATACTGCTCGTCGCTGGAAGTGGTGTTCCTCCTCGCGACGAGATGCCAAAGTACCCAGGGACGCAAGCGGGTGACAGAAGGATGGCCGCCCTCGGAACGGCCGTGCCGACCAGCAGACTTCAGATCGAGTGGTAGGAAATCAAGATGATCTCTCTCTCAAGCTCGAGAAATCGAAATGGCCTCCTGCTCATTTCGAGAGAATCCAGGGGCAATACATCTGGTCTGCAACATAGCTGGGCCGGCCGCATATTCTGTGACCCTGGTGGGGAGATTGAGCCAGCAGGCCTGGGACATGCGACCACCCATCTAGGGGTTGCTCACGTAGCTCCTCGCCCTCCTCAGATCGTCGTCCTGCTCCTCGGTCCTCAGCGGGCCCCCAGCGACGTCTCCGCCCTTCTTCGCCTTCTCCTCGTCGTCCGTCGACGGCTCCTCGTCATCCCCCGAGTAGGCGTACTTGCTCCTCTCGCGGATCTTGGCGCCGTACTTCCAGAACAGGAAGGGGATGCCGCAACACGCGAGGCCGAGGAACGCGAGCAGCGTGCTGGCCCACTGGTCGCCGAGGCGGTGGTACATCTGCTCTGTGAAGAGGACGACGCCGGCGCCCCAGAAGCTGCGGATGCAGGTCTTTGCGGCGAGGGCGGAAGCGGCCTGGTGCTGGTACGAGTCGACGAGGTAGTTATTGGCGGAGTTGTAGAGGAAGATGAAGCCGAAGCCGACGGGGAAGCCGCCGAGGGCGGGGCCGATCCAGTGCAGGCGCGGGTAGGAGGTCCAGGCGAAGATGAAGAGGCCGATGGGGATGAACCAGCAGGAGAGCATCATGGGGACGAGGCGGGTCTCGGGGGGCGGGTGGCCGTTGTGGCGGGCGGCGAGCTTGAGGTAGTGCTTGTTGACCATGGGGGCGCAGGCGGCGGACATGAGGACGCCGACGGCGATGGGGATGAACATGAGGCCGGTGGAGGAGGCGGACCAGCCCTTGCCGCCCTGGTAGACGATGGGGTAGGCGATGAAGAACATGTAGAGGAGGCCGTAGAGGACGGACATGTAGAGGGAGATGAGGAAGACGATGAGCTCGCCGAAGAGGAGCTGGAAGGGGCGGATGAGGAAGACGCCGAGGCGGGCGGAGAGGGGACGGCGGTCGAGTTCTTGCTCTGTGACGTGGGTCGGATCGCCGGACGTCTTGCGGAGGGCGGCGGCGCGGCGGGCGAGAATTGTGGGCGTATAGGTCTCCGGGACGGTGAATGTGATGAGGATCCAGACGATGAAGGCGAGGATGAGCTGGATGTAGTAGAGCCAGCGCCAACCGAGGTTGTCTGCGAGGAAGCCGCCGATGAGGGGGCCGACTGGGGAGGATGTTAGCGTCTGTCGGGAGGTGTAGATGGTTTAGGGGTGAACGTACTGGCCGGGCCGATGAAGGGAGCTGCAGAGAAGGCGGCCATGGGGACTCCGCGCTCCTCGTTGGGCCACAGGTCGGCGAGTGTCCCGCCTACGAGGGTCATGGGGGCGGAGAAGGCAATGCCGTCGATGGTGCGGCAGACGATGAGCGTTGCGATGTTCTGCGATACGGCGCAGGGAACGATGAAGATGACGGCGAGGAAGAGAGTCGATCCGCTAATCCAGGTCAGCATGGGTCAGACGCATAGCAGTAGCTGGTAGGTTACTTACTATATGATTCTCCGTCCGTAAATCTCCGAAAGCGGCGCGAAAGCCATAGGACCGACGCCGAAGCCGACGACGAAGACAGAGATGGGAACGAGGGCAACCTCTTGGCTGACGTTGAACTCCTTTGCTACACCGATGATGTCCGCGGTGATGACGCTGGAACACAGCGCCACGACGAAGCAGGTCGCTGCCACGACGAGGGTGCAGTACCAGCGATACCCCTTGCTCCAGTTTCGGGGGTTCTCCGGGTCACCGGGGGTGAAGGTGACGAGCTTGTAAGGCTCTTCGTGAGGCGCGGCCTCGTTGGGCCTCTGCACGGTTGCCGTGCGGTTGACGGGGATCTCGCCGCGGGCATCCTCGGTGGTGTACTCGGCCATGTTGGCCTCGGCCGTCAGCGTGCGGTATGGCAGGGCCATGTCCAGCTTGGGGTCCCGGTGCTCTTTCGTCGAGGAGTGGTGGGAGTGGCGATGGGCTTGAGGCGGCGGCTGTACATCGCCATTGTTGTGGCGTGTTGACGTTGAGCTCATCGAGGCCCGGCCGCCATATGTGATGGGAGCATACTGCAGGTCCTGTTGGGATTCGTCCTTGCCTGACTCCGGCGCAGAGCTCGGCGTGGAAGAAGGATCAGACGCCATGTGGCACTATTTGGCTGATTGGGTACCGGGGGCTTGGTAGTATATGGGTTGGTGATCAAGGTCAAGATGTAGATGTGGGAGAACGAGTGACTCGAGGTAAAGGTGGAGGAGGGAGCTGATGGTGTGAAGAGTTCCAATGGGATGGAATCAAGGGGGGCCAAGACCCTTATGTACTTCGACACAGTAGGAGGGAAAAGTGCGCATGAGCCGTTCGGCGTCGGCACACGGCATCGACATCAAGAGCATCACGACAGGTCCCGCTTGTGTCCGTCAGGGAGGCCGGTCGCCAGCCCGGTCGAGACCCGCTGCCATGGCCTCCAATGGCCGTTGTCGGAGACGCCGGGCAGCCAACGGCGCAGGGAGCATGGCAGTATGCTTAATAGAAGAGCTTGAAAGCGCGCTTCTCGAAGGCAACGAACCGGGACAGACTGGGCCAATGCGTGGCGGCGAACCCGTGAAGGAGCCGCATTTTGCGGCGACAAGATCGGAGCTAGGGAGCCCTTGGCAGGGCTCTGCGGCTCTGCCCGGGACTTTCAGTGGGCCATAGTGGGCGGCAGAGAAAAATTCTTATTCCCTTTTATTCCCAGCGGTGACGGCGTTGGGGGTCTGACGTCTGTTGGCGGTTCTCGTGATGAGCGAGGGGGGATAACTCGGCATCTTGGGCTCATGCTGAGTGAGTATGACTCGTGCGCGGGTCACCGTCTTTGAGTGGCGATCACTGAGATGGACAGCTGAGACAGGTGACGAGGGAGAAGACTCATATGAGATCGAGAAGGTGCAGGTGAGTGAAGAAGCGTGCGGACTGGTCTCTGGTCATCCGTCAGTCCGCCGCCGAGGTCCAGGATTGCTGGCCATGGCGACGCTTCGTTCGAGACGAAGGGTCTCTTTTTGCCCTGGACGGAAATCTCGCAGTGATGAAAAAGACGTACTAGCACATCGGGGAGAGAACTGGCTGATTCCGACGTATCTACCGCGAGGGCGGATATAAAATGGACTTGCGAGCTGGACCACTTGGGATGTTTTTCAGCAAAATCCGGACTTACCACGACACTATAAGGCCCACGTGATCCGGCCCCGCCGGGCGGTTTCGGCAGGCGGCCCGATTGACTGGATGAGTCAGCAGGCCTCGGTCTAAGCACCCGTAGTCCGAACTTCTCGAAGAAGCTATCTCTCCCCGAGCTTCATTGCATCTGCGGAGGCCGGTGCTGACTGTCAGCGGCCCTTCCGATAACCTTGTGTTCTGGGGTTGAGTGGCATGCCAGTGTTACTCCTGTGATCTCAGCAGCACGTCCACGGCACCGTTTGTCCCCTGCATTCTGATATCCCTCTTCTCTCCCCCGTGAGCCTCCTCCTTCTCCCTGAGGCACTCCCGGCAGTGCGCATCGGCTCGAAAATGGCGAAGAACGTGTGTATCATCGGTAAGGCCCCGTTCCCTCGACATGTTTCGGCCCCACCTGACCCGGATAGGTGCCGGTCCCTCCGGTCTCGTGGCAGCCAAGACCCTCCTTTACAACGCCCCGGCCGGCGCGTTCAAGGTGACCATCTACGAGGCGCAGAAGCGTATTGGCGGGCTGTGGCCCACGAGCAGGGATGAAGGGGACGGGCTCGTCCACCCCCTCATGATCGCCAACCAGAGCAAGCACACCATGCACTTCAGCGACTTCTGCTGGGAGCCCGAGGACCCCCAGTTCCCGCGGGCTTGGATGGTCGGCCGCTACCTCGAGAAGTATTTGAGGCACTACCCCGGCGCCGACGTCAAGCTCGGCCACCGCGTGGTGAAAACCGACCAGCTGGACGGCGACAGGTGGAACGTGACCGTGCAGTCCGACACCGGCGAGGAGAAGTCGAGCGTGTTCGACCACTTGGTCGTGACCACGGGGTTCTTCGGCAGGCCCATCATTCCTGACATACTTCCCGAAAAGCCCGCCGTCAAGGTCGTCCATACAAGCAAATACCGTGATCTGAAGGGCCTCCTGGGTTCCGGGGACGGCAACGGCGGCAAGATCCTCATCGTCGGCGGGCAGATGTCGGGTGTCGAGACGGCCGGCACAGTCGCAAACCACATTTCCTCCGCCGTCAACTCTCCTCGGCCAAGCGAGATACAAGGCATTGAGAAATACACCATCCATCATCTCATCCAGCGACCGTCTTGGATCTTTCCCCTGTTCACGTCTCCAAAGGTATACCCCGATCGGCCCTGGCTGGGATGATGTTCCGTCGCTGACAGATGCAGCCTGCACACGGGGCTGCTCCCTTCTTGCCGGTAGACCTCGGATCGTACAACCTGAACAACCGGCCTCACCCTCTTGTCAACACCCAAGGGCACATCACCGAAGAGGCCGCCACCAGGACCAACGGGATCCTGCAGGCGACTCTCGGTCAAGACCAGTCCTGGTTTGCCGAGTCAATCGCTGTCAAAGATGCTGACACCACGGAGCCCGCGTATCTGGCCATGAGCGAGAATTATGCCGAGTTCGTGCGATCAGGCCTAATCACCGTGTCGAGGGGAAAGTTCGAGTCGCTCGATGGACGTACAGCGCTCGTTACGCCATCTGGCGACAGAATCGACGATGTCGCGGCTGTCATTCTGGCGACCGGCTTCGATGCATCGTCTTGCCTGTCATTCCTACCCGAAGCCGCGTTGAAGACTCTCGACTTCAAGCCCGAGCACAAGGACTTCCCCATCGCTCTCGGGTTCCACGGAACACAGCACCGCGATCTTCCAACGCTGGGATTTGTAGGCTTCTACCGATCGCCCTACTGGGGCGTCATGGAGATGCAGGCACGATTCCTCGCGGCGCTCTGGACGCCGACGGCCCTGGCACCTCGCCCGCCCGGGTTGGCTGCTGCGCTGGCCGACGAGACAGACGAGAACAGGACAAGATCCCTGCGCCAAGACCCTCGTCGCTCGCAGTTTCCAATGGGAGATTACTCGTTTATCATGCAAGAGATCTCGGCCGCGCTCGATCTCCCCATCTCACCACCGGCTGAGCCGCCGACGCCGCCACTACCACACAACGATCTTCCGATGAATATCCTGACGCCGTCCCGTTATCTGTCGCCTTATGCGGACGAGAAGGCCAAGGCCGAAAACGCGGGACTCATCAGGATGACGAACGATGTTGCGATTGCCGGCCTCGCGAGCAGCCGGTTCGTGGCGCGTGGGGTGTTTCGGAGCCTGCTGGGGACGTGGAACCTGGAGCGGTCGCTCGACAGCAAGTTACCGTCGCACCCGAGCGGGCATTTCAGCGGCACGGCGAGGTTCCTCCTGCGCGACGCGACGTCGGAGGGCCTCAAGTGCGTGTCTGGCCCGGCGGAGGACGGCGTGGCGTCGTTCACCGACGAGGGCGACCCGGGGATGGAATACCTCTACATCGAAGAGGGCAAGTTTCGGGCCGATAACGGGCTCGAGTTCCAGGCGAGCCGGCGATACGTGTGGCGCTACGACGAGGCCAAAGATAGGCTGAGCGTGTGGTTCGTGCGAACGGACGATGATAAGAAGGCGGATTACCTGTTTCACGAGATCGAGTTCGAGGAGCAGCAGCAGCGGCGAGGAGGAGGCGGTGCCGCCCAGCGCAAGGGCTGGAGGGCCAAGGCAGGCCACCTGTGCATCGACGATTTCTACAACGTGGCATACGAGTTCCGCTTCAAGGCCGTCAACCTGGAGGAGTGGAGCATCGGGTACGACGTCAAGGGGCCGAAGAAGAGTTACTCGATCCGCGGCGTGTACCGACGATAGGCAGGCGGGCGTGGGATGGGCAAGACTCCGATCTAGATCTGGCGAGACGGCGTCGGGCGTGGCTGCATAGCCGGGGCGCGAGAAATGCGTTGAATTAAAAAAATATCAGACCACCTTTTCCCAGGACCTGAGCACCCCTGCGCCGTGGTGGCAGTGGCCGGCCGCCTTGGAAGACTCGCCCGACATCCCGGCGGAGTTGCCGGGGCCCAGGTGGGTGATCGACGCTGTCAGGAGGTTCCAGAGGGTGCTATCCCTGCCGCCGTCAGGCCTGTGGTCTTGGCCTCGGATCATACTGACAGCTGGAGCTCGTGGTAGCTCGGGCGCCCCCGCCCCCGCCATGCTACGAGCCTGGTATCGTCATCGGATTACTCGTGGAAAGGCATCTGATTCTGTCTGCTGTCACAACTCACTCGTCGCCCTGAGCCACGCCGCCGTTGTTCGGTCGGTAACGGCTCGGAGGGACGTTTGTGGCCAGCGGAGCGTACACATGCAGCCGGGCTTCCAAGAATAGGGCAGAGTTTCTTGGTACAAGTACCAAGGTTGAGGCCGCTCCCGTCAGTCGGGATAAGCTTGATTCAGCCCCTCATCCCATCCCACCTCAACCATCAAGACAGCTTCCCCTCTTCTCTCAGGTACACACTTTGTACACCGTTCACCCCGAGATTCAACGTTCAACGGCCACTGTCAACCCAATTGAACACTAGATCATCTCTATTCATCCTGTCTCCCTAAATACCACCACCTCGATCCGATAACCTCCCACCACCACCACAATGAAGCTCGCAGTCTTCAGCGCGAAGCCCTACGACAAGAAATACCTGTCGGCAGCGGCCCCCGAATACTTCGAGATCACCTACCACGATGAGAGCCTCACCAAGAAGACGGCCGCGCTCCTCTCGGACGGAGAGGCCGACGGCGTCTGCGCATTCGTCAACGACCAGCTGCCCGCCGAGGTGCTCGAGGCGCTGCACTCCAAGGGCGTCGGCGCTGTGCTCATGCGGTGCGCCGGCTTCAACAACGTCGACCTCGACAAGGCCGAGGAGCTGGGTCTCTTCGTCGCCAACGTGCCGGCCTACTCGCCCGAGGCCGTCGCCGAGTTCGCCGTCGCCCTGATCCAGACGCTCAACCGCAAGACGCACCGCGCCTACAACCGCGTGCGCGAGGGCAACTTCGCCCTCGACGGCCTCCTCGGCCGCACCCTCCACGGCAAGACGGTCGGCCTCATCGGCACCGGCCGCATCGGCGTCGCCTTCGCCCGCATCATGAAGGGCTTCGGCTGCCGCGTCCTCGCCTACGACCCCTACCCCTCCAAGTACTTCGAGGAGTACGGCGAGTACACCACCCTCGAGGACCTCATCCCCCAGTCCGACGTCATCTCCCTCCACTGCCCCCTCACCGACCAGACGCGCCACATCATCAACCCCGACACCCTCGCCCTGCTCAAGCCCGGCGCCATCCTCGTCAACACCTCGCGCGGCGGCCTCGTCGACACCCCCGCCGTCATCGAGGCGCTCAAGACGCGCAAGCTCGCCGGCCTCGCGCTCGACGTGTACGAGGGCGAGGGCGCGCTCTTTTATGATGATCACAGCGGCGAGATCATCGAGGACGACGAGCTCATGCGCCTCATGACCTTCCCCAACGTCGTCGTCTGCGGCCACCAGGCCTTCTTCACCGAGGAGGCGCTCACGGAGATCGCCGAGTGCACGGTCCGCAACCTCGAGGACTTCCACCAGGGGAACGAGTGCAAGAACGCCCTTGTCAAGACGCGGAAGCCCGAGGAGAAGGCCAAGGAGGACGCGGAGGCGGCGCCGGACCACAGGCCGTTGGCGAGGAGGGACTCGTTGCCGGTGCGGACTGTCTGAGGCGGTGCGACGGGCGCGGTTTTTCTCCTCTCTTCTTCGTTTCTTTTTTATAGAGCTATAATTAGCCTGGACAATGCTACTCTTACCCTTACATTGAGCGAGAATCTGGCCGTGGTGGTGATGCATCGACCTACACCGAGACTCACCTTGCTCACCGAAGGGAGTCCATCCCACCTCACCACCCTCTGGGAAGTGTCTTGATGCACACGGTGTCAACCCTCGGTCTTCTCCAGCTGGACATCGAGCACCTGCAACCCAAAGAGAAGCACTGATATTTGGAACAGTAAGCACAGGGCCTGAGTTGTTACCAAGGACGGCACACTCCAGCCACGATGCAGGTAGCAAGACAAACGGACGTGAAGCGTATCCTGCATCCCAAACTCCTGCTCGATGGCGTCTCGAGGCCACATGGCCATGGATCTAAACCAGACCGCTGAGACAATCACGCGATATGACCTTCCCCTCGTCATCATCGTCCCAACGCCAACCCCCCGGGCCCGACCTTGTTCACACCGTCCCCAGTCCACACTGTAGCAGCCGACCCCGAGGCGATCGGCCACCTGCAGCCTGCGCGACGCGCCGCAATTGGGCTCCCTGGAACCTGTCGTGGAACCGTCGAGCTGGCACGGCGGATGTCTGCAGGCGATGGGAGGAATCGAGCGAGTCGAGTGCACCGAGTACGAGACGGGAAGGGCTGAGACTGGGCACGACGGCAGAGGAGGTCGCTATTGGTGTCCCTCAAACGGGAGACTGGACGCTACAGGACAATTGCAAGTGCTGTCTGTCCATCAATTCGTTTGTCCATTTACCGCCAAGAGACGGCTGGCCGCCATGTGGCTGACAGCCCAGGGGCAAGATGATGCAAACGGGATTGCTGCTGGAGATTCGATCCGCCACGTTGACGGCGTCGAGGATTTGGACCGCCCGTTCGGATGCTGACATCGGTTGCGCCTTTGTCCGTATGTCCTCTTTTAGTACCTCATGATGGACGTTTCTCTGTCAGGAGAATTGCCTCACCGCCGATGTCAAGCGGGCACCACGGGGACTTTGATCCTGGAAGACGGGACGGCTGCCCTGGCTCTGGGCGCGGGACATTTGCATCAGCTGGTCCAGGGACAACCTGGAAGCCGACAGGCAGCCCATTCTCTTGCAGATCCTGCGGGAAGTTCCTGACTCCCGTCTCCCTCATCCTGCGGTTTCCTGTGCGAAGCTCGAAAGCTCCTGGCTGCTGCCGCCCCCTTTCTGGCAGTCTGCACACGCCTACATCGAACAACGGACCTCGTGGCAAGCGCCACCAACAAACGAGGAAGTCCAAGAGCTTCCAGCAAACAGCTTGAGACGCACTTGATCTTGCCTCCTCGTCCGCATGGAAGGCCCTCCTCCCAACTTGAACTCTCACCTCCTGTGAGTGACATGGCTGCAAGCTATGGTCCAGCTCAGCCCGGTCTCCTTGGACACCCGTCCACCCATCCATCACCGCTTATCCTACATCCTACTAGTCTCTGGGCTGGGTGAGTCGACCCGTCCTCTTCCCGTCGCCATCCACATCCTACATCAGCCCCTGGTGCTGTGTAACCAAAGTCCTTTCTCCTGGGCATTGCGCTGCCATGCCGCCTCCTGCCGTCTGCGGCTACCATCCTGGGCAGCGCGGCATTCATAAGTCCTCTTTTACCATCGCCGCTTTCAAGGTCGCGCAGCGAGACACTTCTCGGTTCCCCTCAGTCCTCGAGAGTCGGTCTTTGTTGTGCGGTGGCCCATCCTATCTTCTCGCTGCTCTCGAGACCGACGCATTCCATCCTTGTGCTCTGCCACTCGTGTCGCCCTCAGCCCGACGTCGTCCTCGCCGGCCCTGCCCGGCCCGCTCCAAAACCTTCTCGGCCTGGCGTCACACCTAAGAAGCACTGTGTTACTTGTGTCCTCTACTCTAAACCAGGCATCTCCTGCTCCATTGGACTACCTGGTATTTGGGTCTCTCTCTGCCAACTCCTCCACTCCTCGACTCCCTTACCTGGACGGAACGAGCTTGACAAACCCGGAGCACTCCTCCTGTGCAATTCACTTGCCGATTTTACCAAGCCGCGCACGACTTGCTCTGGCAGCGTAATCTCACAAGGCTCTCTCCGCTCCGAACAACATGTCTCTGAGCCCAGAGCAGGTCCAGGTTGTCATCGCCCTCGAAAGAACCGGAGCGTCCCTCTCATTGATCGGAATCGCCCTCGTTCTCGTCACCTACTGGATCTTCAAGCGGCTCAGAACCATTCCCAATCTCTTCATCGTCTTCGCCTCGATCGCCAACATCGGCGCGAGTATTGCCTGCGTCATTGGCATTGATGGAATACTTGCGGGAGAAGAGTCTGCCCTGTGCCAGGCCCAAGCTTTCATGTTGGAAATGTACGGCCACGGCCACCATCAAACAGCCCAAGCTGACAATGGAGCAGGTTCATGCAGTCAGACCCCTGGTGGTCCCTCGCCATGGCCGTCAACGTCTTCTTGGTGTTCTTCTTTGGCGCGAACCCCTCGTCCTTTCGGCACTACGTCTGGCTCTACTGCCTCATCTGCTTTGGCGGTCCTTTCATCCCGGCCATCGTTCTCCTCCTGGCCCGACCGCATGGGAGGCTCATGTACGGGGATGCGACGGTGAGACCAGCCCTCTGCGTCTCTTGCAACCCTCGGACTCCCACTGACACTGGCACAGCTCTGGTGCTGGATTAACAACGAATGGAGCGAGCTTCGCATCTACACCTATTACATCCCCATCTGGATATGCATCCTTTTCTCCTTCATCATCTATGTAGCCGTTGGATATCACGTTTTCCACCAGCGCAATCAGCTTCGAAACCTGACTTTCAGCCAGTCGGCATCGGCATCGGGCAGAGACGGAAAGTCCATGGCAAGGTCTGAAGATGTCCGCGACTCGGCGGAAAAAGTACACTACCTGTACTCATATTCTTGCGAGGAGTCTCACTGACGGATGTGTTCCCAGGACCTCACCAGCCAACTACAAGACTGGCAGGTCACAGCCACCACGGAGGTGCAGATAACGACGGCAACCCCGTCCACGAGCCACTACACCCCCCCTCACAGCCCGAAAATCCCCCCAGCTACTGCAACCCAACTCCCAGACAGCAACGACGACGGGCGACATCAGCGGTCATGGCGCGACGTTGAGGAAGGCTCTGAACAGCCAAGCTCGTCAACCGCCAACCATCCACGGTTCGAGACCATGATATCCTCAAACCCTTCTCCTCCCCAAACCAGACCACCCATTGTCGAGCGTATGAGGTCCGGAAAACTGCAGCTGGGGTCGCGGCTCAAGGGGTTAGACCCGGTGAAGCTCGCCTACCTGCGGACCAGCTTCATCTTTGCTATTTCCATTCTCGTCACCTGGACGCCCAGCTCCATCAACCGCGTCAACGATCTGGTCTCCGAAGATAACAGCTACGGCCTGAATGTGGCCACCGCGATAGTGCTGCCGCTGCAAGGTGTCTGGAATGCCGTCATCTTCTTCATGACCAGTTGGGACGCTTTCAAGGAGGAGTACCGTGCCCTGGTGGCCCGGAGAGCCGCCCATCGTCTGGAAAGCCGGGCCTGCAGCAGACTCGGCGGTGCCAGAATTCAGATCGTCAGGGACGAGGGCCACAGAGACCAGTATGACTTGGGATTCTTCGAGCGGAGTAAGCGTCCGGCAAGCGACGAGACGAGTGAGCTGGAGCTCACGGGGCGGGCGAGTTCCAGCCACGACAACATCATGCCGATGCGAGGGTCATTCTGAGTCTGGGTTGTCACGATGCTTCCTTGATTACTGTCCTCTTTCAAATTTTCCATGATCCGTGTATGGCTTGGAAAGGCCAGCGTCCACTCGTTGTGCCTGAGGTTATTGATTGGTGCGTGTATATACAGATAATTATCTGTCTCCCACTCCATCTGGCCGACACAATGCTGGTCTGCAGTGCCCTTTGCATCTCCTGCTGCTTCTACTTGAGAGTGGGATCGATCTTGCCATTCAAGTTGCTTCGTGCTCCATGCCGGACACACCCATTCCAGCCACCTACCGACGTTTTTCAACAATCCTACGTCCTACTCACGGCCCGTAGTGCACGTACGGGATCCAGAAATGATGACCCATTGTCCTATGTCGATCCGCTGTGTCCTGCTCTATAACCTTTCCTTTATGTATCCTCTTCCCCTGAAACCCCACAGCTTTCCGGTCTGCGTCCCCGTCTGTGTGTTCACCTGCAACTACGCCCACTTGGGCGTTGGCGTCCGAGGCGGTGTAGAACTCGCGGTCCCGCAGAATCTTGATAGCCTTATGCAGGCCTCGGGCAACCGCTCCGTCTGTCATCGCCTCATGCTGCAGTGTCTCATACACTGTCTTTGCTACGTCAACGCAGCGCTTGTCGTCGACTTCCCAAAGCGTCCCAATGACGTGGCGGAAGCCAGCAATCTGAAATGCGCTGATGAGGTGTATTCCCTCATCGTCGAGGTCTCCGACTTTATTTGCCCCAGTCGAACAGGCGGAGAGGTATGCTAGAAATGGGCCACCGTCAGGAGACCGAATATCTCGGATGTTGCCGACGGTAAGGCGATCCTTGTCCCAGTCTTCGAGGAACAGACTGCTCTGCAAGGGGTTCTTGGGGTCCGATTCCCCATGTCCTGCGAAGTGAAAGATGTTGCAGGCGGGTAGATGGCGCAGGATCTCGTCCTTCAGTCGAGGCGGCTCGATCGGGACCATTCCTAGGCCGGGACACACGCCTTTGAGTATTCTGACCTCTTCGGGAACGAAGCCCAGGGTCGGCCAGCCCTTGGTCGTGCGCATGCCAACCATGAGGGCAGAGGTCCTCGCGGCAGACCCTCCGTCTGACTTCGGGGCAGAGCGCTTTTGACCATGGATCAAAGCCTTGATTGAGGACGAGTATGACGAGATTACCCGGTCAAGGACCGTGTCTGTTGATCCTGGCCGGTGCTGCCCCGCCGCATGGAGCGGGAAGTCGCGGAGGTGTCCGGTGGGAATCCAGTGGACATGAGGCCAGTCCTCGCCATCGGACGGCGGGCTGGTGATGGAGAGCGCCTCGAGACACGGGCTGCACAGGACACTCCAGAGCCATTCTAGAAGAGGTCCCATTCTAGGACGCACACGGAGATCGGCGGCTCGCTTGGCAATATCGGCTAGCGAAAGATCTGGGAGCTCCACGGTCCGGATATTGTTCGCCTCCACGAGGAACGCGTGTGAGCCGCCATGCGTGGGCGCGTTGACAACCACGATGGGGCCACGTGCGGCGGCGGCCATCATCTCCTCTGCGGTTGGCGGCTGGAGGAAGCCTCGGAACCCGGGAAGATCTCGGATCTCTTGAACGATGTCATCGAGCTCTCGGTCGAGCTTTCGACGTCGCGTTGCGTTCTCTTCAAGGCTGGACATGGAGGTGAAAGAACCCAAGACATCTTGAAGGCTGTGTTTTTGGGAGTCGAGCTCGTCACGAAGAGCTTCAAACCGAGTCCCAATCTCAGGGAATGCGGCTTTGAGATCCGTCACGTCTGCGCGCATGTCCATTAGCAACCTGGTGGTAACACCACAGCAGAGCTCCAGGCTCCGCAAAGCCGCCGCAGGTTCGTTTCCGGCTCGCAGACTCGCAGCCGCAGCCATCGCCGGTAGTCCGTAGAGGCTCGAGAGTGTATCCTGGATTTCGATTTGGCTCAGTGACCGCAAGCTCAGCTTGGGGAGGAGAAGAAGACCCTCCTGTGATATCGAGTTGGCCGATGTCCAACTGCCGACCATCATGCAAACCATTGCTGCCATCCGGGCTGCTTGGATCAGGACCGCCGGACTCTCGGTAGTGCATCGCAGGGCAGCCATGAAGAAAGATGCCGCCCTCATTGCATCATCTACTGACAGCGTTCTCCGCAACCGAAGGAACGTAAAACGACCAGCGCTCATATAGATCCCGGCATAGCCGGATTGACGCTGTGAGAGTTCCTTGGCCAGTCTAGCTGCATTGTCCGCCGCCCGACCCAGTTCTTCTATTGGGATGGTTGTTTCTGTCCCTGATAGATAGCGCAGGTCAGAAACATACTGCGAGAGCATGGCGTTCGTGGGGGAAACTTGTGCTGCGGAGAGTTCGTGGTGCTGGATGTCGACTTCGAACGGGACCTGACCCCTGGGAAGGTCTGTAGTCTGTTGTTCACCCGCGGGACGCAGCCGAAGTCTTCTCCAAGTGTCCAGATCATAAAGAGTTATAGCGTAGCTGGGATGGTCTGGCTCCATCTTCAGGACAGCCTGCTCCGCGACCTCCACGGCCCGATCCAGATCGGCCTGACGTTGAGTTCGTATAGCCCGGTTGCCCAGAGTGCGGCCGAGGAGACTCAGTGCATCGGATAGGCTCGGGCTCGGGCCATGCTTCGACAAGGCATTGACGGCTTTCTCAGCAACGTATATAGTGCAGTCAAGGTCATCCATTGATTCTTGAATCATGTACCGGGCGGAGAAACGGTGCGCAAGCTGGGCCAGACTCAAGGCATGGTTCTTGGAATCCGGCGGCGTAGCATCAACCATTTTCGACACGGTAGCGATACATCGATCGATATCATCGATGGAGTGTGTCCTCTCGAATCTTTTGAGAAAGGTACTTCCGAGACCATAAAGGCTGCGGACATGAAGATCGGAGCCTTTAGTGATTCCCACGAGTGCCGTCTCAAAAGCGCCCGCAGCTCGGTCCAAGTGGCTCAAGGATGTGCCCCTCTGTTGCTGGTGAGCAGAGCTTTCGGCAGCGACATCTGAGGCCTCCGTTGCCAAGTCGTTGTGGTTCTTCGATTCTTCCGCCTCGAAACGCAGGTCAAGGGTCTCTGCCATCCTGATCGAGTAATAAGCCCGGGGAAAGAAGGCTTTGGGGCCGGTTTCCTGAGCGGACACTGTCTGTGAGACATGACTGGGTGACGTGTTGGGTCCACGGTCGTCTTGGAGACAGAGTTGTGCTGCAGTCGAAAATGCCTCCACTGCCTCGTCAAGGTATTCCATCGACTCCAGGACCTGATACACGCCTATGAGGCATTCTCCGAAGTTCAGATACCGGTCCGCTGGGTGTGAGCCGTGTGGGAATGCCCCATCAACCAACTTTCCCACGTCCGAGGGGCATCGGATGTCGTCGAGCGGTAGCGTAACCGTGACTTGTCCCTTGAGCTGCAACGTACCATGAGCACGAGGGCTGTCGGAGGGGTCCGGCGATTTGGGAACAAGCTGCTCTTGGGGACTTTTCGGCGAGCTTTGACTCGGCTCATTGGCCAACGGCGATCTCATGGCATCGCTGTCTCGATGATCCGTATTCATAGCTGCCACGGCTCTTCCCATCCGTCAGCATTTTTCATGTCGCAGCAACCGGGGGCACGCGAGTGAGGCCGATACCTGTGCTCTGCTTAAAGGGAGCGGCCGGGGGTAAGACGAAAGGGTTCTGGTTTTGGGTGTGACGGAAAGTTGTTATACTTTTACTGAATTCATTCGACAAGAAATGTAGCCGCGTGTGTCTCTCGGCTGCTTGTCGCCTTTTTCCACGAAGCTGCTGACGAGGGGTCGTGCTGCAGGGAATAAAGTAGCCACATGCGACACTGACTGGCCGGCAGTATTTGTAGGAGGGCGTTGTGCAGGGATTACAGAGTTCCGACGGGGGTCAGAATTAGGCGACTGTAGGCAGAACGGAACGCCAGCATCACGGCCAGAGGCGCCAAGGTCGACCATCCCCTCACCTGGGCCGTCCGGGCTGTCCTGGGCGCCTCACTCTTTGCCTGGGGCTCACTGCCTGTTGGCTACATCCAGGGTATATTAAGCAGCGCTGCGATTTAGATGATTTGAATAGATTTTGACCTCTTGATTTACTACTTAACTCCTTAATTATATATCTATAGTGCCCTTTGAATTTCCTACTGCTTCTACTTAGGACTAGGATCTATCCTGCCATTCAAGTTGTTTCGTATTCCATGCCCGTGCCGGCGGCACCCGACACCATCCTCAAAACGGAGGAAACTCTGGCCCGCAGATCGAGCAAGCTTGCGGGAAGGATAGTATAAGCCAGCCCAAGCCGGTCCAGAAATTCACAAAAGAGCACATGAAATGCTACCCATTCTTGCTTGTCCAGGGGCATCATCCTCACGCCGTCATCAGTGAGCCAGTCCGCCCCCGATTCGCACACGACGAGTAGCCCGTCCGACATCCTCGACTTCAACTCCTGCCAGCCATCGGTTTGCAGCAACTTCGAGGCCTCTTCCTCGCCCACGTGGCGCAGGGCATAGCAGATGGGGTCAACCCCTGAGCGGTCTGAGATGAACCACGCTGACGATTCCAAGGCTTTGCGCTCTGCGAGTACTTGGGCCTCTAAGATGAGCCTCTGCAGCTCGAGCGCTCTAGAAGGAGACGTGCGGATGTCGTTCGCGGTGAAGTTGTGTGTCTTGAGGACGGTGCGGGCTACTTCACGGACGATGGCAGGGCGGTTTGCGGGAGAGGACGTCAGGCTGGCGAAGTGCTCCTCCAGGGCGTTGACGAGTGTTGTCTTGCCGGTGCACTGGGCGCCAACGATGTAGATATTTCGGGGCATTGTTAGGGATGAGGTGTATTTCATCAGAGAGTTGACGGTTTTGACCTCCTCTTGTGATTTGTAGAACGTGAAGAAGGAGGATCCCAAGCAGGAGAGCTGTTGAAGAGAGGCGGCTTATCATTTCCACCCCTGCCGGTCAATGCAGGAGGCCTACCACTTAACCGCTTCGAGAGATGGGCGAGGGACGAGATGCGTGATGCCGGCGTGGGATCAGGCCCAGCACCAATAAGAGACAGATACAATCTGCAGATGCCGTTGGCTGTGACGGCCAAGAGCGAGCAGTTGAGGAGCAACAAGGCGGCATGAAAACCCCAACCATCTCTGCCTTTCCAACTGGCAAGACCAAGCACCTCGCAACATGGCACCGTCGTCGAACATCAAAGCGTACCGCGAGGTTTTTCAAGACCGAGTGTCCCTGGAAGACCACGAATGGGAATATTCTCCCGAAAACCTACCCTCGACTGCTGAAATCAACGCTGCCAAGCTTGTCAAATCCATCGCAGTAACCACCAAAGATCAGAGGCACCAGGTGTACGTTTCACTCGTGCCTCTCTCCCCCAGCCGAGCCATTTCACAGTATCCCTTGGATCGCTTCGTTTTAATTTCATTTGCCAACTTCCGTTCGCTGCACAACCAGACTCCAGACGTGGTTGGAACCCAGCCGGCCACTCCCAGGGAATGCAGCGACTACGTGGTGAAGCTCCTCCGAGCAGGAGTGCGGATCAACGGCACCCAGTACAATTTCTACGGACACAGCAACAGCCAGCTCAAGTCTCGAACATGTTTCCTCTTCGCGGCGCCGAGGGAGAAGATCAGCGACATGGTGGAGGCGCTCGGCGACTTCAGCAAGATGAAGCTGGTGCAGAAGAAGGCGAAAAGACTCGGCCTGCTCTTCTCGACGGCGCGGGCAGCGATGAAGATTGACCCCGGCCGGTGCGAGGATATCCCGGACATTGAGAAAGACGACTACATCTTCACCGATGGATGCGGCTTGATCGCCCCTCGGCTTGCCCAGGAGCTGGCAAGGAAGATCGGGATCAGCTTCAGGAACACCCGGTACACGCCGTCTGTATTCCAGATCCGGTACAGAGGGTACAAGGGAGTCGTGACGCTGGATCGCACGATGAGAGGGGAGCAGAAGCTTCTGAAGTTCCGCAAGTCGATGCAGAAGCTCAAGGGTGTCGAGGACTACTCATTCGCTGTGGTTGAGCATTCCGAGGTGGGTAACATGCGCTGGAGACTGATTAGAATCCACGCTGACCATCCGGCCGGCCCCTATCCAGCCGTACACGTTCGGAAACCTCAACGACGAGGTCATCCTCTTGCTGCACTCCCTCGGCATCACGGCCGAGACGCTCCTGAGAAAGCAGCAAGCGCACTTCGACTTTCTCGCCAGTGCCACGGTCGAGCCGCGTGCTGCCTTCCGATTCCTGATGTATATCAACCAGCATGAGCTGGCGGAGAGGCTGCTCCTGGAGTCCCTGGACTCTCTGAGGCCTAGGGTCATGGCGCTGGTCAATGCCGAGTACGCCAAGATGGTCAAGCCGAGGGAAGACGAGCATCGGTCCCGCATCTCGATACCCAAATCCCGTCTGCTCTTCGGCGTGTGCGATGCATGGGACGTCTTGAAGCCGGGCGAGTGCCACGTCAGGGTCACCATGGACGGGGATGGGCTCCCGGTCACCCTGGTCGGCACGGAGGTCATCGTGACTCGGAACCCATGCCTTCATCCAGGAGACCTGCAGAAGTTCAAGGTTGTTCAGAAAGAAGAGTTGTCACATCTCGTTGACTGCATTGTCTTCTCCACGTCCACCAGGGGCAAGAGGCCAGCTGCTGATCTCATGTCAGGGGGTGATCTGGACGGCGACAAGTGTGAGTCTCCCGCATGGATGATTTGCTAGTCAATCTTCTGAACATCTAAACAGTCTTTGTGTCCTGGGATGCCGACATCATCCCGTCCACGGTCTCTGAGGCAGCCAAATATCCTGGCGGCCGTGAGCCTGTGTCCTTCAAGCCCGTGTCCGACGATGACCGTCTCGTCTACTTCGCCAAGTACACCAACGCATCCCTGGGCAAGGTCAAGAACCTCTATCTCGACTGGGCCAGGGTCTGTGGCCCCATGAGCGAGCAGTGCCAGGAGTTGAACCGGCTCTTCTCGACTTGTGTGGACGGAAACCGCATCAAGATCCCGCAGAAGCTCGAGAAGCCACCAGAGCTCCCTCAGGGGAGTGGTCCCTTCATACTGGACCAACTTCACGAAGCTTCAAAGCGCCTTGTCATCCGTAATCGGTCGCAAGCCGCTACGAAAGGTGCGGACTTGGACGGCTACACGTTTGACGCCATGGAACTCCTGCTCTGCCGTCAAGATATGGCGATCTCCGAGTTCGAGCTGGTTCAGCTGACACACAAGTGGTGCTTGAAGAACGAGGCATCCCTCGAAGACTTCCTCCACTTCTTCGACTTCAATCACCTGAACGCGGAGCAGAAAGCCTGGACTCTAGCCCAGCTTCCCGTGACGGAAGAATACCCAAGTCTCGTCCAGAACGCATTGTGCCAGTCTGAGCTTCTGGAGACCACCGAGCTGCACCAGTTCAAGCTGCACTACCCGGGACTACACTGGAAGAGGTTCTACAGCTCATCGAGAGACCGTCTGGCCGTCTTTCTCGACAGCGCTGCCAAATCGATGGAGCTATTCCACCGGAAGCTGATCGTTCTCCGCGTGGACGAGCGTCTGACCATCGCCATCTACATCCCGCAGAAGACGGACAGGTCACGCGACTGCAGGATCGATAACAAGGCGCGGCTCTTTGCGTTTCCTCATTCGAAGGGCAGCGAGACGGCCGGTCGTCTCAGTTTGCCGACGAAGGTCAATTATCACGTTTACTGTGACGGCAACGTCTTCCAGCTCTTCGAGGGCCAAAGAGGAAACAGCTGGGTCTTCATCGGCCGAGGTGCGTCCGACGACTCTAAGTACCGGAACGCAACAAACCAAAGGGACAGACGAAAGAAAAGACAAGAAACCATCGACGAGGGTATTAACTACGACTGTCGGGCAAGCATTGCGCTGGACAAGTTTAGCAGGGGCCTGCAGAGACATGTTGGCAGGGTCAACAGATCCGGCGTTCTCGGGGCTGTATGTCGGCCGGAAGTCTCTGCTCGCACCAGTCTTACTGACTGATTTTCAGGAAATCTACGTCATCTCGAACAGAGACGTGACATCCATGCGAAACCTCGACCTTTGGCTGGAGTATGTTGACACTCAGGAGATCGTGCCCCTATTCGAACAAAACGCGAAAGAATACAGCAGCCCGTCAGTGAAGGACATCAAGTGGCAAGACGAACCCGATCACATCGTTCAGCTCGTACTGCGGCGGAACTTCATGGCCTTGCTCGGTCTGGACAAGAGGAACGAATACTCTGAGCTATTTTCATGGTTGCTCGCGAGGAGTGAGACTGAGCTGCTCTTCAAGTCCTTCAAGTATCTCTTGTCCCGCTTTGGCAACGAGCTTTTCGTTGTGAGCGAGCCACACTTGATTCTTGGGGACATGGTCAGCTTTCTGCCACGCTGCTCCTTCTTGGCTGTTGCTTTCTCTCAGATGGACTGGACATCATTGCCAGAGGAGTACAGAGATGTTCTCGACAGTCGAGTCGAGGACATCCTCCGCGCGCTCATTCTATCGGCGAACGAGATTGACCAGCTCATGATCCAGCCGTTGAAGCAAGTCCTGTCGAATACTCGGGTGCTTTCCATCGGCTCTTGCGCACGGTTGTTGGAACTCGTTGCATTGACGGTTCGCTCTCCGCCGCGAGCATTCGACATTCTCCTGTTGGGGTTCGAGCGAGAAGCAGAGCGGCTTTTGCAGGAGACACCGAGTATCACTCAGCACTTCATGCGCAGCTTGACAGGTGTCGCCATGGATCATGTCGAGGAGGCAGCAGACGAGGACAACCGCGAACGGCCTGATTTGCTGACATTAAAACGACTCGCCGACTCGGAGGACGGATGGCCTCAAGTGCAGGTGGACTTCCGGCTCGATGCAAAGGGCGGCACCCCTGAGACTTCGGCACATATCCGACTCACGGCAGCAACTCCTCCAGTTAATGCGCTGTCCACGCGGCGGTGGTCCGTGGATGCCATCGTCACGAAGTCGACCCCCGGACGAGCGGAGATCCAGTGCTTCCATCCGCTGCCACCATATGTCGAGGACTGCTCCTGGAGGCTCCAGCACTGCGGGCCCTTCGTCACGAGCAAGACGATGGTCACGTCAACGCTGGCATTGGCAGTTGGCAAGGACGAAATATGTGGTCTGGCCGGCCTGATTCTTGGGGTCGAAGAATGGCCTACCGAGATACTCGATGGTTCAGATCTCCCTTTCCAGCTGAGGAAGTCACTGAACAAGGCTCAGAATTCCGCAGTCGAGACTGCATCGAAGAATCCATTGACATGCCTCTGGGGACCGCCAGGGACAGGCAAGACGCATACCATCGTCGAGATGATCAAGGATCTCCAGGGACGTCATGACGGCTATCATATCCTTGTCACCGCGCCCACGCACAATGCCGTCGACAATGTGATGCGGAGGTACCTGAAAGACGGAGAAGGGTGGCCTGCAATCCGCGTTTCGACGGAGGTAAGCTGAGAGAAAGCATTGCCAGTTGAAGCCGTTCCTAATCGCAAGTAGGTCAGGAAAGTGGCCGACGACCTGCGAAAGTACACGTGCGACGCCATGGCCGGACAAGAAATCTACGAGTCACACGCCGCGATGAAGAAGGCCAGGCAGATGATCAAAGACGCCCGCCTCGTGTTCACGACATGCATCGGTGCAAGCCTCGGCCTGCTTCGAGGCCAGGTTTTCGAGATTGTAATCATCGACGAGGCGTCTCAGCAGACCGAGCCTGCGTCTCTGGTTCCCCTGACCAAGGGCTGCCGCAAGGCTATACTCGTAGGTGACCATGTGCAGCTGAGACCGACGGTTGGGCAGCTTGCGTCGTCGCTCGACTATGATGTTTCCCTTTTCGAGAGGCTCTGGAGGATGGATGCCTGGAATAACGTCCAGAAGGTCATGCTGGACACTCAGTACCGGATGCATGAGGACGTATGCCGCTTCAGCTCGGATGAGTTCTACGAGGGAAAGCTCCGGACAGGCGTTCAGGACAGCCAAAGGCCCATGTTCCCTTCCGCATTCCCTTGGCCAAAAAGCCACCGCATGGTCTTCGTCGAGTGTGCCGCGCCAGAGGATCTGGGACAGCGGTCGAAGTGCAACAGGGGCCAGGCCAAGCTTTGCAGAACAGTCTGCGGGCTGCTCAGCAAAGAAACCGCCAGTGTAGTGGGGTTGGGACCAGCCGCCAGAGAAGAAGAGGCTCGAGTGGCCTCGATCGCGGTGCTGACGCCGTACACGCGCCAAGCAGAGCTCCTTAGGCAGCTTCTTTCGCCATACAAACAGGTGGAGGTGAGCAGCATCGACGGCTACCAAGGCCGGGAGGCCGATATCGTGGTATTTGTGACGGTGAGGTGCAATCAGAGGTGCGAGATTGGGTTTCTCAAAGACCTCAGGCGGTTGAACGTTGCGATGACGAGGGCGAAAACGGGTGTGATTGTCATTGGGAACAAGGCGACTCTGACCAAGGGGATCTCCGGCGAGGAGAGCGCTGGGGCATGGAAGAGGCTTGTCTCTGGGTTGCAGGTGGTTGATATTCAGCTGGATACGACCAAGGACTGACAGATTGGCGCTGTTGCTGTCGATCATTCGACTTTGTTTCAACAGTCCGGTCAACAGTCCGGTTTCCGATTCATCCCAACATTCAACCGAAAGGGCCCGATCCGGCGATCTCCAACCGGTCGCCTTAACATTACCCGCACTACTTAACACCGTGAACAAGAGTGTCGGCCGTGAATTCCCCCGAGACATCCGTGAAAACTAAAAGCGCCAGGCCAGCTAACGTCTCCAACTGCCGAATGGTGGCGTGTTGCTGGCGCAAAGGTTCCCCTCATGATGTCAGTCGGAGCTCCGAGGACCATAAGATCAGCTCAGGCCCTCAGCGCCCGTCACAGCTCTCAACGTCTCTTTCAACATCATCACCTTCTAACAATCACACTACTAGTATTACTCTGCAAGTCGTCACCATGAAAATCACCGTCGTCCCAGCCTCGATGAACACCGGCCGCGCGACCATCAGCGCACTCCTCGCCGAGCCTTCCGCCCCGTCCGTGACCGGGATATACCGCGACCTGAACAAGGTCCCCGCAGAGTTCAAGAAGAACCCCAACTTCAACGCGGTCCAGGGAGACGTCTCCGATCCCTCCACCCTCGACCTCTCCGGCGCCCACGTCGTCGTGACCGCCAGCCCGCCGCAGTACGCCGAGTCCGACCCCGTGGCCCTCGCGAGGCTCTTCGCGCAGAACATCGAGCACGCGATCGCCAAAGCCGCATCCGTGAGGCGGCTCGTCTACATTTCCAGCGGCGGCGCGCAGCACGAGAACGGAACGGTGAGTATCCCGCACATGAATCGCTGCCCGGACATGACTGATGCCGGCGACAGGGCGAGATCAAGACGAACTGGGCCGCCGAGCAGGAGCTCAGGGACGCGGCGCCGGAGATCGTCTTCGTCCGCTGCGCGTACTTCATGGAGAACTGGGCCATGGGGCTGGAGACGCTGAAGGGGGACTCGCCCTTCTTCTACTCTGTCTTGTCCCCGGCCGACTACGCCATGCCCATGGTGAGTCCATCCCCGTCGAGTCCCGACGGCGTCAACATGCAGCTAACCGGCCTCGAGGTTTCCGCCGTGGATATCGGGAGAGCATGCGCAGCCCAGGCCGTCGGGCCGTCGCCGCTCAAGGTCGACCCGTACATCTTCGACCTGCACGGGCCTGAGGAGTACTCCACGCTCGACGTGAAGAAGGCGTGGGAGAAGGTCCTGGGCAAGGAGGTCGATGCCAGGATCGTGGAAAAGGGGCAGCTCGCGAACCACTTCGGCCACTTCCTCCCGCCTGCTGTCGCGGATCTCTTTGTTGAGATGACGGAGAGCATTCTCCCCGGGGGGATCATAAACCGAGAGCCCCTCGACCCAGCGAGTGAGGTCCGCAAAGGCTCGGAGACCCTGGTGGAAGCGTTCAAGAGGATAACGAGCTCGTGATGGGATCGGGTGAAGCGATTTTGATTATTGGGAATTATTGATACTGAAGCAAAAGGTTGAACCAGGTCGAGAAAGCTGAAAATCGGATTATTATTACAGTTCAGGCCCGGCACAGTAACCGTGGATCGTGGAAATAACAGTTACGGCCATGTTTTCGGGGCGTCAACTTGTATCTCGTTCCATCACGCTCTAGGTTATCCTTCAGACAACGACAGGCTCGATTCCGAACCATGTCCGGCTCAGGGTGGTGAGATCGTCATCCGGGCAAGCCTGACTGTCGCACCGGGCGACTCGGGGGCACGACGCTTGCATGGCGCTCTTGATGAACTGGCGCATCCTCAGCCTACTAAGCTCGTCGCCCCAGAGGAGGCAGTCGTCAAGCTTCTGCGCTTCCGGTGACGGGCCGTCCGGGGAGCCCGCCTCCGTTGCCGTGAGATACAGGAACGCGATGCCCAGCGGGAAGCCGAGGCTGTGCATCCGAGGGTCGCCGGCCGTCGGGTGGGAGAACACCTCTACCATATCAATGATGTTCTTACAGTAGAGAAGAGGATCCATGCGGTTCGGGAGGTCCGAGAACATGGCAGGCGAAACGATGCGGAGCGTGCCGTAGACGAGGATGCAGGCCGCCCAGTAAATACACAGGAGGTGGGCGACAGGGAAGTCGGTGGGCATAGGCGAGGAGGAGCCCCAGAGGAGGTCGACGACCTGCTGCTGGCTAGCGAAGCTGTTAAACCAACGGGCGAGGTCGCTTTCCAGGCTCCAGCTGTCCTGGACCACCTTTCGCCGAAGCTCGGCTCTGAGAGATGGGTCCTTGCATGAGCTCGTCAGGTCTGCGTCCTCGAGAAGACCGGCGATATTGTCCAAGATATCGAACAAGAAGTCTTTGGGCGTCTTGGACTGTTGCGTCCAGGGAATTGTCTTCCACCTCGGGTCGCTAAACGGTGAGCGCTTCCGAGCCAGGACAGCATCGAACGTCTATAAAAGATTAGGGGAAATGATGACGGAAGGCGGAACGACTCATGCGTACCAGTACTATTCGTGCGTCGGCATACAGCTCGTGGCCTCGCCCATCGATGTGCATCTCTGGTGTCCGCTGCATGTACATGGTCTTGAGACCAAAGTTGTGTTCGCGCCAGCTCAGTCCTCGGGTGACCGTTCCTTGGTCATCTCCACCACTGTAGAGTACCTGATCCCACGGAGTCAGAAATGCTAGTCGAGATCATAACCTCCAAGAAACACAACAAACCTCATACATCCCCAATATCCTGGCCGCTAATAGCAGGGGTTCCGACAGCGACCTCTCGGGACTCTCGAGGCCCGCTGTCAGGTCACTCAACGAGTTGCAGTGGAGCTTCACACCCTCCTCGACCATCCATTGCTCCTTCTTTCTCTCGCCAATCGTGGTTAGGCTCAAGGAAAGGAGAGCCTTGTGCAGGGCTGGGTCGTCCAAGTAGAGATCCTTGGCCAGGGGTACCCAAGAGCCGACGGGCCGTCTGGCACGGTACCCTCTCGACGGATAATCAATGTCTTCGAAGTGGTATATGTCCCAGAGTAGTCCCAGATACTTCTCTCGGTATGCTGACTGGGAGAGCGAGCTTTGAATCGCGATGGGTGCTGGAACATTTCGCTTTGCCTGTCTAGTCAACGTCTTGGTCGGCGCCCCTTCCAGGTTTTGGACGAAGACGAAGGCCCGGCCACGGTCATATCCGGGACACTGCACGCGGGCCCTAATACATCGACCACAGGACGGTGTTTGTAGGTCACACTATTTTCATTGTCAGATTTGTGCCACGGGAGATGAATCGGGTCCAGAGTTTGAGAGTTGAGGTCGTTCAACGAGACATGGTGAGTACTCACCCCCTTTTTCCGCTTGCGACACTCGGCACAGCCCTTTGATCGCCCGCGAACTCCTACCATGGCGATGATCGAGACTGAGGTTAGGAGAAAACAAGCATTCAATTTGCGATGAGGTCGACGTCTCGGCGCATCCAGGCTTTCAGTTGTTCGGTCGCGCAATTGACTACTACTTTGGGAGACGCCACGATGAAGAGAGACGGAGAATAATCAAAGGGTGGTCCCACCTCGAACTGGCACAGCCCCGTTTACGCGTATTGCAGGGTCTACGTAACGTGAGGGCACTCGTCATGGGCGCTTACATATCACCATCTTGGCATCCAGGCACCGATGCGGCTGGCAACACGGAAGAAGAGCGTGGCGGACGTCAGATGTTCTTCCCCGCCTAAAACGTCTCCAAAATCATCTCGCATCAGGTCTTCTTGCAGAGCGGGTCGCTCTCGGTACCCTACGGGCATCGCGGTAACGCTCGTCTGCTTCGCCATCTTGTATGTCATCAATCCGGTGCAGAAGAGGCACGGGGACCGGACCAGGAGACGGAGCGGACTGGCACTGTCGAGAACTCGTAGACGATTATCAGTGCCTTTCAGACTTGACTGATCCATATTCAGAACCGCCCTCTAGGTATCAGCTTTTAGCCAGCATCTCGCTCTCAGGATCATCCTGGCCTTACCATAATACCACGCGATCTTCCTAGCCTACTTCACTCCCCAAGATGGCTCAACGTCCAGTCTGGCTCGCCAAATCTCGTGGCAGCAGGTTGCAGCGCGCTCATTTCTCCATCTTTATCCCCAACGCCGCAGATGCCGCCATAGACCCGAATGCTGGGTCTTCCTGCAAAGGAACGGTGATTCATGTCGTCGGCGCACCATGGCCGGATACGGACATAAGTTCAAGAGAAACCATGACCCCAGTTCTTCGCAGGATCTGGAAAGCATGGTCCGCATCGGCTGGGTGAACTCGGAGCACGTAGCCGACCCGCCAACCGACGACGCCTCCCAAGACGATACCCCCGTGGGCCGCCTGGACGCTGAGGCCCTGCGAGTCCCGGCGCCACGGCGGAATGAAAACTTCATGGCCCCTGTCAATGATGTGAGTCTAGCGGTGCAGCTCAGATAATAAGTGTCCTGCTAACGATGTCAGACCACGAATAGACGATGTCAAGAGTGGACCATGGACTTCATCCGCCATTTGGCAAGCCGGAATTATATCGATCATGGTGCCATTGCAATCGTGCAAGCTGAGAGAGATCCGCCCACACATGGAGTCACACTACGTCGAGTTGGATAACCGAGCTTCTACACCGATCTATGACGGGGTATATAAGAGGAGGTTGGGGGCTTGGGGTACTTGATGTCTATGCAAGCTATCCTCTAAGGTCTTCTAGCCTTAGGAATAGAGAGATACCAAGAGCCAAAGACTACCTTGAATAGGACCATTCTCAAACTAAGCCATAATCATCAGCTCTGTCCTAGGCGAAATCTAGTAAGGCTGCCAAAACGATTTTGATTGAATAATACCTAAAAAAAGAAAGAAAAAAAGGGGGGGGGGGGGGGGGGGGGGAAGAAATCGACGACGAACTGGCTGCTCTAAACCATCCTGGCACAGAAAGTACCACGATAGAGCGCAGAGAGCCAATCCCCCGAGAACGTTAAACACACTGTGACCTGCCAATCACCGCAGTATCTCTCCAGTAAGTGAGGAGCCTGAGCCCAAAGCCTCTTAAACACGCGCGTCGGTGCTGACCAACTCCCAGCCGAACGTACGTATTGTCGGAAAAATTTGTCCAAAGACAATTGTGTCGCAGGTCATAGTCCCCTTCGCTGCAGCCCTCCACTTGCCGTTGTACTTCTTAGCAAAATCGTAATGAGTCTTCCAAGCGGCGCGGGCCATATCGCGTGATCCAACAGCGCCATACTCGCCGGATCCGAGACTTGAACTGCCGGCAACATACCGGGCATTACGCCCGCCGTTAGAGCCGCCAACGACCAAGTTCCTCATTCTGCCATCATTGGCCCATGTCCATTCGCCTTTGTTGCTGTCTCCCCATCTGCCAATAGCCAGTGCACCTCCCGAGAAGGGGGATGTGCTGCTCGTGATAGACCACATATTGTGATTACCACACTGAGAGCCGCTGCCGCTCCGAATGAAGCCGGAGTCACCGAAGAGGCGAGCGCTTTGTCGTTTCTCGACTTGCTTGGGGTCTTCGTCGGGACCCTCGGCGGGCGTGAAGGAACGATCAACCCGGATGGTGAGATGGTCTCCGTCATCGCGCTTCATAACGGTGTGTTTGTACACTGTGAGGTGAATTCGGGTAAGCAACCACATTACCTTCGGGGATTGAATGTTACATGCTCTCAGTGAGATTGACTCCATGAGTCTCGGCAAGCTCAATGTCTCGGGCATCCAGGATCGAATCGCGCTTGAAGAGGTGCACTTCTCCAAATCCGTCGTCGCTCGGGGCTGGAGCGGCAACCGCAACAGCGGCCGTGAAGGCCAGCCAAACAGCAGTGAAATGCATATTGAGGAGAAAGTGAAGAATCGTGGGATTCGAGAGGTAATGTCCAAGTCTTGAGCAGTTGATAAGCCTCAGGTAGTGGTGATGATGGAGATCAAAGTGCTTTTCAGTCCGTCTCGTTGCTTCTTCTTATACTCCTGTGGTCTTGAGGCTAAGTCCGCTCTTGGTATCAACTTGCACACACATTGTCTTGCCCGAACTTGACGACAAGGGTCACATTAGCGAATGCGAACATCGCATCTCATAGACTGGGGTGATGAGACTTCGTCCCCTGGGCATCAGCTTCAAAGCAGCCGGTGAACTGACATGGGGAAGATCTTGGCGCAGACTGCCGAGACTTTGGCGACATGGGAGAAATGATAGGAACAGATCTCTGGCATTAGCTACCTACCTAATTAAGACTAAGAAGTGAGCTATACGATCCGACAGAGCAGTTTCCCCGGACTTCGGGAGAGTGGCTGCGAGCCTCCGCTGACACTCTGCTTGGGTACGTCGGGACAAGTCAGGTGGTGTCACAAGTGAGCTATACGATTGACCCGACAGGGCAGTTTCCCCGGACCAGGACTCATCACCTCATCTAGGCTTCGCTTCTAGAACCTTGAATTCGAATACTTTTGACCGGGGTGGATTTTGTGATGTTTACGAGTTTCCGTTCCTAAGTTACCTACTTTATCGCATTAACTTAACAATAAGGCAGCGCCGGACAGCCTATGAGAATAGCCTTAAGCTCGCCGGGGGCGACCTATTGTCCAAGGGTACATGAGGAGGTAATTTCACTTCCGCCAAGAGGTAATTCCCTGGACGTCGCCTCCACTAGCTCGTGAGAGCCCTCCCGAACTCCCCGACATCATTGTGGCAAACCTGAGGTTCCCAGACAATGCCAGTCTGAAAAGAACTTTCAACTACTTTTGGACACTCATCCCTCAGTCATGCTGGTCAGCTTTGAGCTGAAATGTCCCCCTACGGCACGGCGGCCAGAGACATCCACGCCTGTAGGTGCTGTCAGCGCCTGAGACCTGGTCGTATGTGTGCGGACACATGACACCAGCAAGAAGACATGCAGGCGCCGCAGATTCTTTCCGGCGCTTCTGTCTCGAGTGCGGAACCACTCGAAAATCCCGCAGCCGAGTCGCATCTCCAGCGCCAGTGATACTAGCACCGGGGCCGCAGCTGTCATTGTGCGGCAGTCTGATGCCATGTCTTCAGCTCGTCTTCCCAGCAGGCTCATTCCCAACTCACAGCACTGCATAAGCACCATCCCCAGACGACTAAGAAAAGCAAGAAAAGAGCCAGGGGATCAGAAACCGAAGGGCTCAATGTGCAGATCACACAGGCACGCCGTTGAAGACGCTTGCATTAGGCGGTTTCGGGACCCTGAAAATCATATGTAAGATCACGGAGCTGAATAGAGCTGAGGGGCATCAGCCAGCCTTTGCGAGGTGCCTTGTCCTCGTTGGTGTCCGACCCTGCCATCACGGGTTCATGTTGCTTTTTGCGACTGGATCATGGCCGACCGTTCACTAGTGGAATGCAGATTTCAGCGACTACCTCAGTCGCGCTGATTACTATAACTGGTACTAGCAACGCGGAGAATCTTCAGCTGGCAAACGTGGCGCCAGCCTGGGAATGCACACCGCCCTGTGCCGTATCTGTCGCCCCGAGACAAAAACCGCACCAGGCAAACCAGACCTGAGAATGCCGAGACAAGAGACAGCTGTGGCGCTCTTCGCCGAAGGCTGCTGTATTATGGCTGAGGGGCGTGGTATGCTGCCGCTCAAGAGGAGCTCCTCTTGAAGCTAGAAAGGAATGTCGGTGAGGAGGGGTAAAGCGGCTCACCACCATGATCAGGTCAGACGTGCAGTAGCCGCCGCAATCAATAAGACATGCTTGTGAGGGGCTTGCTTCACTGAAGCATGGGAAGGTCGCTACATGGTACATAAGACGTCTTTGTATGAGAAGGAACACGCATAAGTCGAGCATGATCCCTTCCAGCTTGGTGTCGGGTTTATGTCTGCAGGCCAGTGTTCATCCTATGACCACTTCATGCCTGTTGAAGAATCGTGCAGGTGTTACTCAACATACCTTTACCTCAGCTACCCTCACGACCCATCTTCTGAAAGCCCATCTGCCGCACAATGGGTGACAGTGCCCCAGCCACAAGTGCCGAAGTCAAGGTCAAGGCTGTGCTTGACACCCTAACTACACTGCCCGCTTTCGACTACAACGCCTATGAGAGTGGTATCCAGAATCTCCTAGGCGTCGACTCGAATTCGTGGTCCAATATTTGTTCTCGCGAATTGTACGGGGAAACGCCCATTCTTGGAGATGTGTCCAACGTCATTCAACGCTTCAAGGTTCAGACAATTGCGTTGGGTGTGTCCCGGAACAGTCAGTTCGGCTTTGCCGATACTGTCATTATGGTATGCCATGCCTCCTCTCGCTCCTTGCCCAGAGCCATGGCTCACGATGACCCTCGCAGGACGGTTTCCAAGACCGTCTGACCAGCACTTCTTCCGCCATAGTCGTCCCGGTATACCGCACGCATCTGGAGCAGCACATGGCTGCTAATGGCGCCCCTTTCTCAGTTGCCGATCTCGCCCAAGACATGGAGTTTTGCACGGCATTCTTCTCCAAGGTCTTGACGTCCGATTTTATCAACGATGCTCTTATTGCCCGATTCTTTGACCAACCGGGCTATACTGAGGCCATTGCGTTCTTGTACGAGCGTCTGCGTGGCAGCTTGTCGAACGCGGCCACTTTCCGGGACAGCATAACCGGTTCAAATGCGTTGGTGTCGACCGTATCCGCGAATAGCCTTCCCAACATTCCCGTCTTTTCGCAGACTGCCATGGCGAGTCAGAGTCTTAAGGACGCTGGCAGGACGCAAGACTTCATGGCCACTGCTCTTCCCCTCGTCTGGTCGGACAACAAACTCCTGCAGGGGCCAATGTTTCCCACCCTCGGAGTGGCGTGGGCGAACCTCTGGATGGCGAACACTTATACCACGGGAGTCATCGCCAACCTCATCAACTCCGATGAGATTCGCAGATACAGTCCCGGCTCCTACACGACGGGCTCACATTGGATTACCTACGGCGACAAACTCTGGCAATGGATAGTTTCGCAGCAGGCAAATGGGTACGGAGATATCTTCAACGTTACGCAGTCGGAGAACTCCAAGTTCGACAACCCACTCGGCTACGGCTGCTTTGCTCCCGGCACGGTTGTCGCGACGGCAAACGGGGACGTGGCTATCGAAGACTTGAAGCCTTCAACGATGGTGATGACCAAGGCACCTGGTCACTACGGTCGTAGCTCGTCGGAGCGGGTCGAACATCCCACGGTGATGGCTCAGCTTGGGCGCCAGCATCTCGTCGTTCCACTCTACGGGTTCAACGGAGAGGAGCCGTTCGTCACCGGGGGTCACATCTTCTTCACTGCGGCGGGCCCGAGGGCCATCAACCCAGCCGCAGCCAAGGCTGAGAACAGCTCGGTCAAGGTTGGACAGCTGCACGAGGGCGACGTCCTCCTGCGCCTGAACCACGACAGATCGGGATACGACAAGGTCAGGATCGAGACTATCACATGCCGAGGCGCCAAGCGCAGCACAATCCACGGCGTTCATCTCGAAAAGGGCAGTCATGGAGGCCACAAGTACCACGCCAACGGCTACTGGGTGGGCGAAAACTATCCGCAGCTCACCATCAAGGGCCTCTTGGACAACTACCACAAGATGACTCTGGCGGATCAAAAAGCCTTCGTCAAGCACGTCTCCAACCTCCCGCCTTCTTTCCGCCACGTCCTGGGGCCAGGCGTCTTTGACACGGTGCAGCGATTCTTTTCGAGCATCGGCACGCCTACGCATCTCAACTCGGAGTCCATCCAGATGAAGCAGTACAAAGAGCCATCAACCATCCTTGAAGCAGTCGAAGAAGCTGGGCGCCACCACATCTCCATCATGTCTGTCGTGGCGCACTATAAGCTGATAAACCACGACGAGCTGCGCAAGTCACGGACCGTTCTGGATACTACGGACCCTGATCACGCCGGCGTTATTGCTGGCCTGAATGGAGAGTCTGTCTTGCCCGAGGTGAGCATGTGCCACGGCGCCGTGGTCGTACACGGGCACCAAGCGTGTCCTGCGTTGGCCAGCCACGCCTCAATGTCCCACCTCGCTGCTCAATGGTCGATCCCGCTTGAAGGGCAGCCTGGAAAGTACCAGCATGGCGTTTTGCATTCCGTCTACTACGGCAGGGCAGCCCTAGGGTACGTCGCGACTGGGCCTGCCGAGGTCGGGAGCCTTGAGGAATTCAGTTCGATCACCCCCGTCATGGCAGTGGCTTCTGCCAACACCTACAACGTCAACTTCAGCACAAAGGTGTTTGCCAGTTCCACAGAAGCCACCTCAGCCAAGGCAGGTGATGCTGATGGCTGGAGCCCGTTCTGGAAGGTCGTTATTGGCCTCGTACATGACTCCTCCGGCGGATTCAAGGTTTCTCTGACGCTGCCTGACCTCGACAAGCAATGGCTCAATACCTGGGGCAAAGATTCAAGCGCTGCCAGTATCCTCCCGTATCAAGTGCTTACCCCAAAACTCAACCAGAAGACCTATGTCATGACCATTGGCGTGCAGGTATGCCCCGGTCTGGAGGACGGACCTCCTGGTCTCTTGGACACAATCCAGAACTGGAATCTCAAGGATGACAAGGGCAACCCCATCCCGGTAGGCCCGGCTTTCAACCAGTTCTGGGTGGACTTGAACCTCATGACCAACGAGCTCCACGGCTACACTTGTGATCTTGCATCGGACGCCACAGGCAGCTTCAAGGACGGCTCGATCCACGGCCTGACTACGCTGGGTTCGAACACCGTCTCCCATATCCGAACGACCGTCAACGACCTAGTTGAGAACACCCCTTCCATGCCTGGCTCGTTTGAGTCCGCGGACGTCCACCACTCTCCGGCGAACTTCCACGCCCCCGCGCACCAAGCGGCGCAGATGCTCGCGACCAAGCTGTTCACCGCAGGAGACCTTTCCATCGGCGACCTGCAGACCACCGCAGCTCCATCCGACACCGACCTGAACAAGGCCTCGCAGCAGTACATGCAGAACGCCGGCAACTACTGGCGTCTGAAGGGAGAGTCCGACGTCTTCGGCAATGACAAGGACGCTATGAAGACTGCCCTTCCCGCGAGTGGCAGTCTCACCGACCAACTCTACTCGGAAGGGCAAGCCTGGCTGGGCACTTACAATCGGGGGTTGATGCTCCAGGCCCTGCAGCGGGACTCCAGATACGTGGGCAGTTTCACCGAAGCGGAAAGGTCGAAGCTGGCGTACTACTGGCAGGGTGGGCAGGCCGGCTGTCTCTCGAGCAATACGCACTTCAACCGCATCTCGGAGATCTGCGCCCGCGAGGCATTCCTGGCCCTGACGCCCGGCCTGAAGCCGTACATTGAGGACTCGAGAGACTGGGCTAACCTTTTTTATGCCTTCGTGACGAGTGACGAGCAGCTGAACCTCCAGGTGTTCGGGATGAGTCTCGACCCGGGAGCGAGCAACCTGACCAACAAGTATTGCATGATTCTCAACGCCCTGGACTGGCAGAACCGGGGCTATGACACCACGCTCTGGGATCTGGTCAAGCAAAAGGTACTCTGTAGCCTCAGTAACGGCACAATCAAGGGCGATGAGAAGGAGGTAGGTCGCGACACTGGCATGTCCTGCCAGAAATACGGGCTAACGCGAACGCTAAAACCATCAGACTCCCCTGTTTCTGCAATTACTCGTTGCGGAACTCATTCGCCAGATCCAGGCTGACCCAAGCAGTGCCCTGCTCGCTCAGCTCAAGGTCGATTTTGAGAACCTCAAGAACCACTGGGATACGGACAGTGCCGAAGATATCGCAGCCAGGCTTCTCAGCGAACAGTATGAGCTGGGCAAGTGCTTCCTCGAGGCGGCAAAGGACCTAGATTTCATCATCAGTCAGAAGGGCATGTCCAAATTCTCCCAGCTGATGGACAAGTGGGAGCAGTGGGTCAGGCAGGAGTACCCAAACCAGGCCGAGAATCTGATCAAGGGACTGAGATATGGTTACGCGATCCTTGGGCTTGCGTAAGTCAACCGAACACCTGCAGGCAAGAGATTTCTTGGTTGACTGACTCTGCTTCTTCTTCAGGATGGACGCCTACGGCGTCCTGTCGAGCGTCAAGTACCTCCAAGACTGGGGAAACCTCAATACCGCTCAGAAAGCAGAAGCGGTCATCAGCATGGTTCAGTTCGTGGTGCAGACCGGTACAGACCTGGTCGAGCTCGTCGAGATGATCAGCGGGAAAGAGCCGGGCAGGTATGTTCCCCCATCCTATCATCCCATGTCATCGAACGTGCTTGTATGTCCCCCGCTGCAAGACCATACATTCTGATGCCCGACCACCAGCTTCGACTTCAAGATCGGTTGCGTCAAATGGAACAAGGCCATCGGCGAGGTTGGGGGCCACACCGTCACCAAAAACGGCGTGAACGCCGACGGCCAGATCATGGTCGACCCGGCGCTGCCCGAGGAGAACCTCCGCAACATCACAATCGCTCAGACGGGGAGCCCGGAGAGCTCTGTTGAGAAGGCCCTTGCTAAAGCCGCCACTGGGGAAAAAGTCGCAGAGGGCATTGAGAAGGAATTCTCTGTTACGGAGTCAGTGGCGTGCGTCATAGCCATTGCGGCCAACGTTGCCGCGGCGGTCTGCATGGGATATCAGATCAAAGACGACTTCAAGAACGGAGAGTCACCGGCGATCGAGAGCCTGGTACGTCGCATCCCGCAACCGCAGGTGCTGAGTTCAAGAAGGGTACGAAGAGAGTCTATATGCTAACCGTCTTCTGCGAAGGACATCCTGTCCGAGATAGCAACGTGTCTGCAGGTTATCCACGGCATGGCCCAACTAGGAGCCATGGTCATGGGCGTCCAAAGTATCGCCATTCCCATCGCGGGCTTGGTCATTGCCATTATCGGCATCATCTTCATGTTCTGCGAGTACGTTCTCGCTTCTAGCAGTCTGGTTATGGTGAACTACAATGGGCTAACAACACTCGCAGGATGTTCATCCCCCGCCAAGCGCCTCCAGATCCCGTCAAGACATACATCGAAGACAACAAAGCGGGCTTCCTCGAAAAGGTTCCCCCTCCACCCGCCGTGGCCCTGACCTACAATCTCCTCAAGGAGCAAGGCGGCAACACCATAGAAAAAGGGAAATACGGCACCATTGTCCTCTCGGTGAAAAACACGGCCAACGTGGACATCAAGTTCCGCTCGCTCTCGTTGCGTATCCCCGCCGGTTTAGATGCAGACGAGCTCTTCGTGCCGCCAGACGGGAAGGACCCGAAGACGGGGAAGTCGCCCATCAACAACCTCGTCTTCTATGAACTCATGGGCAACCCCGACGGGTGGTCCGTCCAGGGCGCGCCGGTGGCGAACAGCACGGACGGCACGATGATGGCCAAGATCATATCGACAAGCAAGGACGACAAGGGGAGCTCGATACCCGCGGGGGGGTTGACGCTCTCGGTCACGGGGTGTGTGAATGATGTGGCTGGGGTTGTTACGTTCCGGGTGATTGAGGCAGCCGTGTCGCGACCTGGCGCTGATGATATCCCGGCGGGCGACTACACCACCTCCTTGGAGATGAGAAAGAACTAGTGGCGGACAGCAGTATCTTGCGATGGTTAACGAACTCAATGGTGTTTTCAGGTCCAATGCTCATTTCTACCATTACCTCGGAAGTCAATTTGAAAATGTCAACCATGCCCGGACTTGGTCCCTAGTCGAAAGCGGACGTTCCTGTGGTGAAGTCTCACCCACTGGCGCCGCGTTTGGGATGGCGCGAAGCTTACCCCAAGCCCTCAGTGTCGACACACCATGGTGACGTCAATTATTAGAACTCACCAGCCGTTTTCCCACGACGTGAAACTCAACCATTTCAACTTCTTCATCAAGCATACCGTGGCCAGAACGACTCGGCTCTTCCAGAACCGGTCCCCTGACGTCCAGTTCCGTTCCCGAGCTCCCTCGCAACGCATCCCCAGACCCCATATCAAAGAGCTTCTCCGAGCTGAAAATGCCGTACTTCAAGGTCAACGCCAGAATCTCCATCTTCTACCTGGACGAGGGCCCCAGAGACACCGACAAGCCCGCCGCCCTGCTGGTCCCCGGCCTGACCTGCGACCTGCACGACTGGTCCTGGCAGGTCCCCTACCTCCTCGACCTCGGCCTGCGCGTCATCTCCTTCGACCCCCGCGGTCAGGGCAAGTCCTCGAACCCCCTTCCCACGCGGGGGATCATGTCCTGGCCGGGCGCCGACGCCTTCAGGGCCCACCACGGCCGCATCATCGACTACTACCCGCAGACGACGGCCCACGACGCCGCCGCGCTCCTGGACCACCTCGGCGTCGGCCAGGTCGTCGCCGTCTCCCACTCCCTTGGCAGCCTGGCCACGTACTACCTCGCGGCGGTGCTGCGGCCCGGCATGGTCAGGGCCATCGTCGCCCTGGATCCCGTCCTGCGGTTCACCAGCGCGGAGAGGGACGCGCATCGGGATTTCTTCGAGGAGCCCGACCGCGTCGTCGAGAAGATCGTCGCCGCCATCCAGTCGATTCACACGGCGCCCATGCCGGCGTGGCAGGCCGCGTGGTTCCGCAGGCGCGCGATGGAGATGGACCCCGAGGTCCTTTGGGCGCAGTGCTGGGGCGGATGGGGCGACAGGGCGGCCCTGGGGCGGAGGGAGAATGCGGTCGAGGCCTTTGCCGGGCGTCTGCGCTGCCCGAGGCTGGTTTTTGCGAGTGATGAGATCGGAGCGGCTGCTGGGAGGGATGCGCTGCCGAGGGGGAGCGATATGGATGAGGTCGTGCTCGTCGACGGGGTCGGGCATTGGTTCCATCAGGTTCGGGACAAAGAGGTCAACGCGAAGCTGGGGGAGTGGCTCGGGCGGCTGGGTATCCTGGGGACGCTGAACGGACAGAAAGAGAGGGTGGATGCCAAAATCGGCCTGGATACTGAGGAACAGGTTTGGGACGTAGTCACGGCGTAGGATGTTGAAGGGTTGGTTGTTCTTCGAGCTAGAATTCATTTCACTAAATCACGCTGGAGCAGGATCTCTGAATGATAACGCTCCGTCAAGGTGTATGTAACAGCCCCAGCCGAGGCCATGAAAATATGTACAGGAGAAACCGACCCAAAGTCCCCAGTCACAGATTCCTAAACACCGACAGGCTCGACAGCGCGGTCCCGGGCCACGAGAACAGCGTGTTCGACGGGCACGACGACCCCAGCGCCTGGTTGTTCATCCACGCCGGCTCCCAGTAGTACAGCCCGACGCCGCGGCTCACGCCGTTGACGACGTTGGCGACGCGGCGGATGAATTCAGCCTGGCCGGCCGCCGAGAAGGGGATGTCCCGCACGTCGGCAGGGAAGGGGAACCGCGGCGACGGGCACGACGTGGGCCAGTTGAGCTCGGCGACGACGAGCTCCTTGCCCCACCTGTTCGCCATGCTGGTGAGGGTGCCGCGCAGGGCGGAAAGGGTGGCGCTCTCGCCGTAGAAGGGGTAGAAGGAGACGCCCATCATGTCGAAGTCGCCCGTGGAGAGGGGCCCGGCGGCGAGGACGCGGGAGTAGAAGTACTCCTGGACGCCCCAGTCCTGGCCGCGGTCGAGGTGAATCATGATCTTGGGCTTGGGGTTTAGGTTGGAGTCCTTGATGCCCCAGGCGGCGGAGTTGAGGAGGCGCGCGACGTTGTAGAAGTTGCTGGTCGAGCCCGTTGGGAAGAGGAGGCCCGAGGTGATCTCGTTGCCGATGGAGATGATGGCGGGCGGGGTGCCGGCGCTAGCGAAGGCGTTGGAGACGTCGCGGGTGTAGTTGTACAGGCGCCAGGCGAGGGTGTCGATGTCCGTCGGCCAGCCGGAGGGGATGGCCTGGTGGGCGGGATCGGCCCAGGTGTCGCTGTAGTGCAGGGTCAGGTAGATGCTGAGGCCTCGGGCGCGGGCGCGGCGGGCCAGGTCGAGGTTGTAGTCGAGGTTGTAGTTGCCGTTGGAGGGGTTCACCCAGACGCGCTGGCGGACGGAGTTGACCCCGTTGGCGGCGAGGATCTGCTCGAGGGGTTGGGTCGAACCGCCGGAGGAGTATCTGATGCCATCGCGCTCCTCGTGGCGGACGGAGGACCAGTCGACCCCGCGGTAGGTGAGGGCCGTGGCCGCCGAGGCGAAGAGAAGAATATGGGAAACGAAGGATGCCAGCATCGTGGATATGGATATTCAGAGATGTCACTCGTCCTGCGATCTTAAGGTGAAGGTGGATGAAGATCGAAGTCCGTCACGAAGGAAGAACCGACAGAAGTTTAGACTACGGGAGAGGACCCCATCACCTTTGCTGCTCCCCTCGGAGCTCAGCGCACATGAGGTCCGCTTGTGATTTGGAGATCCAATTGCCGTGCGATCAGGTATTGGGGTTGCGCTCCTCTAATTAATAGCATCGCTCGTGATGTTTCATCCCCTGTTGTTCTTGGTGGAGAAACCACGTCCTCCAACCAGAGCCGAGGGCTGGGGGAGGAATTTCCGTTTTGGGAAGCGGAGCAGCGGCCTCGCTGGGAATACCCCGAGAGACGTGACAGTCTGTGGTATTATTCCGAGTACTATTAATAAGGAGCGTCGAATGGGAGATCTCAGAAGCCTTCATGTTCAAAGTGAAATACCACTTGACGTATGTCGATGCGCCAGATCTGCTCTTGTGGGTGAGTATTCCGAGAGGCACCGCGCCTGGCGATGAACACATGCGCGCCAACCAGGAACCTCGAGATCCATGATCCATCCATGATCCATCCATGGAGAGGGATTCCCAATGCAGTCTGCGCCCGACGATGGCCAGACGATGGAGAGTCATGGCACTTGTAAGTTATGAGCATGAACATCAGGGCCATCAAGTCATCTCTTGGTATGGCACTTGTAAGTTGCGATCATGAACATACGAGCCATCAAATCGCCTCTTGGGAAAATTCTCTCCCCTGCAGCCCTCCCTGCTTGGCGCTCGTTCAGATCCTGGAGCATCCACCGCCAAGAGCAGGCTGTCAGCACAGTCACGATGGCTCACGATTAAGTATTGCGCAAGCCTGCCATGCTGCCAAGACGTGTTGAGCCGCTGACGACATGGCCGCGTAGAGAGCGTCGGCCGAATGTCGAGATCGTCGCGATGGGATTCGTTCTAGAACCAAGAGTCATGTTCACTCATTCACGATTCATCCATCCATTCCCTGAGCTCCGCGGCGCGCCACGGGACGGGAAGACTGACGAGCCCGTTAGCGCGCGGAGTGGGTCTCGGGGTCGCATGCGTCGACGATTCGGGGTGGCCCGCGGACCCGACGAACGATGCAGCCAGTCGGGTTGGGCATGGAAAGTTCTTAAAACCCGGCAGACGGCCAACGTGGTCGTTGACCAACCCGCGTATTGTGGGTGTCGCTGTCCTCTCTCGCGGCCAGAGGGGTGCTGCAGATTTGCAGACATGTGCTTCCTCCCTAGTCGTCGTACCCTAGACGAGTTGCATTGGAGGTGGCCGTTGTGCATCCGGTCCGCAGTCAGGGGTAAGGGGAGCGAAGACGTCCACCACCTCACGTCAATACAAGAAACCCATGTGGCAGCTTGCGCAGTTTATATCCCGATGCGACTAGAGATACTCAATTGATAATGTTAAAAAGCGGGAAGACGAGGCGGGCGGCGCGCAGAGGCCAGCCGTCGACGGGGAATCTGAGCTTCTCAGTAAATTTTACGGGGTCCCGGACTCTTTGATCGGGGTTTAGCAAGATCCCGACAGCCTGAAAACAGTGGATCCACTCCATGGCCAGCGCCCGTGCCTGAGCCTTACGGGCTGCTGCAGGTGAGCAATAGTGGATCGGATGATTCATCCTCTCTCAGAGATTGTCTCCGGATTGTCACCGGCCCTCATCCCTTGCCGATTCTGTGAGCGTTCGCACCCATTCTGCCTGTAAACACCCGCACTGGCCACTCTCCGTCGGCTCCGCTCCGCTGGAGCTCACTCACTCGGTGTCCTGATAGCGCCCGATGGCACTCGCAACCCGCCAGACGGGCCCCTATTTGCCATGTCCGCTTTGGATATCGGCTCCATCCACGGACTCACGCCCCGGGCCCGTGAGAGGACGGGCGTACGAGATGCCCCGCGGCTACGGAGATAGGCCTGGGCCTCTGGAAATGTCGTAATCTCATGCAGTCCGAATCCGATCTTTTCTGAACCTTTATTATACTGCTTCCCCTGTCCATCTCAGTGCCACCTTGCTCTCTTGCCCTACCACTCTCACTCAGCCTCACACTCCCCATCTCGAAGAATCCTCGGCATCACACCCAGCCTCGAGTCGACTCTGACAACCTGAACGGGGACACTGACATAGACAACCACCAGAGGCGGCTGTTGATGCTGGCTACGGAGCCTCATCTCTACCCTCAAAACTCAGCCACCACCACCATGGACTCCAACAACATCACAAACACTACTGACGGCGCGTCCCGGGTGGAGGGACGCTCCCCCGCCGCCAGCCAGCGTACGTTTGTCAACGAGACTGACGGTGTTGCTGCTTCGGCTTACACTGAGACTGCCCCGACTCCAGCCACGGAGAAGCCCTCCGCCTATGCCCTCGAGCATGACGCGTCCACGTCTACAGAAGGCGACGAAGGCGACGACGTCGAGATGGAGCGCCGCCACTCGGTGGTGCAAGATCTCGCCCGCCAGATCACGCGCCACTCGGCCGTCGACATCGGCGGCAACCACCACGCCCTCTTCGGGAGCGACGACCCCGACTCCCCCCTGAACCCCAACGGCAAGCACTTCAGCGCCAGGGCCTGGGCCAAGACCCTCGCCAACCTCACAAACGAGTCCGGCGGCGGCTTCCGCAAGACCGGCTTCGCCTTCCAGGACCTCAATGTCTTCGGCTACGGCAACGAGACCGACTACCAGAAGGATGTCGGCAACATCTGGCTCGGCCTCCCCTCCATGGCCCGCGGCCTCGTCTCCAGCACCGGCGGCCAGCGCCGCATCGACATCCTCCGCGACTTCGACGGCGTCGTCCAGCCCGGCGAGATGCTCGTCGTCCTCGGCCCCCCCGGTTCCGGCTGCACGACCTTCCTCAAGACCATCGCCGGCGAGACCAACGGCATCTACACCGACGAGAAGGCCTACTTCAACTACCAGGGCATGACCGCCAAGGAGATCCACAAGCACCACAGCGGCGACGCCATCTACACCGCCGAGGTCGACGTCCACTTCCCCCAGATGACCGTCGGCGACACGCTGACCTTCGCCTCGCGCGCCCGCTGCCCCCGCAACCTCCCCGAGGGCATCACCGCCCATGAGTACTCGGACCACCGCCGCGACGTCGTCATGGCCATGTACGGCATCAGCCACACCGTCAACACCCGTGTCGGCAACGAGTACGTGCGCGGCGTCTCCGGCGGCGAGCGCAAGCGCGTCACCATCGCCGAGGCCACCCTCTCCAACGCGCCGCTCCAGTGCTGGGACAACTCCACGCGCGGCCTCGACTCGGCCAACGCCATCGAGTTCTGCAAGACCCTCCGGCTGCAGTCGCAGCTGTTCGGCCAGACCTGCGCCGTGTCCATCTACCAGGCGCCCCAGAGCGCGTACGACCTCTTCGACAAGGCCCTCGTGCTCTACGAAGGCCGCCAGATCTTCTTCGGCCGGGCCGACGAGGCGAGGCAGTACTTTATCGATCTTGGCTTCGAGTGCCCCGCACGCCAGACGACACCCGACTTCCTCACCTCCATGACTGCGCCGTCGGAGCGCGTCGTGCGCCCCGGATTCGAGGGCCGCGTCCCCCGGACCCCCGACGAGTTCGCGACCGCGTGGAAGGCCAGCCGCCAGCACCAGCTCCTCGTCAACGAGATCGACGCCTTCAAGGCTGACCACCCCTTCGACGGCGCCGACGCCCAGGCCTTCAGGGAGCAGAAGCAGTCCATCCAGGCCAAGGCCCAGCGCCTCAAGTCCCCCTACATCCTGTCGTACGGCCAGCAGGTGCAGCTGTGTCTCTGGCGCGGCTGGAAGCGCCTCAAGGGCGACCCGTCCCTGACCATCTTCGCCCTCGTCGCCAACACCGCCATCTCCCTGATCGTCTCGTCCCTCTTCTACAACCTGCAGCCGAACACAGGCTCGTTCTACTTCCGGACGGCCGTCCTCTTCGTCGCCATCCTCGCCAACGCCTTCTCTAGCGCCCTCGAAATCCTGACCCAGTACGCCCAGCGCCCGATCGTCGAGAAGCACGTCCGCTATGCCTTCTACCACGCCTCCGCCGAGTCCTTCGCCTCCGTCCTCGTCGACATGCCGTACAAGATTGGCGTCACGATCTGCTACAACCTGGTCATGTACTTCATGACGAACCTGAACCGCAACCCCGGCAACTTCTTCTTCTTCCTGCTGGTCGTCTTCCTCATGGTGCTGTCCATGTCCGGTTTCTTCAGATCTGTCGCCTCCCTGTCCCGTACCATGTCGCAGGCCATGGTGCCCGCCTCGATCATCATCCTCGCCCTGGTCATCTTCACTGGTTTCGTCATCCCCATCGACTACATGCTTGACTGGTGCAGCTGGATCCGATACATCAACCCCGTGGCCTACGGTTTCGAGGCTCTCATGGTCAACGAGTTCAGCGGCCGCGAGTTCGAGTGCACCGTTTTCGTCCCCAGCCCCATGGTCCCCGGCTACGAGGACCTCGACTTGGTCAACAGGGCCTGCCAGACCGTCGGCTCCGTCCCCGGCCAGCTCATGGTCAGCGGCGACGCCTACATGAACACGCAGTACTCGTACTACGCCGAGAACAAGTGGCGCAACGTCGGCATTCTCTTCGCCTTCATCATCGGCCTCCACCTCGTCTACTTCATCGCCACCGAGTACATCTCCGCCAAGAAGTCCAAGGGCGAGGTCCTCGTCTTCCGCCGCGGCTTCACCGCGCCCCCGGCCAAGGGCAAGGACGACCCCGAGGCTTCCCTCTCCGGCCCCGCCACCATCGTCGAGAAGTCCGGCTACAACTCCTCCTCCGAGGGCGCCATCCAGGCCTCCACGAGCGTCTTCCACTGGAACAACGTCTGCTACGACATCAAGATCAAGAGCGAGCCCAGGCGCATCCTCGACCACGTCGACGGCTGGGTCAAGCCCGGCACCCTCACCGCCCTCATGGGCGTGTCCGGCGCCGGCAAGACCACCCTGCTCGACTGCCTCGCCGACCGCGTCTCCATGGGCGTCATCACGGGCGAGATGCTCGTCGACGGCAAGATCCGCGACCAGTCCTTCCAGCGCAAGACCGGCTACGTGCAGCAGCAGGACCTCCACCTCGAGACCAGCACCGTCCGCGAGGCCCTCGAGTTCAGCGCCCTGCTCCGCCAGCCTGCCAGCACCCCCAAGGCCGAGAAGCTCGCGTACGTCGACGAGGTCATCAAACTCCTCGAGATGCAGGACTACGCCGACGCCGTCGTGGGCGTGCTCGGCGAGGGCCTCAACGTCGAGCAGAGGAAGCGCCTGACCATCGGCGTCGAGCTCGCCGCGAAGCCGCCCCTGCTGCTCTTCGTCGACGAGCCGACTTCCGGCCTGGACTCCCAGACCTCGTGGGCCATCCTTGATCTCCTCGAGAAGCTGTCCAAGGCCGGCCAGTCCATCCTGTGCACCATCCACCAGCCCTCCGCCATGCTCTTCCAGCGCTTCGACCGCCTGCTCTTCCTCGCCAAGGGCGGCCGCACCGTCTACTTCGGTGAGATCGGAGAGAACTCGGAGAAGCTCACGTCCTACTTCGAGCGCAACGGTGCCCCCAACTGTCCCCCCGGCGCGAACCCCGCGGAATGGATGCTTGAGGCCATCGGCGCCGCCCCCGGCTCCGAGACCGAGGTCGACTGGCACCAGGCCTGGCGCCAGAGCCCCGAGTACGAGGAGGTGCAGCACGAGCTGAACCGCCTCAAGGCCCAGGGCGAGGCGTCCGGCGAGGTCGAGGCGCCCTCCAAGGCCGCGTACCGCGAGTTCGCCGCGCCCCTGTGGGATCAGCTCTTCATCGTCACCCGCCGCGTGTTCCAGCAGTACTGGCGCACGCCCTCTTACATCTACTCAAAGTTCGTCCTCTGCGTCTCTGTCGCGCTCTTCGTCGGCCTCGTCTTCCTCAACGCCCCGCTGTCCATCCAGGGCCTCCAGAACCAGATGTTCGCCATCTTCAACGTCTTCACCGTCTTCGGTCAGCTCGTCCAGCAGCAGATGCCGTACTTCGTCACCCAGCGCTCCCTCTACGAGGTCCGCGAGCGCCCCTCCAAGACCTACTCCTGGAAGATCTTCATGCTCTCCCAGATCATCACCGAGATCCCCTGGAACACCCTCATGTCCGTCTTCATGTTCGTCTGCGTCTACTACCCCGTCGGCCTATACAAGAACGGCGACCCGGCCCAGTCTTCCGAGCGCGCCGCCCTCATCTGGCTCCTCTTCTGGCAGTTCCTCATCTTCACCTGCACCTTCGCCCACGCCGTCATCGCCATCACCGACACCGCCGAGGCCGGCGGCAACCTCGCCAACATCATCTTCATGCTCTCCCTCTTCTTCTGCGGCATCCTCGCCGGCCCCGACTCCATGCCCGGCTTCTGGATCTGGATGTACCGCATCTCCCCCTTCACCTACCTTGCCTCCGCCATCCTCTCCACCGGCCTCGCCAACACCGACGTCACTTGCTCCGCCAACGAGTACATCCTCTTCCCCCCGCCCGACGGCATGTCCTGCGGCCGCTTCCTCGACCCCTACGTCGACGTCGCCGGCGGTTACATCCTCGACCGCGCCGCCACCTCAGAGTGCCAGTACTGCCCCATGGCCAACACGGACATGTTCCTCGAGCAGCTCACCGCGAACTTCGACAACAGGTGGCGCGACTTCGGCATCGGCATGGTCTACATCGTCTTCAACATCTGCGCCGCGCTCGCCCTCTACTGGCTCGTCCGCATGCCCAAGGGCAAGAAGCAGAAGAAGGCCTGAGCGATGCCGCCGCACGCGCGGAGCCAGCCGGGCTGTCTCTGACATCTTCTCTTTCCTTCACTCTTCTGATATTTTCTCACGTTTCTCGCATCTTCACGACGGGCCATCGTCGCCCAAAGGCACATACAATTTTCCTAGTACAGTCATAATACGCGGCGTTTGAATCTAGACCACATGTACTTAGAAAAGGATCTGGTACAGGCCGGGAACTGCAAAGGGTTTGCATCATAGAAAGGAAAGCGTTTCAACAATTCGCATCTACAAGTTATCCAAGCTGCTACTCGTGAACTTCAATTGCTATGTATTCATGTGTCTGCCGTGCTATCATCAGACGCCTAATAGCGCCCGCGGCCGTGAAGATAACATTCCAAAACAATACCCTCGTACGCAACGCCTGCTTGATGTAGTCAGTCGACCCCGGAACACTACAGATTCGCCTCCGACCCTTTCATGAGATCATCATACGCCAGCAGCTCCTCCACGGCAGCCCATGTCTGCATGACAGTGTCAGCAGTCCTCGCCTCTTCTTCCTGGTCCAGCGGGGACTCCGCGCGTCGGAGGAATGCCCCGAGACCCCCGTGCTTCCCTTTATCCCGGCTCTTGTTCCACCACGCAGATGCTCCGCCGTCGGTGCTGGCGGTGCTGGAGATGCTCGAGCTCCTCGTGCCGTCGAGTGCTTTGAATGAATGCCTGATCCGTGCCGCAACAGCCTCGGGGTCCTTAGTACCCGCCGTGTTCACGGTCGCCGTCGACTCGTGTCCCACAGACACCGATCGCTTCCCAAGGGCATCACCGGCTTCCTCTCCTCCGGTCTCCGTCTCTTCCTTGGCATTCGCTTCCCGAATCCCTCGCAGCCTCGACGTGAACCTCTCAAACACTGCAATCCTCTTCTCTGCTGCTTCGGCCCTTGCTTTCCACATTGTACATTCCCTCTTGGCGTCCCGAAGTTGCTCGCTGAGTGTGCCGATGTCCATGTTATCCATCGCCTCCAGCTGCCGTCGCAGAGAGCCCACCTCTTCGGATCGGCTGCTGAGCTGTTTCTGTAGGTTCCGGATCTGCGCATGCAAGAGGCAATTCCCACCTCCTGCGCTCGGGCTCAGCGTGGGACCGGGCACACCTTCGGGCCCTTCGCCCGTGTGGAGAAGACGGCCTGGTGTTCCCAACCCGATAGAAGCCGCCGAGGGTGGCCGTGATAGATTCAAGTGCTTGTCAACGGGAGGCTCTTCCTGGTGCGGCACTATGGTACCAAGGCTGGGAGGGCGGTCCAGTGTCTGTTCCTCATTGAGCTGCATTACCGGCTCTGCCTGCTGCTTTGTGGCCTCCGTTGGCTGCTTCAGCTGAGCATCCATGAACTCGGGCTTCTCGGCAACCAGTTGGGCAGCTTGCCCAGACACTTGCTTCAACGTGGCGCCGTCACTGGCTTCATCTCGAAGCTTGCGAGATGAGAGAGCGGCCTCGTTCGAGCCTGGCGGTCTCGGAGTCTTTACCGAACTTCGATTCATGCCACGATCGTCTGCAAAGGGCGTAGAAGGTGTCGACTTTGGAATTTCAGCATTCGATCGGTATGGGGAGACAATGTCGCCAGGTTTGGTACCCGTCAGCCGCCTCTTTGGACGAGCAGGAGACATCGAGAATGGCTGGTCTTGTGAGCCTCCTTCCCACATTGCCGCCATCGCCCTCACACCGCCAGGCTTCGACGTGGACTTCCGGGCGGTTTGTTTTCCGATCGCTGTAGAAGGTGCGGGACTCTGCTTGACGGGGGTGGTTATGTTCATGAGTGTCGCAGACCTCGTGCGCTGAGCGATCTCGGCAACAGTCGAGGCGACAGATGCCAGACTCCCTGCTCTTGGTTTTGACGAGGATCTTCCTGGAGGAATTGCGGTACTTGAACCACGTCTCTGAGTCGGGGAGTCGTCTGGGATCTCGGTCTCGTTCAAGGACGGCGTCTGACGAGAAAGCTTTCTGCTGGATTGGCGTATATCTTGTAGAACGTGGTTCGTATCCGGGGACTGTCCCTCGGCTGCCCTTTGCGATGCTGCTTGTGAGGGCGACACATTTTCGGTCAACGCCGGCAAGCTGCGAGGTTCAGTCATGGGGACGTGAAAAGATTTGAGTTCTGTCGGTGTCCGTTGAGTTGATTCTCGTCCAGCGGTATCATAGAAGCGAGTCAACGGAGACTGCGGGATCGATTGCTTCTGCGGCGTTGCCAGAGCCAGCTTATTGGGCGAAGTTGCGACAGACAGAGATTCTTCTTGGTGTTGTGGATGGCTGTCAATCCCCATCGAGTCCCTCTCCTCTGGCATGTCGAATCTCTCCACTGCCCTTGACTCCTGTCTTGATGGTTGCGAGTTGGCCCTGTCATCTTCCGCAGGTCGTGATGAAGGTTTGCGGCCCCCCTCTTCGCTGCTGGATTCGCTTCTCTGGACGAGACCCCTCAGCCTGGCTGTAACAATTCCTGAGCTCAAGGGTGGATGACTCTTCCTCCCCCTCTTTCTGGATAAGTTCTCTGGTGACTTGGCTGTCGGGGATCGAAGGGACGGCTTTCCGATGCGCGTGGCATCCTCACACTCATTGCCTACGTCGCTCTCTGCGGACTGGCACAGTATTCGTGAGTGAAGACTCTGCCTGGATGGGCTAGTGTCTGGTTCCGGGAGAAACTGTCTTCCTGGGGAAGGCCATGGGACTGACCATCCCGATGGCTTGGTGCTACTAGCTCCAGGTATTTCCTCTGTGTTTGTCGCAACAGATTTCCGAGGTGTCCGCCGTGCCTTGAAAGGATTCTTGAGAGGGGTGCCGCCGTCCAAGGTGTCTCTCTCACCAGGAGCGAACGGGTCAGGAGATGGCGCCTCAGAGTGCCGGGTCCTCTGCGCCTCAGGCGTACTCTGATTGTAGACGACAGTGTCGAAGCCAACATTGTGAGCAAGAGCATCATCAGAATCTTTAGGGGAGTCTTCTTCGGCGAGGCTCTCCTCTGCAGTCGGCGAGAGTGGGTTGAGAGAATGGCGCACTGAAATGCGGTTCGACGACTTAGATCGAAAGGACTTCGGTCGTGACCGTTTGACGGACAGCTCTTCCACGCCGCCTCCCGTAGTTGAAGATCGCATCGCCTTTGATCCTATGACGGCATTAGTTAGTGTTAGCAAGGCCCCAGGGTTGCCAATTCGGAAAACATACGCGAACCAGGAGTCGGAGTGCCCAGCGCCGGTGACGCCTGGCGATCGATTGGCTCCTCCTGGAGGCTCTGGAAGTCCCAGTCGCGCGGCCCGCGAACTGAGAAGCCGTCGGACGCAGAGTATCGAATGGCCGAATGCTTGCTCGAGAAGTCTCCGTCAATCCTTCCCTCGCCAGCCAGAGCATCGACGCTGGCCAGGTGCCGAACGACTTCTCGCCAGTGTGTGATGAGCATCTCCGTGATAGCGTTTGCGACCAGGATCTTGTCCACCTTTGGAGGTCCGTCTCCGGTCGTGGCAATCTTCTGTGCTCGCTCTTTCTTGAGCTTCGGCGGCGTCAGAGGGAACAGGAGCAACCCTGAAGGAGGATGTGCGACTTTCATCGTGTAAGAGTCGAGAAGATTGCCGACGAGCAACGGTCCGAAAACGGTACCCAGAGCCGAGTATCCCATCAGATCTGATGTGGGAAGAGGGCGGCCGAATTCATCCTCATGAGGCGTCAATTCTGCCTGTCGTCCGATCAAGGACAGCATGCCAAAGACAGCACAGATGAGCTCGCGCCGGAATTGCGATTTGAGTGTCCCGATAGCAAGGGCTATGAGGCGAGCTCGAAGCTTCGTCTGTCGTGTCCTGTTGAACTCCGGCTCGCCACGCAACTGACTGTGGATGGCGATGAATGCATCAAAGAGGGAGAGCGACCCGAGGATGCCGCCGGGTAACACACTGAGGAACCGTTTGAACGCCGAAGCGACATCGTGCACGCCGGCCTTGACATGTAGTGGAAGATTTGGGCACCGGATCGTTCGGGTCACTTCCTCCTCGGCGTCTTGATGACAGTAGTAATCGAAGAGGGCGTTGACGGTGCGGTATGAGCCGGATATTCGAAAGATGCCTCTCGTGACAACGCCTTCCTGAAAGTTAGCCAAAACTGCGCCGAGAGTTCTTGACGAACACTCACCGTGCTGAACCAGGTATTGCGCTGTTGCCCGGAAACAAGTAGGAAGCAGCATTGCCCGGGGAGAAAACTCCGCAGGGAGATAAAGCAGGCTTTTGCCGCTCAGGGTGACCATCGTCTGGAGGCTGAGAGTAGTCCTGGCAGGTTCCCTCTTGTTCTGCACCAAGTGCAGGGCGAGGTCGCTGAAGCTCCGCCTGTGCCGGACCAGCTTCGACTGAGCGTCTCCGTGTCCAAGAGATGCGCGCCCTAGGAGGCGTGAAAACCAACTGCGCCTCTCTGACATTGTCCCGGGCGTCGAGTTGCGCTGCTGGAGGTCAGTCAAATATGTGAAGTTGGCCGCGGACGTTGTCTCTCACCTTGGCACCGCCACCGAAATCCCCTACAACCATCACTCTGATGCCATGCTGCCCGGGTCAGCGCAAGACCAGACAAGACATGACATGAGGAGAACCCTGCGCAACGAACCTTCTTGGCCAGCCTGTTGTACTCCAGGACAAACCGAGTGCGATCTTCGACCTCATCGGTGTCGGAAAACATCGCCAGGTCGCCGCTCGAAGACGTCCAGGTCGCACTGCTCGGCAGCGCCCGCGACCGGCGGCCATCTCGGCTCGCGGCAAGTGTGGGAGCAGTATTCGAGGTGGGAATCAAAGGCTGTCCGGCGGTAAGCGATGCTCTAGACGGCGATGCGGTCATCGAGGGCAGCAGGAGGCTCGTTGGATCGGTGCCGGCCATCCGACTGGCGATGGTGACGGAGTCCGGGTCCCTCACGAGACCTGAGGATCGCGACGGCCCTCGGGCCAGGCCCTGGGCTGCGGGAGGCCCGTCGATTTGCATGATGATGGGGAGTTGACCAAGGTTGAGCGGCGAAAATCAAAAGAGGGTATTCAAAGTCATCTGTTTCTATAAGACAACAGGTGAAGCTGGATGTGATGTGGCTGAGGGTCTGTCGGGGTCTCTCGGTAAGACAGCGGCTGTAGAGCGCGAGATTCAGACAGGAGGATGAGAGTTGGACTGAAAGGTTCCAGGCCAGCCCAGGTCCAGGCTGAGGAGGTATTTGGATCGTGGAGGAGGAAAGAAGACGTCAGTATGTCTCTCCCGCCGGGTGGTCCTGCCGTCCAGCGTCAAGCCACATGGTCCAGGGTGGTCTGGCTGCAAGAGACATGAGCTCAGCTCCTCCTTCTTCCTCTCCATCCATCTCTTTGGCCGCTTTGTGCCCGTTGCTGCTGCAGAAATACCACCTCATGCTCTCGGAAGGCGAGATGATAGATCACCTCTCTGCAGCGACTGGAAGTCAGCCTGTCTCGGGAGCATCTGGACCGTGAGCGAATGAAGAAAGAAGACGAAAAATGCGGTGAACTCGCGGGACAAACGGCCTCCATTTATACGGGCGATACAGCTGCAGTTGGCCCAAGATCCTCTAAAGACGAAAAGAAAAATAACTTGAAAGACGACATACTCTCATGCAGGCGTCCGTCCGTCTGGTATTGAAACCGCCCAATAAATCCTTACACACCGCAGACGCCGTGCAGAATGCTCAGACCATCCAACCGTCCATCCATCCGTCCATCCATCCATCGCCCCTATATCCCTGTATCCCAGCTCATGCTCATTTTCTTCGTCATCCGCCCACCAAACGCTCACTCGCTCTCATGGTCGACATTGCGTCATCGCGCATCATTCTCCTCGCCGTGGAGGAGCACGTATTTCAGGATATCCGACAGGGATATGATGCCCTTGAGGCGGTTCTCGTCATCCACCACGATCAGTCGATGGACTCTCGACTTTCGGACCGTGTCGAAGATCGAATCCAGCCTGTCCTCCGGGCCGCAGGTGTAGATGCCGGGGGAGTCGTCGGGTCGCCTGCAGAGCGCCTCGCCAACGCTGGCCGACAGCTCGTCGTAGGCGCCGCCCTTGATGCAGGGGATGATGTCCACGGCCTCGAAGACGTTGAGGACCCTGTCATGCCTGTCGACGATTGGCACGCAGGAAATGTCGTTCTTGACCATCATGTCCACCACATCCAGCACCGAGGTGCCCATGTGAGCTCTGGTCAGGCGCTTCCACGTGCCCAGCCCGACATCCCGGACCGGCTTCTTCAAGAGGACCGTGTTGTGCTCGTTGTTGACGGCGATGAACTTGAGGATCCTATACTGGGTGATCACGCTGACAACCATCTCGCGGCCCGTCTCGTCGTCGATGTCGACCAGTGGGATTCGGCGCGCCTTGGTTTTGAGCATGTGCCGGCACGCCTCGTACAGCGGTCGCATGGGGTTGACGGAGACCGTCTCGATGGGGGATACGCCGATGGCCTTTTCGATGTCTGCAACCCAGTCATGTCAGTCAACTAGGGGCCTTAGGATATCTGCGAGAGGGCAGCAGCACCCACCTCGAAGGCTGTTCAGCCGGAAGGTATCCAGCTTGCCAATCTCGTCGGGGAACTGGCAGTAGTATTGGATGACGTTGATGTAGTCCGTCGCCGTCAACAGGCCGGCGAAAGACGAGGATTGCGAATCCCATAAGGGGGCGGACACGATAGCTACAGGACTGAGTCAGACAAGGTACGCGAATCGGCAGGCCCATCGCAGTCAGCGACGTACAGTTCTGGATGAGGATATTCAGGCTCTTCTTGATGAGCAGGTCGTTGTCGAGCACGATCAGGCGGAAGGAGAGCGGCAGGACATCGTAGCTGGTTCGGACCTTGAGGAATTCCCGGATCGCTCTCTGCAGAAGAAACGAGAGTTAGCACTGCTGGTTCGGGCTTCTGGCACGCGCGACAGCCCCGCGGCGGCGCGAAGCAGGCTGCCGTCCGCCAGAGTATCATCCTCGCGACGCAGGATCAATCGGGGGGCGGGGGCTCGCTCACCAGTCCCTGCATCTGCTCCTTGTCGAGCGGGCTGGGAAGCTTCTCTGCCACTGCTGGTCGAGCAGCTGGGGGCGGGGCGGCGGCCATGGCGGCGGCGGGTTTCGGGCGAAGATAGGAAGAGGGCGTCACGAAGGGCAGCTCGTGACCTCCGGCACCTTGGGCGTGAGCTGGGGCCGCAGTGGTCGTCGGGGGATGACCATGTGCGTGCGGCCTTGCGATGGAGGCGGCGGTCGCGAAGACGGGCGGGGCAACGACGGGCGCCGGAGGCAGGACTTGGGCCGGGGCGGTGTGCGCGTGGGCGTGTTCGTGCGACGTGGACGATGGTTGCGACTCGGAGGTCGCTGCCGGATCGTGTGTGGCTGTCGGGTCTGCCGTTGAGGGTTGTGCTGGTGCTACCGCCTCGTCGTGTGCTGTTGCTGCTGGTGCTGCTGCTGCTGGGAGGTCTGACTGTGGCTGGTTGTTGGGCTTCGGCCCTTCCACCCCGGCGGGGTTGTGGTCGGCCATAACCGGTCGCGCTGAGCCGAGAGACTTGTGGGAGCTAGTGGCTGGCGCATGCGAACGCCCTTTTCTTTGTCTGGGGAGGGCGAGGTATCGTCGAGTCAGGAATGAGACGTCGGTCGGCCGTTTGTAGGCAGGTATGATGTATGCACGAAAAGGGGTGGGCGGCTGGCTGGGGGCCTTTCCACGTTGTTCACGGCAGGAATGTGCCCGTGGTGGTGTGGGATGGATGTCGAGGAGCACCACCGACCTGCAGGTGCCAGCATCGGCGAGTGACGGAGCGAGTGTCAGGTCCGGTCAGATCGGGCTAATCGGCCAGTTGGTGCTCTCGATAAGCACCTTCAGAGCACAGACAGCGCGATCTCGGGCCTGTTGCTGGTGGTCCAAGGTGGTCTGTCCGGGGAATGTTGCGTTTGGTGGGCGGGCGGTTGGTGGTTTTGGAGGGGACTCGGCTGGGTGCATGGAATCGGGGTTGATAAGCGGCAGATACGCTGCCAAAGGGGCGTGATAAGACATATCTTTGTCGAGGGGCAGAGGTGGGGAGCGGGAAGTGGTTGGTGCGCTCGCCTGCATTTGTTTTTGATTAGAGCTCCAGAGGGAGTGGAGGAGTTGAGCTCGACGAGTCTAGCTCGGAGGAGCTTGATTTTGATTGATGAGCTCAACCTTCAAGGTCCTTCTGTCTGTCCTGGCGGGGTCTTCAGGCATCGTTTCATGGCTTGGGAGTGGCTTGTTTCTGCGTGATGGGAGGCTGTTCTCCAGCCCAGCTCCATGTTGTACTTTATTAGTAACGGCCGACTGGCAACTGAGGACCATCAGCAGTCGGAGGAGGACCGGACATTGCATCATTGAAGTTACCCTGCTTCCCATCACGTCCCCTCTGGTTGTCCCTCCCTGTCTTTCGGCCTCCCGCGGCAGTCGGCTGCCGGCTTGTCATCTCAGGGTCTCTCGCACCGCCTGACCAGGCCAACCTATGAGAAGGTACGTACCTTGGGCTCCCTTGAAGAGGGCGGCAGCGCGTACCGGCAGCAGCAAGACCTGCAGGTACCTCTGCATCCCCAGGTCAGTCGCCCCTCAAGGGAAACCGCTAGCGTCCGCGACCTACGGCCAATCACGTCCGCCACAACTCGAGCCCATCACCGCCGAGCGACTGCACCTGTCCCCACAGTTGGGCTTGCATTTACTGTTGCTGGCGTTGCTCGTGCCTTCCCTGGTTGCTCCCTGCTTCCCGTCGCTCCTTCGTCAGTGACACAGTCTGGGGCTTCTGTCCGCCTCACATCCTGTCCCGCTCATCAAAACATCTCCCAACTTGTCCTCCGACATCCCCGACGACTCCAATCATCGCCATCGCGCCCCTTCCGGCTGCACGTCCAACCCAGAGCTCCCACGGTCCCCGGAGGCCTCGATCACGGAGCTCCTTGCAGCCGCCTAATCTTCGTCATCAATCGCCCATCGAGTCCACCCCTCAGCACATTCCTCGCCGCGAGCCACGGACCGCGAGACAACATCACAAAACACTCCGCACTCCGCACTTTGCACTTTGCACAGTCGAGCCACTTGCGACGTCGTCTTGCACTCTCCCACCAGGCTCCGGCGCCGTTGACAACACACGCCATGGGTGGCGTATGCAGCTCCTGCTGCGGAGGTGCGTCGCTCCGAGGACAGCAGTCCGGTCGATCTCTGCTCGGGACCGTGCTAACAGCCATCTACAGGCAAGGCCCGCGATGGCCTCTACGAGCCCGTGCTTGCCGACAGCGAGAGGGAAGCCGTTGCTGATCTCCTGCGATACCTTGAGAACGTTCGTGCCACACTGGCCCAATACCCCTCGACCATCGGGACCGATGTGACTGACGAATCTGGGTTGCAGCGAGGCGAAACAGACTTCTTCTCCGGCGAGCCGCTGCGAGCGCTCAGCACGCTTGTCTTCTCCGATAACCTCGACCTTCAGCGGAGCGCCAGCCTGACGTTTGCTGAGATCACGGAACGAGGTATGCACCCCCAGCCAGCCCCAGCCTGATTCGCCTGCGTTGTCTGGCGAGCGCCCAGATACCATAGCCGTGGCAATCGATGTTGTTCGCAGCTTGGATGTCGCTTACAATCCCATCTCAGATGTCCGAGAAGTCGACCGCGATACCCTGGAACCAATTCTATTCCTCCTCCAGAGCTCCGATATCGAAGTGCAGAGGGCGGCAAGCGCCGCACTGGGCAATCTCGCCGTCAACAGTGAGCTCCCGTCCGTTGCCCATCCGGGTGCGTCGCGATGCTAACTCGTATCAGCCGAGAACAAGGTTCTCATTGTACAAATGGGTGGCCTCCAGCCACTAATCCGACAAATGCTCTCCACCAACGTCGAAGTCCAATGCAATGCCGTCGGGTGCATCACCAACCTGGCAACACACGAGGAGAACAAGGCCAAGATTGCCCGCTCCGGCGCCCTCGGGCCCCTGACGAGGCTCGCCAAGTCTAGGGACATGCGGGTTCAGAGGAATGCCACGGGCGCGCTGCTGAACATGACGCATTCTGGTGAGCTCTCTTGGCAGCCTTCGCGGATGTGCTGTTGAAACACGGACTGACGACCTTCTACAGACGAGAACCGTCAACAGCTTGTTAATGCCGGCGCCATCCCCGTTCTTGTGCAGCTTCTGTCATCGCCCGACGTCGACGTGCAGTACTACTGCACGACCGCCCTGAGCAACATCGCCGTCGACGGCAATAACCGACGGAAGCTTGCCCAGTCCGAGACAAAGCTGGTGTCTTCGCTGGTGAACCTCATGGACTCCTCGTCCCCCAAAGTCCAGTGCCAAGCCGCCCTGGCCCTTCGAAACCTCGCTTCAGACGAGAAGTACCAGCTCGACATTGTTCGCTCCAACGGCCTCGCGCCGCTGCTTCGCCTTCTCCAATCTTCTTACCTTCCTCTTATTCTCTCGGCCGTCGCCTGTATTCGAAACATCTCCATCCACCCCTTGAACGAATCACCCATTATCGATGCTGGCTTCTTGAAGCCGCTTGTTGACCTGCTGGGCTCCACCGACAACGAGGAGATCCAGTGCCATGCCATTTCGACGCTCCGGAACCTGGCGGCAAGCTCTGACCGCAACAAGGCTCTCGTCCTCGATGCCGGCGCAGTGCAAAAGTGCAAGCAGCTGGTTCTGGACGTGCCCGTGTCGGTACAGTCCGAGATGACTGCAGCCATTGCGGTTCTTGCTCTTAGTGACGAGCTCAAGTCGCATCTGCTCAACCTCGGCGTGTTCGAAGTTCTCATTCCCCTCACCCACTCTCCCAGCATCGAAGTGCAGGGCAACAGCGCCGCTGCGCTAGGCAACCTCTCCTCGAAAGGTAAGACGCATTCTTTGGCTTCGGCTTGGACCTTCGCTTGCTAACTCTGCCCAGTTGGCGACTACTCCGTGTTTGTGCAGGATTGGAAGGACCCCAACGGTGGCATCCACGGATATCTCACCAGGTTCCTGCAAAGCGGCGACGCGACGTTCCAGCACATTGCCATCTGGACCCTGCTGCAACTCCTCGAGTCGGAAGACAAGAACCTGATTCAGCTCATTGGCCAGGCCGAAGACATTGTCGACCAGATCAAGGATATTGCCAACCGACAGATCGAGCCCGACAATGAGTTCGAAGACGACGACGAGGGCGAAGTCGTCAATCTCGCCCAGCGATGTCTGGAACTACTCGGCCAGAGCACGTCCAAGACCCACATCGAAGGTTAAGATTGATGGTCTGCGCGAGCCTTCTTCGTTTTTCTCATATACAGGGCGGAATTTTAACACGGCAAGGAGCTCAACGGCGGGGAGTTGTTGGTGTACACATGCTTTTTCGACGAGACTGGAGCGTCGCAACGCATATCCCGGTTTGCACAGCATTTTCAGAGAGCGGGTGTCGTTTACTTTGGCAATGAGGGAGGCGGCGGGTGAACCGTGTTAACGTGGCGGCAGCGGCGGCGAAGTCGCCTCTTCCTATTGCTTCATTATTTCTCCTCCTCCTCCGATGGGCGTGTTTTGATTTTGACCCTCCTGCCCTTGGGATTCTTTCTGCTGCCAAGTCGGTACTTGTTGTAATTAGAATAGCCCAAGACAACACAAGCAAGCACATCACATGGCAGTTGTCTATCCAACGCTTTTGTCACACTGCATCGCCGCATCACTTGCTGTTGTTGAATATGAATTTTACTTTCATTTTTACTGTTATTAGCCCTCCGGTCTTCCAGCAGGCTCCGGGTCCAAAGGATTGTGCAGCCACTGGGCTTCGCTGAGGGGGAAGATCTTCGCAGTCACCTTTCCCTGGACGAGCGCCAATGGGACGGGGCCGAACAAGCGAGAATCCCTAGATGCTGCCAAGTTGTCTCCGGCAATCCAGCAGTGGCCTTGCGGTACCTATCATCTGGTCAGCCTGCGAGGGGAATCGGCTCGGAGCCTCGTAAGAGAACCTACCTGGGTCATGGGCGGATCGTCAGACCCCGTAGCGCCGGGTGTGTAGAGGAGGACGTAGTCGCCGGGCATGCCGATGACGCGCTTGACGCCCTTGGCGCCGTTGAATCCGGGGATCTTGTACATGACGAGGTCGCCGACGCGGATGCCGCGGCCGTGACGGTGGAGGCGGTTGACCAGGAGCCAGTCGCCGTAGACGGAGACGGTGGGCAGCATGGAGGCGCCGGAGGCACTGGAGGCCTGGAACCCGTATTCCGCGATCAGGTGGCCTGCGGCGAGGACCTGAATCATGGCGGCGCTGAAGACGAGGGGCTGGAGGGCGCTGGGGACGCCGAGGAAGTTCTGGAAGCGCAGGACGCCGCGGCGGAATGCGCCGCGGGCGAACATTTTGATGGGCGGGTGAGCAGGCGGGGTTCGGGTTGGGTGTTGTCAGTCTGGCGCGGGCGCGAGGGGCCCCCTCATGTCTGAGGACTGATGCGTGAGAGGGTGGTTATGTTGGAGAGAAGATGATGAGGTGATGCCATGAGTGAGAGAGAACTAATGGATTAGTATGATGCCAGTCGGAGCTCGGGCTTTTCCCAAGCTATGGCCAATGCGGGCCTGTGATTGGATGGCCGGCTGCATGAGCTCCGCCTGACATGATCCAGGAGAACCTGAGCTTTTCTGAACCATCCGTTCGACAACATCTCCTTCCTACCAACAACTTGCCATTCCCAGAAAACCGCGACTGGTTCGCACCCCCAAAGACAATGGCAGCCGCGCGATGCCTCCACAACAGCAGGGCGGCCCTCTACCGCGTCTTCGTGTCCCCATTGGAAGCCGGCGAGTCAGCCCACGTGCTCGGCCAAAGCGTCGCCCTCGCCAGCCAGCACCCCCAGCTCTGGCGGCCCCAGACCACCCCGAGGGGCACACAGCAGCCTCCCGGCCGGCGCTGCTTCTCGACGTCCCCCGCCCTCTCGGCGCCCCGGCCGTCGAAGCGCGGCGCCCTCCCAGACCGCCTCCCGATCGACTTTGAGATCCGCGACCGGACGATCATGCTCGTCGGCCCCGACAACAAAATCTCCGGCCCGCACAACACGCAGCAGGTGCTCAAGTCGATCGACACGGCCGTCTTCTCGCTGCGCATGATCCAGCGGCGCGAGGTCCGCCGGCCCGCGGACCCCGACAAGCCCGCGCCGGCGCCGTCGCGCGAGGGCTCCGAGCACCCGCTGTGCCGGGTCGTGAACAAGGCGGACGAGTGGCGGCGGGAGCGGGAGCGGTCGAAGGAGAAGAAGGCGTCGGAGCGGATGGCGAAGATCAAGGAGCTGGAGGTGAGCTGGGCCATTGCGGAGAACGACCTCGCGCGGCAGCTGAAGCAGCTGAAGGGGTTCCTGGAGAAGGGGCTGCGGGTGGACGTGATGCTGCAGAGGAAGAAGGGGGCGAGGAAGGCCACGGAGGCGGAGATGGAGGCTGTCATAGCCGCGGTGAGGGCGGCCGCTGCGGAGGTGCCCGGGGCGAGGGAGAGGAAGGAGGTCTCGGGGGTGTTGGGGAAGAGGTTGTTCATCTACTTTGAGGCGCAGCCTCAGAAGGGCGGTGCGCAGAAGGGTGGCGAGGCGAAGGGCAAGCCGGAGGGCAGTGAGCCGAAGAGCGACGAGCCGAAGAACGAAGAGCCGAAGAGCGACGTGCCCAAGAGCGGCTGAGCTCTGTAGAGCACGAGTTGTAGGAATAGTGTAGAGAGATGTTCCGACCTAGAGACGACCACATGTACAAAACCAAACTTGCATCCGCCTCGGGCAACAACGTCCATGTTCCAAGTACCGCCATGAACTCCTTCAGAGCTCAAGCCACAACCTGCATTCGGCGCCAATTTAATCCACCTGGCTGAACCGACCCAACGGCTCCCTGTCCTCGTCGACGAGGGGCGGGGACTTGGTCACGGTCCTCATCCGTTACTCCCTCAGGTAGTGCAGTGTCAGGTCATTGAGCGCATCGGAGGATGGGCCTATTCCCTCGCGGCAGTATGTACTATGAAAACTGGACCAGGACATCGGGGAATGAGAGGTGGGAGGCGATCTCGGAGGCGCGTGCTCAGTTTCTCGGGTCAAGAGAGAGGCCATGTTAATAATATGAAGCTTGAATTGCAGCCTGTGTGACGTGCTCGTCACCAAGACGGCCGTCGTTTCTGCGACCCCCTTGCAAGGGTTCTACTTGAACGAAATCTAAAGATCCTTTATAACGCCAAGCATCTATTTCCAAACACCACACAACCACGACACGCCTGTCACCCAATCTAAGGGCAGTTGCGGCGGGTATTCCAAATGGGGGCGTCCTTGTCAAACCGTAGCACAATGCGCTGGAACAGAGGTTAGCCGGGAGGAACCAACAAATCTCGAGATCTATCGAATACTCACCTCGCCGTCAAAGCCATACTCGTAGACCCTGTTCTGCTTGCCCGTCACCAGACTCGTGTCCCTGAGGACCACCGGGGCGATGTTGGCGAACGGGTTCGCCATGCCGTTGCGGTCCGGGATGGCCGTGGTCCACCCCGTGAACCCGGCGGTCCAGTGCCCCGCGGTGCTCTTCTTGCCGCCGCCGTCCTGGTTGACCTGGTTGCGGAGGACGCCGATCATGAGGTCGATCTGGTCCATCCCCCAGGGCTCGCTGGTGCTGCAGAAACTGAGCGCCTCTGTGCTGTCGACCGTCTGGTGGCTCCCGAAGCAGCCCTCGCGCCCGTCGGGGTCGGTGAAGTGATAGTACCAGTACGTGGCCTGGTTGAAGGAAGTGAATCTGCAGTTGGACGGCTGCTCGCGCGCGGCGAGGTGCTTGACGGTGCCGTCGGGGGATATGTGCATGGTCGCCTCGCCATAGGTGCCGTTCAGGCCGAGGGATGCTGCGCGGGTCTGGATGGAGGCTGCGCGGGCCTCGAAGCCGCCATCGGTCGGGGCAGCGAAGGCCTGGGTGCAGAGGAGAGCTGCAGAGATGAAGCTTGTGAGGACGTGAGAATGCATTTTGAAGATTGTGTAGGAGTGTAAGATCGTGGATGGTCTGAGGAGGTCTTCTGGAACACTGGAGAGGATAGGAGGAAGACCTTGAGATGTGATGTGCTGAAGATATCATGACAAGTCAAGGAAGGATACCTATGATTTTATATCTAAAAGCTCATCCACTTGAATGACACGCCTATCTATGATCTATCTACTATACGACTGACTCCTCTCGCGATGAAAGCCAAAGTTCCCATCGCAGCCACGTAGCAAGCTCAGCCTTGGGGGCCTTCGACAAAAGTTCTTCATGCAGACGACGTTATTCAACAATGGTGCTTCCGCCGACCAAAGATCCTCGACGGTGGACCGTTGGGATGCATGCATTCATGGGCTGCTCCTCAGATCGCGCTGCTAGGCAAGGAACTTGCCGGACTTTCATCCTAGATCCCGAGAGATATTCCCCGAGGTTCCTGGTTCGATTGGCGTGGTTGTCCAGGTTGTCACTATTTTCAGCAATGCTGGTGGATCTTCCGTTGTCTGCTAAGCCTCATGCCAGCCCTGTCGTCCTCAGAGCCGGTGTTACAAATAAAACCTCAGTGGTGACCTTGATCCCTGTCCACCAACAGCGGCGGCAGGCTGGACTGGTAAAGTTGCGGGCCAGGGTATCAACGGGAATTTTGAGGTCGGCAGCAACCAAATCAGACTGTAATTCATTGCACCAGTCCACCCTGTCTCAACCAAGCCTCGCACAAGGAGGGCCACTCCGACACGGGCAGACCCTTTGTATCCAGAGCAAAGCCGTGCGGGGCATCGGCAAAGACGTGGAGTTCGACGGTGCCATCCGCAGCGTGGACGGCCTGCGCCAGGCGATATGCATTTACGACCGGTACGACGGGGTCGTTGGCGGAATAGACGATGAAGGTCGGCGGCGCCGGGCGCGAGAGCTGGTGGTCCGGAATGACGGTATCGTACAGTTCCTGCTTTGCCGGCGGCGCGAGAGGCGCCTTGTCGGGGATGATGGTGTGTCCGGCAGCATTTGTCGAGATGGGACCGTAGCCGATGATGGCAAAGGCCGGCTTCGGCACCGGCGCACCGGCCGTCGACGCCCAGGAGGCCGGGTAGTCCGCCAGCAGTGCCGAGGCGAGATGTCCGCCGGAGGACAGGCCGCACAGCCCCAGGCCGTTCGGCGGGGACGTCTTCGTCCCGATCAGACGCAATGCCTGCCTGGCATCGTCGACGGGAGCCTGCGGTCCCGTCTCCGCCGTGGGGAAGCGATGGATGAGCACGAAGGCCTCGAAGCCGAGCGAGGCGAGCCAGCGGGCGACAGTAACGCCCTCCTTTCCGGCCATGAGCTCCACGTAGCCGCCGCCGCCGAGAACGAGAACCGCACGGCCGTTTGGCGCTGTTGTCGGCTTGTATCCAAAGAGCCACGGCCTCGAGACTTTTGACACGACTCCTTGATCGACTGTCCCTCCCGGCAGGGTCATGTCAAATGCGCCGTCCAGGGGTTCGGCGTCCCATAGCGGCCATGCGGAGTCCGCTGCGAATGCTGCCGAAAGGCTCATTGTACCGAAGGTCGTCAGCGTGTTGGGCTTGCCGCTTGGTAGATGAATCGAATATCTCGGGATGAAGAGCCCAGGTTCCCAGGTTACCACAGAGAAATATTGAGGAGAGACAGACGAGACGAATTTCGTCGACGGGAGTTCAGGTTGGAGGGGTCATCACATTTGATGTCGGTATTCTCGGGGTCTTTTACCCCGAGGCCTGCCCCTCCCTGGTCTAACACCAGCAGCCCACAAGCCGGGACAATTACAACTTGACGACCCCTCAATCTCGGGGGCGAATTTCCCCGTGGAGAAGCTGTCAACAACCTCAGGTAACTTGAGGTCTCGGAGTGTCTTCCTCGTGTGCCTGTGTCTTCTCGAGCCGATTTACCAACTTGTCCAGCATCCACTCACTCTCCTCCTTTCCGCTGAGGCGAGGGTTCCTGGCGATGGTTGCAGCTTGAGATGCCCTTCGGAGTCGCGATCGTTCTCGCCCATGAGCCCCAAATACCACACCCACTCCTCAAACGAGTACCGCCGACGCTCACGCTCGTGGGTATGGTATGGCACAGCAATAAGGTTCCTCGTATAGCTGAAGCCGACTATTGGACGCCCTGCTCGGCGCCCCGAAGCAGAGCCCACGCCGTGTTCCGGTGTTACCCACGCGGCGCCAGCGTACGCCTGCCCCTGCACGTCACTGCTATTCCTTTAGTACAACTTCTTGTGTATGCCATCCCTCAGCACCGGCCCTTGAGGACGGCAACTCGGATTATGGTTTCGTAACGGTTCCTCCTCGATCGCCGACAGATTCAGGGCCAATTGGACCTCAGCAATCCCAAAGGTGTGGTCAGCCACTGTGTCTCTGCCAGTCAAGAATGTGTCCCGTCGATCACGAGTTTCACCCCGGCTTTTGGCTTGGTATGCAACATATTGACTGGTGACAGCCGCGTTCGCCAGCCCTACGTGCCTCATATACTACCCAAATCATTCACCAGCTATAGAGTGGTGAGGCGCCGTCGAGCAAGTTCAGTGTATGTCAGATCAACCGGCAATGACTGAGCCGATTGTGTTGCAGGCAACTCGGTTGTCGACCTGGGTCATGGGCCAGTACTGGGTCTGCGACACCCTTCATTTCCTACCCTTGAGCGGCCATGGATGCGCTTACCAGATCTTGTATCTCCAAGACCGGATATGTGTACGGATGCAGTGAATAAGCTGATAAAAATGAGGCATTACGTGTATTTAGAGCCAGGCTGACTTTTAACGAAGACAGTCTCATTATACTTCGGAGAAACTAAGATGAGGCGACATGTTAATCAGACACTGCCTGGCTGCCTACGGACATGCCGTTTCGGAAACTGATGTCGACCAAGACACCAAAGGCTTCTTCCAAGGTTTAATCTTCTGACCCAAAAGGCTGACTTAAACTGAGACCGTGTCTCGGAAGCATCGCTGGAACGCGGGACGGTGCCTCCTCGGGCCTGCACCGAGCCTGCTCGTGCGACTTGGTTGCTCCGTACGCAGGGGAAAGACTTTTGGTGGGATTGATGATATGCAATGCTCGTGGCATTCATAGTTTTCTCCAACTGCGCTCTCCCTGGTTGTTGGTGTTCCACACAGGGAGAGATCCTGGCCTGTGGCTGCGGAGTCGTGAGACAGCTGAGGATATATAAGGCTTTGCATGGAAGTCGGCCACACTGCGTTGGACCTACTGACAGAGAACCATTGGCATCTTGCCTCGAGTCCCCCGCCATGTCGATCATTCACGGCAAATCTCCTGAAGTGGGCAACACCATCGAAACAAGCCAGCCCCGTGAATCCTCTCAGTCACTTCGTCATGGACAAACCAGCGGCGAGTAAGTCAGCCTCTCCCCATCTCGTCCAGAAGCTAAACATCCCGCGCAGCATTCGCAATCCCTTAGCCGGCCTTTCTAAAGTCCAGTTACTCCAGGAAGCTGAGGACTTTGCGGGACAGCATGGCTTATCAGATCAAGTTGCCCACTTCCGACGAGCTGCCCTCGCTGCTCAGAAGCCGGACGATTCCAACTCTATTCCTGAGCTCCTGGAGTCTGATCGCGCAGCTTTGACAACAGAGAAGCACCACCGCTGGAAACATCCCAAAACCCTCTACTTCACTATTCTCATGAACTCAATCTCCGCGGCTGTCCAGGGCTGGGACCAGACCGGCTCGAACGGGGCCAACCTTTCCTATCCCGAGGCATTTGGAATTGCGGACTTCGGTGACGCGTGCGAGGCGTCCGGAACCTGCAGCCGAAACTCGTGGATCATTGGAGCCATCAACAGTGCACCCTACATGGCCATTTGTTTGGTGTCAGTACACGGCTCCCTCCTTCTCTGTGGGAGATCACGAAACATTGATATTTCCTCCTAGCTCTTGGCTCACCGATCCGCTCAACGAGTATTGTGGCCGGCGCGACATCATCTTTATCGGCGCAGTCTTCAGTCTAGCAGCACCAATCGGGCAGGCCGTGTCCCAGAGCTGGGTACAGATCTTGATCTGCAGGATCTTGCTCGGCATTGGCATGGGCCTCAAGGAGGTCGCTGTGCCAGTCTTCTCCGCCGAGAACGCTCCAGCCAATATCCGAGGCGCACTCATCATGTCGTGGCAGCTCTTCGTCGCGTTCGGAATCATGCTCGGATTCACTGCAAACCTCGTCGTAGTGGACGCGGGGGACATCGCCTGGAGGCTTCAGCTCGGCTCGGCGTTCATCCCGGCTGTGCCTCTTCTCATCGGGATCTACTTCACGCCCGAATCCCCTCGCTGGCTGATGAAGCGCAACAGACATGCTCAGGCTTTCAACTCGCTCCTTAAGCTGCGAGGTGATCATTTTATGGCGGCTCGGGACATGTTTGTCATCCATACACAGCTCACCGAAGAAGCGAGGACCTTGAAGTCTGCAGGCTTCGAAGGCAGCAACTTCTTCACGAGAGTCAAGGAACTTGTTACCATCCCTCGCAACCGTCGTGCAACGTACGCGGCAGGCATCGTTATGGCGGCACAACAATTCTGTGGCAGTAAGAAGACCCACGACTCCCGAGATTCGCTGACCAGTCGCTGATTCTTTCTCCCACCTCAGTCAACATCATTGCCTTCTATTCGTCCACGATATTCGCAGAAGCAGGCGCCTCTAACAAAGAAGCCCTGTTGGCCTCTTGGGGCTTTGGAATGGCAATGTTCGTCTTTGCCTTCCCAGCCCTCTACACCATCGACACCTGGGGAAGACGAGCACTGCTCCTGTCAACGTTTCCCAACATGGCCTGGACGTTGCTCGGTGCAGGCATGGCTTTCTACATACCGAAAGAGAGCCCAGCACATCTGGGACTTGTCGCCATGTTCATCTACCTCTTCGTCATGTTCTACGGCCCGGGCGAGGGACCGTGTCCCTTCGTTTACTCGGCCGAATGCTTCCCGCTCTCCCACCGCGAGGTCGGCATGTCATGGGGCGTGTCGACCAACAACTTCTGGGCGGTCATCGTCGCGCTGACATTTCCGCGCATGCTTCGGGGGCTCGGCCCGCAGGGTTCCTTCGGCTTGTACGCTGGTATGAACATTGTGTGTTTCGTTGCCATCTTCCTATGGCTTCCGGAGACGAAACAACGAACGCTGGAAGAGTTGGATGATGTCTTCTCCGTGCCGACGGTGCGTCACATGTCTTTCCAGGTCACAGAGGTGTTGCCTTGGTGGTGTCGCCGCTATATAATGCGGAAGAAGGGAGAGGCCGAGCCTCAGCTGTATCATTTCCCTGACAAACAGGATGAAGCAGGGGGGGCACTGTAGTAGTTTCTAAGAGCATTGCTTGTCAATCTAGGGCATAATATGCGTTGGGCGGATGTTATCGTGAGACTCGAATGATACCATCTCATAGGTAACTCGGTGGACGTTGGTTTGTAAGTGGCAGCGCGAAGTTCGCTCACAACTAGCACTTTTTACCATGAGGCCTGGCTTACACCACATCGGGTTCACAGCGAGACTTGCATTGGGCCTCATTGTCCAGCAAGAGGATCTTTGCATTCCAACTCGGCTTCAAGGATAGAACCAACAAGGCTATGCAACCGGGTCTACTTGTACGTAGCCAGCAGCCAGTCCAGAACATCCTGGCCAAACTCCGTCGGAATCTCGAGCAGAGCCCAGTGTCCTCCCGGCCTCGTCACGCTCTTGACATTCGGGAGCAACCCCGCGTCAATGCTGGGCTGGAGGGCTGCAGGCCTGCAGACGAAGTCCTGCTCGCCGCCCCAGTAGAGGGTCGGGACATTGACCGTCTTCGCCTCCTCGGGAAGAAGCTTGTCGGCCTCGTTCTGGATGCCGAAGCGGAACGCCTTGTACCAACAGCTCGGCGCGTCCCAGACCCCTTCCCTGCTGCCGCCGAACCTCTCCATGAAATCCGCCCGGTGCTCGCCCGAGGCGTAGGGCAGCGTGGGCTGGGTGCGTCCCTCGGTCACGTACTTCCTCATCCCGCCGGGGCTTGTCCAGTTGTCGAGCCAGGTCTCCCCCTTGGCGAACGCGACGGTGTAGACGGACTCGGGGTTCTGGGCCATGATGCCCGCCCCATCGTCTGCCGTAAAGAAGTGCCAGTACTCGTAGATGCCGGCGCCAAACGCCTCGCGCGTGACGCGGTTGACGGTGTCCAGGTCAAACTGGCCGGTGGGCGCGATGTACGGGACATTGATCATCACGAGGCCCGAGACACGGTTGGGGTGGAAGTTGTACAGACGCTGGCAGATGGCGCTGCCCCAGTCGTGGCCAAGGGAGATGACCTTGTCGAGCTTCTCGGCATCGAGGATCTCAATGGCGTCGGCTGTCATGTGCTGCCAAGCGTATGAATCCAGGTCCGTTGGCTTGGAGGTGCCGCCGTAGCCCAGACAGTCGAGGGCGACAATGCCGAAGCCATTGGGGACTAGATAGTTGTTGATGAGACCGGCCCAGAGGAGGGCGGTATCGGGCCAGCCGTGGAAGAGGATGAGTGTGGGCTTGGTGCCCTGTGCGGGGGATGTGTAGTAGGTATACGTGAATCCCCTAGAGACCTGGAGAGTCTTCTTGGAAAGGCTGGAGAGGGACATCTTGGGGGCTGGTGCTGGAGGAGAACGGGTTGCTGTGACAAGCTGTCGGAACGATGAGTCTGGACGAACTTGAGGCACAGTCGACTTCTGAGATCGGCGTGTTCATGTACCCAAATATTTCTAAATGAACAACACTACTTATGCGAATGACACCTCGGCTCCCCTCTGTCCCACCGGCGCCACGCTGATCTTGTCCATTCTTCGTTGTGTTCGTGCTGCACAGGTGCGGCGGTGGAGCGGGCCTCTCCTTCATCAATGCCAGTTGGCACTAAGCTGGCGGAATAGGGGCGAGCCGACCCATCGCGCCAAAACGTCCCATATGCCAAGATCACGACTTCGACATAGTTGGTGGCCACCCAGCTCAGGCGTATCACTATACCTCTCGACTGAGGACCTTCGGGATCTATCTCTTCAGTCATATGACGAGAAACAGGTAGACTCCCAGTGTGATGCCCGCTGAGCGCTCGCGTGCCCCGGCAGGGGTCCGATGTCCAGGTGTTGCAAGCGAGCCCCGCATGCGCCAACACGAAGAGAACCCCAGGACTTGATCATCACGAAACAGGACGAACAGGGTGTGTCCGCTTGCCGGGGGAGCGGCAACTTGTTGCACGGCAGTGGCCTCGTCCGTCGACGAGCCCTCCTGACAAGTGCCGGCACGAGCGACGGCGCCATACGCTTTTCAGCAAGCACCGCAGAACGGTTCACTGGCACTGGCGTCCGGGCCTCCACTGTTTTGGCCCAACATGCCGGGGTTGACATCGTGGCGTACTGCCTTGGTACCTGATCTGTCACCTCACCATCTCTGCGGGTCGATTGCTCGAGTCAGGTGCCTCGCTTCGGTAATTCACGTTATCCTAAGGAGGTTGGCAAGCTGGCAAGTTGGCTTCGGCTGCCCCTTGTGGACCGCCAGCTACTGATCCCACCCTATTTCTGCGTGGAGAGCCCTCCAAGCTTCCCAGCAGGGCTGGCGATCTCAATACAAGCGTGTTTGAAGCCCGGCCACGAACAGGCATTATCCATTCCCATATGTGTAAAATACTTGTCAACTTAAAGGTCGGTTGGTCGGGCTCCAAGAAAATGTCGCAGCGGACTTGCGACTCTTTAAGTGGGTGCTGATCGACAGGAGTTTTGAGGTTTTGTTCCTAGCTCCACGGCATCTCGGAAATGTTACGCGGGCGCTGTTGGTCCTAAGTAGTAAGTACGGGGAAGGCTCTTAGTCCCCTGAGTTTAAAGTATTTTCGCTCTGCCGTTGCCGTCGATTTGTGACCAAGAAAGATCGAGCCGTTCGTTTGCTTTCTTTTCCCATCATCTATCACCGTCTTGGCTCGGTACCGTGTTTTGATGTTGCTTTCTCGAGAAAGGTTCGCCGCCTTCTTTTCATTTATTTGGCTTTCGAGATGAATACTGTTCCCCCAAAGGACGATGGACTCGCAACATTCATCCTCACCATCGTCATGTTGGTAGTCTGCTGGCCGACTGTCATCGCCCGCTTCGTCATTCGCATCAAGAGGGATGCATTGGGTTTGGATGACTGGCTCATGGGGTTTGGAATGGTATGTTAATCCTCCGTTCACCGGAAGAATCTTGCTAGCTAACACTTTCTAGTTGATGACGACTGCCTGGGCTGGAGTCTTGATATCCTATTGTTTCTCGGGCGGCGGATATGACCCGAATCACCCCCTGATATCTGACGAGCTTCACGCTCAAGCCTTGAAGGTACGTACAGTGATATTGGATCTGCTTCACCATGCTCCTGTTGGATCATGTCTAATGGACGCAGCTCTACTTCATCTGCCAGAGCGTCTACTGTCCCACCACGATACCGATCAAAGTCAGCATCTGCGTGGCTCTCCTTCGCATCTCCGACAGCAACGCCATCTACAAGTGGTCGCTATATGCTATTATGGTTCTCACTGTCGTGGCCGGAATCGGAAGCATGGCTGGCATCGTCGGCTCATGCACGCCTCCTTCGGCCTTCTGGGATCCAAGCACCGGCACCTGCAATGCCTTCGTCAACACCTTCGCCGCCTACTTCATCTCGGCTTGTAGTATCCTCACCGACTTTGCATTGGCCATTCTCCCGGCATTCATGCTGTGGAACGTCCAGCTTCGCCGCTCGATCAAGGTTTCCGTCGCCATCCTTCTCGGGTTCGCCGCCTTGTAAGCCAGCGCCGCTCTTCTACCTCACATCTGATCGAATCAACGTGTCTAACCTCCGCAGCGCCTCATGTGCAACCATCGTCCGCCTCCGTTATCTCCTCGCCCTTCTCCACAGTCAGAACTTCCTCCTCGAGTCAGGGAAAATCGCCATCTGGACCGTTGTCGAACTCGCCATCGGAATATTCGCTGGGTCCGCGCCTGCCCTCCGTCCTCTGCTGCGCTACCTCCCGTTCATCAGCAACCGCGGCACCGACGACTCGGCTTCTGGCGGCGGCAAGGGCCTCTCGGGCGGCACCGGCGGGAACATGGGGCACGGGCAGTCCGGTCGCAACATCAAGATGGACACGTTCGGCGGATCTGGAAAGCTTGGGTCCTCGGCTCGCAAGCCGAAGGACCCCGATGTCATGGAGGATGGCGACAGCCAGGAGTACATCTTGCCAGGGGAGAGACTCCCTCAGACGGGTATCAAGAAGCATGTCTCTGTCAGGATCGAATCTGAGGCGGTGCCAGCGACGGAAGACTGGGGTAAAGGCCAGCGATACGACTAGCGCATCAACATGCAAAGAGCTTGTCGTGTTGGGAACACTGTAGTATTACTGCCCCAGGCCGGGTAGCCGCCCGGACGCCAGGCAGACTGTCCAGGACAGGGACCCCGGCCCGCGAATCGTCATGAGCTCACTTCGCCGTAGGAATAGATAAATACTAACGAGGCTACTCGACCCTTTGTCTTTTTACATGACTAGTAGAGAGGTTGTTTTATCACCAGCATGGCATCACTGACGTCTCTCTTTTGGGGCCCACGTGATTGTTGTGCCAAGTTGGGATGCAGATCAGCCCACTGATTTTCGGAACTCATGAGCTCAGCCCCGTTGTCCGGTCTAGATTCTAGTTGAAGGGCATGCACCGCGTGGGTTCAACGCCCTCATGACTGCGGCTGCGCGATGTCGCAAGCCGTTCATGTTCTAAATAGAGTCCATCTCCTCCCTCAGCAAATACCTAGTTCAGGCAGACAACCGTCGTCGGAGGCCCAACCTGAACGACCTGGAGAGTGCAAGCAGTCTGTACGCCCGGCGGCACACCCGGCACAGCTCCAGGGACTCCAGGAACCGCTCCAGGGACACCAGGGACCGCTCCAGGAGGCGCGGGAATGGCACCAGGGGCGTTGGCCTGCATCTGGGAGCGCACAACTCCGGGGACCGAGACGGCGGTATGCGAGTCCGTGAAGAAAGCAGCGGGGTTTGCCTCGATCTGAGCGACACGGAAACCGGCGCCGGTGTCCAAGCCGTCGGGGGCCTGAATGCCAGTGATGAACGGCCCCTGGATGCAACCTGCGCTTCGCTTGACGACTTCCGGGCCAGAGTCGGCGGGTTCGGGGTTCGGGAAGGCGATTCTGGGCGGGCCGTTTTGACCCTCGGCGGCTTCGTGGATGTGGGTTGCGGTCACTGCCGGGGAACTGTAGGGACCCGTCACGCCCATGAGGGTGATGTTCTATGAGTTGAGGTCAGCGGGGAATCTTAACAAGACAAAACACATGGAGATTTGGCTCACATAGCAAATGATGTCCAGCTCGCTGTTGATACCGTAGTTGTAGAAGCCCATGGAGCCCGGCTGGCCAGGTGTGGGGACGTTGTCGGCGTTGACAACCCTCTCCGGCGTCGCAACAAGATTATATGTCGAGGTGAAGCTGAAGGGACCGAAGCCTGCGGCCTGCAGAGCGTTGACGCCAGTCGAGTGAACGACAGGCACGGGACCAGCCGCGGCAACCCCAACAAGGGTGGTGATGAGGATTCTCGATCTCATTTTGTTGTCTTGAATATCCAGCTACCCTGATCGTGTATGTCTGTGTGCGGTCGAGGTGATCTGCAAGCACTCGAATCGCGGAAAAATTAAAGATCAGCCGGCTGATGTTAGATGAAGAGATCGACAGGCGGCCACGTCAACATGGGCAGAATTAATATTAAGGCAGATGAGAGAAGAGAAAGGCGGGAGAAGAGAACCGACAGGAGGGAAAGCCAGCACTTGAAGGGGAGACATCTTCGGATCTTCGGATCAAATTGAAGCTCCCAGGGGGAGCAACAGTCGCAGGGGTTTTCGACTCTGGCTTGGCAGAACGCGGCGACTGGGTGATCCGAGGACATCCCTATGTAATAAGCCTGAGCTCCCCTGGCGATGTTTCTTTCTTGCCCCCAAGTCGCGTTGTTCTAGCGTCGGTAATGCCAAATGTTTAAGCATATTTTTAGGCCTCCAAGGGTCACCCCTGGTCGCCGTCACAGACTGGGCGATGCGACACGGAAGATGAGCAGCCAAAGCGCCTGAAACCCGTCCCGAGCAGAGATACCTCAGAACCGCTCCCGGACCCTGTGTCAGCAGGGCTCAATTATGGGACGTTTATTTGATTGTGAGGTCCTGGTGAGAATGATGAACATGCGTAACCTCAGCGACTGTCCGTAGCAACGGGGCATGAACCTGTGTGGACAAACCTGTTTGGTTGCGAGCGGTAAAGACGAACGTTAGATAATTTCGGTTCCTACTCGTACATTAACCTGAGCTGTCCAATAAGAAGTCCTGCCTGCCCCAGAGACTCGTCAGTCAAAAGGGCTTCGACGTACATCCTTTGGGCTTCAGTCGCAACACGTAAGGTCCGCTCTGTCAGGTCTAGCTCGCGAGTAGCTGAAGCATCCAATCCCAGCATTTCATGAGCGAATTCGTCCCTGTAGCGCCAGCTTCCGACGCCCGCTTCACGCAAAATCACCCCATTGCTACGTACCACTGGTCCTCAAAGACTCAGGTCCGTCTCACCTGATGTACAGACGAGATGCCAACCCCGCGCCCGACACCATGAGTATGGGCGACATCAATGGCTGCGCGACCGCGCTCGCACTGGTTACTCACATCTACCATCACGATGCCGAAACCCGGCTCGGCCTTCAATACTGCCGTACAAGCCGCAGACGCCACCCGGCTGCTGCTCGTGGCGCCTTTCATGAAAGCAGCCACGGTGCTCGGATGCGCATCCTGGGCAACAACCAGGCGGCTACCTTTTTGATGTTGATGATTCTGTGGAGGAGACAGTAGCGAGCGCAGAGAAATAATATGACTGCCATGTCGCTTCGTGCTGTCCAATGTTCTCAACCCCTGACAGCCTTGATGTAGCGCCTTGGACGGGCAGTGCTGGCCGGAGATCCAAGATCGGACGAGACGATGAACCGCAGTCGCGAGGACGCGCAACTATAGCGCGGTCTCTCCTCGATTCTCAGGGTTGAGGACGGCGGTTCTGGCTGATTCAATGGTAAGAAAGGAGTTCTATTCAATCAATCATTGTTGGTTTGACGAAACCTTTTTGAGTGAAATGATTTCTTATGTGACCTCTCCCATCTATGGATATTTAACCTCCGCTTTCTGAAGAGTCCATGCGTTGACTAGCCCGTGGACATCAGACTTGAAACAAGATGCGCGCCGAGACCAGACGCTTGGCAGATTCTCTTGACTGAGCAGAAGGCGGCGGTACTTGACAAGCAAGTCGGTCGAGGGGCCAGCTAAGATGGCTGATCGGCATGATTAATGCGCGTAGCATGCCAAATTGGGAACTTGGCCGGAACCCCTACACACCATCGACTTCGAGCTCTTTCTTTGAAAGATATTGGTTTTGTGCTACACACCTAAACATCGAACATGATGGGGTTTCATAAAGTACCGTATTACGCCACGCTCTATACCTTCAGAAGCCGCAAAGCTTCAGACACCTCAGGAAAGTTCAGCTCCCGCACAGTCTCGTCCCAAAGGCGATCCATGAACTTTCTGCCTTCCTCCGTGTACATGAGATGATGGTAACTAAGCCATGTTAGCACAAAGTGACGAAACTGAGCACGTGGTCAAGCGCCACAGCATGGACGGAACATACGGATTGATGACCCAGTCACTCAGGAAGCTGTCATGCGACTCAGGGCCCCGTCGCACTGCGGCATCCATGTACCTCCATGAGGCATTGTCCACCGATGTTCCCAAGATTTTCGTGAGTGGCCAGAGAAGGGCTCTCATGAGAAAGGGGATGTCGCGGAAGAAGCCGGTGCCAGGGGTAAAGCTTGGGTCGACGACGTTGACGACGATGTTGGTTGTCTGTGTGAGCTGACTCAGCTTGTGATTAAGCATCAACACCAATCCTTTGGTCGTGTCGTATCTCTTCTTGGCCATGGAGGAGTTCCACGGTGCTCCGTTGTCGAAGGCTGGAATGAGGGGGCTCTCGTGTCGTTCGGCAAACTCGGCGATCAGAGCGGCCCCCGAAGCTACGAGCGTGAGACGCCCCAGGGCGTCGGTTGTATTCTTGCTGGACAATGCCGGAAGGAGAAGTACAGCCAACAAGGCTGTCGACAGGTAGTTGATTTGGAACATCTCCTCATGGCCTGTGGATGGACTGGCTCTGTACGCCGTGTTCATGATGCCCGCGCTGATGATAGCTATGTCCAGGCGAAGAAGGTCGTTACACTGCCTTGCGAAAGCCCGAATCGAGTCGTACGAGTCCAAGTCGATTTGCCAGACGTCGATTCTCGCCTTCGGGTATGCTCTGCGCAAGGGAGCCGCGGCATCTTCCCCCCTCTGCAGAGATCGGGAGCCAATGATGAGATGCGACAGTTGCCGAGACAGCATGAGCCGGCCACATTCAAGACCGAGGCCAGCATTGCCGCCTATGATGGTTGCGGTCTTTTGTGAAAGTGATATGGAGTCGAAAGAAGGCTTCGAGTTCGGCCACAGTTGGTGTTTCCCGAACACCTTGAGGAGCGTGTCCTGCTGCGGCGGGAGAGAAAATGAACCGGTATGAGACGTCATTTCAAACGCAGAGGAGGCTGTGTCTGTTTGTGGTGAGGAGTGAGACGAGACGGTCTCGAGACAAGACCTTTATACATGTCGTCGACCGAGGCCATGATAAAGTTCCTCTGGCTCTAGCATTGCCCGATTAGGAGAACAATCTGGCGGACCCTGGTTCAACGCTTCACCCCCCTTGTCAAACCTCCGAATTCCTCGGAGGCTTTATTAATCATGATGACTAGGCACTGACCTTAACTACTTCTTTTCTTCGCATCTGGTAAATCTGCAAACCACATTGACATCCTAAAAGAGAAGAGGCAATGTCACCGTCGCCATTGCAATTTGCTTTCGTACCGACCGATGGTCAGGCCAGGATCCGAGCCCCCGAGCGGCAGCTGATACGGCACCACTGCATGCGTGCAAAGAACAAGCAGCCAGGCTCCCGACGCTCCCGACTCGAAAATGCGGCCAAGGAAGCACTCAAAAACGAGAAGAAGAGGATGCTCAAAAAAGACGCACATGTTTCTGTGGTCGAGGACGCCCTGAAGCATACCACCAGGGCTGGATACGAAGTCCTTGTCCGGCCACCACCTTCAGACTGGGCGCTTTTCCGATTTGCCGAGGAACTGGAGGTGCCGTCACAGAAGCTCATGCATCAATGTAAGTTCGAGGCCCAGGAGAGGAAGTATGATTTATAACTAAGAGATGGATAGATTTCATCAGCAATCCTATCAGAGATTCCCTCTACCCGTTCCACCGGCACGGCATCTCTGTCTTCTTTGACCATGATGCTTCCTGGTGTTTCCGGCTCCTCGTAACAGAGAAGCTATGTTTTCGAGCCATGGTGCTCTTGGTAGCGGCATCCAATGACCTCGCCTGTCAACATCCGCCATCGAGCACCACAAGCCATCATCTCCAACACACCCTGGAGGCTTTTCGTTCGCACCTTTCGGATGACCAGTCGTACACGGATGACGCTGTGCTATATGTAGCTGGAATCCTAGCCTCCGTCGCCGTCCTTTTCGGGCAATACACAGAAGCGAGCATTCATGCAGCCGGGATCGCCGACATGCTTCGGCTCCGAGGGCGCAACGGTGCTGTGAGGTACAGCCCTCACATTCAGCTGTCAATTGATAGGTAAAAGAAGACCAACGAAAGCCTTGAAATGCATTCTAACGTGCCGCAGGTTGAACTTCTCGAGCGCGCTGTTGACTGAGCAATGGGCGCCCGTCTACAGCGAATCCGCTTGGACAAGGCCCGTGTTTCCCGCTGAAGTTCTGAGCCTCTTCAATTCATCTTGTATGTTGCGTGTCGATGATTTGGTAGATTCTGAGCTTGCAGCTTTATTCGAGACTCTTCAGCACATCGGGATATTGTTCAACCAGCATCATTCCAGTGGAACTCCGATCAATGGCGCTTTTCTACAAGAGAGCCTTGGGTACGCGCACTCCAAGCTCATACGCCTGCGATCTCAGAGCAGGGAACTGGTGGCAGAAGGCCTGTACCTTGGAATGACCGCCCTTCTTGCGCTGACATTTCGGCTTCCCGCCTCCTACACGCATCCCTGCTGCCATAGTGTGGCCAGAAGACTGAATCGTACCTTTGCTGCGATCAGAAGCGCGGACCTAGAGCTTCCAGAGGCTCTGGATACTTGGCTCATCATGGCTTGTGCCGTCTCGGGCAGCAATGGAGTTGGGCGCGACGTGCTGCCCACCTGGGAGCTGAAGCGCGGGCTGTCATGGAGCGAGACACGTTCGCAGCTGAGGAGGGTCATGTGGATGGACTCGTTCCATGACGAGATTGGGCAAAAGGCTTTTGATTTTTTGCAAGGTGCAAGTCAGCTTCCGTGTATTGTAGCCTGCTCATAAATCGTAGAACATTACAACCTCCGCACATCGTGGTCCTGTAGCTCTGCGGCAAGTTCTCGGCCGCCGAGTTCGCTCTGCTGAGGTCTCATCGTCCACTGCCCATCCAGTTCCTGCGGTGGCTCCATAGGCACGACCTGTGGCGCCTCGTTTGCGTCTGGCTTTTCCCGCGGCCGACCGTCCAGCTCGCCTTTGCCCCCCATGAGAGACATATCATGGGCGGCGACGTTCTGTGCGTCTAGCTTCTTCCTCTTGTTCCGTCGGCCTAGGAAGAAACACACACCGCCAATAATCACACACCCGGCTACAGCGCCAACAGCGATCCCTGCAATTGCCCCAGGACCAAGCCCTCCGCTCGAATTTGGACTGTCGTCGGTCGAGTTGCCGCCGTCGTTGCCGTTGCCTGGGTTGTCGGTCCCGCCGTCGTTGTCTCCGGCGCCGCCCTCGCTGTCCTTGCTGCTTTCATCGCCATCGATCAAATCCGGCTTTTTCTCGCCCGTCTTGACCTCGATAGACTCCCAATCCCCTTTCGTATCCGTATAGACGTATTCGGTCGCGTTCTCCACGCCGTTGGCGTAATCCACAACCTTGATGCGCTTTATGGCGGCCGTGAATGGGCCTTCTTCAAAGTCCGTGATGCCTCCCGCCCATTCAATGGTTCCCGACGGTGCGTCTTCTAGTCCTGCAACCCATGTACCTATCCGAACGCTCATGGGTGTTTGTCTGCGAGGTTCCTGTCAGAGGTTGTCGTCGGCAAAGCCGGAGGCACTCACGGGTAATTATCGTTCGTTTCGGTATCGGCGGAAGTGAGTTCGCGCGCCAGCGTCCCATCTATGAGCCATTGAATGCGCTCCCTATCCCAGTCGATGGTGTAGTTGTGGAATGCGCCCACCGGGTTCAAATTAGGGTGGTATGCGCCCCTATCGTACGTGGTGGTGTTGCCTTTGCGGAAGTAATTCGTCTGGACCTGCGCATTGTCGCCCCCGAGCCATTCCTGCAGAGAACTTGCATCAGCAACCCTGATGCGACATTGCTCCCGTCGGTCAGGGCAGAGCAAAGCAAGACTCACCATGCTCATCTCGTCAAGAGTGTCGGACTGGAGAACGATCGATGTTACCACCCCCGTGCCGTTCGAAGCTCGAAGGATAACTTCGAGCCTGCCGAAGAAGATGTACTCGGGCAGGACGATCGTCGGCGCATGCGAAGCGCTCTCTATGACGAAGAGAGCGCCTTCATCCGAGTTCGATTCGATCTTCGTTCTTCCAAGCAGATCGAAAGGTCCAGTATTGTTCCGGGTAGTCAAGTCCAGATCGATCGTCGAACCGAGGGCGGAATTGGGATCGCATTCTAAAGAGCAAGTGCCAAGTCGGCAAGGCGTCAGTCAAGCAGCTCAGGTCTTCAGTAACAGATTCAATGGTGAATCTGCGACAGCATTGGAAGGGGAGGACCAGGCGATCGGAGCCGTATTACCTCTTTGCGTCGGGTCGCAATTCGTGAATGTTTGGCCGGCGCCAAGACCAGAGAGAGCGGCGACGACGGCGCACCGGAGCAGCGAGAGGCACCGCATCTTGACGCCGTCCAACTCGGAGATCCGTGGACTGTCAGATTCTCAGAGTGATGATGTCTCCGGCAGCCCTTTGGCGAAGAAGTGCAAGAACCCCGAGGTTTGTTGCCACGGAAATCAGGACGACGGGACTCGGAGGGGAAGGGCAATTTGGGGGCCGAAAGCATCGCATAAAATGCCATGGAACTTCTGTTCGACAGGGGACCACCTCCGATTTCATTTGCCAGAGAGATAAGACACGGTGGTCGCTTATCTGGTGGGAGAGTCCAGCTAGTCCCTTGACCATCATGTGCAGTAATAGCTGTATATCGTCCTCGTCACCGGCTGATCACGCCATCCCGTCAACCAGTTCAGTCTTGCAAGGGCAGCTGTGCAATGGCTTAGGTGGCGAGCCGAGTCCCTTACGGCTGCAAGAATTATCGTCCAGGTCTTGTTTTAAATTGCTTTCTGTTTAGTAGTGTTTACATCGAAAATATCAAGGTCAGCTTTTTAACCTCAGTTACTTCCGCGACGCCTTCACTAATTTCATATTAATTAAAGAGACCAGCAAAAGTGAATCCGCGACCCTAACTACTCACAGTTGGAGACGAGATCGCCCTCTAGCTGTGCTGCCAGTCCGGTCTGCTCTGATCAAATCGCCCGCATCATCCCCGGCGCCGCCAGACTAATCATCTTCCTCTCTGTAAACTCCTCTATGCCCGCAACACCACCAAACCTCCCGTACCCGCTGCTCCCGCCAGTGCCGCCATTTGGTAGAGTAGGTTCGATAAAGACCGTCGGTCCGTTGACGTGGCAGCTGCCTGCACGGATCTTCTTGGCCACGTCCATCGCGCGAAGCGTGTCCTTGGAAAAGACGCTCGCGCACAGCGAGAAGTCACTGTTGTTCGCAAGATCGACTGCCTCTTGGTCAGTACCAAAAGTGTTGACAATTAGCACTGGTCCAAAGGTCTCCTTCTGGAATATCTCCATGTCCGGCGTCACGCCCTCGAGGATGTGAGGGCCGAGGATGGTCTTGTTGGGCCCGCTGACGACCAAATCACCCGCCAACAACCTGGCTCCCGACGCGAGAGATCTCTGTATCATGCCGACTACGCGCTGCGCCGATGTCGGTGTGCAGAGGCCGGACATGAAAACCTTCTCTTCCAGATGATTGCCGTGGGTGATGGTCTCGAGGCCCCGGACGAGACGGGCCTTGAAGTCCTCAACAATGGACTCGTGGACCACAACGCGCTCAGTTGACATGCAAATTTGCCCACTGTTCAAGAACGCGCCGAGGAGAATTGCATTGGCAGCTGGTTGGATGTCGGCATCTTCCAGCACGACCACAGGCGACTTGCCTCCTAATTCCAGGACGACCTGCTTCAGCTGGGCGGCGGCCAGCCCTGCAATGATCCTCCCCACCCTGTCGCTTCCCGTGAAGTTAACGCGAAGGACCTTTGGGTGTGCGACGGCGTATTCGGTTGTCTCGGGGGCTCTCTGAGGGCTCGTCGGCAGGTAATTGACACAGCCCGCCGGGATGCCTGCTTCGATCAGGGCACGCACAACCAGGTGCTGGGATTTCGGAGTGAACTCGGAGGGCTTTAGGACGACCGTGTTTCCACAGATCAGAGGAGTCGCAATGGCTCTGGTGCTCAAGATGATCTGTTCGCGGAGATGTTAGTACACCTGTCAACCAGAGTCCTTTCATGTGGCCTACGTACCGGAGCGTTCCAGGGGCTGATTCCCAGCACAACGCCGACAGGGCGTCTCTCCACGAGAATCGATGTGCCTGGCCTATCTGCGGGCACAATTTCTCCCTTGATGTGCGTGGCCAGGCTGGCTGATTCACGCAGAATAGCGGCAGCGTCCCTGATGTTGATCGCGATCCACCTGGGAACAGCCGACACCTCGGCTGACAAGAGGGTAGATGCATCTCCCTCCAGGTACGATTCCAGGATGTCAGCGGCACGGAGGAGGATGAGCCTTCGGTACGACGGAGAGGACGTCGACCATGAGGCAAAGGCTGCATGGGCGGCCTCTATGGCGGATTGGTAGTCGTCTGTCGTCGCTGAGGCGCATGAATAGAGAGTCTGCCCTGTCATGGGATTTTGGACGGGAAACGAGCTGTTGTCGCTGGAGGGCCGATATTCGCCGTTGATGTAAAGCAGCTGGGGTTCGTCCCCAACCGCATCTGGTTGTGTGCTTGAGCTAGACATTGCAGGCAGGAAGCGGCCTTAGCAGAGCAAGAGGACTGTCTCGGGTACGGAAACGTGACACATTCTCCCCGAGGAAACCAGCGCAGCGCTTTATTTACTTACACGGGCAGCATGCCGCATGAGCGGGCACGCAAGCTTGGGAGAAGCACCACCCACGGGGCCCCGGTCGTTCCAAAGGCCATGCCTCCGACATCCGATGTCACTCATGTCCACCGAGGTTGGCCTCCGAGATGCACGGGATGCGGCTACATCCAGCCCCGGGTTCGGATCAGAGAACGATACGGGGCGCTGGGTGATGACCTGGGGTCCGGGTTCTGAATCTCCCTCGTCTTGGTTGGTGGCTGGCCGGAAGCAAGCAGCGGCTACAAACATCCGCTAGCTCGCCTTTGAGTTTCTTGTGGGGGGACGAGGGCACTATCGTGTCCACCAAGACCTCGATACTCATCTGCTAGTCCCGGAGTTCTGGGATTTGCCCCCGCAACTCCACGCAAACCTCCACGCCCCGAGAAAGACTTGTCCGGGCTGTGAAGCTGGGGACTGGGGACAGCAACGGGGTAATGTCTGGACGGCCACTGGTTTAAAGTCCACGGGAGGTCCTCGCAATTTCGAAGAAGACAAGCCTGAACTCCAAGCTTCTTCATGCGCTTCCTGTTCTACTACAGCTTCCCCTTCCTTACATCACCTTAATCTTGCAAAATTCTTTCCCTTCCAACATGAATCGCCCTGAGTCACCATCCAAAAACTCGACCGCTTCGGCGGACGAGGGCGCAAAGGAGCGTGTAGAGCAAGTCGAGGTGCAGGGCCTAGATCCCGAGGCCGAGGCCATGGCCAAGCGCATCCGCCGCAAGGTTGATTTCCGCCTGCTGCCGATGCTCATCGTGCTCTACCTCCTGGCCTTCTTGGACCGTGTCAACATCGGCAACGCCAGGCTCTGGCACCTCGAGCGCGACCTTGGCATGAGTGGCTACGACTACAACATTGCCGTGCTGGGTGGGTTAATATGCCTTCTCCTGCAGCAGAGTTCCTGAAACTAACCAGCATCTTTCTGACAGTGTTCTACATCCCCTACATTCTTTTCGGTATTCCTGCCAACATGATCTTGACGAGAACCAAGCCTCGCCATTGGGTTAGCTTCTTGACTACTTCTTGGGGCAGTAAGTCGTCCCCTCCTACACTGAACACGCACGCCATGCTGACACACATAAGTCACGGTGACCATGGCTGGCTTCTGCACGAACATGACTGGGCTTGTCGTGGTCCGGGTCCTGCTCGGGGTCTTCGAAGCCGGCATGTTCCCAGCCTGCATGTATCTCATCAACACGTGGTACCGAAGGCATGAGTTGACCACCCGCATGGCCATCTTCATGGTCGCCACTGACATCGCCGGAACAATCTCAGGGCTTCTGGGCGCCGGGCTGGGCTCGCTCGATGGTGCCGCCGGGTATTCCGGCTGGAGCTGGATCTTCTTCGTCGAGGGCGGCGCCACAGTCATCGCGGGCATCTGCGCGTTCTTCTTCGTGCTCGACTTCCCCGAGCAGAGCACGTTCCTGAACCCCGAGGAGAAGGAGTTCCTGCTCCGCAGGCTGGAGGCGGACGATGGCAGGAAGGGTTCGAGCAAGATGACCTTCAAGGGAGTTGCCACTTCGCTGAAGGACTGGAAGGTCCTGATGGCCGGCGTGCTCTACCTCGCCTGCTGCGTTACCGGGTACTCGGTTGCCGTGTTCGCGCCCACGATTCTGTCCACGTTCGGCTGGGACAGCATCAAGGCCAATCTTCTGTCGGCCCCGATCCGCGTCGCCTCGGCCATCACGTCTGTCACCATCGGCATTCTGTCGGACAAGCTGAAGCTCCGAGCGCCGTTCTGCGTTGGCGGCTTCCTCATGAGTGTGATGGGAAATCTCATTGTCATGCTGATGCGGCAGGGCAACGCCCGGTACGCCGGCATGTACTTTACAGCCATCGGCGTGATGGCCATCCAACCTCTCGTTGTTGCTTGGAGGTGAGTCTTCCTGTGATGGGTTCCTACTAGATCATCCTGCTAACAATTCTCGTTCAGCGTCAACCAGGTGGTGGGCAGCGACAAGCGTGGTACTTCGACCGCCCTTGCTGGCAGTCTGGGCCAGGTGGGCGGCATCATCTCCGCGCTCGTCTTCCCGATCAAGGATGGCCCGCAATACGTGCCGGGCATGTCGGTGAACATTGCTTTCCTTGCAATGGGCCTGGCCATGGCCCTCTGGTTCACGGGCTGGGCACGGTGGGAGAACGCCCAGCGCGAGAACGGCCGCCGCGATCACCTGCTCAGCTTGCCGGAGGAGGAGCAGAGAGAGCTGGGTGAGAGGCACCCCGACTTCCGCTTCACGCTGTAAGCGAAGGCTTCTCGGATATCCCTTCAGTATCGCAAGGACCTGCAAACAAGTTAGTAGGAGTAGCAGTAGTTAGCAACATACGAGCAGGGTGAAGCTGGGACTACTTAGATAGTCTTTTCTTTGTGCTACCTATAGTTTTGTCTCTCAAAGCTGAAGTTCCACACCTCGTTCCGTGGTCCCCCTGTCGACGACTCGGTACTGCCAGCATGCTGAAAGACGCTGGGATCCAGAGCCCACTTGGTGAGATGCCGTGCACCGGCGTAATCCTCTAGTATCTGGTCCCCAGCAAAAGCATACGGCGGGTTCCTGAATAAATCCTGGAGGCCTTGGAGGTGTCGCTGCGCAAACACTAAGCCCTGTGCGCAACAGCCGTAGCGCGGCATCTCTCGCACGCCATGCCAGGTCCATGCAAATGGGTTCAGCCGGCTGACCGAAATACGCCCAGCCAGGAAGTAGAGGGCAATCAGGGCCGGCATCCAGAGCCCGAGGACGATGGCGACGTGAATCGGCGTGAAGGTTGTCGGCCTACGACTAGGCCGACAACGACGATTCCCAAGCGTCGCGAGGAACGCCAGCAACACAGCCGTGTACACCAGAAATATATTCCGGGAGTACGTCAGCCATTCTTCATTGTTCCACCCCATGAAAACCTCCGAGTAGAATAGACGGAGATATATCCAGTCCTTGCTCGACTTTGTTGCCTGCTTCTCGGCGTATTCCAGGCCGGAACGTAGGCGGCGCAGCCAATTGGGCGACGCGATGATGTCGTCCTCCACGAGGGCGAAATAGGGGGACCCGTACTCCCGGCACCTCTCGACGAGAGCTGAATGGTCCAGGCGCATGTTCTCAACGCGCCCATCGCCCCGGGTCCGGCCACCATAGAGGTTGTATGGGACCTTACGGTAGACGCTGTGATTTGAGGGGGGGTCGCCGTAAATGAGAACCTCGTCGGCGATGCCCTCCAGCCATGGCTGTCTGTATCCGAAGTGAGATTCCGGATTCTTCTCGGCAAGGAGGACGACAAGATGAGTGGCAGCGCGCTCCTCAGGCGACAACTTGTCAGTCAAGGTGGCGATTGTATATGCCAAGAAATTTGAGCTGCTGCGATTGACGCTGGGGATGCCGATGCAGAGGAACTTGTCCTCTCGCATTGACGGCGCAAGCTTCTCCGGAAAGCGCTGGAGGTAATCATGGGCCTCAGCGGCTCTTGAGAGCGAATATCGTTGCTCATATGCGTGGCTGGGATCGTAGAAAATGGATGAAGGGTCATCGGACGAATTAAAGTAACAGAATATGAGGAGGAGCAGCCATACCGCCCAGAAACCCACGTGGAGCCTTGTCGTAGTCAGCAGCATGGCGCCGCCCGAACACTTCAACGGTTGCTTGATGAAGTAAGACAACAACGAAGGGAAACGTTAAGGCGGGAGGCGGCAGCCATTGCTCCTTAAAGTGGACCGATGGCGTTAGGCATCCGTTTAGCGAGTGGGGAGATTTCCCCGTATTTATCGATTCCAGATGGACATGTGCCCCGTGTTGCACCGCCGCCGACGTGCATCTCCCAAGATTAGCCAAGGAAGGTATTGGATCATTTTGAGGCCTGAAGGTGCCGTTGGAACAATCGACCTGCCTGCCACTGCGGCCAAGCCCCTTTTCGGCTCCTGGGTGGGGACAGGGCTCCTAACCAGTGGGGCGGCTACTCGTATATACTCCTTCCAGACAGGGGGCCGTGGGCCTAGAACCTCTTTATATAACCCACGAGCCACCTCAGCCATCACATGCGAGGGGCCACCTGGTTAATTCTCAGGTAAGCTTTCACCAACCTCGCTTCCAACGACTTTTACCATTGTCGAAGCTTTCATCCATGCTCATCAACGGTCTGCTCTCTATGAACAACCTTGAAGCCAAAGCGACACCGGTAATTCGGTGCCCAGATGCATTCTGCTGATGTGGAAGACTATATACCCGGAAGTACAACCTCAACAAGCGCGCATCTCTTCTCCTCTCTAACCACCCGAACGCCCTCCGCAAGCGCCGCATCAACCTGATCCGCCTTCTCAACGACCGTCCACCATGCCCCCGCGGCCCCTTCCGCAATCTTGCCAAACGACGGCGACGGCGACAACGAGACCATCAGGTCCTCCGCCGCCACGCCCCTGAGCTCCGGGTGAATCTTCAGGCACGCATTCTTAGGCGAGCCCCAGCCGCCGTTATTCCACACGATGGTGAGGAACGGCGTCTCGTACCGCTTGGCCATCCAGTACGCCGCGCTCGGGACGCCGAACAGCCAGGTCCCGTCTCCCGTAAAGCAGACGATGAGCTCGTCGCCCCGGCCCTGCTCTCCCAGCGCAAGTGAAGCCCCGATGGCCGCACCTGAGTACCACCCAAGCGAGCCGGCGCCGCTGGTCAGCATCGTGAGAGCTTCGGAGTGGCCCAGGTGGTCGGCCACGTTGGGAAGGTTGGTCGTCGACTCGTTCAGGGCTACCACCTTCACGCCGGCGGTTGCTGCGCGGAAGCGGCTCATGACGAAAGGCGCCGTCACCCGGCCCTCGGCGCTGGGTGATTCCCTCTCCTGAAGGAATGCCGTACGCTGTGAAAAGCGTTGCTTCAGGTGTTCCGTGCGGTCTGCTATCCTTTCCCGCACGTCGACTGTCGCATTCAGCCCGGTAGCTCTTGTGGCGGCTGCGAGCTGCTTGAGTGCGATGGCGGAGTCGCACTGCCACCGCTTCTCACAGGGCAAGGACCACAGAGTCATGCTTGGCTTGAGCGGGTCGCTATCGATGTGGAAGATGCGGGCATGAGGATTCGGATTCGACATGGCCGGGATCCACGGCACGTCCGAGTCGAGAACCAAGACCACGTCGGCCTCGGCGAGCGCTGGAAGCTGAGACAGGCTGTTCCAGACGTGTCCCTGGTGGAGGAAGGATGTCGTGTCGAAGTTGTTCGAGCGAGGCGCGCTCTCATGAACCGGGATGGCCAGCAGCTCGGCGAATGCGCGAAGAGCTTCAAATCCCTCCACTGATCGCCCCGTATAACTCGTTATGATCAGGGGCCTTGACGCCTTGGACAGCACATCCGTAAGAAGCGCCACGGCTGACTCGGGGAGTCCGAAGGGCTCGACTCCCAGATTCTTGTGGATCGTCTGCGATGCCTTTGGGGTGATATCCGGATGGGGGACCTCCTGTTCCAGGACCTCCCTGCCAGCCATGACATACACCGGCCCGTGTGGCTCTGTGGTGGCGAATTGGAGGGCCCTGAACACAATCTGGGGGATGTTGCAAGCCACCCGTACCTCGTGGTCGTACTTCATGTACTGACGCACGATGCCGCGTTGGTCGGGAACATCCTGGATCCAGTGGATGTATCTGTAGAGGGTTGGATTAGCCGTTCTCACTTGGTCACTTCATCCGCTGGTGCACCTACTCATTGCGGCTGCCGACCATCTCGCCCTCCGCCGTGATTGGTACCATCCCCGCCAGGATCACGACTGGCACTCGAGCCTTGCATACGTTGTGAATAGCCCCGGCCAAAGCCTGGGTTCCGCACTCGACGTGGACGAGCACGCCCGCCGGTCTGCCGGTTACTTGTGCATATCCACTGGCCGCCGACAGCGCGTTCATCTCATTAGGGCAGGTGATGACCCGGATCTGGTTGCCAGCCGTCTTACTGGCGAAGGCTGCCAGGAACGCAGGGTGGTCGGACCCGAGGTTCACGAACAAGTGCGTGATACCCCCGGCCGCGAGGCTGTGTAAGATCATTGCCGCGCCCGTGAGGGCGGCAGGCTGTTTGGGTGTCTCTTCGGCCATTGAGGGCAGCGATTACCTGGCAGTTGGCCTGTATCGATAAGCCTTTGATGACCTACATGATGATATATGTCGATGAAAGTCGTCCATGCAATGCCACACGAGGCCCGACTCAGTACTAGTCTCGGCCTTTCGGTGTGAGCCCCGGCCCACTGGCGGAAGCATGCAGCGCAAGCAAGCAGCCGCCGCCCCGAGCGGATGGACTCCGGAACGTGTTCAACAGCAGATTTCGTGTCGTACGATTCTGGCTTTGACGGGCTGGCTAATATCTACTCTACGTCCGTCCAGGCCCCCGAGGTCCTTGACTCGATCGATGCAGTACTAGCAAAGTCGACAAAGGGGTTCGGGATCTCCGCGTCCAGCCCGTCCAAACCGTCAAAGAGGGATGGGAACCACGGGTCCAGTGTCCAGTCCATCTGCTGGCCGCCGGTCTGGGTTTGTGCCTCCAGCCCAAAAAGCACCAGCTGCCCAGGCTCCCGGCGCGCGATGGCCGTCGTAGGTCCCGACTCGGGGGTCTCTAGCGGCGTTGAGAGTTCCATTTCTCTGGCGATGTCCACGAACGTCTTCAACACCGAAGCCAGTCGCTTCATGGTCGCACATTTTTCGACTTGTTGGATGACGTCGTGGACCTCCGCAACCGCTTGTCTCGCCAGACCCAGGCCGTCGCGCAATAATGTGATGGGAGAACCGCCCACCCGTACGGGCAGGCAGCAGAGGTTGAGAAGCATGCCGGCCCAGTAGCCGTACCATACATCCAAGCTGCTCATGCCGTCCACCATCTGGAGACTGTCGAGTAGCATGAAGCAGTGAATGATCTGATGCGCATGGAAGACGCCAGCGACCCTGAGCTCCGATTGCTGGGAGAAGGTGCCGGACTGTGAGTTCCAAAGCTGCTCGACGTCATGGAGCAGCGCGTCACGCGTGATGCAGAGGCCCGTGTAGTGGTACTGCATCGCGAGCGTGAGCGAGAGCCGGATGTCCGGCTTTCCCCGGGATGCGAGATCCTGCTCAAGGTCGTCGAACTCGACGAGGGCGCAGTCGAATGGCACGGGGCCGCCAGTGCCACCGCGTCGTCGGATAACAGGAAGATCCAGGCGGGGGTTGTGAGTTGATAACTCTCGTTTCCAGACATACAACCTTTGCAGTGAGGTTTTGGCGCCCTGGTAATTGGCCTGGGACAGTATCATATGTAGATGCAGCGAGAGCCCGGAGCTTCTCTGCTCCAGGCTGGCATGGGGGGTTTGGGGCCAGCGATGCACCACCGCCTCGATATCCGCCTCTCTCAGGCTGCTTGGTCTCCCGAGGCTTGAAGCGAGAAACAGTTCAAAGCCATAAAGTGAATGCAGCACCAGTGTCTCGCCTTCTCTGGAGGCCGTTGGTTGAATCGGCTCCCGATGAAGGCCGATGGCGAAGGATATCCTCACGGCGACGCCGGTCAGGTTCCAAGCGGCGTTCCGTTCACAGCTACTCTGAAGATGGAACGACAGCAGCAGCAAGGCCCGAACGTTGCTCAGGCTGCAGCTGGTAACCAGTTGCGGCAGCAAGTTCCTGGTGGCCGCGACATACTGCTTCTGGAAGCTGGCATGGTCGATGGTCCCGAGACTCGGGCTGGACGCGGACCCGAATACCAAGATCATATACAGACACCCAAGCCAGCCCCAGTCGGGACGTTGTTGGTCTTTCCTCAGGCTTTGTCGTCGTCTTGGCCGCGCCACGTATGTCTCCAGCTCGTGCTCTAGAGCCGACCGGTCGAAGAGAGGGAGCGCGCCGTGTGCACTTCGGAAGTATGAATGGACCAGGAATTCCAGCACATCGGGTGGTGGGAGCTTTTTTAGGCAATCTTCGAAGTCTGACTCTGACGGCGTCGAACAGACTCCCCTTCCAGGTACAGTCGGTTGTGTTGTTGAAGGTGAGGGCGTCACGGGCTCCAGGGTTTCTGGGGATTCCACCTGCATGGCGCTCGCCTTCTCGGACGTCCCGATATGAGCCGACCGGTGTGCCAAGAACACCCGCTGCAGCCGATCGAGTAAGTTCAAGGTCCCCGAAGGGCCGATGTAATGCTGCTTTCCCGCCGGATCCCGGAACATCGTGGGGCCCCGGTCCTGCTGTGGTTCGCTCTCCTGTTGGAAAACGGCCCCATCAGAGCTCGAGGCACCCCGGATCGAGGTACCGGGCTCCGAGGCTGATTCGCACGGCGCATCCGGCAAGTCCGTGACGCGAGACTGGGGCGAGCGAACAAGACTCTCAACCCCGACTCTGACGCGAGCTGGGGCCCCGATCTCGGGCATGTCCACGCCAAGGCGGTGGCCCAGAGCTACGAGGTCCTGTGTCGAGGAGACCGGCTGGTCCGAAAATACCCCCTTGACTATGGCATCCAAGCATCGATATCTGGGAGAGTCAACATTTGCCCATGGTGGAGAGTGAATCGGAGGCGCATACCGGTCGCTGAGGTCATCCAGGCTTCCATAGAACCGTGGCTTGCGAGGCACGGTAAACGAGCACGTCAACTTCTGCTCTGTGCATCCAACGCAGTTGGAAGTGTTGCCACTCATGGGAACACATTTCCTCCGCCGCTGCGGGCGAGTCAGCTCGAGCCGCGTTGCGTCGTTGACCTCGAGGGACCCAGGGTGCCTTACCAGCTTGCAAAGGTCACAGCTCCGCGATGCCCGCTTCCTGAGCGCCGCTGGCACACGTCGCGGTCGAGGGATCTCGGCAGGCGATGTTGATGCATCCATCGTGAATGGACGGCAGGCGTTGCTCAAGGTGAAGTTGGATCGTCGTGAAGGGTCACGAAGGCCAGCGAAGACAGTCAAGCTGGGGTTTCTCCGGGGAGCAGGGAAATTCATTGATTGGCAGGGCTCTCTGACGGGCCCAACTTAATATTCCTGCCCCAGCTATTACCGCCGGTCTCTTTCTGCAAGAGTAGTGCCTACGTTAGGTGTTCTCAACTATGCCCATTTGATCCATCAGTTCACACCAATTGCCCCAGGCCCAGCTCCAGGAGATGGTTCTATCCTGCCAACCCAAGCTTTAAGAAGTTCACGCAGCACTAGTCACCCGAGCAACACGCATACCTCCTCGGGGCACTCCATACGTCCTAACCATCCGAGTCAAATTTGGACAAGTCGCGGAAGCAAGCAGCGGCAGCAAGCATCCGCTAGCGTCACTCCGTCCCCAACTTGAAGTGGGGCCGGGGAAAGGGGCGCCCATGACAGCAACCATCGTGACAACTCCACCAAGATTCGGCCTCCAGGCTAGTACTTATGCATGGGGTATTCCCCAGAATCCACAGCGCCTATGTTTCGGGCAGCATTCGGCTTAGACTACGGCTTCTTGAAGCGATCAACATTTCCCTTCAGCCATGACTGTCGCTAACCCATTGAACATTCTCGTCGTTGGCGGTGGCCTTGGGGGCCTCGCAGCCGCTCTCACCCTTCAACGTGACGGCCACAGCGTGACCGTGCTCGAGTCTGCCGCGGCTTTCGGAGAGGTAACAATCGGATCTGCCTCTCTTCGTTTTCTTCTTCTTCATGCTGACAGATCGACGCCCAGGTTGGAGCAGGCATACATCTGCCCCCCAACTCGAGCCGACTCCTACTACGCTGGGGGGTCAATATGGTCAAAGAGCAGACAGTCCCGAGCAAATACAGCTTCACTCGCTACGAAGACGGCGCCACCATCGCCGATGTTCCCTTCGGGTCCGCCACCGAGACCCACGGAGCCCCATATTATCTCGTCCACCGCGCGGATCTCCATCAAGCCCTGCTCGAGGCCGCAAAAGAAGCCGGCGTCAAAGTCCAGGCAAACACGCGCATCGTCAGCTACGACTTTGACGAGCCTTCGGCCACTGCCCAGGATGGTCGTGTCTACAAAGCTGACCTCATAGTCGCGGCGGACGGCGTCAAGTCTCTTGCGCGGCCGCTTCTCACCGGCATCGTGGACAAGCCTCGGGACACCGGCGACGTGGCCTACCGGATATCACTCGACGGTGACCGCCTACGCGAGGACCCTGACCTGAAGGGTCTGCTCGATGATCCCTGCATCACCTGCTGGTGCGGCCCGGAGGCTCACATCATCGGCTATCCGGTTCGCAACGGAGAGCTCTACAACGTCGTCATCTGTGCCACTTCGCACAACGAGACGACAGAGGATGTATGGGTTACCGAGGGAAGCAACGAGGAACTGCAAAAGCGCTTCGCGGCATGGGAGCCTCGGGTTAAGAAGCTCTGCGCCATGACGGACAGCTTCCTCAAATGGAGACTCTGCGATCTCCCCACCATTCCTAACTGGGTTCATCCATCCGGCAAGGCTTGTCTCCTGGGGGATAGCTGCCACCCCATGCTCCCATACCTAGCCCAGGGCGCGGCGCAGGCCTTCGAAGATGCCGCCGTCTTGCAGAAGTGTCTGGCAGACCAGCCGGGGGATCTCAAGGCCGCGCTCGGGCGATACCAGGACCTGCGGCGTCCGAGAGCCACGTTCGTGCAGGCTAGGACCCGCGAGCACCAGTACATTTGGCACATCGATGACGGCGAAGAGCAGGCTGTCAGGGACAAGGACATGCGCAAGGACAATGACGAGAATCCCGTCTTCTGGGGCTCGAAGGACCGGCGCAACTGGTTGTATAGTCACGACGCGGGCGTTCTCGGCAGAGAGGGGGCGAATTGGCAGCCTTTGGAGGCCTGAGAAGCCTTGATAAGCTCAGAATCTTCGCCTCTTTCAAGACTGCAGATAGAACATGGACTTGTTGGCGTCTGTCTATCGACTAGAGATAGTAGCCTCCAAGCCCCAATCGGGGCCAGAGCCAAGAATTAAATCCATTCTTACTCACACATTGCTCGACATGTTTCCTCTTCTTGACTGTCGATGTATGCTTCGCAGCCATTTTGGATGAGCTGGGCCCAGTGACCTAGGTAGTCATTTTATCTTCACATGTGACTGTTGGGTTCAACAATTGCCATGCACCTCCCAAAAGCTGGAGCAAGATTTAATGCAAAGACTGGAGATTGCTCCCACCGAATGATTGTACTTATAATCAGCTCGAATATTTTATTGTAACGAAGAGCTGGCACTTTCTCAAGGGTAAGAATTTCTACGCACGATTATGAGGCGCGTCTTTTGTCTCGGAGAAAAACGAGGACGACAGGAACTGGCAATCATTGGAGGCCCCTTTGTTCTGCTTCAACATTCCTTGCTGGCCGGACCGCTTCATTTTTGTTCATATACTCTTAGTCACTGGCTTATATTTGAACCAGCCTGTCTCTTGCGTTTCGTGGTTCCATCCAGACTGGTTCCTGATGAGAACCCCTTCCGCGGTTACTGTTGAGAGACATCTTCGACATCAAAGATGCATGGATTATATTTATCGTGATGAGTATTCTGGGTGCAAATGGGAAATGGGTCTTTGACGATAGGAAGCATGGGGTTTTCGTGGTGAATCCTCTGCGACAGTGATAATTGTAATAAATTTGAATGAGTGACAGGAACAAAGTCTGAGGTGTGGTTGATGTTGCTTGCAATGAGGTGGGCGGGATTCACTTGTCACGTGATGGCGCTTGGCTCCGGTCCCAATTGCACCGCAAACTGAGCCGACTCCAAACTGTGACTCAATGGGAGGGCGATCTTTTGGCGGGGTGGTGCCCGTCTCGCCAAACCCGCCATCAACCCTTGGATCTGACCTTGCCCTCCACCACAACGCGATCTCTTTAACACCCGCGTCACGCCCGCTAAGCACTCTAATTTGCGAGCCGGAAAAAGTTTGCAGACTTCTCTGCTCCATTCCCTCCAGCAATTGAACCCCGACCTGCCCCTCCCAGACCATACTCGAACAAATCGCAACCATCGAATCCGTCGCGCAGCGACAAACCCGGGATAATGACGAGCGAGGCTCCCGCACAGGTGCCGACCGCACCCTCAGAGCCCTCGAACTCCCAGCCGGTCGCGCCGACACCCGAGAACAAGCAAGACGCGAAAAGCGCGGCAAAGCCCGCTGCGAAGGGCGCCGCAAAAGACGCCAAGGCACCGGCGCCTGAGGGGGAGAAGAAGCTCTCCGGGGCAGAGCTGAAGGCGAAAGCAAAGGCTGAGAAGCAGGCCAAGCGGGCACAGCAGAAGGCGGCACAGGCACCAGTAACACCAGCGGGCGGCGCAGGAGCTTCGCAGGGCCAGGCCTCAGGCGACAAGGCCGGAAAGTCGAAGCAGAAGCAGGATGGGCCTCAGGCTGCGGGAGGAGCCAAGGGACCCCAAGGGAAACATCCGGTCGCGCCGACAGCTGTTGTTAAGGATGATAAGCCCGCGATCCCGGAATGCTACAGCCACCTCTCCATGGCCAAGAGGATAAAGATGACCCAAGCCGATAAGGACGTGCACCCGGCCGTCTTGCTCCTGGGCCAGCAGATGAGCGCCTTTGCGATCAGCGACAGCACCACAAGACTCGAGGCGACGCTCCAGGCGTTGAAGAAGGTGGGTTGGAGTTCCCTGCGTGGCTTCGACAACGACTAACATGGCGCCCAGGTCATCGAATCGTACACAACCCCCCAGGGCACCACATTTTCTCGGCACTTCACATCCCATATGCTCAACCCCCAGATCGAGTACCTCACAGCATGCCGGCCAATGTGCTTCTCCATGGGCAACGCCGTCCGGTGGCTCAAGCTGCAAGTCAGCAAGATCGATCCCGACCTGCCGGACCTGGACGCCAAGAAGCTCCTCTGCGAGGCCGTCGACAGCTTCCTGCGCGAGCGCATCGTCCTCGCCGACCTCGTCATCGTAAAGTCGGCGGCCGACATGATCGCCAACGGCGACGCGGTCCTGACCTACGGACACCACCCGCTCGTCGAGCGCGCCTTCTACCACGCCCGCCACGAGCAGGGCAAGCAGTTCAGCGTCATCCTCGTCGACGACCCCTTCGAGCGCGTCGGCAGGGACATGGCCAAGCGCCTCGTCGTCGAGGACATCGAGGTCTCCTACGTCCCCGACCTCAGCGCCATGGGCGCGCACCTGCAGGAGGCGAGCACCGTGCTGGTCGGCGCCGAGGCCATGTTCAGCAACGGCGCCATGTACGCCCGGGCCGGCACCTGCGACATCGCCATCGCGGCCATGGACCTCGGTGTCCAGGTGGCAGGCCTCTCCGAGACGATCAACTTCACTGAGAGGGTGGCTATGGACTCCCTGACGTACAACGAGATCGATCCCGAGAGGCACTCGAGCGACGGGTTCCGGCTGCTCTTCGACACGACCCAGGACAAGCACCTGACGGCGGTCATCACGGAGCTGGGCAACACGGCCACGACGTCCGTGGCGGCCATCTTGAGAAAACTGGAGGAGCTGTAGAGTGTTGACCGGGGCGCATTGGCTGGGTCGGGGGCGTCCGGCATCAGATTTGGGTCATTCGGGGCTAGATACCAGTGCTCAAGCGTGCCCATGGGGCAGAGACCAATAGCCAAAATCGCGTTCACCATGCATGACCTGTTCCACGTCTGTTCGTCTTTCACAAAGTGAATTGCCGTCGTGCTCCGGGCCAATATGTACAGTAATGCCGCCACGATCAGCTAGTCGTGCGGTCTTTCTAGAGCGCCTGCCCGCCCATCATCCTCCGCCCGTCTGCGATTGGGAAACATGCGTCCCTCGCTCGGTTCTAGTACATGCCGGCTCGATCCGCCCGTCCGTCCGCCGTGTGTGTTCCGACTTCTCATGCCGGGACGGCCTCGGCGTCCCTCGCGGCCTTGCGGGCCCTCTTCTCGAGCAGCACGGCCTTGCGCTCCTTCAGCGTGGCGGTCTGGCTGTCGTCGACACCCTGGAGCCAGTAGCCGAAGCCGGCGCCGGCGGCGGTGTAGATGGGGTAGGGCCAGAGGGTCTTGCGGGTGAAGAAGGGGCGCATCTCGATGCCCATCTGCCAGAAGCGGACGGCGAAGCCTGCGGGGTGAACAATGTTAGCCAGCCGTTCTCCATCGTTCTTTCATCTCGGGAAGGCGCTGTGGGGAGCTCCGAGGGCTCAATTGATGCCGTCGGCTGAGGAGGAGGGCGTGACGCAGCGCGGGCGTGGCGACGTACCGAAGCCGGCCCAGAAGACGATCCGGGAGACCATTGTGATTGTGGGTTGTGCGAGGGGGATTCGACCAGCGGTGGTTCGTGTGGGATGCGCAATTGGCCCGTCTCTGGCTCGTGGAGGGGGTTGAGGCCGAGGGTCGCCGGTCGTGTGGTGGTGGTTGATTGTGAGGATTCGGTTTGGAAGGTGAGGTGAATCAGCCTTCGTGCGATTGGCTGTGGCCGAGGTCTCGGTGCGGGTTGCGCGAATACGATTTTCCGCTCGGTGTGCCGGGGGGCCTCGGTGAAGACCGGTGGGGGCCGATCCACTGGGCACATCGTTGTTGCCGGTGCCCCGAAGCTTCACCTCGTGTGGTTCTATGACTGGATTCTCATCGAGCCTCTCTCCAGATGCCTCACTTCAAGGAGACTATGTCACATCTGTATTTGACAGCCGCAAGAGTCCACGCCCGAAGCGCCCAGGAAGCGCATACAGCAGGCGGCCACAGGCTAGGTGAGAGGTTGATTGGTTGATCCAGGACGAATCTGACCATTCGCACCGCGCAAGATTCTGCCTTGTGTCCCATCCCAGCCACGGTGACCTGGGAAAATTCTACGCCACTCTATTTCTGGTTTCGCCAGTCCACGTTGAGGCTTCTCCACGATATGCAGACGGCGAGATCCGACCGACGAGGCTGAGTCCCTGTGCGCCTCTGCCCATCCAGAAGTCACACTTCCAAGGCCAACCAGTACGGACCCTATTTCAGAGACGACTTGTCTCTTTTGCCTACCTCGTCGTGCAATTGGCTCGCTCGTGACGTCAATCCGTGAAAGTACGCGGAACCGAGATGCTTGGCGCCGTCGTGGCGATGATCAGCGACGATCAGATCCAATGGCTGAAGGCTTCCCGTCATCCCCCTCCTATTCATATTATCTCCTCGAATCCCCTACTCACTGCCATTCGAGATTTCTCTGGTTTAATCATGATACTTCTCGTCATACCCCGACCGTCGCTAACCGTGAGTTCGGGGCATCACCATGATGGGTTTTCAAGAGCACACCGAGCAGGGCACTTTCATGTCGGACGCCCCTCTTGATCCGGCGCCTCCTCCATATGATCCTGGTCCCAGCTACAAAAATGAGCATTGGGTGTCTTCCTCGTCCGCTGTGCCGCGGTCCCTACCCGCGGTAGCATTGCAGCCCCCGCCATCACCACCACCAGAGGACGAGCCGTCGTCGTCCTGCCCTCAGGCCCCTTCAGAGACAGACCATGCAGAGTACCTACAGTCGGCGGAGGAGCCATACCACCAGCGCGGCCGCCGCAAGAGGCTCCCAACCGCCTTCAAGGGACTGACTCGTAATATCAACCCCCGAGGGCTTCCTGGTGCCAGCATCGTCACTTCCGCCAGGTCCGAGTATGACGGCATCGTCGATTCTGTTTGTTCCGAGTACGACGGCATATCCCGCCAGTTCAGGAGTCTGATGAATCTCGCTGGCGTCAAGAAGACCCAAGGAAGCGAAGAGGAGCTCGCCAAGAGGGACGGAAAATCACCAGAACGGAGGAAGCGAAGCAGTAGCGACAAGGCCTGCGGCAATGACAAGGAGAAACACGATCTTTGGAGCAACCTCAATATGGAGACGTACGTCTCCAAGCTCGCACTCTATGGCAATTCGAAGCTCCCGCCCGATCTGCCCGCACTTCGCCTGTCGGTCTTCCACTGAACCCGTGTAAGTGCTCATTGAGATACGATGCGTTCTGACTATGTCCAGGGACGTGTCTGTTTGGCCGCTGCTCGCTCTAGCTGCGCATTACTCCCAGTCGGCGTACAAGCCCCCAGAGGGCCGTGAACAGCAAACCCAGATCCTCACGGACTGGCGCCCCGGAGCCAAGCCAATGCACATGCAGTCCGTCCCCGTGGACGACATGGGTGTCATCGTCTTCGCCATCCGCGGCACAACGACCGTAATGGACTGGGCCAACAACGTCAAGGAGAAGCCCACGAGCCCGGAAGGCTTCCTCGATGATGCGGGCAATCTATGCCATGGAGGCTTCCTGGCCATCGCCCGAAAAATGATCAAGGTCGTTTCGACCCAGCTGAGGCAGTTCCTGGCGAGCAGACCGGGTCGTTCCAAGTATAGCCTCGTCTTCACGGGCCACTCGGCCGGCGGCGCCATCGCGACGCTGCTGTACATGCACACGCTGGCGCGCGCACCCGAGGCCGAGAGCGAACTGAACACGCTGGCCAGCTACTTCAAGGGAGCGCACTGCATCACATTTGGCGCGCCGCCGCTGAGCCTGTTGCCGCTCACGAAGCCCGAGCGTCCGGAGTTGCAGGAGAGTCTCTTCTTGAGCTTCCTCAACGAAGGAGATCCGGTGGCGCGCGGGGAGACGGTCTATCTTCAGGGTCTGCTCGAGTTCTTCGCGTCTCCGCCGCCGACCTCCCACTCGCCCCCAGGATCAGCTGATTCGAGGTCGAGATCCAGGTCTAGGTCCATGTTGAAGAAGGAAGACAACAGAGACGAGAATGAGAAAGCCGACGAACGCGCCGCGTCATCTCTTCTCCCGCAAGCCGGAGATCTTCCTCCTCCCATCTGGAAAGTACCCACGGCCACGCTGAGCAACGCCGGGGACCTCGTGATTCTTCGCTCCCGTGAGCCAGGCGCCCTCCCCACGAACGGCCGCAAGACGGCCGAGGACTTCCTGGCAGAAGGCGTGACCGCGGCGACGTGCTCTGCGCACCAGCTCCGCGGCGTGCTCTTCGGTGATCCCGTCTGCCACACGATGAGACTGTACGCGGGGCGCATCGAGGCCCTGGCTGAAGCCGCGTGGGCGTCCGAGGAGCCGGTAGTTGCGCTCGCTGCCGCGTGGGCCGGGGGGGTTGCTGGAGGAGGGGGAGCCTTCATGAGATGAACATGGACGGTGGTGAGCTTCAAGAGACTTGCTGAACTGTATGATTATCGCGCATGTTTATGAGGATTTGATGCTACGCAGCCAGAAGATTTGTATTGTAAGATGTGAAACCCTGACGACCAGCGAGCACAGAATTGAGAATTTGAGATTGAGACGATTCCTCGTGGGCCATGGAGCCGGCACTTACCTCGAACTCGATTGCTCTAGCACCCGCCGGCCTTCTCACGAAGATCAAAGCGCCCGTCGGCATTCTTCAAGCTGCTTGACCTTGTCAGCTCTGGTAAAACCAATGGCTTGGACAACTCAGATTGTTTCCGCTCACACACATCCCGATGTCTCCCACCAGATCTCGGCCCAGAGCGATGCCGCTGCAGCTGCCGCTCTTCTCAGCTCCGAGCCGTCGGGTTCAGGTCTTGGTCTCGCCACTGGTGTTCAGCTGCTTCTCAGTCCAGACCACGAGATCGTCAGACCATCCGGCACCGTAAGAACCCAGACGGCAGAACGGCTGGAGCTGCCCCCACGCACAGATCCCACAAGGCACCGGAAGACGAGGCTTTGGGGACTCCTCCGGTGCTATCCCCGACTGCACGGCCAGTCCAGCCCACATTCCGTCGCTTCGCGAAAGCGCGCGACTGGAGACCAGAACAAGGTTAAGTCACAAAGGGAAGGATTTGCCTGCCCAGACCCAGACCACGAGGTATACCAACTGCTGATTTGACGTCCGGGACTGGCTCTGTGGGAACTTAAGGGTTGGCGAGGTATAAAACAAGGGGCCAAGGCCGCTTACCCACGCAGTCCATGTGGCTAGTGAGCTTGTGCCCAACGGCCCTCTCCGTCAGGGGCATGGGGATCCCTGATTTGCTCCATGCCAGGCCCCATCACCAAGGTTTATCAATCAGTTCATCTTATCAGATCCATCGTGGTGCGATCTAGCAGGGATGGTGTGGGGTTTCGCGCAGGGCCGCACAGGGCTGGCCTGGGAGATGTCCGCGAGCATTTCCGGTCCGAGGGAGAAAATCGGATCACTGAACCATGCCATCGGGCAATACTGGCGCCTCAACCGGTGGCCACGATCCATCCCTGTGTCACACGCGCGGGATGAAAATTCTCCCACCCGATGTCGGTAGTCATGAGATCTTGGCATTTCCTCTCCCAGAGCGACGTCCGAGAGGAAACACGGCCTTGGCAGTCGGAAGCCGACAGTGGACGCAGAACTTCTGCAGCCCGAGACCCTTGCGGCAACGGCGGCTGCCGGCTTGTCACCCATGCCATGATGCTGGGCCGAGCAACTTCTGCCGACCTCTCCACCAGCTAAGGCATGCGGCCATGTCGAGACGATGGGCGAGAGCCGGGAGGGGAAAGGATTTTCCACGCCAGCAGAGAGAGGGTTGAGTTGAGGGCGGGCATAAAGGGCCTCGGTCGTCGCTGTCTCGGCCATGGCTGCTGAACCGTGGCACCCCGCGCTCTCACCTCCAAGTCGTCAAGCGAAAGAGTCAAGGCATCAACCATGTCGTCGTTCCTGAACAAGTTCCGCCCCAGCAAGGGGACGGAGGCCGATGCTCCTCAGGCTCCCACGGGCGCTGCCGAGGACCTCGAGATCCAGGCCGCCCCTCAGACGACGACCACCGTGAACGAGAAGGGCGAGCAGGTCGAGGTCGGTCCCGCCGATGACAACGCCGCCGACCTCAAGGAGGACAAGGAGCTGCCCGACCTCGATGCCCAGTTCGGTGTCCAGAAGGTTGAGGCCATCACTCTGTCGTGGAACAAGAAGTCGCTGGCTGGCCTACTGGTCATGTAAGTTGCTCTCTCGTGGTACCCTCGCGACACCCGCGCTGACCCTGTGTCCCTCTCCGCAGGATCTGGCTCCTCTTCCTGACCAACGGCCTCCGCGGTAACATCCTCTGGGGCTTGGTGCCGTATGTCACCAGCGACTTCAGGTCCCACTCGCTCCTCGCGGTCATCAGCATCGTGTCTGACTCGATGACGGCCGCCGTCTACATTCCCATGGCCAAGCTGCTCGATGTCTGGGGCCGTGCCGAGGGCTTCGCCCTCATGGTCGGCTCTGCCACCCTGGGCCTCATCCTCATGGCCGCCTCCCAGAACCTCGCCACTTTCTGCGCCGCTCAGCTCTTCTATGCTGTCGGGTTCTCGGGCATCATCTACACCATCTGCGTCCTGGCTGCCGACGTCACGAATCTCAGGAATCGTGGTCTCGCCTTCGCCTTCACCTCGTCTCCCTACATGATCACGGCGTTCGCCGGCTCCAAGGCTGCCGAGGGCTTCCTCCTCAACGTCAACTGGCGATGGGGCTTCGGCGCCTTTGCCATCATCCTGCCCGTCGTTGCCTCGCCGCTCTTCGGCACGCTCATGATGTACCAGATCAAGGCCGAGAAGGAGGGAGTCCTCATCAAGGAGAAGAGCGGCAGGACCTTCCTGCAGAGCATCTGGTACTATGTCGTCCAGTTTGACCGTAAGATCACGTCGCGCCCGCGTTCCACCTTGCACACGTGCTGACCCCTGACAGTGCTCGGCGTCGTCCTCTTCGCCGGCGGCCTCACGACCTTCCTCCTGCCCTTTACCCTCGCCCGCTCCGCGTCCAACGGGTGGCAGACCCCCCACATCATCGCCATGATCGTCACCGGGTTCGTCGTCCTTGTGCTCTTCGGCTTCCAGCAGGTGTACCTGGCCCCGGCCCCCTTCATGAAGCAGAAGTATCTCCTCGACCGCACCGTCATCGCCGCATGCCTCATCGACTTCACCTACCAGATGTCCTACTACTGCTGGAACCTCTACTTCCAGTCCTTCCTGCAGGTCGTCTACGACGTGACCATCGCTGAGGCCGGGTACATCAACAGCACCTTCCAGGTCGTCTCGGGCGTGCTCCTCTTCATCGTCGGCTACGCCATCCGCAAGACGGGCCGCTTCAAGTGGCTCTTCTACCTCGCCGTGCCCATCTACATCTTCGCGCTCGGCCTGATGATCCACTTCCGCAAGCCCGGCACCAACGTCGGCTACATCATCATGTGCGAGATCTTCATCTCCATCGGCGGCGCCATCTTCATCCTGTGCATGCAGCTCGCCGTCCTCGCCGCCGTCGACCACCAGCACGTCGCCTCCGCCCTCGCCGTGCTCTTCGTCTCCGGCACCGTCGGCAGCGCCGTCGGCGGAACCGTCTCCGGCACCATCTGGACCAACGTCTTCCCCGACGCGCTGTACCGCTTCATGCCCGAGGCGGAGCACGCCAACGTGCCCACGCTCATCGGCAACCTGCCCGCGCAGCTCGCGTACGCCGTCGGCACGCCCGAGAGGCTCGGCGTCCAGGAGGCCTACGGCTACGCGCAGACGAGGATGCTGGCCGCCGGCGTCGGCGTCATGGGCCTGGGCTTCATCTGGATGTTCATGCTCAGGAACTACAACGTCAAGACCATGACCCAGACCAAGGGTGTCGTCTTCTAAGGGGATGCAAGGGTCAGTCTTTACCGGTCGCGTATGTTTTGGTAGAGCAATCTTGCCTTGTAGCGTCCAGAATAATCCATCCGAGACCTTCCCAGTCATCGTCACCAGGCTCACAGGGATACAGTGACTATCGTGGGCCCACCCTCGTCTGCCCGAATTCCTCGGGCATCTGCCGGTTTATCGATCCACGGACTTTCCCCCATGTTCCTGCTTGATTAAATACAGTTCACCGCCTGAATTTTTAACACTTCGATACCTCGGAGCTGTCCACTTAATTTTGCATTTACTCAGGTACCGGTTTTGTTTCCCTGCCTGGAAGTTCTGGGTCAGGCAACCTGTAGCTGTACAACTGCCGCCCCAGAGTCCATCCTGCAACACCTGATGCCCTTTCTTGTGGCACTTTGCGCAGGGGGCAGCTTTGGGCAACCGGCCACCATGTGTCCCCTTTTCTTGCAGTAGCGGCACGTGCATCGACGACATGGCCTTGGTGGCTCCGACTACCGTCCCTCTGGGTTGATCCGCATGTTTGCAGCGCAAGAGTGTCGCAGAAAAGATGGCTGGCCTCGGAATGGCCACGTCGACAAGCAGCCTTCAGATCGAGCCGGAGGAAATTGAGATGGCTGGTCTCTTGACTTGAGAAAATCGAGATAACCTCTCTTTTGATTTCAGAAATTTGAGATAGCGCCGGGTTGAAGTAGAGGTGATTGGATGGCAGGCAAAAGCAGGGTTGGAGGAAAGGTGAGTGGTGTGGGGAATGTGAATGGTGACAGGCAAGTGGTGCGTAGTTTGTTGTTCGGTGGGAAAAGTGAATGTGGGCCGCTGACCGAGGCTCCACACCCCGCAGATCCACCGCACCAGCAGCAGCGCCAAGCTGCACCCCACTTGCTCCCCGAGGTAAAGGCACTGGAGCTACAGCAGCTTGGGCCGGTCAGTCGTGTGATGCCGGCCACTGACGGCAGCCTCTCACCTCGACTTCCCCTCTTTGAGTCTCTCCATCTCTTCCACACCACCTCGACCTCTCCAGACGCCCTCAGCGTCTCCAACACGTCGGAACCCCTCTTTCCCCTCCTCTTTCGTCCTCTCCTACAGGGTTCGTCATCTACAGCCACGGACGAGCGGGAACCGCCCTGGTTGATGGACATCTAAACCGCCGGATGCAGCCTCAGCCAGCTCCCTCCATTGGACGCCGTTGATCGATCCCGCAATCACCATCTGCGACCTGCCGCATCTCGCACTATAGCCGCCCGTTTTCCCACGCTTGGCCCCTGGTCCGCCCCTTGGCTTGAGGGGTCGAGCTGCTGGCGCATCACCTGGGCTGCCAGATGACGACTCGTCCAGTTCCCCTTGCTCCGTCGCGAACTTAATCCGCCCCTCCACCTTTTCTTTTTCCCTCACGTCATACACTCCGGACGTCGAGACGCGCCGGTAACATTTCTGCGCGACTGATGATTCGGACTGCTTCGCTGCTCTGGCCTCACCAGCTCGCGCGCTGCTTCGATCGCCCGGCATGATGCCCTTTGCTGTTCTCCGGCCCGCCGTGGCCCAGGGCCTCTGCTCATTGGGAGCGACGGAGCGCGTCGTGTCTCAGTCGCTCTCCTGCCGCCGCATGCCAGGTACGCACCAGATCCCCTGCGCGCTCAAAGTCTATCGCCTTCGTGCCATCCTCGCCCATGCTGACCGTCGAGTAGTAGACGCCGCTCCCGTTGCGGTTGTCGCGGGTTTCGCCGCCAGTTCCCGCTGGCGACATTGGCACAGCTCTCTGCAAGGCCCTGTTCGGCAGACGAAGGCCGTGGTCCCAGCCGTCGCGAAGCCTCTGCAGCTCGTCCGATATGCGTCGGTGGTCACTGGGCCGATTGTCCAGGCTCAGGCTTCGTACTCCACGACCGTGGTTACGCCCTCGACCCCGTACGGCCAGCTCACCGTCGGCGTGCCCAAGGAGATCTTCCTCAACGAGCGCCGTGTCGCCCTCACCCCCCAGAATGTTGCGCTCTTGCTCAAGAAGGGCTTCTCCAAGGTCCTTGTCGAGCGAGGTGCCGGTGCCGAGGCCGACTTCCTCGATTCGGCGTACGAGAGCGCCGGCGCAACCCTCGTGAACGATGCCAAAGATGTCTGGACAGGTTCCGACATCGTGCTCAAGGTCCGAAGCCCCATCGCGGCGGAGATCGACCTCATGCGCGAGAAGCAGACCGTCATCTCCTTCCTCCAGCCCGCCCAGAACAAGCCCACGGTCGACAAGCTGGCCGCCCAAAAGGCCACCTCCTTTGCCATGGACCTCATCCCCCGAATCTCCCGCGCACAGGTATTCGACGCCCTCAGCTCCATGGCAAACATCGCCGGTTACAAGGCTGTTCTCGAGGCCTCCAACAACTTCGGCCGCTTCCTCACGGGCCAGGTCACTGCCGCTGGCAAGATCCCTCCATGCAAGGTCCTCGTCATTGGCGCAGGCGTTGCTGGTCTGAGTGCTATTGTCACGGCACGAAGGCTTGGCGCCATCGTCAGGGGCTTCGACACACGCTCTGCAGCTCGCGAGCAGGTTCAGTCACTCGGCGCCGAGTTCGTCGAGGTAGACTTCAAGGAAGAGGGCTCGGGTGCTGGTGGCTACGCCAAGGAAATGTCGCCCGAGTTCATCGCGGCCGAGATGAAGCTCTTCACGGAGCAGGCTCGCGAGGTGGACATCATCATCACGACCGCTCTGATTCCCGGAAAGCCGGCCCCGAAGCTCATCACCAAGTCCATGCTGGAAGTCATGAAGCCCGGCTCCGTCGTTGTCGATCTTGCCGCGGAGGCTGGCGGCAACTGCGAGAAGACCAAGCCAGGAGAGCTGACGGTCTACAAGGACGTTAAGATCATTGGTACGTGTTGGATTCCGTATTGGCAGCCGAATACGTGCTAACCCCTCCCAGGCTATACCGACCTCCCCTCTCGACTCCCGACCCAATCCTCTACTCTGTACTCGAACAACATCACGAAATTCCTGCTATCGATGACCCCCAAAGAAAAGGAATTTGGCATTGATCTGTCCGACGAGGTGGTCCGAGGAGCCATCGTGACACAGAATGGAGATATCTTGCCGCCTGCCCCTCGGCCTGCACCACCGCCTGCTCCGGCCCAGTCGAAGGCTACGGAGAAGGAACCGGAAGTGGTCGAGCTGACGCCGTTTCAGAAGACATCCAGAGAGGTTGCTACCGTGACCGGTGGCATGGGCACTGCCCTGGCTCTTGGCAAGCTGACTGGCCCGCTCTTCATGGGCAACGCTTTCATCTTTGCCCTGGCTTCTCTGATCGGTTACCGCGTGGTCTGGGGCGTCGCTCCCGCCCTGCACTCTCCGCTGATGAGCGTGACCAACGCCATTTCCGGCATGGTTGGCATCGGAGGCCTGTTCATCCTCGGCGGAGGACTTTTCCCCGAGACTGTTCCGCAAGCCTTTGGCGCGCTCTCGGTGCTTCTCGCCTTTGTCAACGTCTCTGGTGGATTTGTTATTACCAAGAGGATGCTGGACATGTTCAGGCGTCCTACCGACCCTCCGGAGTACCCCTGGCTGTACGCGATTCCAGCCACGCTCTTTGGAGGAGGCTTCCTCGCTGCGGCCACAACCGGTGCCGCCGGTCTCGTGCAAGCTGGATACCTTGTCAGCTCTGTCCTCTGCATTGGCTCCATCTCTAGCCTCGCCTCCCAAGCCACGGCTCGCATGGGCAACATGCTCGGTATTCTGGGTGTCGGCAGTGGTGTCCTCGCTTCGCTCCTGGCAGCCGGTTTTTCGCCCGAGGTCTTGACGCAGTTCATCGGACTTGCCGCCATCGGAAGTCTTGCCGGTCTCCTCATCGGCAAACGCATCACTCCCACGGATCTTCCCCAGACCGTTGCCGCACTGCACTCCGTTGTCGGCCTGGCCGCTGTGCTGACGTCGATCGGAAGCGTCATGGGGCATATAGAAGCTGACATCTCGACCTTACATCTCGTGACGGGCTACTTGGGTGTGCTGATTGGCGGCATAACCTTCACCGGATCGATAGTGGCGTTCATGAAACTCGCCGGCAAGATGTCATCCAAACCGCTGAACATCCCTGGCAGGCACCTTGTCAATGGCGGCATGATGGCTGCGAACATGGCGTCCATGGGTGCCTTCATCACGATGGCACCCGGGTCACCGATGATTGCTGCCATGGCGCTATCGGCCAACACCATTCTGTCATTCACAAAAGGATACACCTTGACTGGCAGCATCGGTGGAGGCGACATGCCGGTGGCGATCACGGTGCTGAACGCCTATTCCGGATTTGCACTGGTGGCAGAAGGCCTCATGCTCGACAACCCCCTGTTAACTTCTGTCGGAGCGCTCATAGGCGTTTCTGGTTCGATCCTGTCGTACATCATGTGCGTGGCGATGAATCGGTCCATCACCAACGTCCTCTTCGGTAGCATAGCTGCGCCTGCCGCCACCGAGTACAAACCAGAGGGGCAGATCGTCCAGACCAATGTTGAGGAGACGGCGGAGTCCCTCGTCAACGCAGAGAACGTCATCATCGTGGTCGGTTACGGCATGGCCGTCGCCAAGGCGCAGTATGCCATCAGCGAGATCACCGACATGCTGCGGAAGAAGGGCGTCAACGTCCGGTTCGCCATTCACCCGGTGGCTGGACGCATGCCTGGCCAGTGCAACGTGCTGCTGGCAGAGGCTAGCGTCCCGTATGACATTGTGCTTGAAATGGACGAGATCAACGACGACTTCGGCGACACCGATGTCACCTTGGTCATTGGGGCCAACGACACCGTCAACCCCATCGCCCTCGAACCGGGGAGCCCGATTGCCGGTATGCCGGTGCTGCAAGCCTGGAAGAGTAAGCAGGTGGTGGTCATGAAGCGCGGCATGGCGAGCGGATACGGTGAGTGATGAGCCCCTTTCAAGATGTGACATCGACTAACCCGTGACAGCCGATGTTCCTAACCCCATGTTCTACATGCCCGGCACGCGCATGTTGTTTGGAGATGCCAAATCCAGTTGCGACGGTAAGACACCAAAGCCTTTTACATTGCCACGGATCATGACTAACCTCGTGTTCAGCCATCAAAGCAGCCATCGAGTCTCGCGCGTAGACGATCATCTGGAGTTAACCGGGTTTCCTATTGATCTTCAGACCTCTCATTTAGATGCATTTACGTGTGGGCATTTCGTGTTCTCAGAAGCATCTGCATCTACAGACCATTTGCATCTCTACGCTCACCGCTGTAGATTCTCGTAGAGCAGAGCTCGTTGCTGCGAGGCTTTCTTCTGTAGTCAATTAGTTCGTTTATACATTCTCATGTTGATTTGCGTCGCGGAAGCAGCACGATGATGATGGGTGGACGTGGGTAACAAAGTGGCTCTCTAGGATTCCATCCTATCCTCGACTGATATATGTACACCGTCCTTGGCTGAGTGGCTCATGCTGCACCTGTCCATGCCGTCTATTGCCTCGCGACGGCCTTGGGCTCCCAGGCCGAGATCTTGGGCTTGACACTGTCGCGCACGCTGTCAGTATTCGTCCGTCGTACGTCCGCGGATTCGGGGAGACCCACGTGTTGTATGTCGCGAAGTTGCCCCGTGTCGCGGTCAGGTTGGGCAGGGGAGGGCTGCGCTCCCAGGCGCGGGTGGACTTGAGGAGCAGGTCCTCGGTGGGCGGCTTGTCGACCATGTAGGAGATCCAGGCGTGCCAGCCGGGGGTGATGTGGGCGGCGTCGAGGTCGTGCTTCGCGTACTCGACCCAGCGGGTCCTCACTGCCAGACGAACGATCGTCAGTTATCCATCCGTGTCCTGGAACCATCCTGGCGGCTGCTCCGGCTCCGGGGGGCGCTCAATGGCTCGCATCCCGGGCCAATTGGTCGCACTCTCTCTTCTCATCGCGGGGCGGGGGACGTACGAGGCAGCTCCTCCATGTTCTCGAAGTACTTGTTGCCGAGCTTGTCGGTGCCAACGAGGCGGCCGAACTTGGTGTCACCGATGTAGTGCATCTGGATGCCGTAGTCCTGTTTTTGCGAGCATTCGTCAACGGAGCGGTTCTTCTTCTTCTCCCTCGGGGGTGCGGGCGCGGGCGGCGGCCGCGGCGGCGGGGGGGTGGGCGCACCTTGAGGCCAATCTTGCGCAGATTTTGCCACGTTCGCGAGAGGGTCGACATGGTGGGCGGCGGGACGGGGTGACGCTGGGTTGGGGGGTTGTCGGCGTCGAAGGCGGGCGAGGATTCTCAATTGAAGATGAATGGAGTTCGACTCGACGACCATGATGCCGTTGCCGACGGGTGGGTCGAGTGATTAGGTAAGGTGAGGAATGCGCAAGGCAGCCAATCAAACAGCTTGTTTTAGTGAGCTAGGAGCTCCAGTCTTTTTTTGGTCTCGGGTCTTGTTTCCAGCGCCGAACAGGGAATTTGTTAGTCGCTGGACTTGGCCAGGTACATACAATCATACACGACAGATATGTTTGTTCGAAGCTCGTCGCGGTGCGCGGCGAACCTGCGAAGCCAGGTCGTCAGGGCCCGGCCGTCCTATGCCCGACCGCAATGCCGGAGATTCTCGTCTCCTTCGGCGAGCGCAGCCCCGGCTCCGAGCAGTCAGGCCGCGGTGCTCGCGCCGTTCGTGAGCGAGCTGGACAAGATTGCGCCGTCGTTCAACGTCAATGGCTCCCAGATTCACATCATCCGGACGCCGACGGACTTTTACGAAACGCTCAAGGTCAGGGGAGGAAGACCGGTGCTCTGAGTGGGAACTGACGAGCTGTCCAGGACCGGATACGGAACGCGAAGAAGAGGATATTTCTGTCAACACTATACATTGGAAAAACAGAAAAGGAGCTGGTAGGCATTGAAGGAAAACCTTTGGGATAGGATGGGAGGGCTGACGGCTTCAGATCGCGACCCTTCAAGAAGCATTGCGAAAGAACCCCGACCTCAAAGTCCACATCCTCACCGATGCGCTCCGCGGCACACGAGAAGCCCCCAACCCTTCGACAGCCTCCCTCCTCGCCTCCCTGGTGGCAGAGTTTGGCCCTGACAGGGTCGAGCTGCGGATGTACCACACCCCGAACCTGACGGGTCTGCGCAAGAAGCACATCCCCAAGCGCATCAACGAGGGTTGGGGCCTGCAGCACATGAAGCTCTACGGGATCGACGACGAGATCATTCTCTCTGGAGCGAATCTATCGAGCGATTATTTCACGAACCGTCAAGACCGATACCATTTATTCTCCTCGAGAGAGATCACGGAATATTTCTGGAGGATACACCAGGCCGCTTCGTCGTTCAGCTTCCTGGTCAAGCCGACGGAGGAGAAGGCCGGGTTCGAAATGGTCTGGCCGTCGTCCAACCCTGCCCCGTCGCCGCTCGAGATGCCGAAGCAGTTCATCGCGAAGACTACGACGGCGATCGACGCGCTGATCGCTGCCAAGGGACAGCCGGCAGGCGACGAGGGCAAGGACACGAGAGTCTACGTGCTCGCCCAGATGTCCCAGCTCATGAAGCCCGACACCTCGACCGAGCTCCCCGCCATCACCCACATCCTGCGCACGCTCGCCCAGCCGCAGTACGCCGGTTCCTCTTGGACCTTCACCGCAGGCTACTTCAACCCCGCCCCCTCCCTGACGAAGCTGCTCCTCGCAACCGCCTCCTCGAACAACGTCGTCATCACGGCCTCGCCACAGGCCAACGGCTTCTACAAGTCCCCCGGCGTCTCCGGCCTCCTGCCGGACGCCTACACTCTTCTCGCGCGCAGGTTCGTCCGCGCGGTCCACCAGAACGGGCTCGACGACGACATCACCCTCAAGGAATGGCGCAAGGGCACCGTCGGCACGCCGGACGGGTGGACGTACCACGCCAAGGGCCTCTGGGTGACCATGCCCGACGACGCCGCCGGGCCGGCCATGACCATCATCGGCAGCTCGAACTACACGAGGCGGAGCTACTCGCACGACCTGGAGGCGGGCGCGCTCGTGGTCACGCGCGACGAGGGCCTGAAGCGGCGCCTGAGGGAGGAGCAGACGTGGCTCCAGGAGCACGCGGCGCGGGTGACGAGGGACGACTTTGCGACGAACGAGCGCAGGGTCGGGCTGAAGGTGCGGGTTGCCATGTGGATCGTGTCGCTCGTTGGAGGGGCCCTGTGAGTCGGCCGTGGCTTGTATACTATGGACTGATCTGCCAGTCGCATGTACGTTATCACGCAGAAGGCATCATAATGATACCCCGTTTCATATGATTCCGTCCTCCCGCGGTTCTCTGGCGTGTCGATTTGAGTTGTCGTGAGTCGCAGTCCCGGCTTTGGGGTGATATGCCGCCAGGATCACCGGTGTGTGGCGCAGCGAAGTCGTACAGCAGCAGAGCGCGAAAACAACCAGAAGCAGCTAACAATAAGCACGCCGTTATTGGAAGACTGACGGCCTGAGCCGCTAGAATATGCATGCGACTGCTGGCCGCCAGCACTGGGGGCCGAGAGCAGGCCAGTAGTAGTCCCCGAGGGATGAGAGCGTGATAACAGCTGGTTATGCCGTCTGGGGTACCCGTGGTAACACCACCTAAATCCAGCGCCCCTCGGATCAGAAATAGACGACATCGCCGCCATCACGATGGGTGATGGGCGGGAGTACCGGCCACGGAGGCGGCACAGAGTGGGGGCTGCTCGGTGGAACGGCCGGGGGACGCGCATGAATGAGCAAGTTATTTCTTCTCGAAAGCACCCGCGTGGCCACGGCACGGGCGGCCTGGTGGCCTCGACACCCCAATTTCTCCCTGGATTCCCGTTCATACCCCTTGGCCTGCTCGAAGAAGCCGCGCTTTTAATCTAGACACCACCTTCTTGCGCACCTGGCCCTCCCTAAAATTCAGCTCGGCATCGAGACTCCGTCCACGTCCCGGGCAGCCCGCGATGGCCCCACCCCGCCGGACGGCGAAGACGGCCTTTGGCGCTCTGCTCCTCCCCGCGGTCTTGTTCGTCCCATGTCATGCCCACGGCACGGGGCACCGGTCCGGCCACGGGCTCATCGGCTTCGGCATCCACATGTATGAGCCGTACTGCGCGTTCGCATGTCGAGACGTCCTCGCCAGCTCCCGGCTGAACTGCTCGACGACTGAAGAGCACCACGCCCCGAGGCACCCGGGGCATGTCGCGCGATTCGAGACTTCGGCAGAATGCCTAGCCTCCGGCGACGCCTTCCTGGAGTCGCTGGCGTGGTGCCTCGACACGCACTGCGAGCACGAAGACGCAGCGAGCCTTGAACGGTTCTGGCATTCGGACGCCGTGGGCAGTGGAGCGCACCAGCCGTCGCCGAAGTACGGGTACCGAGAATCACTCGGCAGGATAGCTAAGGCGCCGACAAAAGTCATCTCGCCGCAGGAAGTGCTCGAGTCGGCCAGGCTCGTGCCCGAGGAGGACTGGCAGATGCGCTATGGGAAGTCCAGGATTGCGGCTCAGAACGAGCTTCAGCACACACGACACGGGTTGGTATTGATTTCCCGAGAGTTGGGGACTCATATCTAACAGTCTTAGGATGGCTCTCATTGCCACCATGCTCTTACTTCCAGTCTTAGCTACTTTCGTCGCCTTCCTGCTGAGATCGACCGCCATCGAAGCCTCCCTTCTCACGCGGTTCGTCTATCCCGCCCTCATGGGCAAACGACACCTCGTCTCATTACCATACGACATCGGTCTGCTTCCGAACCGCGGCCAGTCGGCATTCATCGCCTTTCTACTACTTCTTAATCTTTTTCTCTCGACTACCGGCTATACATTCTCAGTCCCCGGATCATCATACACGCTTTCACTAGACAGCAAGGCAGAGCTCGTCGCCAACCGCCTCGCCATCCTCACCCTGGCAAATCTTTTCATCATAATACTGTACAGTTCTCGGAACAATCCCCTAATTCGGCTGACCGGGTGGCCCCACGGCTCCTTTCTACTCTATCATCGCTGGGCAGCGTACATCTCCGTCGTCCAGGTCGCCACCCATGGCACCATCTACCTGATCCTCCACATCGGCGTCCTGCACAAGAAGTTCTTCCAGGCATACTGGAACGCCGGGGCGCTCTCGGCATTCGTCTTTCTCCTCATGATACCCGTGTCCATCCTGCCCGTCAGGCGCCGGTTCTACGAGGGCTTCCTCAACGCACACATCGTGCTCGCTGTCGTCGCACTGGTGGGCATCTACTACCACATTGACTGGCACTTCGGTCACACGTGGGGATACGAGAACTGGATCTACCTCGCCGCGGCTGTCTGGGCGGCCGAGAGGACGGTGCGGCTCGTCAAGCTGGCCAGGAACGGCCTTCGCACCGCGACCGTGAGCGTCGTCGACGATGAGTATCTCATGGTCACGGTGCCCAACGTCCAAGCGACAGGGTACGCCTTCTTGTATTTCCCGACGCTGAGCTGGAGGTTCTGGGAAAATCACCCGTTCTCCATCTCGTCATCTATCCAGGAAACCTCCGAGCTCGATTTCGAACCCGACCTGGCGGCGGACGCCTCAAAGTTCGAGCTAGTCGGTTCCGATTCCGACTCGGAAGCAAGCGACGACGGCGGGGACGAGAAGGACGCATCCAATCCCAACCGAACCCTCGAAGTCCGCGGCCGAAGCCTCGCGCCCGAAAGCCTCCCCCTGACGCCGATGACGCCGCACTCGGGCGTCGCCCTCCTCGCCGACTCCGACCGCGACGCATACGACAGCCCAGAGGGCGCAGCGCCCGAGAAATCCGGCTCCCTCATCCCAGGCCTGACCTTCCTCATCCGCCGCGGGAAGGGAATGACAGCCCGCCTCGGCGTGGCCGGACGGACCCTCCCCGTGCTTGTCGAGACGTCGTACAGGTCCCCCGCCCTCGAGCGGGTCGCCGCATGCCCGCATCTGGTGTGCATCATCGGCGGCGCCGGCGTCACGAGCGTCATGCCCCTGCTCCACGCCAGATCGGGCCTTTCGCCCGCGAGGACGGGCGTGTACTGGGGATGTCGCAGCCCGGCGCTCGTTCGACAGGTGGGACTTGAGGACCTGGCGAGCCGGACGATGCATGTACAGGTCCGCGTCGGGGAGAGATGGGATGTCAGGGAGATTGTTGGGCAGGAGACGAGGCACGGGGCACATGAGGTGGTCGTTCTCGTCACCGGGCCGGCGCAGATGGCGGATGAGGTCCGGCAGGCTGTTGTGGATGCGAACCGGACACGGCGGAGAAAAGGAGAGAAGGGGGTGGTCAGGCTTGTAGAGGAGTGCTTCAGTTGGTAGTGGTACAAGAGGATGAGGTTCTCCATAGTAGAGGCCAGGAACCGGATAGACATTGATGGCTCAGACACTAATAGAAAGACGGGTGCATTGATTCAGAAGCATCACACAGTGTACGCATTCGCGCGGCAAGGAGAAGCGCGCAACTGTGACGTCCCAGTCCTGATCCGGCACTCTAGATCACTGTGTCAACCCTTGAACAAGATGAATACGCCCTTTCATGCTAATGCTACATCAATAGCCACGGGACAGCTTCTTCCTCAGTCTCGGCCCGAAAGCCCAGAGAAGACACGGGCACAGGATGCCCAGAGACAGGCCAACAAAGGCAATGGTGGTGTTTCCCCAACCGTACCCGAGGGCAGAGTACATGCTCGGGGCGAACAGGGGGAACAGGAACGCCGCCAGGCTGCGGGGGAACTGCGAGGCGGAGAGAGCACTGCTCGTATGGTCTGGGTATGCGTCCATGACGTACGCTTGCATGGGCATGCTGGCGACCTGGCTGCCCAACATGAAGACGAAGATGCCAGCGTCGACGGCGGCCCAGTGGATGAGGTGCTGGGCGGTCCAGCCGTACGCGAAGAGGCCAAGGGGGCCGAGCGCGGCGCCGGGGATCACGAGAGGCAGGCGGAACTCGGGCTGGTGTTCGCCGTCGGGTGACCGCGCAACCATGTGCCGGTAGAGGATGTCCATGAGGGGGCCGCCGAGCTGGGAGCCGACGAGCTCACCGAGGGCGCAGGCGATGTAGTGCAGGCCGCTGATCTCGACAGATTGTTGATAGTGCTCGATGTAGAGCTCGGCGAAGCTCGAGAGGACGACGTACAGGATTCCGTAGTTGAAGGCTGAGATGAGCGACGAGGCCTGGATGACCGGGTTACAAGCCAGAAGGCGTAGCGGGCGGGAGAGCTCGATGCCGAGGATGGCGAGTGTCGAGCGTTGGTGATGGCCTCGCTCATCTAGGGTCTGGTACGGCCTGCCCGTCTCGCGGCGCAGCTTGGCAGCGCGACGTTTGAGGATTGCTGGGGGGTACGTCTCGCGGAACGTGGTGAAGCAAAAGACGACCATCAGAGCCTGGAAGATGGACGTGGACCAGAACATCCAGCGCCAGCTTGCCCGGGCGGTCACAAAGCCGCCGATGATGGGGCCAACGGCGACGGCAACCAGGGGCACCACGAGGTATATGCCGAGCGACTTGCCGCGTTGCTCGGGCTGCCACACGTCGCCGAGTACACCGCCTGCGAGGGCATAGATGGAGCTGGCGCCCAGGCCGGCAACTTTGGACGGGCGGTTAGTGCTGGCCGCTCTACCAAGAAGTGGAAAAGAACAGGAGGAAAGAGGAAGAAAGGCACTACGTACAGAGACGGGCCGCAATGAGAGTACCCTTGGTGGTAGCGAAGCCACACACTATGTTCCAGATGAGGAACCACACGTTGGAGGTGTGTAGAACGACTCGTCGGCCGTACAGCTCTGACAGGGGCCCGATGAGCAGAGGCCCGAAAGCGGTGGCAAGTAAGTATATGGACAGGGACATGGCGGCTTCAGTCGGGCTCATATCGCAGCTCCGCAGCTATCAGAGGCAACGCGGGCGCCATGATAGTTGAGACCATGATGCGATTGAAGCCGGTGGCGGAGAGGACGTTGGTCACGGCCCATTTCTGTCGGTCAGGCCATTGCTTGGGGTTGTCGGCATCGTGAGGCTCGGCGAAAGCGACGACGAGGGATGATTCTGCGTCGTTCGTTTGGGGTGCAGCAGTGACGCGAGCCATCGTGAATTGGGTGGCCACAAGGACATGGTATCGCTGTATAATTAAGGCTTTACTTTTCGTCCCCAAGCTTACTAGGAAACAAATCATAGCCTGAAAGCCTCAACTTGCCCATATCTTTGCTTGCGGCCTCGTATCCTGTCAACAGGCTCCCTTTGCCTAAAGTGTCAACCAGATAACCCGCCTGAGCCAGGTGAACATGCTGGCCCGTCCAGGTCGTCAGGCGCGGCGGGCCTACCCAGATCCTAAACCCAAACACCAGGATGGCGAGGATCCCAACCGCGAGGAAGGCATGTGCTAGGTGCTTATAGCACCCGATCGTCCCCGTTCGACCAGTGACATGGATGTGAGGCTGCATCACCTTGTCCATGTGAGACCACTGGGACGTATCTGCTTCGGGGCCAAAGGGATTCTCATCCGCCGGAACATGACCCAGCTGAGGCCTGTCGCTTCTTGTCTCGGAGGCTATGTGTGTCCTCTCAGCTCGGACCAGACCACTAATCCCGTCGCGGTAGCCGGTGTCTGGGCTTGCCATCAAGGCATCTATCCACAGGCCATACTGGGCGAGAAAAGTAAAGTTCGCCCCGGTATTCAGATGCGGCTGGTCGTCATCTGTGGACAACCTCCAGCAGTTCTCGAGATTCGCGCAATTCCCATCGTTGCCTGATCTCTTCGTGAGGGCGACTGCATACCGTAGAAGGTACGTCAGTTGGCTTGATGAGTGGATGACTTCAATGTCTGGGCCGGACCACAGCCGAGCTGGCGCCCATTTGACAAGAATCTTATCGGGCCACTCGATGCGGTAGTCGACGACTGCCTCCTCGTCCTCCTCCGGCGATAACCAGAGCGAGCCTGATGTCCGGATACGGCGCCAGTCTTCCGGGTCATCCCATCTCATGACCAGGTGTTCCTCGCCTTCGATCAGAGTAGCCACGAGGACCACTTCGCGCATGTCCAGATCCATCCTTGTTTGTGGGTATTCAATGGGAGAGCAATTGGCCACCGCAGCCATGGATATCGTGGCTGGGGCTCTGAGAAAACCCCCATCCCAAAGGCTCCGGGTTGGGCTTCGTAAGAAAAGGCACTGTTGTGGTCGCTCAGTGAACCATTCTCGGCCAGCATGGTCTCGAGAAGCCACGGGCTGACATCGGTCTTTCTGAACAGCCGTGTCGCTGGCGGCTGAAGGAGGATGAATTCTTGGTTAACATCGCCTCCGATGTGGACCTCGACCTCGACAATGCCAAACTTATACCCGACCGATGCCACAATGGTAATCAGGGTGATCGATACCGGAGCGAGACGAGCCAGTAAAACCCCCTGATGCCGTAGGTGATGGGGGCCCGGGGCAGGGAGTTCAGGTATCGAGCGTAGTCCAAGCCACCAGGTTGCAGACCCTTGCGCGTACACCACCAGTCGAAGAGGTGAACATATGCCTCGCTGAATCTGTAGCCCAGCAGGCCGAGGGCAATGCCGCAAATGACCAGCCATGTCTGCACTCCAAGGCATGGCCCATACGTGAAACGATAGACGTGAGAAGCTATGGGGCCGCGAATATTGCCGCCGCCGTCGGTGTGTAGGTCTTTTGGCTGGTGAATGGCGTTGATGCCGATGAGCATGAGCATGACCCCGCCGAGGAAGAGAGATGCGAGAGAGAGTGGCCCAAGGTCCCTCACGCGGTGGATGGCGGCGCGCGCCATCGTGTTGTAGAACTGGGAGGGCGGGCAGACGCAGAGGACGCACGACGGGGAGGTTTCTGGGGACTGGAGGAGGAAGGATTCAATGGGGAGTCAAGCTCTCTTGAGGCAGGTTACCGACGAAGCATGCCAAGAGGCATCCTGGGCAGTGCAAGCCACATCGGCCCCCCACGACCATCACAGCCTGGCAACAGCCTGATCTGTGCATGATATCTGTTCCAAGTAGATAAAAAATATCATGGAATCCAAGTAGCCTGCCGCGAGCATTCGCGAGCTTGCCGTCCTGCGGTGGCTATTCGACACGTTTGTCTCGCCAAACAGTGACAGGATGGCGCCCTGGGGATAAAAAGCCGACAGGAATTGGGGTCATCTCCCTGGGTACATACAATGATTCTAGAAAATGTCTTGCTGGACGATAAAAACCATAGCCCCAGTGGTTTCCGACTGGAGCAGGTCAAGCACCGTTTGTCTGCCGAACGGCAATGGATCTGGATCCGCGGGGGCCGGTCGCCGGAGGCGGAGGACACCACGGCCTTGGCGGGGTAGCAGAACCGCCTGCCGGAACGGAGCTCCACAGAGACACACCGGCCGACGGCCCGGAAACTTTGCTTGCTCAAGCCCAGCACACGATGCAGTCATCAGATACAAGGCTATTCTCTCCGCACCGGGAGTCCGCGGGAATGCATGCGTTCGCATCCACCTTGCTCCCATGGAGGACCAGACCATGCCGTCGTCACCGACCGGAGCAACGGGGAAATAGTCTGAGTAGGGGCGCCCTCCATCAACCAATGACACGAAGTGCACGACCTTCGGGTTTCGGTAGGCCGCGGACTTCGGCTGACACCCGTCATGCTTGGAGTCGGAGCCTTCAGCTGACCGGTGAGATTTGGACATGGATACATATACCAGGGGGTTCCTCATTTATTGTGATGAAGCGCAACGCACAGATTTTCTCTTGTTCCACGCACTTTCCACGTCTCTCGCAATGAAGCAACGAAAAAGCCCGGTCACGACGGCGACGAAGCTGGTGCCCATACCTCAGCCTCCAACAGTGCCCTTCCTCGGAAACCTTCCCGACCTCGACGAGAACGATTTCAACGGCTCAATCACTCACCTGGCAAAGAAGCATGGGCCAATCTATAGGCTGGTCATCCCAGGGGCCTGGCGCTTTGTCGTGCTATCGTCATGGAGCTTGGTGAACGAGGTCTGCGACGACACCCGATTCACAAAGTCCATTGAAGGCGATCTCGAGGTATTTGGCAGACCCAAACTATCCCCGGGCGGAGTTTCTCGTGACTGACGCTTTACAGGAGTTGCGCCATGCTGTCCATGATGGGCTGTTCACGGTAAGATAGCGGCCATCTGCTGTCAGCCCACCAAACTAATCTGACGTGGCGTTTTCCAGGCCAAGGGTGAGGAAGAGGAGAACTGGGGCGTTGCCCACCGAGTCCTCATGTCCGCGTTTGGCCCCATGTCCATCAGGGGCATGTTCGACGAGATGCACGAGGTCGCTACTCAGCTCGCACTCAAATGGGCACGACATGGACCCTCAGAGTCAATCGACATCGGCAATGATTTTACCCGTCTGACCCTCGATACCGTTGCACTATGCTCCATGGGCTTCCGGTTCAACTCCTATTACAGCGAGGAGTTGCATCCATTCATCCAAGCCATGTACGAAGTCCTCTCGTATGTGGCGAAAAAGATGTCACGACCCCCTTTACCCTCAATCTTTTATCACTCGTCGAACCGCAAGTTTGTTTCCAACATCAAATTACTTCGGTCCACCGCCCGCGAAGTTCTCAATTCTCGAAAGGCTGCCCTCGGGGATGCCAGCGGCAGAAAAGACTTGCTGTTCGCCATGCTGAGTGGGGTCGACTCGAGGACTGGCCGCTCCATGACCGACGACAGCATCATCGACAATCTGATAACGTTCTTGGTGGCGGGGCATGAGACGACTGCCTCTACTCTACAATTCGTCATGTATAACCTGCTCAAACATCCCGAAGCCTACCGCAAGGCGCAGCAGGAGGTTGACGACGTTGTCGGGACGGGAGCCATCTCGGTGGAACACATCCCAAAGCTCAAGTATCTAAGTGCAGTAGGTATACCCGAACCCTAGAACTACGATTAGCCACGACTAACCTATCGAAGGTTTTCCGAGAGACGCTGAGAATGACGTCCCCGATCCCAGCGTTTGCGAGAATGGCCAAGAAGGACGAGGTCATTGGCGGGAAGTACCCCGTCAAACCTGGCGAGCAGCTGGTCGCCTTCATCCCCCTATCACAGCGTGACCCCTTCGTCTTCGGACCGACGGCAGATGATTTCGAGCCGGAAAGAATGCTCGACGAGAACTTCGATCGCATCCAGAAGGAGTTCCCTAATAGCTGGAGCCCTTTCGGAACGGGCATGCGGGCCTGTATCGGGCGCCCCTTTGCGTGGCAGGAAATGCTCCTGGCCTACGCCGTGCTCCTGCAAAACTTCAACTTCATCATGGACAACCCGGCTTATACCCTTCGCATCAGCGAGACCCTCACAATAAAGCCAAAGGACTTCAAGATAAGAGCGATTCCCCGCAACGGCATCTCCCCGTCGCAAATGGAAGCTCGGCTGGCTGGCGGATATGTTGGTCCGGGGACGTTGACCCCTGATAAGGTGGCGAAGGCAGAATTGAAAACCAACGGCACCGGCAGCACAGGAAGGAAGCTCGCCATTTACTACGGTTCAAACGCTGGAACATGCGAGTTCATGGCGCAGAAGGCTGCTTCGGACGCTGCAGCCCACGGGTTTGACGCATCCATCGACCGACTGGATGCTGCCAAAGAATCTCTCCCCAGGGACGTCCCGGTTCTCATCATCACGGCATCGTATGAGGGCCAGCCGCCGGACAATGCTGGCCACTTCGTCCAATGGATTGAGAATCTCGGAGAAGGAGATCTGGAGGGCGTGAAGTACGCCGTTTTTGGTTGCGGTATGTTTCGCTCGCGACCACATCAACTACCCGGGACACCGTCAAGCTGACCGACAATCAGGCCATGGTGACTGGGTAAAGACTTACCAGCGCATCCCAAAGTTGGTCGACAGCCAGCTGCAGAAGCTCGGTGGCGAGAGGATCGCCCCGATGGCATCAACCGACGCCAAGGACAGGGACATGTTCTCCGATTTCGAATCATGGGAGGATCAAACTTTCTGGCCGGCAATGAAGAAGCAATTTGGCAGCAGTAACGACGAGGACACAACTGGGCCCATGCTTCAGGTAACCTTCTCTACTCCACGGGCCTCAAGTCTTCGACAGGATGTCAAGGAGGCGCTGGTGCTGGATTCCTGTGTCTTGAGTAAGGGTGGCCAATACTCGGAAAAGCGTCATCTTGAGATTCAGCTTCCCACCCGACTCACCTACGCCGCCGGGGACTACTTGGCCGTTCTGCCGCACAACCCCAGGGAGACTGTGAGTCGCGCCATGAGGCGGTTTCGCTTGGCTTGGGATGCACATGTCTCCATCCAGGCCACGGGGCCTACGACTCTGCCGGTGGACGCGAGCGTTCCAGTGTCTGATGTTCTCAACTCGTACGTCGAGTTGAGCCAGACGGCAACGAAGCGGGTAAGTTACCAGGCACCAATCTCTCATTGAGCGACCAAACCCGCTAACCAATGCAGAATCTATTAACGCTCAGCCAACACACGGATGATGCTCAAGTGAAAGCAGAGCTTGAGCAGCTGGCCGATGGTGGCTTCGAGGGAGTTCGGGAGAAGAAACTCTCGGTGCTGGATATCCTCGAGCTTCACCCCATGCTCCAAGTTCCTTTTCAGCATTTCCTGGCCATGCTGCCTCCCATGCGCGTCCGGCAATAGTACGTACAGTCCCTACTTCTCTCCCCGTTGATACCCAGAGTACTAACGCAGTTAAAGCTCAATCTCTTCTTCTCCCCTGGCAGAGGCCGGCGTGGCAAGCCTGACGTACGAAGTCCTGGACGAACCATCCTACTCCGGGATCGGGCGCCACACCGGCGTCGCATCCTCGTACCTCGCCACCCTCCGGCCCGGCGACAAGGTTCAGATCGCCGTCCGCAAGTCCGCCGGCGGCTTTCACCTCCCTCTCGAAGCCGACAAGGCGCCGATTATCTGCATCGCCGCCGGCACGGGCCTTGCTCCTTTCCGCGCCTTTGTCCAGGAGCGTGCCATCCGGCTGGGCGCCGGCCAGGCCGTGTCCCCGGCTGTTCTCTTCTACGGCTGCCGGGACCCCGATGCCGACGACCTCTACCGCGAGGAGTTCGACGAGTGGGAGAAGCTCGGCGCCGTTACCGTGTTCCGCGCGTTCAGCCGCAAGACGGAGCTTTCGGAGGGGTGCAGGTACGTCCAGGACCGGGTGTGGCGGGAGAGGGAGACCGTGGGCCGGCTCTGGAGCAGTGATGCGCGCATCTACGTGTGTGGCTCGAATAAGATTGCGGAGGGCGCGAAGGAGGTTCTCGTCAGGATTATCAAGGGGCTGGGCATGACGGATGAGGACGCTGTGGAGTGGTTCGTGAAGCAGCGCAACGAGCGCTTTGCGACTGATGTGTTCGACTGATTGGGGGACTTACACCTGTGCTGATTTCATTTCCTTGAAGATGGAAACTGTCTGGGCCTGGGAGATAGGCCAAATGAACCTGGGAAAGGGGCAGAATTGGTGTGAATATCGGTGGAATAGACTATCAACGTGCTCCCCTCTCCCCGTACCTAATCTATGATGTACACGAATCTAGACAGCTCTTCTCTCAACTGGGACTACGCATTGCGACTCTTCAGGGCGTCGTTTCTATCAGCAAGTAATCATCACTCAGATTTGATAATATTTCGGCCATGAGTCCGATGGCTCCTGTGCCCAACTCTCAAATCTCGACATCGACGGTGCCAGCCAGACGCCACCCCGTTTCAAGTCAAATTTACCTTTTCCCCAAGGTAGGCTCTGCTTGAGAAAGAGAGTTCACCTCCTATAGCGTTCACTGACCCTGAACGTTTATACAGTACCCGATGTCAGCAAAATTCAGTTTGACGCCACCCAGGTCCTGGTCCCAACAATCTTGGTTTCGCGGCGTTGAGCCATGAATCTTCGCTAGCATATAAATATGGTAATTTGAAGATTTTTGGCACCGTTCGAACTGCTTCTTCAACCCCCTCTGCAACATCCATTCTGTTGACTCGAACACCTCTCGATGAAGCCTGCACCGACCCCTTCCGTGTTCCAGCTGATAAGAGCCATAGCTAAGACCAGGCAACGCTTCCGCAAGATCCGCGACAATGTACGCCAACAATTGACTCGGAGCACGCAGCAGCCGTCGAGCCTCTCTCCACAAGAACCCGTAGGCATAGAGAACGTTATCCCGCCGAGCCTTTCGCCACCAGCTCCTGTCGACTTGAAGACCATCATGCCGCCGAATGGCTGGCTAGAGCTTCCCGTCGACATATGGACCCGTATTCTAGAAGACTACGGATTGGAGCTGATCGATGTACTGAGGCTCTCGCATACCTGCAAGGACCTGCGGGCCTTGATAACACGCAACTGTCCTAGCGCAGACGTTCGACAGCTCCGCCCGGTTGGTCGTCTGGAGTTCTCGACGGCTCTCGCGTCCTTGTCGCTGGACCGCTGGGCCTGCGCAACCTGCTTCAAACTCAAGCCCGTGAGATTCGACGATACACCTATGGATCCAAGTTACGAAGGCTGCAAGCGCGTATGGTGGGACCCGAGTGACGCGAGGTTTGGGCCTGCGTACAGCCTTCAATACAGCCACGTCCAACTCTCTCTCAAATACACACGGAAAGCTCTGCCAGGCTCGGTCTATGAAGAGTATCTGGCACGACTGATGGCCCCGCACTGCAACCATTACCGTCCACACTGGACTCACATTCGCGGCGAAATCGTGTACGAAGCGGAACCCAAAATCGTCAACAGCCGCTTTCTGCTCAGGGAAGAATGGATCTTCTTCTCACGCGACGTGGCCACGCGTCCTGTGACAACCGGGAGGGATGTGAGCTTCCGGCACGTTTGCACAGAGATACAAGAGGACCGTCTCCATGTGTGCGCGCATCTGGAAGGGCGCACCGGCCCCCATGGCATACCTGAATCAGAGAGAACCCGCGAAAACGAGGCCAGCTGGTCGACAGACCTCCATCGGAACATGAGACGCGCCCTGAATGGGCGAACATGGCGTAGGTACTGCTTTTCGTGCCCTCACTGCCCCACGGACTGCGAAGTATGCCACTGGGGCTTGAGGACCCGATCCGGGTGCCAACCGTTCGTCCTCCGGGTATGGAAGGATCTCGGGTGCGAGAACTCAATGGCCGCGCAGTGGCATATTAGGACAAACAACCATGGTAGCGCTCTCGAGGCAAGCTACGATGAGCCGGGACGGGTTCGGAGGGCGTTTGGTCCAGGCACGCCGCAGAAACTGCTACCAAGAGCAGAGCCGATTGATGCAGAGCCATTTGATGACTGACTTTCGTAGCATGATGGGCAAGACGTCTCAGAGGCTGAGAGGAAGACTCGATGGATGCAAGAGTCGTAGTAGCTTAGCACTTGAATACCACTGGAAGCCCATGATTCAAACTCTTCCCAGTCCTAATTACTTCCTGAGTCGCAACACGAGTGCGAGGACCCGAGACAAATCCAATCCTCGATTCTTCTCAAGCTGTTCCCCTTGGAAATGACGTGATTCAAGGTGATGATTGGTGGGAGCCGGCCCTGTTCCAAGGGGCGTCAACATAGAGGGATCATAGTGCTTACAGGGAGCGTTGGGCTGCCGGATGGGGGCACAGCAGCTTAAATGCCCCATAAAGCCGCTGAAGGAGCGCTTGGCGACGCGGGAGAACCAGGATATGGGTGCCAGGGACAGGGGGCGGCCCTTGCGGCGCGGCATTCACTGGGTGACTGGGATGCAGGAGGAATGGCTGAGGGTGTCAGATCCTTCATCGTCGACACCATCTTCCGGCTCCTTTCCGAGCGAGCAGACAGACGCTCGTCCGCCGTCCACATGCAGGGCCGGGTCGGGTCGTCTGGAGAGAAAACTGTGCCGCTGACATGGTCATCTTAACGCCTATCAGTAATGATAAAAGCTGACAGATAATTACTTATGAGGGGCATGATGCACTGAGACGCTCCGTGAATGCCCTCACCATCCTTCAGGATCCGCAACTGAGACTTTCGCATATCCCTCACTTTTCCATGTCTCTTATTCCCGGATTGCTTACATCGCGACCTTAAACGGATCGTTCCCTCCGGCTACTGGGCGTGAAGGTATCGCTTCTTGGCTCTTCAACCGGCGGACAAGCCTGAGCTCGCCGGCCTGTTTCTGCTGCGGCAAGTTGCTTGCGTCTCCATCTCGCTGATCTCTTGCATTGCCTCACCAAATGCCCTCCGACGTCACACTTTCACGTTTCCTCCCTGCAAATCACCCGCTACCAAGACTGCCGCATTCAGTAAAGGTCTCACAGTCTCCACAGATGCTGACGACTGCGGGCCACTTGTCAGCGCACCGTGGACCCTTTAACGGTCCGGCCGGAGCCCGGAGGCCGGGTCCGTGAACGCCGTTCCGCCGCCATATCGGCCCTCACCGCTTGACAGTTCGGTTTGAGCCGTTGAGATCGAGGCTCTGCGTCCGCTCCGACGCGTCATCCCCGCGCCGCCCACCGGTTTCTCCCTCTCTCCCTCCCGTGACAGCGATGGTCCCTGCAGCAGCCGTCCCCCGAGTCGTCGCCGCCAGATGCAACCATCGCGTGTCAGGCTGTTGCGACGTCAGCGTCGCACTCTTCGGCCTCCGTTTCGGGAGCCCATCCGGCCTCTGACAGACGCCGAGAGGCATCGTCGCCCTGTCAACGGCCCGTTGCCCCCCACGCTGATGACGACGGCCGGCGGCGACTGAAACGGCGGCGATGCTGGGCCAGGCCAGGAGGAGGTGTGAATGCATCGTGCACCTGGTCTAGGGCTGGGTGGCTTGCGAAGAGCCGATCGAAAACTAGAGACTAGCAACCTGCCATCGATCTGGAGGCTAGAAGTTTCTATTCCAGGATATCGCTGCCGGCAGATCACGGGCTAGTCCGCAGGCGGGCTCGATACTTCTGGTGGTGATACCGGCACACGCTGGGATATCCCGTTGTGGAACAGTGGTGATTTCTCTGTGAGACACCTGGTCCGCTTCCGCGAGTTGCCTGCCCGTTTGAGACAGTTCCTGCGCCTTGAGATGTTTCTGTCCATGCAGGACCCGAAAGCATGTTCGATCCTTCGATACTGAGTGCTTACTCTGGGTAGCCCCCAACGAGGATGAGGCAATCCGGACGCCGGAGGATCACTCTCGCTGAGTCATGGTTGGATGAGTAGGAGATGACCAAATACGAGGAGGAACTTGGGGCTCTCGAAGATCGCGCTGCTCATGACATTTGCTCCGCGATGACCACTGAGCTCTCTCATGTTGTCGTTGCAGGCCAGCCTGCTCTGATACCTGACCACGGCCGGCTCCAGTGAATAACGTCATTCTGCATCGGACGAACAAAGTCGGATATCGGCTGAAGCCTGCCCCTGTGATGGCTTCACCTTTGTCAGCAGCATTATGGGTAAGGTAGCAGTCTTGACTCCTCGTTGGCGGCCCGGCTTCCCTGCCGAGATCGTTTCTGAACTGACAGAGATAACAGATTGCGCAGGCTTCCTGTTCGTGAGCCAGAATGCGACATCGCCTGCAGCGAGCTCCGTGGCTGTCCGAGATGTCGCCCAAACACGTGGCTGATTGCAGACAGAAGAGAGTCCTGGTGGCGTTTAACCGCGAAGGATTCCGACAAAGAGGATGTTCCGGATGGAGAGGCGCATCGACGCCTTGACCATGCCGCTCGAAGGATCAGTTACCCTGTCGACGGGCACATTAGGGCGGTGACACCGCATTGTTCGGTCACCAGCCCGCCGGTTCGGTGAGGGCTGTGGCTCCTTATTAAGCCCTGCTCGTCCCCCTCTTCCCAAAGAAGCCGCAGATTGCGCTGGGAGCTTGCAGTGTCGGTTGGTGCAAGCCAGCTGCGACGTCCATGCAGAGATGTGACAGAGACAGCATCGGTGCGATACCTGGCCCGAAGAAAGAAAGAGAGGGAGCCCAGCCGTCTCTCGTGGCTGGGTCGGTCTGGGGTCTGATCTGGGGTACCCCGCGAATTCGAAAGGAGTCACGAACGAACATCGAGGGTCATTGACCTGCTCGAACACGATGCTCGGTCGACGGGAACTTGGGCTTGACGACGGCACGACGACTCTCATGGCGATCAACCCCTCACGCAACAAAAGCCACCGGTCCCGAGTTTCTGGTCACGATGCTGTCATGAGACACGCATGACCCGTATCTCTGCGACCTCATTCATCCAGGCCAGGGCTGAATTGAAGCCATACATATCGCCGGCGTACAGAAGTGGTCCCGTCGAGCTGTTTCCAAGCCCAAGATGCCTCGGCTCGCGACGAGCCTCGGCTCAGAATGGGAGATCGCAGCTAAACTTGCATTATCTCCGTCATTGAATGAACTAGCAGCGCCCATCAGAGAGGGTATCGAGCATTGGGGGTTGCAGACTGGCCACGGATGCTTCTCCGCGTGACGAGCCAGGCGACGGCAGGACGGGGACCAGTGTGCAACCACAAAGTCGCGAAAGAACCAACCAATTGCTGGCGGCAGGGTCTGGGCCAAGGCACTAGGTGGCCGCCGCTGGCTTGCGGCCTTGTGACAGGCAAGCCGGGCTTCTGGAGCTGAGGTTGGCGGGTGGTGGGAGACCATACAAGTAGCTTGTACAGTATTGAGGATGAATGCGGACGCGGGAGCAGCGCAGCCTGCCAGAGTGGTCACCGCGCGGGGTTCCCCTTTTTCTTTTTGTTTGCCCACCGCAGTCCAAAAGTACTTCCCTGGCATTGTGACCCCTCTTGGCACTATCATCCGCGGTGAAGGCATCCTGTTATTGGACGGGCTCATGTCGAGAGCTTCCCTGGCCAGCGCCAACGGCAGCCCGCCCCCTGCCCCCTGTACCCTGTCCATCTTGGCCTTTTAGCCCACCAGCGGCGGCGGATCTGCGGTGCAACATCCAAGGTGATCCTGTTGGTGCACCACCGCACAGCACCAGCACAGGGCAGCCCAACGTCGTCAAGCAGTGCGCGTCCGTGGGGCGTCAGACGGGTTCCGGATGCGGTCGTGCTCCTGCGCCCACGCGGAGGCTAGAAGCGCACTCTACTTCGACCTCTGCCGTCTCGGCCCTCTGCCATGCATGCGTGGCTGTCCCCGGGGCCTCAGGAATGCTGCGCCAGTGGCGACGAATCCCTCCCTTCCTGAATGGTCCGATGGGCCAAGAGTCAACACAGATACACAGCCAGATACACGACGCGGCACAGCTCCCCGGCCGGCGGGAGATCGTGGTCGGTCCCCTTCCCCAGCCCCAGCCCTCACTCTGCCGCCGCCATGACATCTCGTTGGCACTATCGGAACCCGATACTACCGTACTCGAATTATACTAGCATTTGCTTGATTCATCGACTGACCCCCTTGGTCTTCCTACCCCTGCAGCCATGCCTCGGCACAAGTACCTAGAGCCCATCCCATCCCCACACTCACTGCTCCCTTTGTTGGTACTGCACGGCGCTGCTGCGTGGTTGCATCGGGAGGATGCGAGTTGAGGTGTGCCAATAGCAGAAGGATCGTCGCACTGAGACAGGCCCAGAGATACGGGATATTAGAACACATTAATAAAGGCAGAGCGCATCCGCCATCTCAGGCCGCATCGTCTTTTCTCAGCCTGGCGAGCGAACCTCAGCATCATTATCATCATCGCGCCCAACCCGGACCGAGTGACTCGGACCGACCCCCCGCTTGCACCATGATGATCAGCAACAACCAAGGCAACACGAGCGACAGCGAGAAGCGGCTCGACGGCGACCAGATCGAGGCCGTCAACAGCTACTCCAGTACCGTCGTCCTCGAAAAGAACGAGTTCGGCGACCTCACATTCTGGCAGTCCGTCAAGAAATGGCGCCGCATCGTCTGGTACTGCATCGGCCTGTCGTCGGCCATCCTCATGTACGGCTACGACTATGTAATCGTCGGCACCGTGTCCGCCATGCCCAGCTTCCAGTACGTGATGTCTCACCTCTCTCCCCCGGTGCTCCATGGCTGACCCAGGCACCGCAGATATGATTTCGGCACTCAGCTCAACGGCGAGTGGATTCTGCCCTCGCTCTGGCTCGGCCTCTGGAACTTCATCTCCCCGGGCTGCTCCATGATCGGTGCCATCGTCGGAGGCTCGTTCCAGGACAAGTACGGACGTCGCATCTCCCTCGCCACCGGCACCGTCCTCTCCGCCGTCGGCGTCGCCATCTGCTTCGTGTCCAACCTTCCGGAAGACATCGACTCGCGCCGCGGCCTCTTCCTCGCCGGCAAGGGCTTCCAGGGCGGCGCCATCGGCATGATCATCGCCACCATCCAGACCTACATGTCCGAGATCCTCCCGCCGAACCTGCGCGGCCCCCTGCTGGCCTTCATCCCCATCTTCACCCTCGTCGGCCAGCTCATCGGCGCCGCCGTCATCCACGCCTGCATCGACCTGCACCAGGGCTACATCATCTGCTTCGGCACCCAGTGGCCCCTCTCCGTCGTCCCCGTCATCATGGCCTTCGTCATCCCCGAGTCCCCGACCTACCTCGTCCGCAAGGACCGCTTCGACGCCGCCTTCAAGGCCCAGAAGAAGCTCGACCACGCCGGCAACGACACCCAGAAGACCATCGACATCATCCGCGCCAACATCGAGCACGAGCGCCAGCAGACCGCCGCCACCTACGCCGACTCCTTCAAGGGCACCAATCTCCGCCGCACCCTCATCATCATGTTCGCCAACTGGATCCCCCAGATCTTCGGCCTCACTCTGCTCGCCAAGGCGTCGTACTACATCCAGCTCCTCGGCATGCCCGCCGACTTCTCCGTCTTCCTCCTCATGTTCGGCATCATCGGCGGCCTGCTCGGCAACATCGCCGGCATGTGGACCGTCAACAGGTTCGGCCGCCGCAACCTCGTCATGTGGACGCTCGGCCTCGCCGGCATCCTTTGGGGAACCCAGGGCGTCTGCGGCTTCTACCGCGGCACCGTCATCATGTGGTAAGTGGCAGCGACCTACCACCAAGCTTCTCGTCTCGTGCGCATCCCACTAACTCCCCCCCAGGTACAGCTCCTCCGTCCTGACGGCAGTCATCATCCTCGCCGGCCTCGGCGCCTGGCCGTGCGCCCACATCATCGGCGCCGAGACCTCGGCCCTGCACCTCCGCGGCAAGGCCAACGGCATCGGCTGGTTCACGGGCGGCGCCGGCAGCGCGCTCTTCGGCTTCGTCCTCCCCTACATCTTCAACCCGGACCAGGGCAACCTGCGCGGCAAGACGGGCTTCGTCTTCTTCGGCCTGTGCATGATCGGCGTCGTCATCACTTTCTTCTTCGTCCCCGAGATGAAGGGCCGCACGCCCTCCGAGATCGACCACATGTTCGAGCTGCGGCTGCCCGCGCGGCAGTTCAGGCACTGGGTCAACGACGGCGAGACGAGGTTCGAGCAGACCGACGAGGCGGAGAAGCAGAGGCGCTACCAGGTGCCGAGGGCGGAGAGGGTGTGAGGGCGCGCAAGGGACGACGGGCGTCGTGTAACGATCACTTTATGAAATGATTTGCGGATAGTGTATTTCCATGGTTCAATGAAGCGATTCTTTTGACTTTTGGCATCGTTTACGTGTTGAGATGAGAAGCACGACTTGTTACATCCGAGTGAGAGACATGTCGAGGCTTCCAGTGACAGACTTTGCAGATTTCTGCTCTATAAACGCTCTATGAAATACAAAATGAAGTAGAAAGGAAGTATAAATATGTACAAGATATCTAGAAACTCCCGAAGCGGCAGCATCTCCGCGCGCCACTTCAAACCTTGGCCAGGTTCTGCCTCAGACCAGGCGAGGCAACGCCGACGACCTCGCCGTCCTCGACGACAAAGTCAAGTTCGTCGGTCGGCAGGCCCGCGAACCTCATCTGGTCGAGCGTGAACCACGTCTCGCACGTGCCGGCGTAGACGCTCGTGTCCTCCTCGCCGGCGACCCTCTCCACGACGAGCAGCCAGCGGTCCTCCGCGCCGACGGGGTACGCGCGGACGTCGATGCCGGCGGCGCCCTCGGCGCGGTGGAGCATGGCGATGATCTCCAGGACGCTGTTGTCGAGCAGCGTCCACTCGTCGATCTTGAGGCCGGGGCCGCCGTCGACGCTCAGCGTGAGGGTGGAGGTGGCGTTGCCGGCCGTCGAGGTGTATGTGCCGGCGTACTTGGCGGTGGCCTGCGCGCGGGCGAGGGCCTCGAGGCCGGGGACGAGGTTCTGCAGGGCGGCGGAAAAGATCTCGCGGACGATGGCGTAGTCCTTGTCGGCGGCGCCGGCGACGTTGATGGAGAGGCCGATCTCGTACTCGGGGATGACGGCGATGTAGGCGTTGTAGCCGGGCAGGCCGCCGGACTTGGTGTAGACGTCGATGGGGCGGCCGGAGGCGACGAGGGACGTGGGGCGGAAGATCTCCCAGGGGGCGCCGACGGCGGTCACGGGCGAGGAGGTGAAGGCCTGGGGCTTGAGCCAGGCGTTGGTGTCGGCGTTGGTGAGGAGGTCGTAGTTGAGGATGGCGCGGATGAACTTGTTCAGGTCGTTGGGGGAGGAGTACAGGCCGCCGGTACTGGGGGAGAATGAGCAAATGTCCTGATTCTAGGGGGAAGATGGTTCACTTACGCATTGTAGTTGAACACTGGCATGAACGCGAAATCCTTGCCCGGACCCTCGGGAATGACAAGCCTCGAAAGCTCGGGGAGGTCAAATCCAGTCGAGTCCATCTCAAGAGGGGCGGTGATCTGTTCCCTCACCACGTCGACATAGGCACTGCCGGTGATGTTCTCGACTGCGAAGCCGAGAATGATGTAGGCCAGGTTCGAGTAAGCCGCCTTGTGGCCAGGCTGCCAAGTGAGGCCCGCACCGTTGAGGACGTCGAAAAACTCTGGAGTGGTTGTCAGCCATAGGCGTGCTAAACTGGATTTGAGCTCAACTTACGAGACCTGGTGCAAGGAGCCTCGCCCTGCGTGATCGCGTCGCACTTGGGGACCTCGGGGGGCGGCTCGATTACGGGAAGGCCGAGACTCTCCATCATCTCGGGGCTGATGCCGCTCGTCAGATCGAACATGTATCCTTTCTTAAGTCAGTAACGCTGCCATTGCCGGAATCGATGCTTCCTCTTACCATCACGGGGCACGCCGCCCAGCTGGCTTGCGAGCATGCGCAGTGTGGTGTGCTCGTACATGGGCAGACTGCCCAGCTCGGCGACATAGTGCGAGGCCGGCAGGTCGAGGTTGACGCCTTCCTGGAGAAGCAGGGACAAGACGGTGAACACCTTGGTGACCGAGGCGAGACGGTAGATCGAGTCGCCGTCGATGTCGGTGGTGCTGATGTTGGCGAGTCCGCTGCCGGCGTGGTGGTACTCGAAGAAGGTCTTCTCCTTGGATGTCACCTGGATGGAGAAGGTGGAGGGCGCACCCTCTGAGATCTGGTCGAGGGCACTTCTCAATCCGCTGGTCAGGTTCGTCGGGCACTTGGAGAGAGTCGGAGGAGGGAGGACAGGGCCCGTGGGAGGGCAGTAGGCCTGCGCCAGGGGCAGCAGGGAGGTGATCAGCGAAGCCGAAAGAGCTGCCTTCATGATGGCGATTGGAAAGGGGTATCAGAACAAGAAGATAGGAATCCGAAGCAGCAAAGGGCGAAAGACAACCGGGAGATGTGAGTGAAGCTGAAGTGATGGTGGATGAGAGGTCTCAACTTCTCGATCTGGGAGATGGGAGTCTGGTATAAATGCACCAGAGGCATTGATATTCCAAGTCCATATTCAACAGGCATCATTCAGAGCCAGATGGCTCCGCCGCCCATGCCGACGTCAGTCCCCAGCAATGCCATCCTCGTGGACTCGACGCCGCCGGCAGATCGCATCAGCCCTAGAGGCCGTTCAGCGGGCCGGTCCTGCGACAGAGCCAATCGCTGCCCCTGAATCTCTGCCGTCAGGATTCCGACCCCATGTTTTTGCCCAACAAGCTCATTTCAGCGTTCACCTTAGGTCCTTAGCACTGCCGCCAGGGCTGCAGGGGTGAGGGAACGGAAGATGCCATCGCGGGCGAGGTGAGACGCCTAATTGCCGACCGCTGCTTGGCTCGAACTGAAGTCGAAGCTCACGGCGAAGAATCTAGCTCGCCATTGCTTCCCCTCCCGTGCTAACATTGAAGTACTCCGTAGATTGACCTGAGGGCACTCGGATCGACTCCCGAAGTCAATAGTGATCTCAAGGGACTCAACACTCGGTCTACCGCTCGCCCAGGCAATGCATCTTTCCACGTCCCTGAATCTGCCCGGGCGACCGCTCGCAGTAAAAGATCGTCAAAGCTCTTGAGGGCCCCTGCTCAGGGCATTTTGGTGGTTTATTTTTGGGCGATGGAGTTCCGAGCGCTGGAGTGCGAGTGGGAGTGGAGTGCGAAGAAGCCAATCGCGTCCCGAGTTGCCATCTTGGACGTCCCGATTCGGGAAGTCCGCTAAATCTGGGGAGTACGTACCCCTGATGGAGGCGCAGCTCGATGACACTCAGTCGGGGGCGAGGTTGAAGGACAACCAGGCATTGCAAATATATGGTCGATCTAACTTCCTTGCCTTCCACCTAATCTCTCCTTCAGCTTCCAGAAGTCCCATCTTGTTGCTTTTGACAAGTTCAACACACTCTCCTCTCGGATGCCCGAAACGAACAGCGAGGCCGTGTCGATTTCCCGAACCGAGAACATCTCAAGCATCTCACTTTCGACCTAACACCTACCAGCGCGGTTTGTCGGAGGCCATGCTTTGACCCTGACGTCTTGTTTGCGGCATGATATGCCAATTCAGTCACATAAAAAACCGACATCAGCTCAGAACGCATGCACCCGCGACTCAGTCAGCCAGGCTGTCAAATTCGGCTTCACCGCCACCATGTCATTCAAGGCCCTCCCTAAGCTAATTCGCTCCAGCCTAGAACTCTTGTCCCGAGGCTCTATGAGCCCTTAAGCTGTACCGATCCCTCCTATAACTGCCCACCTGCCCTCGCTTCTCTCACGGTCCCCAACCGAACGCCGCTTCCATGCCTCTGCGCGGTCCATCCTCACCCCCTGTCGAAACTTCCACCTCCTCACTACGGCTTCTTGCCCCATCGCCGCCTTCGACACCCCCGATGACCTCAATCAACGAGCGTAATTTCGTCATCGATCTCGAACCAACCGTCGCGAAAGATGGTGACCCAGGCATACAGCTCGATGAAGTAGAGGCCCACCCACTCCCACAGCAGGGAAGCCCACCAGTACCCGGCCATCCAGGGATAGCTCCAGCCGGTGCTCCTGTGGTACGCCCTGTACCAGAGCTTGAGGTAGTAGATCGCAAGAAGCGCCCTGTGCAAAACGTCAGCTCTCTCCGGCACACGGTCACGAATCACGGAGAAATTCACCCAAAGAACGGGTGCGCCCTCACAAAGGCGACGTAGTTGACGAAGTGCACCGCCTGGATGACGGGCCTGAAGACGCGCTCCAGCATCTTGCGGGCCATGTACGGGTACTTGCGGAGCATGCCGGCAAAGCCGGGCCGGTAGGTGAGGGTCCACAGGAAGACCTGGAACGAGTTGCGCTGCCAGCGGATCTTCTGGCCGACGAGCGAGCTGTCGTAGATGGGGGTCGTGGTGATAGCGGCCTGATCCGCGCACTGGAGGACGAGCCTCCAGCCGTGCTCGCGCGCCCAGGACGAGAAGAAGTTGTCGCTGCCCGTTTTGATGTATGTGCCGAGAAACTTCTCTTTGTTAAAGGCCCTGATGAAGTCGGGGTCCTTGATGATCTCGGCGCGGAAGGCCATGGCACGGCCGATCAGGGTCCACATGATACCGTCGGCGCCGTAGCGAGTCTCGACCTGGTCGTTGTAAAGGTCAATTGCACGGGCCGAGATGTGCTCCCACGGAGTCACCATGTTGGGGTCGCGGCGCTCGGCGGGAACATCGGGATATTGGAGGTTGTTGACGGCGCCGACGGCAGCCTTCTCGAAGGGGGCAAGGAGGTACTTGATGCACTCGTTGGTGCTGCAGAAGGTATCGTCGTCGGCCATGATGATGATGCTGCCATGGGCCATCTCGATTCCCAGAGACTGTTGGGCGCGATGGTCGGCCCTCGAGATCGCCTTGACCCTAGTAATCTTCGCAACCTTGCGACCAGCGGCGCGAACCAATTCCTCGGTAGCCTCCAAATCACGATCGATGGTGACTATGATTATCTCCGCCGGGTTGCACTCCTCCCACAGACAGAGGGCGCGGATGAGATGAGGGCCTGGGTTGATGGTGCAAATGACGACGCTGGCATCTTGCGAAGTCAGGGAGGGATTCTTTGGGAGTGGGAAGGGCTCGCAGCGACGGCGGTACGCCTCGCTGACAATGCGCTCATGTGCATCCCAGACGCTGCTTGCTGTCAGCTTTTGCGCAACAGAATGTGATTCCTGCGGTTCACAAGACTCACGCAAACATGCCGACCATGAAGGCAAGAACAGACATGGTGTCCAAGTGTGTGTGCGCGCGCAATCCTTTGTGGTTGGTGGTTGATTATCTTTCGCGAAGAGATTGTCCTTGAAGCAGACGATAGCCTTGAGAAGTTGCACGCGCTGGAGGGAACTACTCTTTGTTTGTGATGCTTCCTTCAGGTAAGCAGGTAGAATGCTGAGGTTTTTGGTTGTGTTGGCGACCAGGAGCTTGGAGGAAGAGAACCCAAGGGAAAGACGAGGTTGAGTAGTTGAAGAGATGTAGCCGGACTTCTACCCCAAGAACAGGGCGATATAAACGAAGCTTCTTGGTCTTCGGCGCTAGTCAAAGTGATTCAGTACCGTGTTTGTCGAAAAGATTCACTCCTGTTGTGAATCGATAGAGCGTTGGTTATGGCGCACGGCGAGGCTATGCTGTGACGTTGAGGGGGACGGGAGCTCTGGATGCTTCCCTCCGAGCCCGCTATTTCCATGTCCACCCATGTCTGATCTTTCACGGTCGGTTGTCGGTATTGGGGGCTTAGCTAGGAGTGTTCATCTTTTTCCAAGTTAAGAGCCGCCACAGACGCCTCAGCAGGTCTGAGTAGGATGATGTTGATGGTATGACCCTCACACGTTCCCATCTGCCCTCAAATGAGAGAGCGGATCCCCTTGAAGTCTTGGACCATCCAGAAGGGACCATCTTCGAGCGGGAGGCCATAAAGAGTATTCTTCAAGCTCATTAAAAGGTGTTGGAGCATGTTACATATATGAAAGGGCAGACACTTGAACATATCACGACAAGAGACATCTCACGAAGCCATTGCAGCCCCAATCCTTTTGCGAACTCAGTCCATCCGATTGACTACTTGACTATTAACCCGGACATAGAGTCCTCCACGAGCCCACCAGCGGCCGCGCTACCGCTCGACCATGTTCCAGGCGCGGCGCAGCAGGCCACGCGCGCGGCGAGTCTTCCAACCCGCCCGCTTAGGCGTCGGTGGTGGCGTCGAAGGACAGGAAGGTCGAGGGCTGGCCGGCCGCCTCGCGATCAGCGTTGATGTTGTTGTCCAGCTTCTTCTGCTCGGCCTCGATCTTGTCCGCGACGTCCTCGCCCTGGGCCTGCTGGATCTGCAGCCTGAGCATGGTGGCGGTGAGCTTGAGGATCTTGTTCTTGGTCTTGCCGTTGGCAAGGGCCTGCTCCTCGTCGCCGGAGGCGGCCTCGATGGCGGGGTTGAAGACCCCGGTCTCGGCCTCGTTGCAGATGCGGTTGACGCGGCCGAGGAAGGTGATGTCGGCCTCGCTGACGGTGGTCAGGTCGGCGGGGAGGCCGCCGAGGGCGTCGAGGGCCTCCTGCTCGCCGTTGCCGGCGACGCCGCCGCTGATGGAGATGTCGTCGTAGGCGGTGTTGGAGAAGATGTTCTGGCGCTTGACGATGGGGGAAGCGGCGGCAAGGGCAGCGAGGCCGAGGGTGACGAGAGAGAACTTCATGTTGGCGGTTGGGGGTTGGTTTGGTTGGTTGTGCAGAGTGCGCAAAAGGCGAAGATGAAGAAAAGGTTTAGAGAGTGAAGGGACACTGACCCTGGTATGTAAAGATTGTAGTGGGAGAAAGAATAGTAATCGACAGCACAGCTGCGATAATGAATGGAATTGCTGATGCGAGGAAGGAAGGCTGAAGCTGGATGAGGAGAGAGAAGAAAGTCGATGAGGAGGAGGACGGGAGCAGCTCTTAAATGTTCGGACGACAGCGCCCTCGGAGTTCGCGATGTCACCAGAGACCGATGGCATCATGGGACGACAGGCGACAACACGAGATGGCTCCGCCGGCAGGCCGTCTCAGAGCCTCCGATGTCCGACAAGCGCCACCTCGAGAGGCCTGTCGCTAGCTATTTTCGATCCAGTTGCGCACTGAAGCTCCTTGGGATATCCCAGTTTAGACAACATGTCCGACGAGTCGGCCGAATCGGGACTCCTGCGCGTGGAGGTGAGGTCCATCATGAGACCGACGTCTGAAGATGCGCCTTAGGAGAACCCGGCCATGTCATAGGATCGCTGGGATTGACGGGTTCGCCCATGGTTGAGATTGGTGGAAGCGAAGAACGCCTCCAGGATCTACCCCGGTGGTTCCAAGATCTGAAGGCAGATCAGACTGATCAGAGGCAGCTTGGCGCCGATTGTGGAGATCTTATGTGAGGCCGTTACAGGTATTTGGAGAGCGTTGCAGGCTTGGCCCGGCCTTGATGCATCGGCACCCGGATGTGCCTGAGATAGATGAGGCCCCATGAGCTTGAATAATCTTCCGTAGCCCGCATCCATGGTCCCGAAAGCCGCACGCTGGCCAAGCTTTGACTATGTGCCTAGTGCCCGCCCGTTGCGGCGACCTGATGCATGATGGCGCTGAAACGGGCGACCCCTGAGCCCCCAAACCAGGGGCTGGGCGCCTGGTGGACCACCGTGCCACCGCCGCCGCCCAACCACCGGTGAGAGCCCCTGAAGGGGCTCGTTGCTCTGACCGACCACCAGGTTTGTGTTTCGCATGCCAGCATCACGAGTTTCGGGCAAGGCCAGACCTCCAAGCGACGTCGTATCTGGCATTTTCTTGCTCTCGAGCTGTGCTATCTCGGACTAGCTCCCTCGGACCATTTCCACCGAGTGCTGGAAGCTCGGCGATGTTCTCAGATCGGTCCGCCTCCTCAATTCCGTGGTTCTCCTGTTTCCTCACTCCAGGGCCTGGAGGAACCGGATAATCGTGGCCGCAGTCCACGCCTGCGAGGCCTCCTCGCTGAGGGTGTGGTCCGCTCCCGGGTTCAGCGCCGACTCGGGACTCGCGATGCCTTCTTTGCAAGCTCCAATCCACCTATTGAGGAGCGCCGTCTTATCCACACTCGCAGGGACCGATTCGTCTTTTTCAGACGGAAGGATCAGCACCGGCTTGTCGATCCGGCCGAACGTCTGTGCTAGAACCGCGTCGTCGAGATCGGAAGAGAAGTAGTCGTCGTCGCCGCTGTCGATCACCCATGGAGTCAGCGACCGCTAACAAGACTTGTTTGCCATAGAGACCGCAAATTCAACACCTACCCTTTGGCTGCCAACGATTTCCATCGGTACGCCGTGACAGGGGACGAGAAGACGGGAGGGATGGCGGCGGAAGGCATTGCATCCGCCTCCCTCCCGGCCTCTATCATCTTCTGCGCGGCAGCAACCGTTGCCTCGAGAGCCTCCGCCGGCATGAACATTGTTGCGGTCTCGCGGTCTGACACGGGAGCCAGCAGGACATATCCATCGACGGCAGGGTTGTCGTACTTTGCATGGTTCGTGTACTCGAGGCAGTCCTGGCAACCTGGTGGGAGGATCCTCGTGTTAGTCCAACCTGAACCTACACCTTGGGCCACTCGCCATCTCATCCACCGGGGGTGCGCGATGCATTGACGTACCTGTCGATTGTCCCATGAGAACAATCTTCTTCTTTCCGAGTCCTCGAAGGTAAGTCACGAATGCCGCCGTGTCCTCTGCGTCGTTGGCGAGGCTCGAGAAGCCAAAACCCGAATACGAGCTGCGCATGCGGAACTCCCACAGAGCGTAGGACGACCCGGATGAACTCAGCTTTTCAGCAATATGCTGTGCCGCATAGGACGATTGAGGCCCGCCCGTCAATCCTCCGATGAAGACGAGTGCGTTCGCTGCGTCCTCATTTCCATATTCGAAGCCACAAGACCGGGACGTCTTGGACGCGAATGGGTGGACCTTGACGGTGTACGTTGCAGGGTTCGACATCCTGTGAGAGTCTCTGAGAAAATGCCCCTTGATGAAAAGAAGAGCTGCACTGCCTGTCGATTTACTTGTACTGATCAACTTGATACTGCCAGCGTGTCGAGCCTTTATGTTGCTGAGCCAATACGAATACGAGCCGCCAAGACAAGCGGTGATGGCTTCGTCGTGGAGCACCAGATGCTGTGGATCATGCCGTACCTCCCTCCACGTAGGGTGATGGAAACGAAAACGAATGCGAGCCGTCTTCTCCATGACCTAGGTAGGCTGACTGCAGTCAGGCTGATAACCCATCAGCGCTAGAAAGCCACGTCGAGCGAGACACAAGGCCTCTGCGGCTGGAGCTTGAAGATTCCTGCCTTGCTGCTTGCCGCTCCGCTGGGTAGGACTCGAAGCGGTTCCCAGCCGCTGGCAGAAGTTGTTACTCTGCAGAAGTACTCTGCAAGAAGCTCCCGTAGTGTCCAAGTTTGCACTCGTTGAGGAAGCGGCTTTGTTTCGGCTTCGCGCGGAACTCGACGTCATCCTGGGCAGGCCTGCACCAAAGCCCTCAGTAATGAGAGCTGCCGAGTCCCGGAATGTTTTAAGGTCTCGCTGCCCGGCGGAAAGCCGCGTCACTGCATCGAACCGTTGATTGCTCTACAATATGCCGTCTTGGGTCTGCCTCCTCCAAAGGGACCTGCAAGGACCCGAACCCTCTCATCAGCGGCCGCTCCAGCTGCCTTTGGTGTTACTGTGATAATCAACCCGTTGATTACCAATCGGAGAGGGGCGACTTTCTAATGGAGGACCTGTCGCCTGGCTTCGGTGAGGTAAGTAGTGTAGTTCGGCTGTATTCTACGGTCATCCCGCGAGTGAACATCCATTTCGTTGCATCAGTTGTAGTCCTAGCCTTATTCAGCGTGGACCGCGGACATTTGCATCTAGAAGGTCTCGGCATTTGGATTCGTTGATGTATGTTTGACGAGGAACGGCCACCGGCTTCGGAGTTGCTCATTCTTTCTGCATCGGGGTGGGGCCGGCGTCGGCATCATCAGTCCGGATTGCCGGCTCGGGACCAGGCGCTTTGCCGACCGGGATCATTGATGGGAATCCAAATAGGTGCCTACAAATCGTAGGACCCAAAGCACTGCTAACCTGACTGCGCGTAATTCTAAGAAATAAATGTGGGAGCGGTGAGATATCCGGAACGACCATGTATTTTTCGACTCAAGCGCTTATTCGGTACGTCAAGCTCATATACAGCGGTCTCTACCAAGCGAAGGCCTCTTCAACGTAGTGAATGACAGCACCATGCCTCGCCAACGCCGTCACGACGTTCCTGACTTCATCTGCCATCCCCGCAGGTCCACAGACAAGCACAACCGTGCCGCCCTTCTCCCCGCTCACTTCAGCCTCCAACACAGCCCTGAGGTCGAACCGCTCGCCCACCGAGATCTCGACATCAACATCGCCCCATCTCCTCACGTTGCGGCCAAACAAAGGAGCCTGCGTGTTCTGTACGGGGGTACCTGAAGCCGCAACAACGCTCTGCACCGAGTTGACCAGACCCTCGGAGCCGGCGCGGACGCCCCAGAACAGCTTCTTCGATCCGAGGGGCGCATACAGCGACTGGGCCTGGCTGAGTACGGGGAGGACTGCCGTGATGCCGACACCGCCGGCGATGGTGATGAGGTTAGGATATGCGGCGGACGGGCGGGCGTGTCCTCCTCCAGGGTAGAGCTTGGATTCGCCGCCGTAACTCGACTCGACTAGTACGGGAACGCCTGCGGACAGGCCAGCCTTCTTGGAAAGTGGCTGGGTCGTGCCGGTCTGGAGACGAATGTACAAAGTCGTGCCGACGGGGCCTCTGTGGACGGAGAGCTCAGAGGAGGCGGACAGAGAAGAAGCCGCAACGCCGTCCTTGCCGGTATCCGAAGCCGGCTTCTCGGACCCCTCGGCAACTGTCTGGACGGTGCTGGCAGAGGCAGGCCCGGCGGCCAGAGAGCTGTGGCCGATGACGGAGAAGGGGTGACTCTCCCAGAGGCGCCAGTTGAGGCTAGGAAAATAGAGGTAGACATGACCATGTGAGTCGAGGCCGGGGATGTCAACGCGGAGGTAGTCGTCATCGATCTTCGTCACGTATGCCCTTTTCACGCCGTTGCGGGCAATGCGAAGCGCGCGGATGACCCAGTCAAAGACCCAGACGCCAATGGTCATGAGCACCCAGGCCTCCTGTAAGCCGGTTAGCGCGCGAGCTTCTGTCATGTTTGAAGAATGGACAGTTCACTTACGTATCCCCACTGTCGCTGGTATCGCCACTATATGTGTGTTAGTTGGTGGACTTTCCGAGAAGAGGGGAGATAGAATTACAATAATGTGGTACCAGCATCCAACGATGGTGATGAGGGCGAGAACGATGTGGGCTGCGTGGAAGAACTCGTACAGCTTTTGGCTGGTTTTGGTCAGAATTGTTCGACAGGTTCAACCTCCTGGAGTATCTTACCGGAGCGGCAGGATCGAGAAGGGAATCATCAGCACCAGAGCCACGGTCGCAATGATGCCCCAGTACCAGTACTCGACCGCAGCCTTGGGTTTGTTAGCGCTGCTGACGGGCTGTGGGATTGCGAATGACTTACGACCTCGTCATGGTCATTGTAGATTCTGACGTGAATGTCGAGGTAGACGGCAGAGTGCAGCACTGCCTCAAGCATGCAGATGAACGCGATCCAGCGGTGGAGGAGCAAGAACGTCGAATGGGACCAGTTCGTGATCCAGAGGAGGATGTTGTTTCGGCCGGCATAGAGGAAGAGGAGGGGGAGGTTGGCGAAGGAGAGCACGCCGACGCGATTGGAGTAGATGGCGAGGAACTCCTCCTCCTTGGATCCCCACCACGAGTTGGGCGTCCTGAGGTCGATCATTGCGAACGACGCGATAATGTTGATGGCGAAGATGTAAATCAGGAAGAGTGCCTGGCCCCTGGTTGGCATGATGGCCATGTTCCTGAGAATAGGGACTTTGTGCTTGGATCCGAACAGCGGGGGCTCGATGATGTAGGCGTTGAACTTGCTGACAACAGCCTCGGGGAAGGGGACGAATCGCAGAAGGGAGCAGAGGATCGGGATCCCCGCTCCCGTGAGCAGGATGATGAGTCTGTCCGGCGATGCGGGTTAGCCATGGCTCCATGGGGACGAGAATAGAGAAGATGCGTACCCCCAGTTGACATGCCACTTCTCCGAGTTTCCAAAGCCGCTGTTGCCGTTGGCCACGGCGATGTATGAGTTCTCATCGACGAGAACCGTCCTGTTGAGGGTGGCCTCCTTTTCCAGGTCCAAAATATCTGTAGGAATTCCCTCCTCATAGACATGGTGCAGGGACTCCTGATACGACCATTTCGCCTGAGGCTCGTCTTTCCGGCTGATCAGCTCGGTCTGCCAGTAGAATTCCAGCGTGGAGTTGTCGATGCCACTGCACTTCTGGTGGATGCAATACGCCACGGTCTTCAGCCAGGGCTCATTGACGGCCATGCATTCTGGGATCAGGTTAGATTTTGGTGACCGGCATCGGCAGGATGACCTGGCAGGCTGTCTTACCTGGTGTAACGGCAACACCGCCGTGATGACCCGCGGCGTGCTCTTGACCATCGCCGCAGTCAATGGCGGCTCTAGGACTTCCACCGCGACACGCATGAGCGCACTCGGGTTCGTACATGGGGATGCCATGGCCGATCATGCCATAGCCCTGCCTTCCCGAGCTCTGAGCGAGGACGGTGGTCAGCGATGCCGCCAGGCCGACAGCGGTTCTGAGAGTGATCATGATGCTGACGAGGAGGGAGAGAAGAGGTCACTGGGTAGCTACAGGGGCGCAAGTTCCAACCTGCAGATTGGGTGCGACGCTGGACCTTGAGGTCCTCTTATACAAATGTTCTGGCACTGCATCCCAAGGCGCATCCCGCCGGTCTTCACAAGCTTGTCAGATATCACCCGTCCCAGCAGCACGTCAACCAATGATGTCGTGAGCAAATTGATTCAATGACCATCCCGTGGTCGAGATTCAGGGTCTCACAGCGGAGGCTGGTGCGCGATCGCGGTCGAGAACCATATTGCGTCCGTTTGAGCAAGTTTCCAGCGACAGCCACCACGAGTCTTGCCAATGCGAGCAGCCACATCCGACCAGGATCCCCGGGCCTGTGGATTAAGCCCGCTGCACCATCCGCAAGTAGACAGATCTTGGCTCAGAGCTTCTTTCTGAATACAGTTGCCTTATCTGAGCGTCGAGCGGCGGACACCCAGCCCTGGTAGTGTCGATGTACTGACTCGGGTCGTCCCCCGGCTCTTGAGGCATGCAGCTGCCGCCAGAAGCACGGATCTCCGCCGAGAGCTTCACGCCCCTCCGACCAATCTCGACGAGTCGCATCCGTGACTTACTCTTGACTCGTACATTTCTCTCGTGGGGGGTTCTTCTGGTGCAGGTGAAGAAGCGCATGTTTCGAGTCCCACGAGGAGTCGGTCGCATGGCCACCTGGGCGACGGATGGTGATATTCGGAAGCTCATTCTCCGCTCGGAATGGCTTAGGGTGTCAGCAGAGTCTCGCGTCCGAGCATTTGGGTTCTGTGGCGGCGTGGAATGTGTGCACGGATAGTGACGGCTCTCGACTACTCACCCTGCAGAATCACGACTTGACGGGACAAACAGTGCCATATGAGCCTTCAATCCTATTTCATTCCACTGACGATTCTTGAGCAAGGCTACTAAACTAGCACCAAACACCCAAAACTTGCTCAAGCCGCGACAGGAATAGGAACCGGTCCAACCGGCCCAGAGCTCGCGCCAATGTTGGCCTGGTGCATCGTCCTCGGGCCAAGCTTGTCTGGGTAGTCCACGGCGGTGTGGAACGTCTGATAGTTCGCCCACATGATGATGTCGCCCTCCTCCGCCTTCGGCAGCATGATGTACTCGGGCTTCAGCACCCGCTCCTGGATCCCCTTGAGCCACTTCCTGATCTCAACCACATCCTCGACAACCTTGGGCTTCTCATCCACGCTCGATCGCAGGAACATCTTCAGCACGCAGATACCGTGGACCATGAAGGCCTTCTCCCCCGTGACGGGGTTGACCCATACCATGGGATACCGCTTGACGTGCTTCTCGTCGTAGGCGCCGAGCGCCTCGATGCTCTTCTCCTTGCCCTGGTCGACGAGTCCTAGGCCGTTGGCGTTGCCCTTGCAGTCTCCCATCCACTGGTAGGGGTGTGGCGCGTACTCGACCCACGAGTGGTCGGCGATCTGCTTCTCCTCGTCGGTCATGAGATCGTACGTTTGGGTGTTGCTGAAGAACGCCGTTAGGCCAGGCTCGGAAGGCATGGTGTAGCCGCTCCCGTCGTCCCAGTGGATGGTGACCTCCGGGGACGTCGGGCGCTTCACGCAACGCAGAGTCGTGAACCATGCCGGGTCGCGGTTGTACAGGGGCGCATCGATGTGCCAGCGCTGGAACCTCGTATGCCCTCCCTCAAAGTCTTCGTCGGATAGGGGAAGATCATGGAAGTCGTGCGACAGGGGCTTGACGATGGTCCTCTTCACAATACCGTAATGATCGTCTCCCTGATACCCCTTGCCGACGACACGGACATTCTCAGCCCCTGGAATGGCCAAGACATCACGACCTCTCTATTTTCACATATGTTAGCTCTTTTCGCTGCCTCCACCGGTGGGAATACTAACAGAGAGAACTCCTCCTCGCTCATTAAACGTCTTGAGATCTCCGTGGGAGTGGACAAGAGGCGCATCGGGGTCGAAGCGCGTGACCAGTTCCCATTGCTTGATGGGGTGGATGTGCTTCTGCCCCTTGACGACAACGAGCTTGTGCGTCCAGATAGCGTCAGAGAGCGCTTGAACATCCGTGTCTATGCATGCATCAGTATGGAAGCTCTGTTGGCGTACTACCCATGTGAAGGCCTACCACTGATGGAATCCAAGTCGAGGCCAGTGATGATCGCTCCGAAGTTGTGCTTCTCCTTCTCCGACTTCATCATCGGCGAAATGGAGAAGCTCGCCTTGGGCTGCAGGACACCAGGAGACATGTTGGCGCTAACAATTTCGTGCAGAGATTCGAAGTTTCTCGGGGTTTTCGTTAAGTGGCTACCGAAGATGATTGCTGAGGCTAAGTTCCAGAGTCAGAGAGGCTGATTCTCTCGCGACTTATCATTCCAGTCTTGTTACAGCGATGCAGCCTTCCCGATCGCCGCGATACAGTCTAGTCCAGACGTACCAACTAGAAGATAGCGTGCCGGCGTTTCCATTCCCATCCCGAGAAGCGACCCCGAGTCTCGGTCAGCATATGTGATCACGCGGGTGGGAAACGAGGGGTTTGCGGGCGGCGTCAATCTTGCCTCGGCCGAGCCGTGGTTCCTTATCAACATGTCCAAAAAGTCGTCCGTTGAGCGTCGGCCGAGCCCAACACCCACCAAGTTACCGGCCTTACTCGCGGATAAGCCTCCCGAGAAACAGCGGAGCCCGACTTAGGGGAAATCCTATGGCGACGAGTGACGACTGATGGTGGAGGCAATCGAGATAGGCCCTGATATCATGATCATCAGCGGCAGACAAATTCCAGGTTGATGACCTCTGATGCTCTTTGATGCTCTCTTCGTAACTCACCAAACATCTTAGACAGCCTCGACTATTGCACTTCCAGCATGGCCCAATCGACAAAGTATGTGGACAGGGAGATTCCCCAGGTAAGCGATGCCTCGAGGCCCTTCATACAACTGAGCTAACCGCCTGGTCGCCAGGTCTCCCTGCACAACTTCGAGGAACGCATCGATGAAATCACAGCTCAGCTCTGCAAAGCAGCAGAAGATGTCGGCTTCTTCGCCATCAAAGACCATGGCCTGACAGAACCCGAGGTGCAGAAGATGTTCTCCGTTGCCGAGTCCTTCTTCCGATTGCCCGACGAGACAAAGGCCACCGTCCCTTGGAATCCGCAGAACGTTGGTTGGGAGAAGATGTCTCAAGTCCGCCCGTCAACCGGCGCCGCAGACACCAAGGAGTCATACCAGCTGCAATTCGGCGAGAACATGGAGGGTCTCTGGATGGGCAACGACGTCCTGCCTGGCTTCAAGGACCAGAGTCTGGAGTTCATGCACCGCCTCCAGGGGGTCTCGGAGAAGATCATGCGCTGCCTCGCTCGCGGCCTCGGCTTCGAAGACGACTACTTCGTCAAGTGCCACGACGTCAGTCGCGCAAATTGCCAGTCGGCTCTGCGGCTGCTTCACTACTACGAGACCCCCAAGGTGAACGACGGCAAGGTCTACCACCGCGCCGGCGCCCACGTGGACTGGGGGTTCCTCACGCTCCTCTTCCAGCGCACCGGGCAGTCCGGCCTCGAGATCTGCCCCGGCCGGGAGGCCGTCACGCAGCACGCACTCGGCGACGAGTGGACCAAGGTCGAGTTCGAGCCGGGCGTCATCGTCTGCAACATCGGCGATCTCCTCATGAGCTGGAGTGATGACCGTTTCAAGAGCACCTACCACCGCGTCAAGGCGCCCTGTGAGGAGGGAGACTACTACGGCGAGCGCTTCAGCATTGCCTTCTTCAACCAGCCCTGCAAGGACGCGGTGATTCAGGGCCCGAAGGGCAAGTACCCTGTAGTCACGGGCGAGGAGTTCAACAGAAACGCGATGAACCTGTTCTACAAAGCCATAAAGGACAAACTGGAAGCGGAGAAGCCACAGGCGACCAAGGACATACCGGTGTCTGCAGCGATCAAGGCTGCGGCGTAGACGTAGAGGCATGATAAACCTGCGCGTTGTTTGATTGATGATTTTAAAGTAAGCTAGAAGAAGCGCTTTTTCGGTCTGTTCTACCGTGCCTTTGTGAGCCCTTCATGAGGCGTCGACGTCCTTCCCCGTCTGGGATGTCTGTTCCCTCAGGATCCTCTGTGTGATATCATACGCACCACCCCCCTCCCCAAACATCTTCCTCAAATCTCCAACCAGCAACTCGGGCACTTCGTGCGCCGCAAAATGACCACCCCTCTTGTGCCGCGCCTCAAAGACTACAGGCCCAAGCACCTTCGCCCAAGACGATGGGAGGACGGAAAGGTCTCGCGGAAAGTGCGATATCCCCAGCTTCGTGTGCGGGTTGTACTCGAACCGCTTCTGCATGAGCTCGAGCTCCGAGTGCACCGCCTCGTAGTAGATCTGCGCGCTGGCAGCAGGTCCTGCCGCTGAAAAGTGGTACATCGATACCCAGGTAAGAACCTCGTCGTCTGTCCAGGGATAGTTATCCGTCCAGTCGTGGAGCTTCTCGTAGATCCAGCTAAGCTGTGCGACGGGCGAGTCTGCGAAAGCGAAGCCTATGGTGGCAGGCCTGGTCGACTGGAGGAGGTTGTAACCGTAGCCTTCCTCGTTGAACCACTTGGTGCGCTCCAACCCGGCTTTCTCCGCCTCCGTGTAGGGCGGTTCTTCCCCATCGGCCCCGGCCGGATTGAACGGTCTCGCGGATCGCTTGGTCACGATCATGTTGAGGTGGGAGGCGAGCACGTTGTCAGGAAACATGATCCCCATTAAACGGGTGATATGGTAGCCCCAGTCTCCTCCTTGTGTGACTAGTAACGTCAGTCTGCCCTCGACAAGTATCAGCACAACCGGAGCTTACCATATTCCTTGTATCCCAACTTAATCATGATCTTATGCATGGTCTCAGCATATTGGGGAACCCCAAAGCCCGGCTTGTCGACACGGCCTGAAAAGCCGAAATTGGGGAGCGACGGGGCAACGACGTGGAATGACTGGCCCTCCTGAGGGTTTGTGAGGAGAGGTAAAATCTTGAGGACCTCCAAGAAACTGCCGGGCCCTGGTGACTGTTAGAAACCAAAGCAGACCCTTGTCATAACGTCGGAATACGTACAACCGTGACAAAAGAGCAAGGGGATGCTGTTGGTGTTGTCGCTCCTTTGGTGCAAGAAGTGGACATGCACGTCTCCAAAGCCCTCGACCTCGACATGTGTCTCGAATTGGGGCAGTTCGTTCAGCTTGGACTCCTGAGCCCGCCAATCGAAACCGTTGGCCCAATAGTTGACCAGGCGCTTGACATCGCTGACGGGAGCACCATAGGCCCAGTCATTGTTGAGAGGCGTCTCAGGGGGGAAGGTGGCGAAGCCGAGCTTGTCCTTGACAAGCTGATGGTGCTTGTCGGGTACGCTGATGGTGAATGGATTGATGGCGGCCATGGCAGCTGGGTGGGAATGACTGAGTTATCTTGTATGAACAAAGTAGTTGGATAGGTAGACTATATAGAGATACGTTGAAATAAAGTATCGAATAAACATTATTCGGCCTCGATAGGAATTATTAATTATGACATAGCTGCCATAGCATGCCTTGATTTGTGAAGGGCGCGGTGGCCACTCTGGGGAATGGTGACTGGCTGGTCACCTTAGAATTAGTGTACCTGCTTTCCGCGACTGGGTGATGATCGGCGGGTGATTGTAAATCGATCGCCAAGCTTACCGTGCGTGCTATCTCAGAAGCGATCAGGGCAGGCGTTCTATGCAAGGGAACTTTGACCGAGCGGCTGACCATCACGTCAAGTAAATACTCGCACCAGTGACCAGGTCAGAGCAAACCCTGTCAATCAGCATCCTTGGATGTATGGGGAAACTGCCTGGTATGGCGGTATCTCCTCAGCGCCCACAAAATCCCTGTCCACAGCTTGAACGTACCTGGCCCAAAGCAGTATCAAACCCGAAAATTAGACGCCAACTGAACTGATGCTTGCCGCAAGATTGTCGCCCTGTCGACACTGGATGACCCCGCCGCTCCAAATCCCCCCTCAGCCGCTCCCACGTGTCTTCAGAGTTGTTGGAGCCTTGCAAGGTCGGGTTAGCTTGGTATGAATCATGGGGCGCAGTCTCCCCTCTTCTGAATTCGGGCTGGCCAAGAAGCGACAAGGAGGGAGCTCATTCGCCAGCCCTAAGGGGGGAAATAACGTCAGCTTACCTGCTGCAGATTCCCTATCAAGTGGGGTGTCGTACAGCAGGCGAATCCATGGATACCAAGGGACTTATCCAATGCAGACTATCTCGTCTGAAGACCTTAAAAGCTGGATGATGCTCGATCCGTGGACCGTCTCAATGTCTCATACTTCGACGGTCTTTCCTTACTGTCAAGCAAGCCTTTTGACTGATCGAAGTGCCCAAAATGTCCCAGAACTCTGAGTCACTCACGCAGCTCGCGGCGAGAATCGCCAAAAGCGCTCAGGCCATAGAGTCTTTCCTGAAGGAAAACCAGCTTGCCCAGCCGAGCTTCGAGGCCGACGGCCCCAAGAACTTCCCCGTCACCGAGAAGAACCCGGAAATCTTGGCAGCCAGGGATGAGCTCATAGACCTCACCCAAGAGCTCCGCGACCTCGTCGTTGGCCCGACGGACACGATCAAATGGAGAACCATGGTGGTACGTTTCGCCCGCAACATGCTACAGCATGTCTTCTCACCCGATGCCAGGATCACACCTTCACCGCCAGCCTCCAAGCCATCTATAGGTTCAAGATTGCCCAGGCCGTTCCCCTGGAAGGGGAAATCGCCATCGCGGATCTTGCCAAGGCTACGGGACTCACAGAGGTCGATGTGACCCGCATCGTGCGCTGCGCTGCCGTGCACCGCATCTTCCAGGAGAAGACTGTCGGTTTCTTCTCCCACACGGCCACCTCGGCATTGCTCGCTCAAGACGCCGGCATGCAGGCACTGCTGGGACACATGACCGATGGCGCGTTTCCCGCATCTGCGAAGATGTGTGACTTTCTCGAGCAGTATCCCGGCTCTCAGGAGCCTGGTCAGAGCCCATACACCATGATGTTTGGAAGTCCCATGTTTGCAAGGGGCGCTGCGGAGCCGCATGTCATGCAGCGGTTCATTGATGCCATGACTGCGTGGTCGACGGGCGACGGCTCAGACGGCATGGTTCGTGGGTTTGACTGGAACAAGCTTGGTAGCGCGAAAGTGGTTGATGTAGGTGCCCCTGTTCCCGATCTCGTTGGAGAGTCGACGCGACTAACACCCTCCAGGTTGGTGGTGCCGCCGGCCACATCTCGCTAGCCGTTGCGTCTAACTTCCCAAACCTGACCTTTACCGTTCAGGACGTGCCGCCCACAAAGCCACACGCAGACGGCCTCATCGCATCATTCCCGGAGGATGTACGATCCCGCGTGCAGTGGCAGGCGCATGACTTTTTTGAACCCCAGCCCGCCGAGTGCCGTGGTGCCGGGGCTTACATTCTGCGTTACATCTGCCACGACTGGCCCGATCTCTACGCGTCCAAAATCCTCGCCAACATCGCGGATGCCATGTCGCCCGAGAGCAGTCTGATCATTGCCGATGCCATGCTGCCGCCCCGCGAGGTCAAGCTTCCCCGGGCCCAGGAGGCTATTCTCAGAGGCTTCGACATCTCCATGCTGTGCCAGCTGAATGCAAGGGAACGGGCTGTCGAGGACTGGATGAAGCTCTTGAAGATGGCAAACGACAAATTCGAGATTGTTGGTGTCACTCCGCCAGAGAAGGCCGGAGAGGTGAGCATCATCGAGGCAAAGCTACGTTCCTAGGGTGTCGACGGCACGCAGCCGTAAGTTTCGGCCCGTTTCATGTCCCCAGAGGAGAATAATAAAAGTATCATCCCTATCTTCTGCCCATATGTGACTCTGTTCCTTGGTTGGAAAATTGCGTTTGGTAGCCATATCATTTGATATGCATGCGTTCGGGCCGACCAGAGCCTGACACCTGATAATGCATATCATAGTTCTTCACCGTCTACGGCATACTACCAGTGCTTGTCCATCCCCTAAAATACAATATCAAGGCATCCAATGATCTATTTCTAAGGAGCCGCAGGCTCCAACTTGCTGCCCTACACCCCTCCCTTACAACTTCGCCCACCTCGTGAGGTCGCGCTCCAGTCGCCTCGTGTTGAGCAATTCCGGCCCGATTTCCTTGACAGTCTTTACCCCGGCCAATGCCATGTTGGTTTGCAGCTCCGTACGAAGGATCTCCAGCATGTATTGAATGGCTTCTTCGCCTCCCACGGTCAGTGCATGGAAGAAGGGCCGCCCCATACCAACAGCAGTCGCCCCAAGAGCAAGTGCTTTCAATACATCTGTCCCTCTCCGAACTCCTCCATCGAGGTAAATCTCCATGCCGCTGCCTATTAGATGTGGCGCAAAGGTTCGAATCTCGAGAAGCGTAAGAAGTGTCGATTGAGAGCTGCGGGCGGTCAGTTGTGTTTGTCGCCATTGTTCTGGACAAAACCTACGTGTCTTGCGAGCGTCCGCCGTGGTTGGACACGACAATGCCATCTGCACCGTGCTGATGCGCGAGAACCGCATCCTCAACGCATTGAATACCCTTGACCACCACCGGCAGCGAACTCGCCTCCCGGATCCATGTCAAGTCTTCCCATTGCAGGGTGTTTGCGAACCAAGAGCTGACGTCTTTGGCCACGCCTCTTCGCCCGTTGCCATGTCCAATGTAATGAGTGGATGTTCCCTGCAAGGCAGTCAGTTCTTGTACGCAGAATTGGTGCTCATGTGCCGTACATTTGCCTCAGCTTTCGCCTTCTCATCTCGTTCTCTTTTCCCGAGGACGGGCGTGTCCACCGTCACCCAGATGGTGCTCACCCCGAGATCTTTGACTTTCCGAAGCAGCGCCTTAGTTTTCTGCGTATCTTTGTTGACGTAAAGCTGGAAGAAGATAGGTTGCTTCTCAGTGACCCTGGCCTTCATTATTGCCTCAATCGGTTGGCTTGACACCGTGCTCACAACCTGGATGACGCCAGCCTTCCCAACAGCAGTCGTGATCTCACACTCGCCGTTTGGGTGCGCCAGCTTGTTCATGCCGCAAGGGGACACGAATACCGGCATCCTCGTGGGGAAACCCAGGATCGTGGTCGAAGTGTCAACGGCCCCGACATCTCTCAGAACACGAGGTCGCAGCGCGATCTTTGAAAAGTCGGCCGAGTTCCATTCCTTGGTGATCTCATCATCTGCTGCAGATGCGAAGAAAGCCCAGGCCGCTCGCTGCGCACGTCGTTCAGCTACCTTTTCAAAGTCGTTGACATTGATTATCAGCTCGGACTGCGTGGTTGCGCCGTTTGGTTCCTCACTGGAACTTGCTAGTGGTTGAGGTGCTTTCTTGACGAGGGTGCTGGTGTCGACTGAACCGAGACAAGCTGAAGGAGGCAGTGCCTCGATGATCAGATCTGGCGGATGGACAGCGTCGTACTCATCCGTTGCGTCGTATCCTGCACAGCTGAGTAGTGCTTGCGCGCCTCCCGGGTGCTCCTCGAGGAATCCTGCAGCCATGATCAGTATTTGTGCGGTTTCCATCTTGCCATTGCAACGGGGTCATACCCGTCACATCGTAGGCACGCCCACGGACGACAATCCAGCAGGATTCTGCCGAGTTGTGCTCCTGTATCTCGCGGCCGTCAATCATGATGGCTGCCTGTCTTGAACGGAGAGCTTGGCTGGACGCTCAGGGTGAAGGAGGAAATCTCGGACACCAATGTCCAATCTTGTGCGCCCTCATCTCAAGACACCAAAGGCTATAAGTACTTTGGGTAGAGATACCTGGGCTCTCGCGAAGGGCGTCGGAGCCGAGAACGCAGAGGTCCGGTTTCATTTCCTTGGCCGAGGGTAACCATCACTTTCGCGAACAACGTGAAGGACGGAGAGTGATTTTGGGGCGCCGTGTCGAAGCCAGGGGTTACCCTGCAGCTATGCTGGGGACTGGTGACAACTACGGACTAGCTGACAGCCACTCCGCTGCACGAGAACTTGGTGGCGGTGGTGAGGGGTCGTCCATCGGAGTTGAGATCAAGAGGTCCGGCTCAGTCAGGGGCTTTGTGGATCTCTACGGCTCAGGCTGACCTCCGATTGGGAAAGATCCAGCGGGTCATTTCTGACCAGACTCTTCCCCTCAGAACAACGCTCCACAGAAGACCGGAGACGCGATTTCGAACTCCGAAGGTGGGATGATTTACAGAGAAGTTCGGGTGCTTGGCACCTGGGGATGGTGCCAACCCCGCGGGTCAACAGTTGTTGCGCAATTCCCGAGGGATCACCTACATTTTCAACCCATAGGACCGTCCCCGTGGAGTTGCGGAGAAGGTACGGGGTAAGGGGTACGGCCAGGTTCCCCATGGGGATATAAAGCAGCTCGATGTTCTATCCTCGGACTCATTTTCCCCGTCATCTTCAGTCTTCTATCACCAGAGGGCCCTGATTTCTACCTACCGCCGGCCGAGAAGACTTCGTACTGTTGAAGCCATGTCTCCGGAGCAGTGTTCAGACCCTGAGACGGGGAGCAAGCCAGAGCTTACCCACTCCGACTTTGCCAACGACCAAAGTAGCCCGGAAAGATCACTCGCAGAGAAGAAGCTGGTGTGGAAGCAGGATCTGCGCATCGTCCCACTCAGCGCCGCCATCTTCCTTCTTTGTTACCTGGACAGATCCAACATTGGTGGGTTCTTGAGATGCCCCATCGCCATGTTCCTGGTATTGACAGGCTTAGGAAACGCAAAGACACTGAACGCCGACACCGGCAATGATCTGCTGACCGAAACTGGCATGTCTCAGTACCAGTATCTGTGAGTACATCCCTCAGTGCACAAATCCGGAGTTGGGCTAAGAACTGGTAGCATCGCGCTCATGGCTTTCCTCATTGCCTACGGAATCTTCGAGGTCCCGTCCAACTACGCCCTGAAGAAGCTCAGGCCGAGCAGGTGGATCAGCATCCTCATGTTTTCCTGGGGCTCCTTCACTGTATGCCTCGGCGGTACAAACTCATTCGGTTCCATCACGGCTGTGCGGTTCCTCCTCGGAGTCGCTGAAGCAGGCCTCTTCCCAGGTCTCGTGTATTATCTCACTTTTTGGTACCGTGCAGATGAGCGTTCGATCCGAGTGGCCATCATCCTGGCATCTGCAACTCTCGCGGGCGCTTTTGGCGGTGCGCTCGCATACGGCATCGGTCACATGGAAGGTGTCTCCGGCCTCTCCGCATGGCGGTGGCTCTTCATTCTCGAAGGCATCCCGAGCGTCCTGTCGGCGGTTGCGGTTTGGTTCTGGCTGCCGGATTTCCCGGAGACCGTTTCATGGCTCACGGACGAAGAGAGGGCTCTCGCAGTTGACAGGCTTCGGATCGAAGGGTCCCATGGCCACGACAATGACCTGACCTGGGCCCAAGCGAAGGTCACCTTGACGGACTGGCGTCTTTACGCTCACTACGCCGTAGGGAAATCATGGTCCTGTCTTCCCCAGGCATTGCTGACGTTGAGCTAGATTTACTTCGGAATTTCGGTCCCCTTCTCATCCCTTTCGCTGTTCACGCCGAGTATTGTTGTCGGCCTCGGATATGACAATTTGTTGGCACAGCTGATGACTGTCCCTCCGTACGCCGTTGCCTGTAAGTCTTCCACCTCTTTTACTGCTGAGAAACACTAACACCTGATTTTCAAAGATGTGGTTACACTCTGTGTCTCCTGGTCTGCAGATCGTCTCAATGCTCGCGCCTACCATGCGGCCGCATGTGCTTCCGTTGGCGCAGCAGGCTTCCTGGCATCTGCGCTCCTTCCCGCCAGTTCATTCGGAGTAAGTACCGCAGACATTCGCTGGTTTTCATGGTATACTAAGTTGCTTCAAGCCGCGATACGGCTGTCTCATCGTCGCCTCGTCCGGCGCTTTTGGCTGTATTCCTCCGCTACTTGGCTGGATCTCCTCGAATCTTCACAACACCGCCTCCGTCGGTCTCGCGATAGCCCTCAACATCTCCATCGGCATTCCGGGTCAGATTACCGGAGTGTGGATCTACACTGCAGAGGAATCGCCGAGAGGCTTTCCGACGGGCCACTGGACCAACTTTGCCATGATGGTTTTTGTTGCCGTGGCCTCGATCAGCCTGGCAAGGTTCTACCGTATTAAGAACGCGAAGATCTTGAAGGCCAGCGAGAACTCTGGCACGGAACCGCGGTTGTTTACCTACTAAACGGGCTGTCCACGTCCTGTCACGTCTCGATCAAGACTCTGGAGGTGGCCCCTGTATAGTGTTGGCTTCCGGGGGTATTCAGTGTGTGGATCCGCTGGATGCTTTTGGTCTCCATAGCACCTGGTGTCGGGGAAGCGGAGTTTGTAATTGACTCTCAAAACGGAACACGCACATTTATGAATATTTCGCACTTCCCAAGACAGACGTGATGCGTGTAGTGATCGCATGAATCCATGTTAGCAGGAGGGGCATGAGCCCGAAATCGAGGCGATGCTTAGGCTTGCGGTCTTGCGAGGCCGACATGCCCTCAGGAATTGGGTCTTCCATGGAAAAAACAGTGGATTGACCTGTCAAAATGGAAGTCCGACAAGCACAGGTTATGCCACACTTCATGTCGTATCATTAGTTTCAGGGGGGTTCGAGGCAAGTCCTGACGGATTCCCACTCGGAACATCTTTTATCATCAAGCAGCTTCGGCTAGCACACACTACTTTGAAGTGAATCTTTCGTCAAATAAAGCTTCAGGAGGATCAAAGAGGCTAATGGGCATGACGCCGAGAAAACTCCATATCAGTTGATATAGTTATATCTCCTTTTTACCATGGAAAGCTTCAGGAGCTCTCGCAGTTGCCAACTTCTTTCACTTTCACGCTCTTTCTTTCTCACCCCTTTCGTACTTAATGGTCTTGATCGCTTCCTGTTGGGATGATCAGGGGTACTCTATGGTTTGCGTCGTCTTCAGATAGGCGATGTATCTCTCCAACAACTCCATATCTTTCCGAACCAGGGAAGAAAGCTCCTGGAATTCTACACAGATCTTTTGGCGAATTTCCTCCGCGAGGCCCAACACAGCAACCGCATAGTGTCGAAGGTGTGGCGTGTCTTGCACAGCGCACAACAGCGTATACGTTGCCATGAAACTACACCAGGAAAGAGTCAGTCAACAGCGCCGCGTAATAAGATATGCGTGAAGTCTGGAGTGCCGTAGCCTGATGGATACGGAGGAAACGGAAAGGGCTCACTGACCTCCTAATTGGTGCGAACGGAGACACCACCAGCCGCGCAGTCTCCGTCAAAATGCCGACCTCCTGCGGGACCTTCAAGCCTGCTTCGAGACATTGCTGAAGTTTGGCAATGTCGTCGGCCGTCAACGCTTCCGGTGGAGTACTCAACGCCTTGTACACGTAAGGCCTGTATACCACAAATTTGGACGCCCAGTATCTGCCTCGCAGGAGACCCAGCATGTTTCTTGGGTATCTACCCCGGTTTCTGTCGTCATCAGTGCTCATCTGAGAAGCGATGGAGGGGGGGAGGTGATGAAACCAGTCATCTAGCTGGTGAGCGAGCTCGTGGTGAACGTTCACGGATTGGTTGGCGGTTCCATCCGCAACGGAGCCCATCCAGTCTGGGAGTAGGGTGTCAGCGATGGCACTTCAGTAAGGGGCATTGAGTGAGTACGTACTTCGATACGCCCGATTGAGCAATCGTCGGAGAGCAATGTTTGCGAGTAGCACAAACTGCCACTCTGTTTCAGAGTCGTGCTCTTGTGTATCGGCATCCTTGTGACCAAATGTCATGGGTACAGAATCTTGGAGCTGGTAGAGACCGGAAGGGCGCAGGTCAAGCTCTGATAATATTGTACTTCTTGAACATGAGCGACGGCGAAATTCGGAGCATGCAGATGTGGCTTACCATTCCAGGATATACGTGACCCAATATCCTCGCGCGACATCAGGACTAATGTTGTCTTGAGGGGACCTATTCTACAGCGTCAAATTCTGATGAAATGTTTTAAGAGGAGGCCACTGGAGTCCTACGTAGCTATGATGTTGTAAAAGGTGACTGCCGCGTCATGAATCGATGCCCAAAAGTCGTAGACTCTGAGAAGTTGCGCGTAATATATCCTGACGATCGTAAGCCAGAAGCGTTGATGGATTGGTCAGGTAGCTTGACTCACCCCGCCAAGACATGGCATTGGGCGGTCCCAACGTGGCCCTTTGGGAGAAAGGCCAGAACCTGCCTCGCCTTGTTGAAGAAACCAATCCCCGCGGGACTACTCAGGTCGTTCATGCCTTCGTGACCCCATTCAGGCTCACCGTGGAGGTATGCCACGAGGCTTCCCAATGCCAGCGCCAGTAGCACGATACAGCTCTCGTGGTCGATGTCGAAACCCCTTTCCAGGGTCACCAGAGCAGCAAATTCGAGAACCTTTCGTTTTTCGACGATGGGATATACTTGATAAAGGTCATCAAAGTAGTGGTTTAGAAGCGTTCGTACCTGCGATATGTTCATTGAATCCCACCAGTCTCCTCGAGCATTGTGAATAGTCGAGGCGAGACAATGAGGGGCCACAATGGCGGCTGACAACGGCTTCCGAGTTCTCTCGGAAATCACGGGGTAGGTCAGGTCGACGCCGGGAAGGGCGCGGGCTATCTGCGGCCAGGTGTAGAGCTCATGTGCCGCTGTAAGATGCCTGAAGTGAGGGAAATCCAAATCCAGCGGTTGACGCCCCGGCTGCTGCTTGTCATACGCGGGAGGGCCATATTCTGAGTGCCCATGTGATGAATAGGATGGAGAGCAAGCCAGGATGGTTGTGTTTGTTGGGCTGGTATGACTTGCGGTGAGTGAACATCCTGTAAATGATGCGAAGAAGCTGCCTTTTCGTACCTGGATTCTGAGATTGGGGCCTGAGCCATCCTGGAAGTGAGGTGATTTGTACTGCGCTGAAGTTGCTGTAGGGAATCTGAGATGTTTTCGAGATAACCGTCGATTCTGCGGAGGCCCTGGTAAGTAACGGTTGCATTAATCCGGTATGATACCGGAACGAACTGACTTGGATTTCCGCCGCTGTTCGTATTTGCATCTCAGATTCAACCGCGAACAGTTACCGCACACCGGCCACTGCTCGTCGCATTTGCCCTTTCGAGATCGGCAGGCATTGCAAGCCTACGAAACGTTAGACTCACTTTCAACGGCGCCATTGGTAGACTGACCACCGAGGCAAGAACACGACGGGCGCTCGAGTTCGCGTCCGTCTCGTGGCTCTCATCTCCAAAGGTCATGACAGCCGCTGCTGGACCGCTGGCGTCACTGTTTTCCTCATGATTTTGCTCTTGCCTCTCGGTTTCGCGTCGGCGTTTCGGCATAGCGAAATTGGACCGCGTCCGTCAAAAATGAACAGTCTTACTGGTGAACTGTGGACGAGGTTGTTCAATACGGTGACCGATGTTGCCGGCCCCGCATACTGATCAAGTCCACGTATCACGTGCACCGAGGGTCATGGTATTACTAAACTGGAGACTCTGACAGGAGCCCACCTCGTCCTCCTACCTAATAATTACCCCATGGGGCCGTTGTGAACGTCGAACTTTGACCCATTACCTTCCATTCACCAAACTCATCGTGGATGGTACGTCTGTGGCGCTTCTTGCTGGATGACGAGATCCTGATCGTGTTGGGTTCCTTTGGTGGAGAAGCGAAACAACTATGATTCCAGACCCCCAATCGGCCGTCGTCGGGGGCCTCAATCGTCGGGGGGCCTCAGTTTTTGCATGCGAGGCAAATACGATTGCCCGAGGCCCGACTTTCTGGGAATCAAGCAATTTTGGACCGGGGTTGAAAGCTTAGGGACCCGGATCCAGGCCCTCATCGGCCGGTGGAACGACCCTCGGAATCTGCCTACAGGTCTTGGCCTTATAGGTGTGTCCGCAGTCATATCAACTGAAGTTCCAGTTCTACTTCCGTGCCTCAATTGCTTCCAAGGGCCCCAGTGGGCTGAGATACGGCGCGTGACCCTGTCCCATGCCGCGCCGCAGGCTTGCAGTCACCAACAAACAGGGGATCGGGTGGCTCAAGGCCTCCATCGTCAAGTCCTCAAGGCTGGCGTGTCATTTATTAACCCCAGCCTTCACCGCACTCTCAAATCCTCTTCACTGCATTTGACAAACGCACACTAGCAACCATGAAGCCCCTCTCCGCGACTTTTCTCTTCCATTTACTGGCCGCGGCGACCGCCTTCGACCCGGCCGCCGACTTCTGCGACACAAACGGCGGCATCTGCCTCACCTCATTCATCTGGTGCAACAACCAGTCTCCTGCCCGATGCTCCTGGCCCGAGGGAGTCGATCCACTGGTCCGAGAATCGTCCGCCTACGCCGTCGTATACCGGGAGAACAAGTACAACGTCACCTGGCGCCAGGCCGTCGAGGACCGCCTGGTGCAGGTCCAATGGTGGTCTGCGATCGAGGGCGTTGAGGAGCTGCACATGCTCTGGAGCACAAGTGCGTCCCGCGACCTATCCCTCGCTCCGTGGTTCGCAGCCGTGCAAAGCTGACAGGTGCTCAGACACCACCGGGGACTATGTCGAGTTCTATCCCCAGGCCATTCTCGACGAGCTCTCCCCGTCGAACTTTACGATCGAGCAGGTCATCTACGGCACGGAACACGTCGGCAACTTCATCCGCATCAGCCAGCCTGACACCGATTACCCGGTTGTCGAGTCGCAGCCCTTCACCGTCCAGGGAGGGTGGGTGGCTCAGCTGGTGATCAACGTGAATGAGGTGTTCCGCGAGAAGATGTCGGCGGAGAAGAAGAAGTGGGAGCTGGGCGTCGGCATCGGCGTCGGCCTCGGCGTCCCTGCGCTGATGGGGCTGACCTGGTTCCTCGCCTCGCGCAATCGCCAGGCCACGGTTGCAAAGACGACTGACTGAGGCGGTGGCTGTTTCTGTTAAGGAGAGCATCGCGGTTCGCGACGATCGAGGTCATCGTAGCCAGGCCATCCCGAGCGTAGGACGCCGCATAGTACCTTAGGGAGTCGCACGATGGTGGGACAAAAGATGGGAGTGTTGAGAAGAACCAAACTACATTGACCTCACAGCAGCTTGTGCTCTGGAAAGATGAGGGACGTTCACTGGAGATATGAGGTGAGGAGGATATAATACAGTGACTGGGCCCGGTTTTCGAAGTATTTGAGTACAGAGGGTCATCAATTAGACAACAACACATACGACATGTCACCGACCCAGCTACAGGCGGAAAAGAAAATACTCAGTGGGCGGGCTACACGCAGTTCAAACCCGTGACAGAGCACTTCATTGGTGGGAAGATGGACAGATTCCAGGCATCGTGGTTGGGCCAGAACATGGTGGCGTTTAGGTCGTGGCGGCCTCTCACACTGCAATTTGTTGGGGGCGAGGCTGGTGGTGAACGATCGGAGATGGATGCTCTGTGACACACGGCTCTCTTGCTGCCGCTATCGCCCACGAGTCATGCCGAACTCAAAACGACCCTTGATCACGCCATGTCTAGGAACGGTGGTTCTTTGGTCCCCGACTACCCGTGAGTCCGTGACGCCGATCAACAGAGTTGGCCCGATGCTTCCTTAAGCTCAATGTCAGGCGGCGCCCCGCCCGCGCTGTGCGCTGTCAACGGGGGGCGGACGGGGTCCAAAGACGTGGCCATGGAGCCCGTAGTAGTGGTGGCTCTCCGGGGGCGGTATTTTGACCGCGGCGCCCCCAGGTTGGATCGAGCGTTGAATTACTTTGAGCACGCCAACGTTCATTTTCGTCGATCCTGGCGACGCCCAGATCGAGGCGGCAGCGATGACGACCACTACCATCTTTGAGGTGATGTCGAGGCGCGGCGCCGGTACCACCGCAGTCGACGCCGATAGCGACGCCGACGACACGGACATGCGGGTGCGGCTGCAGGTGGTCATGGCAATCATGCTCGCACTCGCAACGGTGGTGATGGGTCTGAGGGCCTATGTTCGACTGCGCGTTCTGAGGTCTTGGGGGAAGGACGACTGGGCGGCCCTGATATCATACGCAAGTACTCCGTGTGCCGTGAATGGACGGACCGTTTGGACTGACATGTTGCACCAGATATTCGTGCTGGCCACCGGGATCCTGATCACCATGAGTATGTCGATGGACGAGTGCTTCCGTCCTCCCCTCCCCCCGGGGCCGCCGCCCCCGTTAACACATGAACATCAGGCACCGTCTACGGCAGGGGAATGCGCTTCTCCGAGATCCCCCTTCAACACCGCCAGATCATGGTCAGGATGGCCAATTCTGCCATGACCGTCTACGTGGCGGCCGTCACCTGCCTGAAGGCCGCCTTCCTGCTGCAGTACCGGCGCATCTTCCCTCTGCCGACGTTCCAGCTCATCTGCGACGTCGTCTTCTGGTTCAACCTCCTCTTCGGCATCTCCCAAGTCATCACCGTCGCCGTCCGTTGCAGTCCCGCGTATATCACCTGGAACTACCCCGTCGTCATGCCACATGGGGCCCACTGTATTGACGTCTATCTGTGGTGGTACATCAACGCCGGCGTCAACCTGGTCACTGACGTTATAATCCTCATCCTGCCCATCCCGATGCTTCACGGCATGCGGCTGCCGAAGAAAACAAAGATGATTCTGACGGGAATCTTTGGTCTGGGCATAATGTATGTCGATACCCCCTACTCTCCTTATCCGATTGCCTCTCCGCGTCCGTTGTCTGCCCATGAACGCGCCGTATCAACCAAGGCATGACCTGGCTGGCTGACCATCCGGCGACCGCAGCGCCACCGCCATGAACATTGTGCGTATCAACTACCTAAAAGCCGCAACCGTGTACGGCATGTCGCTGGCCGCCATCTTCTCCATGGTCGAGATCGGCACCGGCATGATGTGCCTCTGCCTCCCGACCCTACGGCCTCTGATCAGGGTCGGGAAGTCCCGGAGGAGCTCGTCGCCCTTCCACAAACGGTCCGCGCCGGACGGAGGAGACGGACCGCACAGGGTGTGTTGGGGGACGGAGCCGGCAAGGAACACGCCCCCGCATCCGCCGTGGGACGTCGAGGAGGGGATCAGGATCAGCCGAGAGGTCCGCGTCGTGTGGACCGAGGCCGATGACGGCGCGGAGCAGGCGGACACGAGCAACGAGGACCAGCAGACGATCATCTCCCGACCCCGGAGGATCTACGGGTCGGTGGCCTCGTTTTCGACCGTGCGTACCGACAACACGCGGTCCCTGAGATCAGACGAAAACCCCGCGTTCAAGTGGGAGCCGGGGCCGTGGGCAGCCTGAACCATTCAGTCGCGCAGGGCGAGCTTCATATTCTACCCCTATCCGGCAACATCTGCGGGCCAGAGACCCGTGCCGCGCACCTGCAAGGGAACCCAAGAGACCGACACCCATTCATCGGTACATCCGTAGACCTTGAGCGCTACCCTTGGACTCCTGCACCCGATCTTCACAAGGATGTGGCTTACTGCACGCCTTGGAATACGAGGACTATCTGAGGTTTATTGTTTGACTAGACACCGGGGTATCAGATGGAAGCACAACTCGTGGCGACTCAACCAATAATTCGGCGATGAATGGATAACTACCCAAAATGACACAAAGCCCGCGGCTCTACAGGCGTCACGAATGATCCTCCGACAGCATAACTGCGTGTGCTCATGAATGCTGCCGGCCAGCAAAGTTTCTTCCTCCGGCTCCAACTGCCGTGTCTGATTCTCCTGACACATCAGACTCCCCCGGGCCTCTGCCAGTATTCCTGACCTTCATCACCCCACCGCTGGAGCCGGAGCTCGCCACCATTCTTCCCGCCATTCATCTTGACCTCGGCCACACTCGCAGCCTCCCACATCCCCGCCATGCTGGTGACTCCCCAGTCCCGAGGCCCGGGATTCTCCAGCCCGTGGTAGATCAGCGGCAGCTGCGAGTTCCTCCACGCATACTCCTTTCTCGTCCAGATCGCCACGGCCAGGAAGAACAGCACGCTCAGCGCCAGCATGATGCCCGGCAGCAGGATGTACTCCGGGTTCACCTTGAAGAACACATTCTCCACCCTCGCGACCCCGAGGCTGGCATGGCGCTCCAGGGAGCTCATTCGGAGCGTCGTCGTGACGAAGAAGTCGATGTTGCTAAAGAAGAGGTCCATCGTGTCGATCAGTCGTGTGCGTCTGATGACCATCTCCGTCCAGCCCCAGTAGAGAGTATCCGTCTGGAGGCTGGAGTGCCGCATGGTCGTGTCGGGGACCTCATCCTCGGCTGTGGAGTTGCTCGCGTCGCCGTCCAAGAAGCGCGCGGACCAGCCATTGAGGTATGGGCGGAGCGAGTTGTACAGCCCATGCTGCGCGTTTCGTGTGACGGTGTAGACGCAGGATTCGTCTGATTCTGGGCCCGTGGCGTTGAAGGCGCATGGCCAGGGAGCCGTGATGGACACATCGCGAAAGTCGCCATCTCCGGATGAGCCCCCTCCATCCTCTACAAGGGAGTGAATATCTTTCTGTGCTTCGGTCAGAACCCCGTTGGTGAAGTTCGCAGAAGCGCGAACCGCCGCCCAGTAGAAAACACACTCGATGGCTTCGAAATCCGATCCAGTCCCGTTGAAATCGCCCATGATGCCGACGTGGGCAAGGACGGCAAGGTTGCTGGCGGCGAAGGAGCTCGCCGGAGGCACCACTCGGGACTGTCTCACGTTGAGATTGGTATACATCGTCGCGTCCTCAATGTTAGGATGGGGCCGTGTCGTGGTCAGCCTGGCCTGCTGAGATATCGCAACCTGCCTGGGCAGACCGCTTGGGAGGGTCTCCTCTCTGATGTCGAAGGTCGCGGGGACGCAGCTATGCCGGAGCATCAGAGTAGAAAAGTCCGTCCACGTGCAGTTGGCCGTGGAGCACTCGGCGGTATAGAGGACCTCGTTGAGTTCTGCGCCGATCCCCTGCAGAGACTGCAGGGAGGTTCCGAAGAACCAACCCCTTCCGAGGGCTGCCTGAACCGGTACCGGGGCGACGAAGAAGTCCGTATCAGTCTGAGAAGAGGATTTTGTGTTGACCTGCGCGTAGTTGGCGATGACGGGAAGGGAGGCTGTCTCCGAGCCGTTTCTCGCATCGCGCCACCGCAGCTCCGGCTCGACGGTGTTCTGGAGGAACGGCCCGAAGAACAAACCGGTCACGACGATGATGCAGCCGATCGATGCGGGACTCCTGCAGAGGAAGCTGAAGTTAGCAGCAGTATCGAGATCATGGGCAACAGTAACCACAGCCCAGACTTACCAGAAGTGCCGCGAGAGCAAGAAGGACAGTGAACCGGTCACGCCCCTCGTGGCATTGTCGAACTGGTCGAACTCAATCAGTTGGCGCGGCCGGCGGTGGAACTGGTGCCACTTCAACTGTCCGATAGCCGAGGCCACGGGCAGACCGATGGCGGCTCTCATCACAGTAGTGAGAAACGAGATGGCAGACGGTAAAGTGACGAAGAGGGATGAGATGACGCCGCTCTCGGTTTCCCAGGCCGTAACGGGCCTGCCATCATAGGTCCTGAGGAGGTTCAAGTACACTCCGAATAGTGTGAGGGCTGTTGCGATGGAAATAAGTTCTGGAGCCCACCAGTCCCCCATGCGACGCCAGAAGTAAGCCACTCGGCGATGCAGTCCACCCACAGTGTTGGGAAACCCCGCGGGTTGCGGGGAGACGGGCAGTGGCTTGTTCTCTGAGGGCATTTTGAAGCCTCTGCCACCAGGGCCGAGAAGCGATCGAAGTCAAAGGATGGTACGGAAACAACGAAGCAGAAAAACCCGTCACCTAAGACCAGCCCGTCCATCCTTCTTGGACCATGGGAGGCCCCTTATTATCGGGCAACGTGCCCCCTGATCGGGCTGTGAGTTCGGTGCAATCCAAGGCGCGACTGTCAGGAGCCGCGCAGGCGCGCGGGCCGCAGTTGTGATAGTTGAAACCATGGCCAGTCTGGGGTGGTCACACCGATACCATTTACAAATGCAGGAGAACCCGGCTCTTGGTCTCAGTGTGGTGGTGGTTGGATTCGCATCCCTGTCGCTGATCACTGCAGCGGCCATATGATTCGGCAGCCTCTTGTCACCCTCGGGACCGAAGCTGACATCGCTTATTTGGCGTTTCAAGGCCGGCTTTCAAAGCGACAAAATTACACCTCAGTGATGGAAACATGGCGGTATCTGATACAACAAGGCCGTCCCGCGAAAGTGACAAGGCTGTCTCTGTACCCTGTCCTTCACCAGGGTCACAGAAAACATAACCGGCCCAGCAGCATCTGCAATTGAGCAGGAGGATTTCTCGATTTCCTGGAATAAAGAGGGGGCCATGTCAATTTCTTAGGCTCCATTTGATGCCTGGTGGTCGACGTGGCCGTTCTGAGGGCGGCCATCCGTTTCCTCTTGACCCCTAACCAAGGTTTCCATGTCAATTTGTCGTCTCGAAATACAATGGATGAGAGGTTTGTAAAGTTCGAGGTAGTTCGTCGGGTGCCACCTTTCCGCCGCCGGCGCATCCTTGAATTGCTCCCGAACGATCAACAAGGCTCTGTGTGGATGCATCGCGTCCCATCTGCCGCGAAGGCCGCGGAAGACGGGATAAAGGGCACCATCCGAGTGCCACGTACTCCACCAGACTACAAAAAGCCTTTCGGGGGTCCCGGTCTCCGCCTTGGGCTTGTGCCGCCAGAAACAAATGATGATAGCATCTCCGTCTTTGCGTGCCACAGGTCCAGGATCCTGTGGTTCGGCATGTGTACGAATGCAGTGGTGGCTGCTGCGAACAAGAGGTCCGCGGCACTCGGGTAATTTGATCCGTAGCACGAAGCGATTGACATAGGTCTGCCGTTGCTTATTCATGCCGACCAGCTTTGCAAAGTCGTCAAGGCGGTCTTGGTCTAGGACGATAATGCGGAACGCCTCGTGGGAAAAGTAGCCATGCCACTCGCGGCTGACCAAAGATAGCCCAGAGTAAGGCGGTTTATACGTAGGCCACGGTACCATGAACGAACGAATGAAGTCCACAATGAGCCAACGCAACTCGCGTGGGAGATGATTCCAGCCGGCCATAGCGAGAAAGGTTTGCCCAGGGGAGGGATATGTCGGGAGAGTCTTGGCAGGACCAGTGATCCTGGAGAAACCCGTGTCTTATATGCATGCCCCGGCCTTGCCTGTGTAAGTTTATGGCGTCCGTAGGTCGACCCGCCCGATCCTATACGTCTAAGTTAAACTTAGTGTCTGGAAAAGAATTATGTTCGCGAAGTGTGATGAGGTGTATATAGCTATGGATATGGCTGAGATGCCCCTCTGTTCTGATATTGGCAAGTGTTGTTCCATCACGAAGTCTTCTCCTTTCTCCTCATCCTTAAATCTCTCGTCCAAAGAATCAAGTAAGTGGACAGCAGGACCAGGCAGAAGATGTGCGGCGCTTGCATGTCAAAGGACAAGGACGTGGAGGCCAGGGCCCAGAATTCGGCTAGTATACCGACAACCAGCTGGAGATATCCTGTATATGGCAAAATGATGCGAGACCACTGGGCGCCGCCGAAGAAGGCGTACATCAGGGCATGGTGGAATAGGTTCAGGGAGGCAAACGGTCTCCAACCCGGGCTGTTGCCGAGGACTCGGAAGAAGGTCAGGTAGGGGGTCGTCAGGTGGTGGAAACCGAAGTGCAGGTCTATCTCGCCGCCAGAGGCACGGACGTTGAGGATGTCGAGATACTCGTAGAACTTGGAGGCATGGTAGACCTGGCGGGCGAGAGCCTCGTGACGGGGAGAGAGGGTCAGAATTAACATGGCGACGGAAGCAACGGCGTAGAAGCGGCTGTTGGCGGTGGTGATTTCGCGGGCTCCAGGAATAGGCCCGTGTTGTTTGACCCAGTATGAGACTGAAGCCCATGCAAACACAAAGACTGCGGTTTGCAGGAGCATTAGCTGGATTGGTGAAAGGGCCATCTCGTCGGTCTTGGCGTGGTTCGTTGACGTCGTTCGCGAAGTTCACGGCGGTCACTAAGAACCATAGAACCATCTTGGCTGCCTTTAAAGCATCAGCTTCAAGAGCCGAAAGTAAGACGGAACAAATTTCCGTGAGTCATCTTTCCGTGAGTCACCCCTCCGCGAGCCGCCGACCTATGATGGTCTGGGGCATTTTCGAGGCGTCCCAACAAACTGAAATAGAAAATAAAAATCTGTATTGCTTTCCGTACTGCCAGCGCCACAACTGTCTTCACTTTGTTGTGGGAGCAATTCGAGTCCCAGTTTCGGGCGTACTTTGAATGAAAACTCAGGTTACTTGGCAAGGAGGGCTGCTGGACTGAATCGTGCTGGGCCCCAACTTGGACTGAGCCGAACCTGGGGAAGAGGGGCAGAGGGGTAACAACGCTGGTCCTACCTCACTAATGCAGCATCCCTGTAAATTCAGAAGAAATTCGTTGACTGTCTGCGCGCGTGTCACCTGATATCTTGTGCGATGATCAGGTTCTTTCTTCTCCATAACTCCTTCGACCCTTCAATCAACACCAACGCTCTCTTCGCAGTCAGCACGCAACGAACATGCGCATCTTGATGGACGAAAGCGGTGAGCACGTTGCCAATGGGCAAGATTCGCTCCCGGGCGATGAGTGCACAGAGGTTAGGAGCACCGGGGCACCTTTCCATGCCGGACCACACTTGTAGGCTGACAAGCGCCCCTGTGCCGGGCTCGAAGCCTGGGGTCGGCTATGCATGACATCGCGAACCCTTTGGGTGGTCAAAAATCTCAAAAGGCAGCCCAAGAACAGGGCATCATTCTGATAATATTCAAGCTACCTGAGCTTCTCGGCATGCGGGACACATAGAGCCGGGGGCTTCTGGCTTGCCCTCCCAGAAGGAAGCGTGACATCAAAACCATTCTCATAGCCACCACAACAACAAGGGCCTTCCGTTAGCATCTCTGCCGAGACGCTAAGCACCGATCAAGGTTGGAATCAGCGCGTTTAAGCGAGGGCAATGCCATCGAAGTTGTCAATGGCAATGGTAATGGTTCCGGTCAGCTTGCCGGCCTCGGCCCGGAGATCCTGAGCCCTGCTCTGGACGTTATTGATGAGCCCGAGCGCGACGGTCTGGAGGTCATTGATTCGTCAGCCCTGGATTCATCATGTACAAGTTGCTTGTAGGAATGGTACACTTACGTCAACAACGCCCTCGATGCGGCGCAGGACGGCCGCCACAGGGGGGCCGACGAGCGGGACCCTGGTCAGGAAGCCCGCCTTGCCGATGAGGATGTTGAGGAGGACCTGGTGCACCCGCACGAACTCGCGGAAAGCGTCGAAGATGAGGTCGGACGGGCTGCCCGCGGGCACAGCCGCCATGCCCTGCATCTGGCCGATGGCCCTGGTCGCGGTGATCACGATATCGGTGAAGCCGAGGATGAGACGCTTTGGTGGCAAGGCCCGTCAGTATCACGGTGCTCGTAACCTCCTGGGGTGTAGCGGGACGCAGGTACTCACGGGAAAGGGTCCCTGTCCGATAACGATCAGCGGCGCATTGAGCAGGGTGATGCTCTGCGCGGGTGCCTGGAGAGCCTCCGACTTGACCGTCAGAGCCTTGATGTTCTCGACGACCTGGGCAGGCGTGATCTGGGCCGCAGCCGTGTTGAAGACGGCCAGCGCGGCGACGGCGGTGGAGAGGATGGAGAAACGCATCTTGATGATATGTGAATTTGAGAGAAGAAGCTCTGGGAGATGGCAGAAAGGAAGTGAGAAGGTGAGATTCGTGGGCGATGGTGCGATGTGGTGAAAGAGAGCCCTTCCTTGTTGGTATAGCAGATGGTCCCCCTTATATATTCAAAGTTGAGGCTGTACGGGAACCTGGTCAAGACGACTGCATCGTGATCGCGATGTCTTCACCTCCCTTCTGGAACCTTCGCATTTTCGTCTCCCAGGGGTCGACATGCCGTGAAGCCATCCAATCTTCCCAATCGGGTAGGAATCCAGCTACACGACGGCTGATGTGGCTGGAGCACTGGAATTCGAGTTGGGAATAAATCCATGCGAATACCTGAGATTGAGACAACGGATCTCCTTGGAGACGGCCTGGCATTGTGCTTGTCACTCTCGCCTGGAATGTTGGGCTCGGCCCGACGGCCCCATAACCGTTGAAGAAACGGCACGTCAACCAGTCGGGCTGCCCTGCGATGTCTCGGCTCCGGGCCGGTCCGCGATCTACTAAAGAGTCGGTGTAGATCAAGACTGCCAGACCCGATGAACAAGCCTTCGGCGAGAGTCCCATTGCGCCGTTAACAGAGCACGGTGGCGTTCAAGCCACGATTCCCGATCTCCCTTATTGCATCATCGATAGTTCGAATTGCACGAACACCTCGAAGCAGAGGCAAGGAATGACCAGTTCAACAAACTCAGACCTAGTTCATGAGCAGCGGCGCTTCCCTGATTTCTCTCTCGTCGGGCTTCCCTTTCCGGAGAAGGAAGAGGAGACCACTGTCTGGAACGCAGGAGTCTGTGCCCCCACGTGAGCTTGATCGATACCCATGACCGGGTCAGACTCACACAGCGATGGCCACAAGGGCCGTGGGTGTGTACAGAAGTCGACGGACCCAGTCTTCGGGCTTTATGTTCTGGTTTGAACCAGGTCCGAATCTTCGCTGCTGTAGCACATCTGGCTCGAGACTTCCGCTCAGCAGGGTTGCTCACAGTTACAAGGACAGCTGACAGCTAACGGGTATCTCGTCTACTCGAAAGCTCTTCGGTATACATGTGAACATTACATATCTACTTCTACTTTAGAAGCAATGCTCTTCTCCTGTCAACTTTTACGCCGACGGGTGGTCGCTTGCCGCCACATTGCACTGATGCATCACCCTTGGTCCATACGACTTGGGGAACTCCGTCTGTGTCGGTCAGCACCCTATAACGACAGCTGGCGATGAGCGAGAACTTACAATACTATGCCACAAGGCCCTGTTGTACCAGAGAATGACGTCCTGCTCTTTGTGCGGATGCGCGTAGATATTCTCAGGCTGGATCGCAGGCCTCATTAATCTGCCGAATCCGGTCAGCTCGGCACCTGTCACTTGAACGGCAACACTCACTTGTCCATGAACGCCCTGACCTCCTTCAGATCATCAACAACTCTCTCCTCGCCATCCGCGCTGCTCTTGAGATAAAGCTTGAACGCTCCCTGCCCGTGCACCTGGAGCGACTTCTCCCCAGTCTTCGGGTTCGTCCAGACCATCGGGTACACGCACACCTTGGCCGGATCCCACGGCGGCAGCTGGTCCAGCGGCTTCTCGAGGCCCTCGGTCTCGAGCAGGTGGCCCAGCCGGGTGCTGTGCGCCGTTGACATCCACACAAAGGCGTGCGGAGCGTACTCGATCCGGCTGTGCATGACCAGGTCCCGCGTCTCGTCGTCCAGCAGGGCGAGGGCGCGGCTCCCCGCGACCATGGCCGTCGCCCCGGGGGCCATCTTCATCTCCGTCCCGCTGCCGTCGTCCCAGCGCACGGTGACGTCCGGGCCCTTGGGCGTCCTGACCGCGAGCAGGCAGCCCACGCGCGGGGGCGGGATCGCGTACAGCGAGCCGTCGAAGTGCCACTGGTAGAAGCGCGAGGCGCCGGCTTCCCGCTCCTCGTCGGGGATGTGAGGGGGCAGGTGGAACTCCTCGTGGTCGATTCCCTGCACCTCGAAGCCGTCGGGGAAGCCAAAGTGTCCGTCCGGCAGGGGCCCGCGTCCGAGAATGTGAACCTGGGGCTGCACGGGGATCGCGGGCCTCTTGGGGATGCCGAAGATGTCAACGCCGTTGTGGCTCAGGAGGAGGGGATCTTTTCCGTGAGCGAAGCCGCCTGTTGTCTCTTCGGGGTCGAAGCTATACTTGGTGAGTTGGCCGTCCTTGCATGGCTTCTACTGTGAGCCACTAACCTGGAAGTCAACATGTACTGCTGTTGCGGCCTCAGCATCTCGGGCTGCTCCTTGAACACGAGCATCTTGTGCTTGTGCAGCGCATCCGAGATGAAGCCAAAGTCCGCATCGGTAAAGTTGTTGAGATCGATCCCGTAGACCTCGGCGCCAAAGTCGACTTTGCTCCCACTGACATGTTCAATGGGGACCACTCGGCCTGTCGATGTCTCGGCATGAGGGAGGCTGAACTCGACCTTCTGGGCGATGAGGCGAAGGTCAGTTGCCTCTTCAGTAACGACTGAGGTGATGACCATGTTGAAAAATATTCAGTCGTCCAGTTATCGTGTTGTGGTGTATTGCTGTTCGTCTTCGCGGACTCCCGGCAGATCGTTGTATGTTCGTGATGTCTTTATCTGATCTTGGCCTCCGTCCTCATGACTTGACTTGTCGGAATTTCTCCATATTACCCTGACGAGAACACCCACAATCCTCGGCCTGTTGTCAGTCATGGTGGCATCCGATATGCGTATCAGCAGCTCCCCACTCTCAAATCGCGATCTCCAGGGCCGCCCATTGAGCTTCGGCCGAGGTGGATGATGCCAAGCGGCATCCCCGAGGACACACATTCCCACCAGTGACATAGATGCCGAAAAGCATTTTATTTTCAGTCTAAACTAACAAGCCCAAAGCCATTTGCATGCTTATCAAAATGTGGCTTCCCTGAGTTTCTAGTTCGGGGCCGCCGGCGAGCCCCCCCTGGCACCCGACCCAGCTGAGTCCTCGGCCGAGGCCACGGCCACCATCTCACAGCAACTGATTAGGTTGCAAGAAGATCAGATATCGTTCGCAGTCTCGAGAGATTCACGACGTGAAAACCGTCCTGCAATTGTGCCACCCGATCGTCCCATCCCTCCGCGTTGTCCACACCATCACCACCACCAAGACTCAGAAACCATGTCGTTGCAAACACCCTCCTCCAACTTCTTCACCACCTCCTCAGGCACGAAGACGCACTACCTCCGAGCAGGAACCCCCTCCGGCCCTCTGATAATCTGCCTCCACGGCCTCGGCGGCTCGACCGACACATTCACCCCCCTCCTCCCATCTCTGCCGCCCTCCCACGACATCATCCTCGTCGACTTCCAGGGCTTCGGCCAAACCCCCCTGACCGACCCCTCCCAGCCCCTCTCCGTCGCGAACCATGTCGCCGACCTACACGATCTCATCACATCTCTACAAACAGCTCCGGGCAAGCCGCAGCCCCCCAAGACCCTCCTCCTCATCGGGCACTCCCTCGGCGCGATCGTTTCCCTCCACTACGCCGCCCGGCACCCCGACGCCGTCGCCGGCCTCGTCCTCCTCGGCGCCGGCAGGGCGGCGGGCCACATCCCCGCCGTGCGGCAGCGCATGCTCGACCTCGCGGCCGCCGTGAGGGAGAAGGGCATCGGCTTCGCGGCGGACACGGCCGCCAAGTCGAACTTTTACGAGGACACGGCCGAGAGGGCCGCGGATCCCGCGGCCAGGGAGGCCGTCCGGGAGGCCGTGGCGGCGTCGGACCCCGAGGGCTATGCCAGGACGGCCGAGGCGCTCGTCGACCTCGGCCATAAGGATCCCGAGTACGGCGCGATCAAGTGCCCTGCCGTGTTCATCGCGGGGGACAAGGATGTCATCGGCCCCGTGGAGCGGTCGGAGGGCCTGAGCGCCCTGGTCAGGGGGGAGAGCTGGGTCCAGGTGGTCAGGAGCGGGCACCAGCCGATACTGGAGGACCTGGAGGGTGTGAAGGGCGCAGTGGCGGCGTTGCTGTCCAAGGTTGAGGGATAGCTTTGATTCAGACGAGAAGAGTAGAACAATAGAATCATAAAATAGGTAAATCATATTCGGCATACATTTCTTCTGGTCTTCAAAATCAAATACATATACGCTTCGTGACATCATACAAAGACCCAACGCCCGTCGGGGGAACAAATATCAAAATATCGAGAAGCAGTCGTGACATCATACAAAGACCCAACGCCCGTCGGGGGAACAGATATCAAAATATCGAGAAGCAGTCGTGATTCGCCAGGTACAGCAGGTTCTCAAACCCGTTGGCGCCGTCCAGCCCGGCCGGCGGAAAGGAAAAGTTAAAGTCGGACTGCGCAAAGTCCATCAGCTCATGGTGGTGCATGTCGTCCTCGTTGTACGTCGGGGGTGGATCTTCCGACGAGGGCGTCCGCGGCGGCGATCCTCTTGAGCCCGCCGCCGCGTTGGCCCGACCCTGCCGTCCCGCCTGCGTCGCCGACTTGTCCTCGCAGAACGATTTGACGAAGTGAGGCACATCGAACTTGTTGGCCTTCTTCGCCGCGCTTGCCGCTCCTTCTTGTGAGAAGACGGAGTCGTCTCTTCGGCGTTTTCTCCCCAGGGCTGGCGTCGCTGCTTCACCGCTGCCGGCCTTGTTGACCTCTCCGAGCAGGGCACCCAGGAGCTTGATGCCCCTGGCGGCAATCATGCTGTTGCGACAGAAGCTAAGAATGCCGACCACATCCTCCGCGAGCTGGCGGTGCTCCGACCACTCCCGCTCCGAGGGATCTCGGTGGAGGACGTCGAGGAGGAGGATGATCGAGGCAGCGACCGAGAAGGCCTGGTGAATCCACAAGATGGGGCCGTCTTCCTCAACGACACATTTGTACTCCTTGATGATCGTCTTCGAGGCGGCCAGGCATGTCCGCCGGGTAAAGGCAAAAGCCGGGTTGCTGAAGCTGTCGGAGAGGAAAGACCGGTGGATCATGATGATCTTGTGGCTCGAGCTGATCGCCAGCGCTCGTCGAGCCCACGGCGTCCAAGCCGGCCAGTCAGGCTCAATCGGTGCGCTCGACAGGAACAGCGGCCGCTCGGACGTGGCGAGGGTCCTCAGCCGAGCATCCCATGCGAGGACCTGCTCATAGCGGGTGTAAGCCGTGTTGCACGCCATGAGACCGTCTTGTAACTGCGGCATGATGGCGGCAACCTCCCGGAGGAACCGACAGTAGCTGGTCCTCGTGGGGACATGAAAAGGCAGCGGCACCAGGTCGTGGTCGTGGCAGTTGGCGGGAGGGTCCGAGGTCGAGTACACCGGGTTGACCAGGTAGCTCTCGGAGAAGGGGATGCCGAACCAGTCTTGACTGCAGAGCTGGCACCAGACCCGACGCCCAATCTCCTTCTCCACGGTACTGCCAGTCGCATCACGGCCGAGCCGATGGAGGGCCAGCGACTGGGCGATACGGACCGCTGCGGCGAGATGGATGCTCTGTGAGTTGCTGAAGCCAAGGAGATGCGCTGCAATGGTGCTCGTGGCAATGGCCTGGCAGGAGAAGATGCTCAGATTGGCGGTGTATCCGGCTCGGTTGAGGCACGTAATGACGGCCTGGAACCACCGTTTTGATAGTGTCTCCCGCTCGGGTCCCCTGAAGCCCCAGGACTGCACCCGAGTCGGCGGCGCGCAGGCAAGACTGGCAGTCATGATGGAGAAGAGCAGGGCAACCCACTGCAGATTGACGCCGGGACTGTCGATCGTTCCATTGTGCCTGGTGTAGAAGGTCTCGAGTTGGGCGCGGAAGGTCGGCGCAAAGTACGACCCGTGGTACCACAGCAAGCACTCTTCGTGATAGTCCACCAGCTGCCAGACCTGTCGCGGGTTAGGCAACAGCAGCTGTATGACCCCCAGCTGCGAGCATTCGTCGAAGGTGTCCGAGGTCATCTCTCTGCCGCTGGAGTCGCCCACGTCACCCGAGGCCTTCGCGACGGTGAAGGTCGCGTCGGGCGAGACCACGGAGTGATAGTCCGGGTCTTTTCGACGTCCCCAGGCGAGGAATTCCAGTATAGACGCCGCATCTTTCATGACAGGGTCCGCGGTGTCGACCCGGTCACCGCTCGCCGAGACGGCCTGGACACATTGAAGGCTCGGGTCGACAGGCACGCCCTGGACTGCCGCCGCAACTTCATCCGCAGGCGAGGGTGGGTGTAGGCGGACGTCGGCCGAAGCGTCTCGACGGACGACGTCCTCCAGCTCAGCGACCTTTCGGCGAAGGTATTCAAGCTCGGTGTTCGGGGGGGCTGTACGAGAGGACGCGGACGTCGTCGAGGGTCGGCGGACGGCGGTCTGCTGGCTGCCTGCGCCGCCGGGGGAGATCGGCTCGGAGTTGTCGAGGCCGCAGGAGTCCTGCTCTCGCCTGTCGAACGCGATCCGAGTCAGCATCGTCCGTCACACGAGGAGGGCCATGAGTGAGCGTCTCACCTTCGGACGCAATTCGTGCAGGGGACCGTCTTGCTGCACTTGACCTTCCTCCGAGTACACGAAGCACAAGCGAGCTTGGTTCTGTTCGCTGCTGCCGCCGACATGGTGACTGACCGCTCCGCAATGGACGTTCCGTTCCTGGTGATCACCGGGGTGAGAGGGAAGAGGTCGTCGTGTGAGAGTCTGAGCGTTGAACCTCGGACGAGGTCCAGTGTCCCTCATGTCCACCCAGGGAGTCCTTATCTGGGGATCCCACCGCCCATTGCAATTAGATACGCAGCCATTGGCCCGACCTTGACGCATGTAACCGCGTCCAGAGGGGATAAGACAGCTGGGGGAATACGGGGATGCTGCATGGTTCCGGGCGAATGTTCAGTGAGTGAGGGCGCAATCTGGGGATCACCACGTTTAGCGGCCGCGCCAGCGCCCAATCATCGCCGGACAGCGGACAGCTCCACTGATATGAGCCTGTCCCAGGCGGCCGATAACGCCCCGGCCGAGCCTAATGGCGTCTTCCCCCTTGGACTAGACCGTTCCTTATCTCTTCCCCGTCCATCACCACTCCAAGACCCCTTTATCTGACCTTTATCTCGCCGCCAACAACGACTAACAAGCACGAGCACCACGCATCCATGCAATGCCGGTAGCTCGATTCCATTAGGCATGTCCTCGGTAATCTGTCAGCGTGTCCGCACCGGCGGGAGGCCGACCCAGCCCCGGTCAACCCCATGACGGATGGCTGGAGTTTTGGTCAACCATTGCCTCCGCGATAAGGGGCCGACGGCATGGCCAAGAACAACACCGAGGAACCCCGGAGAAGGCTCCAAGTTCAAATAGCCCACGAACTCATGTCGATCCGTCAGCTTGAATTCCGGCTCCAGGCTCGGTGACTTGTCTCTTGCGGTCCTCTGTCCAGCAACCTCTCCGTCCCATCCACCATCGTGGCATCTTGCTTGGTACCCATCGCCAACATGGAGACTCTTAAGAGCATTAACCTCCGAGAGCGCGGCCATGCCGCAAAGGAGAAGGCCAGGCTTCGCCTCACCGACCCCAAGAGCTGGAAGCTTCCCAAGCAGCCCAGCAGCATTGCGCCGGCAGATGTCTGGACCAACCTCGACATGGACCCCGTGCCGCCCGAGAGACGGACATGGGGAAAAGGCGCCTTCATCACCTACTGGTTCGTCCTGTGACTGTGACTCCTGAGCTGAGGCTTCGGTGCTGATACGTATCAACAGGTTCAGCGACCTCGTGACCATTGCTACGTGGAGTTCTGGGAGTGCCATTCTCACCACTGGTATGTACAACGGCAATGCCTCGAGTCACCGGAAACCCGTTGCTGACCAGTCTCGCAGGCCTCACCGCTACTGATGCCGTCCTCATCGTCCTCCTGGCCGGTATCTGTAATGCCATTCCCACGGTCCTCAACGGTGCCATCGGCGCGGATCTCCATATCCCCTTCCCGGTGGCATCGAGGGCCAGTTTCGGCTACTACTTCAGCTACTTCGCCGTCATCAGCAGAGGCATCCTCGCCATGTTCTGGTTCGGCGTCCAGACCGCGAACGGAGGCACATGCGTCACAGCTGTAAGCCGGCCCCTCTCTGGTATTCGAACACCGATGCTGACACCCTCAGGTCCTCACGTCCATCTGGCCCAGCTACAGAGACCTGCCTAACTACCTCCCCGCCTCCGCAGGCCTCACCACAGCCGGCATGGTCTCCTACTTCCTCTACTGGCTCATCCAGTTCCCGCTCCTCCTGATCCCCACCCATAGGCTGCAGTATATGTTCTGGGTCAAGACGATCCTGACGCCGCCCATGGCCATCGGCATGGTCATCTGGATCGCCGTCCGCGCGGGCGGCCAGGGCGAGTTCTTCACACGCCCCTCGCAGGTCCACGGCTCCGAGCGCGCCTGGCTCTGGATCTCCAGCCTGACCAGCGTCACCGGCGGCTACAGCACCCTCGCCGTCAACATCTCCGACTTCTCCCGCTTCAGCAAGAACCCCCGCGCCCAGCTCTGGCAGCTCCCCGTCATCCCCTTCTTCAAGACCATCGTCGCCCTCTTCGGCGTCATCTCCGCCTCCGCCGCCCAGGAGATCTGGGGCGTCCCCTACTGGACCCCGCTCGAGATCATCGCCACCTGGCAGAACACCCCCGGCGGCCGCGCCGCCGCCTTCTTCTGCGCGTCCATCTGGCTCCTCGCCCAGGTCAGCGTCAACATCAGCGCAAACGCCGTCTCCTTCGCCAACGACGTCACAACTCTCATGCCCAAGTGGTTCAACATCCGCCGCGGCACCGTCTTCGTCGCCATCTTCGGCGGCTGGGCCCTCTGCCCCTGGATCATCGTCTCCTCCGGCCGCGCCTTCCTCAACTTCATGTCCGCCTACGCCATCTTCATGGCCCCCATGGCCGGCATCCTCTTCACGGACTACTGGCTCATCAAGCACCGCCGCTACGACGTCCCCGCTCTCTACGACCCCCGCGGCATCTACAAGTACAACAAGTACGGCACCAACTGGCGCGCGGCCGTCGCCTGCTTCGCCGTCATCATCCCCGTGCTCCCCGGCCTCGCGAAGAAGGTCGCCCCCGCCTCCGTGGACATCGACCAGGGCCTCTCGAACCTCTTCAGCTTCAACTGGCTCTACGGGTTCTTCCTGTCCGTCTTCATCTACTACTTCTCCAACCTCTTCTTCCCCGCCAGGGAGACGCTCATCCCGCACGTCGTCACGGGCTTCGAGGAATCCACGATGCAGGGCGTCGAGACGGACGCCGAGAGCCAGAAGATGGAGGGCAAGGAGGGCCACGAGTACCTGGCGGAGCCGGGGAAGGAGGTGGGCGGGGAGGAGACGAGGGGGAGGTGATTGTTTCGGCTTCCAAATCGCGTCTCTGCTTCATGAAGAAGAGCGGCTTGTTTGAGATGCGTTGCATGGGGCGGTCGTTCGGGACATGGTTACCTCGGGATTGCGATACATAAATGAGGATGATATTGTGTATAGCTGACAGCTTCCACGTTATTTATGCCTCCATAATGATGATACCTTGTAAAATGTCAGATATTCCATCCACTGGTTTGGTCTGATGAGAATGGACGACTGACTGTTGAACGTGTTCCGAGGCCTAATTATAGACGCCAACCGACAGCACCCGACATTGGTTGCCAGGACAGGGGTAGGATACTAGGTTGAGCATGTGCAAACATCCTCTCCATCATCAGAGGCCCAATCTGCATCACCAGGCGAAAAGTAGTGTCAAAACTTCTTCATTCCTCTATCTCCATGCAGGATGAGGTCTATGATGAACAATCAAATACCGTACGCCAGTTCCCACCATAACCTGATCCCGTCGTAATTTTCCGCGACAGGACTCCCTGAGTACCTAGCAATCCAAGAAAAACGCTAATGCAAAATCACCACCGCCGCCGCTCACAACCCGAGGCTAATGATGCCCAACTGCGCCAGAGGATATCGCGCCAAGATTCAGGTTCACCGAGTCACTGAAGATGTATCCGGTGATGAGCATGACGGAGATGAGCGCCGCGAAGCCCATGATGAGGGCTCGCTTGACGCGCGTCGACAGGCGGCCCTCCTCGAGGTTGGGTGAGTTCCAGGCATTCTTGGCCCAGGTAAAAGTGTTCACCGCGGCGTCCTTGAGCTGGCTCAGGCCCGTGGAGTAGACGACAAGACCACCGAGGGCGATGGAGTAGCCGATGAACTGCAGGCTAGTGATGCTCGTGCCCCAGATGAAGACGGCGGCAACGATGAGGAGGATATTCTTGAGGATGCCGGTGAGAGTCATAACGAGACCGGACGTCTTGCCGATGAGGAAGACACTGGCAATGTTGAGCAGGAAGGCGACAGAGGCGCTCAGCATGAGCATCCAAGGGCCCACTTTGTGGACATCCTGCCAGTCAAAGGTGCGGAACTCCACGAGGGCGGCGACGATGAAGTTGGTGAATGCGCAGACGGGGGCGTAGTAGTACAGGCTGACCAGAGGATCCATCTTCTGGGCGTTCTCGTCGCCGCTGAGAAGGACTTGAATCATGACAACACGGACGGCCTCGAACACGATGCCGCCGAGCTGGTAGAGGAAGCCGATGACGGAGAATTGGATCTCGCCGAAGGACGCGAGACCGACACCCAGCACGATGACGAGAATGTTCAGGAACGTGTTCATGGAGGGATCGGCAACGCCCCAGAGCCACGAGGTGAACAGGACGGCAACAGGAGAGGCGGCCTTGAGCATCTGGATGAAGGCGACGGAAAGGTAGAGGTAGACGAGGTTGGAGCAGACGAGAGAGCCGGAGTACGCGATGCCGATCGGGACGACAGCGCGCAGGTAGGTGCGCCCTGTCATCTTGACCTCGCGTCGGCTGTCGAGGAGGGTCGTCGTGCGGGCGAGGATCTGCGTTGCGACTGCTGCGAAGACCATGTGGAAGCAGGTCAGGATGACGGGGTACTTGAAGCCCGCGGTGTCAATCAACCACTTGTTGAACAGAATGGTCAGGTTGGAGAAGAAGATCCAGTTTGCGATGTAAAAGACGGGATGCAACGAGCGGCCGGCCACGGGGGCCGGCTTCTCGACGGTGGGGAGAGTTGCACTCATGTTGTCGAGAGACGGATGAATTGCGGGAGACGACCTGTGGTGATGGGACGGTCCGGCCGACGACTTGGCGACGGAAAGCTTGAACGGACAAGGCGGGCCAAGGCGGGGAGATCAGGTGAACAGATCCACCAGATCGGATCGTCGCGTCGGGGCGCAAGGTTCCAAGCTCGCCAGAAGATGCGACGAAGGCGCTGGAGTCAGTGGAAAGTCGTCAATTGGCGAGGCACTCGGATCTTCGTCGATCACAACGCCCGGCAGACCAGACGAATTTGCCGTGAGCGAGTCGGAGAATTGTTGACCTGCGGCGAGTCGATCAAGATGCGGGTGGCCTCGAGCGCGGGGAGTCCGCTTCTTTTCCCAGCGCGAGGAGGGAGAAGAGCAGGCAATTCGACAGCGGTGGTAAGAGGAGAAAAGGTCGAGCTCTGTTTGCGGAGAATGATGTGGCAGGTCTGCTGAGAAAAGATGAATGACACGGCGGCAGGTCCCCGCGTGAGGAGAAACAGAATTCGGCGGGCGGCGCGGTGTAAGTTGGAGGAGATGGCTGGAATCGGCGTGGGCTGAGCTAATCCTGGTCTGGGTGGAGACGACTCGGAGACCGGTAGGAACTTCGATGCGCTCGGCGGGCGGCACAGAGGGAGGGAGACAGTCGCGACAACGGCCTGCTAGCTCGGCGCGCCAGAGGCAGAGACAAGGCGAGGGGACAGGTAGAAGCAGGGAGAGCAAGAAAGGGACAAGGAACGTGGCGGCCGACGATGGCTTCAACTGGAATGAATGGCGCTACTCCGGCAGAAGAACCGAAAAGGGATGTCCTGCAGCGGGCGGCCGGGTCGTCAAGGTCCGAAGGTCGAGGAGGGGAAGATCGGAAGAGAGCGAGCGAAAGGGACAGGAGGGGAGAGCATGTGCGATGCACTCGTGGCCGTATTTAGTACCTAGTCGTCGTCGGGTCGTGGCAGTGAGAGAGAGAGTCTCCTCCTGAGTCTCGCCGAGAACAGAATAGGTTGAATTGGCATGGCGGCGCAGACAGGTACGGAGCTCGTATCGCATGGATCCAGGCAGTCGCGTGAGGTGAGACCCTTCCGTGCCTCTTTCCTGGGGTCGCATGTCAGCGCCCAAAGTGCCTTCCTCCTCACTGAGCGACGGCCAAGGGACCAATGGCCGGGCCGGGGTGCAGGGACGTGCCTGCATCGTTGGCAGTGAACCACGACGGCAGTCTGGGCGCGGTGAACCCTTGTGTCCTGCTGTGCTCCCTAATCAGGTCTAGTCCAGTCGCCTTTATTGGGGCCTAAGTCCCTTGATTCTTATTTCTGTCCGAAGCACTGGTTGTGGTCAACATGGAAGATCAGATCCATCCAATGGATGGGAACTTGTTGAGTAGACTCCCGGGCTCAATTGAAGGTCTCTCTTGCTCAACCCAGTTCTTTACCAAGCAATTACTTTGAAACTCGTATCAAGGTGGGTAACACGGCCGCGCTACACAGCAATTGGGATGGAGCTCCAGCGTCGCCTCCGAATTAAAGCGGCATCCACCCGCTCCGGCCGGTAATTCGGCTGCCTAGCGGGATCCATGCAACTGTCGAGTCCCGTCCCTGAAAGCGGCGGGCATTACGCTAACAAGACGATCAGCCGCTTCCGGCTTAGCCCTAGACCGTGTCCGCAGGGCCGGATTCCAGCTGAACGCCAGACGTCTCGACGCCATCCCTTGATCTTCACCTTGATATGTTCATATCGACCCTCATTGCTTCAGCGGCCGCTTGGTTTGCCCGGTGTCGCTGGCTAGTCTCACTTTCGTGTCTCGATGTAATGCCTGACGGATGCAGCCGGACCACCCTGTGCGACACCCGCGACGCCCGTCCGGTCCAGTCCAGCTGGTCATGTATAACATGAAGACACGCCGGAAAGATGCGGCCAGCATGGCTGCTGTTACCGGCCTCGCCGTGCTCGCTTGCCCATCATGAAGTTCCTAGCCAGCCCATACCTGCGGTACTTCCTCCTGGCCGCTCTCGTGGTCCTGCTCTGGTGTACCTACAGCCTCGGCTTCCACTCCACAGCCATCGAGGCGCTCCCCAGTAGCTGGAGGGCGCTCGCCGCCCCTGGGCATAACAATGTCCCGACTGTCGAGCTCCTCCCGGACCAGATACTGACGTCCGACACCGAAGCCGAGGAGTACTGCTCCTTCTACCGCTTCAAGCCCTTCGACTCGGAGCGCCGGCCGAAGCGCAAGATCTTCGACCTCCTCCTCATCAACACAGAGCTCGAGATGCTCGAGCTGCGCATGGGCCAGATGAGCCCCTACGTCGACTTCTTCGTCATCCTCGAGTCCGACAAGACCTTCACCGACCAGCCCAAGCCGCTGCACGTCCGCGAGAACTGGGACCGCTTCAAGCCCTGGCACGCCAAGATGATCCTGCGCACCATGGACCTCTCCGCCCTCAGCTCGAAGGACAAGGGCACCTGGGACCGCGAGCACGAGTCCCGCAACGCAATGTTCTCCCAGGTCGTCCCCGGCCTGCGCGGCGCCCAGGAGGCCAGCCAAGACGACGTCCTCCTCGTCTCCGACGCCGACGAGATCCCAAAGCCCGGCGCCCTCAAGGCCCTCCGCAACTGCGCCTTCCCGCCCCGGACAACGCTCCGCAGCCACATGTACTACTACAGCTTCCAGTGGCTCGCCCGCAACGAGGACTGGGGCCACCCCCAGGCCACCGTCTACCGCGGCGCCGACGGCACCGTCATGCCCGAGGACCTGCGCATGAACGCCCGCGACCACGACATCCGCCACGCCGCCTGGCACTGCAGCTGGTGCTTCAGCAGCATCCACGAGGCCGTCCGCAAGGTCACCAGCTTCTCCCACACGGAGCTCGACAAGCCCGAGTTCAAGGACCCCGAGAGAATCCTGCAGCGCGTGAGGAGCGGGAAGGACTTGTAAGTTGCCGCAACCCCCTGGATGCGGTACCTCTTCTGTTGGCTGACACGAGACGCGCAGCTTCGACCGCTCGACCTCCCTCTATGACAGGATCGAGAACAACCGCGACGTCCCGGAGTACCTCGTGAAGAACGCGGAGCGCTTTAAGTTCATGCTGGATCGGGATCCCCCGAACGGGAATTTTGACGATTATGTACCCGCGGGCAGCCAGAGCTGACGAGGGTCGGCTCGGGCCATCTAGAAATGTACAACAGTCATGCTGAGTGAACCGATTTCCCATGCGCCGGGAGGGCCTCGTGCAACCAAGTCCATGTTCTTCCTATTCATGCTATCGTGATGCCGCATCCTGCTCTCGGGATAGGTAACCTCGCAGGTGATGATTGCTCTGCGCAACCGATGATGAGGGTATTCTTCCGGAATTTCAACGCCTTCGCTATGCCGTATAAAGAAGTAAAGAGTTCCCAGGCATGCCATGCCTCCCTTCTATCCAGTCGACCAAACCTCTAGCCTGGCCCACATGATCAGAGAACTTGAACAGGCCGTGAATCAGGCGCAGACGCGTCTGCTTTCTGGGTGGTGTCGTCCGTCGCGTCCTCCGGCCTACCACCAGCCGGCGACGTCTGCTCTGATCCAGCAACTGTCACCCGCGGTTCTGGCATATGAACAGTCTCGGTCGGGGTGATGGGCTCATCCGATGACTCGGAGGGTGCCGAGCTGTTGCACAGAGACACATCCCCTGCTGTGGACGGGGCTGTCGAGGCGGCCGCTTCTGCTGCCGCTGTTGTTGACTCGGCCTCCGATGTCAGGACGCTCTTAGGCTCGACACAGTCGTAAAACAGCATGAAGACGCCGCCCTGAGATAGCACGGTGTCCTCATCGACCTTGTAGACCGTCTCGTCGCTGAGTCGCCACCAGTCCATCTCACCATCTTCATCTTCGGTGACGGCAGCCTCATCGGCGGTCGCTGGTTGGTCTTGAAGAAGAGGTTCCATTTCGATGTCCTGTGGGGAGGAGATCCCGCCATCTGTTGCTTCTTCGATGACCTTCTGGTCCTTGGGCTGCTCGGGAGGCGAGGAGCGGGGGAACTTGCGGTAGCAGACGTAATGGCCATTCTCGTGTCGTCCGTAATGGGTCACCACGGCGCTCAGGTCGTACAAGGGCCCAGACACCTTAGACTGACCCTTGTCGCCGGCAATCATGGAAGACCGCGGATTGAGCAGCCACTCTTCCTCGTCAGGGCGGGCGGGCTTGATGACAGGCATGCCCTTCGTGGCGTCGTCCGCGACTCGAGTGAACGTGCCGGCACTACCAAGGCACCACGGCCCCAGGTCCAGTGTCATCGGGAACCGCACGGCGGCGCTGTTCTTCCACATGTGCCCGGTGTTCTCGTCGAAGACAGACCTGTTCATGTGAACGACGAGACTCTGCGGGGCCCTCGCGACCACCGTCTGCTTCGTCTTTGTCGAGTTGACCTTGTGTGCCGGGGTGACCTTACACCTCTCTGTGATGGTCTTGTCCTCGAAATCGTCATTTTCAAAAGCCTCCTCAACCGCGGCAAGCCTCGCGAGGGGCTCGGCGATCTTATCCTCCGGCAGGTTCGAGTCACGCGCTCTGTCGATGACGATGTTGAGCAATCGCCGCACCTTAAGGAGTGTGCACTTGCCGCATTGAACACCTTCGATAGACTCAATGTGCGAGTAAGCATCCAACAGCTCAAAAAGGTCATGCTCGGCAACGTTGATCCCCAGGCTGAGAGTGAGGCAGTTGAACGGAATCATCGAGAGGCCATCCGAGTGGCCGCACTGCACACAGGCTACTCGTTGAGCCACCAGGCCCTCGAGTGGGTTTCGGGGAGCGTTGGAGCCTTCGCTGGAGGAGCTTGCTGTGGGTGATGAAGCAAGGCTTTGGTAACCGCTGTCATCGCTGGGGTCGATGTCTTGGGCGTCTGCCGGGGCCAGCTTCGGTCCGAGGCAGGGAAGAGAATGCTTGGTTCTGGAGAACTTGGCGATCTCCTTGTCCACTTCGTCGAGCAGTTTGCTAAAATACTCCTGGGCATCCTGCTGCTGCCACGTGCTCATGTTCTTGAGGGCCGGGGGCGTCCAGATCGTCCTTCCATTGTTGGAGACGCTGTTGAGATCGGCGATCAGGGCGCGGAGGTTGACCGTCGCGTCATGCTTTCGTTCCTCGAGGTCGATTCCTCTCAGCTGCTCGGAGAGATACGGCGGAAGTTGCCTCAGCGAGGCCAGACCCTGCAGGATGCTGTTCTGGTAGCACGAGTTGTCGAGGTTTCCGAGGCCGGGCGGGCTGTCTGAAGCTCCCTTGAAAGCCATCATAGCTCCAGACATGGATGTCAGGCCCCTCTGGCTGGCCTGGGAGACCGTCCCCATGATCCCGCTTCCCTGTGTGCCCATGCCCAGGATCTTGACGAGGAGGTCCTTCTTCGCGGCTTGCGTGCGCGCGGGCCCGAGGAGCATCGGTCGGGGGGCCAACGGCGGATGGAGCCAGTTCTCGACTGTATGCAAAAATCGATAAGGGATGAATGTGACGATGGCGTCGAGAGGAGACCCTTCGGCCGGGGTTCTCAGCCAGAGAATCGAGGTGATGACGAGGGCGGCGATGGAGACCAGGATACTCGGTTGAAGTAGTCGTTCCTCGAAGCTACTCTGCTGATATGCTGGTCGAAAGGCATTCGGCTCGCTGTAAAACTGCTCAAACTGCGACCCCCGGGTACCCATACTGAAGGGCGATCAATCGTTGAAGAGTTGGTGAAGCTCCGACACGTGAAAGATGATGCGACTTCGAGGTACTCGAGAGGGGCTCCTTCGTCGTTGAAGATCGCGGAGCTATGCAAAGTGTATGTTCATGTTATTGAATGCCCTTCGACAGGTGATGCTCGTGGGAATGTAGTTGTTGGGTGAAATGCGGTGTTGCAGGAGGAGGAGAGATGGGAACCGTCGGAGGTGGCTTCGAGACGGGAGGCAACGCAACATGCACCACAGCAGCAAAACGCAAGGGACGGGACAGGAAAAGCAGGCGTGGCCAGTGCACCAACTCCACAATGCCAAGCATCGGCGGCACCGCCCTTTCAGGCTAAGATAATGCACGAGATCTCGCCGCGATAAGGAATTTTCAGTACTCGACCCCACCAAAAAAGCGACACCGACGGGACTCGACTCGACCACCGCCGACATCTCTCGGTCACTCTTGAAGCCATACATACTCTTGCGTATTAACTGTCGCAAACATGGCCAAACCGGGCGCTGGAAAGAAGGCCAGAGGTATGTATCGACGCATCGTCTCCTTCTTCGATCCTCAGTACTAATGCAGTGCCCACAGAACTCTCGAAGCACTCGAGAGCTGCACGCCGAGCCACCGATATCGACATCGACACCGACAAGTCGCTGAAAAACGCCAAACCCCCCACAGATTCCGTCGACTACCGACCCGCAGTCCTCCAGGCACACCATGGCTCGGGAATCTCCAAGAAGACCAAGAACGGCCGCCAGCTGAGCAGCAGGGCTCGCAAGCGCCAGCTGAGGGGGCAGGACATGGCCGAGGCTGTCATGGAGAGGACGGAGACCAAGCGCGAGAAGAGCAAGGGCCAGTCACGGTCCATCCAGTTCCGGAGCAAGACGTGGGATGAAATCAACAAGGACGCCATCGCCGCCGCTGCGAGGCCAAAATTTCCCACCGAGGAGGAGGCTATGGAGGACGACAGCGAAGACGACAAGGCTGGCGACGTGCCAACGAAGGCCGGCGATGGCTGGGAGACAGACGAGGACATGGACGCTGCTGAGGCCGAGACGGAGACGGCTTCGAAAACGGCAGCCCCTGCCGCGACACGCACTGATGACCTTGACGAGATCCTATGATACCATGAATTGACCGTTCTTGATGATTCTGCTCTCACTTGCGGCTCCTGAGGACCTTCAATTTTGTGCTGGATGGGCTGTCTTCTGGATATGATGTTTTCTCAAAACTGTGCCTTGCGGATACCATACCCTCCCGATCAGCCTCCTCAACGACCGTCCTCATCGACCGTTCCCCACTCCACGTTGGGTCTAGGCGATATGGTCCGTCCTTAAATATAAGTGCTCCGTGAGCCATCCAGATAGGTAATTATCATGCTCCAAGAATATACCCGGGCAATGAAAGCCTCTCGGGGTAGAAAAATCAAGGGAGGTCGACTAAACAACCAGCCACGGCCTCTTGAGGCCGGGACACGGTTAGGGAATAGAGGCATCGTACTTGGGAAGGTTTTCGTGAGCAGCAGGATGGCGAGGGAGTTGTATTGGGAAGAGGAACAATGGAAGCCTTCTGGACCTTGATAACGTTGCGGTGAATACTGCCTCAGCCCGAGACGACATGTCAGGATTACTGCACTCGAGGCTTCATATCATAATACCCCAGTCCTGTCTAGCCCAGTCGCTGAGCCCTAGAAGGAATATCTCATCATATCATACAGCGCCTGCTGACGTCTTCAGCCTCGCTAGTCCCGACGATCCCGTCGGACAGAAGTGCTCCTCTCGCGCCTGCTGCTCCGCCTGTCCCGTGACCTATCCCGGTCTCTGTCACGGTCTCTGTCGCGATAGTCCCGCGACCGATCACGGTCCCGGTCCCGGTAATCTCGGTCCCTGGACCTGTCGCGCCTGTCACGATCACGCCTGTCGGGCTCCCGCTCGCGGTCCTTGTCTCGCGTCCTGCTAGGCGAGCGAGTCCTCCTGCGGCGGTCGCGGCTGCGGTCCCTATCCCTGTCCCTGTCTCTGTCGCCGCGGTCACGGTCACGGTCACGGTCACGGTCACGGTCCCGATCCCGGTCACGGTCGTCCCGCTTCTCGTGTGGCCTGTCACGGTCTCTGCCCGGCGGGACATAGCGGTCGATCTCCTCGGGCTCGCGCTTGCGCTTGGTCTCGGGGGACCTATCCCCGCTGACCGGGGGGCGCTTGTCGTCGATACCCGGGACCGGCATGCCCTTCTCCCGTGCCTCGCGCTGGGCGGCGAGGTACGCCTTGGCCTCCTTCTCGCGTTTGCGGACCTCGTCCATCCTAGTGTTCGAGTGTACCACGCCGCGGTCGGCGGTGGGGCGCGAAGAGGGCGAGCGGTCGCGCGGCGGCACGCCCCTGTCGGGTGATCGGCGAGGCGCCTCGCGCCGAACGGACCGGGATCTATCTCGTCGTTCGGTGCGGGGCCGGGACCTGCTCCTCTCGCGCCGACGTGAGCGGCTGCGTTCGCGGCGTACGGTTCGGGAGCGGCTCCTCTCTCTCCGGTCGAATCGAGGGCGAGAGCGCGACCTTGTCCGGTCCCGGCGAGTCCGGGAGCGACTTCTGTCCCTGCGATCCAAGACCCTGGACCTGCTTCGGTCACGCCGGTGACGACTGCGGGACCTGGAGCGATCTCGTCGTTCCGTCCTGTCGCGGGACCTTTCGCGGGATCTCTCGCGTGGGCGGGGTGAGATGGACCTTCTGTCGCGTCGTCGCCGGTCATCGTCCCTTGAGCGGCGGCGCGAGCGTTCTCGCTCCCTCTCTCTGTCTCGTTCTCTTGGCCGGCTCCTCTCCCTGTCGCGATCTCTCTCCGCAGGCTTGGATCGGCTCCGGGCGTCCTTGTCGTCTCGCGTGTCCGGGTTGGGCTTGGGAGTGGCGGCCTTACTGGATTCCTTCGGCTCCAGTTTCATCATGGCGTCGGAATCCCGCCTGTCTGCTACCTTGGGCGAGTCGCGGGATGATTCCTTCTTGAGTGGCAAGATGGCAGAAGTTGGCGCCAGCTTTCTAGGCGGTGGCGCCAATGCCTCGTCAACCTCCATCTCGGGTTTCCTCGAATCGCCGTAGCCGGCGCCGGCAAGCAGGTCTGCAAGTGCTTCCTCCTCGAGCTTCGCGAGCTGCTCCTTGGAGAGATTCTCCCGGGCCTCCTTGGTGCGCTCCTCGCGCTCCTTGTGCCTGCGCTCCCTGTCTTCCCTCCGTCGGCGCTCCTCGCTATGGTTGCGATCTCGACTTCGGTCACGTCGGCGCTCTCGGTCCAGGTCTCTGGCGCGACTTCGGGATCGGCTCCGGCGCCGATCTTCGCGCACGCGTTCCTGATCCCTCTTGCGGCGTCGCTCCTCGCGCTCCTTGTCCCGGTCGGCCTCGGCCTTCTCCCTCGCGGCGCGGCGGGCGTCCCTCTCGGCCTTGCGCTGGGCCTCGGCCTTTTCGCGCTCCTTTTCGATCTTCTTCCGCTCTTCGCGGGCGATCTGTCTCTTTGTCTCTTCGATGGCGGCTTCGAGACGGGCAAGCTCTTCGCGTTCCTTGTCCCTGGCGTCCCTTCTGGCCAGGGTGTCTTCGTGGTACTGTTCGTCTGTTTTTGCGCCGCGCGCCTGTTCAGCGGCGGCCGCCTCGTCTCCGATGTCCTCACGCCTGACCTGGCGGATGCGCTCCTCGATGGCGTCCTTGGCGATTAGTTTCGTGATGACCTCCTCGGCCTTTTGGTATACGCCCGATCTCTCGACTGCGCCATCGATAAGGGCAGCGGCTTTGCCCCTGTCGAGCTTGAGCAGGCGGCCGGGGTTCTTCTCGATCTCGACTTCGGCGACTTCGAGGATGGCTTTGGTGATCTCGGCTTGGTAGTCCTGGTCGGGCTGGTCAGCAAAGATATCGCGTGGCAGTGGGCAGTGCACCACATACGCTCGCCTCGAACTTCTCCCAGACCTCCTTGCGAATGGCGTCGTATCCTCCCTTCTTCTTGAAGCTGTGAGCGAGCGTGTCTATCGCGGCTCTCGTGGCGGACGGAAGCGGGAGGTCGGCTGCCGTGAAGCGCCTGATGGGCCCGTCTGTGCCATTGGGGACAGCGGACGGTGCGGCCAATGAGCCGGGAAGAGTTGCCGCAACCATGCTGTTGGCTGTTCCTGCCAGGCTCAGATTCGTTTGTTGGGAGGTGAAAGTGAACGTGATCGGCCCAGGGCCGCGCCTCTGTCGGGAGCGGCTTATTCGGCGCTCATCGGCGTCGTAGCTGTGGCTGTTGCATTGATGGTGGGCAGTCGTTGTTGAAGGGATCGTGCGTTCCAGGTCGAAAGGTGGCCGCGAGACGAGACAAGATCCTCAGCTCAGACTTTCTGGTCGCGCCTTCCCTCGCGAAAGGACTGACTGACCATTTCGGTCGCGCCAAGAGGAAGGACCCGTTTGTGCTTAGTCATCGGTTCATCTTCGGAAGGCGGCTCCCTGCATGGACCAATTTCCCCTGCGGCCTGGATCGACGAGCGCCCCTATTTTCAGGGTTCAGGCAATTTTCCCTTCTCTCACTCTCCCGCCGGTGTCTCGACTGGCGCGTACCATATTTTAACGTCGGTCAAACCCCGCGTGTTGCACCTGTCCGTCCCTCTCGAGGCCAAGCCTGCACGGCGCCATCCACATCCTGCCACTACCGTCTCATCGTGGTTCCTGCGTGGCTTGTACCTAGCCATGTCGATCATGCTGGGTCTCGTGTTGGCCGGCCGGCGCACCGCAGATTCTTGATTCTCGACAGCTCGACAGGCACGCATGCATGGGACGATCCGAGATGCGGCGGGATGTTCGGGTCGGTCCAGCAATAGGTAATACGACCAGACTGCCCAGACTGCCCAGGGACGCGCGTTGGATGGATCTGCGCCCAAAGGCCGAGACCGTACAAAACCTGTCGAAGGGAGCGGGCGACGTCTGCCAAGCTGCGGCCCCCCTGCTCACAGTTCAGGTGAATCTCGGCGATGGCCTTGGCTGTGGAGGCCGGACATGAGACGATGCCACCCGGGCAGTTTCACAACACCCTTTCCGGGCAGCGGACACGCCTCCCTTTGCACATTCAAGACACATGTTGCGACGACTTCGAGAAGACTGACCACGGATGCTGTCATCGCTCCGACCGGCACACGCGGGTGGCTTTTCGGGGCGCCACGCCTGTCTCGTCGTTCCCAGGACTACAGAGTGCAGTGTTCCCAGAAAAGGACTAGTGATGTGGTTTGGTTGGTTGGCTGGCGTATGTGCCAAGGGCTTGCTGTCTTGCGCTTCTGAGTCCCTCTGGAGAATCAACCCCACCAGGTATCAGACGTTCTCTTGTTGAATCGTCAGCATCGCCATCATGATCCTCTCAGTCCTCAAAAAGGCCTGGGGCAGCAGGTGAGCTGGTTGTCACCGACGCTGCCACGCTTCGGCACTGTTGTTGGCGCCCAGGCCCCAAGCTTCTTCGAGCGCCAGGGCAGCCCTTGTCATTCGTCTGCTCCGTCCTCTTGGCAGCGCCGAGCCTTTATCCCCCTGTCCACTTCGCAAGACTGCGCCTCTCTGGTGCACTTTCCCAGTCATTTTGCCGCCCTTTCAGGAGGTCCATCCATCTCCATTCTTCCATCCTCCCCCATCCTCCGCGTTCGTTTTGCTGCTCTCCATTGGGTCGTCATCGGCCGTTTTCCCCCTTTTGCTCCTTCAACTCCTCGCTTTCCCCCCATCGTCTCCTCCTCCTCATCATCACCATCATCCACCGACACTCGTTGAAACTTTCGACTTTCTGACGCCCGTTACTTGCCGTTTCCGCCTTCCGACTATTCTTTTCTTTCGCTCGCTTCTTGTCCAAGTCCCCCCACCACCACCATATCATGAGGTTTTCGAGGCTGCTGGGGGCGGCCGCCCTGCTCCGCGAGACGGTCTCGGCCGTCGAACTCGACGTCGACAGTGAACAGTCCATCATGGACGCCGCCTCCACCCTGGCATACGGCATGATCAGCCGATACACCGGCAACCTGACCGGCGACGTGCCCGGTAACCTGCCAGACCCTTACCATTGTATGTTGCGTCCCGCGTGATCCGAAGCTCCCGCCGCAGTCAGTCAGTCAGTCGTTTCTAACCATGACGACCAAAGGGTGGACAACCGGTGCCATGTTCGGCGCGCTCGTCGACTACTGGTGGATGACGGGCGACGAGACGTACATCAACACAACCATGCAGGCAATCGTTCACCAGGCCGCGCCCTCACGCGACTTCATGCCGGAGAACCAGACCCTGAGCATGGGAAACGACGACCAGGGCTTCTGGGCCATGACCGCCATGACCGCCGCCGAGGACAACTTCCCGAACCCCCCAGAGGACCAGCCCCAGTGGCTCGCCCTGGCGCAGGCCTGCTTTAACCAGTGGGTAGGTCGGTGGGAGGAGCGGGTGTGCGGAGGCGGCCTGCGGTGGCAGGTCTTCGAGTTCAACAAGGGCTTCGACTACAAGAACTCCATCTCGAACGGATGCTTCTTCAACGTTGCCGCCCGGCTGGCCCGCTACACCGGCAACGACACCTACGCCGAGTGGGCGGAGAAGATCTGGGACTGGCAGGAGGGCACGGGCCTGATCACCGACGAGTACGCCATCTACGACGGTACCCACGAGAAGCCGCCCGGCGAGCCCTGCCCGCCCAGCGACACCAACCGATGGTCGTACAACGCCGGCATCTTCCTCGTCGGCGCGGCCTTCATGTCCAACTACACCGACGACCCCAAGTGGCTCGCGCGCACGGAGGGCCTCCTCGACGCGGCCGAGGGCCACTTCTTCGAGGACGGCATCCTCGTCGAGCGGCGATGCGAGCGCGAGCCCGTCAGCTTCTGCAACATCGATCAGCGCACGTTCAAGGGCTACCTGATCCGCTGGATGGCCAGCACCGCCACCGTCGTCCCCTCGCTGTTCGACCGCATCATCGACATGATCAAGCCCAACGCCGTAGCCGCCGCGGCGGCCTGCACGGGCCAGATCGACGGCGAGTGGCGCGGCATCCCCAACACCGCCTGCGGCCTCAAGTGGACGACGGGCGCCTTTGACGGATCCTGGGGCGTGGGCGAGAACATGAACGCCCTCTCGGCCGTCATGTACCTGATGTCGGACCGCCCCGGCCAGGGCCCCCGAACCCCCGTGACCAACGCGACGGGAGGCACGTCGAGGGGCGACCCCAACGCCGGCAGCGAGTCCCACTCGTGGGAGATGCCGGCGATCACGACGGCCGACCGCGCGGGAGCCGGCATCCTGACGTCGCTCATGTGCCTGGGCGTGATCTCGGGCGTCTTCTTCCTCATGCACGACTAAGGCCCCCCGATCCCGGGTCGGCAGACACGCGACACACTGGGGTTCAGTTGTACCACGCGAGAAAAGGGCATTGCGCGGCGTTCCGGATACTACTACTTCTTCTTCGACACTACTGCTACTACTACTACTAAGGCACTTGGCTTGTACACACCTGGGTAAACGGTTTATCACACACTAGGCACTGGCGGGCACGAGAAAGGGGTGCATCACACAGTCACCATTTCGATAGAATTGATATATGAGCAGAATACGGGAAACTCACGGGATGAAGCCCGATTTTCAGACACTTCACTCTCTGCGGACGTTTACTTATTGGGACGGTCGCAAGTCCCCGTCATTGAACATGACTGACCTGAAGGCTCGCGTCCTGCCACTCCTGGAGAAGTGAGACCCCTGTCTGGAATTGATATGTACAACAAGGTCTCGACTACGATGGTCGTCTGTTTAGACGAAGGCCTGCAACCCACCACGTCCAGATCAGGGCTCAAGTTGCGCCTCTAGCATGAGGTCTCGTCGCCCCGGATCCCTAAGATGAGAGGTGGACTGGCTGTGAGTGCAGAGAAGCCAGCACGCGGTTGACACCTTAAACTACGAGTCTGGCAGGCGGACGGCACCAGCTGTGTTCTGCTTAGCACCGCCAGCCGATTCCTTCACGAGCTTAGCATTACCCGTCCTGGACTCATTTTTGCTACTGGGTCCAGCACTAGTAGTAATGCCTCTAAGGCGCCTTAGACTGACTGCCAAATGTTGCCGTGGCCCGCGGCAGAAAACGCAGGGTCACGGCGCTTCCACTTGCCGGATCGAGCGCCGAACTCACCCCGCACCACCAAAAGCCGGACGCACTCACTCGCATCCACGACTCGGGACTGGACCTGGACGCGCCCCGAGTGGGACGTCATGTTCTCGGGTCCAACAAGCCGACTTACATATATTCTCAACGCTTCCATCTGTGCCCTGACCTGTGGAAAGCTCCCGCAAGTGCGCGTCATAAGATCTCCTCTCCCCTTCCCCTCAATCTCCCACCGCCGGGCGAACCAAGTTGAAGTCTCCTCCCTTCAACCACAGCACCGTCATCGAGTCTAAGACCTCCGGGGGCAACCAATTCACAATGTCGGCCAAGCACTTCATCAACGACCCGGCCAAGCTGGTCGCGTCCGCCCTCCACAGCGTCACCCTCACCAACCCCTCCCTCGCCCTCGACGCCTCCAACAAGATCATCTACCGCCGCCCCTCCCCAGATGCCTCCTCCGCCGCAAAGGTCTCCGTCATCTCCGGCGGCGGCTCCGGCCACGAGCCCTCCTTCGCCGCCATGGTCGGCAAGGGTCTTCTCACGGCCGGCGTTGCGGGCACCATCTTCGCCTCCCCCTCCACCGAGCAGGTCCGCACCGCCATTGCCGGCCGCGTCGACTCCGCCGCCGGCGTCCTCGTCACCGTCATGAACTACACTGGCGACGTGCTCAACTTCGGCGTCGCCGTCGAGAAGGCCCGCGCCGCCGGCGTCAAGGTCGAGATGCTCGTCGTCGGCGACGATGTGGGCGTCGGCCGCGCCAAGGCCGGCAAGGTCGGGCGCCGCGGCATCGCCGGCACCGTGCTCGTGCACAAGGTCGCCGGCGCGCTGGCCGAGATGGGCCGCACGCTGGAGGAGGTCGCCAAGGTCGCCAGGCTAGCGGCGGAGAACCTCGTCAGTGTCGGCGCGAGCCTGGAGCACGTTCACGTTCCCGGCCGGACGGTGTCGGAGGAGGGATCGCTCGAGGTGGGCGAGGTCGAGCTGGGCATGGGCATTCACAACGAGCCTGGCTCCGGGCGGGCCAAGGGCGTTGAGCTGCCGGAGCTGGTGGGGAGGATGCTGAAGCAGCTCCTGGACCAGGCGGACGAGGACCGCGCCTTCCTGAAGGTCAACTCGAACGAGGTCGTCCTGCTGGTGAACAACCTCGGCGGCGTCAGCCCGCTGGAGCTGGGCGGTATCACGGCCGAGGTCGTCGCGCAGCTCGACAGCGGCTACAGCATCAAGCCCGTCAGGATCCTCAGCGGCACGTACATGACGAGTCTCAACGGTCTCGGTTTCAGCATCACCCTGCTCAACGTCGTCAACACGGACATTGGCGGCCCCAGCATGATCGAGCTGCTCGACTACCCCGCCGAGGCGACCGGCTGGGCAGCCCCTATTGCGAAGGAGACTTGGGAGGCGAAGAACCAGGCCACCCGCGAGGACGACGCCGTCCAGGACCAGGCCGCCAAGCCCAGCGGGCTCAAGTACGATGCTGCATCCGCCACTTCGACGCTCAAGACGGCCCTTGAGCGGGTCATCGCCGCCGAGCCCGAGATCACCAGGTACGATACCGTCGTGGGCGACGGCGACTGCGGCATCGGCCTCAAGAGAGGCGCGGAATGTATGTCCTTCCCCAAATCCCTCCATATCTCCATCCCCGCTGACCCTCCCCCCAGCCGTCCTCGCCCACATCGCCTCCCGCCCCCTGACCGGCGACGCCGTCGTCGACGTCGCCTCCATCGTCCCCGTCATCGAGTCCTCCATGGACGGCACCTCCGGCGCCCTCTACGCCATCTTCCTCAACGCCCTCGTCGGCGCCCTCCGCGCCCTGTCCGCGAGCACCTCCGCCGCCGACCCCAAGACCTGGGCCGCCGCCCTCCAGGCCAGCAGCGACTCCATGGCGCGCTACACACCCGCCCGCCCCGGCGACCGCACCCTCGTCGACGCGCTGGTGCCCTTCGTCGAGACCCTCGGACAGACAGGCGACGTCGCCAAGGCGGCCGAGGCGGCGCGCCGCGGTGCCGACAGCACCAAGGGCATGAAGGCCTCACTCGGGCGGACGGTGTACGTCGGCGGTGATGGGTTCGAGCAGGTCCCCGATCCTGGTGCGTGGGGGCTGAGCTGCTTCTTCGGGGGCCTGGGCGGTCTTGAGGAGGGATGGGAGGCTATTTGAGGATCCGAATGTTAGAGCTTGAAAACATGGTGTAGGATTAGTGGAGGAGAGCGGACGGCCGCTTGTCAGGTAATGGCCTCAAATTGGAGCGAGGTTCCTTCAAACGGGTCGAGCAAGACGCCTGAGGTGTGATCCTAAGTCCGGAGAGAACGGGCGACTCTTCGCAAACCGCACCGCAGAGAGCATCCCGAGCTGCGCCTCCAACTGAAAATTGACCGGATATCAAGATTGTTCACTCTCTAAACGCCTGTAAACCTGTCTCAAATGACATGAAACCCCATTTTGAGGGCCCGTCCGAAAAGCTTTTGACGCATGATGCCCACCTGCAAAGCCATCTATGCCCCATATGCCCCTGCTCGGCTCGAAGCGAGCAGATCCTTCCTCGTCGTCGGTAATACCACCTCGGGACATCATCCGTGCCGTTGGGGCGTCGTCTGAGGGGCGGCCGTGCGACTGCTCTGCTGGCCTCGTCGCGTCAACCGTCCATCGTCCTCCCAAATCGCGTTGAAACCATTCTCAAAGTCGGCTCGATCAGCTCAGAAGGACCAGGATGACGCTGTCACCCCGCAGGAACCTGTACACAACATCAGTCAGCGCATTCCTCTTCGAAGTCGTAGCAGCCTGCCCGCGGCGCAGAGAGCCGGGCACCGCACCGGGCGCGCACGTACATCTTGCTGATGAACCTGTCCTTGTTCACGGGCCGTCCCTTCTTGCCGTCGGCGTTCCTCGGCGTCTCGGTCCACATCTCCTTGACGTTCTCGAGGACCATGTTGCAGTGGCGGTCGAAGGCCTTGACGCGGGCGAGCAGCTTGCGGTTGTTGCGGATGGAGATGAGGACCTGGGTGTGGGAGCGCACGGCGGTCTGGAGGATGGAGAGGGGCCCTGAGCTGAACTCGTGTTCCTCGAGCTGGGCGATCTCGTACTCGGTGAGCTCGTTGCGGGTTTTGGTCAGGAGCTCCTGGATCTTGGGGTCGGCGGCGGACATGGTGGCGGTCGGTCGGGGGAGGCGGCCGGGAGGGCAAGGGGCGCGGTGATGATCGTGGGTCGAGGATCTCAGGGACTGAGGTCGGGTTCGAGATGCGGTTTGGTGATGGTCGCGGCGCAAGGGGGTGTTTGAATCGTAGGTGCCGGAGGCTGTCGCGTGGGGGATTCGGGATTGAAGGCAGAAGGCTGAGAAAATGCGTGCAAGCTCCGATGGCCGTGGCATCTGATTGGCGGGTTGCAAGGGTGGTCGTTAGGTCGATTACATAAGCCGTATTACCTGGGCCAACCTGTGCCCCTATCTGCCAGCGGGCCGTCCGAGAAGGCAACCTCCGACGCAGACGTGCCATGTGATCCGAGGCAGATTCTGTCGGTACCAACATGCGACGCACTTGCTGATCGAGCGGGGCTGATTCGATACACAGAAGAACTCTTTTGATATGATCCTCTTGTACGAGACATGAGTCCCTTTTCGCTCTAGGATGCTGCGAATCGCATAATTGTTGTCGTTCTTCAAAGAGCGTATGAATATCGAGGTTTCGGCGGAGAATGATATCGATTGCACCATCGTTGCCGTAATGTAGTGCCTGGTTGAATGTTGGAGTGACGTCGATACCTAGCAGCTGAAGGAGGTACTCCATAGCAGCGTCCTTTCTGTATTCAGGGGCTTGTTGAATGGCGGCATGAGTGTCGAGGCCTTGATAATTTCGTAGTGGACCCGGAGCCTGCATTGGGTTGGGTTTCTTACCGTTATTTAGCAATCTATGGCCTGCAAACTCTCAGGGATAACCTCACATCCATCGCCACCAGAACGATAACAATAGGAGATCCAGGGCAAATTCTAGCAACATTTAGTTACCGGATAGACATCTCGACAGTCATAATGGCGTTCATGACGTTTCTGCTTTTGTGAGGTATGGGGCTATCGACGATGGGAATGTTGGATGGGCGGGAAGGCAGCAGTAGGCAAATGGCCAGTAGCCCTATTTATATCCAGAGCATGAGCTCGTTGACCAGCACGACACAACCTTGCAGGCACCCCTGCCGACATGAGCGAATACGTGGTGTGCGTGTGGCCTGGAAAGGGTGACACAGAGCCTTGCGATAGATGGCAGGCAGGGCGTACCAGCCCAGGAACATGTTGCACCCGAGCACCCAGTCCAGCTCTATTTGCTCGACGTCATCGAATCCCCGTTCACGGATGAGAGGCGCCGTGATCGTCCCAGCCTGTCCGCCATAACGACAGCTGCCTCAATGGGAAGTTGCCATAACGGGCAATCTGGAAGCCACGCGTACGACCTCGGCAAGGCCTAGGCGCAAGGCCAACAGCATCGTCAACATTTCGGCAACACGAGCCCATGTTCATGGGGCGATGCGGAAAGATGCGTGTACAGAGGAAACGTGATCGAACCAAGGAGAACTTCGACAAATCATGCAAAGGGGGCGCCGCGCGATTCGATAAGATAAGCAAGAAGTATGGCGCTCGGGTCTACGTGCAGGTATGCTGTAGGGGCGGCACTACAGCACACGTCCCACGACGAGCCCCGCTGGCCGAGGACAGAGGATGATCTGGAAAACATGTACCCCTTGCTCACTCAATGGACCCCGGCCATATTCGCAAGACAACCTTCCTCTGGACTTGCTGACGATGCGGCTGTGAGTCCGCCATCGAGCTTTGAGTTGGAAACTCCGCCATTCTGCATGAGAGGGGTATTCGGATACGGCGTGTTAGACGGGCGGAAGAGACGTAGCGAATAGGCCTTTCTCGCACGCACTCTTACGATGAGAAGAACAAACAATGCTCTAGTACAGTGGCGCTTCCAGCCTAACTTGCAAGATTCCCTTCGTCAAACAGCATCTCAGGCCAGTCTCGGTCTGCAGTGTCGCCGATCAGCAGAGCCGCCCCTTCCGAATCAAAGATAGTGCTGCATCTCGACACAGGCCTGCTTATCTTGCTACCGCATGGTTCATGGGACGAACTCAGGAATGGGTTGGTCCGATGAAGTGGTCCTCGAGCCGGGAATCCGGCTGAGCCTGGAGAATCTTTCGGGCAAGTTCCGGGAGTGTCGAGCTTCTCGATGCTAGCGTCGAGGTGTCACTCCAGTCCGAGGTTGACTTGGGCGACTCGATCTCCTGCCTCCCAACAAAACCCGTTCCCACCCACCGCTGGGATCTTCGGTTGTAGCCCCATGTTGCTGTTACCGCCGCCTTCTACTCGTCGGTGGCGCTGTGGAAGCCCTCGGCGCGGGCCATGGTGAAGATGTCCAGGTCCGTCGTGTAGGACTTGCCGTCGGGGAGCTTGATGCGCACCTCATGCTCGGTGGAAAGCATCATGTCGTCCTTGGCGAGGCGGCGGGGACCGTCGAACACTCTTAGGACGCGCTTCTTGAGCGTCAACAGCTCCTTGTCGTACCCCCAGGAGGCGGGTCTCTGCTTCTTGTGCCTGCGGCCCTTGCCCTTGCCCTTGACCCGCAAGGGTTCGCCACTGCTCGGGTGCATCAGGCCACGGGACTTGTTGACGCCGCCGCCGCCGTGGGAGGAGCTAGCCTTGCTGCGCTTGGAAGGGGATGATCTGGCTCTATCTGCGGACTCGTCGCATTCGCCCTCTATGTCATCGTCGTTGTTGTTGTCGTCGTTGTCATTCAAGCCGCTGACCTGCTGCTGCGTCTGCATCGGTAGGTTGTTACGCTGGAACGTCTGCACGAGGGCCCTATCGTTCTCAACCTCGGCTAGTAGATAAACGTTGACGGCCTCGGCGGGGTCCTCCTGCTGTACGATGCGTAGCACGCAGTCGTCGAGGTGCTCGTAGAAGCTCTGCGCGTTAAAGAAGGTCTGCGAGCACGTTGAGCACTTGCCGGTGGCGTTAGGCGGGTAGCCGGCGTGGCTCTTAACGCCGCCGGCGCTGGAAACCTCCTTCCTGCTATTTGGTAGCGCCTGCTTAACGCTGTGGACGGCGGCTAGGTGTTTCTTAAAGACGTCGGCGCGGTTAAAGGACTTCTCGGCCGCCGAGCCGGAGCCGGGGCAGAAGCTACAGACCATAGTGCCCTTATAGTGCGTCAGGGTGTGGCGATTCTTATCATGCTTTCTGGCGAACCCTTTAACGTGGTACTCGCAGCTCTGAATAGGGCACTTCTCGGGCCTCTCGTTCTGGTGCGTGAGCATATGCGCCTTAAGGTCCTTAAAGGTCTTGCCGCAGCCGGAGCAGTGCTTCTCCTTGGTTTTGTCGCCGCTGTACGTGTTGCTCTCGGAGTAGGTAGTCGAGAGGAAAGAGTGGACGCTCGGCCTGCGTCCGTTAACCTGCTGGGGCTGCTGGTAGTCGTCGTGCACGTAGGGTGACCGGCTGCCGTTGCGGATGACGGATTTGGGAGACGAGGAGACGGAGGGCAAGGGGAGGCTGGGGGCCTGCTGTAAGGCGCCGTCGTAGCCGGGCATGGGCATGGTCCCGTTGATGACTGGATGGATCAGTGAGGGGCCTCCTTGGACGCCTGGATTGTCAGCTCGCAGATCTCAACTGGTGTTGCCAGCTCCAGAGGAAACTAACCCGATGACTGGAGAGGCGCAACGAAATTACCACTAGCTTGAGAGAAGAAGGATGAGGAGAAGACCTGCGGGGTGCGCTACAGGAGGGCCCAGGCGGGGATGATGAGGATGCGGAGTTTGGAGAGACGAAGGAAACGTTACTGGAAGGACAGACGGAGGCGGGCAAGGAGGGCGGTAGGGCGCCGCCACCTAGCCGTGTGTTTAGGGCGAGGTCGCGGGGCGCGCGAGTAGAAGATGATGAGACATCCGGCAACTCACCGACGAAGTCGTGAGGCTTGGTATTCGCGGCTAAGCCAAAGGTAGAGGTGAAGGTGTCTATGACGAGGCCGGTAGCGTGGGATGTGTACTTCGCGCCGTCGATGGAGTAGAAGTTGTTGGGGACGATGCCGGGTTCCAGGCTGAGGCCGTGCTGCTGATGCCACTCGGGGATGGCGCCCAGCTGGCCGTGATGAGGCTGCTGAGAGCCGATGGTGGAGGATGGCGCCGAGGGCGCGGATGCTAAGAACATATTGGAAGGGAGGATTTGCATGTCGCCGTCCTCAAAGGGTCCCGGGGAGCGCCGGCAGTTGCACATGTAGTGCCTCGTCTCGGCGAAGGTCATGGACGCGGGAAGCATGCACGAGTTGGTGGGAATACTCATGTCCAGGGGGTGCCGAGGAGAAGGGTCATAGAGGCTCCGGTAAGAGGGTGAAATCGTCCTTTCGCTCAAGTTGAGGGCCACCATGGCCGTATGCCGTTACTGACGAGCGTGTTAGTTCGTGGTGCTCTGTTGTCCCGGACTGCCCCGGACTGCCCCGCGCTGTTGGTGGAGCATCACTCACGGGGAGAAGAGAGACCGAGCCTTACCTAGTCGATGCCGAATCTCATGTGGACAGATACGAGAAGGTGCTGATCCTGGCCCAGGTAATATGCCGAACGCCTGAGCCTCGGGGGCTAGTGTTTGTCCGAGGCTGTTCTGGACAAGAGTCGAAGATCGCCAAGCACCTCGTAAAGAAACGAGAGATCCTGGGAGTCGCCGAAATCATCACGAAAAGGTGTTCCCCTCGGGGGACATGGCGATCCATATATGCGCCCTTTTGGTGAGCATTGGACGGGCTTCAGCGGTGCAAAACGTATCTATCCTAAAGCAGGAGGCGTGCCGGACCAGAGTGGCCAAGAGACACAGGTATGTCCATGTTTCCAGGGACACGGCTCGCAAAACGGAAGAAACCGAAAACCAGAGGTCTCTGCAGGGACTGCGCACCTAAATCAAGCCAGCATGAAGAGGGGGGTAACGGCAGAGGCGTACCACAGGGCAAGGTAATGGCCCCCGTTGGCCCTCGTTCACCCAGAAAGTACGCAGCGATTGGTATACCACGACCAAGGGGCCAACTCCGCCTAGTGATTGGAGGCGCGATGCGTTGCCCAGCCTTGCGTAGAGGATGTGAGGAGCGACACACACACACGCACAGAGAGAGAGAGAGAGAGAGAGAGACTGGTAGTAGATAGGATTAGGCGTCTTGAGGGGGTGGTGGCAGACACAGAGGCCCGAAGTTCTCTTCCTAGCAGATCTTGAGCGTGTTTCTCCGACGACCCTAGACAGAGGGCAATAGCGAGGCTTGGCTTGGCCTCGACGCTCCCATGCCCCAAAGCCATCCAAACTTTCTTTTTGCAACCTGCAGTGCCCAGCCGGAATTCTCCAGCACCAGTGGCAGAGCACAGTCATGCCCGGTACAGTATCAGGCCATTGTGGGGCGCTAGGCTCAGGGCAGCAGGCAGGGGGGGTGCCGCGTTAGGCGGAACCTGAGACTGGCAGAATTGATTGACGGTGAGATTGATTGGCCGGTCCGTAATACAGGCCAGTCAGACGTCACCAAGAGAGCGCTTTGCCGTCCCAGATGGTATCATTTAGGAGAAGGCTGTGGGTATGACAGGCGCCGAGGTCCCCGAGGTCGCCGGCGAGGTTTGGCGCCGTGGCATTGAACGCCGTGGGCGCTCAAACAACGTGCTCTTAAGGCTGGAATATGGCTCGCGCCGCAGGGATTCGGAGCTCTCTCAGGTGCAAACAGGCTCATTTATGTCACCCTTGTACGGTGTACGAATCCGGAGCACTGCAACGGGAGCCGCCAACTTGGAGCGGTTTATGGCGCTTTTCCAGCATGCCAGGAAAGGGGCCAAGTGGGGCATTTGTCACTTGGACCGTTTTATGTCAATCAAACTGCCAAGCTTCGTCATGTAAATACTGATGATTGCTGATTGGTGCTCGTGTGATCATCGACACTCCGCGTGGCTTGAGGCTGCGCTTGGCAAGAGGACCAAGCTAGTTATGCATTGCTTCTCCAGTGTCAACGCGGCTGATGTCAAAACATAGCAGCCATTTGGTTTGGAGCGACTAATGTAAGACGACATATTCTGGCTTGAGATCTTTTGATCAATGGAGGTGTGAGAAGAGCTGACAGGGTGGATGCAAAGACACTTTCGCCTCCCATCACTGCTGTTGGGTGATCGAATAGAAACGCCCCACCCTTGCCTTCGACTAGCACGCGGGTTGGCACCACATCAATCCAACGTCCTTGGAGAGTTGGGAGATTGTCCTCGCAGTTGACGCCAGAAAAAGGGACTGACGCACTCTGAATCCCCTGATTGGGCACGTATGTTGGCTCTGGTGCCTCACCAGCAGCAGTCGCCAAGGATCTGGGCGACGGGGTCCATTCCGACTGACTTGAGAGGGTGCCATGAGCCCCGCTTGTCAACCAACTCCACCTCATAGTACTTGGCACAACGTTTATCCAAAAGCCCTGGTCCTTGCAACCCACATATTACGGGTACATCGACACAACCGCGGATGCCCTCGTCCTCCTCGAAGCCTACCTAACTGGTCAACGTACTTACGCTGCCCGAGGGCCCCATGGCAAGGTGACCTCGCCAGAAGTGGCTGCGTGTACATACGTCTATGAAGAGCACTCTTCAGGCATCAAATGCTGGACTGATGGGCTGTCTTGAAGGTCTGCCGCAATGTCAACAATTTCCTGCTACACCACGAGCTCGACGCACCATTCCCTGCAGGCGAGGAGATGAGCACCACCAGGAAACTGAGAAGCTCCGGTGACAGCATAATGCCTCCCACCCTGTGCCAGGAAGTGCGTACGCCAAGCGCGTCATACGCCTGGTTCCAGAGCCGCCCCTGGAGGCTGAATGAGGGGTCGGGAACACCATCAGGCTGGGGCGGTGGTGGAGAGACGGCGCCACTGGCTGAGGCAGGCCGTGGGCTGCCGTCCGTGGACTTGAGCTTCCGCCGCAACCGAGAGAAGACTATCGCTTCGCTGATTACCTGACACCGGGCGATGCAGGACGCGTGCGAAGGCGATACTGCACGGGCGAAGAGAGAACGCCATTTTGTCCTCGTGCGGGGAACGCAGCTGGGTGACTGTCCCTGCAGGTTGCAGACAAATAGAACGGTGAGACTACGCAAGGCTGCGAAGAAAGCCAAGACCACGTCTGCAGATATATTGGTGGACGTGATTGGCCGACAGTCTCCGCTGGAGCGACTTCCGTGACCAACCATGCGTCGCGCGGCCGCCATAAGGACGAGCAGTCACCCCAATGGTGGAGGTGCTCATGACCCATATGATGACCTGCAGCGATGAAAATCCCTCCGAGATCATCCTATTTTATGACGATAAAGACAGTCTACTTCTAATGGGGAAAATATGGGGCAAGCATCGGATGTGGCATTTATTCCCCGGGAATGATTCCCGAGTCAGCAGGCGGCACTTAGGGCATACAGAGCAATGAAAGACGTTGGGTGCAATACCTTCGCGGCAAGCAGGACAGAGGGGCAAACCTGCCGCACCTGTTTAACTCTATGACTCTCTGACTTGATCACACCCGCCATAGAAGCAGATTGGAATGCCAGCGTTTTCGAGGGCCACAGTCAGCTGTGGCGTGAATGATCAAGGCTCGCCAATGTAGCTTTGAGGTCTGCCACCGTATCGTCATTTCCGCGCCATTCCTGCATTTCTCCACCTCCACCTCCACCTCCCCTCCGTGGGCGACCGCGGATGGACAGCGGCGAATGCCGCTGCCACCTGGAGGTGGCCAAGCTTCTGGTGGACTGGGGCGCCGACATCGCGGTGGCCGACAACAACAGCGTGACACCAGTGTGCATCGCTGCAGCCAATGGTCACTTCGATGTGATCAAGTTCCTGGTGAACAAAGGTGCCGACATCACAGCGGCTAACAACGGCGGCTGAACGTCGGTCAACGCCGCTGCAGTAGTGGGCCATCTCGAAGGTGGTCGGAAGGATGTGTCGACATCCGGAGCTCTCCCAAGTGCAAGCAGGCTCACTTGTGTCACTCTTGCACAGTGTATAAACCTGGAGCAATGCAATGGCGCGCCAACTTCGAGAGGTTTGTGGCGTTTTCCCAATACGCCCGCAGTTGGCCTGGTCCTCTTGCCAAGGGCCGGCTGAAGTCGATGATGGCACAAGCACCAATCAGCCAACACTCGCATTTACATGTGAAGCTTGGCGGTTAACGGTCCAAAGTGCTGGAAGACAGTGTCTCAGCCGCTAGTGACCCACAATCCTGTATAAGGTTGGGTGCCTTGCTCCTCCAGCGTTTTGTACTTGTTAGCGTCGTTGATCCCAGAACATGCGGGCCACATTGTGTCCAGGCTTGCGCTCTCCATGTACAGCCCACGTAAGATCGATAATCGAACACATAAAGTTTGGTATTCGATTGCGGGCTATGTGAGACGAGACTGTTTGTCTTGAGAACTTTTGATTAGTAGAAAGAGGTCTGAGGAAAGCTGGTAGGGCGGTTGTAAAGACAGTTCGCCTCCCATCACTGGTGGCGGGTTATCGAATGGAAATGTCCCACCCTTGCCTTCGACTAGCATGCGGGATGGCCAGGCTGCACCACATCAATCCCACGTCCGTGAGGTTGACGCCATCAAAAGACTGCCTCAGTCTTGAGTCGAGAGTCTGAGCCCCCTGATTGGGCACGTACCCCACTCCCAATGTTTTGTCAGTATGACTTGGGACTACCCGATCGCCCCATGCACACAAAGACATACTGTGTGTTGCTCTGGGCCCCTCCCCAAGGATCTGGGTGACGGGGTCCATTCCGACTGGCTGAGAGGTGCTATGCGCCCCATTTATCAACTAACCCCACCTTTCAGCCTTGTAGTACTTGACACAACGTTCATCCACAAACGCAGCTTGCGGTCCCTGTTCCCTTCCTTTACCATCGACCCGACTGAGGTTTACTACGTCACCTTGATCCCCAGCATTCACGATTTCGAGTTACGACGTACGGCATACGTGGTGTTGTGCTTGACAAGCATCTTTTAGGGGACTCTTGCCGTTCAGCTAAGTCAATCCTCCACGAGCAGTCAGATGGCGTCCCGAAGCAGTGTTGGTCCCTGGCCCCTGCAACCCACCTACAGTGGCTACATCGACACAGCCGCGGACGCCCTAGTCCTCTTCGAAGCTTGCCTGAGTGGTCAACGCACTCACGTTGCCCGACGGCCCTACATCAGCGAACGCGGCAACCTCGCCAGAAGTGGCTGCGTGTACATCTATGAAGAGCACTCATCAGGCATCAAACGCTGGATTGATGGCCTGTCTTGGAGCCCCAGCAGCGTCCTCAACAATTTCCTTATATACCGCGAGCTTAACGAGCCCTTCCCTCCAGGTGAGAAAAGGAGAGCCACCAGGAAACCGATGAGCCCCGACGATATTATCAAGCCGAGCGACTCAAGCATCACCAGCATCTGTACACTGCATGCTGCCCCCCGCCCTGGGGAAAGTGTGCGCTCCGACCTCGAGCGCCAGGTATACGGGTCCCTTATCGATTCCTACGACTTCAAAGAAGGTGGCTTGATGAAGAAGACGATCAGCATCAACTACCGCAATATCCCCCACCACTTGGTGTCATATTACACGGCCAATGATGTTGTAACCGGAAGACTTCAACGGCCAACAGATGACTCCAGATTGAATTGTTTGGTTCCTCGCCAGGAGCTCCTCTTCTCCCTGAAACTGCGCTGCCCCATTGACTTTGGCTGCGGCCCGGTCTGGCACTCTGCTTGCGCCTGGTGGTGCATGTCTACGCCAGGCACCGACGATGAGGCCACTGGCTTCTCGGACGTCATACCGCACCAGCAACAGCCATCACACAACAGTCAACAGGCACAACCGCCATCACCCGCACCATCTCCTGCCACTATCTCACGGCAAATCCCTTGCGGTGAGTAGTGTGTCCGGTGGGATTCCTGGCCTTATCCCCTCTTATAGCAGCCTGGCGGGCGTGCCCGTGTCGGCCAAGTTCTTCGACAGACCGCCGGACACGGCCCGGCTGGAGAAGTGCCTCCTCCCCCGCCGGTCGCAACGAGACACGAAGAAGGCGTTTGTCCTGCACGGGCTTGGCGGCGTCGGAAGGACGCAGCTTTGCGCGCCGCCATCAGGCCGCCTTCAGTGCCGTCTTCTGGCTTGACGGCCGGTCAGAGGACCGGCTAAAGCAGAGCATCGCTGCGTGCGTCGAGAGGATTCCCGAGGGCCAGATACCCTCGGCGACCCGGCAGCAGGCGGAAGCCCGCAGCCCGGAGGACCTGGACGCAGCCGTGGCCGTCGTGATGGGGTGGCTCGGGCACCCGAACAACCGCGACTAGCTCCTCGTGTTTGACAACGTCGACATGGACCACGAGCAGGGCGGCGTGGAAGACGCCTACGACGTGAGGCAGTACTTACCGTGGGACCATGGGGAGCCCCTAATCACGACTCGGATGTCGAAGCTGGCGCAGCTGGCCCCGCTGGGACATTTGCGCAAGCTAGCCAAGGTCGATAGAGGCCTGTGGTGTTCTTGGTGAGCGCATTGCCCCGTTTTTGTTGTGCGTTCTGACTAGATATAGGGCCCGGCGCCGACGACCTCCTGTCCCTCCTCGACGGCCTGCCGCTGGCGTTAGCGCAGGCGGCCTTGTACCTCCGAGAAACGGGGGTCAGCATCACAAAGTACATGGAAATCCACAAGCACCAGTGGGACGAGCTGATGGTCTTTGGATCAGGCCGCCCGCTGATGGACTACGAGCAGGGCAGCACCGCGACGACCTGGACGGTCTCGTTCGGCCACATCGAGGCCAAGGACAAATCCGCTGCCGGCCTGCTGCGGCTGTGGGCGTTTCTCGACAAGAAGCGCATATGGCACGGGCTGTTGAGAGTGGCAGCACGAGACGATGCCAGCGGAGACAACACCGGGGCATTGCCACCGTGGCTCGAAGACCTCGCCCGCAGCGAAGTCCGCTTCCTCGAGGCTGTCGGGCTCCTACTGCGCTACTCCATGATCGAGGCGCAGGAGCAGGCTGAAGATAGCTACTCGATGCACCCGGTGGTGCACAAGTGGGCGTCACACCTGGACGGCGGAGGCCGCAAGGCTGAGCACGCGCGGCTGACCCTCCTCGTAGTCGGCAGGAAAGCTCTGGAATAGGGCTAAGAAGAAGTTCCAGGCTGTTCTCTACCAAGTCCGTTTCAGTGCACCAAAGGGTCAAGTCGGCAGGAATGGCGACGGGTAGTGACATTAACGTCAGCGTCGTACGAGGCATTATCGTTACCAAGATGGAACAATCCTTGTTGCCTGAGCGTGCAACTTGCGTTCGAAAGAATAGTGACGGGGGCCGCGGTGGAGGCGCCTTGTATTTCCTGCGAGAACTTTATCCTTCCGCACCGCAAACCCCTATATGAGAGATCAATGTCTATGGTGCAGCGAGACCTCCTCAAGATGCCCATGGTGGTCTAGCGGAGGTTGCCGTCTTGTCAAACGAAGACCGCCATGTGGCAACCAGCTGAAGAGGCCGGCGTGCTTGGCAAGGGCGGAGGTGCGGACGTCCCCAGAGCGCCAGGCCTTCGAGCATCGCCCCTATGAATCCCACGCCACCCTCTTCGATGCATCGGACGCGTCAAAGCGCAGAATGCGCCATCTGGGGACGCTCCCAACATTACCTCACGTGACGCAACTGAGATACACTCAGCCTGACTCCGCAAGGCATGGCTTCAGATCAAGCTGTCGTCACACCACCAGACGTCCTACAGTGATCTTTCGCGCCGTTATCGGCCACTTTTCAATGGGATGGCGGGCCCATTAAGTATTGTGACGGGCGTGATTGGTGTCGTCGCTGCTACGGCGCACCGCCAAGGCACGGTGCAAAGCTTCCGTGACCAGCCTACAGCCGTGCGGCAGCTGCAGGACGAACTGAAGAGCCTCGATGGCGTCCTTGACTCTCTTCAAACCGCGGCCAAGCAGGGAAGCGACGTTCTTTCTTACACTTCAGCTCCCGCTGCTCCAATTCAGAGCGCTAGTCGTCAAGTGCACCAGCCACTCCGACGGCGCCAGGCGAAGCGTTCGGGACAACGACAAGGACCTGCCAATTGTGCATGCATCAGACCCCTCTGAGTGATCCCGGCATTCCTCCACCCTACCCACCCATAAGCCCAGGCCCTGAACATCATCCGTTGGTTAATTATTGCCATTAGTTTGCAACTGGCCGCCTGGCCCCTTGGTCCCACACTGCCGTGGCTGATTAGCCGACCGGAGAAGCTCGAGCATCCGGCCGGCTCGCTGTTGCACAAGGGGTGCTAGAGCGACGCGCGTAACCGGAGTACCGGGATTCATGTACCAACTGCCAATGCTCCAAACGGCGAAGACGGAGAACTCCGTCATGAATCTCGCCAGCCTAGTTGTCTAGTTCTGGTCGTCATCACTGAGCTCAGTACTGCACGGACGGCCCTTGTCCACAGCCGAAACATCATTCACCAAGGACTAACAACTACCAAAAGGGCCAATCGCAGATAGTCGAGCTGCCGTCGAAGGGTTCATTCACGCACAGCATTGCGGCCGCCCAAAAGCAAACACGGTCAATAAGCAATATATACTCGCATGGATCGACACTCGAATGCAATGTGACGCATCCGGCCACGAGATGCCTTCAACAATTGGATTTTAGCGCCACCCAAACTCTCTTGCCTCTCGGAGACCAGACTCAGCCTGCTTCCCCTGCTGGTGACTAGGTGGCGGGCCCTAGCAGCTGGGCGCGACTTGCCAGGGGTGGGTAGAGGACCCCAAGCTTGCCTTCGACAATTGCTGGCCCCGCTACGGTGCCGGAAGTTCAAGAAATGTATGGTAAATTTCATCTCTCTTTGAATAAGCCCTGGCCACGGCGACGACCCCAGCCGATAACAAGTTCCTGGGAATATCGGAGCGTGTGGAATGTATCCCATAGGAAAGGCCTGCCAGTCCAGCGCTACTAAATGCTGCTTTGGGGACGATCTGGTTCAGTCGTCCAGCCGCTTGATGGGAGCGCCCCCTGCCGTTCCCTGCGTCTACTCGGCATGCCCGTGGTCTTCTGAAAGTGGATTAGAAAAATGGTGTCTGATGGTGTCTAATGCAACTAGCCTGCATGTCATGATGGTGGGCATGGCATCCCAGTAGAGCCGTAGTACGGTGTATCGCCGACGGTTGCAGGGTCCTGCCGGCCGGTACCTACAGAGGAGGTTCCTTCTCTTGATCTTTACCACGCCGACTGCCCCCTGGCTCATAACTGGATACCCCAGACTCGGCATCATCCTCTTCTTCCCATCCTTCCTTCCTTCCTTCTGAGGTCAAGCCCCTACCAATCTTCCTTCGTTGAGATCCTTCACTGACTCCTGACCCACACTTCACTATGCCGCAATCACCGTCTGAAGAGAACAGGGGTGTAAGGCCCAAGAGGGGCATGTCCCTGCCTGGACCCGCAGTGTAACGTAGCTAACCATAGGACTTGGTATAGGGACGAGAAGCGTCGCCATTCTGACGCCCTCTCAGTTGGAACGTAAGCGAGCCAACGACAGAGAATCCCAGCGTGCTATCCGCGCCAGAACGAAGGAGCACATCAAAACCCTTGAACGAGAGATCGTGGACCTGAGACGCTTTCTCAATCGTGACCGTGCCGCACAGGAGCTTCACCGAAAGAACAGCGCCCTCGAAGAAGAGCTGTCCACACTTAGAGAGAGTATAAGGCAGCTGTCCGGTCACTCATATCTTGGCTCTGGTAAGTAAGGCACCATTTCTCACGCATCTCCTGCCCTGATCTTCGGCACTAACGTCGCCGGTGAAGTATACGAGGGCGATCTCAGCTACGTCAGCAGCACGGTGGCTAGTCCGCGATCATCGTCTTTTCTAAACATGGACTGTGATGGAACGACAGAGCTTGGCCCCCCATACGGCCATCTTCGCCATCTTCCAGGCACAGTACCAGAGATCTGGGCCTCGGAGGTCCGTGTTTCGGTCCCTCCAACTGTTGGCCTCTCGTCGGGGGGGACAGGCGAGTACGGTCCTCCTGACTCACATTTCCCCCGCTATCCTCGCTTCCCCCAACATGCCGACCATGATGGATTACGACTCGAGTATGCGTCGACTCTCTTATCTGGTAGGGCGCAGCGTAAATCTCAGACGCTAACATCAGGACGTAGAACCTGCGTATGCTCTGTCCAAGCATACATCTCACAACCAACGGGTTGTCAGCAACCGCCTCCTATCTCAGGAGCTGTGGAATACATACCAAGTGACGGCAACAACCTACCACCCGTTGGCGCACTGATTCAACAGCGAGGTCCTCCGGCTTGGAAGGGCCCACCATAGATCCTGCCGCTCAACGACCGGCATCAAGTCTGGCTGCTGCACTTCCTCTTAGTCTGCCGGCAACTAGCGCAAACTCGACACGTTGAAGATCATTTTCGCCTCGACAGTTTAACATGGAAAGCTATTCGGCTTCCAATCGTCTAGCGCGGTCCTCAAGGGGGGCTGCTTGCAAAAGCATGAAGGCACCGAATTTGAGGAATGGCTGGAAGTTTCTCGAAGTCTATGGCGATTTGTCCTGGTAACATCCGATATTCAAGGATTTCAACTTGGAATACTGTCTTTTCTGATTCTACGACGGGTTTCTTGTATTGGGAGCCGCTGAAGTACTGGACGCACGTGCTTCTTGTGATATTGGAGAGTTTGGACAAGATAAGGGTGATGTCGAGGTGTAGGTCAAATCATCACCGACCTTGCCACTGCCTGATTTTAGTACTTTTTCGATATTTTATTCGATGCCATCTACAAGAGACTAAGACAAACATTCCGATCCCCACGTCCGCAGGTGTGAAGGAATATCCGAAGCAAGTCGGAGGCGGATCATCATCTAACGCTTTCAAATCTAGATCGGCTTGAGCGAAGGCGGACCTTGAAGAGGTCATTATAGTTGCCCGGCAAGCGGTCGAGGCCGCGCCTAACGACCATCCAGATAGGCCTAGACTGCTGGACAAAGCAGCTAGCTGGCAGGTCTATCGGATGCGAACGTTCGTCCTTGGGTGCAGCAGGCGAGGTCACTAGGGCACACATTTGTGCTTGCCGCCGGACTCAGCGACTGCTTCTAAGGCTGGAGCTCTCGTCCCCCATCATTGCCATAACTTACTAGGCGGCTCGTCGTTGGTCGGCGATAAAGGACGGGTGACGGACGGTCGACGTGCCTACCTCGGTTCAAATGCTGACGGCGGCGGCGACTTCTTCCCTCCTTACAAGGCGGTTGAGATGTTGGAGCACGTAGGCCATTAAGGCCACATGGATGTTACCGAGTCATCCGTCGAGGGTCGTGTCGCAAGGCCACTAGCTAGTCGGTATATATGGTGCTGTTGGATGGGCGGCCCCTGCCTCTCCACATCCCTATCGAGGAGGCTGTCAGCTTTCGCATAGACATTCTGCCGGTCCAGGAGTCCCTTGCTTCCTTGGAAAGACGCGCCCAGATTTCAAAAACTGCAGGTACCCTGACGGAGCTAGGGAACCCTTCCAGCGCCGAACAAGCGTTACGCGGGACATTTTCACGCGGCCACGACATGTTTTCGGCTCCGGGAAACCATCTTCTGACGCTGACCCTGGCAAATCACTCGGATATGCGCCGATCTTGCGCCCGGGGAGCGTCTATCGAAGAGACTTAGGCTGCACCTCGGCATGGATCTAATACGTAAGAATCGGATGCCAAGATGGAGTCTAAGGTTGTTCAGCCGAAGAGCAGAATCTGCATGGTCGTTAGGCGTGGTCTCGACCGACTGCCGGGCAACAGTGACGGCCTCTTCGAGGTCCGGATATCACATGGGCACGGCAGATGATGAAGGGGTGTTATATTAACTATCTACGATAAGGTTCCCAACATTGACTATAGTACCACTGCTCCCAACATCAACATGACCGCACAGCATCTTTAGGCGCTGAAGCTATGAGTCATCTAGTTCTGGCGGTAGTGGGGGCGGTGGTGTCCGTGGTGGTGGTGATGGTGAGGACGGGGGTAGGGGTTGTACCACCACTGACGGCGCTTAAGGCGGCCGGCCTCGGTGACTGTGATGCTGTTAGCAAGCTTCCAGACTGGGGGTTAGTTAGACAGCCAACTTACCCTCAGCGTTCTCTTCAGTCTCAATATTCTCGCCAAGGGCCTCAATGATGCGCTCGACCTCGTGGAGGGCAGCAACCTGGGTCTCGTTTATGGTCTTAACCTCGAAGCGCCCGCCGAACACGATGCGGAGTAGGGTGGAGATAGTGGTGGTGGCCTGCTTGTTAGCGACTTTGTTGGCTGGGAAGTGTAAGAATGTGGTCGAGAGATGAGCAGATAGTGGTTTACTCACTGTTGATGTCGCGGGTTGCCTCTATCTTAGTGGAAGGGGCAGCGACGGCCAGGGTGGCCAGAGCGAGGACGGCGAAGTAGCGTATATTAAAGGTTTGGATGTTAAAGCTGGACTGTGTGATGGAGATACTGTTGTGGATGGTGATGAAGCAAAAGATTCGACGTAATGGCTGAAGAGTATGCTCTATTTATGCTCTGTTGTCCACTTCCATTACATGTTGCGATTCTAGATATGCGATGGTGAAGAAACGACGTTGAAGAATGTCCTTGTGTCGGAGACTCAGGGGTTGTCTCGGCGAATTTAGAGCTCACTTTAAGCCTCAGGCATGCCTCGCAGTCAAGACGTTATTCTTCAGAGATATGATTCTTCAGCATACCCCGCCCTTCCCAACTATCTTGCTATTAGCTCTAGGGATCTATCTTTATTTCCTCTCATGAAGCTCTGGGTAACGTGGGTTCCAGCCCCATAAGTTGGGTTTGGCGGCGACCGGGTACCATCACTGGCACAGCATGAGTTCGCAAGTAAGCTTCCTCACAAATAAATCTAACAGCAACCCCCAATTCCTCCTGGGAAGTTAAGGACTGCATGTGCTCCTACGTGCCCGTGAGAGGCTGGGCTTAGCCCGTTGAAAGGCCTTGCCAAGCTCAGCATTATCCAAATTAGACGCTATATCATGGTTCGCGGCGCTGAGACAACCCTCCAATAGGGAAAGATGACGCCGAATATAAAAATCTCACGGTCTGGGCTGGACTACGTGAGCCTCCCAGGGGCACTTATTATGCTTGGTGAGAGTTGTGCCATCAACGCGGCCTATGCAACCGACGTGATGTCAACGCTTCCCCTTGTGCTCCCCCCAATCCCTATCCTTCCCATTTCTCTTAATTGTCTTTCGAACTCCTCTTCGGGGGCGACGTCGACGTCAACCGTCCTCGTGACTAGAACGCCGTCGTCGAGCGCGCTCACGGCCTCGGCCTCAGGCCCGCTGCCCCCGCACATCCATGCACTCCACGTCATTCCTGAGTGGTTCCCGGCATGTCCACGAGTAGGCGCGTTGTCAATCGCCGTCGACTGGCCCTGGAAGTCTATGAACATATGACCCTGCTGACTCCCGTCATAGATATAGTTTGGGTCTGCCGTTCCAGTATCGGCGTGAGAGCGTGTGAGGTGAACAAGTTCGTTGAGAATGTTGAACTCGAGCTTGAGCTTGATGGAGTAGGCCATGCCCTTGTAGGCGGTCTGGAGTTGATAGAGATCGGCGTATTCGAGGCCAAGGATAGTGGTGTCGAGGAAGATAACCATAATATTGACCATTATAAGGTGCCAAAGTATGCGGGCGCGGGCGGATTTGGCATGGATGGCTGAGTTCCGCAAAAACTTGGCAGTGGCGAAGATGTAGAGCGCTGAGATGGTGAGTTCCTGGAGGAAGAAGATTGTGACCTGAACTTTCTCGACGATAGAATAGGGACGGAGGAAGCGGTTTTGGTCACTAGACGAGTTGGCGCCGTAGACCATGACGGTCGTAACGGAGTGAAGGACGATCCCGTTCGTGATTATCATGGTGCGGACGAAGCGTAAGTGGCGAGCATTCCGGTCGACGAGGTGAAGGCGCGAGTAGAGGACGACGGACTGACCGGTAACGGTACAAATCCAGCCAACAACGATTAAAGTGACGTACACGTAGACTACAGCCGGGTTCACACCGAGGCCTTTGAGGAGGAAGGCTATAGAATAAGGCGGGATTCCCCAGGTTGCGACGCAGAAGCTCCAGAAGTACAGACCGCTGCGCTTCCTGAAGGTGGCGAAGATGATGACGGTGAGTTCGAGGACATTGTAGAGGGCGATGGAAACGAAAGCGACGACAGTAAATGTGTAGTTGAGATTGTGGGACGAGTCGAGACCGGTACCGTAAGTGGACATGCTAGACTGGGGTCACCCCATTGAATGGGGACGAGTCCGCTCATTATCCCTAGTACCGAGGGCTGCGAGTGTCGTCCAGGACCACGACAAAGAGTAGAAGTTAATGATGGGACGAAATGGACACGAAAGGGAACATTTTCTTTGAAAAGGGAAGGGTTTCCTTGTAGATATGGATGGGCACGACGAAGGTAGAAGGAAAGCTAAGGTTTTAACTACCGGTGGTGGATGGGAGGGGTACTGGCAAATGGAGTGCGGGATGGTCTGCCCTCTAGTGCTCGGCACCTCGTCTAGTTATCGTACGTCCCCATGGGCTACTCCGCGGCCATGACTCGGAAGAACACCCTCTTGGTCGTTAGCACTCCGCCTGTAGAAGAAAGCCACGCTTGCGTGCAGAACTACACCATCGGGTGTATTTCCAGCACGCCCTCGTCAAAGTGGTCGCAACATGTGAGTATTATTTGTAATATTCGAGGAGGGCATTGTGTCTCTGGGCAGGAATCGGCAACGCATGACGGTATTCATCCTGTGAATGGTCCGTCTCGGTGGTCGCCGCAAGCCGTTACAAGTGCCTAGAACCTAATGTCGCGTCGCGTTGCGCTTGCTATGTAACCTGACCCCAGCCGCATCCAGGAGTCCATTCCCCTGAATAATCAAAGATTATGTTAGCGCCTGCCCATCACAGTTGATAAACAAGAGAGCCCACTGTCGGCTCACCAGCCACTTAACTACCCGTCATCGTACCAGCCTCGGATAGAACTGTGCGACTCGTAGGCACGCATACCAGCATCATACTCGTCTTTCCATTCCAGTTTCGCCATATCGAAGATGCCGATTCCCTGGGGGAAAACGTCCGGATCTCGCCATCCGTTTTTAACGTCGACGGCAAACACATCGATCCCGCCCCAGCTAAGAAGTTGGCGCCCTGCCACTGTGGCGCACTCATGCTCACGCCGGCGGCGGCCGTCGTTCGTGGACCCGCCGGCCACAAGTTTCCAATGAAAACCGGGGAGACTCAAGACATGTACTTGGTCGTAGTCTGTCTCGTGCTTGTCATTCCCGCCTCCGTATACGAAACTATCGACAATGAAGTCAGCAACTTTCAATATCATGCGATAGGAAAGGATTATGCCCACATGTCGAAACGGTCTCCGCCACTAGCTGTCCCAGCAGCGCAGTGCCAGTATCGTGACGACGGCCGGTCTCCCGTCGCGTTTTGGGAGTACCATTCCCAGTGACGGGGTCCAGGAAATGCAGCGTCGTAAAATCAATCGAGTCCGCCGTTGAGTCTTTGTCGTCTTTGTCGTATCCGCTCGCGCCACCCAGAATGAAGATAAGTCCATTGGGGCCGAGGTTCGGCACGTCGCCGTCGCTCCGTAGATGGTCCCGTCCGAGGAGAAAGGTCCTATGTCAAATTTGGTCCACTCTCCCCTCGTGAAATTGGCAGAGAAGTATCCCTCGACGTTGCCGTTCGGCCCGGGAGATGTCAATGCCGTTGAAAATCTGCCAAAGAGAAACGCGGCATCGGGAGTACTGACAAATGCGCCACCTTCGGTACGCTGCAGCTTGTCAAAGGCATCATCGTGTCAATGAGTGTTCTCGCGACGGGAGTGGAGTAGGACACCGCAACTTACCCGCAGGCATCGCCAGACCGAGATGTGCATGGGCCCATGAGTGGCAGGTTCTTTGTCGCCTCATAAGCTCTCAGGTCTACGGTAGCTTACCCGCAAACCGCTACAAGCACAACGTCATTCTCCCTGAGCTCCAGGAGGCCTGTTTCGCAGCTGAAGATGATGGAAGCCTCTGACTCGGTGATCGCCTCAAGTCTCAGCTCGGCGTCCGCCTCCCCGCTAACAAGACCTGCCTGAATGACTGATCGCCGAAGGGGAGAAAACGCCGCAACGGTACTTGGCGATGGCAATGCAAAAAACCACTTGACAAGCCATTCCTGTTCTTCGTACGCAGCACCGAGTATGGACTCGATCGCCCTGTCGATCGACTCTCGTAGTCGAGAAAGATATTCAGCCGATAAACCAACGGCAGCTTTCCCGCAGGAGGCGAAGGGAAATGGTCCTGTGGGATGTATCCGACATCGTTGAGGAGCGGGACAAACCACTCAGCTTTCGTAGCGCCCTCTTTTTGGCAGCCGGTTTTTGTCAACGCATCACGGAGGTCATGGCCCCAGCCCACAACCTTTTGTGACTGGTTGTAGAAGAGCTTTGTAGGGACCTTTGGGACACGGTGAGTAGCTGAGATGTGAGTGAGAGAGGCGTGTGAAGCTTACCGTGACACTGGTGGTCTTGTTCAAACCGGTCCACCTGCAGATGGTGAAGTGCTCGAACTTATCTGCCATGGTAACCGCAAAGGCCACGGAGGTGGTAGCTATGCCATAGTTCACTCCTATAATAATATAGTTTGCGTTTTGCCGCAGTTTGGAGTCCGCCTGGGCGCCGTCGATGCTGATAGAGCCATGTTTGGGGTCGACACGTGGATTCTGAAACGTCTCATCTTGAGGTACAGCACTTGGAGGCTTGAGCTGCGTTTCTTGAGCCACATCTGGGATCGAATCCCTCATAACAAGTGGAAGTTCTGGCGCCGGTTCATCGGGCTCGGTAGGGCCTGAAGATGCAGGAGGAGGCACTGGTGATACGCTTGGAACTTCTGAAGGCCCTGCAGTGGTCGGGGCATTGGCATGCGTTGTTGAGGCTTTGTCGCTAGAGCTACCCCCTTCAAGAGACGGTGACGCTCCAGGAACACATCGATTAATGTATGCCAACCCGTCTGCATCCTTGATCGGTTGGAAGGTGGGCGGGATGAAGCTCCGATGAGCTTCGGCCTCAAGGTCATTATCTCTCGCCTCGCAGATGGATGCGAGGAGCTCAAGAGTCTCCCAACACGAAGGGTGTGCCCTCCCATGGACTTTTCTCTTTCCCCAGAGTGCTCGCATGCAGGCTCTGTGCGCTGACTGGAGACGGCCATCCCTCAGGTGCACGATGGCAAAGCTGTGCATGGCATGGAAAGGACCTTTATGAATGCTACTGCTGGGCTTTGAGGTTTTGTGAATTTTCTCATCTTTTCTTCGAGTCCTCGTCAAGGTAAATCGGCACTTCATCCTCCCTGATCCCAGTCCATGCCAAGACACGATCCGATCTCACAATCCAAAATGATCTATCAGGCTCTCTTGAGATGGCCAGCGTGGGGCCCAAGAGCCCAACGCGCAGTCCTCCGAATTGTTGACAAAAACTTGCGGTGGGCCTTACTGGAGAGTGCTCTGTTACGTTGTCGTCGTCAACACTGCATGAAATATTTGTCTTGACTGGACGATCAGAGGGTGTGGGAGAATGCTCGATAAAGCCTAACTAAAGCTTTCTCGTGACCCTGAAAACCAAATTGATGCATCTCATCCACTGCCCTGTCCTGCTTATGTGGTGACTTCGCCGAGTCATCTCAACTACGGTATCTGAGACTTCAAAGTCAATCCGAGCTACTCTTCCTCCGGCAAGCGAGCCAATGTCGCGGCTTGACCTTCTGTGGCCGGAAAGGAGGCATGCGCGTGACCGGTCCCTTGCTCGTTCAGGGTAAGGGTTGCAATGCAGGTTGATTCGGCCGCTGGCGCGATGGGGCTATGACCGAGGGAGAGCAATCACTCCTCAAAGACAAAGAGGGACTTGTTGTACTGAGTCGCATCGACGACTGCCTTGACAAGCCCATAGTCTGCAACGAGTCAGCATTGAGGGTGCAGGGTTCCAGGTCGAACATGAACAGGGGACCGAGGCCTGTTCTTCATGGTCGCGGATTGGCGGTTCTGACATACCAACATCAGGGCCCAGATCCCGTGAAGTGAGCACCTTGATCGTGTAGTCTTGGTTCACCTTGCCGATCACCTGGGCACCGTTGCCGGTAGTGAGATGTCCTTCCTGCGGGGATCAGCTGGGTGATTTCGGCGGGGGCGAGAGCCTTTCATACGCGATTGAGATTCACATTGACGGCGCCATCTGCGTTGATGGTGACGACGTCTCCCCGGAGCTGGGTGACTTCGCCCACGAGCATGACATTGCGGCCGATGTATGACCCGAGGTTTTGCGCGGAGACGCGGGGGGTTGAGACTGATTCAGACATATTGGAGGCTGAGGTGGTTCAGAGGAAGTTCTTGTGAGGGGCACCAGAGAAGTGAGGTGATATTTCGCTGGATATTGAAGAGTCGGTTCGCTCAAGTTCAGATGTGCCGCGGTGTCGTGTCTTGGGAAATCGACGCGTTTGGATTGCCCCGCCACAACAGGCTAAAGTGGTGTCGCGTGGTCACGTGCCCGGTTTGCTCTGCCTGATCAGATTCCAACAGGACGCGCCGACCGCCCGAAGTCTGAGGGCCTCATTAGTTCACTAACAGATTAGCACGAAAACTGCACCTCGTTGGCAGATCGTACCTTACCTAATGCTAACTGGCCTCTCAAGATTCCCGTCCAATTGCCCAGAGCTGATTCTCAGGCGAGGGGGCGGAGGGGCCTTTGTGGGCCTGGACCTGGCCGGAGCTCAAGCTCCCCCTAGCCCCACGGCACCTTCCCAAAGCCGGCCCCGCCTCGGGAGGTAAGGAAGGCATGGTGCAGCAATCAGGGTCAGGGCAGGTACCACCCAGCTGTGGGATGGAGAGGAAGCTGTCCGTCGGAGGGAGGGAGGGTGACACGCCCACTCATTTCGCCGGGAAAGCTTCATTGCGATGCCTCGTTCATTCCTGAGCATTATAACCTTCTTTCCCTCTTCACCAGGCCCCTCCTCTCCTTGACACCTCCTACCCTGTCGAGCCGGCACCATCGAGGCACTTACTCAGCTCCAGGTCCCTCAAATCCAGGTCCCTCAAATCCAGGTACCTACATACCTCCCAACCTGTCTGTCACTCCTCACTTTCGCCCAAGACCATCCGAGTCGGCCGACTTGCTATCCGGCCTCTTCGATCACAATTCTGCTTGCGCCGCCCTTGCCATCTCACCGGCTCCAAATCCTGACCGCTGCCGAAGGCTGCCACGAACTCTGCGGCGGCCTCGGGTTGGTCGCGAATCCCAGTCTCAAGGCCGAGTTCCCCGCCCGGCTTGATATCTCCAAGTCAATTGTCCTGTCGATCCCGCCGCCCGCTCATTGCGGTTCAGACCTGATAGGCCACAGCACAGCATCCGTCCCGGTACCAGCGGCCAACCCGGTCGAACTGATTCCAACGATTGATTCCAAGCTTTGGCGTCTCCATCCCGTCGGCCGTATCCCCGGCTCCCCGAAAGAGACTGACCTCGTCTCTTTGAACCTGCGACTGAGCGGGTTCTCAACACCCGTGGGGGACTGCGCGACCGAACGGTAGTCAACACTGCCCCTTGCTTCTTCGGCTTGCGTGTCGCGCGACCTCCCTCAACTGGCTCTCACACACCGACGGCAGGTCGACCGTGAAGGCTTCGCGCCGGCTGCCCATCTCCTCGTCTTCTTCGTACACACTGCGCGCCACCGTGCTCAGTGGGTAGCGGTCAAGACGTTCCGCAGTCGAATTCGAGGCTTGGCCTCATTTTCTCCTTCGACCATCGCTTCACCCCTGCGACACCAGCGCATCGCTATCCCTGGCTGTCGGCGCAACCATGGATACACCGCCGAACTTCTTCACGGAGGCCGCTGGCCTGGAGACTCCAGATCGCATCATCGACAGCCCATTTGATGTTGCCGATGGTCCTGTTGGCATGCCGCAATATCTATCGCAACCAAGTTCCATGCCTGAGACCGCGCTTTCAGCCGGTGATTCCAATTCATGGACGAAGGCTGCTCCAGGGTTCATTGAGAATGCCCTGAAAGACGTGCAGGGTGCGCCACCCATCCCCAGCAGACCCGGCTTGAAGACAAAAGTACGGGCCAGCGTCTCATCAACAATGAGCGCTTCCAAGTCGAGCACCAGAACGAATTCCGAGTCCTCGGCACGAACCCGCAAGTCAGTGTCCAGTAAATCGACTGCTCCGCCCGACGAGCCTCCACCGCCCAAACGACGAAAGGGCAAGAAGGCACCGAAGACCGAAGCTCCCGAAATCCACGCAGCCCCCGAGGCTAGCGATCGAGACCAGAAGCGCGACAAGTTCCTGGAGAGGAACCGAGTCGCCGCCAGCAAATGCCGCCAGAGGAAGAAGGAGTGGGTGACAGACTTGCAGGGGACCAAGAATGCGCTTGAGGCGCAGAACTCGCAGCTCCAGACGGAGTACACCGGGCTCCTGACCGAGATTAGCGAGATGAAGAACCAGCTCATGGCGCATGCCAACTGCAACGACCCGAACATCGGCCTCTGGTTAGAAACCGAGGCGCGGCGGTTCGTGGAGAGCGAAGCCGGTCGCATCTCGATATCCCAGGTGATGAGTGGCAACACGATGCCGGATGCACCGCTACCGAACCCATTGCATATGCGCCCATCGGTCGACGGTAAGACGCTCTGCCTCCCCAACCGCGTGCCCTCAGGCTCGACCTTTCTGACAGAGATTGGCACAGGACCCTCGCCCGAGTTGTCCCCTCTCGCCATGGATCCTAGATTGTCGAGAACAACGCCGAGGACCGAGGGCAGCACCGAGATCAACTATGACCACATGCCCGACAACATGTTCGAACAAACTCCCAGTGACGCGCATCTCGGCTGAGGCAGGCGGTCAGAGACACCACGTTTGTCTTGGTTTGGCCACGGGACGCAGCTTTACCTGGGACCAAACGCCGTGCCGTCTGCGACGGTTGAATACATTGCTGTGGGGGGAACAGGCGCATTTGGGGCCGCGACTTGAAGCCATGAGGCAGTTGCTTCTTGACGCTCTCGGCCCAGAGCCAGCAACATGGTCAGGGGACCAACGTCCGCACATGAACAAGGACTGAAATAATGACTGGGATGGGAAACTAGGCGTATGATACCACCAAGGCCAAGGGACGGGATGATTCTGCATTTATTAGCAGTCGAAACAGTAGACCTCGGGATCTCGGCGATCGTTTATGGCGCTGGGGGTACTTTTCAGGTCCAGAGGGAGAAATGAATCGACTTCATCTACCGAAGACGGCCGTGACTTGTGATGGTGGTTTGTGGTGGTTTGTTGCCGCGACTGACGCACCTTGTGAGGTGACATCGCGTCACCATCGGATGGCATCTCGACGGACGATTTCGAATGCATTCTTGCAGGAGACCGGGCAGAGGTAGGAGATGGAGGTGGGCGGCAAGTGCCTTTTATTGCCCGGATCCTCCCCTTTCCCCCTTTTTCTCGATCCCCGATGACGATCTCTCGGCGCCAGTCTCGGCCGCAGGTACCTCTACAGCCAGGTTGCTATGAGCTGGTACGCGGTGTTTACTCCGAGCCAGGGTTGGTGGGTTGGCGGGGGGCGGCGGGGCCGGGGCGGGCATGACTCCAGTCAGAAGGAGCCCGACCGGGGGCCCGACGCCGATTTCGATTTCGATCGGGCAGGGAGATCGGGCTGGATGTGGTGCGATCGACGCCGGGGGACGGCGTCGAGGGAGCATGATCGCAAAGGACATGGCGGGTTCCGTTGTATTGATGTCGAAAAGGTTTTCTTTCAAACTTAACTAAAGTTGATCAGGCAGTCCTTAGAATTACCTCCAGCTCAATAGGACGCTATCTCACTTTCTAAATTTCCGAAAGGTGTCATCCCGATTTTCCAGAGTTAAGACGGAGGTCATCTCGATTATCTGACGCTTGATCTGAAGCCTGGTGGTTGACGTGGCCGGCCTCAGAACAGCCCCGTCGACCAGAGTGCAGCCGATCGAGGGTCAGGCAGTCCAGATGAGCTCTCCTTGCTCTAGGAGGCTAATAAGATAAGTTGTCTCTGGTCTCTGGATAATTTTGAGGCTCGCTGAATCAAAATATCGCATGTATAACGGAAGCCTACATGGTGAGGGAGGGCCATGCACTGCAGTTGAGTTCAGCCTCCAAGTCAGCTACCTCAGTTCGTGTGGCATCAAACTTTCCAGTTTCTTGATCAGAACTTGTTCCCCAGGAACTTTTCCCTTCAAAAAGTAGCAAGTCCCATTTCGAGAGTGGCACGGCTTCCACGCACTTCTTCTTCTTCCTCTTGCATCGCTTCGCCGACCCATCTCTCACTTCCGTGGACACCCAACCTCTGCGAACAAGTCCGGCTGAGAGCCCTTCAGGTATTTCACCATGGGTGCCGTCCATACTGCATATCCCAGGTATCTCTACGCTGTACGCACGACGCTCCAGCTTCGCTCCCACAAGCCTCCTCAGCCATTCGGCGAAGGGTGCTACCTGTCTCCGTTCGACAAGGAACATTGCTTAACACCATCCGGCCTGATCAGAGAGCGGACATCCCATGACTGCGTCTTTCACGGCATCCGAGGGCTAGGCAGCAGGGCAGCATGCTCCCCGAGTTCGCTCCTGCTTACTTCGGCGTGGACGATGCAATGCGCTTGAAGGTCAGCAAGAGACTTGCCACACGGGATGGGAGAGGCGCTCAGGTCGTCCTCTGCGATGTCGAGCATCAGCCATCGGTATACTGGACGAAGATGGGCTGGGAACCCTCCGGACTCCCTTCTCAAGTCGTCGCCAAGATATACGATCCCCCGTTCTATCCCAAAACCGAGACCTTTGTCACCATCCGTCACCTCGATGTTGTCTCTCTTGCAGACCGGGAGTACGCCATGGAAGCAGCTGCCTATACCGAACTTCACCACTACCAGAAGACAAACAGGCTGATCAAAGGCTTTCCCCCAAAATTCTACGGCACCTGGACGATTAACTAGACGAACAAGCTTTTCGACACGGCGGGTCTTCATTACGCTGAGGCTGATGCTGGCGGTGATACTCTCACGCCCAAGAGTGACAGGCCTGTCCGTATTGTCCTCATGGAATACATCCGAGGCCTCTCAATGTGGAATCTGTGCTCAAAGAAGTACGAAGACGGCTTCCCGTACCTGGTGCCCACTCCGAGGCTCAGCAAGGCGGACCGTCTTGCCATTCTCGCTCGTATGATTGAGGGCATCGTGGCTTTGGAGAAGCTGGGAATCGGACACGAAGATATGCATCCGACAAACGTCATGGTCGTAGAGGTGTCTGACGATGCGCAATCGGCGCTGTCTGCTGGCATGTCGACGCTTGCAACCACCTCTCCCGAGCCCACGGCCACCTCCGTCATCACGGCAATGCAGAAGCGAACCACCCTTACCACGCCGCCCAGGATGCGGGTCGTCTTGCTTGAATTTGGCAGGTCGGAAATCGACAGGTACCTCAAGGTAGGGCCTGACTTTGTGCAGTTCCTCCCTCGACCGCTGCACCCGACGAGCAGGTTTTCCGCCGACAGCCTGGACGAGTTTGCAGGCTGGTACCCCTGGAGCTGGCTCGAGAACGAGGACTTTTTCGAGGACTGGCTGATGAGGGTCTTCAGGATGGAGGACTACACCTGGCACAAGGAGGCCGAAGAGATTGCGAGGAACATCGGGTTCCGACTCAGGGCTCGAAACACGGGGGAGTTCGTCGACATGGGCTTCGTGAAGGGCGTGGTCGACAGCCAGACAGAGCCACTGCCCGGCTCGGAGGCAAGCGCGCCTGCGACTGAATCATCCCTTGTCTCTCTTTCCCCAGCGTTGATCCAAGTGCAAGAGAAAGATGACGGAGAGCTTGTGCCGAAGACTTCTGCCCTGGACCTCAGGGAAAGATAGAATTGGGCAAGATCGCGGTTCACAACGCTGTACAGAGTAAATCAATCTGTAGTAAATCATCGTCATCGTCGATTGAGCTCTTGTGAAGAGGGCCTCAAGTCCTAAATTGGCTGATATAACATCCTAACCGTTCTGACAGTTGCTCCTTGGAGCTGCCGGAAGTCGATCTTGATCATTGCCTCGGCGATGAACTGGGGAGGGGCGAGTCTCCCGCCATCAACCGACGTCAACCTCGGCGGTCCGTGCGGCCCGCCGGGCTTGGCAGCTGCCCACAGGTGCCCGCAGCATGCACGATGGGTAGCCTCGGCCCTCCAGACAAATTTGTGAGGAGCTTGGGAAAACCATTGCCGACATCATACCTCTGCCTCTTAATCAGGTGCCGACCGCCCATCCGCCCCCGCCCGACATCTGATTGCCCGATGCGCTGCTGCTCATAGACAAGCGCATCGACTTCCATTCACGCCCGATGTTTTCCAGGACAATCGCTGCCAGAGCTGGGTCGGCCCCCTGCCGAGTCTGCAACAGGAGCCTCGCCATGCCTTTGCGAGCCAGGGTTCTCGGTGTTGGCGCTGCACAGGTGAGCCAATGCCCCGGGGAACGCGTCGCTGGGGACCCAGGAGGAGACTGACGAGCGGTGCAGATGTCGACCAAGCCGTTACCGAGCGCTTTCAACACCCAGCCCGAGGACGACCCCGACGATGTCATGTTCAACAGCCTCTACGGCGTGCGCACCATCGAGCTCAACCGCCCGAAGAAGCTCAACTCCCTCAATGCCTCGATGATCCGCAAGATCGTGCCTCGGATGCGCGAGTGGGAAAAGTCGGATATGGCCAACGTGGTGGTGATGAAGGGAGCCGGCGAGAAGGCCTTCTGCGCCGGCGGCGACGTCACGGCCCTGGCCAAGTTCAACCAGGAGCAGGACGGGTGGAAGAAGAGCGCCGACTACTTTGCCCTCGAATACAAGCTCGACCACTACATCGCCACCTACAAGAAGCCCTACGTCGCCTTCATGGACGGCATCACCATGGGCGGCGGCGTCGGCCTCAGCATCCACGCCCCCTTCCGCATCGCCACCGAGAGGACCGTCTTCGCCATGCCCGAGACGACCATCGGCTTCTTCCCCGATGTCGGCGCATCCTTCTTCCTGCCCAGGATGAACGGTTCTATCGGCACCTACCTTGCCCTGACCAGCGACCGTCTCAAGGGCGTTAACGTCTTCTACTCTGGTGTCGCCACCCACTACCTGCACTCGTCCAGCCTGCCACAGCTCGAGTCCCGTCTGGCCGAGCTGCGGTTCAAGGACTACGACTCCCTGGACACGCGCCTTGCCCTCATCAACGCCACGTTGCAGGAGTACTCCACTGGCCTCCCCCACGATGAGCCCATCCTGCTGGCCGGCGGACTCCGCCAGGCCATCGACCGCTGCTTCAGCAAAGACAACGTCGGCGACATTGTGGCAGCCCTCAAGACCGAGGCGAACGGCCCTCACAAGGCGTGGGCAGAGAAGACCATCGACACCCTTCACAAGCGCTCTCCGACCGCCGTCAACGTCACGCTTCGCCAGATGCGCATCGGCCGCGGCTGGTCCATCGCCGAGACGTTCCGCCGCGAGCACGCGATCGCCACGCAGTTCATGAAGCACCCCGACTTCGTCGAGGGCGTGACCGCCCAGCTGCTGAGCAAGGGCAACCCTAGGGCCCCCGCGTGGCAGCCCGCGACCCTGGAGGACATCGCCAACCCTGCTGAGGTGGTCGACCCCTTCTTTGCGTCGGACGGCAAGGAGCTGGAGCTGCTCAACGAGGAGGACTACGACGAGTACCCCCACGCCGACCTCGGCGTGCCCAGCGAGGCGGACGTGCACAGGACAGTGCAGAACGACCTCTTCACGCCGAAGCAGGTGCGAAACCACATCATCGCCAGCCGCAACAACCGGCAAGACATTGCTCCCGTGGTCGAGGAGATACTGAGCCGGAAGGTGACTAAGGATCCCGAGACTGGCAAGGCGCAATGGTCGGAGACGACGGAGGAGTGGTATTGAGCATTGTAGCATCTGGGGAAGGCCGAGGGAGGCGGTGTCCCGTGTATAGTAGAGTTGACCAGCAGCACCTGAGGCTTGCTGTTGGTCTGAATAGATGATCTGGCAATCAGGCTGATTTCTCGATGAACTGTCCTATATCGTAAGACACGCTGATCTCCAAGCCGTACGGCTGCATTCCCAGGTCTAATATCCGCGGCAACTGGTTGCCGTACGTCTCGCACACGATATTAGCTGCCGAATCCGTGTAGGCGGGCCGACTGGTTGTTCTCCACCGGCATTCCTCCAGGCATCCCCGAGGCAGGCATTGGAGGGCGAACCACCACGACTTGGATCGTGTGGTCCGCGCACCGTGGAACGACTCAGTTTTCCAAACCGCGGGGTGGAACGTGCACGTGTTCTGGCGCGTTTGAACGGCGCACCCCTGTTGCGTTAGCGCATTTCCCCCCTGCGCTGTCACGTCATTGGCGACTGCTGTTTCTTGATCGGTTGCTGCTTTTAGCGGGTATCTGATGCTGGTGGTGATCCAGTGGTGAAGAAGACGCAATACCAGGATGTCAGGCTCAGGGTATCACAGGTCGTATTATGTAATTAAGGAATCCGACGTAATGGGAATACGATGAATGGGTTTGATGCTTTGGTACACTCAGATGGCCAGCTCCAAGGTGAACCCTGGACTATGGAGAAGTTGACTCACTCGATGTAAGATGAAAGCCATCAGAGTAGCCCCGCCGGATGACGGGACATGGATATTCTGGCAGGCCAACCGCGAAGTTTCGAGCATTCTTGCCGCTGGCTCAACACTCAGCTTGTGCTCATCAGACCCGAGTCCACCTTTAAAGCTCTCGCCAGTCTAAAGCGGCGAGGGCGCCTATCGCATCCTGGCTCCACACCCAAAGAAGAGGATGGTGACGGCGATAAGGAGCTCGACGCCCGAGAAGTCTCGATGTTTCGCTGCCTGCCATTTCCACTGAAGTACATATAGAGCCGGCCCCCCAACGACCGACTTTCTGACAAGAAATTTTCCCGGTTTTGAGCCTGGCCTGGCCCCCTTTCTCCAACAAACGCCTCCATACCTCTTCCCGCCCATCCGCCCACCCCACTTGGTCCGTGCCCAACCAAGACAAGCCGACCAAACAGGGAAGGTACGTACCTTCCGCGTCTAAGTGCCAGGCCCACACTGGTGGCCCGGGTGAGACGCGACTTTGGCAGGAGCAACGACGCGCCGCATCACGAACTTCGTACGCATCTCTGACCCGCCTCCCCAATTCCCTCCCTGTTAGTACACAAGTACCGCCCGCCAACACCAACACACGGACCCTGGCACTCGTCTTCCCTTCCACTCTCATCAACCTCAACTCGTCCTCCCCCAACAGCGTCGCAATTCTTTTCTTTTCGCACGATCTGCCAGTCTTCCGCCAATTCAGTGTTCACGATAAAGCTCCTGGACAATTACTGCATGGCCCAATTCGACGTCGATTCTCCTTCCTCCACAGCGGAAACCCCGTTTGTCGCCTGGTAACGGCCAGGTAACCACGCCAGATGGCGTCGCCGATGCCCATGGCCTCGTCAGGCAGCTGGGCCAGCCATGGACAGCAGCAGCAGCACTCTCAGCAATACTGCCCGGAACCGCAGGCCATGATCCCCATGCGTAACGAGCCTGAATCATCACACACGCGGTTGATGGGACGTATGTTGCTTGATCTCCCTCTCCTTGCTGCCAGGTCCACCGTGGTCTGGTTGCTCGGTGGTCTCAGGGACTGGTGTTAACATGCTCCTCATAGTCAAAGTCAGCTACACCGTCGATCGAGAAGCCCAGGTGAACTACCTGGCTCGCCATCCGCAGCCGCTCCTGGTCCAGGTCGTCCCCCTCGACGATAAGAATGCTATCGGCATCGTCGACCTCAGGGCCTGCGTGCAGTGCCTCGCCGACTGCAGTCCCGAGCTCATCGGCCAGGACGCCGACTACACCGTCTATGCCTACGACTTTTCCGAGCCGGACCAGCCTCTCGTCGGTCAGGGCATGCTGTCGTGGATCCTCGATGCCGACTTTTCCCAGCAGAAGATCGTCATCGGCCGGGTCACCAAGAACATGCTGGCGGCCCTCGCCGGTGGCCTCAAGGAGACCCTCGAGGTCAAGTTCAAGCTGACCCCGTCGCCAAGAATCTCCAGACCCCAGCCCAGACCCGACTTCCTCCGTGCCGACAGCCAGATGAGCCTCGATATGCTCCAGTCCCAGCCTAGGCAGCAGGCCCAGGAAAGCGTCATGACCCCGACAGGAGTCGCCGAGTGGAATTCTTTCGTCCAATCGAACCTGCAGTTCGGCCAGCCCTCCAACGCCAGCCGCGTCGCCTCGCCTGCTCCCCTGCAGAACCACGCCGAGTTCCCCAACCCTGTGCACCACCGTCATGACTCATTCAGTCACCAAGGCCCTTCGTCGCAGATTATGCCGCCACAGCAGCCATCGCAGGTGGACCAGCAGCAACAGCAGCAGCAGCCCTCAGAAGCCGCCCAATCGCAAACCACGGGACAGCAAGCAGACGGCCCGAACAGAGTTGCGCCGACTCTGATTGATATGGCCACGGATACCGCCAACCCTCCTTCGAGGCCGTCATCAAGAGCTTCCACCCGATCACGCAAGAAGCAGCCCACTGGTCGCCCCCGCGGACGGCCCAGGAAGAAGCAGCCGGCCGAAGCACAGGGAAGCACCTCGGGCTATGAGGACGGGACAGACGGTGAGGAAGGACCGGCCAGGAAGAAGAGGGCCACGACGGTCCAGGCCAGCAAGAACATCAATGCCCCATTCGGAGGAGGGAGTGGACCGGAATCCCTGAGGGTGGCAGCCAGCACTTCCGGCTCCCTGCGCAACATGAGACCCGCGGGCTCGGCGGCGGAGGGCCCCCAAGGCAGCCATCTGCAAGAGGTGCCTCGTGCGCCCACACCCGTTCCGGAGGGCGGCTCCCGCCAAGGGCCTGCCGGAAGACCGGCCAACCCGAGCAACTTGCGCAGGCAGTCCACACTCTCTCAGGCTTCTGCAGCCGTCGACCAACCACCTTTCTGCGAGCTCTCATTCGAGATGTCCCCGCCCAGCCAGGACGGCCGGTCCCCTGGTGAGTCGGAGGCGGCTACACCCATGTACTCGGAGGACAGCCCGACCGCTATTGGATCCTCGCCACCGGTCCCTCGGACGACACCTTTCATGCGCTCCAGTCCCCCGGCCTCAAGCCCCATACTGCCTCCCATGCCCAAGCCTCAGCCAGACTCTGGCTTTATGAGTGGAGATGTCGAAGAGGTAGCGGAGGAAGTCATCAAGCCCCTCAACCTGCCGCCTCCTACAACGGTCATGGCCAAGCCCAAACGCGCAAGGAACCCCCCAAAGTTCCCCGTGCGGGTATTCGATATGCAGCTTGAGCAGGTATCTAGCGAGGCCGAACTGGTCCCTTTCCACCATGTCCAGGCACCCCAGCGTATCATGACCCAGTCACTGCCCCCCCTGCAGCGGTCCCGGAGCAATACGCGCAACACGATGCCGCCTCCTCCCCCTGAGTCGGGAAAAGAACCATCGCCACAGCCAGAGGAGCCGGCTGTGGCGAGTAACATGATCGTGGAGGAGGTCGCCCAGGCCGTATCTACAGAACAGGCTCCCTCGCAACCTGCCGAGACGAAGGGATCGCCTTTGGAACAAGAACTCCTGGCACAGCTACAGGCGGCTACCCAAGAAGACGCAGATGTCCCTGAACCCGCTGGTCAGGAGGTGGAGGAAGAGGTCTCTTTGGTTGAATTCGATGCTCCCCTTGCTCCGACGCCCGGGGAGCAGGATATGGGGCATGATGTGTTGTCTTTGGCCCTGCAGAGAGTGCCTGCCAGTGATCCTGTTGGGCCGCTGGTCCTCCCACCACTCCCATTGCCTCACGTCACTTCTTTCTCGGAGGTACTCTGCCCGCCTAGCGAAGCACTCGAAGGGCCCCGATCGCCGCGGTCGAACAAGAATTACGTCAAGAAGGAGTCTATCCGGCAACGATTACAGCAGGCGATCGAAAGCGGAGAGATGCCACCCTACTGTCATAACTGCGGCGCCATCGAAACGCCTACGTGGCGCAAGATTTGGGTCCAAGAGCATGAAGGAGTTCCTGAGACGTACGAATACTCGGAAAAGCCGGGCAGGGTCACGGCGATTATTGCACTGGATCGCGACGATGACGACAACATCACCAAGTACCAAATCATCAAGAAGGGCCTGGCACCAACGGAAGAGAAGTCTGACTGGCTGCAACTGCTACTCTGCAACCCTTGCGGTATCTGGCTCTGCAAGTGGAAGAATCATCGGCCGGAAGACCGTTGGGGGAAGGACCAGACCAGACTGGCGAATAGAAGGTCCCGTGGACGCAAGACCGGCCCGCGACCGAACAACAGGTCTCGGTCCAAGAAGTCTTCTAAGGCAGAGCCGACCTCCGAACTCAACTTGCAGACGGACCCCCTGGGCTTCGAAGGCTCATTCGACTCGGATTTCCCAATGAGCCAGCCGAACATGGACGATGTCAAGGCAGAGGCGCGCTCTAGAGAGGCCTCCCTGGCCCTTGAGCTGGCGCTGCGAAGCGAGTTCAACCCCGGCTCTACGCACTCCCGGGGGAGCGGCACCGCGAGAAGCCCCATTGCACTGGAGATGGACGACAACACCGTCAAGATGGGAACGACCCGGAGACTCTTGTTTCCCTCCCCTCGGAAGGATGGGGTGCCCAAGGCACTCAGCGATGTGTCCATCAACCTTGTCCAGACGCCAACACGATCTCAAGCGCACAAAGCAGGCGAAGCCGAGAAGGAGAATATGCCTGAGTACGGAGAGGGCCTGGGCGATGACGATGACCTGGAAGCGCTGTTCCGCAGCCCGATTGCCCGACCGTCTACGCCCCCTCCGAAGGAGAAGGGTTCGAGCCAAGGACCCTTCAAGACTCCCACCAGGCCGACACCGAGCCACCGTCCGGTCACGCGCAGCATCTCGCGTTCTATCCGCTCTGCTCGTTCTGTTCGATCCTCCGAACAGCTTGCCATGCTCCAGCGGACTCCCACGAGAACTCCGCGGTCAGTGGCACGTGTTCTCATCGCCGAGAGCCCGACGCTTCGCAGGAGCCCGCGCCTCACCCGCCAGGACAGCATCCTGGAGACGCCCATGACGCGCAGCCTCAACCAGCTCCTGTCGGATGCCCATGATTTCGACATGGACACGACCCACATGGACCTCGATCTGTCGAACCTGCATGGCTTGGACGATGGCGCGCATGAGTTGATCGACTTCGGCACCCTGCTCAGCACCGACATGGCCATGCCCAGCTCGCCTCCCAAGGGCAGCCGCCGGCTCGGCCTTACGTTTACTAGCTCGGCGACGATGTGGTCGCAGTTCAGCGAGACGGGCCTGGATGTTGACATGGACGATTAGGAGTAACATTGTCTTCGAGCGGGCGCGCGCACACCGTGTTTGTGCAGTTTTTGAAGGAATCGGATAGGGCCTCGGGCTTTTGGTTTTTGTTAGATTTGTTGTATGGCGTTTTGTGTTTCAGGGTAGCGATATTTGCCGCCCACGAGGCTGGCTCAGGCATGGCGTTTGGGGAGTATGGACACGGCAAGAGGACCCTTGCCGTCCTGGCTGTGGTTTCGCACGCAGCGAGATTTCCGGTGTTTGAATCACATAGTAGTAGAGAATCGATACTTGTTCGTTTTGCAATGCTGTGCGCTACTGTGAGTGAAAATATCAGGCAGGTTCGTTGACCACTTCGAGAAGCCGCCGGGACATCCGCATCAAGAGCAAAGCTGGTAAATCGGGGTGTATTTTCTTCCAAGATTGCGTCCCTCGAAGCTGAGAAATACAAGAGGGCGCCGAGATCCCGTCTATACCGGACGCATGGTGGCACATGAATAGTACAAGGTACACTACTATATCTACACGACTCTGACTTGGGGGGTCCCCCACGAGGACCTCCCTGCTCATCTCCTCCTCGACTAACCCCTCCTGCCGCCGCCCTCGCCGCGCTTCTTGATGATGACGCCCTTGGCGTTGGAGAAGCCGCGGACGCGCTTGGTGTACTTCCAGAGGTGCTTGAACTTGGGTCCCTGGCGCTTCGCCTCCCAGCCGCGCGGGGCCTTGGGGGGCTTGAGGGAGTGGACGCGGATGGGTCGGAACTCGACGTCCGCGCCGGGGACGCCGGCGCGGGCCATGACGTCGGCGGTGGCGTCGTCCCACTCGGAGCGGAAGAGGGTGAAGCCGGCGGGCTCGAGGGCGAACTTGTCGCGGAGGGACTTGAGGGAGAAGGCGTGGGTGGCGGGGTCCTTGTTCTTGTCGCCGGCGTAGAGGGCGCGGAGCTTCTCGAGGTCGAGGGGCTGGTTGGCGGGCTGGTCGAGGACGAAGATGGCCATGCGGTGGCGGGGGGCGCCCTTCTGGGCGAAGGCGGGGAGGTAGGGGACGGCGACGTGGGCGTCGCGCTTGAGGCGGCCGAGGGCGATGCTGGTGTCGGTCGGGGAGAGGGGGATGTTGGCGCCGATGAAGTGGCAGCGCTTGGAGAAGTTGTCGGCGGTGGCGTCGGGGACGTCGGCGTCGAGGATGACGACGGTGACGAGGCGCTCGCCGGCGTCGAAGGGCTGGACGCGCAGGCGGGGGGCGACCTCGGTCAGGCTGCTGGGGAGGACCTTGCCGGAGGGGATCTTGGAGCGGCGGAAGTGCAGCTGCACGTCGTACTTGGGCGTGAACTTGGGCAGGATGTCGGGGACGATGTGGAACTGCTCGACACGCTGGTCCAGGATCTTGCGGTCGTACGACTCCCAGCGCCGGCGGGCGAGGAAGCGGTAGATGGGCTTGTTCATGTCGCCTGGGGGAAGTCAGTATGTCACCAATCGAGAAAGGGGGTGGAATAACTCACCCAATCCATCCTCAAATCTCCTCTTGACGTTGGGGTCGTTGATGTCGGCCAGGATCTTGAGCTCCTCGACGTGGCGCCGCAGACTCTCCAGCCTCATGGCCTTCTTCTTCTCGCCGCCCTTGTAGACGCTGGCGTCCGTCTCGGTGATCCTGCGGATCTTCTCCGTCTCAGCCTTGATGGCGGCAATCTTCTCCTCGCGGTCGGCGGCCAGGATCTTGCGCGCCTCCTGGAATACCTGGTAGGGCAGCTGCTCGAACGGGATGTTGCCCGATGTGCGGATGGCGTATCGTCTGCGCCTGCTGCCGACGGGTGGTGTGCCGGCCTTCCAGAGGTCCTTCTCGGCCCAGGGAGCAACGGCGGTGTTGGGGTCCAGCTCAAGGGGGTCGATCTCGCCTTCCGGTCGCTCGCGGAGGACCCTGTAGCTTTCTCCTGCGGATTTTGACGTTGTCGTGAAGGGTCGCAGGGGTAGAGTCGAGACGGATGATGACGCCTCGGTTCGCAGGCACTGGGCCAGAGGCCTCACGGCCTGCCGACATGTTGCCATGATGAGGGGGGTATGAGAGTGTCTAGGGAGACCAATTGGGCGAGCAATTGGTGTCCTAGAGCGGTGGTTGTCGAGGTGTCCGAGGTGTGGTGATGGGGTCGTCTCGGGCGAAAATTGAGCTGCGTCAAGGAGCACACGCGACTTTGCGGATTGTCTCCACTAAAATTTCACAATGGGATCCGCCATTGGCTCGGCGCATCTTCGGATGACTAAACCCGTGCGATTTCCTTCTCCAGCAAATTCGCATCATCTTGGGACCTCACAAACTCCAGCTTCACCACCTCGAAGTGACACCAATTCGACACATCCCGGCTAGGAGAGGCTGTCGCACAGTTCCAACATGGCCGGAAAGGGAATCAGGAGTCTCAACGAGGCCATGAGGGGCCTCACCCTCTCCACCGGCTCCCTCTCGCGGGGAGTGAACACCACCTTCACAAGATCCATGGCCACCGAGGCACCGCTGCCGGACACAGCATCGGCCACCAAGATCTCGACAGAACCTTGGGCACCAAGTACGCAGGATCTTTGTACTCCTTGACCACCGCAGCAGCTGACCTGATATCCCAGTCTCCTCCGTCCCCGTCACAGTCCACGCCTTCCCGACGCTCGAGCCCAAGGCCCTCGACTCGTACTCGACAAAACACCTCTACCTCCCCCTCCGCCGCGACCTCCTCCATCTCGCAGTCATCTACGAAGGCGACGCCACCCGGCAAGGTACCGCCTCGACCAAGACGCGCTGGGAAGTGAACGGCTCCCACCGCAAGCTCGCGCCCCAGAAGGGCCTCGGTCGCGCCCGTGTCGGCACCCGCCAGTCGCCCATCCGCCGTGGCGGCGGTGTCTCCCACGGCCCCAAACCGCGCGACTTCGCCACCCGCCTCAACCGCAAGGTCTACGACGTGGCCTGGCGCACGGCCCTCAGCTACCGCTACCGCCGCGGCGAGCTCATCGTCTGCGAGGACGGCATGGACCTGCCCCTGCCGCGGGACTTCACGGCCCTCGTCGAGGCCGGGCCCAGGTTCATCGACGGCGAGCTGGCCGCGCAGTACAGGCGCAAGTGGGTCGAGCAGGTCCTGAGCGCGAACCGCTGGGGCCGCGACCATGGCAGGACGCTCTTCGTCACGGGCGACAAGAGGCAGAACCTGTTCGACACCATGGAGGACGCGGGCATGCACGGGCGGGCGCTGGAGCTGTTCGACGTCGACGTGAAGGACCTGCTGGAGGAGGGCAGGGTGGTGATCGAGCGGTCGGCGCTGAGGGAGATGATCGAGGCCCACCAGAGCGACCTCGTCAGCAAGGTGTTCATCAACGGCGTGGCCCGGACCGGACCGCCCATTGGCGAGAGCGTGCTGTCGTAGGGGCGGCGGGAGAGCTGCGGAGCGGCTATGACTTTGTACAATACGCGGGCTTGCGTCCTGACACGCGAGGTCGTGGGCGGTAGCGACCGCCGTGCCATGTACCAGTAGTAGGATTATCTAGACTGTACGAACAAGGCCTTTCTTTGTGACTCGTCCACGACCGGCAGCATTGAAGCGGACTGCCGTCAAATCGAGTTCAAGGTCGGTGCACGTTCTTCAAGTCCAGCCGGCACCACCTCGAGTCTCCGACGCTCGATCTCCTGACTCGAGACAGGATGCCCGTTGAGATTGGTAAACACTGTTTCTTGTACTAGTAGACTGCCTAACTTCGCGAGGTTACCACGGCCTCAGTCGAATAGCCAATGATTGGAAGCCAGATGGCTGTTCCGCCTGCTCCTCTTGCACAGTTGGGGGCGTTGAGGCGTCTCCGCCATTGTTCATGATTTCCCAGTCCTCGTCCGGGTCTGCGACATCTCCTGCTGGCTGGTCCCCTTCAACAACCGCAGGTTGACCGCTCTTCATATCTTGCTTCGCATTCTCCTCCGATGGGCCGACCAGGTTCTCATCTGGGTTCTCATCTAGGTTCTCGTCGGGACGCCGCCATCTTCCCCCGTTCAACGAAAGTCCATGACCGCGTGCAATGTCCACTACTTCCTCAACCCTCAAGAATTTTGCCTCGTCGAATGTCTCCCCAACCCATTGTGCAAATTGTGTCGGACCATAGATCAGGGATCTGTCAGGGAGCCACCCTCTGAGACTGTCGAAGTCCGGGCCAACGAACGTGTCCCTGGGGTGCAGTGGCTTCGGATAGAACAGCTCGGGGCGCCTAAATCGCCTGTACGCGGCGAACACGGCGCCGCTGAAGCCCACAAGGACCACCCGCATCTTGGGAGGGTTCTTCAGAGTGGTGGTCATGCCCGTCGCTGAATCCGCGGCCGCCGTGGTCTGCGCCCGCTGTTCTTCCGTACCCGGCTGGCTTTCGCCGCCTCTCGACAGCATGAGATCGTCCGGCCGGACGAGCTCGGTATCGATGGTAAGTCCCACGGTGTCCAAGAATAGCATTCCCTCGAGCAGACGGCCAAAGATGGCCAGCCGTTCCTCGTCGTTGAGTTCTGCGTCCATGTCATTGCCGTTGGCCCCAGGGATATACCCCATCAACAACACGGACCGGCCGGGTCTTTGGGTTCTCGGGATCCCTGCTCTTTTGGTCGAATGTCTAAGTGTCATAGAACTTGGCCACGAACTCATCGATCAAGCTCTTCCCTTCCCGAGCATCGTGCATATGCATGTAGGAGGATGCTTCTAAGGCGTAATTGCAGTCGGCCAAAAAGACGCAATCCAACAGTTCACCACTCTCTTCCTCTGGCATGTGCTTTACGTAGAACAAGGGGTCGTAAACCTTGGCGACGACATGAGATGGAAAGTCGGTTGGGGTGAAGCCCATCTTCGTCCAGTAGATGCTAGGCATGGCCTTGACCTTGCAGAGGAGGACTCGGGAGCCCCGTCCGTACAAGCCGTCGGATAGTTTGCGTACAACCTGGAGGCTGGTCGAGGCTGCGATGCCAGAGTACGCCCCGCCAGGCGCGACATGGTCGGGGAGCACGCGGCCCTCGTCCCTCTCCCGCGGCAGATGTTGGAAGACATACTCCTCTGGCCGGCCTTTGTATTCCAGTAGAACCTCGTCTTCCCTCCACTCCAAATTATCGTCAAAAGGCGGCGCGAGATCGTCGTGTCCAAAGGGCTGCGGAGGACGGTGGCTCCGGAGTTGCAGGACTGTATCCTCGACGTAGAGGTCGTCCTTTGGGTTGTTGTCATACCAGATGTACTGCCCGTCCAATGGAACGTCGGGAACAATGGGAGTCTCTGGCATTGTTGCAGAAGTTGAAAGGTCGGGCGGGCATAGAATGGCCTGGCCCAGCTGATGGGAGTGGATGTGGAGGGGGACAGAAATCAAACATGGAGAAGAAGTTTACGTCCCGAATATCCGGTATATAAAGGCACTCTTTACCCACCTAGCTAGGCAGCAAAAGGGTATCCGGGTCAAACGTCGAAGGTTCATTGTGGCTGCATCTTGAACCCCCCATGAAACGTTCAACTTCCCCAAACCGCAGCCAGTCGCAGCCAAAAAAAACTTCGACGACGATGGATGCTTAATGACATTGGTATTATCTAATCGAAACGACAGGGAAACCTCCGACAGGCCGTAGGCTGAATCTTTGGAAATTGATGACAACGGCTTCTCAGGTCATTGGTTGGGCATGATAAACCCCAACTGACCCATTAGAGGCTGGGCCTTCGCCCAGAGCTCTTCCTGAGTCTCGGGCTCGGGGCGGGTGCCAGAGCTCCGGGCCGGGTTGTTATCGTGATCCCAGGTTAGTATGAAATTGGTAGGGTAAAAATCCTCTTAGAAGATACTAACACTGCGGAGGGCCGATATGGCACGGAGCATCTAGGCGAGGATGGCAACGGTGACTCGGGGCCCTGCAAGCAGTGCAGGGCATGGGCCGCCTCAAGAAAGTCTGGCTTCTCCTCCCTTGTTATGACTCAATCCACCGGTGTCACGAAGGCTTGTGGCTTGGAGGGTGGTCATGAGTCGTTGTATTCCAGGGGGGCATTAGTACTATAGACATCTGCGCTTGCCGAAGCTCATATCATGGGTTCATCGTTCCTCATCGATGTTCAAAACCAACCTACACGCCATCTACTTCTGTTGCCCCCTCAGCCATGCCTCCAAAGAAGTAGGAGGCCGTACATGGACTAAACATTCGCATTCCTCCAGCTTCCAGTCTCCCTTGGTCGCAAGAAGTGTAGCGGCCTGCGGGAGGTACTCCAAAAAGGCAGACCTGTCTTTGGTTGCCCGCTCATGGGCCACTTTAGCCTCGAGGTCCTCCAAGCTCCCCTCCCTGACGATGTCAATCTTGACGCCGGTGACGTTTTCGTAGGTGGCGGCCAACTCTTCCAGCGTGTTCTCTCCGGATCGGAAGCGGAAGAAGCCGCCTTCTCCTTCCTGTACGCCTTTTCCGTTGATCAAGACCTCGATTGTCCACGCGGCAATGTCTTCCGTAGTGGACCACGGGAACTTGACAGTGTTTCCTTCTCCCCAGTATGACATTTTTGCCTTGCCATCGACAAGTTGGAACCCTCCAGGGCCGTACGACGTGAAGAGAAGGTCGGCGAAAGTGCCATTAAAGAAGTAGATAGGTTTGATGGGGCTGGTCATGGCGGCATGCTTCTCAAAGGCGATGTGGGTATCGTAAAATTCAAAGACGCCGTATTCGAGCTTTTGTCCAGTTGTTGTTCCACGATGAAGCCACGAAGATCTTGATGTTGGCACGTTCGGCGGCGCGCAGCAGGATGAGGTTGGCGTCAAGGTCGAGAACGGGAGACGGCGAGTAGGCTGCTATGACGGCACCGACGCCTGAGACGGCCTTCTCGAGGGCCGCGACGTCGTAGTACGTCTCACTCTGAACGAAACTCTCGAGTTTGCGGCGCAACTCAGAGTCGAGATTGTCTGGGTTGCGACCAAGGCCTCGAACCTGAAGGCCACGCGCCAGGGCGGCGGAAGCCAGTCGCTGGCCGAGGTTGCCTGAGATTCCAGCAATAAGAACGAGCATGTTGGTGGAGGGACTTTTGGAAGGGCGACGTGATGTGATGCTCAAGGCGGCATTCACGCTTTTAAGGACGAGAAGCCAGCGCGCCTCGACGGCTGTCTGGCGCAACGGCCGACGCTCTCATGCCTGAACCCGTCTTCGAGGGTCGTTCGACTTTCATCATTCAGAGATGCCCGCCTGACAGAGCAGCTCCGCCGTAAGCAGGCTGCATGTGGCCAGCGGTTGCATCCGACGGGGAGGCGAAGAGAAGTTGAAAAGGGACGACGTGCATGAAGTTCCAGAAGCTTGGATCGGCCATCCGACCGATCAAAGCTAATCTGGCTTTGGAAATGGACCTTGCATGATATTACTTACTTCGGTCTAGCACGCGACTCCACAGTAAGCAGGTTGCAGCGATGGTGACAAACTGGGTCGCGGTAGGTGTACAGGCCCCCTGTACACACGCTGAATGATGGTGTCGCGATTCATCTCTGCACAACTCCTCTTCGACATCACCACACACCGTGGCTCGGCCACTTCTGGCGCCGGGAGCAACGACCGCGCGCAAAGTTTTGCGCAGATGTCGAACCGCAATAATCCTTTCGGCAACTTGTTGCCCCTCGCCGAAGCTTCCGGGGCCACTCCGCACCTGCAGATCAACCTCATGCCCCAGCAAATGGGGGCGATCAAGCCTGAAGAAGACGACTGGACGGGCATCACGGACGCCAAGGAGAGGAGGAGGCGGCAGAACAGGCTTCATCAGCGGGCCTACCGTCAGTCCACCCCGACTCGGCTCAGCAGAAATCCAGCCCGAAGATCAGCAGCAGGCTAACATTCGTTCAGGCCGGAAGCAGAGGTCTGAACCACCTCTCTCTGCGGAAAGCCACCGGCCGCAGGGAAACAATGTTGTTTCTCACTCCGAGAGAGTGAACTGCCGATGGACCCGTGTATCTGGACAGATCGATGATCCGGCAAAACCATCGCCGCCCTTGTCACTTCCCATGGTCATCAAGACCAACACCTGTCACGCATTCACGTACAATGCATTACTCCTTGGCATCACCCCCGCGATGATCTGCGATGCCAACTGTACCTCCCCCTTCACCCGAGGAGACTTCAACGCCCTCGACGAGAGGTTTCCCGTCGCTCTCCGCCCGACGGAACTGCAAAGGTCCGCCCGCCACTACCCGTGGATCGACCTGCTGCCCCTGCCTCGCTTGCGGGACAACATGATCAGGGCGTGCCAGGTCATTGACGAGAAGGCGATTGCCTGGGACATCATGAACGTCGGGGCCGTCTGCGATGGCAAGGCGACCTTGGTCGTGTGGGGTGACCCATCGGATCCTCGTTCATGGGAGGCCAGCGCTGCCTTTCTGCTGAAGTGGGGGTACTTGTTGAGGGGATGCCAGGAGCTGATCGATGCCACGAATGCTTGGCGGAAACAGCGCGGAGAGGGGATCCTATGTATTGATGTGTCATAGGTAGGCAAGGCCTGAGAAGGGACACGTTCTCAAGGCATGTCAGGGATCTGAGCTCGCCGTCCTCCTCGTGCTTGCTTGCGGCGTCCTCTGCTCTCGAGCAAGATGGGGGATAAGAGCGAGGAGGATGTTTGTATTCGTTCTTGCCCAAGGGCTCGGAGGGGGGGGAGGGGGGTGTGACAGTCAAGCTTCAGGACTGCGCCCGATGGGTATATGTCAGGCAAAGTCTTGGGCATAGTGCTTGGAAGTTTGGTGGGAAGCGAAGCAGAGGAGTTGAGTCTGAATCGAGACTGCGATGAATGGGGGCGTCTGGCTCTCCTTTGCTCGGGCTGGGTGTTTGAAGATCTAAGTACCTTATGAAGCAAACGCAGGGTTTCGCAGTGCATGGAAACTCCACACCAAAGGTCGTCAAAGGGCGGAGTGAGGGCTTGTCTCAACGTTTGACATGGGCATGTCCAGCAGAACCTTCTGAATGCCACTGGCAAACTCTCCCACAAAAGAGAAAGCCCAAACCCCACCAGACACTGCGTGGCTTGAGAGTGTTTGCAGGCAGCGGGAAAATCGGCATTCACTCGAGGTACTGCCTGGGTGGTATAGTACTTACCGTACTGAGGTACAAAGTGAATCGCCCTCGCTGCTGCCCCTTTCTTCATTCACTCATAGCCCTCTACTTACCTGGCTATCCACCTTCGCTTTCACCTTCACCTTCACCTTCACCCTCATCTTGATCTTCTCAACGCCTCGCGCCGTCTGCCCCAACCCAACTCAAAACGGCAGATACCAACCACCTCACCACCTTGTTGGCGCTTCGCCGTCCCTCTCCTCCTCCACGCTGAACTGAACTGAAATTTGGAGATCCTCTCACGTATCGCCATGGAAGACGTCGACTATCTCGCGGTGGAAAAGATTCCAGCCCTCAATGTCGCCTCCAGCAACTACCTGTACGCCCCAGGAACGTTGCTGAAGCTGGCAACCCACCAGCCTCCCCAACCATTCGGAGATTCCGTCTACAAGCCTCCCTTCAACCGCGACCCTCTTTACGATGAGCAAAAGATCCTGAAGACCCGCAGTCCCCGCGATCACGTCTTCATGAGGCTCCCTCGCGAGAGAACCGACGACAGCATCCTCCCCGACTATGCGACCAAGTACTTCGCCGTGCGCGATGAGGCAACCATCAGAATCACGGACACTCTCCAATCCTTCGACGGTGTCGGTGCCCAGGTGGTGATCTGCCAAGTCGAGAACATGCCGAAGACGTACTGGACTGAGATGGGCTGCCGTGACCGTCCCAAGCAGGTCGTTGCAAAGATCTTCGATCCCCTGTTCTACCCCAAGCAACACGATCTCGCACCTTGGGTGCGGCTCGACATCGTCAGCATGGCGGACAAGGACTATGCACACGAGGCCGCGTCCTACATGGAACTTCATGATCTCCGTAAGACGAGGCCTATGATCCGCGACTTCACGCCTTCCTTCTACGGCGCCTGGACCGTCATCCATCAGAACCAGGGATATGGCAAGTCGGACACTGCCCCTTCCGAAGATGACGGCACCCCCGGTTTTGAGAGGCATGTTCGGATTGTCCTCATGGAGCACATCGACGGCATCACCATTGGGGACGCGTGCGGTCGGCAATACGAGGATGAGTTCCCCATCCTCGTCCCCCCTACGAATTTCGAACTCGAGAAGAAGCGCCTCGCTGTTTTTGCACGCCTTCTTCGGGGCCTCACGGCACTTGAGCACGCCGGCGTCTTCCCGGAGGACCGCGATCCGTGGAACTTCATCCTCGTCGACGAGGACCAGCGGAACTTGAAGTCCAAGAACCCCCTCCAACAGCTCAGCAGCACCCGTGTCGTCATGGTCGATTATGGCAGGACTGAGATCACGCGGTACACAACTCAAGGCAAGGACGTGTTTGAGAAGTTCCCCCGCCCTCTCCATCCCATCACCAGGTTTACCCCTGATGCTCTCGATGCTTTCGCCGGATGGTTTCCGCGCGAGTGGCTTGACGACCCCAACCCATTCTACGAATGGGCGAAGAAAGCTTTTTACATGGATGACTACACCTGCCACACCCAAGCCAACGAGATTATCGAGCGGGGCGATGAGCAACTCGAAGCAGCAGGGATGGCAAAGTCGGCCGTGGACAGCGCCACATCATCTCCTGGCAAGCATCAGGACGACTCTGGTTCGGTCAAGGATTCCTCGAAGCCAGCCACGGACCCTCAACAGACACACGAAGCCTCGTCGACCCCTTTACTCAACTCCCCAGAACCCGTGACCGACTCGTCGACTCCCTTCGTCAATTCCCCAGAGTCCCTGATGCGCTCGCCCGAGCAGCTCAAGAGCTCCTCGGAGCAGGAAAAGAGCTCTCCTGATAACCCGGTTGTCCGATCCCTCAAGCGTCGTGAGACCTTTGGCTCATCCTCCGGCGGCGAATCCCTCTTTGACGGGAACACTGACCCGGCTGTGGAGAGCCTCGCCACCAGTCTCGAAAGCCTGACGCTCCGCCGAAGCGCAAGCAATTCCTCCCAGACGGGACAGCCATCTTCCAGGCTCAGCAGCATCTGGATCCCCGACGATCCGACCGGCACTGCCAAGGATGCGGGCACCAAGGCTGAAGAGGCCGGCATCACCACGGTCCCTGAAGGAGAGGGCGTCGGCGACGAGGAGTATGAAGCAGGCGACGAGGAGAGCCCCAAGAGCGACGACAAAGGCAAAGGAAAGGGAAAGGACAGGGGCAGGGGCAAGGGCAAGGATCTGGACCTGGGCCAGGAGGAGTAGCGCGCGGTGTACGAGACAAGTCCGTGGATTGGTCTGTCACGCTCGTCAGAGGCTGGCCTGTCTGCCTCGACGTGCAGACCTTGGCTGAGCAGAACAGACCAGAACAATGTTTGAGTTGGGAGTTTTGATGCGGTTTCGCCGCTTTGGTCATCATGGTATGGTTTGAAAGGGTCCATTCCCTTGAGATGAGTGTCACATCAACACAGTAGCTCTGCCCATGAATCAAGATCTTTTGGCGCAGCATCTACGTTTCCCACTACCTAGTGTCGGCTCTCTCATGAATGGACCGAGTTTGCTGGGTCCAGGGCGCAGCAGAAACCTGAAGACAGCCCACAAGCCAAAGTCAGTCCAGGGAGCATCGTGAACCATGATGTACGGTATGGAGTGCACACCCACCGAGGCAGACACACCCGACGTGAAATTACCAGCAACTTCTCCCAGTTCCCTCGTGATTCCATGATCTATTCAAGCACCCAGAATCAACCCACCAGCAGGGCATCGCCAGTGTCAAAGCAAGTGGTAGCGTACTCGGTAATGGCGCTGTTCTCAGCCCTCTCGCGGGTGGGTTTGGCAGAGACATGTCACAAGTCCGGTACCCCTTCATTAGGTTGTAGGGATTGGCGAAAACATCGTGGTCGAAGGGCACGTGATGGTACAAATCTCCCTCCAAAGAGCTGAGGGGTCAATGAAGCGGTTCGGAGATTCCAGCCACGACTTGGGAAGGGGGTTCAGCTGTCGAGGAGCCCATATTGGCCCAATCTTCTAAGGGCTTCGTTTGAACATGGCAGAGGACGATTGAAGCGCGTTGTTTGCTGTGCACAGTGATGTATCTGCCTACTTTCAGGCGTATTCAAGTCAGCCTTGGTACAAGAATAGCAAGCACAGGGGCGCCCTTCAGGGCGGCAGGCAAGTCGACGAGAAGCTCCCATGGTACCATTTCAGTAGAAAGCTGCTCAGGCGCTTTCTGCTTACTTCAGGGGTGCTACCACCAAAGTATTACACAGTACCTAGGTAAAAACAAACAAGTGGCTAGTAAGGCAACAATATAGCAAACATTTGCCGCGGTAATCCTCAAGGCGGAGAAAGTAGGAGGCTTAGGGCCTCAGAAATAACAGCTGCAGCCTGAGCCCTGAGTTGTCACATGCCTACACGTACTTTGGCCTGGAGTCGGCTGAGTGAATGCCTAGATCTAAGCCAAGTGAGTGAATGTCCCTCCTCAGGCATTCACTCAGAACGAAAAGTGATCTTAGCGCCCTGTTGGTATGATTCTGCCTGAAGCCTCACGCGTTGTTGTTAGTAAAACCATAACCTCCCTCATCTCCTTCCCACCTCCATCTCCTCTTCCCTTTCCTCTCACACCCACATTCTCACCCACAATCTTCTCACTACCAACATTACACTTCCACCGCCCAGCTCCCGTCTGGGCAGATCATTCTAACACCGTTGTGGTGTTGGAAGCGGACGCAAGCCAGTTGACCGCGAACTTACCTCCGATCCCTGTTGGCATCTTGGTAAGTCAAGATCCTCCCAAGTCCACGACCTCCCAAGTCCATGACATCATATGCTAATGCTCTCCCTAGTCAACGTCTGCCTGGGTCGCTGAACTTCTAAACCGACATCAGCACAACTCAAGGCCAGAACGACTCAACGTCAGCCCAGCTCAAGGTCAGCACGACTCCAGGTCAAGAGACATCAACAGAGCCTCAAGTTAACACAAACACAGTTCAACGAGATCATCCCATTCTGTGTCATGCCTTCATTCGGAATCCTCCCCCCGGTGGACCTGGGCCCTATTCAGGCTCTCTATCACACGTTCCGTGACATGAAGAACAAGCCCCCGCCCTTCGTTGGGGAATACACGAAGCGGGGTGCGCGGATGCCATCCACTGGCATCAGTGCGAACATTGCACCCCCCATGTCTGTTGATACTTCAGCTATCAATACCACTGATGCAATCTTGACTGCCGAGGAGCTGAGCCAGGCTCAACTCGCCTACTGGTTCAAGGTGGGCCTGGGTGTCCCGGAACTGGTCCGCGATCTGGGGATTCAATATGCCCTCAACAACGACCTGTCAAGGAACTGCAACGAGTTCGCTGTGGTGCAGTATTATGCCCACTCCTTTGGCACTCCTCTCGAGACTGTCCTCAGTGTTCTTCAGCAGCGGTTTCCCGGACCTTTCAAGGGGTCCAGGTTGGATGCAAGGCCCGAGCACCCCAACCAACTGTCTGTGTCCAACGATTCGCCGAATGCAAAGCGGGTGCGGGCGAACACCGGAGCCATGAAGCGCGCAGCTACCGAGGGAGATTCTAACGACCACGATCAGATCATGACTCGCGCAGATCGAGTCATCCGGGTCATCAAGAAGGGATTCGTGCCTCAAGCTGTATGCGTTGTGGAGTTCAAGAACACCGGCCGGATTCCCTAGGAGGATTACAAGGCCGGCTACAAGAACCGAACTGTTCGCGACCTGCGGCCTTTGGAGGGGAGGGCGAAGCCTTCAAACTTCGGAGAGTCCGCCAAACGCCAGTTTCAGCAGACTCTGGCGTACTGCAAAGCAAACCACGGACGATTTGCGATCCTTTACGACGGTGTTACGATGGTTCTGCATCAGTTCCATCAGCTGACCCTTGCCAGCGGAGATCCCAGCTTGATCATCGACAAGAAAAGTGGTGGTGGCGCAGACATGATCCTGATGGGTGTCATGAACACCTTGAAGGAGTCCCGGGGCAGGATCCTCACTGTCCTTGGGGGCTTCATCTGGGAGGGCCTCAAGGATGCCCTTAACCGAATTCCTTCCGAGGGTGAGTTCGACCAGACTTTGGACGAGGTCATGGAAATCCTGGATTCCATGAAATGGAGCAGGCCCAAATCAGCCTGGACTCGATACGGAGGCAACCCAGTGATCTTCCCGGCGAAAGAGGCTCCATTTTGAGATCAGGGATACCCAGAGATCTCCTGACCAAAGGAGGCCTTGTCTCAACTTTGCTGCCACCTGTTTGCCGCCACCTGGATCATATCCACTTTCCATCACATCGCGTCTACACCGCATCCACCCTCAATTGCAGCTGGTCTAGACGGTATCCAGCCTTGATTGCAGCTGGCCTGGACAACATGAGGCCTCAATCACATCTGTTTCGAACCATATCCGGCACAAATTGCAGCTTGTCTGGGCACTGTCTGGTCTGGACTGTGCCTTGTCTGGGCACACCTCGACTCGATGATATCTTGGCTCGATTGCATTTCGTCTGCATTGCGTTTGGACTGGCCTGCTGTTCATCTGCATTGGCTGCCGCCTAAAACTGCCGCTGTATGAGACGGCTTATGTCTGGAAATTGCGCCGTCTGGGCGATCGTCTACCCTGAGTTGCCGATTGAGTCTCTGAAGACTGTAATTGTGAAGGAGGAAGTGGGCGAGACAGGGGTGGAGGAACGGGGCATGATTGTATTCTTAGACAGCGAACTCTATGAATTGTATGGTTACTGAACTTGACCTTCTAGCTTGTCGACAGGTGAGGGACTGGTGTGCAGAAAATGATCGTGATGCTCCGTGACAGCCTCAAATGATGCTCTGTGATTGATCTTAGAGTGACGTTGATCTTAGGAGGCGCACGGACCACGTCGGATTTGAGCCTCAGAACCTTCCCCACGCATCCTCCGCTGGAAAGTTGAACCTTCCATCCTCCACCCCCAAACCACCACAACACAAATCTACGCCCTCACGATGCCGCCAAAGCGCATGACCGCGAACCCGGTCAAGCCCGCCCGCTACCGCGCGGGCAAGGCCGCCCCCGCCGAAGACTCCTCCTCCTCCGACTCGGAAGCCGCCAGCGACGCCGACGAGCAGCACACAATCCCGCCACCCCCGAAAGCCGCGAGCGCGGGGAAGATCGCCGGCGCCGCGAGCCTCGGGAAGCTCGACCTCGACAAGCGGCGGAGGGAGGCCCAGGCGAAGGAAGACGCGCGACTGGCGAGGGAGAAGGCCGAGCTGCAAGCCGTCGAGGAGGGCTTCGTCACGGAAGAAGAGGACGAGGACGAGGATGTAGAGAACGACGACGACGACGAGGGAGACAGCGACGAGGAGAGCAGCGGAAGCGAGGAGTCCTCCGAAGACGAGGCCCCGAAACGGCTCATGCTGCGACCGAAATTCATCCCGAAGAACCAACGCGCGACGGCCGCCGGAGGGAAGAGCGCGGGCTCATCGACCGCCCAGGCCGCGCTGGACGAGGAGGCACGGATCGCTGCCGAAGAGGCCCGGCGGAAAGCCGAGGCCGACGCCCTGGTCGAGGAGCAGATCAAGAAGGACCTCGCGGCGCGCGCCGCGGGGAAGAAGCACTGGGAAGACGACGGCGACGGCGAGGGCGTGTCAGACGTCGACACCACGGACGGTCTGGACCCCGAGGCGGAGGAGGCGGCGTGGCGTCTGCGCGAGCTGAAGCGCGTGAAGCGTGAGCGGGACCGCATCGCGGAGCAGGAGGCCGAGATCGCGGAGCGGGAGCGGCGGGCGGGCCTGACGCAGGAGGAGCGCGACGCCGAGGACGCCGAGAAGATCGCCCGCCAGCGCGAGGAGAAGGACGCCAAGGGCAAGATGGGGTACCTCCAGAAGTACTACCACAAGGGCGCGTTCCTGTCGGAGGAGATGGCGGCCGCGGGGCTGGACAAGCGCGACCTCATGGGCGTGCGCATCGCGGACGACGTGCGCGACCGCAGCGCCCTGCCGGAGTACCTGCAGCGCAGGGACATGACGAAGCTCGGCCGCAAGGGCGCGACGAAGTACAAGGACATGCGGAGCGAGGACACGGGGCGCTGGGGCGAGTTCAGGGACCACCGGCCGGACAGGCAGGACCGGTTCGGGCGGTACGACGATGTGGACGAGCGGTTCAGGCCGGACGATGACAGGGGCGGCGACAGGGGCGTCAAGGGCGCGAACCTCGTGCCGCTCGGCGAGAGGAGGCCGCGGGATGATCGCAGGGAGAGGAGCAGGGAGAGGAGCAGGGACGGTGACGGCGACGATCGACGAAGGAGGCCGCGGTCGAGATCACGGTCCGCATCACCGCGGCGGAGGGACTCCAGAGACGACCGGGAATGGCGGAAGAGGAGCCCCTCGAGGGACAGGGATCGCCACGACGACGACAAACGGCGCAGGGTAGACGCGGCGTGAGCAGTCACGGGGATCCGGCATGTACAACAACCAAGGACGGACACAGCGAAAAGGAGAGCTGATGATTCTGATACCCAAACTCCGGGCCTACCTCTCGGCCTTGGCAATGTGAAATACCTACACTGGACTTCTAGATCTTCTTGATTTCCACCCTCGCCCGATCGAACACCCGATGGCCCAGCATGCCCTCTCCGCCCGCGTCCGCCGGCGGCGGGTACAGCGTCATCTGTGCGTAGTTGCCTGCCGCTTTCCTCTTGGACAGGAAGCCTGGGTTGATGAAGAGGACGCTCTCAATGACCTGGTACCTTACATGTTAGCATCATTCCTTCACGCAGAAGTCTTGCTCGGTCTCACCTTTGCAAACGGGGGCAGGAAGCTCGGCACGATCATGACGTCCGGCCGCACGTTGACCATCTCGCCCAGCTTCATGTAACTAACATCCAGCATGGCGCCAGGCGGCGTCTGCTCCGCCGTGCCGGTCTTGGGCAGCCTGGAGCGGTCCGACGGCGGGAAGAGCGGGAAGTAGTGCCTCTGCTCGAGGAGGTACCGGCACAGCCGGGACAGCAGGGAGGGGTCCTGGGGCCTGCCGACGACGAGCTCCTCGTTGCGGAGCTCGCCCAGCACGTCCTGCGAGGAGACGCCGAGGACAGTCTCGTTGATGGAGAGGGTCATTGGGTTGGAGACGAGGCGGGCGTTCTTCGGCAGGCCGAGGTCCTTGCGGGCGATGGCGTCCTGGGGCCAGGAGACGTGCTTGTCGATGATGTCGCGCACGGAGGGGATGAGGAGGATGGTGATGCTGGGGTTGGCGGCTGTCAGGCGGTTGAGGGCCGCGGAGAAGAGGTACTTGAACACGGTGTTCATGGTGGCAGTGTCGGGGTCGATGGGAGCGTCTTCGGGGAGGTCAAAGTCGCCCGTTGCGATCAGGGGATGTTCCGAGTCGATGAAGGGGCCGGTGAGGACGAGGGCATCGACATAGGAGTCTGCTGCTTGGCTGCAGAGGGCATGCAGGGGCTCGAAATCAAGGTTGTCGTCGGCAGTGTAGGGTCCTGCCGCGTAGATCACGCTCAGGGGCGCAGGGTCGGTGTCGGAGTCCATGGCATCCGGATCGCCCCTCATCTTCTCACGGTGTGTCGCGAGGGCCGCGGGTGAAGAGGCGGCGTTGGGGAGCAGAGGGACATCGAGCGTGTCTTCGACCACGAACTCGGTTCCAGACGTGTTGATGCCCTTGAGAGCGACAACCTGGCCGGGGAACAAGCTGAAGCCCTGGCGGCCCATGTTCAGGGGCACCCTCTGCCCTCCGCCCGTGCGTCTCGACGTCTCTAGAACCAGCGACGCGGCGTTCAGCTTCCCTTCCGGCGAATCGGAGGCGACGCGGCCGACGGCAATGACCGGCGTCGTGCTCTGGTTCGCGGCGCTGCCGAACGCGGCGTGGTCCAGCTTGTGGTACTCCTGCACCAGGGCCATGAACTCGTCTATCCGGTCGTCCAGGATTTCCGATGCCTCGGAAAGCTTCATTGCTAGGGGCTTGTACGCGAGCTTCTTCTGGTCGGACGCGGCCGTCAGCTTGATTCGGGATTCGGGCCAGGGGCAGATGGGCGGTTCGGCGTTTTGGAGGTGGTCATTGAGGACTTCGACGACCTCTCCGGGATTGAGCCTGTCGTTGAAGGAAGAGGGTCTATAGCTGTTAGTTGTATGACCAACAGTGATCGCGGACGGGGAACATACGGGCCCATCGCATTGAGCTGGTCCTCCATTCGCAGGGGGCTCTTGTAGTCGGGCGAGCTGCTGGCGACATCCGCCCTGACTCTCGACATGGAGGGCGTCTCGAAGGCCTTCCTCTTTGCGCTCGAGGTTTTGTTCAGCCTCGCCGTGCCGGGGGTGTTCGGCACCAGTCCGTCCAGCATCCCGAAGACGTCCCCGCCGCCCCGGCCGCCAGCTCTCGGCGTCGCTCCGACCCTCTTCTCCGTCTTGATGTGTGCTTCGCGCGCGGTCTTCTCGAGGGCATCCTGGATGTCTTGCTTGAAATTCCGGACCGCGCTGAGGGAGAGGCCTGCGGAGTCCAGGTCCATCTTGATGCAGTAGGACTCCCATTTGTAGTACAGGTCTTCGGCGGACAGCTCGTGGAGGCGCATCATGGACTCGAGCTCGCCGAGGACGTCGGGCTCGATGCTCTTCGAGCCCGACGTGAAGTACTGCTGCAGCTCGGCGGCTGCCATGTTGTCGCGACCGGTTTCGGGGTTGATTGGTTCTTGGCCGGTGCAATTGTTGTGGCGCAACGGGTGAGGTTGTGGACTTTGGAGATGGTGGTGTTGAAGGTGGAACGCGGTCGACGCGTCGCAGGTTTCCAGCGCGTAAAGTGCACTATGTCGACCCCGCCATGGCGGGGGACGGCTCCGGCGCACGGTAGGACCCCAAATTGCTAGAAGTACGGTGCTCCAATCGCGACCAATCGTCTGCCTCTAACCCCTGAGAGGTCTCAGTTGCTGACCATGGCTCAAGCGAACATGGCAGACTTCGATATACAAGCCCATAACACCTTCCCTAGGCATCTCCAATCCTGAGCCTGGCAAATCTCCGTTGAACATCCTTCACTTGCGTCCCTCCCTGGGGATATGCGATAGTGAGACACTGGCCCTCGTCCAGGCAGCGTCGAATTTTGGCTGGATGCGAACAACGTCTGCAGGTCGGTCTGTCAGCTGCCAAAGACTATGTATATCGACTATGGGCTGTTAAAGACTTGGGCCGTTTGGTATGACCTCTTTCACGAAACATGGCCTCCTCGTCCCATCCCCGACCATCGGGACTGGGGGGACAAGCTCGCGCGACAACGCACAAAGCCCGCCTCGGATGTGACCTGCTATTCCACAAAGATATTTCCCCAGGCCCATGTCCCGCTTCCAGCAGATTTTGAGTAGCATCCACAGAAGCGGGACTGGGAGGGGGACGAGAACATCCGCGGGTGCGGTCAGTGCAACGTCTGGACCGTTGTCGGCTTGACATCCTCTCCCAAATCTTCCCTCCCCGGTCGTCACCTCTCGCCGCTTTGTCTCGCCACTCATTATGATATTGCCACATTTTATTCACCACACCTGGTGCGTCCAATATTCCACTTACTGACCGGCGATCTCTCCAGTGGCAGCTCCGAGTCCCCGTGTAACTCGACGGCGGCGGGAATCGGACGACCTGCCATGCCACTACCCGTCCTCAGGGCCCGAACAACGCCCCGAAGCTCCGTCGATCCACCATTTGTCAATCTGGGGAGTGTCACAAATACGCGAGTGGAAGAGCCAAGAAGGACCGTGACACAGAGTCTCAGTCACCTCAACTGTCGTGTCGTGCGACCACCGCCATGCAGGGCAGTCAGGTCAGAGTTTTCTTGCAGCACATGTTAAGGTATCATCTATGCTCCCCGACCGTTTGAGCCGATATAGGTGTCACGACACAGTGGCCGGCTACACGAGCAGCTCCTTTCGGATACCATCGCATGCTCCTCCACGCGTCGTGCCATGATGATGCCTCGCCAGCCTCCGTCCGCATTGGCTCAGGAACGACATAATGACGAAAAGGCCGCGCATTGCATCGTGCAGACCTTGGCTGCCTTCTGCCGGGAGACCTGAGAGGCACTCTGCCACAGCGGTCGTGCTCTCTCGGTCGAAGACCCTTGCATGTGCTAGTTGCACCGACGAGCAGCACAGCACAGCACAGTCCCTCGTACTCGCGCTCACACATAGTCGTCGCAGCTCCTCGCGATCCAGAGTCCGGCCCTGCCAGAGCGGCCCTTGGTCGCTATCCGGGGTAACACGAGATGCTGCCCTCGCCCGTCTGCTCTCACTCGCCATAATCCGCCGGGGGCCTGCCCTACCGGCATTGTGCGCGCCGGATCAGCTGTTCCTCCCATCCTCCACCCACCCAGTGCAGAAAAGGCCCGTGGAAGGCAAAAAGGCAGGGCGGACTAGCTCCGTCTCGCTGCCCCGTGCAGGCGTCACGACACTTTCTGGCGCGATGGCACGCAATGCCACGGGCACGGCAGCAGGCGATGGATGGACTGTCCCGTCTCGACGCGTCTGCTGCTGCCCCCAACGAGCGCCGACAAGTCTCTCGCAGGTACTGGCGATGTAGCCCTCGGTCTGCTGGCTCGACACCTCCGACGACGCGGAGGTATCGACATGTATCTCCGCTCTCTGCTTTGACAAACGCCGGTAGGCATCACGCAACACCCGCTGCAGCCCCCGAACGCCGACGACACCAACTCCAAGCCAGACGTGTTGCAACCATGGACGCTGTCCTCGCTGTATCACATCTCCCCTACGTCAGGTGACGCCCGTGGTTGCGCGCTGGCACCCTTCGGCAGCTTACAGCCGGCTCATCGAGCTGACCAGACCGAGGTGAGGACGCTCCCTCGAGCGAGCTATCCCCATACCGAGCGGCCCCGTGAGCCCAGAGTTTATTGACAATCTCACTGCCGCGACCTCGCTCGTCCTGCCAGCCAGGCGCTGTACCAGCCGGCCGGCTCACTGCATGTGCTTATGCAGATCTTGTCACGCCCGCCCGTCTCCCCTGTCCCGGCCCCCAGCCCCCATCTACATCCCATTCCGACCCCAGACCTCCCATCATGGGCCATTGGGGGTCATGACGAGAGCCGGCGCCGTGGCATCGCCCTTCGGAGCCTCAAGTGCCGATTTCAATCGCCGGGGCTGACGCAGCCTGAACTGACGCCTTCAGCCTGGTCACGTCCTGCATACGAGGTTGTCACGAGCCCCCCGAGGTTGACAAGCAAGTGTTATGTACTCAATTATAATCAGGCCGACGCAAGTCCCTCGACGGCAGCGTCGCATTTGTCCACCCAAGTACATACTATCACTCATCATCTCCCCCCGTCAGCTCTCACATATGCCAGCCTCAGACAGACAGACCTTGTCAAAGAGCCACATGTAGCTACACTCCTAGTCTTGTTGCTAGTCTCAGTCCAGCACCTGACGAAAAGCACCTATGATCTGTCACATATCCGCCCCCTGTCCCCCAAGACGGACGCCATCGTGATGACAGCCACGGCAGCTAACAGAGCCAAGAACCAAGAGACCACGCCTCTCGCTCGTGCCGGGCCTCCCGTCTCCCCTCCTCCGCCCGGTCGGACCAGGCCGCGCTGAGGTCAGCCCTCGGAGCAAGCAGCAGTGATCGCCACATCTCCCAGCTGAGCAGGGGCTTATCTCAACCGCGCCCAGCATCTCGCCATGGCATCTCGCCATCTGACATGTCACCGGGCGGCACTCCAGGAGCCCAGAGACGGCGGCCAGCACCTCAAGCATTCCCGTGGCCTGATCTGCGCCGCTGCGTCGCTGATGCCACCGTAGCCTACATTCAACGCCGTCTGCAGCGCCCTCAACTGCAACGCCATCATCCCGTGCCCCCCGAGAGGCCCGTGCCTCTTTTGCACAGGCGCCAGCCAGGGGGCGGATGTAAGGCAACCAGGCATTTTGATGCTGTGTAACACAACCGCGAATGACCCCCGACGGCCTCCCATCTCCCAAAATGAACAGTCGGCATCAGCCCCCCGCTGACCGAGGCTGGTTGTCTGTCTCACCACGCCCTGATATTGACAAACTGCAGAAGCAGCACTCTCCAAACCCCGGAGCCTGTCGGTGCGCGCGCCGGTACGTACCCTGACCGCTCATTGCCCGCAATGTAGGTAATCCGATATGCCAGCTCCCACCAGCTTGCTGCTCGCACGGCGCCCTGGACGTAGGGGCCTGGGCGTCTGCCAGCCTCGCACCCGGTAATCTCGCAGCACGGAGTCCGCCCAGCGCACCGCGGTCCCTGGCAGCTCAAGGAGCGCCCAATGCACCACACCGGTCGATCCCACCGGTGCCAGCACCCAGCCCGTCCTCGCTGTGGGCACCCGCCGCCAGCGCAGAGCCGCAAGGCAGGCATCAACCTTGGGACCCGCCTCGGTGAGCCGTTTCCCGCGTTGGCCTGAGACCTTCACGGCGGCATGTCTCGTCCTTTCTTCTTCTTCTTCGTCTTCTGCGGCCCGAGCAGCAGAGATGCAAGAATCCTGCATGACCGCCCTCGTATGTGTGTTCCAGCTGCCCGAGCCCGGCGGACGCTGATCCCATCTCTGCCCTGCTCGCGGCCTGCATCGTCTGTCCGGGTACTGTACCTGGGAGTACTTACATACGAGCATGCCTGCAGAGGTGCCATCCCGACCGCGCGGGCAGGGCCAGGGGGCCATGGGCAGAGAGATGTACGCGTAGAATAGTGCCGAAACGGCTGTCGATGACTCCAAAGTTCCATGCCTCCTGCATAGCATGCGCCCAAGAGCGCCTCTCGACCCCCCGGCCGGTTCGCCGCTGCGCACACCACAGAGCAGCACCAGGCAGCGGCCCCGACGCTCTGGTCTCGCCCGGAGCACGACGGACGGACACGCCCTCTCCCTGGCCGGCCGCGCCGTAGACATACAGCAACGCGCCGCCATGGGGATGTGTGTACGCCCGCGCCAGGGTGCCAGGCAGGCTTCCAGGACCGCTCGCGGGACGACCCAGGACGGGCATCGCATTCATCCTCACCCCGGCGGCGCTTTCCACGTTGGGCCAATTTTTAATAATAGCCCACCCCGGTCACCGACCCCGTGACACGAAGCGCCCAGGGACGACGCCGCAGGAGGCTGACTGGGCCATGCGGGCGGTGGCCGATGCGTAGGGCCGGGCGATACGTTCCGCATGGGTGGGTGATGGGATGGCAGTGCTGGGACGCGATCCAGAGCGCCGGGCTGGCGGCGTGTGCCGCTGTCTGCCAATGCTCGACAGGGGCGGGCCGTGTGTCATCCCGTGTTTGCTTGTACTCGTACAACGAGCTGCTGGTGAGATGGCATCTTACTTGCTTGATATTGTGCCTACTAAGTATGTATCAGAAGACGGGCGGGACTGAGACGAGACAAGGGGCAGAGAGGGAATCGGCCGGCCCGAGGAACAGGGCAGGGGCATCACGGAGAATACCATCGGAGATGTAATCCGCATTTCGAGACTGACCACGACTGATGCAGCACACGCACCAAGCAGAAACAGGCAAACCATGTCATCATGGAAACGCTCAATCGGCCAAAGTCAGCGCCCGGCGGCCTCGGTGACCGACTGACGTGGCAGTTCTTCCCCAACCGAGGCACCGGCATGCATCGTCTTGGGGTCCTTGCTGGACCGTGATACGAGTGACGACGCCAACAGCGCCCACGAGGGATTGCCAGGTGAGAAAACCCCTGCAAAGATCATCACGGCCACCAACAGGCCCCCGGACTCGAGGCCACCGAAGCGAAACGAAACCATCATATGCCCTACCTGGTAAACCAACGAACCCATGCCCTAGGGCAGCCCCCATGCCACGCTGAGCGCCATCGCATTTCGCATGACAGATTGTCGTTCAAGGTACCGATACCAGTCGCCGAGGGCAGCACCACCGCGACCCCGGACGCAAAAAGCAATGGGCGTGGTTCGCTGTTACGATCCCCGCGCCTCGTCCGCCCGATCGGTGCCTACGGCTGATAGATAGGGACGGATGCAGACTTGGCGGCCAGGGCATGGCGCGGTTCGGTTCGAGCGTCAATCCTGGGGGGTGGTCAAGCCGTCTTTGCGAGCAAGGGCCGAATGAGGAGACCGATGCTCGCTGCGACCGCGTGGTCAAGCGATGGTAGAGGAGGGCCGGCTGTAGTTGCCAGAGGACTGTGCCGGCGTCGACCATGTCGTGTGAAGTGACAGGTCAGCGTGCCCTCAGTGCGAGGTCCGAGATGACCCGGCCGAGACGGCATGGCTGGCTGTAAGAATGACAGGCCCGTTGTACTTGTACAGACGAGGGATCGCCGCGACAGCTCAGAGTGTCTCCCAATGCGCCGAGGTGAGGCTGACGGGGTGCTCCCAAGGGCTGCAAGAGAGGCCAGGTGACTTGATGCCCTCACGCATGCATGCATGCATGTGAGGTGCGCATGTCTGGCAATGCTAGGCGCTGCTGCTGGGCACTGGTGTTGTTCGCATCGCAGATAAGGCGCAGGACGGCGGGTTTTGGGAGGCCGCTGGAGGCCAGCATAGCATCAGTGGCGCTGGAATATGTAGCCTTCCTGGCAGTACCTAGACAGACAGACAGTTAGCGCGTGTGATAGCGTGGCATGGACAACTCTTGACGGTCCGTCCCTGGCCCGAAAGGCAGTGAAATAGGCTCTCAGGGCATTGTGCAGCACGTAGCTGAGAGCGGCATTGCCGTCATGTTGCACCATCGCTGCTTCTGGCGATGGCTGTCAGATATCAGGTTACACCGGCGACACAGCATCAGCTTGGGGGGTGGATTGCTGCGTGACCCTGTCGGTGAGCCACTGATGCCCTCGACCCAATGCCGGTCTCACCGACTCAGGTCACAGCACAGGCAGCCATCAACGGCGCTGAGCGCCGCTGCTCGCAGAAATAGGTCGACTGCAGCAGAGCGAGTCCAATAGTCGCACCAAGCTAATTAAAACCAATACGACTTTGCCTGGGTGCGCGGAGGCCTGGCTTCTGGCAGAAAATCCGACACCGGGCCGCGATGACGCGACGACGCAGGACCTCGGGCATTGCCAATGAAACAAGAAAGCCAAGATCTCAACTTGGCTTCTTGAATTCTCTTCCTCGTCTCCTCGCGGTCTCGATCGCCTGGGCTTCTCGGGGGTAATGCAACGTTGATATGATCAACAGCGGACGGAGCTCACGATGCCTGCATGTCTCTGGGCTGGGAGCTTCTGGCCTGGCCTGGCCAGTCTGACGTCGTACACCGCCAGAGGACAAGGGCATGCAAGCCCCCCCAACCCCAACGAGCCGGGAGGCGAGCTTGCGTCTGCGCCGTTGGGATTCGATAGGGCGGAGATCCGCAAAGTTTTCTTTGCGGTGATGACTCCGAGAAGGACAGGGCGATAGCAACCTCTCTCGCCGGGGGGCCATAATTGAGGCCGGAAAGGCTGTGTCCGCGGCGCCACCCCAAAGCCGCTCCTTTGGATGTTGAATACGGTGTTCCTGAAACACCAAAGCCGGACCCGAGCAAGCGGTACGGGCTCCCCGGAGAAACCCAGGATCCAGGGAAAAGGGGTACGGAGGGAAATTACCATGATGCTCGCGAAAAACCCGTATATTCAGATGACATCGAACGCGAGGCCCACTTAGACACGCGACAAGAACTTGTCAGTGCCTGGGAGTCCCGGGCTTTGGTTGCATGAACTCCCACGGGGGGGCGCTTGATAGGGGCTGATACCCATTTTCAATTTGAGCTCGTCAGAGAGGGGGAGTGTGGGAAATGCCTGCTGGATAAGGAGGTGGGATGAAAAAGGACATGGGGGATCCAGGGGCTCAACGGGCACTGTCGGAATCTGGCTATGCCCAAGAAAAGAAAGGTGACCTCGGTAGCAACCTGATTTCGCACAGCCAGCAAGTCTCAGTCACACCCCCTTTGTTCTGCGACCCCCCCACCCTGTTGAGATGAGCTGCTCAGTGAGCGGGAAGCTCTCAGAGATGGAGGGTATGGCCCCAAAAGTCCCGAATGACAGGGCGGGCTTGTGGAGAGATCTGCGCTGCGTTGCCAGGGTCAGGCAGCAGTGTTCAGGGATGATGGAAGGTTTCTAGAAAGAGGCTATGCAGCTCTCTCCCAGGGCTGGCTGCACGGGCAGACACGCTGTACCCAGTTGGCGGGTGACTGACAGCCACAACAAAGACAGTCTTGTCGGTGAGTGTACTCGTAGTGTGATTGTTTGCTGTGGGAAGCCAAGCTGACTGCGAGGCCCGGGACGATGGATGGGGCGCAGAAGACGAAAGTGCATCAGGACTGCGGGTTGGCGTTTTGTGTGTCGCCGTGTGTGTCTTGGTCTGCCAAAACACAGAGAGGATACTGATGGGACCCGGGGAGAGTCATCTCTCTTCGCCGACGGCCGTGCCATGACCGGGGAACTACACGTGGACACACGAGCTCGTCGCCGTTATTGCAGAGCACCTCGTGTCGTCTTGATTGTCGACAAAGACCCTGGGTTTCGCCCGCATCATGGATGATCCTGATCCGTCTCAATTATGCTCGCCGCGAGGAAAGACGCCATCTGGAGTCAGGGACACGTCCGTTCTGTCGATGAAACAACGGTGGTGGCTCTGATCTCCCTTCCCCGCGAGGTACCTCCTTGTCAAAATGCAGCATGATGTGCATGGTAGGGACTTGGTCAGACCACGGCCCGAGCTCGAGCGCGCCGTCGCAGATGGGCACGACTGGGACAGCTCGGTGGAAACGGGCACTTCGTGTTTCCCGTTGCCGCAACCACCGCCAAACGCCGGAACATTGTGCCGCGGGCTTGGTTGTCGGCGAGCACAGAGTGCCAAGGAGTATCATCGTGAGAGTCCTGTTGCCGTGCTGCTGTCCGTAACGGGCCTTGTGTCGCGACGAATGGCACTCGTCGCACCCCACACGCGTGCGGCAGGATCCTCCCTCCTTCGCTTCTCTGCCGTGCCTGCGCAGAGATACCGTCATCTGGCACTGGCTTGACGGAAGACGCGGCGGAAGCCCTCGCCCAATGCGCGCCGACTCACGACCGGCACTGCTTCGATCTCGCACAGCAAGCGAGCCCAGATTGGGGCAGCAGCCAAGGAGGCCGGCGCCCGTCGACATCAAAGGTTGTCGTGAGTCAAGGACACCTGCAGATGAACCCCCGCCGAGGCGCAACGGGATATCCCGCATTTTCCCACGGGCACCATCACCATCGTCCATGCAACCCGTGGGAGTGCAGGCTCTATATTGCCGCGCATATTGGGTGGCAGCACAGCACGGTGGTGATGAGGACCGAGGCCTGTGATGACACCATGAGTTTTTGCAGGCCGCCCACGAAGCGCATGGATGGGATGTCGTGCATACCGCGACTTGTACGAGGCGATGTTGCGCCGTTGAATGCCTCGCAGGTGCTGCCGAGTCGAGACGCTTGATCTGAAGCTGCTGTTGTGGGCGCAAGTCTACGCACTGAAGGCGAGAGATGAAATCAAACGGCGCGCCTACTGAAGGGGACAGAAACGAAGTCAAGCGACGAGGCGGTTGAGGGTTTTCGGACAACCTGCGAACTCCAAGAAGATGCCAATGCTGTGCGTGATTCGCCGAGCCGTTTCTCTGTCTCAAGCGCAGACATCGAAGTGCAACCACAGGTCACGGGCCGCTGGCATACGGGACAACTTGGTGTTTTGGCCCTCCTCCTGCCCGCAGGGCTTCTGTCTGCTTGCGGGATATGTTGATCTTCCAAGACCTGCGAGGATCGTATCATGTTTGCTTGCAATTCGCGCAAAGTGCAGAAGCGCCCGGAGCGCTGGCGGTGTCGGTCTTACCCTTGGTGACTGGCAAAGTTGATGACGAGAATACGGGCGGAAGCATCAGAACTCCAGCGTGCCCCCTCTCCCTGATTGGGCACACTGCCAGGTCATGTGCTGTTTCTGATGTTGCTGCCTTCTTGAGCCAATTTCGCAACGGCACTGGAGCGCGCAGACGTCGTCAGAGGGCGGTCAGTACCCCTGTGAGCTGAGGGCGTTTTGGATGACCCGTGTTGCGGTCTTGGTACGGGAGAATCGGCAGCGCCTAGCTCTCAGGTGGTGAACAGCGCGAGGGGGCACGGGCGAGGGAGGGAGGGTAGGGGGTGCCCAGGAAAGCTTGGCTGCGGCCTCCGCAGGTCATGTCAAAGGGTGATTGATTGCTCTCCGCTCGTCAACCCGAGGAGTGTCCTCTGGGGGATCGCTGGGCGGTTCGGTGCCGGGTCCCTATTTGCCAGAAGACCGGTTCCCGTGACCGATTTCCAGAAGCCTGAGACGACGATGATGATTGTTTCTCAGACGAGCCATGGCCCCCGAAGACGTCACTGCACCTCAGCAGCCAATGAAAGGGCGACAAGCCACGAGACCGCCCTGTGTCGTCGGAGCTCTATCTTCCCCAATCGCGCCAGGCACTCGGGCAAGTGGCATGTCTGCGTTGGGACGGCATGGGTGGCATGGAAAATGCCCCAGACACCGTGTTGGCTTTCCGAGCTGCAGGTTTGATTTGACGAGCATGTCGTGGAGGTCACTGTTTCTCGGTCACTGCGCGCGATTCTTTGTCTTGAAGCGATGGTGATGTGTCACGGCCAGTCGTCTTCCAGAGAGGCTGCTTGGTGGCTGATGACACGGGAGCCTCCCTCCCCTGGCCAGGAAGTGCAGCGACAACAGATTAAGGTGCGAGTCTGTCTGTCGTACATGGTGCAGCAATGCAGCAAGCAGGTGCATCGGCGCGTGGTGAATGCCAATGTCTGCCACCGCCGCCTCCGCCGAGTGAGTGTTCAGCCGGCAGACCAAGCCTGCAGGGCCCGATTGGTGTCACGCTGAAAGATGGAAGCACCACGCAACTCCTGATCTTCGAGTCGCCCTGGTCTGTGATGGCAAAATGTCGGTGTGCGCGAAGCCGTTCCAATTGCTCCTCATGTCCAGTGTTTGAGAGCCCCGAGAGCCCCGCGAGATGAGCTCGTGGATCTGCTGGGGAATGGGTATTCGACGCTGCCAGCCAATCCCCTCTGCTCATGTGACTCCTCGCTGCAACGTTGTCGTTCTGTGGGGGCAGGGCGCGTTTCTAAACAAGGAGCCGGCGGGAGGGCTGCATGCGGATTGACGAGAGGACAGACATATCCATCTCTTCTGCCATTGGTCTCAGATGTCAGGACAAGAACAGCGCCCACACCTGGTGGCCGGTATTGGTCCTCGAAGTTGAATGTGCGGATGAACTGCAGAGCCGTCTGGCATGGCGGCACATGCGGCATTATTCTTCCGTGGGAAAGGACGTCAAGACGTCTCAATCGCGAAGGTAGCGATGTGTGACGTCTGAATTGCGGCATCGCGACATGCGTGGGTTGACGTGCCACCGCCACATGCCAGGTCTTGGTTGAGGCCCAGCACGTCGGTCATCGTCCATCACTCGCCAGCATCCAAGACGGTGAGACCTGATCGGCCCAAAAGCTACCGGGAGGAACAACTTGAAACGCCCAGACAATCCTGGAGAATCTGGCGATCGGGATGGGGCTCAAGTTTAGGCTGGCCAAAACGGGGAATGGCATGTGGAATTGGTACGTTGGTACGGTAATTGGGCACGGAGGGGGGATCGCCACGACCCAGCGTGATGTGATTGTCGTTGATGAGCGTATCCAGTCCTGTTGCCTGACTCACTCGCAAGATTGGACGCGCTGTCGCAGGATTCCCTCCCTGTTGATCAGGGCCCTTCGCTTCATGCTGTCCGTCCATTGAGCCCGAGGTGAGCGACGGGGCGCAGTACCAAAAGTCGCGAGCCGCGCAGCGTTGGCACTGCAGCAGGCGCGTCGTCGCTTCGTCATATCGGGCCATGTCAATGGTTCCAACAACCACACTCCGGGCTGATACGTAGTTCCTTGGACCGGGTGACCCTGGCCTGCCCCAGGGATGCCGTAGAAGTCCGGAAGAAGAAGGCCTGTTGCTGTTAAGTACGGAAGGGTACATGGTGTATCCCGTCCTAGCGCCCAGGAGAGACCTCGTGTCGGCAGAGTGAGATGAACACGATCGTGTCCCAAGCCATCCTGCGCTATACATAGCAGCTCGAAAGGAAGCACTTCGTGGACGACGTGTTTCCTCGAAGTTCCCATCCAAAGTACCACGGCCATGGATCGTCGTAGGGAGAGAGAATGTGGGACGTGGGACTGATTTGAGATCAGTCGGCTTGTCGGGTAGCAATCGTTGTTCAGGGACAAAGCACCGGCCACTGATTATGCAGAAGAATGGAACCCCATGTCTTTCCCTGGTGATCCTTTTTTTTCTTGTTGCCCGTGCCGTCATCAGAAAGACTGAGCGGCGGAAAGAATGACGGAAGGCGCGGACAGGGGTCGCTCAACCCAAGGGCAGGAACCTGTTTTAGCGGGGCGAGAAACTGACCTCCAGTGTCAGAGCCAAGCCGAATCCGAGCAACAGGGCAGGAACGGAACTGAGGGAAGGTCGCAAGGACGTATGTACGAGGAGGTAGGTACCACGGGAGGGGAGGTCGATCCACACGTGTACCTATGATGGACGCGCAGGAACAACCCAGGGCGGGAACGGGAAAGATGGGAAGGAGGTCCTCATCACAGCGCCTACCTGGCCACGCGAGTGGACGGCCGGGAAGGGAAGTTGGGAAGGCGGGCTCTATCTTGACTGCCCTCCGAGGTGGTTCATCTCACCTGGGAGGGAACCGGCCGGTCCCCCACCATTCAGCAGCCTCCAGCGCCCACCACGGTTTACTCGGCATCTCGTCCAGTGGAGCACCCCTCCCATCTCACCCAGCTTTCTGGAATGCGACAGACGGGATAGAGCAGCGCTCGATCACCACCGGATTGACTTCCGCCTCCCACCCAGCTCCTTACCGCTTGCAGACAAGCGCCTTGTCCAACCCCGGGTTGCTATCATGCAGCCGAAGCATCGTTCCCGTCAATCTGACCTCACCAGACACACATCAAGCGAAAACCTACTTGCTCCGGTACTCGCGCAAGCCACACTTTCAACCCCCAGACGCCGCCCCTTCTGGCAGACGACGACGTGCCCACGATCGATCGTCAGCTTCTGAGGAGCCCTCGCCCACCGCCGTTCCCATCCGGCCAGCACCGACTAATCAGAAAGAGTGCACGAGTACCCTTGTTTCCCTGCTGGCCTGTCTCGTCCGGATCTGGCACCTGAGGGCAAGTCTCACTATGGGGTAGCTCGCCCCTCGGCCGGCTCGGAGCGCCAAAGAGGAAGGGCTCCATATCGCCACCGCACGAGGACTCAAATTAGCCGTCACACCGCGAGCGAGAAAAAAAAAAGCCTGGCTAGGAACACGCACACACCAACCAGTTGGTTCAGTTCCCGCCGATTCTGCTCTCTGATAGGCGAGCCCCTGATCGTCATCGTTGCGGTCAGGAGGGAGAGACCGCGGCAATGATGAGGGCCTGGTTGCGGGGTGGACAACGGCTCTCTTCTGGAGCACAGCACTGCAACTCTCTCTCCCAACGCCCATGTCCGGATATAGGCTTCCTTTCGGTTCCGGGCATACAAGCCAGCCTGGACGAGGAGTAAACCATCATGACACGGCGCCATTTGCATCTGGAGCATAATAATAGCGAAGAGTCCGTCGTGTTCCATCCTTTGAGCCGCAAATAGTGTCGAATCGGTCGCCGGTTTCTTCTACGCCAATCACCGAGGTCGACTTGTCACCGCTTCACTCACTGCCTCCCTTGAATCCGCCCGGCGGGAGAGCAAGATTGTCGGTCGTCGTCAGGCGCCGCTGAACGTTCCTTGGGGGTACCCAGATGGGAAAGTCCTTGGCCATCCCCAAACCTCGTGCTGCGTGCTGTCGCGAACAGGGTCAGCCCAGTCCGACAGGGCTAACTCGTTGCAACATGGCGCGTTTCTCTGTTTGCTCGTCCGGCCCGCGCCCCCCCCTCGTTCTAACCACACCCCCTTCGGCCTTTGCAAGAAGCGCAAGCCCCCAGAGTGCTAACTTTGCAGCCCCTCCCTTGTCTTGTGGACCCTGAGCGTGCGCCTGTCGCCGAAGGCCACGCCCCCCGCAGCAGACGGACAGACGGACTCGAAGAAAAAAAGGAGAGGGGAAACCGAAAATAGGGATTGGCAGCTCGCCCACCACACCTCTGGGACCGGGCACCCACGCCCCCAGCAAAGACCGACGCACAGGGCCAGGGAACAGGGAGGGACCGGCAGACTCCAGCACTTTGCCTGCTGCCTTGCCTTGGGCCTTGCCTCAATGCGGCGGGCCGCCCAAGACAGCGCAATTACTGTGCGTCGTAGCGCGAAATCCTCAGTGGTCGCAACGGCGTCGAGGTGCCGAGTCCACCACCGACGTCCACCCACACTCTCGCTGGACGGTTCCCCCTTTTTCCTTGGGGATCCTCTGGTACCGCGGAAGTACCGCAGCTCGGGCTTCGACGCGGTCATTCCTCGTCACTCCTGGGGCTTGGGTCGCCTTGTTGTTCATCTCGGCGGCACCTTGGCCTCCCTCCGGGCGGGCTGCTCCACAGCGCACACACTCCAGCAGCAGCACCTACGTAAGTATGTTCCTTCGTACCCTACGTCGCTGCTGGGTACCTTGGCACGGGCTGGCGCAAATCTGCCTCTGTTCCTGTCGAGGTGTGTGACTCTGGAGGCGCGCCCCCCCAGCCCAGTGGGAAGACAGGCACCCCCATACCACTGGGTACCTCGCCGGCCGCTCCCCCCATCCATCGGCGTCCAGCGAGCAGCCCAGCGCAGGGTAGCTTGTCGATGCTCTTCCACCCCTTCTTTTCCCCTTGCCTTCCTGCCCTTTGCCTGCCATTCCCAGTCCTGTCCCCCATTCCTCTTGTGACTCTTTCAACCCAGCCATACAGCACGTCCCGCGTGTTGACCGACGTTTGACGTGGTCCCTTGTCTTCTTTTCTTTCCCAATCAGACCTCCGGTCTTTGGCCTATTTTCCTGGTTCCCGCTCTCCCTGTCCCGTGTGTTCTCCTTGCGACGGGCTGGGTTCATAAATTCTCCCGGTCCCAACGGTCGACCATCCATCCACAAACTTAAGACCCCATCTGCGGCCACACTCCCTCCAACACTTTTTCTGTCCTCACCCTCTCACACCTACACAACGAACATAGTACCGCCACTGCCGACCTTGCAGCAACTGCCTGACACCGATCTGGCTGTTGATCGAACGGAGGACGAAAACTGAACGACGACGACGAACGACGAACCGGCAGACACAGCAGATCTGCCCTGGAGCTACATTGGCGCACATCACCACCACGACCAATTGTTGCGCCTCCTGCCTCGACCACTCGCCGGTTACGGGGACGCGCACCCTTCCGAAGTTCCTCTCCTGCCGGCCGTTGCGCTCGCGCAAGAAGCCTCCCGCAGCAACCTGCCTTGCGCCGGAACCCGCCTTACATACATCGGTTCCCCACACTCTGCTGCAGCATCCTGGATACCACCACATCGCTCGCGCGATCGAGGGTATCAGGACGAAGCCGCCGCATACAAGAAGCACGGGAAGAGAGACACCGCTACAGCGGGGCTCGGTAGCACATTCATTGCCTACCCTGCTCCCACGCATGCATTGCGCTCTGCCAATGCTGTAGGCAATTCTCCCCCAGCTTGGAAACCCTCCCGAAGCAGCGACCTGCATACTCTCTGCCACCTCACCACCTTCCACGGCCGGCCCCAGCAACCCACGAGGAGCAAGCGCACGGCGGACACCGCATCATCTGCGAGAATTGACGAGGGGGCCGTCTGCAGCCCATAGTTGATCGCCCCCGCCCGCTGCGCCCCTGCCGAGTAGCCCGCCGCCTGTCACCTCTCGTGGTCCTCGGCTGTACCTGTACCAGCTTCATCGGCCAGCAAATCTCACCAGCGTCCCAGGTGACCACGACCGCTACGTTGACCCCCAATCTCTGACGGCTGCTGCTGCTACCGCTGCCTGCCTGTCTGCATCCCTGGCATACCGGCCGTATAAAGCATCTCATACGACCTGCCCCGGGGCATCATCGCTCCAACCCCCCGCACTCTTTGATATCACCCTACGCGGGCCGTTCCACAGGGCCACATCAACAAGGATGCCGTCACCTACTGCGACTTTCTTTTCATAAAACCTCCTGATCACCTCCCCAGGGATTCACTCAGGTGCACACGATCCCCTGTGGCTAACTACACATACCACGCCATGTCTTCAACAACTTCTACCTCTACACCCACACTACCCCCCTCCATTGCCTCCTCTCAAGGGACTCTTACCATGACTTCACAACTCGCGGAGATGAGGCCGACACGCCCTGCTCACGTTCAGACGAATGACCTGCCCTCAGGCACACGACACACCTGTGTCCCCGCTTCTGCCATGAGTGCCTCTTCGGTTGGCTCCAGCTCCAGACAGGCATCTCCCGTCATGTCACCCGAAGGCGTGGTCATCACGAACAACAGCTCTATCCAGGGCTCGCCAGAGCCCTTCAGGGGTCGCGAGTTGGACGACTTCGTACCGGCAGGACCGTTTCAGTTGCCCGACCCCGTCTTGAAGAGAAAGACGAGCAACAATTCCTTACCACACAGTGTCACTAGCAACCCCAGCGTGACAGAGCCCCTATCCGGCAAAGGAGGCTTGATCCGGAGGCTGTCCAACCGGGCAACCAAGTCCTTTGCTCGTAGGAGGCCATCCTCAGTCAACCCCAACAGCCGGGACGGCAGCGTCGGCCCCGGCATCTTGCGGCGGAGAAGCGACAGCAACAACACTGCGCCGCCCGAGTTCCCCCTGCTCGTCACCGACTCGGAAGACGACTCGGTTGATGAGCTGGACGAGCTGCGCTCCCTCGTGCTCGATGGCGTTCTGCGGGAATCCACAACAAATAGTACCACGGCGTCGGTGGCTGGCTCCAGCACGCCCTCCGGTACTACTGCTGGCCCCGTCATCCCCTTCCACCTGGTCAAGGGGACTCATATTCGGAAGGTCTCCAAGAAGAATCGGTACAAGAAGCTGTTTTTGGTCCTCGAACCTGAAGCGGGCAAGATTTCTTGGGACAAGACCCGGCCGCACAAGGCGCTGTACATCGACGACATCAAGGAAATCAGGGTGGGGTCGGACATCCGCCAGTACCGCCTTGATTGTGGTGTTGCCGAGTCGGAGGAGAGCAGATGGTTCTCCATCCTCTATGTGCTGCCGGACAACAAGTCGAAGGGCAAGATGATGCATCTCATCGCCGAGGATGCCACTACTTTCCAGAACTGGGTCACGACCTTGGAGGCCATCTCCAAGCACCGCCAGGACCTCATGGCCTCTCTCATGGCGTTCAACGACCGGGCTATCCGGGATTACTGGCGCAGCGAGATGGCCAGGCAATACGCCGACAGGCCCCACTCTCCCGACGAGGAAGACCTCGACTTTGCCGGAGTCCAGGACGTTTGCCGCAAGCTGCACATCCACGCCTCCCCGAGCCAGCTCCGGGCCAAGTTCCACGCCGCCGATGCTACCGGCACTGGCCGCCTCAACTTCTTCGAATTCCAGGCTTTCGTCGGAATGATGAAGCGCAGAGACGACATCCGCCAAATATACCTGCGCATCGCCTCAAAGCCCGAGTCTGGCCTCACCCTCGAGGAGTTCTTGGCATTCTTGCGCAATACCCAGGGCGAAGACGTGGATGCCGACATCCCCGCCTGGGAGTCGGTCTTTGCCCGATTCTGCCGCAAGTTCCGGGTCAAGGAACCCACTGCCCAGAACGAAGCCCTCGGCATGAACGACGCTGCTTTTGCCGCGTACCTCACCTCGACCTGCAACATCCCGCTTGCTTCCGAGCCCAAGGAGTACACCCTCGATCGGCCGATGAACGAGTATTTCATCTCCAGCTCCCACAACACCTATCTCCTCGGCCGCCAGGTCCTCGGTCTGTCAAGCATCGAGGGCTACATTGCTGCTCTCGTTCGTGGTTGCCGCTGTGTGGAGGTGGACTGCTGGGATGGCGCGGACGGCCAGCCGACCGTCAACCACGGCCATACCTTGACCACATCCATCAGCTTCAAGGAGGCCATCTCGACCATTAACAAGTACGCCTTCTACAAGACGCAGTACCCGCTCTGGATCTCCCTCGAGGTCCACTGCAACCCGGCCCAGCAGGAGATCATGACCAACATCATCAAGGAGACGTTTGGGTCCCGCCTCATCACCGCCCCTCTGGATCCGACGTCGGACAAGCTCCCTTCGCCGGAGCAGCTCAAGGGCAAGGTGCTGATCAAGGTGAAGAAGCCGCAGCTCAAGGAAGAGTGGCGGTCTCCGGAGCCGGGACGCAGGCGCGGCAACAGCTTGACCTCGCCATACATCAAGCCTATTGCCTTGGACAACAGCATCATCCCCTCCCAGTCGCTGCCTCAGAGCCCGCTCCTCAGCCCCAGCAACTCCTCGCGTCGCCTGGTCGGCAAGAGCCGCGTCAACACGATCACCGAGGGTGAGGTCCAAGACACCATGAGCAGCAGCACCAGCGACAACGAGAGCGCCGGCGAGCGTGGCCCGGCGAGAAGGTCGTCCAACAAGACCACCAAGGTACTGGGAGATCTCGGCGTCTACTGTGCCGGCGTCAAGTTCACCGGCTTCGATACCCCGGACGCCAAGGCCTACAACCACATCTTTTCGTTCATGGAGTCCAGCTTCGCCAAGCACGGAAAGACGAAGGAGTCGAAGAAGGCCATGGACATGCACAACATGCGATACCTGATGCGCGTGTATCCCGATCGCACTCGTTACCAGTCTACCAACTTCGACCCTCTCCTCTACTGGCGCCGCGGCGTTCAGATGGCTGCGCTGAACTGGCAGACGTTTGACCTGGGCACACAGCTGAACCAGGCCATGTTCGACAGCGGCACCGACCAGTCCGGGTACGTGCTCAAGCCCAGCGAACTCCGCGAGATCCAGGTCATGCCGGACGGGTGGTCGGGAACGCGGGAGCGCAAGGTGGTCACCTTCAGCATCGACGTCATCTCCGCCCAACAGCTGATGCGCCCGAACAACCTGTCGTCCAGCAAGACGGTAGACCCCTATGTCGAAGTCGAGGTGTTCCATTCCAACGACAAGCGGAACAAGAACGACACGGGCCCGAGGCTCTCGACCATTTCGGACAGCCCCCGCAAGTACTGCACCAGCATCGTGCCCGAGAACGGCTTCAACCCCATCTTCGACAACCGGTTCAACTTCAAGGTCACGACCAAGTTCCCCGACCTGGTGTTTGTCCGGTTCTCGGTCAAGATGTCTCACAACGGCGAGGCCTACAGCGACAGGACCCCGGCCGTCGCCACGTACACCGCCAAGCTGAGCGCCCTGAAGCAGGGCTACCGCACCCTGCCGCTGTTCGACTACAACGGCGACCAGTACCTCTTCTCCACGCTCTTCTGCAACATCAAGGTCGACCCGATCAACAGCGTGATGCTGGACTGCTTCGACGACCAGCCGGACACCAGCGGGAAGCTGAGGGGCCTCGGACGCACCATCTTCAACCGCACCAACAACAGCAGCCCCAAGTCCAGCATGGAGAAGACGAGCTTTGACAGCTCATAGAGCCATAGCCGTCACTTACTCGGCCTGGCCTCATTCGACGGCCTGTCCGCTTCTCTGCACATATAACCGAACTTTTTCTTTTCGCTTCTTCTGTACCAGTAAGCCATTTTTCGACAGTGGTCCCCGCTTCAGCACGGAAACCACATGAACACTTGACGGCCGACCACGAAACCAACAAAAAAGAAGGCGCGCGCAGAAGGACTCAGCGCTCGGATTCCAGATTTGCAGCACAATACCCCCTCATTACGCATTTCGACGGCGCAACAAGGATTTTCTTTGTCACGATTTTTTTCTTTTCTCTTCTCGGTGAGGTAGCGGTCCGTCTGCCTTGACGGCTGCGGGAGCATTTTTCGGGCTGGGCCGATGACGGGGAGGGGGTTTCTTGATTTTCTTTGTCACACAACACACGGAACGGAGTTGATGGCGGGTCTTGGGAATGCATCACAACACATCCCGCCGGTCGGCCGGATGGCCGGGGTCCGGGGATGCACCTTTTTGGGATTGAGGTGGGAACAGCATACACAGCGCAAATGCCTGGGATATCTCTGCCCCGCGGGGGGGAATCTACTGAGCAGATAGACATTTTGGGATCACTCCGCCGAACGGGGCGAGGAGTTGATGAAATTCAAGGAAGCCACGAGGTCATTTCCTTCGTTGGACAATTTTTCCTTCTCCATCTGTGGCGTTTTCCGTCGGGTCCTTTCTATGTGAGTCCAGGTGTTTCCGCTACGGGATGGCGCCGTCCGCGCTTTGTTTTCGGCCATTTTATTTTTTCGTCTCTCGTGTTCTGTCCCTGGCCTAGCATGACGCGACGCGCGACGAGGGGGCATTTGGGGCATTTGGGGCATTTGGTTCCGGCCTTGGCATCGGGTACGAGCCGGGCTAGCGAGGGCATCGTGAGCGGCGCTAAGGGGCATATCTGGAGTCCATGATGTAAGGGTACGCGGGTTGGAGAGGCCGTCTCTCGTATTGGTTTAGTTATTACATGCCGTCCGGAGACGGTTTCCGAGGTACGAGCATGGATGGGGTGTTTGACTTGAACATTGATGGTTCTCTGTGTTAGCTTTGGTCAGACGCGATGGCCCGGGGGCTTGAATCCTCTTTTCCTCGTGTGTCGGACGCGGTGTATCTCACCGGCTCCGGATCCATGGCGTATGCAGGCGTGCAGATCAAGTTACCAAAGATATCTCTGGCCCCTGTTTTCCCGCCACCGGCTGTGCGTCCTGGAGAGTGTCAGCGAGTGAGGCTCACGATCTCCCCGCGAAGGATTAGCTACGTCATTTCGAGGTGGGGCCATTCGGACTCTGGTAGATGCTGACATGAACTTTGATTTGGAGTTGTAACCCCGTTGATTACATTCCCGTTGCGTCTGAATACGACGGGCCTCGGCATCCACAGGTTTCCAGTCGATCGTGGGACGGAATCTCAGCCTCGGTGAGGAGCTCGGTGCTTTTCTTATCTCTCGTGACGAGCGATCTAAGTCCCCAGTATTCATCTCATTACCAATTCAAGGGAGGCATCACGCAACTGAACTGTGGGCATTTTGAGGGTCATTCATCCACAAGTGATCCATCAAATATTTCCCACGGAACCATCTCCCGAAGCGGCCGACTTGTTGATATCTATATCTGTCTGGGAACCAATTAGCAGGCAGGTAAATTAGGGCAGGCTAGATAGTCGATGGAGTGGTATCCCACGTCGAGAGCTTCCTCGGGTCTACAAGCACAGAGAGGAGCTCTGAGTGATGACTTGACTTCTCATGTCATTCGAGTGTCACTCCTCGGCTACAACCTGCCACTAATAGTTCGCAGCAGGTCGCCCGTCGACCGTCGACCGCCCGCCGCTGCCGAAATTCTTCTCAACGCACCGCGCGCGTTTAAGCTCCGCGCCTTCGACGCGCCATTGCGGCCGCTCACGCATTTCACAGCGAACCGAGGAGGGGGGGATCTTTTCTCCCCCTTTCCTCCTCCTCCCCGGCTAGGCCCAGCCCTAGCAGCTGGCGGAACCTTACTGCACAGCGTGTCTGCCTCAGGACGTGGTGCTCGCGCCAGGCCGTCTGTCAGTCAACCAGTGTCAGAGGGCATCCTTGCTGCTGCCGGGGCGCGGGAGGCGCAGGCAAGCTTTTCGTGAGGGGTGGGCTCGCGGCGGACGGATGGCGTGGTTCAGTTTGTCGTGCGATGCTGTGTTTTGGGTAGAGGGGAGGGTTGTACGGGCTGCGCGAGTCGGGTGCTTGGTGTTTTGGGGCAGGGACACCCCGTGGGAGAGGATTCAGGGGCTTCCATGCTGGGCTGTAGGGCGGCAGCATGATGTTTTCCGTTCCGCGGGATGTGGGACACGGCCTCCGGGGCTTCATGCGCGGGAGCCTGAGATGTCTGCCCATTTACTTACTACTAAGAATGCACCAGATGGGAAAGTAGCGCGCAGGTACTCCCCCGGAGCTCCTCGTAGCTTGGAGCTCGGAGCTTGGAGCTTGCTGCTTGCTACGTTACGTTGGGAAATGGGTGCTTAGTCTGTCGGCCGCGGAAGGACAGCGCCGGCGTCGCACCACTCGGGGCCGGCGCTGGGTTGACAGCTGTTACAGCGGCGTGCTACTGCTAGAGGTGCTGGTGATGGAACGAACGGTTTTGCATGCCGGGAAGAACTCTGCATGGGCGCATGGGCTCATGGGATGGCAGCCAGCCCTGGTCCGGGGCACTCTGGAGGTCTGCCGGTTAGTTCGAGGTAGATTCGGGCGTGGACGTAAGGTTCAGTCAGGCCTTTTGCACCCAGCGATGGTTTCTGGCTGGAGTCTAGCCCCTGAGACCTCTGTCGAAGTCCCCGTACTTGAGCAGGACGTTTCGGGGCGACTTGGTCGAGGATCGCGATCCTCATTTCGCCGTCCAATGGAATGGGAAACAGATGAACCTTGATACAAGTCTCTCTGCGGCGGATGGATCGTCCGGGAAGGCCCACGTGTCCGCCTCACACCCTCAAGGCGTAGTCAACCCTTATCATGTACTTTCCCTGCTGGTGAAACCTGCCAAAAACCTTGGTGGTGAACCCACTGGGCGCCCCCTATTTCGGTCGCCGAAGGATCGAGGATTCATCTCAGAGGCGGGCGACGTGGCAGAAGCTAGGGACGTAGCTCGAGCCACGACGTGAGGTGAGCTCGCGATAGCGTCAAACATTTTTTATTTTTCCTGAGGAGCAGTAATCTCCTGATCAGCTCAGCTCCCCGTCCTTTGTCGTCGACGACCGAAGCCTGCAGAGCCACCACAATGCCATTTCCGGCCCTCCGCGCCCCAGCAAGACCCAGCCGCATCTCATCTCACTCCGAGCCTCCGAGAAGCCGACTTCCTTGCTTACTTCCTTGCTTGCTGCTTGCCCTAGAGGGCTGCTTCCATGCGGGGAAACCTGGCCCAAGACCCGAGAATCATGGGCTCTCGCTCGCGTCCACAAGGTTGGGTTCAGGAACAGCCCAGAAAAAAAGGGGGAGGGAGCGTAGCCCGACCCCGGGCGTGCTTCTAAGAAACGACTTGCTCGTTACAAGTGCTCTGCGCCCGGCTCGCACGCCCCCTAGCCCCTAATCCCGGTAGCCCCTATGTGCGAAACCTCAACGCCAGACGGCCGGTGGGAATCGTCCGCCCTCGTTGTGTCGTCGTCCCCATCAGCAGGTCCGCCTTGGGCAGGTATTCCGGCCCTTCCGCGCCCGCACCCGCACCCGGCGGCGTCCATGCTTCTCCTGTGCGAGAGAGTTTCGTCGCTGTTGCTGTGCTGCTGCTGCTACACGTCCTCGACGGGGCGCGGCCGGTCCCGAATCTCCCGGATCGTCTCCTTTGTCCGCGCGTTGGCCTCGAAGCTCGCCTCGATCAGGTCCACCACCTCCTCCACGCTGAAGTACAGGCTCAGCTCGCTGTCGCACCACAGATACCGCACCTCGTTGAGATTCGACTGCAGCACCTCGCTCAGGTACTTGAGCCGCAGCCACGACCCCGCGTACTGCGCCGTCGCCGGCACCTCGTCCTCGGCCGGTTGCTGCGGCTCACCTCCGGCCGCCCCCCGCGACGGTAGGAAGAGGTCGTCCAGCTCCGTCACCGTCGCGATCAGCTGCGCGATCTTGTACGCCTCGTCCTGCCCGACCGACGGCATGTCCATCACGTCCGCGATGATCTTGCCCGCCAGCGCGTCCGCCAGCGACCCGACCGCCTGGTACCACACAGACCGCGCGAGGATCGGCTCCCACGTCACGGCCATCGACCGAACCCGGACCACCGCCGCCTCCACGCTGCTCTCGACCTCGTCCTGGTGCATAAGGCTCTGCTCGCCTATCGCGGTCATTTCTGTTAGCTGATGCTTGCTGCATGCATGACGCGACCGTGTGCTGCGACTCACCGCCCAGGAGGTCCCGGATGACCGTCTTCTGCACCCCTAATTCGTCCGTGTATGCCCTGTTGGCGAAGCCCTGCAGCCCTTTGATGTCGTTGTCGATGCGCAGCATGCTGCGCGCCCGGGGCGTCAGCCCCTCCCGCGTCTTCCAGCCCTCGGCCACCTCGCCGAGCTTCTCCGCCATGTACATGGCATCATTGTAGAGGAACCTGCCCGTCGTGTTAGCCATGCTCCTTCTGCTGCTGCCTAGAGTGCCCCTCTCTCGGGAAATTAACCCACATGTTCCCACCCATATCGAGGGCGTAGTAATACGGGGATACGGCCCTGAACATGGCCAGGGCGAACGTGGGCAGACTGAACAGCCCTGCCGCCGCAGATGCCACGGGGTTGGTCTCGTTGCTGCAGCCGGTTGGTCAGCGGTGATGTGCAGCGTGCGCGCGCGTAGTGCCAATCGACTCACCTGGCCTGTGTCAGCGCCGCGCCGTCCTCCAGGATGCCCGCGATGAGCTCCAGGACCGGCTCCGGCATCGACGAGATGTGGTACGTCTCCTTGAGCACCATCTCCCTGCTCTCCTCCTCGGCGCCCGGCGCGGTTGGCTGTCGCGTCTTCTTGGCCTCCGGGGAGCTCTGTGGCCCCGAGCCCGCCGCCGTGTCCTCGTCGCCCCAGCCCCAAGCGGCCGCCGAGTCGTCGTCGTCGTGGCCGTCGCCCTGCTTGTCGCTCTTGTCACCGCCGTCATTCGCTCCCTGCGCATCGTCGTCCCAGCCCCAGGCGTCGGCGCCGTCATCGTCCGCAGCATCCGTCTTGGCGGCGCCGGGTCTCGTAATGTCGCGCTTCTCGGGCTGCTGCTCGTACCCCTGGTCCTGCGGTTGGTCGTCGTCGTCAGCGCCCCATGCTGCGCCCCAATCGTCGTCGACGTTGGCCTGCGTCGCGACGGCGTTGGCATTGGCGGTCAACTCCTTCCCTTCCGAGCGCGAGACCATCTGTTTTTCCACTTTCTCGACCTGTCTCGGCGTGCCAAGGCCTGCGCTCCCATGTCAGCATTGGCCCGTCGGCCGGGATAATTCAGCCAGCTCACCTTGTGATAATTGGCGCCGGACGGCATCCAGCGCCGTCTCCCTGCACTTCGCGAGCCAGATGGACGGGGCGTTGCCGACCCATTCTTTCAGCTCCGTGAAGCCGGAGAAGCCGCACTGCTCTAATGAGTTGCAGAAGGCCTCGGCGGAGCGGATGACGGCCTGGAACTGGCCGATGTCCTGGAGGGTCGAGGGGACCGCGGCATCCAGCCAGACGCTGACCAGCCGGGGCACGACGTCGTTCATCATGATGGGGCTGAGGTAGATCAGTAGTTCCTGGGGCAGTCTCTTGGCGAGGAACTCGACTATCGTCTGGAGGTCGGCGAAGAGGTCGTCGATCGAGTCCCCGGCGTCGCCCTGGATCTGGAGCATGTTCTGCACATACACTGTTAGAAAACCCGCCAGATGTCGCGCCTTGGGGGGCCCTACCTCGCTCGCTTGGACAGATGGTCTCGTCGCCGCCTCGGCATCCATCCTGGGCAATACGATCGTCCTGTCTATGTCCTGCCAGAGCTGGGCCATGCGGTCGTCGACCTCCTTGTAAGCCTCCAGGCCTATCACGGCCTCCCGCAGTGTCATCGGTTCATCTGGCATGCTTTTAGTCCCTCTGCACGACACGCTGCTGGATGTTCTGCCACGTACCCTCGCGCCGATCGTAGATGGAGACCTTGCCCGCCTCGCAGTTGACGTGCACCAGCGCGTTCCAGACGTGGTCGAATACGTCGTGTACCGCGGACTTGAGCTCAAAGGCGCGCACGTCGAGCAGCCGCATGACGCGACAGCTCTTCTTGCTGACGGGGACCTTGTCGAGCTCCGTCCATGATTCTGGCAACCAGTCAGTCAGTCCGAGTGTCCCTGGCAGACGCCTGCGCCGTAACGTACTCTCCAGCCACCGCAATGCGTCCAGTATTCTCCGCTCGTTCATCGCCTGCTCGACCTCGCTCAGCAGCTCGTTGACGTGCCGGATGCCCCTCAGCGCCTCGTGCAGCTGGTCGGTGTAGGCCACCTCCCGCTCCAGGAAGGAGACATGCCCCTCGGCATCCTGTATCGCCTTGCCCGACACATCGGGGGCTTCGGACTGTCGGACGATGTCGTCGGCTAACCGCTTCGATCGGAGTATGTCTTCCTGTAGAGTCTTCGCGTTGGTGACCCAGGACGTCACGTCGCCTTTAGTTTCCTCGTTGATGGTGTGAACTTCCGCCTGCGTAGTGTCAGCAATCCGGTCCGGTCAGCCGAGAGTTTCCGGGGGAGGGAGTACCTCAAGCTGCGACTTGGCTTTCGCCAGGGCTTCGATCGCAGAGGAGAGGTCTACGGTCGGCAACGCCAGGGAGGACACCGCCTCGTCTGGGAAGTGGCCCTCGAGGGCGAAGGCGACAATCGCATCGCCAAGCTGTGCCGGAGCTCTGGTCGCCGTTTGCGCTGCCATATTGGCTCGGTGCTCGTCGTGAATTCGTGGTTTGAAGCTGTCCAGAGCTCTCCTTGCAGCTGCAGCCCAAATGTCGACATGTGGTGGTGTTGAAGATGACACGACGTCACCCGGCAATGGCAACTGGCCAATGACCGGCTGCCCTGCCGCTGAAACATGGACTCCCGTCAGTGAAGTGCCAAACATAGCTCCATTAGTCATCATGCCTCTGCCTGTGCGCCCTGAGCGCTCCCGCGGCAAGCCGCCCAATCGGTGCAGGAGCCGCTGAAACAGTCCCTGAAAGATACGCCCCGATTTACCCCGCCACCCCGCCGTCCGCAGGTTGACATTGTTCCCTTTTTTCGTCCGTCCGACATATTGTTCCATCTCGGCGAGGACTCATCCTTTGTCCCCATTCCGACGAGATATCACCATCGAGAAACCCCGGCGTCAGGCCTGCCAACTCGGAGACTCCGTCAGACCTCAAAATTATCCACAAGTTCCCGGCCTCGGTATACCGTTCGGACAATCCTTGTCTCCCGCCTACGGCTGTGTGCTCCGATCGACACCCTCATTGGCCTGCCTCACTTGGGCATCAGTAAGTAGCCGCAGGCAGCATTCCCTCATTTTCTTTCACGGGGTGGCCTCGCTAGGTAGTTGCCTTGCTTCTTGCGATGATTCATATTGCTGTCATTCTGTATCTGCTTCGTCCTCCCTCCCTCACCTGTGGGCGTCATCGACAAACAGACTGGGCCATCGGATCGGATATAGTCAGGGTGCAAAGATGAGCTTCAGGATGGGCAACTCGAGCTTCCTCCTGGCTGTGGCATTCGCAGCGCTGGGGATTCTGCTCTTTTTCATCGTGCCGCAAGACCAGAGTTGGTATGGCTTCATCGTGGTTCCTGTCGTGGCGCGGCCCCCCTGCTTCTTAAACCCGAGATCGTCCCATCTCACCCCCTAAACACCCACGTCCCTTGGCTGCGTTCTCCCACTGACCTAGCGCAGGGCTCACTCAGCAACACGCAGCAACCTCACGGCAGCCATGGCTCCCCAAGAGCGGCCCCGGCCACGGTTCCGCAAGGTACAGAGCTTCGACACAGAGTACGCCCCGTGCAACATCACCCAGTATGTCTCGGAGCGCAGCGGCATGCAGGTCATCGTGGCGGACCGCCAGGGCCCCAAGGTCAATGGCTACTTCACCCTGGCCACGGAGATCTTGGACGACTCGGGCGCCCCCCACACCCTGGAGCACCTGGTCTTCATGGGCTCCAAGAATTACCAGTACAAGGGTCTTCTGGACAAGCTTTCCTCGAGGGCGTACTCTGGGACTAATGCCTGGACCGCCACGGACCACACTGCTTACACCCTCGAGAGTGCCGGCTGGGATGGCTTCGCGCAGATCCTGCCCGTCTACCTCGAGCACGTAATCCTGCCCGTCATCACGGACGAGGCCTGCGTCACGGAGGTGCACCACATCGATGGCGAGGGCAACGACGCGGGGGTCGTCTACTCCGAGATGCAGGCCATCCAGTACAGGAGCGCCGAGATCATGGACCTGGCCGCCAAGCGCCATCTGTACCCCGAGACCGTCGGCTTCCGCTACGAGACAGGGGGCATGACCGACGCCCTGCGCAACCTGACCATTGACAGGATCCGCGAGTTCCATCGTGAGATGTACCAGCCGCGCAATCTGGCCGTCGTCATCATCGGAGAGACAGACCACGACAATCTGCTGCAGATTCTCGACGAGTTTGAGGAGAGCATCAAGGGGGACATTCCCCCCCTGGATGCCCCTTTCAAGAGGTCCGTACCACAGTCTGCAGGTCTGACAGGCAGGCCCAGCTAACCGTATCAGGCCATGGATCGATTCCGTCCAGCCACCGGCTCTGACCGAGACGAAGATCACGACGGTAGAGTTCCCCGAGTCCGACGAGTCCATCGGCGAAATCCTCGTCGGGTGGTTCGGCCCCAACTGCACCAATGCCCTGGACACCTCTGCTCTCAACGTGCTGCAGACCTACCTCTGCGGCTCGTCCGTCTCTATCCTGGAGAACATCATCGTCGAGCGCGAGGAGCTCGCCAGCTCGGTCTCCTGCTGGTGGGAGTCGAGGCCAAACTCCGTCATCTACTTCCAACCGACGGGCGTCGCGACGGAGAAGCTCGAGTTCGTATACAACCGCATGATCACCCTACTGAACGAGGTCGTTTCCAAGCCGTTCGACATGGACTACATGAAGTCCTGCATTCAGCGCGAGCGCAGACAGGTCAAGTTCCAGGCCGAGTCGTCCGAGAGCTTCTTCTCGAACAACATCATCATGGACTACCTGTTCGGCAGCCGCGACGGCGAGACTCTCAAGGACATGAAGTCCCTGCAGGAGTACGACAATCTTGAGAAGTGGACCGACCAGCAATGGAGGGATTTCACCAAGAAGTGGATCGTCGACGCTCATCACGTCGCCGTCCTCGCCAAGCCCTCCGAGGCCCTGGCCGTCAAGCTCAAGGGCGAGGAGGAGCAGAGGCTCGCCAAGAGAAAGGAGGAGCTCGGCCCCGACGGCCTCGCCAAACTGGCCAAGCGGCTCGAGGAGGCCAAGGCGAAGAACGACCTGCCCATCCCCGCCGAGGTCATCGACCGCTGGCCCGTCCCCGGCACCGAGTCCATCCACTTCATCGAGTCGGAGACGGCACGGTCTGGAAAGGCCCGCAGCCTCGGAGTGCAGGAGAACAAGGCCCAGAAGGTCATCGACGGCGCCAAAGAGGGCAAGGAGCCGCTGTTCATCCAGTTCGAGAGCGTCCCGTCCAACTTTGTGCACCTCACCATCTACCTCGGCACCGCCCAGATCCCAACGGCGGTCAAGCCGCTGCTGCCCATCTTCAGCGACAACTTCTTCAACACGCCCATCATCCGGGACGGGAAGAAGGTCGACTTTGAGCAGGTGGTCATGGAGCTCGAAGAGGAGACCATCAGCTACGGCCTCCGCTCCACCAAGGACATGGGCGACCCCGACAGCATCACGATCCAGTTCCAGATCGAGCCCGAGAAGTACGCCACCATCATCGGCTGGGTCCGCACCATGATGTTCGACAGCGTCTTCGACGTCCAGCGCCTCAAGGCCGGCGTGCAGAAGCAGCTCGCTGACATCCCCGAGATGAAGCGCGACGGCCGCTCCATGTCCGCCGAGGTCAGCATGGCCTTCCACACCAAGAAGGAGACCTACAGCGCCTCGAAGCGCGCCCTCGTCCGCGCCGTCTACCTCCGCCGCATCAAGAAGCTCCTCGAGACGGACCCCGACGAGGTCGTCGCCTGGTTCGAGCAGATCCGCAAGTCCCTCTTCACCTTCGACAACATGCGCGTCCTCGTCACCGCCGACGTCAACAAGCTCGCCGACCCCGTCGCGGCGTGGGACGTCCTCAGCGGCGCCATCGCCCCCGCCCGCGACGTCGCGCCCATCACGAAGCCGCACAGCCATCTCACCCCCGAGGGCATCGCCCCCGGCTCCGTCGGCGCCGTCATCGTTCCCATGACCACCGTCGACAGCTCCTACAGCGTCAGCACGGCCAAGGGCATCACCTCCTTCGAGGACCCGCGCCTGCCCGCCATCCTCGTCGCCATCGGCTACCTCGAGGCCGTCGAGGGCCCGCTCTGGAACGCTGTCCGCGGCCAGGGCATGGCCTACGGCGTCTACTTCGGCAGGGACATGGACAGCGGCCTCATCCAGTTCAAGGTGTACCGCTCCCCCGACGCGTCCAAGGCCATCGGCGCCGCGCGCGACGCCATCCGCCGCATCGCGGACGGCGAGGTGCCCGTCGACAGGCACCTCAAGGAGGGCGCCATCAGCCAGGTCGTCGTCGTCTTCGCGGACGAGCAGTCGACCATGGCCTCGGCCGCGTCGCAGAACTTCGTCCTCGGCGTCGTGCGCGGCGTGCCGCTCGACTGGCACAAGAAGATCATGAAGAGCGTGCGCGACGTCACGGACGACCAGATGAGGGCCGTGCTGACGGACCTGGTCCTGCCGGTGTTCGAGGCCGGGAAGAGCAACGTCGTGGTGACGTGCGCGCCGATCCTGCAGGAGGTAATCCAACTTCCCGCCCTTGTTTGATTTCTTGATTTTGGACGGCTTTGCTAACTCGGCGCAGAATATCGAAAAGGCGTTCAAGGAGAACGGGTACAAGACGCAGGTGCAGCCCCTGGCGCACTTCCACGACGACTACGGCCTGAAGCCCAAGGATGGCGAGGACGAAGAGGAGGAAGATGACGAGGACGACGACGAGGACGACGACGAGGAGGGAGGCAGCGGGGACGAGTACACAGATGACAGTGACAGCGACGGGAGGTAGAGCGGCCGCACTGCAAGGCCATCTGCGACAGACATAGATGGGTGATGATGATAATGACCACCTGGATGCCATTTTCCGGTCTAACGGACGTGATACGTGGGTGTTTCTTCAACGCCCTGAATGAAGATCATACATCGTGCCTTATGCCAGCCGCCGTTGGTAATTAAAGTACATACATTACCCCCAACCTGCATCATACAACGCCGTGGGAATGCCTCGTCATCGCGTGCCGCTCAGTCCACCGTGTCATCGTGCGGCGACGCCGGCCCTGTGGTCGTGGGACTATTGCTATGCTTCCTCAGCAGCCCGCTCGCGCCGCCCCGGCCCCAGCCGCCGTTCGTCACGAGGTTCATGGCCCTGTGCTCCCTGGCCGCCTGGTCCTCCATGCCCTTGTCCACCGGGTAGTCGTCGTGGTAGTCGTCCTCCCCGTCCGTCTCGAGCTCGTCCTCGAGCGTCCGCCCCCGCGGGCTGAGCCGCTGCAGAGACACCGAGTCCGGCGCCTGGTCGGCGTACAGGTTCGGGTCGCGGCCGAGGATCCGGTCCGCCTTGGAGGGCACCCTACGGCCCTGGCCGGCGGACGGCGACGGCGACGGGCGCTGGACGTAGTGCCGCCCCGCGCCGCCGGGGGGGCTCGGGGCCCTGAACTGCGGCGGCGCGTCGTCCGAGCCCCAGCCGGCGTTGATCTCGCGCTGGCGCTGCTGCTCGCGGTCGGCGCGGATGCGCTCGGCGGCCGCAACCCATTTCGGGCTGGCCTCCCAGGACCACCCGTTGCCGGTGGTGTTGCAGACGGGGAAGAACCAGAGCAGCGGCGTGGGGCCGAGGAGGTGCCCGAGGTTGCGCTTCCAGCCGAGGTCGAAGGCGTTGGGGAGCTTCTCGGAATCCTGCTCGTCGAGGTAGTCCTCGTAGCGCTTGCGGGCGCGCTCGCGCTCCATCTGCTCGTAGGAGAGGTGGACGGGCCGCTGGCCGTCGAGGCCGACGGGGGCGTGGGGGTAGTTGCGGTCGCGCATCTCCTCGCCCTCCTCGGGGCGGGTTATGCCCGGGAGGGCGTTGGCGTGGGCGTCGATGAGCTGCTGGCCGTAGTGGCCCACGGGGACGCCGCGGATGTGGTGGCTCTGGAGCTGTTTCTTGAGGGGCGAGAGGTAGCGCGTCTTCTCGAGGCACTCGATGGTCGTCTGGCCCCTGCTGGCGAGGAGGATGTGCCAGCCCGTGAACGCCCCGACGACGATGCCGATGATGCCGGACACGACGCTCAGGATGATGAAGTTGATGGGCAGCAGGTTGTCGACGTATTTTGTGTTGTTGAGGATCTCGGCGTAGACCCAGCTGCCGGACACCCAGAAGGAGTAGAAGCACAGCAGCGTCGTGTAGATGAGGAACAGCAGGAACGCCTTGTGGTTTCGGAGGCCGATGCAGGTCGCCAGCCACGGGCAGTGGTGGTCCATCTTGAGCACGCAGCGCTTGCAGCTCGAGCAGTGGTGCGCGCGGTCGGGCTTCTTGGCCTGGCACTTCTTGCAGAAGCGCATCTCGCCGTTCGATTTGACGGTGAAGGAGGTCGCTACCGGGGGTGCCTCGGTCGGCAGCTCGGCGTAGCCGTTATCGTTGGTCGTGCTGCCGGGATTCGTGAAGACGGCCGTCGTGTACGACCAGTTGAGCAGGCCGTAGATGATGAGGGCTCCCGCGGAAGACCCGGTGCCTGCAGAACGCGATTGTCAGCCCAGAGCCTCCACCGAGGAAGCGCACGAGATCAGGACTTCCATACCTAACCAGGTCGCCTTATCGGCGTGGGAGCCGATGCTGACGTCCACCCAGACGGCCCATGTCGTCAGGCCGTACACGAACAGCAGAGGGAAATACGTGGCGACTGTGCAGCAGCATCGCTCGGCCCTCCGCGCCCACCTGCCCATATTGTTGTTGAAAGAGGATGATTCGGAGTAGACGGACTCCATCAAAGGACGGAAGGGAGCAGGTCAGTTTCGCGGGCAAGGAACATCGCGGTCGCTCGGAGGAAAGAGTCGGGTCGCTGGCAGGAAGAAGCAGAAACGATGGAGTCTTCCCCTCTTGGATGAATGCTGTGCTGCGCCGGGAAACGAAGGGCAATGTGTCTGGTGCGACGTAAGCAGCCGGAGGGTTATGGATGATGGTTGGAGGATTTGGAGATCTCGGTCAGGGGTCCAGCTGGAGTTAACTGCCCGTTGTCCCCGGAAATTTATTGGGCCACCTCTGCGAGGCTCGACTGTGGCGGTGTCGGGGGCTTGTGGGCTGCTGACCAAGCAGCGGACCACGACACAAGCCCCTTTACTTCAGCTTGCAACTATTCCCAGCTGTACGACAGCCATGCAGTAGAATATGATCAGTGAGCAGCACGTGTATTGTTCTCGGAGACTATGGGAATTTCAGACGTCAAACTTCGGATTGGAGGCCATGTAGAGCGGTGTGGTAGCAGCTGCTGGAAGCTCTGATAATCCACCGCCCATGCTCTCCCCTGTCCCATCCTTGTCTCTGTCCCCGACTCTCTGTCTCTCTCTCTCTCACGGCTGCTGTATCAATCTACCAGTACTGGGCCTCGTTGTTGACGTCTTCGACGGGGCCAGCCACAACAGGACCGTCCTCGTCAGGGCCGGGCTCGAGCATGTCGGCGTAAAAGTCGTCGTTCTCCTCCTGGACCGGCTTCTTGGGCTTCTGGGCCTTGCCGAACCGGGCAGACACCTCCTCGGTGACCTCGTACTTGGTGATGTTATCCTCGTTGACGCTGTCAGCCTTGACGAGGCCGGGGCTGATCTCGCTGACGAACTGGCCGTAGTGCGACGAGTCCCTGATGCGGCAACGGTCTCCAACCATCTGGGCGTGGTGGGCGAGGGCGGAGGGGGTCTTGAACCTCTTCCCGCAGCTGGGGCACTCCGCCTTCTTGCCGCCGTGGGCGCCGAGATAGCCCAGGTGGAAGGTCAGACCCTCGCCGGTCTCGAAGGTGTAGCTGAGGACGAGGTCAGCCAGGCTCGGAGAGCCGTGATGGGGGAGGCTTCGACTTACATGCAGTTGTCCATGGGGCACTGGTAGCGGCCGTTCGCCGTGAGGTACTTCTCGACATCGTAATGAGGGTGGTCGGGGTCGTGGATGCTGAAGAGATAGGTCTGCTTGGCGTTTGGGGCCGTGGCGATCTTCAGCTGCTCGGCCGTGGGACGCTGGGCGGGGGCGGCCTCGGGGAATAGGTTCTTCTTCTGAGCCCAGGCGTTGGGCTTGGGAGCAGGGGATGCCTCGTCCTTGGTCTCCTTGGCATCCTTGACAGTGACGAGAGACTTGGGAGTCTTGACAAGAGACTTGGGGGTCTTGACGGGGGTTTTGAGAGTCTTCTTCGCGGCCTGGTTCTTGTTGGCCGGCTTCTTATCAGCATGCTGGCTCTCCTTGTCCTTGCTGGGGGTCTCAGCGGCCTTCTTGCTGTCCTTCTTGTTGCCCTTCTTGCGGCCGTTCGAGTCAGGCGCCTTGGGAGCCTCCCGGCAGGCTGGACAACCGGCTTGGCGGTGCGGATGGGAAGAGTCAGCTTCAGAGCCGGGACGGGATCCTTGGTGTCTCCCTTGGGCTTGCCAGGGAGGGCGGGGAAGTCCTCCTTCTTGAAGCCATCGACGGGAGGGGCCGCCGTGGCGAAGTGAGCGGGATCGAGACGGAAGGCATAGTCCTCCCAGACACCGGTAGAGCCGGCGGCGGTGGTGCTGATGAAGCCCTCGAAGTTGGGCTTGTCCTTGGCCGCAACCTCGGCCTGCTTCTCCTTGCAGAAAGCAAGCCACTCGGACTGGTAGATCTTGGGGCATCTGCCCTCGTCAAGATGGGCGATGAGATCGCCGACGAAGCTCTGGCACTCGTCGCAGCCGGGGCACTTGAGCTCCTCCTGAGCCGGGTGGGCCTGTATGATTGTCAGAGCCTTGTTCAAACGCACAAGGACAAAGCCAGGGACGAAGAGAGCCCCATTGAAACCGTCGTTAGGAATACTTACCTCCTGGTAATGGAGGACAAGGGAGACGTGGTTGCGGTAGCCCACGCCGCAGATTTCGCAGTGGATCTCCATCTTGCTGCTGTTCAAGTCAGGTGCGTGTCGAGAGGGGTGATAGTTGAGCAAAGGGCTTGTCCAGTGGGTCTTACGTTGAGTTTGAGCTCAGCCGAGCAGGGAATCAGTCGATTTAAAGCCTGATTGAGGAGAGTAGTTGTCGAGAGGGCCTCTAGTTGAGTATGGCCTCAGCTTAGGAGGGATCTGGTTGAGTAGACGCCTGGTCGAGTGTTGTGCTTATCGAGGAGGCGTCTGGTTGAACAGGATGCTTGTCGAGAGAAGTTTCTCTCAAGATGGGACTTGTTGAGCGGAAATTTCTGCCTAAATCGTGGGCATCTCTCTTGGGCACCTGGCACGCGGGTCTTATTAGTTGACGATGATGTCGTTAGGGCAATATGTTAAGCCGCACCAGCCGCGGCTCAGCTGGTGCGGCTTAACCCATGAGATGGTGCACGGGGGGATAAAGGGGTAGAGATAACCAGAACAAAAACCACATCAGGCCAGAGCCGCTTTGCTGGAGCAAAACCACAGGACAATGCAAAGGGAGGAGTCTTCAGGGGGCTAAGAGAGTTATGAGAGAACTGCTGGTATGGGATTGGACGGGAGACGAAAGCGTTGGATCAATCAAGCGAATGGCAGCTGATGATGGACTGGGCATGGCTACAGAAGGAGGAGACAACATCAGTGATTCTTCGCCCTGCACTTGTGTTGGCTGCATATACGGTATTACAACTTCTGGGGGCTTCTTCAAACTCTTGTTAGCCTGCGTGCGGCTTAGAAGGGGCTCTCGCTAGTGCAATTCATGGGCCACAAGCGTGGAGGGCAATGGGCAAGTGTCACTTCTTATATCCTGGCAACATCCCTCTGCCTTGAGGGACCAGGAAGTTCAGCAGGTACTCATAAGCCAAAGGCCTTTATATAGACCCAGTTGCGTGAAGATAAGCATTGTTCTATACTTTCTTAGCACACCGTGAATGGAAAGAAGTGCATGTGACGGCGACGAATCGTTACTATGGAAGAACACGGTCAGTCTTAATTTGCAACTCTCCGAACATGGAAGTCATACGGCCGATTTGAGGCTTAGTATGCTATGTGGAGGAATATCGGCCTTTGGGCTTCACTTCAATTTGGAAACAAGTTTCTACTCATAGTTACCTCACAGTCTGAGGGCTTCGCACGAATCGCCAGACTCAAGCTACTATGCGATCCAACTGCGGGACATATCAGACACGTCCTGGGCGGCTGGCCTAAAGCAGACTTGGGAGCCATCGAAGCCTGCTCGACAGGGTCTCATTGAATTGCCCAGGGGTGTTCTTACTCATGACTTCCAGGTTGACAATGAGCCTTAGCTGCGAGGTTGAAGGGTGAAGCGTAGGACCAGGCTTCGACAATGCGCAGTCATTGAACAATTTAGTAAAGGCTAAAAGTGGTTGCAGTCCCCGCTGCGAGTTTCCTGGACAGTTTTCCTTCTAAGGCTTTTCTGGAAAGGTTGTTTCTGGAACCTTTGGCCCTTGGAGCAACACATACGGGTCTCTATCCGCGGGTTTCGTCGTTTTGGGACACCCATGGTCAGCACGGCCTCGTTGGACGTGGGGCCATGACGATTGCAGCTGCATCTCGCCGTCATGGGTGGCTTAGACCCCAGACAAGAGGCGCATTACGGCTTACTTCCGCAGTGGGCACTGGGCAGTTGAGTTCTGTTGCCGCAAGCCCCCGAACCTTGCCGTTGCTATGGATCACCTTTGCCGCCCAGCGGATTAAAGGCATAAAACCAAGTCCACTCGCCGTCGCCCGCCTCGGCAAATGTGCCACGACTAACACGTACTCTACAACACCACTCGCCAACATACCAATCTCGAGATTTCTCACTCTCGATCTTGCTCTTTAGCCCTTCTGCGAGAAGCACCATAGGTAGACGTCAGAATGGCTTATCCCGGCTGGTCAATGGTCGGCATTGACTCCGGATGCGGGTCGAAGAAGAAGAAGATGGAGGAGGAGGAGAAGCACAGCGCTGCCCTGAGGCCGTATCAAAATCTTCCGCCACCCCTCCTGGGGAATTACAGACCCGGCCCCGGGTACGGATACGGAAATGAATATAACAACGGCCCTCCCTCGGGCCCCCCGGCCTACCAGCCCGTTCACCAGGCACATGTACCGTATGCCCCGGCGGCCTACCACGCTCCGTTACCACCGTCTTTCGACGAATACTACCGCAACGCGAACGCTTATGCCTCCGGGCCAAACCACGGACCGCGGTTGCCACCACCACTGGTAGCACCTGTCCCGCCACAAGCCAGTCGCCTGGAGGAAACACCCCGCGAAGTCCTTCGCATCTGCAAGAAGTACGGCGGCGCCCAGTTCACGGTCGATCGCGTCGACGCCGCAACAGGCCAGACCATCCCCATGTGGATCCTCCACCGCAATATGGACGACAACGTTGTCGCCCTCCTCTACGCAGACCACCAGCAGCAGCAGCGCCTCGGCGACAGCGCCGCCGTGTCCGCCAAGCTACACACCTGGACATCGTCCAGCATCGACGTAACCGTCCGCGGCGGCGAGCAGATACAGCTCAAGAAGAATGACATGGGCACCGGGCACAAGTTCTTCTCGAACGGCCACAAGCTCAAATGGGTGCAAGACGAGTGGACCTTGTCCAAGAGCAAGCTGTACCTCAAGGACGAGGGCGGACGGACGATTGGGAGGTACCTGCGAAAGCCGGACGGGAGGCTGCAACCGGAGAACCCGACCTTTGAGCTGATGGTGCCCGTGAACGAGATGGACATGGATTTGTTCATCGGCACGGGCGTGGCGGTTGCGGCGTACTGGGCGAAGGAGAAGCAGACCGAGATTGATGTTGTAAGTGAGCTATTTGGAGCCATCTAAGGTATCGAAGGGCTGGGAAGATTATAGCATGTGGGTCGTAGTATGAAGAGACATGCTGGATTGACTCGGGGAGCTGCTAGATCATGGATGGCTCTCCTGGGACCACGACGGCAGACCAGATTCAAAAGAGATACACGGAAACTCCCGAGTGGCAGAAGGAGCAAGTGCAGTTCACCGTAATAATGTGGCGCTTATAGATGGGAACGTACTCGAGTCATGCTTCCAGAACGTCTACCGTCCTGTCTGGACCTGATGCTGAAATGCTCATCGGGGGCAGGGTAAGGGCAGTGCCTTCTCCTAAAACTCCCCGGGTTGCTGAGTTCCGACAGCTGAGGCCAAACGACCTGGGCTCCTGAAGGCCTTTAAGTTGGCGCTTCATTCAACGGCTGAGCCGTCTGATCATTCAGGGACGGTCCATTCCTGAGTAGCTGACACAGGCCTTTGTTCTAAGGCTCTCGTGTTAGCTAGCATCAAGCTTAAGTGTAAAGTGCTGGTAGTGCATGTTTTAAGTTGAGTCCTTCTAGGGGTCGTGTCTTCAGCCCTACTGTTCGCCTCGTCTTCAGCCGCAGGACATGATCTAGATGATCGGAGGCTAGCGGGTAGATTGGAGGCAATTCTGACCCTCTAGGCCTACGTATTCAACATCTCCGACCGGCAAGATGAAAAAAAATGACTACTTAATATGTCCTTGCTTCCTTCCAGGTTCGGGCGTATTGGGAACCTGCCGGGCTGTCTCACCCATCTGACTGATCCTCACTGACTACACAACGACCGCGACCATGGCCTTGCCGCCGCCATCTTCAACTCTCCTCCTGCTTCAGGTGCTCTCGGCTTCAATTTTTCTTGTTCTCGCCGAGATCACCTGTCCGGGGGGCGTGCAGTCGATCTGCCCCCCACAGCCGGGGCCTGGAAAGTGGCCGGGGCAGATGCCGGGGCCGGGGCCGGGAATGCCGGTGGTCTCCGACAATTCTACGGCGAGCCCCGCCGCTTGTCCCGGAGCTTGCAACCCGCACGCTAACAAATGTGACCCTACGACGGCCCCGAGCTGCATCTACCCGGATCCCAGGGTGCCCAAGCCTCGCGCCGCCTGCGCGTGCCGACCTGGCTACAAGGCGACGGGGCACGCCAACAACGACGCAACGAAGCATTGGAGAGTGCCGGTCAAGGACCAGGAACACCGCGTCTGGGTGGCCGAGGGCGTTCCGTGCGACACCCTCTGCGACATCCCCTACGGAGTTAACAGCTGCCGTGAGGTCACTCTGCTGCCGGGGCAATGTATCGGGCAAACCAGCGGGAATGGGCCATCATCGCCGCCTCTCGACATGAACGCCGCCACCATGGCCCCCTATGTCATGAAAGTCGAAGCCACGCCCAACCTCACGACTTATGTCGTCCAGGACGGCGAGATCTTCGGGGACAAGACGCTCGTGTTCCCCTTTGCGCACCCGGACAACGAGACCATGGGTAAGAAGGCCAATAGCTCGGAGGGCCTGATGGGCGACGTGGCCGAGTCGATGGGGCACGCGATGCGCGCGTACCTCTCCCAGCACGGCATCTCGGACAAAGACATGTCGGCCTTGGTCAACGAGTCGGTGCCGGTGCTCGCGAGCGCCGCGCAGCTCATATTCAAGCCGGGCAATCAGACGGCGGCGGCGACGGGGGACGAAGACGACGAACAATTTGAATTTGCAGCATTGGAAGAAGATGGCGAGGAGGAGGGGGAGGGAGCGGGGGAGGAGGAGAGAGACGAAGAAGAGGAAGTCAGGGAAGGAGAAGAAGACGAAGAAGAGCCCGGGACCCCGGAGAACCGCAAGAGGGGCTGGTGGCGTGACAAGGTCGGCAACGGCAAGGGCGGCATCAAGGTCGGCAAGCCTCTTGAAAAGGTCGGGAACAAAATCGGTGATCTCAAGGGCGGCATCAAGATCGATAACCCGCTCAAAAAGGTCGGTGACCAAATCGGCGACCTCAAGGGCGGCATCAAAGTCGGGAACCCTCTCGAAAAGGTTGGTGACCAGATCGGTGATCTCAAAGGGGGCATCAAGATTGGCAACCCCCTCGGGAAGATTGGGGACTTCAAGGGCGGCATCAAGGTCGGTAACCCTTTCAAGGGCAAGTTCAAGATCAAGAACCCCTTGAAGGGCAAGCTCAGGATCCCCTCGCTCTCCGAGGTCACCAGCCACGTTATCGACGAGACCGAGCGGCAGGTCAAGCTGAGATTCGAGGCGTACAAGAAGCTCATCGGAGATCTCGGGCGCACTGACGCCGTGTGCTCCTACTTCGCGTACAACTCGCTGCCCATGTACAAGATCGAGTCCAACGCCGTGGAGTTCCGCTCGGCCGGCCCCAGCATCGACATCACCCGCGACCAAATGTTCTTCCTGCACCCCGTGTACGGCAGCTACCCGGAGGACGAGGGTCTCAAGTGCCACTACAACATCGGCAAGGAGAGCTGGGAGACGTACGCCGCCATCACGTTCAATCGCGACATGTACTTCACGCAGAACATCGTCACCATCTGGGGCAAGCCGTGGGTCAACGCGTCTGCCTTCCGGGACACGACGCAGACGCTGGTGCACGAGGTGCGGCACACGCTGCAGTACAAGGACCTGGGCTTCTCGAGGACGGCCTTTGGGCTCAAGTACCTGTACCAGTTCTGCAAGGCCGGCTGGAGCTACAACCAGATCGAGTTTGAGCGCAACGCGCGGCAGTGGGAGCACCTGGCGGACGGCCTTCTGAACGACGAGGCGGGCTACGCGTTCTTCGAGTACTGGAGGCTGAGGCAGCTCTTCGACACAATGGGATACCCGGTCGAGAGGACCATCACGCCGACCAAGGGGGCCTCTGAGGAGGGGGAGTTCTTCGAGCTGCGGTTCTCAGAGGGCGGCGTGCTGCAGGGCGGCGTCAAGGCCGGCGCCCCAAGGTGCTCGCCGTGCTTCCGGGTGCTCAGTCCCTTGGCCGTCGCGGTCCGCCAGATGTCGGAGGCCTGCACGCAGAACGAGGCATCGTCGCCGTACTGTCCTGCGTATCACCAGAGGTGGAAGGAGTTGCAGACTGAGTTTGAGTGTGTCCCGGAGCTGGAGCGGACGCCTATGGTGTCGAATGATGGGAAGTGGCAATGGTGTGAATGAAGCGAGCAACAGTATAAGTCCGTAATTTGATTGATTTCTTTGGATAGTATAGGTTCAAGTTGAGTGTCTTGAACGAATGCCAAGTTGAGTTGCTCGACTTTCGAACCTCTTCTCCCGTGGCATCGATACTCTCTGTGACATGTGGCTTTACATATTTACTACAACTGCACCCTCAACCCCTTCGATGAATAAGTCCAACTCGAAAGGAGCCGAGCCAGCAAAAATCAACGGCTCCAGGTCAACCTGTTGCCGACACCACCTGATCCCCTCCTGGACATCCTCCAGGTGACTGATGTGAGACACGGCAATGATCTCGGAAGTCTCCTTCACGAGGTCCCTCCCCGAAGAGCGCACCCACCAGGCCATCTTATCGTAGGAGTGGGCGTTGAGCAGGACCCCCCAGAACATCAGCGTGAACAGCGCGATCGGCTCCCTGTCCCTCACGCCCTGCAAGAACTCCGGCCCGCTGGTGTGCGCCACCATGCACACTGTCGTCAGGGAGTTCTTGATCCGGTCCTCCGCGAAGGCGGACCTCGTCTGCTCCTCCACCACGCGGTACGAGATGATGGCGGACGCGTATGGGCCTCCGCCGTCGGGGTCGTCCAGCTCCGGGTTCCCCGTCGGCGGGAGCCGCGCCAGGCGCGAGACGTGCAGCATGAGCTCCGTCGCCTTCGTGACATCGGGCATCGTGTCCACCAGCGTGACATTGACGGGGTACTCCTCGCTGGTGCCCCCAGCGCCGCTGGCCTCCGAGAACAGCCACTCCCTGGTCGTGAGGCTCATGGCGACCGACGTTCCCGACAGCTCCCAGAGCCTGGCCGTGCGGTCGATGACGCCGTCGTTGCCCGAGTGCGTGCCCGGCAGGGCAGACTGGAGCATTCCCTGCACGCCAAGGTACACGGACAGCAGCCAGGTGTTGTCCTCCATGGCGCGCTTCATCTGCTCCAGTGTGCGCGCGGCGGCCTCGTTCATGAAACCGAGAAAGGCCTGGAGGGATACTGCGCCGTTCAGGCTCGCGCCGCCGCCGTACAGCACGGTGTCGAGCGACGCGGCGGCGAGCATCTGCCACGTCAGGCACGGGTAGCTGAGCGAGTCGCGGGTGTAGTAGGTGAGGATGGCGGTGGCGCACTCGGGCACGCCGTCGAGGAACTTCCACGTCCGGGTGCTCCAGCGGTGCATGAGCTCGAGCTCTAGGGCCTTGTTGCGGGTGCCGGAGCTCGAGAAGGCCAGCGGCGACACGGTGAGGGAGGGACGATTTAGAGAGGAGCCGCAGCGCAGCCGTTTCGACCGGGCCTTGAGCCAGAGGTCCGCGACGCGGTCCGGCTCGCAGACCGCGAAGGTCGTCTGGAATTGGGCCACCTGGGCTGCTGTGGTGTTGCGCGCAGGCTTCTTGGGGGCTGGGAAGCGGCAGTCGATCTTGCGGGCGTAGCAGTTGGCACATCTTGGCCGCTGCTCGTCGCACTGCAAAGAAGTGTCAGGCAACGATGCTGGGTAACGAGAGCGACCCTGCTACCCACCTTGATATGTCTCGTCTTACAGGAAAGGCATCCATTGCGAGACTTGGCGGTGGTTCTTTTGGATTCCATGATAACGGTAATAGGTTGAACGGCTCGTGACTTCGATGCGGCGAGGAGCAAAGGTGAAAGCTGGGTTGGTTCCGGCGGGTGCTCTACTCTTGATACTGAACTGAGAGCGACAACCGAGGCCATGCCGCGTCAAGCATCCGTCTCGTCTCACTCTGACGTCCCGCAGACAGGGCTGACCATGGATCGACGCGGTGCCATCGTGGACTCGAAGGAGTAATTTCCCAGCGATTGGGCCAGACACGAGGAGCAGTGGGGTCCGAATCGGTTCGGCCGAGCAAATAAGGGGGCTGCAGTGCGAGAGCCAAGGCCGGAAATAGGGGCAACAGGGGCAAAGGGGCTACGCCGAAGGATCTCCAGGGGGCTTTTACTAAGAGCCACAGCGCTCTCCCGTCGTGCCTCATAGGGCTGATTTATGAGGTGGACCGATCCATTCTATTCCTCCTCGGCCCCGAGCGAGATGAGCCGGGGGAGACAACCAAGTAAGCTTTTCGGAAATGTTCCGCGGCATCCAGGTTACACACCACCATCACCACAGCCATCGCAGTCTCCAGCGCAACCGTGGCGCCTATGTTCTCCTCGGTGAACACGACGATGCCGCCCGTGGAACACCCCATGATATCCACGTCGTGCGATTCGACGGTTGTTGGGAATGTGGATACGGGACGGACGGGATATCGCGAGTCTGTCCGCCTCCTGGATCAGGCTGCGTCTTGCACATATATTTGACATCGGCACCCAAGACAACCCCGCAGATCACGGCACTGCGTGATTCGCTGAGATGCTCACCGACGCCCAGCTGGCAAGAATTAAAACGCTCACCTGGTTCGATCAGGCTCCGATGTTTCCCCCCGACAACCTCGCAACCATCCAAGACCACCATCTTCCCCATGTCTACCTCTCGCGGCGACTCCAGTGTTTCGGGCAGTCGGTCATCTTTCCGTGGCCACGGTATTCAGGTCTCCGGCAGCGGTGATACCACAATCCATGGCAACGTACACATTGGAGCCTCCGACTTGAACCAACTCCTCTCCGACCTGCGCATAACCAACCCGCGCGACGACAAGCAACGTATCGAGAGTACGAAGGGCGGCCTCCTTCGAGACTCTTACCGCTGGGTTCTCGAACACGAAGGCTTCCAGTCATGGTGCAATGACCCGCGCGGCGGGGTCCTCTGGATCAAAGGTGACGCGGGCAAGGGGAAGACTATGCTGGTTTGCGGCATAGTCAGCGAGTTGGAGCGATCCTCAGATCATCCCGAAAACCCAGCGTACTTTTTCTGCCAAGCAAGCGACGAGAGGATCAATACCGCGACGGCCGTGCTACGGGGCCTCCTCTTCATGCTTGTCTCCCAGCACCCCGGATTGTCCCCCTACATCGAAACGGACTACAACAAAGAGGGCAAAAGTATTTTCGAGGGCAGGAATGCCTGGTTCGCCCTGGCTAGGATCTTTCGCGATATGCTACAGGACTCTGCGCTGGAGGGGAAGATCATGGTCATCGATGCACTGGACGAGTGTGTTGCTGACCTTGACAACCTGCTGGACCTAATATCCACAGCTGTCTCGTCCTCTCAGCACATCAAATGGATCGTATCCAGTCGAAATTGGCCCCCCGTCGAGGAAGAGTTGGAGGATATATCGCAAAAGGTTACGTTGCGTCTTGAACTGAATGCCGAAGCCGTGTCGGCCGCAATTCAGAACTATATCCGATGGAAAGTCGATAAACTAGCCAAGAAGAAGGGGTACGATGCCCAACTGCGGAAGGAGGTATCCGCGTACCTCGCCGAAAATGCCAACGGCACCTTTCTGTGGGTTGCCTTGGTGTGTCAAGAGCTCGGGAAACCAGGTGCGCAGAAAAGGCTTGCTACGACCAGGCTGAAGACGTTCCCTCCCGGACTTGATGAGGTCTATCGCAGGATGATGGATCTCATCATGGAAGACTCTGAGAATCAAGACGTCTGCAAGCAGGTACTAGCCGTCGTCTCCCTGGCTTACCGCCCGCTCGCGTTGGAAGAACTCGCCGTTCTTTCGGGGTTCGCCGCCGACAACGAGGACTTCGAAGAGGTAGTCCGCTTCTGCGCCTCGTTCTTGACTCTGCGGGAAGGAACCGTGTATCTCGTACATCAATCAGCCGGAGAATACCTCTCGGATCAGGCTATGGCTCAAATCATGCCCCTTGGCATCTCGCAGCAACACCGCCTTATGTTCTCGAGGTCTCTCGGAGCATTGCACGAGACGCTCCAACGCGACGTTTACCATTTACGAGAGCATGATATCTCTATTGACGACATCTCTCCTCCCAACCCGGACCCCTTGGCCGCTGTCCGGTATTCCTGCATCCACTGGGTGGACCATCTCTATGAGTCCGGTAGACTCGACAAATGTTGGACGGGGCAGGATGTTGCTGACGGCGGATCTGTTCACGTGTTCTTCCAGCACAAGTTTCTCTTCTGGCTGGAAGCCATGAGTCTCCAACGCAGCATGACGCAGGCTGTTCTGGCTGTGCGGAACATGGAGGCTTTGGTTGTAAGCATTCATCAACTTACAGCGTCGTTGCTCTACATCTAACAAGGCTGCAGTCAAGTGCAGAGACGCGGCAATTGGGAAAGCTCATGAAAGATGCCCATCGGTTCTTACTCTATCACAGGGGAATTATAGAGACTGCTCCGCTTCAACTCTACATGGCAGCTCTGGTTTTCACCCCTGTTCACAGCTTGGTGAGAAGCACGTACAAGGAAGAACAACCGAACGAGATCAATCTCATGCTAGACATGGACTCTGACTGGGACGCATGCACCCAGACACACGAGACTGGAGACGACGTTTGGTCAGTTGCATTTTCACCAGACGGCAAACGGCTGGCAGGAGTCTGTGGCTCGATCCCAGATGCAATAGTCTGGGACACCACGACCGGTGCCTGCTTACTGAAACTCCAAGCCAAGTCGTCTAAGGTGGCGTTCTCTTCCGACGGCCAATGGCTTGCATCGGGATCCGTAAGCGACGGATATATCAGAGTCTGGGAAATAGCCAAAAGCACACGTGGCGCGAAGACCATCGAAACCGGGACTGCCGCCGTTGCATCCGTAATTTTCTGGCCAGACTGCCCACAGCTTATATCCTCCCACGACGAAGGGACCATCAAAGTCTGGGACCTGGCAACGAGCACTTGCTTGCAGACAATTCAGGGAACCGGGCACCAGTTTCCGATAAATTCATTGGTACTCTCGCCTACCAACGAACAGATCGCCTCAAGAGATTATGGCGGACATGTGAGAGTGTGGGACCTGACAGCAGGCCTATGCGTTCTGAAGACGGCGATCAAAGTCTCTTCGACCCTAACGTGGGCAATCTTCTCCGCTAATGGCCAATTTCTTGCGACAGGGTCGAACAACGCCAGCCGCCCCACATCCACGGCCATGGAAATATGGGAGACGTCGACAGGTGAATGTGTCACGATGCGAAGCATTCCCTATCCCACGCGGTGCGCAGCTTTCTCGCCAGATGGCCAGTGGCTAGCGTTGGGCGATTTGAGAGGACATATCAACATCCTGAATGCGTCCACCTATGAACACGTTCGAACGTTCAGCGGCCATTGGGGTGCCGTCATGGGTGTGGCCTTTTCGCCAGATGGCCTACTCGCCTCGGGATCGTTTGACGGAACCGTCAGAATCCTTGACATGACGGTGGGCATGCACCAGCAGGCGACCAAGCGGCACAGCGACCTCGTATCTTCTTTGGCCTTCTCGCCAAACGGTCAGCGACTCATTTCAGGATCTCACGATGGCACCCTCAATGTCTGGGATGTTGCAACAGGCGAATGTAAGCACAGTCTTGGACACGACGGGAAGGTGGAATTCGCGACCTTCTCGCCTGACGGCCGTTGGCTCGCATCACTCTCCTCCAAGGCCACAACCACAGTCTGGAATGCAGAAAGAGGCGATTTATTACACATGGTTGTATGCAGCAAGGACAACTACCCTTCCGAGAAGACCACCGGCCTCCCGCCGTGCTTCCCAGCCTTCTCAGCCGACAGCCAAAGACTCGTATCAGTGCAAGCTGATAAGCTTGTCAACGTCTGGGACTTAGTGACATGCTCGTGTACACACACCTTTGAACGGCGCGGCAGAGGTGCAATCCGCTCAGTATCCCCCTCGGCAGGCCATCGAATTTTGATAGGTGTTCGGGTCAGCCCCAGGCCTTGGGATTCGTCCATCGAGATATGGGATGCAGAAACGGGTGCTTGCGTCCAGAATTTTAGCAATGAAAGGTGCCATTCCAACCTGGTGGCCTTTTTGAACGATGGCCTCTGGTTCGCGTCGATCTACGACACCGGAGAGATTCGCGTCCAAAATGCAGTCACAGGAGCGCGTGTGCAGACGCTCCAGATCGACAAGGTGTATAAGTCGAGGACGCTTGCTTTCGATACCAAACTCGACATCGGCATCTCGACAGATATAGGAGTTTTTCTCCTTGATGCTCCTGAACTCCATTCGCAGCGGCCGGAGACGTCGAAAAGAGTCGGTCGCTATCAGGGCTATGGCATCAGCTCGGACAAGGTATGGATCGTCTATCGGGGGAAACGGTTGCTATGGCTACCCTCAGAGTACCGACCACACTCGTCGGCTGTGTCTGGGTCGCTCATCGCGCTTGGTTGCAAGTCGGGCAAGTTACTATGGCTGAAGTTCGCCCCAGACGGCACAGAGTCGACGGATTCTTGAAATCACTCGAGCATGAGAAGTGTATACCGGATAGTCATCTCTCAATATCATACTGTGCGGGAGCTCTTTGCGCTGGAGAGGTTTCCTGTAGCAAAAGTTGATCTTACGGGAGCTGACCCACCGCCAGGAAGGCCACGGCATCGACGGGAAGGCCCTAAAGGGATGTGTTTACACGGCAGAGGACCTGGCCGCCTGGTTTCGTCACCCCCTTCGAGGGAGCAAATCACAAGAATGGGGGGCGGTTGGGAACATCATGACTCTGATCAAGTCGTTCTCAACGGCACCATGATGACGATATGGAAACGTCCATTCAGCAGACAAAAAGCTGTGATTGCAAACTCCGCCTTCAAGTCAATGGTGAAGGCGGCTGATATCTTTGCTCCCTTGAAATAGATGTTTGAGAACGGCAAGACTTTCTGGCAACGTTTGTATTGTAGGCTTCGGTGCCAATGAGGCCACGCAGCGCCCCGTCGTCCGGATTCGAGCGAAGCGTGTATAGTCTCAACACGGGCTGTTTTCTTGATTTCCTTCTGGAAACTACTCTTTCGTCGCACCCCGAACCTGTAAAAAGCACAAAGTGGCCGAAGAGTTTTGGCACATCTAGTAGCAGTAGTAGTCTCGCAGGTCCTCATGGCGCTGCCTGGCCACCTGACGGTTGAGGGATCTACGTCGCCGGTTGCAAGGCCATGGGACTGCCTTGGCAGGGATGGATATAACCTGAAGCTTTTGTTGAAGCAACAGAGGACGATCTAGATACATCTACTTCATGTACCAGTATAAGTATGTAACAAAAGAAACGAGACCAGGTCACAGTGTCCCTAGTGATTCGCCCGGCAAATTCTGTAGTACTTTGCCGCCGTCCTCGCCCGAATCGACTTGCCGTAGATCTGGAACCCTACCGAGGAAGCATGCGCCACGAAGACAATCAGGGCCACGTAGATGATGGTGTTGCGCGGGCCGCTGTGGTTGATCCACGGCTGGATGCAGAACGTGAGCGCGCCGCCCACGATGTTGCGGACGAAGTTGGACAGCTGCACAACCTCGTCTTCGAGGTCCGGGTAGGAATCGAGCGCGTACCCGAGACATATGGGCATGGCCAGGTTCAGGTAGACGCCGGCGAGGAAGAGACCAAAGCAGGGAACGGCCCAGTGGAGGCCGAAGTACGCGCCGAGGCCGTAGAGCAGCACGGAGCCCGCGGCGAGGAACGGCACGGGGATGAAGCACCAGAGACGGTTCTCCGGCTCGTGGATACCCCCCCGCCGGCCTGCCAGGCGTACAAGCAGCCAGTCCGTTGCAGGGCCTCCTAATGCCGAACCGATGACGCTGCCGACGAGGAGCGGCAGATACATGAGACCCATCTGGCCGGCCGTGAAGTTGTATGGGGGCAGGGAAAAGAAGCTCGCCTGGGTGGTCATGACAACGCTGACGACCAGCGTCGATATCGCCAGCTGGGCGCTGGCCCATGCAGATGCCGGCAGGGTGGCGACCTCGAACATGGACAGCAGCAGGCGCCAGTACGGGGCCTTGGCATCTTCGTTGGGGCGCCAGAGCGTCATTCTCTGCAGGTATCCTAGACGTTCTTCCGTGGAGGGCTGCGTAGGGGCCGGCGGGGTGATAGATGGCTGTGTCTGTAATTGATCTTCTTGGCCAGCCTTGCTGTCTGCACCGCCCTGGGCCACCTGCTGGGTAGTGCCATATGTCTGGCCCAGAAGCACCGGATCATGAGCCCCCAAGATGGTATTGCGAGCGAAGGAGGTTTCTTCGACAGTGAGCAGTACAATCAGGGTTGAAAGGCCGAAGAAGATCAGTAGGTACCGGAAGCACCACTCCCAGCCCTGGGCATCCACGATGTACCCAGCCGCCAACGGGGCGAGGAAGTTTCCAAAAATGACGGCGAAGCCGTACAGGCCGAGGGCGAATCCCTTCTGGTGTAAGAAGGACAGGTCCAGCAGGCTCGACACGATGACACTATACGAAGGCGCGGATCCGATGCCTGCGAGTAGCATATAGACCATAAAGAGCGTGATGTCGGTCATGACCAGGCCGCAGAGCAGGCCGGCGACGATGAGCAAAGACCCAATCATGTACACCAGTCTTCTCCCGTACTTCAGGGCGAGCGGCTGTAAGAACATGACGCCAACGCCGCATGCCAGCACAAGCAAGCCCTGTCCGTAGCCAAGCATAGTGTAGTCTGTCTGGAGGCCTTCGACCCAGATGGCCCAGGCGGGAGAGGTCCATGCAATGCTACAGCCGCGCGGAAGTATTAGTACATTGCAGAACTGTTGGAGTCGCGCCGGAATCAACTCACCTTGCGTTGGCGAGGAAGGTCCAGAGCAGCAGGTTCGCTTTGATCCAGAGCTTCGAGCCCTTCGACCAGGTCTGCCAGGCGAAGGGGTTAGCCACGGAATAGACTCGGCTGGTCTGGCTCTGCGCTCACCAAGGGATCATTTGGGGAATTTGTAGGGGTCGGCACGAAGATGAGTGATTCTCCCACGGTATGCCCGTCGCCTGGGTTGAGTTGCTCTATCCCGAGTGTCAGTGTTGCGTATGCGACAGGCTCTTGAGGTGGAACGGACTTGAGAGCAGCCTGACAGTTCCAGGGCTGTCCTGCGAGGAGTCCCCGGGGAAGTTTTCAGGTACAATATCGGGCTGAGACATGGCTGCGTTGGTGTAGAGGCAATTGTCGAGGCAGACCATGGTTCCCGGACGCCCCTGGCCATGATACAAATACTTCACCGTCCTCGAATCACGATGTCCGTTATGGAGGTGAGCGGCCAAAGATAGCCCAAGGAACTCTATCTGCTTGTTACGTATGACCATCCATCCGAGTCCTTATCGGTTCTCCACCATCCCCGCAACCCCCAGTCCTCTCAAGGCAGAATACTTGACTATCGGCAAATGCTAGCGGCGCCCGTCCTGTTATTATTCCCCTCTTGGGCTTAGCCGTCCTTGACAGGTCGAGGCCCGACTGGCTGAGTCTCCCTGTCTACCCCGGATTCTCAAAACGCCACGAAAGGGTGCAGGTCGTCGTGAACCGGCCCGGTTACATATTGTCGTGATAACATCAACCTCGGTATGCACAGCCAGCCTGCGGTCGCCGCCGGCGAAGCTAGCCTCTACAATGCAGATAGTGTTCTCCTGTATCTCCCGTATCGTGCGAATGGTTGCCTCCGGCTATCATGTTGCACCGCACCTCGGCAATCTACGAGGGACTTCCATGGTCAACGGGGACTACGTGAGCCTCAGGGGCAGATGACGACTTTGCCCACATCACAAGGCCGCCTCTCCTTCACCAATGTGTGGATTCATACTTTCTTTCCACAAGTAAAAGATTGAGTTATACGAGTCGCACACTACCGAAACCAAAGCCCCGAGGTCCGGTCATGCACATAGTACACATTTGCAGCACATCCCAAGTACCAACGGTTGGCGGATCTCTCAGACAGTAGATTGAAGCAATCTATAGAGTCACTGGTTGTAAACCACTCCCTATTCCCTCGATCGTCCCGTGAACTTGTCTAGAACATTCCGAGTGATCATCTCTGTGAACACGTCGCCCTGGATGAGTCCCGCCACCCACTCGCAAGATCCAGCACAGACAACCTCGCCCTTGTTCCTCGTGAAGCTCGCCACCATGCCAGAGCCGTATTCCCGGTCTTTGAGGTACTCGGGCACCCCTCCTTCTTCGTACTCGTAGCAGGCCTCGATCAGCCCGGACCTGTCGTGAACAAAGGGTCAGCCGTGATTTACAGTCAATAGAGACTAGAGATACGTACACTTCGCGAAGTGGCCCTCCGATGGGCTCCCTGCCGCCCGAGACGTCCCTTTCGCCAAAGACCGCCGGGCACATCGCGATGATCTCCAGGTTCGAGGGCGCCCCGTCTTCTCCGGTAGGGTACGGAAGGCCCTTCCTGACGGTGTAATCGCAGCCATCGACTTCGAAAGCGGCGATATTAATAGGGTCCTTTCCGAACACGTCTCCGTACCGCAGCTGCGTTCCCTCCAGGATCCAGTGGTTCGGGCGGTAGACCTGGAAGCCCCCGGAGGATCGAGGGGCCGCCATGCCGTAGCGAGTATAGCATCCCATGACGCCCGTCAGCCCGACAGACTGGGCCCCTGGCCTTCCGATCTTGGGCCAATCCCACATGGTGGTGACCCTCGTGGGGTCGCTCGCGGTGATGGGGTCGGCCTGGGGCACCCTGTAGCAGAACTGCGTTTTCATGCCCTCGTCGAATCTGACCTGCCAGATGAAGTTGCCGCCGAACCTGGCGAACTTGCCGCCGTTGTCGACGAAGGCGTCCAGCGTGTCGCGCTGCTCCCAGGACCAGTACTCGTCGTGGCCCATGGAGGCCGCGCAGCGGTAGCCCGAGAGGCAGTCCGGCTCGGTGTGGAGGTCCGACTGCGTGAGGTGATGGATCTTGTAGCCGTTCTTCTCCGCCCACACCACGAAGGGGCGCTCGTACGTCGCCCAGCCGGCGTCGGCGTAGTGCCTGGAGTAGCGGAAGTACCAGGAATACTCCAGAGCAGGGTACCTCGGGGTCGCCCCGTGGGCGACGACCATGGCCCCGTTTGCCTCGCGCGGGGCGTTCTGGGGGATCCTGAGCATGCCTCGCGCGATGGGGCGCTGCGTGCTGGACAGGGGGCTCGGCTCGTCATTCTGATATCCGTCCGGGATGCCCCGGTAGTGGTTGGCGCCGCCCCAGTCGTTGTAGGCCAGCAGGGTGGACGTTGCGTGTATGAGGACAAAGTCGGCCTCGTCCCTGGCGTTCTTGTTGCGAAGCTTTGACTTGACGACGAAGAAGCCCTCGCGCTCGTAGACGCGGCCGTGGAAGGTCTTGATGCGCACGATGACCAGATAGAAGGCCGACTCCCACTTGCCCTCCTCGAGATGGATGGCGAGGGACTCGGGCCAGCCGCAGCCAACGGCATATGCATCGGCAGGCGTCTCCTGCTGTTGGCCTTTAAGGCCCGTCTTGGTGTAGACGGTGCGAGGCTTGTACCCGTCCCGAATCACCTCGATATCGTAGTGTTCTGCGGTGGTGTGGACTTTGAGGGAGACGGTCTCGCCTTCTTCATACGAGAACTTGTCGCAGTACACCCATGCTTCGGGCTCGCCGGGGTAGGTCCCTGGCTTTTCGACCAAGCCGTGCGGCAGGGACCACGAGTAGTCGGCCTCCGTGTGCGGCCTAACTTCTTTCTTCGGTGTTGTCATCTTGGCGAGAGCAAGGGGGTAAATTTGGTGGCTGAGGGAAAGGGAAGTGAGCAGATCACCAATGTCGTAAAGATCGGGATTGGAAACTCTGGCATCCTCATGTCATTTCTTTGGCTGTTATTAAACTTGGTACCAGTGGTGAGCACGGGGAGCCGGAGCCCCCGTCGGCCGCCGTCTAACCCGAAAGTAGAAATGTTATCAGGATGGGGCGATGACCGACCATTCTCCTCTTCCCGCGGAGCCCCGAGAAGCGTTGATTCGTGTCCCGGCCATAAGTGCTCCCGTTGACGGCTTTTACCACAAGCCAACCTCAAACGCGTCCGTTTCGGCCCCTGCTTCTACACATCCACTACTAGTAATACTGCGCTTCCAGAACTTTCGCATGGCGTTTAGCGGCGTCCAGACGGAAGAGGAGCCCGCGTCGTGGAGCGCAACTGTTCTGGCCAGGACATGCTCCACGAGGGTTCTGGTCCCGTCGTCCTGGCCGTGGCAGCCCAGGGTGTATGCCGGCCATGCAAGGACGGACGACTCTGAATACTCCGGGTCCTCGGACAAACGGGATATGAGGGCGGAGACTTCATTCCTCAGGTCAGCCGTCACTTGCCCGTCGTCCTCGACGCTGGGCAGATACAGCATGGCAGTCAAGGCGTAGCAGCGCCATAGATCCTCGGCAGCCGCCGGTGAACCTGGCAACCGCTGGATGAAGTCCCCCAGTTGTTCCGTTACATCGTCGCCACGCGAGGCCAGGGAAATAAGGTCCACTAGTGACCTAGGGAGACCTGTGATCTTGTCGATGCCGTCCCGGCCGCGGCAATACTTGGCCCAGATGTGCAAGGGCTCGGACTGCCTACCGACGATCCATGCGTCCATATCGAGGCCTCCTAGAACGTCTAGCAATACCTGCCGCCCCCAGGTTTCCTGTTCTTGAGATCGAGGAAAGGGATTGACTGGGAAGTTAAGAATCAGCGGCAGAATATGCTGAAGCTGTCGTGTCCAGGCATAGCCGGCGCGCATCTAAAAGTGTCTCGTCAGGACCAAGCGCACCAACTGCTTGAGGAACGCGCTTACCGACACTTGCGACAGCATGATCATGGCCAGGATGCTTGTCTCGAGTTGGTCCTCTCCACAGTCGGAGTTTAGATAGGCCCTTGACTGCGCGATGGCGTGTTCGATGCGGGACAGGGTTGAGACTCGACAGCAGTCGTGCCATATGGACATTTGTGCTTCGATGGCGTAAGCTACTGGAGGATGGCGCTCATGAGCGGCCAGGACCTTCTCCATCAGCATGCCTTGCGGCTGTACAGTCCACTGCATGAGCTTGGAGCCCTGTTCTCTGACTGCATGAGGTCGGGGGCATTAGCGGAGATCATCCCACTCCCTCGGGCCGGGTGTGTGCTCACATAATGACAACAGCTGCTCGCTGGTTTGCCGATCTGGACAGCTGCATGGTGCTCTGGGGCGTTCAGTATCCGAGGCCGGGCGCACGCTTCCCGCGGCGATCGGTGGGCCTTGACACTGCGGCGAGAGAAAGATGGCCGAGGACTTGACCGGCCTCCAGACGAGCCTCGGCGTGTAGTCGCACTGGAAGCCGAGTCGCCTGCACCGCGCGCATGAAGGGCGGAGCTCATTACACTTGCGGCTGACCTTGACACACTGGGCGCAGCCCTGCCGAGACCGTGTCCTCTTTGCGCGGGAGTCGGGGTGCACCATGATCGCGTGATGAAGCTGGATGAGGCGAGTCGGAGGTGAGCGTGGAGGAGGATGGGTTCCCCGATTGCTTGCCACTTGGATTTAAGTAGCTCCACTACCGCCGCTATGCCGAGATTGGGCATGTTAAGAGGATGCGGCACCGGTCCGGGGCTCAGCGGGACTACGGAGTAGCTCGAGTCATGGACGCCTTATCAGGCGGGACGTCAGATCACCGACCGTGTTAGTTGGTCTGAGTTGTATCCTAGTAGAACTTCCATATGCGGGCATATTAGAAATAAAATACAATCGGTATGGGTATATATTCGTCCTATCATTGGTACCCCTGATGCTCAGATAGTGCCAGTGACCGCATCTGCCCCCCCTTTCTCAACACGCACTTTCGCACCCGAAGCAGTTTTCGCCCCCCCTCTCCAGCCATGTCTTTCGTCGCGAGTCCAGACCAGGTGGCCACCTTCCTGAGAAGGTGCAGCGAGCCAAGCTATTCCCAAGACGCCATGGTCGTCGAGTTCACAACCACCACCGAGTTCATCCGGAGCGTCCTCCCGCCGACCCTGGAGCCTGCCGACGAGCCTACCGGGCTGATCAGCGTCTCGACGTGGGCGAGCAATGTCTGCGGAGACTTCGAGCTCTCTTCTGTCTCGGTCCGCTGCAGGGCCGATGGTATCGACGGCTACTGGGTCCTCCACCTGATCGTGAGTGACAGCTTCGCCATCACCTGGGGACGGGAGACCTGGGGAGAGGTCAAGCGGCAAGGCACAGCCGGGCTGCACTCGAATGGCACCCGCAAATACGGGCATGCGGAACGCCGCGGGGTGCGGCTCATCGAGATGGAGGCCGACTTCAAGACCAGCCTCGGCCCGGAGACGGCGGAGTGGTTCGACTTTGAGGTCAAGGCGTTCCCCAACTCCCAGGGAACCGGTTTGGAGCGCGACCCGCAGCTCATCACCCTGAAAGTTGTCGACAATAACGTTACGCGGGCGACAGGAAAGGGGAAGCTCACTCTCAGGGGCACCAGCACCGACCCCCTCCACACGATCCCCATCCTTTCCATCGGCAACTTCTCCCATGTCAGCGGCCCGACTGATTGGAGGGTCATCTCTGAGCGCCCGCTATGCCCTGCTCAGGACTACCTGCCCTTCTTTGTTCTCAGGCATTACGATGACCTGGTCGATATGGCCGTCGGGTCAGGCCTCCTTGCGCTGCAGACGCGAAGCGAGGGCATGGAGGCACTGGTGAAAGCTAGGACATGGACAAGTGTGTAGCTAGCCCAATAATACATTATGTACTCAGTAATACTTGGTAGTAAGTACATAGCAGTGATGGTGCTGCCGTGCCTCCAACTCATATCCTGGCGGACCCGTTTAGTATCAACCTCTCCAACCGGTTACCCGGGCGAAGCCCGACGGCTTTCCGAATTTGCATAAGCGTCCGCGAGCGTAACAGACCTCTGCCGGGGGGTGTTGGTTATGCAAGCTCTGCTAGTGACTTTCCTGATGCGGACACCCAAGTCGATCATGGCTGATGGTAGCAGGGAGGCTTAAAAGACCACACATATGCCCAATAACCAAGGAGTAGATTCTCTAGACACCCGCTTGTAGTTCAGTCATACATTGCCACATTGGTGTACTTCACAATGCAAGACACTACTATCTCTCTCACTGCCCCCAATGGGGTCAAGATCACGCTGCCGACAGGGCTCTTTATCAACAACGACTACCACGAGTCTAGCTCAGGATCAAAGATCACCGCCATCAACCCTGCGTAGGCCTCCCCCTTCTATAAGATGTGATAGTGTTACTTACAATAAGCCAATTGGCGAACAACAGTGATGAATCCGAGATTGCCTCCGTCTCGGCCGCTTCTCCAGAAGACGTGGACAGGGCGGTCAACGCCCCACGGCTGGCCCTGTCCTCCCCCGAGTGGGCAGGAATCTCCGCCACTGACCGTGGTCTGCTGATGTTTCGACTCGCAGACCTGATCGAGGCGAATACAGAAGCCCTGGCCACTCTGGAGACCTGGAACAACGGAAAGTCCTACCAGACCGCGCTCACAGAAGACGTCCCTGAAGTCGTGTCGACCATCCGCTACTATGCCGGATGGGCCGATAAGATCCATGGTCAGACGATTCCCACAACTGCTCTCAAGCTCGCTTACACCTTGAAGCAGCCCGTAGGGGTCTGCGCGCAGATTATCCCCTGGAACTACCCCCTCTCCATGGCAGCATGGAAACTCGGCCCGGCTCTGGCATGCGGTAATACTATCGTGCTGAAGCCCTCGGAACAAACGCCCTTATCGATCCTGCTCCTCTCCACCTTTATCAAGGAGGCCGGCTTTCCGCCGGGAGTAGTGAACATCGTGAACGGGTACGGCCGCGAGGCTGGAGACGCGCTTGTTTCCCACCCAGGCGTCGACAAGATTGCCTTTACCGGCTCGACCGCCACCGGCAAGCTGATTATGCAGCACGCCAGCGGCACGCTTAAGAATATCACCCTTGAGACCGGTGGGAAGTCTCCTCTTCTCGTCTTCAACGACACCGATCTACAACAGGCCGTGCGATGGGGCCATGTCGGCATCATGAGCAACCAGGGCCAGATCTGCTCCGCCACGTCCCGCATACTGGTCCAGAAGGAGACGTACGCGGCCTTCGTTGCCCAGTTCCGGGACGTCTGCCTGGCGCACAAGGTCGGGAGCCCGTGGGAAGACGATACCTTCCAGGGGCCCCAGATCACCAGGGCCCAGTATGACCGGGTCCTGGCTTACATCGAGGCCGGGAAAACCGAGGGTGCCACGCTGGTCACGGGAGGGATGCCCTGCAAGAACGTGCTCGACGGGAGGGGCTTCTTCCTCGAGCCCACCGTCTTTTCGGATGCGACCCCGGATATGACCATCTTCCAGGAAGAGGTCTTCGGGCCCTTTGTCACCATCACCCCATTTGAGACGGAGGAGGACGGGATCAAGCTGGCCAACATGACCTGCTACGGGCTCGGCGCCGCGGTCTTCTCGAAGGATATACAGCGGGCGCACCGCGTCGCTGGCAGACTTGATGCCGGCATGGTCTGGGTCAACAGCTCGAACGACGCCGATTTCCGGGTGCCCTTTGGAGGTACTAAGCAGAGCGGCATCGGGCGGGAGCTGGGAGAGGCAGGGCTTGCTGGCTATCTGCAGACGAAGGCTGTGCACGTCAATCTCGGCCTCGAGCTATAGGGGATTTGGGCCTCAATTGCCAGAATGCATCGTACTACAAGCCATGGCCGCTATTTGCCACGTGTCTGATGTATCAGCAGTATGGGCTCATACTTGGGGTCCTACTTCTTCCACGAGTACGGGATTTTAGGACTTGTGGCTTTCTTGCGAGGATTTCATCAGGACCGAGCGAATTCTGTGGACTAGATTCGACCTAGAGATCTTGCTGACATAAAAGGACATACGATTGGCTTCTATATACTTTTGCAGTGTCCTCCCTACACAAGGCCAGCTCGGGAGCACACATTCCAGGGAAGCGCCGCGCGCGATAAAATTACAGATATAGATCGGAGCACCACCGCACTTAGTCCCGGCCCGCGGAGCGGATCTCCGTCCGCACGTACGGCAGGGCCTCGCCGGGCTTGACCCAGTCCTGGGACTGGCTGACGCTGTTGAGCTCGTGGTCGCCGGGGGACTGGTGGCCGGCGTCGTCCTGGGGCCAGGGGCGCCAGAAGTCCTTCTTGCCCTTGGCGAGGCGCTGGAGCCAGCCGGGGAGCAGGCCGCCGGGGATCTTCCAGGACCAGTGGTCCTTCTTGTCCTTATTGGAGGCTGTGAGGCGGCCGCCGGAGGCGGTCTCGACGGCCCAGACGAGGGTGTTGATGATGATGTAGCTGCAGATGCCGGCGATCATGCCGTCGGCGATGGAGTAGGTGAAGGGCATGATGGTGATGGTGAGGAAGGCGGGGACGGCGTCGCCCATGTAGCGCCAGTTGATCTCGACGACGGCGCTCATCATCATGGACCCGACGAGGATCAGGACGCAGCCGGTCGCCCACGAGGGGATGGAGGCGAAGATGGGCGCGAAGAAGATGGAGATGAAGAAGCAGATACCGGCGGACATGGCGGTGATGCCGGTCTTGCCGCCCTCGCTGATGCCGGCGCCGCTCTCGATGAAGGCGGTCACGGGCGAGGTGCCGAAGACGGAGCCGATGGTGATGCTGATCGAGTCGACGAGGTAGGCGGTGGCCGAGCCCTCGAAGTCCTGGGTCTCGTTGTCGATCAGGTTGGCGAAGCGGGCCATGGAGTACAGGGTGCCCGTGCAGTCGAGGATATCGACGTAGAGGAAGGTGATCAGGGCACGCCAGAACTGGGCGCCGTACTGGCCGATGTCCCAGCGCTGGACGGCCAGGATCTTGGTGATGGGGTGGAACCAGACGACGCGCTTGAAGAAGTCAAAGTCGTCGTCGCCGACAGGGGTGTTAGGGAAGAAGGTGACCTCGGTGCCCCTGGGCCACGAGATGATCGAGACGATGAGGATACCGGCGATGATGGCGCCCTTGAAGCGGAACATGGTGAGGATCACGGTCAGGATACCGCCGCAGAAGATGCCGAGCCAGAGGGTGGGGTTGCGCATCTTGTGCGAGCCGGGGCAAATGCCGTTCTCGTCGAGGGCATCGACGGGGCAGCCGGCCAGAGTCAGCGGAGTGGAGGTGGCGCCCATGACCAGGCCGATACCCTGGCTATATGTGAGACCGATAAGGGTCAGGAACAGACCAATGCCGGCACCGGTGGCCAGCTTGATGGACCGCGGGATGGCACGGGCGAGCCACTGGCGCAGACCGAAGATGGTCAGGCCGAAGAAGATGAGGCCCTCCACGAAGATGGCGGTCATGGCAACCTCATAAGGGATAGGACCGGTACCGTGGAAGCCGACAACATCGTACGCAAGGTAGGCGTTCAGGCCCATACCAGTGCTGATACCGACGGGCCTAGAGGGGGGTCAGTTACGAATGTCGGCCAGAAGGGTCATGTCTACTCACATGTTGGAGAACAGGCCGAGGAAGAAGGTGGCGAGAGCGGAGATGGCGGCGGTGCCGGTGACGAGGTCACGCCTCACCTCGTTCTTGCAGAGGAGGTAGTCGTTGTTCGCCAGGCAGATGGGGTCCTCCTCGGTGAACTCGCAGACGCAGGTGCCGCCGGAGTCGGCGACGATGCTGGCGTTGACGGCGAGAATGTAGGCCATGGCGAAGAAGGTGATGATGCCGGCGCGGATCTCAGTGAAGAACCGGGAGCCATGGCGGGCCTTGGGCTGTGCGTCCGGTCGTGTCAGTCTGTGCCGCTTGAGGTAAGACATCTGAAGGGGGAACTCACGTGTCCGGAGCCGTCGAGGCGGAACCAGTAGCCCACGCGGCTGCGGGCGATCTTGTCGTTGATCGACGAGATGAACGCCATGATGGAGTTTGAGACCTTCGATGTGGGAAGGTCGACCGGGAGAGAAGCAATGCCTAAGTGGATCAAAAGAAGGAACGAAAGAAAGAATCGCGTGAAGAAACGGGGACGGGACGGACAGGAGGGACGGGGAAAAAGGGAGATAAAGTAAAAACGAGATCGGAGGAGAGGAGAAGCAGCGGCCTTCGGACGGGGCGATTGGGACGGTTCTAGAGTGCTTCGAGAGCGACGGCCTCTCACCTCATCCCCGCCCCTGGTCGATAAGAGGGACCCATCACTGTGATCCAATTTGCATTGAAGATGACATGCAGGAGGAGGAGTCTAGAGACTAGGAGGAGGAGCCTATACTAGAAGGCCAAGAAGCTTAGGAGGCTAGGGAAGCTAGGGGCAGAGCATGGAACATGCAAGCCGGAGGGCGGAGGATTGCCTCAGGGGTCGCGCGAGATGAGAGAATGCGACGGCGGACGGTGTCATGGCCTGATAAAATTCTCCCGGCATCCTGCTGCGCGTTACATCGGTGAAACCTACTAGTATGGGGCTCCTACAAAGACGCGGGCAAGGCAGGGCGAGGCAGGGCATCCTGGGAGCAACCCGGGAGCAGCCCGGAGCGAGATATTGCCGTTTTGAGGTTGGCCGCCGAGATATCATGCATGCGGGCTCGACACTAGCAGGGCCCCAAGACTTTCCATTGCCACTACGCTTATCCTGACGGGACCACGCCATACTGGGAAGTACTCTGCTGGCAACTGGTTGGCAGAAGCCGTTTCAGGGTCCACGAGTGGCGGCGCCAGAACGAATGGCGTGCAAGGCGTGGTGGTCCACTGGTCCCGTTGGTGTTAGCGGGCAGTAGTGGCTGTGGTGATGGGGACGAGGCGTTGAGTCGGCGGCGGGTCGCTTAAGTATTTATCAAGAGCCAGCCCGCCGCCGCCACGCATACACTTGCCGGTGTTCTTCTTCGCTTCCATGCCCGAGGACGGAAAGGCGCGCCAGTTCAGGGGCTGGTCTGGGACCCAATCATCTCCGCCGTCGGAGGCGGGACGTAGTCCGGTGATGGTGGTGAGGAATCGCAAGTTCCCTTGCTCCCGTCGCACCAGATGGTAACAAAAGAACCGGCGTCGCCAAGAGCCGAGAGTAATCCAGAAGCTTGGCACCAGGGAAGACCACCTTCATGCAGCACGTATCTGTAACCCTGCAATCCTTCCCGGTTGCCGCGAGCGGCTTGCATGTGCCTCTCAGGGGCCGGCCAGGGGGTCGTCAGGGGGTCGCCAGGGGTCGTCGAGGCCTTGCAGGAACGCCGTTTACCTGCGCTGTCGCATCCGACTCGCGCTCCACGAATCCGAACGAGCTCGGCCCCGCCCGCGCCCTCGCTACCACCTGTATCCAGGCCGAGAGGACCTGGTCAATCGATAGTTCAATGGAGCCGGATCAGCGTGATTATAACACAAGCGGCAATTCCGGTTGCCAGACTGCCGGGTCGCCGTTCCTTTTCCTCTAAAAGATCGTCGGTCGACCACGCCGCACGCCCAGACCAGAAAAGAAACAGAAACAGAAAGGGACGAGCACACAGCTGACAGTCCGACTAGTAGTGACCGAGCACACAGTGACTACTGACTGACATACTGGCTGACTCCACCCAAACGATCATCTGTGCCCGCTGTCATCCCATTCCAGACCGCCGCAATGGCCGGCCAGGCCAGCCTCGTACTGCTCCGCCCGTTCAGGGAGGTTATCAAATGGGCCAGCCTGGCGGCCGTCTATGCCCAGGATGCCTCCAGCGACCAGCAGGCCGAGCAGCTGCGGCGCGCGAGCAGTACGCTCCTCAGGGAGGCCGACCGCGCCGTCAAGCGCCTCACCGGCCACATCGAGAGCCCGACGCCGCAGTTGAACACCTTCCTGACGGACCTGGTCCTGCGCAATCGTAAGTCCTGTGCCGCTCTGTCCTAGGATCATTCACGCTGACTCCGTGGCGCCGAAGCCGAGGTCATCGCCGAGTACAGGGCGATCGATGCCCTGCTCTACGACTTCGAGGACTACATCGAGGCTGCTTCCTTCGATGAGCGCAAGTTCGCCGCCCTGTCGGCGGCCATCAAGGCCCTCGCCCTGCTGCTGCTCGAGAGGATCCAGAGGTTCACGGCCGAGACGGCGCTGGACCTGTCGCCGCCGCCGAACTCCATGGGACCCCTCCGGCCTCTGCCCCCTCTGCCCCCGGGGCCAGCGCGCGCGAACATGTCGTCAGAGAGGGTCACGCAGCCGTCAGACATGCCGCCGAGGCTCTCCAGCAAGTTCACTCCCGTGGTGGCCTCGGTGTCCGAGGTGAAGCCGCCACAGTCCATCAGCGTCACGACTACCCAGTTGGACAACACCGGCGACCTGGGAATCGGCCGCCTTGAACTCGGGAATCTGGGGTCGCCCATCTCAATGAGCCCTACTCCGCCGCCGCAGCTGCAGTCGCAACCGCCGCCGCAACCGCAACCGCAACAGCAGCCGCTGCCCGCCCGTCCCGGCAGCGCGGCCAGCTCGCGTGCCAACGGCCCCCAGGTCCCCCTCAGAGAGCCGCTTCCGCGAAGAGACCGCCCCTACCGCCCGAGGATGCCCTCGTTGACGCAGCGGGACCAGATCCACGAAGAGGACCCGAACCCCGTCAACTTCGACAGCTATCCCTCCCCGCCACCACCCCCGCCACCGGACCGGAGCGTCTGTACCTCCCCTGAAACCGAGGCCTCAAGGCCGGACTCGTATCGGCCCTCTCACATGCGCCGGACCTCGAGCTCAGCCAGCCGCTGGCCGCAAGCGAACGAGTATGAACTCAGTCCGGGCATGGACAGAGCAGCCATGCAGCACCAGTCATATGCGCCTTCAAGCCAAAACACGTACAGTACGGCCGCCAGGCACTCGACCTTTGATCACAACTCCATCTCCTCTGGCGCCACGTCCCACTCCTCCCATGGCTCCGTCCACGGGAGCAGTACCGGCCTCATCAAGAGCAAGTGCAGCATCGGACAGGACAGCTCGCTGTCGCTGCTCGGAGGCTTCTGCAAGGGCGCCCGGGCCTTCGCGGCGAGCGGCCCCGGCCAGGCCATCAAGAAGGTCGGCGGAAACCAGGCCTCCCAGGCCCCGACGCAAGGAGGGGACTATTCCCAGGAGATGTTCTTCGGGTCCATGCTCGCCGTGGACACATCGAGCTACTCCGAGCCCATGGCGCAGTGCGTCAGCTGCGAGTATCAGACGATCTACTCCCAGCTGCTCCAAGACATGGACAACGACCGTATGTTTATCTTCCATTGCGTCCGTCCACCCGCTAACATGAACAGCCCTGGCAAAGCGACAGGCCCGCAGCATCACGTACCGCTCGCGGTTCCTCTACAAGTCCCACGTCGCGGTCAAGGACAACGAGAGGATCTTCTTCGCGTGCGTCTTCTGCGACAAGACCAGGTCCACCTGCCACGAGGGCGACGCGACCGTCTTCCAGTCCCCGGACCACCTCTTCAGGCACATCGCCCGGCACCCCCTGCCGCTGCCCAACGTCGCCGGCGTGACGGTCCTCTACGAGGAGCCGAAGGGCCCCACGAAGGAGCACTTCGACCTCATCATCCCCACCGCCCCGGCGCAGCCCCCCGGCCCGCCGGCGGACGCCCTCAGCTACATCGCGTCGCTGCCTTCGGCGCGGGCGAACAAGGACCACATCCGCCGGCGCAACGGCAAGCCCCAGGACCGGCCGGACAATGTGTCCGAGGTGCTGCAGTTCCTGGCCAACGCGCGCATCCTCGGCGTCGAGTACCCCGACAAGTGGGACGGCAAGTGGTGCCAGGGCTGGCACGACGGTGTGCTGGGCGTGTTCCCGAGCAAGATCATCCAGCTCGAGACGCCCGAGAACGTGCAGGCCGTGATCAAATCGGTGCCGCGGTCGCTGCGGAGCGGCGTGGCCAAGTGGGAGTGGGATCCGAAGGCGCGGGTCGGCACGCCGTCGAGCCACTGGCTGACCTTTTCGAAGGGGTCCAAGATTTCCAATCTGACGTGTGAGTTCTTTTTTGCCCTCGCCCTCGCTTAACCTTGGTACCTGTCAGCTGACCGCGTCCAATATTCAGGGGACGACCCGCATGCGTGGTACTGGGTCGGGATCAATTCGAAGGGCAGGCTCGGCATCTTCCCCAAGAGCCACATCCGGATAGAGACGATCCAGGATGGGTCTCTGGGGGAGACGCAGCCGACCAAGCCGAGCGGGAGGTCGTGGCTCTTTGGGAAGAAGGGGTGAGGGGTCGATCCGGCACGCTCCGAATGTCGCTCATAGTAGTCATCTATAATCCCAAGAGTCGTGAGCATACCCTTTCCCGCTGATTTCATCCTTTTTCTTCTTTTTCTGCCAGGAGAGTCGTAAGGATTTGGCCACGTCGTCTTCTCGCTTCTTTCACGAACGGAAAGGGTCGGGGCAGGGACACGAAACTCGGTGTGGAGTTGGGGCCTCTATTGCCCGACTTGAGGTCGCCGTATTTGTCTCCCGAAGTTTCTTACTTATGTATACATGATCTCAAGGGTTACAGGAAGGGTCCAATCTAGGATCTAGGAAATAGTAGGGCTCTACTTCGGTTACGGGCTATATAACTATAAATACCCCCCAGTTAAAAGAAAAAGGTCTTTCATCCTTATAGATAATTCCACTGACTCATCTTACCCCGACTGATAACCGGGAACCTGGCCTGACCTTGGAGACACCCGTCATTGAATTGAAGTCTTCATCCCATCCTGCCCTACTTTACTATACTGGTCCTCCGAGTCGCTCTCATTCCATCAACCAGATCCTGCGCCCCTGCCAACGTGGCACGCTGTAAACAATGTATAAAATTACAGGCGCCCTGACGCGTACGCACAAAAATTTAGAAGCTCCGATACGATTCTGGGTCGCTGTCGTGGCCCGGTGCGCGGGTAATCCCAGGCATGCGGCACGGAAAGCATCGATTCCGAAACAGAGCGGGGTCGGCGATTCGGTCCCAGGCTCTTTAACCTTCCACTCAATGAGCACCTTATCTAATTTAAGCTTAACGGCCCCCAAGCGGCGCAGCCGTTTCGGACATCATTGGCCGTGGCATCACTCAGCTCCAGGTCCGGTGCGGGGGCGGCCCAACGGGCATGAATCTCTGGTTATGTGTACCAAGGTACTAGTATAGCTTGCTCTTGGTCGCTGCTGAGGCATCCATCCGATCGGTGAGTATATCTCTCAGCTTGTCCAACTTTTCAGGCCTCACGATCTCAACCGGGAAGCTCTGCCGGCCCTGGACACGTCACATTATTTTCTACACCCCGGGACACATCCGCCATGTTCGTCACGGACTTCCGCGCACGGCGCAAGAGCACCGGCCGCCCAGACGGCTCCCCGTCCGCAACGGCCCCACCCCCGCACGACGAGATCCTCTTCCCCAAGCTGTTCGAGGACGCATGGGGCTCGTCCGGCGGCACCCATCTCGCCGGCGACAATCGCAACTGCTTGGAGCGGGCGCGCGTCTTCCTCCTGCGGTTCGGCAACATGAACCCCGACCTCGGGGTCCGGGAGGAGCTCAAGGCCGTCGCCGTCAACCCCGAACACCCCACGGTGGCCGCCCTCGCCGATGCCATCATGTCGCGCATCTTTGGCGGCCGCCATGCCAGCTTCGCTGCCACCCCCCTGCTCCAGTGCGTCCGCTTCATGCTCATAAAGACTCACGCTGCCGGCGAGATGGCCGGCGACGATCTGACGCGCAGCGTCATGGACTTCTTCTGCGACCCCACCCTCGAGCGCAACCTCACCCCCCCGCCGACGGACCCCGTCGTGTATGGCTACCCCTCCGGCCGACTCAAGGTCGCCATCGTCGGAGGCGGCCCCACGGCGCTGGCTTCCGCCATCTCGCTCGCCGAGAAGGGCCGTGGCAAGGTCGAAGTCCACATGTACGAGCGCCGGTGGGTGTGGACGCAGGACAAGCGCGGCCGACTGCATGTCGACTATCCGCCCACCGCACGACGACGGGACCAGGTCGTCACTCTCCAGGAATCGGTCACGACGCTGCTGAGCGACGGGTCCCGGGAGGCGCTGTTCCAGGGCCGCCCCGAGAAGGTGTGGCCCGGGTCGGCCAATATCCAGATCCGCAAGGTCGAAGACCGGTTCCTGAAGCGCTGTCAACACCCCAAGTTTCATGGGCTCATCCACTTGCACCCCGAGGCCATGACGAGGGACGAGCTGGCCAGGGCCGGCGACTTCCACGTCCTCCTCGGCGCCGACGGCGCAGCGTCGTGGGTCAGGAAGAACTACTTCCACGGCTACGAGAACGAGCGGGGCCGCAGCTACGCCCTCGGGCTAGCCTTCAACCGCCCGGCAGGCCTGCCGTGGTCGCAGCCCCTGAACGTGTTCCTGACGCTCGGCCAGACGCGATACCTCCTCAACGCCAGCGATTTCGACGGCAGGGGCTACCTCAACATGCAGCTGACGGAGGACGAGTGGCACAAGATGACGGATATCGAGGGGAACCCCGTCACGTTCGGCAACCCCGGCTGCCTGCGGCGGGCCGACGGCTCCGTCCCCGACGGGTTCGAGGAGAGGCAGGTCTTCGCGCCGTCGGAGGACAGGGGCAGCCCGCTGTGGCGGTCCATCTCGGACGGCCTGAAGCTCTTCGGCTTCAAGGAGGACGAGGTCATCAACGTCGTGCGGATCCCCATCGTCGTGCAGGCCGTCCGGGAGGGCGTGCAGTACCTGCCCCTCGAGGACTCCCGGGGCGTCAGGCGGCCGCACGCGCTCGTGGCGGTGGCGGGGGACGCGGCCATGACGGTGCACTTCTGGCCGGGCCGCGGGCTCAACAGCGGCATCAAGTCGGGCATCGCGCTGGGCGACGAGATCGTGCACGCGCTCAACACGGGGCGGTTCGTGGGGCTGCGGCTCGACGCCATGAAGGAGTACAACGACTTCCTCATGAAGCTGCAGAACCGCGAGCACGACAAGCGGAGCATCCCGATCCTGAACCAGTCCGGCACGCCCGAGATGCTGGGGTGGCTCCTGAGCAAGGCCGACACGGTCCCGGACCAGGTGGCCGTCCAGTGGCTGGTGGGCGCGATGGCGCAGATCGCGGAGCGGCTGGAGCAGAGGGCGGACTGGGCGTTCCCGCCGGTGGCCAACGTCGAGCCCCAGCTGCGCATCGTCCTGCGGCAGATGGACGCGGTGACGCTGCGCGAGATGGCCGTCAGCTTCCCGTGGCCGACGAGGGAGATGGGCGGCGCGGAGGTGCTGCCGATCCGGGCGATGAAGCCGGAGGAGAAGCAGACGTGGATGCTGGGGCTGTGGAACCTGGTCAGGGACGAGATCAAGGAGACGACGACCAAGGCGAGCAGGGCGAGGGGCCGGTCGCGGTCGCCCTCGGCGTCGGGGGCGGCATCGGGGCCCCCATCGGCATCGCGCTTCGAGGCGCCCCGGGGATTCACGCCTTCGCGCATGGAGTCGACGCTGCGCCGGAGCAATGCCGCGAGAGTGCCGTCTCCATCCCCCTCGACCGAGCAGACGCTGATGGTTCCAGGGGCCGAGATAGACCTGGTGAGCCGGCCACGACGGCGGTCCATGGGCGGGAGCCTGACTGTGCCCGGGGAGGAGGCGGCGGAGGTGTCGCCAATGTCGTCGAGAGAGCCCTCGCCGGTGAGGGGGGATGTCGGGCTGGTGCGGCTGATGAGCGTGAAGAGGCCCAACCAAGCGGTGCTTTCGGACGCGATACAGCTGGCGCTATTCCGGGTAGACGAGTGATGAGGTTTGAGATAGCACTATATCACTTTTGTGTTTTACTCCCCCGTCGGTCACCCTGCCGCGCCGCTTTACACCCGTGATAGGGTAATAAGCACGATAAATATTAAAGAAGGATTTACAAGGAGAGGCCCGGGCTTAGTTTAAGGAATTAGCCAGAACCTTTTATTTAGAGGTAATAGGATAGCGGATGAAGGGAAAAGTTAGTTAGAGTAGAGGGTGTATATTAAAGAACCTGAGTTATTAGTTAATATTGGTCAATACAAGTTCATTACAAGCCTCTTATAAAATTACAAGTAAAGCCAAGCGTCGATCTGAGGGGGGATGTATAGGTATACAGACAATGATGTAGATGGCCTTGGTGGTTGAGAATTATCGACCGTATGGGGCCGGTTCTCGTGGAGGCAGAAGATGGCTGATTTGAGCTCGCTGCCGTGGAAATAGCAATACATGGGCATGACGCCGAGAAAACTCTATATCAGTTAATATAGTTATATCTCCTTTCACCATTGAATAACAATACATTGCAGATGCTTGATTCTCTCGATTCTAGGCGACACTAGCCGACACGGAACCAGACGTCCTCCATCCAGTCGGCATCCGTATAGGGCTTGCTGTCGCCAGGTTCGGGTCGGCAGTGTCGATCCGCGCCACCCCCCAGAAGAACACGGGATGCCACGGCGGTCTTGGGATACATGTAGCTATCGTCGCCCTTGTCGAGCTTCCGCTCGGCCGGCGACAGCGGCCGCGCCTGCTTGAGCTGGCGGCATCTGTATAATGCGATCCCCGACGCTTCGTGGATGTGCGCTTCTAGATGCCGCGCCCCGAACGGCAGGCTCGAGGCCTCTCCGGCGTCGAGGGGCCACCACCACCCGTGGACAATGCGCCGGAGGGCGTCGATGCGCGGCTCCGGCTCTAGGTCGGCAATCTTCTTCATGTCGGGGGCGAGGATACTCCTGGAAGTCCTGATGTCCAGCCTGAGGAAGCGCAGGTTGGGGCGCTCGGGGGCCGCGAGCGCCCTGGCGGACTCGATGACGTGCCACCAGTCTACCAGGTGGGATGCGTCCCGGTCGTGGTCTGATAGGGGATGCAACTCGACACTGAGAGACTGCAGCACGCCCCATAACGGCGGCTCGAGTGCCTTGCTCGCGAATTCGTTTCCTGCGTATCCGGCAAACGCGTACTTATCACCCTTTACCCCGTAGATCGAGGCGCTCACCTGGATGTGGTGGTTGCCGTAGAAGACGCGGCGGGCTTCGGCAAGGAAGGCCCTGCTGACGAGAAACAGCGGCGTCGGGTGATCCCAGCAGTGGCAGGTCGGCGTGTATCCTGCGATTGTCTGGCAGAACCAGTCCCGGTTCTCAGTCGGGCGGCCGAAACGGAATTGGCGGCACTTCTCGCCGAAATCGAGCCACCCCTCGAGGTGGTAGCGGTGGCCTACGGACCATACGAGGACCTCCTGGTTCGCGATGAGGTCGGTGAACTCGAGGACGCGCAGGCGGATGTCCACGGGCAGGTCCATGTAGCGAAAGGGGCGCGACCTGAAGTCCTCCTGGAACGTCGCCTTCCGAGCGGCCTCCCGCGACATTTGCCGCAGGGCCTTTATTTTCATGTCGATGCGTTTTGCGGTGCCCAGCTTTATGCGGCAGCTCGCCAGTGGAGGGAAGCAGGCGAGGCCGGCCAGGATGCGTTCTGCGTTTTCAAGTTCCTCTTGCGTCGGGACAGAGTAGTGGACCAGGTCGCCGCGCAGCGACAAGTTGAGTCGATGGTCCCGGCTGACGGACCTGCCGAGGAACGGGGCGAGCTTCCCCCAGGCCTCGAGGGCGGAGCGCCCGACTTCGGGCAGCGTGGTCATGACGTGGTCGCCCCAGGGGTAAAAGTCCTTGCAGAGGTACTCGGACGCGCATCTCAGCGAGGTCAGGAGGACGTGCAGGTCCGTCAAGCTCGCCAGGGATTGCGCGCCGAGGTTGAGCAGCGGCTCGGGGTCCTTGGTGATGAAGGTGTTGCCGGCGTAGAACAGGGCGTCGGCCTCGGACGAAATGACCTTGCACGTGAGGAGGAGGCTGATCGTGAGGTCGAGACCGGGCCTGAGGGTCCTCATCTTCTCCTTTGCCGCGTGGAATGATTTCGTCGTCGTCGGCCCGTAATCTCCCCGCGGGTGATGGTCGTGCCTCCACGGCGAGTCCATGTAGAAGACCTCATGATGGGGCAGGCCGGCCAGAGCGAGGATGCGGCGGCGGATCGAGGGTGGTATGCGAAGGAGCGGCGGTTGCGGGGGATGTGATGAGTGCATGTCGAGGTGGTTGTGGTTTTTGGGGACTCATCCTCTGTTCAGTGGCCGGTAATGAGTGAGCTTGGGTGGAGTTCAAGTTGACGCTGGTTGCATGGTGAACCCTGCACACTTGGTAATAGTACATTACCGCCGCTCTAAATATAATCGGTCTGTGCCGTAAACCCCCAGGTGCTTCCTGCACCCCATCATCACTGTAGCTCCAATGCCGGAATGGGGAGCTCCACAGATACACCACATCTGGGCATGGGCTTTGCGGCACAGCAACTCCGGGGAAGCCCAGTCGCAACCGAGATTGTTCCAGGCCCTGAGTGTCTTGAAGTCTGCAGTTCTTTTCAGCTGTGGCGCGAAGGGCCAATGCAATATAGGCTCTGCATTCCTTTTCCATTTCAGCGTTTGGCTTGCCCACGGAGAGCTGGGGGCGAGCAAGGGTAGCACCTAGACCCTTTGGCCATCGATCACGACTACTTCCCATAGAGTTTAAAGGTTGTCAGCTCCGGGACTGAAAAATGCAGGGTATTTTGTGCGTAGTGGCGCTTCTTCCTACTAAGAATCTGTAATTATATCTAAGACTTCCCCCATCACAGCCGAACCGACCACGTACAGAGCAGAAGCAAGCACTAAGCACTGTCTTATTCCTCTGGTCGGCCCCTTGAATGGCAACTCTTAGTATGAGTGAAGGAGCTTCGTCCCCCAGTAAGCAAGGTTGACGGTACCCAGCACGTGCACCCAGACCGAATCAACCTCATCGTAGTGACTCAGAAGCAAGTATGTGTCAGCCGCACCGGCCAGTACCCAGCAGATCAGGAAGATGCCGAGTGCTTTGCGTTGGCCGGCCAAGGTCAACCACCAGACCGCAAGGCCAGCCGCAAGGGTACGCCCGCTAGCGGCGGGGTAGAATACGGCTATGTCGCGATTGACGTCGACGACACCGAAGACTTTGGCCATGGCTTCTGGAGACACGAGACCATAGACGCCGGAGCCAATGAGGAGAGTGCCAATGACGGCAGTGGCCAGGTCAGAGTAGGGTCGACGAGCCATTGTGTTGATTGAGGCAAACAAACAGGATATTCAAGCTGCATCACACGGAAATTAGCGGGTGGTCATAGAGCCCGGAAGCTGAAGATTGCTTGTGTGGATGTGGTAGCTTACCTTGGTTAGCATAAGGCAAAGAAGGCGGCGATTTAACAAATGCAGGTTGGTAATGCTCTGCTTGTTTACTTCTTAACTCGCTGGAAGTGCCGGCCATGTTTCGGTTTATATAACCAGCTTTGCTTTCGTGAGTTTATAAGCAAGTGGCTAGACCCATGCATATGGAGCAGCCGAATCTAGTGGAACCGCGTGGTATGGGCAGGGGGTAGTTTACGGCCGATTCTCGAAATAAACGACACGCCCCCGAAGGTCGTAGTGCTCGGTTCCTGGGGTTTGGAGATCTGCTGGCTATCCCCGGACATATTATTGATGATTGATAGCTTCCCCCCACGGAGGAACTGAGATGCAGCTAACATAGTACCCAAGGGTTGGTCACCGACCGGAAGAGTCCTGGCACAGCGCTGTCAGGACGAAGTTTCCTAAGTAGCCTTTCACACGAGAATCGCGGGTCTTTCAGGACGTATCGCGGATTTCCAGCCTTCCAGTCAAATATAAATCAGTTATTAAAGGGTTGACATATAGACGCGCCCTGTATCATGGATCCAAGTTAACATACCTCCCTACCTAGGTCAAACAGGCCTTTGGTAGGGCAGAAAGGGCCTGCTTCTAGTATACCTATACGGCCCCTGTAAATTTTCCCGTGCCCCTCGGGACATGATCCCGCGCCCACTGTGGTAATTAAAGAAACTCCACCGCTAACGGCCCGGGGGCCTTGGCGCCGTTGGCGACTGACCCGCCTCACTGCCAGGGTTTGCGGTCTGACGAACAACCTCACCGCACCACCACGCACGACGTCGCCGTGTGCTGGCATTCGCTCATTTCGCACGTCACCCACGAACAAATCCCAACTCGTACGCTCCTTACGCAGACATCCAGCCATGAAGGCCTTTCACGCGCTCGCGCTCCTCACCTCGCTGGTGTCGGGGGCCGTCTTCGTCTCCAACGATTTCGGCATGTCCCAGCGCGAATGGAGCGCCTGGTGCGAGGTGAAGGCCGAGCCGTACAACAACGGGCAGCCCAACTCGACGGGATCCCTCGTGTTCGACCCGCCATTTGCCGCCTCCAAGGACCTCGCCGCGCACGCAGAGGACCCCTGGCGCCTCACCCTCAGCCTCAACGACTTCCGCCCCTACAACCTCGACGACATGCCCAACATGGACTCCCAGCAGCTCAAGCTCTTCCTCACCGTGCCCGAGTCGCACGCCGAGCTTAGGGGCCTCGAGTTCTGCTACTACACCTTCGAACACGAGCACCCGAACGCCACCTCCACGGGCCGCCAGGGCGAGGAGTCGTGCGAGAAGGACCTCATCCCCCAGGACTGCCGCGACCTCCTCATGAGCGGCCTGAAGAACGGCAGCTGCGCCCTGCCTAAGGACACGGACAGGGAGATGTACGACAAGTGCGGCTACGTGGGCACGAGCTACGCCTACGAGGGTAGGTCTATTCCGCGTCGGCGCCTGGGACGAAGCGTAAGCTGACCCCGTCAAGCCATGGATTTCACGCACAATGCGTGCACGGCAAACGACGTGCCGTACATTGATCGGCCAGAGGGCTACCTCACGTCCATCGACACGCCTGACATCATCTTCGGAGACGACCACGAGTCGGCCCGGGACTTCACCAACTACGACAAGCGCGTCCGGCAGACCATACCCATCGTCCTGGTCACCTCCTGGCCCGACCCCGCGAACCGCCACAGCGCGCTCGGGAACATGCAGACCCTGTGCATTGCCGCGAGCAACGTGACAGAGGGAAGCCGGGTGCCGGCCAAGGCTAGTACGGACGACAGCAGCAAGAGTGTGGAGAGTTCAAACCCCGCGCAGAGCGGCGGGCCCGAGGAAACTGCCACGCGAGAGGGAGCGGCCCTGCAGAGTGGAGGTTCCGACGCGGAGAATAATGACCAGTCGGGCTCAGATGACGACTCGGGCGCCGTGGCCTGGGGAGCAAGTGTCGTTCTCGCTAGTGTGGGCGTTCTGATGGCGATGCTGCTCGCATAGGGGCACACCGGTGACCTATAGACTGTACATTTAACCTCTCTCGCGAGAATAGATCACATGCTCTAGGTAGGCCATACTACATACACGCCTAGGGAAATAGCGATAGAACACTCTGGGCGTCTTGGCCTCGCGGGTGTACACAAGAAACCAGACGCCTCACCCACACCCCCTGCGGCACCCCGTGATATAAGATCCGAAGAGGGATAGGCGAGCCGGAATAACCGCGCTGACTAAGACGCTACTAGGGTCAGCCTTGTGACAAGAGGATTTATATCCAATCGTTGTGGTGGACTGCTTCTGGGCTGGTCCTTCGTGTGGAGCACTACCGCCGTTTCCAGCCGGCACGCACCCCTCAGAAGGTGATTCTGAAGCCATGAAACAGAGAAGAGCTTGGCCCTGGCTCATGCTACCAATCAAAAAAACCATCACAGTCGCATACTCTGAGTCAACCCGTCGGTGTGTTGAACTAGCTGAGCATAGATCCCGCCACGATGCCGCATCGAACAAAGAACGCCAAGGTGTCTCTTGGATAGGGATCAGGAACGCGGGGAATTCCCGAATACCATCGTTGGCCAGGCCGCAGAAGTCGGCGAGATGTTTCTCGGCCATCACAAGGGTCTCCTTGACAAGTCTCCTCGCCCGTCTAGAGACTAGAGGCCCGCATGGCGTATAAAACGGGCCTCATCCTTCACCGACCGCTGCCGAATCGTTTCTCTCCTCGATCGTAAACGCCAAGATGCCACTCGGGCTCTCCCTTTCTCCAGTCTCGGGTAGATTTTACCATCCCTGCTGCGTCATCTCATAGGTCGGCAACTGACACACCCTCATTCTCAATGTCGCACTCTCCCTCGAACACCACCGTCCCGCCCCCGCAGCAGTCTGCTCCCGGCACTGACGTGCCTGACCAAAGCAAAAAGCCTCCCAGGTACGCGAAGAATCTCTCATAGCGAAGAACCACGAGTTGATGTCAAAACAAAGTCGACGTAGCCACACTGGCGACCCACAGCCAGCAACGACAGCGCAGCCCACGGTGGCTGAGTCAAGCAATCTCACTCATCCGAAAGCCCCCGCCCAAGAACAGCTGAAACGTGAGAAGATAGATCATCCGAAGCCGAAGGAGACTGTGAGTTCTCACAGAGGCAATATTCAGGAGCATGTACAACGCACTCCTGAGACGGAACTGTACATTTCACGATCCAATGTTCCTGAGAGCAGCGCTCAGGGAGCCAGAAAGCCTGCCAGGATCGGGTACTTGGGTGCTCGGGTTTCCCACTCACAACGACGCCGCCGTGAAAGAGAAGTACCACCCAGGAGCCCTGAAAGGTCTGTCTCGACCCCGCCTGAGAAGCCGTTGGATCGAGATAGGCGGGGGTCCATTTGATGACGGGAACTGAGCGGGATGTAAGACAATTCGTGGGTACAAGGGCTTGCTTTTGAATTTTCGTACGGGATAAACGGAGTGGCTCACGCCAAATATGGAACAGAAGAGATTATGCTTGTATTTATGAGTTTATGATTTTAGAGAGGCGGTTCAGTTTCAACATTGCATGCATGACCTCGCGAGTCACCCACATGAACTCGCTAGGCAGACATCCCGGGATCTGCATCTCTCAAGTTCTCCCCGCTCTCCCTTGCTCTTCCACAGCAAATCAGGCCTTCTGTTCATTTCAATACCAACAACTCAGTTGGTTCCACAGCCGCCATCATGGCCACTTCGCGATTCGAGACCGGGGTGTACCTCGCGGACAGCTTCGTGGAAAGCGCCGGCACCGTTCTATTCCGCCTCTCGACTCGCGAGATCTGCATCCTTCATCTGCACCAGCGCGGCGAGTACGTCCTCCCCAAGGGCCGCCTCAACCTGGGTGAGTCCCGCCAGGCCACCGCACTCCGCGAGACCACCGAAGAGACCGGGATTCCCTGCCGCCTGTTGCCTGTCAACCTGGTCTCTCGCCTCTGCCCCGCCAACGTGACGGGGCATCTGCCGGATGAGCCGCGCCACTTCAAAGGCGTCTGCGAGCCCATCGCGGTGCAGACGCGGCGCATCGGGGAGGGTGAGATCAAGCTCATATGGTGGTTTGTGGCTGCCGTCAATGAGGACGAGCCGGTGGGCGAGCACGAGAGGGACTTGTTCGAGGTCGAGTTTCACGGCCACGAGGCGGTGCTGGAGAAGCTGACCTTCGAGGATGATCGCGAGCTGGTCAGGAAGGCAATTGAGCTTGTTGAATCCTCCGGCGGCAGTCAGTCATCTGCTCTCGGCGTTGAAGGGTAAGTCGTCGCTATCAATGGCGCCACTTCAACAGATACCCTGCTCTCCTCCCAGCCACGCCCCTTACTTCAATGAATTGTTTGTGCCGACTTCTGCTTATGATCCGAAAGGTCGGCGAGCACCACTTCACGACGGACTCCATAGTAGGGCAGACGAGGCCGCGTGCCGCGAGTTTCTCATCGCAGACCTCGTCGGGCACCCGATCGTCCACGGCATGATCCGCACTCAGGGACCGTCGCTACCACAGGGAGCTGTTCAAAATCTTCCCGCAACGCTACGACGCAGAGCTCCTGGTAGATGCAATGCTCACTATATGGAGCAGGCATTGACGCCTGACACGGGAGTGGTGGTCGGGATGGCCGAGGAGACTCGTACCCTTGTCCAACCATGTCACTGAATCTTTGTTAGTCTCCTGTACAGAAACCCGGTGCGCTCAAAACAGGATCATCGATGATGGCAATCTTCAGGTTCTGGTAGTGCATTTGCGAGAGATTCAACTTACGTCGTACTCGTACGAGAGAAAGGCCGAATTGGGTAGTCTAGCAGAAGCTTAGCCACAGTGATGCCGGGGCGCATTCTATTCTCGACGATCCCGCTGTGGGTCGTTCCGCGGGTTCATCACTTTGGGTTAGCGGTCACTGGGATGGACACCAGCATCGCCCAATGTGGGTCGGATCCGTGGATGCGAGATGGCTTCGACAGGGAAGTATCGGCGCTTCTTCATTCCCATTCGCCGGCTCGTTCCGATGGAGACCAGTCTTCCTCAGCACCAGGGACAACACCATGCTGCCAAGATCAGCCCTAGGGGTTGCCGAACCTCACCATTGCCATCCACGGTACACAATGTAAGGCTGAATTACCTGCATGTCCCACCACAGCGGCGCCGCTCTGCCGGCTGCGCCGTTGCGCGTGGCTGAGTGCTCGCCCCAGGGGGGCGAACGGGACGACGAGCCTCCTCGACGTCATAGCCCAACAGCTATATAACAGAGAGGCCCTGTTGTCAGAGTTGTGTCTCTTCACTAGCCTCATCAGCACTCATCAGACGACCCTTCTCAACACCAGGCACCTCTCACCACAATGCCTTCATTCAAGACAACATCACTCGCCCTCATGGCGGCTGCCGCCACGGCCCTGGCCCAGAACAGCACAGTCCGGTGCGCCGAGGGCCTCCACGTTATCCTCGCCCGCGGCACCACCGAGGAGATCCCCGGAGTCCAGGGCGCCATCGGCGAGGCGCTGCAGGAGGCCATCCCCGGCACCACTGTCTACAACCTGCCTTACCCTGCCACCGACACGGACCCGTTCTACTTCGAGTCGGTCTTCAATGGCACCGTCCTCCTCCGGGCCGCCATCACGGAATACATCGAGGCCTGCCCCGACTCGAAGATCGCCGTGCTGGGCTACTCCCAGGGCGCTCAGCTCGCGACAAATAGCTTCTGCGGCACCCATGACCTCTGGGTCCTGGGACAAGGACCCACGGAACCCCTGGCGAAGGAGGACGTCGAGGACAACGGTACGCACGAATTTAGTCCCACCAGCCATGCACCATGAACTGACAATTCTCTCCAGTCATCGCCATCGTCGCCTTCGGCGACCCTAGCCACAGGTACAACAGCTTCAGCAGGGGAACGGCCACGGGCAACGGCGCCTTCTACCGCGACAGCACCAAGGCGTGCGAGGCCTACGGCGACGCCATCGTCGCGTACTGCGACAAGGGCGATGCCTTCTGCGACGTCACGACCCCCTTTGACGTGGCGGCCCACCTGTCGTACGTCCAGCGGTACGGCGAGGAGGTGGTTGAGTGGATCGTCGAGCGGTACACGAGCGGCGAGGGCCAGGTCCCCGGCGCTGGCGGCTCCCCGTCGCCGTCGGCCTCGGCTTCGGTGACGCCCACGGGCGACAGCAGCGAGCCGACCGATGAGCCGGCTGGTGCTGCGGCGAAGTGGCCTGGCCTTGCCATGGTTGGCTCCATGGCGGCTGCGGCGGTGAGCCTGATGTAAGGGTTTGGACGGGAGTCACGTAGAGGGTGCATCTGTATAGATTAAGCAGCGTGGTATTTGGTCTACTGGTGGATTCCCACGGCGTATAGGAATAGAAGGTCATTTCAGAAATGTCTCTAAAGCTGGGTCATTTGATTGTAACCAGACGTCGAGGCCGCTGCACCAAGGTGTTCCTCGACGCGTGAGAGCGCAACAACACCTTAGACCACCAAAACAGACAACCAACCCTGCGCCACTTGAGAATTGGAACAATTAAGAAAAGGCAAAAACGAAGATACAAAATGCAAAAGTGTTCCCCCACCGATCTTCGTGTTTGTATCTTGCTCCAAAATCGGGGGGTAGTCACTGTAACCATGGGATTCACCCACAACGGTCCCGCGCCGCGAAAGCTCAGTTCGGCTACTAATCTGAGATTTTCACCCCTTGGCCACCGGCGCCGGACCCCTATAGCATATGCCGGGAAACGCGTACCTATAAGGGTTGCAACGCGGGTGCGTGACGCGTCATGCAACCCGGGGGTCAGTGATTCACCGCAAGGCGCTTCACTTGGCCGGCTGCCGGGCAACAGGGGAGATGCAGCCGTGGCTCACTCAGTCCACTCCCTTGGCCATAATGACAGCGACTCGTATCCCCCGACGTGCAAGGTCGTAGCCAGAGGTGCCCTGGCAATGGGATGCCCCTTCAATTGCCAGGGCACGGGACCGTATCATGAACGAGACCTCAGGTTGCTGTCCTCTAATTGTATCTGGCAAATATTTTCCCTTTCGGGCACTCAGTCTATGTATTTGACGGTTGATGTGTGTCAAACTCTCGGGGAATATTTGTGCGGTAAACAGCCCGCGAGGTGATCCCTGAACTTGACCCCTGAGTCGCAAAAAGGGGCTCCAGGGACGGGCTTCAGAGTCGGAATCGCACACCTCAACACAACCTCATCACATCCACAATCACATCGGGTCCCCAGAAACAACGGAAATCATCACCTATCTCTTCGGTTAAGGGCCATTGGGCCCTCGGGTAGTCATCGTATGCATCGTGTATTATTCCCCTCCTCTGACCGCCATGCACTGCCATCCATGCCGTAAAGAAAACGCCTCCCATGCCCCCATGCACCAGCCACTACTGAACACTGAGCACCTTGGTCTTGCTCTCCTTCTGCGCCTTCATCGCCGCAACCCACCGGTCCGTCTCGTCCACCGCCCTCCTCGGGTCCTTCTTCCTCTTGAGTAGGAACCCCTGGATCTCGGCCGGGCTCAGCACGCCGTCGGGGATCTTCCGCCCAAACTCCTCCGCAATGCGCTGCAGCTCTTCGGAGCCCGACTTCAGGCTGCCGTTCTCCCCCGACACCCCCTCAATGATCCGCTGCGACGCGCTGTCCTCGCGCTTCTCGTTCGGGTCGCGCTTCGCCCGCCGGTCCTTAGCCGAACCGGGCACCGGCGTGTCCTCCTCGTACATCCGCTCGAAGAGCTCCTTCGCCTGCCGGGCGCTGGCGTTCGTGAACGCAACCTGGAGGTCGACCCTGCCCGGGCGGATGAGCGCCTCGTCGAGCGACTCGGGGCGGTTGGTCGTCATGACGAGCACGCGGCCCTCCTGCGACGCCACGCCGTCGATGGCGTTGAGTAGGCCGGACAGCGAGATGCCCTTCTTCTCGTCCCCGCCGCTAGCTCCGCTGCCCTTGAGCGCGCGCGCGAGGTCGGCTACCTTCCACTCGTCCTTGTTGCTGGGGCTGCCGTCCTTCTTCCGCCTACCGCCCTTGGCGCCCGGTTTCTCCCCGTCCGTGGTCGGCGTGAGGGCCCCGTTGATAGCCTTGCCGTTCTGCGGTTCCTTGGGCGCGTCGGGCTTCTCCGCCTCGGCCTTCTCCTCGCCCTCCTCCTCGTCTTCCACCTCCTCAACCGGGCGCTTCAGGCCAGCGGCATCAATGTCCTCGAGGAGAACGACGCACCGCCTCGGCAGGCTGCTGAACAGTGTGCTCAGGTCCTCCTCCGTCAGGTTCGGGTCCAGCAGGCTGATGACGTAGATATCCAGGCCAAAGACGCCCGAGAGCGCAAAGCTGAGACTCGTCTTGCCCGTCCCCGGCGGCCCGTGGAAGAGATAGCCGCGGCGCAGCGGGATGCCACGGTTAGCGTACCACCGTGGCGTCGCGGGGTGCAGGTACTCGTTCATGTCGGCCAGCACGGCGCCCTTCTGCGCCGCGTCGAGCACGACGGTGCTCAGCGACCGCACAGGGCGTATGGCGATAGTGTACCAGTTCCGCGAGTTGAACCTGCGCAGCGAGTTCGACGGCAGCGGGCGCTTGATAGTCGTCCGGGCGATGTGGTCGCTGTAGTAGTGGTCCTTGACGGTCCTCAGGAGGGCCTTGATGGGCTCGGTGCTGCGGCCAAAGCAGGAGACGACGAGCATCTCCTCCTTCTCGACGCGGCCGTTGGGGTCGTCGACGACGGTCTGCTGGCGGCGGTTGATGCGGAAGTACCGGCCGGCGTGCCAGAAGCCGTGGATGCCGACGGCGGGGATGAAGCGCGGGGGCGCCTTGGCGCGCTGGTTGGAGAAGTTGAAGTACTTTGCGTCGCCGCCGCCGGCGATGCTGCGGAGCTGGAGGGCCTCGAGCTCCTCCTCCTCCTCCCAGGCCGTCTGGGCGACCGTCTCGGCCGTGAGACTGCGGGAGCTGGCGACGAGGGGTTGGACGGCGAGCCACTTCATCATGTGGGTGAAGATCTCGTCCGAGCTGGCGATGTGGACGGAGGACATGAAGTAGGAGGTGCAGAGGCTCGAGACGGCGGCGTAGAGCTGCTTCCACATGCGGCTGAATGCCCAGGCGGCGCCGACGAGGGTGAGGAGGAGGGTCGGGTCGATGCCGAGGCGGGCGCCGAAGAGATGGTTCAGGAGGGTGAGGGATCGCAGGATGGGCGAGAACTGTCCACCGAGGAGAGGGCCCAGCGCGTCGAGCATCGGGTTTCTCGGAGTGCTGTGCGGACCGGGCGCTTCCGTGAAGGCCTCGGGGGAGGTTGACGTTGTGGGATCAGCCATGGCGGCGGAGCCGGCGGTGCCGAGGACAGCAACGAAGACGTTGTTGAAGCCCATTGTGTCTATCAAGTGAGGGGGCGGTGTTGAAAGGAAAGGGAATGAAAATATCAGGGCAGCCGAGGGCGAAATAAATAGTTCGAATGAGAGCAGACAAGCGGTCAGAGTTGACTCAGAGCCCAAACCAGGTGCGTCAGGGACGTGACGGCTTGTGAGTTGATTGAACAGGAGTACTCGGGAGGGCCACGAGTGAGGAGGCAGCAGCCGCGAAGCCGTTCGTTTCCCCGTGAATGGCTAACAGCCCTGAATGCCCCGACGATAACCAACGGCTGCAGGCTGCCTGGATTTCGGGTATTTTCTGCAGGCTCTGTGAGCCACTCAGGCGGCGGTCCGGTGGTGTGACAGATGCGGTGCAGAGAGAAAACGACGAGCGGTTGGATGTCTTTCTCGGGGTAAGATGCACAACACCAGCAGCTCATGTGGGCGCAATGCGAACAGACAGATGCCTTGGGGTTGGATCCAATGTTTAAGTATGGAGTTGGTGTGGCAAACTCTAGGCTGCAACTAGCGCAGCAACCCGCCGGACAATCAAGTCCTACAAGCAGTTGGCCTCCCTGTTGCCTGATCGTCCATCAAAGTATAATTACTAAGGTGGGCCAGAGAGAAAACAGTATCGCCACTCTAACCATACGGTCGCATGTGGCCGCCGAGTCCTTCCTTATAGATAGTCTTTTTAGCGACGCGATAAATACACACCGAAATTTTGGGAATTCCCCGGTGTCAAGTCGCTACTCCAAGTTTAAGTTGTCCGCTATACTTCCACCTCGGATGTAGGCCACGTGAGATCACTACACCTCGCGGACTGTCTTGTCAAGTGCCTCAGCAAACCGCACTATATTATTCTCGTTCAGACCAGCCACTGAGATTCGGGATGTCTCTACCATGAAGACATGGAACCTCTCTAAGAAGACTTGTCAGTACCACTGGTGCCATTGGGTGATCATGCCAGCCGCGACTCACCCTCGAGGTGTCGGATCTGCGTTTTAGTAATGCCAAGGTAAGCAAACATGCCGCTCTGATTCACAATGTGACTCCAGTCCCCAGGTGTGTGCAGGCGGGCCAGCTCCTCGTGCAAGCGCTGCCGCATCACGGCGATACGGTTCGACATGAAGACGAGATCCTTGGACCATTGATTCCGGATGTCCGGGTTCCCTAGAACGGCGGCGGCGACACGAGCACCATACGCCGGGGGCGCTGTGATAGTGGACCTCTGAACCCTCTCCATCACCGAGTTGGCGATCTCGGCAGCATCGCTCGACGACAAAGCGCAGCTGACAAGGCCAATCCTCTCGCCGTACAAGCCCATGTTCTTCGCCATTGAGAGGCACACCGCTAGCTCCAGTTTCAGCTCGTCGAGAAAATACCTGATCGGCCATGCGTCGTTATCAAAGGATCCAGAGTTGAACCCGAGATATGCCGAGTCAAAGATGGGAAAGAGATTTCTCGCAGCAACGACGGTGCCGATGGTCTTCCACTGCTCCCGTGTCGGGTCGCATCCCGTTGGATTATGAGCGCAGGTATGGAGGACGATAGGAGATCCGGGCTCGGCCAGCTCGAGGGCTTCAATGTAAGAATCAAAGTCAAAGGCGCCGTTCTTGTAGGACGGAAGCGACCCGATTTCGAAGCCAATGGAGGTGAACATCAGGCTATGGTTCACCCATGTTGGGTCCGTCACGTAGATCGTCTTGGGCGCATTTCGTAGGCGTCTCAGCGTAAGGCCGAGCACCATGAGGGCGCCAGTTCCGGAGAGCGACTGGCAAGATGCGATCTTTCAAGCCAGAGTCAGCACTTGAACCGTCGAAACAAGGTACGTGGATGATTGTCTCACCCTGTCTTCGGCCAAGGCAGAAGAGTCATGGTAGAGCAGCTTGACAGCCTCTTCAAGGAATGGTTTGTGGCCCCGGATGGGCAGGTACTCGTGGTTAAAGTCTCCTAGGCTCTCCTTGGCCAGTTTGACCGACGGGAGCACCCATGGCTGCCCGTTGCCGTCGCGATAGGTTCCTTGACCAAGGTTGATCTTGTTCGGATCGCAATCGGCGAGGAACCTTCGCGTGACGTCAAACTGAACATCGGGGCTCACGGCATCGCATGCTTGGAAAAGAGAGGACTGAGACATGGTGGTCGAAAAGTATCTGTGGCAGCTTGTCAATCTTCTGAAAGTTTTAGAACCGCAGCCAATAAAGGTATGGATTTTGAACATACTGCCCATGCGCCAGTGACCAGAAGTATTGACTGACTGCGATACTAAATGTTTCCGCCATCTCCAGCACACGTCGTATGCTCATGATTGGCGATTAAGTCGCGTTTCGGCATTAAAGCTTCACGCCGAGCTATGGGCTCGAGGCGACACCTCCACTACCAGCCTTTACGGATGGGCTTCGTCGGCTTCATGACTAGTCTCCGATGCTCACTATCCCGAGGAGCCGATCAGCCGTAGCGTCTAGCTTTCCCCACGAGCCAGTGTGCCCCGTGGGGCTCTGGATCTCTTGAGACGACACCGAGACTGGATCGTGCTCAGACTCTGTGGAGAGTTGCATCTGCTCATGAAGAAAGCCTGGGGCCCCGGCCTGATGACTTGTCTCCGAAGCCCGCTGACTTGTGCAATTCTAACAAACCTGGGGTGCGCGGGGGATGACCCACCATGACTCTGACCTGAAGGCAGAAGGTCTGGGGTCACCGTCGACTCTGGGGAAGATGCAGGGGCTCGAACAGCACTATGAGGCTCCTAGAGTCCTACTTAACGGGCCCTTGGACATGAACTTCCACGTATAAAATGGCGTACTGCAGGGACAGAGAGACGAGACCGTACCTCCGAGTCATCGTTGTCCTCATTCTCCTGCTCCAAAGACACCCAAACCTCGATTTCCATCTGAATCAAAGATTCTTCCCCTACCCATTAACATCATCATGGACTCGAAGCAGGTCTCTGCCCCTGGGATTGGATCTGATCTTGATGAAAAGCAGGTCACCCACCTCGACCCCGGTGCTGCTGAGATTGAGGCCTCCCATGATGCTCGCAACTACGCCATCGATCCAGCTGAGGAGAGGAAGGTTGTTCGCAAGTTAGACATGGTCATCATGCCTTTGATGGCTGTTGTTTACCTCTTTCAGTGTGAGCACTCTCTCTTGGCTCGAGGAAGCAACACTGTACTCACTCTGAGCCGGTCCTTAGATATCGACAAGCAGTCTATTAGCCAAGCTGCCATTTTCGGTCTTCGCCAGGATCTTCAGCTGACCGGTTCCCAATTCTCCTGGGCTGTTTCGCTATTCTACGTCGGTCAGCTGGCTTCTGAATACCCGGTCATGTTCCTCCTATCCCGACTCCCTGTCACGATCTATGTCGGAGTTACGATTATCATCTGGGGAGCAGTCAACATGTCAATGGGTGCCGTTAACAGCTTCGCAGGTCTGGCTGCTACGAGGTTCTTCCTTGGCTTCACCGAGGGTTTGTCGAACTTGGCTTCTAGAGGGGGGTCTTCACCATGCTGACATGGAAGAAACAGGAACGGTTTCTCCCGCTTTTATCGTTATTACTAGCATCTGGTATAAGCGGCGAGAGCATCCCTTGCGAACTGCTACCTGGATCTCTATGAGCGGCGTGGCACAGATTGTCGGCACAATGATGATGTACGGCATCGGCAAGAGCGGGATGGAGCTTGCCCCGTGGAGAGCACTCTTCATTATTGCCGGTGCCATTACATCAGCTCTCGGTGTGCTTTTTGTCATTGTCATGCCCCGCGACACGACCACCGCTTGGTTCCTGAACGAGCGAGAGCGTCACATCGCCACTCAGCGCCTGGCCCTGGACCGTGGCACTCGTGACCGCGCCGAGTTTAATAAGCAGCAGGCCGTAGACGCCTTCAAGTCTCCGCTGACTTGGATCTACTTCCTCTGGGCACTTTGCTTGGCTCTGACCACACCAATCATCAAGGTGAGCGCCAGCGTACCTACGACCCGCACCTTGACTCAAGTACTGACTCGTAGAAGTTCAACGCCACTGTCATCAACGGCTTCGGATACGACAAGTACCAGACGATGCTGGTCGGTATGCCTGGCGGCGTCGTGAATATCTGCACAGTCTGGACTGGCGCCCTGGTGCCCCGGTTCTTCCCTAATGCCCGCGTCTATACGGGCCTCGGTCTCTGCCTTGTGCCGCTCATCGGTGCTATCCTCCTCATGACGCTTCCTGCTGAGGGCTACGAATGGGGAATCGTCGTAGCTACCTGGATGGGAGCCTGCAGCGCCGCCCTGCTCGCCTCGGCCGCAAGTATTATCGCCAGCAACGTCAAAGGAAACACAAAGAAGGGCGTCGTTTCTGCAGGATTCTTCATCTCGTTCTGCATCGGTTGTATCGTGAGCCCTTTGGCTTGGACGCAGGAGGACGCGCCCCGCTACATGACAGGCTGCATCCTTAGCATTGTCGCCCTGATATGCGGCATGAGCGCGTACGTTGTCTATCGCGTTCTCGTCAAGAGCAAGAACAGGTCTCGCGACAACAAAATGAACGAAGGCCGAGAGGAGTACTCGCCTGATTATGTCGTGCCCAACAGCCAGGCCGGGCAAGGCGTCGATACCGACTCGGACTACACGGACGTCCAGGACAAGGGTTTCCGCTACATTATTTAAGGGATCGCAAGTTTGAGTAGTAGCTTCAATATGAACTACCTCAATTGTCAGATCATTGGCATGTCGGTGAAAGACGGTGTCGAGTCGAGGCTGTCAATATGAGAACACGCACGGGGATGCCGGGCACTTTATAGGGAGACAAACTCCTGCATCAGGTCAATTCAGCATCATTTCCTTATAGAAGCGCGTACAAGGGCTACACAAATCCCTTCGCTGAAGCTTCATGGATGCTTCGGAGCCAGACATGAGCCATTTTCTTATACCCAGTATCGTTGGGATGCGTATCGTCGTCAAGAAGATCTTTGGCCACTGGCCCATCAATGCCGTGCATGTCCGCGAATATTATCCTTCTTCCTGCTGCTTCAAGTGTCGCAGCGACCATAGCAAGGTCGCGGTTGAACTCTTGTATCCTCACATCGACCTGAACGTCTCTGTTGACTAGGAGGCTGGATAGGATAATGGTAGAATCGGGGCAGACGTGCCAGAGACCTTCTAGTATTGTTCCAACTCTTTTGCTGGCGCAGTACAGCTGGTAGTCCTGGAGACAGTCATTCGAACCAGCATTGACCGCGAATAGATGAGGCTTCAGCTTCCCCGCCGATACCAGTGCTTTGGACTCGATCTGGTCAACCCTGAAGCCGCGCCAGCCCTCGTGGTCGTTGTTGGACATGGTGCCGGATCTGCGCGAGCCGACCATGCGAACATCGAAGCCGTCGGCTTGCAGCAGCTCAAGCAGGATCTTTCTATAACCATTCTGATCGGATGATCCGACGCCGTGGGTAATTGAGCCTCCCAGGGGCATTAAACGGATTGGGGATTGGGCATGTTTTATCGAGATATTCCCTGCAGAGTTATGGTCAGCCACTTCTTCTGATCGATTCTGCGGAGTCAAACACCCATGAGCCTGGTGGGAGTTGTCGTCGTACTTGATCGGCTGAATGTCATCCGGTGGCTGGGGGCTATTAAGTTGGTGGTCGACGGCGCGATTTGGAGGAGGCTTCTCCAGGCGCCAAAGCGTGACGATGGAGGCATATCTAAGGATAATGGACCAAGACCAGGACTGCAGGTTGTTGTGCCAGACGCGGAGTGCAATGGGATGGGTTTTTGACAGCGGTTGTGCTTGCTCGGCGCCGAGGAGTTGCGCCGGGAACTCCACCTCTCGCCCCCCACCCACCGGCTGAACCGGGCTGGCAATATCTAGTACGGTACACTGTAATTACACTTTCATCATCAAGTCCGGGGCGATATCGACGAAAGCCCAAAACGCTGGAGTCTCGACGCCAAGAGGAATTCAGATTTAGACCAACTATATTGAGGCAAATATACGCAGGGCCTAATTGCTCAGGAAGGTCTCCTGCGCCTTGAAAACCTCTTCGGGAGTCTTCCCGACCAGCTCCTTATAGATTATAGTGTCCGTCGCACCTTCGAGACCGAAGATGACGCACTGGCTGCGCTCACTCAGGCCCAGCTTCTCGCGCAGACCCTGATCCCTGCCAGCTTTGAGCAGAACGCCCATGTTTGCCGCTGAGGACTCTCCGCAAACGACGGGAACATCGCCCTGGCTGGCATCGGCCAACGCCTTCATGCCGTCGACGGCCACCGAATCGGGCACGGCGACGAAATCGCTGGTAAGCCACTCGAGCACCTTCCAGGCGGCCGGAGACGGGCCTCTGCACGCCAGGCCCGCCATCAGGGTCCTCAGTGTACCGTCGCTCAGGCGCATCTCGCCCGCCTTTGCGCTTTGAAGAAGACAGTCAGCCTCGGTGGGTTCGACGACAACGCAGCGCGGAAACTCGACCGCGGCCTTTCCCGCCTCCGTAGCCTCCTGGAAGCGCTTGTAGAAGCCCAAGAAGACGGCTGCCGCAATGCTTCCCACGCCGCCGCAGACAAAGACATGCGTGACGTCCTCGACCTTGGGCAGCATCGTGAGGCACTCCTCCACGACAACCATGTACGCGTTCATGACGTCCTGAGGGATTCCGTTGTCGAAGTCGGTCCACGAGGTGCTGCTAACGAAGTGCCACCCGTTCATCCGGGCGTCCTCCTTGGCCCGGTTCACCGACGCCTCGTATTCTCCGTCGATGCGAATGACGATGGCTCCGAGGTCCATCATCATCTGCTTGCGGCCGGGGCTGACATGGCCGTGAATGTAGTCGACGCAGCGGCAACCAAAGATCTTGGCGCCGTAGGCAAGCCCGCGACCCTGGTTCCCGTCCGTCGCGACGCAGACCGTGACCTGCTCAGTAATGTGGCGGTACTTGCCAGATCGCAGGTCGGCGGACGTGGGTCGCGCACCGGTCTCCTTCTCGACGCTTTCCGCGAGGATCTGGTAGACTGCATAAGGAGCTCCCAGAGCTTTGAAAGACCCGAGGCCCTTGCCGAAGCGGTTGCTCTCGTCCTTGACGAAGATGTTCTTGAAGCCCAGCGAGCCGGCGGTCTTGGGCAGGTGTCGCAGCGGCTGGGGCTCGTACTCGGGCCACGTCTTGATCTCATCGATTGCCGGGGTCCAGTCGGCGAGGTTCTTGACACACACGGCCGCCGTCGACTCTGCAGGCTTGGTGAGCCGACGGGCGTTGGACTGGTGGGAGTAGCTGATAGTCATCTTGGGCAAGGGAGAGGAGAAAGCTTTTCTGAACGTGTAGCAGTGGAATGCAGTGATCCGCCGAGGCCGTAGCCCCGGCCTTTTGTGAACCACGTCGGTCTATAAGTCTGATGCATGGCGAGGACTTGCAGGCACCGTGGGCCCCCCAGCCCCAGGCGGATGCTGAACCAATGCTGTAGACTGGAGACCGAATATCGGGACACTGCTTGGAGTTTGCCACCCCAACAAGAAAGTTCGGCAGCTTGCCGAGTGCGCCGAAGCCGGCACCCACATTTCGGGGGTGTACTAATCCGGACTTTCCATGACGATGGCTGGCTCGGGGTTTCACTAGCTCATCCGTCTACCTCTCGTGTATCGCTCGGCGGGCGCCCTGTTCCCCGAAACAACTCTCGGACTGGCAAACACCACGCAACATGCAGAGAACGCCAGAATCCATGGGCCCAGGTGGCACTGCTCGTTGCTTTCGGAGCATGCTGCCTGCGGGGAAGATCACCGCGTAAGTCCTCCGCCCGCAATCAATCATTCACGATGTCTCGGAGATGTTTGGGGAGATGTCGAAAAGGGTCTGACGCTTTACCTCGCCGCCGCAGATGCCATCGCTGCCACGAGAGGAAGGTCAAGTGCAGTGGCGGCCGTCCGTGCCAGAATTGTCGACAGTCTGCTCGCGAGGACGAATGCTCGTATCCGCTGAGGAACAGGACCGTCAAAGTCCCCCAGAGGTGAGTGGCCGGGCATGCCCGCCCATGTGAAGACAGCCAATTCATCTCGCGCCGGCAGCTTTCTCGATGGTCTGTTCCAGGAGATAGAGACGTTGAAGCAACGCAACGCCCCGCCGACGCGGCCGGATGATGACGGCCCGGCCGACGACAACCATGACGCCTCCGATGCGAATATCAGCCCCCCACCGCCAGACGACTCACGCTCCTCATCTAGAGCATCGAAAGATCCGCCCCCTCATATGTCTCCGGGCCCCGTTGCGCACCTACAAGAAGAGGAAGAAGAAGAAGAAGTAGTAGTGTTGGAAGAGGAAGAAGAAGACACGAGCCCGGCAATCAGCAGCGGCCCGTGGTTTGACAGCTCAACGGCATTCAAGAGCCCCGTGCTCATCGGCGAGGCCGCGGATGCAGCCTTCGCGACGCGGTTCCGACAGGTCATCTCTGACCCTTCAGCACCCCAGCCAGCCCATCTTCTGAGGCTGAACTACGCGTCGAACGAGTCACTCATGTCACTCGTGGATGTCGACACGCCGTGGCCCGGACCGTCACGCGCCAGGTTCCTGATCGAAGCAGCGATGAAATACATTCAGCGATCATACCATATTGTGCAACGGCAGTCAGCCATGAAAGTTTGGGATCAGATAAGCCGGGACGGCAGCCGGGTGCCGGCCATCCTTCGTTGCAGATGCTGGGCATTGTTTGCCATCGGAGAGCTCTACGTCACGAAGTCCATCGGCGTCCAAGGCTTTCCGGGGATGGCCTACTTTGCACAAGCATCCAAGGCGCTGGGGTATCTGGAGGAGCGTCCTGAGGTCGAGGGTGTCGAGTTGCATCTCCTTCTGGTCAGTACCCGAGTACCGCTCTTGTCGCCCCTGTGAAGCAGTTGGGACCTAACGAAAGTTGTCTAGTCCTTCTACTCCATGGCACTTAACCGACGGTACAGCGCCTACATACTCGCTGGAACCGCAGTCCGCTCAGCCATCGTCATCGGCCTCCACCTGACCATCCCCGAGTCTCAGCTACCAGACGCAGCAATACGTGAGCATAGGAAGCGCCTCTTCTGGACGGCCTACGTCTTCGATCGGCTTTGTGCGTCGAACCTAAACCATCCGCCGGCCATCCCAGACGACGATATCAGTGTCGAAATTCCGCAAGATGGCGCGTTTACCCAAGGTCAACCCGGCCCTTTCGTCGATGCCGCGTACCACATCGCCAACATCAGGCTGGCGAGCCTCCGTACGGCTGTCATCCGCTCGATCTACAACTTGCAGAGCCAGGCTCAGGGCACTTGTGCTGACCTGTCCAGCCGCGTCCAAACATGTCTGAAAGACTTGCAGCTATGGTATGAGCATTTACCGGTCCTCCTACAGATCGACGAGACGGCCATGGACGAACCTCAGGACCCCAGAGTCGTTTCAATCCATCTCTTCTTCTACCAAGTCAGTCATCCTGCGTCCTGTTATACGTCACAAACATGTCTCCTAATGCTGGTCTCTTCTCCAGTGCGTGATATTGGCGACACGACCTCTGCTACTCCACTCTCTGCGCATCAAGATCGACATTGCGCGCGGTGGCGCGTCTGCAGCATCATCAAAAGTCCCGTCCAATGTCGCGGCACTTTCGGAGGCATGCGTCCGATGTGCTCATCATTCGATACGACTGCTCTCCCGTGCCTGGATTGATGGGACCTTTGTCACGTTCGACTGCTTCTTCACGCAACACCTCTTCTCCTCACTGACCATCGTCGCCATCTCCAGCCTCCTGGAAGGCGTGGGCAATCGGCATGATCGAGACTCCTACGAGGAAGCGTCTCGCCTGCTCGATCAGCTGAAGGTGGCAGGCAACATGGTCGCTCAGGAGTACAGTAATCACATCGAAATGATGGAATCGACGTTGCTAGCACACATGAACGTGAGGCTTCAATCTCAATCCGAACAGGCCGTTGGACAGGGTCCCGCCGGCAGCAGCATCTTTGTCCCGCAGGTTGACCGTGGCTTTGCGGCGGGGACAGTACCAACGGCGGGGATTACATGGCCGGAGCCGTCATTGCAACAACTCCTGGCCCAGCCAGTACTGGATTTACAGTTCTTGGAAGCTGCTGTGCGCGAGGAGTACTCTCAAGGGCTTTATTGGCCTGGCATGCATATAGATGGCTGAGGCGACCGGGACGGGTTTGATAGCAGACTGGAGTGCTCTTCATTTATCACAAGTGCGCGGTGAGCTCAATCTCTACATCAGTTCCCATCGGCAGCTGCTTTACGGCGACGCAAGTCCTGACCTGAGAAGTTTGTAAACATGTGGTAGACGAGCCAATTGTCGGAGATGAGACATTGACCTACCGGCTGAACACCCTGGTTGAAAGCCTTTACATACGCCTCATTCATTCCCGAATAATTCGACATATCCGTAATGAATATGTTCACTTTGACCTAGCGGAGAAATGGCGCTGAGTATGCTGCAATGGATGCGAATCACAGGGAGGAAGACTTACGACCTGCTCGAGTGAGCTTCCGGCCGCTTTGAGAACCTGAGAAAGGTTGTTCAGGATCTGGGTCTACCCGATATCCTTGTTAGCGCAGGAGGTCTTGTCATGTCACTGAAGAATCACGCGTTACATACGGTGCGGTCTCCGACGGTTCCCTCGACGAGCTTGCCGGTAGCCGGGTCAACGGCGATGCCGCCCGAAGTGAAGACCATGTTGCCGACGACCACGCCCTGAGAGTAGAAGGGTTTCGGCGGGGGGGCGGCATCCGTGCGGACTTCTTGCTTTGAAAGGGCAGGCATTGCGGTTGAGAAGGGGTATCAGTGGCAGATAAACGATTACCAGTAGATTCTTTCTGGGCCAAGTATACAAGGTATGCTCTCTGGTACCTCTTTGTAGTTTGAGCCAGGCCCACCCGGATCTTCAAATCTCGTCACGGTGCTGAGAGGCAATCCTCGGAATAATTCGAGTTTGTCGATCGCGGTATTATCGACCCGACCTTGGGGAGTGCTTTTTCGGCACAGGGCTTCGCCGCCGAAGGCTCCCCGGCTCCCTCCGCCGAGCCGTGGGAAGCCGTCGGAGTCAACGTGTCAGCCCCGAGACCTTCCAAAACCTCCTGTCGTGAGAACTCGGACGATGCTCGTAAGATTTAGCTGCGTGTTCGGATTTCCTGAATGTGCGGAGACTGGATAAAGAGCCGGAGGCTGTAGATATATGTCGACGACGACGCTGTAAATACAGTGAAGATCTTCGGAATACCCTAGGTACTACCGTAATCTAACTGCGGCGTTCCTCTTGAGCACTCCTCTCCTAATTCGTTCTACAAATCACTCGTCATGATGGAACCCATAATTAACACCCAGCTTGTGACGGGTATCACTCTCGCGGTTGGTACACCTGACTTTGTTGAAGCCGACGAGCTGAGGACGAGGTTCGCGCTCGCAATGTCGGCCATGTACAAGCAAGAGGTCCCGCTCTACGGGGATCTAATTCAAATCGTCCGCCGTGTCAACGAAGAGACCCTCCTCAAAAAGGAGGAAGAACTGGCCGCCGACACGACGGCCGTCAGGGCCAGCACCGAGAGGCTGACTCTCGAGCGCCACGGCGCCATACGGCTCGGCACCCCTCAGGAGCTGCAAACTGTCAGGCGCATCTTTGCAGTATTGGGAATGCATCCCGTTGGGTACTACGACTTGTCCGTAGCAGGACTGCCAATGCATGCTACGTGTTTCCGACCGACGACCGCCGAGAGTCTCCATCGCAACCCTTTCCGCGTTTTCACGACCCTGCTGCGTCCGGATCTCCTCAGCTCTGAAGAGGCCCGAAAGTTATCGTCGGGGCTGCTCCAGAAGAGGGCCATATTCACAGCCAAGCTGTGCGACATGCTGGACCTCGCCGAGTCCAGGGGGGGGCGGGTCAAGGAGGAAGAGTCTGCCCAATTCATCGCGGAGGCCTTACAGACGTTCAGTTGGCAGGCTGTGGCAGCTGCCACCTTCGACCAGTATAACGTTCTCAAGGCAGAGCACCCCATTCTCTCCGACATTGCTTGCTTCCAGAGCGCCCACATCAACCACCTCACCCCTCGGACGCTCGACATCTCAGCAGTCCAGGCCGCCATGAAAGAGGCGGGGATGGCGGCCAAGTCCCGCATCGAGGGCCCGCCAATCCGCAAATGCCCTATCCTCCTGCGCCAGACAAGTTTCCTGGCCCTCGAGGAGTACGTTCAGTTCAGGAGAGACGAGGGTGTTGGTCTCAGTTCACCAACCCCCGCGCCTGAGCTGATCGCGGCAAGCCACAAGGCCCGGTTCGGCGAGATCGAGGAACGTGGCGCAGCTCTCACCGGCGCTGGAAGGAGGCTCTATGATCAGCTGCTTGACGAGAGCATGGGTCGGTCCGCCGGTGCTGACCCGCATCGGGCCGACGAGATCGCGGCCGAGGTCTTCAAGAAGTTTCCCGACGACTGGTCGGAGTTGAGGAAGCAGGGATTAATCTACTGCGAGTACCACCGTGTCAACGGAAAGACATCTCCGGACCTGGGCGGCCAGGTGCTCAGCCCTTCCACGCTGGAGCAGCTCATCTCACAAGGGGTGGTTGAGCCGCGCCCCATCACGTACGAAGACTTCCTGCCCTTTTCGGCCGCAGGAATATTCCAGTCCAACCTTCCGTCCAAAGGTAAAGACGGTGAGCCTTTGCAGCTGAAGCAACCCGAGGCGGACTTTCATGGGTTTGTCGAGGCCCTGCAAGCCGAACCCATGGAGCTCGAGACTTGGTACTCGTACGCTCAACGGCAGAGCCTGAGAGATGTGGCAAAGCAACTTGGAATGACGGTTGGTAACTTTTATTAATGAATAAAAGCCTTCGTTTCTCCTCCGCTTTGTTGGCAAAGAATCAGTGGTCTGGTAACAATATTCACGGTTTCGAAGTGTTAGGATAAACACCACATCATTTGGTCGTACACACAATCATCCTCCCTCTACCAATATGAGACTTTTCTGGAGATCCAATGGCCATGGCTACAGTGACGAAATAAGGGCGCTCCGTGGTACGCAAGACCTTTCAACGTGGATGTGGGGGTTTGCTCAGATTGCCTCAATGCGAACCGAGGTTGATGTAGGTGACCAAGGTCGCCAGTCTCACTGGAGCTTGGATAGTGTCTTTGCGAAATTCATGTAGCCGGAGCTTTTCCGTATTGTGGGGAACTTGGTCATCCTGTAACTACCTAATCCAAGTGCCTTACGGCTTGCATCAATGGTCTATGAAATAGTTTTCTTAACTTAGTATTTGAGAACTAGAATATACGTAGATGCCAGCAATTCTAAGCTTATGAGGACGTCTGAAAGATACAGCTTCATCTTCCAAAAGTCTAAATCAGAAGAGCCATGAGAGAAAGCGGTTGTAGAACCAGGTGCGGCGGCTCTTCCCATGTGACTCCAGCTGAGCCGCTTGCAATGAGAGAAACTCTGCCTCCTCGCGGTCAATGACATCCTTTCCAGTGTAGAGGTCAACCTCTTGTGGAGATGGAGCACGGCTCTTAGTGACAATTCTGTGTCCAACCAGGAGGATCAGATACACCGGTATCCCGATGTAGCCCGTGATGAAAGTCTTGTACTTGGTACTAAAGTCTCCCACAAAAACATCATAGTTCTTCGTCAGGGCAATGATAACGCACATGAACAGGGCGAAATAGGATCCGTAGATACCGAAGGGGGCAACGTACGGTAACGCCTTGTTGCTCAAGCCCTGGGCCTTACGGGCTCGGCACCAGGAGATATGCGTGACCAGAATCGAGATCCAGGCCAGAATGCCGAAGACTGTGGTGAGGTTGATAAAGTAGCCAAATACTTCGGTCGAATCGTCAGAGACGTTCATAAACGCCAGTAGAGCGAAGAGTGCCGATCCGAGCAGTGCGAAGACGGGCACGCCACGTCCATCTGTACGTTTGAAAATCGCCGGGGCTTTGCCCTCCGAGGCTAGACCGTATAGAGTTCGACTTGCGATATATAGATCCGAGTTTGCAGCCGAAAAGACGAAGACGCAGATGCAGGCGTTGATGATATGCGATAGCACTTCCACTCCAGCTACCTCGGCTGCCACGACGAAAGGTGACGCTGAGGCTCCTGTCTGGGCTTTCGTCGCGAATAAGAGCTTCTCCGAGTTATATGGAACAATCATACCGATGAGCAGGGCACTCAGACAGTAGAACACCAAGATGCGGTAGAAGGTCAGCCGAATCGCCTTGGGGATAGTGCGACGTGGGTTCTGGGCCTCGGCAACGGTGACGCCCACGAGTTCGGTACCCATATAGGCGAAAGTTGCGTTCAGCATGCACGACCAGAATCCTAAAAAGCGGCCTGAGGATCCCGGATTAATATGCTCACGGAACGCGCTGCGTATAAGGGGCAAAGGTTAGTGTTCAGCAACTATAATTTCGGTCGTCGATAAGACGGAGGCACTCACCCAGGGTCGCTCCAGTACCGGAATCCTCGCACGTCTCCATCAGGTCCACCGCCGCAGGTAATAACCAGGGAGAACAGGATGATTCCAAGAATCACGAGTACCTTAAAGGAAGAGAGCCAGAACTCAAACTCTCCAAAGAAGCGAACACCAAAGTAGTTGATACAGAGGATAGCAACTAGGAAGATAGTAATAAAGACTCCTGGATTGACGACATCGCGGCTGACCCAAAACTGGAGAACTAATGCGCCGGCGGTCAGCTGGTTGGGCGTGACGACAATGTATTTGAACCAGTAGCTGTGTGAAGATTGTGGTCAGCTCCCAGGCAGTCTACTGCAGTTGGCCGTACTCACCACCAGCCTAGGGCAAAACCAAGGGACGGGTGACAGAAACGGGCCGCATAGCCCGTGAACCCTGCCGAGATGGGAAGCCAAGCCGCCATCTCTCCAAGTGCTGCCATGACGAGGAATACGATAAAGCCGACTAGGGTGTAGGAGATGAAAACGGAGCCAGGCCCAGATTGGGCCAGGGCCTTGCCAGTGCCGATGATTAGACCAGTGCCAATGGCACCTCCGATGGCAATCATGGTAATGTGGCGAGCCTGCAGGCCCCTCTGGAGTGCCGTGTCCTCGCTTGTCTCAAGACCACCCGTGTACGGCTTCTGCTTGGAGACCCGGCCCTGAGCAATGCTCCCTTCGTAGACGGTGGTTTTTTCGATATCGTCGTTCCCGGAGGGCTCAGGATGCGGACGGAGGTCCATTTCTCCCATGTTCGCAGCAGACGATAGGTGGAGCAAGACGAAAACAATGAGACGAACGAAGTTCGAAGTTGAGGCGAATGAAGACGCGAGTCAGTTAACCAACGGTTAACCTGCCACATAGTTGCCCAGCTCACAAATCGGGGGTTTTATATTCCTAGGCCATTGAACATGACTCTGATACGACTTGTAGCAGCACCATTACCCCCACGAGCTAGAGAGCTGGGGAAGCGCGCGGGGGAACACGGAGGTCAGGTCGGCCGCGTAGCGATGCACGCGCCACAGTCGGCAGCTAGACGGCTCTCCGGCACTGTGACGCGTGAGCTGTGAGGTTTCTGTACTGCTCATCCCTCGGCAATGACTGGAGAGATCGACGACGCAGCGCCGATAAGGACGGACTTGTTTGTCATTGAGTTCCATGCCTTTGAACCGTTGCCATTGGCCCTCGGCGTAGAGGTGTCACGACCGAGAGGGTGGCTGCCAGCTGCTGGCGGCTGCCACAGATGCCAAGCTGTGGTCAGTCTCACCGGCGAAGGCATCGTTTATGCCGAGGCGTGGGTGCTGCCTCGGGTGAGCTTCAAGTGTTAGAAATATCTCGGATATGTCCAAAGACGTGAGGTCAAATCGGGCATTGTGCTTTTTGATCTTGACGAAAATGTCGTTTCTCCTGAGGACGTCGCCTGCATGGTGGCATCTGTCTCGGGTCGGTCGCCGCCAGTTGCCAGGTATCAAGCACCTCGACCAATGGCATTCGTACACGACCCCGCGAGCCGAGCAGTCATCGTCGACCTCTTCCTCAAGCCTTTGGGCGCCGGGTGGTTTTGCATTGGGTGTGGGAGCCGCTTTGGGTCTGGCGGTCGCATACTCGCTGGACGCCACCCGGGGCCAAGACACCGGTGGCGTCCCGACTGTTCTGGACGCCAGCCGACTACCCCGGATAGACTATGCATGCCTGCCCGAGATGCAGCAGGTAAGTCCTCTGTCTGGCTTCTCTCTGCACCGGTAATCTTGATCGGGCTGATGGACCACCCTGCCAGGCCATCGAAGAGATCCGATGCGAGATCAGCGACAATGACGACATCATCTCAACGGACTCCGACGACTTACTCGCACACGGCTTCTCGGAATGGTCATCGGTGAACCTAGACACGCTGCCCGTTGCCGTTGCGTACCCGCGATGCACAGTGGACGTCAGTAAGATCGCTCGCATCTGCCACAAGTGGAGAGTGCCTATAATCCCGTTCAGCGGCGGCAGCAGCCTGGAGGGTCATATCGCTGCTCCTTTCGGCGGTATATCCATCGACTTCGCCTTCATGGACAAGATACTGGAGTACCATCACGATGATATGGACGTCGTCGTTCAGCCCGGCCTGTGCTGGACTGACCTTAATGAAGAGCTGGCCAGGCGCGGCAGTGATCTGTTCTTCCCAATGGACCCAGGTAAGACTTTGCCCGTCTCCTTTCATAGGTTCCATTTGGCCCTGACACAGAGTGCCAGCACCCTCCGCCAAGATCGGCGGCATGGTCGGGACCAACTGCTCCGGAACGAACGCAGTCCGCTATGGGACCATGCGGGATTGGGTCATAAATTTAACCATGGTCCTGGCTGACGGCAGTGTCGTCAAGACGCGCCGCCGTCCGCGAAAGTGCAGCTCCGGTCTGAACCTCAACGGTATCATCGTCGGGTCTGAAGGAACCCTCGGCATTGTTACCGAGGCGACTCTGAAACTGGCACCAGTCCCAGACTACCATTCGGTGGCTGTCGTTCCCTTCTCAGACTTGAAGACCGCTGTTTCAGCGGCTGCTGCCGTGATCCGCAACGGAGTGCCGGTTGCTGCTCTCGAGCTCATGGACGAAGTCCAGATGCGAGTCGTCAACGACGGGGGCCTGTGCCGGCCGCGTGTTTGGAAGGAGACCCCTACTCTGTTCTTCAAGTTCTCGGGGACTGAGGGGACGGTGGGCGATAACATCCGAACGGTGCGAACCCTGGTAAAAGGCTTTGAGCCCTTGACATTCGAATTTGCTAGGGATGAGCGCGAGCAGAAACTCCTCTGGTCTGCACGTAAAGAATCCCTGTACTCGCTTCTGGCGCTACGCAAGGACGGCGAGGTGGTCTGGACAACGGACGTCGCGGTGCCTCTGGGCAGACTAGCTGAGATTGTAGAGATCAGCAAGAACGAAGCTGAGGCTCTTAGACTCAATGCCAGCGTCAAGGGACACGTCGGGGACAGCAACTTCCACGAGAACATCACCTACAATAGTACCATCCCGGAGGAACGGGAGAAGGCAGAGAAGGCCGTGAAAAATATGGTCGCCCGAGCCATTGAGATGGACGGAACTTGCACGGGAGAACACGGTGTCGGATTCGGCAAAAAAGACGGCCTTGCCCATGAGGTTGGGCCGGAGACCATCATGGTGATGGTGAGTTTGTATCTAAATTGGTTTCATCGAGCGTCCGCTAATCTTCCGCGTGTCACAGAAACTCCTCAAAACCACTTTGGACCCCCGATGGATCATGTCGGTCATCCCACAGGGACATGAGACTTTGGCAGCTTTAGCTAACGCTTGCGCAGGAACCCCGGCAAGGTATACGATCTGTAATCACGGCTGGCGTCAGGCAAGGAGGTTCGCCCAGGCCGGCTCGCATCGGTGTTGAGGACAGAGTGACAGAAAGTGGCTCCGGTTAGAATGCGCAAGTCCCAGAGCTAGAAATGGCGGTAAATGACAGCTGGTTTATTCCGCGTGGCGTGCCAATGCGCGAAGAAATGTTCGAGCACTCGGTAAGGTACCTGGGCAGGGAACAAACGATATTAGACCGTGTTTCGCGCGGCATCCGCCCTAGACTCCGAGGAGTCGCTCCAGACCGACAGGCTCGGCCGCGGCATGATCGGCCGAAGCATGTACTGGGACTCTCGAACCCTGTCTGGTTCTAGCCTCGAGTGGCCAAGGAGGCCATCTTGTACATCAAGATGGTGCCGAGGCCAGACTATTCCAGGTGACGATGAGGGCGTGCCCTTATCGAAACGTCACCAAATGTAAACTCGAATATAAATATCAGACGCAGCCCTGAGAACTTTACGTTGCAATGTACTTGTTATCCAACCAACAAATCACCCATGAATGCTTTCTCACACCTCGATCCGACAGCATGGAATTCAACATAACAGGTGGGATCTCATCGGCACACCTTGCGCCTCTCGATGCCAGTCTGCTTCGCTACAGGCCGGTGGCAAGCCCCAGAGTCACCCCGAACATCACCGAGGCCAGCGCGAGCGAGGAGACCATCTGCACTGACCACATGGTGCTGGCCCAGTGGAATTACGCGACCGGTTGGGACGCTCCCCGGCTCGAGCCATACGGAGATCTGAGTCTCCCCCCCACCGCGTCGTGCCTACATTACGCGACCCAATGTTTCGAGGGCCTCAAGGCCTTCCGCGGTTATGACGGCCGGCTACGCCTTTTCCGACCTGATCGCAATGTCGAGCGCTTTCTCATGTCCGCCCAGCGGCTGTCATTGCCGTGTTTCGAGCCCAGCGAGGTCAAGAAGCTCATCGTGTCACTTCTGGCGCGAGACGCACCACGCTGGCTTCCCCGCAACCAGCCTGGGGAGTTCCTCTACATCAGGCCCACGATGATCGGCACTCACCGACAGCTCGGGCTGCAGCGTTCGAGAAGCGCGACGCTCTTCGTGGTGGCGGGCTTCATGGCGCGCCTCCACACGCCGGAACGAGGCATGCGGCTCTTGACATCGCCGCCCGGCGCCGCGCGCGCCTGGGCCGGTGGTTTTGGTCACGCCAAGATCGGGGCAAACTACGGCCCGACGCTCACAGCGCAGAGCGATGCGGCCGCCCGCGGTTTCTCGCAGGTGTTGTGGCTTTATGGCGACGGTGACGAGGCGCAGTGCACAGAGGCCGGCGGCAGCAACTTCTGCGTTGTCTGGCAGCGGGAGGGGGACGGACGGCTTGAACTCATCACGGCGCCACTTGAGGACGGCATTATCCTGGACGGTGTCACGAGGCGCAGCTGTCTAGACCTTGCTGCATCGCGGTGCCGGGAAGACCTAGAGGTATCGGAGCGCAGGTTCACCATTGGCGAGGTCGTGCGAGCCAGTGAGGAAGGGCGGCTACTGGAGGCCTTTGCATGTGGCACTGCGTGGTTCGTCTGCGGTGTGTCTCTGATCGAGCACCGAGGGCGCCAGATCAATGTACCGATGGGCGAGGACAACTACGGTGGCCCGGTGACGAGCAAGTTACGCCAGTGGCTCAGTGACATCATGTATGGCTTGGAGGAGCATGAATGGGCAGAGACGGTGCCTGAGGAAACGGGGTAACTGAACCGGCGCGCGGGTGCTCGGCGGATATTAGACAGCGCCGGATAAGTGCCAGTCGGTCTTTCGACCCATCCCCGGTTCTCCTTCGGATCAATCTATTCTGCAATCCAAAACATCTGGCATGTCGTTGCCACGGTTAGGCCCTATCCACGACCCGCACGCTTTGATGGACGAAACCATGACCATCGATGGCATCTAGGGACATCCCGCAACGGCGGCCTGCGCCGGTTCACTTCAGGTACAGGAGCCCCTTGCAGCGGTGGGAACACTCGCCGCCAGATCACGAGCCTGCCCGACTGCTGGACATCTCCCACGCGCTTTCAGCGGCGCCTTGCGAGCTCGAAGGGTCAGATTCGTCATGCAGCAGCATCGCTCCCTCATACTCCAACTCAACCCATGGCTCCTCTGCCTCGGCTTTCTTCCACCCCCACAACTCCGCAAGATCCAGATCATATCAAGACCGATTTCGAGTCCCGAAATATGAAAAGACCCGCGGTAGATCCCGACAGGAACGTGGGACCTCGCAGGCTGCCGCCGGTTTCTACCATACGTCGAGCCAGAGGCGCCGATACCAGTGCACCTTCTGCCCAAAGACGTTCAAGAGCAAATTCGACTGGCAAAGACACGAAAAGCCTCTGCATTTCCCCTTTAAGCGCTGGATATGCTCGGCCCATGGGCTAGTCGTCCCTGACGCCGTCTTCGGGGTCCTGTCACCGTCGACGATTTGCGCGTACTAGGCTTTCAACTGGTGACTTGACCTCGGCATGCTACGATACACGCCGAAAGTGTTCCTTCCTTCGCCAGAAGACGGGACGGCCCTCAGATATCCTCCAGAAGCGGCAAATATTTATAGATAGGGAGATAGAAGTACAGATTCGGTCCGCAGAGCCCTTGAAACGTTCCGCTGGCACGGGCCGTCGACAGTCGACTTGGAAACATTGAGTCTCCCTCTCGAGAGATTCATCTAACATGATCATGTCATCAAGGGCCCTGCGTCTTGGCCGCGGGCATTAATTACTCCGAGAGAGACCCGCGTGTCTCCGCTATCGGAGGTAAATGTCTGGGATACAGAACGAGTTGGGAATACCCGGCGCGTTGTCAGTGAGGGCCTGTCGCCCCAGAAGCACCATCACTGAGTAGGCCGATCCTAGCCGGTGCTGCAGTACTTAATTGGTGTAATAACTTCTCTCGTCCTGATAAAAGCCTCCCCCCAAGACACACTTTCATGAAAATTATCTTTCCATGACATTCATCTTGGTAACAACCATGAACGAAACAAACGCCATGATTATACTGCGGCTTTTTCGCCCTTGGGTGTTAATCGGCATCTCCACCTTGTACTTCTTTCTCACTCTTTTTCGATTGTTCATATCAGGTGATCTCCGCACCTTATTCTCTTGGCCCGCCTTCAACGAAGCATGGTTCGCAAACTTCTGGTCTCACATCGCACCCGGTGTCAAGGCCAATGCAGAGCCGGGAGTTTTAGCGCTACTCGAAGGCCGAGTCCACGAGGGACATATCCGCGAAAAGGTTGTCGGACAGCCAGTCGAGGGCGTCATCCTTGAGATTGGAGCCGGCAGCGGGATGTGGGCGGACGTGTTTGCCAAGGTCGTCGAGCAGGCAAGGGGCCGTGGCAGCAGCGGCCCGACCAAGATCTGCGGCATAGAGCCAAACTATCACTCGGCTGCGGCATTGCAACAACGCGTTGAGGACGTGGGACTCGGTGGCATATATGAGGTGCTGCCAATGGGCATCGAAGATCTCAATGATCCAACGGCGCGCGCTGCCTGCATCGAACCGGGGAGCGTGGATTGTATCGTCACAGTCCAGTGCCTATGCAGTATCCCCGATCCGGAGAAGAATATTCGTCTTTTATACAACTACCTAAAGAAAGGTGGTCGGTGGTACGTCTACGAGCACGTCCAGGCAGAACACGGGATACTAGTTCCGACTTTCCAGCGTAAGTAAGCCCCGATCGGGCACACGAATTTCTAGGCCTAATGTGGGAGTAGGATTTACCGACTTGTTTTGGAAGTATATGATCGGTGGATGCCGGCTTTGTCGCCCGACGAAGAATACTCTAGAGGGCATTGGTCATTGGGAAAAAGTTGATTTGGTGCAGCCGCAAGGCGAGTCGCAGTACGAGATAGTTCCACACATCCTAGGCACTTTGACAAAATGAGGAATCCTAAGTACAAGCAAACAATCGATTCTTAATTAAGGAGAGCTATATACAAGACAGCTACACCTAGTAACAACTGGGTGCGACACTCTGCGATGTCCCTAGGATGTCTTATAAGGCAGAAAAGTATTGAAGAAGAAGAGTTATTAGAGAAGTATAGGCTATTAGCAAGCTCTTACTCTTCCTATCATCTTTCGTGGCTTCCATGTTGTAAGAGAATTAATTGGCCTAGCTCTTGTCTAGTAGCGTAGGTAGTAGTCTATCTTACGGAGAAAACTAGCTAATCTTATAGTCTATTAGAATTGAATATATTGCTCTACACGCCTGTACTTTTCTCTGGGAGCTTACACTAAATAAATAGATCCGCTAAGAAGGGTAAAGATATAAACTAGGCTTTAGAGAGGCCAAGGTTATCTACTTTATATCTTAACTTTACATTAGGAACACTGCTTTAGACTTGTTTCCTTAGTAATCTACACAGAAACCTTTTGGCTGTCCTCCTCAACTACGACCTTATCATCACTACTTTGCTCCCTAAGTTGGCCGACAACCTCAGTGAACCTGCGAGGGTTTACATTGTTCTTAAAAAGGAAGTCGATCTGTGGAAGGCGTTAGAGACAGTCTGTTTGTAGTGTGTTGCCGGCACTCACCTCTTTATAATCAACACCACGGGTCTTTGACAATGACGAAGAAGAACAAGATGGTAAGCATCACTCCCAGTCCGGCAAACACGAACCCGACCTTGGCACCGAGGTTTCCGGCGTCGGGGTTGATCATGTAAGGGGAAATGAAGCCCATCAGCCAGCCACTGTATTTGTTAGAGAGTTGGATCAGCTTGACGGCATGGTATGTTGATACTCACAAGAACCCTTGGCAGAATCCGATGAATGTCATAGTAATAGGGCGGAGTGGCAGTGAGGGGATCTCGCTCGCCAATGTGAACCCTGCGGCACCAATCGTCATCTGGTACGCGACGGACCTGGTTGCACAGGTTGTCAGCAATTTCTGGCGTGGAAGAGAGTCCGATACGTACCACAGGAAGATGCACACTACGATCAGCCAGACAGTGACGCCAGACATAACGCAGCCCATGATTCCCATCAGCTATGCAGTCCTGTCAGCTTCGTCTCGAAACATATTTGCAACCAGGAGGTCTAACCAGCAGGACGGTAGTCATGATCCCATTCCGCCAATCAATAGAGGCCGACGGCCAGTTGTTTCGACGAAGAAGAACACGGCAAGGTTAGAAACAAGCATGACGACGTAGAGCGCCACGTTGACCACGAAGAAGTTTTGGATCTTGTCAAGCGAATATCAGTCACAAGGGACAATTGTAGGCACTCGGGATTGTCTGGCTGGGCCGCATACCAAGAACAAAGGCCGCTCCGATAAGTTGCTGAGAAGCAATGGGAAGACAGGCAGTCAGAGTTCGTTTCTAAGCGCAGTGGTCAGCGATGCAGATTTCATGAAGACAACAGTGCTCCGTTAGCCTACTAAGCTGGTGCCCTTGAAGCATTGTATCACGGCTTTCTTCTTGTCTTGAGGTCCCATCTCGTCCGACGTTTGACTCTTGGCCACGGCGGAGGTGAGCCGGGCAACCTCAGCGTTGATCAAATCAGGGTCATGGGATCCGTGGATTCTGGTCAATGACTTCCTGGCTTGTTCGGATTTACCCTGGTCAAGCAAGTGGTAAGGTGATTCTGGGAAGAAAGGGTGTCCCACGAGCAGGATCGCCACGTAAGCGAGCTGAACGAGGATCAGAGACTCATAGGACCATTTCCCCATCGATCTGCTGAACGCCGTAGGACACGAGGCTGCGGTGACTCCAAGTTAGCACTTTCACCCAATTGGATACACCTAAGGGCTGGAGGGGGAACTCACGCGCAGAGGAACTGCCCGAAGACAATGCTGAAGTTTGTAAAGCAGAGGAAAAGCCACGTAGCTCCGGTCGGACATTCTCACCGACCCAGACAGGATTGTTGTAGAACACGATGCCGAAGCCACAAGCTGCCATAGGGTGGTCAGTTTCTACTTTCGTTGCATGTCGATATCCCCGGGCGCGAGGCTCTCACCATTAACAAGCTTGCCGCCGAAGAACATCTCCCATTGCTTGGCCGTAAACTGCAGAGCAACGGCAAGGCCGGCAAGCAAGGAGCCTACAGCCACGGTGTGCTTGCGGCCGAGAAACTGGAGCAGCTGTCCCGTGATGGCCGAGCCGATGATGAGACCGACATAGGTGCCGGCGGACCAAACAGATTGGAGGTAGGCAGGTATAAGGTAACCAGATGCCTGGCTGGGGAACGGGACACCGAAGTTCTGCTGGAAGGTTGGGAATGTCGTGGCCATGCCCGCCACCGAAAAGTCGAATCCTGTAAAAGGCGATTTAGCCCAGTTTCTCTTCCAGTTATTTGTATGGATTCTGGTAACTGGTGGTAATAAGTAGCCCAACTTCATTCGGCCAACAGCTAGCGCGAGTTTTCTCGTCTCGCGTCTGCTAGAGAGTATGAGTATAGTACGAGTTCAGCCCCTTTTCATTTCTTCAAGGACTTCTCAGGCGAAGTCACGTACTATACCTACCCCAAGCCCAATAGACAGGCGATTCTTATGTCAGTTTTCACGTCCTTTACCATAATGTTAACTGTGAAGTACATGGGCACCTCAGCTTTTGAGTCGCCGCCAGACATTGCGGGTTCTGGCCTTGCGATCCCTTGAATCGACATCTGCCGCTCACGGATCTGAAAAAAATGCCGATGGTCGACTCGCGGCACCCAGCCGAGGCCCATATAGCCCGAGTCTAGAAGAAGCTTAATTAAAAATGTCTTCCATTGCCATGGTGCTCTCCGTTTGCGTGGCTCCAGACACCCTTTTCCGATTGCATACAAACATCAGTCCACGTCAACGGCGCAGCTTGCCCAGATTGGGGAATGTCCCGTTCACTAGGCTCCTGATCACTACTTAGCCTTTCCCTCGACGAAAGTATGTAAAGTGTTCCAGAATGTTGCCCTGAGTCGGGCGCGGGAAACACCGTGAGCCACGCCGTATTCAGCAAGAATTAGTCAGCCTGCAGACGAACTCCTGGATTGGCAGTGTGGGCAGCATAGGCCTGCGTCCAGCCCGGCGGGAAGCGTGATCACCGACGCCCGAAGGTCTACTTGTTGCGTCTCATTATTCTATGAGAGGCCCCTTGATGTGCCACTTGAGTTGGCATGCCAGAATGAATTCCAAGAGCCCGAGGACCTGGGCTCACCGTCATGACGAGCTCTTGGCATCTTGGAGTACTTATTAATAGCTCCCACCATGATGATGTGCACGAGTTTTCATTTGGAGGCTGCAGACGCTAAAGACCAGCGTCGCAACCCGGGCACTTTAAACTTTCCACCTTCCATGGCGCGGAGTCATCTCCTCGCCCATCCATTGGCTCGAGGCTAGCGAACAGCCGTGAAAGGGTCCGATCATAACCCGGAAAGGGGCAGCTCGAGGAAGCTACTTAGGACAGTGATCCCCTCCCTCTGCCCGTGGCCCGTCTTAGCGCTAACACGCAGGAGCTATGATGATGCGACGAGTGCGCGCGCAGCATGTCCGACCAGACCGCAAGGATTGTAGGAGTGAGCTCCTTTCTCATTGCGATCATTTCGCTCTTCGTCTCGGTCAGGGCATATGTTCGGATTCACATCCTCCACAGCGTGGGTTGGGACGATGGTAAGCTACCTAGCTCGCTTGGCCACTCTACATTATACAATGCTTACTATGGAAACCAGCACTTGTATTCCTCAGCTACGTATGTTTCCTTCATGCTGTGAAAAGGAGACAGCGCTGACCATAATAGAGCCTGACTATCGCGCTGTGCAGCTGTGTGCTTGCCAGTAAGTACACCGAGTGTTGGTGAAGAATCTTCAGAAGCGAACGACTGACGTTCATAGTGACCAGCGTCGGCCTTGGAACACCGCTTGCAGAAGTCTCCGACGAGCACTTCCAACAGTTTCGCAGGGCAAGTAATGCACTGTCTGTCAGCTTTCACCAAGCCTCAAACTGACCTTTTAACCGCAGCTGCAATTCGTCACCCAGCTGACCTACGTCTGGGGGTTCGTCACGGCCAAGATGTCCTTCGCGGTGCTCTACTTTCGGCTGCTTCCGTCTCAGATTTCTCGACGCATAAACCAGGTGCTCCTCGTGGTACTAGCCCTGGAGGGTTTCGCGGCCACCATGGTCGTTCTCCTCCAATGCGTCCCGCTGGACATGGCGTGGAATCCGCACAAGGAAGGGAAATGCCGCGACTTGCGGCCTTTCTACTATGCCATAGTGCGTACCGTGATTGCAGCTGATCAACGCCGATGTACTGACATTGTGTCTGTCTAGTTTGCGGTCAAGCTCGTTACCGACGTCTGCCTCTTCGTCCAACCGATACCTGCCGTCTGGAAGCTTCCATTGTCAAAGGTGAAGAGGATCGGGGCAACCTTCATGCTTTCGATCGGGTTGTTGTACGTCAACCACGTCTGCATGGAGTCTATGCACCGCTGATCTTCTGGGTATAGCGTCTGTATCATTGCCATCGTTCGGGTGACCTATATACACAGGCTTGGAGCGGATGTGACGCGTACGTACCTATTCAGTCTGGCCCTCAGGCTTCACGTGCTGACTTTCAATAGTGAGTCTTGTCAATCCATTGCTTTGGTCCCAGGTGGAAGTGTCCGCCCTCATCGTCTGCGCCTCGATTCCTTCTTTACGACCGCTCATCCGATCGTTTCCGCAAGTTAGCAAAGCCATGGGTCTTTTGTCACACAGAAAAGGCAGACACGAGTCAGCGACCTCTTCCAATATCGGAGGGAGATCTCCTCTGGCACATTTCCTACCCGCAAGAACTCGGATCAGGGCGGCCGAAGTGCACACACAAGACTTGACATCCCCGCAGATGAGCCAGGATTCCGATACTCGTCCTGAGTCGTATTCGTGCCGAGGCACTCTGAATCTGTCACCGTTGATTGACCCTCAGGGGCACGCCGAACCGACCAGCATTGTCGTCACGCGCGACGTCGACGTCGTTCTCGAGCGGTCTTGGGGAGATTGGATTGTCACAGCGGTGACGGAGAACGATCCAGGGCCGGGTTTGGAGGCGGCGTATCACCCGGAAACCATCAACAAGAAAGAAAGTCGCGGTGGCAGCTGGGAGAGTGAGAGATAGAATCTATATTTGACGCCATCCACGAAGACTTGCAGTCGCAATACCCATTAATCATTCTATTTATATACACTGGCCGCGCAACACCGCACCAAGTGTGCACGCTCATCGCCTCACGCTTAGAGATCCTCCACCATCATAACGTCCGGGCGCTCCTATCGCCGCAGCCGGGGGATGTAGTCGTCCCTATAGTCGGGCTAGCTACCTAAGTCATTATCGCCGTCGCCCTCCTCGGGGATACCCGTCTCAAAGCATCCGGGCTATGTATCCAAGTATATCATACCAAGGCGTGTGGAGATCGCTGCTGGAAAGATACAGGATCAGGTCACAGTCGGTCGCCGTGGTGGCTTCCAAGACGATATCATTGCGCGGTTGGGGGTGCACCCCGAGGAGATTCCCGAGCTTGTAGAACTTTGGCATTGAATCTCTGCTGGTTCTATGCGAAATTTGCCACACTCGCCGCCTGCCGCCTGTGTCCAACAGGCGTGCCGCCGGTTGGACTCTACGCCCCCGGCGCCTGGGTGGCCTCCGTCAGGTGCACGCCAGCCCCCGTGGCCCTGATCATCATGTCATCGGTTAACCTATATAAAGGGACTCTAGTGGGTAAACCCTAAGCGCTTTATTGGACGAAAGAGGCCGATAGATGTCATAATGTAGTCTGGAAATCCGTCTTGCCATACACCAACATGCCCACTGGACAAAGACGCCTTATGCGTCAGACATTGGCACCTAAAGCCTGCTAGCTACCTCTCTCGCCCTCGTCTTCGTCGTCACGGTCAGACTCCTCGTCTGACTCCTCGTCGTACGGCCCCTCTGCGTAGTTGCTCCGCGCCGGCTTGGCCTGCCTGCGCGAGTTCCCGCCGGTGGCGCGGGACTCGGGCTCCGGGGTCTGCGGCTGCTCGCCAAAGTCGTCGTACCTCAAGCCCTCCCTCTCAGCATTCTGCTCGCTCTTGCCGCATTGAATGAGGTAGCGCTCAAACACCTTTACGACGGAGCTGATGTCGTCGAAATGCTCGCTCCCGAGCCTGAGCTTCTTGAACCGCTTCTTCTTGATGGCTTCCTCGGCCGTCAGCCCCTGTTTCTGGATGGCCTCGGATCGGTCGTAAGATGCCAGGGCGAGGGCGCTGTGGAATGCGTTGCGGATTTGTCGGCCGTTCCACGTCGGCACGCCCTCGTCATCGTCGCCGCTGCCCCGGCTGGCGCGGAGCGAGTCGTAGTGCTTGCGGGCCCAGTTGATCAGCTCGTCCTTGTCGAATTCGATCTTGATGGCGCGATCGGGCCGCAGGTTGTCTTTCTCGATGCCCGCAAGCATGTTGCGCCAGATCTTCTCCGTGCCGTCGAGGTCGATCCTCCTGTAGTGGAGGGCCAGGTGAATGCGGGACTTGAAGGCGTGGTCAATGGAACCTTCGCGGTTTGATGTTAGGAAGAGGAGGCCCGAGTAGTACTCGAGAGTTCGGAGGAACACTGGGGGAAGGTAAAATGTCAGTCAGACAAAGCCAGGCGGTGCGTTTGGGCTTCACGTACCCGAGACAATCTCGTTTCGGTTCAAGTCGCTGTGGTGGCGTGCCGCGAGGTAGACGTCGGCCTCGTCAAGCAGCAGGACGCAATTCCACCGGTATGCAAGCTTGAAGTGTTTCTTAAGGTTGTTCTCGATGTCGGTAGGATTCGAGCCGAGGTCTCCGCATGTCTGTGAGGGCCCGGTCAGTCATCGCAGAGCTCCTCGTGGTGATCGCCGACTTACGATAGGATACAGAGGCCTCGCTGGTTTGTTGTACATGGCGATTGTCTCTGCCGTGCTCGTCTTTCCGACACCCGGCGGCCCGTAGAGGAAGATGATGCGGCCGTTGCCTTTGCCGGGGGTGATATCAATCGACCTGCCCGCTCGCTGAGGGGCCTTGCCATTGCCAACCACCCCCGAGGCGGCATGGTCATTGACGATGGCCAAGAGCAGGCGCTTGTGGACCTTGTCGATTACGAGGTTGTCGAAACCCTGTCTCCGGTCCTCATCCGTCACCTGGTCGGGCTCGAAGTCTTTGATATCGATGAAATCTGTGAGAAATCGTGTCAGCAAGTGAGCGACGCCCGGGTGAGGTGGGTCTGAACATACGCCATCGCTTGGTTCGCAAGGCAAAGACAAGATATTCGTGCTGGAGCAGAAGCACTTGCTGCAGTACGGCGGCGTCCTCCTCGCTGTCCTTCTCGTCTTCGTTTTTGATTTGCTTCTCCAGCTTGACGATAAGCGTGTCAATCTCGGCCTCGGGAATGGCACCGGGAAGCTTGTTGAGAACGGCCTCGGCGCGCTTGACATCAAGCTGTTCGTCTTCATAGATGGCGTTGCTGCACGTTGTGCACTTTGGTATCGTGCATGTGGTCTCGTATGTCTCCTCGGTCGAATATTCGGGGAGTTTGAGGGTGCCGAGCTCGGGCTTCTCGAAATCCTCCTCGTAGCCGGTCTTGAAATCGACAAAGATCTGCCCCTCGACGTGCTCTATGGGACGGCTGCTGACCGTGTCGCACGAGCCCTGGCCGTACCGGTGACGGAGGAACTTGAGTCCACGTTCCATCAGGGTCGCGGTCGTGCTCAGAGAGCCTTCTTTGCCCGCAGATACCGCTTCATGGAAGGCAAGGGGGCAGTATGCCAAGTCGGTGATCTTCTTCGCTCCCTCGTACGGTGTGATCAGTTTGATTGACTCGATCTTGTCGATGACCTCTCCGTTGTACGCCATGGAGTAGCACTGGATCCGCAAGCTGTTCCGGGCTCTCGCGTCCATCCACGTCTTTTCCTCCGTGCCCGACGGTAACAGCTTGCGACGACCCTTGGTGACGCTGATGATCTGATACGCCTGCAGCTCGCCCTGCTCTCGCTTCACGATGATGTCACCCGGGTTGTAGAGGTGCCAGAGATCGTCAAACCTGATCTTCTCGATGGTCCGGCCCCGGATGCTCGTTCGCAAGTCGAGAATGTCCTTGAGAAAAGTGCGGATGAAGGTGACGAGGCAGCGCGCAAACACAATCTCGCGATGCTTCTTGCGCTTCTCCTCGGCCTCTTCGCGCTTTCGAGACTCTTCTTCGTTGAGCACTCCGGGCTCCTCAGATTTCTCTTCTTTCGCGGCCTCCAACTCTTCCGGCGCCCCTGCACCGTGCTCCTCGCGAAAGGCGTCCTCGAGCTTTTTCAGCTTCTCTTTGATGTCGTCCCACTGGGAAACGAGTATCTGCGATATGTCAGAATCGTACAGGGACCTCACTATGGCAACATAGACAGACTTTGTATGGTGGCAATATGCTAAGGACAGGTCAGCGAATTTCGCGTCTCTGAAGACGGGCAGGTAGGTCACTCACACGACGGGCTCTGCCCTCAACGTGGTCCCGGAGACTGTTTTTAAGAGGCTGATGATCTCGGGGGAGTTGATTGTGATGTTCAGCGGCGGACCCTTGACGTCGGACGGGCCGAGCTTTGCGACGTCTCCCTCCCATGACGGCGGAATTTCGTATTGAGCAATAATGGCGTGGCTCTTGACTCCGGCTTCACTGGCGGCTGAATACATAGTCTTCTCGCTCGCCTGTGGGATAATCTTTGTTGTGTTGATTGAGCCGAAAGGTGTCCCGTCTGCCTCCTTATCCTCCTTGTCTTTCCCCTCGTCAGATGTAGTGCTCTTCGCATCGTCGTCATCTCTATGGATGTCGTCAGCGGCAGCCCGGATACCGTATGAGGGGCCTGTTTGGAGCAAGACGTACTTCTTCGCGATCTTTGCGGCCTTTTCCATCTCCCGCAGCTTCTGCTCAAGATCGGTCATGCGCCGGAGAATGGTAGCCAGGGTCACTTCTTCACCGTCGCCGTCTTTGCTGTCGTCGCTCTTGGTGCTGACTTGACCGCCCTCGCCGTCGCCATCGCCTCCTTTGCCCTCATTTCCGTCACCGTCGCTGGCCTTGCTGCCATTCTCTCCGGCGCTGGGAGCCTCATCTTGTCGAGTGTCAGCGCTGGGGGCATCGTTGCAGGGGCAATCTTACCCTGGGAGTCGTTGCAAGGAACAACCTCGACCACCGACACGTCCTTCGGCTTCGCCTCCAGCTCCATGGCATCGGAGGTAACCTCGAGGACTTCTGGAAGACTCATACCCGCGTCTTTTTCGGGCTTGTTGGGTGGAAAACTGAAGCTGAGAGGAAGAGAATCCCCGTTTCCCTCTTTCTCTCCCCCCTCTACAGCCTCGGTGTTTCTGCAACGGCCCCCACGGTCTCGACCGCCCGAAATACAGGGGTCAAGCAGGAGAGATGGGCATATCTTTGCTCGCAGCGCGCCGAATGATACCGTTTTGAAACCCTTGCCCCAGCAATGATGAATCAGCGTGCAGGACGTACACAGCCGCGCCCATGCAGTCAGGGGTTCTATGGGTGTCGCGGATCCCACCGTGATTGATGACCATGCAGCAGAGCTGAACGTCGGCTGCAACATCGATGAAGGGGGGCTGGGAAGACCCGCCCCCATCTCGCAGCCTGATTGTCCTCTCGTGAGAAGTGAGAGCATGAAACTTCCCTGTCCTCATGTTTGCATCCCCGACTGCCGCCTCAACAGAGAAAATGTCTCAATCACCTGGAGGGGACTTTGAGCCCTTGAGCCGCAGGAGGAGCTTCTTCGAGAGGTTCAAGAACCCTGCCAAGGCCGAAAAGAAGGGAGAGTCTTCGGTAGACTACTTCAAGGTCGACCTGTCCCCGGTCAATCGGGTAGCTACCGGATTCCTCGCCTCCCGAAGGGGCACCGAGACGCGAGCACTCAACAATGACCCCTCGACCGGGAAGAAGACCAGCGTGGTGGACTCGGCCATCTACGTGCCCGTTATCTCGGACGACGACCACATTTCAGACGAGGAGAGCGTCGAGGCGCCAAGGTCTGAGCGACAGCGCCCCTTTGAGATGGAGTTCTCACTGACGCCAATTGCTCCCTAGGCCAACATTGGACTACTACAAAAATTGCACAGCTGCTTGCGCGCGATACAAGTCATGTCTCAGCAAGTACATGGACGCATCTAAAGGGGACACCGCCGCGACGCAGCTCAGTGACTTTAACGAGTTGACGACGGTTGAGGATGTCGAAAGGGCCCTCGTGAGCACGTGCAACTACCTGGAGAAGGTCCAGGGGCAGAAGGAGGACAAGCGCAAGGGTAAAGACCTCGCCGGCAGGCTGCGGGGTGCTTTCGCCGGGTTCAGGCAGCAGGCCAAAAACGTCCAGTCGTTCTTATCCCTGTTGCCCGCCTCCTCCGAGTACGCATCCGTCATCTGTGGAGGCCTTGCCATATTGCTCAAGGCCGCGGAGAGTTACGAGATCCTGGAGCAGAGCTTCCACAATGCGCTCAGGAAGATCAAGACCGCGCTCGTCGATAAGGCATACGTTGATGAGATGCACCCCCCAGACGCCAAGATGCACGGCTACATATCGAATCTCTTTGCTAGCATCTTCGGCGTCCTGGAGCACCTCACGGCATGGGTCCTTCAGGGCACCGCAAGTGAGTGACAAGCCGCAACGTGAACATGAATATGCTTACCTTGAAACGTGGGAAGGCTGACACAGTCCGGGCTCTCTAGAACGAGTGGGCAAGGCCGTGATGAAGCATGAAACATACCCCGATAAGGTAAACGCAAGCGTCGAGGAGATGAACCTGTGCGCAGCCGCCCTCTGCGGATACGGTGATCATCGCGACAAGATGATCAACGCCAAGACCATCAAGGTGGGCTTTTCCGCTACGAACGATGGGATTCAGGTGCTAGATCGTAAAATGGATCGGAACATGGAGGAAGTGATAAGACACCTGGAAAAGCTGGAGATGCAGATGGCCAGGGCAAGGGTCGAAAAGATGGTCCACCAGATGGTCGTCGATTATATGAACGGTGAGTGCGGATGCGTCGACGGCAGATTCGCGCCCTGACAACTGACATGAACATTCAGATGGCTCGTTCTCGGCTCAAAAGGCGACAAAGAGACGGCCGCGCTCCAGAAAGATCGAGTTCGACGTCAAGTCGTTCCTCAGCCCGCTACAGAAGCGCATCAAGCTCGCGGCCAAAGATGCCGAGAACATCACTCGGGGCAGCGTCCTCAGCCGCGACGATGAGAAGACCTTCTCAGAGCTGTCCCAGCATGTGCGTCTCCGGTCGTTCTACCAGACGGACAGGTCGCCCGTCTTGCTGCTGGAAGGCGGGACGATGGGCGGGCGGACCACGGGCCGCAGCCCGATCACCTTTCTCTCCGCGAAGCTCTTCAGCGCGTGCCAGACCATGCAGAAAGCAGAGGGCATGATCTTCTCGGTCGGTTACTTCTGCAGCGAGCACCGCGTGCTGAAGGCTGACGGCACGGCTCTCGACATGATCATCACCATGACGTTGCAGCTCATCGACCAGCACCAAGGCTTCAACCCTGCCGTTCTCGCCGACTTTCAGAAGAAGATGGTGGATAAGCAGCGGGACATTCGCGATTTCTGTTCCATCTTCGCGTCCTGCGTAGCGGGACTTCCGGCGTACTCTACTCTGTTCGTGCTGGTCGAGGGCCTCGGCCAGTGGGAAGACATGTCGTCTCGTGTTGTCGACACAACCCTCATTATCGAAATGTTGCTCGAGCTTGCCAGGGCCGAGCCGGGGGAAGAGGACACCAGTGCAAGGGTCAAATGCCTCTTCACGACACCGACGAGGACCATCAAGTACAAGAGTCTCTTTGACCCTTTCGAGATCTTCGCATGCCTTGATAGACTCGGAAGCTCGACTCTTGTGACCAGCCCGCGGCGCGAACGAAGGGGTTAGCAATGAAACATCTTTGGATGATACGAGTTTGGGAACGTGATGAAGATGTCTCGGGATGACCATTGCGACGCCCCCGTGCAACCGCGATGATGATACGAGGCCTCGCAGAGACTCGGTCATTGGGAATATCCCGGGTTGCCTTCGACGACTCAGCTGTCAGCCCCACCCCGGCCGGTGTCTTTGGCTCGGCACCTGGAGACTCGGGTCCGGACTCCCCGCTTTTTTCGGAGAACAGACTGCCAGGGGACCTGAGGCTCGGGTGAGAATGTGCTCAGTCAGCCTGGAGTTTCGGAGCCGTTGATTGATGTTATCGCACTCTGGTCGTAGTCGGAGATTATTGGCGGGCTGTGGAGATTCATCTTGGGTGGCTGCTCCTGACCTGGGAGGCATCTCATGTGCGCCGCGGAGAACCGCGTGAAAGCCTGGACCTTGGCCCTCTGTACACACACTTCAGAGGTCTCTTTTGAGCCCGGTAGAGGAGCGAACCCGAGTTCGACTTTGACTGTGGACTCTGATCGATCAGAGGTATCGAGGGCTAGTTCGAAGTGACGCAATGAATCGAGATTACTAGGACGGAATCAGGTTTTCTGCGTGCGGCACAGCAACCGTCCCCTGTCGGTTGGACCTCTGTCGATGGTGCCCCCAGAGACCTGGCAGACGACCACGTTCATTTCAAGCTCGGGGCAAATGCAGCCTGGTTATCGCCCCTTCAACCATACCGCTGGTCCCGGTCGGGCAGATCGACAGCGCGATAGACGAGATCATCGCGACGAGTGCTATGTACGGCTTGGTGTGCACGTTTGGCGCATGCTCATCAAAGCTTATTAGCACGACCGAGTCTCCAGAACCAGCTCGCCAATGTTGCCAATACCGCGGCGAGCCAGGGGCACATGCAGTCACAGTCCAGCCCCCGGGGCAACTACCTCCACGAAGCAGTGTCGCCGAACAGGGCGGCTGTCCGATGGCTCTGGTCCCAGAGGAGGGAAGATCGGCAGCCTCGCTCGGCCAGGGGTGTCTACTTTAGTCACTTCATCGCGAGCCCCAGCATCAACATGTCGCCTTGAGGGACTTTCGAAGCTTCCGATGGACTGTGCCGCAGCGCCACAGCGTCAACCATGGATATGCCACCTCACCGAAGCAACTTCAACACTGGTCTGACCCAATGTGGTCAAGTCGTCGTGTGTTCAAACCTGATATCGTACGGTCTTGGCAACGTCATGTTGCAGACGAGAGGGCGTTGAAGGAGTCCAGAGATGGCCACGATGCCATGCAGCAACAGAAATTGCGAGCCGTCGAGATCGAGATCATGGTAACGGGTCGGCATCTCATCAGAGCTCGCCCAAGTATAAAAGACACCAGTATCGTCCGCCATTAGCATCATCTCACCTCCTCCCACTCCATCAACACCCATCCTATCTCTTGCCCTTCTCGCACCTATCTTCTTCTCGGCCCGTGCCCAGCATCCTCTAGATCATCACCATGAGGTTTCACGCCGCCTTTGCCCTTGCGCTCGCCCTCCCGGCCGTCGTCGCCGATATTATCCGCGATCCCGCCGTTCTCGCCCGGCTTAGGGCCAGGCAGGAGCGCGCGTTCGAGCTCATTACCGCCGCCGGCGAGGACATACCTCTTCTCAACCCTTACAATGACACTTCTCCCTCGGACATCTCTGGGGACCGGCGCGTGCCAATGCACATCATAGCCGTCGTCAAGGGCCTTATTCTGGTGGGAACCGCCGGCATGGCTGAGGACATTCTGAAGAAAATTGGCACAACACTCGCCAACTTCTTCTGGATGCCTGGTTCCGACATGATCTGGGCGAACGATGAATATTGCCGGACCTACTTCCAGACGCACGGCGGCGGTAGCTGCGAGATCCGCACCTACGAGAGAGACTCCGAGGACGCGACGGCCACGCACCACCCGGACAATGGGTATGTTCACGAATCTAACCACTCGCTAGCTCCATGAATTTACTGACCTCGTACAAGATGCGCCTGGCCCAGCGCCCCCGAAGGCTTCGCGGAAACCAACTACTTCGACGACCCCGGCGTCGGCGAATACAGCGTAATGTTTGCGGCCACCGACCAGTACATCCCCCACCTCTGGAGCGACATCGACACCTGCGTCATGGAGGGCCTCTGTCACCCGGTGTACACCTTCTTCCGCGACGGCTTTGAGATTGTGCTCGACACCTGGAAAGTAGAGGGCGTCATATCCGCGTGTCAGTATTCCGGCGGTGAGGATTGCCAGGGCATCTGCTTTGCCGGCGTCAAGGACCAGTTCTCTACCGGAGGCAAGGTCTGGGGCGGCGACTGTGCCATTCCCTGCATTGATGACAGCGCTCTGCCTGAGAGGCTGCGCATGTGAGAGCGTCGCCGATGTACATGATGCGGCCACAACGGCGGAGGCGATGTGGCCACCGAGTTTTGCATCGAGAACCTCGCGACGTTTTGGATACTTTCGCCATATACATACTTCGTGTGCACTGTTGATATTTCTACAATATATTGCGATAAATATGTACCTCTCAAACTTTGGCTTGTTAGTCCCCGTGTCGCACCGAGTTCAATACTCTAAAGCATAAGCTTTTTTATAATGTGCATTTATTAAGTCCAAGCCCCTTTAACTTATAATAGGTGCTCCCGAGAGAAGGGTGTATGAGGAGCTTTATCCTACGTCGGATACTTTAAGGGAAAGCTATTACCGCTAATAGGTGTACATGGATTTTGTAAATCCAAGAGATGATTTCAATCCTGGAAAATGTATTTCGCATTTTTCCTTGTCCGTAGCACCTTTAGTCCTCGGTGTTACTTAAGATCAAGCTGCCTGCCAGCTGAGATCCGGGTCTGGTCGCTTCCAGGTCTCCTCACTCACCCTTCGACGCTTTACCCTCTCAGCCACGGCCTGCTCCTCTTCCTCTCTGACCTCCTGGCCATCTCCGTCTAGGAGTACATCGTAGCCCCTGACCTCTCGCAGGTTGGGCAGCCTCTCCTCCTTCTGTGCCATGAGTTCACCTACCTGGTCGTCGAGCCACCCGTGCTGCCCCTTCTTATACCCGTAGATGCAGAGGTATTCGAGGCTCGGGGGCAACATGTCAACAAGTCGCCTGGCTTCAAATACACTTAAGGAGGTTTTGCCTGACTTCCCATGCCGCTTCTGGTGATATGGGTCTACAGGCCTACTCACCACCTGATCTAGCTGCACGCTGAGATGCGTTAGCGCCGCAAGGTCGTGCAGTGACCCCAGCCCGTAGCCATAGTGCCTCGTGGTCGGCAGGTCCTCGATGAGCGTGGGACCGGAGGAGTCAGCCTCATCGAGAGTGTGCCAACGATCGTGGCAGAGCTGCTGGCAGATCCGCTCGTATTCGCGTTCCTCCTCGCTGTCATTGTCGTCGAATGTCTGGTGCTCAAACTCGGGCTGGCCGAAGTTCCTGGCCTCCGCAATGTCGAGGTCGAGCACCCGCAGCGTCGTCTTATGCTCGAGCAGGCACTTGCTGAGGGTCTTGAGGCTGACATTGATGCAGCTGCCCATGGTCTGGATCAGGCCGCCAAGGGAGAGGCGGAGCTCCTCGAGGTTCTTGGACACACGGATGAGGGTGCCAACGTCGGTGCCGCTGAGGTCGACATGCTCGAGGCGTAGCTTTCTGTAGCTGGACGTGCGCGGCGGGAGGATACAGCGTTCGCTGCTCTGCTCGAGTTGGACGCCCATGAAGGTGAACGACTGGATGGCGGGGAGGTGGTGGAAAGAGCGCATGACATCCATGACTGGTGTGTCGTGGTATTCATCGGGCTGGTGGGCATGGCGCGAGTCGGGGTTGTTAACAGGATTGACAACAATGGAGCGCAGCTTTCGCATGCCCTGGTCCGGGTTTTCGACAACGCCGAAGTTGCGCAAGATCAGGTACCTCGTCAGGACACGGTGTTCAGACGCTTCGGGAGGGTCATCAGCGTATTCCGGGGAGAGATTGTCAACGTGCACGGTGGCGATGTTGCGGCACAGCGAGAGCATGACGACGCACGCGGTGCCGGCGAATGCCTCGACGTGCGCGATGGCAGCGCGGGCCTCGGTCGACCAGTCGCTGAGGCAGCCGATGTCGATGCACGATCCCTCCTTCTTCCACTCGAGGGCGTCGACCATGCACTGCGTCAAGTCGGCTGGCAGGCCGAGCCCGCGGACGTGCGAGAGGAGGGCCTCGTGCGCTCCGTCGCGGGGCACGTACGGCGCCGACTCCGGGTCACCGCGGTGCCTGATCAGCTTCCGCCAGTGGCCGTTGCCGATGACGAGTGTTTCCAGCTTGTCGGCGATGTTCGCATCCTCTATGCACGCACACATGAAGGGGTATGCCGCGTCGAGGTCATCGTACATCGACATGCGAACCAGCTTGTACGGTCCATAGCCGTGGATAGCGTTGGTGCTGGGCTTGTCAGTCGTGGGGTTTCCGAGTATGGTGATCGCGCTACTGACCTGCTCATCGCGGGAAGGCTTCTCTGGATTCCGCACAGAGTGCTAGCAGCTCTTGAGAACATTCAGGCCGGAGGTCGTTCACTCAGACGCCACAAGCCCGCATCATGAAGTGTGATGATGTTTAGGACGGAAGCCGCCCGCGTTGAAACCTCACTAAATTCAATTCAGGCACCAGCCAAGGAGCCAAGGCCCCCCAAACCTGGGAAGAGTCGGTGGCCATAGTGGAGATCAACCCCGGGCTGATGGTGTTCCGGGTCGTGTCACACGCGCCGATTCAGGCAGGTTCATGATGATGCGTCCATTGATCACGACTGGTAGTAAAAACTCAACATGCAGGGGAGTATCCGATTGTTTGACAGTCCTTCTTATAGGGATATTTGACTTTATCCCAGACTGTATCCGATACCTGTGTACTTGTGCTCTGAAAGTGGTAATCGCCCGATCGCATTCCTCTTCGGGAACGACAAGCCATCGGTCGTCGCCATCACTTTACAAGCTCGAAAGCATACGCATTGGTGGGTGCGTCTGGGTAAACCCGGAAGGTTACCTATAATCCCTTGTTAGTGACGACTTTGTTGCAGGTAAATTATCTCCCTTACCTTATCATCAACAACGTTGTGCTTCGAGACTCCCAAGTCAACCGCTCCGCTGATCTCGTCAAACACCGTCGGGCCATCAAATCTCTTCGTCCTGATCTTGACCCAGCGGCCTCTGTGCCCAACCGCCGACAGGCCCGTGACCGTGACCTCATATGCCCTGCTGCCAGCCACAGGGCGCAGCGCCGCGAGGATCTTGACGGAGTCCAGCTTGCGGGATCTGGTGGCGTACACCTCGAAGAAATCATCAGCAGAGGGCGAGGTAGCCACGCGCTGGCCCCGCATCTCGTCGACGTAGTAGTTGTACACATGCCACTCGCCGTTGGTGTAGTACTCGCCCGTATCGTTCCGCTTTCCGAGCAGGTTCGCCAGGAGGTCGTGCAGCTTGGAGGCGCTGCCCCAGTTGGCGCGGAGGCCAGCGATGTTGTGCCGCTCAAACTGGGAGATGTAAAACGCGCCACCGGCGGGCGACTGCTCGTGGAAGCCGCTGGATGCGTACTCGTTGATGACGATCTCGCGCTCGGGGAGATCGTAGCGTTCACGGAGGACTTGGAAATGGTCCAGGGATTCTTTGAGGAATCGGTCTGATCTGAGGAGGTGCCAGGAGTAGACATCGGGAATGACGTTGTTCTCAGCGATGTATGACATGTAAGCCTGCCACCAACTGCTCCCAGATGTTGCGGGTTCGCTTGTCGAAGGGCCTGTGATGAGGACGCACGGCAAGTCTTTCCTGCGACAGAGTAAGCCTCGGCCAACAGAAACATGTTCGGCCGCTATGAGCTCACCTGATTCTGTGATAAGTTCGGTTCCATGTCGCGAGATACTGCTCCTGGGAAGCTCCCCAGAAGTAGGGCAGGTCAGGTTCGTTCCAAATGTCGATATCAAGTCCACGGGTAGCATCGTCAGCTTTGATATCGGCGATGACTCGGTCGAGGAACCTGTCGTAGTTTGTCCAGTTGCCATTGTCACCGGGCCACTGGAAGTCGTCCCCCTGAAGACTGTCGGCACCCCAGAGGTCATGCATCAGGAGCGAGAAGCGGCCGTTATACCGACGCGTGCTGCGGTAGTTGGACAGAGTAGATAACCACCGAGGCTACAAGACAGTATTGTCAGTTTCCTTTCTAAATGCCTGCGGGTAAGTGACTGGCAAATGATAGCATTTACTCACTTCGTATTGTCCGGCAACCCAACCGAGAGACCCGTCGGGCAGCTGAGCACCACCGGCCCGACAAAAGTTCAAACCCATGCCACGAACCAAGTGATCGGGTATGTCTGTGTTCGCAGTTCCATCAGTGTTATCAGGAAATCCGTAAATAATCCCCGATGCAAGGTGGGCCGGCTTTCCAGAGGGCTGGGCGAGGTTGACCGTGGCAGTGCCGAAGACCTCATCCTGTCGAATCTCTGGAGCCAATGCCACGCCTGCAACACAAGTTGCCAGCGTGGAGGCAGACAAGGCAACGAGCTTGGAAGGGATCATGATGTCGATGAGGATGCTTGATGCTGATGCGAATTCTGGCAGGCTCAAACAGAAGCGGGCGGTGGCCCTGCTGCTTTAATACCCATCGCGTCGCCATCGTGTCTCCTCTCGGTACTTGATGTCGATTACCGCGCTTGGAGGCTCGATATTGTCGAACTGCCGTAGATGGTGATCGACAGGGAACCCCCCTTTCCCCAATGCGGGGTTGATAGATTTCCCCAGAGTACCCTGCCCGCCGGAGCTTGAAGTTGGAGCTCCGATGGGGAGCTAAGACCAGCGGATGGTTTTAGCCGGCATGCGGGGCAAAAGTACGCAGTGCTCCGGTGGAGAGCTAGCTCGTTTGGTCGATGAGGCGGGAGGCCTTCGCTCTGGGGAGGAAAACGTCGTCGTGGAGGAAGTCGTCAGGAGCTCGGCTTTTCGGGCTAATACATGCGGGTGGCGGCTGAGATCAAGGCCGACGGACAGACAGCTCCTGACTGGGAAATCCATCAGGTGTAAAACAGCGTGTTGTCAAATGCTTTCCAAGCTCCAGCCCATATGTGGCAAATATGGCGCATGTGAGTTCCTCAGATCATAGATTCGGCGGCAAGAAGAGTTCTCCAATTTCAAGTCAAGCGTTATTGAGGCTATGGAATTTCATATCTGCTTATAATGATAGAACCGAGATGGTCCGAAACCCTCCATTCACCGTGAAGCGTACCCCCGTCCAACAACCCGCTAGGCATTTTTGATCAAAGACTCATCGCCCTCGGCATACGCATCAACCTTGTAGTTCGCAAACTCACGGGCCTTGATCCTGCGGGCAAAGAGAATATCCAGCTCCTCGTAAGTCTTGTTCTTCGTCTCGGGCAGGCGGAAGAACGTCCAGACGAAGAACACAAACGCGCAGCCGCCCCAGAAGAACGCGGTCTTACCGCCCCAGGCGCCGGCCGTCGGGTTCAGCATGTAGGGGTTGACGACGTTGGTGATGATTTGGGCCACGTAGTACGCGATGCGGCTGAGGCAGACGCTCTTGTTGCGCAGGCGCGTCGACGACACTTCCGAGATGATGGCATAGCAGATCGGGCCGACGGTCAGGTAGTAGACGCCGAGCCAGGCCAGCATCATGGCCGCCTGGCCGTAGTTGCCCCCCTGTGTGTTCCCAGCGCCGACGCTGATGAAGCCGACGGTCATGAGGATGGCAGTAAGTATACCCAGACCCCAGAGGTAGAGGGTCCGGCGCCCGAAGGCTCCCAGGAGGAACCACGAGAGTATGGTGCCAACGGAAGCGATTCCGAGGCCGCCCACTGACATCCGGAAGGAAATGCTCTCGGGCAAGCCGGCCTGGACGAAGAAGTACGTCGGCGTGCCGCCCAGGACCGACCCGCAGAAGGGCTGGGCGGCGAAGGCCATGCACGCAATCTCGGTGCGGCGGAGGTCAACGCCCTTGAAGCAGTCGAGGTACGACGTCCCTTCGCTGATTGAAATCTCGAGCTCGTTCGTGTGGATCATCATGGCGACGGTCTCCTTGACTCGGGCGGCCTGGACCGGGGAGCTCAGACGCAGCACAGACTGCTCGGCCTTGTCGTACTGGCCCGTCCGGACAAAATACCACGGAGACTCGGGCGCGAACCACAAGATGATGAAGAGCGGGAGGGGCCAGGCCCACTGGATGGCGAAGGGGATGCGGTACGCCCACTGGGTGGTGTTGCTCGAGAAGCCGGCCTGGACACCAGCCGAAACGAGCTGGCCCAGGGCCCAGCACAGATTCACGTAGACGGAGAGATATCCGCGAAGGGCCATGGGGCAGACTTCCGAAGCGTAGGCGGGGGCCATGGTTGCGAAAACGCCCCAGGGAATTCCGCAAAGGAACTGGCCCACGAGGAGGACGGGCAGGTTGGGAGAGAAGAACGAGATGAAGATGAAGGCGCAGATGGCCACAAGGGACGCAAGGAGCACCTTTCGGTAGCCGAACCTGTGGGTGAAGTATCCGTTGGCGAACGCGCCGATGATGGTACCGACGCTGACGGCGTTGCTCAGGCCGTTCTGCCAGGTCGCCGTGATCTCCCAGGTCCCGGTGCGCTCGAGATACTCGCCGTAATGGCGACGGAAAGCAGGGGATGCGTAGAACGAGTTGATGAGGACAATATCGTAACCTTCCATGATGATGGAGGTCGAAAGGAGCACCGACCAAATGATAGCTCGAGGATAGCGGCGGATGGCCTCGCGAAGATCCAGGTTGTGCTCCTCCTCGGCCGACTGCTTCGCCATCTGGATTTCTTTGCCGTTGGCCACATTGTCGAGCTCGACGGCCTGGGCCGTCTTCTCTTCGGTGATGGATGGCGGCATTTTGGGGTCGATGACTCTGAGCTTCAGGCTCGAGCAGTTGGAGACAGTATGGGTTTAAGCGCAGATGGAACTATGTGAGCCAAATTCTTCAGCGGTGTTGATGAGCCAAAATGGGCTATCTCGGACTGCATCATGGGCGGAGACCGGGTTTATGTAGTAAGTGCGCACATCAAGGGACGAATCTTCCTTGCTCTCCTTGCTTTCCTGTGGTCGTAGTTCTCTTGGCGACCTCAAAGATCAGCTGTCTAAAGTCCGGGGAAAGTGTGGAGAGGCTTCGCTAGCACCTCGGGCCATCGGCTGGCACACCACAACCCCACCGGAGAAGCATGAAGGACGCGTGATTTCTCCGCCGGGGTGTTGAGCAGGGTTTCCCAACCAAGAATCTATCCCTTTCCAAGCCCGGGGCGCCCAATGGTCATTCCCTCGCAGTTGCTCGTATTAGCCGCTCCAACAATCCCGCATAGCTCCCTTCTATTCCCCACAACGACGGTCCTCCAAGTCCTTTTGGTGAGTCCGGTCCAGGCCCTGGTTGATACCGGGTTGGTTCCTGAGCGTGTCGGCCCATAATCAGCCGAGCCCCCTCTCGGAGGAGCTTGCCGGGCGCCTCTTGGTCCAGGATATTTCCCACCCTCGACATGTACGCAGACATCCTGTCGCCCATTCTGACGTAGGTCTGGACCATCTCGTCATCGCATGGCCGGTCCAAGTTGATGAAAGATGGCTCAGGGATATCTTCGGTCTCGGATGGCGAGGCGATGGCCGCTGGTCCGGTGGGTGACGTCCGGGCGTTGACGTTCTCACCCAAAGGAGTAGTGGAGGCATCTGAGGGGCGTATTGCAAGTCCCATGCGCTGTCTGATGGACTGAACAGAAACGCTGTATGCCCAAACGACAATGACGGCTGCATAGACGGCAAACGGCTCCACGAAGCTGTCGCTGCTGTAGCGGCGGACGTGCCATAACAGTGCTCCGGCGTGGACCATGGTGAGCCTCGCCTTATACTGGTCCCGCAAGGCCCATTGGAGGACGTGTCGACGCGCCTTGGCCAGCTTCGGATTGCCAGCTAAGCCGCTCTTGGGCTTGTAAGCCAGGATATTTGTGACCGTTTGGATGTGTTGTATAGGGGTCAGGATGAGCAGCCGCGACAGATGGAGATGCATGATGGTAGGGTGTTCCCAGCCCGCAGCCATGGCAGCCATGCTGTTCGCATCCCAGTGGAGAATGTCCAAGCAGTCACACGCGCTGTTTCTCCATTTCGAGAGGATGGGGATCGATGGTGGCCATGTTTCCTCGGCGAGGTCGGTTTTCGAGTGTTGCTGAATCGTGGCGCTCGGCGTCCATGACGAGAGGGCTGTCTGATGCTGGTAATTGGCCTCTTTCGTTCGTCGATGGATCGCGTAAATAAGGACTTGAGTGCTGAACTGGCTCAGATTCGGTGGCATCTTCTTCTCCATGTAGAGAATTTCCATTGCTTCAAGAACTGTGGCTGGTCGTGGGTCAGTGGAAAGGCTTCCTGGCAATCCCGAGGCCTCGACTAGGTGAACATACCGGACTGCAATCTGTCCCTGAGAGCCTCCTCGACGGTAGGAAGGTCCCATGTGGCTTCCTTGCATGGCAATTCGGTTGTCGCATCCCCCAGCTTCATCAGAGGTGGGCTCCCAAACTCGAAGGCAACCATGGAGTCAAGCAGCTTATGTAGCGTGAGCAACCTCGAACAAAACACGGCGCCGATGAAAGACTCACCCATATTGCCAACCCAGTCCTGATCTTGGACTGGCGATTCAACCAGTCTTGAACAACCGCTTCGCGTTTCACGGGACTATCCGGTTGTTGGGGTTGAGGGCGGTCCCCAGAGCAGAGCAACTCCATACTGAAACAGGCTTCCACAAGCCGATGCCTTTCAGCAATGGCATGGGATACGGCAGCTGCTTTTCCCGAATGCAACACGCTGATCAAATGGAGTACACGAGCTTGCAAGGCTGGCAAGTCCTCGACTTCGTGATCTGTGCCGCTGCCTGGGACCCATGGCCCAGTGTCTGCACCTGTGGAAGGAATTCGAACCCTACTGGAAAGAACCCTCTGCGTCAAATCAACGAGGGCGTCTCTGAACCCTTTGAACTGTGGCCCTTCAGCGTATCTCGCCCCAATGGCCGTCACGGCGAGAAGCAGAACCCAATGGCCCGACTCTTCAAAGAGTGATATCCTCCGGCGCAAGAACGGGAGAGTTGGGTGGAACTTTTGAAAGTAGAGTCGTGCGAGTAATTGCACCTGTGTCAAAGAAGGGAGGCTGCCCGTGGCGATGTCGAGGTTTTGTTGCTGGGCTTCGGCCCGTAGGCCCCGAAGCAGGCTCTCGTATGCAGCAGGGGAAACGTGGTCGAATGTCGTGCTGACTTCACCGCTGGTGTCTGTAACCGTGCCCGGCGATACCCAGTGACCCGTAGTCGCATTTCCATCGACATTGTCTCCAATGACGTGTACGTTGGCAACAAGTTGGACGTGGGACGATCGACCTCGACCTCTGAAAGGAGCTCTCGCACCAGCTCCTTCGACATACAATCTTCGCTCAGATGTCCCAGATGGAGTGGACTCATCCGTGCCGCCCCCAGTGATGGAAGCGTATTCATTCTCGTCCCCATCCATTGGGCCGGAGTATCGACTTGTAGATTGAGCGGTGCCTGGCGTCTCTCGAGATCCGGGGCGGAGACCGTTCAAGGTGTCGGTCGCGGTGCACTGAATCTGTTCCTCGGCACCAAAGAGGAAGGGGGCTTCCATGAAGTCGGTTCCGGTGGTCCCGTAGGCAAGAGATGCAACCTGATTGACCCAGTCGGGTACGCTTTGGTTCTCGGGGGACATCCAATTCAGCGTGGACATCCCCATCACCTGGTTGTCGTACGCCGTGGCTGGGGGGAACGCGTACGCCTCTTCGAGCCCAGGGGCAGGATTGACGTTTGACGGCCATTGAATCTCGTTATCGATTCTTGACGATGATGTCGGAAATGGCTGGGGTCCAGTCGCCGTCTGCAGTCCGATTTCGCCAAACGGTGGACCAGCGGCCTGCCCCTCACCACAGCTCATCGAGAGCCCGTATTCAGCAGTTCGGCCGTTGTCCTGAATCAGGGGAGGGTTTCTCGAATCATCACCGTCAGACTCGACAGCGTCGGCGGCTTCAGTGGAAGAGGCTTTCCGTTTCCGAGCCATCGGATAGTTGCACTCCAGATTCTTGGAAACGCAACGATCGCACGGCTCTCCCCTGGAGCACCGCACTCGGCTTGTTGCGCACTCCCTGCAGGCTCGGCCGCCGATGGCCCCGGGGACGTCACGGCTGCTCTGGTCGTGGGTAGCTATGTGGCGACTGAGAACATCTTGCCTGGAGAAGGCCTTCGAGCACGTCGGGCAGGTGAACGGCTTCTCGCTCGTGTGGATCCTCAGGTGCCGCGTCAAATGCTCCTGACGATGAAAAGAGGTGTCGCAGATGTCGCATTGGATCATGGGGACGATTGCCCCCAGGACAGCGCTGGCGAGCGAGGCGGGTGTCTGTGGAAGTGGAAAAGTATCACTGCTCACACCCCGCCGGAGATTGTGTAAGAGGTGTGGAGGAGATGGATCACGGAAACCGGAGTGACGAGACGACATTCTCCGGCCACTAAAACGTGGAGACGCGTGCGGGGGAAAGCTCAGCGAATTTGCGGAGAAAGTACTCCATTAGGTCGAAGTTCGGGTGCCTGAACTACTACCGCAGTCGAGAACAGAAGATCCGGTTAAACACCGCGGCCCACGCAGCAGTCCCGTCCCTTACAGGCGGGTTCGCCTCACAAACACGGGCATCTCCTCCAATGGACAGTCCACCTCGACCATCTTGCCCCCCTCGAAACTACCCTCACTGCCAGACCCAGCCATCCGAACCCACGTCTCGCCCACGGGGAGCACAGGCAAGTACACGTGCATCTTCCGGGCGCCCGGCTTCAGCACCGGGCAGCAGAGGTATGCGCTGCCGTACATATACTGCTCCACGACCTCCCACGCATTTGTATCCTGCGGGAACTCGAAGAACAAGGGCCGGATCACCGGCAACCCCCTCTCGTGGGCCTCGCTCATGAGCCGGCGCGTGTACGGCCGCAGTTCCTCTCGGATCCGCATGTACTTTCGGCAGATGTCGTACACCACAGGGCCGTAGGACCACACCTCGTTCGGTCCCCCGCTCCCGGACTCGCCTCTTATCTTGGGCTGCCGATCGCCATGCAGGCGCATCACAGGACAGAAGGCGCCCCACTGGAACCACCGGACGAACAGCTCGCGGAAGGCCTCGTCGTCAGGGTTCCCCCCGTGGAACCCCCCGATGTCAGTCGTCCACCAGGGAAGCCCCGAGATGCCCATGTTGAGGCCCGCGGCCAGCTGGTTCCGGAAGCTCGACCACGAGGATGCGATATCCCCGCTCCAGACGAGCGCGCCGTACTTCTGGCTGCCGGCCCAGGCACAGCGTAGCAGGTTCACGATGTTCTCCTGGCCCGACTCCTCCATCCCCTCGTAGAATGTCCGCGCGTAGTCGCGAGGGTAAAGATTACCCACGCTCAGGGTCGGCCCGAGGAAGTAACGATAGTTGTCGAAATCGTACTTGCCGTATTCCGGCTCGGCCTCATCGAGCCAGAAGATCTTGATTCCCTTGGAGTAGTAGTGTTTTTTGGCCTTAGCCCAGAGGTATTTCCGAGCACCGGGGTTCGTAGCATCGTAGTACACCGTCTCCCCTTCAAAGTCGAAGTTATTCCGGATACCTCGCTCGGTTCGCACGAGGTAACCACGCTCCGTCATCTCGTCGTAGTTTTCCGATCGTTTGTCAACGGTTGGCCAGATGGAAACCATGAGCTCGATCTTCAGGTCTTGCAATTCACGGACCATAGCATCTGTAATAAGCGTTCAGTGTCAGCTTCATTCCTCGAAGGTTGAAGGCAAGGGCCGGGCATCACGAACCGGGGTCTGGCCAGAACTTGGGATCGAACTTCCACTCTCCCTGCGTCGGCCAATGGAAGAAGTCAATGACGATGACATCGATGGGTAGTTCTCGGCGCTTATATTCTCGAGCCACCTGTAAGAGCTCTTCCTGCGTTTCGTACCGAAGCTTGCACTGCCAGAAGCCTAGTCCATATTCCGGCATCATGGGAGCCTTGCCTGCGGTAGCGTGGTGGTTAGTCGCAGCAACCACTTGAAGCAGAATGAGCCAACTTGCCTGTCGCGTCAGAGTATGCTTCTGAGATGCTCGCTGGGGTATCTCCGACGACGACCCAATAATCTAACGACTTGGTCGAGTATGCTTCGAAGCTCGTGACATTCTTTCCAAAGACTGCTCGGCCAATCGCGGGGTTGTTCCAGAGGAACCCGTACCCGCGTGAGGACAGTGCAAAGGGCACGCTGGCTTGGGAGTTTCGGTGTGCCAGCTCGAGGTCGAGGCCCTTGAGGTCCAAGTAGGGCTGCTGGTACTGGCCCATTCCAAAGATCTTCTCCGTGGCGTCGAGGCTCTCGAAGCGCATTGTGACATGGTAGTCTCCGCCCCGGATCGGCTTGAATTCTCGGGAATCCACCTGGATAGCGCTGCAGTTGGGGTCGAGGACGTCGCGGCGGTTTCGAGCGTATTCCTCGAGCATGACGGCCCCCTTTGCATTCTTGATGGTGATTTTACCCCACCGGCTGACAGTGGCCGTGATGTCCCCGTTGGTAATACTGGCCACGGAATCAGAGATGGAGATAGTGGCCTCAGTTGGCCCCTTGGAAGAGGCCTGCAGTGCCCAGTCTTCGGAGGGCATCGTCGGCATCATGGTGGCTCGCACGCGAAAGGCGTTGGCGCCCCAGGGCTCGACCCAGACCTGTTCGCCATCGTAGGCGTAAATGAGTCGACCTTTCTCTTCGTATAACATCTCGGCAGGGCGACTTCAGATGTAGGATATGGAACGTATCTGCTGTTCAATCAGCCGGATGAGTGCCGCCGAGGGACATGAGGAGTTGCTTTAAATCAGACGGTCATCATTGATGTCCGCCTTCCTCCATTCTCCTTGACTTAACAACAATATGGTCAGTCTCCCCCACACATGCCTGGCATGTTCTTCCGATGGGGTGATGGTCATGGAGCATACTACTGCAAGTGGAAGTGCTTAGCTCTCCATCGGAGGACCCGGGGCCCCGCCAGCGAGGCATTAACTGCCCCATCGGGCTGGCTCCCACGGATGAGTTCCGGGAACTTTAGTGCCTCGCGCAGCCACTCGCCCAAGTGTGATTCTTGATCATGCAAGTGAGGATGAGGAGAAGCTGCCGAATAGCTTGGTAGGAGGCCGTGTCTGGTGGATGCAACTTACATCCCGGCTCGGAGCGTTTGGAATGCTGATACAGGGCATGCCCGAAAATGAGAATCACTCAAGGACAGACGCGTGGCCGATTGAATCATTGCTCGGTGCCTCCTAGAGCGCGACACCCTTCTCTTCTGGCAGTCAGGTAGAACAAGTCATAATTTTAGAGTATCAGGCGTCCAGCGGAGTTGCAGTCCTATTCGCACGAAAAGACAGAAACGGCCACATATCAAGGCAGCGCCCCTGCTACTCAGCCTTACGTGTCCCCGCATCCATGTCCTTGAACTTGCTCAGATCATCTTCCCAGCTGACGAGCTGCTCGCTGTCCTTCTGGACATATGTCAAGATCACGCTTTCCGACCCGCCCTCGGTCTCAGTGGGTATCGCTGTCAGCTGCGTGTAGCCGCTGGGCGAAGGGGCGTTATTGAGTTGGACGAAGGAGAAGCGGCGCATGTTGTCGGTCGCGGCCCGGTATACGGGCGAGGCTTCGGGGTCGACGCCACTGCCCACAGCGCCGAAGAAGTAGATGAGAAGGACGCTGTCCACAAACACAAGGGCGATGGGAGTGTTCTTCAGGCCCTTGGCCTGGGTGATTGGTGCGGCTGGAGGGAAATGAGTGTCAGCCGGCATTGTAGATCGGTGAATTCGGGAAAACAACAGGGTCACTGACACAGCGAGTTGAGACGAGAGCAAACATAGACGTCGGAGCGAACGTCCTGCAGACCAACGTACGAGTCGGAGGGCAGCTTCCCAAGAGAGCCATACGCAGCGCCCAGATATGTCTTGGGATTGATGTTGATTGGGATGTTGGTCGGCTTGGGCGCGCTTTGGACACCAGGCAGGGCAATCCAGTAGATCTCATACACGCCGCCAGGGCTTTGGCTATAGAGCGAACGCAATGTTGTCAGTATTCTGTACAATGGCGGAGGTTCTGCCGTAGTTAACAATCGCATGGGAGCGCCTCACGTCAAGTAGAACACCGTGCCGTTATTGTTTCCGTCGCTGCAGGCCGCAATGCTGCTTGTGCTTGCCAGTGGCGGGTTCTTGATATTCAGCAGCTGAAAGCCGGGGCTCAACCGACAGACGAGAAGGTCGCCTGGGGTTACCGCGTTCAAAACCCCGTAGACATTGATCTGAAGACATCAGCGGAGTGTTACCAAGGTCTAGAGTTTCTTAAGTGCTTTTGCTGGGATATCTTACCTGGCTCTGAAACAAGACGCATGTCATGGTTGACGGGTCCGCAATTGCCCCGGCGGGCACATTCTTAGCACGGGCAGATCCGAAGTCGTAGAGTGGCGGGCCAAGGTTGGTCTTGACCTGTTGGGCCACGCCAAGTTGGTTATTGGCATCATTGAAAAAGGCCAAGTACTTGTCGCTGCTAATGGGATTGGAGATAGAAGAGATGGCAGCCATCTGGGGTTTCGGGTCCCCGTCGGAATAACGACCAGGGGACATTCTGGGGAGTGATATTCAAGAGAGGTAGGGTTAAAGATGCGGGGAGAAAATGGGAACTGCTCAGCACTTTGAGAGTTTCTGAGCTGCAACGACCGTGGTACTGATATCCTCATATCTACTATTTGTAGTGGAGCTGTCTGCTCCGTCGGTTCACTCTTCGCCTGCTCTTACTCTCACCGACGGTCCAACTAGTTTTCAGCTTGTCTTCTCGGACATGCTTTCAGATTAATCAAGAAATGTCTCTGATGCAGGCTTCTGTCTGGCAATATCTTATGACGCTGAAAGCAGCAATGGCTCATGATGCATGGTAAGTCCGAACACAGCCGCCATGTTTGACCTGGACGACCGGCATGAAAGACAAGTACCTCGAAGGTATCCCGCCGGAACTAGAGGCCGCGTCGCTGTCCGCGTTTTAGGCTGAGATTACCTTCACGTGTCAGCTGAGGCTCAGACACCCCAACCCAGGTCGTTGTGCGGATGGATGAATAGAACCCAAGACACCGTTGCAGTGTTTTTAATTTGACTTTTCAGCTGCAACTGGGAAGGTGCCGTGAACGGTCAATCGTGATTTCGATGAAGGCGGTGTTGACTATTGTCCAGCTGGTCAGAGATCACCAGAGTCTTGGAGCCCGGTAGAGATACAATGCACGCGTGAAATTTGAAGTCTTTTTCATGAACATGGGGTCATCTTGGTGGTACCGTGACAGCAGAGACCTCAGCACTCTCAACGTTGAATCATTGCCCTTATAGCTATGAAACCACGGACAAGAACTGTCCAAACTTGCAATCTCAGTGCTGCTTCAAGTTGAGAACGTAGTAATCAATCTTCGTCACCGGCTTGCGGTCTTTGTACTCCGGCGTGATGAACACCGGTATCCTCCCCTGGGTGACGACGTTGTGCTTCAAGATCCTGCAGACGGGCAGCATAAAGCTCATCTGCTTGCACATTTCCGGCATGGCCACGAGGCTTGTGCTCCGTGGTAGGAGTATGAGCGCAAGGCAGCGTCCATGGTCCTGGTCGTTGATGATCTGAGCCAGGATATTGAAGCGGAGATTGCTGAGCATGAAGGGCCCGGGTCCGGTGTACTCGCTCATCAGGCAACGATCCCAGCGAGGAGGCGTCCCGCCGGCCAGTTCGAGCACGATTTTGAAGGAAACGAGCTTGTAATCCGAGTGAGGCGATACCGAATCGGGATCCTGAACAATCTGGAAGATGAGATCCTGTGGTACCCCCGTGCCCGCAGGAATGCCGGGATTGTCGGGGTTGTTGTCGCTGGGGACACAGGCCACTGTGTACTGCGGTGGGCCAGCGCCGCCTATGAAGCCTGGATCATCCGGCGGTGCCGGCTGGCCAAAGATCGGCCCTGTGTATGATGCGCGGTTTGGACGAGAGTGCGGGGGAGGACCTGGAGCGCCGTGGCCAGGCCCAAGATGAAGCTGCCGGCCAGCACGCGGACCGGGGAGCTGAGGAAAGGCCCTACCTTGCCCAGATTTTGGACGATGAGCAAGTTGATACTCCGAATGGGGAGCCGTTTGTTCGCGCGCGGTATTTCCAAGAGGATGAGGAGCCGCAGCCTGGCTTGGCGATGGGAAGCCCACAACCGTGAATTCCGACGACGGAGTAGACCAGAGCGATGAATCAGGCTCTCCGATTACAAGCCGATAGATGGGGCTGTTGAGCTGGACGCCGGCAAGTGCGGCGTTGGGAACAGTATCGTAGTAGAAAGGCTTGCTGGGATCACTAGGATTCGTGCCGTAGAAGTTCAGCACCCCGTTGACATCGGCTGTCCAGGCTGTTGGAAGCAGGGTTCGAATGTCAGGGTCAGGATCCGAGCCCCATTTGAAGACTGACTTGGAGTGAGGCGCCGGCCCTTCCTGGAACCTGGCTTTGGGCTGGGTGGAAGAAGCTGGCACATCGGGTCGTGACCAGCTGTTTGACGCCAACGTGTCCGGGCTTGGTGGTTGGTCCTCGAGAGTAAAGATTCGCTTGTACAGCGTCCGGATATGGTGACTGTCCAGCTCCGCACCCGCCACGAAAGACTGCTGGTGCGGCGGTTCTGTGAACGTAACGGACTGCAGACCAGGATTCCCCGGGACTCGGTCTAAGAGGCAGATCATGACACCCTTGGAAACGTCCAGGTTCTCATGGCGTAGAATGGGAGTCTTGCCAGAATCAGGAACACCCTTGAGCTTGATGTTGACCTTGAGGTCAGGATACTGCGTGACAGCTTGCGAGTGCATGAGGAACCCGTACAGAGGGATCTGGGGCTCCAAGGGAACAGCTTGCGAGGGATACAGGTAGTCGCTGATCATACGGTGGATGGTCTGCCGAACGTGGTCAGTGCCCATCAGGTTGTTTCCAAGACTGAGGGCACCGTCAACCAGCGCATCCGTCCAGTTCCGATCAACGTGAAAGAACCGTAGAGTTTCGGGGGCGAGATAGGTTGGATCGATGATAAGGTAGTGCGCAGGGACATTGTAGAGGAACATCTTGTCCAGCACCCATGTGAGAACGACCATCCAGTCTGTCGACGACGGGGTGTTGTGCTCGTCGTATCTCTCGGTCCCGTCTCCATCGGAGCTCAGCATCAGCTGCTCTCCAACCGCGTCCGCATGTCTTCGAAATATCTTTTGCACCAAGGGGCTGCGGTAGCTAAGATCCAATGGTTCGACCTCCGCCTTCTGCCAGCGGTCTCCCATGCCACCGCCGACCCGATGAAGGCCTTCTAGATCTTTATGGAGCGCCCGGAGGTTGGGTATTGTCCTGGCAAGGCTGGCAATAGTGCCGTCTCTATCTTTGTAGAGACCTCGGCCCTGAAGGATCTCCGCCTTGGCATTGTTCATGGCCGATTTGTAGATGGTGGTACGAAGCTTTCCCAGAGACGTCGTGAAGACCGAATCGGCCACGGCCAAGGTCTTTCCGAGCTGCCATGCGACGGCGTAGGTCACGTCCATGATGCCGACCTCTGGATCCATGATCTGGAGGTCAATACCAGAATTGGAGAGCCATGTCGAGCCTGGCTGACCCTGGTGCCCGGGCATGAGCGGATACGGCACCAGCGTGGGCGTAAAGGGCCCGCGATACATTGCAGCTGTAACTTCACCAGTGGCAGTGCGATATTTCGTGAGCGTGTAGCCGTCTTTGAGCCGCTGTTGCAGCCGGGTGCCGATGGGTGTTGTGGTGTTAACGTCCCGAACGACGGCAGCAGGTGCACATAGGACGTCAACGCCCGTCCCTAGACTCTGGAAGGTCGTTTCAATGTCGAACGATCCCTCCGGCAGAGTAACGAATGTCCAGCTGTATAGCGAAGACATGGCGACGTACTCCGTCTGGCTCGGGACAAGGGGCCAGTTCTTGTTCATGAAGGCTGACTCGACACCCTCTATCGACACGAGATGGGCAATGACGGGCTGCGGCTGCGTGTTGGATAGCGGCCCTGTGCGATGAGAGATCACAATGCCGAAGACTCCGTTGTCCTCGACGCCGGCATCGGCCATGCCGGTGGTGTTGATGTCCCGCACATGAGACAGGTATTTGTAACGGGAGACATCTGGGCCATTCTGCGATACCTCGTCTCCGTTCGCGTCGTACGATGTGAAAAACTCTTGAAATTTGCCAGAAGGGACAAAAATGAGATCCGTCGACTTGTCGTCGGAAGGCTCGCCGGGCAGCGCCGATATGGGAGAGATCGTGGACTTGATCTTCGGCACGTCGAGTATGTCGATTTTGACTGTGCCAGTCTGCGACTGAACGACGCCATCGGCTAAGGCCGTGTTCTGGAACAAGCTGTCCTTGCCACTCAGCTGGCTGGCGCTGAGAGTGAGCTCGTCGGCCGTGAAGACCAGCAACGCTAGCCACGGCACCTGATTGCGCTGCCAATCAGGAGATTGCGGGTTTGGGTGGGCACTCGCAATTCGAGCCCAAGGCAGATGCGGATCGGCCAGGACGACGTGAGGTAAAGTCTTTGCGAGTGCCCCGTAGCCCTGCGGAGGGAAAGATCCATGAATTGCTTCTGGTGGGAGAGAGAATCTCGGCGCGACAACGTCGAACTTTTGGGTCACATGTTTCTCGCCTGGGCGAGGGAGATGAAGGCTCTCGTTTGTAGCTGCTGAGGCGATGTCCTGCTCCAGTGTGATGGCATATTCGCCGGCTTCGAGGGCTGGAGAGTAAAAGGAGAACAGCTGCTCTTGCCCCGGCGGAAGTAGAGGGGGCTCGTCGGCCGTCTCCCCACGAGCTTCAGCCAGGAGACGCCGCTTGAGCTTTCTGGCATGGCGCCTAACAAGGTTGCGCGGGCCGTAGATGCCGCATGGGTAACGAGTATAAGGGCGAGGCATAGTGGCAGAGCATACCCTGAACCAGGACAATCAGTTGGTCAAGGCCACAGCACAGAGTGAAATCGACGTTTCGCTGCGCCTCTACGATGAGGGACAGGCAAAGGGTTGAGATTGAGCTTTTAGAGAACAGTTGGGAGACAATCTGCTGGGCGCATCACGTAGCCAAGAAGAAACCGGGACCAGAAGGATCAACCCTAAACCCCTCGGGTGTTGACCATGAGGGCGAATATGCATATATCGCGGATGAGACTATAATCCTGAAAGCAGAACGGCTGAGGATTCAGAGACACCCAACCAACCCCTCCTTAGGCATGATGACGAGGAGCATGTACACGTCCGGGAGATGGACCGGGACCTGCCGGCACCGTCTCCACCACCGGGCCCGAAACCTTAACGGCCCCGCGCCCACACTTTGTTGCTCGAACGTTGTCGCCGTTCACGGTCTCCAGAACGGTTGACCGGATTCGGGGATGTGGCTGTCAGTTGACAGGAGCTGAGGATCTGCATCGATTGTTTTTGGTCCCAAGCGCCGAATGCGCCCGCCCACGCCATTTTGTCGTCGATCACTGGATTCTCTTCGTCGGTTGGCCTTTGGTGGATTGAGAACGGCCCAGCCTCGGACGCAATGAGCGGCATTCAAGCTTCCAACTGCTCTCCGCCCAGGCTGGAGCTTGCAAAACAAGCCGAGACCGAGTTGCCCCCGGAGCTATAAACTGCACTTCTGATTGTCATACTCTGGAAGACTCCAACCTCCAGCCCACTGCACTGCAACATGACGACTCCCAAGATCCTGGCTATCCCCTGCAAGCTCGATGCGTTTGTGCTTAACGAAGCCGTGTCTGGCGGGACGTCCAAGTACCCCAATGAAGATGGAAACAAGGACCATGCCAAGATTGCGCCGCTGGCTCAGCCAAACTACACCTACCTTCGCTTTGAAAAGAAGTACATCCAGAACGACATCCTGAACTTCACGGACCTGCACAAGACCGGACCGGCTGCCTTCAATCCTCGCCTCACTGATCTCGGCACGGGGGAATTACTTGAAGATCGGCAGGGTATCTACCTTCACTGGATCGTTCCACGTCCGTACCGCACGGGCTCAACCCTCTCTCAGGACAAGGAAACACAAGACAGGGCCCGCGAAATTGCCGGCTTCAAGCCCCATCGCACGGCCTCCGAAGCCGGCGGTCTAGACGATCCGCCCGTCAGGGATGACTCGAGAGCCCCGGAATTCCATCCTGCGCCTCCTCGATGGCTAGTCATTCGCAAGGTGGTCAGTAGCGACCCTCCCAATGTCCTTCCAGAAGTCGACGGGTGGGTAGTGGAGAGCGATCGTCGTCAAAACCTTGACGACATCCCGCCAACGGCGGATCTTCAAGTAGACTATTCCCCGTACATCCTGGGAGGGGATGCAGAGAATCTGGACGACAACGCCATTCAGGAGCAGGCCGATGTGTTCATCGGGTACAAGGCCGCCGCAAGCAGTTGGGAAGAATCCTATGACCCCAAGAAGCCGAAGGACCAGCAGCCTTCTCGCGTGGATCTCAATCTGCTCAGTTCGTCGAACCAGCTCTTCGCCGACTACCAGCCTCACAACAGCAACGTATTCAGCATTGTTGATAACCTGCAGTACAAAGACGCCAGCGGAAAGACTAAGTCCGTGCAGACCGCAAATGTTAGCTACTACGTTCTTGGGTGGCACTCCGCCAGCGAACAGGATCCCTTGGGGCATCTCGGCAGATTCACCCGAGGGGAGAGACTCGCGGCGCTCAACATGACGCTTGATCAACTTGATGCCGCCAACGAAGGCCCCATCAATGATTGGCTGCAGTCAAAAGATCCGAGCAGAGTTCTCTGCCATGGCGCCATGTACAACGTCCTCTGGGATAGCCAGAAGAAACCACCAAAGGTGCCCGCGGATGTGTACTACGACAAGCTCAACAGAGACATGCCCATCGCGGTTGGAACGACTCCCTCGGACGCCGTACAGGCATACATGAACGCACACTCCGGTTCCAACAGTGGCACCGACGATGCTGTCAAAGAAATCCAACAAGACCTACTGAGACTGCAGAATCTGCGGTTCTCCAGCGGCGACGGCGTTGAAGACCAGGCGGAGGCCAGTGATATCCTGTATGACGGCAACTTTTCCAGCACTGAAGGCGGAGGCCACTACTTTCTGGCGACCAGCGATGCCGGCAAAGGGGACAAAGACCGCCCGACAGCCCCTGATCCCAAGGCAATCGCCGGCTTGTCGGCCCTCAACAACCGCCAGAGGTATCTTGACACCCTGAACCGCCAGCTGCAGCTTCTTCGTTGGGAGATGTTCGCATTTTGGTGGCAGTACATGACCGACCTGGAGCCGACTACCACCAAGGAACAAGTTGAGGCAAAGTCGAAGGAGATCCTCGAGCTTATGCGGCAGATAGAAGCTGCTGTTCAGTCTGTCGAAGATGCCAAGCGCCTCATTCCAAGTAGGATGGCCGAGAAGGGCGTTCTGCCGCCCTTCTACCAGGCGCAGGACCCCACGATGCTTGTGGCAGGCATCGAGACCGGCTGGGCCTGGGACTACCTCCAGCTGCTGAAAACCCGTGTGGACACGGAGTTTTACTACGCGCCCGGCTCGGCTCCCAAGGAGAGCGAATCGTGGGACACCTTTTGCAAGACTGTACTTCCAAGGCTTCCGCTCGAGATACAGAGCGCGGCCGGGGGACTCATTGACGAGTTCATCGCCTTGGATCCCGGGGTTTCATCTCCTCCTGCGCCCCAAACCGATTATCGAGTTCCCCTGTACCACGACAGGGACAAGAAGCATCTTCCCCCGGGCGAGGAGGAACCCTGGCGTGACCGATGGGAAGAGAGCCAAGCCTGGTTTCCGCTGTTTCTCGAGTGGGAGGCCGAGTACACGGACATCCCCTTTGCGCCGAAAGATCCCATGTGGACGCTTGATGAACGTGGCGCTTGGCCGCATGATCCGGTCAAGCTTCGGTACGGCATCGCGCCCGACATTGAGCTGGCAGGCCTCAAGCCTCCGCTGAACGATAGGCGAACGGTGTCCGGCCGGGTGCTTCTCCTCCCGCAGGCGCAGCTGGACCTCGTGGAGAATGTGACCCAAGCCCTCAATAGCTTGCCTGATAACGAACTCTTGGACCTCGATCAAATTCGCAGCATCAAGGACGATCTCGGGAAGCTGTCATTCCTCTCATCACCACTGTCCGGGTTCACCGATCATCTCCTAACGCGCGTGCAAGGCAATCACATCAAGCCTTCTGTGCGTGATGGCGAAAGCCTCAAACCGTTCAAAGCCGCGATCGACGTGGGCAAGGACGTGGGCTTCCTGAACCCGCAGCTCACTATGATGGGCATTGAGACAGACCTGGTGCCCTATGGCACGCTCGTCAGCTACCTGGACGACGACTACTGCCCGTTCAAGCCCGTGACTCATGGCCAGTTTCGGTTCACCGCACTGAATATCATCGACAAGTTCGGACAGGCCATTACGGCCATCGACCCGACGCCGAGGAAGGACACTGAAGGCCCGCCTCCGGTGTATCCGTGCATCAGCGAGTACTACGCCCCCCAGTCTACGAAAGAAAATACAGAGGTGGCCAACACGGTGGCTGTGGTACCCGATCCACCGGGCCTCTGCCAGTACGTCCAGCTGCCTCCCTCGGTCAACCAGCCTGCCAGGCTCAACGCCGACTTCGTCGACTACCTCCCGGCGGACCCCACAAAGGGCACTTCTGAGGGATGGCAGGTTCTCAGCGAGTGGGACGATCCCATCTGGGGCTGGGTTGTGCCTAACTATGCCGACAGCGGCATACAGCTCTTCCTCGCTGACGGAACGTTCTTCCGCGAGATCCGTGTCGGCGGGCCACTGGGCGCAGCCGCCTCTGGCACCTGGCTCCCGTTCCCGAAGCCGTCGAAGGACGTGTCGACAGACGCGAACGTGGCCCAGCTCCAGCGCCTTGCGGACCAGCTGGCAGACGAGGGCTATCTGCACTCCTTCATCGCAATGGTCAACAAGTCAACAGAGACCGCGGCCCCTCCCCCGTCCGCTTACTCCGAGTTCCTCTCCGCTATCGTTGGAAAGCCACTGGCTCTCGTCAAAGCCGGGTTCTCGCTCGAGCTTGCCACGGACGAATTCTCCAACACCAGCACCATCAACGGACCGCCCAAGAATCCGAAGCAGCCGCTACTGCCGTCGAGCAGCGACCCGGACAACCATTACAGCTTCCAGATGCAGCTGGGCGACGCGTCGCGAGTCTATGACGGCCTCATCGCGTACTTGCTCCCGTCCAAAACGCCCGCGCCCGGGAACGCGCTGGAGCTCGGGACGCTGTACACGCACTTCGTCCCAGATCCCAAGGACGGCGACCCGCCGACGCCAAACCTGACGAAGATCGCGGAGTCAAACTATCCCCTCATCTCGCCGTTCTGGGTGGATCCAATGGGCGAAGACATCGTCAAGGCGAAGGACCCTGCGGGAGCGTTCGCGGCCAGGCGGACGGCACAGCTTCAGCCGCTCGGGGCCATCGTTGACCCCTTCGTGCCCCTGCACGCGTACACGGGCATCCTTCCCACGGGGGCGCTCCGGGTGCCCAACTGGACTTGGCAGCAGGCTCTCTCGCGGATGACGGCCTTCTTCCACATGGGGCCCCTGCTGACCACGACCGATGTGCCCGCGTTCCAAGACCAATACGAGGTGCGCGCGGACAAGTACAACGTGGCCAAAGAAACGAACGTCTTGATCGGCTCCGGCCTGGGCATCCCAGCCCTTCAGGCGGGTCAATGGGCCTGGCTGCAGCCGTACGATGAGGGGTCGAAGAGCGCTGCCGCACCAGGAAGAGGAGCGGTTGCGGCTGAGAGCGGCGCGGCGCGCTTCATGGCGATGGACATGGCTGCGGTCGACGAGAGACCTCGCTTCGAGGCGGCGCCCTACACTGCTCTGGAGGGCTACATGCAGCTGCGGACGCCGATCCAGCAGGACGCGGACGGCGCCAAGTAAAGAGGGGGCTGCATCGACGGAAACGTTTGCGCTGGTGGTAATGCGGGCTAAAGAAACGTGCTTCTCCATAGTGATGGGTTATGGAGTTTGCTCTGGGTTTTGAACACAGACTGAATGTTACCATATTGCGGACGTTCATGCAAACGGGGCTTCAGTTATTGCATACACGATCTTTGTCTCAGGTCCTATCTAACGGCGACGGTTTGCAACGTCCAACGGCTGAGCTGCTTGAGACTCTGCTGACGTCTGAGACACGGCTGAAGATTGAGACCTCTCACAAGCGGCCATGTCTCTGCTCGAATGCTATTTGCTCGTTACAGACTCGGGGGAGGTACTTCATACATACATGTATGTACGGCTTTCTGCCACTTGGTCTCATCCGCTGCTTCCGGGCACATCCAGCATGTCGAAAACGTCGAATATCGTTCTCGTTTGAAGATCGTGATCAGACATCCCACCCTCACATTGTCTCATCTGTCAAAGCTGACGGTCGTGGGATGCCAGCTGGGAAGGATTGTGCGGCGGCTGCCAACAGGACCTCGTCAGGGTATACGTAGACTCAACTCCTACACCACGCAAGCGGTAGAAAGGTTCTATGGGACCACCATTTTCATGTGATACAGAAACTGAGCTTTCACTGTCCCCCTTGAAGGACGAAGTTGTGATGATCCCTCTGTCTTCAAAGTCCATTCATCCTCAACATTCTCGCTCAGTGCTCTCCAACTTCATGGTTGCGTTCACCCATGTACTGAATCTTGAACTGAAAACTGGAACAAAACAATGGCAACCAAGTGGCGAGTCGATTCCTTCCATCTCGGACTCGGCGTGGTGGGCGACTCGGCCATCCACCTCCTCGTCGAATATTCGACACTGGTTCCGGGCCCAGGCGTCGTTCACTATGCCCTGCTCGTTGATGGCGGTGAGTCTGGTGGAGAGAAACGTATCCAGAAAGCCATCGCCGAGATCCAGGACCCTTCGATCTATGACATGTCGCCCTTGAACAAGCCGGCAAAGGCAAACAAGCTCAAATTCAATGCCGTCGTGATCAGCCACTGGGACACTGATCACTGGAACGGGGTCCTCTTTGCCATGAGGGATAGCATCGCGGCGCAGGAGAAGCTGAAGCCCGGCAAACCCATCACCGACTTCGAGGTCGAGTTTTTTCAGTACGATAACACGACGTCCCCGCGGACCCCGAAGACGATCGTCTATGCACCTGTCTATGGTCTTCCCACGCAAGGCTGTCGCCTGATACGCAAGCCGGTGAACGGCACGGCGGCGGTCGCCTTGGCTAATCTCAGCCTGAAGAAGGGTGCGGCGGCCCAGACCATAGTCAGCGATGTGGCCAAGGTTCGGTTTGAGCCTCTCAATCCGCCCAAGGGCAAGGATCCCACGCTTATAGGGGCCAATCTCATAACCGGCAAGGACCTGCCCATCTCCAAGGCCACAACAGAGGCAAGCTGCAAGGCCATCGGGAACCCCTCGGACCTGGTGAAGGCGAACCCACCTGATGACCTCTCACACCCCGGCATCTACGTCGTGGGCGTGTCAAAACGAATCATAGGCCCTCTTCCGCCTTATGAAATCGTCAACGACAATAAAGGGACCCCCAAGAACGAGTCTTCGCTGGCTTGCATGATCATCTGGCCAGGGACTCCTCCGCGCCTATCCCACTACTTCTCGGGAGACATGCACTGGGGAGAAGAGGGGATGATCGTCAAGTGGACCGGCACCAGTGGGAAAAGAAACGAGATCGGCGGCTGGGTAACCACTGTCAAGGCGAGCCACCACGGCTCCAAGACATCCACGCCGACGAACATGCTCCAGATGTTCAACCCCCGCAGCGTGATCGCAAGCGCCGGCGAGAAGAACGGCCACCCCAGTAAGCACATCGCACACCTCTAGCACGATTGAGATGTTGACCATCTCTATTATAGGTTGGGAGCTGCTGTTCTATCTCGAGGCGTGGATGAAGAACGAAGGGCCAGAAAAAATGGCATACAAGCCGCTCCTCGCGACACAGTTCCCGTATTACCTTCTTCAGCAGCAGGAACCGGGCAAGAAAGACACCGTACAGTGGCTACCACTGCCCACGAACAAGTCGCACCAGATGAGCATGGAGGTCCTCTACAGCACGTCGGGCATTGCCAAGGAGTATAGGAGTGACCTGAAAGAGATATACCTCGCCGCCAGTAAAAGCCTCGCCGCGAGTAGCGGAGTTACCCTGGAGAATCCCGTGGACGAATGGGACGCCATCAAGAATACATCTCCCAAGCCAGATCCGAAGGCGTGGGCCAGAACACGCATCGCAAAGGCCTGGCCGGATATGTCCCCCGTTCCGGCTACCGCGCATGCCAGCATTGGAACCTCACGCCAGACCGGTACAATGAAGATTGTCGGAGACGCGAACAGGCTCTTATGGTTCAGAGTCGAGTCCCACAATGACACCGACAAGGACGGCACCGTATGGGTGAAATACGATGCGGACTTGGTCGAGACGAAGCTCTGGCCGGATCCGAAGGCTGTTCCACCAACTCCGATGCAGGACGTGGCCTTGCCCTCGAGCGGGAAGACGGGTGTCAAGCGGACAACGGTTGACGCCTTCACCACTCCCGTCACCGACTACGACCCCCAAACGAAGAAAACTGTCTCGGCCAAGCTCACGTCTTCTGTCGTGCAACCGGCAGCCGGTCTGTACAGCCCGGCTCCGGGCACGAACTCAAACGAGAACGATGACATTGTTGAGGCAATGCAAGTCGATGTTGCCGTAGAACCGAGCGTCTCCCTTATCCAACGGCCGCCGAGCAAAGCCGGAGATGACCGGAGTCCCATCCTGCGTCCCCAGCCCGAGCCCGGGCTTCCGGGTGGCCCCATCGGCAACCCACCCGAGCTGGAGTCCCCCTTCTTCTTCATCTGCTCGAGTGCCGTCGACTTTGTTTCCCCCCCAGGCCCCGAAGTCAAGCAGCTCACTCTGTCCGACGCTTTGAACAATTTTTTGTCCACATTCCACATGCAGGGCCTCATACTTGCTGATACCCCAAGCCTCAACACTCCTATGCGGCTGCATCATCAAGATGAGTTCCAAAAATGGATGATTGGCACGCTGGACGCAGGAGCAACCGCCGGTGGTGTGGCTGTCCTCGCAGACCCCTCCACGGGGGACATGACGGAGTTCGTGCTGAGCCTGCCAGGTCTCGGCCTGACGTACTCCTCCACGGCAACGGTCAATTCACTGAACGTGGACGAAACTTGGGGACCGGTGACGCTGGGATACGCGAGCACCGTTCCGGGGCAGAACTCCCTCATTCTCGGGCTGCAAAAAGCCGACAAAGCCACTGGCCTCAGCCTCGCCGACATCCTGGCACCCGCGAGCAAGCGCGGCGCACTTCTCCCAGGGCTCGCACTCATGCAGAAGGCTCTGGGAAGTAAGCTCAGTTTCGAGGTGGACGTTGCTAGCGGCAGCCGGAACGCGGTCTGGTTCGAGCCCATGCACGCCTACAGGACGACCATGCGGGCGCAGTACCTGGCCGACGACAGATCGCTCTCGAATATGAACTCATGGATCGAGGGGTTTCTCGAAGGATTCAGTGTTGTGTCCATCATGGTCATCACGAAACTCCAGTGTTCCTGGACCGCCACCCAGAAGTCTCTTGCATCACTGAACCAGTGGGAATTCATTTTGACGACCACCGTCGCGCTTAAAGACGTTGACGTCCAGCCTGTTGTCACTTTCGACTTTGCCGGAGACCTGCTCACGATTGAGATGCAGTTCAACTATTCTGCTACCGGACAGGAAAACCTGCTGGCGCAGATCATGACCTGGATAGGGGGACAGCCGCCTCTTAAGGGCGCGAAGTTCGACTTCACTGATTTGTTCCATGCTGCCGGCGGTTCAAACTTTGACGCGCCTCTTCTCAGGCGCATCATCCTCACGGTTGAGTTGGATCCCAAGACTGGACTACCAAAGGGCAGCATCAACAGTGCCAGGGTAGACTTGGAGCTTGGCGTCAAGTTTGGACAGACAGGTCGCGAAAAGATTGTGTTCTTGTTCACGTATACGTGGGCTAGGAATGGTCAAAGTGTGCTCCGAGGGTCTCTCTGGACGCGTGAGTATTGACGGGTTCTTCCTCCGTATGCCCCTTCGCCACAGCGTACTGACGCGCCGGTAGCACCGCCCAATAAGCTTGGTGTCGACGACAGACTTCTCCCGGAGTTTGAGCCATACGAGCAGTTCAAGCCCGCGAGCGTCGAGGGGTCAGACTGGGCACCGTGTCTTGACCTGGAGAACCTCATCCCGAACGATCCCAAGGGACGCAAGAGCAGCGACAAGATCGTCAACATTCCCGACGGGGTGCCCACCAAAGTGATCATGGCGGTGCTCGAGCTCAACAACTCGTCGATTTCCTTCCAGGGTGCCATTGAGAGCGACGAGCCGAAATCAGACACCATACCCAAGCTGTTCCTCAGCAGGCTGGCTCTCAACGCGAGCTACACGTTTTCCTCCGCCGAATTCGGCCTCGCCTTTGACTTTGCCGCAGCCATGTACCCGCGACAGGATTCGCAGATTCTCCCTATTCAGCTGCGAGGTCTTCTTTCCTACAGGACCAACGACGGCTTCGCCATCCAGGCTGGCGTAGACACTCCAGGTATGCTGGGGGCGCACTTCCTCGAATTCTTCGACAAAGAGTCGAAGTCTTCCGCGACGGCCCTGATCCAGCACATACGATTGCTGCACCTCGATCTCGAATACCGGTATGAGAATAAAAAGGGCTCAAGCACTAACCCGGCCAAGAGCTTTCTGTTCAGCGGGGCGCTGGCGATCGGAAAGCTCGAGCTCGACCTGACGTTCAACTACTATGGCAAAGACGGCTGGAGCTTTTCAGCCCAGGCTGGTGGCACCGGCGACGACTGCACCATTCAGGACATACTGGACAGCATCATCGTCGGGGACGGGCACGTCGACTTGCCCTCCTGCGTGGGGAACATCGTGGTGCCCAAGCCCAAGCCCCCTACATCGGCGGCGGACGACGCAGACAGGGACCTGTTCGATCTCGTGGTGAAGAAGCTGGTGTCCGACAGCTCCCAGGTCGTCTTGTTTACGGTCTCGGTGAGCGTTGGCCCCGTCTCCTTTACCTTCCTGCAGTTCCGCGACACCCGCTGGGATGCGAAAACCACGCCGTCGAAGCGCTTCCTGAGGCTCGTCTGCCACTCCCTGCCGAAGATCGACATCCCCTTGATCGGTGACCTCACGCAGCCCTTTGACGAGATGTACTTCATGTGGGTTCAGGACGGCTCCAAGACGACCAAAGAGGCCACGCCGCCAGGCCTCACCAAGGCCGAGGTCGAGATGCTCAACACAGAGCTTGGCAATAACCCAATCTACCCTAAGCTGAATAAGGAGCCGTCCAGTTACAAGGACACCGACGTGATTGTGGAAGCGGGATGCCACTTGACGCTCGTCCTCAAGGACAGGGCCGGCCAGAAGGAGGCCGTGCTGGACTATGTTTTCGGCAAGCCGGGGCCGAAGCAAGACATTCTCGCGCCAGCAGAGGCGCTCAAGGCTCATGCAAAGCTTAGACGCAAGTATGGCGAGAACGTCATCATCCCGAGTCGGCGGCGAGGTGACCGTCCAGACCCAAAGGCCGTCGAGGACCGTAACCCGGCGGATGCCGGCGGAGGCACAACCAAGGCAGCCATGAAGAAGAGCATCGGGCCATTCTCGATCTCCAACATTGGCCTCAAGTTCAGCAACTCGATCCTCTCTGTGTGCCTGGACGCCGAGGTGGCCATCGGACCCATCGGCATGGGCATGCTCGGATTCAGCATCAACGTCCACTTGGGCGGCGAGTACAACCTGCAGAACCTCCCCACGCCCGTGAACGGCGGCATAGACGTCTCCCTCAACGGGCTGGTTGTCTCGTTCAACAAGCCGCCTGTCACCCTCGCCGGCGGGCTCTTCCGGCAGCAGATCGGGCAAGATCCTTACTGGGTCGGCGGCGTTGACGTCGGATTCGTGCCCTGGGCGTTCCTGGCAGCAGGGGGATACGGCAGCCTCACCGACCCTGACAACGCCAAGGAAAAGTTTAGGTCCGCATTCGTGTTCGCACAGCTGCAGGGCCCCCTCATCACCCTCGAGTTCGCGACCATCTCGGGGGTCACCGGCGGCTTCGGGTACAACAGCGCGCTCAAGTTGCCCGCCATTGCCGAGGTGCCGTCGTTCCCCTTTGTCAAGATGCCTACCATCAAGCCCGTAACGGGAGACCCGACACTGAACACCATACTGGCGCTCGTCAGCGGGGTGTGGTTTAAACCCCTGAACGACTCCTTCTGGGTGGGGGCTGGCTTTACGGTGTCTGCCTTTGAGATGCTCAACGTCACGGCCGTGGCGGTCGTTGAATGGGACACGGACGTAAAGATCGGCCTCTACGCGGTGGCAGTCGCGGACATACCGTCGTCTGCCTCCCCGGTCAAGCTGGCTCACGTGGAGCTCGGTCTCCTCGCGACCATCGACTTCGGCAAGGGTGTTGCCAAGATCGAGGCCCAGCTGTCGCCGTCGTCGTACATCCTGGACCCGGGATGCCACCTCTCCGGGGGCTTTGCCTTGTACTACTGGTTCAAGGACGGCCAAGACCAGACAAAGGGCGACTGGGTCTTCACCCTAGGTGGCTACAACAGCCTGTACAAGAGGCCATTGCAGTATCCAGTCCCCCCACGGCTGCAGATAGCCTGGTCGCTCGGGCCCATCTCGATCATGGGCCAGTCGTACTTTGCCATCACGCCGCGCATGGCCATGGCCGGTATGGTGATGCGAGCCTCGCTGAGCCTCGGCGTTCTTCAGGCGTTCTTCGACGCCTACGCCGACTTCCTCATCAACTTCAAGCCCTTCACGTTTGTCGGCGGCGCCGCCGTGAGCGTCGGTGTCCAGTTTAAGCTCGATCTCTGGTTCGTGACCATCCGCATCAACGTGCGAATCGGGGCCAGCCTGGCGATCCAGGGCCCGCCCATCCGGGGAACGTGTCACGTCAACTTCTGGGTGTTCGGATTCGATATCAACTTCGGCTCCGACGTGAAGAATCTCCCTGCGCCGGTCCATCTCCCGGAGTTCTACGACCTCGTGTTGCAGAAGGGCAGCCCGGCCTCGGCGTCCGTCACCCCCGTCCCGCAGATCTTTGCTTGCAGGAGCGGGCTTCTCCCGTCCAGTGGCCCTGGCTCCTCGTCGCCGTCCCGCCAGAGGAAGAATCAGCTCTCAAGACAGCGCGTGATTGATCTCGAAGATGACGAAGACCTCGCCGAGGACACAGATGGACAAGTGTGGGCAGTCCACGCCGGCACCTTCAGCTTCACCATATCAACGGTGTTTGCCCTCAGCACCGTTACGGTGTATCCAGAGAGCAGCAAGCCGCTCGTCTACAACGCGCCCAAGCCGGAAACGGCCGACATCTACTCTCGCCCCATGTACATCAAGGCAGACCAGGCCCCCATCACCTCCAATCTCCGGGTGTCCATCGAGTTCGATGCGGGCTCGACCGATCGCCAGCCTGAGTGGGAGCTGCAATCGGTCACCACAAACTCGCCCAAGGCGCTCTGGGACGCTTGTAAGTTCCTTCAGATCCCCAAGGTCTTCATAGCTGACTGACTTATGTATCGTAGACAACGCCGAGGACGACCCGACCACTGGGTCGACTAGGCTCCTCAATGCCAAGAGCAGCCCGACGGTCCCGCTCATGATGGGCGTGCTCTTCCTCCCGCCGAAACCGTTCCTGAGCAAAGACAAGATCCAGCCCTTCGACGCCGTCCTGTCGCAGTTCCAAAATGTCTTCGAGAAGCCGCCCGCCCTGCCCGATTCCACCACGAAGGAGGACACCGCCTGGCTTCCGGTCCCGCCGGCTGCACCGCCACTGGGAGATCCCGCCAAGCCATGGGAGGATGTGCAGAGTCTATGGAAGAAGCCGGGCCTGGGAGCAGGGGCCGGCGCCGAAGCAGCGTCGCTGTGGGCCAAGACGATGGCATGGGACGACTCTGCCGTGAGCGGTGCTGTGCCGCAGCGTCTGGTCGATGGTCTGCAGCAGATGTACGTTGCTGCGCCGCTGATTGCGCAAGCTGCCTGACCTTACCGTCTGTCACTACGGGAGTCTCTTTCGCATGTATTTTGCGGTTTCCAGGCCCGGTAACAGATTGATGCAGAGACGGATACGCTCTGAGGCCTGGGTTGGTTCGGTAATCCGCTTTATATCCAGTCGTATTTATTCAACATGGCAATACGCCCATAACTCTTGTTTACTTGGTAGTTATCCCCCTCCCCTCCCTCCTGAAAACCCGTTTTGAGAGATACGGAGTGCTTTACGATGCAACTATTACTTCCAATATGTTACCCTGAAGAGATTTATTTATAAATTGGCCGAATGCTGCTTGCTGCCTCTACGGGCCCACGCCAAACGTGATGCTTTTGGTATGTAGGAACTCCTCTATCCCGAGGTACGAGCCCTGAGGAAAAATTAGCACACAATGCCGTATATCGCTTGACGCGGAACTCTTACCTCTCTTCCAAGGCCACTCTCCTTGACACCGCCAAACGGCGACGCAACATCGCTGATCAACCCGGTGTTGACGCCGACCATGCCCACCTCCAGCTTCTCCGCCAGTGCCCAGGCCCTGCTGATGTTCTCTGTGAAGAAATACCCCGCAAGCCCAAACTCCGTGTCATTCGCCATTCTCAACACGTCACTCTCGTTATCGAACCGGATCAGCGGCAGCAAAGGCCCGAAAGTCTCCTCCCGGGTGCAGACTGCGTCGCTCGGCACGTCAGATAGTACCGTGGCTTCGAAGAATGAACCGCCCCTATCCGACACGCGGCCTCCCAGGCGAACGGTGGCGCCCTTGGAGACGGCGTCCTGCACGTGCTTCTCCACACGCTTAATTGCCTCTCTGGTGATAAGGGGTCCGAGTTTGAGGGCCTTGGTCTTCGACACCAGCAGGTCTGCCAGACGGTCGTAGACGCCCGCTTGGACGTAGACCCTGTTGGTGCAGACACAGGTCTGGCCCGAGAGACGGAACTTACTCGCTATGATGCCCTCGGCCGCGGTCTCCAGGTTGGCGTCGTCGAAGACGATGAAGGGCGCGTTGCCGCCGAGCTCCAGACTGACGCGCTTGACGGTAGTGGCACACTGCGCGGCGAGCAGCTTACCGACGGCCGAGGAGCCCGTGAAGGAGAATTTCTTGATGGTTGGATGCTGCGTGAGCACGAGACCAACGGGGATGGTGTTCTGCCGCGTGGTGACAATATTCAGGGACCCCGGGGGGAAGCCGGCGCGGGTCGCGAGCTCGGCGAGGGCCAGGGCGGTCAGGGGCGTCTCGGGGGCCGGCTTGACGACGCAGGGACACCCGGCTGCGAGGGCTGCGGCGACCTTGCGGGTGATCATGGCCGCGGGGAAGTTCCAGGGGGTGATTATGCCGACGACGCCGACAGGCTGCTTCACGGCGAGGACGCGCTTGGCCGGGTCGGACGACAGGATGACGGTGCCCCCTACGCGAGGTGCTGCGCCGGCGTACCAATCGATGAAGTCGGCTGCGTATGCTACCTCGCCATCGGCCTCGGCCCTGGGTTTGCCGTTTTCGGTCGAGATGATGTTGGCGAGATCCTCTTTAGCTTGGAGGACGAGGGCATGCCAGGTGCGTAGTAGCTGGCCCCTCTGCTTGCCGGAAAGGTTCGATAACTTCTCGAATGCCTCTTGGGCTTCGTCGACTGCTTCGTTGCACGCGCTGTCGGTGAGGTCTGGGACGGAAGTGATGACCTCCCAGGTTGAGGGGTCTAAGAGTTGGGAGGACTTGGTTAGATCTGCCCCCACGGGTTCCTGACATGGCATTGTACTTGCTGAACACTTCGAACGATTGTCCGTCTATCGCGGGCACCCATTTTCCTCCGATGTGAGCTGAGCGCTCGCGGAGCAACTGGTCGTTGGACAGGTTCATGGCGGACAGACGATTAAATTTTGACCTGATCTGTACCTTACAACCCTCATTATCTCAGCTCTCCCTTTCAACGATGCTCTATTAATACTGAGTGACACTTGGGCTTGGATCTCTCCAGCCTCTCTAAGATCCCCTAATGGATTCCGTCCCTCTCCACAACCGTTGGGGTCAGTCGGAGAAGATGGAGTGTGGAGAGAGGGCACTGGAGTACACCCTCGGCAACTTGACCCGGGTTCACCGAACGTCAAGCCGGCGAAATCTTAAACAGTGCCCGGGAATACGGCGCTTTCATTGTCTCGGCACCACTGCGCATCGTGGGCGAGGATGACCTCCACAGTCCCCGGACTGCGCCCATCGAGTCCCTTGTCCCGAAGGGTCCGAATTCTCCCTAGGGTATCGGTGGCCAGTGCCTCGTCTGCGTGAATGCAGACGTGAGCTCCGTTCTCCTCCCAGCGCGCAAATGTCGTCTGGCCGTTGAGCAGGCGTGGGTGGTGGCAGGCGTCGCCGGCTAGATAAACCCATCTCTCCGCGCCGGTACGGACGAGGAGGTTGAGATGGCCGACGAGGTGGCCGGGGCTGTCGACGAGGTAGACGAGGCCGTCACCGAAGAGGTCGATGGTGTTTTTGAGAGGACCCAACGGCTGCCATTGCCAGTTGCTGCCGTGTTCGCCCAGCGTCCGGCTCGTGGGCGGGAGATCGTTGCGCACGGGGTGCTCATAGCTGGGCAAATCACTCTGTATGGGAAGCTCGATTGTGCGGTCGCTCGGCAGAAGGTTCTTCTCAAACTTGGCCGCCGAGTGGTAGTTCATGCCAAATTGCAGAAGGTGCCTGACGCCGTGGCCGACAACGAAATCAGCCCGAGTGAAGTCGCTTGGCGTGCCGACGTGGTCGTAATGGACGTGACTGAGAACAACCATGTTGATGTCCTCGGGGGAGAGACCGCCTGCTCGCAGAGAATCGGAGACATCGGGGGTCGTGACGATGGGCTGCCGCGTCTTCAAGTGCGGCTGTATGCTGGCTGGGTAATTTTCTAGCACCTTGCGCATGCCCAGGTCGAAGACGATTCGTTTCGAGGCGTGTTGGACGAGGAACGACGAGGACGGGACGGTGTTGCGGACGGACTTGTCAGTCTGGTCTGCGCAGAAGAAGTGTTCCGGCAGGGTGAGGTAGCCGCTGGGCAGCAGAGACACACGGGGATATCCTTGGGTTGACGACATGGTGAAAGCAGTCTATGGTGTCTATGAGGCAAGGTATCATTGTATCCAAGGGGTGGTGGCCTTCTTATTCGGCACTGGCTAGACCGACACCTGAGGGACCATGACTCGGCGCCGGATGATGCTTCCAGGTTCCCCTCACGAGCCCCAACACGCTAACTGTAAGTGCTACGGTCACCCTGGAGCGCTGTGCTGAATGGCCCGGGGTTGAGGCAGACGCCCCGAATCCCCGCATTCCGCTGAGCCGACCCGGGGATCTCATCGACTCGGAGGTCAACCCCGACTTCAACTTCTGACCGAGCATCCTTCACCCACCATAGATTTTACCAGTCCCCGCGCCCTGGAAAGCGATAATGCCGAGCCCAGAGGCAACGTGCCATCGCTGCTCTCACTGCAGTCGGGAGTTCAGCCGTGCGGAACATCTGACGAGACACGAACGTACCCGTGAGGCGGCCTCCCTTTCTTTTTCCTTCGCTTCTGCATTTGATCGCTAACCTTCCTTTCTCCCGTTAGACACCAAAGAAACACCGTACGGCTGCGACCAGTGCTCTGATGCCTTCTCCCGACGAGACCTCCTAAGGAGACACGAGGTCAAAGTCCACGGCCGAGCAAAAGTCCTGCGCCGGCAACGGCCCAAGCAGCCCAGGAAGCCGCCGTCACCGAGAGCGTCGCCAAATGCTGCCACGGATGCGAGTTCAAGCCACCAGGCCTCTCCCCTCGAATCTTCCCAGCCCCCTTGCGACACGGACTTTGATGCCTGGTCCTTTGCCCAGTGGCTCGACTCGGGCCCGGGCTGGGAATTCGGCGCCGAGCCCTCCCTCTGGGTCACGGAACATTTCCAGACTCAAGCGGCCAGCGGCACAGACACCGCCTCAGCCGATATGTTGATCCTGCCTGCCATCAACGAGCCTCTCTCCACCCTGTGGTCCGGCCAGACTGTACCAGCTTGCTCCCCCCTTGTCAACGACCTGTCAACGCCCGTATGCAGGCTCTTCATGACCGAAGACGATCGGAGCATGCTGGTCACCCGCCTATTGAACAGTTCCATCGGGGATACCTGGACGCCACCGCCCCTGGTCAAGATGAACCAGTACATCGCACGCTTCATGGCGTGTTTTCATCGACACCAGCCCCTGTTCCACGAGCCGAGCTGGGCCCCCCGCGACTCTCCCGCGGCCGTCGTCCTGATTGTCTGTGCCAACGGCGCGCAGTACTGCCTTGAAAGCGTAGCAGCCCACCGGCTGTTTCAAGCGGCCGTCGGTCTGGCCACCGAAAGCCCCCACGAGCTGGCGGGCGTGGCAAGTCTCCAGGTTGGCATGCTCATCGTGGCTTTCGCCGCGTGGAGTGGCCAGACCGCCGACCTGGACGTCGCGCTCCAGTTCCACGGACGATTGGCGCTCGACCTACGCTTGGTCTGGGCTTCGACTCGGCCCCTCGACGATTCGGCTAGCTGGGCGGAATGGAGGGACCGCGAGGTCCTGAAGAGAACGACCTGCTGCTGCTTTACGGTGCTCAACCTGATGACCATCGCCTTCGACGTGACCTCCCATTTTCGACTGGAGGATGTCCATGGGCTCCCGGCCCACGAGGAGCAGTGGCGGGCCGCGGACGAAGATGCCTGGAACCAGTCGAGACAAAGCAGCTGTGAGCAATGGACCACGGTGAGCTCCGTCATCCAGAGACTCGGTGATGAAAGCCTGCCTCCTCCGTCGGGAATAGGCCCCTTCGGCTGCCATGTCGTCATCTCCTCGCTCTGCCAGGCCATCATGCTCCTTCACAAGATCCACTACGACCGCGGCGAGGAGTACAATCACGGGCGACAGCGGCTTGCGCGATGCCTGCGCAGGTGGCAGATCATGTGGGAAAGCGAGCCGGGCTCGGGCTCGGGCGTCACCCCGGACAACCCGTCGGGCCCCATGCCCTTCAACTCGACCGCCATGCTCCGCGTCGCGCACATCCGGCTGGCGGAGGACTACGCCCCGGTCCGCAGCTGCTTCGCCGTGCGAGACTACCCGGTGGGCGCGATCGCGGCCTCGATGACGGCGGCCCTGCGGCCCCTGACACGGGACCCGTACACCTGCCGTGCGGCGCTCCAGGCGTGTCTTGCGCTGCTCGTGCCGGTGCGCATGGGGTTCGCCGTCATCGCGCGCGCATCGTTCTGGGCGTGGAGCATACAGCACGCGCTCAGCTATTTCGATTGCGCCGTCTTGCTGGGCCGATGGCTGCTCGCAGTTGGGACGACCGATGTTGCCGAGCTGACGCCCGACGAGAAGAGGGTGCTCGACTTGGTGGGCCAGATCCTGGAGGCGTCGCCGTCGAGGCCGGATCAGCGGCAGGGCCAGGAGACGCTCGCCGGGGCCGTTCTGCACTTGTTCGTCAGGCTGCTGGACACGGGGGATGTCACGGTCTGGGGCCTGTCGCCCAAGATGGCGAGGGTATTGGAGGCCTGGTCCATGCAGCTGGGCTTGTAGTGAAGAAGCAAAGTTCTACAAGAGTACATAACTGCCACAGTGCTATATGATTCCGGTCTTCAACAATGCACCTCATTGCGACTTTGGTGGGGTCCTTCACGTGTAACCAAACATGTCTGGCAGAGGGGATCAAGTCTATTGGGTTCTATTTACATGCCGTTGAGTCCTCCAGAGCTGGGACTCTGTCGTATCCTCCTTTTTTTGGAGAGCCCTGCCCATGCCATTCGCAGCCACCAGCGCCCAGCATCCTAGGGCTTGATGGCAGCGCCCTCGTTTGCCATGTCAATCAGGACCTTCTCGGCGGCCTTGAAGGCCTCCATGCCGGCGGGGACGCCCATGTAGATGCACACCTGCACCAGGACCTCCCTGATCTCGGTGGCCGAGACACCGTTGTTGACGGCGCCGCGGGTGTGGACGGCCAGCTCGTGCACCTTGCCGGTGGCGGCGAGCATGGAGAGGTTGATGAGCGAGCGCTGCTTGCGGTCGAGGCCGGGGCGGTCCCAGACGGCGCCCCAGCAGAAGGCGGTAGTGAACTCCTGCATGGCCTTGGCGAACTCGGTCGAGCCGTTGGCCAGGGCGCGGTCGACGTAGGCGTCGCCGAGGACGGAGCGGCGGATGGGCATGCCGACATTGTAGAGGTCCTTCTGGTTTTCGACGCGGTTGGGAGCCATGGTGGAGGAGTGTGGGTTGTTTGGTGGGATAAAAGGGTGTAAGGGTGATTGATGCGGTAGAGGAAGTTTGGTGTCAGAGATGCGATGATGGGGTTGATGAGAACATTCGCTTCCGGGCGTATCGTGGCAGCTCATAAATAGGACGACTGGGCTGTTGATCTGAGGCATTTCGGCCTCGAGACGGAGCCTGGGCCGGGCCTTCTCCGATGCCCAAGTCCGGTCGACGCGGTGCAGTCACTGCGGGTGCCTCCACTGCGGTACGCCTCCACTGCCGTGGAGGGCTTAGGTGGCATGCTCGCCATGGGCCAACCGTGTTGTCCAACCTGTTCAGGATTCTGGCATGGCTGTCTTCCTCTCCAACCTGTGCATGGATCTCTCCACACACTCCACGTTCCTCGGTCCGCACCACCCGGTCTCCACGTGGGGACAAGCACTGAGGCCGGTGAGTGCGCGCCTTGGATGATCGTGTAAGTTTGAAGAGGAAATACCGGGAAGCGGATCATGGGTAGACTCATGTTGGAGACTATAGGTAGAATCACGAATGCTTGTCCCAAACACCGAGATCGAAGTTCCTGATAAAGAACCAGCAACTGCCTGCTGGCAATCAAACCACTCTTCAACGCCCAATTTGAACGGATTCGAGTTCCATCCTAACCAATTACATCTTTTGAGTTCAGTCACGCTATCGAGCAACCATGGGCAGCACCTCGCCCATTTCGTATGGCTTCATCGGTATGATTCGATCTTGCCTTTCCTGTCCCATTGAAAGACGTTTCTACTGACTTAGCGGCTCCCTCAGGCCTGGGACAGATGGGCCACGGCATGGCCAAGAACCTGCGCCAGAAGCTGCCGGCCGAGTCGCCCCTGATCATCTACGACATCAACTCGAAGGCGGTCGAGGCATTCCTCCAGGAGCACGCCGGCACCAAGGTGCAGGCGGCTTCGTCGCCTCTTCAGGTTGCTCAGCTCAGCGTACGCTCGCCCGAAACGTACTTTTCTCGGCATTCGATCTTACGTACTGACCTTCAGTTGCTCAGGATGTCATCTTGTCCTCCGTCCCTCAAGCCGCCCATGTCAAGACTGTCTTCTTCGCCCCAGAGACTGGCATTCTCTCGCAGCCAGCCGACGGAAAGAAGCGCCTCTTCCTCGAGCTCAGCACGATCGAGGCCACGGCCTCCATGGAAGTCGCCGAGGCCGTCATTAGGGGCGGCTACGGCGACTTTGTCGACGCCCCCTGCTCCGGCGGTGCCATGGGGGCCGAGAAGGGCGCTCTCTCCTTCATGATCGGCTCGCCTGATGCCATCTATCCCCGCGTTCTCGAGATTTGCAAGCTCATGGGCTCCGAGAGCAGCATCTTCCACTGCGGCGGTCTCGGCTCAGGCCTCAAGACCAAGATCCTCAACAACTACCTGTCCTCCCTGACGACTCTGGCCACGGCCGAAACAATTAACATCGGCGCGCAGAGCGGCCTGGATATCCACAAGTTGAACGAGGTCATCAATGCCAGCTCTGGCATGAGCTTCAACACCAAGGTCAACAATCCCGTCCCGGGGCTGACCCCCAAGAACGCCGCGAGCAACGGATACGTTGGTGGGTTCTCTCTCGAGCTCTGCCTCGGAGTGTTGGAGCTCGGATACAAGGAGGCCCAGGCCGTCGGGGCCAAGGTCGTTCTTGGAAGCCATATGGTGGATGCCTACAACCAGGCCGCGAAGGAAGAGAGGTATCAGGGCAAGGACTCGAAGATTATCTACAAGTGGCTTCGCAATGAGGATGTCTAGGGACTGTACAGCGATCCGAGACCGATTCTGATAGAGAATAGAGGCCTTCAATTTCAAGACTCCATGACATAGAATTGATCCATTGCGCGTTTCTGGCCTCCAACATAGGCCTTAATCCGTATGGCTTATCGGGAGCTGAAGAGAACAATCCTCCTTCCATCGACTGTGTCCGACTTACACTGTTCAGTGTTGACAACTTCATCTCACCCACAATGACAAGGGAAACAACGCTAGATTCAGTCCGTCTTGTCGAGACTGGGGCCTTGAGCGATGGCTCGGTGTTGCACGCCCAGAACACCCGATCCCTTCTCCACAAGCCACGATCCGCTCTCCACAACCGAGCTAACACGCTCTCCACGGCCCAAGTCTCTCTCCACAGACTCTTTCGGCTCAAGCACCGTCTCTCCACAGCCTTCAATCTCCACGACGCCACCTGAAATCTCGATGGCCCCATGGTTCTCGGCGCTTCCGCCATTTTCATCGGGCCTTCCCCGCACGGCCATCTCCAAGCGAGACTTCTTCCATGCGGGGAGGCCAGTTGCTCTGGGGTGTACCCCAGACCATTCCCCGAACCCCGGTATTGTGACCTCTCGGCCATGCACTATCTTGTGTTGTTGGAGAGAACCCGAATCATCGGTCGAGGCATCCTTCCTGGGGTTTCCGCGCCTGACCAATCTCATTGAAGCCTCTGATATATACTGCTCGGCGCATATGCCACAAGCCCTGCGCTGCCCGTGGTCGTATAAGACGAGAGGTCTTACTCTGGTTCTCGTAGACTATTGCCGTCGACTTTGACTGAGTATCTCTCTTCACAAACAAACACTTCCCAATCCACTTCATTCAACATCAAGCATGGCCAACAACGGTAAGACGCCGGAGCCACTGTTCCAGGACGCTCCAACGGCCGGCATCTCCATCAACCACGACGAGGACACTCTGCAGCGGGAGAGCAAGTACGAACAGGACCCCGAGCAAAAGAAGCATGAAGAAGCTCTTCCGAGCGCCCTGGCGCCCATCGAGGCCCTCGGCATCGAGAACTGGAGGGATCTCGAGAAGAAAATCGTTCGACGACTGGATCTGACCCTGATGCCGTGTCTATGGGTTCGTAGCTCCTCTAGAGTGGTCAAGGCGAGAAAGCATGTTTACTGACTGCCGCTTGCTGCCCAGGTTCTGTACCTCTTCAACTATCTCGACCGAGCCTCCATCGCGTAAGCATTCCCCATTAGAGCAGCATACGAAAGGGGAGGATTCAGGAATGGACTGACATCGATACAGTCAGGCACGCATCAGTACTTTGGACCAGGACCTCAACTTGAAGGGTTACCAGTTCAGCACTGCCGTCTCGATTCTCGTCATAGGGTATGCCACTCCGAATCCCCCGCCGCTTTGAAATCATGATTCTGACGAACGGGTTCGCAGGTACGTCCTGGGACAAATCCCCTCGAACATGATCATAGGCCTCGTCCGGCCCAGTCTCTACCTTCCGGGCTGCGCCATCCTGTGGTCCGGCGTCTCAGCAGCGACCGCCGGTGTGAGCAGCTACTCTGGCCTTCTGGCCGTTAGGTTTTTCCTCGGTGTTGTCGAGGCACCTTTGTTCCCGGGTGTGAGTATCGAGTCTCGGATCTGCGAGGGAGTTTGACTAATCGGGCACGCCAGGCCATCTATGTCATGTCCTGCTGGTATACCCGCCGAGAAATCGCGCTTCGAGTAGCCCTGCTGTATACCGGCCTCACCCTGGCCCAAGCCACCTCCGGACTCATCGCCGCTGCCATCTTCTCGACACTCGAAGGACAGCATGGCTTGGCAGGCTGGCAGTGGCTGTTCATCGTGCTGGCCGTCTGTGGCGCCGTTCTGGCTGGCGTTTGCGCCTTCGTCCTGCCAGACTATCCCGCCTCAAAGTCGGGAAGCGCATACAAGTGGTCAATGACGGAAGACATGCTGAGGCTCGCAGAGGCTCGCATCATAGCTGACCGCGTGTCCGTGGCCGAAGCAAAGAGCGGCGCCTGGCATGGGCTAAAGCTCTGTCTCACGGACTATAAGACGTGGCTCCTCGTCTTCGCAAACATCACCATATCAGCGGCGTACGGGTTCTCAAACTTCTTCCCGGCCATCGTCAGGGGCTTCGGGTACGGCAGGACGACGACGCTGCTCCTCACCGCCCCTCCTTACGTCTTCGCCGCCATCGGCGGACTCGTCAATGCGTGGAGCTCTGACAGGGCCAACGAGCGAGGCTACCACTTTTCTGCGCCCATTGCCGTTGGTATCGGGGGGTACATCATCTGCCTGGCCACTGTCAGCGTTCCTGCTCGCTACGCCGCTTCGTTTATGTACGTCGGCGGCATGTTCATTGCTTACCCCCTGTTGAACACCTGGATCACGACGACGCTGGGACGCACACCCGAGAAGAAGGCCATTTCGGTGGCGGTGATCAACGTTCTGGGGCAGATTGGCAACTTCATCGCCCCCTATGTGAGTATCGCCTCCCGACGGATCGGATGTAAAGAGAAAGTGAGCTGACTGTGTTCCAGTTCTTCATCGATACGGACGAGCCGAGGTACCTGCTAGCTTTCCTGCTCATGATGGTCATGGCAGGCCTCGCTATTGCCAGTGCCATGGCGCTGAAATTCTGCCTGTACCGCTCGAACAAGAAGCTGTTGCGCCGCGCCCACGAGACCAATACGGCCTTTAACCCTTATGTACTCTGAATCAGCTGAGATGAGTCCCAGGGCCCTAGTTGGACATTGAGACGGGGCAGTCGGGTACGGCATGTCCGGCTAGATAATGACTTAGGGCCGGCTATGGCTTGCTGGGTGGATCTTGTCGCTGGGGGGCTACACACGTCAGGTCAGGAGTCCATGGTTTTGGAAAGGACTCAAGACTCGGGGTGCGAGTGCGGTCTCCAAGAAACCCGCCCTGAGCTGCGATACCAAGATAGACATCAACGTCACATGGCTTCAGGCCGTTGGCTCTACCAAGAACAAAATCAATTAATCCAGAATAAACTAGAGCACCGGCTCCTGCCGGAGCTTTGTCAAAGAAGAAATAATCAAAAACACCCCGGTGTCTAGAACAGGGCCGCGAGGGCGAAAGCAGCGGTGACGAGGCCGCCAGCCACGGTGTAGGCAGACGAGGCGCCCGACACGGTGACGATGCAGTCCTCGTGGTGGAGATTCTTGTTGTCATTGCAGTCAACCTTGACCTTCTTGTGACCGTCGTCCTTGGGGTCCTTGGGAGCATCGTGGTGCTCGCCCTTCTTGCCGTCGTGATGGTGATCCTTGTGGCCGTCATGGTGGTGATCCTTGTGGCCGTCGTGGTGAGGGTCCTTGTGGCCGTCGTGATGGGGATGCTTGTGGTCGCACTTGTCCTTCTCGCACTTGTTCTCCTCCTTCTTCTCCTCGCACTTATCCTTCTCGCACTTGGTCTCCTCCTTCTTGCCCTCGCAGTGGTCCTTGTCGCACTTGCCACCGTGATGCTTCTTGTGGTACTCCTGGCAGTAGATGACATAGCTTTCCCACTCGTCGTAATGACCGCCATGGCCCCAGCCGATGCCGCCGTGACCGTGACCGCCATGACCGTGATCGCCGTGACCGTGGCCGCCATGACCATGACCGCCGTGACCGTGGTCGCCATGACCATGACCGCCGTGACCATGGCCGCCGTGACCGTGGCCGCCGTGACCGTGACCGTGACCACCATGACCGTGGCCGCCGTGACCGTGACCGTGACCGCCATGACCGTGACCGTGGCCGCCATGACCGTGACCGCCATGGCCGTGACCACCATGGCCGTGACCACCATGACCGTGGGGACGGGTGCCGTGGGCGGCATGGGCCGCGTGGTGGTTAGGGTGGGTGGGATCGTGCAGGGCCAGATGATCACGGTGGTTAGGATCGTTTAGGGGGTGGCTAGGGTGGTGGACGTCGTGCTGTCCCTCCTGGTGCTGGCCATGGGTGGTTCCGTGGGTGTTATGGGCGGTCTGATGGTTGGGGTGATTCGGGTCGTGTAGGGCCTCGTGGTCAGGGTGGTGTACGTTGTTGATCGGGTGGTTTGGGTGATGAATGCTCTGCTCGCCGTCATGTCCATGAGCTCCCTCAGAGTGGCTGTGAGTAGCATGCTGAGCATGGGCGGCCTGGTGGTTGGCAAGAGCCGTGGCGTGGTTGGGGTGCTCAGGGTTGGTGAGGGCCTCGTGTTCGGGGTGGTTCTCGTTGTGCAGAACGTGGTCCGGGTGGTTGGGGTCGGTAGCCGGGTCGGCGAGCACGTGGTGGCTGTGCAGATGGTCCTGGCGGCTCTCCAAGTGATGATGCTCGCCATGGTGATCATGGTGGCCATGGTGGTGATCATGATGGTGATCGTGGTGGCCAGGGTGGTGATCATGGTGGCCATGATGATGCTCGCCATGGTGATCATGGTGTCCATGGTGGTGATCATGATGGTGATCATGGTGGCCATGATGGTGATCATGGTGGCCAGGGTGGTGATCGTGATGCTTGCCGTCATGCTTGCCGTCATGCTTGCCGTCATGCTTGTGATGGTGCTTCTTCCAAACGACCTCACACCTAGCCTCGGTCCACTCCTCGAACTTGAAGTGCTTGTGCTTATGGTCCTTGCACTTGACCTCGTACTCGGGGTGCTTGTGGTTCCAGTCGTCCTTGTAGCACTCGTAGTAGACCTTGCAGTCCTCCTCAGACCAGTCGGGGTGCTGCTTGTGGTGGAAGTCCTTGCAGAAAAGGACATACTCCTTGTTAAAGCCGTGCTTTTCGATGAAGAGCTTGCACTCCTTCTCTTCCCACTTGCCATGGCCGTGGTGGCCGTGGTGATGGCCTGGATGATGGCTGTGGTGACCGTCCTTATGGCCGCCGTGGTGATGGCCGTGGTGATGGTCGGGATGATGGCCGTGGTGCCCATCGTGGTGACCGTGGTGGCCGCCGTGATGCCCGTGGTGACCATCGTGATGCTCGTGGTGGTGACCATCGTGATGCTCGTGGTGGTGACCATCGTGATGCTCGTGGTGGTGACCATCGTGATGCCCGTGGTGGTGAGCATCGTGATGACCTCCGTGATGACCCTCATGGCCGTAGTGAGGGGCGACCTCATGGTTGGGGGGCGCGGCCTGGGCGAGGTAGGCAAGAACTGCCACCGACCAGATAAGGGGGTTCTTGACGTTCTTCATCGTGGCGGTGCCGATGATGCAAAAGGAGTGACTGGAAAAAGATGATACAAAACCAAACCTGACTACCTACGGGTTAATGAGTGACTGGGGTCAGTGTGTCGACTATCCTGTGCTTGATGCGCCCCTTCTTCCAATTGTCCTCCATGGCGGCGATCAAGCTGGGTCTTTGTACTCGTAGCGAGGCCATCGTGAGAAGCAGCAGCAACGCGCGCTCGGCGGTGTTGCGGCGAAAAACAGATGGCGTCCGATCGAGGGCGCGTGGTGTAAGGAGCGTAGCTCATAGTCTCGCATTCTGGACAGGGACGTAGACCATCTGAGATCTGCATCGAGACCATTCCTCGGGATTCGTAGGTCGGCTGTCATCCTCTGCGTGCGCCCAGGCGTAAACACGCCAGGGCGTCACGAGGAAGGGCAGGAATTTGACTCGGCGAGACGTTGGCGTTGTGGCGTCGCTGAGCGTTCGAAGAGGACTTGGAAGCAATTTAAGCTTGATTGAAGCTTAAACTTTCGCTGGAATGCCCCGGGATTTCTGGGGCACGCTGGCGCTGAAGAGGCGCCCGATCGACCGCCGACTGCTAGCCCGCCAGATCGAGTTGTGAAGCGAATGCCATGCTTGGGAGAGATGCGAATCCGAATCACATTCCATTGTATGTGACAGGTCGTAGTACAGCTCGGCGCGTCGTGGCCGCGTCGACGGTCTCCAGTGAAAAACTTGTGTTCCAAGATGCCTCGGAGGCTAGGGCTTGCAGTTTTAGAATCAATCAGTCTCCTCTGGCTCGCCGTCCATCGGGTTGCAGGCCGCCCCTGCTCCTGTGCAGCGCCATCGCGAAACCGCCATGCTCCGAGGAGCGGGGGACGTTGTCAAGGGAATTGCAGTAAGATTCAGCCAGCCAATGGGACCGGCGCTCCCTGAGGTGCTGTGAGGAATGGGGTTGACGTAGGATGTTCAGGCAAGGGATGTCGTCGAGCATGGATACAGTTGGAGCGCACGATGGCGAGAAGTTGAAGAGGATGACTAAGCACACGTGTTGACATCCTTGGATCGTGCCGATTGGGCTTTGTCAGCTTCGTCTCGGGCGCCAACTCGGCGAGGAGGCTGGTCGTTTCGTGGCGGCTGCTGCGGATTGCTGGTTTCTTCAAGCTGCCCGTTCAAAGCCCCCTTCCGGGCCAGTGCTGTCCTCCAATACACGCGTGTCCCTCCAGTGAGATACATTCCTTCATTGCGCCATGGAGCCACGTCGGAAGGGACCAATTCGCACGGTACGTGTCTCACTAGCCCCTCGGAAGCCATCTGTGCTCATCGCGCCTAAGGTATGCGATCTCTGCTATACCAAGAAGATCAAGTGCGATCTCGGCAAGCCTTCTTGTGCCAACTGCATCGTGTACGATGTCCAGTGCACCCATAGCGCCGCCAGCCGTGGCCAGGCCAGCGGGCCGCGGGCTCTGGGTCCGTCAGGGGAGGGCCAGCCGTCCGGTCAGACGCAGTCATCCCAGCTGGAGCCGGCCCCGGAGTCATCTAGTCAGCATCATGCTCAACAAGGGCTGCCAGACCTCCCTCTCTGGTCCGAGGTCCAGTCCCTGGTCGAGGAGTACCTGAACGGGTGCAACCTCATCGTGCCCATGCTGAATTCGGCAGACGTGCGCGTGGCCTACGCTAACTGGTGTGCCCGACCGGAAGATCGCGACGCCATCACCTGGGCACAGCTTAACGTCGTCCTCGCCCTGGCCTTCAAAACCGGGTTGACGGGCAGCATCAGTACCAGCCAGAAGGTCTTCTCCCACATTAACAACGCCCAGGCTGTGCTCTCGGACCTTCTCGCATGCGACGTCAGCCTATCCACGGTCCGTGTGGTCGTTGGCATGGTCATGCTCTTTCAGACCATGCCAGACCTGCGGCCAGCGACGCTCCTTATCGCCACGGCGCTGCGTCTGGCACACGAGCTGGAGATGCACACGCGCAGCAGCCACGGCCCCGATCCCGTCCTAAACGCGGAGCGGGACAGGGTGTTCTGGGCCGCCTACCTCCTGGACAAGGACATCGGCCTGCGCATACGCCAGCCATCCATCCAGCTCGACGCCGATATCGACCTGGACCTCCCGTCCGTGGAGCCCTGGGACGGCGCCGGCTTCATCTTCACCGCCGATGGGCAGCACAGCCTCCATTACTTCCGAGAGCGAGTCCGGCTGTCTCGCATCCAGGGCGCCGTGTACGACGGCATCTGGTCGGTGCGAGCGCGGAAACTCGCCGAGGACCGGCGGGCCGAGAACAAGGCCACCGTCGAGCATGCGCTGGCCGAATGGGAGCAGTCGGTGCCGTGGGCGTTCAGGCCGGGAATTTTCACACAGACCGCCCCAGTTCAGGTGCAAGGACATCTCGTCAAGATGCACTACGAGCATGCGTCGTGCCTCGCCTTCGCCAACGGGGTGGACGGCTTCGACATGGACAGCTTGCGGAACATTTGCGAGGAAGTCGCCCGGGGCGTCGGGCTCCCTCTGTCTCTCCGCCGCGTTCCATGGTCAGATCTCGCGGGCAAGATCCGGCAGCCCATGGCTGATTTTGTCATCATCCCGACACAAAACGCGGGCCTTGTTTGGTGAGGCCGGCCATCTGTCTGTTGGACCTTGTAGACGCTGACCAGACGACAGGACCATGTTACGAGCTCATCTCACAGGCCTGCTGTGTCTGTTGGGCAATGTCTTGCACAACCCACATCATGTACTCGTGGCCCAGGACCTGGCCGCATGCGATTCTGCCCTGGGCTTCGTTACAGAGGAAGTCCTCCAGGTTGCTGCGCACAGCGTAAAGAATCTTCGGGAGCTGCGGGAGCTCCATGCCCAGCTGCTGGAGCGCGCCCGTGCCTGGAGCGCAGCATCGGAGGAGTCTTCGCACCACCACCAACACGTCGGTGAGCCGTTTTGGGGGTGATGCTGTACGTGCATTCTATTACGGATCCTCTACGGACGGGACTGGCCTGATTCCGCTTCTTCTCACATCGAGACACCCTCAAGCAGGACGACGAGCTTTTTCCCCTCTTTGATCTCCTCTGCCTTGGAGATGAGCTGCTCGGCGTCCCAGTTAGCCCAGACGAATCGCCCCCTGAGAAACTCGGCCTCGGGCGACGCAAGCCACACGGTAAAATGAGCGGGAAGCTCAGCTGTCCACTTCGTCAGTCTACCGATACCCCAGATGCGGTTGGCGGCACATACCAGCGTCTTGGGCTGGCGCGCCAGACTTCTTGTTCATCGCCGTGGCCACGACGCCCGGGTGGACGTTGACCACATGGAGCTCGGGATGTTCGACAGCAATGTAGTCAAACATCTTCGTGATGGCTAGCTTGTGCATGTTGTACGCCCACATGCCGGGGATCGGGGCCATGTGCGCTCCTCCCGAGGACACGTTGAACAGCTTGGCCCCGGGGGCGGCGCGGGGCAGGAAGGCCTGGACAGAGTTGAAGGAGACCATGATGTTGAGCTCCCAGTTGGCGCGGACCTCGGCCTCGTCGTAGCCGGCAAAGGGGCCCACGTTCGATCCAGTGCTGGCGTTGGACACGAAGATGTCGATCTTACCGACCTTCTCGACGATGCCGGCGAGCGCGTCGTCGGCAGAGGCGCGCTTGGTGAGGTCAGCGGCCGTCGGGAACACCTGGACGGAGGGGGCCGTGGCGGCGATGGCGGCGGCGGTTTCGTTCAGGGGATCGAGCCTGCGGCCGATGAGGGCCACGGAGGCGGCGTTCGCCTGGGCAAAGGCGATGGCGATGGCTCGGCCGATGCCGGAACCCGATCCGGTGACGACTACGTTCTTACCGGCGACGCTGAGATCGGGGCGCTCGGGCGATATGAAGGGGTACGGCTCGTGGTGGAACGTTTCGGTGAACGACACAAAGGTCGGGAGAGTGACCTTGGCAGCCTCGGGCATGGCTAAGATGGGTGTGAATCTGAAAAGTGGGAGAGGGAGAAGGTTTGGTGGAGTGATCTGGGCTTAATGATACTATCGGATCTCCTTCAAGTCTATTCGCGTTCAACTCTTCTTATATACTCGGCCATGCGGACGGTCCGACTGGGAGACACTCCGCGGTATGCTTCATCACCGGAAGTACCTTTCTGCGCTGACTGTAGCCAAGTTCTACTTCCACGGAGGTACTTGCAAAGTGGGTCTCTGGAGGTGTCACGACATTCATCTTTCGATTGGCAAGCAACGGACGTATTAGAAATCTCCGGGTGGAAGAAGATACAGTGGAATCTCCTGGCATCTCTTCGATCTTATTGCCTTATCATATGGCTGCTTACAGGCGCTGTCTGAGGGAACGGAGTCGGACGTGAGTGCTGAGCTGTGCCGGCACCACGACATCGCTCGATGAGAACCTTTGCTCGGCCGAGACCCTCAACTCGCGCCATTTGCAATTCCTTCACACCAATGAATATAATACTAGGAGCCCATCGATTTCGGCACGCTCAAAATAGTGAATGGGTGAGTTGACAAGGCCACCGGGGCCGTCATGCTACCATATCCTAGCCTCGGGCAAAGATCTTGATGCTGGCTCTAGTTCGGGGCTGTTAAAGAGCCTCAGTAAGACACCGCCGGCGGTTATACTGATGTCGACATGGCCAATCGCGCCAGCCGTGCACCTCCAGAACAAGTCGGGCCAGCAACCCCCTCCAAAGAGAGCCGTGGCCGCCCCAGGTTCCATCTTCCGTGTGAGGGGTAGTTAGGGGGCCGCCCCGATGCGACCTTGCCAGAGCCAGACAAGGATCTTCTGGGAAACCAACGCCAAGGACCAACGATGCTGGGGACTTTGGACCAAAAGCCAGCCACATGCATCGTTTCTCGAAACTGGTAGGGCGCCGATATGCCCAATCAAGCTGGTGTGGTGGCAGTGCTCAGCCCTGCTGAAAACCTCACACAAGGGAGGCATGCCTGCGCAGCGAAACGTGCAGCGAGAGCCTGATTTTGGACCCCAGGAGAACAGGCTGTGGTCGCACAACATGCGCCGTCTGGCCACAGATGATAGAAACCTAAAATAGAATAAAACTATGTCGGAACCACTCCGAAGTGACAGCCTGATTTCAACGACTCGGGGGCTCAAGAAATGAACATAAATCGTAAACCCCGTACCCCGCCCTCGCTGCAAGCTTCGCGGCCCGAGCCTCGTCCCTTCGCGATCATCCACAGCTCGCCCTAAAACACAACGTCCCAAGCCCAAAATGGCCTTCGCTTCTCGCCTGACGACTTTCCTGGTCCTCTGCGTGGTGGTTGGTTACGCTCACGCTGCGACCTACACCGTCCAATTCCAGCAGTGGTTCCCGCAGTATGGACACATATACGAGGCGATCAAGCACGCAAACTGCTCCGAGGAGTATGAGCGCTATCTCACGGCCGAAAAACTCCATTCCGAGATCAATATCCTCGGCGGTGGCGGCATCTTCTCGGCCCTGACGCAGCCCGTGGTCACTTGCATCCTCGAGAACACGTCCGAGTTTCTCAAAGGAACCATGACAGGCGCCCAAGTGCTTCTGGGGGTCATGCCGACCGTTCTGGCGCTGCTGGCAGCTTCCACGGAGGAGGTTGCGATGCTGGCCAACGTCGGCCGCCGTCCATTTCTGGCCCTGATCCTGAGTCTCGGCTCCCCCTCTGTGTACTTCAGCCGAGCCTTCGAGTATCAGAACCCGCCGAGGCTCATGGACAGGCGCAGCAGCCAGCATCGGCCATACCGACCGGCGCGCCTGTACCAGCAGCTGTTTATATCCGCCGCCCAGTACATCGTCGCGCTCGCAGCAGTCACGAACATTGCCTTCGTCAGCTACGACCTTGGCATCCGCGCGGTCTCGGGCATCGCGAGCGACCAGATTGCCTTGCCGATATTATGGGTCATGTTCGGCGCCCTCATCCACTGCTTCGGGGCTCTCACTCTTCGGCTGCGCATTGCCGGCCACCGGAAGCTCCAGTCAGCCATGACGGAGGCAGGCAAGGACTCGGAGGGTTCCACGACGTCAGTTGCAAAGTGGATTCGACACTTGCCGAAGAGACTTAGCGAACTTTTCGACACCGAGTTCCGCCCTTGTGTATCCCCCCAATACCAGGTCTGGATCGTCCGGTTCCAGGAACGGAAGACGTACCTGGTGGCCCGATGGTGGCTGTCCACCGTGACAATTTCCCACATTGTCTTCGGGACCCTGCTGTACTCGAGTCTGTTCTTCATCGGACCGGAGGACGCTGTAAAGGTCATGGCTCGTTTTGTTGCGTCTGTGACTGTCTGTAGGATTCTGCTGATGTATGAGCTTTCGGGGCTCAGGGAGGCGTATGGCAGCGACATTGAGGATGACTTGAAGACTGTATAGGTACAGAAATATTACTCTATGGGGACGTCGTCTTTCGCTTACAGTCCACGCTGCTCCGCCAGTCAGTGGCTGACCCTTAGGAACCCGCCTTGAGTCGTGTACATGGACCCCCGTGAAAGTCCCAGATCTAGGAACGGCCATGAGATTAGGCTCAGCGGCGGCCAGACAGTCAAGTGTTCCGGGTATCACAACCAAGCACGGGCGTCGCAGCGAGTTTTCACATGGCTTCTCAAAAGAACCCGAGATTCGAGAGCTGCAACAACCCCGATGTATATTGACAAGTTGACTTTGAGCGGCCTCCGCACTATGAAACTGAGCTGAATGTACGAACGAACGGCAATCTGTGCGCACCGCAGCGAGCCCCATCCCGCTCAAGCATTGTCCTTGATCTGGATACCCACGCCCTGGTCGGCAATGATGGAAATCTTCTGCTTGCTGCGCTTGACCGGTTTGGGGTCGTTGAAGATCTCGTCAATCTCCTCCAGCGTGCGGCCCTTGGTCTCGACACAGGACCACCACATGAGGAAGTTGTGGATGAAATGCAGGATCAGGAAGATCGTGTAGGTCTTCCAGCCGATCGCGTTCAGGGAGACGGAGGTGCCGAAGGTGTTGATGAAGCTGGACACGCCGGTGAGGAAGCCCTTGACACCCATTCCCTTGGCTCGGATCTCGTTGTTGAGGATCTCGGCGGGGTACAGGGCCTGCAGAGGCGTCCAGCAGAAGCCCCAGAAGATGCCGTAGGTGAAGATCATGGCGATGAAGGCGTACGCCTGCGGCCTGGGAATCTGGCCCTCCTCATACGCCTCGGCCCTTGCCGCCAGGACGTTGATAGGGATGTAGACCAGACCGGTGAGGAAGGTGCCCCAGAGGAAGAGAGGACGGCGGCCGAACCGATCGACAAAGTTAGATCCTGCCAGCCCGGCCACGAACGAGATGATGGTGTTGATTCCGTTCAGCAGCAGCTGGCGGCGGGAGTCGTTGATGCCGATGCCCTTGACCATGACGGGCAGGTAGTAGGAGATGACGGAGCCGCCGATGAAGTTGGCGAAGACCGCAACGAGCATGAGCAACCACATGCGGTGTCGGTTGGCCTTCGTGTTGACGAGCACCTTGTAGTTCCAGTTCTTGTTCTTGATGTCCTGTTCCGCCTCCAGCGCCTCCTGCATCTCCTCGACCTCGAGCCTAACGAGCGCCGAGTCGGGGTTGTAGTTGCCGTGGTACTTGATCAGGATGCCCTTTGCCCTCTCGGTCTGGCCCACGCTCCAGAGCCAGCGAGGGCTTTCGGGCAGCAGGAACCACACGAGCGAGAAGACGACAGTCGGGAACGTGAGCTGGATGATGTACGGGATCCTCCAGCACCAGTCGTTCTCGAAGAAGTTGGTGCCGTAGCAGGACCAGGACGCAACTGTTCGGAGTTAGTGACAGATTTCCCTCCGCATTGGAGAGAGTGGTGACACGTACTGTTGGCGCCAATGTTCCATCCGAGCACGTTGTACAGACCGCCCGCCAGACCTCGCCACGTCGGGTAGGACATCTCGACAAGGTAGACGGCGGCGGTCGTCGCGCACATGGGGTTACCGAATCCGACGATGAAGCGGCCAACGATGAACTGGGGGAGGTGGCTGCTCGTGGCCTGGATGATGGAGCCCAGGATAATGTGGAATGCGCCGACAAACATGCCTGCGCGTCGGCCCCAGCGGTCCATGATGTATCCGCAGCCCAGAGAGCCGATGATGGATCCAACAGTGTAGATACCTGGCCAGAATGTCAGTGGGTTGTTGGTATGTCTTGGGAATTCCGCACGTACTGAATGTCAGGCCGTTCATCGGCCCCGTCATGCCGATCTTGAACCTGTCTTGGAAGGGGTCCATGGCGTTGATTGCGCTCATGACCGATCCGTCGTAGCCGTTCATGATGCCGTTGAGGACGCAGAGCCCCATCATGGCGTACAGCTTGAACTGACTGGCCGACCTGTAGTCGGGGTTGTCTTTGGCGACGGCATCAGCGAGCGCGATGTTCTCGACCTCCATCTGCCTGACGCCATGGCGCTTGGTTAGGTCAGGCTTCACCAGGTCATCGACGCCGGTGGACGTCGCCTCGATGCGGTCCAGGGTGGGACCCTCGCTCTTCATGCTGGGCGTTCGGGGAGGGAAAACGGCTGGCGGAGCAGGGAGAGTGTCGACGACTCGCAGATGTGCCACGGCTACCTCGAGAATGGAGGTTGGTGTTGCGACTGGCTCCCTATGGAGAGATGGACCGGCGTTGCGGGTGCTTATATACTAGTAGTCAACTTGCAGCAGCGGGGAGTGCTGGCTCGCGACATTGTTACTACGCCGATCCTGGCCCCTTCCAGTGCCCGGAAAGCCGTCGGCCGCGAACCGACAGCTCGAAGTCCAACATGTCAAGGATCGCGGCCGCAGCCAAGCTCATCACGAGTCTCTTGGGTGCCCCCGGCCCATCACGAACGGCCTGCAGGATATCGCACCATACAGCGTCCAGCAATCCCCCTGCCGCCCGCTTATTTTAGCATAAGCGAGCGCCATATCTGCCAGTCAAAATCTCAAATGCCGACCCATCTGGAAGTCAAGAGGCACGGTACCCAATCCAAGCTTTGGAAAGGTCGGGGCCAACGCGGGTCGACACGGGCCAAGACGGCGGTTTAAGACCCCGTCCACAATGTTGGAGATGAGCTCGCCTGACCAGAGGAGACGACAGCGCGGGGTCATGCGGGGATTCGCGGGGACGCGGGGGGAACAGCCGAAGTTGAACGGCCCGGGGGTTCGGCGTAACGTCGGTCGACGAGGGGCTGCTGAATTAGCACTGTGGAGGATGGGCGTTGGCGAGTTTCGCCTTGATCATGGGAATCTCATGACGGTCTTCCTGTTTCTTGGGTGCGATGTTGGTAGTTGGGTCGTGGCGTCGTGAGGGTGGCCCCGGCAGGGAAGAGCCTCGACCACCGTTTTGCGGGCGACCCGTCCCCTGATCCATGCTCGCAGGTGGGCCTCGGTCAAAAGTTCTCATTCCACCTGCGGTGGTTTGACCAGAGAGAGAAACTTCTTCGTGGGGATGTGGAGATAGAAGTCACCGGGATCATCCGTGAAGCCGTCGAGGCCGAACCAAGGCAGCCAACGCGGAGCGGCCAACGGCGTCGCGGCCTGTCAGAACTCACTTTGCCATCCTAACCCCTTGCACTGCGAACTACTGCGTGAGCCCCGGACGACTTGCAGTGGCTTTGTACCGAGGGGTTCACAGCAAAATCCCCAGGCCCAGTGTAACGCGGTTGGACGGGGTGGGATGTCTCGGTGTCTCGGTATGGCTCGGTGTGTTTCGGTGTGTCCAGCTTCTCAGGGAGTGTCAGCTTAGCTGACTCGATCTCGGGATGGCGGAATCCAAGGCTGCCCGAGCCCAGGCATCACGCTTGTATTTGTTCAGCAGGCAGGAAATCCAGGCCTCGCCGTCTTTGCACGCTTTCTTCCATCCTTTGGATCGAATACTAACTCACTGCGCGGCTGTCGACACCCCTGAAGATGGCGCAAGACTCGGTACCCGAGCCTACGGTAACCTCAGGCCCCGGATATGGCCTCCTCTACGCAGCCTACCTCCATTCAGCCGCCTGGGTACTTCGCAAGGGCGTCGCAACAATTACGGGCACAGGGGAGTCGTTCGATAAAGTTGTGACATTGGACACGCAGGGGCTAGGTGAAGACTGTGTTCGAATATCGGTCTGCCTGCCGAAGGAGATCCGGGAGCGGAACACCACTGCTCCAGTGCCTCTCCTGGTCGTGGCGGAGGGAGGTGGGTTTGTCCTCGGACAGCCAACCGACGGCGAGCACATTATACGGCCACTCAGTGACCAGGTCGGTGGTCCCCGAGCTGCTTCTCGACCGACAGGCTGCTGACCACCTTCCCCAGGTCAACGCCGTGGTCGTTTCGGTTGACTACGCGAAGTCCCCGAGATACCCCTACCCTCATGCCCTGCTCCAGATATACGAGGTCATCTTGTGGGCGACGAGTCCACAGTCATCGGAGACCTTGGGTGTCGCCATTGACCCGTCCCGAGTCGCGATCATGGGCAACTCGGCCGGCGGAAATCTGACTGCGGCTCTCACACTGCTGTTGTCCTTCACTTCCGGGCCCTGTGCCAAGTTCCGAGACCGCCTGCCCAGATCTTTTAAGCTTGCAGGCCAGATTATGCTTTATCCGGGTCTCGCTTGCAATCGACCGTATCTGGACCGGTACAAGGTGGCTGAGGAGACAGTGCGGGCGGCCAGCCTGCCTGTGTGGGCTGCGAGTCTGATGGAAGCGGCATATTTGCCGCCGTACATTGAGAAGCAGCAGATCTTCATCGCTCCGGTGGACACTGGGACTGCCTTGCTCCAGTCGCTTAATCTGCCGCCAACTCTTTGTATCACGGCCGGAAAAGACTGCTTGAAACTGGAGGCAGAGGCGTACATCGGGAAGCTGCGAGACGCTGGAGTCGAGGTTCTCAGCTACGAGTATCCGGATGCCATCCATGGCTTCAGCCATCACAAGAAGGACTTCAAGGATGATAGAGAGAGTTGCTGGGGGCACGTGGGCCAATTTTTGAGCAAACATCTTGCAGGCTAGGAAGATGTCGCGGGCTGTGGAGTTTGGTCCAAGCGAGATGCAAACGCATCGACCGACGTGAATTCAATTCATGCTCTGCATCCATGGAAATGTAATAACGACGGGGCTCCCCCGGATAGCTGGTCCGTTAATTTCCCACCTAAGCGTGCTGCCTCAACCTAGATATTTGAGGCGATAGATGTGTGACACCGCATCCTTGCCCGGGTTGACTCTGGCCGACATCGCCTCGTCTTGGCTCTCATAGCCCAGCATTGAACACCACCAAGTCGACTCATCCAAGTCGACAGCGTAACCCTCTCGTGAGTCCACCGCCTCTCCATTGCCAAGCGCAAGGGCCTTGCCTTCGCGTTTCCCTTCGTCGCCATCATCCCACACCATGATCCTGACAAACTGCAGCTTGACGCCGAGACTCCCGAGACCGCCGAAATCGAAATGCCGTACCAGGGGGCGGCCGGGCTCAAACAGCTCGTTGATGGCACTGATGACCGGGGGGAAGCCTGGTGCCAGCCAGAAGTCCCAGTGGTCCTCAATCTTGTCCCAGTCAAGCATCCACACGAAGGAGGCAGGGTCGTCGACCGAGAATCCCCAACCGATCCTGCGGATGCCTTTTGCGTGCGGCGCGCCAGGCTTGCAATTTGCCGCTATGCGCGATTCGAATTCGGCCGCGACGGCCGCGTGGTCGTGTTCGTACGAAGATTTGAGCTTGAAGATGGCGATCTCGGTCACGGCTTTTCCCTTGGATTCTGTGGGCGTGTTTGCGTACAAGTGCGCGGCATAGCCGGCCATTTGCTGGATCTCGGCCATTGTCTGCGGTGCAAAGACCTGGGCGAAAGATGAACAAGGATGGAACGAGCAGGTAGGTCTAACATTCCCATGCGCCCAGTTGAAACACCCCAAGATGTGCATCCCGTTGAAGTTCTTTTATATGCCATCATCCCGCTTCCCGCTGCCCGGCTGGTCGTGTCAGCGTCTCTGACATAGCGCCCACATGACTGGCTGACATGTACTACTCAGAACCCCGCGCTTCCATGTCACTGAGGGGTATCTCCCAACGGTCATGTCAGTGGGACAAGACGGTTTCAAGCCATGGCGCTGTGTTGACCGATGCTCACCAAATGGACATATCGGCCCCATTCATATTATCATCCACCCCCTTCAGCTAACATAATAGGGAACTTTACAGTGTGCAAAAGCAGGATTCTGCTCGCGAAACCTTGCATCGACCTTCCATGTGTCCATCTGGAGAGCCTGTCGTTCAATGACGGCAAGTACATCGGTGCTCCCGATCAACTCGCCGGTAACATGAGCAGCGGGGCACCATGTCTTCCCCAAACACTGAAGCATTTCGATGCCGGTGCACTCTGCGTCAGTTGAAAGTGAGTCACGAATCAAGGCTCTGCGAACGTCCGGCCTACGAGGCGGTGAGCTTTCTGCTGGAGTCGGCTGGCTGCATGTGACGGCCTTGCACTCACCACACAATCATTCCAATGCTCAAACTGTGAGGAATTCGAGTTTCCAGGTCAGTTGGCCGCATGAACTCGGGCATCTGGAAGTAAGCGGTCCGGGTGCCGAGAACAATCCACTGAGATGTGTTTAAGTCGTGCGCTTATCGGGAGAGTTAGAGAGGAGCTTACCCGCAAGAAGAGATACTGCACCCAAAAGATGCTCAACAGCACATGGAGAGGAATTGGCCCGTAAGAGCATAGCATGTGATAGAGCCTCGAAGCCAGAACATCTGATGATTTGCTGGAGAGCACAGAACGGAGCGACGGCTCTGTAGTCGGATATCGGCCGACAGAGTGTTGCATCCGTGCCTCATCTATCATGCGCTGAAGCACCTTGTCCCATCGGCCTGATGAATGTGTGGTCGTTGGAAACATCATGTGCATCGTTTTCTCATTGTCGTGTTCAAGAGGCTGCTGTCGCGTGAGGCTGGAGAGCAGCGGATCTCTCATCGTGAGTGACATGGGCACCAGGTCCAGACTCATCATGGTCCCATCGAGCATGTTGGTGAGACAACGGTCTAGTTCTTCGTCGTGGAAGTCTTCTTGGGGTTGATCATTCAATGAGCCGCCGATGTTTCGGGTGTGCTCTGGAAGGGCGTCGCTTGCTCCGAGCACAGGCATCTCGCAAAGATTGTCAGACATGGCCCTCGAAGGATCAGAACAGCCTGCGGAAACGGCCAAGTCGTCGAAATCGTCGCTGAATGGCGGAATTGTGAAAGGATCGACCTGAATGAATGCCAGGTCGGGGAGAGGTGAGTCGGTCGGGGTCAGCACGCTTTCGGCTATTCCGTTTGGCTCAACGTCCTTCCCCGGAGGCTGGACTGTGTGGTGCTCAGAGATTGGCGATGTCTGGCTCGCAATAGCCAAAGGGGCGACAGGTGGTGCTTCAGACGCCTCCACGCCAGTAGAGAGGGTCCTGATCTTGGCCATGAGAGACTCGAGCTTCTGGCACCGGATCCGCAGCCTTTCGTTCTCTGCCAGCAGGATCTCCATGCTTGCGCTGCCATTCTGGGTGCAGCTTTGCTTGTATGATTGCACTGTCTCTTCCAGTTCGCGAATGTACGCTCGCTGGCGTTCCCGGTGATGTCGTTGCGACTTCCGGTCAGTGATGCGTTTTCGATCTCGACGAGCTTTGTCCTTGTCACTCTCAGTCCCGTTGTGGGCGGAGTTGCTGGCTGGGCGGGGCATTCTGACTTGAACTTGGCAGTAGTATCGGGCAACTTGAGAATCAGAATGAGAAGCAGTTGGGAGAAAGTAGTCTACAAGGAGCGGCACGAGGCGCTGGGAGTGGAGGGATCAACAGCCCAGCGATCTACCTAGGCAAAGCGGCACGAAGTCTGGGGTACAGCTACGGGCTCTCGATAGTGCCGGTTCCCCGCATCTTGGACTGCTGGAGCTTCCCTCGGGTCCGTTTTGGCACCGACAGAAGCTCACCAAACGAAGCTGTGGATCGGATAGGAATCGTATTCGCACTATGAACGACGCGGTGGCGCTGAATGGAGATGATGGCGGGGTACTAAGTGGAAAGAACTGAGATGGACAATCATGGATTGGCTACGCTACGAGAGGAATAGACCATTGGCGCTCAGTCGAGAATCAAGCGCGAGCCAACCCCTATGGCAGTCGACTTGTATCTGCCGCCTCACGCTCCTCCACAATATGCCTGATGGCATTTACGATCGGCGCAAAAGTCCTCTCCGGGTCCGTGACAGCCGGGGTGTCCATGTCGTTGTGACAGATCGCCACGGCCAGCCGATTGCGGATATCAGCCCAGGCCACTGAGCCCCCTGCCCCGGGGCTGTACACGATCTCCCTGTGAGTCCCAACCAGGGGATCCGAGACCCCATTTTCACCGCCCAGCCAAAACCCCGCCTTGCCGAACCACACTGGGATAGGTAGGATCATATCAGGGTCATGGGCGCCCTCGCGGACCTCCACCAGCCTGGCCACTCGATCCCTTGACAGGAGGCGCTTTCCGTCCAACTCACCGCCCTCCGCGATGAGGGCGAAGATACGCGCAACGCTCGACGCGCTCGCTATAGCTCCGGCTCCAGGGTCGACGGCCTGCTGCATTGTGCGCCGGTTGTGAACCTCCCCTCCAGGAAACACGCCAGGCGGGGTTGTTCCGTGCGTGTCAACCATGCCGAAGTCAGCCCCCCCGTACAAAGTCGCCACTCGTCCCAGGTCGGCGTCGCTGAGGCCCAGGTGGAAGTCATCTACGCCCAGGGGAGTGCAGATTTCATCCCGCACAAAGTCACGGAATGTTCGACGGCGCGGGTCGGTGCGCCGAACGATCTCCCCCACAATCCATCCCCAGACCAGAACATGGTATGCGTTGTGCTTCCCAGGCTCAAACTTGGGCTTGGCCTGCGAGATCTGGTCAATCATCCACTCCCAATCGGCGAGCTCCTCGGGGGTGGATGCTGGCATCTGCGGAATCCCAGCACGATGCGAAAGAACATCCTCGACGGTGATGTTTTCTTTTCCGTCGGCAGCAAATTCTGGCCAGTAGTGGGAAACAGGGGACTGGACGTCGACGAGACCTCGCTCCGCCTGAATATGAAGGGCGAGGGCGGTGACCCCTTTCGTGACTGAAAAGACGGGGAAAAGGGTATGCGAGTCGACAGGCCTTCTGGTCTCGGTGTTCATCACGCCTGCGAAGGCATCCGCGATGATCTCGCCTCGATGATAGGCGGCCACAGAGATGCCAATCTCGCCAAGCTCGATGGATCGAGCCAGGGCTGCCTCCACGAGTGACTGATGCTTGGCCGCTGAACACATTGTTCGTGTGCTGAATAGAAGCTGAAACGTCCTTGTGCGATATGTTTATGCTTTGCGGTGTCGGCAACGTATCTGGTGGTCGAGGAGGGTTGATAATAGTGGCGGTTGACATGGTGAAGCTGACACCGTTCCAAACCAAAACGCCTTGGCTGGTAACCGTGGCATATCTCCTTGTCATGAATATGGTGTCATTGCCAGTACCGGGCTATGTGTGGATAAATATTGCTGAACGAGGGGTGTTTGTTCACCATCAATCACCAACTCAGCCAGTGCCCCTTCAGAACTGGACCGAAACCTCGACACCTCAACATGACATTCCGAGTCGTCCTGTTTGCCTTTAGGAAGGCCGGTCTTACTCCGCATGATTTCAAACATCACTACGAGGCGGTTCACGTACCTCTCGTCGCGCAGATGACGGGCAGCCTCTTTCCGCTCGCCCACAGCCGCCGATACATCTCCCGTCTGGATGCGCCGGACGAACATCATGCGGACGAGAACCAAAAGGCAGAGGTTATCAGCGGCGAGGCATCGGACATTCCATACGACGCTATCACTGAGATGAAGTTTGAGACCCGCGATGACTTCTACAAGTTTGCTGCGATCCTCAACGAACCAGCCAACGCACTGAGAATAGCAGATGATTGTGCTGCTTTTCTTGACACGACCAGAATTCCGACTATGGTGGTACTTGGAGACCTCTGCGAGTCGACCAGGGACTCTGATTAGGATCCGGGCGAGTCATCCAGAATGAGTCAGTCCATGTTGGTCGCTTATCTTCGGCGAGACGGGATGCTGCTGGGATACCGAGGTGGCTGTGTGGTGGGACTTCAAGAGCCTCCGTTGCTGTTGATATTTAATGCATATGCTTTCCGTTTGCATCAGCTATTCAGGCCATGAGCTGGCAGCCACTATAATCCAACTCGCCCGCCACACACTCTCACCGAGTTGCTCAACCCCAACCGCTGCCAGAGCCGTTAGACGAACTACTTGTGTCTCTTGTTCGCGAATTACCAAGACTCTGCCACAATGCTGCCTCCCACCGACGCAGAAAGGAAGATGAACGGCGGCGTGGCAGTCATTACTGGCGCCGGTGCTGGCATCGGGTCCGGCTTCGCACGTCGCGCTGCACAGCTGGGCATGACGGTCTACGTCACGGATGTCTCCTTGTCCAGCGCACAATCTGTTGCGCAGGAGATCAGGGACGCCGGTGGCGCTGCCGAGGCACTCCAAGTCGACGTCTCGAAGCCTTCAGAGCTGGATCGACTTGCGGACCATGTGTTCAGTCGGCATGGCAGTGTCCGCCTCCTCATCAACAATGCAGGCATCGAAACAATGGGTTTCAGCTGGGAGATTCCTTCACAGCGATGGGATGCTACTCTGGACATCAATGTCCGGGGCATCATCCACGGTGTCAGGGCTTTCGCGCCCCGGATGATCGAGTCCGGCGAGGAGTGCTGGGTCGCAAACCTGGGAAGCATTGGATCCTTCGGTGTCATGCCTACGCAGACGGCCTACATTCTCACCAAGCATGCCGTCCAAGCATTTTCTGAGGGACTATTCCTGGAGATGAAGTTGAAGAACGCGCCAATCCACGTCTGCTCGGTTCTTCCGGGCATGCTCAAGACCAGCATCTTCGAGGAGCAGGCCGGCCAGGGCGAGCCTGGGAGCGCCAGTGCATATCGCAAGGCGATGCGTGAAATGGCAAGGCTTCATGGGATGGACTTGGACGAGGGCTGTCGGGTCATGATGCAGCAGATTGCTGCGGGCAAATTCTGGGTGTCGTCGCAGCCTGAGATGACAGCGGATGCCATCGCGCGTCGGGTTGAGTTTCTCAGGGACCAGAGGGACCCAGAAGTGGCGGAGCAGGCGAAACATCTGCTGAATATCGACTGAGCCTGGTTTTAGAGTAGTGTTTCTGCCAATGAAATGAGAATGGCAAGTTACGTTATTTTTCATTCCCTTCACACGATTACGGTTTCGGGCTATGCAACAGGTAGTTTGCCAAACACACCTCCAGAGTCTCTTTCAATCTAGAAAAAAATCGCCTAGGCCCTCGACTTGAACTGAACCTTGAGGTTGGTGTCTGGGATGGCCATGGTGGCGATAAAAAACGGCTTCGGCTCATCGCCGGGGGCCAGCTTGAAGTCATACTTGAGCAACAACAAAGCAAACATGAGCTTCATTTCATTGACCGCAAAAAAGCGACCTGGGCTTTGGGTACAAATATATCAGACTCAATCCACAATGAATTCAGGGGCTCGAGAAGACTTACCAAGGGTGCCTGCCGTGACCAAATACGTGGAAGCTTCTCGAGGTATTGACTGGCGTGTTCTCCTTTGACTCTTGATACTTCGGCTCGAGAAAGCGGAAGCCGTCAAAGCTGTCGGGGTTCTCGTACACCTCCGGATCGCGGTGCAGGATGAGGCTCGGGGTGCCGACTTTAGCGCCGGCAGGCAGAATCGTGCCGTCAGAGAACCTAAACTCCTGACGAGCATTCCTCTGCATAGCCACTACCATGGGGCAACGGATGAGTACACGGGAGTTTGTGGGAGGACAGTTCACTCACTGAGGCCCGCGTTGTTGAACCGCCCAGATTCCCGCAAGAAGCTTTCCATCTTGGGCAGATTGCCGAGGGTCGACGGGGTGATTTGGCCGTTCTCCAGGTTCTCGACAATTTCTTGGCGGAGGGCATCGGCATACTTGTCGAACTCGGCCGCCATGGTATACAATGCGCCTGTGAAAACCTGTCAAGTTAGAAGTTGGTACCAGATAGCGGAGAAATACTCACCATCGTCGTCGTGTGGATCGAGGCCACATTCAGAGCCATGACTCGCTCTGCCAGCTGCGGAACCGTCTTCTCAATGGGCGGTGCCGCATCGATAAGCCTCTGGACCAGATCCTCCGGCTTCTTGCCGTTCTTATCAAGTTTGCTGTCCAGGCGGTCCTGAATGTACTGCCCAAGGAACCTCTCGGCGGCCCGGCGATGTTTCATCACAGGCAGAAACTGGGTAACGAAGCTACATGGCAAGTTAAGCGTGGGAAAGCTGCGGACTAACAAGGGAATTCCTACCCTTTGGACCATTCTGGAAACAAACGGAGAATCTCGGCAGAGAGGACGACAGACTGCGCGTAGTCTGCGGCGTTCTGGAGGTATTCTTTGTTGCGACCTGTATTTCATATGTCAGCTCTGAGAAAACCAGGGGTGAGGTGAGGCATACAAAAGTCAGTGCCCACGTAGACCCTGCTACTGACCCGGGCTACAGTCATGGCGATAGTGTCGTATAGCGCAACGGGTGTGTAGTCTGTGGTGGAGTCAGCAACTCTGGAGTCATACGAGAAGCGGCAGCCTGCCTTCAGGCGCGCCTATGAGATCGTCAAAAGCGCTTGAGGCTTCATCAACCATCATGGGCGTCTTGTAACCAATGTCTTTCGTGATGGGGCCCCGGACGACTGGGGTGTGGTACGTTCTATGTCCGACTCCATACCCCATTGTGTAGGGGATCTGTTGTTGCTGAGATGTATCAGTATCTTCCCCAAGCAAGATGAACTTTAGCCCTTACATCGTTCGCGCCATCCTGGGCGTTCAGCACGGAATCAGGTGCCTTGAGATACTCGGTAACCTTGTGGCGATCTGTGACGAGTACGTACTCTCCCTGCAGCGTTGCGATTCGAAACAGGCCATTTGAAGACTTGGTCATGCCCTCACGGACCAGCTTGAGCGGCTCGAGCATGAAGCGGATAGCGGCCACCCAGGGACCGACAAACGGGATGGGGACAAACCCAACTGGCGCGACCTTGGGCTGTTTGGAGGAATACATTAGCTGATGCGCGCGTAAGAACACTGAACATACCGTTCTTCTCTGATACTGGACTTGCTGAATTGCCAGGTAAACAGCGATACCGAGAAGGGCGCTGCTACCCCATGAGTGGTCTTGAATGAAGCTAGGCACAGCTGGCAGCGTTGCCAGATTGGCGAAACGAGTCGCGAATTGCTCAGACATCCTAATTACCGGCGTAGAGAGCTTAATGATGGCAAGAATAGCTCCAGTGAAATGTATTGGGCACGGGATTTTACTTTAAGCTGGAAGGACCAAGTAGGCGGACGAGATGTTTCGGGGGGGCTCGGTGGTGGCCATTTCTGGGCGTGGTTCATCGGGCGCTGTCAGCGTTCGTGACATCGCCGATCCGTGTCAGCATACACCACAACACCTCTGTCATGTAAGTCCAAAACATGTCAATTCACTTTCACTGGGCATCCGGAGCCCAGACGTAGTCAGTTTATGTTGAGGAGCACGCAATCTGTCTCATGGGCGGTCCGTGTCGTGAGATAGATATTGCCAGGATGGGCCTCCTTAAAGGCCGAGGCTCGGCAGCAGCCCTCCACTCTTTACAATCCAAACACGTCCAACTCCTTGGAAAATTGAATTCATCATGACTGGCCAGCACGATGTCCCCGCCCTCAGTCACCACGGACACCCCGTGGCACTGCAGGAGCCGACAGTCCCCGTCTCTGTTCCAGCAGAAGACAAGCACATTCCGCCAGACTCAAAACCAAGTGAGCCGACAGATATGTTTGAGCTTGTCCAACAATGGCACTCGCAGCCACGCAAACTCCGCATCATTCACGTCGGCGCGGGTGCCACCGGACTCTGCGCCGCCTTCAAAATGGAACGCCAGCTGACAGACTACGAGCTGGTGTGCTACGAGAAGAACCACGAGGTCGGGGGCACTTGGCTCCAGAACCGCTACCCAGGCTGCGCATGTGACGTGCCAGCTCACATCTACACGTACACCTTCGAGCCTCATGCGAAGTGGAAGTCATACTATGCGTATGCGCCGGACATCCAAAACTACTTTGTCGGATTCTGTGACAAGTACAACCTCCGCAAGTACATCAAGCTCAAGCACAAGGTTCTTTCCGCGGTTTGGCACGAGGAGAAGGGGCAGTGGGAGGTCCAGGTCGAGCATGGAGGAGAGACGTTCGTGGACTGGTGCGACATCCTGGTGAACGGCTCAGGGCTTCTCAACCAGTGGAAGTGTGAGCGCGGCGCCAGCTTGCGTGATGCAAAGACTCGACTGACGATGATCTAGGGCCGGAAATCCAAGGCCTTCAGGATTTTCGTGGTTCCCTCCTCCACTCGGCAGCTTGGCAAGGTAGGCAATGCGAGGCCTGAATGAGAATCTGATGTTAACTCTGCTCAGAGAACGCCGACTACGCGAAGAAGCGCGTGGCCGTGCTTGGGAACGGCTCCTCCGCCATCCAAATCATCCCACAAGTCCAGAAAGGTGATTCCGGAACCCACCTTGACACCGCAGCTTTGCTAACCGCTCCCCCTTAGTCGCTTCGAGCCTCAAGTGCGTGATGAGAGGGAGCACCTGGGTCGCGGCACCCATGGCCCGGGTCCCTGTCGAGATCACGGACGAGAAGGCAGCAGCGGCAGTGGACGACAAGGATGCCGCCCAGCCTCAAGTCGGGCAGTACTTCTACACCGATCGCGAGATCAAGCGCCTCGCGGAGGACCCGGAGTATCTCCTAGACTACCGCAAGCGCATCGAGTTTGCCATCAACGCCGGCTTTGCCATCTTCTACAAAGACTCGGAGGCGTCCAAGATGGCCGATCAATACATGCGCGCGGAGATGGCGCGCAAGCTCGAGAACCACCCGGTCTTGACGAAGAAACTGGTCCCCGAGTGGCCGGTCGGGTGCAGGTAAGGCGACCGCCCGCGGAAGGCCTCAGCAGGGCCATTCGCTGACAGACTCAAAGGCGCCTCACACCCGGCGACGGCTACCTCCAATCTCTCATCCAGCCCAACGTCGAGTGCCTGTTCGGCAGCATAAGCCGCGTCACCGAGACCGGGTTTGAGATGTCCGACGGCACCAGCCACGAGGTCGACATGATCATCTGCGCCACCGGCTACGACATGGCCTGGACGCCGCACTTCCGCCTCATCGGCCGCAACGGGCGCGACATCAAGGACGCCTGGTCGCCGGAGCCCAAATGCTACCTCGGCATGGCGGCGCCGGGTTTCCCGAACTACTTCGTCATGAACGGCCCGCGTGGGAACCTGGCCAACGGGACGGTGCTCCCGTGCTTCGAGACGGAGCTCGACTACGTGATCCAGGCGGCGAAGAAGATGCAGAGCGACCGCATCAAGGCGCTCGATGTGCGCGAGGGGATTGTCGAGCAGCTGGACGCGTACATTGACGCATGGCACGACACGAGCGTCTTCTCGGGGCCGTGCCGCAGCTGGTACAAGAACAACATGACCGATGGGAAGATTAGGGTCTGGGGAGGTTCGGTAAGTCGCGGCGCCGGCGGTACTGGCATTTGACCTTTGCTGACCTGCCATCCCAGTCTGTGCATTTCCTCAAGACGATCAAAACACCGAGGTGGGAGCACTATGATATCGAGTACCTTGACGCGAATCCGTGGGCTTTCCTGGGCAACGGGCGCATCAAAGCCGAGGTCGAGGTTTCCAAGGAGGGATTGACGCCGTATCTGAGGAATGAGGACACGCCCTGGACGATTGAGTAGCGGGGGATAATTGCGACGGCGTGTTCAACACTGGAAGAGAACGGTTGGCGTCGGGTGCTGTCGGGGGAGAATGAGAAGCTAGGACCCGACGGTGTTTTGTGATGGTTATGGGGGAACTCGTTGCCTCAGGCTGGTTCAGCTGTGAGTCATGAGCTGAACGATTGCCGTCCAGAAGAATTGCTATCGCACGTGATGTCTCTCTCGGCCTCGGTCGCGAGAAAATCGTTTGTTCGCTCCAGCCTCGTTGTCTGCATCGCCTCTCAAGTCATCCGCATCTCAATCCACCCACCATGTCCGACACGCCGACGCTGGTCTTCATCCCGGGCTCCTGGCACCAGCCCTCGTGCTACGGCAAGGTCATTTCACTCCTCCAGGAGAAGCACAGCCTCAGATGCGTTTCCATCTCCCTCCCCTCCACGACGTCGGACCCGTCCGCGACCTTCAAAGACGATGTCCACGCCGCGCGCCAGGCCATCGCGCGAGAGACGGAACAAGGTCATGATGTGGTGGTCGTTGCGCATTCCTACGGCGGCATGGTCGGCAACAGCGCCATCAAGGGACTCGCGCGATCACGAGACGCCCCCGCGAGCGACTCGCATGTCATCGGCCTCATCCTGATAGCCTCGGGGTTCACCCTGACCGGGCTCGCATTCATGGACCCCTTCTTCGGGCGCCCACCTCCAGCATGGCGCGTTAATGAGACGACGGGATACGCCGAGCTCGTCGCCGACCCTCGCGAGCTCTTCTACCACGACCTCCCCCCGGAAGAAGCAGACTTCTGGACCTCACAGCTCACCACGCAAAGCCTGAAGGCATTGTTCGAAGGAGGGGAGCATGCGTATGCGGGGTGGCAGGATGTGCCCGTCTGGTATCTGGGCACCGTCGAGGATCACGGAATGCCGGTCGTCGCCCAGCGGATGCAAGTCGGCATGGCGCGGGAGATGGGCTGCAAGGTGGAGCACCGAGAGCTTCAGACAAGCCACTCGCCGTTCCTGAGTCAACCGGCGGCCACAGCTGGGATCATCCAGGAGGCTGTCGAGGATTTTGCGGGAAGGCCGGTTTCTACCCCAGCAGAGGGGACAGTGCTGAGAACTGAGAACCTGCCAGCCCCCAGGCTCTGGCAGCCAGGGACTTGGTTTAGGTTCGGCCTGCCGTTACTATTCGGCCGCGTTCTCGGGAGATGCTATCTCATCTTCAGCTGGGGGCGGAGGATGTGGACGCCGAGGCGGTCATGATTCACTCCGACGGGAGAAGAACTGTTGGCCCACTCATCCTTATGTTTTATAGCTACGTGTACTACTATCATGACGATCAATGAAGCCTCACTACTCTCACAGGCCCTCCGTTTCGGTGCCTGGATGGGAGCACAGACCGCTAGCTCGCCGTTTGATCCAACATCTCGCACGCGGTCTTCAGCTTGGCAGACACCTCGTCAACCTATTCAGTGTCAGTACAATGGCCGGCCAGGTCTTGGGGGCCGCCGGCGGTGTGACCTACATTTGACAGCTCAAACACTTCAAAATGGTTGCAATCAACTTCCAAAACGGGCATGCTCTGACCAAGGAGTCGTTCCCAGCTCCTCACCGACTCCTCTCTGAAGCCGCTCTCCGCGAGCCAGGGATAGGCGACCCCGCAGAGCGCCTGGGTATCCATCGTCTGCCTGCACACAATAGATACGCATCGAACGTCGCCGTCTTGCGGCAGAGGGTCGTAGCGCTGCAAGAGCCCGGCATGGCGGCGGAACTGGGCCTCGATGCAGCCCCGCGCCTTCGCCGCGGCCCCTGATTCACGTTGATTTGGGTACTTGCTGACGACATGGGAGATGACCGCTTCCGGCAACGGCTCGTGTCCGATCGGCGAGGGGGAGTCGATGAGGACAATGCCTCTTGGTGGGTTTCCGCGCTGCCGCAGTTGTCGGGAGACCTCGAAAGCCAGGACGCCGCCGAAGGACCAGCCTGGATTGTTGCCAGCAAAATTAGCGAACCATCCCATGGCGTCTTGTTGCATTGCACTTACCACAGAGAATCGGACGCTTCTCCGACATCAAGCCGGCGCGCTCAATGTACAGGGATGCCAGCTCCTGCATAGACTTTACGGACGGGTCGATCTCGGGTATGTCGATGCTGAATATGCCCTTCACCGGTCGTCCCAGCGGTCCCATGCGGGCGTACATATTTGACAAACCGCTGCCGTCATGGAAAAGGTAGAGAGCCGACTGGGCAGGCGTGGTGTTCGGGTCCCCGGCTTGGAGGATATGGGGAAACGTGGAGGGGATCAGATGGGAAAGGATCTTGGAGCTGGTCTTCTCGTGGGCTTGAGCATTCTCGATGGACTCTGCGACGTCGCCGTTCTGCTCGAAGATGGACGTCTGCGTGGTGGAAGTGGAGGCTGTGACATCGGTGTTTGAAGATGACACGCTCGCGGAGTAGAGAGCCTCGATATTGTTGATGCTCATGTCTGAAATACTTGACTGCAGCGTATCGAGGTCCAGGCCGAACCGCTCTCGGATCTCGTGGACGAGCTCGATCGACAGCAGCGAGTCGACACCAAGCGAAGAGAGGCTTGCGTCTCTGTTCTCGACCGTGATGGAGGTACCGCAAATGTCGGCAAAGAGCTCCCGGATCTCAGACGCGATATCGCACTCCAGAGGCTCGGTAGGCGGGGAGGGCAACTTGTTGGCCAGGTGCATGCTGCGGCCAGACATCGGCGGCGGCGTCGAAGGGATTGCATCGCCATCGTGTCCCTGCGCCTTACTGATAAGAAGAACAAGGTCATCCACCGTCTGGCACCTCTCAATCTCATCTTTCGGCACGACGAGACTGGGAAATCGAGACGCGATGCTCTGCGTCAGCTCGATGAACAGGAGGCTGTCGATGCCGAGCTCGGCGAGCGTGCGGCCGGACGATGGCTCCCACGAGACGCCGCACACAGACTGTATCGTGTCCTTGACAATCTCAGTCGTGGAGTCCGACGGCGTCGGAAGTGACCCTGCCCGCAACGCCGGGGCACTTTGGATCTTTGGTTTCTCGAGACGGCCCTGAACCCGCTTGGGGAGAGAGTCAGACATGTCATGACCGGTTGCCTGGGCCGCCCGAGACAGGACGGTCTTGAATGATTTGAGGCGGATCTTCTTGAAGCGCATCCCCTCCGCAAAGGAGACAACCTTGCCGTTGCTGTCGAGGACAAACGCATCTGCGAGGGTGCTGTCGTCAACATCGAGGAGGCTGCAGTAGATGTCCAGTTCCCCATTCGACTGCAACTTCGACATGTCGGGAAGAACGATCCGCCCGAGGCTCACGCAGATACACGCTGTTTCGAGGTCTACCTTGGCGTTGGCCATGAAACCGGCCGCGTGCAGCATGGTGTCCACGAACGGCGGGGGGCAGACGTAACGCCCGGACTGCGAGTCGGGCACCCGGAATGTGCCATAGCCTTCCAGACCGAGCGAGCTGATCGTGAGATGCTTCAGCGTCCTGAAAGGCTGCGAGTATGACACGACGCGAGGGAAGATGACGTCGTACAGCGTCCGAGATGTGAACGTCTCCAGGGTGCTGGATGCCGCGGGGTGGAAGGACAGGGACCTTTGCCTCGAGACGTATGCAGTCTTCAGCATGAAGAGCTCCTCGATGGACTGCTCAATCGTTGCAGAGATCGAACCTGAACAGTAGAGGTGGTCGTGCTCTTTGCTTGACACGGAGAACCTGGCCGACTCGAGAGCACCAGGGTCCTCCGTCGAGCGAATCGAGACCTCCACAAAGTCGGACCTGGCGCTTGAATACACCAGAGGATGTTCGAAGGAGATATTATCCACCGAATACCATCGCTGGGCGGTGGATATGGATTGTGTCACCGCAATCGCCTCCAAAGCAAGCTCGAGGTAGACGGAGGCCGGGCAGAGCGGGACACCGCCGACAGCATGGGCCTTGATAAGCCACGACAGCTTGTCGACGCTGACGCGAAATCTGGTCGACCCGTCCTCGCAGGAGGACATGACAGAAGAGGACAACAGCTCAAAAGGAGCCGAGGCATGGTCGAAACTCTCGTTCTCGATGTCCTTGTCCGCGGCTATTGGCTCTTGATACGGGACAACATATTCCTGGCCTTCAAGTTGCTGGCACGGAATTTGCTTTAAGAACTGGGGTGCCTCGTCTCTGTAAACTCCAGTCCAGTTCAGGTCCTTCCCTGATTGATAAAGACTTTGAAGAGCTGATGTGATTGGCGTCCAGGAGGACTCGGATGGCCGCAGTGATGGCGTGTACGAGTAGCTGACTTGCGTGAAAGCTGCCTTGAGCATGGAGCTCGCTACCAAAAGAACTCAGATCAGCCACTGTCTAAATCTTGGACATTGCAGAGAACCTACCCGATGTTGATGGTCCGAGTTCAATCACCTGCAGATGAGTGTCTGAATGTTTGGACTGGATATCCCCCAGAAGCTCCATAAACAACACTGGCTGCCTCGTCTGGGAGACAAAGTAACCAGGACTGAGAACTTCGTCTCCATCTAGCAGCTGCCCAAGCACACTGGAGCCGACCTGGATGCTCGGAGGATGGATGGACATGCCGGAGGCAACGTCTTTCAAGCTGGGCAAGATGGCATCCATCGCCGATGAGTGAAAGCCGTAAGAAACGTTGAGGAGCTTGTGCTTGATGCCCTTGGCCTTGAAGCGCTCAGCCACTTCGATGAGTCGTGATGTAGGACCGGCAATGACGCAGTCCTCGGGACTGTTGTGGCAGGCAACTCCCAAAGCTCCAGCAGGGTCGGACAGCTGATCCCGAAGGAAGTCCGAGGCGTCTGCAGGAGCCATCCGACACGCCAGCATGCTGGAGGCTCCTGATTCGCAGTGATTGTACATCAGGTCGGCTCTCTTTGCCACGAAGAGAAGGGCATCCTGCAGCTGGAGGGCACCCGAGGTCACGAGCGCCGCGTATTCTCCGATGCTAACCCAAAGAATCGTCAGCAAAATCAACGTAAAGCTGCGTCTTAGAGTTCCACTTACCTGTGACCCAGAACGAGATCGGGAGTCAGGCCCAAGCTCTGCAGGAAGCGCGTCAACGCATACTGCAGTACGAAACACGCGCACTGAACAATAAGTATGCTGTCCCTTTCGCTCACCGACGCAGGGGTATCCCCAGCAGCCTCGGGGTCCAGGTAGGACTTGACCACTGGAAACCCATGGAGTCCCAGAATGGCATCGCACTCTTCAACGGCAGACCGGAAGACGGGCGCCGTACGCAAAAGCTCGGAGCCCATGCCTTCGTGGGCCCCGCCTTGGCCTGCGAACACAAACACCGTCTTAGACAGCTTGGACACGATCCGCTGCGGAGCGGAGTCTGCTCGCTGGAGTTGCGCCAGCAGGTCTTTCATGTCGGTAACAGCGGCGGACCATCGGAACTCCTTGTAGTGCCGCCGCCTGACGCCGGCGGTGTAGCAGACGTCTTCGATGCTGAAGTCTGCGTTCGCCACTAGACACGAGGCGTACACCGACTTCAGCTGCTCGAGAGCCCTGGCACTCCTCGCGGAAATGGTCAGCAGATGTCGACTGCGAGGGGCCGTCGGCGCCTTAATCCGCCGCACATCGCGAGGTGCCTCCTCGAGGACCAGCGCAGCGTTGGACCCAGCCGCGCCAAAGTTGTTCAGCAATGCCCGCCTCGGACGCCCCTGCGCCGCTGTCCACTTTCGAGGAGAGTCCGCGACGACGATATTGTGCTGGGCGACCATGGAAGCCAGCCTGGGGTTCAGCGTCTTGAACGACCCCTGTCGAGGGATCGACTCATGTTTCATCATGAGAAGGAGCTTTATGAGTCCAGCGACGCCCGACGCGGCTTCAGCGTGGCCAATGTTCCCCTTCACGGAGCACAGGTGAAGCGGGTTTCGGTCAGAGCGACCGCTGAAAACGGCGGACAGACTGGACAGCTCTGCATAATCCCCGGCCTGCGTGCCTGTGCCGTGGGCTTCCACGACGTCGATGCTCTCGGGACTGAGCCTGCTCAGCTTCAGCGTCTGCGTGAAGAGCGCGGCCTGCGTCTCGTGGTCCGGGTGCGTAATGGACTTTGCGGTCCCGCACTGGTTGATCCCGATGCCTCGGATGATACCGTAAATATGGTCCCCCTCGGCGCGGGCCTGGGAGAGCTTCTTGAGGACGACGAGGCCACAGCCTTCCGCGCGGCAATACCCATCTGCTCCGGCGTCAAAGGGTTTGCACTGGCCGGTTGGGCTCAGGAAGTGAGCTCTGGAGAGGCCAAGGTACATCTAGGGAGGGTCAGCTGGTGGAAGGAGCCAATGTATGGGATTGGTTACTCACGTCAGGACTGGAGATGACATTAACACCCCCTGCCAAGGCAGCCGTGCAATCCCCGGACCGCAGAGCCTTGCAGGCATGGTAAATCGAGACCATGGATGACGAGCACGCCGTGTCGACGACCATGGAGGGGCCTTTGAAGCCAAAGGCATACGAGATGCGCCCGCTGAGGAATGCTCGCAAGGTTCCTAGGGGCAGTGTCAGAAAGAGCATCTCCTACATCGAAAGTGATCGACCTACCAGGACTGTAGTAGACGTCAATGTCGCGTCTCAGGTTGTCGACGTAGTCACCCGTCGCCACGCCAACATAGACACCAAATGAGTCTTGTTGGAAGCTGGGGGATGCGCCAGGAGAGTAGCCCGCATCATCCAGCGCCTCAACCGCAGCATGAAGCAGAAGCCGCTGCTGCGGGTCCATGGACTTTGCTTCTCGCGGGGAAATGTTGAAGTATCCTGCATCGAAGCTGAACGGGTCATTGAGGAAGTTTCCGTGCTTGGAAGCCATTTTCCGGGGCTTGTTGGAGCGCCGGCTGTCCGTCTGGAAGTAGTCCGAGACATTGAATCGAGAATTCGGGATCTATCGAGTCTTGTCAGTCACAATACGCCCAAGGGTGTAAGGGGAATTCTACCTCCGACACGCATGTCCGCGCCTCGCTGACCACATTCCAGAACCCGTCAACGCCCTTTTCTCCAGGAAAGTCCGCAGACAGGCCGACAATAACAATGTCGTCCTCCATGCAAGGGGCCGTCTCGTCCGGCAACTGTCCAATGACCTGCAGCCCAGAGTCAAGAAGGGCGGCCTTGCTCAGGCTCAGTAAGGACTTGGCTGATGGTCCCAGACCAATTACCCGAAAGGCAGCATCGGGGGCGCGGCGGGACCTCTCCAGGTAGGTTTGCGTGGTTGTCTCCCAGGTGAGCTTCCAGTCCACGGAGTCCACGAAAATGTTCTCGAGCGCCAGTTGGAGGAGCGAGCTGTTCCGGGTGTCCGGATGGAACATCTGGCCTGTGGCCGTGGATCTCACAGGAGCGTTGAGCGAGGCCCAATCGGGGAACTCGATGCCGGAGTTCCGGACATCCGCCATGACCTGCTCCGAGACTTGTCTCATTTGATCGCCGCCGTGATACAAGCCGTGTACGTGCGCCCAACGACAAATGCCCGGTTCCGGCAGAGCATGGAGCGTGGACCTGAACGCATCGAGATTTCGCCCGGTTCCAGTCACCGATACTGAGTCGTCGTCAAATACAGCAGAGATTCTGAGCGGCGTCTCGGTCGTCTAATGCTCCAGTCAGCTGTCAGGCATAAAATTGATTCAGAGACTCCGTGAGCTAGGCGCGGATTCTTACCGCGAGTGTTGAGTTGTAGGCGCTCAAGAGCTCTTCAACTACACCAGGCTGAAGCTTGAAGACACTCAGGAGGCAGGGGTTTGAGTTCCAATCCGGCCCCAAAACTGACCGGCATCGAAGTGAAGCTCTGAGTCCGATCCAGAACGATATCTTGAAGGCTCCAACGGCAGCGGCACAAAAGTCCGCAGAGATATAGGACGTGAATGCAGACGCCAGGATGGCGGGAAGAATTCCCGTGCAGATGCCAGCGGTCTCCACAACGACTGAAGACTCGCCATGATAGCTCTGATAGACCAGTAACTCTAACACTTGCCGCACACATAGTGTCGTTGTCTGGAAGACTGGGTGAGACTGGAACGCTGCCGCCGGATGCAGGAAGGCTTGTGGTGTTGAAAAGGAAGCCGGGGTGTCTTCGGGGAGAATTGACCGTTCGTTCTCGGGCAAGCTCCGGTAAATCTCATCGAAGGATGACTGGCATCTGGCTAGAAACTCGGTCCAGAGCCTCTCGGCGTCGCCGGAAAGCCGCCCAAGCCAATTGCTTGTCCGTTCCCTGTCGGAGAAGTGCCCGTTAGACCCTTGCCCGGCAAAGACAAGGACATGTCGTGCGACCACCATGGTTCGACAAGTGGCTCGATAGTTCGGAAACAATGTTGAATGTTGATGTGAGACAGATAGTCCGTTGGCGGCGTAGGGAGTCGCTGGGTATCACTTAGGTTCTCAACGACATAGCAGATCAGCTGACGCCTAATTGTACGAAACCGCGGGAATACCTTGCCGCGGTTGTCAAAAGCATGCCCCTGTTTGTTTCCGTCAGTAGCGCATCCGTCAGAGGGTTGGCCAGGAGGCGGCCGGGACGGGTCGAGCGTAAGATTGATAGTACTCCGGTCCTGGGGCCCTGCATGCGCGGTGCGACTCGGGAGGGACAGCCTAATTCTATCACTCCGGTCCTGCAGTTCTTTGATTCTTGCCGCTGATTCTGACGCCACAATGAGGTGTTAATGCCATGCGTGTCTGACTTTGGAAGGTCGAATGCCCGGCGTCCCCCCTTTTGCCGCCAGAGTAGGTACCCAGCGTCGCCCGCCTGTCCCCGCCGAATGAGAACCTAACTCGCGCAACAACATTGCAACGCTGATCGGTTTGTTTGCAGGCGTCTGAAAAAATGCAGGATACTCTCCCAAGCCGGTTTCTGCGGCCTCGGTTCGACCCAATCCCCCGCGGAGACACCACGACGACCCCAGACTACGATGACATAGCATCCTTGCCGGACCTGATCCGCTTCAACTCCGAGAATAACGGCGAGGGCATCTTCTGCAAGCAGGCAGTATTGAAACAAGACTCGGGCGTTGAGGATGGGGTCGAGCAGTGCAGTGGTATTCGGTACTCTGCTCGCGCCATCACGTATGGCCAAATCCATCATGCGGTCAACGCTTGCGCAACCTGGATAACCAGAGCCCTGCCCGCGACTCAGACGACGACTTCTCTGAAGCCGGTTGCCCTCTACATGGAAAGCGATGTCGGCTTGTTCATTCATTTGGCGGCCCTGCTGGATCTGGGGATACCCGTGAGCTTCCTCGCACTGAGCCCTATCGATTGCGAATTCTGACAACAACCGTCGAACAGCTTCTCTTACTATCGGCAAGACTTGCATCGCTAAGTGTCGCTCATCTCCTCCGAGAAACGGGAGCTTCTGCCATCCTTGTCACCAAGAAAACCAAGAAAATGCTACAGACCAGCGACGTTGAGGCCGTGGACGTGACAGAAGTGCCGAGCTGGGCCAACTTCCTAGACGAGCAGATTGCCCAGCCCAATGGAGCGAAGAACCGCCATGCCCAGAGCTCAGCCGGCACCGGAGACCAGAAAGCAATGGTAGGTGCTTTGATACTGCACTCGTCCGGGACGACCGGCCTCCCAAAGCCCATCTACCTCACACCGCGGTACATTCTTGGCTACGCTGCCTGTCACGAAATCGGCATCGATGAGGCCTACGCCACCAGTCTCTCAACTCTGCCCCTTTACCATGGGTTCGGGTTGCTTGCGCCATGTCTCAGCCTCTCCATCGGAATGACCTGCTGCTTCCCTCCAGCATCCGTTATCCCGGCAGGGCGATCGACTATCGATCTCCTTCAACTGTTCAAAGCTAAAACGCTCTTGACCGTTCCCAGCATCATCGAAGATCTCCTCAACCTTCCCGGCGACGAAAAGGGCCGCACTCTCGACATGCTCAAGGCTCTCGGTTTCATTGCCGTGGGCGGCGGAGCCTTGAGGCCGGACATTGGCGAGTCCCTGGTCGAGAACGGCATCAAGCTCGTCAACCACTACGGTGTCACCGAGATCGGGGCGATCGCGCCGGTCTTCCGCCCCGGCCCGGACTATGACCATCGCTACCTGCGACTACGTGAAGATCTCGGGCTCCACCTCCAGCCCATTCCAGGCTCAGACCGCTTCAAGCTCATCGGCCACCCGGTCGGCTGGGACAAGCCGTTCGAGGTGCAGGATGAGCTGGAGCGCAACCCGGCCAACCTGTCCAGGCTTGAAGTGCGAGTCATCGGCCGCATGGACGATGTCATTGTCCTCAAGTCGGGCGAGAAGGTCATGCCGCGGCTTCTGGAGACGTCGCTCATGGCAAACCCCGACATTCAGACAGCCGTATGCGTCGGGAGCGGCGCGTTTGAAGTCCTCGTCATCGTCGAGCCGTCACCAGCGTCGTCCTTCAACGCAGAAAAAGACCCAGAGGCTTTCAAAAGACATGTCTGGAGCTTGGTTGAACCCCTCAACGAGTCCCTCGACCAGCACGGGAGAATATCCTCGATCGGGGCCATCATCGTGAAGCACCCTTCAAAGCCCATCCCCCGGTCAGATAAAGGCTCTGTGATGCGGCGAGAGGTTGGAGAGCAGTTCCGAGAGGAGATCGAGGCAGCTTACGCCGAGTTGGAGACCAACATGGACTCGGCTGACGCCATCTCCGGGCCGGCTGAAGTCGAGGCCAAGGTGCGCGAGATGGTCCGGGAGGTGGCGGAGAACGTGTTCGCGGAGTCTCCCGAGGCCATTGACGAAGACGATGACTTTTTTGAGCGGGGCATGGACTCTCTCCAGTGTGTCCGGCTGGCACGGCTGCTCAACTCGGCACTGAGGGGCGAGAAGCGCAAGGACGGGAAGCTCCGGCAACCGATCTCCAAGGAGTTCGTCTACGCGAACCCATGCATCCGGCGTCTGGCCGAAGCAGTAACCCAGCTGCTCGACCACGATCAGAAGCATGTCAATGCAGACGATGAAGGCGTGCCAGACTCTGACCGTCGGCTCCGGCGCATGCGGGCGGTCCTCGGCGAGTCCGTCCGAGAAGTCCGCGCTCAACGTCTCCCGAGAGGCGAAAGGGCAGCACTCACGGTTCTCGTCACGGGCGTGACCGGCAATCTCGGTGCTCACGTCCTGGGCGAACTCACTCGTAACCCGCTGATCAAGAAAATCATCTGTCTTGTGCGAGGCGGAAAGGACACCCCCGAGGAACGTGTCAGGGCAGCGCTTGGGTCTGCCGGCCTGGACCTCAGCTCGCCGCAGTGGTCCAAGGTCGAATTCGAGCAGTCTGACCCAAGCCAATGGGCCACAAGCAACTCATGCATAGACGATGATCAGTCGAGCTTCAACAGAATCGCAGCCGATGTCACCCACATTATCCACCTGGCCTGGCCGATGGACTTCCATCGCACCCTCGAGAGCTTCCGACCTCAGCTCCGTGCGATCCAGGGCCTGATCCGCCTCTCGAGGGCCGCCCACAATCGCCGCCCCGCGTCAGCGCGGGTGCGCCTCGTCTTCGCGTCGTCTATTGCCACCGTCCGAAGCTATGGGGATGCACAAGGCGCCCTGTCCACGGGTGACGGCTCCAGCCACGTCCCGGAGGCGGGCTTCCCGGACCCAAGCGTCGCCACGCCAATGGGCTATGCGGAGGCCAAGTGGGTATGTGAGCGGCTGCTCGAGCAGGCTGGACAGGAGCTGAGAGACGAAATTGAGCCCGTTGTTGTGCGCATCGGGCAACTCAGTGGGCCGCAGGGATGCGAGGGGGTGTGGAAGACCGCGGAGCACATCCCGGCGCTGGTGAAAGCCAGTCAGGTGGTCGGGGCGCTGCCAGCTCTCGAAGGGGTGAGTTTCATCTGTCGCATGCCTGTGACTTTCTTGCTAATCCCTGCGCCCATCAGGCGGTATCATGGCTCCCTGTCGACCGTGCTGCGAGATCTCTGGCCGAGATGGCACTGCACGTAGGGGATGTCCCTCGCTTCCTACATCTGGAGAACCCCGTTCGGCAGCCGATGGCAGACATTATGACCTTTATTGCCGCAGAGCTCGGCCTGCCCGCGAAGACACTCCCGTATGAAGAATGGCTGCAGCGGTGTCTTGATGCGGGCGCGCTCCGCTCCTTGGAGGGATTCTTCAAGGAGCATTTCCGCGCCCTGGCCAGCGGGTCGGTCGTCCTCGATACCAGGATGGCCCGCACCGTGTCGGCAACCTTGCGCGGCAGTGGCGGAGTGCCTCAGGAGTTGGTGATGAGATACGTGGCGAGGTGGCGGAAGGATGGCTTCCTTAAATGAGATCGAGGCATGTTAGATCTCCACCTCTCGCAGCAGAGGATGCATATGGCTATGAAAGCTACGAGTTCGATATCCCTCCGCTCTTCCATGGTGTTGGCAAGTTAGGTTGCTGGGTCCGTCTCATCGCGTATATTCCTGGTGTAGTTCTCTACATGTCCCTATCAACTACATTGCCCCCATATTCAACCCTCGCGGTCAGTTGTCGTTGTCACATCCTTCCAAGACTCTAGGTTCGCCTTGTTCGCATCCAGCTTGCCGGAAATAATTTGATACGCATCCCTCCCTACGACAAATCGTGGCGGCAGCTCACGGCCCGCAGCTCGTCCGGTGCCGGTCAGAGCCTCAACAATCAATGCGGCTGCCTTGGCCGGATCACCGGGCTGTTGGCGGTCGTACGCGTCAAGGGCTTTTATGGTTCCGTTGACTCCCTGTTCCAGATCTTCAATGACCTTGTCGGCCCGGAGGCGGTGACCCGGTGCCAGAAAGTTCGTCCGGAAGTAGCCCGGCTCGATGCAGACGACCTTGATTCCCAGGTGCGCGACCTCGAGCCGCAGGGCCTCAGAAATGATGGCGGCGCACGACTTGGTCGCGCAGTACAGTCCCGCGGCCGGCGTGCCGTACCAGCCGCCGATGCTGCCCAGGTTCGCGACAGTGCCGCTGCGCTGCTTCCGCATCACGGGCAGAACCGCCCGCAGAACATTCAGCTGCCCGAACACGTTCGTGTTGAAGGTGGCCTGGACCTCCTCGCGGCTGCACTCCTCCACGCCGCCGGACAGGATGTACCCTGCATTGTTGACGAGGATGTCCAGCTTGCCGCCTGTCTTTGGCAGGATGTGGTCGACGGCAGCAGTGAGGCTCTCGTCCGAGTCCGTGACATCGAGGCGCTCGACGATGGCGCCCTTGGCCGCAAGGTCCCCGAGCTTTCCCGGGTCACGGGCAGTGGCGACGACAGTGTCGCCTCGGGCCAGGGCTGCCAGAGCGATCTCCTGGCCGAAGCCCGAGGAACAGCCGGTTATGAGCCAAACCTTGGACATGATGCGCTGATTTTGCAGCTGTCGCACGGTGTTGGTGGTGTTAAAGGAGAGGGATGAGAACGGCAATGCTCGCAGGAAGATAGAGAGCTTCCTCGTGTAGCGCATGGATACGTCTCAAACGAGGCGCGTTGGCGAGGAGATAGTTCAAGTAAATCAAAGAACCAAGTTAATTTCCCATGGCGGGAATGGCTGGCTGGCTGAGATCTGGCTGGCTGAGATCTGGCTGGCTTCAGGGCTGTTGGTGTTGCACCCACGTGCGTCCATGCCACTTTGATGCCACCACTTCCCCCGACCGTCAAGGTCGACGGCGTAGGATTGCACTTGCAGCAAGGGACCCGAGTAGGGTAGTCCCACGCCCCGTAGCTGTGGGTGTGCAAGTAACTATTCAGGGGGCTTCCTGCATATGCATCGGTACTTGGCCTGCCTGAAGTCCGACGGGCATTCGCCTAACGCCGACGAAAGGGGCTGGCATTCTGAGGGTCGCACCGCGTTCGAGAACGATCTCCGACCGTTTAAAGCCGAAAATAAGACTGCGGCCCCACTCACACACTCTAAACTTAGTCTTGGCTTGATCTACCATCCCGTTGACGCCACGGAGCGAGATCTTCGGCAGTTGTCCGTCGTGTGCCACTGTGGATGGCATCGAAGCTTCGCCTGAGAGACTCAGTCGTTGCCATTCCATCTCGGTCACTTAATCATGGTCTTTTTTGAAGGTCTCTCAGCGATTCACCTGTGTAAACACATGATATAGGCTCATCCAAAATCAGGTGTAATTGCTTTTCGTGGTATCGTAACTCGTGACGCGCTTGTCCTCCCAGTGCTCGCAAATCGCTACTTTACATGACCACCTTCATCTTCACCCTCCCCTGGATCGGCTTCGTGACATCAATCAGATATTTGACCAGCTCGTGATCGCACTTGTCCGCCATCAGCACCACCTTGAACGAGGGCGACTGTGGGTCAATATCGCCGTCTCCGCCGGTGCTGGGGGACGCGCTGGACATGTCCAGCTTTTCGATGCACTGGATGACTCTGGAGGGACACTCGAGGGTGTTGAAGATCTGGGACAAGTCGAGATCCGTCGGGTCGTCAATGTCGAGGATGAGAGTGTCGGCGGCGAACGTCTGGACGCTGCTGCATGGGTCGCCGCCGCCGCCATGGCTCCCGCCGCCAAGCGCGTCCACGTACGGCGAGGGTGCCGCATCCGTGCTATTGGCCATGTTCTGGAAGCCGAACCAACCGGACTCGTCCGCCTCGGGAAAGCCCACGGAGGAGGTGCCCTGGTAGGCGCTGCTGCTGTCGTAGAATGGGGAGCATATGCTGCCGCTCCGTGTGGCATCCTCGCACCCGGGCTCGTCGAGGAGGTTGAACCCAAACTCCTCGGGCAATGTCATTCCGAGCCCCGAACCGGACGGATCTCCCATCTCGTCCGCATCCAGCGGGTTGGAGCCGTCCAGCGACTCAACCCCACCTAGATACGTGCTGTAGTCCTGGAAGTCCTCGTCCACCGCATCTGTCTCCGCAGCGCCTGAGGCGAGTCGGCGGCTCAGAATGGTGTATCTGTGAGCAACGACGCCAAGACTCAGTTAGCAACGTAGAGTGCGGGTTGTGGGGAGACACAGATGGGCGGGGTGGTCGTAGTGTGGGCGTGGAGCGGCCCGGTGCGAGGTGGAACACGGCGGGATCGGCTCTGAGTCAGTCGCAAGTACGTACCGGTTCTTGACGTCGTTCCGCGATCTCGTCGGGTAGTGCTGGTAGCAGATGAATTTCCAGTCGTGGCCGAACTTCTGGACCAGCTCGAGCAGCAGATGGTCCTGGATATAGGGTAAGTCCGAGGTCAGTCTGCAGTCACCTGCAGGGGGGCTCCAACGGGATCTGCCAGGAGCCGATTCCATCAGGCTCGACTCACCTCTCCAGAGGTCCATTCTCGATGCTCGAGCTTGGGATCTAGGGTATACTGCCATCGCTTGGCGCACTCTGTTCCGAGACACTGATCAGCTGCTGCAGCCCGCGACTGGCTATGGCGTCCCATCCGGCGACATCTTCAGTTGGTGCTAGCCGACTACAAACGGATACAAGCGCTCAACTCCTAACTCCGATCGCTTTTTCATAGCTCGCGTATAGAAACGAAGGAGGGGGGAGCAAGGTGTATCGGTCATGATTTCAAATCGTCCGAATTAGGCGCATGTGGGTGAAAATTGCACTTACGATCCGAGCTCCGAGACCCAAACTCCTGGGAAATAACGGTCCATCTGCAATGCATCAGCTTCCACGTCTGTCCGGCAAGGTGACGATCCCTCCGTCCACTTATCCCCGACAGGATTCACTCGGACGGATCCGTGCAGCTGGGACGGCACCGCGCGCCGCACCGCACACCACACTGCTGCCGGGACGGACGGAGCTAAGAGCTTGATTGACTGCACCCACCTCTGGCCGTATTTTTCCACGGCGTCCCGAAGCTTCTGGTCTTCGGCCTCGCTCCACGGCCCGCTCCTCAGGCCTCCACGCACCTTGTTGACCCAGCGCTTTCGGCAGTCCTTGTTGGTGCGGTTCGGGATCTTAGCTGCAATGCGATGCCAATCCTTTACTGGCCCTAGGGACGCTGGAGCAGCAGGAAATCAGTCAGCTCGATACAGGTCGCAGGCAGACGGCCAACAGCCGGTGGATAAATAAGGAGCTTCGGCATGTGCAGACATCCGTCCTACAGTCCATTGCGCGGCGCGGGCGCAGCTTAGCCAGCGGCCACGCGTCGAAATAGAACGCGGGCGGATCAGAGCCATTGGGGAAATACGTGCCTTGCTTGATTGCTTCTTCGTAGAGGATGGAGTCTTCGGCTTGCGTCCACCGCTTCGGCTGTCTCTGGCCCCGGGCATCCATGACGTCGTGTATAGAAGAGCAACACAATGAGTACACCGACCTAAACGGATGTGTGTCTCGGCCAGGAGTAAAAGTAAAAGGAGGACGAGGACTGTCTGAGGACCCGGGAATGGGGGGGAATAGCTGGGATATGCGCCGCCCAGGCGTTCGCTGATGCCTTGTGTCAATGGAGAGGCGAGATTGGCCGTCGGCCCGAGCCGTACGATGAAATAAGGCCGGCTGATATCCCCCTTGCGAGGAGGGGCGTGGGAAACGATCGATAGATCTTTGGTCTGCTGCATAACACATGAAGATCGGCAACGGGGCGCGCACTGCTGCAGCCGGCCGTTAGGTAGTCAGGGGGTGGCAGCCCTCGCGATGCTCCGTTCACTGAGTGGTTGGACTCGGAGTAATCATGATATGCCGGATGGGTCCGACTTAAGTTCACTCAGAGGCCAATAGCACGTACACAGTAACCAGGATCCCGCTCATTCATTGGATTGTCTAGATAGTCCATACCACGGGACACAGAAAGGGTCTCTCTCACACACTACTGCAACTCAGAGTCCGGCAGAACCACCTCCACAAGGCCGACCTGGCTGCGGCAGTCCCAAATCTTGCGCAGCCGCAGGCCCGCGCGTTCCACAATGTCACGGAACTCGTCCGGCTTTCGCTCGATGCCGTTGATGATGGCCATCATGGCCAGGTCTCTCTGGTGCGAGTATCGAGTGTAGTAACCCCAGTTGGGTAGCAGTGGCGCCGGCGCGGGAGGCAGGTCGCGACACCCATTGGTCGTGTTCATGACCTGATCGCTAGTTTTGGGGGTCGAGGTTAGCTAATTCAGCCGGCATCCTTCTTCATGCACAGATAAGCCTCCCAAGAGAAAGAGGCAAAGAGTGGGGAAGAGCAGAAGAGGCCAAGGACGCCTCAATGTGTGAAGGTGGAGGGTCTCGAGTGTCCTGGCCGAATAACTTACCAGATCAGAATGCGGCTTTTCGGGCCCATGCTTTCCTTGATATGGCTGAGGATGCGCACGCAGTAGTCGTCCGACCAATCGTGTAGAATGTAGCGCAGCCAGTAGACGTCTGCCTCTGGCGCGGGGTTCTTCTCGAAGAAGTCGTGGACGACGAACTGGATGCGCCCTGCCGCCAGGGCGGTGGGGTTCTCGGCCGGCCAGATCTCCTTCTGGGCCTTGCTGATGGCCGGGGCGCGGTCCTGGAGCACGAACTTGAGCTCGGGGTAGAGGTGGGAGAGCTGGAGGCAGAAACCGCCTGAGCCGGCGCGTTAGCAGTGCTCCTTCGAGGGCGCGGACTCAACTCCGCGGACACCGAGGTGAAGCTGGCGCGCCAAGGGGTCCTGCCAAAAGCAATGAGATGGATGGGCTCGAATGCGGAAACCTTTGGCGACGTCGTGGGGGTCGTCCCTGACAATCAATGAAAAGTGCTCTGCTTACCCACGCCCCCGCCTACGTCGACCACAGTCGCCGATCCCAGCGAGGCCCATGGAAAATCTATACCGAGTAGAGGTTAGCTTTGGTCACGAACCGGTGAGTATGAGTCGCAGTGAACCGCAGTGTGGCTTAAGCCACACGCCCGATGTGGATGGGCGATATTGTGGCTGCTGGGGTACCCTTCACCCGGAGGCTTGAAGGAGCGTCCTCCGCCTGGCCAGCGCCTCATGCTCCTCGCCCTGTTCTTTTTCTGCCAGCGCACATCTGCGCGCTACTGATCCTCACAGAAAGGTGGGCTGACATGGGGGAAACGCACCATACAAGTGAGCTCGGCCGAACACTCTGCCGCCACCGACCATCGCGAGACTGAAAATGGCGTGTTCGGGCCTGGGAATTGGCTGCCTGTCGTCAGCGGCATTGCTGATCACTTTCTCCAGCTCGGCACCAAAAACCCCGGGGTAAGGCGTTTTTTGGCTGCTTGTGGCAACGCCACTCCCGAGCCCCCCGGCATCGGCCTCACCGTCGACGACGACCGCGTTGCGGCCCTCTCGCAGCTCAGAGGCGCTCGTGGTCTCCTCGAGCCAGTCCCAGCGCGGCTTCGCAACACCCATGCCGTCCTGCCATGCCGTCTGGTCGACCGCGTAGGACGGCCCCTTGACAGGGTGGTGGAGGGCACGTGGGAGGTGGTCGGAGGCCGTGTACAGATCAAGGCCGCTGGAGAGGTGGTCAGCCTGTCGCCTGCTGCGAGGCTTCGGGCCCTAAACTCACAATAACAGGATGTATGCGCGCAGGGGCTCATTTCCGACCAGCCCTGCGGACACTGCATTATTGGCGAAGACGTCTGATTCGACCTCGCGGAAAATGTGGATGGAGCACAGGCACCGCAAGAGGCGAGCTGCAAGGGGAAACGGAGACGTCAGCCACGCGAGGCCCGGGCCGGAAGCGCGGAGGGGGAGGTGTGAATGGGAGCCAGGGGGCGCTTAGCTGCGGAGGACAGGGGACACTCCAACGGTGGGGAAATTGGCGCGGTCGGTCACCGCAACGGGCAGGGGAGCAACTTACACAGCTTCCGAGGCTCGATGCCAACCTTGGCCGCGAGGACGTCGATGGCGACGCCGCCACCGCCGTCAGCGATGATGTCGGGGATCCTGGCATCAGCGGCGATGTGGAGGGCTCGGGCCTCGAAGTACTGCGACGAGACCTCCAAAAGCCTGTTTTCCGGCTTGCTCACGAGCTCAGTGAGTGTGCCAGCTGCGGCGAGCAGGGCCCGCTGGGCGTTGAACGCCTCCCAGTCGGCAAGATCCGCGGCAGCGGGGTCGGCGCCGTTGACGTCGCCGAGGTCACTGCTTGGCAAGGTCGCCGCGCCTCGACGCGATTGGACCAGCCTGCCGATGGTTGTCTGGATGAGCTCCCCCAGCTGCAGCAATTGGTTGGACGCGTCGTCGGTGGATTGCGCCATGATTGAGATAGAGATGACTCGACAGATACGATCTAAACCGAGCTACAGAAGAGGCAGGTGGTTGAGCAGGCAGATGGACGACTGGAATGAGCTTCAGAGGAGGCAGCTCTTGGCTCGATGATGTGAGTCTGTCCCTACACAAAATCCAGGCTCCCTCTCCAGTAGGTCCTGATATGGCCGTTGAGGCCCCACTCTCTCCACCGGGGCCCCTTGGGACCGGAGTACGCGGGCCCCACGTGCCGGACTGGACCGGGGGACCGGAGTGCCGGAACCTGCCGCCCCGCCCGCCTCGGCGGCGGATGGCCGAGTGGCCCCACATTTGAACTCGTTATGAAGTGGGAATCAGGGGCCAGACGGCTTTCCCAGGGAAGCCGACGAGGTGACCACCAAACAGATCTGCGACCCCAATCATTCCAAGATGGCCACCAAGATACCAGCGTACACCTGGGAGAATGGCTTCCGTCAGCCGGCGTCGTCCTCGTCCCCTGAAAACCCTTGGTCGTGGCCCAAGAGCCGCCTCCAAGAGGAAGACAAGCCATCTGATGATGTGAGCGGTGCTTACGTCACGCCTCCATCCGTCGAGCTCACGACGTCGACGACGCACAACCATCTCGGCGTCAACGTCATCCGTCACTGGCCCAGCCTCTACGATGGGACCAATACCCCCCATGGCGTGCCGTCGTGGTGGACCCCGAAGAGTGAAGTCGACGTTCTCATCTGTGGAGGTAAGATCCACTATGGGGATGCACCAGGTTGCCCCAGATCTAGCCGCTGACTGATGTATCTCGTCCGTGAACAGCTGGTCCTAGCGGACTCCAGGTCGCTGTCAGTCTGGCCAGGCAGGGCGTCTCATTCCGGATTATTGGTACGTTGACTGTCGAAACACTTTCCTTCCAAGATGCGGTGGCAGCACCGGTGTGGATCAAAGGACTCATACCGGAGGCATACTGAGCTTCATCTGAGTATGGACACGGTTTAACTGTATCTACACAGACAAGGCCGACGGGCCGCTCACCGCTGGCCGCGGCGATGGCGTCCAGCCTAGATTTCTGGAGACCATCTCTCAGTGGGGACTCTCGACCGAGATCCACGAGGAAGGGCCCTTGATCGAGCGCACGGCGATCTACAAGGATGGCCGCAAGCTCCTTTTCAACCGCTCGCACCAGTCGGACTCACGGTACCGCGGCCTTCACATCATCACGCAGGGCCAGATTGAGCGGATTTACCTGAGAGACCTGGCGAGGCACCAAGCCATCGTGGAGCGGAGCTGCGTCGCTGTCGGGTTCGACGTCGACGCGCCCACTGACGGCTCAGCTCCCTCGCACCCGGTGCGAGCCACGTTGCAGAATTCTCGCACTGGGAAGGAGGAGGTCGTGAAGGCGAAGTTCCTTATCGGCAGTGATGGTGCCTCGAGCTCCGTCCGCAAGTCGTTGAACATCGCCTTTGACGGTGTCAGCACCGATATCTACTGGGGCATCATGGACTGCATTTTCGAGTCCGACTATCCCCACGCCTGGGTATTTGGGCAAGTCTAGACACCTCGATGATCGAGAGAACACCGCCGGACTAACAATCCCCTCAGGTCGGTCATCAGCTCGAAGCACGGCGGATGTGTCATCATCCCCCGGGAAGACGGCTACATCAGGTACGGTTGTCCCGTACTCGGGGTGAGAAAGACACACTAACACGGAATCAGGCTGTACACTCAGCTGGACATCTCCCTTACTGGTCCCATCGGAGCCTCGAGGCAGGCCAGCGACCCGACCTTTGCTGAGTCCGGCGGCAGGGTCGATGTTCACTCCATCACGCCAGAGGAGGTTCTCGAGCAGGCCAACCGGATCTTCAGTCCATACAAGCTCAAGTTCGCGGCGCCGCTGAGCTGGTTTGCCATCTGGAAGAGTATGTCAATCCCCGTTAGCGCCGTGCTGTCAACTACCGCCTCAGTCGCAGACTGCTGACATTGTTGCTTTCTGGGTAGTCTCCGAGAGAGTTGCTCGCTCGTTCTCATCGCCCGACATGAGGGTGCACCTGGTAGGCGATGCCGCGTAGGTTGCCCATCGAGCAGATGCATCGTGCGCACATGCTGACTATTGACAACAGTCACGTCCACAGTGTCATGGGTGCCTTTGGCCTCAACGGCTCCATCCTCGACGCCGCCAACCTCGCTTGGAAGGTCGGTCTCGTCGCCAAAGACAAGGCCCGGCTTGACGTCCTCATGCCCACCTACAACAGTGAGCGCCGCAAGCACGCCGTGCGCATCATTGAGGTCTCGGGCTCGTATCTCCGTTTCGTCTGCGGGTCGGTGCTGCCGCTGCCCAACCTGCGGGACTTGGATGCCCTCAAGGCCGACGATGAGAGGAGGGCTCTCTTGAGTAATGGTTCTGGTGAGCCCGTCGTCAAGTTGACCAACGGGCATGCCGAGTCGAAGATCACCAGCACCACAAACGGCACGAAGCAAAACAGTGAGGTCGATAGTCACCATGGGCCGGGCAACTCCCAGGCCGAGGACCTCGAGTTCCTCGGGGGCTTCTTCAAAGCCCACGGACAGTTCCTCCTCGGCGTCGACTGTCCGTACGACGAGTCTGCGGTCGCCTCGTCCTCTGCGGACCTCTCTCCCGCAAGCGGTGCGCCACCCGCCATCCGCGTCAAGAACGGAGTCCGAGCTCCCAACCCTCGTCTCTGCTTCTCCTCTGCCGAGTCAGGGTACCTTTACGACAAGCTTGCGGGGCCACCTCGCTTCCACCTAGTTCTGTTTGCGTCTTCGCTGGCGGGCACGGAAGTGCGGCGGCGCGTCGACGCCTTTTTCGGCTACCTCAACAGTCCCGAGAGCTTCTACGCTCGGTTTGGTGGGTCCGACCGCTTCCATGTGGTTGTCGTCCTGAAGATGCTCCCATTCGAGTGGCACGGGGCGGATGAAGATGCCGGACTCGTGGCCATGAGGGACGCGCTGCCAACAGGCACGACGGTCCTCTTTGATGACAGGGCGCCCGATGAGGATGCCCATACGGCGTGGGGGGCTAACCATTTGACGGGTGGAGTAGCGGTTATCAGGCCGGATCTCTGGGTTGCCTTGACGGCTTATCCGGACGAGACGGAGGCGGTGTCTGGATTCTTTGAGGGGTTCCTGCTCTAGAGGGGAGACACAATATTTCGGACTCTTCTTACCTCAATGGCCACTGTTTTAGTTCTAGAAACTGCAGCATCATGATCGACGGTTGAAAAGACCCGGTAGTGCATGGCACAAAAGTTCGGGGCGCTCAAGTTGATGCTGGGTGTTGATGCAGAAATGGAGCGCCGTTTCACGGAGTCCCAACACCAACGTGGAACATAAGCGAGGAGTTCCGGCATCAAAGGTTGAGGGATTCGATGAATTATTCAAAGCTACCTCTAGTGAAAATTTATCAATCCTTTGACAACTATTCAGTCCCCAGAAGTCGCCGGGGCAGGGATTTTAGTCAATGCACAATCTCGGAACAAACAAGATTTGATCGCAGTGGTTCATGATTGAAACGCGCCGCTCAAGAAGTCTACGGCGGGAGAACCTTGCAACTACATCGAGCTCAAAGCTAGATCGAATCCAAGAAGTCGACCGTATCTTGCAGGAGCAGCGGCGCGGAGTGGTGGTACATCAGCGCGTGCCCGGTGTTCTCGTAGACCTTGACGACATGATCCGCCGCCAGCGGAAACTTGTCGTAGACCGCGTACGGCTGGCTGCCACACTTCCTCGGGCAGAAAGTAGAATCGTGGTCGCCGATGCCCAGGAAGACGGGCCCAGTGTACTGCGGCGCCGTTACCAGATGGAACTTGAACGTGATAGCCATGCCCAGGGTGTCCAGATCTCTGGTTTCAAAGTCAACCACCGCCGCCTCCTCGTCGAAGTCACCAAAGAAGCACGCCACCTCCCGTGCCTCCAGCGTCGGCTGCGTCTGGTAGAAGGGGTCCATCTGGCCCCAACGCTCCGGGTTGATCACGCTCGCCGTCGTCTGCAGTCCGGCCAGGAAGGCAGGATACAGCCAGAGATGGTCCCAGGTGATGCCGAGAAGGACGAGCGAGTCCGCGTCCTCCGGGTACTTGTCGGCGACAGCGTTGGCAACGATAGCACCAACGGAGAAACCGACAAGAGAGATCTGGGAGAAGGACTGGCCGAGGAGGTTCTCCGTGCGGATAGAGTTTATGATCTGGTGGGTGTTCTGGACGAACAGCTCCGTCTGCACATCGAAGAGGCCGTCGGGGTGTGAGCTGTTGCCGCAACCTGGGGAGAAGCGTTAGTTGTCATCCGTCATCCCGACATAAAGAGAGAGATTCCTCACCAATGAAGTCAATCGCCAGGGTGGTGTAGCCAGCATTCGCCATGTGCCTCACCCAGCTGTACTTCTCGGGCTTGTATGGGAAATCCCACATGTGCTTGTTGAAAGTCGCGCCGTGCAGCAGCAGCTGGAGCGTGTCCTTGCGCTCGATGCCCGCGGCGGGCTCGCAGATGCGCGCCGACATCTCATAGTCGCCATCGACGAGGATCTCGCGGTTGGCCCAGGCGTAGAGCGACTCGATGTCGTAGTTATCGAGAGAGAGGTCGCCCTCGACTGTCTTGAGAACCGAAAGGGGCACGGTGAAGTCGCGGCAGACCGGACCGGTGGTGTTGGTCGAGCCTGTACATGCTATGATTGTCAGTGAATGATTCAAGGGACCTCCGCAGAGACGAGGGGGTCGTGACGCACGGCGCACTTGGCCCTCGACCGCTCTGGCCGCGGCGAATTGAGCCCCGAGCAGCCACTGGCCGGCCACAACGGCCACGAGAGACAGATGATGCATGGTTGAATGGTGATGACGATGAGGTGGCGCCAGGCAGTATGGACCGTGATGAGCTGACCTTCACACCAAATTACGGCCACAGCAGACGCTGCTGTCGCCTTATGAAGCCACGCCTAAACCCCTGCATTCATGGACCGGGCGGCGTGCGGACCGGAGTACAGGTCGGCCGGGGTCCTTGCGGGGGAAGCTGTCAACAATTGAGGAGCTCATGCACCGCAAATGACTCTCAGGTCCCGCGTCCTCAGCATCGACGGGAGCCGGGGCTGGGGCCTAGGAACGCGAACACTCGTCCCTGCCAAGGCTCATGGCGATGTGACACTGCACGGCTCAGGGCTCAAAAGACGGCGCCGAGCCCGGGCACATGGAGGCGCCGATCACTCGTTGACACATTTTCAAGTTCGGGCTTGTCAAATAACCACCCAGAATGGTTCGTCTTTTTGTGGTAGCCGCTGCTCTGCAGGCCGTCGCATGGGCGCAACAGGACATCCCGTTCCGTGGTGCGGCCGTCGCAGCGTGTGTAAGTGGTCATGCGTGCTGAACATCAAGCATCAATTGGCTCACGACTACCAGTGCTCAGCTTTGGCGTCCCAATTCCCGAACTCGACCTTTGCACGGGACGACTCGGTGTCCTCGGCGTACTATGTCGAAAAGACGGCCTTCTGGTGTAAGACGTGACCGACACATCTCTGACTGCCAACCCGCTGACCAGAGTTCAGCCGCCACCGCATGGCTCGACCCGAGCTGCGTCTTCCTCCCCAGCACCACCGCGGACGTCTCCGCCGCGGTGTCCCTCTTCGACGAGAACGATTGCCCCTTCGCAATCCGTGGCGGTGGGCACAGCGCGAACCGTGGGGCCGCGAACATCGACAACGGCATCCTCGTCAGCATGCGCAACATCCGGGACATCGACTTCTCCGCGAACAAAAAGACCATCACCGTCGGCATGGGCAACACCTGGTCCCAGATCTACGCCGTCATCGAGCCGCTCGGCTATCTGGTGGTCGGGGGTCGGTTCGCGACCGTCGGCACGGGTCTCGCCCTGGGCGCCGGCTTCTCTTACCTCGTCAACGACAGGGGCCTGGCCGTCGACAACGTGGCAGGACATCGCGTGGTGCTGGGTAACGGCACGGTCGTGGAAACGAGCAAACACAGTCACCCAGACCTGTTTTGGGCGCTCAAGGGCGGCTCGAACAACTTTGGCGTCGTCACGCACATCACCCTCGAGACGGTGCGGGCCAGCGGCATCTACGGCGGACGCGTGACGTATCCGCAGAGCGAGCTGCCTGCGCTGCAGAGGCTCACGTACGAGTACCAGGTCAAGACTTCCGTTGAGCACCAAGACGTGCATGTCCTCCCGACGTACGTCTACGACGGCGCGACCAACACGACCTTTGGCTTCTCGCCCGTCGTGTACAACAAGCCTGCGAATGCCCTGCCACGCTCACTACAGCCCTGGCTCGAGATTGAGCACTCCAACTCGACCATCCGGAGGAGGTCGTACCTGGACTTGGCATCCGAGCTCGTCGCCGGGTTCCCTGATGGCCTTGTGTATGTTTCTGGTGCTCTGCCGCCGGTTCGCCTTGCTGACCTCTCTTTCAGACAAACTCACTACACGTTCACTGTCTACCCCTCGGAGGCATACCTGTCTTTCATTCTGGCCAAGTTCACCGAGTTCTGCTCCAGCTTCGCCCACATCCAGGGGCTGGCCGGGCTTCACACCGTCATGCCGATCCCTCCGCGAGCCATCAAGAAGTCTGGCAAGAGCAATCCCCTGGGCCTCGACAGGGCGCGGCCGGGAAAGAGTCTGTCGGGTGAGTAGATTTGACCCATGAAGACCCGTTCATACTAACACCCTTATGTAGTCTTCTATCTCGGCCTTCAATTTGATCTCGAGAGCGACATCGACGAGGTCTTCCCGGCCTGGAACGTCTTCATCCGCACACTCCAGGCGGAGGCCAAGCTGCAAGGCGTCCTGTTCCCTTACATGTGAGTGGCCGATCAGTCGCGCTACGTGAGCATACACTGACTACCAATGTCCAATACAGCATGTTGCCATACGCAGACGGAAGTCAGGAGGTGTTCGCATCGTACGGTGACCGGAATGTACAGCGCTTGCAGAAGGTCCAGAGCACGTACGATCCCACTCTGGTTTTCCAGCGCCTTGTCACTGGCGGCCACAAGGTCCCGTTGTACCCGTTTTCGTAGTTGGACCCGAGGACTCGGCCTCATCAAGTGACTTACATAGCCTGACGATGGAGTCATCCTCCATTTCGAAACCCCACTTCATTGTCCAGTACATATCTCCGTGCTGTGATTCCTTCAAGCTGTCTGCCGTGCCCGAAGTGTCTCCGAAGAGTGTGGTAACAGCAGTCACCCGCGAGACATACATCACCCGTAAGCCGGATTCCACGGAGCTCTGGAATAGCCCGAGGTCCTCGACGATGAGGGGTTGCAAGGAAGCCACGAACGGGGCGCTTGTGCTTGCCCCGAGGTTGACGTTTGAATTGAATTCGGTAGGGCTGTCGTTGTGCATGTGAAGCTGCTCGCCCTGGTCCAGTCTACCCTCGGACGGCCGCGGCACCTAGGTTTATGACGGACGTATCCTGCTCCGAAAGCCGATTTCGGCCATGCTGGCGTTGGAGTGATCCTTGCGCCGCTCCAAGAATCCGCGGCGAAAACCCACCTGTGGACTCACAGCAAAGGGTTGGAACCGAGGAACCCGGTGCCCTTTCACCTAGGTACCTGAAAGTCTTAAATACTCGTGGAATCAGCAGTTCTTCCTTCTTTGGCACATCAATCGCGACCGATTGCTCAGGTCAGAAACACCATGCAACAATCAGACGCAGACGGCTACCCGGAGAAGGTGCCCATCACATATTACCCTCCTAGCACTCAAGAAACCTTCATACAAAATGAGAAGCAAATCAAAGACAAGCCGTATGCCAAGTACTTTCACCGGGAGCTCTACCTCTACGGCGACGTCCTCCAGCATATCCGCGAGAAGATACCCACTGAAGCCATCCTACCTCGCGAAGAAGCCCGCAGACTCCTAGAGCCAGGATACCACAAGTACGAAAACGGCTGGTGCGCTCTCGCTGACGGCACTGCTTATGTCACATCACGCACCCGCTTCCCAGGGGCAACAGGAGACATGGTGCGCTGGTGGTTCTGGTGGCACACTGTCGAACCCGAGCGATACGCCCTCTGGTTCCCGTACGACCACGTTGGCACCCAGTCCACGTACGCGGACCGGCTGCACCGCACCGACCTGACCGACACGCAGAAGTGGGTTGGCTCTACGCAACGAGTGACCGAATTCATCGGCGCCGCAAAAATAACCATCGACATCCACTTCGTGGACCCGGCACGCTACGGCCTGCCGTGGGGGAAGCTCAAGGCGGCAGGCTACGAGGCCGCGGCGTGCGCCGAGCTGCGCGACGGCCGTCTGAAGTTCGGCGATTTCTTGCATCTCTGGCGCAAGACTGACGACGGACTTGAGCTACGAAGTCGGTATTGGATGGCGAGCGGGATGCACTTTGAGATCATGGGCAAGCAAGTTGGCCTTGATTCTCTTGCTGGGGCTTTGGGGGTCAAACGTCGCTTGGCTGGGGAGAGCCTTGCGTATGAGCACTTCATCCACGACCAAACTGAGTTCACTAACCTGGCTTCCTTTTTACCGGATCTCTACGCGGACTACATGGCCGGGAGGGTTGGGAAGTATTAGCGGGGGCGATATAGATCTTTCACCCTTGAGTCAGAGGTGCAGCTACCCAGTAATTGACACTCTCAGGGGCCATATGATCTGCTTTAGGAAGATTTCAGGCGCCATGGAAAGTTGGGTAGATCCGTATTTGTTTCAAGCATTTGCCCTAGACCTTCTGAATATATAGATTTCCTTTTATCAAATGGCTATGCTCTTCAATACCCACGTTTATCCTCTCATCCCGTCTTGTTCTCAATATGATGCACCATGATTGGAGGCGGGCAACTTATACCACTCGAGTCATCCAAGTCTATACTCCTCGGACGAGCACCGGCATCAACTTTCGTGTCCGACTTTGAGTCGAAGCTGTCGGCACCATGCCCGGGCCACTCGTGCTTCTTGTTGGTGATGCGGAAATCGTCGGCAGAGTCGGGGCCGCCCAGCACGTTGAAGGGCAGGATCTGGGACATGCGGTGCCGGCTGAGCTTGTCGAGGGCGGCCTTGAAGTCGTCCAGGATGATGCTGTCGGTGAAGCACTTGAAAACAAAGGCGAACTTCCAGAACGGGTTGATGACGCCGATGGGGATCACCGGGGTCACCGAGAGCAGGTCCACGATAATACATATGAGGCTGATGGTCATGCAGAGGAGGAGAATGCCGAAGCGAGGCGACACCTTGACGATCGTGACAAAGCCGAGGTCGTAGCGGAACTTGATGTTCCAGAAGAGGTTGATGATGGTGAATATCCACCACGGGTCCCTGGCGGCCGCAGCGTCAGCAGATGCATCAAGCGACGCTGATAGAGCGGGCCACATACCGGAAGACAGCCTCATACGGTCGCGTGGCCATGAAGAGACTGTAGTTGCCGCCGTTGAAGAAGGCGAAGTTGGCGTAGATCTCGAGTATCCAGTACGGCTGGACGAGGATGACGCTGCCGATGTAGAGGAAGTTGCCCCGTTTCCCCAGGAACGGCTTGTTCTTCATCCACGCGATGACGTTGTGGAGGCTCCAGGACGTCAGGAGCAGGATGACAGTCGAGGAGAGAAACCAGCCGTACACCGGGGGGTCGAAGAAGATGAAGAAGCCGTTCGGGACCGCGAGAATAAGCTGGGAACTCGTCAGCAACTCTCATGGAACGGCATAGGGGTCGGAACGGGCGTACCTCGATCAAGATGAGCTTGTGGAGAAGGGCGCCCCGTCGCATGTTCGCGAGCGTGATGCCCATCATGATGATCAGGGCCCCGACCATGAAGCCCTGCGACCACGCCTCGAGGGTCACCTTGTCAACAGCCGTCGGCTTAGACTGCTCCGATGTGAACATGTCGGCCATCTTGACAGTTTGAGTGGCATTCGGAATCCAGCATGCCCGTCACAGGTTCTGTACTGGCCCTCTCTCGCCGGGGTCTGGGTCTGGTTTTGTACTCGTGGAGGCATCGCTTGGAGTCGCTGCCCCTCCTCCGGGGTGGCCGTGGCCCAGGACCGGGGTCCTGGTTTCTCGCACATGCGGGTTGCTCTTGGCGAACGAATGACGGAAGAGCACTGCATCTGCTGGCAGACAGATCCCCGCGCACTAGTAATAGTCGGCCGTTCACCCCAGACTTGGATGGCTTCGATTTGCGCTAGAGTAGAACGTTGCATGACTCGAGGTGAGGAGCTCGGCCCCATGTCCCTGGCTTTCCCCTCACCTTACCATTCTCCATTCACTGCAACCCATGGGTTAGCAGGGTTTAGGTTGGAGCTTAGCAGGGGTGCGAGCTGGTGCTGGTCTGACTGAGCGTGGCACGACTTTGAGTGACATGGTCACGAGATCACCGGGTCGGCGAGCCACTGTTCTGTCAGGTAGCTGGAGGTCTCTTTGTTTGCTGGCGTGACATAGCCCAGGGTGGTTTGATTTGTATTGGAAAGCTAGAAACGGCACCCTGAATTTGATGCTCCCTAGCCCCCTTAAGAAAAGGCCTCAGCAAACCGTTAGGTCGGTACCGGTATGGTCATGTCACTATCCAGCCATCCTGGTATCAACTCTACCGACTTGGACCCAAGCCGTCAAGGAATCACGCTATCAGCACCAGCTCGAGCCGAGCGGCGTCACAGAACCAGTGTCCACGGCCACAGTTCCCGCCTTTCCAACAATACTGATGCCGGTCGACTCCTTGTAGCGAGGGAACACGGCCGCAGAAAATACCGTGCCGTCCCCAGCGAAGATCTCCAGGACGGAGCGATCGAGGAAGATATCCAGGGCCAGCTTGTTGTTTGCCGACTTGGCAATCTCCGCCTCCCACTTGCCAGGCTGGCCGTATCCGGCGTTCGTGGTATCCAGGGTCAGCGTGCGGTTCTGGGTGTCGTACGTCAGAAGCGTCGACTCCTCTCGAGACTCGAACAGGGACACCGTAAAGCTGGAGGCGCTCGTCGCTGCGAGGTCGACCGTGAGCTTCACCCTCGCCGTGTTGGAGCTGCCGATGCGGCGCGCCTTCTCCTTGACCTTGAACGATCCCAGTTCCTTCACGCGGCCGTTCGCGAGGCTGTCCAGCTCCGGGATGGGGCGGCTGCCGAGGCCTCCATCTTCGCGGAGGAAGAGCTCCCTGGTGATGGACTGCTGGCCGGCCCAGCCGTTGACGCGGCTCGGCCACTTGGACGTCGGCCAGTTGCCCATCCAGGTGATGGCGAGATCGCGCCCGGACTCGTCCTTGTACCACTGCATCGCGTAGCTGGCGGGGCCGGCGTCGAGGAGCCCGCGCGTCTCGCCCGTGAACACCGAGCCGTTGTAGGAGCCGACCTCGTACCACCCGAGCGCGGACGCCCCATAGAAGAGAACCCACTTGTCCTCGACGGGGAAGAAGTTCGGGCACTCCCAGAGGTGGTCCACGCGGTCGTCTCCCGTGTACATGAGGCCGACGTGGGACCAAGAGAGAGGGCCGCCGTCGTTGGAGCGGTACAGCTGGACCTGCCCGTGGACCTCGTTCGTCGCGCCGATGACCATCTTCCAAGAGTCGTCCGTCGGGTCGTAGAAGACCTTGGGGTCGCGGAAGAAGGCCGGGGCGCCCTCGGGAGGGGCGGGAACCACGGGGTTGTCGTGGTACAGCTCAAAGTGGACGCCGTCCTTGCTGCTCGCGACGTCGACGGTCTCTTGAACCGCGTTCGGGTGGGCTTTCATGTCGGTGAACTCTGTGAACACCAGATGCAGCTCGTCATCGTGGACCATGGCACTGCCGGTGAACCGCCCAGACTCGTCTCCGGGCTTGCAGGTCCGCTTCGGCGACATGGCGACGGGCAGCTCGCGCCAGTGCACCGCGTCCGTGCTCTCGGCATGGGACCAGTGCATCGGTCCCCAGAACGGGGAGTCGGGGTAGTACTGGCTGAAGAGATGATGCTTGCCCTTCCACTCGACCAGGCCGGCAGGGTCGTTGATCCATCCCTGATAAGGGGTGTAGTGGTACTGCGGGCGCATTGGGTCCTCCGCGTACAGCGAGCACGCCGGTGAGCTGCCCGGCTCAGCCTGGTTGGACTGGCCGATGACGTTGAAGGTCAGGCCTTTGCCGTTGCCCAGCGCGTTGCGGCCGACGCGGAGGTCATCAAAGTTGATGTGGCCCCAGCCTTCCCGGGTGCTGCTGTCGTGGACCACGACGTGCACCTTCTCGCCGGCCCACTGGCTCGTGTCCCAGACGATGCGGATGAAGGCCTCGTCGTTGACACCCGTCTGCTTCAGGAGCAGCTTGTTGTCACGGTCTCGGACGAGCCCGACATATAGGTGATCGGGGTCGTAGCCTCCGCTCACAAGGAAGCTGAGGTGCTTGCCGGCGCGGAAGGTGCCCGACTTGAGGTTGCCGACGGCTGACTCCCCGGCCTGAGCGGTGCCCAGGAGGAAGTACTTCTTGTCTTGGTGGAAAGGGCCGCCCCAGTAGGAGACAGAGTCCGTGACGGAGGAGGGGCCAAAAGCGTCGCCGTCAACAACCTCCCATCCGTTGAGACTTCCGTCCTCGAAGCCAGGGTTGACGAGTCTGTCGGAGGCTCTCTCCTCGTGAGCAGGACCGGCGAGGACGCTTGAGGCAGCCGACACGATCAAGCTGAGCTTGAGAAAGCGCTTGGAGAAGTCCATGATGTGAAAAGAGTCTGAGAAGAGCTGGTGGTCGTTGATGGTAGAGTGTGGGAAGCGGATGCAACTGAGTGTGTTAATGACCAGATAGATCTGGAGAAAACAAGGCGTACTTATACTATCTAGAGTTAGCTCCAAGCCTTTCTTCCATCATCTGGATCTTCATGAGCGTCGGGCAAGCCGATGAGCACGAGCTGGATGACTTGGGCAGAATTCATCCTCGTCCTGGCCTCAAGGCTTGGGGGCCCCCAGCCTCCGGGAACGCCTTGATACTCTCCCCACATAACGTTGAAGGCACTCATCTTCGTATGACGCCTTTCTAGAGCCCCTTTCCTGCGCAAAGACCACATCACCATCGATGAACCAACGTCCGGCCTAGCCATGCCGCGGCTTTCATGAACACGCCAGCGGCCTTCTCCATGCGGTATGGCTCCGGAATCACCGCACTCTGCGGGATTTGATGTTCGTTCACAGCGGAACATAGGAACAGTCCGTCATGGATCTCAGATGATCTGCCGTGAGCTGTTCACCACCAGGTACCATGTTGTATCTGGCGCTTGACTTCGCCCACACTGCAACCCCTGTCCCTGTCTGTGAGACATTTCTTCTAGAAGGGCGCTAGAAGGGCGCTAGAAGGTGCGGACGATGTGGGCGATGCGGGGATCCCCATGCCACAGACCATCTCCACGAGTCCGGAGATCGTTGCAGCCCCGGGGTAGCGTCGCGGAGAGTGGGAGGTCCTCCGCGACCACATGGCCGTTGCAATGAGAGCCCACAAACAGGGATGCGAAAAAGAGCGCATTTCTGCACGCCTGCTCTAGTCTTTCGTAGGGCCCCTTAGTGCGGGCGGCTGGCCAGCTGCACTGCTTTGCTGCACTGGGCCTCGGGCTTCGGGGCGGTAAGGACTACGACAGGCCCGGCTCAGAGCAGCCGATGGCATGATGAAGTGCCCATGCAACTTGGAGCTGCAGGTGAGCGAGCTAAGGGCGCAACCCCGCGCCCGCCAGAGGGGCACGCAGGCCGGTGCCGTGAAGGCTTAGCGTCCGGCATAGATTCAGCGAGAATAACCCCGTGCAGCGTCAGCGGCTCGGTGAGCGCTGGCTTCGGTGAGCATGAGCCTCATCGAACACATACCCGGAGAGAGCGAGGGCTCTGAGTCCACTGCGGATCCATCGGCAGTGGTGTCGCAGTAAGACAGAACTTCCACTCAGGGATGGAGTCATGGCCGTGCGACAGCTCGGTGATGCCGAGAAGCGTGAGGTCGACAAGCTCCGGCTCTGCAACATGTGGAAGCGAGATTGTGAGCATCTTGATAGATATAAAAGCGGTGGTCTTGCGTCTCGGGAACAGATGATACAAATTGAAGACATTCAGCACCGCCTCTTCCATCTCAGGGCAGTTCATGTGCTCTCTGCTCTCCGGGCACTCTTTTAACTCAAAATCTTCATCTTTCCTCTCCGAGCACAATGGGCTTCCTCAACAGCCTCTCCTTGGCCGGTCCCAGTGATGAAGCCGGCAAGGCATGGCCGGCCATTGGCGTGGGACTGTTTGCCGCCTTTGGAGGTGTTCTCTTCGGGTGAGTGCTCTGACACTTGCTGGGCTCTCCGCCTTTGAAGCTGACTCGATGCCAACCAAGCTACGACACCGGAACAATCAGTGGCATCCTGGCCATGCCATACTGGCAGCAGCTCTTCAGTACGGGCTACATCGACGCGGCCGGCAACCCCAACGTGAACCCTTCCCAGGAGTCCGCCATCGTGTCCATTCTCTCCGCCGGCACGTTCTTTGGCGCCCTCTTCTCCCCCTTCCTGTCGGATTATGTCGGCCGCCGCATGGGACTGATCCTCTCGACCTGGGTCTTCAACCTCGGTGTTGTGCTCCATACTGTTGCCACGTCGATCCCGTTGTTCCTGGCTGGCCGCTTCTTCGCCGGCCTCGGTGTCGGTCTGATCTCTGCCACGAGTACGTCCATGTTCTGCCCCTTTTACCACGGCCTCTGGCTTCAGCTGGTACAACCGCTAATACACTCTTCGCAGTTCCCCTGTACCAGTCCGAGACGGCGCCCAAATGGATCCGAGGCTTGATTGTCGGCGCCTACCAGTGGGCCATCACCATCGGTCTGCTGCTCGCGGCCGTCGTCAATAACGCCACGGCGAACCGCAACGACACAGGCTCCTACAGGATCCCGATCGCCGTCCAGCTAGCCTGGTCTCTTATCCTCTTCTTCGGAATGGTCCTTCTCCCCGAGACCCCTCGCTTCCTGATCAAGAAGGACAATGCCGAGAAGGCTGCCAAGGCGCTCAGCCGTCTCCGACGCCTTCCCACCGACCACGAAGCCATCGTGGCTGAACTGGCCGAAGTCCACGCCAACCACGAGTTCGAGATGAGCATGGGACAGGGCACATACCTTGACTGCTTCAGGCCTCCCATTCTCAAGAGGCAGCTCACTGGCATGGGTCTCCAGGCCCTGCAGCAGCTCACCGGTAAGAAGACACGAGAAAATTGCCCCGACAGTGCTGACTCTGAAAAGGAATCAACTTCATCTTCTACTACGGCACCAAGTACTTCGAAAACTCCGGCGTCGCCAGCGGCTTCACCGTCCAGATGATCACCTCCGCCATCAACGTCACCTCTACCCTGCCCGGCATGTACGCCGTCGACAAATGGGGCCGGCGCCCGCTGCTTCTCTGGGGCGCCATTGGCATGTGCGTCTCCCAGCTCATCGTCGCAGTGTGCGGCACGGTGTCCGCCGGCCAGCACGACAACGGCGAGATCTTCGTCAAGAGCCTCGGCGGGCAAAAGGCCGCCGTCGCCTTCGTCTGCATCTACATCTTCTTCTTCGCCTCGACCTGGGGCCCGCTCGCCTGGGTCGTCACCGGCGAGATCTTCCCCCTGAAGACTCGCGCAAAGTCCCTCAGCATCACCACCGCGACCAACTGGCTGCTGAACTGGGCCATCGCGTACTCGACCCCGTACCTCGTCAACTACGGCGACGGCTACGCGAACCTGCAGTCGAAGATCTTCTTCGTCTGGTTCGCGGCCTGCTTCCTCTGCATCATCTTCGTCTGGCTCATGATCTACGAGACCAAGGGGCTCAGCCTGGAGCAGGTCGACCAGCTGTACGACGAGGTCAGCGACGCGCGCAAGTCGCCGGGATGGAAGCCCACGGCCACTTGGGACCACGGCAACAAGGTCCAAGACAATGACGCGACGGTGCAGGAGGCGGAGAAGACCGCCGTCTCGGAGGTTCAGGGTGGAAAGGAGTGAGCCGGCCTGGGAGAGGCACTCGGGGTGAAGATGTCCTTCAACAGGGCGAAGAGAATTTGTCGGGTTCGGCGTCGACGCCATGCTGGAGCACCGCTCTGGCTGGGGCGCCGGCTGGTGTGTTGGGTCGTTTCTTGCTTTCGGGGGCAGCATCCCCTTCAACAGGGCAAGCAATGATCTGTTGGCCCTCAGCAACTGTTTATTAGATTTTCTTTTCTGGCTTACCTTTTTGTTAACCTTTTTTCCTTGAACTGAGTCTCAGGCTCCCTTCCCAGCTCGCATTACCGCTTGTTCCGAGCAATGTGCTGAGACGGTTCCGGCCTGAAGATATTGAAGTTCACGATTACTAGTCACAATACACCTCGAATCCCCTCAAAAGCTCTAATGGCTGGTATATGCCATTATGGGATCTGCACTTGGGAACTCCTGATGTCTAGCCCCCTGCCCATGCAGCAATGCTCCCTTGGCTGTGAAGAACCCAGCCATCCTTACGATGACAATCAAGTACAGCGTCGCGTATCCTAGACGGATGTTGTTGGTTGTCAATCCCGACGTTGAGCCACGTCTAATACATGTAGCGGAACTCCTGCTTTTCCTTGTCTGTCTTATCAGACAGCGCCAGCCCAGGATCGTTCGCCGCAAGGAACGCAGCATCAACCGGACCATGGACTCTGTCCCTCCGTTGGTTCTCAATTTTGCAGAGCAACCCGTACAGCGCGATCGAGACGGACGATATGATGAGGCAGATGAGGAGGCCGATGTATCCGCGCGTGTAGTTCGGGGCATCGCTCTTTCGAAACACTTGCGGCCCGAGGATATTTCCCAAGCAGTACGACAGGAAGTAAATCGCGTTCATGGTCACCTTCTTCGTGTGGCCTGATATGTTGGCCATCGGAACGGAGGTGGACATGACGTACGGCTAAATAGAAACGTCAGTGCCAGCAAAAGAGAACTCCCAGGAGAAGGCTACTCACCCCCCAGTACGTGTAGAACATGTAGTAGGCTGCCAGGAGCCCGGTCTTGTTATCCCTCGGCAGCTGCCACATGAGGACCGCGCAGGCCATCGGCACCAGGTTCGCCAAGGCGATGATCGTGCAGCGCTTGTTCGTCAATTTGGCGCAGGGGACAGCCAGAATGATCTGCCAGACGGTGGCCACGACGCCCGTAGGCATGCCCAGCAAGGTGGTGATCGGAACCGAGTAGCCAAGCCCCTTGACAATGATGGAGGAGAAGGTGACCAGCCCGCCGTTGGGGATGTTCTGCGCACAGGCAAAGAGCGCCAGCAGGTACGTCTTGGGCTCCATGAGCAGCTCCTTGACCTGGTACCACTTGATCTTCTTGTCCTCCATGCCGGTGTTGTTCTTCTGCACGCGGCAGACGGCGATGTACCGCTCGCGCGGTGACAGCCACCAGGCGGACACGGGGGAGTCGGGGAGGAAGGCCAGGATGGTGGCGGCCCAGACCACAGTGGCGCATCCGAGAACGATAAATAGGAGCCGCCACTGGGCCAGGCTTGTGTTGGTCTGGGAAATACCATACGAGACGCTGCCGGAGACGATGGAGGATATCTATTCGGATGTTAGCGCGGAGACAGTCAGATGCAGGGATGATGAACCGACCTGGTTGTACCAAACAGCGACTCGGATCGGCTGCTCTCGGTTCGAGTACCACATCACAGTCAGAATGGACGCGATGGGGAAAGCACCCGCTTCCGCACAGCCGAAAATGAACCTGACAGAGGCCAACCCGGCGAAGTTGTGCACCGAAGCACTGCAGAGCATCAAGACGGCCCAGGCCATGGTCAACCCCGCGAGGAGCTTCGCCACGGGCAAACGTTGGATCATCATGGCCGTGGGCCACTCAAAGACGAGGAATCCAAAGTAGAAGATGCTTCCGGCCCAGGAGTACTCATCGCCGACCAAGCCCAGGTCGTCGATCATTCCCATTATGGCCGCGTTGGATATGACGACCTGGATGGGAGACGTTATTCCAGAGCTCCATGTAGCCAGAATGCGTACGCACCTTGTCAACCGCGCTGAGAATGACGGTCCCAGCTATGATTGGGAGGATAATGAGATCGACTTTCCAGAGGACCTTTCGAGACTCCTCTGGGGTGACCTCCGCCTCGGTGACCGAGGGATCCAGGGTTTCCAGGAATTTGGCGGCAATGTCTCCGCTCCCTGGGATGGATTCCATCTTACCCAGAGCAGAGTTCTTGTCGGAGAGCCCGGACGGAGTGGTATCACCGTGTTCAATCTCGATCTGACCCATGGTGAAGTTCGAGGCGGTTGTCGAGGTTGAGAAGTGTTTGGAGGAAGAATACAGTCGTCGCCAAGTGGCATAGAGTAGATGTCGCGTGTGCCAACCTCTTGTGGTGAGGGTATCGGGAGCGTACTTATAGCCTCAGGTCGCATGGGCACTCGTCGCTGCTGCCGTGGTGATGTCCCTTATCTCCCGTTCGCCCGCAGTCTCGTGCCCGTTCAAAGTGAACATGGCAACGATATCAGGACGTCAGACCACACAACCATCGACCTGATAAGGTTCCATGCGGTCGGTACAGATAACGAGGCGGGGTTGGAGCCACCCTGAATCCCGGGGTTGGCGCACTAGCCAGGATCCAAGTTGTAGAGTTTCGTCTGTCTGATAGCAATGACATCCCGGGGCGTCTCACAGCTCTCCGGGGCTCCAAATTGGGAGACCGGCCCGGCCAGTGCGGAGCTCAAACGAGCCGGTCCGGTCTTATCACGGTTATTCCCGCCGTTCAGCGCGCGACCATTCTTTCATTTGGATGAACACAGACCGGTCCGGTCAATTGAGAAACCGGTCCGGTTTGCTTATCTTATGACGACGCGATGTCTCATGATGTTGGCGATCGTCCCCTCGGTTGACCGGATTCGATGCGAAGAGGTGATAACGTGGATGCGGGGTTGTCTCACGGATGATGAGCCGTCACGAGATAGAAACATATAACAACGCCTTAGAAACAGGGAAGAAGCAAGTTGTAATGAGTCTCCAACGCCTTCACTGCTGCCTCGCTTCTAAGCCGCCATGAAATCTCTCAGTCCTCAATTCGTCAAGCCCTGGTTGCCGAAGTCGCGACCGACCAGCTACCTCTTCACCAACGTCGGCATCATCGATCCCGTTGAAGGCAAGGTCATCCCGAACCAGACGGTTCTTCTCCAAGATGGAATCATCGCCGCAGTCGCCGGTTCTGACGAGCCGCTCCCCTCGTCCTCTTCCGAAGCCGTCAAGATCGACCTGGCCGGCAAGTTTCTGTCGCCGGGTCTGATCGACGGCCACGTCCACATCGCGGCGACACCAGGAGAGTCGGACTTTGGCAAAGTCATGTCAATGCCCGAGCACGTATCGATGCTGCGCATGACGTACGTGTGCCGTGACATTCTGTCCCGGGGCTTCACGACGGTTCGCGACTGCGGAGGGGCGCCGTACGCTCTCAAGCAGGCAACCGACGAGTGGCTGGTCCCTGGGCCGAGAATATTCATCAGCGGCCACGCGCTCAGCCAGACCGGAGGACACGGCGACTTCCGGAGCTGCCACGATCACAAGGACTGCGCGTCCGGCTTCGTGTCCGGCCTCGGTCGTGTCTGCGACGGTGTTCCGGCCTGTCTGGCGACCGCCCGTGACGAGATCCGCCGGGGCGCGGACTTTATCAAAATCATGGGCAGCGGAGGTGTCGTGAGCCCGACCGATCGGCTCGAGGGCAACCAGTTCAGCCCCGAGGAGATCCGCGCCATGGTCCTGGTCGCGTCAAACCAGAAGACGTATGTCACCTGCCACGCCTACGCGCCAGAGTCCATCCGCATCGCGATCGAGAACGGGGTCAGGGGCATCGAGCACGGCAACCTCCTGGATGAGCCGACGGCCAAGCTGATGGCCGAAAAGGACTGCTTCCTGACCCCGACGCTGGTGACGTACCAGACCCTGGCCGATCCCGCCCTGCCACAATTCCTGACGGGGGAGTCGAGCGAGAAGAACAAGAAAGTCCTGAGCATGGGGATGAACGCTCTCAAGATTGCCAAGGACGCCGGAGTGACCGTGTGCTACGGCAGCGACCTGCTCGGGCCCCTGGGCGGGTATCAGCTCAGAGAGCTCAGCATCCGGTCGGAGGTCCTCACGAGCCTGGACATCCTCCGCAGCGCCACCGTCAACCCCGCGAGGATGATGCGCCAGGCGGAGAGTCTGGGGCAGGTCAAGACGGGCTTCAACGCCGACCTCTTGATTCTCAACAGCAACCCCCTGGAGGATATCACGATCCTGGAGCGCCAGTCAGAGGAGGTCGCGGCCGTCATCAAGGACGGGAGGGTCTGCGTCAGCCGGACACCTGGCCTCACTGGTCTTTTAGACTCCTGGAAAGACTTTTAGTTAATGAGACCATCATAATTAGATCTGGCTCATTGAGTACATGTTAGACTTGTAACAAATCAAGCTTCTCTCCGTGCCATCAGTGAAGCCCGAACTCGAGCCAGTCACCCAATCCCGGAACCGACGCAAACTCTCCAAAGTCAAACTCGGGATACCCGGCGTCCAGATCGAAGCCCGCCCCCGGCGGCACTGACGGATTCGGCATCATGAACGGGTCGCCGCCTGGTGTCGTGGGCGGGTATTGCTCTGCCGGCCGAGCATCCACGTCCCGCTCTCCGAGGCCGCCCGTCTCATCCACGCTTTCGCCGCTCGTCGCCCAGTCGCGGAACTGCGAATATGCCTGGCTGGACACCTCTAGGGACAGCCTCTTTGGGGTCGTATGTTCGTTGAGCCTCTGGACAGCCATCTCCAGCGCCTCGATCGCCAGCTTCTCCGAGTTGTTGGAGAAGACTCCGACGGACATCTTCTTGAGCAGCTCGATTCCCTTGCTGCACGCCCTGCGCAGGCGGGCATCCTGGGAAGAGATCCGGGCGGCCAGCACGGCCAGAACAGCGGCGCAGCACGAGGAGAACTCGGTATAAGACGTCCTCGCGAGGCCAATCTCGTCGTCCAGGGTCTGGCACAGCTCGATGACCGCGACGGCGCTGCAGACGCAGTCATCTACGAGATGTTTCTGGGCCTCGGCCCATGCGGAGTCCACCGAGCCGGAAGAGGCATTCTCGCCCGTGCCTTTGAGGATATGCGAGCGCCCGATGAAGATGTAGACGAGGTGGAATGTGAGCTGGAGGTGGATGTTGAACCTGAACAGGGAGTTCGCCGGGTCCAGGTCTCGGCAGTGTGTTTCAGTGGGCAGGGATTGCCAGTAGGCCTGCAGGTCGTTCTTCAACGCGACGACGGACTGGATGAGCTGAAGCTTTTGCGGCGGAGACGCGCGCTTGAGGGACATCCTGGCGATTGTTAGTGAGACTTCCAAGCGCCTGCAGAGATGACTGACAGGAGATCTCGAGCGCGCTCAAACATGTCTGTGAGCCGGATCATGGCCAGCACATTGGGCATCGTGTCAATGCGGGAGCTTGTGGGTAGGCCCGGGAAGTTGCTGGGCAAATCAGACTCGACGTCCGATCGTGCAATGGAAACGGGCCTCCCGTGCAAGACGCAGATTCGCCTGTGAGAGGGTCAGTCGGGTTGGCTTCATGCATCGGACCTGTCCTAACCTCTCCAGTGTGTAGACCGTCCACCATATCCTTCGCCTCATCTCCATCTCTCGGGGCTCCAGATGCTTGTCGTACTTGAGGTGCATTCCATTCTGGGTGGCAATCTTGATTGCGATCCCCAGGTAAGTGCAGGAGAGGCCGGCCGCGTCGACGGGCTGCGGCACCTGTTAGCCTTCTCTCACGAAGGGTCGCGGAGACATACCAGGGCATAGACCGCAAGGAGGCCGAACGCTTGGACGCTCTCTACTGACGCGATCGCGATCACCCCCGGGATTAGCTTGGACGCCTTGTCGTGGAACTTGCGGGCGACCGCGTCATCCTCGTGCTGCGCCCGCTGTTGCCCCGTCGCATCCTCAGCCGGCGAGAAGTGGCTCGATGGTGCCATTGACGAGAGGTGGCTGAACTGGACGCCCATCGCGAACATCATGAGGACGGTACAAACCCACGACGCATCGGCGGCCGAGAGGACGAAAGTCCCGGCATAGAATCGGCTCAGCTTGTCCCGCAGGCACTGCTCGTCCACGTACAGGTAGTTCGTCTGTCCGAAGACGAAGAACACGTCGAAGAGGAAGGAAGCAACGTCCGGGGGCGGGAACACGCTCGCAGCATCCGATACGATGCTAGCGTGAGAGACCTGCAGCTTTGGCGTGCCGGGAGACTCTGTGATCACCGGCTCGTGGTGACCGGGAAGTCTGTTCTGGACGTCGCGCTGGAGGTTCCGAGAGAAATCAGAGTGGGAAAGCTCTCCGGTGTACGCTCGACGGCGTTAGTGGCAGGAAGACAAGCTGAAATGCGACGTACTCACATGCTTCGGTGGCAGGAGTGAGGTCGATGCCATTTTGTGCTCCTCTGTCCTCGTTCTCTGAGGTCTCGGCCCTCAGTAGTGCGGTCTTGCTTGAGCCCGGATCTTTGCTACTGAGCGAGGACGACAGGCTGCGAAGCTGCGCCTTGTCGAACGAATCCAGGCCGGTGTAGTGTGAGACAATGCGCTCGAGATATCGTATTCTGTCGGGGTCGAGAAAATCACTTGCGTTCCGTCAGTAATGATTGAGAGGGCCCCGGGAGGTAAACTCATACGTCCTCTCCCGCGCATCTCCTCGGGTTCGTGCCCTGGGAGGCTTGAACGCGTCTGTGTAGGTGCACTCCCGGCCAACACGCGCACAGCGAGTGCATCTGTCGCCTCCTTGGCACTTTTCCTTCAGCCTGCGGCAGGCATCGCAGCTGTGAACAAGATCAGCTTCCGACCCGAGGGCACCGCGGGATGGACTAACGCTTTGGCTATTCGCTTGCGCCCCCTCTCAGGCGCGTCTGACGGTTCAAGAGACCGTTTCCGCAGACGATCCGCGGCAGTCACGGACGAGGGAGGCGACTCCGGAGTTCCGAGCTCGAAATCCATGGCTGGCGGGGTCGATCCGGCTCCGGATTTGCCGGGTCGGTTCGGCTTTCAACGGCCCCGCTCTACCCCGCGGTCGGCAGAGAATGTAGCTGCGCGGATGGGACCTTTCGACGCTGAATGTGCTGCCAGGAATGATTGGCAGCAAGGAGTTCTTGACGTGATTTCAAGGATGCCGGGCGGAGGATGCATTTCTGGTTTGCTGCCGTTAAAGGGCGCCGGTCCGGTCTCGGGGGTGGCGATAGGATGTTGCCCTCTCATTGGATGAGGTCGCCGAGACTGTCGCCCGGCCCGGTCTGGAGACTACGCCGGAAACGAGGTTAGTAGGTAGGATGATGCGGAGATCAACCCATGAATAGACTTCGGCAACGAGAAGCTTGAAGCGAGATCTCAGCGAAGGGGCAGCTCATCTGGTGCTGTGCGCAGACCAATTTCCAAACATCCGATATTAATATCCGATTCTCCCCAATCCTGGCAACTCCACGCACTGTGAAACAGAGTCCGCAGCGCCATCATCGGTGACAAATGGTTTGTTGTTGGAATCGGGCATACATGACGAAGAAACGATCTGCCCAGTTGGGTTCAGTCGTTGATGTGTGTTTTGGTCCAGACTGTGGTACGTGGGCTTACTAATCCCAGTTCTCTGTTGTGTCTGGTGGTTTACTTGATACCCTGTCCACTCAACGTATGGAAACAAAACCCATAGACCCATGTATATGCTCTTGGAGTTGGGAGCTTTATGTGTGGGAGTCCTTGGCTCAACTGAGTGCAGAGGCTTACATCGAGACGACAAGACTGGGTTTGCCTGGCTGGTTGGGACTCGCTGTGATGTCAGCTGCGCCACACCTTATGAAAGGTGAACTCTGATACACTCTCTCAGAAACAAACTCACTTTCACTGAATCCTCAAAATCAACGGTGACAACCATTCAGGGCTGGCCCCGAATCACATTCCAATTAGATACTCATGCTCCGTCTCGCATGCCAAGCAACCGCCTCTGGGTCGGTTCATATATTCACGGGAAGAATGTTCATCGAATCAGATTAGTGAACCGCGAGAAAGTCAGCCAACGCTGCGCTGACACGGTGCTCCATGACCCAGCACTTTGACCTAGCCATGATGACAGTCACAGCCTGTGCCCTGACTTGCCAAAAGCCGTTGTGTGATACACCTGGGCCCTCTAACCGGCTCTAATCGCCAGATCTCTCATATAAAGTGCACCAGGCTTGACCTTGCCATCAATATTCTGCCACTGCTCTAAACACCACATACGCAAGCATTACGCAGACCTGCCCCAAACTCTGACCCCAACTTCTCTCTCAGATCCTCTACTCGCCCCGAGATAACTTCCGAGCCTTCTTTTACCATTCGCAATCATGGCTGACAGCGGCCCCAACGAAAGCCGTTTCCCGCCGGGCAAGATTACTTTCAAAGGAATCCTCAACCATGATGGCACAGATTGCGAGACAACAGCAATCGATTACCACTATTCAGGGAACGCGAAGGGCTTCTTCGAACGGTGCTGGAAGGACCTGGATCTCCTACTGCGACTCGAGTGCGGTATGGATCCGGTCCCTCAAAAGTTCGAGGCCTACTTCATGCAGCATGCGAGCGCCATCATCGCCTATGACAACTTTGACGACATACCTCAGGAGTTTACTCTTTCCCATGATGACATTGCTCTGGAGGTGGGCGCAAGAGCGACAGAGATCAGGTCATTCTTCCGGGTGTGTCCGAGCGACCTCAGGATAACATGCACACTCCCGGCAGACGCAAAGCAGCAGGTCGATAAATTGAAGAGTGGGAAGGCGTGAGCCTCAGGCAGGGTAAGTTCCAGTTCCCCCAGCAAGAGGAGGCGCTGACTTGAAAACAGCGAGAAGCACAAGGAACGGGTTGCCGAAAATCCTGGAGTTGGTGGGTCGAGTCAGGGGGCATCATTTGCTTTCAAGTTTGGTCGGACAGGAAGGGCAATGGATCGGTACCTTGAGTCTCATGAACAGGGTGGCCCATATTGAGAGCCAAAAGGAAGACTAGGAGGAGGGTTGGGGATCCAAAGAGGCCAGAAACAGAGCATCGATCGTACTGAAACTCGTCATCAGGTGGCGTTGTGTTGCTGGTGAGGATCCTCGAAACCGGGGTCCACGGCATCGATCGGCTGAAGGTGGCCTTCTCGTAAAGAAGATCCGTTGTTGATCGGTGTTGCATTTGGATATTGTCCTACGTAAGCATCCAAGGGAGCACAATCAGCTATCAGGACTCGGGACACAAAACTCACACGGGGGTGACAAGCGGCTATGGGGGAAAAGGAGTTCGAAAGCTTTTCGGGCCACCCTCGACAACCTGCGAGATAACGTCAACCGCCGTGGTATCCGGCCAAAGAACGCCCTGCTCCTCCGGTCTTCCTGCCGGTGTTGCTGCTCGTCCTCGTTTTCACGACTGGCGCGGATGCTGAGAGCCATGGCAGGCTGTCCAAGGTCTGGCAATTGGCTCTGGGGCTCTGACCCCCTCCAGCATCCTCCTTGAGACGCTCTCTCCCTCGATGGCCCAGGTCTCACCGTGTCAGGTTGAAGAGAAGGCGGAGAGAAAACTCGATTCAAACAAGCTATCGACAACAGACAGACACATTATTACACATTACGGCAAACCGGCCTACCAACCCTTCACTTGTATCGTCCGCTTCCCCGCCACCAGGTCCTTGTTGTAGTCCGTCCCCAAATACCGCCCCTTGAGGAACCAAACCATCAGGCTCGGCATCTTCCAGGCGCCGAACTGGCCCGTTCCGCGGCTTCTCCCCACGGTGACTGCGCTTACAATCTTGTCGTCGGGTGTGTACTTGTCGAGAGTGCCCCCCACGAACCACTTTTGCATGTTCCTTGACGTGTGCGTGACCTGAAGGTCCGCCTTGTACGCCGTCATGACCTCGAGGTTGCCGACGTCACCGACGACGAAGATGTTATCGTACCCGGGCAGGCGCAGGGTCTCGTCCTGGAAGACAAATCCGGCATCGTCGCGCATTTCGGCCGGCACGAAGGCGCTGTTCGGCTTGGCGCCCGTAGTCGGCAGGTAGGCGTCGACCGTCAGCTTCCTCGTCTTGCCGCCGGCCTCGGTGAGCTCGATCTCGTGCCGCCCCTTGGCCGAGGGGTCGGGCCGCGCGCCGGTGACCCTTGTGCTGGAGACGACCTTCACGCCGAGCTTCTCCGCCTCCTTCTTGACAATCTGGCGCACGTCCTGGCGCCAGGTCTCGTCCAGGGGGAGCGGCTTGTTGATAACCCAGTAGACCTCCTTGCCCTTCGCGGCGAACTCGAAAGCGACCTCGCCGACCACCTCGCTGCCCGTGGTGCCACCGCCCGCGATCAGGATAGTCTTGGCCGACTTAATCTGATCCTGTAGGGCGTGTAGCCTGTTCTTTGTGTCCTCAGTCGTTCCCACCTCCTTCCAGGGCATGTTATCATTGGCGCGAGCACCGGTTGCGATGACGAGCGCGTCGTACGGGATCGTGCGATGGTCCCCGAGATTCGTTGTGACGGTGACCTGGTTGGCTTTGGCGTCCAGAGAGTCGGCCCTGCCGTTCACGATTTCCCAACTCTCCTTGGGGTATTGGGCGAACTCGGGCTCGATGGGTCGGAATAAAGTCTCGTCGGGGAACTGGCCGGGGATGATGCCGCGGACACTCGCAAGGTTCCAGAAGCTGTTATTCGTTACTATCGTTCTGTCATGACGCGCAAGAGGGCTCGACGTACTGATCGGTGTTGGGAGTGACCAGGATCACCTTGAGGCCCTTGACCTGGGGCACAGTGTGCTTGAGCGCAAAGTGGGCGATGGGCAGGCCCGCCACGCCGGCGCCCAGGATGACAAGTGTTTTGCCCATTGGATCTGTTCAGAATTTGGGAGTGAAGTGGTGTTGGTTGGTGGTGCTTGTACAATGGTGGTTGTGGCTGGATCAGTGTTGAAGGGCTCTGTGATGGACCGATGGCAGTTGGACTTGGGGCCCTTTATACTGTCCGTGGACGCAACGCTCATGTTGAGTTTCAAGGCTCTACCATGGCGCAATCCTGTATTAGAAATGTAGTCGACAAGTCCGCCGCTACTCTGAAAACCATAGCCTCTGCCGTCTGGCAACGCATCAGAGAGGCATAGTGAGGGCGGAGTTTGTTGATAGTTTAGAGTCTAAGTCGCTTGCCGCGCGCTGCGGAGGCCGCAAGCTCGTGAAACCGGCGGACACGCAGAGGGCAGGTTGTGGCGAGCCGAAACAGGCAAAGCGCCCGCGGGGGTCAAGAACGGCAGGGCGAGACGATAGTTGTGGGGCTATCTGAAGATGCAGGCACTAAAAACAGTGGAGGTTAAACTCTTAGACCCGCTGAGGCGGCGGACAAACACCACCTGAAGCGAATTGATGTGCAGTGGCCTGTGGACTCAACAACGACTGCAGCGCCGCAGCGCGCGCCAGGTTGCCAGCGGCTCGTTGGCTGCCCACGCGGCAGGGCTTTTGAAACCTGCCGTCGCGGGTCAGAGGCAATGTCAGAGACAGGTTCACCAAACCCATTTGGTCGAGATTGAACTTTGCGGCTCCCTCGACCGCGGAGCGAGCCCTGCCCACGATCTCATCGCCAAGAGCCCAGCATCCCCTGAGTCCCCTCCTGAGGGCTTGGGGCCTCAGGAGAACCAGTGGAGATTGCTGCCACGCATTCAACACAGTCGCACACAGTATTTAGCGGAGAGACACGCATGTTCGTCAGGCTTAGGAGCGTTCTGGCTCACCTGAAGGAACGATGGTCCCATGCGACTCGACCACTCAATGGGTGGGGGGGAAAAGGGGTATCCCCAACATTGACCATCGCGACCGACATCGAAACCGATGTTCCAAACGATACAGTATTTGATGCCGTGCCTTTTGATGTTGAGGGAGGATCACCAATGCTACCTCGCCCACTTCTGGGAACGGGTTGCACCTGGCCCTGTTGAAGGGTCGTCCGATGCGACAGCTGGGATCAGACGACGTTCGCAAAATGTCCGAGGTGCTTTCGGGCCGCCCATGACCGAGCCTCTTGGAGACTGTGCAATCTTGGAGACGTCAAATTGTTGCCTTTGGGGCTGGATTCTTCGCGATCAAGCTTCCAGGGGGAACACGCTTCCGTGACGCTCTTTGGGGTGAGACAATTGCAAAGGGGAATGGCCAAAGGTGAAGGATTGGGGACGTTGTTTGACGACAACAAAGACCTGCCCGATCACAGTCACCGTGATCGCGTCGCCCAGAAACACCTTCAACCGACGCCGCCCACCGCTTCGAATCTCTGCCCTTCCTCGGTGTCTTGGGTTCAAGTTGGCCAGCCACTGCCTGGTCCAAGGCTCCTGCCCCCCCCCCCCCCCCCCCCCCCCCCCCAGGTTCTGATCGGTGGTCCCCATTCTCGCATCCCGGCAATAATTTGAAAGGCTTGAGACTGTCGAAGGGACTGCCTTTGTCTCCCTTTCCTTGCCACCTTGTCAATAAATTCCGTGCCTTCTGATCTGTCACATCCTTCTCGGGCACCAGGTCAGCGTCATCCCAAGCTTTCAGGTGCAACCTCCATACCTCAGCGTTGGCAAGATCGTCGAGATCGTCGAGATCTCTTACACGCAGATGCCAGCCAGCTCCCCGTCCTTGGCCAGTGTACTCCATGGTGGAACTGGCTCGATGTATCGCTTCTAAAGGGCCGTTTCCCCTCCACACGCACTTTCTCGCAGCCAGGGCGACGGCCGACCAAGGCTGCGGTTTCAACGGCTTGTCTCAGTACCCTCAATCCTTCGCCATCAGTGTCATCGCCGCGCTCTTCTACCCCGGAAAGTACGGGCGCATGACGCCTGTCAACCGAAATCGTTGTTCCGTTGCAAGTTTCCGTTCGGGGTTCGGCTCGTGCTCCCAGCGATTCTGGTAAGGTTGTATGGGCGTCTTCTCGGTATGTCGCTTGCCTGCGGAGGGACTGGCGATCTAGAGTTTTCGGTATTAGTTGATGTTCCTTGCTGACATACTTTGCGGCTTACCAAGGTCCCCGACGTACCGTCTCTGCTATACTGGCCTGGAGCGCTGTTGAGGGCCCGATATTCGCGTCGAAGCGACGCCATCATTGTTCGCATTGGCTATCACGTGCCTGCCCCTGATATCGGCAGTTCTGATAAGGGCACCTTTTCAGAATTCTTCTGCAACCCCATCTCGCCCAAGCTCCACGGCAGCTTCGCAGCCGCCACAATCAACAAAACCTCCCATCTGCAAGCGCAAAGATACACATTCATCACTGTCACCAAGCAAATCAAAGACATAATGTCAAACACATCCTCCGTCGAAGACCTCCCTTTTGGCTGCACACGCAGCAGGAGGCTTTCGATATCCTGAACTCGATGACTGACCAAGAACTCGACGCATGGGTCGAGTCTGAGAGGCCAGTGATCCGGCACCAGCATTCATTTGGGGTTCATGGTTTCCGGGAGCATATGTTCATGGCAGCGGTCGCATACCTTCGCTACCCCGAAGGGAGCGTCATGATTTGCGCTCGTCTTGTAAGTTATCCTCCCCAGGCCATCACTCATCTTTCTAACAAGTCCAAAGCCCCGACAGTGATGACCTATGCGAAGTCTTTCCGCCGTACCACATCGACAACACCCTTCAACATTAGTTCAAGGAGAGGAGGATCTAGGCAAGAAGGAATGGTCATGTGTAAAGGAGAAGTTACCGGAGATACCTCGGAGGTTATCAAGGCCGCCCTATACATTGTTAGACGACGGTTCTATGGATGGCAAACCTCTCGCATGCCCTCATCATGATTCATGGTTTTGTTTTGTCGAGAAACAGTACCATTCATGGCGATTAAGTTATACACAGCCAGCACTGCCTCGTGCTCTATTCAGTCAATCGTCTGCAGTCCCAAGCCAAGTTCTATCTATGCCTCCTCGCGTGCGAGTCCCCGGTCGGATCTGCTCCATCCGACCACTTTGTTCCCGCGAACAGCTCCTCTTCTGAGTGCTTGGCCCCATGGTGAAACCAATGTGGCTGTGGAATGGATTGTAAGAAGGAGTTTCAGCAGCATAACACAAGGGAGAACAGTCACAGCTTGGGGCAGAGGGCCCTGCGGAGGAAGCTGCACCCGTTGTCGGGACCCAGTCGCCAAGGACCGGGACCAGGGGTGGCAACCCCACAGCGGCCCGAGCCGTTGATGTCCGACATGTACCCCGGGCGCCAAGTCAACGATCGCCACACCACCTCGGTCCCTGTTTACTGCAAAGTAGTAGCGGAGAATCTGTAGGCGCGTCTCCTGCTACTTGATGGACTCGCTGCCCTCGTCGTCTGTGGGTTCGCTCGTGTCGCAAGGGGCGTCGGACAGCCTGGAATGGATGGCCGGGATGACCATCGTCAGGCAGTCCAGACCAATCGAGTTGCCGGTGGCAGGATCATCAGGCATCAAAAGCATCAGCTGTATCTGTCGTGCCTGTTGGTTGACGAGCTTCAGGTAGTAAGCGGCATCCTCAGATGTGTGCGGGTTCGGAGCGTGTCTTGTGGAGCTTTGCATCTCGCGAAAGCCTAACCTGGCGGTCCATGCAAGTGATTTCTGAATCCTGTCTTGGAGTTTTCATCGGGGTTAGCGCCTGAGGTTTCAGTAGGTACCTATGTTACGTGTGCTTCTCTAGCTCAGGACTCCTTCCTCGGGCACCTGCCACTCCATGCCCCAGGGCGATATTCACTTCTACCCTCTTCACGAGTCGCCATTTCACGCCCCGCGCTCTCGATCAAACTTTCCTTCTTCCTCCCATAACCAACTCATCGACGGAAGGCCACGAACTTCCTGTCGCAACACACATCTCCTATTATCAATCCAACCAAAGCCAAGTGCTATGAAAAGGTGGCAGCATGGATGATACTCAGGTTCGTCACTGTTCCAGCGACAGTCGCCTGTCTTGCATTGCTAACTAAGGGCAGGCTCAGTCAGTCAAGGCCGCGAAGGGTGCCGCGTACCCTGTCATCGCCCAGCCACTGTTTGGCTTGAGCAGGTCTCTCCGTTCCCAGCTCCAAGAGTCGCGTCCGTTCACCAACCCGGATGAGCACTGCGACGACATTTGCGCCATCTGTGACCAGAAGGGACATCTGGCCGCCTACTGCATCATGGTGGACGAAGAGACTGGATTCCTGGCATGGGCCAAGAACACTGACGGTCACGGCTGCGTCTTCTGCAATGGCAAGCACGAGCTGGACGAGTGCCACCTCCTCGCCAGGCTCAGTGATGATGAGCAGTTGTACAACCGCTGGTACGTCCAGGTCAAGCTGCGTGGACGCCGCCCCCCTCCCAGGACTCGGAAGTCATGGGTCATGGTCGTCGCCGAGGTCTGGAAGCGCATGATGAAGGCTGAGGACAACACATTCCGCGACATCACCAAGGACAACATTTTTGGGGACGATACTATGCTGCCTCTGACTCGAGCGTACTGCATTGCGAGGGTCAGGGGTCGCTACAGAGGTCCTCCTCAGCTCATGGACTACAAATTCGGTTATAACAGGCAGTCCGACCTGTCCGAGGACGTGTCACTGCCCCGCGATCAGGTCGGCGCGCGCGCGAAGGATCTGCTCAGGACCGAGCACTGGGTTGATGGACCGAGGGAGTCAAGCCTTCAGTGCCCCGATTATCCCACGGAAATTCGAGTGGAGGACACGGATGCCATGAGACTCGCCGCCGAAGGATGGATGTATGAACTGACCCGCCATATGGAGAGAATGACCATCGTTGACGATCAGCTCAAGGAGGTCCATGCCAACGCCTCGAAGCTCGACCAACTGGTTTTTGAGCAACGCATTCAGGAAGATGCCGCCATCTCTGACTTTCTCCCCGAGGACGTGGTGGTGATGGAGTAGACTGTCGAGGTCGATGGCCTCGGGTGCCGAGAACAGAAGCGAAACCCCAAAATCAACTGTGTAGTTGTCTGGCAGCATTGTTCATCTGATTCTACGTGAGTGATGTGCCGCATTGATTTCCGTCACACCGTAGTTGTGATACATGGAATGCCAGGATGCAAATCAGTATCACACAGCGTGTCGGCTGAGTACCTCCGAGTCCTGCGCGGACGCTGTCTGATATGGAAACAAGCTTCCGCGACCTGAGGAGACAGGAACCCAGCACTGAGGTAGAAACCATCAAGCTTGTCACGCCGAGGGTGACAGCTACCAAGCTGGCAATTTTCAACGATTTCGGATGTGTCACAGCCAACACGATTATTTGCCTCTTGCCAGTAAAGCACACGTGACAAGCAACGCTGTGCCCTGCCTCGAGCTCCAACTCCCGACACCTCGCCCAGGAAAGGCACTTGCTGGAGACTCCTTTGACAGCGTCGGGATACTTCTGTTGGCCGACTCCTCGAATAGATTTTGTGCCGCCAGTCGTATTAATGAGACATCACTGAGCATCGAGGGCACCTGGAAGATCTGAGATATCCATTATCTTCTGCAACGCAGACGTCTTTCCCTCCTCTGCCTGGTATTGCCTTTGTTGACATCCATATCCTGGTTTCCTTTATTCGATCGCGCAGGCTCTCCTGGGCGATCTAGAACGAAGAGCTGTCAGCGCATGTTGCTTCGAGGTAACATCCAGGGCGAAGGCCGTCATGAAAAGCACGGGTTGATGGCACTGAAGTGGCAATGCGCAGCAAGGTGATTTGGGAGATCTCGTGTCATCGCAAGACGGGGGATTGAAACAGAAACACGTCACTGGCGCGAGGTCAGGTGCCTTCCAAGCCAAGTCGTTTCCGGCGGGTGACCCAGAAGAGAGAGTCCATGTCGCTGATGAGAAGCTCGTCGTGGGTGGTCAGCATATCCTTTGCGTGACTGAGCTCCTAGACGCCACGGCCACGAGCACGACCGTGCTATGGCCTTTCTATCGGGGAACCGGAAGTCCATGCGTATAATGCTCTATTCGATGTGGGGTTTCGCGACACTCCTCACGATCATGACGCTCTGTTGGTTTCTCCCGAGGTTGAGCAGCGACATCCGGAGGAGGGCCCATGAATAAACAGCCCTCGAGAATCAGTGCGGCTGTCGTGTCTGCTGTCACTGAGAGTGTCTCGGTCGGAACATGGACGGGGCCGACGGAATTGGGGCTCGGGATTGAACAACCGAACAAATGCCTGGGATGAAGCGGACCAGAATCGGCGATGGAGCATCATCTCGGAGGCACTCTAAGATAAATATGACGGGTGCTCGAGTAGATGAATCGCTTTATTGAATTTTGATTGAATAAGTTGAAAGCATGTCAGCTGTCAATCGAAGGACGACGCATCCCTTCTGGGACATGCGGCAATACATGTACAGAACAAAATTCGGTCCAGAACAGTGCCTTCGAGGCCTACATCAAACAGCCTTCGGCAAGTGGAACCCGGTCTGGCGGAGCAGCTGGAAGACCTGATCCGGATCATACCTCTCCGAGACGCCCTGCATGAACGCGACATTGTCCGCGCCATAGTGCGAGATGGGGTCCTGCGAGCCGTGCGCGTAGTTGAGGAACTGCCAGTCCCTGTTGAGCCCGCGCTCGGCGGCGGCGGCGTCGAGGGCCTGGCGCAGCTCGATGGCGATCGGCACGATGACCTGCTGGTTGGCGTCGGTGTCGACGGTGAGGACGATGTTGTACATGAGCGCGGGTCCCTGGGCGACGACGCGCTCGAGGCCGAGGACGTTGCCGCCGCGCTCGAGCGACCGCTGGACGATGCCCTGGGTCACGGGCTGCCACTGGAAGATCATCTCAAAGTCGGAGGCCGGGGCGGCGGCCTTCATCTTGCCGATGTACTCGCGCATGAGCTCCTCCATGGTGTGCATCAGGGGGACGTCGAGGCCGACCATGCCGGTCTGCCAGCTGGCGAAGAGACCGAGGGGCGTGGGCCCGGTGAAGATGGGGACGATCTCGTGGGCGGGCCCGGTCGCGGGGGCCGTGTACAGGTGGTCGATGGCCAGGATCTCGTCGAAGGAGGGGGACATCTCGGCGTGGATGTTGCTCAGGATAGCGCCGAACCCGAACCCCTCGGCGTTGTAGGTCTGGGCCAGGATGCCCTGGCTGGCGGGGTCCTCGTCCTGCCGCATGATGAAGTCGTAGTAGGCCTGGATGACGACGGCCTTCTTGTCCTGGCCGAACCCGGTCATGCTGGCGTAGATGTTCGACGAGGGCCAGACCTCGGTGTCGAGCCTGGTGACGAAGCCAAAGTTGCCCGAGCCGCCCTTGAGAGACTTCCACAGGTCCGCGTTCTCCTGGGCGTTGGCGTTGACGATGGAGCCGTCTGCCAGGACGACCTCGAAGTTGACGATGTTATCGCAGGCAAAGCCTCGGACGCCGGTGTGGAAGGAGTAACCTCCTCCGGTGGTGAAGCCGCCGACGCCGACCACGTCTGCACGGCCGCCGATGCCGACGACATTATATGGGGCGAGGGTCTGGTAGACCTGTCCCCAGGTAGAGCCTGGCTGGACAGATGCGACCTGGGCGGAGGCGTCGAAGGTGGTCGAGTTCATGTTGCCTGAGAGGTGTCAGCGGAGCACATCTGCGAGAAGACCCAGGACGATTTTACCAAAGTCGACCGTGACGCCCTCCTCAATGCTGTTGGAGCCCTTGAAGGCGGAGTGAGCACCAGCCCGCATGCCGAACGGGCACTGATGCTCGGTGAAGACCTTGACGATCTTCGAGACGTCCTGGGCGGTCTCGGGGAAAACCATGCACCAGGGCGCCTGGGCGGCGTTGGCAGAGTAGTACTGGCCGAGTCGCTCAGTGTAACGGGCCTCGTCCGGATTCAGCACCTTGCCTTCGAGGCCCTCGGTCTTGGACAACGCGGCACACTGGGGAGTCTGTGTCAGTACGGGCAGGGCTCGCGCCAGGGGAAGGGGGATCCTACGCAGCGGCACCGGGCGTCCGCAGGACTGCTCAGAGCAGCACCAAAGGTTCCCTCGGCGGCTAGGGCCAAGAAGACGGCGGCGATTGTGGCCTTCATGGCAGATCGGATGGCACCTTGCTGGGTGCAGGTCGTCGCGTGGCAGACAGGGAGGGTAGCGAAGATCAGCAAACCAATGAGCAGGAGACCGAGTCTTCAGTTTTGGTTCTTTTGGGCAGGATCCTGATCAAGGAGGTGATTGGGGCGCCTTCTGGAACCGAGCTAGAGATATAAGTGCCATGGCGAAGTCTTCACGCCGGAGTCCTGGACCTCGGAACTCGCCGCAATGTCCGAAGTACCCATTTCGCGCATGAAAGGCCGTTCAATAGACCGCAGAGTAAGTCTGGGCTTCCACCAGGGTGCGAGGAGGTGCGTCGTCTAGCTCGTCTTGGTGATGGAGGAGACCGAGACGCCGAGGATTCGCCCCTTTTCTCTCGCTTCAGCTAGCGCGACGCTCCTCGGGGTGCTAACCAGGGCCCTCAAAGTACCAGATGGGCCAATAGGGCTGCTCTCCGGCCGGCAGATCGTCCCTCCGTGGCTAGTCCATCGAGGATCCTCGTTAACCCTGATCTCTATCAATCTCCGCAATGGGACTTTGTCTGCAGGGGCCTTGTTGAACTGAGCGACAGAGCTGCCGATGCAGGTCTGCGGCGCGGTGAAGTAAGCTTTGAGATTCGACGTTGCATCACATGCCCGAGCGGCCGAACGCCCCGATGTTGACGGCCGTTGACCGTTCACCGGCGCGCCGTTGCAATGTCATCGCCTCCCGGACGGTCCGCAGCTTAGGCTGGGCGCCGATGCCCAAAACACGACGATGGTCGGCTAGCAGATCGACTGCAGGGTTGAGCCCGGCGACATCGCCTGCGGTAGCGCCAATCTGTCCCTCGTGGTGTAGCAGATTGGGGCGAGAACCCACAGGGACTAAGAAGTAGTCCGCTCTTGGCTGGTTCTTCGGCTCCTTCGTGTCTTCCGGCTTGGTTCCTCATCGCGTCGACTGGGCAAAAGATCAGAATGCCATGATCTGTCCCCTGAAGTTTCCGCCCGCCAGCGTGGGTGACAGTTGAGGCCGATATCACCCAGTGCAAGTGAAACATCCGAGAGACACGAGACGGCGATGGCGATGGCGATCACGAACGACAACCCCACCAGAGAATCAGACTAACTCTATTCTCCGACGGGCTCTGCGCCGCAATGGATTCCGGTCCCAGATCACCGTCTTCCGCCTTGACCAAAGTCCCGAAGCCAGGCTCACCGCGGCCGTGCTCTCTCGACAAGGCACCCCGGGGTAACACAAAACGACTCAAGCCCGGATATGCGAACAGGCTGCTGCAGCGCGGGCACATAGCAGTCCCCGCGTCGACGCTAAACCCAGCCCGGGGCATTGTGTGACGCCTCGCGAGAAATAGGACCACCGGCTGGAGGCATTATGCCTTCTTGAGCACGCGCTAGCAGACTGCATCAGCGTATTCTGACGGCCGTAACGTGACGGAACTCGGGACACCAAGGAAGGCCTTTGGTGGTTTTTATTGTGGCCTGAACTAGTTGGCCACATCAGTTGGCCTTCCGGGCGATCCCCCTGATGAATCCGTGTCCCATATATGGCCCATGTGCTCCCGGCTCTGATCCACGTCCGGAGATGCAAAGAATTGCCGCCCGTCCTTTTTCGTCAACATGTCCGGGTTTCCTGAAGTCAACGGAGTCCAGGTGGTGATGGAGGCCCCGGAGGGGTGGGTGGTCGATTTCGAGAATCCCACCCGCCAGTACGTCCTCGAGCACTACCTCATCTTCGGCATCCTGGGCCCTCTAGCGTTCATTGCGTTGATGCAGCGTTTTTACGTGAAGATATTCCTGTCAAAAGGTCTTCAGATAGATGATGGTGAGTGCGGGGAGCCATCAACTCGGGACTCGGCTAACACACACAGGATTCATGCTTCTGGCCTGGGTTCGTCTGTCAGGATTCAAACACAGTCTTTCCGCGTGACTGACATAGACCAGGTATCATCTGTGGTTGTGCAGTCCATGATGGTCCGTAAGTATCAAGCTGCCCCTTCACTTAGCTCAAGACCTCCGCTCACTCGTCAGACACCGTGGCGATCAAGGCCCTCGGAACTCATACGTGGGAAATCCCACTGCAGAACTACAAGATCACATTGATGGTAAGTCGCACAATACCAACATTAAATTCAGCTACTCACCTCATTAGTACACTTACATCTCCGCGGGGCTGTTCATGCTCTGCAACGGATTCACCAAGCTGTCACTTCTCACGTTCTACCTCGGCCTCTCACCGCAAGAGTGGTGGCGCATGGCCGTCTGGATCAGCATCGTCGTTGTCGGCCTCTACACGGTAAGCTCCCGCCGGCCGAACGCCTCCGTGATGGTGTGCTGACGATGTACTGCCCAGGTCATCATCACCACGATGCTCTTTGTCCACTGCACCCCCGTCGAGAAAGCATACGACATCACGATCAGGGGCGGCTCCTGCATCAACGTCGGCATCCTGTACATCGCCACCGCCGTTTCGAACATCATCACCGACATCCTCCTCTTCGTGCTGCCGATCCCGATGATCGTCAGGCTCCGGATGGGCGTCTTCCAAAAGGTCGGCGCCATCGTCATCTTCGGCATCGGCTCTCTGACCGTCACGACCTCGGTGGTGCGGCTGGTCTACCTCTTCACGGTTCTCAGGTCCACGGACGTCAGCTGGGACGCCGCTCGGGCGAACATCTGGTCGTAAGTTGATCCGAACACCTCCCGATACCACCGTGTTCCTACTGACATCACCCCCAGCTTCATCGAAGCCAACCTCTTCGTCATCTGCGGTTCCATGCCCACGATCCGCAAGTTCTTCAAGCACTTCGCGCCCAAGCTCATGGGGGTCTCGTCATCGGACCCGTCGTACGGGAACAAGTACGGCCCGAGCTACGCCGGGGGCTACGCCTCGAAGCCCGCCAACGGCGCGACCGGGCCCCGTTCCCGCAAGCTGCGAAGCCAGTACGAGAACTTCGACGACGACGACAACGAGATGGAAGTCTTCAAGACCGACAGCAGGGAGAAGGGCGACAAGAGCCCCGGCGCCAACTCTGTCAGCATCGACGGGAGCGGCGAGGCGCAGCCCGACAACGGCAGCGAGAAGGCCATTCTCCAGACGACAACCGTCACCGTCCGCTACGACGAGGATCACAGAAGCAAGTAGGATCGCGAGGCCAAAGCAGGTCCATTTGGCAGCCCTTAGAATTATATCCGGTGGAGCAAGCGGTCATTTTAATTTCCTGTAGCTATAATAGACATCATCTTAATTATCTGAGGCTCCATGGTGGCCGTTCCAGGGGTCTGTCGTTGCCCTCACGAGACCTATGCTCAGCACTGGAAGACCTCGGGCCCGGGGACGGTGTAAACTTCGACGGGGGGCCAGTAAATGTTGATGGTGACGCCGGGGTCGGATCCCTAAAGTACCAAGGCGTCAGCATGTAAGTCGCCAACAGACACAAGACACTTACAGCGTAGGCTCCCGGGATCTCAACGGTGGACGGGCTGGCCGTTCCGCTGCCGCCGACAACGTTGATCTGAGCGCACTCCATCTATCCGGGGTCAGTAGACATCTCACCTCCCTGAGTCCAGGGCACTCACGTAGAACTGGGCGCCCGGGTATGATCCGGCGCCGTGCAGAGCGAGCATCTCGGCGCGGAGGAGGTACTGGCCGGGCTCGATGCAGTCGGGGATGGTGATCTCATGACGGCCCTCGCCGTTGATGACCTTGGCGGTTCCCCACTCGCCGTTGTTGAAGCCGTCCTCCTGGATCTTGAACCAGCCGTCACCGACGCCGGAATCGGTGGCCGCGTCGTCGACCTTCTTCAGGTACGCCATGGTGGGACCCAGGTGCGAGCTGTCCATGATGTCGGCCGGCGCGGTGCCGGTCGTGCTGAGCATGTACCTCCAGAGCGCAGTCACGGTGCTGCCGGCCTCGACGTCGATGACGAGGTCGGACGGGGTCGTCGGGTTCGGGGCCCCGTTGCAGGCCATCGAGTCCGAGGTCACGTCCTCGATCGGGCCGTTGTACGAGGGGATACGGACGCCGCCGCCGATGCCATAGTTGACCCCGTCTACCTCGATGGAGGAGAAGATGGTGTGCGCGGAGGCAGCGCCAAGGGCGGACAGGATCGCGAGGGTCTTCATCGTGGCGGGAGAATGAGAGGAAGAGGKGATGATGAGGGAGCGTGAACGATGCTAGGATGGTCAGGCTCTGGGGKTTTTATAGACAACCCTCATGACCAGGACCTCCTCCACTACTGTGAAGCCCGTCGCGGGAAGTCCTGTCAAGGTGCCAGAGGCTTAACGCCAGGCTCCGCCGCATCGACATTTCTGAAATCAGATTAGCATCAGAGATCGACAATGCAACATCCTGTAGCGGTGGCCGAAGGAACGTCCGTCCTGTTATAAAGGTCTCGCGGAGGATGACGGTCCGGGATGATAAGTGGGCAGCCCCTTAACGACCGCCAGGCCTCCGCGACGAATTGACGGTTCCATAAGCCAGGATAGGAGACAATCGTAATAGATGGTAAGCAGAATCCAAGATTTCGGTCCCTTGGATAGGCTGCTGATGCACCAACGTCCAACGCCAAGCGGTGACAACGGCATCAAACCAAGATCCGGACGCTCGGCAATCGAAAGGAGCACATCCCTCCGTCCAAGCCAGGTTCATCCGGTGTGAAACATACGAGGCATGGTGAAAGACTGTAATGACAGTCATCTATTCTACAGTCGTGTATTCTACAGGGAGGCCTCGGGTCCGAGGACAGCTCCGTCGCTTCTATCCTACATGCGCTTGCTGGCCACCACTTCAAAGTCCTTCTCCGAGCACTTCTCGCGCTCATTCTGGACCCAGGACGCGATGCTGTCGACGGCATTCTGGGGGCTCTCGAGGTGCATCTGGAAGAACCCCTGCAGCAGCGACGGGGTGAACGTGTCGTCCGGTATCTCGCGGGCGAACTGGGCGGCCAGCTCCTGGACCTCCTCGGGCCCCACGTGCGCCGTGCACCCCAGATCGGGGGAGAACATGCGGAGGAACATCTCCTCGGCCGCCTTTCGACTGATGTTGCCGAGGTGGACTTTCATATCGACGCGGCCGGGCCGGACCAGCGCGTCGTCCAGCTTCTCCAGGCGATTGGTGGTCATGATAACGATCCGGCCCTCCTGCGATCCGACGCCGTCCAGGACGTTCAGTAGCCCGGACAGCGTGCAATTCGGGGCCTGGGCTCCCTCCTGCGCGGCCTTGTCGTGGCTCGAGCGCCACACGGCGTCGATGTCCTCCAGCAGAACGACGCAGCGCGGCGGGATCTCCTGGAACATCTGCTCCAGGTCGGCGTCCGTAGCAACACTCGGAATCTTGACTTCGTAGAGATCGAGGCCGAATTCCCCGGCGATGGCGACCGAGAGGGACGACTTGCCCGTGCCCGGGGGCCCGTAAAAGAGGTAGCCCCGGCGATACGGCATGCTGCGGCTCTGGTAGCGCCGCTGCGTCTTGACGTCGAGGTAGTTTCGGATGTCGCTCAGCAGCTCTTCCTTCAGGCCGTTGTCGAAGTGGACGGTGTCGAGCCGCCGGATCGGCTTGCGGGCCTTGGGCTTCCACGCGAGCCCGTATCGATCCCGGGCGTAGATGATGACGAAGAACTGGGCCTGCCTGTCGGAGAACTTTCGACAGGCGTCGAGGAATCTCTTGATCGGGTCGGCGGACCAGCCAAAACAGCTCACGGTGAGCTCCTCGCCCCCGAAGCCGTCATAGGCCGGGTCTGACATGGAGGCGGTGAAGTCGTCCACGCCACGCGTCACCAGGAAGACGTTGCCGTTGAGAAGAAACCACCTCATGCTCCAGTGAGGGAGGTACTGGATCGAGTGTCTCGTCTTCTTCAAGGCGGCCGCCCTGTCGTTGTAAGACGTCCCGACCTCGGTGCGTCCGGTGAAAGACCGGTGATGTCGCGAGCGGTTTTCGAGGACCCATTTGACGACGCTCTTGTTCAGGGGATCCCCCCCGGGTATCGTGACGGACGCCAGAAAGAAACGCCTGACACAGCCGTAGGCCGCCCGCCAAGCATGGTGCAGGAACCTCCAGGCTGTGGGCACGGTTCCGGCGATGGCGATGAGCGATCCGACCTGTGTGATGTCCAGCTCCGACCAGCGAGCGCACACGTCTCGCATGATGCCGATTCCATGGGACCAGGGGTCCAAGAGAGGGCTGCCGGCGAGAAGGCCGGCATGGTAATGATGAGGCATTGTCCCGTTGCCCGCTCGGCCCCGAGAGGTCGCATCAGCCGGGGGACAATCAGCCGGTTGAATTGGACGCGCCGAGGCGATGTCTCGCGCGAACGACAATGAATGTGGAGAAGAGAAGATCGACAGGTCACATTTGAAGGAATGACACGAATGAGAAGTATAGTACACGGGCGACTGATCCGATCATCATCACCGTCGGCGGAGGATGATGTTGAGGAGGAATTTTCGCCGGCCTGCGCCGCATCGACCACCGCCACAGGTGCTCTCAGCCACAGGTATCCACGCCGTCATCAGGCCGGGGAGACGCTGTCTCGTCCGACGTCGTTCGCATCTCAAACAGCTCGTGGGCCGCAGCAACCAAAGGTCCAAGATCTGGATTCCACGCCATCAATACTTCAGAGGATACTTATAGCGCCCAGTGCACTCCATCATCATTGATCCCAAGGTCGTTGATGCACGAGGGCGAAACACGGAGCAACCAGGGCCCTGGGTCAGATAAGGTGCTGACCTTCCCCAACGCGGTAAGGCTTCAGCGGGCTATCGCGACTGCACTGCACTGAGCGGACCCATCGAAGGCCCCGAGCATGTGGCTCTCATCACGGGTCTCCCTGGTGCAACGACGCTCCAACAACACGGCAGCCGCCCCTCACCAAACCTCAGCCTCCTCTCACGCCGTGTAACACCAGATCTGCCCAACATGTGGTCAGCCTGGTCGGCGTTGACGCAGGTCTATCCTCCCTCGCCCAAGTTCACCGAGAAGGACATCCCGGACCTCACAGGACGGGTGAGTTCACCGATGACGGACCTCGGCTGCGCCGTATCTGACCCTGCGAAAACCTAGGTCTGCATCGTCACTGGCGCGAACACAGGCGTCGGAAAGGAAGTCGCCAGCATTCTGTATTCCAAGAATGCGACCGTCTACGCCACCTCGCGCAACGAGGAGAAGGGGAATGCCGCGGTCACGGCTATCAAGGAGGCAAACTCGTCGTCAACCGGCCATATAGAGCTTCTCTCCCTGGATCTCGCCGACCTGTCAACAATCAAGGCCTCTGCCGACGCCTTCCTCGCCAAAGAGAAGTCCCTCCACCTCCTCATCAACAACGCCGGCGTCATGTTTCCGCCCGCGGGGTCCCAGACTGCCCAGGGGTACGAGCTCCAAATGGGCGTCAACTGCCTCGGCCACTTCCTCTTCACCCAGTTGCTCACCCCGACGCTTGTGGTGACGGCCAAGACGGCCAGCCCAGGTGCCGTGAGGGTTGTCTGGGTGTCCAGCTCGGCCGCAGAGCTGCTCTCCCCGCGGCAAGGCGTCGACATGACCAACCTCGATTTCAGCAGATGGGTGTTTGGTCCTTTCAAGTACGGCACGAGCAAGGCCGGCAACTACTTCCACGCGACGGAGTTCGCCAAGAAGCACGAGGACGATGGCATCATCAGCATCGTGAGTCGCGACATCATCCCTGAGCTGTCCCGGTCTAACCAAACGCAGGCCCTCAACCCCGGCAATCTTGCGTCCGAACTGGACCGCCACATCACCGGCATCGTCGAGCGCACTTACAGAAAGCTGACGGTGTACCCACCCATCAACGGCGCATACACCGAGCTCTTCGCCGCGTTGTCCCCCGAGGTGACCATGGCCAACTCAGGTGGCTGGAGTGGGTAGCCCGTTCTCTCGCCTCTGACCTCATGCTGACAATCACAGTCGCCCCGTGGGGCCGCATTTTCTCGATTCGTGCTGATCTCGAGCGCGGCGCAAAGTCCGAAGCGGACGGGGGAACAGGGACGGCCGCGGCGTTCTGGAAATGGTCCGAGGAGCAGGTCGGCAAGTATGCCTAGGCCCGGCCGTTCGACGTCTGATTTCCAGCGTATATACTTCTTCACGCATATGTTTCGTTGTTTGGGAGAGCATTGTGTATTTATTGGCTCTTTCTCGATTTCAGCGATGCCGGGCTCAGCGAGACCAGGCCACTCTAATAAGCCCCTCGGTGGAATCTGAACTTCATCCTTCCGTTCTTGGACGAGAACCCGGTGTGGCATCCAACTATTCCCTCGCTCGGCTTGTCATTGCAGACGTCGACCTGGCGCTCGTCAAGTACGGTCTGCAGGTACTCCCTCGCGGCTAGGTTCAGATCGTCTCCCACGATCTTGTCCACGACCGTCCGGCCGTTCCTCTTCCTCGTCTTCGCCGCATCCGGGGCCTCATCCACAACCCACTCGGCGAAACCCCGCTGCAGTGCGGCGTCGTCCAGGCCCAGGATCTCAATCCCCCCATCGCAGCCTTCCAGAACGCTGATGTTTCCGAATGCATCGCCGCCCTCGTCCTCGCTGAGATTGTGCTCGGCCCAAGTGCCGACGTTCTGGCGTACTTTGTCCCAGTTGGCTTCTGTCCCTCGGACGACGCGGCCACTCCAGCCGTTGCAGACCTTGACGAAAACCTCTCCGCCAGGGGGGACCTACTTTCATGTCAGCGTTGGTTTCTGACTCAAAAGATGGGGAACTACGCACCCTGACGGACTTCCAAACATGGCTGTCGTTGCCAGTGCGGTAGAAATGAAACCACTGCGGCCCGTTGTTGACGGTGTCGGCGTTCTCCACGATGAAGCCACGTCCACCATCGTCGGGGTCGCCTCCGGATTCTGCACGCAAGTCAGCCAATGTCCTAGTGAATGGCGGTGCCGCTGACCAATAATGATCGGATCCCAGTCGCTGCGGCTGAAGTCACAGTCGATGTTGACGAGGTGCCTCCGGTCGTATCGGTGCACAGGGACCGGTTGGGCATGAGTTATCGCGGCGTGTATCACGAAAGTGAACACCATGATGGGGATCCCAAGGAAAAGCATGGTGTCAGGAAGAAAGGAACAGTTGTTCTAAGGTGCCGCTCTTGGTCCTGGTGGTTTCTGTCGGTGTAGGGTACTGGAGTGGGAGGTTTGCCTTCTTTGGACAACGGTCTAATTACTAACTACTCTGGAGGTTCTTAAATATATCTTGCTCATGCTCGCGGAGCATTCAGGCAACATCGACGGCACTGATTCACATCTGAGGCCTGGTTCGATGCCCTTCTTGGTTTCCGCTTCGATGGGCATGAAGCATACACCCAGCATGTGAACCATAGCGAGACATCTAGCTCCAACTCAGCAAGTGGCTTCGGGAAAGCACCATTCTTGTCCAATCGGTCAACTGGATTCTCAGCGACAGACTTTCAAGCTGACGATAGTGCTAATGGATCCACGACAGGCAATAAGCTAAATAGACTCATATGTGCAGCGATCAGCGAGGCTCATTACTTTCTAGGAAGCTATGCCATGGCGTCCATTGAGCTCCGGAGGACAGCACTTCCGGGAGTGTTCCTGGATGTGTCCTGGGCCTCGCCAGCACTGCCCAGCCCCCGGCCACGAAGTCGGTGTTGAAGCATCGTGAATCAAGATCCCAGCCTCGCCGAAGCGTATACAGGAGATCATGATGAAAGCGTGAGTAGCAGTATCATGGGGCAACTCCAGGCTGTCAAGCAAGAGGAGCTGTTGGCAGACAGGGGTCACATGCCTGCCCACGTGATCCACAATTGGGTCTGCGGATTGGCCCGGCAGATTCCCGGCTTTACCCCACGCGACAGGCCAATGAACAGCGGACGCGGTCCTGGTGCGTCCGTCCGTGGGAGCATCTGATCTTGCGACAGCCAGGTATTGCTTGGTCGAGAATGTCCGTATCTTAGTACGAACACAAACACAACGGACAAGTCATATGCCGGCCGGCCACGACCTCACTCCCTCTTCCACCCGCCGAAGCCTCGTTGCTGCGGCTGCTGAGCTTCTTTGACGCCCGCCACGTCTGCATGACGGACTCGTTGACTCTTTGACAGCTCGGGGCCTGAGGTGAACAAGCCGCGGACTGGTCACCACCTGCCCCATCGACCTTGGATACCCAGCTTGGATCTTTGCTCCTTCTACTCTGGCTGCTTTTGGGACAAAGAGGGAAACAATGCTCTGACGCTCAACCTCCTGCATCTTTATCCGCCACCACAGCACCCACCAGCCATCTCAGATACGCATATCGAACACATCGGGACAGCATTGTCGGCACAGACTGTTGAGGGCACCGGAATCACCATGTCTGCTCCACGTAAGTTCGCCCGGAGGACCCTGTGCTACCCGGCGTTGGGCTGACCGGGGCCAGTAACGCCCGACGAGCGCCTGCTCTACACCTCCATCATCGATGGCATCCTCAACACGGCCGACCTGACGACCGTCACGCGGAAGAAGATCCGCGCAGGCCTGGAGAACGGGATGGGTGGGAAGGACCTCAGCGCCCAAAAGGTAGCACCTCCTCTTCGGCCGATTCCGGCACGGCAGGCTTCTGACACGGACATTCGCAGGACGCCATCAAGATCTTGATCGAGGAGCGATTCGACCGCCTCACCGCCGACGAGCCCGAACAAGCCGAGCCTTCCCCCGCCGCGAGCGACGACCACGAGCAGGCCAACGGCCACGCAGACGAGGAGGGCAGTCCCGCGCCGGCGCGCAAGAAGCAGAAGCGGGAGGTGTCGACCGAGGAGGAGGACGCCAAGCTCGCGGCCCAGCTCCAGGCGCAGGAGAACAACCTCGCCAGGACGCGGGCGACGCGCGGCGGCGGCACCGCGACGAAGAAGAGGAAGGCGCCGCGCAAGAAGAGCACGAAGAAGGTCCACGACGACAGCGACGCCGAAGGCAGCGGGGAGTCGGCGCCGAAGCGCAAGGCGGGCGGAGGGTTCCAGAAGCCGTTCACGCTCAGCTACCCGCTGGCACAGCTCGTGGGCGAAACACAGGTACGTCCTGGAACGGGAACGCAGATCGGCAAGCACAAGTTACTGACACGTCCCAGCTCTCCCGCCCCCAGGTCGTCAAGAAGCTGTGGGCTCACATCAAGGCCAACGAGCTTCAGGACCCGAAAGACAAGCGCCAGATATGCTGCGACGACGCGATGCAGGCGGTCTTCAAGCAGGCGAGGGTGGACATGTTCCAGATGAACAAGCTCATCGGAAATCACTTGTATCCCGTCGACGAGGAGGAGGCGCAGTAGCACTCGCCGGAGGCGGTCGATCAACAGCGAAGGGCAGGCGTTCAACGGAATAGGCTCGGTCAGGATGTCAGGCTACGGGATTGCTTTGGGTTACTCACGGAGGGTTCGCATTATGATAATTCACGAGGCGATGCCATCCAATTGCTGTGTCCGTGGCCGGAGCAGGTGATATGACTCCCGACCGGCCCGATGACTCATCATGACCCCCTCGGCTGAACCCCGGCGCATGAACCCACCCCGCGATTGCTGATTCACCCCCACGTCGATAAATTATTCCAGCTCCCGTCCTGAGCTCCTTCCCAGCGGCAAAACGGCGACAAAACACAATTCGACCACGCCTACGGAGGTCTTTTCTCTCGAAAGCTGACCGAGCTTCTCACCGACATTTTCCAAATCACTTGCTCAACACTTGTTCCACCTGCCCAGCTGTATGTCATCCGAAGACTCGCCTTTGAAGGGGGCAGGGCGAGGCCGAGGTCGCGGGCGTGGACGACCAGATGCAGCAAGAGGCAACGCATCCCGGGGACGGGGCCAGAGGGGCAGAGGCCGTGGAGGCCAGGGCTCGCGTGGCGGGCAGCTGCCAGAATCGAGCGTAGCAGCAGCACCTCCCCCGACGCAAGGAGATGCCGCGCCGCCAACGAGCGAGGGCAAGGCCGCCGAGGGCGCACCCTCGACGGAGGATGGAGATGAGGTCTGCTTCATCTGCGCGGACGCCATCAAGTTCCACTCCGTGACGCCCTGCAACCACAAAACTTGCCATATCTGCGGCCTCCGCATGCGGGCGCTCTACAAGACGAAGGACTGTCCTCACTGCCGGGTAAGCTGGACCCCACGACGACGCTCGAGGCCTTGCAAAGCTGACAGCAGCAGACGGCTGCGCCATTTGTCATATTCACCGACGACCCGTTGAAGCGCTTCGAGGAGTACACCGACGCCGACGTCACCAGTCTCGACAACAACATCGGCATCAAGTACACCAACGAGGAGATCGTGGGCGATACCGTCGTCCTGCTCCGATATAACTGCCCCGTCGGCGACTGCGTCTTCGCGGGCCTGGGCTGGCCCGACCTCCACCGCCACGTGCGGACCGTCCACAAGCGGAAGATGTGCGACCTGTGCACTCGTAACAAGAAGGTCTTCACACACGAGCACGAGATCTTCACCGATAAGGAGCTGGAGAAGCACATGCGACGGGGCGACGACCAGCCCGGCGCCCTCGACCAGACGGGCTTCAAGGGCCATCCGCTCTGCGAGTTCTGCGGCTCCCGCTTCTACGACAGCGACAAGCTATACGACCACTGCCGCGAGAAGCACGAGCGCTGCTTCCTCTGCGACCGCCGCGACTCGAGGCACCCGCACTACTATGTTAACTACGAGGCCTTGGAAAAGCACTTCACCACCGACCACTTCCCATGCCTCGACCGGGAGTGCCAGGAGCGCAAGTTCGTCGTGTTCGAGTCCGAGATGGATCTCAAGGCGCACCAGCTGAGCGAGCACGCCAACTCCCTGTCTAAAGACGTGCGGAGAGATGCGAGGGTTGTTGATATTTCCGACTTTGACTACCGCCAGACGTACCAGAGCGAGAGGAGAGGGGGCGGCGGGGGCGGGAACCGCCGCGATGGTGGCCGCGACGGTGGCCGTGCCGGGCGTGGACGGGGACGGGACCCTAACGCGGAGCCCATCCCACACAGCTCGGCGCAGCCCATGCGGAGGGACGAGCTGGCGTACCAGCGACAAATGGCGATTCACTCGGCGCAGTCCGTTACAAACCGGAGCTTCGGCGGCCAACTTTCCTCGGCCTCAGCACCCACACCAGCACAAGCAAGCGCAGCCTCTCGCCAGCCGGCCGCCCCGCAGCCCAGCCCGGCGCCGGCAGAGGCCATGGCACAGCTCAGCGTGACGGATCCCGCCAACATGTCGGCCGCCGAGCGGGCACGCCTCGTCCGCCACGGCGCCGTCATCGAGCGCGCCGCCAACCTCCTCGGCCAAGACCAGGCCAAGATGGGGCAGTTCCGCGAGCAGATCTCCTCCTACCGCACCGGCAAGCTGTCGGCGCCGCAGCTCATCGACGCCTTCTTCGCCCTCTTCTCCGACACCTCGTCCAACGCCCTCGGCACGCTCGTCCGCGAGGTCGCGGAGCTCTTCGACGACAAGTCCAAGGCCCAGGCCATCCAGAAGGCCTGGCAGGACTGGCGCGCCATCAACGAGGACTACCCGTCCCTCCCGGGCCTGGGCGGCATGGAGGGCGCGACGACCGCGTCCAGCGGCTGGGCCTCGGCCGCCTCCCCGTCGGCCTCCGCCCCGGCCGCGGCCCCGAACCAGAAGCAGACCAACCGTGTCCTCCGCCTTAAGAACAGCACGCGCAGGTCGAGCGCGAGCTCCGCCGGCGGCGGCAGCGGTCCCTCGTCCCTGAACTGGGCCGGCACGATCCCCTCCACGTCGAGCCGCCCCCCGAACCCGAGTGCGTTCCCCGCCCTGCCAGCCGCATCTGCCGCCGCGGCACCACAGCAGAGCAGCAGCAGCAGCAGCAGCGCGTCGCGCCCGTCGTGGATCGGCCCCAACACCCACACGGCATCCAGCGCCAGCTCCCGCCCCAACGGCGCCGGCAGGAGGGAGGATAACTTCCCCGCCCTGCCTGCGGCGCCCAAACCAACAACTACCATCTTCGGATACGGCACAGGACGTGGCGTCAGGCGCGACTTTGGCGTCTCCCGCGACACGGGCTTCAGCTGGGGCGGAGGCAGCGGGGCCGACAGCGGCAACCCGTCCGAGAAGGAGGACGAGGCCGAGGAGACGGGCGGCAAGAAGAAGAAGGGGAACAAGGGCAAGAAGGTGCTGGTACAGTGGGGTTAGTGGTGACAAGATCACATAGGAGGCATCTCTGCAAGCGAATAGGCGAGCACGTTTTTGTGGCACTTTGCTACCGTGGCAAAATGACGAAATATTCATTCGTGAACAATCTACATGATCGACGGCCCTCACAGGTTGGCCGGCTCATAATACTCCTTGAAGCGGTCCGTTGTGTCCCACCGGACGATCCAGACCACGTTCCAGCAGGCGAGCAGGAGCTCCGGGAACCTGACCGTCCAGAACGCAAGGTATCCCTCGGGTAGGGGGCCGACGGTCCGCTTGAGCGTGTCGGGCATGTCCTCATAATGGTTCTTCTTGTTGCGAAGGGCCCTGAGGAGGTCCAGCAGCCGCGTCCCCGTGTACTTGCGCTGCTTGCCGAGCGAATCGACAAACTCCCTGGGCAGATGCTTGAGAAAGTCGCCGCGGGTGACATCGGCCGCGTGCGTCTCGAGCTCCTGGAGATGGGCGCTCGGCGGGTCGCGCGGCTCCTTCTCGAAGTGATCCGAAACGTCGCACAGGAACGCCAGCCTCTTCTTCGAAGACCAGAAGAACGGGTGGGCCATGACCTCCTTGGTGTTCGGGCGCTGCTTGGGGTCGCCGTTCAGCATACTGCTGACGAGGTCCTTGGCCTCGGCGGCGAAGTCCCCGAGGACGTCCAGGGGCGCAAGGTTGTAGTTGCCCTTGCGGATGTTGACTTCGCGCATGTACCGGTCGCCGCAATCGAAGGGATGGAGTCCGTTGGTGAGGACGTAGAAAAAGACGAGACCCAAGCTGAAGATGTCGATGGACCGCGTGGCACGTCGTCCGGGCAGCATCTCCGAGTTCACCAAGACGGTGCCCGATCCGCTGTTCATGCTCGCCTCGGTGAGTTCCCTGTCGTCGTCCACGAGCAGCTCCGGGGCCCGCCAGCCCGACGTTCCGGCTGCTCGGCCGGTGGTGGCGCCGAAGGAGGACTGCGCGTCCTCAAGCTTCTTACAGAGGCCAAAGTCGGACACGAGCAGCCTAGGGCGGCCGTTCTTGTCCATGTTGACGAGAATGTTCTGGGGCTTCAGGTCGCGATGGACGATGCGGAGCTGGTGCAGATGGTTGATGCCGTTCGTGATCTGGTACAGGACAGCCGGGAGATCAGCCTTGCCAGCTTGGGCAAGCTTGGGGAAGCGACTCGGCTTTTCCACGACGTCGGCCAGCGAGGCGGCGCAGCGTTCCAGGGCAATGTACAAAAAGCCGTCGCGGAACTCCTGAGCGTGGTACCGAATGACTAAGGCGCGGTCAGTAAGGAAATGGTAAGAATAGCACCAGGCAGGAATTACCATTCGGGTGGTCGTCGCTCTCGCGAAGCAACCTCGTCTCTTGTGATGCAATGTCGTAAAACTGGATCAGCATCCGCTTCACGGCGACCTCGCGCCCATCGAACTTGCCGGCAAACACGAGAGTGCCGTTGCTGCCGGTGCCAAGCTGATCCTCCGTGTCGACCTCGATGTTGCCCAGCTTGATCACAGGTCCCGTGACAGACTGCATGTCGTCCGTGACGGTAACGACATCGGGCTCAAGCTTGGGCGAGTTGCCGAGCTTCTGTGCGTTCTTCACGGCATCGTCGACAGTCGTGGCGGGCGGGTCGTCGTCACGAGAAACGGACGTCTCCCGCTTCTTGGCCCCCTTCTTGTGCTTGACGCCTCCACGTCTACCCCGATGGGCCTTTGTCTTCTTCTTCTCCGTGGACGCGCCGTTGTCGGCCTCTGCTCCGGTCGTCGTCTCGTCGGGTGTGTCGCTGGAGAGCTCCTTCTTCTCGCCCCGCTCTTCCTGTCTGGGAGCGGCATCCTGGGGAGCGTCGATTTCGTCAGGCGTGAAAACTCGTACAGTCCTCTCCGCGCTGACGCTTCCGTTTGTGAGGTCGACCTTGGCCTCCGGGTCCACCTCGTCCACGGACGGCGGCGCCGGGATGGAGTCATGGACGGAATGCTCGGGCGTCTGATCCGCCGGGGCATCGCCGGCCTCGGATCGTTGATCGTCCACGACCAACTGGAAACGCTTCCCAAGCTGGCGTGATTTGCCTCTGCACCAGCGAATCAAGTCCTTGCGGTAGAACACAAGGAAGCCGATGGCGGCGAGAATCAGGACGGGGTTGCTGAGGAGGGCGACGGTGTTCTGCAGGAAGCTTTGGGGGACCGACATGAGATTGTCGACGAGGGCCTTCCCATCGATGGGGGGGATCATGGACTCTTCCAACTGGGTCGATGGTTGTGTGGCCTCGTTCTCGCCCTCTGCGGGAGACTGGGCGAGGGGCCCTCCCGGCAGCGTTGGCGGGGTGTAGCCCCTCTCGCGGACGATGTCAATGTTGTGTCTGCCGACCATTGCAGCCTCCTTCTGAGACGGGCTCAGCAGCTGCCACGTGCTGTCATACTCCCACAGCTCCGACTGCGAAGTGAGCGCCGCTGGAGCATCCACGATGAGGGGGTACGAGAGGCCGGACAGGGCGTACCAGCTGCCGCCTTCGGTCTGGTTCAGGAAGATGTTGCTGCTGCGGACCAGGGCGGCATGGTCGTCTTTGGGAGCCGGGACCGGCTGCGGCAGGATGAGGAGATCGGGGTTCTGGTCACGTGTGGCACCCCACGGCCGGCAAACGTCGAACACGCGGGCGACGGGTGCGGAGTACTTGTGGGTGAACATGGGCTTCTCGTCCTCGTCAAACGCGTAGACTCTCCCGTCGTGCCGGCTGCTGTGGTAGTGGTTGTCGAGGGTCTGGGAGTACACCGAGGCGAGATCCCTGTCGAGGATGTTTGGTGTCCACTCCGAGAACTTGAGCTTTGCAATGTCACGGCCGTCCTTGCGGGTGATGGCGACCTCGTACTCGGTACGGCCCAGAGTGATTGTCCCGGTGGAGCTGCACTCCTCGTTGTCCGGGTCGTACAGGGCGTTCGGACGCAGGCAGCTCCCGTCTTCGTTAACGTGGGAGCCGCTGGCGCCGAACCACTTCAGGACACGGCCGGTGGCGGCGTCCAGGGTAATCATGGTCGTCTTCTTGTTGCCGGTGTATATGACGGGGGGGTCGTCGTTGGCGAGCGGCGACAGCTCCTCGACCAGCTTCTTCATGGTCAGGCCGGTGCGCGCGAGGACCGGGTCGGCCGGCATCCAGATGTAGAGGCTGCCATCGCGGCTGGGCTCGACGGCCCAGATGAAATGGTCAACGGCGAGATGGTCGTCGTCGAGGTTGGACGTGTTGAGGCGGTGGTGCTCCGTCTCGACCATTGGTTGGTCGACCTCCAGGTGCCAGAGCAGGACGCCGGTCTTGCGGTCACTGGCGTAGAGGTCTCCGTCGACGGTCGCCAAAAGGATAAAGTCTTCCACTTCCCACTCCTCCAGACTCCGCGCCCGAGGCGGCGATGAGATGCCAGACCCCCGGGACTGAAGGCTGGCGAGTCGATGTGTGGAGGGAGGTGCTCGAACGGACTGTGCCGGAGCCAAAGTTGCGAGGGCGCGCGCATCGTTGTTGTTGAATTTGGGGTTGTTTTGTTTTTGTTGGTGGTTGAGGTTCTTCAAGTGCAGGTTGGCGTGGCCAAGTGGCGGCCTGGGCTTGGCTCCGTCAGCAGCGGCGGCATCGTGGGATGACGAGGCGGCGGCGGTCCGCTTTCGCCGCGGTGCGGTCCCCTCGGGGACGTCGTCGGTGATCTCGACCCATTTCTCGCCGGGGGCAGCAGCCGGGCGGATGCGGTCGTGATTTCGTGCGTCGTCGTCTCGGAGGTGGCCGTCGTCGTTGGGTTGCCGCTGTATCTCGATGGCGGCGGAGGAGCGGTGGCCGTGCTGGGCATCGACCAGCGATATGCAGGTCAGGAACAGGACGGCGAACGCGAGCAGGTATTTCCGCTGATGGGCTCCGGGCCCCCCGTCGCCTGGAGGCCGTCGGGGCATTGTGGCTGGGATTGCACCGAGTCACATTAGACGTCGCGGAGGGCGCTCGACGGGCGGGACATCTGAGGGCGGGCGGTCGGGCGGTCGGTAAGCGGAGGTCTCTGGTGTTTCGATGGACAAATTGATCGGGATGGCTCGACAGGGATGCTGTCAAAATTGTCGGTCGGCGTCGAATGGAGATGGAGTTGATGGACGATGGTGATGATGGATGCCGTCGGGGGCAGCAGGCGAAGATGAAGGAAGGGGGTGGAAGGACCGGGCAGCCAGTCTCGGTTCAAGACACGGAAGAATTAAGAGTAAAAATTACCCTGCCCTGCTTGTGCGATGCTGGCGAGGGGCGCGGGCGAGGTTGCAGGTGGTGTCAGGACAGGGAATGTGGTGAGAGTCCGCATGGGGGACGTCCCGTCTTGGTCCCTGCGGGCGGGAGGGGAAGGGGCTGGTGCTGTAGGCACCTGGGAAACACATTCGTTGGCTGAGATGAGGTCAAGTCGCACCAATGCGGGGCCATGAGACACAGTGCGTCGGCTTGGGCCCTGCGGCCATACGAGGCCGCGTCCCGGTGGTGCTTGTCCCGGTTTGTCGTTGCTGATTGGGGGGCTGTACAGTGCGCCGAGCACGTAATCACGACGATCTTAAAAAAGCCCTCTCCCTTCAGTTCACTGTCATCCCTGCGTCTCGCATGGTGGTGTGGTGGTGGTGCCCAAGTCGGACGTTCTCACATAAGGCGAGACGGGATTTTGGATGCTCTCCATCGTCATCAGCAGTACCTCCACAGCTCGAAACAAGCCAATGACGATCATAGTCATGGCGAGCAAGTCTCAGCCACCGATTGGCGCCTCCGGGAGGTCTTCGCCCGATGTTCAGTGCTGCGTGCGTCAGCCGTTGAAGAATCGAGCCCGGTCGAGGAAGTCTGGTCTTCCATCAACTTCGTGAACGCCGGCCAAACTCTGGCTGGCTACGGATCGAATCACGAGTAGACAACAGTGGGCTTCGAGACAGACGCTGGCGAAGGCGTCCGGCGACTTGTGACCACCGCCATTCAGTCAGGTCAAGGTATAATATCATCATTCATCATATCTACTTGAAGATCCCAGGACACGGCTGCGATCTAAACTCTGCCTGCTTCATGGATGCTCTGCAAATGCTGACGCTCATATTGTATGCCCCGCCACTCCGGGACGCCACGTGCGGTGGCGCTCCCGGTCAACTACCACCGCTCAGCAGCCGGCGTAGATGGACTGGGCGAACAGGGTGTAGGTGTCGGCGTGGTTCAGGTTCTGAGCGGGGCTCAGGGACTGGACGAAGTTGTAGCCGTAGCCGCCGTAGTCGGAGGTGCCGGCGACCTGGTTGAGATGGGTCATCTCGTGGAGGATGGCTGTCATCGAGCGTTAGCACGGCAACACTACACGACACAAAGAACAATATCTTACTGGTCTGCTGGTCCTGCGCGTGGCACTGGGAGCTCGCGGCGGGCATCGTGAAGTACGTGGGGCAGTTGACCATGTAGCTCTGCGAGGGCAGGGCGTAGGCGATGACGCCGGGAGAGCAGGCGCCGTAGACGTCGCTGCAGTGGTAGCGGGAGGCGCCGGAGGTGGTGCTGCCGCACTCGGCCTCGATGCGGGCGAAGACGCCCTCGACGGTGGAGGACACGGAGGCGGAGGAGCTCTTGAAGAACTCCTCGAGGCGGGCCGAGTCGGAGCGGGCCGCGGAACGGGCGGCGGAGGCCAGGGAGCGGCAGTTGTTGATGCCGTTCACGGTGGCGGTCCTCTGCGAGCCCTGGCAGTCGTCCTGCACGACGGTGCGCTTGGCCTTGGCCTGGAAGGCCTTGTGGACAGCGGCGGCCGCGGCGCCCTCGACCTTGGAGCTGACGGTGTTGCTCTTGAAGGGCAGGGTGCCGACGATCTCGGTGGAGTCGAGGTCGGCGTAGGAGAAGGCACCCGACGTCAGGATGTCGAAGAGGCCGCCCTCGCTGAGGTCGTGCAGCTCGGCGGCGTCGAAGTCGACCTCGATGGTCTCGCCGGCCTTGACAATGGTGAAGGCTTCCTCGGGGAGGCCAACGTGGGAGACGGACAGGCGAAGTCCGTCGAAAGCGAGGCGGTCCTCTGAGAAGATGTTAGCATCGAGGTCAAGCTTGTCACACGGGGTCCAACGTACTGCCAGAGAAGACCTCGACCTTCTCGACGGCGTTCTCGTCAAGGAAGGTGCCGGTGGTGAAGAGCTTGAGGTCCTCGGAGCCGTTGTTGGTCAGGGCAGCATGGACGCCGCTGTTGCCGTTCTGGACGAGCTTCACCTCGAGGGGCGTGCTGCGCTTGCCGACGTCAACGGACGCGGCAGAGGCGAGCGAGATGATGGCGGAGAGGCTGGCGAGGAACTTCATGGTGGCAGATGGCGGAACGGGAGGAGGCAGCAAACAGATGATGAAGCGAGGCGAGAGTTGATACTGAAGCAAATCGGATCAGAAAAACAACGGGATTCCGGGTCTTCTTTATAGACTTCTCCAGGGCCACCGAAGCCATCTCCCGACCTGGCACAAGGAGCTCCTGTGTTGTAGTCCAAACTAAACGGGGAAGGTGGTATAGCCTCGAGGGCAGCGAGAAGAATGGGATCAAGGACAAAAGGGGTCCCCTTCAGCCGCCAAGGTGCCTAGTCGTCCTGAAGACAAGCGGCCGGTGGCACCCCAGCAAGCTCCATCTTGGGATGAAGCGATGGAGCCTCGCCGTTGCAGCATGCAGACTTCCGTGACGGTCGATTGCAAGTGGCAATGGGTCCGTCTTGGTTCCTGGACCTGACTCTTGACATATCTTCTGACGTTGCCTCCATGGGACGACATGAGTCGAGGACCGCGATCAAACCGTGGAAGGCCGCCAAAAGTTGGGATGGCAGGTTGCCCGGCCCGAGTCGAGTCCAGTCGGTATCTGGGATGTCACCTGGGCAAGTGCATGAATAGCCGCGCTCGTAGGATATTGGGGTGGAAGATCTTCCCTTGACCTGGAAGGTCGATGGGCCCATCGGAGAAGCGTGAGGAGCGCTGCTCGGAGGAACGCAAAGGACTCTTGTTAGAGATAGAAAGGGGACGGGACGATCACCAGCCCGGCGAGTGCCAAGTTCCAGGTGGAAAGCCAATCAGGGGCTCCAGGGGGACACACATCAGCTTGGGACCTGGAAGGGCCTGCGATGGAGTCGACAGTCAACTCGTAGGTCCGTCGCATGAATCAGTGATGGGGACAGGCCGCAACCCTCCCGCTCCGGAGCTAGAAGCAGGATCCAGTCTGAGACGGCTAGATGCCCACATGTCGAGGGATGATACCCATTGTCCGCGGCGAGTGCTAACGGTGGTGCCACACGTGAGCCAAGGTGGGCGCGTCAGGCACAAGTCCCTGAAAAGATCGACGGCGCTGGAGTCGGCGGTGGACGCTGTCGGGGCCGACTCGGGGGGATCTGCGACCGTTGGAAGTGTTCTTTGTCGATTGAGTTTCAGGGGTTAAAACCTTGCTGGGAGTTCATCCTTTGTTCTCCGACCAAGCTAGAATCGGGATCCCATGGTTTCGGAACGGGCCATTATAAAACGGTCCAAAGTCGTCCGCGTCCCCCCAAGGCTCTCCGTCGTCGAGCAGCAGCCGCAGCCTCGCGAGAATCGCTACGTCCAGGAATTGGCGCCACGGCACGCGCACCCCCTGACTCGGGGGCTGAGGGGGGCGCTCTGCCGCGGGCGGTTCTCGGGCCAAGAGACAACTGCCGGCTTGCTTTCGAGGGAGTGACAGGCCCGGAGGATGATGCTTCTCCGTCACCGCTGCTGCGCTCGCTCGCTAGCTGGCTGCCGCACCATTGGCGCTATCTCGAGTAAGGCAGGAGAGGCAGTCTGGAGAGTCCGACGGATGCGGTCCACACCACCTACCAAGCCGGCTGAACACGTCACGTCCAGCAGCGAGGCCATTGGGAGAGGACGGCCAAGAGGAGGCGCCCCTGGGCCGGCTTTGTGTGCAGCCGCCACGGTCTGTCTTGTCAACGACAATGACATTGGCATCCCGATGCGGCCTCTGGCGACGCCCTCCGGTTCCTGTGCTCTCGAGGTTGGAATAAGCGACCCGGCTCTTCCTGATGTGAAGGACCTTGGGGTGGACGCGGAGAATAGAGCGTCCGTTGGGGGCGGGCGCCAGGGCCCAGGGGTGACCCATTGCTAGTGAAGTTGTGGGGGAGTCCCGTCGGCAACGTTGCTGCTGCTTGACTCCCAACCGCACGACATGTGATGATTGCAGGGGTGTGGCGGGATCGAGCGGAAATCTGCCCGACCGGCAGTGCTAGTTCGCGATGTGTGCGAGGATGCGAGGGTCGAGTCGAGCAGATCTGCCGCCTGCCTTATCTTCCTGATCTGGGGACAACGCGGCAGGGACGACGGGCAGGCACCAGAAGAGGAAGGCGACGACACGACCCCTCACTCCCTTCCCTGGACACAGAAGGAGCCCCTCCAGGCATCCTCCACGACTCCTTCCCTTATAAGGTGCTTCGCGCTCACCGTCTCGGTCGCCCCGATTACGATCGACATCCAGCATCAACATCGCAGTAAGTAAATCGACGATCACCAGCAATCCGGCGGGCTCCGAGGGTATCGCCTTGACTGATCATCGCGGACGCAGATCCACGGCGGCCTCGTCAGTTCACTGAGTCTCCGACTCCCTCATCGCTAGCTTCCAACTCACGGCCGCAAGCCAAATCCCCGCACTAGAACCCCTCGGTCGTCGGCGTCATCTCTCTCACCTCGCCGCCTGGGTAACCGCATGGCTCAGAACCGCTCCGCCACCCCCGTGCGAGCCGCCCTCGTCTTCTTCGCATTCGTCCTGGTGCTGTTCCTCTGGGACCGCAACACCAACACCGGCAAGCACGAAGTCGCCAACATGTCCGGCCAGAACGCGCTGTCCAAGGTGGCTGTCAGCCTCAAGCAGACCGAGACCTCGCCCCCGACCGTCGTCGCGACCGTCACCAACAACGGCGACGGCGTCCTGACGCTCCTCAACTGGGACTCCCCCCTCGACCCCTCGGCCGTGGCCCTCGGCGTGTTCTCCCTCACGCCCGAGGGTGCCTCCGCGCCGCTGGACCTGCCTACCATCGCATTCAGGAGGATCATGCCGCCGCACCCGGAGAACCTGGTCACCCTGCAGCCCGGCGAGTCCACGACCGCGACGGTCCAGTTCCAAGAACCCGCGGTGCCCGTGTCCGAGCTGGGCCGCAAGGCCAAGGTCCGCTGCCAGGGAACGTGGGCGTCCGCATGGCCCGGGTACACCGCCGAGCAGCTGACCCCGGAGGTGCTGGATAAGCTCCAGTTCGGGGACGCTGCCGTCTCAGGGCCTTTCCAGAGCGAGGAGATCGAACTCATTGTTGGGCAGTAAGGGGCCACATCTCCTACTAGTCATTCGCTTCCTGTATTGGTGAGTACGCCATAGGGTACCTAGGATTAAGAGCACACTCTGTTACCTATTCTCGGAGTCGAAGGCCTTGAGGGATGCCTCAGCACGACCGTCCACGCGTTCTCCAGGTTGCCACCTGAAAATGCCCCTAGCAGACCTGATTCATATCGTGCTCGACACGACTCACGTGCAGGTATGCCGCTGGCTTCGTCATGTAGCGGAGTGCGTCATGCCCGCCGGGATACTCCTCAAAACCAACGTAGCATCTCCAAAGGACCCGGGTGGGACGACTCAAGAAGGGCACCGGTGACGCAGTCTCGAGATGCCTATCCAGAGTGAGTCGGGTCCCGGCTCGACGGCGCAGAACCCAGGACCAGGGCAAGCCCCTGACTGTGTTAGTCAAAAGGCCCAAGACCTCGCTCTCTCCTGAATTGCCCTCCGCAACTCGACATCACGCCTGCTCCAAGGTATACCAGGACTAGGTAACGTGAATCAATTGGCTCCCCGGCTCGGCTCCGCTCGGCCGTCAATATCTAATACTCTCTCGTTCTAGCTTGCTTTTTATGTCTCGAATATACCAGCAGGTCGGCCGATGGCGACGCCCGGCTGCCACGGAGCGGCCGCGCCATCTGGCGAGTGTGTGACGAGGAATCCCGTCCGAAACAACCCATCTCGAGCTCCTCTAAACCGGCAGGAAGTGGGAAAAGAGAGTATCCCACGGCGGCGCGCTTGTATTCTGGCTGGCCCGCCTTGTCTCCAAACTGTTGCAAGGTCTGTCCCCCCCTCTATTTGGTGGGCTTCACGCCCAGGCCGTTGTGGTTGCGGAAGAACAGGACGCCCTTGCCGGCGCCCGTGGCGCCGGCGCTGGGCTCGACCCACTGGCACATGCGGCTTGATGTGTACAGGGCCTTGATGAAGCCGACGGCACCGCCGCGGGTGTCGGAGCGGTAGTGCTTGCCCATGACGGGCTTGATGGCCTCGGAGGCCTCGTCGGCGTTGTAGAAGGGGATGCTGCTGACGTAGTGGTGCAGGACGTGCGTCTCGACGATGCCGTGCAGCAGCTGGCGGCCGATGAAACCCATCTCGCGGTCAATGGTGGCGGCAGCGCCGCGGACGAAGTTCCACTGCTCGCCGGTGTAGTGAGGCAGGGTAGGATCGGTGTGCTGCAGGAAGGTGATGGCGACTGGATCATGGTCAGCGGGGGATTCTTTGTTCTCTCTTTCACGGAAAGGCGACTTACCGAGCCAGTGGTTGACCCAGAGGTAGGGGATGAAGTACCAGACGCCGAGGTTGGCCCAGCCAAAGGTGGTTCCGAGCTGGTAGAGGGCGGTGCCGGCGAGGATGAGGCCAAGGTCCGAGCCGAGAATCTTGAGGGCGTCCTTGTTCTCGTAGAGGGGGCTGCGGGGGTCGAAGTGGTTGACGCCGCCGAGGAAGCCGTTGGACTTGCCCTTGCCGCGGCCCTCGCGCTGGCGCTCGTGGTAGTTGTGGCCGGTGACGTTGTTGAAGAGGTAGCTGGGCCAGCCGATGAGCTGCTGGCCGATGAGCCTGCCGAGGGTGAGGATGGGGGTCTCCTCGGTGAGCTCGGCGAGCTCGTGGGCCATGATGCCGAGGCGGGTGGCATGCTCCTCGCGGGTGCGGGGGACGAAGACCATGTCGCGCTCCATGTTGCCCGTGGCCTTGTGGTGCTTGCTGTGGGAGATCTGCCAGCTGAAGTAGGGGACGAGGAGCGAGGAGTGCAGGACCCAGCCGGTCAGGTCGTTGATGAACCGGCTGTCGGAGAAGGCGCCGTGGCCGCACTCGTGGGCGATGACCCAGAGGCCGGTGCCGAACAGGCCCTGGAGGACGGTGTACAGGCCCCAGAGGACGGCCCGCGCTGCGGTGTTGGGGACGTACTCTGGCGTGACGAAGTTGTACCAGATTGTGAAGGTGGTGGCGAGGCAAAGGATGTCGCGGAGGATGTAGCTGTAGCCCTTGAGGGCGGAGCGCTCGAAGCAGTGCTTGGGGATGGCATCGCGGATGTCCTTGATGGTGAAGTCGGGGACGGTGAACTCGTTGCCATTGGTGTCGAGGAGCTTGCCCATCGAGGCGCCCTTCTCGGGCAGGTTGTCCATCTCGGACATGGAGGAGAGGGAGGTGGACGAGGCCGAGGGCCGGGGCGAGTCCGAGGGAGACGCAACGGCGGTTGACGGCGAGGACAGGTCGGACTCGGTGGTCGAGGTGACGGTGCGGCGCAGGACGGGGTTCCTGGCCGGGGCCGACGAGGTTGTTCGGGACGCCATGGTGATGGCTGGAGGGAGGGAAGGAGAAAAAAAAAGGACAGGGAGGGAGGGTTGGTTGGTGAGGTGGTCTCTTCTGTTCTTCGAGGAGCAGCAGGCTACACGACACGATTGTCCGCTCCAGGGGCCGAATTGGTCGCGGGGAAGATGGGAAGAGGCTAGAATGGGAGGAAAAGGAGTACGTTTGAGGAGCTCGACAGAAGGTCACTGTTATTTAGATGCCGCAGAGTCGACGGAAGGGCGAGACAAGGGGGGAGTCTGGCTCGGTTACCACCACAAACGGAGGGGCAGAGGGAAAGAACAGCACGCTGGAGGAGCTAAGCATGTGTTCCTGGCCGATATTTTCCTTGGCCCTGCGGCCGCCGGGTGCGTGTCGACGACGCTACAGGGCCGGCCACCGTCCGGGAGGGCATCGGTGGTCAATCCGTGGATCTTGAGACGGTCAATCCTGAGTACCGCGATGCTGCCCCAGAGGTCGAGGCCGTTGCACCCCCAGTTGCACCCCTGTACCCTGGCAGTCCCTGATTTTTTGTTGGGAGCGGGGTGGGGATCTGCATGCGCCGAACCTCGAGAGATCCAATCGACGGAGGCGGGAAAATAACCTATTTCAGAGGGCACTTTAGTGGCTACGGTACAAGTACTTATGGGGGGGCTCGCTGTACCTGTGGCCACCGCGGCCGACCTCACCACTTCATGTTCCCATCCCCTCCTCGCCGTACACGTCTCTTGCGGGCTATCAAGCAGCCAGCCCCCAGTTCGTGGTACCGCCAGGGGCACGACCAGGGACAGCCGGCGTTGCTTGGCCAGGCTTCGCGGCAGCACCGACTTTTTTTTTTTTCTTTCTTCGAGTCGCCTCGACACGATTCAGATGGGGAGGCCCGAGGAGAGCACCCGAGTCTTTCACCGCCTTTTCCGCACAGCATTTTGCGAGAAGCAGTGAAGCACACGGCCCGACCTGCCTTACATATGTATGGCATCGCCCGCCCGGCATTTCAGCTCAGCGTCGAACCAATTGGGGAGCTTGCATGATGCCATCCAGCGCCATCCGTGTCTCTTCGAGGCTTGAGAGGTTAATTGTGAGACCTGTCTTGGATGTTCCGTCGAGTCAATCAAGCCTTTGCCGCCTCCGCGACGCCACTCGACCTCTCGACTCGTGTGCCACAGATGTACATGTACCGTTCTTTGAAGCAACATCACGCCCCGAATGCCTGAGCAAGTACATTCCCGTGGAAACTTGCTTGGAGTCGTTCGATTCCCTTAGCCCGGGATAGTGCGGAGGAGCGGGTCCGGGGGTGAACCGAAGACCATTCACGGCGGCCCCCTAGACCCCCTGATTCCTTGGGTCCTTCCAGGTTTTCCCCTTTCAAGCCTCTGGAACTCGAGCGATTGGCCCTGAACACCACGAGGGGCCAAAAGGGGTCAGCCTGGGAGGGCCTGCCAAGGGGATTCCGCTATCCGGTCCCGCTGAATTGTTCCTCCGCTTGGTTTATGTTGGGGAGTCTGGGAGGGGACGAGACGCAGATGCCCTGTGCTCTGCTGCCCGGGCCAGCTGGTCGGTTTCCATCTTTGGGCCCCTCCGAGGAGACGAGCCGGGTTTTTGCCTGGCTGTTGGCCACCACAGCTGTCGGCCTGCAAAACAGCCGGTCGACCTCAGATTTTGTTGAGCTTCCCTCTGCAAACTGAACCCCCAGGCCCAAGGGAGACGACTGCGAAGAAAGCATGTGCAAGTACCATTCGTCGCATGTCGGCCGACCACTGGCGCCTCTTCCCGTCCCTCCCACAGCTGTGAACATCAGTCCCAGTGACCGTCCATGATGCTCTGCATATTCCTAACGCTGAGCTACGCAAATGAAACGCCAGTCTGCCTTCTGCTGGTCTCAAACTTCACATGCCAACCCGCTGCACCCTTTCGACACCGTTATCCCTCTGTGTGTGTCTCCGGCGATCGCCTCACAGCAGGAATGCCCCCCACCACCCCGAGTCTCCCCGACCCGTTCAACCGTTGTCTTTGCCCCCCGTCTCACACCTCAACATAGAATCCTCCAGACAAATTTATAGGTCGAGGGCATGGCCATGTCATACCACCTTTGCGTGATTCTCCTCCCACTCGCGCCTGCCCTTCTTCGTATGGCTCGATCTGCATGTCCAAGGCCGCCTGGACTGAACCATCCGTCATGTGAACGCCCCAAGACATCGTCTCATATGTAGGCTGGAAGCCATGTTTCCGGATCAGCCCCGAGGCAGTGACCGGCAAGCGCGTGCGGGGGTTTCTTCCCTTGTTCCGTGATGATCTCGACGTCCATGCTGGAGGCTTGTTGCGAACGGACTCGAACTCAAAGATCATCGACAGCGAACACCATTCAGCTCGGGACAGATACATAAGACCTACTTGGGGGCAGGGAACGCACGCAGCCTCTACGCTGCTCCTAAGACATGATTTTCATGGCATCACCGAAACAAGCGGAAGCACAGGGATATCTTGACATCGGTTCATGGCACATAGGTCTGTCTATCATTAGGGCAAGGTTGCCACCTTTGTCTCTACTGCACATGCTCAAGACCAAACGACGCTCGCTCATGCCCTATCCCGCCTCCTCGGCGCCGCCCGGATGATGTCGTCGACACGGAGAAGAAGCTGTCGTCACGTCAGTATCAATGTCTTAGGAAACCGTAGATCTGCACTCACCTCGGCCGCCTCGCTCGCGGAGGACACCACCGCGCGCTTCAGCTTGAAGCTCTCCACCACGCCGAGGTCCCGCATGTCCGCGATACCGCCGCCTGGTGTGAGCAGGTCCAGGCCGTACGTCGTCATGCCATCGTAGATAGCCTTGCGCAGACGCGCGACCAGCTCTCCGGAGTCCAGGCCGGCGTTGTCCGCAAGGATGGTGGGGAGCTGCCTCAGGGCAACGGCAAAGGCCGACACGGCGAGCTGCTTCTTGCCCTCGACCCGGGTCGCCGCGCCCTCGACCGCCTTGGCCATCACCATCTCGGCGCAGCCGCCGCCGAGTGTCGTCCTGGGCTCCTTGACCGTCTGCGAGAGCACGGCCAGGGCGTCGTGCAAGCTGCGCTCGGACTCGTCGAGAAGCTGCTCCGTGGCGCCGCGGAGCACAATCGTGCATGCCTCGCCAGCACCGACGCCGGAGAACTTGATGAGGGTGTCCTCGCCGATGATGACCTCCTCGATAAGATCGCACTGTCCCAGCTTGACCTGCTCGGGGTGGTCAAAGGTCGAGGTGATCTCGCCGCCCGTGACCAGGGCCAACCGCTCGATGCCGTCAAAGTCGGCGTGCTCGATGGACATGATGCCCGCGTCGGTGAACAGCTGTTCCGGCCAGTTGTAGATGAGCTGTCTGTTGATGAAGCAGTTGATGCCGTGCGCCTTGATCTTGTCGACCTTGGCCTTCATCTTGTCCTTCTCGGCCTTCTCTAGCTCGGCCAGCTTGCTCGTGGAGCCGACCTTGACCCTGGCGCCGAAGATCTTGACCTTGTCCGTGTCCATGGATGTGTTGGCGACGAGGATCTTGGCCTTCTCGAGCCGCTTGGGCTGGTTGACGCCGATCTTCTTGTCCAGGATGAAGCCCTCATCCAGGTACGAGTCGCTCAGCTTGCCGCCGGCCTTCTTGATGATCTGGATATGGCTGAGGTCAGACGACGTCTTGAGGCGCAGGACGGCGTTGCAGGCGAGCTTCGCGAAGTGGTCGCGGTCCTGGGCGAGGACCTTTGAGCTGAGGGTCGTGCGGGCGATGGCGAGGAGGTCGTTCTTGAACGCCTCGGGGCTCTTGCTGCGGTCGACGGCGGATTCTGAGAGGGCCTTCAGCGCGGCCTGGCTCGCTATCCTGTAGCCCTCGATGATGGTCTGCGGATGGATCTTCTTGGCGATGAGCTGCTCGGCCTCCCGCAGGAGCTCGGCGGCGAGGACCGTCACCGAGGTCGTGCCGTCACCGACTTCGTCATCCTGGACCTTGGAGATGTTGACAAGAACCTTCGCGGCAGCGTTATCAAGAGCGATCGACTTGAGAATGGTCGCGCCATCGTTCGTCACCATGATCTCGCCGGTGGACCTGATAAATATATGTAAGCCAACGGCAGCATTCAGGGGTTGGTCAGCGGGCTTCCAACGTACGCAGACTGCAGGATCTTGTCCATTCCCTTGGGGCCAAGCGTGCTCTTCACGAGGTCGCCGACGGCGATGGCACCGACGAATGCCGAAAGACGGGCATTCTCGCCCTTCTCTTCGGTCGTGCCGTCTTGGAAGATCTGGGTCGGGCTGAAGGACGACTGGGGGGAGTTAGGGGAGTAGTGAGGTGCGGGCACGGTGGACGAACCATGTTGGCTGCTCTGGGAATCTCTGCAGAGGTACTTTCGACTTGTGGGAGGCTGCTCTAGGACACACGCCACGTAGCTATGCCGGTATGTCGTGGGTTGTTGTCGCGGAGCTTCGCTTTGATGGGCACGCGGCGGTCGTAGGAGCTTCTCGAATTTTTTGGTTGCTGCTGCACCCAAATCGCGGTGGGGCAGAGCTCTAAGCAGTCCGCAGGCAGCCAGACGTTGGCCGATAACGATAAGAGCGCCGGGTCAGGTGACCGGCGCGGGGCTAAGCGGGGCATCCTTCCACAGTCTTGGTGGTTGACTGGCGCAACCGAAAAATTGCCAGGCGAAAAAAGCACGACCCGAGCAACTGCCATCACGGGTTCTCCGATTCACTTCGCGATCGATCCAACACCCGGGCTCCTGCGCCAGACATCGATATACCGCCCCCTCCGACGATCAAGCAACTATCGTATTGCCGACGGCCTGCACTCGAGCGCCTCCATCGCGCCTCACCGAAGCGACCGGATTTGCGGGGCGACATCACCTCCCACTCGCCCCTCGAAGGACCACCACCACCACCACGTCGCTTTCATTCGAAGCGACGCCCAAACTAAACCGCAATCATGGCGCCGACCTTCGAGCACCTCCGCGAGGCGGACCTGGACGACGACGAGTACGATGAGGATGAGATCGACATTTCTGACCTGCGTGAGAAGTACGAGGTCCAGCTGGAGCACGGCTACGACACCTTCATCGTTATCGATGGCCTCCCCGAGGTCACGGAGGAGCAGAAGCCCAAGCTCGTGAAGTTCCTGCTGAAGAAGCTCAACTCGGCGGGCAAGACGAGAGAGGATCTGATCTTCATGCCGATGGGCGATGACGGCAAGTCTTTGAGGTACGGATAGAACCCCCGGAAATTCACGAGGCCGTGTCTGACCAGTCTAGGTTCGCCTTCGTCGAGTATTCTTCCCCTGGAGAGGCCGCCGCCGCCGTCCGACAATTGGACATGGTGCCCCTCGACAAGAAGCACATTCTGCGTGTCAACAAGCTCACGGATGTCGACCGTTACGGCCGCGAGGGACGCGTGGAGGAAGAGTACGTGCCCCCGCATATCGACGAGTTCCAGGAGCAGGAGCATCTCCGCTGGTGGCTCAAGGACCCCAGCGGCCGTGGCCGCGACCAGTTCATCATGTACCGCGGCGACTCGGTCGGCGTCTTCTGGAACAACGAGAAGGACGTGCCGGAGAACGTCGTCGACCGCCAGCACTGGACGGAGAGCTTCGTGCAGTGGTCGCCCCTGGGCACATACCTGACCTCCGTGCACGCACAAGGCGTCCAGCTGTGGAGCGGAGCCTCCTGGTCGCGGGCGAAGCGGTTCGCCCACCCCTTCGTGAACCTCATCGCCTTCTCCCCCAACGAGAAATACATCGTCACCTGGAGTGCCCGCCCCATCTCCGTGCCCGAGGACGGCCACCCCGCCCTCTCGGTCGACGACGACGGCAAGAACTACGTCATCTGGGACATCGAGACCTCCAAGCCGCTCCGATCATTCGCGAGCCTGGATGCCCCCGACGACGACAGCGGCAAGCCCCGCAAGTCCCCCTGGCCCGCGTTCAAGTGGTCTGCCGACGACAAGTACGTCGCGCGTCTCAACCAGGGCCAGTCCATCTCCGTCTACGAGCTCCCCGGCATGGGCCTGCTCGACAAGACGACCATCAAGATCGACGGCGTGCAGGACTTTGACTGGGCCCCGGCATCCGTGCAGCGAGAGGGCGTCAAGAAGACGGAGCAGCTCTTCACGTACTGGACGCCCGAGATCGGCAGTAACCCGGCCAAGGTCGGCCTGATGAGCATCCCCTCCAAGGAGATCGTCAGGACCCTCAACCTCTTCAGCGTCAGCGACGTGAAGCTCCACTGGCAGTCCGAGGGCGCCTTCCTCTGCGTCAAGGTCGACAGGCATTCCAAGTCCAAGAAGTCGCAGGCGACGACGCTGGAGATCTTCCGCGTCAAGGAGAAGGGCGTCCCCGTCGAGGTCGTCGACACCGTCAAGGACACCGTCATCAACTTCGCGTGGGAGCCCAAGGGCGACCGCTTCGCCATCATCACCACCACCGAGCCCGTCGGACCGACCGCCGTCGCCCCCAAGACGGCCGTCGCCTTCTTCTGCCCGGAGAAGAACAAGGGCCCCACGCCCGGCAACTTCAAGCACCTCCGCACCCTGGACAAGAAGAACAGCAACGCCATCTACTGGTCCCCGAGGGGCCGCTTCGTCGTCATCGCCACCGTCCACAACACCCAGAGCTCCGACCTCGAGTTCTACGACCTCGACTTTGAGGGCGAGAAGCCCGAGTCCGACAAGGACCTGACCGCCAACCTGCAGCTGATGAACCTCGGCGACCACTACGGCGTCACCGACGTCGAGTGGGATCCCTCCGGCCGCTTCGTCGCGACCTGGTCGTCTGCCTGGAAGCACACCGTAAGTGAAGCGCAGCTTGCGTTGCCTGGATGATGACTGACAAAGAAAATAGATGGAGAACGGCTACCACATCTACGACTTCAAGGGCGAGGCGCTTCGCGAGGAGCCCGTCGAGAAGTTCAAGCAGTTCCTGTGGCGCCCCCGCCCCGCCTCGCTGCTGTCCAAGGAGGAGCAGAAGCAGATCCGCAAGAACCTGCGCGAGTACAGCAAGACCTTCGAGCAGGAGGACGCCGACCGGGGCGCCTCCGCCGACCGCGAGGTCGTCGACGCCCGCCGCCGCCAGCTCGAGGAGTGGCTCGCTTGGCGCGAGTCCATCGAGGAGGAGGTCCTCGAGGAGCGCGCGTACCTCGGCCTGCCGGAAGACCCCGTCGAGGCGCTGCTGGCCGAGAAGATGGCCGCGCAGGGCCCGGACGCCGAGGAGCAGATCATCGAGGAGATCGTGGAAGAGGTCCTCGAGGAGTCGGAGGAGATCATCGAATGAGCGGCGCAAAAGCATACGAGAGGATAGGGGTTCTCGGCGATGCGGGTAATGAATTGGTCATTAAATGTCATTTTGTACGAGCAATAGAGGCCTCGCACGGCATCACCCAATCCTCGTGACATTATTCTGTGAGACGTATGCTTCGTCCTGTTGTACTCCAACTATAGCCCGTGGCCGTCACGCCTTGCCGGCCTCCCGCAGCCACTTGATCCATTTCTCCTCGTTGCTCTCGGCGCCCGCCAGAGCGACCTTGCCCTTCTTCGTGGCCCCATCCTCGAGCACCCGCCTGACCTCGTCGCTGCCGTTGGCGCCCAATAATGCCATCTCCCGCCGCAGCAGCATGGCCGTGGCCGCCCGCACCATGACCGAGTCACCCTCGAACACGTACACGTCCCAGAGGCGGGCGCACTCGTCCATGGCCAGGTGCGACGTGCCCAGGCCGGTGAAGATACTGAATAGATAGACGTCTGGGTCGGCGTCTGTGCTCCGGCTCGTGAGGTGCTCATGCAGCCCGGGCGATTTCACCTGCAGGGTCTGCAGGACTAGATTATAAGCAGAGGCCTTCACCCCGGGGTCGTAGGCGTAGAACCCGAGCGACAGCGGGCGGTTGAGGACGTTAGCCAGGGCGATAAAGGTGGCGGCCGGGCTCGGGAGGTTCAGCAGGAGAAGCGCGGCGACGGTCTGGCCAGGTTAGCATCTTGCCGCAAAACGACGGGAGCACGGGAACCCTTACATTACATCCTGCAACATACCCGATGTCGCTCCGGTACATGGCGTAGGCGGAGAGGACGTCCACCAGGGTCTGGTGGAGCGGCCCTCCGATCTGGAAGATGCGCAGGTCCGACCACGTCCTCTCGTTGACGTCGTCGCGGATCTTGGAGATCCAGGCCTCCCTGCGCGTGTCCTCGGCGTCGCCCTTGCCGCCCTTGACGCGGGCTTCCGACTCTTGTGCGCGGCCGAGAGCCGCCCTGTACGACGTGTCGGTTAGACCGAGCTCGTTGCCGATGGCGCGCTGCCAGACGACGCCCCTGCTCCTCGACGCCACGCCTCGCCACCAGAGCTCGCGCGTGCGCCGCTCCCGGATCGCGTCGTTCCATCGTGGTAATATATCGTCGTCCCATATCCGCATCAGCCCGTCGGCGGTCGTGTCGCGGTTGTTCGACTTTGCCATCTTCTCGGCCTCGCGGCGGCGGTCCGCCTCGGCGCTGCGGAGCATCATCTTCTCGTACTCCTTCCAGTGCCTCTTGTCCTCGGCGGGGTCCTTCGGCGGCAGCCAGGAGGGCCGCGTCCGCGCAAGCACGGCCTCCTTCTCCTTCGACATGGGCATGGCGTCCATCATCATGTTGGCGTGCCGCAGCGACGGCAGGTCGGGTAGGGCCGACCTCACGCGCAGCTCCGCCTTGCGTCCGCGGGCGTTATAAGACGAGCCGTCGACGTCCTCGTCAGCGTGCTCTTCCAGCTTCTCGGTCAGCGCCCTCGCCTCGGCGCTCAGGTCAGACCAGCCGGCGTTCCAGCTCTTCGCGCGCCCCTTGACCGGCACCGCAGGCTCTCCCCGCTCGAGGCGTGGCCCGGGCGACACCGACGGTGACGGGGCGTCGGTCTTCCACGTCGGCGACTTGAGAGAGCCCTGGGCAACGGCCACCGCCGGGGTGCCGTTGCCCACGCTCCGGACGCGTTCCTTCGGGTTCCGCTCGGAGGACGGCGCTCGCGAGCCGGCTCGGGAGCTGGCTCGACTCGGGGGGCGGTCGGTATTCGGGCGCGGCGACAGCGGGACGTTATCGAGGACGAATCCGTCCGGGATGTTATCGTCGTCGTCCTCGTCGTCCTCGCACTCCCGCTCGAGCTCCGCGATGGACTTGCGCTCGCCGCGGTTCGAGCTGCTCCTCCTCTGCGGCTTCATCATTATCGTGTTCGGGTCGCGGGGGACCAGGGACATGCTGGGGCTCGGGCTGCGGTGCCGCCGGCCCTGCAGCTGGAGGGACGTCGTCGACCGGCTCGCCATGCCGCGTGATGACTGGCCCAGGGGCTTGGAGCCATCGTTGCCGCGGGCATTGAGGCTGGTGCTGCGGGCGGAGAAGGTCCGGGGATCGGTTTGGAGGGTGTGGAGGGTTGGTCGGGGGTGGAGAGACAGGCCGGCCTCGTTTATCTTGTTACGGCCCTTGATGGTGGCCAGGTCTCGCGTGGCCGGCGGCGAGAGGGGTCCCGCGACGACGCCAGACGGGGGAGCCCCTGCGACGAGGCCGTGTCTTTCGGAGGAGAACGAGCGGCCGTACGGGTTCGACGATGTCCGCGGCGCGGCCGAGGGGCGTCGGTTGCGGCCATCGGCGTGGTGGGAGGGCGGGCACGCGGCGGCCTCGTCCTCGAGCCCGATGTCTTCGAAGTGGCTGATGTCGTCGAGGGCGCTGTTATCGTCCGAGTGGAAGGACATGGACCGGAAGGAGGAGGACTTTGAGGATTCGGGACGGGTCATGTCGGGCGGTGAACCTGGGCCGACGGAGCCAGAGCCCGAGGCGGACGCGGTTGAGCTGGAGCCGGAGACTGGCCGCCCTGGAAGCCCGGGTGGTGCTTCTTCGCGGTGCATGCCTAGTTAGTTGCACGCCGCGGCGGCAGGGCAGCATGAGCCGTTCGGAAAGGGCGGCAATTGGCAGCGGCGGCGCGCGGCGGAGGTGCGCACGCGGGGGGGTGGGCGCGGGCGAGGAATGCGGAGCGTGTGTCGGGGGGTCAGGCGAGCGTTCGTTCCGTGCGATGCTTCGTATCCATCTCTGCGCGGGCGTGTCTGTCTTGTCTCGGGGCTGAGGGCGGTGGCGGTGGGCGGTCTGTGAGGAGGAGGAGGAGGCCCAACGCAATCAGGAGTCGGTGGACGAGGCCGAGTTGAGTTGAGGTGGCGGCAGAATTAATCAGGAGATGGCAAGACGGAGTGACGCTAGAATCAAATTGGCGTCTGTCTCACAAGGGGCCTGGGGGCGGTCTCGACTCCTCCGTTTGCCGTCGCGCGTCACCCAGCTAGCGATATCTGACGTGCGGGTGGCTTTGGCCGCTCAGCCTCTCAGGGGTTCAGGGGCGGCTCAAGGCTCGTTCAGGGGCAAGCCGCCATTGGTGTTTTGCGGTGCATGGATGGGTCGGCGCCGCCCGTCCCGCGCTCATCGCAATACCCGCTTAAGTAGGTTGCGCCGGCATATGTATGTATCCAGGCGTCTGTGATGGTGACATCCGAGTCAACAATGAGCACCTCAACCGGCTGTCAGTCCTCTCAATGACCATCAAACCCTGAATCAAACTGGAGAAGCCCTGGATATCACGCGCGTGATGGGTCTCTCTTCGAATCGGTACACGGACTCTGAGCCGTCCAGAGCAGAGCCGTACCCTGGCGATAAGCAGCTCCTCTCACCACAACATAGCAAAAGACGGCCAGCATGGATGCGCCCTCGTCGCCGGGTTAAGCTGATTGCATTGGCCTCTCTCGCATGCCTGGCATTCATCGCATTGGCCCAATGGACACAGCTGTCCTCCCACAGAAGACGCTCGGCGCTCTCCCTGGATCAATTACACCAGGATGTGCAGACGTGCCGGCAGCTCCGCCAGAAGCCGCAGGACCCGATAGGCCTGGGACGCGAGAGGAACGCACGGTACATCGATGGCCAGAAGCCGACGCTCATCCAAAACGCGACTCTGTGGGTGGGCGAGGCCTCCGAGGGAACCAGCCCCGAGGACGATCGCAAGGGCAAAGGCTACTCCTGGACGCACGGCGACGTATTCGTCCAGTATGGGCTCATTCAGAGGGTCGAGGAGCACATCCCTCGTTCGGAGGTGCCCAAGGACACGCTCGTCTGGGACGCCGGAGGACGCCAGCTCACCAGCGGCATCATCGACATGCACTCTCATGCCGGCGTCGGTGCCCTGCCCGAGCTGTCCGGCACCGAGGACGTCAACGAGATGTCAGGCGACGTCACTCCCTACGTGCGGTCCATCGACGCTTTGAACCCGCTGGACCCCCAGCTTCAGGTCATCAAATCGGGCGGCGTGACGACCTCGCTCATACTCCCCGGGTCCGGCAACAACATCGGCGGCGAGGCGTTCGTGGTCAAGCATGCCGTCGGGAGCAAGGATGGAAGGCCGGAGATCTCCGCCCAGGACATGCTGGCCGACCCCGAACGCGCTTGGAGGTACATGAAGATGGCCTGCGGAGAGAACCCGAAGCGCGTCTACGGCAGGATCGGGCGCGGGCCGTTCTCCCGTATGGGCGAGAGCTGGGAGTTCCGCAAGGCATTCACCGCCGCGGCCTCCCTCGTCCGGCGGCAAGACGACTGGTGCGAGGAGGCGCTGCAGCACGGCGCAGAGCGCATGGAGGACTACCTGCCGCAGGATCTCCAGTGGGAGGCCCTCGGTGCCGTTCTCAGGGGCCAGGTCCACGTCAACACGCACTGCTACACCGTCCCGGACCTGGAGGCATTCATTGACCACACGAATGAGTTCCGTTTCCCGCTGCGCGCGTTCCATCACGCCCATCAAACTTTTCTCGTTCCCGAGGTACGTTGTTATTCCTGAACCCTGAGCCTTTTTGACACCAGCGTCTGTAGATTCTCAAGAGGGCTTGGGGCGGCCGCCCTCCTGCATCCGCCCTCTTCGCCGACAACATGTTCTACAAGGCGGAAGCCTACGTGGGATCTGAGTACGCGGGCAAGATCCTCTGGGACCACGGCCTGACCCCCGTGTACGTCAGCGACAACCCCGTGCTCAACGCGCAGCATGTCCTCTTCGAGGCTGCCAAGGCATTCCGCTACGGCCTCCCGTACCACGCAGCACTGGCCAGCGTCACGACGGCCCCCGCGGAGCTCCTAGGCCTCGGCAACAGGCTGGGCAAGATCAAGCCCGGCTTCGATGCGGATCTTGCCCTCTGGGACAGCGACCCGCTGAGCGTGGGCGCCGCGCCCGTGCAGGTCTGGATCGACGGCTTTGCCCAGTACGAGGACCCTGTGGACCTGGGCAAGCCGGTGACCAAACCGATCAAGGCGACTGGCTCTGATATCCCGGATGACCCCGTTTCCGTCGAGAATGTTGTGTTCACCGGCGTCGCTCGTGTCCTCCTGTCTGACCACGAGACGGAGTTGGGTAGCCTCAGCAACGTGGTTATTACTGATGGCAAGATCGCTTGCATTGGTTCTTGCGCCGATGAGATTCACGGGGCGTCTTCGCACAGGAGGGTTGACCTCGCCAACGGCTACCTAACGGACAGCTTCACCGCGTTCGGCTCCCTCGTCGGCCTCAATGCGATCGATGCCGAGAAGGACACGGATAATGGCCCCAGCGGGGGTTCCTTCAGCCGAGGAATCGACGGGCTGGCCCTGGACACCAAGAAACTCCAGGCGGCCCACCGGTACGGCGTCACGAAAGCCATCTCCGCCCCAAAGTTTACCGGCGGATTCACGCACCAAGGGACCAGCGTGGGATTCCGGACGAACGCGCGACACGCTTTGGAGGAGGGCGCTATCTGGTCGAGCGACGTCGCGGTGCACTACACACTCACCACGGCGGCCAAGCGCGGCGACACGCCGTCTTTCTCGAGCGCTCTGGGGTCTCTACGCAAGGCCTTGCTCGAGGCCGTCTCTGCCAACGAGACGAGGGCGAATCCGCACGACGAGCAGTCCTTCCTCAGCCAGGTGGTGAGCGGCAAGAAGCCTCTGGTCCTTACCGTCCATAGCGCAGACGTGATCACTGCCGTTCTGCGACTGAAAGGCGACGTCGAGGAAGCACTCGCGGCGTCTCGGCACCGCGACAGCATTCGCTTGGTCATCCTCGGGGGCGCAGAAGCCCATCTCGTCGCGCCAGAGCTGGCGAACGCCAGCGTCGGCGTCGTCCTCGCTCCGTTCCAGTCCTACGCCGGCAGCTGGGACCAGCGACGCGCCCTCACCGGCGCGCCTCTCACCAACGGCACGGCCGTCGATGCCCTGCTGGCCGCGGGCGTCGTCACCGCGATCGGGCTCGAGGAGGACTGGCTGGTTCGCGATCTCGGGCTGCTCGCGGGCATCGCGTTCCACAACGGCCGGGGACGCCTGGGCGAGAAGGAGGCCATTGCCCTGGTCTCCTCCAACATCTACAAGATGCTCGGAATATCGGAGCCAAAGTCGGGGCATTTCGTCGTGCATGAGGGGAGCCCCTTGGATATCGACGGCCATGTGCGGGCCGTGAGCAGCGGGCAGAGGGAACTTGTCCTGTTTGAGTAGGGCGGTTGACGAGGTGAAGTCGAATACAGTTGACCATTTTCTGGCCTGATCGTACCACGAGAGACGTTGTGCACTAAGTGGTTAGCCGATATTTAGACTCTTCTGGTCGAGGTACGGCTTCCGCAGAGTAGTCAGCAATGACACACTCCCGCGCGCGCGCGGGTCTGACAAATGCCTGGGCGGGCCGCCGCCGCCCCACTTTCCGGCTCGGGACCTCCTGGGGCTGAAGCCGGATGCTTCCCTGAGCATCCCGGCTTATAACCTGCAAGTCCGCCGCTGGGAGGTACCGACCGTTGCGTGCGAAGATCGGTAATCACAACGGCGACATGTACATACGGCAACTCGTCACACCTATAAAGTATCTCGTCGGCTCGTACGTCGCATACGCAACCGTTCAGCACCTAGCAACCCGCACCTTCTCGACGACTTCACCAGCCATCATGCCGCGAGGCCCTGTCATCTGTATCTCCCACGGGGGCGGTACGTCCACTTCTGTCCTTGTTCAATTGCCCATACTGACATGACTAGGTCCCATGCCCGTCCTGGGCGACCCCGGCCACAAGGACATCGTCCGGTCCCTCACGGACCGCGTGCCGCGGATCCTCAGGCTCAACACCCCGGAGGCCCCCCGCGCCATCGTTGTCGTCACGGCGCACTGGTCCGAGCGCAACCCCAGCATCTCCTCCGGCTCCCGCCACAGCCTGCTCTACGACTACGGCGGCTTCCCGCGCGAGGCCTACTCCCTCAAGTACGACGCGCCCGGCTCGCCCGACGTCGCCAGCGAGGTGAAGGCCGCCCTCGAGCAGGAAGGCCTCAAGCCAGTGCTCAACGACTCCAGGGGCTGGGACCACGGCGTCTTCATTCCCTTCCTGCTCATCAACCCCAAGGCCGACGTCCCCATCGTCCAGCTCTCCGTCCTGGCCTCCGAGTCGCCGGAGGAGCACCGGAAGATGGGCGCCGCGCTGGCCCGCCTCCGCGACTCCAACGTCGCCATCGTCGGGTCCGGCTTCGCCTCCTTCCACAACCTGCGCGAGATGATGGCCCTGTACTCGGCGAACCCCATCGAGATCGCCGACCTGAGCCGCAGCGTGACCGAGTGGTCTGACGCCCTGGGCGACGCCGTCGAGACCAGGGACGCGAAGGAGAGGGCCGCCAAGCTCGACAAGTGGAGGGACATGCCGCACAGTTATAGGATGCACCCGCCCAGGGGCGGCGAGCACTTCATGCCCCTGCTGGTGTGCTCGGGCGCCGCGGGCGACGAACCCGCGGGCAAGTACAAGGACGACTTCCTGGGGATTGACATCTGGACATATTACTGGGGGGATGTGTCTCTGTAGGACAAGCGAGTGGAAAGCAACAAATGTTCATTGCGAAAGACTAGACAAGTCGCGGAGTCAAGCACGTATAGATGTGATGCCCTAGCACAGCTTGAGCAGCGATCCCAGAAGGCTGCACACAACGTCTCCGAGCCCACCAAGACCACCCAGGTCGTCCCAGACCCCATCATTTATGACACATTCCAGTCCCGTCAAGAGACAATCCAGCCCAAGGGAATCGAGCGCCCCCTTGACCGTCGCGAAGACCCCATCCAGGACCTTCTCGACAGAATCCCCCAACCCAAGGTCCAGGCACTTGAGGCAGTTCTCGCCGTTATCCTCACACATCTCCTCGTTTTCATCTGATCGGTCAGCCGCATGTTACACTCCACGATTCTGGGAACTCACCATATCCGCAGTGCTTCTTGGGTGTTTTGGCGCACACCGGCTTTCCGCTCCTTTTCTTACACTTGTCGGCCTCTTCTCGCGGGAAGCTGGGATACTTGCACTTCCCAGGCTTCCCCTTCTTCTGATCCCATGTCTGCCCAGAAGAGCACCTAGGCTTCTTGCATTCCTCCGCAATGGCCTGCTTCACCTGCGCCTCGCTCGACGTCTTCGGGACGGCGAGGGCGACATTATTCCCATCCCCGCGGCATGCATCGGCGGATGCATCTGCAGCGATGAATTAGTCAAGTTCCTGCCACGCGTCATGAGACTGGACTCACCGTAGTTGCTGTAGTCCTTGGGGTGCGCCGTGCATCTCGCACATATCGTCTTGTAACCTGGCTCGACGCGGGGCTTGGGCAGAGGCTCTGGGATGCACTTCCCCTTTCCGGCGTCCCAGAGCTGGCCAGTCGGACACTTGCATTGAGGCAAGACCTCTTGAGCCTCGTCGAACCATCCGGAGTAGAGACGTCCTCCCGTGCACGGGGTATCCTCTCCGCGGGAGTTGATGAGCAGCCTATGGCCCGGCTTTGACGTTGTCATGGCCGCCGAGCCCACGGCAAGAAGGAGGAGGTGCGTGAACAACATGTTGATTGTGCCGGCTGCGGTAGCCTTGGTCGAGGGCTTGATGTGGAGATGTGAGGGTTCGTTCAAGAATGCTCGGGGGTTGCTGGATTTTTATACGTATTCAAAGAGCCTTTAGAGGGTGGCTGCAATGGGCCTCGCTGAGCTGATGATAAATATTTAAATACAAATGGTCATTTTGAGAGGTTAGACATCTAAAGCCGGCAGGCAGTGCTTCTCGTGGCACCAAAGCGAGACAGGTATCAAAAGATCGGCCTCGCCGAGATGACTGGCTGATGGCGCTCCAGTTCAGCAGCGCAGGTTCCTCAGACATGTTTTAAGCCTCCAATATCTCAATATTTACTTAAGTACTTGCTGCTGGGTCGGCCGGCCCCGTCTATCCTGCGTAACCCTCCATCCGCGTGAATGCTGTCCAGCAGAGCTCCTTTATGATACCAACGCTGCTCCAAGCCTCGGACATGCTGATGAATCGCTACTCCTATGTCCTTATGAGAAAATTGTGTGGTCGTATCAGGCATCCTCTTTGTAAGTCAGTGATGCCCGGCATGCATCCGTTGCGGAGACTCAGCGTCCCAGACAACAAAATACAACGCTGAGAAATTTTCGTAGTACAATGAAGCGCCATGGGACAATGAGTACTTCGACTGAAATGAAATACCTTTAAGTTCAATGGCCTACTAGGAGGGTCGTAGAAAATATGGCCGGTCCAGGCATATTGCCATCCAGATACATTACGCTTTAATGCAAGAGGCCATCTCGATTTCCTGCAATCAAGATAGATGCTATCTCGATTTCTTTGAATTAAGACAGAGGGTATCTCAATTTTCTATCGCGCGATCTAAAGTCTCCTGGTCGACATGGCTGATCCGAGGGCGGCCATCCGTTCTGTAACCCTATTGCCTACCTACTTATATCATTTCATCGAGAACTCAAAAGCACATGCTTACAAGTCTCGTATGCTGTGAAGCTGAAGAAGAAGGAAAAGGAAGAAGAGAAGGGAGAAGGAGGAGATGGAGACGGAAAGAAATATAGTCTGCCGTGCAGGGCAGAGGTAGAGAGCGCGGAAGGGGCGAGGGACTGATGGATGGCAGGAAGGTGCGAAGGTGCAGATGTCCGGAAGGTACGTGTCGGTCCTGGCAGACTGGACAACACCAAAAACTGCCAGGTTGCTCTGGGTCGTGATGTGCAACCAGCGATGCCCGTGACTACAGGTGAAAATGCCCCAGGAGGAGTCGATCATCGCGAATCCTTCCAAGAGGCCCCGTCTCGAGTGTCATCACCCGAGGTGGAATTGATTATACAGAGACTGAAGTGACGATCCAGAGCCACCTTCGAGGTTCATGTTCCAGAGAGCAAGAGAATAGAGGCTCACTCATAAGTAGCAATGCCTTCCTGATATGAAATTAACTCCGGAAAAGCTCACATTCAAGGTTGTTACAGGGGGCAAAAAGGGACGGACAAGCTGGGTCCAGGACCGAGAATGACATGCCGCGACAGGTGGATGAATTCAGCAAACGCCTCATCAACAGCGCACAGCGAGTTCTAGCGCATGGACTGAATCCTCGGTCATCGTGGGTCACGAGATCCCGACGTCCTTCGCGTCAGGTAAGTCCAGGGTCGATGCCTAAATAAGCCATGCTACCCACCTCCTCAGCCGAGCGCTTCTCGTGTCCCCCGACGAAAGAGAGACAGGTGTCAGAGGTTCAGGCTCGCCGAGACAGCCTCGCAAGGGGGATGGGTATTATTATAAATCACTGCCGGGGTTCTACCTTTTCCAAGGCCACCGGCAACACCAGCGGCCGGCAGCGGTATACGCGCGCAGCCCCTGACAATCTCCTACGCAGGCAACTGGTTGATCTCGGAAAGGAGCTCACGGCCACCAGCTGCATCAGGGCGCCGGTTGACTGTTTGAGCTGCCGCAAGTCGGATACTCAGCCCTGCGGTCTCTACCGGACGAGCTTCATCCCGTGTCAGGCAGTTTTCCTGAAGCAGCGACACAACCCAGTGGCGGCCTGCCTCTTGGGCCCAGGACAACACCGTCTGGCTGTCGTTGTCCTCCAAGTCGATATCCGCGCCATGAGCCAGCAGGCTCCGAGCGTTCTCCTTCGTGTATCTCCTGTCCTGGTGCTCGCCGCACGCGTACCAGATGGCCGTGCAACCGTCGTCGTCTCGCTCGTCGACCCTCGCGCCGGCCTCGAGCAGGATCTTGACAATATCCGGGCCGTTCTGCCACTCGATCCACGCTGCCTTCATCAACGCGGTCATGCCCCTCGTGTCCCGTGCCTGGACGTCTGCACCCAGCTCGATCATTGTTTTGACGGCCTCGGGCTTCGACCACCGTCCGACATAAATCAGCGGCGTCTTTCCCAGGTTGTCCCTGGAATTGATGTCCGCCCCGTGCTCCACGAAAGCCCGAATACCACCAACATGTCCGTGCCGGACCGCGTATGACAAAGGTGTTCTGCCGCTGTTATCCCTAGAGTCGACATCTGCACCGCCTTGCAGGAGCATGCTGATCTTGCTAGCGGAAATAGAATCGGAAAACGGCGTGCGTGAAGCAACCCAGCACAACGCCGAGCGGCCCCGGTCATCCCGGGCGTTGGCATTGACACCCCTGGCCAGAAGCTCCCGGACCACGTCGACCATGTCGTTTCCACTGGCGGCGAAGGAGAGCGGCGTCCGCCCCCGGTGCTCCGTGCCGGCTTTGGGCGTGTCGATTTCGATTCCCGGGCATTCCAGTAGTGCGTGAGCAAGGTCTCTCTTGCCCGTTGCCAACGCTGCCGTGAGGGGCGTCCATCCCTTGTTATCCGTCCTGTTGACGTTGATTCCTCCGCCACCCAGCATGAATCGGCCGATAGCGGCGGAAACGGAACCGGCGGAATAGTAGTGCGATGGCGCGCCGGCGAGAGCGAGGAGAGGCGACACCCCTTGGTGGTCCACGCTATCGCGCTCTATGCCATCCACAGCAAGAAGAATGGTCACCGAAGGCGGACGATGGTGCAGTGCGGCGTGGAAGAGGGGTGTTTGGCCCTTGAAATCCCGTGAATTGGTGTCGGCTTTGCCCGTGCGGAGAATAGATCGCATGATGTTCGGGAACAGCTCGTGGTCTCGATGGGCTATTCCGGCGGCCCAAGAGAGTGAGGATCTACCGTTCGGATCCCCGATGTCAGGATCGATGCCCTCTGCGGCGAGTAGAACGTTGACGACGGGCAAGCTGCACAAATTGCCAGCGATGTTGGCGGTCAGCGCCGTGAGGCCGTTCTGGTTCTTGAGGTTGACGTCCGTTTTCCCTGTCTCGAGCAACATCCGGGTAATGGCCTCGTTTCCGTTTGCTGCCGCAAGCCACAGCGCCATCGGGCTTATTTCAATCGCCTCGCAGTCCAGAAGGGCTTTGACAACATAAAAATGATCGTGTTTCGTGGCCACAACGAGCGGTGCGAGTTCGACATGGCCGTTGTTGAAGTTGACATCAGCTTGGCCTGAAGCCAGGATGGCTTGCACCACACCACCGTGGCCGGACCGGGATGCCAGCAACAGCGGAGTCTCCCCCCGGTCATTCTTCGAGCCGACGTCGACTTCGCCAGTGTTCAGGAGAAAGGACAGGACATCCAGGCGGCCATTTTGTGCTGCGACTGAGAGGGGGGTCTGGCCGTACAGGTCCGCGACGTCTGGATCAGCGGTGCCTGCTCCCAGTAGAGGCTCGAGGGCGCTAACAAGACCCTGCTCGGCTGCAAAGAAGATGGCGCTCCGGCCGTGAATGTCTCGTTTGTTGGGGTCAGCCCCGTGCTCAAGTAGCCAGCGGACCATGTTGATGCGGCCATGATATGCCGCGTACACCAATGGTGTACGGTTCCAGCTGTCTTCAGAGTCTATCTCGGTCAGACATCCGGGTAGATGCCGCGCAAGTTCTACGAGGCCATGGATCGAGACCAAGTGAAGCGCATTGAAAACATCCGGGCATCCGTCGGGAGATTGGGGGTGGAGACCAAGCTGTTTGTGGAAGAGACATATGATGGCCCCGTTAACAGCAGGCGAGGAGGTCAGGAAATCCACGAGCCGTGGCCAAGGCTGCCGAATGTCGCGGGCGTGATGGCCCCAATTTAGTGCTGCATATGCATAGAGCACGTTCTCCACGGTCGTCAACTCGGAGTATTTCTCGTTTGGGTTGCGGAACTTGCTAAACGAGAGGTATGCGACGCAGGTGGTTGCGAGTTGGGTATCTGCTGTCGCGAACCATTGAGCCCATGACCGATCAAAGTACTCCTGTGTTGTGTAATGGACCAGGCGGATCACGTTGCTCTCCTGGACGAGGGTGACCAGGCCGGCACATGCCGAGAGAATGTCCTCGACCCCTGATATGTTGTCTTCGTCGAACTCGAGCTCATCGGCCTCGACCGCCAGAGCATGCTGCAGTTCTGAGGCCGTCAATAGTTTCGTAGCCCGCGTGATCCACGCAAGGGTCTCTTTGGCCAGTGCAGCTTGATCCGCGGGCTGGCCCTCGATGCGCAGCATGGCATCGTTGTATGCGAAGTCATACGCGTCAGAGCCCTTGGGGAGTCTTGCGAGCGCGGATTTCACTGCCTTTGGCGATCTCTTCCCCACGAGCGATCTGATGTGCAACTGGGCCAGCAGAAACCTGCGGCCGTGGTATGATGAGCACACTGAAGGCCACTCCACATAGCTGGGGAAACTCACATTCCGTCTGTTACGTTGACGATCGAATTCCGGATCTCTTCCTGAAGTTGTGGACTGTTCTGGACAAAGGATGGCAGGTCGGATATCTGACCATCTAGATAGAGCCGGACATCGGTCTCGTGGGCCCTGATCTCGAGGCTGGGACTCTGCTCGAAGTAGCTCGCAATCTGTGGGATCAATCTTGAGGTAACGAAGAGATTGATGTTATGTTCGGTCTGGATCTGCAATATCTGTGAGAGGAACTTAGTCCGACTTGTTAGCTGGCACTCGTCGAGCGCGTCTATGACGAGGAAGACACGGGCAAAGGCGGGCAAGGTAGCCACGAGCGCCTCCGAGAGCACCTTGGACGAAGGGGGGCCTCGCTCTCCGTACGTCTGATGGATTTCTTGCAGCGCGCGCGGCAGCGGGTCGGTCTGGCCGGCGAGTTGCCTCGCAACGCTCCCGAGAAGGTCTTCGACCTGTTGGTCGGCGTGCCGGTTGAAGTCGCAGTACACGAAAGCGACGCCGATGGGACGCTGGAGTTGGGCCATGTCTAGGAGATTTTCGACGACCACGGAAGTGAGGATCGTCTTCCCAGCGCCGGGGATGCCGGGGCAGAAGAGTGTGCCCTTCTCCCCGGATGCCCATGCCTTGTATTCGGGCGATTCCAGGAGCCATTTGCCCGTCCCAGGCTGTCTGCGGCGCAGGAAGTCGCTCTGCTGCACGGTATACTCAATGAGTGACAGCCATTTCAGTGTTTTCTGCCGCTGCTCGTTGATGGCGAGGTCGGCCTGCCCGTCCTGTAGTACTTCTAGGCGGGCGGTGGTCTGGGCGGCGCTGGCGCTGAGGGCATCGATCACGACAGCCAGCTGCTTGGTGTTGCCCGTTGCGGCTGCCTTGATCTCCTGAAGAAGCCGGCGATTGTTGTTCTCAAGAGCGATCTGCAAAAGCCCCTTTTCCCTTTCGATGGCGGCAAGCATCTCAGTGACCTGCTTCTCCTTGAACGGCCATGTGAGCGACGTAATGGTCTTCCTCCTGCCAGTTTCGGGCTTGAGCTTGGCCAATACTTCGATGAAGATCAGCTCAAGCCGGCCGAGGGGCGCGTCTGGGGCCTCGAGAGCTTCAAGAGTCTGGCGCCACGCCTCGCCTTCTTCTGAGTCTTCGGCCTCGTCGCTCAGCTGTTGGAGAGTCGATTCGAGAGCGCGCACCTCCTCTCGCAGCCTCCTCCGGTCTTGCGTGGCACCGGTGGCCGAGGTGATGGCCCTGACGACCTTGACTGAGAGTCCGATGACGGCGATGGCGCTGGCGGCCGCGCCGAATGGCTCCATGGCCAGAGCTTCGCCGGCGCAACGGCAGGGCTTGGTGCGAGTGAGAAGGACTGTCCGAGTTTCTCGGTCGCTTGCGGGGTTGCATCATCTTCGTCTACCTAAGTTCTTGCCACAGGCGGGCAGCCTCGTCCGGAGGCCTCGTACAGCACGTGCAGCTGGGGGGCGCTGACTGCTTGGATCTGCACTGCGGGGGGTCCTGATGATGCCTCATGTGTGTCACTCCCTCAGCCCATGATTGTAGTTTTTTTAAAGAGGGAAGGTGTATCCCATCTACATAAACATGCTACATTGAGGCTTTACGATTGTTGTCTGATGAGGGGACACTGGAGGTCGCCATGGATGGGGCGGTGCGTTTGCACCGCCACTGTCACACTGCAAGGGACCTTGGTTGCTTAGGTGTGATTCGTCTGTAACATCCACTGGCGGTCTAAGCAGAGAAGAGGCTCGAAGGCAGACATGTCTTTGAAGAGGCACGAAGGTCGTGGAATACATGGCGAGTCGAGCGATGCTATCGTCCAGATATGCTGTCTTCAGTGCCGCTCAAAGTCGATTCGGCAGTCCTTGGAATTGCTTCCGGTTGAGTCAGAAGCTATTTCAATTTTCCGAGGTCAGGAGAGAGGCCGTCTCAATGAGCTGAGGCTTGATCTGAAGTCTGGTTGAGTGACGGTTCCGAGGACGAGCGGCCATCCTTCCTACAACGCTCTTGAGAGGTCCCTGATGAGCTGTGATTTAAGTATCTCAAGCTCACACTTTGGGCTACAAGTTATGACAGCCACCACACTATGAGAGGATCTTCATCAGCAGTCGATGATTGCCAGAATGGCCTCTCACGAAAGTGTGGGCACCGAGTATGGAATATTGATTACGAGTCTTCCCACATCACTGAGAGTCCGGCGACGATTGACGTGAGCGAGTCAGACCTTGTTCTCATGGCAGGCCAAAACAGGGTCCCCTCAGCGTGGAGGTGTTGTCTGTGGAGGAAACACCTTGGTTATGATGCAGAAATACGATCTGTAATCATCATGTGTCCTGATCAGAGATCAGATGGTATAGGCCGTGGCGTTGTGAGACAAGAGTCGGCAGCTGGAAGACCGCCACACTTCGGGAGGACTGCCATGTCTTGTCTTATCTAAAATTTAAGATGTGCTCATGGTATGTACACCGAAGGGTGAGAATGAGGGACAGAAGCGCACACTCATGAAGCAAGCTGAGAAGTGACTGGGGACCGACAAAACGTTGCCGATAGCCGGAGTCGCAGGGACCAGACCCAACATCATAATGGCGTGCTGCGGTCAAACCAACCCATACCTTCTCCTCGAAATGACAGCAAGCATCCTCCTCAGTGTCATCACGACATGCCTTAGATGAGACGCTCATGAATCCGATTGCCGCTGATCTCAACCTTGCAGATCATTGACTGCGAATGCCAATAGTCTCTGTGCTCGGCCTGTCTGCATTTCACTCGATATTCGCCACGTCGGGACCTAAGCTGGAATCGTGGCACGGCCTGTCGCCGTCAATATGTATCAAACCACGGCTCTCGTTTCCGAGGACCGAGCCAGGGATCAGGAAGATGATGGCGAGAGTGTCATCAGAGCGAATAATTAGCAGCACAATCTTGGCCGGTGCTGATTGGCGGGGGCTGTGCGGACATTCCAGAAAACCCTGGACGAGACAGGGGCACGAGGGGCGCTAAACCCTTGACGGGATGGGGGCCGCGCTCGTGCTTAAGCGATGCAGCCCCTGACCGAGATTTAACGCCAGGGGGCGGGATGAAACGATGGCAGGCGCCAAAGTCGCATTGGACCTTCACAGCATCCAGCAGGCGAGCGTCAAGAGCTGTGAAGCAGCCCGAGACTCGTCAGAGGATATTGATAGATTTTCTGGCTCAAGATAGTAGCGCTGGGAGTCTCGGACTCGGAAGGCACGCAGAGCAAGCAGTTGACAAGCAAGCCAAGTCACAATGCGGATCTCGAAGGTCGAGGAGTTGCCGCTGGGAACGGGCCTCGGCGGCGATCTGACAGCACATCGCTTCCCACACCTGGGGACGATCGGCGGTTCGGCTGCTGGGAGATCTGATGCTGATGCGGATCTACTTCTGTGACAGCGGCTTAGCCATTGCTTGTATGACATCGGAAAGCTCGTCCTTTCTCGAGGACCCCAATCAATGCGCATCTCATACATACAGACAACTCAGAACCGAGTCCATCGCGCAGAGTTGCACGCTCAGAGAACCGGTGGCCTGGCCGTACTGAGATGGGACGAACGAGGAGGACCCTTCTGCCCGCATAACATCGCTGTCAACCTGAAACTCCATCTTCTGTATACGCGATACGCCTCCTTTACATGTTTATTCGAGGCGCACTCGGTGCCTCACCCCTGGCGGCCCCCCGGGCTTACCCCTGCATCATTTCGCATCCTCGGCTGGCTCCGGGCAACGGCTGCAGGCCTCTTCCTGTCGACAGCCCATCACACGAGCCTCATCTCATCTCATGCGCCGCATCCTGGCCCCGGCACCCCTGACCACCAGGGCGAACTCCAGTTCTAGCCCCTTCCTCTCCCCTGGACCGCTGTCCGACTTGAGACGTTGGCGCCGATGGCCTGCAATCTCGCCCACGGCCAGGAGTCTCATCCAGATGGCACGACGGACATGCGCGGGGCTGCCTGGGAGCATCTGCAAGGCCGGAAGTGAGGGCCCTCGCGATATAAAGCCCTGGCCTCCCGCCGAGCCATCTACTGCTTCTGCTTTCTGGTCATCGCTCTCACGGTGTTGTATCTTCACGCTCACTTGCAACTTTTGGTCTCTCTTTTCAGTTTGGCTGTGCCATTCATTCTTTTACACACGAACTAGACGTTCTACCCACGCTCCCTCGCTACTTCAGCACAGAATCTTCATTCATTTTCGCCAAACAAATCAACCGTTTGCACACCAAACCAACCAACAATCAAGATGCGTACCACTGCTGCTTCTCTCCTCGCCATGGCGAGCACCGTCTCCGCCCACGCGTGGATGTACGGTGTCTGGGTCAACGGCGTCGACCAGGGTGACGGCCGTGAGGTCTACATCCGTACTCCCCCCAACAACAGCCCCGTGAAGGACCTCGCCAGCCCCGAGATTGTTTGCGGTGCCAACGGAGCGAAGGAGGCACCCGAATTCGTGTCTGCCGCTGCAGGTGACACCCTTAGCTTCGAGTGGTTCCACGACAACCGCGATGATGACATCATCGACGGCTCCCACGTCGGCCCCATCATCACGTACATCGCCGAGTACACTTCCGGCGACGGCACCGGTCCTATCTGGACCAAGATTGCTGAGGACGGTTACGACGGTCGCCAGTGGGCCGTTGACAAGATCAAGGCCAACAACGGCCTCCAGGACTTCGTCCTCCCCCCCGACCTCGCCGCCGGAGACTACCTCATCCGCCAGGAGATCATCGCCCATCACGAGTCCGACGTCGCCTTCAATGCCAACCCGGCCCGTGGCGCGCAGTTTTATCCTAGCTGTGTAAACATCCGGGTTACGGAGGGCGGAAACGCGGTCCCTGACGAGGCCTTCGACTTCAACACCGGCTACACCTACTCCGACCCCGGCATCGTGGTCAACGTGTACGGCGCCATCTCCAGCTACCAGATCCCCGGCCCCGAGGTCTGGACCGGCCAGGGCGGCGGCTCTGCCCCCAACCCTCCCGCTCCCCAGCCTACCACCGCCGCTCCCGCCCCGACCGCCACCCCTCCGGCCACTCCCCCTACCGGCGGCGACGACGAGGCCATCCCCTCGCCCATCTTCTCCTCCATCGGCGCTGCTCCCACCACGACCTTCGCCACCGTCACCACCCCGGCGCCCACCAACACCGGCTCCCCCGCCCCTCCCACTCAGTGCCGCCGCAAGCGCTCGCTGAAGTCCAAGAAGGCGAAGAAGGCCAAGCGCTCGGCCGAGAAGGTCCGCCGCGTCGGCCGCGCCCAGTTCTAAGGGACTGGAGCGTCTTCGCTACAGGGTCTGGAGTCGGTTCTCTGATGCCCGTCGATGAAACGGCATCGCATCTTATCTTCATGTAATATACTTCATTGAGCGTGCATATAAAAGTTGCATGAGCGCACAAACACCACGGCCCGTCCATCCTGACCCCTTTCCGGTGAATAGCGATGAGTTGATGAGTGAGTGTCGTTGAGGTGACGGGTGAGGGTGAGTGGAATGTAACGATCAGCCCCGGAAACGGCCCCGGGTGGGCGGGCGCTCGAAAGCTTGACGTCGATTTCGATCAAACGTCTGCCAGGAATGCGAGGCACCTTGACACCGCAAGCAGTTGGCTGTCACCCCGCCAGATTTGTCTCTGGAACACGTGCGACCGACGCCGGACGTCTCCTGCTAGCGTCCGGCCTCGGGGTCGGGTTTGTCGGTGTTAGAGTTATCGGGCAAAAGGTACGGCTGAGCCAGGGGCTAGTGAGGCACACTCCAGCAACAAGGTTAAACTGACGGAGATTGATACTGCACGAGTACCTTGCCACCGATGTGCTGGGCGGCGTTACCTGAGGCATGCCTCAGTGACATGGAGAGTATCGTCTTCAATTGGATAGTCTCTCAGAAGCAGGAGGGTCGGCCGCCCTCGGAACGACCACGGCGACCAGTGGACTTCAGATTGAACCATGGATAATCGAGATGACCCCTCTCTGAACGTCAAGAAATTGACACGGCCTCTGTCTCAATTTTCTCCCTCTTGATTTCATGGAATCGAGTTGGCCTGTTGCTCAATTAGAGACAATTCAAGGCCCACACGTCTGGACGTCAACACAAGTGGACGGCCCACCCGGGCTGATAATCATTATTATTCTGCAACCCTTCAAAGGCCTCGCAGTTACGTAGGTGGTGGGTGCAACTGTCTCGAATGGCAGCGCCGTTGCGACGACGCGCAAGCCGTCCAGTGAAGATCTGCAGGAGGGCCGCGGTCGCGATTGGCCGGCGGCCGTTCCATCTGCTACATTCGGCCAGATCCAGCGCCGATGGATGGGGTCGGAAAAGGGGGCTAGCAGAGCGAGCCCCTATTGACGGGAATTACACTCTTTCGGTAGTCCTTGTACGTACAGCAAGTAAGATGAATGCGCAATGTCGCAATTCAACGAGGCTTGGCCCAACGTTCCCGTTGGCCTATTTTCTCTGAGAATTTGGCCCAGGCGAATGCAGCCAGCCCGTGGACGGCGCAGCGCAGACTCGTTCCCCATTCCCCCCTCGCGGGCATTCCGCTGTCTCCCGTCCCCCCACGGCCGAAAGCAGGCGGCCATGCGGTTGGAACCTGTACAGGTACTACTCGCCCGGGCTGCGGAGGTGGCCCCACTTCCAGGACACCCACAGGTTCAAGAACTTCGACCACTTTAGCGTGGCTTCGGGCGGCTCACCCCTTCCCCTTCCCTGGCACCAGGCCAGGCCCGAAGAAACGTCAAGTTCTTTCGCTCCACAGCCATCAAGCTCATCGCCCCCTGTCACTGCCACTTCCCGGTTCCGTCGACGGAACCACATCCCATTCCTGCTTATCACGCTGGACTTCACCCGCCCTCCTTGATTAGGCCCCCGGTCAGTCCGTCCATCGTCAATCTCGCGACACTCCTCCCGTCTCTCCCACCTTCATTCTCTCGCATTCGTTATCGCGAAAGTCGCTCGCTTTGAACAACCCCGACGACGACCTTTTCTTCCTACGACGGCCTCCAGCTGCCTCCTACGACTCGGCCAGCGACTTGCGATCCGCCCTCAGCTGCTCGCGACGCCCCCTCCTGCCGCCGACAGTCCTCCCAATCGCTTGGCGCCGCACCGTCCACGTTCGCTGCCAACGCCCTTCCTTCTCGACCAGGGCGACCCTCACCGTCCGTCGCCGTCGACGGCCAGGCACCTCTGCCCGCCTGCCTCGCCTCGCCACGCCAGAATGCCGGCGCGATGACGATCAAGTTCAAGTTTCTCCAGACCCGCGCTTCGAGAAGCCTGACCACAGCCCTCCTCGTCGCCGCGCTGCTCTTCCTCACCATCTGCCGCCTCGAAGATGCCTCCTATCTCACTCTCGGCCGCCCGCCGCCGCCGCCACCACCCAAGGAGGAGGTGAAGGAGCATCAGCCGGAACCTCCCAAGCCGCCCCGGCTGTCCGAGTGCCCTACCTCGCCCATGCACCACCTCGTCAAGCCCGAGTTCAACCTGACCGACACCATCACGTATTCCAAGCGATGCATTAAGCCCGTCGTCTCAAACTCTATCGACCGCGATGTGGTCGCCAACATCTCCGAATCCTTCTTCCACATGAAGACCGACGTCGACCTGACCTCGTGCGCCCCCGTCCACCTGGACAACTGCGACCCGCTCCCGCTCCGCGTCCACAACGCCTACCCGCGAGGCACCTACTCCCACATTATATTCGGCGTCTCGACATCCTTCGACCGCTTCAGAGAGTCGGTCGGGCCGTTCGCCTTTTGGCTTGCCGGCTCAAAGGCCAAGTTCGTCGGCGTCGTGTCCGACTACGAGAAGCACCCCGAGCTCGGCGAGCTCGAGTCCCTCTTCCAGAAGGCGGGCATCGATGCCAAGTTCGTCAAGCCCGCCAACCTGGAGCTGAGCGTATCACAAAACCACTTCACCGTCATCCGCGATCTCGTCGCCGAGTCCGGCCCCGAGACGCAGTGGATCGGCCTCCTCGACGACGACACCTTCTTCCCGTCGCTGCACCGGTTGTCGGAAGCCCTCGCGCAGTTCGACCACACCCAGCACGCCTATGTCGGCGCCTTATCCGAGGACTTTAGGGCCGTTCGCGGATTCGGCTACATGGCGTACGGCGGCGCGGGCGTCTTCTTGTCCGCGGCGCTCGCACGCGATATGGAGCCGCTGATTGAGACCTGTCTCGCCGAGGCAAAGCACATGGAGGGCGATGCGCTGATTCGCGACTGCACCTACCACCATTCCAAGGCCAAGCTCACCATGCTGCCGGGCCTGCAGCAGATGGACATCAGCAAGGACGCTTCCGGTTTCTACGAGGGCGGCCCGAACCCCATCAGCCTGCACCACTGGAAGAGCTGGTATCGCTCACCGGTGGTCGCCATGTCCACCGTTGCTCGCGTCTGCGGCGACTGCTTCCTCCAGCGCTGGAGGATGGGCGAGGACACCGTCTTCTCCAACGGATACTCCATCGCGGTGTACCGCGACGGGACCAAAGGTCTCGACTTGAGCACCATGGAGGGGACGTGGAATCCTGGCGACGGTGCCTACGACTACAGCATCGGGCCCCTGCGGGGGAAGCTCCCCGCCGAGGAGAAGAAGCAGTATAGACTAAGGGACGCCAAGTTCCTCGAGAACGGGAAGCTGCGGCAGGTATATATTTACAAGAGCACCACGGAGGGCGCCAACGACGAGGTGGTGGAACTCATCTGGGAGCCGTCCAAGGCCGGCGTTTTGCAGAACCCGCTCGCTTGAGGGGGCCCCGGGGGTTGTATTTCTGCGTGTCTTTTGTTGGATGGACCTGTCCGTCTCTTTATACCTCCACAACATCGGCGGCGTTGGATGGGCTTGTTGCATACTAGACTACTACTATTACTGACGATGATCATGTCACTATTAATGCATGCTGAATATTCATAATCACCATTTGGCCTGTGCCTTCAGCTGTTTTTTATTTTAGGTCGCCCACTCAGCTGCAGCGCGCGCCCAGGTACGCAAGACATTGGAATGCTGGCGCCGGGGCGGGCCAAGGCGATGTTTCCAAGATGGCCTGTCAGGGACCACTCTGTTCCGCCCGATGTTATCAAGACAATCAAAGGCCCAGGCCGCAGGAATGCAGTCAAATGTCATGGCGGCCTGGGCCAGTGCGGCGCGCGGTACATGGCCAGGGCAACAGAGGAATGCGAGGAGATTGTCAAAAACACCCGGCCAGACTGATTGTGCAAGCATATATTATTCTGGGTGGTCTTGACCACCCGCGCCCGCCCTGTCGGCCAGACAAATGGTCCTCCAGAGTCTCCCACAGCTCACCAACAGACTGCTGGATCGAATGCGCCGTACTGAAAAGCCGCCCGCGATGCCCTTCGTCGCAGCGAGCACTGCTCGTGCCCGAGACCCGAGTCGCTCGCCGCCGCCCTCGATGCCATGGCTCTCACGATCCCCCTCGTACCAGTCGCCCACGGCGCCGCACTCGCCGCTGGCCTCGCCCTGGCAGCAGCCCGCCCAGTCGCAGCAGTGCCCCGTCACCTACGTCCCGCCCCTGATCGACGGGGCCTGCGGCACGATGCCTCTCTCCCAACGACCGGTCCTCGGCCTTCTCCAGGAGGAACTGCGAGTCCTGTGGTCTATGACCCCTGAGCTCATCAGGGCCCTGTCCTCTGGTATGCTGGGAAGATCGGGATCCCGGTGGACATGGATCCAGACGCGAGACACGGCCGTGAATGTGTTGCTTACTGCCCTCGAGCTGGCCATGATGGCCGTGGTGATCCCACTCTGGTTATTGGCTCCAGGGATCGTCTTTGCAGCCTGGGCCAGCCTGTGCTTCACCCTCGTCTACAGTCTGACGTATGTCCTCAACGGCGATACAGTCGTCAGCTGCGACGGGTCCGGGAGCTGGACCATGGAGAACGAGATGGAGGAGGAGCGCTGGATCTTCGTGAGCGGCATCGGAACTAGGTCAGTACAATTATCGCCCTGCTCGAGAGCGACCACTGACGCAGGGCCATAGCAACTCGTATCTTACCAACCACACTCTCCCGCTCCTCGCACGGCTCTTCACGCACCCCATGATCGGCATCCAGTCCCGCTCGTACGGAATACCGTTCGACCTGCTCCTGGTGGCCCTGCAACGCGCGATCCCCGGCCTGCAGACACGGGCATCGCGAGCCCTGTACCGCGAGCTGCGCGCCGCTCTCCTCGACTGTACCCTCCCGCGCGTCGCCGTCCTCGCGCACACCACTGGAGCCCTCCCGCTCGCGACGGCCCTGTCGCGGCTCAGCGCAGACATCCAGCCGGAGAAGCTGTCCAAGCTGGAGATCTACACCTTCGGCGCGGCGGCGCGCGAGTTCGCCGTCCCGCTCGGCGAGACAAAGAAGCCGTCCCCCGTGGTCGGGGGCCCCCGCTACGACGAGCCCATCGTCGAGGAGCGCGGGCCGCACATCGAGCATTTCGCCTTCTCCAACGACGCGTTCGCCAAGATGGGCGTCCTCCGCACCGTGCAGCGCGACCACGAGGGGCGCTTCTGCGGCGGCGTCTTCGTCATCTCCGCCCACCACAAGACCTACCCCGGCAGCGGCGGCGGCGGGCCGGCGAAGCAGCCCGTGCAGTGCCGGCTGACTGACTACCTGGCGGCCCTCTTCCCCAACAGCATGCCCACGGCCGACAGCGCGCCAGGGCGGTCCAGCATCCTCGACTACGTGATGAGCATCGACCGCGAGACGGCGGAGAAGCGCGAGCTGGCGGCCATGGCGTCGTACGCGGAGGCGAAGCGGTCGTCGCGCAAGGAGAGCAGGCGCACGAGCTGGACGGGCCTGGGCGCCACCACGGACATGGCCTCGAACCTGAAGAACGGCGTCATGGACGGCGTTGTCGGCCTGGAGATGGCGCGGAAGGGATGCAGGGAGTGCGACGGCCACCGCGGGAGGGAGGTCAGCCGGCTGGCCGACTACGTGCGCAACGGCGTCCTCGTGATCGAGAAGGAGGCCATCGCGGATGCCCTCGGCGTGACCGGCGGCAAGCCGTCAATGAGGTGAGGCCGGGAGGATGTCGGTGTAAGTAAATGTGACGGATGGAGTAATGGGCGTGGACGGGCTGTTTGATACGGAGTTCCTGTTGTTATCGTGTTCTGAGATACCTTTGGACTGTCTTCGTCTGGATGATACTTTCAATATAAATCTTGTTTCTTTGTCAGCGAACACCAGGAAGGAGCAACCCAGGCCAAGCCTCCTGTTAGGTGCAGGACCCCCTGTTCGCCGACATTAGATTCCTCCGCGTTGCATCATCATTCGGTCAGAATCCAGTGCCCGTGCTTTGACCGTTGGAACCTGGAAGGAGAAGTGCAGTGTGAACCCCCTGAAGCGGGACGGGCCCCACCTTTCTGGTCCAATCCACCACCATCCCCCCATTGTCGAATGGCCGTGCCTCGCCTCGCTCAGGCCCGACTGCGAGCAAGGAAATGGCACGCGAGACCGAGACCAATTCCAGCCTCGCCTCACCTGCTCCTCCAGGTCCAGCGCCAACCGACGACCTCGAACCCGACATACGGCCGAAGACCGGATCGCAGCACGCTCCCAGACACGCCCACCCCCTCCCAATGACCCGATTCGCACCGGCCGGCGACCCCGAAACCAGCAGGCGTTGTTGCTACTAGACAGGCCGCAGAGCTCACAGCTCCTGAACACCGCCCCGTGCGATCAGATCAGCCTGGCTGCCCTCGACGCAGCCGGACTCGCGGGGGGATGCAGACGGCTCGGGGGAAAGCCGACGCCCTGAGTCGCAAGGCCAAGGTCTGACGCGCCGGATGCCATGATCTCTGATCTCGACTGACCGAGTGTTTGTCACAGCTCGCAAACTCCTACCAAGAACTCCTCAAGTAAGCCTGCCTGCCGTCTGCGTAGCGCGCAGGACTGACCGATAGCAGCGAATTCGCGAACAAGGACCTCAAATCCGTGGGCAACTACACGCTCGGACGACTCATCGGGAAGGGCTCGTTTGGCAAGGTCTACCTCGCCCACCACAAGCTCATCAACAACTCCAAGGTCCGCATCACCACGAGAGCCGCCGTCCTCGAGAGGCTAACAACCCGCAGGTCGTCCTCAAGTCCGCGAACAAGGGAGACTCGAACCTTGCCCGAGAGATCCATCATCACCGCCAATTCATCCACCCCCATATCGCTCGACTCTACGAGGTCATCGTTACAGAGAACCTGGTATGGCTGGTTCTGGAATACTGTGCTGGTACGCTGCCGAAACTCCCCGCTCGGACAGAGCACGAGGCTGACTGCGCCAGGTGACGAGCTGTACAATTACCTCCTCAACCATGGGCCGCTCCCCGTTTACAAGGTCCAGAAGATCTTCGCGCAGCTGGTCGGGGCCGTGTCCTACGTCCACCAGCAGAACTGCGTCCACCGCGATCTCAAGCTAGAAAATATCCTCTTCGACAAGCACGAGAATGTCAAGCTCGTCGACTTTGGGTTCACCCGGGAATACGAGGGCAAGGCAAACCACCTGCAGACCTTCTGCGGCACGATATGCTACTCCGCGCCCGAGATGCTCAAGGGAGAGAAGTATGCCGGTGAAAAGGTGGACGTCTGGAGCTTGGGCGTCATCCTGTACGCCCTGCTCTGCGGCGAGCTGCCGTTCGACGACGACGACGACAATGTCACGAGGAGCAAGATTCTGACCGAAGACCCGACATTTCCGGACCACCTTCCCCTGGATGCCATCAGCTTGATAAAGTCGTTGCTGTCGAAACGGCCGCTTCTACGACCCTCTCTGCCCGATATCCTCGCGCATCCCTTCCTGGCCGAGGGCGCACCCACGCAACAAGCGATTTTGCAGAGGCAGTTCCCCCCCACTTTCTCGACGCACCTGGAGAAGGAGACGCTGCACCGCCTCAAGGCGTCTGGGGTTAATATAGATTCCGTCATCGAGAGCGTCCTCTCCCAGCGCTGCGATGCTTTGGCTGGCTGGTGGACGTTGCTGATCGAAAAGGAGGAAAGGAAGGTCAAGAGGAGGGAAGTCAAACGACGCGAGCGCGACGCCGAGAGCCGGAGTCTGCGGCGTCTGTCTGCGGCCTCCAGCAGACTGGAGCGCATGGCGCCGCTCGACGAGGACGGCGGGTTCACGAGTCAACTGATCAAGCTCGGCGAGGCCCCATTGCCGCGGACAAGAGGAAGATCCGAGCGCCGCAGCGCACACTACGCCGACTTTGAACTGCCGTTGCTGCCGGAGCACGGGAAAGAAAACGGCAACTCCAGCCAGGATGATCCGCCTCCACCCATCGACAAGGACTCGATTCGCTCTGTGAGTACATCCAGGCAGCGCAAACCGATCCCGCCGCCCAAGGAGGGCGTCATCAGGAGCGCGCGGTCCCGGGGCTCGACTCTCCATCTGGTCACCACCTCGGAAGTGCTGTCTTCTAACGGCACGTCTACCGAGCAGCCCCAGGCAGAACAGCGGAAAGTTCGCAAGAAGCCCTCCCATGCCATCGTTGCTACCTGGAAGAACTGGACGCATTGGTTCTTCGAAAACGCTCGCAAGACCAGGAGTGCTGGCAAGCGAGGCAGCCACTCGACGCCCAACCTGCACGATCAGACCCACGGCAACGGCAAACACTCCAAGGAGCCAAGTCCTAGGCCTCAGACGAGCAAGTGGCCAACCACCGAGTCGGGCCTGGGAAGGGCCAAGGCATCCCTGCCCAAAGGGGTCGTGGCTAACGGTCACGCTGGAAAGACGACTGCGACGTACACCTCCGGCGGCGGGTTGAGTCACGAGGCGCCGGCCAGCTCGTCGCATGTTCCGCCAAGAATCTCGACGAGCGCGAGTTACAAGCGACAATCGCTCTCGCCGTCCCCGTTGACCCCCCGATCGACGATGCGCCGCTCGTCAGCTGGGCTGCGCGGCCGCAAGTCAACGTCTTCGTCCGTCTCTTCGATTCGCTCCATGCCGCATCACCACCACACCCATTCCAAGGCCTCATCGACCAGCTCCAACGGTTCCGTATCGACTTCGAAGACGCCAATGCAGAGGGGGCACTCGCCGCACCACTCCGTGAAGGTTCTCCCGGCTACGCCAACGACACAAGGCTTCCCCCCTAATCTCCGTCTTGTCCGAGGCAACGGCCCGCCCCCGATCTCCGTCTTCAACGAGGGCATGCCGTCGAAAGATCAGACGCCGGGCTCTCCCAGTCCCTTTGGGGCAGGGGGTGTTCTCTTTGCGAAGCGGAAACGAAACCTTTTCAAAGGACCAATGGTGTCCGGCGCCGGCGGCGGCTCTAGGAGCTCCGGTTCGGGATCACATTCGCGGAGTGCCAGCGCCTCTGGCCTGGGCAGAAGATCCGGCGAGATCACCATCCAGGAGGAGGAGGAAGACGACGAGGACGACTACGTCGAGGAGGTCGAGAACTTCAACCCCGTGGTATCCGGCCCCGGAGAACGTGTCGAGGAGCAGATCATCGAAGAGGGAGAGACCACTCCGACCGCGAAGCCCCAGGGGCACGACTTCATACCCCCGCCGAAGGAGGGCGCGACGCCGGACCATTCTTCGCAGCACGTCGCCGCGCATGCCACCAGGCCGACTTGATGGCGAGGCTCCCTTGTCCACGGCATAAACGAGTCACGAAGCGCTTTATTTACTTCTTTTTTCTATTCCTGGGAGTGCTCGAAGAGTAGTAGTAGATCTTTGTTGAGATTTGAGAGCCTGAAAGGCACGGGGTTCCACCGTCGGGTCGTCGACTCCTCGGTCTTCTTTACCACTGCTCTTGGCGGGCGTGGTTCATGTGTATGTTTTCGTTCCTGCGAGCGCAGGCTGTGTCGGAGTTGTATTATATCAAGATACCTTGTCGGGCACCGGGAGGCGAAATTGAGCCCGGTTAGAAAGCTGGGCCCTGTCCAAGACCGATTTGCCGCGTAAAGTGATCAGCCCCACATCAGACGCCGTCAGCCAGCCCTGCGATCGCGCTGGACAGCTTTTGCCGAGTCTCGTCGTCGACACGATACCGAGGCCATACGGGGTCTTTTCCTTGCCAAAACGATGCATCAGCGTGAGACCTGGTCTCCCATGCCTCCCGGGCCCTGTCAGTCGCGATCAGTGCATCCCTAGCGGCCGCCGCCTTCTTGACAGTGTCGACGCTGACACAGAGAGACGTGTCGAACTGCTTCAACGAGGTATCCCCCATGGTAGCCAGCGCCGCGAGACCGAGATAGGCGTGGTAAATGTCAGGCGGGCCCCCGGGGTACTTCGAGAAGCCCCCGATGAGGTGCTGAGTCTGGGTGAAGAGGAAGTTGCGGGAGGCATCGACAGCGAGCAGGTTTCCGGGCTCCTCGGAGAGCATCTGACCTCATGGTTTAGCCGGCTGCAGCCACAGGAGGCGTGCGACTTACAGCGAGCGTGCCGCCAACCCACCAGCAGTAGCACGTGTCGGCGACCTTGTTGCAGCGGCCGTTGAAGCCCACGCAGGTGGTCTCGTCGAGGGAGAGGCCGGCGAGAGGGCCCTCGAGCTGGGTATCTTCTGCAGCTTCGGGCTCGTCGTCTTCCCCCTCTTCGTCTTCGTCCGTCTCCACATATGAGAACTGTCTGTGCACCAGGAATTTGACCAGCTCCTCACGATTCGGAATTCCACTATCAAGGATCTCACGATGAGAAGCCCCGACACCGCTCAGCGGCTTTCCGAGGAGGGAAAGAGCGCCGATCGCGCAGTATGCGTAGCCCGCTGCGGCCAGTCAGCCCTGTCGAGCGGGAAGGTTGTGGAGAGGTGCTCACCATGCGCCTCATGCCCGGAGCTCTCCGCGACGCCACCGTCGTATGTCTGGCCTGCGCGGATGTGCGCCACCAGTGCTGGGACGTCAATGTCCTCCACCCATCCCGGCTGGCCCTCCTTGACGTCTCCGCGCAGGAACCACCTGATGGAGGAGGCGAGGTAGCATAACCGCATGTCCCTCCCGCCCTGAATCGAGCCGTCATCCAGGACTAGCTCCCCGAAGCTCCCATCCGGCCGTTGCAGTCGTTTCAGCCACCGTAGGGCAGCCACGCGGTCTACTCCCACGAAAGCGCTGCGCCCGCCGTCTTCAGTACCATCGCCGGCGATGGCCAGCAGCAACAGGGCGAAGTATGTCGCCGCGACGTTCGCGTCGCCGGAGCTGCAGCCTCGTGCGCGCTGGTGCGCGGGGAGGCTATGGCTGGGCGATCCGCAGAAGCCTCCGCCGGGGTGTTGCTGCCCGAGGACCCAGGAGCGGATCTTGGCTCGGTCGCCTGCCTTGAGGTGCTGGGGTTCGCCGGACGACGCGGGAGGGGAGAGGAGGTCGTATGCGGCGACGATGAAGAAGGCGAGGGCCATGCGGGTGCTGTCGTGGCCCGTGTACTGTGTCGGGAGGTATGTGCGGAAGCAGCGCTGCCAGTAGCGGAGGTGGCGCTCCTTGTCGAGCGTCTTCGGGGACGCCATTGCGAGAGATTGGCAGGGGAGTCAAGCTCTCTGGTGCCCGTGTGCTTCTGCCGAGTCGTGATGTCTGAGTTGGAGCTCCGATGTTGGACCCCGCCATTGGGCGAAGCTCGTCCTACCTGCCGAGGCGCTAAGATAAGGGGCCGCAGCGGAGGTCAGGTGCATCCCAGGGAGCAACTCCCCTTATCCCTCCACTGTAGGCCAGAATAAACCCACGGGACCAGCACAGACGACCGTGACGTGTTCACCAGACAGCTCGACGACAACCACACCGGCTGCCTAACTGCCGTACTCCAACTTCGACCACGAGGAACAATCACAGCTCTTCCATCTAGCAGCGAATTCTGCGCTCAAACTGCCTCCTTCTCCGCCAGAGACAGCGACAAGTCGTTCTCGACCATCACAAAGCACCTCCACAGACCCGAGACGAACACTGCCTGGGCGACTTGAGAACATCTGAGCAGGCCGCAGTAGCCACACTCTGCCCATCATGGCGCTCATCTCCGGGAAAACCATCATCACATCTATTTCCCTCTTCCACGTCACCCTCGCCTTCTTCTTCCTCACGAACCCGACCACGATCGCCGACCAAGCCCTGGTATGGGTACTGGGCTCGTCGATGGGCATGGCAAGTTCTCTCTCCCTGACAAAAGACCGAAAACCCAAGGCTCTAACAAGAATGCGATGCAGCCCCATGTCCGCGGCTTTGAAACACGGTCTCCTCCGCTGGCCTTCCTGTCCGTCGTCCTCGCATACATGGGGATCTCCGACCTCATGTCCCTCAGCATGCCCGAAGAAATAAGTCTGCTGTATCACTGGGGAACACAAGGTACGTGTGATCGTCGCGGTGGCGAACCCGGACACTGCTGATTGCTTGCAGCACCGCTTCGCCTGTCTCTGTCCCTGGTGGTCGTCTTGTACACCTTCTTCACCGGTTCCAAGGGCTCTCTCTCCGGCAGCAGCCACCGAGGCTTTTCTCACAACCCCGCCCATGGTTCGGCGTCAAACTGGGGCGGCGACGGTCTCAAGAACGACATCATGTTCACGTTTGCCTTTGTTGAGATGATAACCTGGTTCTGGATCTGGGTGACACTTCGCGAGGAGCGCGGCGAGCTCGTCCGCAAGAGCCTGAAGGAGAAGCGCCGAGAGCGCGATGAGCGGGACGACTAGACCAAAGACACGACAAGTCACCACGGGCAGTTCCCGGCAATACCGGACACGTGCGAACCGGCGACTCTATTTTCTGCTTCCCGCCCAGCCGTCTATTCCCACCTGACCAGCTCCCATCCCTTGACGTTTGACCGATAGCTCTCTGCCAGAACAGATGCCCAGCTCCGCCACGACTCCCTCCCGATTTCCCGGATCTCCGTCGTCAGACGACTCTCGTCGCCGTCCACAAAGGCCCAGTCTCGAACTCGAACGTCAAGCGGGCCGCTCCCGACCTCCTTCTTCAGCAGGGCCACTTGGGCCTTGCCCTCGTTCAGGGCCTTGGCAGCTGCCATATCCAGGTTCTTCACAGCTGCCAGAACCTCCTTGGGTAGACAGGTCTGCCCGGAGCGGTCCCGGGATTTCTGGGCGTCGTTGAAGGAGGTGATGTAGGTGCATGTCAGCCTGGTGGCTGCGGCCGAATCCCGGAGGTGGAACAGGCTGTGCATGGATCCAAACGCCAGCTTCGGCCCCGGCTCTTTTGGCTTCATGGGGGGGACCGAGACGGAAGTACATAGAATATCCAGGCCCGCGCTGGCGGCGTCGGCGAGCTGCGATGCCGCGGCGGAAGATGCCGGCGTGCGCCGAGTCGTAGTCGAGATCGATATCAGGCTCACGAGAAGCCCGATGAGCTCAAAATACCCCTGCTCCTGATGAGTGAGGATCCCTCCCGCCGAGTGCAAATACTTCGATGCCGAGTCGCCCATTTGCTGCAGTGCCTCGAGCACGACAGTGTGATCCGTGTTCGCCGCCTGGCCGACGTTTGCCGGTTTCAGGGCGCCCAGCTGCTTGTGCTGGAGCAGCTCGAAGAACTGCTCGGCGATGAGGCCCAACTGCGAGCGAGCATTCTGGTAACTGTCAGTCGTTGGCCCCCGGGCGACCGACCGTGGGAAACATACCGAGGGTCCTGGCCCGATGCGCAGAATTTCGTGAATGGGGCGAGCCTTGCTTGCGTCGAGATGGGGAACGGAACCGTAGTCGATGCACTCCGACAGCTGCGTGCCCGGCAGAATGTCACCTAGTGGCTGTTAGCCGTGCTGTCCTCGAGATGGGGAGTCTTGGGGGCTTACTCAATAGGCCTTCCTGGTCCAAGGGGGCAGGCCGGTGCCCCAGCGCTCTGAGAGCCCGGCGCTCTTCCAGCTGGCCCATGACCAGGGTGCAACTCATTCTCAAGCGTTCGATGAACTGCGGGATCTCCAGTATACTCGTCAGACTCTCAGCCTCAAAGGCATCAGCGAGGCGCCTCGGCATTCGCAGCCTGAGGGAGTGCGCGTAGTAGGCCTTGAGGGGATACGTCAGACCCTTCTCAGGCCTCTGGGGCACCGGGACAACGGCAGCGGGAGACAGGGTCGAGAGCCGGTCGAGGAAGTAGGGGCTGAGGGAGTCGATGATGGTGCGCTTGACATCCATGGTGGTCCACAGGTCCCTGGCTCTGGATATGCAGCCGAGGACGAGGTAGATGCGGACTAGGAGCAGGGTGACCCGGGTGTGCTTCGGCGTTCTCGCGAGCTGGTGTTCCAGGACCAGCGTTGCTTGCAGCATTCTGTCCAGGTTGGCGCCTGGTACAGGGGCCAGGTACGTGTCGGAGTCTTCACCAAATCCGCTCAGCCGCGAGAGCGCAGTTGCTGTCAGAATCGCCAGCTCCGGGATACAGTCGGGCTCGTTGCCCTCGGATGGACTCAGGGTGTCGACAAGGGCGCGGTAGAGAGACGCAGAGGATTCCGCCACGGACGTGAACCGCTCGGGACACGAGGGAGAAGAGCCGACAGCATTACTCAGGACACATCTCCACCGGGCCGGCTCCTGCGCCGCATCGTTGACGTCCGGAACGACAAGCCCAGGCACCGTGAGGGCTAGATACTGAAGCTGATATGCCAGCGTCTTAACCGCAGCGACATGGAGCGGGTCGTCCTGCCTGGCGGCCAGCTGGGGAACGAATTCGTATGCGAGGCTCTTCATCTCAGGAGCATCGAGCTGCTCGACGAAGTCTCGGATGTCGTCGAAGCACGCCGGGGACGAGCACTGGCTTTCGATGTAGTGCTGCAGCTCCTCGAGGCGGCTGGTGGTGCCTCCAAGCTGGAAGGCGGCAGAGACGCGAGCGAGGAGGATGTTGCGGACGTAAATCGGGCGCAATGCGGCGCCAGTGGCGAAGGCGGACAGCGTGTCGGCGACATCATCGACGATGCTGCTTTGGGTTAGCGATTAGTCCCTCGACTGCTTTCCAAGACTTACTCAGACTGTGTGGTCCGGAGGTGGCTCGCGGCGTTCAGGAAGTGCTGCCATATGCTCCAGTCACAGGCGAGAAGATTGATCTGGCGGGTGCCCTCGTCGCCCACGAGGCATTCCTTGCACATCCTGTACACGCGCTGCCACTCCTCTCTCCGCGTGCAGACTTCGAGGGCCCTCAGGAGCAGGTCTTTGCGGCCGAGGCGGAACTGTCGCACCGGGCCCAGCCGCGGGTCGTCAAGGGCTGCTTGCCAGTCCTCCTGGGAGCCATGGGTCTCGAGGATGCGAAAGAAGAGAAGAATCTCCTCTTCACCTCGAACGGATCTGTCCCCGTCTCCCTCGGTGGGAAGAGGCACGGATTGAGCGGCTCGCTGTATTTGTTTCAGCGCCAACATGCCGTATAAAGCCTTCTTGTCCGCGGGGCATTGGTCGCTCGACTGGCACCCTGTTAGTCGAAAGAGCACAGCCAGGAGATGGATCGCCTTACGGAGAGCAGGTAGGTGATGACCACGTTCCAAAAGAGATACGTCCGGTCTTGAGGGAAAGACCTGTCCAGGATGGCCGCAATCTGGCATCTTGTCAGCACTGCCGCCGAGGCCCGGGATACTTGTGCTAGTGTCCCACCTGTTGCGCGCTGACGAGGTCCCAGTGCAGCAGACACGACTCGAGGCAGCGGATGCCGTTGTTCCTATCTTTGGGGCTTGCCTTGACGAACCTCACCCTGAGTACCCCGAGCGTCCGGTTGAAATCTCGCTCATCCTGAAGGTTCCCAACGGCCCACTCGAGGAGGTCGATTCCATCCGCATCCTTGAGGACGGTCCCCTCCTTGACGTATTTCTCGAGGGTGATGAGGGCAGACGCCTTCTCCGAGGGCGCATCGAGCTGGCTCTCGGCGCATATTTTCACGATCTGGACGCTGTCAGTCTGGCTTGCCTTCTGGCCGCATCAGCGGGCATCGGACGGGATGAGATCGGTACCTCATAGTACGGGTCGTTGAAAGTCCGGAGGCGCTTCTCGGCGAGTCGGATGACTGACGCCCACTGCCCGTCATCGAACGCCGTCTGCAGCTGCAGATCGACGCCTCGTTTGAGCTGCGGCTGCGACCAGGACATTTTCGAGATGTGTATGGCGGGGCACCATGTCAAGCTCGGCCCGGCCTGAGAGGATCTTGAAGCAGCGGGTACAAGCCGGTGAGTCTGAGATGGAGGGGCATAAAAATGTACTGTGGCTTGATTGGTGGGAGTGTGGCGCTGGGGGTCCACATGGCATGTGGCGGGGCACTGAGCTCAGCACTGGCGGGCGATCAGACTGGTAGCCACGCGATGTCACGAGGTGCCCTGATGCAGACATGGGCCCTTCCAGAACGCTTCTCAGAGGGTGCTAGAGGGGATCTCGAGGGAGCTCCCCTGCGGTGGTATATTGATTGGCTTTCATGAATCATCCCCGGAGTTCTACAGCATCGTACATGTGTTCTTACAACTGCGGCAGCATGGCCGGCGGTCTCCCTTGCACCGGCAGGACGACTGCCTGGCGTCCTGGACCTGCCTCGCCCGGATGTCCCTCCACTGGCCCCCGGATGCCATGCCGGTATCTCACCACAGCTTGCCCGCCTTTTTCCTCTCCTCCTTCTTCTGATCGAGCTGTGAGGGTTCAGTATTGCGGTCGGAACGACGGTCTCGGGGTCGCGTACCCATGCCTGCTTGCACTCTCGGTATGCCCTGCAGACGGTATCAGCTTCTGGTATACGGTCGGGAGGCTGAATGGGGCGTGCAGGCTAATCCGACGTACTGGAAGTATTCGCCGCACATGTCGCGGTCGCCCTTGTTGCGGTTCAGGCACTTGATGCTTCGCGAGGCCGCCTCTTGGCAAGGATCGAAGTACAGGCTCTTGCTCTTGCTATCGCCGCGGTCAGCTGCTGCATGGTATCGCTCCAAGATGCGCCGCGCGCCGCGCCGGGATGCTCTGGTTACTTTTCGAACTTCTCCTTCGTCTCCTCCGTCCACGGGCCCTTGCCGGTGTTCGTCGTTGGCGGCGGCGGCGTCGAAGTTGATGATGACATGGCGCAAGGCTCCGGAGAGGCGGGGGGGTTCAGGAGCTTCGTGGCACAGCGGTGCGCTTCTTCTTGTGTTTGACGGAGGAGTGGTTGAAGCTCGATGGAATCCTATGCGCTCGGCAGTGTGACGGAACTTTGCTTTAGCGTCGATCGGCCGATTAGATAAAGCTCTCGGGTCACTGCAGAAGTCATAGGGCGTTAGCGTATTTCCATGAGCTCTCTTCATCTCGCTACCCGTTTCAAAAGATTCAGCTCCCCTTCGTCAGTTTCACATCCATCTTCTCTTCTTCATGTAATAATCATCGGTGACGGAGTAACAAGATGGGCGTGGCCGAAGATGCGCGCCTGTTCAGCATCGCGGGGTTCTCTGACAGCGCTCCCCCGTGGGCCGGCAATGATAGCAACGCGACCAAAGCAAAGGCCGTCTTGTTCCAAAGACGGTACTGCGACTCGGACGACCTGAAGCGGCGCCTGTGGGCGAACCTCGTCGTCATCTTCAGGGCTCTCAATCATTTTGGCGCGCTCCAATTTGACCGGGACTTCTACAAGATCGTGAGCGACGCCTGTCACCTCGCCGCGACTAACGCGAACTCGATCATGGATCTAGCGGGTTACTGGTCTCGGAGGCGACTGGCCTACCTGAGAGCAAACGGCAGAGACTCCAGGGACGGCAACCTGCTCACCGAGCTCGTGGACGCCTGGCAGGCTCATTTCAACAGATGGCGCGACAAGAAGATGAGTACGTGCCGAACGTCACTCTCGCCATCGACACCAAAGTACAGGATTGGTCGGAAATGATCCGCAACGTCGACGACCTGCTTGATTCTCGAAACTCGCCATCTCGCCAGGGCCCGGGGGCGGCCTCATCACCTCCCAGCGGGCCTTCCCGGCGCAGCTCCATTCACGATCCCGCCTTTGGTCGCAAACGTAGCGCGTCGCCAAAGCGAGAGAGCGAGGAGCATGATTCCATCATGTCGTCCAAGCGTCGATGTACAGGTCCGGTCGGTGGGTTCAACTCCCCGGCATTGTCCTTGTCCACCAGCCAGAGACCATCCGGGGATGTCCTTCAGTCCCATACCCCCATCACACCGAACCATGCCCGGCAAATCGACGACTTGATACTGGGAGCTGTCCAGCCTCCGAGCCAAAAAAGTGAAGGCGCGAGCACGGCGCAGGACGTCGCCACGCCAACCAACACCACCCCAACTGTCGCCCGCTTACCTCGACAAGCTGGGGTCGGCGGGGCGCCCGAAGAGTTGTTCCCTTGCCTGAAGGAGCGGCTCGACAAGGTGGAGGGCAAGTTGAGAGAGCTGCCCGCAGACCGCGTGACCGAGGACCTCCAGAAAGCACAGCAGGATCTCGCAGAATCCGTCAAGCGGTTGGAAGATCGACTCGGCGCCACAGATGACAAAATCAAAGGGCAGAGTGCTGTGTCTGCTACGTTGCAAGAGAAATGCGACAAGAACGAGGTCTCCCTCACGGGCCTGCAAATCAACGTCAGAACCCTCGAGGCCTCGATAAACGACATCAGAGCAAGAGAGGCCGTGTCAGCGTCGTCCCTGCCCCCCAGCGACGGACTGCGAGAGCAGCCCGTGTCCGCCTTCAGACAACTCTACCTGGATCAACCGGGACTCACGAATCTCGTCCTCCTCACGGAGGCATACCTTGGCCAGATTGACACGCGATGCAAGAATGCGGACGAGCGGATGACCCGCGCGGAAGTATACGCCGAAGAGTCCGCGAGGCTCCAAAACCGGGATCCAGGCGTCGGGGAGGAGAGCTTCCGCCGCCTGGAGGACCAAATCGCAGTACTGACCCGGCAGGCCTCGGAAACCGAGCGCCTCGTCAAAGAGCAGGCCGAACAGATCCGGCAGCAGAACGCTACCATCAGCGAGCTGCAGACCAAGCCGACCACGCAGTTTGCGGAGCTGCAGCAACAGCTGAACGCAGTCAACCTCACAGTAGCCAACCACTCCACCAACCTGGGACTGGAGTCTAGGATGATCACCGTCCTTGACATGGCGAGGGTCTACCACAGACGCGAGAACTTCGTGTCCAAGGCGCAGATGGAGGCGTCGGCCCGCATGGTGATCTCGCTCGAAGCGGCGGTCAACCAGCTGATGAACTCGAAAGGGAAATAAGGCGCTTATCTGCGATAAGCGTCTCTGTACAAACAAACAAACGACCAAACTTGTAGCTACCGATAATATGGTGGTGGGATTGAGGGTGGCCAGGAGACGCAGGCCCAGGACGATCGATCCAGTACTAAATGCAACCGATTCCATGATCCCCGGAGAGGCGGATCTCCCTTCGTGACTGTTCTTGAACTCACTCGCTTCCAGTCGGGAAAAGCTTTCTTGTATTTGATGCTGTTCGATGTCTCTTATGATTTCCTATCTAGGCAATGTTTGCCCCAGGTAATCAGTAGCGTCGGGATTGTCTCCCCGGTTGGCGTCGGCACGGCGACATGACGTGACCACCAACACCTTCGGCCAGAGCTCCGAGCTTTCGTTCAAGCTGCTTCCTGCACAGTCCATCAACAGCCCAACAGCCACAGTCACCACAAGATGCGCGTTTCACAGCTTCTCGGGGCGTCATTGCTCGCCCAGCGTGCCCTCACAGCTCCAGACGCCCAATTGCCTCTCGCACCCGGCGCTACGGAACCGGAGGCTCTGGAATCGGGCGGCGGCAGCGGTCACGGTCCCGCCTGGCGGGAGAGCTTGCTCTCACTCCATCGCTCCCTCGTGGAGATCTCCTCCGTCACGGGAACCGAGGGCGAGGTCGGAAAGTTCCTCGTCGACTACCTGAACTCAAAGGGCTACGTCGCGATCCCCCAATTCGTGCCGCCGCGCAACGACTCGAACGGGCCGCGGTACAACGTGCTGGCGTCCAAGGCGCCCAGCCGGGACCTCAAGGCGCGCGTCATCGTCAGCTCCCACATCGACGTCGTCCCGCCGCACATTCCGTACGGAATTGACGATGGCGAGGTCTCCGAGAAGACCATGATCTGGGGCCGGGGCAGCGTGGATGCCAAGGGCAGCGTCGCCGCGCAGATCCAGGCGCACGAGAACCTGCTGGCGTCCGGCAAGATCGCCGACGATGACGTCCTCCTCCTCTTCGTCGTCGGCGAGGAGAAATGGGGCGACGGGATGCGCTACTTCTCCGACTCCCTGGACGAGCTCGACCCGCGGCCCAAGATCGACGCGGTCATCTTCGGCGAGCCGACGGAGAACAAGCTGGCGTGCGGGCACAAGGGCGGCGTCTTCTGCGACCTGACCGCCAAGGGAGTCGCCGGGCACTCCGGGTACCCGTGGCTGGGCAAGTCGGCCAACGAGCTCCTGGTCCGGGCTTTTTACCGGATCCTCGAGACGGACCTCGGCAGCGACAAGCACTTCGGCAACACGACGTTCAATATCGGGCGCTTCGACGGCGGCGTCGCAGCCAATGTCATTCCAGACCACGCGATGTCCAAGATCGCCGCCCGTGTTGCCATTGGGCCTGAGAAGGGAGGCGGAGACGTCGTCATTGGCAGAATCCAGGCCATCCTGGACGAAGTGGACAAGGACGCCTTTACGCTGGAGTGCTCCCACGGGTACGGCGTTGTCGAGGCCAACTGTGACGTGAAAGGCGAGTCTTCCTCGGACGCCGGTGGTATCTGCTGCTAACAACGCTCCAGGTTTCGAGACGGCAGTGATGAATTACGGCACCGACATCCCCAATCTCAAGGGGGACCACACTCGGTATCTCTACGGGCCCGGCAGCATCCTGGTGGCACATGGGGACAACGAGAACCTGACGGTGGCTGACTTGGAGACCGCGGTTCGGGGATTCGAGACGCTCATCCTGCACGCCTTGTCAGATTCTTCCTAGTTATAGACACCAAAGCCTATGCCTTGGTCACCTGAGCCCATCTCTCCGGCATGATTTTGCTAAAGTCAAACTTTCCATCCTCTCCCTTCTCGACGGCGCCCTTCTCCGTCACGACGGTGTCAATCAGGTGGTGTGGTGTGACATCGAACGCGGGATTCCACACGCCGACGTTCTGGTCAGCCGTGGCCACGCGCACCGTCTGGGACACGTCGACGGTGCCGTCCGGGCGAACCGTGGCGCCGGAAATCTGCGTCAGCTCCTCCTTCTTCCTCTGCTCAATCTTGATTCCGTCGCCCGTCAGGGTCTCCAGGTCGATGCTGGTCGTCGGCGCGGCCACGATGAACTTGATGCCGTGGTACTTGGCCAGCACGGCGAGCTGATATGTGCCGATCTTGTTGGCGGTGTCTCCGTTCCGCACGACGCGGTCGGCGCCGACGATGACGGCGGAGATGTTCATCTCGGCCTTCTTCAGCGAGAAGAGCGCCGCAGCCATGGAGTCGGTGATCAGCGTGCTCGGGATGTTCTCAAACACGAGCTCAAAGGCAGTGAGGCGACTGCCCTGGTTGTACGGCCGGGTCTCGGTGCAGTAGGCATGCTTCAGCAGACCCCGAGACTGCAGGGTCCTGATGATTCCCAGCGCGGTTCCGTGTCCGGAGGTGGCGAGAGACCCAGTGTTGCAGTGCGTCAGGACGGAGACCTGCTTCTCGGTGGCGGCGTGGACGGCCCCGATCAGCCAGTCGGCTCCGTGGTCGCCGATGCTCAGGTTCGTTTTCAGGTCCTTCTCCAGGATGGCCTCGGCCTCGTCGATGAGGGTCTTGACGATAGCATCGCGGCCCTGGTCGGCGACCTCCTGCGTGCGCGCTTTGAGGTGGTTGATCGCGTTGGTGAGATCGACAGCCGTGGGCCTGCTCTCCTTGAGATAGTCCAGGCGGCCGTGGATGTAGGAGACGACATCCTGGGGAGAGGTGGCCTGGCAGCTGCCGTTGTGCAGCTCGACGGCGTGAGCTAAACTGGCCACTATCGCGATTGCCGGCGCACCGCGGACCCTCATGGCCCTGATACAGTCGAAAGCCTCCTCGCTGGTAGACACATCGTCATAGTGAAATTCGTGAGGGAGGCGCAGCTGATCCAGGACTTCCAGGCGGCCCCTGGTGTACTTGATTGCTTGGAGGGTCGACATGGCGATGTCTGGGAGATGCTCCGTAGCTGTGAGGTCGGTGGTGTAAAGTGAAGAAGGGACGAGCCGTCAAAAGGGAAGTTCATCTAGTCATTAGGCTGCTCCTGCCCCTCCATCGAAAGTTCTGCCGTGCCCCTCCATGAGGTGCAACCCGAATGATCAAATCATTTGCGCATGTGCGCTCTGACCGCCTCCCCAATCGGGCCTTCTTACTCGCTCGTCATTTCCCCATCGGCGGTCGGCAGGGGCCAACGCCGGGTGGGTCCAGGGGAGCTTCCCAAGCCAAGCGACGGCGGTCAGCGGTATCGTGTCTGTCTCGAAGCTCATAGCTACAACATCCCCATCCAACGTCGCTTGCGGGAGCACTTCCAACGACGCCAACGACTCGCGCAACCACAATGATACGATCCGCATGATGGAACAACCGTTCTCGACATCCAAGGTCACCGGTAAACGCCTCCCCAAGGCAGGCCGCGCACTTCAACCGGGCTAACATGCGACAGTCGAGTACTTCGATCCTCACGACGTATACAAGCTCATCGGGCCCGGCCTGAACCCTCGATTACCCCTCCGAAACCTCCACTGGCAGTCCCACTCCGGGCCCCTCCGATCTATCGAAGTTCTCTGGGTTGAATTGGTCAATGCCGGCGCAGCGACAGCCAAGCCAGCACCCGGCAACCTCAGGAGGTCCGTCAGTGCGAGCGCCCACGATGACGGCTTCCAGACCCAGCAGATAGGGCGTCACAGCGCGTCGACGGACAACATCGACACGCCGACCGCCGCTCAGCCTGGGAAGGAGCGCCGCCATCAGATTCCCGGCCTGCGGAGGACCCCGTACCTGAAAGTCCTGCTCGTGCGCTGCGACGACAACGACACGTACAAGTCGACAACAAGGGCCGAGATTCGTGAGTGGATCAAGGAGAACACTCCGCCGTCGCAGAGCTCGCGCACGGAGAACCATGACGCCTTCGAGTGGCTCATCATCCACGTCGTCGTCCCGAACACGACTGCTGCGACGCAGCCCCGGACCAGCGGCAAGGCATCCGAGAATGCCTCGGGCGAAAAGTCCGGCGCCTCAAGATGGCGCACCGGCTCGTCTACGCTGCTGGAGAAGATGCGCGCCGACTTCAACGTGAGCGGGAAAGGCGCCGTGGACCGGGTGGCCCAGATCCGCATCGGCATCAATGACGTGCCCTACGACCTCCTCCCACGCGTTGTGCCTGCGACGCCGACTGGCTACTCGGAGTCGGACAAGGACGCCGACAACGCGTGGAACGAGCTGGTGGTCAAGTTCAAGACTCTGATCCTGGCGTCTTTCGACATGCGCGTGACACAATACGAGGATGACATACGCGAAAAGGACGCCCAGCGTACATTGCCTGGCTGGAACTTCTGCACCTTTTTCATCCTCAAGGAGGGGCTGGCTAGAGGGTTCGAGAGCGTAGGCCTTGTCGAGGACGCTCTTGTCGGCTACGATGAGCTCAGCGTCGGCCTCGACACGGTTCTCCACGAACAGGTCGTCTCCGGGCAGCCGGAGAGGCACGGAGGCGCCCTCCTCAGCTACACGGACGAGCTCAAGCTGCAGGCAGAGAAATGCCTCGCCGAGATGACGGGAAGCACGGCCAACGACGAGGAGGCCGTCGACCTCCAGTCCAAGGATGCCAGCCACACGCCCTCGCTCGACGATATCCCCATATCCTCTTCGCGCAAGCTGTACCGAGACCTGATTGTCGCCAACAACGTCTCCGTCTTTGACTTTCGATGCTACATCTTCAGCCGACAGATGTCCCTCTTGCTTCGCCTTGGAAACGCGTGGTCTTCGAGGGAGGAGCTGCTCGCAAAGCTCAAGGAGCAGCATGATGTGGTGCTGCACGATGCGCCGCCGCCGACCACCACGTCTAAGAAGGGCGAGGAGAGCGAGAATCTCTCCATGCTCGCCGAGATCTGCCGGCGAGCGTTGCAGTTCATTCCTTCCATATCACAGGTCATGAGAAAGGATATCGTTACCGCTTTGGTCCCCGGTGAAGCCGCCCCAGCACCGCTGGAACCGCAGCTTTCCGAGGCCATCGACAACCTGGTGGCATCCTTCGCCTTCTCCGTTGCCCAGCAGATCTTGGCGCAGACTTCTACCAAGGCCCTTCCGATCCCGCCGTCGCTTCTCACCTCGCCGTCCGCACACGAGCCGAAGGCTTCTATTCCCGAGCCAAAGACGATGATGCATCCGGCTCGAAACTCGTCTCTCAACGTGCGGCCCGTGTCACAGCCCCCCGTGAGTCCTGGCATTTTCCCAGGCCCTGGAGCCGGCCACCGGCCCAGCAACTCGGAGGCCGATGTCCCGACCGCCAGTGGCCAGTTTCTGAAAGTCGGCCTTGAACAGCTCGCCGCGCGGCGGGCCGAGCTTTATTCCCTCTCCCGCAATGTTCTCGAGGAGTGCGGCAAGAAGAGGCAGTGGAGTGATGGCTGGGGCTCTGTTCCCGAGATTGGTGACCCAGCCGATAGCTTGGCCCTCGAGGACATCAGCCTGGATGATGACGACGACGACGGAGCCAAGTCACGCAGTCCCTCCCGACAAGAAGCCACGGTCTCGCTATCGGGCTTCCAAAACGAACTGCTTCGAACGGCTCTGGACAACAAGGATGACTTCCATCGTCTCTATGAGACCTTGACCGACAAGGCTCTGAGGCACTACACCGTGGCCGACCACAACCACGCGGTACAGGCCTGCCTGACAGACCTCGCCATCCTCAAGTATCACTTGGGCGAGTACTCTGCGGCTTCGTCCTACTTTTACCGCTGCACTCCATTCTTCGGAGAGCATGGATGGACCGCTTTGGAGCTCTCCATGCTTGTCATGTACTCACACTGCCTGAAGGAGCTGCAGCGGAAGGACGAGTTTGTGAGGGTTGTCCTGAAACTCGTCATCAAGGCCGCCGCCGCGCAAAAGGAGCGGCTGTCACAGATGAAAAAGCTTCGTCTGGGGCCAAAGCAGTCCGAGAAGCACCCAACGTCCGTCGCCGTCCGGGGGTTCCTCGAAAAGCTCACCGAAGTGACGAAACTCATGCCGAACGAGGTGCCCGTGCCGCTCGGCCAAGTCTTCGCCGATATCAAGGTTGAGGGGGGAGTGGAGTACGATGAGGGCCGCGATGGGTTTGCTTTGGTCGTTGGCCTTGAGAGTCTCATGATGGATGATTTGACCATCGAAAGCGGGCGGATGTGCCTCATGAACTCCGCCCCCGGAGGTCTTCCCAAGGAACTCTGGATGGAGGCCGTTGGAGGCCAAGTCATCAAGCCTGGCCACAACTCGGTTCGGCTCCTCGGGAAGGTCAGTTCACCCCTCGCACACTGTAAGGGTCTCACTAATAGCTCGCAGACCATCGTCCCTGGAAGATTCGAGATTGACCGGCTCAGCCTCGTCTCCAGCAACATTCACTTCCACTACGAGCGCGACATCGATCAGGGCTCGAAGGATCACAAGGATGCCTTCCAGCTCCCAAGCATCCGGCTGTACCGCCCTGCGGGGGGCCTCGATTGTCAGCTCACAGCCAGCAGCAACATTCAGCTCGACCGGAACAACGGCTTGGACCTCAAGCTGTCCACCGGGTGGAACGACATCATCTCGTGCGACGTGCGCGTTCGACCGAATACCGGCGGACTGCGGCTTCTGACCACTGAAGCCACCCTCCTCACCCCCTCGTCCAACTTTTCTCGTCCGCCCGAAGCTGGTTTATTCCGCTTCGGAAAGCTGGAGAAGGACAGCAGTCTCGAGCTCCGCTTTCCATATTCTACCGAGCAGGATGTGGCTACCATCTCCGTCAAGCTCGACATCATCTACGTGACCGCCGACGGCACCTACACATTGTCCCTGATGCCCTCTGTCCCGGTGTCCTTGGATTTGGGAGTCAACGTCCAGGACGTCTTCAAGCATGCTGCTATCTTCTCTCGCTTCAGCGTTTCGACGGCGTCCCCGGGGCCTCTTATTCTACACGAGAGCTCTCTAATCGAGTCGGAAGTCTTCGATGCCGATTTTGGATTTGAATCTAGCAGGCCGGTCACAATCTTCCCGAAACAGCCAGCCAGCCTGCTGTACAAAATCACTCGGAAACCGGATGTTGCTATCGGCTCCAAGACGCAGAAGACCCTGTACCTGAAGCTCCAATACACGGTTGTGCTCGACACGATCATCGCGCAAGCTACATCGTCGCTCAACGAGGCGTCCACCGACACCCAGGTTGCCCGCTTCACAAGCGTGCTGGCTGAGTATACCAAGCAGCAGCTCTCGTCCAAGCTGTCGCCTTACGACTTGGAGCGGGCAGCTCTACTGAGCGAAGTGTCCACGTCGTCCCTAGTTGGACCCGAGCTCGACACCGCGTTCCACGGTCTTGGGAAGATTCCTGGCACAGATACAGAGGCTCCCGCGGGGCTGGCGGAATTCGTCCGCAGCTGGCAGAAAGTCCACCCAAAGATGGCGTTGCTGGACCAGAACGGTATCGAAGGGACACGGTCGATCCTGATTCCGGTCGACATACCATCCATGCCGATCCTGTACACGGTCGACATCCAGATTGACCAGCCTCTCCCTTCATCGACGTACGGTAGCGACGAGAACATCGTGGACGTGAACCAGCTGCTCTCGGCGAACCTGAAAATCCAGTGGACGCGCGTGTGGAACACATTGACAGCAACGGACCTGACGCATGATTTCGCCTACGAAGTCACAGCGCCGCCCGATACATGGCTCATTGGCGGTCAGAGACGGGGACACATCTCGACATCTACCAGCGCCGGGTCAAGCCCTGCGTCGTCATCGACTCTTAACATTCCGCTGATGCTGGTGCCCCTCCGTGAAGGCTGGCTGCCGTATCCGAGCGTGGAGATTCGGGAAGCTAGGGCTGATTCCGAAGGCGCTACGGGCGCTCAGGGCCACTGCGAGACGGATTATCGCAACCTGGGAGAGACGGTACGGGTCGTGTCGGATAGGAACAAGGTCACCTTGAACTTGGATTCAAGCGGGCCGGGAGGTGGACCGCTGGTCCTCGAGAGCCAGGGAAGGACTCTCGATGGACGCGTCGTTGTCTAATGCGAAGAGTACCTAGGAAGGTAGTTTATGACAAGCCAAGGGAGCGACTCTACCCTACCACAATGCCATATCTCACCAAGCCCATGACCGCGCCCAGAAGAATAGCCAGCGGGGCAGGAATGCCAAAGTACCGCCCGCCTACAAAAGCCGTCGCCATGACCACGACCCACCACGGGTCGTCCGCGAGGCTGCGGCCCGACTCGAAGCCCTCATCGAGATAGCCGACCTGTGAGATGCGATACACGGCGGTGTATATGAGCCCGACCGCCGCTGCGTTGATGCCTCGGACCGCAGCCTTCACCCACGGGCGGCTCCTGAGGACGCCCCAGACGCCCATGGTGCCGTGAACCAGCACGATTCCAGGGGTGAATATCCCAACGAAAGCGATGATCGATCCAGCAGCCGTCGACTGGCCGGCGTTGAAGGCCGTCAGCCCCCCGAGGAAGACGGCAAAGTTGAAGTTGGGCCCGGGGAACGACTGAGCGATGGCGAGACCGATGAGGAAGTCTCGCGGGCTGACCCAGCCCTCGGCGACGATGTACTCTCTGAGCAGGGGGATGACGACCGGGCCGCCGCCGAAGATGATGGTGCCGGCGAGGTACAGGTTGGCGAAGAGGTTGTACAGGATGGGCTGGTCGGGGATGAGGCCCCTCGTGATCATGACGACGATGAAAGTCGCGAAGAAGACGCCGATGACGGTGGCTCCGACCTTCCAGGAGAAGTCCAGCTTGTACTCTTGGGCGATGACGCGGGGCTCCTCGCCGGTGGCAGGCTGGTCCCCTTCGTTTGTCTCGGTGGTCGGTGTCGCAGGCGCAGCTCGGCGTCTGGGCGTCTGTTCTGTGCTTGACCCGCGCTCCAGCACCGCCATCGAGACGTCTGTGTCCTGATCAGGTCCAGGCTGGTCCCGACCCGGCCTCCTGAAGGTATCCTTGGCCTTGCGCAGCAGCCATCTCACAGGCCGGTGCACCCAGCGATAGTCGTGGACGACGGCAGCGCAGCCGGCGGCGGCCATCAAGACGGGGAAGTACCACAGAGAGTTGTACAGCATGCCGGCGGCGGCGCCGAAGAAGACGAGGATGCGAGTGAGCGGGTCGGTGATGGCCTTCTGGGACAGCTCGACCGCTGCGAGGGCGATGATGCCTACGGTGGCCGCGTTGAGCCCCGACAACAGGGCGTATACGGCCCGGGGCAGGGCCTCGTCGATGCTGGACACACCGACGGCCAGGCCGAACATGCCCAGGGCGCCGGGGAGACTGCTTTGGTCAGACCCTATCAGCGGGTTGCGGCGGAATCGGGCTCTCTCACCTCCAAAGGACAAAGGCCGCAACAGCTTCAGGGAGACCGCCGTGGATGAGGTTTATGCAGTAGAGCATCTTGGTGCTCGCGGGGCCAGACAGCGCCTGGGAGATGCTGAACAGTTCCTGGTACTGGGCTACATCAGCGCCCTGGATGACGGTGTTGGGTGTGAAAAAGGGTGCCTACCATTTGCTCATCGATCCATTCCAGCTTGCGGACGAACTTGTCGTGAAACTACGGCGGATCAGGTCAGCACTGGGTCGTCCCCACGATCTCAGAGTGAGACACACGATCTTGAAGTGCACCGGCGGCCCGCCGAATGCCGTGACGCCGAGGTGCCAATTGACCTTGACCATAGCCGCCGCTCGCCCGCCGACCCTCTCGAGGACCCGTTCCCAGGAATTGTGCATCTTGGTTGTTCGAAGGCCAGAATGCGCTCGGGTTGAGGGAAGTCTCTGCAATGAATGATGCCGCCCGGAAGAGCTGAGCTGCGTGCTGGGGTAAAGTGACTCGAGTTGGGGTCACGAGTGATGGCGTGCGATCAAAGAGTGATGAAGCGGGTTGATTAATAATCAGATAGGAAATGTCCTTTCTACAGCCCCCTTATACAAGCGTAGGGCGGCCCGCAGGAGACTGGCTCGCCCATCTCGGCGTCCGTGACATCCCGGGCTATGTTCATAATGTCGGAAAGGGTGGTGTTCCTTTGTTCGACCCCGCCGTGCCTCGAGTCACTGCCGGCTTCCCCCTGGAGGCCCCTGGTATTCTTTACGACGAACGGGCCCGTCTCTTAGCGATGGCCGGATACCAGGGAGATGGACTCGGGCGGATAATATGGTCCCTCGTTTGATACCTCCTGCCAGGCTAGACATTCTCCGTAGCCGATATTAGGCAGCGATGCGAAGTACTCATCGTACTCGGGTGCCATCGCCTCTTCCAGGTCCGCAAAGTCGTCGCCGGCCGCCTCGTGGAGAATTTCCCATGCATTGCGGCAGGAGGCCTCGCTACACGACTTAGAAACAAGGAGAAGGCCATTGAGGCGCTGGATGAGCCTTGCATGCTCTGGAATTGGGTTGATGGCGGCGTTGGTAAGCTCGTAGAGATCCGCCTTTATATCGTAGAGCTCGGTTTCGTTATGGCCGCACCAGTGCGAAAAGAGCCACGCTCGTACTCCTTGGTGATGATCCGCACAGTTTTGTACGAGTATATCGGTGACACTCTGCTATAATATAGGTTGCCCCCGTTCCCGATTATAACCCAGAATTTGACGTTGAGGACTTCCCTGCCCCTCGGGCGGAGGGGGCATAGAAGATGTGAGGAGTGCCGGCCAGCCAATAGGCGTCTCTTCAATGTTTGGGTCCACTTTAACCCCAGTCTCCATCATCAACTCCACGGCACACCCTCGGCCGAGCTGGCAGCACAACGTCACCTGTATCGGCTCGCAACTTTATGTGGGTCATGTCATGACTGAACCTGACCGCGCCGGCGGTTCCGTCTGCGGAGTTCTTTAGTTCAAGTCCTGGGGGCGGCTTGTCACTCACACCCTCCACACCCATCCTTGACCGTCGGATGACGATGGAGTCTTCGTATTATGTGAGTTGACTCCGTCCCAGGTGCAGAAGGATGTACTCTCTGATGATAACGACGGCGTCTAGACGATTAACGCTTGTAATCGATGCAGGAAGCGTAAGGCGAGATGTGACACGAGTACGTCCACGGTCCACCCTTTTGAGCCCTGTTTCGGTTCATCCAGCTTACATCCGACCTTTGAGCATAGGGATACCGAGTTGTCGGCCTTGCCAGATTTCCGGCTCGGCATGCGAGTATACAGAAGCTCGTTCGAAAGGCGTCTTCCCTCGCAGTTTTATTCTCGACCTGGAGGACAAGCTTGCACGCCTTGAGGATGATGCTCGCCGCTGTCGCCTTGCAGGTGGCGATGAGACTGATGCTAGGAATGTCAACGCTCGGGGAGATGTTGACGTGTCTTCTCAGCACCCGGAGCATCGGGCTGATACGGCTCCCGACTCAAGTCATCTGTCTTGCCCGCCTTCTCCAGGGGGCGACCCGCCGCCAGATCCAAGACAATCAGATGGTAACTCTGAGCCACCCTCTTGACTACTTGCTTAATCTTTAACAAAAATCAGATTATTTGACACGGCCTATGCTGAATAGCTCGTTCTTAAGCAGCCACAATGCACAGGCATCGGCAGCTGGCCAAGCCCGCACAGCAGATCAACCACCAAAATCGCGAGCTGCTTTGCCAAACCGCCAGGTAGCCATGAGCTTGATCGACGTGTTCTTCAGCCAGTACCAGGTCCAGTTCCCTATCCTCGAGGGATCAGATTTCAAACGCACGGCAGAGAATTATTATACCTCAGGATTCGAGAGCAGTGAACCCTCAGCCGCTTTCATGCTCAACATGGTCTTTGCCATTGCGCTCATCTCCGCTTCCGAGGAGAGCCACCAGGCCCTCGAGATGTCCAAATCCTTTGCTGCCAGCGCCATGGACTTACTGCCCGAAGTCCTCAAACGCAAGGAGACAAGCACTTTGCAGTGCTTACTTCTCCTCCTATGTTACTCAGCGCTTGATTCTTCGTCTACTCCGGCCTGGTTCATCTCCGGCATTTGCATGAGACTGTGCATTGACCTTGGTTTTGGTTCCGAGGCAAACCTGCAGATGCCAGGCTTGACCGGGGACAATGGGGACAATGGGGACAGCGACCTCGCGAGGCGGCTCTTCTGGATCTCACATACGTTTGACCAGACGCTAAGCGTTCTGCTCGGACGGCCGTTCACCTTTGAGGACCCCTCAATTGACGTTGGCCTACCGTCAAAATCGTCCATGCATCTGCGAGACCGGCAGTTTCTTCACTGGATCCAGTTACAGCGACTCCAGAACAGCATCGTCCAGAAGCTCCATGTCCACAGCGAATGCGGCCGAAGTGAACAGGAGGCCCTGGAAATGAACACATGGAAAGAAGAGATGGCCAAAAGCCTAGATCGATGGAACGACGCCACGCGGGGCTTGACAGATTCTGACGGTCATGGAAAAGATTGGTGGAGCTACTGGTACTTCAACACGCTGGTCATCCTGCACCGGGCCCCTCTGTCCAAGACCCAGTTACGGGGATCCGATCTGCGGTCTTGCTACTGGGCGACGAGACGGTTCATCGAACTGGCATTCATACGCACCAGTCGGACGCTGGCCGATCTGACGTGGATAGACCTCCACCACCAGATGATGAGCGGGATCACCCTCCTATTCATCGTGCGGAAGAACGCAGGCGTCCGCAGGATGGTCTCGGCGGACTGGATCTCGTTTAGGAGCAGCGTGTGCCAGTGGACGGTCGTGCTTGAAAGGCTTGCAGGTCGGTGGGAGAACATCGGATCTGCGGTAAACGCCTTGGTCAAACTGGCCAACACAACGGTGGATCTGGTGGACAAGAACATCAATTCTGCGGCTCGGGCCAAGGGTGACTCGGAAGCGGCCCGAAGGGAGCGGCGGCGAAGCATTGTCCAGCAACTGCACTGGCCGACACAAACACCACCAGCCCAGAGCATGCACAGCCCAACAGCCCAGAACAACGACGCCGGGGCTCCTTTGCCGCAGGCAGAGCGAAACATGCAGGAAAGCGCGGATGAACCAACACAGTCGGCTGGAGAGACAAGCCAGAAGATTTACCCTGCTTCTCAGAGTTGGGTTCTCAGTGGCCAATACCTTGATCCTCCTGCATTCGACCCGGAGTATGCCGGCCTGGGAATGGACATAGACCTTGACTTGTCTCCGAGGCTTCCTGAAGACTTCTGGCCGTCCATCGGCCTGCCGCTTGAATCCGGGGTCCCTTCGGATGATCTCGCATTCTGGGCTCAGTTGTCCAATCCACTGATGGGCACAGCGGACGCCGCGGTCCCTTTCGGAGGAGGCACGATGCAGCAGACAGATGTTCTCCTGGCAGACAGCATCTTGAATTTTCGCGGGGACTTTGCTGGGCCCGAGAGCCATGACTTTGTACTTTAAAGCAACGGCAGCAAGTACCTAGATGTATCTACTACTCCAAGTCAAGACAGAGTTCACGACCTGCCCGAAACTTCCAAAAGGTAAACACTGCCTGTCGACGTGTTGACGTTTGTCGGGGCGCCAAGATACAATACATCCGTACCGTCACTCCTCATGACTGTCGTGACTCGTTCAACTCGGCTGCCGGCCACGGGCGATAGCTGCGTGTCCGTCCAGACAGAGTCCCCGTCTTTCTCCAGGACATATGCGCCCCCACCAACACGGCAGTAGTAAATTCGTGCCGTCTGCCCATCATGGCTGAAACCGAGAGCAGCAGTTGTGTCGGAATCGTCGCGGACAATCTCACGAGTCCAGGGGCTCGCAGCGCCAAAGGTGCCCCTCGCGCGGCGGACCTGCCAAGGACCATCGGTGGTGTTCTTGAACCGGTATGCGTGGTGGATGAGCAGCGTGTCTGACGAGGTGTCTTCATAGATTGCCATTTTGGCGCTTTGAAAGGCAGGGCCGGGCGATGCATTGATGTCGCCGTCGTAGGACTCCCCTTGAGTGAGTGGCTGGAAGACGATGTCGGGGTCGCCTCCCTGCGTGATGGGCACGGACAAGGGGCTGCCGTTCGCAGAGCGGTAAGTGTTGGTCGAGGGCGTGTATCGCACGTAGCTCCCTTCGTGGCGGACCTGCGAGGCCGGGTATTTGCTCCATTCCCACTGAAGGTGGACGTCGCCGTCTGACGAAAACTGTAAGTCGTCGGGATACACCGAGTGCCCGGGGTTGTATGCCCAGATGCTGACGCGGGACCATTCTCGAGACGACACCGAGTACCGGTAGAAGTACCCGCCGCGGGCCCGTTCTCCCACAGACGCATCAGATTCGCCGCGGATAATGAGCCACAGGTCTCCGGAGGGGCCTCGCTTTAGGACGGGGTATGTGAACCGGACGGACGGGTCGGGCATGTCAGAGCTGACGTCCACAAGCGTGGTGCTGCTGAAGGGCTCTGTCGACCTGAAGTACTTCCACTCATCGTTGTGCATGCCGGTGAAGACATGCACGAAGCCGTCGCCGTCGACGGCGATGCTTGGGGCATTGTGTCCGATGTCGTCTACGAAGGCGGCACAACCGCCGCCCGAGGCAGCCTTCAAGCAGCCTCGGACGATGGCTCCGCCGTCCGTGTCCCTGCGCACGACCATGACTTCGTTTTCGCTGAGGGGGCCATCTGGAGGGTTGCGGAGGTACGCGAGCCAGGAGTAATCGCCAAACTCATCCAGGGGCACCCACCAGGCGGCCTGGTTTGTGCTGTCGGCGGCGGCAGATATCGTCACGAGAGGCCCCGGAGAGACGTCGGCGTACACGGCCGGGAGGGCCAAGAGGCCCAGAAAAGGGGCTAGGGAGGGATACATCATGATGCTCAAGGAGGAACCAGGGGACGATGCGACGTTGTTTGGGATACTCAAGGTCAAGCAGAAGCCGATGCGAATATTTCTGACTACTTATACTGTGGGACTCGACTTGAGTTGGATGCCCATGGCAGTATCCAGTGTCCTGCAAACCAAATGATCGTCTCGCGGGGCCGTGCCGCCAGTCCCGGAACGCCCGCCGGCGGTTCCGCGCGCACCCAAAGCCAAGGCGCTGATCCCCCGCAATTTTGTCCAGGATTAAACAAGCTTGGACCCCAGATATGCCGCTGGTTCCGCGTCCTGCAACAGACCTGCTTTTCGGGAGGCAGAGGGCATGGCAGACGACCAGCTCCGACCGCCGGCAGCTCTGGCACCTCGGCACCGCGGGGTCCCGCTTCGAATTTCCCAGGTCTTCTCGGCATGCTCGTTTTGCAAGGCAAGGAAGATCAAGTGCGACGGGACCGCGCCGTTTTGCGGAGGGTGCGTCAAGCATGGGCGGCAGTCAACATGCTCCCTCTCACAGAAAGACTCGGGACATGACTACCCGACATATCTGCAGCGGCGAATCGAGACGCTGCAAAAGGAACTGGAGGCTTTTGGCTCTACAGGAGAGGCGGCTGCAGACGGCAACGACAACGGCAGGCCTCGCTCAGCGGAAACCGGTAATGATATGTCCGGCAATGATGATGCTGTCGATACACTCATCGCAGACATCGGCGGACTGCCCGTCGTTTCCTTTGCCTCTCAACCCAGTCCTGCGAACGACTCAATGTTGTCAAGCCTTGTCATGGCAGCCGCGAGCGTGAGCAAGGAATCCTCGGAGGCCGCCTTGATCACTACCCAGCTCTCCGGCAGCAACCAACACAGCGCAGACCAGGCCGCATTTTCGCAGCCGCCTCTTAACGTCGCTGAAAGGCTGGCAAAGCATTATTTCGAACACATCTATCAACGCCTCCCGTTCTTCTCGATCCAGGGCTTCTGGGCCCAGTTCGCCCAGGTGTATCCCGAAGCGGCGGGTGAGCCGGCTGTCGAGGAGACTCCGAGATCAAGTCTGTCGCATTGCCGATTCACCGTGTTGCTCGTCCTCGCTATCGCCATGTCCAGCCACTCCCGAAGTGCAGATAGCGCTGCTGCCAGCGAGGCCCACAGGCTGTTCCAGGGGGCACTGGAGTTCCAGGAGTCGGCGCTCGTCCCCAACAATATCATCGGCGTCCAGTCCATCCTCTTCCTCATCCAGTTTGCCACTCTGAATCCTTCGACGCTGGATGCTTGGTACCTCATCAGCGTCGGTCTGCGCATGTGCCTCGACCTGCGACTGCATCAGGACCCCCAGCCGGGCGAGCAAGCCGCACTCGCACCCAGCCTCCTGGAAACGCGGCGGAGGCTGTGGTGGAGCGTGTACTCTGTCGACCGGTCAATGAATCTTGGCCTCGGTCGGCCGCCAGAGGTACCAGATGCCGTGTGCAAGGTGTCTCTGCCGTCGTTTCGGATCGAAAAGTCCTCCACGGAAACGGAGATCCTCGTCTACCTCCAGCGATACCGCGTGCTGCTGATCCAGTCGAAGACCCAGAACAGGCTCAACGAGGTCCCAAGACAAGACTCCCCGGACGTCATCGCGCAGCTACGAGGTGAGCTGGTAGCCTGGCATGAGCAGAACTCCTCCCTGCCTGAGGGCGACGTGCTGGAGAGCGAATGGTTGATGGGGCTAATGCTTCTCAACCGGCCGTGCCGCGCCGTGCCCCAGCGCACGACGGAAGAGATGGAAGAGTTATGGCGCTCTGCGATCGGCTTCAATACGATATACAGACGCCTCGTTGGTTCCAACTCGATCTTCTACATCCGCGTCGCCTGCGAGAAGATATACTGGACGGGACTTGTGCTGCTGCTCAGCTACGGCAAGCTGCACGAGGTCGGGTCGGCAGCGGCTCCGCAGCCGCTGGACCTCTGGGCCGCGGTCAAGGACGCATTGCTGAGCCTTCAGGCCCTTTCGGAGCGCTGGGAGGAGGGCAAGAAGCTTTATCAGGACTTTGATACTCTTACCACTGATTTCCTGACCGCTCTGCAGAGAGGGACGTCTGAGGTTCCGCCACGGGTAGAGAGGGCGTTGAGGTTGAAGAAGCTCATGTGACATAAGATAGTTTTATTTGGCTCTCGTATACAACGATGATCACAATGTCTGGAGAGCTGTACAGGACGCTGGTGTGCTGCTGTCGTGGATGGCACAGCCGACGACCCCTGAGGGTGAGGCGAGGAGAGCCCGCATCAAGGAGCTCACCCAAACTAATGCACTCCCTACAATCAAAAACATAAGGGTCGGGGAGACTCATTATTCCTTTTCTCTTGTGGGAAGGTTTTATTTAACATGAAGTTTCTGAGGGGCAGCTTGGGCTGGGCCGTAGTATTGCATATGATCAATTGCCTCGCTGCTATGTACGCTGCCGGTACCGCAGAATGGTAGTACTACTCGTCACCTGCCCGCCACGCCTATCGGCATTTTGATTCTTATCGTCCTCGAGGGCATAAAGAGGCGGGCGGGACATGGTGAGCGACGACTTCAGATCTCCTCGCAAGAGCGGCTCTGCTCAGACCTTCGTGGCCCTCGCCTCGACGTGCTCGTGCTCATGGGCTTCAGTGAGCATCTGCTTCGGGGTCGCCTCCGTCTTCGAATGAATATTGAGCTTGCCAAAATGCGAGTCGAGCTCCTCGAGGGTCTTCTTCTTGGTCTCGGGGTAGAAGGAGTAGACGAGGACGGCCGCGAAGACGTTGAAAGACATGAAGATGAAGTAGACGCGGGGCCCGATGTTCGAGACAGCGACGGGCCACACCTGGCCCACGATGATGGAGCCGAGCGAGGCGCCGGAGGCGGAGATACCGAGGCCTTTGGAGCGGCAGTTTGAAGGGAAGATCTCCGAGGCATAGATCCAGGCGCATGGCCCGAAGCCCATGCTGTCTATAGCCTCCTTGTCAGCAGCGAACCAGACGTGACTGATGGGGTAGATGGTACTTACAGCCGACGGTGAAGAAGAAGATGAAGAAGATGTTGACGTAGTTAGCATGTTGGTTGACCTGGTTTGGGTACGCAACCTGCAGGGCGCCGTTGATCTGCCAGAATGTCAGAATAGAGGATCGAAACGAGAGTCCAGGCTGGCGGTTGCTCACCATCAAACAGAAAGCCATGATGACGGCGCCGATGCCAAGCGAATGTCGTCGCCCAATCTTGTCGATGAAGAACATGGCTGCAATGGTACACCCAACCTGCACCGTGCCGTCGATACCCGAGGCGAGCAGGCTCAGTTCCTTGGAAGTCCCGGCAGCGACAAAGTTGGAGGGCAAGTAATACCTAATGCCCGCGGCGCCGCTCATCTGCTGGAGAAACGACAACGCCCAGGCACGCCACAGCCGTGACCACAGCGGCTTCTCCTTGATGAACACCCTGGCCGACGTGATGGAGTTCTCTTTGTGCCACAGGATGTTGGCGTGGATCTCGTCGAGCTCCGGCTGGACCTCCTCCGCCGACACGCCCCTGAGCTTGGCAAGGGCCGTGCTGGCGGCGTCGGCCTGGTCGTGCTCAACGAGCCAGCGGGGGCTCTCGGGGAGGCACGGCGCGCCGATGAGGAAGAAGACGGCCGGGACGTACTGCATGGCGTTTGACAGGCGCCACTCGTAGTACTCGCCGTCGCCGTAGCGCCAGAAGGAGAAGCCATAGCCGACCCAGAAGGCCATGGAGATGCCCGACACGATGCCGACCTGGTTCATCGCGACGTACAGGCCGCGGTGCTCGGCGGGGGCGATCTCGCTGAGGTACAGCGGCACGGACGTCGACACGATGCCCGTGCCGAGTCCGGCGATGATGCGGCCGATGATCATCATGGAGAGGTGTATCGCCGCGGTCTGTAGAGCGGCGCCGACGCAGAGGATAGAGACGCCGATGACGCCGGCCCAGCGGCGGCCGTAGCGGTCGTTGCAGGGGCCGGCCAGGAAGGCGAAGCCAACGAACTGTCCGGCGTAGAAGATGGCGGTGATGAGCCCGAGGTCGCTGGACGAGGGGTTGTTGAGGGCTTTCTGGAAGCCGGGCGCGACGTAGATGGTGCTCAAGATGCCGATGTCATATCTATGCCATTTTAGCTGCCGGTGCTTGTTGTGAACTCGGAGTTGGGACGTACGTACCCCCAGAAGATGGCGCCCATGGAAAAGATGCCGACGCTGAAATACAGCCATGCACTGCTCTTAGCCTTGGGAGCTACCGTAGCGACTTGTTCTGCCATTGTAAAGGATAAGTTTTAGGTAGACGATGAGCGATGAGTCTCCGGTGATCGGTCTACAGATCTACAAAGTCAGAGTGTAGTTGACGATGGCGAGGGGCCCTTATTTAAGCACCCCAAGCCTGGATTCAGTGGGCCTAGCAGAAGCTATTCGAGAGCGCCGCTATGGGACGAGGTCTGGGGAAAAGCTGGGGATCACCCCTGTGCAAACACGGAACCACCGACACTCAGCGGCGGCGGTTCCGCCACCAATTTTGAACCATCGTCATCTTTTGGGTCGCGGCGCCCAACTCAAAGCTTGAGCGGCCTGCTCAACTATTCCGAGATTACAAACGGGTTTCTTCGCCAGTAGATACTACGATATGCGTTCCATGACTTCGCCAGTAACACCCTCGCCAGGTTGCTCGGCGACTCTAGCTCTCAGCTGGAGCCACCGAATCACGCCCAGTATCAGCCTTCATCACTTTGTCGTCACGTCCCAGCATGAGCTCAACGTACAGCCTTGCCAACACGTCACCTTCCAGTTCGCCGAAGATTTCGATCCAATACTCGGAACCAAGGGTCTGGCTCAGGAACACCGCCGGCTCTCGTTTACCCCTGCCGACATCTCTTTCACGGACGAGGGACTGGTAAAGACAGTTACCCTCCTGTCGACCAACGGCCGTGTCTCGGGGCTCATGGGTCTACCTCGCCCCAACGGCCCGCTACTCGCAGACCTTGTCGAAGTAGGCGGCGGATTCTCCCGAGACGCAATCTTGCGCTTGAACAGGGACACGCTTTGCGTCGCAGGGGGCACTGGGGTAGCCTGCTTTCTCGCCCTGGCCTCCTCGAGGAGACGACGATTCGGGCTTGAGGGAGGTCTTCCCGCTCCGGTGCTGTACTGGAGTATCCGGCAAGACGACATCAGAATGGTCGAGCACCTCTGCGAATCTGGGATTCTCTCCCCGCGCGATTGGTCCTCCCTGCATATCTTTGTGACGACTGGTGCGGCGGTAGGATACTCAAATGCGTCCCCGGTAGCGGTAGCGATCGAGAAGAAGCTTCGGAGTGATGCGGGAGTGCCGAACGGCACCTCCGTGTCGGCAAGAAGAATGACACAGGAGGACATCAGTCAAGCTGTTACTGGGCAGAGCACGGACGTGTTCTTCTGCGGGAGCAAGTCTCTAGAGTGGCAGGTCAAGATGTGGTGCTTAGACACTGCGACTGTGCACTGCACTGCACCTTCATAGAACGTTGATTTTCAACTACCAAGGCTTTTGATCATGGGTTCCATAGCAGTCTTTTCTCATAAGTAGAGCCCTAATGGCATGCTATTTTCTCTACTACTCTGCGTAAGCACGAACCTCGAAAATGCCGCCTCGAATGTTGCCGTCTCCGTTCATCCCTTGAATGTCCACGACCAGCTCCCTGACCACGACCGCCGTGTCCAAAACAACCTCCCGCCGGGAATGATGATTGTCGTTTTCCTCAAACAGCACCGTCTCTTTCCCGTCAGAGACATCCAACAGGCGCCACTCCTTGACGCAGAACGGAATCGTCCGCTCCGGGTGCCCTCTCAGAACCGACTCGAGCGCGTGGTCAAAGTCGGTATCAAAGTGCACCACAACCCGCCGCACCTTTGTGGGCTGCTGCCAGCCGATGAACAAGCGCTTGCGTCCCTGCTCGTCCGGCTCGGGGACCCAGCAGTTAGACCGCTTCGTCGGGCGGGCCACGCCGCTGCGCACGTTCTCGACGGGCCACGCCTGGAGAGCTGGTTCGACCTGCAGGGCGAGATTGTGGCCCATGGGCCGGCGCACTGGAGTCCAGCGCTCAAACGTGTCGACACCAACATCGTCGGCCGGGGCTTGCGTGCACTCGTGCTCCACCGTCATCATGGCTGAGATGCGCGCGTTGGTAGTACTTATCGCGACGGATTCGTTCTGCATGAAGCTGAGGAAGACATACTGCTCCTGGGGGTTCACGGCGGTTCCAAAGTCGATATGTATGTCGTTAGAGCCGCTTTGGAGCTTAAAGGCTGCCTCGGCCAGGACAACCTCGGGCGTGTAGTTGTGCGGCTTGACGGAACCCCTGAGCTGGACCGAGAGGACCGTATCTTCAGTGGCGAGGGCCGTAACGCGAAACTTGGGGAGCGGTCCTGCCTTTAAAGGCAGCATCTGAGCCAGGCTCCTGGTCAAGACCTTTGGGGGCCCGTCGGCTGGTAGGCTCCGAAGTTCAAAGGCCGGAGATCCCCTGAGAACAGCACTGCGGACGAGGTCTTTCTCGTCGCTGAGCTTGTATCCCGGGATGTACTGCCCGAATCGCATGAGATCCCTCTGGAGGGTCTTCATGTTCTCTTTGACTAGGAGCTCCATGGGATTAATAGCTTTGGCCTTGCACAGGGCCGCTGCGACACCCAGCGCGTTGGCGTTGGCGCCGCAGGTCGCCATGACTCTTGTCGATGCGAAGGCAACGTGCGTGGCCGAGATGGTCCGGCCGCCGTACATCAGATTCGGAATCTCCGAGCAGAGCATTGACGAGAAGGGGATCTGATAGACGCCTTTCGAGTGCCACTGCGTGCAGCCGTCCACCTCGGAGAAGACCCCGTCGGCAGGATGTAAGTCGAGCGACCAGCCGCCGAGTGAGACCGCATCCGTGTGGTAACGTTGCTCGACAATGTCCTGCTGTATCATCATCTTCGGGCCAACTATTCCTAGTTAGCATGCGGACGCCGCGTACCCGTAGAATGATTGTACTCACTGAATCTTCTACTCTCGCGCTTGCCTGGGATCGTACCGACCCATTCTAGGGTCAGATTCTCCGCCTCAGGGAACCGGCCGGAGTTCTTGAAATAGTCCCATACGCCATAGACGACCTTCCAGAGCTCCCACTTGATGTCTTCGGTGTCGTGGACCGTGTCCATCCGGCCCCCGTGCTCGATCCACCACAGGTTGCATCCCATCTCCTTGGTGCTGAAGCTCTTGAACCGTGGGATCGACGACTCAACGTCCTCGAGCGCGTACGAGGGCGCAACGAACTTTACCGGACGCCCCGCATCCTTGGAGTAGAAGTAAATGGAGTGCCCGAGAAGATGGCCGTAATCCTCCGACGGGGCAAATTTCTCGCCAAACTCATCCCGCGCTTCTGCGCCGACTCGGAACGGGGCACCGGCCAGGAACGACAGCACGCCGTCTCCCGTGCAGTCGATGTACTGCGTCGCCCTGACGCTGAACATGAGCGACGTCTGCGAGCAAAAGGCAGTGACAGCGCTGATACTGTCGCCCTTCTTTTCGCAGGCCATCAGGCCCGTGTTGAGGAACAGGTGGATGCGTGGCTCCTGGCGGACCTTTTCGAGCAGGATGGTGTCCAGGATCAGCGGGTTTCCCTCGGGATTGCGGTAGAGGTTCTCGAGTAGGATTTCGTCGACCAGGCCGCCTTCGCGGGCATATCGATTGTTGTTGAACATGTGCGACGTCGCGCCGAGGATCCAGAGTCGGACCTCACTGGACGCATTGCCGCCGAGCACAGGCCTGTCTTGAAGCAGGACAACAGAGACACCGTGTCTTGCCGCTGCGATAGCCGCGATGGTACCTGAGAAACCTCCGCCGCAGACGCAAAGGTCTGCCTCTAGGTTGCGCTCCTGGAACTCGCGGCTTTGTGCTGCAGGTTCGCGGCGGAGCGCCTGATCTTGGGTGGTCCTTGTGGGTGACATATTGGATGGGATGAGAACCACGATGCGCAAGGTTGGAGATGAGGCGGAATACTCTTGAGGAGGGTTCCGTCGATGTGAATTGGGACTTCTCTTCGTCGCCTTAAGAACATGCGTTTCGTGGGGATCCGAACGGAACCTCCGACCTTCCAAGTCGGGGGTCCCGACGACAACACAACATTGGGGTCCTGAGTGTTGCGCAAGGTTACGGGACTAGCTGAATTTCACTCTGATCCTGCTACCTACTGCTGTATTCACACGCGAGTCAATTCTTCGTGCGTAGTGTAGCTAGGCGGTCGGAGGGGCCGTTAGATTCGACCGACTTCGCCCGCGGGCGCCGCCCAGTTCCTCATCCACGATGATCTAAGTACCTGCTGAGCACTCGGCCGCTGCTCGGGCCTGAAGGCAAGCATCGGCCTGACCATTTCGAACAGGTCGGCCCTTTCTCCCTCGCATATAGTGGTCATCCCCTTCTCCCGGCGCGGCTCCTGTATGCTGTCCTCGAACCTTTGATCCCACGTCCACGTTTATACTACTGCCATGGCATCGATGGAAGGTTGACAAGCTTATTCTTAATACATTCTACTCTGACCCAATAGTTACCAACTTGCATGGCCCTCTTCTCTCTGCGGCACGAAGAGGCCCAACACTCCTAGGCCCCCACGATGCTCGCTCACGCACATGGATGCATCAACTACACGCCTATACAGATGACATAGCCCAGCCACACATTACACGAGGACCCTAGCTGCGTGTTCCACCTGAGGATGTTCTGGGTAGAGACTCCCGTCTTGCTGGAAATCACAGCGCAGGTGTCACCGGAGACCACTATGTTATTCTTGTCAGCATAGCTACAGAGGACGCGTTTTGGGATTTGAGGATTTGACTGACCTCGGTGAAACCTCCTGCAGTTGTTCACCATGCCCGGCTGGACCGGCGTCGGGGTGGCGATGCCGTTGCCAGTGCTCGTGGTGGTGGTGGTCGTCCGTGTCGTCGTCGGCGTCCCGCCGATGACGCCGACGCAGAGGTGGACGCCCGCCCACATGCCCGAGCAATCCGCGCCGACACCGCTGTTCCAGGCGAAGAGCTGAGGCAGGGTGATGCCATTGGCGCTCAGCACGGTGTTGCAGGACGTGCCGGGCTGCACGAAGTAGAACTTGTTGCAGTTCGGTGTTATGGAGGGCGGCTGAGTCGGCGACGGCGTGACGATGCCGTTGGCCCCGGTCGACGTCGGGTTGGTCGTCGACGTGCGGGTTGAGGTCGTCGTCACGGGAGGAGGACCGCCGATGACTCCGACGCAGAGATGCACGCCCGCCCACATGCCTGAGCAGTCCGCGCCTACGCCGCTGTTCCACGCATACAGCTGGGCCAAGGTGATGCCGTTTACGCTCAGAACGGTGGTGCACGAGGTACCCGTCTGGACAAAGTAGAACTTGTTACAGTTGGAGACGATGGAGGGCGGCTGGGTAGGAGTGGGGGTAGTGATCCCGTTGCCAGCGGTTGTGGTGCTCGTCGTCGTGGTCACGGAAGTGGTGGGAGTCGAGCCACCGATGACACCGACGCAGAGGTGGACGCCCGCCCACATACCCGAGCAGTCCGCGCCCACGCCGCTGTTCCAGGCGAAGAGCTGAGCGAGGGTGATGCCGTTGGCGGACAATACCGTAGTGCAGGATGTGCCCGGCTCGACGAAGTAGAACTTGTTGCAGTTGGGCGTGATGGACGGGGGCTGGGTGGGAGCCGGGGTAGCGATGCCGTTAGTTCCCGTGGAGGTTGGATTGGGGTTGGAAGTGGTAGTGGTGGTGGTCGACTCTCCCACGGAGGGACCGGCGACGCAGACGTAGACCTCGGCCCAGAGGCCAGAGCAGTCGGGGCCCACGCCGCTGTTCCAGGCGTAGAATTGGGCCAAGGTGATGCCAAACTGGGTCAGGATGGCGCCGCAGCCGCCGGCGCCGGGTCTGACGAAGTGGAACTGAGTGCAGCCCGCGACAATGGCAGGCGGCTGAGTGGGTTGAGGAGTCACGATGCCCGTGGTAGTGGGCTGCGTGGGAGATGCCGTCGTGGTGGTCGTCGTGACCGGAGGAGGGATTCCCCAGTTCTCCTCAACGCAGTACGAGATGCCATCTTCAATGTTGCAGCCATCCTCTAGCGAAGGGTTCTGCTGTGAGTCAGCGCCTGGCCGAGCAATAGTCGGCATCCGCGAGACTTCAGACTCACATAGCGGTAAAGCTGCTCCAGGCTGATGAAGTTGAGATCAACGATATCGGCACATGTTTCTCCAGCGCTGCCGATATGCCAGTTGGTGCAGTCCTGGATAGTGTCCTCGGGGGCGGTCGTTGGGGGGTCCACGGTGAACTGTGCGGCAGCGAGGTGAGCCAGCAGCGCCGCGAGCGCGAAGCAGCACGTGGCGGGCTTCATCTTGCGTGCGTAAAGGAGTCTGCTAGGGGATTACTGAGGATGACACCTGATCTGCGCCGTGAAGACACCAAGGAGCTCGAACCACAGGTATTGATATATGAGGGGATCAACACCCGCGCTCTCGCATGACTGCATCCGTCAGAGACCAATGACCCTAACCCTGTCAGCCACCCTCTCAAACTGGTCCTCATGCCCGGATTTTTTTCGATAATGCCATGTGAGAGAGCGGGGCTGCTCCTCGCAGAATGCATCTCATGATTGTGGTATGATCATCCGTCTCTAGCAGTGGCATGGTCTGCATGCAAGTCTGTCTGCATGGCTCTAGTCCGGACTCCGGGCTCCTGTAAACCACGACTGGTCGTGGTCTGGGTGCAATCTCGGTGGTTCCACCCCATGCCAACCAACTCTATGAACCTTGCAACCCTACTTAGTGTCAGCAAGTCAGTCACATAGTCACATTGCAGCCAGGCAGCCCCGCCGGAGCAAAGGGTACGACTGGGTGCCTCCTCCTTGGCACCTCGGGTGCCCTACCTGGCTCGGTCTTCATCCGAGTGGGATGATGCTAGGGCTAAGACCAAGGATACAGATCCAGCGGGGCCGAAAGCTTCTTCAGCCAAGGTTGATGCAACCTACCCCGCAAACCGTGGGGGCGGGACTCATCGTCGGGGAGTGGAAGTCTCTGAGTATCGGTACAACGGACGCAGGGGTCAGCGAGTTGGTCTCCCGAAGGAACCAGCCTGCAGGGTAATACCCTGGTCGCATGGCAAAAATTGACTGATCGGCACACAGCTGACTGAACCTGGACCACCACACGAACAGCCCCAGACGTCACTTTGCGCGTAATTGAATGCAGATTTGCGGCGTTGAGCAACTGATTGACCAGTATTCTCGCGAGTTGGACTAAGTTGGGTTGTTCTCAATGCGAGAATATGGCGCAACTGCTGGTTGGTGGCGTTATTCCTGCTCTTCCCAGAGACCATTAAGTACAGAAGTGGCAGTGTCTCCGAAAGTGCGGCACAGGCCGTGGTGTGACCGGGCAGATGGCCCGAGAGGCAATAGAACGACCTTGCAGTAGCGCTCCTTGCAGACATTGCGCTCGCGTGCGAAGGGTCATGATTCCGCTTCCGTCTGGCCGCCTGGAAGGCGCCCGACGTTTGTGCATGCTCGCATCTCTCGTGGCCCCCCGTGGGTGGCTTGTTCCCGCGCCTCTGACATTTCATTCTTGTCCTTCAGCAGCGAGCCTAGCACACTCGTGCCTCACTTACCTCGACACTCCGTTCTTTCTTCCTCGCGGAACGGCAGCAATGATGGAGCAGCAGTTAAAGAGCATCGTCATTGTTCTTCTGCTCTGCCTGGTCCCGTTGACCCTCGGCCGGCAGCCTCCCATCCGGGAGCGGAGCTATGGGCACATCAAGGGATACCACACGTTCAGCTCACCGCGTTCAGAGAGTTACGATGGCCCCTTCAAGCGCAACAACAACTTGAAGATCTCATGGGACCATCCTGAGGTCGTGCGGCAGCTCTGGCGCGGGAAGCCTGTCCCGTCCGGGCTGTCTTCCCCCTCTGGAGGAATCGCCCGCCGCGCCCTCGTCAAGAGGAACGTCGGCCGGACGGAGATGCCTGGCGGTTGGCCCCAGTCCAAGCATTGTCTCGGCTGCTTCAAGCGCAACCAGGACGGGCCCGTGGAGATCAACGACCTCAGCACGGACTGGCTCGTGACGCAGATCCTCGTGAGCGAGGAGGACATGAAAGACAAATGCGTCTTCTACACGGGAGTGCCCAACGACGAAAGAGAAGAACTGGCGTTCTGGCTGGCTGACGGCGAGAACCTGTCCCCCTCCGCGGCAAAGTGGGCATGCGACAACGGCTTGCTGTCACTCTGGGTAAGGAAGTGATGCCACCCATCCGCGCCTGACCATGGCTGACTCTGCGTGTACCGCCGACAGACCCTCTACCCCGGCCGAGACTCCAATGTGGCCCCCGGAGGCGCGGTGGAGGATGACGACGTCTCGCGCATGAACTTCTGGGAGATCGGAACACCAGGCAGCTGGCTGAACCATCTGGACTACTCGCCGGTGCGCTACACCTACTTCGAGAACATGTCGGAGGCCATGGCGCGCCAGTGCAGCGGCAAGGTCTGGGTCTACTCGATCAGCCCGCTGAAGCTGGGCTGGTACGGCACGCAGACCGAGGCGGACCAGAACAACAACGCCCACAGCATCTGGAACTCCAAGGAGCTGCCGGAGCTGCGCAGGCAGCGCAAGACGACCATGCTCATCGGCGTCGACGTCAACACGGAGCGCATGTACGAGCTCAACCTCAACACCCTGGCGCTGATCCGCGAGTACACCGGACCCGTGCCTCGCTCGGTCGAGGGTGCGCTCAGGAAGAGAAACACGTGCTTGTCCAACCTCAACTACCAGACGCCGGGCGACGACTGGTTCGGAACCGGTCGCAGGAGCGGGCCCTGATCTTGATTTGCCACCGGGTCTTGAAATACACCGCCGCGGGCTTTCGCAGTCTATCTTTTCCTTGGGAGGGAACTACGTAGTGGCAGTAGTGTAGCCGAGGCACCATGCACAGGCGCCTTCATCAGTAGTAAAGGAGGCCAATGAAAAGCTGCAGATCAGTCGGTCAAGGGCACAAGCGCTGTCCCTGTGCCTGCAATGTGACCCCCCAAGGACACCATGCGCCCCCTCACGCGTATTCACCCCTGCGAGTGAGAACCGAGTAATTGTCTGCTCCGGAAAAGTACTTAGTAAGCGTCGGGCGATCAAGAATCTCATGTTTGCATGCCTGTTCTCCATCTCCTCAACAACTGCGCAACTCCATCTTAGCTGAGAGTGGCCCATCGCCGATCGAGCTATCCAACCCCCGTCACCATGGAGTCCGAATCCGAGGAGCCAATGTGCTTCTGGCGGACCTGGAGGGAATGCCGAGACGGCCTGATCGACGAGGAGACTAAGCTTCAGCACGTCCTCGCTCACCTGTACGGCACACGGCACGCTGACGACGAGACTCTGTCCGAGATGATCATCAGCGAACCATGGGCGGAGCAGGACATCGTCAGCGCCGCCGTCATGGTGTGCATGATCAAAAAGTTACCACCTCTCACAGGTTCGTCGTCTACCCCCTGGAGGCCTGATTCTGACGTGACACTCACGGATGCCCCAGTCGAGAAAGATCAGCTGGTCGCCCTCACTCTCCGGAGCCGTGACAGCCGTCTGGAGGACCTGCGACGCCAAGACCAGTTCGGGATGCTCGACTCGCCTCTTCTCTATCAGCTGATCGTCGCGGCGGCGTTCACTTACGGAAACCGCTCGCTGGTCCGGGAAATGATGACCACGACGCCTTCCCCCGCCCCTCCTGGTCACGATCTCCTGTTCAGCCCCCCGAGACATCCCATGAAGACTCTGTGGTCGGGAGTCGGGGCGACGTTCGGAGGAAAGCGTGGCTACGGGCACGCCGCGCTCCAGGGCCAGGCTGACAACGGGTGCGACCTGCTCGCCGACATGATCGAGGCCGGCTGGGCGACTCCCCGGGAGTACATGCACTCGTGGGCGGCGTCGGCCGATCCCCCGGAGGCCGGCATCCGCCTCATGGAGATGCTGCTCGAGCACAAGATCCCGCTCGGCAACTCGGCGCTCATGACCGCGCAGATGCAGGGCCGTATCGACACGTTCCGCTGGATACTGCAAAGATACATCCCCAAGAAGCCTCCGAGCCGGCACGACCTCCTCTGCAGGGCGGCGTATGACAAGAGCCGCGGCGTCGAGCAGATGCAGCTGCTCTTCGAGCACGGCGTCGAAGAAATCAACTGGCGGCTGTCGCCGGATGCGCCCGTGAGCATGCCCATGTACAGGGAGGACGCCGTGCCGTACCGGACGCCCCTCCACAACGCGGCCTCGTGCGGCAACGTCGCCGTGGCCGAGTGGCTCATCAACCACGGCGCGGAGCCCTTGCGGGACTACTTTCGCATGGATCCTTACGACCTCGCCAAGAGCGAGGGCCAGGAGGAGATCCTGCGGCTTTTTGAAAAGTACCCAGACTGCCGGGCGTATAAGAGAGAGAAGACTGAGTGCGTGACCATGTAAATGTAACCGTCCTGCGTGCCGGGCTTGTCATTAAACTACTCCAAGTGCTGATGAATACCTACGGCACCTAGAAATGCAAACTACGCAGTGACCATTTACCGGAAGTGATGACTGCCAGATTCAGCTATTCTTCCATTGCAGTCCCCTCAAAATGGTCCCCCCTTTGCCGTCTTGCTCCGCTAGGTCTGCCTGGGTGCTGCTGTGGTGGAGAAGATCGGCCTGTACCCAGGGATAGAGATACAGTACTCGTAGTTGACGTAGAGACCGGTGCCTAGAATTCACATGAGATGTCTGCCAGAGAGCGCCGGCAGTGGGACCACGGGACTCACAGTTGGTCCGGACCGCCGGGTTCCACGCCACGAACCGCTGGTGCCCGACGCCAAACTTGTCTTCGATGATGCGGCAGGGATTGTCGACCCCTGGACATCGCGTCAGCCGGGCCAGGATACGGAAGCAGGGCGGGAGACTTACATCGGGTGTTATTGGCGACGACGAACTTGTTGCAGGTGCTCACGATGCCGCCCTGTCTGTACTTCCAGACGTCGATGCAGTACGAAACGCCTGGCGCCTGTCAGTCTGTGCCCGTCACGTCGTCGTGAGGTCGGGAGAAACGCACCGGTCTGAAAGTCCGCGCAGGAGGTGCCGACGGCCGGGTTCCAGGCGAGGAACTGGCTCATCTCGAGGCCGTGGGCGGCGACGTACTTGCTGCAGTCCCAGCCGGGCTGCGCCAGCGCGAACTCGGCGCAGTAGTCGCTGACGTCGCGGGCCTGGTCGTCGTGGATCTGCACGCAGTACTGCCTGTCCTCCCGGAGGGTGCAGTCGCCCGCCAGCGACGGATTCCAGGCCACGAGGTCCGAGACGGCGACGTTGTAGGCGGCCGCCACGGCGGCGCACGTCGACGAGTACGTGTCCGTCTGCCAGTCCGTGAGGATAGGCGCCTGCGCGTAGAGGGTGCAGTCGTGCCGCGAGCCGTCGGCGAAGGGGGCGACTTCGAGGGTGTCGTCCCAGCCCGCGCGCGAGGGCGTCGGCAGGGCGGCGATCTCGGACATGCCGCCCAGCGACGGCAGGTTCTCGAGGGACCGCGTGGTCGTTGGCGGAGGTGGATCGGGGTTCACCCAGTTGCCGCCCGGCTGAGATACGCAAATCACGAAGCCGACGGCGCTGGCGAGGCCCGAGCAGTCCACTAAACAGGAGAAGAACCGCCACGTTAGCTCATGGAAAGACAGCCACGGAGAAAGGGGAAGGGAGGGGGGATCGGGCGAGACATACCTCCGAGCTGAAGGTTCCACGACATGAGCTGGACCGGACTGATGTCGTTCGCGCGGGCGATGGCGCCACAGGTGTCGGTCTGCCTCACCGTGTAGGGCGTGCAGACGGCGTTTGACGGGATGCACAGGTTCCCGCTCGTCGGGAAGCCGTAGCAGCCACCGCCGAGGCCGTTCGCCTCCAGCAGGTGGTTGGTAGAGACCCTGTTCGTCATGGAAATCTGCTGACAGCTCTGCCCGGAAACCGGGACGCTGCGCCCAGAGCAGGTCGGCTCTGGACCGGGGCCGATGGACACACTTCGTCACGGCCAGTCAGCGGTGTGGTCTTACTTATAGGGGGAAAGGCGATGGCACGACTCACGAGCTGTCCCATTGCGTCGACACCGGCGTGGGCGGGATGGTCCAGCCTGTCGTTGAGCACCTCGACGTGGCCGTCTTGTACATGTCGAGTAGTCTGGTATCAGTGGCGGCCAGAGGCATCCGCAGCTGCGTCGAGAGCATTGACAGGAAGCAGGTATTGCATATGGCGCTTGGATTCCCGGTCACGGTCACCTCCTGGTTTGTCGGGTTGATGCCAAAGGCCTCTCGGAGCACCGAGTTGCACAGCTTCCCAGACCTGCGCCCTTGGTCAGTCGTGGACGACGCCTGATGATTTCATGTCTCTTGGGAGACGGGGGCTCACCCATCGCCTAGACACGTCGTCTGATAGGTTTCGAGGAACTCTTGCGCCCACTGCGCAACCAGGGTCAGCTTCCCGATCGACGACGGGACGCGGACGTTGGCACAGGCTCCGACGACGCGGCGGTGCCAGGTCGTCAAGCTGGAAGTGCAGGCCGACGTGCACAGATCGGTGAGGGACTTGTCAGTGTAGAACTGGCTCAATCCCCCGCCGAAGCCCCGGGCGTGCAAGAGGACCGGCGCGCAGTTCACATTCTGGGTCAGAACGGTCAGGCAGGTGGCCGGGATCGAGAGGTAGTCTTCTTGGGTGATGTTCAGGGGGTTTATCTGAGCGTTGACGCTGTTCAGCAGTGCAAGCACTGCCGCCGACAGCCAGCAAGCTCGAAGTGGCACCATCGCGGAACGACAGATCTTGGTGCAAGAGAGCAGAGAGCTGAGAAGCGAAGCAACACGGCAGCAGGAGCTGGGCTGGGAGGGAGGTCCTCGAGAGCGAGCGCGAAGCTTGCGTCTCCAGCACAGTGGGCGGGAGGACTTTCCACCTCAATAACCGAGACCGACGCTTACAGCAGGGCGGCGGCGTCGGTATGGAACGGATCGCGATTGTGCAGGGGCCACGGGCGACCGGTCAGAGGCTTTGAAGTATCGGTACTTCTGCGAACCCCCGCCAACCTACTTAAGCAACACCCTGGTCAACGGGCAGAACTGCTGAATGCGGGCCTTTACGTTGTCGAAGGTTGGGTTGCATCGATGTGCAGAAGGATTGGGTCGCATCGGTGTGCAAGCCTGCGGACAGGGGGTCAGCGATAGTGGTGAAAGCTTATGCATATGTGAGTTGAAGGTTGTGACAGGGGCACATGCAGATGCGAGTTGAAGAGCTTGGACGACCATGGAGGAAGATGGCAAAGTTTGTTCTTCTGTCAAGGTCTATCGAGTCCCCCGCGTGCCTTTGATGGTCGAGCGAGATTCGCAGGTCCTGTATTCCTTCGTCCTTTCTTGACACCCAACCCGTTGTCGGAACTCTGTGCTCGTTGCCACAAAGTTCACGATGAAGGGTATGTTGCTCTACTTACACGCCCTCTGGGCCCTGAACTCTCTCTTACGCGTCTATGCTGCCCCCGACGCCGGCCTGGACGACTCGCACGACATCGAAGCCCGGGGAACCTCGCCATGGGACCCAACCACTCATGCTCTCTATCCTCGTCAGAGAAACGAGGTCATCCGCTGCTCGCCTACCACGCCCTGCTCCAATGGCGACTGCTGCAACGGAGAGAGTGGCTTCGTACGACCATGACCCTGCCCACCCAAATCTCTCCCGTAGATGTACTGACCACCCCGCGTAGTGTGGTCGTCGCCCGGAGTTCTGCGATGAAGCTGTGTGCACCTCCAACTGTGAGGCCAAGCCTGAATGCGGAATCCGAGCGGACAAGTTCGACTGTCCTCTGAACGTCTGCTGCTCGTACTGGGGGAACTGCGGCTCGACGCCTGTGAGTGACCCTTTGCGTGTTCAGCTCTTGTGTACAGCATCAGGTGTTTGCTCATTGCTCATTTCTCACGACAGGACTTTTGTGACGAGCGCTGCCAAGGGAACTGCGCCAGGCCCCCTTCGCCAGGACACAGGTATGGAGATATATCACCTCGGCAGGAATATGAACTAACCGTTTGCAAGCGAAGTTGATGTTCGAGAACTCGTCATTGGGTAAGGAATTCTTGGCCGGCTTCACCGGTTCAGCAGCATGCAGTATTTGCTAAACATTCCAACAGTTACTACGAATCTTGGACCTTGGCTGAAGATGGCTGTGAGTCCCCCTGAATCCCCGAAGGCCTTATCAGTCTCTGCCATACTCTGTGACTAAACCCTCCAAAAGGTCGAGTGATGAAGATCTCAGATATCCCCATCAGCTCACTAACGCACATCAATGTGGCTTTTGGCTACATCAAGCCGAACAGCTACATCGTGCATCCGATGGAGCCGGCCAACGATGAGATTTTCAAGGACTTGATGGAGCTCAAGCTGAGGGCGCCCGGCCTGCAGATCTGGCTGTCGCTGGGAGGATGGACCTTCAGCGACAACGGTACCGACACGCAACCGGTCTTTGGTGACCTTTCCAGCACGCCTGCAAAGCGACAGAAGTTCATCAACGAGCTCGTAAAGTTCATGAGATACTGGGGCTTCGATGGCGTCGACATCGACTGGGAGTATGTGCTGCGAGCCCCCCTGATCACCACCGTGCTTACCACGGACACAGATATCCGGGAGCGCCTGATCGAGGAGGTAACGAGTGGGTAGACACGGAAAACTACGTTGACCTCCTGTCTGACCTTCGCTCGCGATTTGACGCGGAACCCGAAGGCTGGGGCATCTCGTTTGCCGCTCCCACCTCGTACTGGTATCTTCGCTGGTTCGACATTGAAAGAATGGTGCCCTACGTGAACTGGATCAACCTCATGTCCTACGACCTGCACGGTAGCTGGGACACCGAGGACAGCTACGTGGGCAACTATCTCAACTCGCACACGAATCTCACGGAGATCAAGGACGCGCTCGAGCTTCTCTGGCGGAATAACGTCCCCCCTGCACAGGTCAACCTCGGCATCGGCTTCTACGGCCGGAGCTTCCAGCTGGAAGACACGAGGTGCTCAGAGCCCGGCTGCAAGCAGAGAGGGCCTGCCGATGCCGGTCCATGCACTGGACAGGCAGGCGTGCTCTCCTACGGCGAGATCCAGGCGCTCGTCAACGTGTTCAACCTCCCCGTCATACATGACGAGGTGGCCGGCGTAAAGTACATCTCGTGGAACGGTAAGCCCTGCCCTGGAAGGGATGCGGACGCCGACGGGAGAATGCTGATCAGACCACACACGCAGACGATCAGTGGATCGCATACGACGACGCGGAAACGCTGCAGGCCAAGGTCGACTTCGCCAACGACAACGGGCTGGGGGGGCTCATGATCTGGGCCATCGACCTCGACGACAAGAAAAGCTCCGCACTCGATGCGCTTCTCCAGCCGGACGGCCTCGGCAAGTTCGCGAAGCGCAACGGCGTCAACCACCAGCTGGGGAACTGGACCAGACAGGGGGCGCAGTGCGAGCTCGGCCCCTGCTCCGAGAACCCGACCTGTACGAAGACGGGCTACCGGCCCAACGGCCACGACATTGACTGCCCCAAGGAGGGCGAGCGCCGCCACGTCTGCTGTGACCAGCAGCACTGGCCTGACCCGGGAAAGTGTCGATGGCGGGACGGCGAAATCGACCCCCTCAGCTTCCTCGGCCCCGGCTTCATCTGCAACTCGGCCTCGTGCCCCTCGGGAGAGACCATGATGGTCGAGAATGACCGCTTCTGGGTGGATAACCCGGGTAATGATCGCGACGGCGACGCGCGATGTCTCTTGGGTGGCAAAGCCAAGTACTGCTGCGAGCTTGTGAGTCCCACGGGGGCCGCGTACCCTGACTAGCCTGTCTTTGTTTTGACCGGAGACGTACTGACCCCCCTGAGTAGTCTGACAAGCAGACCTACGACGTGTGCAAGCCCAAAGAGGGGAGCTGCGAGTACGTGATCGACGCGCCGTTCCTGGGCACGCCGACGTTCCCTGATACCGACGGGATGTGCGATGATGGTGAGTGAACAACAAGCACGGGACCAGAGAGAGGATGAGCGCGGACCCTGACGAGCACACAGGCCAATACTTTTTCGGATACCATTCAGGTAAGTCGAGTCACGAGCAGGCACTCGGGTCAGGGCCGCGCTGACGCGGATGCTCCCAGGCCGCTGTGAGACCTGGAACGAAGAATTCCAGCCCATCTGTTGTCCTAATGAGACCCCCCGAGATGCATGCTATTTCCCGAACAACTCGGGAGACCGCCGCTGCTTTACAGTCGAGAGCTGCGGCCAGGGCGAGACGGCCGTGGACGGCGGGCCGTTCTATCTGCCCAACGGCTTTGGCTGCGCCTGGGCGTTCGGGGACCATTCCAACTACCCGAGCAAGCCCTTGTGCTGCAATCTTGAGGCGCTGGAAATTGTAAGTTGACGACGACCAGGCGGGCTCTATGAATACTGCTCACGCGTGATCTAGGAAACGAAGAACCTCCCGGTCCCGCTCGAGTAAGTTCATCAGACACTTGAACCACCCGAGGCCAGCAGCTGACCGAGCGTCTACTAACCAGCTGGTTGTTCCCTGACGCCGACGAGATTCCAGAGAGCAACGAGGAAAAGTTCAACTTGCAGGTAGACAACGGCGGCGGAGAATCCGACGGCGCTGATGAAAACGCCTTTGGGTTCGTCGTCATGTCGGGTACGTCTTGCCTCTCCCGACATCTCGCGTCGAACATCACCTCGGTAGCTGACGGGGCAACTCACAGGGCCAAAGCGTGGTCTGGTCAACATTGACAAGCGAGACGGCTCCCACTGGGAGCTCCTCGACTGCGCCAAACACGACAAGCGGCAGACTGTCCGGGCCGTCTGCACGGACACGGGCCCGAACAGCAACTGCGGCGACATCTTCATCGGGAAAGTCGCCGAGACCATCGTCGAGATGCCGCCGCACTGTGGTGCCGGTCGATATGCCGTCGCCGTCGCCCTGGCCCCGTCCAAGAACCAGACGGTGACGCCGGACATCGCCGTGAAGCTGCGCAGGCGCGGCTCCGTCGCCCCGCGCATGTACGATTTCACGTTCGACTACGACTTTGGTCCCATCCACGCGAGGGACCAGTCGGACGTGCTCGTCAGGATCGACTACGCCAGCGAGCCGGGGTACTGGGCCAGCATTGTCAACAGCGCCCCGGACAGGAAGCGCAGCCTCCACGATCTGCACCACGAGGTCAACACGAAGCACGGCGGCTCCGTGAGTACCCTCGTCCCCTGCTGATGCCGACTTCACAATCGACTAACTCGGCTACAGTGGCCGGCTTTCATGCACGAGACGTATCGCCGGGAGAAGCGAGAGACTCCCGAGCACGAGCTGGATCAGTTCCACAAGCGGTGGTTTTCCGCCACGGTCGGCGATTGGCTGGACAAGATCCGACAGGTCGATGTGGAGTTTGATGCCACCCATCACAGTATCAACGTAGGTCTCTCACCGGATAATGCGACCAGAAGCATCGCCGGGCCGCGCTGATCTTGCAACAGGAGAGATACAGATGGAACCTCTTTGACCAGTCCATCCAATGCGTAAACTATAGGTGAGTACGCTCTCCGGTCTTATCGTGTCCAGGGCTTAGTTACTGACGCGATTTTGCAGAGCAAGGATGCGATCGTGGATCGATCTCGACATTGACGTCGAGATCACCACCACCATCAGTCTTATCGTGAGCACCCCGCCCGCAAAACGACGCGATAATTCGATTCGACGTCTCATGCTGACCCGAACAGGGCGATTTGGCTGATCCCAACTCGTGGGATCAGACCGCTCTGCTGTTCAAGACCAAGGGCGGCATCAGGACCCAGCTCAACCTCGAGGTCTACGCCGAGCTCTTCTTCACGACGGGGCCGATCGAGCTCTTCGGCGCTCAGAACTTTGGGCTGACCTTCACAGTACCCGGAGTCGTGACCATAGGACCAAACTTCCGCATCATCGGCGTGAGTGTTCCATCCCGCAAGACATGTTTGGCCCAGAGCTGACGCATTTTCCTCGACAGCAAATCAGCGGCTTCGCTTCCCTGCACCTGTAAGTAGCTCTGGCCCCGAAGTCTGGCCCATCACTCACAATTCCCGCAGAGACGCGTCTGTGCAGGTCGAGGTCGTCGAATGGGACTATACCCAGCGTTATCCGATAGAAGGCAGCGGAAACACCGTCGAGGACGCATCGATCGTGGACGACGAGGGCAAGCCGGCCACGGCCAAGGCAGTGGGCCTGAACTCGAACGGAAACCCCGTCTTCCACGCCGATGTCACGGCGAGGGGCGCCATCACCGTGGCCATGTGAGTGGACCCCTGAGAGTTCATGCCTCGACCTGGAAAAAGCACTAACGCGGCGCTGTGTAGCACCCCGAGGATCGAATTCGGCATCGTCTTCACCTACGACGCCGTTCCTGACACGGTGGTAAGTAATCCCTCTCGAGGGCCTCGCGAAGACCGGCCCCAGTCGGCTGACAATCACCCCAAGGTCTCCATGGGCCTCAAGAACGAGATGACCCTCTACGGCGACGCGGGCATCGGGCTCGACACGGCTCCGTACGTATGCTACGGCATCGAAGGCCGGTCGACCCTCTACGCGGCTGTGGATGCGCCGTGAGTATTTATCCATCCGGTCCTGGCTCTCGGACGAGAGACTAACGATGAGCAGCCATATGTTTGGAAGGTCGCTGAGTAACATATGGAACATTTTCGACAAGCCGGTCAGTTCCCCTTGGATTCCTATTCTTGACTGCCGGACCGCTGACGTGCGTCTTAGTACGACCTTCTCCCTAGAGAGTGTCCCCTGTGATGAGAAGTGATGAGAGGTCGACCGTGAATAATTGGCTCTATATTATGGTCCATAGAAATATATCTCGTCTGCAAGACGGTTCGACATTCAAACACTTCTATCATTGCCACTGCTGCCGTGAATTCCGCATTGTGACTGACATTCGTATGCCGGCTCTAGAGTTACTAAGAAGTTAAACACATAGTTCCTATCTGCCCGTCATTCCGGCGGGAAGCAAGGCTTGCTTCCCGGTGGGGGGCACGCCCGGACACGCAAGGCCCGGACCTATGTCGAGGCTCATTTCCCCGAGGTTTGGTTCCCGGTGGTATAGGCTACGGGCCAGGGGTTTTATTTTTAGGAGGCGGTAGCTAACCCAAGCTAACCTAACCCTAAGCTAGCAGCAAGGGAAAAAGAAAGGGGACGGTAGTAAAAAGGGGGATAGACAGATAAGGGTTTATATAACCTAAAACCTAGGCTCCGGCGTGCCGGGGAGACAAGGAGAAGGGGGCTCTTAGATTTTCTCTTACGCTTCTCATAGTAACTATTACTAGACCTCTTAGTAAAGTAATAACTAAACCTAAGCTAGTATTAAACCTAGATAAGAGAGATACTTATAATAACGGAGATATAGTATAAAGCAGATAAGGTAGTATACTAAGATAATAGCGGCGGCTAAGAAGGAGAGGGCGTAAGCGTAGATAACTATATCTAGTTTCTTAACTTATATAGTATATAAGTCTATATCCTTTAGAAGTCTATAATAAGGCCGACGGTAAATAGTATAATAATATACTACTAATAAAAATATAGGTTTAGCGGGTAGAGGCTAAGGCTAGTTATAGACTATTATTAGACGGGGCTAGGCGGGGGGGATCTAGCTATTATTTTATTACCTATAGATAAGAGTGCGCTGGTAGGTCTACTAAAAGTAATTAATAGGTTTAGCTATAACGCTTATAGGCACCTAATAATAAGTAAAAAGCTTATAAAAACCCACCGGTTTATTAGTTATAGCGGAGGCTAGGTATAGATATAAGTAAAGATATAGGCGCTTTATACTAGGAACCGGGCTAGGTATTAGGTTATATTATTATCCTTATCGCCGGCGCTATAAGAGTAGCTTAAGGAAGGGAGCCGCTAGTAGGATAGGCTAGATAGTATATTTACGGCGTAGCTTAATATATATAAGAAGAAGTATAGAAAGGAGTAGAATAAGCTAAGGAGGATAATAGATAGACGGTATAGACTAGACTTTAGATTAATATAGGTAACTAAGATAGGTTAAGTAAAACACTTAGCGAATACTAATATAACTAAGGTCTACGTAGTAAGTAGGTAAGCTATAAGCGGAAGGGCTTAGGCGAAGATATAAGATAAAGTAAAGTAAGAGGAGTAAAAAAAGCTCCTACTCTTTTAGGAGACCCTTAACTAAGAGATAGTATAGTATAATAGCCTTAGGGTTAGGGTGGGATAGGGTCTATTTTTCTACCCTAGCTAATTTACTTTAGAGCTATACTCTAGGCTATACTACTATCTAGGAAAGGAGTATTAAGGTAGGTAGGAAAAACAGCTAGGAAAAATAGCTAGTAAAAATAGCTAGGAAAAATAGCTAGGAAGAATAGCTAGGAAAAACACCTAAGAAAAATAACTAGAAAAAATAGCTAGGAAGCCTATTATAGGGCCTTATTCCGAGGGTAGTCCTTTACGATAGAGGCTACTATGGCTGCCTTAGCGCGTAGTAGGCCTAGGCCTATAGAACTATCTATCTAATAGGCTATAATAGGCCCTAAGAGCTTTTAAAGGCCCTTTATAACGCCTAGAACTATAGGGACTAAGCAGGATTAGGCTCCCTCGTTAGTATATAACTTAGATAAGATTAATAAGGAAGGAAGGGTTACGTGATTAGGCATGTGACCGCTTACTACGCTCACTCCGCTAAGAGTAGTAAGTAAAGCGAGTAGGGACCGATGCTTACGACGCTCACCTTAAGGGACATAGCGAGCACGGTGAGTACCACTAAAGGAGATAGGTATATTAGGATAATAGATTTCTTATATAGTAGTCTCTACCTAGCTACTTTAGCGATTAACTTAAGTATTTATTAGACCCCACCTAGAATAGGGAAAGCTCCCTTATAACCTCTTATAAAGAACGATTCGATTAAGAATATAAGTATAGAATAAGCCTACCTAACTTACTAATAATATAAACCTACCTTAATACCTAGTATCTTTATTAGTAGAGATATATAGATTATAATACTTTAATCGCTCCTATTTAGTAAGTTACCTTTACTATAAATAGCACTTACGATAGTACCTATAGTATATAAGACTAGATTGATAGTTAGAGGACCTATTACGAAGATAGAGGACGTCCTCGCGATGATTAAGTAGCTCTAGAATTAAAACCTTAAGCTTTAATAGTAGATTGAGCAGAAGAATAAGAGACTCTACCTTTACTACCCTAAGCCGCCTACCTTTAACGGGAAGAAAGATAAGCTCGCTAGATTCCTTACTTATATTAAGGCCTATTAGCTCTTTTATATAAGGGACCTACCCACTAAAGCTAATAAGGTTATCTATACTACCGCCTTCCTTAGAGGAGATACCCTCTTTTAGTTTAAACTTATCTAGCGCGACTTCCTAGATAAAAAGGAAGATAGTTAGTAGGTAATAGGTCTTTAGGTATAGGGTTAGCTTAGCGTAGGGTTAGAAATTTATACCCTAGGGTTAAAAGTGGGCTAACGACGGGTCGGGGCGCGGGGTGTGGTGTGGTAGGTTTTTATACCCTAGGGTTAAAAGTAGGACATCGCCCGATCTGTAAAGGTTAGCTTAGGGTGGGATAGGGTCTATTTTTTCTACCCTAGCTAATCTGCTCTAGAGCTAGGGTGGGATAGGGTCTATTTTTTCTACCCTAGCTAATCTGCTCTAGGGCTATACTCTAGGCTATACTACTATCTAGGAAAGGAGTATTAAGGTAGGTAGGAAAAACAGCTAGGAAGATAGGTAGGAGAAATAACTAGGAAAAATAGCTAGAAAAAACAGCTAGGAAAAATAGCTAGGAAGAATAGCTAGGAAAAACAGCTAGGAAAAACAACTAGAAAAAACAGCTAGGAAGCCCGTTATAGGGCCTTGTTCCGAGGGCAGTCCTTTGCGATAGAGGCTGCTGCGGCTGCCTTAGCGCGTAGTAGGCCTAGGCCTATAGAACTGTCCATCCAACGGGCTGTGGTAGGCCCTAAGAGCTTCTAAAGGCCCTTATAGGTCTGGGCCGTCTCCTGTTCCATGAGGCCCCCTGTACTGAAGATGAGGGGCTTGAAAAACGGGCCTAAGGCCCTGTATTTTCTCTTTTTCTTGTTGGCAGCCTCTATA